>JANBXA010000372.1:27500-2736250 GCA_030556225.1 Cricetiscus sungorus
CTATGAACCTCCAAGTGCTAATTTCTTGAATTGTGTAACCCTGGAAACTTTTATGAAAATGCTCACAGAGGTGAGGTCAAAATAAATGCTCAGAGAAATGCTTCTTTGGCTCTTATTAGCTGTCTTTAAAGAATTATAAGTGTATTATCAAGCCATTTAAAGTGTATGTGAAAACCAGTTACAAGTCAGACCTTGTGCTTTTAAAAGGCTTATGAAATCAACTATACCTTCCAGCAGCTGTATTCGAAATTTCCTCCTGGAATGTCTGGGAGTTCTAGAATGGTGCTGAGCTTGGGACGCATTTCTGTCCTCAAGCATGTACCTCCAAAAACCGAGTTCTATCTACTTGGCCAAGTTTTCCCATCAATGCTTCATAACCCACAAATAGGTTCCCCAAACTGAGTGATGAGTCAAATTCTCTCCTGCCCCACCTGCTTCTCATCACATTCGGTCAGTTAGCGTGCTCAGAAAAGCATAACTGAGAATGTGAGATATGAAGCACTCCACAGGCTGTCCCATGTTAGTCATCTTTGCTCTCCTGTGTCTTTGCCTGGCAATGTAGAAAGAGACAATGCTCTTACTCCATTTGATCTAGGAAGTCATGTGCAGCCAACATGCATGGCACTTTCCTTTTTGCTGCCACAACCTGCTCAATCTCATCTAACAATAAATTGATAAATCTGGGAGAACGAGCAACTGCTTTAAGGACCCTTATTTTCTGGGTGCTTTCTCTAGCTCTAGAGATGTGAATGGACACCCTCAAAAATATGCAGCAATGTGCTACTGATATTAGATCTATTTATGACTGTTCCTGTATATATGGAAACTACACGGAGGTTGCTTGGAAACCTTCAGTAGTTCAGGCTTTTGCAATGCCCATGTCTATGGAAACCAGGAAGTTGAACAAGGCCCCAAGGAAGTCTTTGTCACTCTCTCTTTCAAAAACAAAAAAAAAACTAGCCTTCTAATTCCTCAAAATGTAGTATGATGGACCTGGGCATAATGATGCATTCCTGTAATGTGAGCTAGCATCAGAAAGGCAAGGAATGAGACTTTGACAATAGCAAAACCTTCTCTCAAAATGACAAAAATAAAAGTTAACTGGAATTCATAGAAAGGTAAGTAGGCCAACCTGATAACCTGAGGTCAATCCCTGGGACCCATATGGTTAGTAGAAGAGTAGGAGGAGAGAACTGACTCTTGCAAGTTGTCCCCTGACCTCCACATACACACTCTGTGGCACAACAAGTGTGTGTGAACACAAACACACACAGATGGTGTAAATAAATAATTTTATAAAGAGAAGTAACTCATACAAGTTTCAAACTTGTAAAAAATGCAAATCAAATCTCTACACTGTTGTCAATGTCTAAATGACACCCTAAGGCTTTATAAGGAACTCCAGAAAACAGAAAAAAGACTATAAGACACAAAGTAGAATATACTTGGATAGATAATTGTTAAAAGGATACATTGATTTGGCCAACAGATATATAAAAAATGCCTGGTGTCATTAATTAAACTGGTAAGCACAAATAAAACCACAATTACCTCACCCCCTGTGAGAATGCTATACCAAAAAGACATAAGATCAAAGTTAACAGTGAAGATGTAGAAAAAAAGCTGTCCCACATTTTATCTACCATGGAGGCTATGCGCATGCCCACACATGAACAAGCACACACACAGAAACACACACACATACACACCTGTCATATCATCCAGTAATGTTACTAGTACACGTATGTATTTCCAGATAAATCAGAAGGAGTGTATCCACAAAACCTGCAATTTCATATGAGCTCAAATTTTCACTATTCACAGAAGCCACAGTATGCTACAAAGATACCAGTCAGCTGACAAATGGAATGTGAAAATAGTACATAGTGGAATGCCATTTACTTATGAAAAAAAGGAAGAAATTCTTTTATTTGTGCTAGTTGGGCTTGGAGATTGTTGCGTTAAGTGAAAGAGCCCAAGAACAAAAACAGAAATATGAAATGATCTCATTTCATATACTACCTAAAAATGTTTACTGGACTAATCGTTGTTGAGAGGGGAATGGTGGTTACCAGAGGCTGAGCACAGGGATAAAGAGGGGAGAGGTTAACAGAAACCCTGATCCATAAGCACTAGTTACAATTAGATAAGGCTGGGTCCTTCAGTGTACTTCACCTGGTAGGGTGATAAGAATCTACTATAAATTCCCAAAGCTAGGAGGAAGATATTTTAAGAACTATTACCACCAAAAACTAAAAGGACAAATGTCTGAGGAGCTAGTTAGTTTATCTTGACTTAAACATCGTAAATATCCATATCACATCACAACATATCACATGATATTCATGACCAGATGCAGTTTGTATGGTTTCATGACTCAGTTTTAGATGATTTTTATATGGTAGATTTTCCTGCAAAGTAGTTACTATTTGAACAAACATTTTAGGTGCTAAATAGAGGTTAGAGCCAAGTGTTACCTAAAAAAGAGATGGCCTACATTCCAGCCCACACAGCTAGTGATGTCAGCACATTTTTTGTGAATGGACTTCCTTCCTGCTAGCTAAAAAGGTGCATGCCTGGAATTTCAGTGCTTGAGAGATGGAATCTTGAGGATGCTAGCTTAGACTTCATAGTAATCACCAGGCTATGCAGGGTTATATAGCAGGAACTGCCTCCACTGGCCTTCCAAAAGAGAAATTCACTTTCTCAAGTAACACAGCAAAGAGCAAGCCAGCTGACAAGATTCAACTCCTGGCTTCAAAATGTGTAGACAGCAAGCCCCTCATCAAAATCTAATATGCTTATATGTTTGTCTTGGTCCTGAGATTCTCTACATAAATGTGAACAATATAATTTGAGAAATGGTTTGTACTCTACCTACACAGGATGCAGTCATGCCAGTTTGAATAGCCTCAGAGAGGATCATTTACAGGAATCTAATTCATTGGCTGGGTTGGTAGATAGAAATATCAGTCAATGTTACCTTCAGCTCTTCTGTAATTGTTGATCACCTACGGCAAGTGTGTGCATCCCTATGTCCATACATGTTTTCATATGCATAGGCGCTGTGTGTGCAGAAGGGAGTGTAGCTTGACTCACTCTCCTCCAAACACACAGGTCACACAGTGTTTTTCCTGGTAAAACACAGACTAGTGTCCTTCATCGATGCTAACTAGACTTTTACTGAAATAGTGATCATCTTAAAATCTTTGGAGGCAGAAATACTGAGAGGGTGCAATAAGAATGTGGTTTCCTGACAGGAAACTGAGCTTACCATGCAGCAGGCGCTGTTCCTGTAAGTGCAGAGATCTGAACTCCACCCATTTTTTCTTCAAGGTTTGCTGTGAGAAAGAAGGGGGGAGGGGGGAGTGGTCTGAGTCTTAGGAAATCCCAAGTGGGCAAGGCAGTGGAGAGAGGCAATACAGCCAGCCACTCCCATTCTTCAAAGAGGATATTAGGAATACTGATTTCTCAAGGGCCAACAAATCTTCTCTTCACAAACAAGAAAACCAATGAAGCTCATATAGTTTTATTTTTAAAAAAATGTAGGGCCCAGATTGCTTACATTTGAAAGAGCTTTTTAGCTGTTTCCACATGAATGATATAGATGATGTGGAATAGATACCAAGGAGTTAACACATGAAAATTTTGGAACAGCAACTAAAGGTTCATAAATGCTTAGCATACACCATCATCAATCAATGTGTCTGGGCTCGAAACAAGCCTTTTATTGGCCATCTACCTAGAATACACTTAAGTAACCTGACTTTGTTGTTTGTTTTGAGACATCATCTCATGTAGCTCAGGTTAACCTTGAATCCTGATCTTACAGTGTAATTGAAGGTGATATTGAATTTTGGATTCTCCTACTTTCAATTTCCAAGTACATGCTCCACCATGTCATTTATGAGGCCCTATGGAGCAATCCCAAGGCATGATGCATGCTAAGCAAGCACTCTAGCAACTGAGCTGTATCCCCAGACCATAACCTGACTTCACAATTCTTCTCTTCGTTGCCGTGGCAAATGAAAAGAGTGGTCATCATAAGAATGAGAAATCAAGCATAGAAGGCCTGGCCTGGTCCAGTCAGAGAGTAGCCAAGTAATGGAGGTCAGAGCCAACTGGGAAGGAGCCATCTGGAAAGGCAGGTGTAACATGCTCACTCTCCTTCCTGTTTCCTGCTCCCTCCTTCAACTCTGCCTTTGCTATTTTAGGTCCCCATGGCAAGGCCAGCATGTGGGCAGAGCTCAGACTTGCCAAGGACATTTATTCATAAGAAAGACGGCCTAGTTGGAAAAGAGAAATACTTTGTATACCACCACCTGGAGGGAGTGAATGATGATTAAAATAGAAAGATTTTTTAAATGTACGTTTGAAAGGAAATGGGAGAAATAGAAGAAAACAAAAATCTCAAGAACATCATTAAATGATTATGTAGAGCAGGGGCCATTCCTCGGTCTGTAGTTTGGCTCACAGCAGCATATGAAGCTGCTGTCAAATTACAAAAGCAAAAGCAACAAAAGGCTTAGCTTGGTTCATTTGTTTTCTTTCTGAACTGTGATATCATTCCCTAGCAGTCATAAGAGAACTAGCTGCATCAGTCACTGTGCATGTCATCTTATAAGTCTGTAGCTATGTGAAGACCAGAATCAGAGGCTTGAGGACCACAAGACTGGTCAGAGCTACTGTATGTACCTACACATGTCTTCCTTGCTGAAGATATTTATCTCCTACAAGAGAATAGACCAGAGGAGAGGAACAGAATGGGTTGTTGCTCAAAACTAAATACCCAAAGATAAAAATGTTGTCTTCCTGATTTTAGTTTTCAAAAGTACATGGACAGAGCTTTCCAAATTGCTCATATTTGTGAAAGAAGGTTTTAAAAATTGCTGGTTTGCTGGTCTAACCTAGTCATCTAAATGTGCTATAACTTACACCAAGAAAACACCAATATAGAGAGACAGCAGCCTGACATTGGTGGCACAAGACTTTAATCCCAGTACTTCGGAGGCAGAGGCAGGTGGATCTCTGTGAGTTCGAGGCTAGCCTGGTCTACAGAGCAAGTGCCAGAATAAGCTTCAAAGCTACATAGAGAAACCCTGGCCCAAAAAACAAAACAAAACAAAAATAAATAATAAAGAAGAAGAAAAGGGAGAGGAAGAAAAGAGATAACAGAGTGTCTATTTTCTACTATCTGTCTGTGTTGCTGCCATCACAATCATATATTCAGTCAAATCTGAATTTTATATATCAGATGAGTGTTAAAGCATATATGGATCTGGTCATATGATACCATCTTGTGTCACTGAACTCATACATGGCAGCTGAAGGAATGGATAAATATTATTGAATTAATATACAAGAGAACAGCTTGTATATCTTGTATAATCTTTTCATTGGGCTCTTACAAATTATGTGCCATTTAATTTCATAATTTTGTTGTAGGCTGAAAAATAAATTTTCACTGAAGCAAAATATTTTTCTAGGTATATAATAGAACTAGTAGGTAACAGAGATAGATTTAAAACTAGGTCTTTTAACTAGTTCACTATTTGTGCTAAACATCTGAAACATAGGTTAAGATAAAGGGAATCCCTTAAAATGTTACTCAGAAGGGACAACTTCTTCCAGGGAAGAGACTGGGGCTCTACCCAGTCTTTGCAAATGGAATGGTCATGTATATAGGACGCAAAATAAATGTCATTGTGCAGAGGGGAAGCCAGACTGACTTCAGTTATAGGTCAGACCCAGTCATCTCTGCCTTGAGGGATTAACTACATGTCTCATAATTTTAAGATTGAATGAGAAACATAAATGCAAGACACTAAACAGAAATGAACTTCAAGATATATCAAACAGGAGCATTAAGCGTTAGCTAGGAATTTAGATCCTGTGGTAATATGTGGTTTCAATGTGTCTATTTCACACAAGAAACTCAGCCAAATTTCCTTCTTGACATGTGACCCCTGGCTGAGTATTAGGTACTAAGAAAAGGAGGCTGACTAAAGTTGCTAGCAGCTGGAGGCTGGTGTCTTGGAAGACAGGAACACAGCAAGGCCTCACAATCTGAGCTGCACTGTGCTAGTTAGAAAAAGACATTCTATATGGAATACAGATAAAAATGATGCTACTTATGTCATTATTAAGGAAGACAAATCAAAAGACCCTAACATATTTCTAATATAATTCCACAAGGAAATATGTGAAATAGAATTCCACAAGGAAATGTGTGAAATAGTGCATCCAATGAAATGCTTTCTCCAGAGCTAGAGTTACATGTCTGTAGACATAAAGATCAGTGCCAATTTTTAAACAGTATGAATTGATGTATGAGTCTGGACCTAATTAAATTATAAAATACGTGAAAATGAAGGGGGAAAATATCACATATATAGCAGAGGTTTAAATGTTAAAAATGAAAGTTATATCAGACCCTGTCATGTATTTGAAATTTAGAAAACTATATTGACTAAAGCTTTTCTAGGAAGGACATCTAAGTAGTTTTACTAATAATAAAGAAATTGAAACCGTGGTTTGAATGTATTCCCTCCAGAAAGAACCCCAAATCCTGATGATGCAGATGCTATTAAAAAAAATTCTACCAGAAAACAAAAGAGGAACAACCCAGCTCATGTCATACACTGAGTAAGTTTAACACTGGAACCTAAAAAGGAGGCTGAGAAATAAAAATAGAATCAATCCGGGCTATTTTCAAAATTCATCAAGGGGAGCAAGGTAAACCTAAAAAATATAAAATAATTGTGAATCTCAAGGTAACCGTGTTGGGCTTATGTTCAAAATTAAATGGTGTTTTTACATTAGAAAAATACTTTACATTAGAAAGCACCATCCACCATAAAGATAGATATTTTTAATAAATCCTTGAAAAGAATATCTTATCAGATACATGAGAAAGTACTGAATAAAATTTAATACATAAGCATCATAAAAATCAGTTTAAAAATGTGGTTTAGATGGAAACCTCTTGAACCTGAAGTGTGCCCATCAGCAGAACTCATTCCTAATGTGAAAGATCTGGAAGAATCACCTTAAAGGACAAAATTAGGATGCCTACAATTGTTTCCCTCATCTTAAGCAAAAACTAGTCTGGGACAGCAGAGCAGAGAAGAAAAGGAACCAGTTCCATTTTGTACAGTCCTTATAGAGCACACCAAATAATATACAAACAACTTAAGGAAGATTATATGATCTAACAAAGTACTTGATATTAGCAATAGCATAAAAATGATTGATTTATACCTATACACTAGCTATAAAAATTTACCTTTATAAAAAACATAAAATCATAAAGTACAAAGAATAATAAAACAAATAACTATATGACCTATACATGTAAAATTATCATGTTTTTATGAAAGATGCAAAGGAAAATAGTAAAACTGTTATGATAAGTGTGGTAGGGTTTAGAGTGAGATGGGAGGAGGAGAGGGAGGGGAAACTATGGCTTGGAAATAAAATAGGTAAATAATTTTTTAAAAAGGCAACCATGGTAGTTTAAATGTAGTTGGGCTTATAGGGACTGGCATTATCAGAAAGGTGGTTTTGTTGGAATAGGTATGGCCTTGTTGGAGGAAGTATGTCATTATGGTAGCGGGCTTTGAGGTCTCCTATACTCAAGCTATGCCCTGTGTAGATACAGTTCACTTGCTGTTGCCTGTGGATCAAGATGTAGATCTCTCAGCTCCTTCTCCAACACCATGTGTACTCACATGCCACGATATCTCACCATGATATTAATGGGCTAAACCCCTGAAACTGTAAGTCACCACAATTAAATGTTTTCTTTTATAGGAGCTGCTATGATCACGGTGTCTTTTCATAAAAATAGAAATCCTAACCAAGACAATAACATAGCAACAAGAAAATGAAATACCATGTAATATATAACGTTCTAGGCACTGACTTATCTAAATAAAATAAAATGTCAAACCTATATCATTTACTCTTGGACTTTGACAATTTGATAATATTATCAACAGACTAACAACATTGTCAAATTAGGTATCCCAATTTATGGCAAACTAAGTTCGATATAAAAAATAAATTAACCCACAGTGGAGAACTTATGAGTAAATATGAACTTACATGAAAATTATTTTAAGATAAAAGTCCTATAGCAATTCAGTTGAGGAAAAAAGCACAATTATATTGGGAGAACTTCCTGTGCATATGAAAAAAAATCAAATTATCCCATACTTTGTAGTGTGTACAAATAATATTTCTGGGTAAATTAAAGCTGTAATATGAAAAAGAAAAAAATTAATGTAGATTACTGACAACTGATCAATATTTGGGTTAGGAACTCATTTATAAACATTTTAAAGGTTTTCAAAGAACTAAGGAAACAAAACTTAGACCTCATTAACCTAGAATACTTTCAATTATCTAGAAACCAGTTCTTCAAGAGTAGCAGAAAAATATAAGAACATTTCTGGAAAGATCAAACGGTCATCATTTAATGAAACAATATGCAAGATAAGTTTAAAATGAAGGAGCAATGAAAGCTCACCAGTGAGACACAGTAGTATATGTTTTTACTTCAAGTTACTCATAATAAAATCTCACATTATGATAATTGATGAAATGCTCTAAAGTAAATAGCAGGAAGATGGGTACTTAAGTAGACATTCAAAGTATATTAAGGATATACTTATATTCTAGAAGAGAACAGAGATATGCACACTGGTAGATAAGGCTAGTTAATTATGTATGTTAAAATTATAAAAAAAATTGTTAAAATTATGTTCAAAGGGTGTAAATTGATGAAAAGCATTAAGTAATGCTTTACTCAAGTAAAAGATAAAATCACTAGTCTATTTTTTATGAACACTTTTCTAAAATAAGAAACTGAGAACATTTGAAAGAAGATGTTCAACAAGTTTTATTTTGCTGTTTACAAAAAACAAATCAAATTTTGGAAGTGTAATACACCTAAAAATAGTATAAAGCACTTACTACCTCTCATAAACATAAAATAAAAATGATAGAAACAGTTTTTTTAAAGTGACGAATAATACATAATTTACAATATATTGACAATCTGAGCCAATGCTATATGAGAAGAAAAGTAAATTAATTGAATAATTGAACTAAAGATATGAAACTTCAAAGGATTATCTTTTATTAACTAGAGAATACATTTGAAAATGTATGAAGGAAATTATTCTGGAGCATATTAAGTATGAAATAAAAATGGGAAAAGTTATATTCAAAGTGAAAATGTGAAAGCCATAAAGATTTCAATTGTTCTCACATATTCTATTCTAAAATTTAAATCCCACCAAAATCTGAGCAGAGAGGATTCTTCAATGACTTTTTAAATTGATTTTAAAATTCATGGAGATGGACACTACTGCAAGAGTGTCAAAACCAATATTAACGAAATTTGCTAGTGTATTATCATGGTGCAAAGGAAAGATTCTAGATAAAATATAAATATAGTCTTCTTGAAATCTACAGTTAATAAGTGTTCTACTTCATGAGAAAAACTAATGAATGCAGATTTTTACAAAATAGAAGTAAGTAGTTTGGTTGTAGCCAAGCCATCTCTGCATAGACTGGCTGTCCCATTGTCCTACAGGGGGTAGTACTAGGATGAGGTAGCCAGCTGGGACCTGGGAGGACTCAGGAGCATCTTTGACTCACTCTATGAGTGTCTGGAGTTCATTACTTGGAAGGGCCATCAACATAGAGAACTGAGATTTTGAAAATCTTCCAAGAGCCATGCTAGGGAATTTCCTTGAGCATTCTGCATTAGGCTCTGTCACCTGTGAACTTTTTCTTTCCTTCCAAGGTAGTAGTGTATTTGCCAGTGGAGGCAGATTCAAGGACAGTAACAGGGTTGGTGGCAGATAGTCCATTTACTGAATGGTGTGGAATGAAAGGAGGAAAAGGACATTGGGAAAGCAAAAGTGATGGGCCTGGCAGCATTTTGCAGCACTCGGTGCTCCTACTCTTTTTTCCTCCTTTAACAAAATGTAAATCCAGAGTGATCACAGGTGCATCATTGAATCCTTCTTCAGGGAAGATGCCTTCCCTCCCGCTGGCTCTCTGAGCCTCATAGACTCTGAATGAGGAAGGAAGAGGGTGATTTACACATATTCACAGTCCTAGATATTCCTGCAAAAGTAATTGTGTGGCCCTTGACAAGTCGGCAGTTTAGATGCATCCTGACATTTCCCCTTCAAGGGCTACCTCAGTTCCTCAGATAGGTCATTATTCTACTCCTCACACATTCAAGGATGAGAAATAATGTGCTGTGTTAAATTAAATTACCTTTAAAGCCTGCAGCTTTGCTTCAAGCTCTGCTCTCTTGTGAATCATTGTTCCATTAAGAGTCTCTATCCTGTTTGAAGAGAAGGGAAAGGTGGGGGTAAATAGCAGAGCTATGCCTTCCAAGAGGTTCCATCCACTGCATGCAAAGGACAGACTGTACTAGAAGTGCAACAAAGTGTCACCTTCCCTAAGGCTCTCCACAATGGAGTATGGATACTTGAGTGTATGGGTCTAAGCCAAATTCCCAATAACATTGGGAGAGAGAAAGGGGGATGAAAAGCTGTCTGACAAAGAGTAGAGGGAAAGATCCTGGCTAATTTACAGACCATAGTTCATTTTCTAGAAGGCACTATGTGCTAATGGTGGTTGCTCTCCACCAGAACCTATTCTAGCCTGGACCGGCTGAATAATCTCAGTCATTTGGTGAATAATTATTGGGCACCTATGAGCCAGATAGTATGTCAACAAAGATAGTATTCAGCACTTTCACCACAGGGGGCTCAAAGTGTTGAAACAGGGACATTTTCCTGTAACCTCATATGGCTAGTTCATCTCAATATCTTTAGTTTACAAACGGCTATCCTAGAAATATCAGTTTAATGATGTTTTTCTCTTCCTACATGAAAGATTTCCTAAAAATAGGAATCTTGTTCTCTCTGAAGCTGGTTTGTTTTCACCGTTGTTTTGGCTACAAATCTTCCATCTAAGTACAGTAGCTAATTTCACCTTTGAATCACACTCTTAAGCATTTTAAAGTATTTGTTCTAATCCCCTTTGCATACTAAATTGTAATTATATCATGGAAGTGTGAGAAAAATTTAAAGATGTGGTAAGAGCACAATATGTGAACTACCTTTCCTCTATTCTTCCAGCGTCAGACCCAACACAATAAGATGGTAGTACAAACACTGATTTCTACTTGAGACAATCTCTGTTTTGTGGACAATAGAATTATCATAAAGCTGCATGAGACTCTCAACGTTGTTCTAACCTATCTAATGGATGTGCACAAGTGTAGAGATGGGCCCTTCCTTCAGTATGTGTTCATGCAACCTCATATTTTACCAATCTGTCTGGTTCTAAGAACCAACTCTAACTTTATATATCTGTGGTTTTCTTGATTCATCTATGTGGGACATATCTTTCTGACTCTAACCAATAGCATTTTATCTATCTGGTTCTAGGCTTCTTTGAGGCAAGAGGTTTCTCAACTTTTACCCTTAAGAACGAAAACTCAGAGGGTGGTGATACCCTAGCATCATCAGTTATCTTTTAAAACTGCCTGGACACACCCATCCAAAACTTCCTTTGAAGTATCAGTGAACAATCCAGTAGTCTACGGGTAGCTCATAATGAATAGCTGTAACTGGCAAGAGCAAATCCTGACATCCATGCAGATTAGATCCTATTGTCACCCATTACTCAGCTAAACTTAACTAAGCCCTCTTTACCTCAGGCACTCCCTGTACAGAAAGGAATAAACTCAGGCTAAAAAAAAGAGGCTATGGAAAAATGAATTAGGTAATGTTGAAACCATCTAACTCAGAATAAAATCTGAACTCCCTGGCACAGCAATGCATCTCAAGATTTGATGCTTGGCCAACAGTGGCTTCATCATTCATACTTTCTCTCTAAGCCACCAATCACCAATTTCACTTGTCCTCAGGGTATGTATGCCAAATCCATTTCCAGGGCTCAAAGACATCATTCTTTACCAACATGTTCCTACCAGGAGTTCATATGGCCATTACTTCCTTCTGTTTAAGTGTACATTCCTAGAGTGGAGCACTTTGAGCACTGAATCTCTCCTGACCCCCTTCTTATTCACTGTTATCCCCTGCTGCACTATTCTCCTTTCTTATAGTGGTTACCAATAACTTCAATTTAAAAGTTTCAGGCTTTTCTTAGAAACCTACAATTTTTAGAGTTCTTCATTCTTTATTTTGCCTTTTAGAACATACACAGAAGCTGGGCATTGGTGGTGCACGCCTTTAATCTCAGCACTCAGAAGGCAGAGACAGACAGATCTCTGTGAGTTCGAGGCCAGCCTGGTCTACAGCTCTAGTTCCAGGACAGCCTGTAAAGCAATACTGTTTATTTTCTCAGACAGTTATAATGTTGTGAATAACAATGGGTATCCCTTAGGTATATTACCTTCAGATTTTTTAGATAAATTTCAAAGATTAAATTAATCCCACTGAGCAGCTGGGAAGGACAGTGCCATTCTGATAAGTTGAAGTTGAACGTTAGTACATGTTACTATGTATATTACGAGGTTAGATAAGCTAAGGAAACTTTTTTTCATTATTCTTTATGGAACAGTAACAGAGGAAAAACAAGAGGCTTCAGAAATATGAAAGAGAGAAAAAAAAGTGTTAGAGTTGAAAGATTACATGAATCTTGGAAACAGGACCAATTTCTCTTGGTCCAAAGAAATGTATGCCAGTTTTCTTGAATCACTTATGAAAAATACATTAATAAATGATGTCCTTCTACAAAGCACCTTTGTCTAGTAACATGACCTGACTTCAGATGTTGACACTATGTTCATGATGCATAATACCTAGAGAAACAAAAGGAACCCATAATGCTGTCTTGTGCATCCCAAAACATCTTTGAAACCCCATAGTAACTAAGTGGATATTTACGTTAGCAGGTTTCCTGATGATCGGATCAGGTCAACTACTTGCTTGTGGGTAAAGCCCTCTGTGCTTACACCATTGATATTTGCAAGGATGTCACCTGGGAGATGCCAAGAAAAACAAGCATTTTGTTAGTTACTTAAACAAAGCCTCCTGGCATGGAAATGACGACAAACAAGCAAGTTTCCACCATAGTGTCACTTGAGAAAATTCAAAGAAACAACTGCTTCCTAACCAATGATTTCTAGCATGAGTGGAGCTACATTACCAGCTTGCAGGCCAGCACAGTGAGCTGGGCTGTCTTCCTGTACTTTGCAGATCATAGTGCATACTTCTGAGGAACAGATGTTCTGGTTCTGGAGTCTGTAGGTCTATAAAATTTAAGTGGATAACACAGTAACTTTTCAAAACAGTCAACAAATATTTGTCAACACATAAATTCATGCCAGCAACATTAAGTGACACAATAGGTAAGTGCAAAAGGCAACTGTGGCAAAGCTTTCCTTGATGTACACTGAACTGAAGGTACCAATTTTGTAATTCCAACAGATGAAGGGCAGCCAATTCCATTCATAAAACACATCTGGCATAAAAAAGAAAGTGGGATGCAAGTGTCTCAAAATGGTCTGGTTTCAAGCCCGAGGGACCACCTGATGTATCACTGTGTAGTCATTAAGAAAAAAATATGCCTCTTGTTTCTCAACATGATAAACAATGGTAACCATGTTAAAAGCAAAAGATCCCTGTGGGTCTTACAGACTAAAGCTGACATTAGGGGAGAGTATGAGGCACAGAATATCCATCAGGGAGACTGGCCAACACTGGTTATATTAAATCAGTTCTGCAAATAATGACAATCTGCCCTGTGTTTGTTCTAAGTGGTCTAATTGGTTTGATCAATTTCATTTTTGAGTACACAAGACCCCTCCTGTGCTGAATTCTCAGCAGTTCCTCTGTCATCCAACTAAATGAAAAGAGACATGCCTCCCCAGGTGTCTCAATTTGACATAAATAGTTTAGTGGTACTGAGTTCTATTGTTGATGTTTTTAGTTTTTGCTTCAAAATGTATAAAAACACTAAGGAAACATTTGCTACCCATAACACTCCCATAACTTCAAGCAAGCATGCTTTCCTATTTAATACATTTGAATTGTGGGGTGGGATTCCATCTAGAGCCAAAATCAGTGTTTTGAGCTGTCTTTAAAAGATCTGATTACTACAAATTAAGCCACATGAGAGTATTGCTTCCTTCTAGAGAAATTCATGCCTGAGACACCATAATCAGTCCTATGCAGATCACTTTCAGAGCTAGCCACTTGGCTCTGTTAAATGCGAAGGTGATTTTCACTCAACTGTAATGCATTTAGAATCCTCTATTTGAAAAGAAGAGCAGCTTTAAGTCACACACACAAGTCGCACCTGTATCAGAAACCTTTTTGAGAGTTTCTGCCCTGGACCACACCACAGCCCAGCTCCTTCAAGAAATGTATCTACACACACACACTTGTGGCGAGACAAACAGAAGGGAACCAGAGTGGGAAAACAAGATGGGTGGGCACTCAGGTCCCTGTTTCTAGTTGCTACCTCTAAGCAACCTTGAAGAGGCAGTGATAGACACAGAGTATCTCATGCAGGACTTCTTAAGAGAAAGGCAAATGCTCTGTGAGGGGCATGGACTTCTAAAACCTTATAGATTTAGCCCATTTTTGTAGAAAATTATGTCTCGGGTAAATTTTAAAGTAGGGAGCTCAGAAAGCAGAAACATCTCCCACGACTTCCTTGTTCACTCCATGTTGTTTCTGTTCTCATACAACATGTTTAACGTAGCAGCTTCCTGCTCCTGCTCCTGAAATATACACTAAGTTTCCTTTTATGGGGTTGACATCACACCAAAGTTTTCTGAAAGCAGCACTCATTGGAGCTAAGATCTAAAATCTGACATATAGCATAAAAATATGATTATGCAAAGCACATGGAAAAGAAATGCACAAATGATGTGGAAAAATGCAAACTTAAGTTGCTACTACCGAGGCACTCAATTAGACTGCAATCTACTTGACTCCATTTACCATAGTCACAAATACAATCATGAAAAGACAGGCAACAAATAGATGAAATTCTTGGACAGCTGCATTGAAGTCTATGAAGATGGGCAAAATCTTCCAGCAGTGGTTTTCAAGTAATAAAGTATTATTATCTTATTATCGGAGTGTAGGGGGAAGTAGAAACTTCTTATTATGCCCAATAAGAAATGTTTGGTCTCTGTTATAGCATATATGGATTTTATATACACAAATATATCATCTCCCAAGTATTCCTTTTTATTTTCCTTTTTATTTTTTGAAACAGGGTCTCATAATGTAGTCCAGGCTAGCCTGGAACTCCCTTTCTGCCTCTGTGTCCCATGTGCTGGATTTAAAGCACGAATAATCGTGCCCAGCTTAAGTATTTAGAATCTGATATGCATACAGTACATGAATATGATTGTATGAAAATAAACTTGAGTAAAATGCCTTTTGTTTACTTCTTTAAGGTCCTGAAGTATCCAACATCTTTGTCTGGGCTATCCTGAAGTCTGCAGTGCCTTGGTACTAGGAGAGAAGTGAATCTCTATAGAAACAGAAGGTCCGATGTTCTCTCTCTCAATAGTACTTAACATACTGAAAAACCCAGAGTCCATCTTCCAGAGTCCATCTTCATTCTCACCCTATCCTAGCCTCTTTGCTCTTTTCAAATATTGGGATGTAATTAGTGTCTGATTCTTCCTTGGAAATCTAGGATGGTTACAAACTGCCCACCTGAATTTCAAATCCAAATGCTCCATTGTCTTGCTTTTCCACAGTAACAAGCTTTCTGTAAGAAAAAAAGTTTAAACTGCATAAATAACCAAGTATCATATTTGGCATGTATTTAGCATGAGCAATTACTGTTACAATGAAAACTAGCTTTCATTTCCGTAATTGTAGTTAGGGGTGTGTGTGTGTGCATTCTTGTGTGTTTACATGCATGAGTGTGCATATGCATGTTTGTGGACATGCACAAATACTGGAGCATTTATGGCCCTAAACATCTTAGGCAGAGACTTAATAAAAAAGAAAAGGAACTGAAGGAAAGAAGGGAGGGAGGAAAGGAGGGAGGGAGGGAGGGAGGGAGGGAGGGAGGAGGGAGGGAGGGAGGGAGGGAGGGAAGGAAGGAAGGAAGGAAGGAAGGAAGGAAGGAAGGAAGGAAGGAAGGAAGGAAGAAATCTCCTTACCTTTGAGACCAGGAAAAGTCACCTAGAGAACTCGATCTGGCCAAAGCAAGCTGAAAAACACAAACAGCACAGAGTTATCTCAAGTTCTTTAAGATGCATTTACAACTGTTCTGGGTCACAAAGGACTTTGTTCTTCATCATCATCCTGGAAACCTTATTAGATAAGATTAGTAATGTTTGTTCTCTCATAACAGCAAAAGAGTCTGGGAGAAAAGGGACTCCCAGATATTCTGTTAAGATGAGGAGAAACTCAGATAATAAGAAACTTGGCAAAGAGAATGTTCACTGTCTGTAGCAGAACTCCAAGCTTCGAATAACTGCTTTCTGTCTAACCCATGTTTATGTTAACCTCTCAAAATGAGCTTTAGCAAATTGCAGCCATACTGAAACGCCCACCCATAGGATGGCATGAAAACCACACAGTCCATATTTTCTTTAACTGCTAATGGAATGCTTATATTTACTATAACAGTTTAACATGTTACTTTTTTTAAAACAGGCCAAGATAATCTACAAAGAATGAGCTATGTGCAGAAATATGGCTCAAGGCACTGGCAAGATGGATTAGTGTGTAGAGATGCTCACAGGCTTCATCACAGAGGTTCAATTGGTGGGAGGGGAGAACCAACTCCTGCACCTTGTCTTCTGACTCCCTCATGCATAGCATCACACACACACACACACACACACACACACACACACACACACACACACAGTCTGCCCCCACCCACATACAATTAGTATAGAAAATAAGAAATAGATTCAGAAAAAAAACGAGGGAGGGACTCAAACCCCACTTCTGATTGTGATTTATTTTCATAATAGTTTTGGAAGAATATAGTGAATTTCCTGCCAAGAAGCAAAAAAACCTCATAATGCTATAAACAACATCACATTCATTCCCCTGCACATTTTGGGGGAGAGTAATATAAGCAAAATCTTCGGGAACAGACCCAAATTCTTATAAAGAGAGAGAGTCAGCAAAAGGGAAGAGCTTTGTGTCAAGGGACTATGACCAGTTTTAGTTTTGGTTTTGTTTGTTTAAGAAATATTTAGTAGATGTTAATTACTAACTAGTCTGTTCTTAAAAAATTGTTCTAGGGATTCAAAACATAGCATTGTGCACAAAAATAAGCCATAATATTGTTTAAAATATTTATTTTTATTTTATATATATAAATGTTTTGCCTGAATGCATGTATGTATACTGTGCATGACTGGTGTTTGTGCAGGTCAGAAGGAGCCACCAGATCCTTGGAAGTAGAATTAATGACTACCTTTCATGTGCTTCCATGAGAGTACCAGAAATTGGATGGAGGTCCTCTGCCAGGGCAGCACATGCTCTTACTGCTAAGCCATCTCTCAGCTTATAGAACACGGCATTTAACTGCCAATACATTGTAATTGTCATTCATAAGCAAATAGATAAAACAGTAAATAAGGCAGTTGATATAGATAAATAAAAATGATATGAGGATAAAAACCACACAGAGAAAATACATAGGAAAACTTAATGCATAGAAGACAAGTTCCACAGATGATTGCATTAGCATAAATTCAAATTGTCAGGTACCAAATGCCAACAATTTCACAAATTTTCTGGAATGCCTCAGTGTTAAGAATTCAGCCACCAGTCACTATATATGAGAGAGATTATGTCATCCCACAAACTTTATGTGTAACAATTGCATTATCTTCTCTGTCAATTATACCTGGAGTCTCCAGCAGGAAGGTTCAGACCCCCCAAATTATGCAGTAGGCTTGTAATAAGTTTCTAATCATGATTTATAAGGACAAGTTATGGAATAACTACAGCAATTTGGATGGTTATGTATAAAGTATTTAACCTACATGCGTACACCCTCATGCGTTGACGTGCACATGCATGCGCGTACACACACACACACACACACACAGAGAGAGAGAGAGAGAGAGAGAGAGAGAGAGAGAGAGAGAGAGAGAGAGACGAACAAGAGTGGGAACATTTTGGTTACATCAGAAGGCTGCATCCCAGTGAATAGGGGTAAAAAAACATGATATTTGCAAGCATCTCACCCTTACAGTGTGTTCATATTTCCTTAATCTTAATCTCTTTTCATTATCACCATCTTCTTGGATTTTATCCTTCACTCAGATTGTCAAATACTTAGTTCAGCTATATTTAATTCTGTTAACTACAATCACAACTGAAGGTTTGTGTTTGTAACACATTGTTCTTACTATTATGGTTTGTCATATCCCTCACATTGCCATTCACATGGAGGTTTAATGCATGCATATGCACACATCTCTATGAGGAGCACTTTTGATCAAATGCTTCGTTTCTTCAGTTAATCATCTGTATGCTTTGGGACTCTGGGGAAATACACTGGCTTTGCTTTCCACCCCAGTGCTTCCCACAAGGCCTAGAGTAGACTGGAACTTTAAAAATAGTAAAACAGACAAAACTAAGCCTCAGATGCCATCTGTGACTGAATGATGGATGGTGAGCGACCCCAAGTAAAATACTTAAGTTCAGTCAGATGTGCTAAGATCTTTAAGTTTATCCATCATTAAGTTAAAGCTTCATGAGGAAACTTCAAAGATTAATTTTAAAAATATAAAAATTAAAAATCTCAAACATATGGATTTTTTTAAAAAAAACTATCAAGTAGTAGAAAGAGAGCTAAGAGAAACAAAGTAAAATAGTGGCATCTTAATATCTAACGCTAAATAAACAAATGCTTTCAAGAATTAATCAGTCCTAAAGGACTAACCAGTGGGCAAGAATTCATAAAATGTCTGACTACCACAGTGTTAAATGCCCCAACCCATAGCATTGATAGGGACCTTAGGATTTCCTCAGCCTTCCTTTTAAGTGACAGGCTATTTTAGATACATCCAAATCTTTTAGGCCCACCAACTAGACCAGACTTCTCCATACAGAAGAGAGTTCCTCACCTCCTTCCTTGTAACAGTTCTGTGTAGCTTGCTGGCTAAGAAGTAATGAGGAACACTCCTGCGGCTAATACGTTTAGGTTACCAGTGACACAAAGAGTTCAGACAAAGTCAACTTAGAAATTACTTTCCTTCTTAACTGGTAAAGAGATCTTAAACAGTGAACATGTAAATACAAAGTGATTTAAATACTTTAGCTACCATCAAACTCTCTGATGGTGGCCAGTCCCATCTTGGCACCATCTCCTTGGTTTTGATCTGAACTGTCCAAGTGGTGACATATAAAGAAACTCTCAAGGCTCTGCCTTGCTCACCTGCAAAACTGCCTGTTACTTGAAGTGTGCCTAAGGCCTCATCAAGGGTCCTCTGAGTCAAGTTTTCTCTGTGTACATCTCCCTAGCATGCATCAGTCCTATTTGAAAATGTGGCCTTGGAGTAGGTGTTGCCCAGACAGACTGCCCTCCCAGCCAGAGTCTTCCTGAATTGTAGTGATAGCACACACACACACACACACACACACACACACACACACACACACACACACACACACAGAAATCATGAATGGAGAACTGGTGTGCAATTCACAGCATATGCTGGCAACAGCTGTCTTTTATTACACATTATCTAATATGAGAAGTCTAGCCTTAGCGATTTGGCAGGCTTGAAAGCTACACATTTAGCTCTAAGTACAGCAAACGAGGCTCCTTAGCTTCTTACTAGCCAGGAGTCTAGTGATGTCTGGGGCTAATCTTAGGGAGGTTCCTCTGCTTTCAGGGGGATGACTTAAAAGACAAGGCATTAATATTCTACACTCAGTGACTCCTGCTATGCAGTGATTCACAGGTCTCTCTTTGGTGGAAAATCAAGACCAAATACAGCAGCTGTCGGTGTGCAAAGCAGACAGGAAATTGAAAACACAGCTTGATGGTGAACCCTCCTCAGAGCAACTCAGAGACCAACACAGAAGAAGGCTCTTTTGCTGCTAAGGCAGACCTGTGTTCTTGTCCTGGCTCTGTGTACTCATTTTCTGCAAAAGTTGTGGGTGTGGTTTAGGGGATGGAGCAGATTCAGAGGTGGGCTTTAAAAAAGCAAAAACAAAAACAAAAACAAAAGAAATTTGTTTTGATTTATTTCCTTAACTCTTTCCAATTCCCTGCCTGTCTCACTTTTATTCCCAAGTGTTTCATGAATATAGCTCTTCCCATCTTTTGAAAGATGATGGAAAGAACCACCAAACTATCCAAAGACACAACAGAAGAATGAAACTCAAGTCCATACCTAACTTATAATACCCATATGGGAGGTGAATATGATGTTTCACCTTCCAGGAAGGCTGATTATAGCCCCACACCTCTTTCGAAAGAAGAATGGTTGGGGATAAGACTCAGCATAACACTGCAAGAATTGATGTTGCCCGATGAGATTCTGGCAGAAATACAAAGAATGTCTCTGTGGGCAGAACCCAGCCCATAATTATTCTCACTACAAGCATTTAACAGCATACCTAGCTGAAATTGTATGTAAAACCAGCTTTCTACAAGCTTCATATTTAGCTATAATTTCACCACTCAAAGAAAATCAGACAGTAACAGTTTGGGTCTAATTCATAGTCAAACTTCATGCCTGTATCCCTGACTACTGGACCTCACTGCCATACCAAGGGAGAGCCACCTTCATCCAGCCTGGTGAGAGTGGCAATCAGGTACAATTTCTACCCTTGGGACATGGCATGCTTGCAAGATTTCCCTTCTCTTCCATCAACCTCCTTCTGGTTTTTATATTGCAAGGACTTTGCCCCGAAAGACTATGTTCAAAATTAGAAGCATCACTGGTGTGCCTCGCACTTCCTACCAATGCAGGTACTGAAGTAATACTCACACACAGAAGTCTATTTTTAAGTAACTCTTGAGTGCAAACACCCTGTGGATTCTGAAGCGTAAGCTGAATGTAGAAGCTAGCCAGATATAGCTTTGCCGAAACCAAAGCCACAATAACAAGAAGTATGAATGTTGACGTCAGCCCTCCAAGTGTTGAAAATAACAGCAGACAGTGGAACACCTGCTGGGGCCGCTACTATTGCTTCACAGGAATCCTGCCGCAGACAGGTCAGACAGAGCCAGAGGGGTGGGGTTTGCTCTTGTTAATGTTGTTTGTTTTTCAAAGAAAACAATTATGATGTTTGCTAACTAACTGTTAATTGATTGTTAATTGCTCATTAACTCATAAGCAAGTGTCCATGTGGAAAATAACAAAATCTTGGCATATACACCTGCATGAAGTTTCACTGATGGTGATTAGAACCACCAGTGCCATGCTCCAGAGGTTTGGTTTAGGAAAAGGGTTTTGTTATTTTTTAAAATTCTGAGACAGAGTTTCTCTGTGTGGCTCAGGATGTCCTGGAACTCACTCTGTAGACCAGGTTGGCCATGATTCAGAGATGCAACAGCCTCAGCATCTAAGGTTTTGGGACTGGAAGTGTGCACCACCACCACCACCGCCAGGCCAGAAAAAGCTTTGAGAATAGGGGAAGTACATGGCACAGTGTGTTATAAAGAATACAAGAAGAAAGAGAGAAGAAAGAGAGAAGTTACTCGTCTAGGAATTTGGTGTGCTCATACATTTTTATATGCCTAAATCTCTCTTATAAGTCCCTCCAATAATCACCCAATCCTACTGGTGATCCTCTCTCAATCCATACTACCCTTACCCAGGCTTAAAAGCCAGATATGCCTCATTGGTCTTCAGTGCCATTGGTTACCAAGTCTTTACCTTTCCTCTCCATTGCTTCATTTTCCTCTCCAACTACTGTAAAAGCCCTTCCACCAACCTGCCACTTTCTAGAATGAAGTTCCTAAAATGCACACCTCTCAAGTGTACTCAGTGGCTCTGGATGCCAGTCCAATCATAGTCAGCTCTTCGCATCCATTCATGTAACCAACTGCTGATGAAAATACTCTACAGAAACAAAATGCTGCATCTGTACTGTACGTGTATATATTTCTTTTCTGCCATCATTCTCCAAATGATGTAATGTTCATACAGCCAAAGATACTGTGTCTTAGGTAGTAGCCCTGATCCTGGTCCTTTATATGCAAATTGGCTGCTACTTTGTATCAGGGATTTCTGCATCTGTGGTCTTTGATTTCCATGGTTTTAGAACTACCACTGATAGCAACAGTCTACTGCACTGCCTTCTCAATTTATGCACAAGCCTGTCTCTCCTCTCTCCTCTGTCCTCTCTCTATATCTTTCTGACACACCAAGCACTGTGTGACTGTGCAACCTGCCTCCAAAGCACACGAGTCTATGCCTCCATTGCACAATGGTTTGCAGACACATGTTACATATCTGCTGTATAGCACCTGTTCATTTTGTCCCTAAACTGTAATCCTTCTCCAGGAAGGAAACACATTTTTTGTGACTTTTTTTTTTTTTTTTTTTTTTTTACCTTGCAAGGGTCCAGAATGATGTAATGCCTGAGCTGAAAAGAAGATGTGGAAGGATCTTGCTCTTTATGCTAAGTTAACAAGTTGCTTTCTTGATAAGTAAAATGTAACCAGAGAGTGAATCATAGGCTAAACAAACAGAATCTAGTTTACCATCTGCATGGCAAATAGAAATGGAAATGGACTGTTCTCTATCTAGAATCTAAGTAAAGGTGTTGGTGTTTTCTATGTTGCCCATTTATAAATTCATGCAGATGTTCATCAAACTTTGGTTTGAGAGCACTTTGGATTGAGAGTGATAATCAAGTTTTGGAAAATGATGCCATTATCTTCATCACTGAGGAAGATGCCAAGAAATCGGTTCGCCATACCACTGAAAGAAGAACTGGCCTCTCCTCTAAGCTGGGATGCTGCAATGTCGAAGTTAGGGCATTCAGAGAACACAATGCCCACAAGAATGCAGGCTGCAGAGCTATACTCTCATGCTCTCTGTCAACTCTAAACTTCTTATGCACAGTTGCTGTGTGGAACTACAAATAAACACATTGGACCTTATAGCAATTTATATGATCAAAATATACAGGGGTGTATGATTAATTAAAAGACTGAAAATTCAGAACGAATTCATGTAGACATAGATTTTTTTTCTAAGTAAATGTTCATCTCTAAAGAAATTTTATGCAATAAACATTTCTAAACAGCTTTTCCCATGTGTCTACGGCCCTGCACATTTCTTTACTTAAGGAGCACAGTCTTCAAGAATGGTGTCTCTGCTATTGCCTCATCAAATGAATGGAATTTTGTGCAATAGCTATTTTCCTAAGGACATAATGTGAGGGTGGCTGACAACTTGCTCTAGATGCTGCAGCTGCTGAGCAGCCAAGCTGGGTTTCTAGCCAACATTTACATCCCCCCATAAGACTTCCTTCCCAACAGCCCCAGGTTGAAACAGTGCTCTGGAGCTGAAATTTTTACTTAGTTGACAACCTTTGTGTTCCAGGAGATGCCTTCTCTTGATTGGGAACAAGTAGGACTACCAAGGCCTGGAGGCGAGACTAGACGGGAGAGAGTCAACAGAGACACGGAGGGCAAAAGCCTGATGGCGCTTGGTATGTTCCTTTAAACCATCTTCAAGCTTGTTGTGCTCAACAGCTTCATTAACTTGAGCACATCCTTAAATTAAAAAGAAATACTTAAGTCTTTCTATAAAGGGGGGCTGTTTTGGTTTGTTTTTCTCCCCCTTTGGTTTTTGTTTATTTATTTGTTTGTTTTTTCCATCTCTGGACTGCTACTCTATCTCTTTGGTACAAGTCACCTCCTTCCTTACATGTACTCTGTGAATTGACTTAGCAGGCAGAGGTCGTCCTCATCAGGGAAAAGAATTCTTTTTTGAATAAGAACCAAAATGCCCATTAATGATGGGGAGAGAGGCCAGGAGTCAAGGAATTCATGGAGTCACACAGGAAGGAGCAAGTACCACATTCGGCAGCAGGCAGACAAACATGAGCATTCTAGACAGAAGGGCAATCATACCTGCTTTCGGCCCCGTGGCAAAGTAGCCACAGTGTCTGCCAACATTTGAATCCTTCTGCTGTCATCCATTGTGAGTGGGCCCGTGAGTGTGGAGTAGGAGCTGTATGCAGAGTCAACGTTGTACTCCAAGTTGCCATTGCCGTTCTGTAGCTGTAGAAGCCTTTGCAAGGACATTGTGGGCAAAGATTAATCTTGCCAGCACATGCTGCAGTGGCCTTGCAGAAGGGGGGAAGCGAAATGCACAACCCTCTGACACGCAGTCAAACAAGTAGCAAAGCAGAAAAGACCCACGTGACTACTGTGGTTTGAGGTACAGTTACACAAACCCTATCTAGGAGTTCACTCCCACTCCCCTGGGCTCCTGAGAGAGGCTTGTGCTCCTTTTCGACAATTAAAAAAAAAGGGTGGGAGATAAGCTTACTTTTTTCTCCCTCGAACATCCAGAACACTTAGAACTTGATACTCTGTGGTTAGGTGTATTCAGAACAGAATTTTCCACTTTTTAAAAGAAAGGAAAAAGAAACTCGCTCAAGTTCTCCCATTTGTTTTTTACTCATGCTCTCAGTGCACAAGGTAGACAGAACAAACATGTGTGTAAGCATCACACATGCTGGTCATGTTGTTCTCCATAAAGTCCTTGTAGTGTTACTCCCCCAAAGTACACCTTAGCTCGTTAAAGTTCATCAAAAAAAATTCTATCGCTTGGATCTTTTGGCATCCATCTGGTTGCCTTTATTATGTCCTGCCCTTACTTAAATTATCCACTATCGTTTGAAGACATAATGGGGAGGGAAAGGCAGCATTTATAGTGCAGAATGTTGGTCATATCTGGGACCATAGCTGCAGCACTGGAAAAGAATAGGTAAGGCAAGAAGGGACGAAGAAGCTAAGATAGCACAGGATGGTCCATTGTTGCAATGTGCTATCACAGGGTACTTGAAAACAGTTAAATTTTTTTTAAATTTTTTTTTTTAATTTGAGTCATTTGTAGAGAATTGGTTTCACAGAGAAGACTAGGAAAGTCAAAGGAGGAATCAAAACAAAAGTTAAAAAGGGGAAGTTTTAAATAGCACAGAAGTCAAACATGAGTCTAAAAGTCATTTGGAAGGTCACTACCAGAGTTTACAAGAATTTGAAAAGCTTTGAGCTAGTATTGAACGTGTGAATTCAGCTCAAGAAGAACTTGCCCAATGTGAATTATAAAGTCTTCGGAGTTAATCCAAAGAGGGAGCCAAGTAAGGAAATGGTGAAGCCCTACCATTGCATGACCCCTTACTATTGGGACTGGATTAAGATAGGAGCAATATGGTATTCACCAAAATATATAAAATCCAAGTCAGAATTTACAAACACACACCCATTTAGGGGACAGAGAAGTATAATTCAAGAGGGAGTGGCAGTGACTTCAGTAGCTAAACAATAATGGAGCATAAAATTATTCTTGTAGTGCATGTGCATCTATGCAAGTGCATATCATAAATATGTGTGTGCCTCTGTGTGTGTGTGTGTATTAGAAAGAGATATTAGAGAAGTTATGAAGCATGTATCAATTAATGGATAACATCAATCCTTTGTCCTCTAGGAACTTTACAGTTAGGTAAGTGTGTTAATATTTCAAAACAATAAATCAAGCCAAGTTATATAGATGTAAACTAAAATTCTATGAATTCAGTGTTAAAAGATTTTAGTCTGTAGACTACAGACCTTAATGATTAACTGGAGAAATGAGGAAGCATTTTTTCACTTATGAACTATGAAATGCATTTAACAAGCTGAATCATTTAATAAGTATACTTACTTGTATACTCCATGAGTATAAATACCAGTCAAAGGCAGTTCTGCTCCCTGCCCACCCATAACTCGTCAGTCAGGTCATACCCACTGCTTATGTGTTTGTGAACTGGTCAGATTCTATGATTCTGCTCTAACTCTTAAGGTCTGTGTCTTGCCTTACATGTTGTAACAATTATAATACAATATGTTATTGCATATTGTAAGTCATATCTGCATCAGAAGTATCAGTTGTGATACAATGTGGTGAAGCGCTTATCTTTCAATGTGACTTTCTCTCCCATTGTTGGCTTATAAAGGTGTTTTACTGCTTAGATTTCAAAAGTTCTGTGTTGTTTCTTTTTGTCCTCTAAGATTTGCTTTCAGAGAATTGTGAGTAGGCTTACCATACCCTTCAGCCTCTACATTACTGTGAGGAGGGGATGCTAAAGATAGCAGTGGTCAAGTTCTCCATCATGCAGGTCCCAGGTGTGTTTCAATGTCCCTGAAACAAAATGGATACATTTCAAGTTCTTTTCTCACACTATCTTTTAAGGGGACTGCCATTTTTTTTTTATCATTACTTTAAGACCTAAATACTACATGTGAGTCATAGTTACTCACATATAAGACCATTTCTATGTCAATCCATCATTTCCTCTAATTTTCTTCAGACCAAAAGACATCTTTTAACTTTGGGTTTATATTCATGTCTTATATGAAAAAAAATTGTTAAGGGAATGTCTGTCAATAAAAATAAGAAATAAATTATATTTTTTAAATTAATTAAAAAAAAACAGTTTCCTAAAGCATCAAGGAAAAAACCAACCTGAGTAAGAAAGAAGTAAAGAGAGGAAAGGAGAGGGAAAGGAAGAGAGAGAGAGAGAGAGAGAGAGAGAGAGAGAGAGAGAGAGAGAGAGAGAGAGATTCCAAAGGGGCTGTAATGTTCCTAAAGTGTGACCTATGTGTGAGAACAAATCTCTTTTAAAGATTGCCTGCCATGTGCTCCAAAACTAACATTCCATTGTCTGAAGGCAAGCAATCCTTTTACCTGGAGCATTTTGTTTATATGTAGAAATCTATCCTTAGTATGAATGAATTGAACCCTGGGACATGGGAAGATTAGGAAAGGCAGGTAAGAAGATAATGCTGACTCCAGAACACAGACAGAAAGGTAGGAAGTTCTTCATGAAACTGTGTCCAACCTGCTAACCATCCACTAATACAACATGAACTTTCCTGCCAACTACCCAGTGTCCACATGTGTAGCAGAGGGCCCTCGTCACCTGTACAGAACACTAAGCTGAACTACATGTGAGTCCCTGTAGAAACTCAGCAAGATGTGTTTACAGAGGAAGGCCAGAGCCAGTTCCTAAATTTCTGTATCCCCTTTAGCTAAATATATCTATTTGTTCATATGAACATGGAAGAGAAGTAAGTGTGTACTAAGTGAGGAGACTTCCACAGCCATCTACTTCGGTTTTCGTTCTGGCTTTGTGACATTATTTGTTCAAGATTTTATTTGGCTTCCTAGAGTAACATAGTGCTTTGTTTTATTTTATGCCTTTATTATACAGGAGGCTTTTGTTTGTTTCCCTGAACATAAGGAAGACATGAGTCAATGCCACATAGATGAAAATGGACTACTGTGTATTTGAATTTGCAGGAAGTAAATTTAATTTTGTAAAGTTACTTATTTTGGTATTTTTAAATATATAAATCATCTTAATGCTTTTAAGATTTTAAACAATATTTTATTAAGGTGTGTGTGTGTGTATGTGTGTGTGTGTGTGTGTGTGTGTGTGTGTGTGTGTGTGTAAGCATGCACTTTCAAGCAGGTTCCAGAAGAAGTTGTCAGACCTCCTGGGACTAGGGTTACAGGGGTTTGTGAATAACCCAACATGGGTTCTGGGATCTGAACTCTAGGCCTCTGGAAAAGTAGCAAGTGCTTCTAATCACTATGCCATACCTCTAGCACGCTTATTACCCGAGTTTAATGATTGGCTTAGGCAGACTGGTATTCCCCTTTTCCCTGAATCAATGGGAATTAGATACCATTCTCAAAAAAAAAAAAAAAAAAAAAAAAAAAAAAGAAAAAGTAAGTATTCATCTTCAAAAAAAGGCGGCCTAAGATTACAGTGCAAAGACTGTCCCTGAGAGTAGCCAGATCAAGGAAGAAAAGTAACAATGTCAGTTCATTAAAGCTCTCTGTGACTATAGTGTGGAGAAGCACAAGGTATACTATTAGAGTTACTAACACCCATTTAAACAAAAAACCAGAAAAATGTAACCCTAACATCAATAATAATTAATAGAATGTTCTTAATATGCAAACTTGGAAACAATTTTCTAACCTACTCATGTTCAATTCTCTTGCTCCTGAAGCTATGGATGGACCATATCATCACCCTAGAGAGGCCCCTAAATTCATCTGAGGCATTTTATCTTATCAAGATCAGCTTTTTTTTTGCAGTAATCGGCTGAGCTAACTCTGCCTTCAAGTGTAAAAATAGATGTCTTTTCCACACCCATTCACTCACTTATCACAGAGCAATATCACCAACGACTTTATAAAACTTTATAAAAGTTCCATTTCAGCCTTGGAGAGCATGCACACAGCAGTGGGTGTGTGGCAGAAATAGGTCTGTAGGAAGTCATGCTATCAGTGTAAAGAGGCATGTGTGGGTCACTCGGAGGCGGGAATGTGCGCAAGTTTGAAAAGCTTCCTTCTTTGCCTATGTATGGTTCCAGGTGTTATGCAAAATTATCTGTCAGTGTACAAGCTTTGTCTGGGGTTTTAGAGGCAGTCCATGAGTAATTTTGAATTTGACCCTTTCCAGATGAAAAGAAATTCCTTAAATTTTCTGTTGAAGGGAAACAAGGTGATAGGAGTCCACATCCAATTCCACCTTCCAGCCTGACCTTGACCTGGAGTGGGTCTACTGTAAACCCTTTGTGCTGTATTTCTTCTGTACTGCATAATTCACTTAGGTGACAAAAATAAAAGCCATTGGAAAACAGCAGGCCTGTAGAAGACAGAAAGGAGCCTACACCCAGCTGTGAAGAACAATAGCCTATTCACTCCTCTGTAACAGTGTCAAGCTATGAGGAGCAGCTCCTCTAGTTTCCATAGACATGACTCTCTCTTGGAGGGATAAAACTGTTGCTGGGGGGAAAATAAAGAGACAAAGCAAACAGCATCACCATTAGTTAAAAGAAACCTGACTGAGTTTCTCTAAAAATTTCTGGGACCATCTTTTTCTATGCATTTGCCAGTTTTGACCTGAGCTGAATGGAACCACATCTGCTTGGTAAAGACAGTCTTGTGGCATCCAGCCACCTTCAGGCAGAGGTTGAGGCCCTAAAAAATAATTTTTACTTTTAGAAATCCCAGGCAAGCTAGGTTTTAACAGAAACAAGTAATCTAATCTAAAGTAGAATACCCACAGATGCGTGCTAAATATTGAAAGGTTGGTGTTCTTGGCAATTTCTCTTTCTGTTGTGCTTCATGCACACAGATAATGAATGTAGTGAGGGTAGGCTCTCCTGACTGTCCTCCCCAAGGTAGACAGCTGCTTATAGAGCAGTTATCTGGACACGGTGCTACAGTCCAGTAATTCCAGCTTCTCAGGGCACTGAGGCAGGAGGATTGCATGATCCCAAAAGGTAAAGCCAACCTGGTCAACATAGTATGAATCATTTTAAAGGAGGGAAGAACAAACTTAGCTGTTTTCCAAAATATTAGATGCAAAATAAAATATGAAAATAAGCACTTTGCTTATATAACAGCAATCCTTACATATGATACTTCACAATGCTTGTTATACTTATACTCAATTATTAAAATTATTTCATTGTTACACTGCAATATTATAAACAGACTTAAGATTGTGGATAAAAGAACCAGCTACAATGTCATAAACAAGCACTTTTAAAACCTTATGAGAGTTGCTTATAAGGTCTAGACTAAGGGAAGCAGACCTCACTCCCACGAGCAGAGGCTATCTTATAACCTTACTTATTTGTTAATCCCATTGGACAAGAATAAGACCACTGTCACAATTTTGACCCAAAATTGAAATAATCTTTAATTAAAGACTGGCCAGGATAAAGGACTCTGGCCGAGTTCACTCTGGGGTTCTCAAAAAATGACAACAAATCCCATTTTACAGAGGCTTATAAAGTCAAACCTGTAAGGCCACCGTATTTCCCACCAGGGGCAAGCATATATCCTGGCATACTTCCTACCTCCTGCTTACATCCAATCAGAAGCACGCTTATATCCCAACATATTTATCTTCCACATGTGATTAAGCACATCTGATAAGTTGGGTCAAACAATTTTTTTTTTTAATGGTTTTTCGAGACAAGAGTTCCTCTGTAGCTTTGGAGCCTGTCCTGGAACTCACTCTGTAGACCATGTTGACCTCAGATTCACAGAGATCTGCCTGCTTTTGCTTCCTGAGTGTTGGGATTAAAAGCATGTGTCACCACCACCCTATCCGGCAAACAATCTTGTTTACATGAGAGAAAACGTGGCTTCTTACTTTTTTTTTTAAATGGTACTCTTAGGTACAAAAATTAAAACATAATTTCAGCTGCCACAGTAATCCTCAAATGTTCTAAAATATTAAATGAGCTAATCCATAATATTTAACAAACATTATTACGGTTATATGAAAGAGAAAAGGCATAAGACTAGGCAAGATAAATTGCAAAATAATAATGGTGGTGTATAGAGGTAAGGAGAGGCATTGGGAAACTGTTCTCATGAATATTGAGTAATACAATGTAACCTAGAGCTGCATTGCTAAATAGATGACATCAAGAAAGAGAATATTATCAAATGCTGTCAAATGAATAGAGAATCCCCAAACATACCCAAGCATATGCATAAATTCATATAATCAAGTGACTGTGAACCATTAGGAAAATAATAATAGACTTTTCAATTAAAAAAAAAAAACTAAAAAAAAAAAAAAAAGTCATATACTTTTACCAGAACTGAGTAAATTGCTAATACTTTAGCAGCCACATGTAAACATTTAGAATATACAAGACATGGAAAATACAGCGTATTTTAATAAGATAAGGTCAGGAATGGTTTTCCTATATAAGTCATAAAAAATCAGAGATGTCAACAGCACATACATGAGACTATTCTGTCCAGGGAAAACTATGGCAGACAAGGCTGAAAACTAAGAGTCAAGCAGGTATTACTTGTGAGAAACAATTACTTAGTGGTTATAATGAATGAAGTGAGTGGGTTGGGGGTTCTGCTGACTTGCTGAAAAGTGTAAGGCCATGAGTTCAGTCCACATAATTGGAACATGAATAATAGTGATAAAAGGAAACAGTAAATAGAGTGCCTCAAATGATGTTTCTTAGAAAAGTATTTTTCAAAATGCAATGAACATATAACTTAGAAGAGAAACATAAATAACCAATAGATTTGTTAGTGTTTAGCCTTATTAGTGAAACAGGAAGTAGAAAATTGAAATAGTAAATATTAACTATTGCCTACCAGATATTAAGAAGTTTGATGATACACAATACTGGAAAAGTTGCAAATAAATGGGGAGTTAGACACTTTGGGTAGGAATATATATCAATCAAGCCTTATGAGTCATTGTATCAAATTAAGTATGCAACCAGTAAATCCAATTTTAAGAGTCCTCACAAACCCTTCTATCTGCAAAGACAATCCAAGAATGACTTTTGTGGGGTTGTTTGTAACTACAAAACATTTGAAGTTGTAGTTGTGCATCATATGGTATGCGCCTAAATGATGTGTGGTGGTTTAATGCTGTGGAAGTCATTGCACTCGTTGGAAAGTGTGAAACAAACTTCATGTGTTGCTCAAGACCCTTAAAGAAAAGGCAGAAGAACAACAGGTGTGGTATGGAGTTGCGTTTGCTTTTTTTTTTTTCTAAGAAAAAAAATATGAACACTAACGTAGACAGACATAAAGAAAGATCAAGAAAATGTGATCCGATAATCCCAGTTATCACTAGAGATGGCGGTGGCGGAGAAGGAAAAGAGGGAGATTATTGCCAGAGTCTCTGTTGAAGAGGGTTTAAACCTCTCATATGTGCTTTCATCTACATACTTAAATCAGCTTTCAAATTCAATAATTCACAGATAAGCTTAAAAAGCCAGTTATATTTTGTTGATATATCTTGGTTTATCTTTACTAATGTTAATTATTGTTTTATCCTGTGAATCCCTAATGTTGGCTAGTGAACATTTTTATTTGTCCTTCATCCTTTTATCACCTTCCAATCAAGCAAAATTCCTCCTCTCATCAGGTCTCTACAAAATAATGGCAAAGAAGGGAATGAAATCACGGGCAAAGAACATTGACCTAGGATATTAAAACCCATTGATTGTTCTATAATGGCCAATCTCTCTCTCTCTCTCTCTCTCTCTCGGGGTGTGTGTGTGTGTGTGTGTGTGTGTGTGTGTGTGTGTGTGTGTGTGTGTGTGAGAGAGAGAGAGAGAGAGAGGGGGGGGGAGGGAGATACATGCACACTCTGTTTATGTGTCCATCTGTCTGTCTTTCTGCTTTTCTGCCTGTCTCTTAAGTCATTTCTTACCTGTTTTCTTCCTCACCACACACAGTCACATTTCAAAACCAAATCTTTCATAGAAATTAAAGATAAACAAGTGAGGGAGGTTTCTTCCTCTTCCCCTAACTGTTCCCCTCAAGCTCACCTTTTACATAACCTCACCTTTGCACTTGGGTATGGGCTTGGGTATGCAACTTGAGGCTTGAGAACAGGAATTGTCTGAGATACTTGGAATAACAAAACCCTTACATGAAGTCTGGTGGTTTCCCCTTAGTCCACCCTTCCTGCTCCTGCTCACTCTGGTAGATACCTGACCTCATACCATACCACAGCTCAACACTCTGACCTTCTATCTGCCCCTTCCACAGAAGGCAGCCCCTCTAGGGCACTTTGGTACTCCTTCTTTGTCCCACAAGACTGCTCCCCCAATCCCAGTTCACTTGTCTTTCCTCTCCATTCAAAATGAACTAGAGGCACCAGTTCAACTCAATTAGATGGAGGAAGATGTTCAACCAAATACAAAAGGAACAGCTCCCAGGAAACATTCTCTTAGAGTTCTCCAAATAGTCCTCCCTCCAATCTGCTCTCCATCTGTTGCTGGGAGTCACTCTGCCACCTGTAGAGGATGTCTCTGAACATGGTAAGTGAATCAGCAAAGAGGGTCAGCATATAGAAACTGATGGAACATGCCTCGCCTTCTCCATCTTTGTTTCCATAATCTAGACGTGTGTGTGTGTGTGTGTGTGTGTGTGTGTGTGTGTGTGTGTGTGTGTGTGTGTGTGTGTGTGTGTGTAGCAGAAGGAGCTACAGATGGGCAATAAGGTAACTTCTTAGAAAACAGGAATCCTGTATTTTATTTCTTCCCCAATCTATTTACAATTTTAAATAGATATAAAATCTCAGTTGCTTTAAGATTTAAATACAATACAATAAAAAAACAGTATATCCATCATTTCTAGTCATTTCTGACCTAACACAAAGCCTGACTTAGGGAAACAAGAAATAGTTCTTAAATTTTAATTAACTAAAAACAGTAAGTGTGAGAGCCAAAGTTACATTTTAAGTCTTAATCATTGTACCTAAGAGATCTGCAAGCCCTTTGCCCAAGGACAGATAGATAGTTCCTGAAATGCTGGAGGCTTCTTTATGGGAGACAATAAGTCACATGTTTTCGCTCCTCTAAACATGTTTGTTTAACCCATGTATACCAGATGTTCTTGGTCACATGTAGGCAGGAGGTATGTAGGCAGGTAATACGTCAGGATGTATGCTTGCCCCCATTGGACCTTGTGGTAAATGCAGTAAAATGTGAGTTTGGCTTTCTTAAACCACTGCAAAACATGACTCTGGGCCATTTCCTGGGAACCTGGGTATGGACCTGGCCAGAGCCCATCTACCTAGGCAGCAGTATTTAATTAAAGCCTGCTTTAAATTTGGTTTTAAACTGTGGTAGAGGTCTTATTCTCATCCTGTGGGGTTAACATAAGTTAAATAGATATAGTAAAAAGTATTAACCTTGAGGCATAAACTAATAACAATGTGTCCTTCCATAAATCCATAATATTTATTACTATCTCCAATAAAATATACAATTAATAATCCCTCGCTTGTTCATCCCCACTCTCTTACTCTCTCTCATGTAAAGTTACAAGAAGATATCAGGATACTAGCTAAATTTGCAGACTGAACAATAGAAGAAACTTCTGAGTCACGTTGCATAACTTCTTTTATTTTCAGGTGAAAAACTGAAGCCCAAAGAGACAATGTTTTAACAGTAGATTGCTAAATGGTCAGTCTTCAACAGAATTCTGTAAGCATTTCCTAAGTGAATAGCCATCATTACTGCTAGGCAAACTGCAGAAAATGCTTAGTCACATACTAACAGTAACGATAGTACTATATTCTCCTTTTCCAGGGAAGGATGTTGAATCTAACCCACTTGTCAGAGTGAGACAACCAGGATCTTGCACAGCCAAGGTTACAATCCAACGAATACACTGCCCTGTTTCCTTTCCTGAATACACAGGGTTCTAACTTCTTCTCACTTTTGTTCACAACACATGGTTCACCCGAATCCATCTACTTTAATAATGCTGGTACCCATCCTCTCAGGCTCAATAAATTTCTCATCTTTCTCCTAACACCCTGTTGGGACTTTCTTCCATGATTTGTCACATTCTGCCTTATTCAAATGAAGTGTGTCTGTCTTTCCTTCTTCTGAATGCCACCCATGTATCCCCAGTCCAAGAAACTGGTTTTGTCTCATTGATTTGTATTCTTCTAACACTAAAGAGAAGCATTTGTCAGAGTTCTCAGTAAGTAGTGTTGCATGCAGTCCTAATGTGCTGGGAACTCTGAAGATGAGTATGTTTTCTGTGTTTACCTTGGGCAAAGTATGTGTCCACTGAAAGATATTCATGGTGTTTTCAATATTTAAATGTAATTTATACTTTAGATTGTTTGACTTAATTGCAACAAGTATGGCTATTTTAAGGAAAAACTGAAATAGAGTAATAATGTATACTTTATGTTACAACTTGATAATAAGGCCACCATTGATTAAAATGTGCACCATTGATTTACTAACTGATTTTTGAGGGAAAAAGTCACACCGAATGTATTCAAAGGTGATGAGAAATATCTAATGTCACAAACATAAAGAGGGCAAGGTGTACAGCGGAATTCAGGGAGTAGAGTTTACAGCCTCCTCCTTGCCACAAGATGCTCATACACAAGACTATAGATAGAACCAGACTGCCTGGGCCAATATTGTACAGCAGATGCAAATCTGCCATTCTATTTTTCTTAGATTTATCTTTTTATAAGATAGGACCTCATGTTTTATCACAACTTCCTCTGAAATATCCTACTGTCTCATCTACCTCCATCTTGTCTTGAACTCAAGACTTGGTCCTCAGCACAAAAAAAGACAAACCACAAAGTTGCCTCCCTATAGTTGGTGTTCCCAGTTTTCTATCTTCTAATGTTATCATCTGGATGTACCGTGACGCCATACCTGTCAAATCAAGCTTTAATTTCCTATATTTACATTTAAACTCATCTAGAAAATAGTTTTTAACCTAAATTTTCAGTTAGCAATTTTAATCTAAACAAATTGGCTCATTGCTCCAAAATGTGATAGCCTTCCTTCTGTCAGTTCACCTGTGATAATCATACCTGAGTATCTGTAAGCTCTACTCCCTGCCATAACCTGCTTTTCTCACACATCATTAAATTCCATACACTCTAAGTGGCTCACCTTAAATGCCCCCTCCTCTGAAGCATCTTCCTATACCAGCAGCAGACAGTGTGTCTTTACTAATCCTAAACTCCTGTACCACTCATTCTTTGGGTTACTCACACTGCCTCTGATACAGCCCCACTTATTTACTCACTTCACCATTCCGGGATAGAAAAGTCATTTTATATATTTGTGTGACGCCTCCCCACAGGCTTAAGTAATGCTGTTGCAAAATTTGGATGACAAGATGACAAATGAAGAAATAAAAGTATTTGAAGTGGATAGTTGACTTAATGAAACCTCACAAGGAGGTTTCTGGGGAGATGTGGAAGGAGACAGAGCAGATAAAAGAGACTAAATGAAGAATTCTGTTTCAAACTATATCACATGTCCCTTTAATAGGACACTCAAAGCTCGGTAGAGGAATGCTAGGCATGTTTAAGGAAACACGAGGAGACAATGGCTCCATTGTCCCTGAGAGATGCATGTTGTTAAACAGAGCATAAGGAGTGGAAAGTAGATGTGTTTATTAAATACTTGGGTATCAGTAAATAAGAGCCTAGGTCAGGTACAATCATCCATACACCACATCTTACATTAGCAGCATCTGAAAGAGATGCCCTTGACCGTTTTACACTTCACACCTTTCTTTTTGGCGTTTTGATCCTCCTGGCTTGACATTCTAAAGCTGGGATTACAGCCATGCCCCATTACACCTGGCTAGAAGGATGCATTGCTTGTTTGTTGCAGTCAGTACCACTCCAATCTTTAGGGCGGCATTTCAGAGCATTTCAGCCTCACCCTACTTACTCCACAGCACTGCGGCATTAACATGCAGAACGTGTCAGAGTTGTGTCTGGAAAGAGGCAGTAATTACTGGCCAGGACTGATGTAAATTCTTGCTAGGACCTCACAGAAGCACCCTGATCATGGCTGAGCCCTGAGAGGAAGACATAGCAGCTGCTTGCTGGAGCACGTGTGCAGTGCAGAACAAAGACAGCAAAATATATCCCTGGCTCTTAGCCATGAGCTAAGAAATTGAATGAAGAAGGAGCCAGATTGTATCGATCTGTCGCTCTTCTCTGGAATATGGCATTCAACTTCATAGTCAGTGTGTAAGACAACACTCAGCGACAGGGAAGAGGCTTGCTAATATTCTCTAGTCTTTCTTATGCTATTGCACCTCTCCCTAAATGGTAGCTGACTGTGTGTTCTTAGAACTGTATGCTGGTGCCCCATAGTTTGTCTCACTCATAACATATAACAAAAAGCTTTCTATATATAGGAAGCACACAAAAGCTCAATCACAAAGGAGTGTTTCCTTCTCTCTTCACTCCAGATGCCAGGCCCAAGTTTTCACCTGCAAAACCTGGGGTGGCAAGATGGGTGGGGCCTTTGCTACTCTATTGACTTCCTGCCCTTAGGGAGTCTGCTTGCTAGTGTTACCAATAGCTAGGAGTCTTTTCTCAAATGTAGGAATAACCCCGATCAGTCACATATTACAATTAACTTTATTTTGTAACTACCGATACTATCACAGGTACAGATGTGAGTGCAGAAGTTAGATCCTGAAGGTTCCATATCCCTGTACCACTTTAGAATTCTGTAAACACAAAGACGGGAAACAGGAGAGTTTGCTTAGGAAAAGAGACAGAGGTTTCTGAGGGTGTGCCATGCCTCCCCTGTAGCCTGACTCCACAAAGGTAAAAAGTGCATGGAAGAATGAGGTGAGACCTCCAGTGATGTTTTTATGAGTCATTAACGTAAAGTGCTGGTCTTCTCTGAGAATATTTCCCTGGCTCCTTGAAGCACGGGTGGACTTAAGGCCACCAGTTTTCTCCCTAGATGTCACCTTGCCTGTGTTAATATCCAGAATTTCCACCTTCACTGTTCTACTGCCTCTATCTGATTTAACTTTTTCAAAAGGTCAGCATCTCATTTAAATTATAAATAGTTCACGAGTTGCATTCTGGACTTTTCCCAACATCCAGTGTGTCCCTTTGCTGGCCACCTGCCACACTTTGCTTATTAGTTTCACTGTTGGAAAGTGGCTCACTATTAAAAGACTGAAAAAGTAAACCATCTACACCGGTGAACACCAGGTGGAAAAATAAAATGCCCTTTGTCTGAAATGTGTGCTCCATGTGTTCAGGAACCTGTAGGAAGGATGGGAGTGGGGCAGCTTCTGTTGTTTTCCAATGAAACACCTCACCTCTGCTTAATCTAGGCCTCTCCTTCCTCCAGTTTTGAAATGTGGTTCCCCTGAGGGCAGAAATGATACTTTGGAACTTGTGGAGTACAGGGAACATTGAAGATCATCCAGTGCTGGCTACACGCACACACCCTAAGGCACACTGCACCATTTTCCAAACAAGCAGCAGATAGTTAATTATTTACTCTGTCCATGGGCTCCTGGAGGACTTGGGTGCAGAGAGAAATACCCACTTCAGTGTTGCTTGCTCTAAGCACAACAGTCTGAAAGTTTTATACAGGTTTATAACTGTAATTCTTTTCCCTTAAAGAACAACATGTTATTTCTTGCAGAAACTAACAAGATTTGCAAAGAAACACCCCAAATTGGTATGCAAGCCAGGTTTGAGAGAAAGTAGGGCAGGCTGAGAACAAACCAGTAGATGCCACAGAAGAAACTGAACTTGCATTAATTTTTCTATTTTCATTCTTTTTCAGAGCTGATGTTTGGACATGCTTGTGAATACAGAAGACACAAGAGGTTCTGCTGTGAGAAGGAAAAAGAGATGAGCGTCACACAGATGCCTACAATACAGATTGGAAATGCTCCCCAGTGTCTATGAGGATTTCATCCGCAGCTTTACAAATGATGCATTTCCTCAGCAAGATGAACTCCAGACATTCTGCACCTCTTCTTGTTTTGTATTCCAACTAGGTGAGAAGGCGAGGAGACATTAAATTCTCCTCATGCAGTACCACATTTGATCAAAATGGACAAGGGAGCAGCCACTTGTGTGAAGATACAGTAGGCCATTGGAAGTAGCTGTAGGCTGAGGACCAGCCCTCTGCCTCCAGCGGAAGAACACTACCATCTACTAGAAGATCATCAATTCGGCCTGGCCTATTTTTTATTTTTCATAATAAAAATCAGCCTTCCAAACCTTCACTCATTCTTATTCTCTTTCAATTCATGTCTACGAGTTCAACATGGCACAAAATAATGGAACTTTTCAATAAAACATAAAATAATCGGTTCATGTATTCATCAAAAGTCCCAGCCTCCTAGCTTTACTATTTTTCTGTATCTCCCAGTAAAAATAATTCTTAGCTGCTATTTCCTGACTTAAGACCAAATTCTCATCCATATTTCTGGCTTTGTTCTTTTCCTATGCCTTTTCATGTGCTACAGATCAGATTGCTAAGATTGCCGAAGCCTGACACCAGGATCGTTTAGCACTCAATCTTACTGCCTACTGCCTGTCACCCATCCATCAATCCAAAAATGAATATGTACAAATGTATTTCACAGTCTTGGCAGGACAAATTTTTTAAAGACTCTGATTGATTTTACAACATCTACCAAATTACTTGACATCTATTCTGAGGGGAAAAAATTCTTCAGTGGTAAATTCTAATTATAGAAGAGCAACGGAAAAAAATGTTTCCTTCTTCAGGTACATAGAGGGAGTCCAGAGAAAATGGCCATAAAATGGAATACAACTTGCCCCTTTTCATGTCCTTTAGAATTAAATGAATCTAGAGGGTTATTTTATAAATCAGTTATTACAAATGATCAAGAGAAAATGGAAAATACATTTGATCATGGTAGCCAGATTTCCATTTTAAAATAAAATAATATAATGAGCACATGAAAGCAACAAAATGCATCATAATCAGTGTGCACACATGAATTAACGTATCCTTTTATCACATAAAAAGAAGCATGTGGCTATGAAAGAGCTCTTATGCACTAAAGAATATTCCCATCATGAACTCTTGATTTCCAAGGTGGGAAGCTGGAAAGATGTAAAGTTATTCTGACACAATGATAATAACTTTTAAAAGCATATATAAGCATCGACACATTCTTTGTTCTCTATATTGGCCTGCTGGAAATGAATTTGAGAGTACTCTTTGCAAAACTTTCTATTTGTGTTACCTAGAAAAGTTGTTTTTTTTTCTAAGAAATTATGTCCAAGAATACATAGAAAATAATTGTAAATCAATTAGAAATCATAAATACATTACACAACAACAAAAAACTGGTCATATGAAGAATCCTTTAAATTCATCACATACTTATTACAACATACCTTACTAAAACAACATAATTTAGAAACCACGTACTGTTTATGCCCCAGTGGTTAATCCTCTGCAGATTATGGGAGCCCACTGAAATTTTCAGACCTCATTTGTTTATTTATTTTGTTGGTTTGTTTTTAATTTCTTGAGGCAGAGCAGCTCTGTAATCGAAGCCGGCTTGAAACTTGTCGGTCTCCTGGCCTCTACTCTGTGAGTGCTGGGATTCTGGCATGTGCCACCATGCCTGATAGAGACCTAAATGTACTTTCTACATAATAATGAAAGCTGTCACAGGACTGTCCCTTCCAGATTATTGAGTTTCTTAAACAGAAAACTGGAGCTGACCTGGGTGGGAAAAATCCAACTTCACACACTAAGTTTCGATCATGTAGGAGAACTTTAGTATAGAAACTTCAGTCCCTTTAGCCTGGCTGATTTTAGTCATGAAGATCTGAATTCAGACAAGAATACTGAAGAAACTAGTACCTCAGTGATGGGGTCTGGAGTAGTCAGGTTGCCACAAGGGCTTCTGCTAATCACATTTTCATTGTCTTGAAGAAAGAGGTTGTAAGCCCTCAGAATCTAGAGGAAGACAAAACTAGCAATGAACTTAAGCAACTGGGTGAGGTGGCATTTTGCTGAAAGTGAAGTCCTTCTCACGATGGCAAGGACTTCCAAGGCAATTTAAAGAGCATCAAAAATCTACTGAGTTAAGTAAAACACCCAGAGAAAAGACTGGAAGTGATCCAGTGACCAAATACAAGAACTGAGCAATGTGGCTGAGCCCTTCCTCCATCTAGCAAATCTTTACAAGCAAGGGTCCAAGTGGACAAAGCAAAGTATGGTCTATTCTTCTGTAAAAAGGGAGGCACAAAAGGAATTGTCTTAATCTGTCTCCATGTACTTGCTGTCAAGAACATGCTGGAAGACAGTATCAAAATCCATCAGTTTGTGGATCACAGTTTCCGCCACACTATCCTAATTGTCTTTGACTCACTTATCTGCATGGATGTGGTAAGAAAGGCTGTTGTTGATCTAGAGCATTTAGTCTCACTGTTAAATATAGGAAACACATAAAGGAAGATTCTTATCTACAGAAGAATCAAACACTTTTTTCCACAGTGATGAAAGAGTCCAGTACCAGGCAAGATAGAAGCAACCCCCCCCCCCCCCCGCTTCATGTTTCATCTGTGCACAGAGCTCCCACCAGCTTCAAAGGAAGAGTTATGGCCAAAATATTAACTACGTGTGTAGCAGAGGCCAAATAGCAGGGCTATTATGAATAGCATACCCAAAACATTATAAAATACCCAATAGTACTGATGGGAAATGATACACCATTCAAAACTAGAACAGGTAACTGAAAGACTGTGGCAAGATGCAAGGAGAGACTATTGTTCTTTTGCTGCAGCTATTGCCTAAGAAACACAAACACGAGACTCAGCACCCAACGTGGAGTTTATTGAGAGAGGAAAGAGAGGGGGGGGCGGAGAGAGAGCGAGAGAGAAAAGAGAGAAGGGGCCCCAGAGCGAGAGTGCAAGAGAGAGAGAGAGCAAGAGAGAGGTGCACTTGGCACACTTGCTTTAAAAGGGGGGCTTGTGCATGCATAACTGGGTCCCCTGCGCAGCCAGGTAAAGCCTGATGACATGGCCATGGGTGACCCACCCATCATCAGAGGCGGAGTCAGGAGACTGCAGGCTCCCAACAGAGATCACTCTGGGATCTGTGCCCTTTGGCATAAGAAAGATTTGGAAGAAGACACAACAAAAAAACTTTTCTTAAAAAAATATGATTATTTTAATTAGCATTTTTCATAACTCTGAACAGCAGATTGCTCACCTGCCAGCTCTTCTTAGTGTACAGAAGAGTGAAACAAACAGTGTAGGTCCCTCTTCTCATAAATATACCACAGCAGAGCTCAATTGAAACAAAAAGATGAAAATAAATGTAATGTTGTGTATTCCAAAAGTTGTAAAGACTTCCTATGGTGATGTATTGAATGTACAACCATTGATATTACTAATATACTTTGGGTTTGGATCTTGGACCCCCAAGATGGCTTGGAAGGTGAAGGTGCTTGCTGTGTAAACTCAACGACCTAAATTCTTAGTCTACTTTGTTTTAAGCATCCTTTATGAAATCACACTTTGAATTTTTTATTTAAAAATGTAATTAGATACCAAAGCTACCAGACATTTGTATTGCATTTGCTTTACATGCTCTATATACCAAAAAAAAAAAAAAGTTGATGGTCTGCAACTTTTTCTCAAAAAGAATATGTGAAAATTTTAACTCTGAAAAACTCTATTGAGCTAAGGCCAGTCACTTACTTCTAACTCTAGAAAAGTAGTGATGCTGAGGATGGGAAAACTCCAACTCTACTCTGCATGAATCAATCTGGAAAAACATCTTTACTGTCCACCACAGCAGAGCAAGGGAAGGGAAGCAAAGAAAATCTCGCAAGGGTTCAGAGAGATGACTGTCCTATCTAGTTGGCGATAAGAGTTGTCTTTAAAAGAAAAAGACAATTGTAACAGTGGGAAACAGGGGCCAGGGAGAATGAGGTAAGGGGAGTTGTCAAGAGGAGAAAACAGAAGGGAAGGACCAGTAGCAAGTGCAGCTTGGTGTTTGTAGACAAGTGTGTGATAACATCCAAGGACCTCACTGAGCATTGTGGATGAGGGCCCACATCTACCATGCTAGACACTTTGGACTTGATCATATCATAAAAGTAAAAATTACCACTTTTTAAAAATTTTAGCAGAAGTTAATTCATTTTAAGGGAACTGACTTGGTGGTTGGTTTATAATGGGAAGGGGTACTGAAGAGAGTTCAACTTCTGCTATATAAAACTGAAAATGGGTGATAAATGCAATGGAGGGCTTGCTGCTTGGAGTAGAAGTGAGAAGCACTTACAAAATACTATTGATAGGACTTTAGGAGTCTGTGACTTTGGGTATTAAGAAGAAATAAGAGAGGGACTTAAGGATTCTGACTCATTTCCAGGGACCAGTAGATGGATGTTTTCATGAACAATGATGGCAGTGAGTCTGAATAGTTTCCTGTGGTGTCTGACCCTAATTTCATTATCAGCATTGCAGTCAAACTCCAGAAAAACAGTATTCAACCTCCAAGAGCTGGATATTAAACCCCAAAGCCTTGCCACATTGGGAAATTTAATTGCCATTTTCTCTTACCCTACCAAAGCCATTGGCAATGAAACATCAATAACCATCAAGATCTTATTAGCTTTCCCAGAATAATCATTCTTGAAGCCACAACTTGAACTCAGCTAGAGAACTGAGAACACAACCATCCCTTTGCATCAATTTTCCATCAGGGAATCTAACCCAAATATTCAAACATTCTCATATATTATGAAACTCACTTTTGTGCTGCTTGCTCTTTCTGGGTGGAGAAACTTCTAGTGATTACCATAGAATCATACTGTACTGCCAAATATTATCAGTCAGGGAACATGTGCAAACAGTGATGGGTGGGTAGGTAAAATTTGTCCTTAATATGTGTTCAAAGGTAATGCTCAAAAAATTAAATAGCCATTAATCCTAGGAGGGAAATATACTCATACTCTGAATATATATCTGTGTGAAGAACCAAATCATGCTGTGTGACAGACAGCTCCTGTAAGTAGCCAAGAAAGATTCCTGGCTGGAGTGGTGTGTACATATAACCAGAGAATGTGAGGATATAATACTATCTTCATTGATCTGATAGATGTTTTCCAAATATAGTTAAACCTGAGTACTTTAAGCTCATCTGACTCCAGGTCCTTCTTACAGATATTTACTGATTGCTAGCCTTAACTCTACTTAAGCAAAACTAGAAACATGAGAACAGCCCATGCATCTTGCATGCTCATATTAAGAACCCCAAAAGGGAAGACAGAGAGTATTTTACACACACACACACACACACACACACACACACACACACACAAACACACAAACACACACACACACAAGCCTGTGAAGCATGAGGTAGGTAGATTTACAGGGGCCAAGCTAGTGTACAGGTTATCATTTTAAGTGAAGAAATGCCGGGAATGAGCAACTGTATCAATTTCCTGAAAGCAGAGGAAATTGACATAGGCTGGGAGATTTGATTTCTTCAGCACCAGGAATCCCAAGGTTAATGTTTTTAGAAGCTCAACTTAGCACCACAGTTTCATTCCCCCCAAAAAGTAAAATGTCACTGCTAAGAATCCTGGAGATGAAGACATAACTATATGTGCCTTTTCTAGCAAGCCCCACCAATTGTCCTGAATAAGACCTTACACCTATACATGGCTTTTTGTAAACAACACACCTCCTACCTGTGTTAGTTCAGCTCAGTGAAGAAAGTTGCCTCCTTTTAAATTTGATTCAGTGGTTATATTTCCTGAACATTAATTTTAAAATGTACTGTTGATAAAACTGAGAAGTAAAAATCTAGAGCATGGAATGATGAACCTGAAATAAAAGTATACTTGACCATAACATATATTTCAAAGATGGCATCATCCTTAAATCCCATCGTACACAAAATTTTTACATAGTAGGTTTTGAGACATTCTTTCTACTGAAGTCTGGCTAAGCTCACAGAAACAAAGAAAATGAGAAGTTCCCAGGCATATTATTATAAAAGTTCCCCTCCCCCCCATACCAGTTCTCCTAGGACCTTTGGAAGCCAATCATTGTGCTCTGGGGAAGTCAGACTACTCCATAGAAAGACTGCATATAGATTCCAGCTATAGCCCTTCCTGAGGTCCTAGCAGAGAACAAGATAAAACATGGCATACACGAGCAATGAAGCTGTATCCAACCCAGTCTTAGCCTCTGAGCAACCCTTAGCTAACCCTAAGTGAGTGGAAGACAATGTATCTTCATTGAGCCCTGCCCAAACTGCAGGTCTGTGGACAAAATGAATGCTGTTAGTCACTTAAGCCATTAAGCCTTAAGCCCATCTGTTACTTAGTACATGACCAGAAAAGCATAAAGAAATCTTTTAGATGGTCAGTTCAAGGAGATAAACATGTACGCAAATGACCACAAGATAACAAGAAATCACTTAACATGTGTTGAGAGAACCATGAACAGACACTAAATGTGTGTGCTTGCATGTGTGTGCGTGCGCCGTGTGTGCATGTGTACATGCACGCGTGCGTGCATGCGTGTATGTGTGTGTGTGTGTGTGTGTGTGTGTGTGTGAAGTGGACACTGGGACATACAGAAAGTGTATGATGAGATGGAGGGAAGAACTAAATAATGCTACAAGTCCCCTCCCTATAGGAACAGCATGCAACAGATACTGTCAGTAGCTTCATCTTGCAACTGCATGCCTCCACTTTCATGATTATATAGAAATAATAATCTTTCCAGGTATTGTTAATTAAATTATTAGAGAAATTCTTGACATAGTATTAAGCATTCAATAAATGTTAGCTAAAAATGCCACAGGAACCCAGAGATGTTGACTATTGGCATGACCTGAACAGAAAGAGGTTTGTTTTAGGAAGAAAAGCATCCTTTTTTTTTCTTCAAAGATCTAAAAGTCAATCGCATTCATTCATGTGTGTTCTTGCAGAGGCAAATTAAGAATTTGAAAACAACATGACAGGCAGAGATACTAAGCACTATACTAAGAAGGGGCAGGACCCAACCAGGCTCCTGAATGTGGGTGTCAGTTGCAGGGCCTGGACAATCTATGATGCCTCTGACAGTGGAACTAGTATTTATCCCTTAGTGCACGAATAGGCTTTGGGAGCCCAGTCCCTATGGAGGGATACTCTCTCAGCCTAGACACATATGGGGAGGGCCTGGGTCCTGCCCCAAATGATGTGACAGACTTTGATGATCCCCCATGGGGGCCCTCACCCTTCCTGAGGAGTGGAAGGGGAGTGGGACTAGGGATTAATGGGGGTAGTGGGGGGATGGGAAGGAAAGGGAACTGTGATTGTTATGTGAAATTAGATAGCTTTAAATTAAATAAAAAATAATTTGAAAAAGAAAACAATATGAAACTTCTGCATTTTCCAAATCCCTAAAGACCACAAAGACCTGTATATTTATAATACACCCTTTCCACTTCCCCTGCTTGCTTCCTTTTCTTCACTGTTTTCATTGGGTGTGACAAGTTGTCTGCGTGTTACAGATGACTGATCAACCACAGGCCAAGGTTCCTGCTTTGCACCTAACATGTATCTTACCCCAAGCTTTAAGAAACCCAGTATCATATCAAGTACGTCAAAAGAGAACCATTTGATTTTCCAGTCAAATTCTAAAGGGTAGGGAAGGTCACTTACAACACTGGGGGAATAGAATCCTTTATCTTCTCACCCAAAGTCTTCTGTTTCTTAAAACTTTCTAAAAAATATATTCTGTCTAGAAGTATTAAGTGTTGGAGTTTAAGGAAGAGAAAAACAGCAGAGTTGCCCAGGACATTCCTTGTTAGGAGAGTGAAACCATAGCAACAGTATAACTTTAGACCAGTTGGATTTCATTACTTCTAGACAGCAGCATCATACCACTGCTTGTAAACTCAAATGAGTAGAGAGCAATTCTATGACTCGGGCTTCCTCTGCTCTTTCCTGTTGGTTTAACCTACCCACATAGCTTAGAGACACATGAAATATTTTGGTCCTTTTGGAGTGGCTTGGCTTGACTTTGTGCATTGAGAAACAAGTGTTTTATCTCACTTAATTTTGAGCATCTGAGGAAAAAACATATATCTGTGTTTCTTCCTTTACTGATACCAACTTCTCAGCTGTAAAAAAGCTCTACCATCACCATGAATGTTTTCATGTAAAAGCTTTCGGAAGAATAGAGAAATTGTGCCAAGTGCAGTCAAGGAATTGTGTGCTGCATCTCATGAACTTAGCCAGTGAAACTCCCTTTGGTATAAAATGAATGTGATATTAAATAAATGAAGAGACTGACTAATATAAAAATCTCACCAGCCTGTCTCTGTGTAGTGAATATAAACGAATGTGTATGGGAATTATAACAACTATGAGAGGGCCATGTAAATTGCACACTCAATGTTCTCAATGGCACAGGGAAATGATTGCATAGGGGCATGAAGTGTCCTTAATTAGCTCTATATGAAGTTATTGAAGGGGAAAAAAATCACCTACAAAGAGTCTATGGTACTTGGAAAACAGTTAATTTTCTAGTACATAAATTGTTCATAGAATTTGTATGATGCCCTGTCAGTTCTGGTCTTCCCAATCATCATCTTCTCATTTTAGAAAAGGAAACCATGCCAAACAACAGAGAGCCAACTACTTTGGTATCTTTGAAGTACCCTCTAATCATAAGTCATCAGTACAAGGGCTGCTTCAACAGGAAGGCCACTGAGGGTGGCAAAACTTCAGAAAACTAAGAAATAGAGCCCTAGTGGCCTACACTGTGGTTAAACAACCCTTCTGTTCTTAGCCTCCCAAATCACCAGGGATTCCTGGCTGACTCTTCATGTCTGTGATGAGAGACATGAGTGTTGCCACTTTAACTTCATCTCCTCCTACAAGCTTTCTGAGGCAGGGGATTGAAATGTTGCACATTGTCGTCAAGATAAAGGAAACTGAAGGGGCTCATTTCTCCATTGCTTGTCAACGCCTAGCCCGGTTGCTTTGGAGGACATCAATTCTGTGGCCCTCGTGTTTCTGGGATCCCAGCACATCCTACAAGGAAGGGCCTAGAAGCAGAATGCCTCTCAGTGTGAATTTCTTCTCTTTCAGGTTCTAGATCAGTTCTCTAAGGATTGTCCCCTAACCACCCTTTCCAAAGCCTACCCTGAAGTGTCCTTTTTATATGCTATGTTCTGTCACAGCACAAAGTTCTCCTGCCGTGCCAGTCTGGCCTTCTGGTTGTCTATTTCCACTAGCCTTACATTCTTTGAGGGTCAAATAATCTCTTCCTGGTGTTTACTCTTGAGTTCTAAGGTGCACACAGAGTGCCCAGCAATGGTTGCTTGTTCTTCCCAGCCCTTGGGGGCTCTGGCTCTAACCTAAATGAATGTATTAATGCTGGAGCTAGAAGCAACGGTGGCAGTATATACATCAGAAGTTAATGGCAGCATGGATTCCCAAAAGGGAGTGGATAGGTTTTATGAGACACAGTAAAAGAATGCGTGAGGTCGCTACAGCTCCGGGCTTATAAACACACTAATGACTCCAGAAACACCTCAGTCTAATTTGATCATATTCCAGTTTTACTTAGCATTTTGTAATTCTGATTGTACCTTTGTTATTGACAAAACTGCAACCAAACTTTCAGCCATGGTACCGGAGGGAATATGCCCCAATGACCACCCTTGGAGATGTGATGTTCCCAGAAATGAGAACAACACCGTTTGCATTTGAAAAACTGGCGTGTGGGGTAGTTTTTGGTGGCAGCCAAACTGCCTTCGGAGAGAAGGTGGAGATGGAAGAAGATGAGAGTGGAGGAGTGTGAATCCCCATGCATCATCTCTTTGGCTCAGTACAGCAAAGCAGAGCAATTTTGTGTGTGCCATGATGATTAATGCCCTGGGACTCAACGACAGCTTGTTTGCATGATCCAAGAACCAACTTCTCATCCTGGGTGGGGAAACGATACAGTCTCCTGAGACTGAGCGGTAAGAAAATGTTCTCTAAATAAAAATAACTCAGTGAGGACTCAATGGAAAACAGAATTTAGATACTTAGTTACTGTATAAGAATATAAAGTAATTATGTGTGCATGATTGTTTATGTTTCAATCTTTTAATGTATTGATATTTTCTAAAAAGGAAATGAAAGAAAAAAATGTTCTTCACTGTGTGACCTACATAAATGTGTGTACTCATTGTTGGACTTTGTGCCTTGAGTGGTTACAGTCAAGTTCATACAAAGGCAGCAGATTGAGTCCCAGAGTAACTTGAAAAGATAGGTGAAATTCAAAGGTGGAAACTGGAGTGTGTTAACTGTGGATGTGTTCTAATGAGAATATGCACATAAGGGTGTGGCTTTGGGAGGTTTACCGAGAACCACATAAGCAGGTAAGAGCTGAAAATCAGGGCTTAAATTCTCCTAGGTACAGAGCAATGCCTGCAGGCAGGAAGAGGTATCTGTACATGCTCTTGGGCATGAACGAAGTATCTAGGCATTCACAGTCCTGTAAGATGTTTCAGAAGGTCCAACTGAAAATAAAGCCGAAAACTTCCAAACACCTAGTCTATAGAAACCAAACCCATAGCAAATGGACAAATGACATTTGCTTTTGCTGTTCACCTCTGCCCCTCATTTATAATGTAGCATAAATGAGAAAATTTTCCAGTGGTAAAAACAGAGAGAAAATGCTAGACTGAGTCTCAAGACTCATTCCTAGACTATTTCAGAGATGAAGTTGAAATTTTATATGATCTACTAGAAAAAATTTTGTCTGAGAACTGACTTGTTTGAGAAGCACTCCATCTTTTCTCAAGATGCTCCAACACAGAAGCGCTGATCTTTCCTGCAGCCATGCTGCCTTGCTTTGGACCAGCTAGACAAAGCACCAACTGTTCTAAGGTGCAGATTTACTCAAGCACAGGATCTTGGGCTCAGATGTGTGATCACCTGCTGCATCTCTTACCATGCCCAACCATCTGACCTTCGTTCTCCATCTGAATCACTACTGCATTTCCCCTCCACCTCCTTATCTTAAACAAGCCCTGCCTCCCAGGGTTATCTGTGTTTGCTAGAAACAGTCGGAGAAGTACACAAGACCCCACCCCCACTGTGTTTAACCTGCCAGTTTCAATTTTGAGTCTTTTTTTTTGGTTCTTCTAACCTACTTTAAAAGCCAACTCAAGTTATGAACACAGAAGTTTTCTAAGAACACAGAATTCCAGGGACTACCATTTTTCTGAGTAACAGTCATTGTAGAATTGTGTCACTCAGAACAGTTAAGTGTGATGCACAGTTCTCTGTAATATTGAAAGTACAGCCTGATCACTGTCCAGGCTCAGGTTTCCAGGAAGGGATGGGCTCTTTGCACCTACAGTGTTGCTCCCTAGTCACCTCAGGGTGAAATCAGGCAGAGCCAGATGTCCTAGTGGCCAATCTTAATCCCAGGACTCAGGGGACAGAGGCAGATGGATCTCTGTGAGTACAAAGTCAGTGTGATGTACACGCTGAGATCCTGTCTCCAACAAACAAAAAATATAGGCAGAAGGTAGAGGATCAAACTATGCCTATGATTTTATAGACAACCTTTGTCCATGGAGGGGAGTCATATAGCATCATTCTTCTATAAATGATGTAGTCTGCTATGTCTGGCTAAATGTGACTATAATAGTGTTAGTAATATAAAATAAGTTTCAATATATTTTACTTTTTAAGTAAGACTTAAACTCATAAAGAATTGAATAAAAAGTTCAAAGACTTCTTAAGTGTCCAGTCACCACAGAATCATGACCTCAATCATTACCAACATCCTGCATCACAGTGGTATAGAGGTTGTACTCGAGACAGCATCAGCACCCACATCCATAGTTCACATTAACATTCATTCCTGCTGTCCTGTATTTTATGCATGTGACAAATATGTAATTATGAGCAATCAACATTGTAACATTATACAGAATGTTGGTTTAACTATCCTAAATTCCTCTGTATTCCATCCCATTGATTTCTGTTTCTTGAGAACTTCCTGACCTTTACTGTGTCCTTGTGTTGTCTCTACCACAATTTTATATTGTTGTGATTGTGAGTGTGTGTGTGTGTGATAACCTTTTCAAATTGGCTTGTTTCATCTGGTAATATGCTTTAAGTCTCCTCTATGTTTTTTTCACACCCTTAAGTACAAGAGAAGGTCCTTTTACCTCTAACTAATATTTCACAGCATGTGTTTATGTGTTTATCACCATTTGTTTATCCACTCACTTGCTGAAGGGTGGTTTCTTCTGTGTTTTGAGAATTCTGAACAAAACCACTATAAGTGTGTGTGTGTGTGTGTGTGTGTGTGTGTGTGTGTGTGTGTGTGCGCGCGCACGCGTGCGTGCGTGCGCACACGCACGTGTGTGCACTTACACACACGAACACGTGTGTAGCAGAGGAGAACATAGTTTTCAACTTACTTGAAAAACTTATAAGTAACACAATTTCTAGATTCTATTCTAAGACTATATCTAGCTTTACAAGAAGCTGCCAGTCTATTTTCCAAGGTGACTGTGTCATTCTGCATTGCCATCAGCAATAAGTGAAGCTTTCTATTGTTCTCACTCACTATCTGAGATCAGTGTCTGGAGATTCTACCACTGCAGCAGGGTGTAGTATTATCTCCATGTTTTAACTGTAATTGTGTGGTATTGAAAGTTATCCATTAATCTCCCATTGGGGAATGTGTTTTCAATACTCTTGGACACAAAGTTATAATCTTACTCTTGAGTCCTATGGGTTCTTGGGATAGATCTCAACTTGTAACTTATCTTTCCTCTGTTTTTGGTTTTGGTTTTGATGGTAGGGGGAGCATGTTCTCACTGTGTAACCCAAATGTTTCAGCATTTCAATCCTCCTGGTTTTGTCTCCACATGCTGAGAGTACAGCTGAGCAGGTCCATGTTTACCTGCATTGTCATTCTCTTGGTGGGGTTTTATACAGATCAGAAATGTTGAATGTTACACCAATCAATAACACACCCCTCTGCAAAGTTCTTAAATATAGTAGGTGATTGAGTGCATGCTTTCCTTTTGCCAGACATGGCAGTTATAGACTCCCAATATCAGGATTAAAATGATAGACAAAGGATAGCACCTGGAGCAAGGCACCTTCTACAAAGCTTACAAAGGACAGAAAAAAATAGCTCTTGTGCTCTCAACTTCCATGCCGAATGGTGCCCCACTCCCCCATACAAGTCAAATCTAAGAGAAGACTGTGGAGGGGAAAGAACAAGGCAGCCTGGGTGGAAGAAAATAGAAGTTATGCTCAAGTTTTTCCATCTGCTCTGGAGGGTATGTCTCTCACCTCTGAGCCAAGGACTTGGACCAACAGGAGAAACATTCTTAAGCCTATAGGAAGGAAGACTCAGCACCGACTCTCAAATCTGCACCTAAAATAGCCTGGACTATCCTCCTTCCTATCTAAAAGGAAGGAAAATGTTGTGGAAAAGAGAGCAGGCCCAGCCCTGGGCTACCCACATACATGTGTCCTTGAACCAAGCAACTCAGGGAAGTAGCTAAGCTTGTGATACCTTGAGAAATTCACCAAGAAGAGCTGGTTGCTAATAAGAGGACCCCATCAAGAGGATGACAAAGAATGATGACAAGAACAAGATCTTACTGGAGCTACATCTGTGATCTATAAATGAGGAAGGCTTCTGAAGATCTTCTGAGAACTCTCAAGTAGATACTTTCTACACAGAGGGCCCCAGGAGCCAGGACATAGTTTCCAAAGGACAGACTATAACTACACTATTAGATGTGCAGTTGCCTCACACTGTAGAAACCCAAAAGATGAAAAGGGAGATTATATTCCAGAAGAGGGCATACCCAGATGCTTCTGTTTGACTGGCCATATTGGAGGAAATGCCTTCAAATTGAACTGAGATGGAAACTTTCATAATACTGAATTGTGTTGTGTTTTGTGCTTTATAGAAAAACAAAATCCCCAGTATCTGCCAAAGGAAAAGAGAAAGCTGGCAAAGTTTAAGTAATTGGAAAGGAAAACTTTAGTTCCAATACTTAAACTCCTGGCAGGCTGACTATTCAGTAAACTCATTAATAAAAGTAGAAACAACATGAGATATCCATCTCCTCCATTTAAATATAAATGAATACTGAATCAGTCCCATAGCTATTACCTTTGCATTTAAACAGTAAGATGAAGCAGAGACTCTCAATCAAAGAGAAGACTATGCAGTATTAACAATGATGGGGCTCAGAATAGCAGACTTGCAATGTCCTGTAGGATTGCAAACAGATTATAGAATAGGAAAGCCTTGTATTCAAATTTTGACTTTAATTTGAGGTAGAGAGAAATATATTTTATATATTCAAATTAGTACAATAATGTGATTCCCATAATAGAAAGATTCTAGCAAACCCTAATGATGTCTAACACTATGGTAGGCTTCTAATTTGGTAGGTAGGATGTGGCATGAGGAAATTTGCTAGCTAGGAACTTTTCAGCTTTGTATTTACAAGGTAAAGAGTCTGGGTTAGAAATATTCAGGGAGTAGACACATGGGATCTGCCATTTGGAGAGGATACATGGGATCAACCACATGGAAGCCAGACAACTGGTAGGCCATACTGTGCACAGCATTTCTAGCTTATTTAACTTGATCCCTGTACCTTTTCTTTATCTTAGCTCATTTATCTTTATGCATCACCTCCATATATGGCTGTGAACAAATCACAGAATTGTGTGCACTTCACTTTGTTCTCTTTAGTGGCTCTCACAATGATCTTCCCAAGAAAAATCAATTGAACTATTAACTGAAATACCATTGCAGGATCAATTATAATTGCAACTACCAGTGCCATCTTGGTTGCTTACTACTAGTTTTAGAGGGGAAAAAATGTGATGGTGAGGAAATATGTCTCCTATTTACATCAAGGCTTGCAGTGATATAGATCTAATCCAGGACTTCAAGTATGCTAGCGTGCTAGCACTGCACCACATCCCCAGGTCTATCCTTGTCTACTGTCAAGTACAGAATCTACCCATAAACATTGGCCTTTGACCTTCATGACCTAAGATCCAGTCCCATAGTTGTTGATGCCCTATCTGTTTATTTTCCTGCTACACAGGGCACACCTGGCATTGCCCTTCCAACATTTAATAAAAGTTTTATTATATGATGGGTAGATAACCTGCAGAATTTTCTGTCAAAGAGCAAGACTGTCTAAGAGTGTGTGGTGGTTCATTCCCAGTATCTTGGGAGCAGAAGCATAAGGAGCAGTAGTGGCATCCCAGCCTGGAACATAGAATCAGAATCTATCTTTAAGAAAGAAAGAAAGAAAGAAAGAAAGAAAGAAAGAAAGAAAGAAAGAAAGAAAGAAAGAAAGAAAGAAAGGAGGGAGGGAGGGAGGGAGGGAGGGAGGGAGGGAGGGAGGGAGGAAGGAAGGAAGGAAGGAAGGGAGGAAGGAAGGAAACAGAGGAGCCTAGGGAGACAGCTCAGTCTGTACAGTACTCATTGACACATTATGCAAGTAAGAGGACCTGAGTTCTGATCCCAATACCAACATAAAAGCTAGGCATGGCAATGCAGACTTGTAGCCTTCATTCTGGGGGACAGAGACAGACAGATCTCTAGGAGCCATTCATTGGCCAAGTAGTCTAATTCAAAATGAAAAGTTCTGGGGTCAATGAGAGACCCTGTCTAAAAAATAATAAAGTGGAGAAGGGTTGATAAAGCATCCTCACATCAACCTCTGACCTCCACATATTTCTATATATGTAACCACATTCAGACACATGCATGCATAAACACAGACATTGCAAAGAAAAAGAAGCAATGACTATATCCATTACAAAAAATGAAGATTCTCAGAGGCATATATCCTCCACCTCAGATCTGCAGACTCAGAAGTATTAGGGCTGAGAAACACGCTCTCCTGGGGCCTACATGCACCAATTTGAGATCCACTGGGCTATGCCTTTCTTCTAAGGTACCAGAGCCCTTAACAAAGGCTCTCTGGACACAGTGGCCTGACCCCTGGTGGTCTAACACTAAAGTGTAACTCAGACACAAAAGGGCTTAAGGGAATACTTTGTGTCTGGCTTAAAGTAAACAAGTTTTGCTGGCAATTTGACTGTCAGCTGTTCCTGGATGCTCTTTAAGTACCTCAGTCAGGCCTGTCTCACAAAGAGCACCTAAAAACAGGGAATTCACTGACTTGTTTTTGAAGCAGCCACAAAAATTGATAAAGTGTCAATTAAAATGTTGGTCTGCTCTCTGCGTATGATACTGGGGTGAAAAGACCAGAAGAGCTGATGTCAAATTTCCCCCAACACACACACACACACACACATGCATAAACACACACAAACCTATATGTACATGTGCACATATGCACAGAGAGCAAATTCCCACTGGCTGCCTTGGCCTAATGTTTGAGTTCTACTGTCAGTCAATTTTAACTTGACTCCTTACCAGCTATCTAGACCGTTCTCTTGTCTTTGCCTTTCTTGCAGTGACAAAGCACTCTCACATTCATTATACATTTCTGACCACGATAAAAATTTAACTAAATGTCAGAAGCTCAGCATTTCTCTTAACACAAGATATACCCACCAGCAAATCCACTGACCATATGCTATTTTATATATACATATGTGTATATATGTTCATATATATATATATATATATATATATATATATATATATATAAACAGATCTTCAAGCAAAGCAGAGAAGTACAAAATATTTAGAAAAGGAGCCCCAAAGAGCGAGTCACCTTACTCACTAAGCACACAAATGAAAAAAAAATCCCAGAAATAATTTATTTACCTTAATATACAACACTTCATTAAAGTGTGTCCAATTTGTCCTCTGCCTTGAATCAAGTAGAGTAATGCAAGATGAGAATCAATCCACCCTTTACTCACTCAAACTTACCATAGGACTGTGGTGGGCAAATGTCAATGAGAACATCTCCTACTCTCCAAGCCAGAGCAAATGAGACCTCATCTACTCTATTCACAGGAATTCACCGCCCCCTGCAACGCCACAAGACACTTAACAGAGAAAAGGAAACAGAGTGGCCTTAACTTACTCTAACCACCTCCATTTTCCTAAAGGATGCACCATCTATTTTTTTCAAAACAGGGACTAGCATCATAAATAGACAGAAAATTAAGCAAATATAAAGTCCAATGTTGCTTATGTGAATCCCCAACACTGGCCAAATGAAAATTTCATTCTCTAATGAATCAAGAGGAGAGAGACAGCATTTCTTATCCGGAGTCCCTCCCAAACAGATGCTTTTCTTGCGGCTTTCTTTCATGTGGACTGTGAGCTTTCAGAATGCTAAAACTGCCGATTATCCTGTAACTACAAATTTCACTCCACTTGTTTTTGTTTTCAGGTATACAATGAATGCACCCCAACTAGAAGGAAGTGTTTGTCTATAATTTTTCTTTTTTAAATATAAAGGACTACTTCTAGTTAACTCTGTGGTATTCAGTTAAAATCAGACTTACCTGAGTTTTTCTTTGTTTTTCTTTGATGCAGAGCAGGTATCATTTTTTTTTTTTTTGTGGTCTGTTGCTTTAATAGAATACCATGTTAATTTTTGCCCACATGACATTCATTTCCAGTCCCTAGAAACAGTTTTGAGAGAGCAAATGTGCCACATGGACAGCAGCTATGGTATAAATATGTATTATGGAAAATTTCCACCCACACAGAGAACCTCACGGGTTGCGTTAGAAAACAAGTTGCTTCAATGCAGAAAATAGGTGTTGTTGCTGCCTTTAAAGCAAGCTCTTCCGTGGGAAGCCATTCTGTTTATCTGCAGCCTGCAACCGTATTGCTTTGAAAGCTTTATTGTGCGTGATTAGTTGAAAGTTAGTATGTCACAACCTCCAAACTAAAAACCTCTTTTGTTTGAATTTACTCCGATGGCTATTCATTCTCCACAGAAACCATAGCTTTGTTCTTCAAACCATATTTCACCTTTTTAATCATCACATTCCTAAACCTTAAGACAGTGTGTTTGGAGTCGGTGACAAACAGGTTAGAAATCATGACTACTCTAACTGAACATATGCTGATTGAACACTGCTGTTTGCAATCATGAAACATGAAGAAGAAAAACTACAAGAAATATATGTCTTGCTCATATAAAGGAAATCTATCATATGAGAACTTTCTAACAGAACAAAAAGCCAGACATTAGTCCAGGTATGTGTATAATCCACTTAAAATCTACAGAGGCAACTTTCGAGTATGCTGTCCCTAAACCTCTATACCCTCAGCCCATCTGGACAGAGCTTGATGCTGCCTTACTGAAGAGTGTGCATCTAGTAGTTTCTACACCCTTCTTAACACCAAACCCTCTAAGGAGCATTAATACAGAACCTATTTTCACTTCTCCAGACTTCCCCAGAGTCCTTAAAGAAATCTGTCAAAGGCTTGTTCCATTCCCACCTGTCCCTGTGTACCTACCTGTGCCAGAGCAGGCTAGCAGAGGCAGGAAAGACTGGGTTAATGGGAGAGCCCAGCCTTGCATAGAGGGAGGGCACAGCTGGAGAATGGAAATGGGAGGGATTCGTGTACCTTGGCAAGTATGATACAGTGCCAACAAAAACATTCTTTTTTTTTTTCCACCAAGAAGTTCAAAGCACTTTGTAAACATTAACCCATGAGGCTAAGTAGTCATGAAGTACCTGTTACTTGAATACACCCTTAAGATAACAACCGCAAGCCAATCACTAAAAGGGCCACAGTGTTGTTTCCTTATTTCTAAATATTTACTGAGCACTTACTGTGTGCATAGCCCTGGGGGAAAATGGACTCCCGGGAGGTTTTCACATAGCTCCTGGTTCTTTGGCTTGTCTGCATGGATCCCAAGATACAACTACTTATTACACTTACTTCCATTTTATTTTGGTCAAGTCGTTTAAGGCAATGTGCTCCATTCTTTAGAATGCGCTTAACGTGCTGAGTGCTGAGCAAGTGTAAGAGAAAAGTATTTAAATTGTCTGTACATCTCATTACAACTGTAGAAACTGAGAAATATAAATTCAGAGTGCTTCCTTTCAAGAAGCCATAAGCAAAGGTTTAGTGTGGATGATCTTTGTCTTTCTCTTTCAATGCTTGTAGGATTGCTATAGAAGACAAGAAGAACTAAGGTCGCTGTTGCTATGCTGAGGTGTTTATATAAATAATCTATATTTCTGTTGAACCAGTTGAGCTGACATGACTGATGAAACAAAGCCTTGTCGTTGGGGCTTTCCCAGGTCTTTTATGTCATAAAACAGCAAGCCATATGCAGAAAATGAATGAAATAATTTCTAAATCTTCCTCAGACAATGAACTGCACATAGAGTATATGGATATGTGAGATTAACAGGTAAAGGGGGGGCTGGTGGTTCCTTTTTAGAATACATGACTTTCTAATTAATGAAAAGGAATATACCCTGCTGTCTTCTATTGATTAACACAAGGCTAGGATTCTCTTGCATTCAGGGAGTCAACAGCACAGCTCAGTTATCAGCACTCAAAGAGGCTGCTGCAGTTCTCCAGTTGAAACTTTAAAAGTCAAAAGATAGTGTAATACCATTTACAAGTGCTTTTTTCTCCCCAATAAGTACTTGCATGACTAGATAACATACCATGAAAATAAAATTTGATCTGTCATTTAAGATCACACACACACACACACACACACACACACACACATGCACTTTGTTGACATAGAAACCATCATCCCTGAAGTTCAGTTGACATACCAAAATGACTTTGAAAACAAATGCTGGTCAGGAAGAGCAGAGAGGGGAACTCTTCGGCACTGTTAGTGGGAATGTAAATTTGTACAGCTATTGTGGAAAATGTTACGGAACTTCCTCAGAAAAGCCAGAAATAGAACTCTTGCATGACCCAGCAATCACACTACTGGGTATATATCCAAAGAAAATAAGGAAATGAAATCAGCATACCAAGGAGCCAAGAAATGGAATCAGCCACGGTTGCCACCAACAGATGAATGAATGAAGAAAGTGTGGTGTGTACACACAATGAAGCGCTATTCAACAGCAACAAAAAGAACAAAGCTCTGCCATTTGCAAAAGCATGATGAAACTAGGAAACATTGTATTAAGGGAAATAAGCCAGAGACAGCTGATAAGTATATTATTATTATTAGCACTTATTTGTCAAAGCTCAAACTGATCTGAAAGAAGAAAGAAAAGTATCAGTGGGTACTAGAGCCTAGAAATTGGAGTAATCCTGGGAGAGGCAGGAGGTGAACAGGTACAGGGGTTCTGTTGTACAAGGGGAGTGATTTTTAACATTCCATAGCACAGCAGGGAAACTGGTTAATGACATCTTATTGTCTGATTGTATGATTCAAAATACTTAATGGTAAAGATTTGGAGTGTTACCAACCCAGAGAAATAGTAAGTGAGCAGATGAACATGTCAGTTATTCCAAACAGGTCATTAAACATTAAAAAGATATATTTAAATCCTACACTACATCTCATAAATGTATGTTCTGCATAACTATATGTATACATATATACATATATACATTAGAATTAGTAAAAGATAGAATTCAGACAAAAAAGACAGAAGACACCTTCTGCTTATTTTCTCCCTAATTCCCTTATCAGCATAGCACATATTTATTTACGTAGACAGATACCTACCCGGAGGCTCAATATTTCATGTGTTGAGATCACATCATTTCTCTGTGTCTTCAGCAACTACCCTCAAAATTTTATTGACCTTAGACTTCTAGAAGACATCAATATAACACTTGCTGAGGCTGGAAAGATGATCAATTGTACTTACTTTTCAGCTAGACGTTCAGATTTGATTTTAAGAGAGCATTTTATTAAGCAGAGATGCTAATGAAGACAACAAACTCAACTAAACAAATTAAGTTACAAACAGACCTGTTGCTATTACCAAAGAATGACTACATTAATATCATCATCACAGTCAGTTGCTCACCACCCCTAAGGTGGCCATCAGCTCAAGAGCAGGGCCATCTGCTGTCATTAAAGCAACAGCACTGGAGAAAACACACCTGTGGAGCCAGTAGTGGAAAGTGAGGACACCTAAGTGCCCCACAGCACTGGGGGTGCCTGCTGAAACCACTTCTTTCTGGGTCTAAAGTAAAAAGGAGAGCAGAGAGAAAGCACAAGAGGGATTTAGAAGGAAGGGAAAAGGACATCCATAGAAGAGACTAGCTGCTGTAAAACACGATTCTTAGAATTCATTTTGCTGATTTTTATTAAAATGAGAAGTCAAGATGTGTGTGTAAATTGCAGAGAGCAACATGGTAGATGGAGGCTGATCAACACCAAGTAGCAAGGCTTTCTGTCTCCTCACTCTTCTCCAAAAAGTTACTTTGATGGCATCCTGTTTTCTTTCTACGTGTTTAGAAAGAGTCATTTTGTGTTCTAGACTTACATTCATGCCTGAGTCTCTGTTTTACCCAAACTGAATTCCAGGATACCATTACTTCCCCGATGTTGTTAGCATGGAGCACGTAGTGAACTGTGTGGATCATAGGTGTGCTACAATTAAATGCCACACTCGTCTGGAGCATGGGGAGTGTTAAGATGCTTTGTGTGGCCCCACAGCAGCCTATTAATGCAGCTCCACCTCTTAGTCCAGATAGGGTGAGCCCAAGAGACCTTTAGCACCTGGGAGAATTAGAATCAGGTTTTCCTGGGCTTGTCCCTGTCCTATCACAAGTCTGTGTGACTACTTGAAAAACTATTCGAGATTCAGTTTGGATTGTTTACCTGTCTTTGGAAATGATGGCATGGAATGTTTATTATGCAGAAGGAATGTACTTGATGCACAGAGATGTTTGTCTCGGATACCTGGAAATCCTCTGACGATGAAGACATCCCAGAAGGAGTGCATCCCCTGCTTAATTAAAACCTCATCAGCATGCAAGCAAATATTTATTTTCAGGTACACCTAAATGCTTCCAGCCTTAATTAATTCTTTGTAAGGCAAAGCAGACTCATTTTTTTTTCTAGCCAGATCCAGCAGAGGGCAGGATGCTCCCACCAAGAGCCAGCTGGCTTCAGCCTCTAGTCAGAACACTGCGACTCTTGCATAGGAGAGAGCATAGCCCTGGTATCAGAGCAGTCCTCACTTTCCTATAGTCTGTCACCAACTGGGAAACAGAAATCATAGGTTGCAGGCTGGGAGATGTGAGGGGGTTTGCTTTAGAGCATGTTCGTTTGGGATTCTGATCTTTAAGAAACTTGGAAAAGTAGCCAATTCCAAATTTGTTAAAGAAGATACTTAGAGAATTAATCTAAGAGATTCTGACTAGATGTTGCCTCGTTACAATTGAGGTACTCTAGTCACATGTCCTGTATGGATACCACTACTTACCCTAGGGTCACTATCCCTCTGCCCCTGGGAACCCTTAACAGCTTCTGACCAGGTGGCACAAGCTTGGCAAGAGCAGGAGATTTAATCAATGGAGCTCATGTCCTATCCAAGGGGGCTGTGCAGGGACAGCAGACACATGTGAGCGTCCTGCCCCCTTGTTTGTGAAGTTTTGTGCCAGGCTTCGAGTCTCACGAGGTAGTCACCATTTCTTCTAGTCTAGGAACACACAAAATACAAGACAACAAAGAGGCCAAACCTTGAGCTAGAAATTAGTGCTTGCTGCAAAATCTTCCTGGGCAGGGTGGTGACTGAGAAGGGCTAGGTAGATGGAGATATACATCCCCCAAAGCCATCCCCTTCCATCTCTCAAGCCAAATGAAGTACTTTGTATTACTTATGTATACTTCTTGGTAGCGACAAGTCCCTTTAATTGAAAAAGACATGCAAAAAAATTAGCATTCTAGCCATTAAAAATCACAATGTCAACAAGAAAAAGAAATAAATATAAGTTGAATACCTTGACCTGAAATGTGTCTGTGAGAAAAAAATCAGAGAGACCAGCTCTCCCAAGAGTATAGTGAGAAGAAAAGTTCTATTAAATTCTGTTAAGAATTTTTCCATTATTATTGAGTTCTTATTATAAGCACCTTTTAATTTCACTCTTTCTTTAGATATGCTAAACTGTTGGGGGAGCAGACTACTCTGTGGCCTTTTGACAACTGTCAGAAGCCATTCTTTGTGGCCAGCTGTTTTGAACAGGGAGATAGTAATTGAGCAACCTCCCTGACCACTGGCTTGACTATGAGCATGTCCCCCAGACTGCTTTGAACACTTTAGACACCAAGAGGAAGCCACCCCATCTATAATCATGCCTGCTGCCCAAACCACCAATCTCTGTGATGGAAGGTCTTAATCCACCCCAGAGGCCTCAGCTAGCACAAGCCTCATCAACCTGTATTTCTAGCTGCTGATGCTCCAGAAAAATCTGGCCCTGGTTGCTCCAGACCGTGCTATACTCCTTGATTCGGTCAGATTGCTCTTCACGGCTCAGTAGAGACTTGTGACTGTCAGAAGAGGTTATGCCTATGGGAGCTCATGATTGGTCCTGAAGTAAGGTTTGTGTTGGTGGAAATGGTTATTCTACTATGATGGTGAAATTGTAATCTATATACCAGCCTGCCTCTTCTAGCTATGTAAACAGCTACTGCCCTTTCTCATTGGTCTTGGAGGCTACAAGTCTATGTTCTATCTCCAATACTTTTGTACCTTGAGGATATAATAAAGGCTTCTGTCTAATGATCATTTTCCTGCTTATGGGACTTATAGAGGGATCAGGCTGAGCTGGTTACAAAGACAAGACTTCCAGCATTCAGCTCCGATAGTGGCATCAAGGATAAGATTAAGAGTGTTTCCACTCCTGCTGCAGACCACAGTGACCATGGTTGCAAATAAGAGCAGAACCTGAAAAGAAGCTGAGCCCATGAGAGAAGAGGCTGTGACAAGCCAGAGATCATAGCTGCAAGGACTGCAAGCTTCAATCACTGGAAAAGTTCAGAAGAGCCGTGAGGGCTTCAAAAGCCAGGGGTCCTGACATCTGAAGCTCTGAAGTTATATACTGTGCTGATGGCCAGAACAGCATGTCCCCGAGAAGACTAGATGTCAACCTAAAAGAACTGTCAACGGCCAGACCTGAGAAAGTGGGGACCACAAAATGGTGACAATATTGGATTATAGCTCAAGGAAGACAAATATGAGTCTGTACTGAAATTAAGCAATGATTGAATAAGCAAAAAGTGTTGTGCATCTGGATCAATAAGCCTATGGCTCTGAAAGCTCAGACTAACAAGCCTTTAGTTCTCAAGTCTTAGAATCATGGGCCTCTGGATTTGGAAATCGAAGTTTCTAAAGCTTAGGAGTACCAAAGTTTAGAACACTACCGCCTTGCCTATCTTTGATAGCCACTTGAATAAAGAAAAAGAGCCCTCAGATAGTCATATTTATAATCTGTGCTATGGAGGAGAACAAGCCTCAAGAAGAGTGAGTCCAAGTCTAGAATACAGACATGCAAGGGAAGGAAGTAGACGTAGGGTCCTAGTTAGCCTTTAAACTGTAAAAAATTGGTCACTGAAACATTGACCTCTTATGCAGCTTAGAGGAGGAGACACATTGAATAAACAGATGGAGCACTCGGTCACCTGTGGACAGAGCAGCCCAGCAGCATAGCTGTCCAGAGCAAAGATGAGGCATAATACTGCCCCCACAGTTGATTATTACCCTTTCAAAGGCAGTGAAGAATTGTGCTGGGATTTTAATGGGGATTGCATTAAATCTGTAGATTGCTTTTGGCAAGATTGCCATTTTTACTATGTTTATCCTACTTATCCAAGAGCATGGGAGATCTTTTCATGTTCTAATATCTTCTTTAATTTCTTTCTTTAAAAACACAAAGTTCTTATTATATAGGTGTTTCACTTGTTTGGTAAACATTATCCCAAGATACTCTATGCTGTTTGTGGCTATTGTAAAGGGTGATGTTTCTCTGTTTTCTTTCTCAGCCTTTTTGTGGTCTGAATAAAGTAGGGCTACTGATTTTTTTGAGTTTATCTTGTTCCTTATACTTTGCTGAAGATGTATATGAGCTATAGGAGTTCCCTGGTAGAGTTTTTTGGGTTGCTTATGTAAACTATCATATCTTCTACAAATAGTGAAAGTTTGACTTCTTCCTTTCCAATTTGTATTCCCTTGATCTCCTTTTGTTGTCTTATAGCTTTAACTAGAACTTCAAGTACAATATTGAAGACATATGGAGAGAGAGGGCAACCTTGTCTTGTTCCTGATTTTAGAGGAGTCGCCTTAAGCTTCTCTCCATTCAGTTTGTTGTTGGCTGTTGGTTTACTGTATATTGCTTTTATTATGTTTAGGTATGTTCCTGTTATCCCTGATCTCTCCAAGACCTTTATCGTGAAAGGGTGTTGAATTTTGTCAAAGGCTTTTTCAGCATCTAGGGAGATGATAATGTGGTTTTTCTTTTTCAGTTTGTTTATATAGAGGATCATGTTGATAGATTTTCATCTGTTAAACCATCCTTCCAACCCAGGGATGAAGCCTACTTGGTCATGGTGGATGATTTCTCTGATGTATTCTTGGATTTGGTTCGCCAGCATTTTATTGAGTATTTTTGCATCAATGTTCATGAGGGATGTTGGTCTGTAGTTTTCTTTCTTAGTTGTGTCTTTGTGTGGCTTGGGTTCCAAGGTGATTGTGGCCTCATAAAAAGAGTTTGGTAATGAACCTTCTGTTTCTATTGTGCAGAACAATTTGAGAAGTATTGATTTTAGTTCTTCCTTGAATTTCTGATATAATACTGCACTGAAGCCATCGGGCCCTGGGCTTTCTTTTGTTGGAAGGCTTTTGATGACTGCTCTATTTTATTAGGTGTTATAGGCCTATTTAAGTTGTTTGTCTGTTCTTGATTTAATAATGGTAAGTGATAGTTATCCAGAAATTTGTTCATTTCCTTTGAATTTTCCAATTTTGTGGAGTATAGGTTTTCAAAGTATGAACTGAAAATTGTCTGGATTTCCTCAGTGTCCGTTGTTATGCCCCCCTTTTCATTTCTGATTTTGTTAATTTACATGTTCTCTCTTTGCTTTTTGGTTAGGTTAGATAAAGGTTTGTCTATCTTGTTGATTTTCTTGAAAAACCAACTCTTTGTTGCATTGGTTTTTTTATTGTCCTCCTGGTTTCTACTTTATTGATTTAGCCCTCAAATTGATTATTTCCTGGTGTCTCATCCTCTGGGGTGAGTTTGCTTCTTTTTGTTGTAAGGCTTTCAGTTGTGCTGTTAATTCTCTAATGTGACTATCCTCTGTTTTCTTCATATGAACACTCAGTGCAATGAACTTCCCTCGTAACACTTCTTTCAAGGTATTCCATAAGTTTGGATATGTGGTGTCCTCATTCTCATTGAATTTTAGGCAGTACTTAATTTCTTTATTTCTTCTTTGACCCAGGTGTGGTGCAATTGCACATTGGTCAGTTTCTGTGATTTGTGTTGTTGTTGAATTCCAATTTTAAAGCATGGTGGTCTAATAAGATACAGGGGGCTATTCCAATTCTTCTGTATCTGTTGTGGTTTGTTATGCTACCTAGTATGTGGTCGATTTTAGAGACGGTTCCATGTGGAGCAGAGAAGAAGTTATATTCTTTTGTGTTTGGATAGAATGTTCTATGGATGTCTGTTAAACCCAGTTGAGGCATAACTTCTGTTCTTTGTTTCTTTGTTGAGTTTCTGACTGGTGGTCCTGTCTAGTGGTGAGAGTGGTATGTTGAAGTCTCCCACTATAAGTGTGTGAGGTTTTATGTGAGCTTTGAGTTTTAGTAGTGTTTCTTTTAGGAATGTGGGTTCCTTTGTATTTGGGGGCATAGATGTTCAGAATTGAGACTTTGTGCTAATGGATTTCTCCTGTGATGAATACGAAATGACCGTCTTCATCTCTTTTGGTTAATTTTGGTATGAAGTCTAAATTGTTAGATATTAGGATCGCCACACCTGCTTGCTTCTTGGATCCATTTGATTGGAAGATCTTTTCCCAACCCTTTACCGTGAGGCAATGTCTGTCTTTGAAGCTTAGATGTGTTTCTTGTATGCAGGAGAAGGATGGATTCTGTCTTCGTATCCATTCTGTTAGCCTGTGTCTTTTTATAGGTGAGTTAAGACCATTAATGTTGAGGGAAAGTGAGGACCAGTGATTGATTGTTTTTGATTTGTTGTTGGCAGTGGTTCTGTGAATATATTTGTCCTGCTTTACCTTTGGGTTCTGGTGAAGTGGGATTATCTATTGCCTATGTCTTTGTGAGCATAGTTAACTTCCTTGGGTTGGAGTTTTCCTTCCTAAGTTTTCTGTAGGGCTGGATTTGTAGATATGTATTATGAAAATCTGGCTTTTTCATTAAATATCTTGTTTTCTCCGTCTATAGAGATTGAGAGTTTTGCTGGGTATAGTAGTCTGGGCTGGCATCCGTGGACTCTTAGTACTTGTAGAACATCTATCCAGGACCTTCTGGCCTTGAGAGTTTCCATGGAGAAGTCAGGTGTAATTTTGATAGGTCTGCCTATATATGTTATCTGGCTTTTTTCCTTTGCTCCTCTTAATATTCTTTCTTTATTCTGTATGTTAGGTGTTTGGATTATTATGTGCCAAGAGGTCTTTTGTCTTTGGTCTAGTCTATTTGGTGTTTCGTATGCTTCTTGTACTTTCATGGGCGTGTCCTTTGTCAGACTGGGAAAGTTTTCTTCACTGATTTTGTTGAATATGTTTTCTGTACCTTTGAGCTAGGCTTCTTCATCTTCCTCTATGCCTATTATTCTTGTGTTTGGCCTTTTCATGGTGTCCCACATTTCCTTGATGTTTTGTGTTAAGGATTTGTTGGATTTATGATTTTCTTTGGTCGATGAATCTATTTCCTCTAGTTTATCTTCAGTGCCTGAGATTCTCTCTTCCATCTCTTGTATTCTGTTGGTTATGCTTGTGTCTGTAGTCCCTGATCATTTGCCCAGTTTTTCTATTTCCAGCATTCCTTCAGTTTGTGTTTTCTATTTCAGTTTTCAAGTCTTGAACTGTTTCTGTCACCTATTTAATTATTTTTCTTGAATTTCCTTACTTTCTTTAAGAGATTTGTTCATTTCTTCCATTTTTCTATTTCTTTAAGGGATTTTCTCACATTATCTTTGAGGGCCTCTATTATTTTTATGAAGATGTTTTTTAAGTCGTTCTCTTCTGCTTCATCTGCTTTGGGGTGTTCAGGTCTAGTTGGTGTAGAGTCCCTAGATTCTGGTGGTGTCATGCTTGTCTTTCTATTGTTAGGTGTTTTCTTGTATTGCTGTCTTCCCATTGCTTCTTCCAGTAGGTTCAGGTGGGGTCTCTCACTCTTTATGGTACTCCCCCGATAGGCTTAGGTTGGTCAAAAGTTCAATGTCTGTAACTCTGGGTGATCCAAGCTCTCTAAGAGGTCTCTTCTCAGGCAGGGGCCTGGCAATGGGGGTTAAAGATCAGGTTCCTGCAGAGGCCCGGAGAAGGGGGTCAAATATCCAGCAAGCAGGACTCAGGATGGTCCATCAGGGATAGGCGGATCTGGGAGGGGCCCAGAACTCCAGCAGAGGACCAGTGGTTGGGGTCACTGATCAGGTAGGCGGGATTCAGGGTGGTCCAGTGTGGATAGGCAGGTCTAGTGTGCTTAAAGTAGCTTCAGCAAGTTCCCCGAAAGAGGCAGGTTTGTTGGATCCACTCTCTGTCCCAGTGCTCAAAACCAGAGAGGTGGGACATTGGGCAGGGTATGGCACAGGGTGCGGGGAGGGCAGGGGGGGTTATCAGAGCCAGGAGCATCCTTGCTGGGGACATGACAGGGGGGAGCCAGATTCGGGGCCAATCCAGGGAGTTCCCAGGGAAGGGTGTGGGGGAATTCACCTCTAGCAAAGGCCCAGTGATGGGGGTCAAAGATCCAGCAGGCAGGGACTCAGGATGGTCCCGCAGGGATATGTGGATCTGGCCGGACAAAAACTCTCCAGCCGCGGTCTCTAGCAGAGGTCAGGCGATGAGGGTCAAAGATCCGCCAGGCAGGGATTCAGGCCACAATTCCTATTTTTGTCTTGGTGCATACATGTGTAGGTTTGCATGCATGTCCGTGTGTATGGATATATACACATGTATAATATGTGAAGGCCAGAGGTCAACTTTAGGTATCATCCTCAAATGGCATTCACTTGCTTTTTGAATCAGAGTCTTTGTCCCTGGGACCTGGAGTTCTGGTGAGTTAGGCTGACTGGCCACAATGCCCCAGGGATCTGCATCTCTCTTTCCTTAGTACTGCAATTACAAGCGAAGCCAATACTCCTGGCTTTTTTGGTCAGTTTTGGGGACCAGACTTAGTTTATTATACTTCGATGGCATCCACATTTACAACAGATCTGTCATCATATTTCTCTTTGAACCATTGTTGATTTTGTAGCACAGGGGGTTAAAGCCAGTGTCTCACTTGCTATACAAACACTCTGCTAGAGAGCTACATCTGCAGACCATTCCAGAAATTATTTATTATAATATATATTAGTAATATAGATCATATGGTTTATGCAATGTATTATATAGTAATACTATATATATATATACATACATACATATATATATATATATATATGTATGTATATATATATGCAGGTATACTCTCCAGTCATCCTAGTTATTCGGTCCCTTGAATTTGTCTTCTTTAATCATCTTGGACACTATGTCTTCCTAGCATTTTTCCCCTGGATATGCCTTTGACATTTTGCTGTCATTTATTGAATGTCTTCTGTGATCTAGCAGCAAAACGTCTTTCCTAGCCAACACTAGCAATCCTTTGGTTCTTCCAGGCCTGGTGTTTCACTGATTCTACCAAAATTGCACCATCTTTCATGCTGTCATATCTTCATTTGCAACCAGGCAGCACAAATTATATTCAATAATTATATTCATTTCCTTTCCTATGTCCTCAAATCACTTAGGTCACTCTTAGTGTGTAGACTCTCTTAGCCAAGCAACCATTATTATAATTGTAGTTAAATGGCACTTCAGAGAGTTTTTTACAAGAAGGAAAGTTCTGGGGTATATGTCAATGGCAGAGTGCTTGTCTAGCAAGTATGAGGCTGTGAGTCTACTCCTGAACACTGAAAAAAGAAATAGTACATGCTAAGAGAAGAATTGAGTTCTGAACATTTATTTCAGTGGTTCTGTCCTCACAATTTCATTAAGACTTGTCTTCACAACTCAGGTAGTGGTGGTGCATAACTTTAATCCCAGCACTTGGGAGAGAGAGGCAGGTAGATATCAGTGAGTTTGAGGTCAGCCTGATCTACAGAGTGAGTTACAGGACAGTCAGAACTACACAGAGAAACCCTGTCTCAAAAACAACAACAACAAAAGGAGTTACTTCAGTAGCTCAGTGTGATGGTGCACACCTTTAATCCCAGCACCATCTTTTAGGAAGTAGAGGCATCAGGTCTCTATGAAGTTGGGAACAATCTGGTCTACATGGGAAATTCTAGGACATTTAGGGCTACATAGAAAGATCCTGCCTCCTGTCTCAAGAAACAAACAAACCAAAAAACGAACAAACAAAGAAAAAGAATTGTCTCTGTGGGGCTGAAGAGATGGCTCAGTGGTTGGGAGCTCTTGCTATTGCAGAAGACCCAAGTTTATCACTATTATCCACATGCAGCTAGCAACTCCATAACTGTAGTTCCAGGCCATCCATTGCTTTCCTCTGGCCACCAAGGACACTGCATGCATGCAGAACACAGATATATAGGCAGGCAAACATATATTCATACAAAATAAAAATAAATTCATCTTTTTAAAATGTCTTTGTCCCTAATGAAGTCAGCTCACAGACCTGTATAGTAGACTCATTTTTTTTTCTTCAGAATTTTGGGACTCTTTTCTACTACATGAACAGTTTCTGTCTGGAGATATTGACTAGTAGACTGAGATCCTGGTACTAAAGTTCTTGCATATATATATATATATATATATATATATGTATATATGTATGTATATGTATATATATATATATATATCCTTCCAGTTTGAGAGTACTCTATGCACAACTTTTTGCTTTACATTTATTATTAATGTATAATTGACATGTGGCATAAATAAAAGCCAGCCAATATACTGACCTAGAAATCCCATATTCCAATTAAGATACTGTTCTTATTTTTATTACCATGAATTATTGCTTTTTAACCATGAATTATTTTTACTCAGTTTCAACTTTTACTCCGTTGTGTCTTGTTTCTTCTTTCAGCATCATGTCTATGAGATGTATGACACAATTCTCCTTGTGAAATGTCTCCTTTTACTGCATGTATTTATGGTACAAGCATACCATATTTCATAAGTAATAAATTTCCAAGTCCATAGGCATTTGTGAGAATCCTAATTATTAGTTTATATCTATGAAGATGGTATCAATCTATGAAAGTATATTTTCATTTTTCTTTAATGATTAAAAAAGAATGGGTTAATGGGCTATAAAGAAAATATAAGAAATAGGTGAGGAAGTTTTCAAAGTGGTTGAATTGTTGTATATTCTTTAACTAATGCAGCATATATCAAATTATTCTGTATTTTTGCCAGCATCTTGGGGTATTAAAGTACTTCATAATTGTCATTCTTTCTTGAATGTATGTAGGTGTCTAATTTTGGTTTTCACTTGCATTTCTAACACTGACTATCTTAATTTGTTTTTCTGTAGATGTGATAAAACCTTATGAACAAGACAACTTATAAAAGGAAGGGTTCATTTGTTTTACAGTTCCAGAGGGAGAAGAGTCTGTTACGGTAGGGAAATATGGCAGCAAACACCAGGCATGGCGGCGGCAGCAGCTGAGAGGTCACATCTTGAACCACAAGCTGGAAACAGGGAGAATGAGCTCAAAATGACAAGTGTCTCAAACTCTCAAAGCACACCCCCCCCCCAGTGACTTATTTCCTCTAGCAAGGCTGTGCCCTTAAGTGTTTCCATACAGTGCCATTAACCAGGTAGCAAGTATTCAAATGCCTGCACCTTTGGGGACCATTCTCAGTCAAATCACCACACTGAAAGAAGATGCAACAAGAAGGCAACTGTGAACTGGTAGAACCAGGCCTGTATATTTAGGCCCTGATCTGGTCTCAGAACTCACAGCCTGGAAAAACTAGGTCATATGCCTCCCTCCAGTTTGTACAGGACAGAGAAATCAAGGAGCAGTCTGTGCTGTGAATCAGCAGCCCTTAATTAGCAGTCTCTTGTTCTTCTATGCTTTTTGTCATGTAGGCTACATTGAACCAAATAATGTGACATGAAATTTCCAGCCACCACCCCAAAAAGACTATAAAAAGTCTTTTCCACTGCTCTCATGTCTGGTCCAGAGACTTCTCATGGCGGTTTCCTGAAGCCTGCTCTCTGAAGAAGCTACTCTGGCTTCTCTGCTAACAGTATCTTGTCATAGCAGCTAGACAATCTCTGACATCATTGCACTTATCCTTGTCCTTAATGAATCTTCTCTCCAGGTTTTAAAGGGGAGCCCCTCCTTCCCCTTAAGACTGCATCATGTTTAGTTCGCCATCGATTGTATTATTTCTCTCTACTGTTCTTCCTTGCACCTCAAGGCCCAATCGTGGTCTCAGTGTCTTCTAATACAATGTATCTTCAGAAGGAGTCCCTTGTCAGCTTTCTGTCCATACCTACCTCTGTTGCTTGCTGTTCATTTTGGTTATATAAAACAGAAAATGGATCCAAATTAGAAAATGCATCTCCCAGTAACTTTTTATAGACTTCTCAGCCTCTGGAACTATTGTTTTAGATCTGTACAGTCCGTGACTACAAAACCCTGGGACAACACAGAAAGTTTTGTTAGCCTGTCCATATTAGTGTGAGCTTATATTAGAGAATAACTAGGCTATGTTGGGAAAGTCCTCAATGGTTGGTGGTGGCACTGCTAGATTCTAGAATACAGATAATTGGTTATAATATACCAAGGACAATGGTGGTACATTAATAGTTACTTAGCACTAGGACAACATATATGGTGTAGAAATTTAGAAAGATTAATTTGGCAAAAGTATTCTCAGGAGAGTGATTTGTCACCAATTGATAAATAATCTCAACATCCTGAAGAATAAGGTTTTAGAACTGAACAGTAATACTGAGCATGGAAAGAAGGGGCAGATAAGAAAAGAATTCTGTGCTCCAGCTCAGGATGGGCTGATGAAATCTGTCACTTTCCATAGCTTTCCAGAAATATCTTGTACACAACCAAACCTGGAAAGTTAGGGACTGACATGGTACTGACATCACATACATAATGAAGACCTGACCTCTGAACAGAGATTGGTGATGAAAGAGAAAGAGATGGAAGACAAGGAAAAAATATGAAGGCAGTTACCACAATACTTGACCAAAAGGAAGGGCCTCATAATTATCTGCCTTCTCTGTGCTGGTCCATGACAGATCATGAGGTGGATACATTGTTTCCAAGAAGATGTCATGAATCTGACAACTGTAGATTTCCTGTAAATGGAGCCAGAAAATTTGGATGAGGATTGTTCAATATTGTTTTGTACAAAACATGTTTATAGTTTTATTAAATTGTAATGTATTTTACATTTTATTTCATATATTTTGGGAACAATATTAATGAATAAAAATGTGTGATACAACACAAGCTGTATCCACTCCTGTTCCCTTTCTTCCTCTCCCTGATAATTCTGAGCTGTGAAAATCGCCCATGCATGTTTCTCAACAAGTGAACCAAACGGCTTTCCCACAGACCTTCCAATTTTATGTCTTATTCTGTTCAGTTTCCACTTCAAGATCCTTAGTGGATCAGCACAGATAAAAGCTTTGTATTTCAGAGTGAAAGCACCTGCTGTGATGTTACATTTTCTTATAGAAGTAAAATAATGACTTACAGTGAATACACTTTTTCTTCATAGATATAATGCTGTTGGCCTGTTACTTGCATTGCTTATTGGGTGGCTCTGTCTTAAATATTAACCCATTTCTATTAATCTACATATTTCCATGTAGTCTTATATTACCGGAGAGAGGGCCCGGTGTTCTTCTCTCTAGGTCCTACATCTTGAATCTCCTCCTACCTTTCCTAAAACTTCCTTCATTAATATACATTTTAAAAAATATTTTGGTGTGTACATTTATACATACATGTGGGGGTGGGGGCTGTGTGTGGTATATGGGAAGGTGTGTGTGTTGTGTATGTGTGTGTATGGTGTGGGTGTGTATATGTGTGTGTATGGTGTGGGTGTGTATATGTGTGTGTATGGTGTGGGTGTGTATATGTGGTGTGTGTGTGTGTGTGTGTGTGTGTGTGTGTGTGTGTGTGTGTGTGTATGTGCCAGTGCCGTTGAATGAGTGTTGAGGTCAGAAGAAAGCTTTTCATGGGCCATGTGCCATGTTGATCCAGAGGGTTGAATTGAGGTCATCAGCCTCACTGGGAATCATCTTTACCTACAGGGCCACCTCACAGTCTTGATGACCATACGTTGAAAAAAAGGTACAAAACATGTTTCTCTTGTTTTCAAGGGAGTCATCTACCTTGGAAAGATGCAAACTCTGTCCTTAATCTATTTATCTCAGGTTTCTCAAACTGGAGTTTAATGTGCTTTCTAGTTCAATTCAGTGTCTTTCTAGTTATTCTATGTCCCAATTTAAGAGTAACTTGAACAGTAGTTCAAGTTATATCAATATACCTTGTGGTCTAAGCTAAGCTTTGCCTATAATAGAGCACATGTCTGCTAGCCTACTTCCTCATTAGTCCTCATTAGTAAAGTAGATGGGTTATATATTGTTTCATAAAAGCAATCATTTTACTCATAATTCTGATATCTTGGTTGCTTTTATATCACTCCAAAGAGATACCACAACTGAGGCAACTTAAAAAAGAAAGCATTTAGTTGGGGGCTTCCAGTGGGTTAGAGCCTATGATCACCATGGTGGGGTTACATAGCAATAGCCAGAAAGAAAGGGGAACTAGGAATGTCATGAGCTTTTAAAATCTGAAAATGATACCACCAGTAACACACCTCCTCTACCTCCTAATCCTTCCCAAAACAGTTGAACCAAATAGGGACCAAGCTTTCAAATATATGAACCTTTGGGGCAGTTCTCATTCAAACCACCACACTTGGAATCTGATGAGTGCATGTATTAGTGACTTGTCTATTACTGTGACAAAACACCATGAGCAAGGCAATTTATGGAGGAAATAGATATTTGGGTTTACAATTCTAGAGTGATAAAATTTACAATGGTGGAGTAGAGGAAAGCAGGATCTGAGAGCTCATGTTTTGAACTGAAGGTACAAAGCAATAAGAGTGAATTCACACTCTCAAACTCTGCCTCTGATCAAAGGCCTTTTCCAGCAAGGCCACACCTCCCAATCCTTCCCAAAGCAGTTCTACTAACTAGGGACCAAGCATGCAAATGCCTGAGACTATAAGGGACATTTATTGAAACCACCAAGAGCATCTTAGGGATAGTTCATCACTGCTCTGCTAAAAGACTCTGAGCAGGTTCATATACCACTCCCAAACTTGGCAATTGATTCTGGATCTTGCCTGAATTCCTAGCTGGCGCCCTCAAACAAAACATACATTTGACCCCTTGCACTTCCTCACACTTCAGATCCTGAATTCCAGAGGTAAGCATTCCAAGGAAAAGGAGTCAAGGGTCTGTGTCTTTCTAGGATCTAGCCTCAAGAGACACACAATCTTATTGTGAAAATATATCCTGTTTCATGGAATGGGCAAGGGTTTATCAGTACAGAAAACTCAAGGCTCTAGCCCAGCATTTGATGAGAAAGTACTGTGGAATCTACTGTGGGGAACTAAATATCTGACACAATCCCACTTTCAGGCCACAATTCCCATCTTTCCACAAGTAAAATCTTCTCACTCTGCTACACTGACCACCTCCCAAAGTCACCAAGCTTAGGCTTAAGGTTCAGCACCTTAGTCTCCAAATCAGCCGAAGTCCTTAGAGTGTGATCCCCTGAGTTTTCAACATGAACTGAACTCCACACTTGCCTGACATGTAATGATGTGATAGATGGAGAAGCATAAAGTGTGCTCATTTGAAGACGAGCCAATACATAAAACATAGCAGTCACTGGCATAATCATTATTTAATAGAGCCAGGTACATGTTCCCAGTTCCTTGATTATGGTTCAGACCTACTACCAAGGAATTCTGTGTGGCCTTCTACTCTATACTTGGACTCCATCAATCATTGATATATCCTTTCTGCGCCATAAGATGTAGGTCATCCCTGTAGTTGAAGCCTTCTCATGGTCTGCTTCCCTCTTCCAGAGATACCTTCTCTATTCTTGTTAGTACCAGGTGACATAAGTCCTTTAAATACTGGTGAATTCCGTATGAATCTATTTTTATAATATTCAATTAGACAAAATCCACATGCATAAAACTCATTGAGCTAAACCTGGAAAAAAAACACACACAAACAAACCAAAACAAAACATAAGCTCCCTTTAAGAATGCTACTAAAATTCTCAGGAACCTCATTATTTCACAGAATGAATCTGGGAGAAACACCACCAAATCGTCACATGGTGATCTTTTGTCTGTTTAAAATAACCTATAACACACTAGCTCAGAACTCTAAGAAGACTTTAACAAAAGGTATTTCTCTTCCGTTCATGTTTTCTTGACAGCACCCTGGATTTGATCTCTGCTCAGAAGCCATGTCTTAATTTAGCATCATTTGCCATCTGGAGAGGCTGGGAATGAGATACAGTTTTCTTTTCCAACCCAGCAAGTCCTGGAGACTTTATATATAACATTTCTTTCTTTAGCTCATCTCTCTTCCTTGAATTTTACTACAGGCACTTAGAAACAGACGGTAGGCAAACCACTTTCAAGCCTCTCTCTGCAGTGCTCCTTAGCTAGGAAAATAGGTACATGTCCCATTTTCACCTCACTGCAGGAGATATTGTTGCTAAACTTTGTGCCAGTGTGTATGAGAGCTCCTTCCCTTCTTCCTGTAGCATCTTCCTCACTCATTTCCATCATCAGAAGCAGGCTTCTCAAGGTCCATTAGCTTTCCTCTAACTCTCTCTGAATTTCTCTAGGCTTTTATAAAGATAACTGCCCATCTCCATCTGCCTCAACCATAGATCCACTACCACATAGATTAATCTGGTGTGGACTGCACTTCACTCCTGGAACCAAAATGTGTTCCAGCTATCTACTGTTACCCATAAAGCCACCTAAAACAGATACCATAGAAGAATGACATTGATTTACCTTCAGGAAATATTTCAGGAATATTCTGTGAGAACTGCTTCTATGTTCAACTCAGTCTTAACAGAGGAAACTCAAAAACTAAGACTACATCCACATTTATTGTTTGCTCCATGATGTTTGAGATACCAGCTGACAGGTCTAAGTTTATAGATAATTCATTGGCTGGGGCTTAGAATCCTCTGAGGGCTTATTTTCTCACATTCATGTCTAATGCTTAATTCTGGATGTTGTGGGAGAATGCTATGTGAGACTGTCTTATAGAATGCCTACGTTATAATATTTTTGTGTGTCCTGTGCTTTCTTACAACTTGACAGTGAGGTTCTAAGAGTAAGTCTGTGGGCCAGCAAGATGCAATACCTCTCATGAGTTATCCTCAGAAACAATTTGGTCACTTTTGCTTTGTGATTTTCAATTAGAAACTTTTACAAATCCCTGAATTCAAGTTAAGGCAAGCAGATTTCATGGGTTGGCAAGTGTCACAGTTCTAGAGGATCAAGTGATCAAAATTATTGTTGCCTCCATTTGGGGAAAATACGTTCCATCTACAAAGGATAATGAAAATGGCTTACACAGCAAAGTAGATGCACAATATGCATCTGTTCCCTTCCCAGGAAAAACTCACATTTCTTCTCCCCAAATATTTTTAAACATGGAAGCTACAGGTGGTCTTCAAAGACTTTTGGATTGGATGTGAAAACTAATAGGTGGATAAGCATATGTAATTTATTTTGTGATGTTAAGAGGACTCGTTTGACTTTTTAAATACCTATTTTAAAATAACTATTGCTGCTATCTGTATTTTTGAGAACAAAAACTTTTAAATAAATCTATCTTTGGAAAAAGTACCTAGTTTCTGTGATGCTGAAGACCAACTTTAAAGACGCTTGTATCAGAGATTTTTGCAGGAGGGTGAGGTGATTGATACCAAACCTGTTAACAGTTAATCAATTGTTATTAGCCAATAAATACCGATTATGCAAACACCAGGAAACACATAATCCCTGTATCTATTTTGCCTTTAGATATCTTGATGGAAATTAAAGTCAATTTGTAATAGTTCAGAGTACGTTAGGCTATACACCAGAAAAGACACATTGTGATAGATTTCAAATCTGCTGGACACTGCCAAATCATCTCTCAAACTGTCTTCCTCAGCTTTTTACAAGAAAACTGAGGTTCATGAGACTAGCCTCAAAGGACTTTATGCCAGCTATGCCAGGTTTTGTACGGCTAATGAATGATTCAGAGGTGGGTAAGCGACAGGAAGGAAGAAGGAAGAAAATATATATATATATATATATATATATATATATATATATACATATACATATATATGCATATATGTGTGTCATATATATATTTCTGTTCCCATTTAAACTGATACTCACAACTATAACTCTTCCTCCACTCAAAGACCTCTAGAGCAAGAAAGTCCAGGAAAGGAAGACTATACCACATTGGGAAGAAAAAGAAGTAGGAGTAAGACAGAGGAGCACAAATGTCACATGGAGGGCATGCCAGGCACCTGCCACTCCAGCCCCCAGCCTTCTAAAGAGGAAAGGTGTAGCTGTCAGAAATAAGATGGAAGTGTCAAATGTATATATAATTACCTACATTCTTTTAGAATAATAATCAATGGTTTTGTTCTGGAGGGCTATAAAACTGGAAATTTCATCAAGAATTAATGCTTAAAGAGCCAGGTAATGCAGGCACAGCACAAAATATTACCTTCCAGTATTGCCTATAATGAAGGTGAACATAACAAGGATAGTTTTGTTGATGCTTACACTGCTTATATGAGGTCAAGTCTCAAAAAATGGCCATTCACCATCTCCTAATATCTGTTCCAGCCCTTCACCATGAGGAAATAATTTGAAGCCCTTGTGATTTTTTTTTAACCTCACCCCTGTTTCACTTTTTCCTCAGTAATATAAACACACTTGAATGATTTGAATGTGTTCACATTGTCTGAAGCATTTGATTTGATATAGGCTAAAATAATCTAGTAGAATGGAATGGGATGGAATAGCATTTAGGTAAACAAAATAAATACAATGTACTAAGAACTGTAAAAGTCAAAACAGCAACTTCTGCTTCTACCCTGGCAGACTACCTGGCATTTTTGTTAACCTCCTATCACAGACACCTTAAAAACTGGGCAGAAAGATGTGACTTACATATGTCACATGTGTGTAAAACATATGTAAATATGTGTGTGTGAGTATGCATGTGAGTGCCTGTTTGAGTCTGTGGTGTGTGTGTGTGTATGTGTGTGTGTGTGTGCATAGATAGACACATGGATCAAAAACTTCTTTATGAATCAACAACAGGTGACAGTACAGGGTTATAGTCCTTAAAATAAAGGTAACATGAAGCATTGTCAGCTTGCTTTTCTAGAGGCACCTCCTGGAAGACTAAAATGAGAGAGGAAGAAGTGTACTGTCTTTGGTCATCTTGCTGAATTGAAAGGACAGTTACTGAGAAGATGGAGACACCTGTTATTTAAAGAACTCAAGAATACTTCACAAAAAAAAAAACAACTTCCAAAGTCTATATGGCAGCCTCCTTCAGTCTTCTAAATGTTACATGGTACAAACTTAGATTACTCTTCATACGATGGCAAAGGCAGTTACTGTAAAGTAAAAGACATGACAGCTCTTGGAGTTCACACTGGTAAACTCCACTATACTGGTGGGTAAAGCAAGTTTTATGTTTATTAGATATGTTCATTCTGTTGAAATCTCAAGAAGGGCACAGTGATGCAACTCAACAAGGCTGGTCTAGAATTGTGGTTACACCACACCTCCCCCAACAAGGCATGAAAAGTCAGGCTTGAAAGGAAGAAACTATTCTCTGTGCCCCTAAAAATGCTTACAAATCAAAGCTCAACGCTTCAGGAAGGATACCAATGGAAGCTGTTCACACAATGGTAATGATGAATACTTTTCATTGTGAGCAAGAAGAAAAATATTACTGGATACATAAAGAATAAAGTTATCCATGGAAAAAGAATGAACCATTCTGAAGAACAGGTGCAACAAAAGACTAGGACTGGGTAACAGCCTATGGATATGCTCAAGCCTAAAAATAAGTGGGAAACTAGGAGGTAGCATTAAAAACAAGAACCAAATGATACTTCTATGAATGATTTTATTCTGAGATGTGAACATCTGGGATACAATTTTATTGGAAGGGTATGTTTGACCAGCTAACACACAAAGAAAGGTCAGTCTTGTGGTTCAGTGGGTAAAGGCTGTTTGTAGCTAAGTCTGATGGCTTGAGTTCAGTCCCCAGGCCCCATGTGTGTGTGTGTTGGGGGGGGGGGAGAACCAACTCCTGAGAAGTTGTCCTCCTGTACACAGAGTAAAGCATGGTGGCACATGTGTGTGCACTCACATGCAAACAAAACATAAATAAATGCTTTTGTAAAAGGAAAACTGAAATTAAAGCAATAGTGAAGTTGGCAATATAAATAAGAGAACTGAAACAATGTTACACATGTAGAGAAGCCCAGAAATAATGAATAGATTCAGCAGCCTCTAGGACAAGGCCGAGTTGAATGATTCGCTTGTATACTCAAGTGAGAGGAATGGATAGGATAATGCATAGGAGTAAACAATAGAGTCTTAAAAATTTTCCAAAAGTCACTTAAACTTGTAAACACAAAGCAAAAGCTTGATACTGCCAACGTCAGTTAACAAACAGAAAACCCCTAAACTCATTTTAATCTCATTGCTGAAAAGCTATTAAAGAAGAAAAACTAGGTAAGACCCTTTTGCTGCTACCACACAGCTTGATAACAAGTTTTAAAGCGGTCATGCTTAAACTGAGCTAGAGCTCCCCTCCCCCACTGCTTGGCTTTCATTCTGCCAGAAAGTACAATCACATTGCCTGGGAGAGTTAGGAGTGTGAACAAGAAACACATGATACATCAACAGTCCTATCCAGTTGTGAACTGCACAAACTGTGAGAGCAATCTGGCAGGCAAGATATTTGTGCAACAGAACATGCTTGTCATACAGGTAAAATGTTTTGGTTGCATTAGAGATGTGCTCCACAGGAAGGAACCCATGCCTGGTCCTATAAATCTGATCAAACAGGCATGGCTAGGATGTCACAGGCCCTAGCGGGGAGTTTAATACTGCTGCTTAGTTAAATTTACATAGCAAAAAACTAAATATGTTTATGTTTACATACAAGTATTATTCTCAGCCTTAATCAGAGAAGTCTCTCTTTCTAGTGAGTAGCAATTGATAATATACTGGTGGTGATAACAAGTGATGGTTGGCTAGTCATCTTTAAGCAAGGCATTTATATTACCCTACTTGACAGCTTTGGAAACACTGTAGAAGAGGAAGCAGAAAGAATGAAAGCCACTAGTAGGGAGAAGGGCTTCAAAACACCATCTCCTGGGCAAGACACAATTGCAATCATGAACTGATATCAGCTGCAAACTAGGTCTGTACAAGAACAGGCCCAACAAGATTCAGTAAAACATGGATGGAAGAGATGTATTGCAGGGCTACCTTTTACTGTCAATTCTGGAAGACAAGGAGATATCATCTTCAGTTTCCTATCAACTGGTGAGCCCACCAGGCTGCAATGTATGACTCCAAACAAATGACTACATAGGTGGCCTTGGTTAAATTCGGTGTATCACAAAATAAGTTTTAAAGCATGAAATTAGGAATGGATTAATAAGGAGAAGGGAGATGTTGATAGGGATTAAAAGGAGATACAGAGGAAGGAGTGATCAGAATGCATTAATTGCATGGATGCAATTATCGGTGAGTAAGGTTAATTAATTTTTAATTAAAAGTTAAAATGGAAAAATGAATCAATAGTGACAAAAAATTACAACAAATTGACCTTAGAAACAATGAGAATTGGGCATTAGTGAAACATGTTTAGATCTTGACAAAAAAGTAAATAAGAAATAAAAAAAAAAGTGGTGCAGCAGCATAGAGGTTCCTCAGTGGATAAAGTGCTTGCTATGCATTTGGATATCTGCAAGACACTTAAAAGCTAGACCACCACAGCAGCTACTTGTAATCTCAGTATTCAGGAGGCAGAGACAAAAGATGTCAAGGGTGGCTTGGGTAGCTAGCCTACCAGGAATTTTAGAGCTCTGGATTCATCGAGAGAACCTGCCTCAGTAACTGAAATAGAAAGCAATGTAAGATGATGCCAAAATCAACTCAGTCTTCTATTCATAGGTGTGAATTTGTGCGCACGCATGTGCGCGCGCATGCACAAAACACACACACACACACACACACACACACACACACACACACACGCACGCACGTGCACGCGCTGACAGACACACATGTGAATACACACACATATGTACACATGCACACATACCACAAATAAACACATTCCAAAGGCACTATAACAGCAACTCTATGCCCAGTGAAACAATCATTAAAAAATGAAGCTATTTACAGACTAAAGATACACATAAAATTCAATTCTCCATAAATAATGGTAAAGCAAAAATACAATTGAGGAATATCAAAACTCAGAACTACACCATAAAATGACTAACATCATGACAAAAAAAGGAAGAAAACATGTTTTTAAATTTTTAAACTGTAATTATACAAAACATAGTTGTCTAAACACAAATTATCAACATGTTATAAATACATTTTATTTATTTTTTAAATTTGTATTTATTTATTTTTATGTGCACATGTGTATTCATATGAGGGTGTTAGATTCCCTGGAAGTGGAGTAACAGACAGTTGTGAGCTGTCATGTGGTGCTTGGAAATTAAACCCAGATCCTCTGGAAGAGCAACCAGTACTCTTAATCATTGAACCATCCCTCCAATCCCTATAACTTTTATGGTAAGTAAAGGAGAAAGCAGATTCTCTCCCATGGTTATCTCCACCCTATCCCTTTGCCTCGCCCACCAACACCCAAGCCATTCTCTCCTTGAAAACACACTATCTAGGGAACAAATAGGCAATCTTCATTCTCTTTCCTATCTTCCAATTCCATTTCCTGAGTGTCATGTCATCCCCATCCCTGTAGCAGAGAGCATTGTAGAGACCCATCTTCTCTCGTTTCCTCTATCTCCTGTAGGTTCCACATATCCTCATGGAAGACTCAACTTTTTTCCCTCCTGGGGACCCTTTCAGGTCCCCACCTTTCTAGCCAATTCCTGTTCCTGCCTGTCAGCTTCTAATAGGTAGAAACAAGTTCTACCCAGAAACCCCAGTAGTCATACCTGGTAGAGACCCTGATATCTCCCTACTAAGCAATCCATAGCTACCACATGATCCTAAGACCCAGAGAGGGCAACAGTAAGCAAGAACACCAAAACCAATAAAGACAAGGTCTGGTATCAAGAACAAGAATTACAATGGTTCCAAATTCAAATGCCTACACACAAGCATAAAAACACAATAACAACTAGGACAAAATGTGTTCTCTTGCACCCACAAATGCTATTACAGTAGGGCCTGAAAAATGCCATGTAGCTTAAGCACAAGACAAGGACTTCAAAATAAGTATCATCAATATACTCGAGAACCTTAAAGAGAATATTAACAAATGCATGAATAAAATCTATGGAAATACAAAGAGTAGAGTGAAATGAAGAAAAATGAAAGTGGAAAAGCAAACAATAACAAACGCTCAAGCTGAGGGAAAATTAGAAGTGAAAAATTTAGGAACTCAATCAGGAAGCCTCCCCAACAGAACACAAAAGATGAGAGAGAAAAATCTCAGCATTGAAGACAAGATAGAAGAAATGAATACTTCAAACAAAGAAAACATTAGATCCAAAAAAGAAAAAAAAATATTCAGGCATAAAACACCCAGGAAATCTGGGACAATATGAAAAGACCAAATCTCAGAATAAAAGAAATACAGAAATGAGAAACACGGCTCAAATGTTTAGAAATTATTTTCAACAGAATCACAGAAGAAAAATTTTCTAACCTAAAGAAGGAGGTAGAGCACTTCCACCACTGAGGAGCAGGCCACGCCATTCAGAATCAGTGAGTGACCTATCTGCCAGCAGAACTGCTGCCTTCACTGGATTCTGTTTCCCTGGATCCTTCCTGCAGCCCACACCCACTACTGTAGCTCATCCCCAGCCCCACTGCTGGGTCCTGCCCCCAACCCCAGTTGACTTCTACCACTTAGAAGCAAGCCATACCAGTCAGAACAGGGGCAAGCCACACACCAGCTTGAACAGACTTTAGCAGCTCAAGAGCAGATGAGACCAGTCAGAATACCGGGTGCAGATCACACCAATCAGATGAACAGAGAGCCCCACCCCCACCCCTGCTAACCACCAGAAGGCCAACTCCCAACTTGATCCCTACTAGTTGAGAGGTCATGTCAGCATCCAGAAATCCAGACCACAAAGACTAGAAAACCAAAGAGGAAAGAGAATCCAAGGGAAAAATCACCCATCCAACAAAGACAAACTCAGAAATTAGGAACTAATCATCCCAAATCTAGATGCCTAAATACCAGTGTAAAAAATATAATCAATAATAGCCAGGGCAATATGTTACCACCAGAGCCCAGATGTCCTACAGCAGAAAGACTGGGTATTCCAACACAGCTGAGGCACAAGAAAATGACCTTAAAAACAACTTCATAAAGATGATAGAGGTCCTTAAAGAGGAAATTAAAAACTCCCTTAAAGAAATCAAGAAAAAGACACCAAAAAATTAGAGGAAATCAACAAATCACTTAAGGGATGACAAAAATGCCAAGAAAAAGAAAGGAAGAAAGAAAGTTGAAAAAAATTATTTATGACATGAAAATCAAAATAGAAGCAATAAAGAAAACATAAACTGAGGAAATTCAGGAAATGGAAAATCTGGATATTCAAACACAACTACAGATGCAAGCATCACCAATAGAATATCAGAGATGAAAGAGAGAATCTCAGGAGTTAAACATACAATAGAAAAAACAGATTCATCAATGAAAGAAAATTTAAATCTAAAATATTCCTAACACAAAATATCCAGGAAATCTTGGACACAAGAGAAAGAGCAAACCTAACAATATTAGGTATAGAAAAAAACAGAAAAGTTCAAGCTCAAAATCTCCAAAAAATATATTTAACAAAATCATAGAAGAAAATTTCCCTAACCTAAAGAAGGACATGCCTATAACCGTACAGAAAGCTTGCAGAACACCAAATAGATTGGATCAGAAAAGAAAGTCCCAGATTAGATCAGAAAAGAAAGTCCTTGAGTCACACAATAATCAGAACACTAAACATACAAGACAAAGAGCAAATATTAAAAGCTACAAGGGAAAAAGTCCAAGTAACATATAAAGGCAGGTCTATAAGAATTACATTTGACTTCTCAATGAAGAACCTAAAAGCCAGAAGGGCCAGGATAGATGTCTTGCAGACTCTAAGAGACTATGATGCCAATCCAGGTTAATATACCCAGCAAAATTCCAATCACCATAGATGGAAAAAAACAAGATATTTCATGAAGAAGTCAAATTTCAGCAATATCAGTTTACAAATCCAACCCTATAGAAGGTACTAAAAGAAAAACTCCAACTCAAGGAAAGTAACTACACACACACACACACACACACACACACACACAAACACACAGGCAATAGAAAATTTCACACCAACAAAATCCAAAGGGAACCTCCTACACCTCCCCACACACACATGTACACACACTATCACTATCGACATCAACAATATAATAACAGGAATAAACAACAAGTTGTCATTAATATCCTTCAACATCAATGGACTCAAATTGTCAATAAAAAGACACAGGCTAACAGAATGGATATAAAGATAGAATCCATCCTTCGGGTGCATACAAGAAACACATCTAAACAGCAAAGATAAATATTACTTCAGTGTAAAGGGTTAGAAAATGATTTTCCAATAAAATGGACCTAAAAAGAAATCTGGGTTAGGTATCCTAATACTTAACAAAATGGACTTCAAAAAAAGAGATGAAGAAGGTCATGTCATATTCATCACAGAAAAAATCCATTAAGATGAAGTCTCAATTCTGAACATTGCCAAATTTATTTTATCAAGTCACAATCACCCTGATGCCCAAACAATGCAAAGAGACCAAAGAGCTATAGACCACTTTCCCTCATGAACACAGATGTAAAAATACTCAATAAAATACTTGAAAGCTGAATCCAAAATCATCAAAAACACATCCACCATGATCAAGGAAATTTCATCCCCGAGATGCAGGAATGGTTCAATATTCTAAAATCTTTCAGCATAATCTACCACATAAGCAAAGTGAAAAAAAATAATACATGGTCATCTTACTAGATAATGAAGAAACCTTTGACAAAATCCAGCACGCCATTATAATAAAAGTCTTCGAGAAATCAGAAATGCAAGCAACATACCTAAACATAACAAAGCAATATATAGTGAACTAATAGCCAACATCAAATTAAATGGAAAGAAACTCAAAGCAATTCCATTAAAATCAGGAGCAAAATCCATTCTCTCCATACCTATTCAATATAGTACTTAAAGTTCTAGCTAGAGCAATTAAACAACTACAGATAATCAAGATGATACAAATTGGAAAGGAAGAAATCAAATAGCAAAACCCAAAATTCTACCAGAAAATTCCCAACAGCTAATAAACACCTTCAGTTAAGTGGCTGGATATAAGATTAAAAAAAAAAATCAGCAGCCCTCCTCTATACAAATGATAAACAGGTTGAGAATGAAATCAGAGAAACAATACCCTTGACAATAGCCACAAATAAAAAATATCTTGGTGTAACACTAATCAAGCAAGGGAAAGACCTGTATGACAAAAATTTCAAGTCTTTGAAGAAAGAAATTGAGGATAATGTCATAAGATGAGAAGATGTCACATGCTCAGAGATTGGTAGAATTAAATAGCAAAAATGGTCATCTTACTAGTAGCAATCTTCAGATTTAATGCAACACCACCTATCAAAATCACATCACAATTTTTTACAGACTCAACTTCATACAGAAAAACAAAAAACCCAATAGCTATAATTATTCAATAAAAGGATTTCCGGAGGTATCACCATCCCTCATTTCAAGCTATACTACAGGGGTACAGTAATAAAAAACACATGGTACTGGAATAAAAACAAATAAATTGATCAATGAAATGAAGTAAATCCACACACCTATGGACACTTGATTTTTAACAAAGAAGCCAATGGAAAAAAGAAAGCATCTTCAACAAATTGTTCTGATCTAACTAGATGTTGGCATATGGAACAATTCAAATAGATACATATCTATCAACCTTCACAAAACTCAAGTTCAAGTGGATCAAATAGCTCAACATAAAACCACACACACTGAACCTAATAGAAGTGAAAGAGATGAATACCTTTAAACTTATTGGTATAGGAGACAACTTCCTGAACAGAACACCAATCACTCAGGCACTAAGATCAACTATTAACAAATGGGACCTCATAAAACTAAAAAGATTCTGTAAGGCAAAGAATACCGTCAAAGGGACAAAATGGCAGCCCACAGAATGAGATAATATCTTCACCAAACCCACATATGAAAGAGGGCTAATATTCAAAATATGTAAAGTAGCTCAATAAACCAAATGATCCAATTTCAAAAATGTTCAACATCCTTAGTAATCAGGGAAATGCAAATCAAAATGACTCTGAGATTCCATCTAAAATTTGGCTAAGATAAAAAACAAAGGTAACAGCTCATGCTGGAAGATATGGAGCAAGGGAAACACTCCTCCACTGCAGGTGGGAATGCAAACTTGCACAGCCACTATGAAAATCAATATGGCAGTTCCTTAGAAAACTGGAAACCCATCTACTTCAAGATCCAGATATACAACTCTTGGGTATGTACCCAAAGAATAATCCATCCTACCACAAGTACAATTGCTCAAAGCCTTGCCTAATCATTATAAGAGCGCTTCATACAGCAACCAATGAGAGAAGATGCAGATTCCCACAGCCAGACATTAGGCAGATCTTAGTAATCCCTCAGAAGAGGAGGAGGAAGGATTGAAGAAGCCAGAGGGGTTGAGGACATTACCAGAGAACACATCTCACAGGAACAACTGTTGGTATTCTTAGGAGTGGGGTTTAGGGGTGTCTTTGTTTCTTCTTCCTGTTCTTAGGACACTTTTCCTCATGCTGGGTAGCCTTATTCAACCTTGATATAAGGGTTTGTGCCTAGGCTTATTGTAACTTGTTATGCTGTCTTCTGTTGATATCCCTGGGAGGCCTGCTCTTTGCTGAAGGAAAATGAATAAGGACTAGATCTGAGAGAGCAGTGAGTTATGTGAGGTTGGGGAAGGAATGGAGATCGAGAAACTGTGGTTGGGATGTTATATATGAGAGAAGAATAAACTAAATCAATAAAAAAAAAAAACACCATGAAAGCCCAGTACTTTGTAAACTAATTTTAAAATATAACCAAAGAATGGAGTTTGAACAGAAATATCCAACCTGAATGAACACGCATGTCTTCCCCAAAAGACATGAGTCATTAAACTGAAATCTCAGTACTAGGCATAGGATTACTCCTTGTGAGTTATTAGTCAAAGAAACGGGGACACACACCTGTTACGAGCATGTTTTCCTGCAGGCCTGGTCCCACAGCCATGCCAGCCCCAAATAACAAACAGTGACTCTTTGTTAGATATAATGCTGTTGGCCAGTTACTAGTTTCTTATTGGCTACCTCTGCCTTAAATATTAACCAATTTCTAATAATTTAAGTATTTCCACGTGGTCTCATCTTACTGGAGAGAGGGTCTGGGCCTCTGTTCTACTGGTCTTACATGCTGACTCTCCTCCTACCTCTTCCCAAAAGCTTCTTGTCTCCTAGTCTCACCTATTTTGCTTTCCTATTGGCCAACAGTGCTTTATTTATTAACCAATAAGAAAAACATACTTACAAAATAACATCTCCCATCACACACCTACGTTAAAGATTCTGCAAGGCCAATTGTTGGGGCTTCAAGACTGTGGAGAGTTGGAATGTGCCTGATCTAGAATCAAATCATGTTAGGCTTTGTTTAACTCCCTTGATAAACATTCATTGATGGCTTATCCAGCATCCTTGTAGCTGTCACATGAAACCACTTGGGATGTATTAATAGCTTCCACTAAACTAAATTTAAAAAAAATATTAAGTAGTATCAAAATCCTGTAGCAAAGATTTCTGAATTGGCTGTTATCAGTCCACTTGATTTTTTCCATCAATATATTCTAAGTGCTTTGATGCATGCTTTGTCTTGTTCTGTAACTATTAAAATGTCAGGAAACTATTCCCACATTTGAAGCATATTATTTGGTGTAGTAGAGTTACATATTTCTGAACCATGGTCACTCATATTTGAATCAGCTCTCCTTTATTGTCTTTGTAATGGGTTCTGGGTTTTGCACTAACAGTTCTGGAGCTTAGGAGGGGAGTCTGAAGCAAACACAGAGGTTCAGGAGTTTCTTGCCTTGAGAAAGGCAAAAGGTAATGTAGATCACCAAGAAGGTATGCTTGGGAGGAAGTGGCAAGCTGAATCCTGGACAGACATTAGACATTAGAAACACAGAACGATCCTTAATGAGAATAGAGAAAGATTTCACATTAGTGAGGAAGAGTTCTATGATGTGAGAGGGTGGGGCAAAGGGTGGAGAGAAGTGGGAGAGAAAATGCGCCCTGCTCTCATAAAAGTCTACTTCAGAAAAGAAAATACTCCATAGGTACATTTCTGAATATCACCTTCCTACCTGGATAAAAACACAGAGAGCATAAGTGCTTCAGGGCAGCTAGCTTCTCAGTGAGTGTTTACGGTATCACCCTTGTATTCTGGCAAAAGAAAACCTGAGCAATGGTAACATGCATTCCATGAACTAGCTCATGGATTTCATAAAAGCAAAGATCTAAGCTGCTGCATAAGGTTGAAATGAGTTTTTGCAAAGCCTTGTTTCTGTTGTTTAGCAAACCTAGGCTATATTTCCCCGTTCTGGTTCACTATTTTACATCATTATGTCACTAGGTGTTTCTCCATTTAAAATAAGGCAAACTCAGCAATACCTTTTTCTTAAACTGCTTCAGTAACCAGCACTTGGTCATATTAAAAGCTTTATCTGAAAAACTATAAAAATAGTCTAATACTCCCTAGCAGGTAACTACATCGAGCCAATTCTCCTTTCGGGTATGTATAGCAAGGTCAAATGAAATGACCAGGGAAGGACAGGCTATGAGAAGGAGGGGAAAGGCAGCTGACATTCAAAGAGCAACCGTGCATTGTACTGGGAACGTTTCGTGTAAATGTTAAATAGGGCCCGCATTTAACCACCTGCTTCTTGTTTAGAAGGGTTCAAATGAACAATTTCAAGCACAATTGAGTTACACTCAAAAGAAAATCAAGTGTAATTTCCTAAGTTGCTGAAGCAAGGGTTCTTCTATGGAATAGCCATTAGTAGTTCTAAATCCGAGTTGGTTATATTTGAAACTTAATGTACACATTTCAGCGGCACCTGGAATTTCTTCATGCTGAGAGAGAATGACAAGGTAGGCCTTTTTCAATGATGTGTGTGTGTGCTTTTAAAAAATGTCCAGGTCATATTTATTATGCTAAGTGGTTAATGAGGAACTAGTTCTTTTTCTCCCCCTTGTGATACTACTTTGTATTCCTTCTGAGACACAGCAGGGCATCCTGAAATACTTGACCAATATAACAACATCTATAAACATTTACCATGGAGAGAGATAGGATACCGAGGAGTCTTCTTGTTACTTGGAAGGAGACCCTTAAGGCAATGCTTGCACCTGTTTTTACTAAATGCTAAGTCCATGCACCTGGTGCTGCCTTAAAACCTTCAGCTGCTCCTTTAAGGACAATGCCCAGCATGAAGAGGGGATCCTTACACATTGTATCCATTCATTCTGCAGGGTACAAAGGGCCTCAAAAGTGACAGCAATCCTCTAGCCTTAACCCTCTAAGTGCTTGGAGAGTAGATAGGATCCATCATGCTAGGTAGATAGCTTTGATTAATAATCGCTAGCTGGTTTCAGTACTGCTGTGTCTTGTAGAGGAAGGCAAATTATTTTCTTGAGTTAGTATCAACTGCAATGAATGTGAAATAATTTAAATGAGTTGGTTTCTGAAGTCTAGTTGTGGTTTTTGTTTCCACAGGCCATCATTTTTCAATGTCAGTGTCTTAAGATTTAAACAAAAATTTGTAGAAATTCATGCTAATGAAATAATTTATCTAGAGCAAAACGTTGAAATTGGATACATGCTTCCCACCCCCCCCCATTCAGACACATTTCTAGGCACTGGGCAACCCAAAACTTACACAGAAAGTAAGATTTTCCAAAGGACTGCTTGACTTTTAGGAGCAATACATGTTCAGAATTTTATAAAGCTTGCATTGCATAGCTTTCTTAAAGTCTGTTTAATTACAAAGGTTTTTCACACACCCCATGGTAAGTTATTACTATTATATCTAACAACATTATAATTATGATCACTTATGTAATTAAAATATTTATTATTATTTTTCTATCATCTCTCAGTCAATAAATCTCCATCAGATATGTTTGTTAAATACACAGTGATATAAGAGTCATCGTCAGTGGTATTTCAATTCTGACTGACGAATTAAGTAGGTACCACTTAGCTCACCCAGGAAAGTATATATTGTTCTGCACACTATGTAATCTGAAAAATGATATAACACCCACGAGAGACACCAAGCAAACATTTGCTTAAAGAGAATGGTGAAGATTGTTTATTCCATCTGTTGGAGAGGCTTGTCAATGACTTGAATGGTTATGATTTTTAAGTGTGACAGAAGCTCATTTAGGCTTGAGAGTAGGTCAAGCTAGTAGTTCTTTAAAAAATTATGTTTAAAAAAGAAAAGTGGCCCAGGGTGCTGGAGAGATGACTCAGTGGATAAGAGGACTGGCTGCTTTTCCAGAAGACCTGGGTTTAATTCTCAACACCCACATGGTGCCTCACAACCATCTGAACCTCCAGTTCCAGAGGATGGAACCCTCTTTTCTGCCCTCTGTGAACACTTGCATGTGTTCACATGTAGGCAAAACACCACATAAAATTAAAAACTGGGAAACATTAATGCAAAATATTGAAAAGATAAAACCCTTAAGAACATATTGTCCTAAATGTCATTCAGAAAAACAGCTTTAAATAAGTGTGTCTTCTGGCTTTGAAATTCTGGAATTCTATATAACTTGGTGGGAAAGATGGAAAGAAAGAAGGGAGGGAGGGTAGTAGGGAAATTCCAGTGCTACCAGAACCCAATACTCATCCCTAGTACCCTGTCTGCACTCTGCATACAAATATAAACACAGTTGTGAAACAGAATATGAGCACATGGAGACCAACATATGACACATTTTCTTTTATTTAAAATAGAGTTCTTTATGCTTTACAGAAACAAGTGCAAGAAGTGCTTAATTTATTGTCTTTGCCACTTTACAAAACAATATGCTTTCCGAAAATGCATACATAAAAATATAACATTTAGGCAGAGAAGTATGTACACCTGGAGGCCGCAGGAATTTATGCAGTAATATTAAAAAGCTTTAAAATAAATACTTTTATGACTTGCTGTTGGCAAAGTTAAACATTTTGGTATGAAGGCTATCACTGAGTTCTTACTAAATTCTAAAATATGATTATTTCTAAACAATATAAGTATATATTACTATAAAATGCTATGTTCACCCATTCAAAATTCATGAAACATCTGAATGTCATCCATGACTCCGTGGAACTCTGTTCAACCTTCAACAATGAAAACACAGCTACACACTACAATTCCCATCTGCACATTTTGGATACAATTTATCACCCAGTTCTTATTTTAAAACCCAATTTATTTTTTTCACAGTCCTTATATACATTCATTTGAGCCTGCCTGTGGAAAACGACAGCTTTTTTACATACTTAAGCATATCAGCTAGCTTACAGAAAAAGGTCTTTACAACAGTGGGTCTGTTCACAGTAGTTCAAGAGTTCAAGGCATGTTGTTGCAATGTCAAATGCAATGGTTTTGACATGTGTAATATGTTCTTAGGTATAAGAGGAGTCACACTACCCAAAGAAAAGTATAATTAGTATTAGTGCTCTGAGAAAATCAATCTAAAATCCTTTTTTAAAAAAGATTTGAATCTAATTAGCTCATTTTTAGGCCATTTTAAAATCTGAAACACCAATCAAGTGCAAATAATCTCACCCAGCCTAGGTCAGGAGAGTACAAGACTTGAATGCTATTCTAGAAATGAGCTAAGTCTAATATTTTACTCAGATATCCTCATCTGATAAAGAGAGTAGAAAACTGCTAGATCTTTAAAAATGCTAAGTTAGTACTATTTTGCCACTGAAAACTGAGTATAATGACACATATCTGCCTATGCTTGACTTTCATAGTCTTAGGAGAAGCAAATGAATAGATTCAGCTATGGAATGAAAATGTAATGGATGGCTAGAAATAGAGGTCCCTGTGCATTGCTGCACATGGTCTGGGCTAGGGGGAAAAAAATCTATCAACGGGATAAACATTCTGCCTCTTGGAAATACTGAGATGAAGAGTCAAAGTATTTATTCTTCTAACTTATGACTTCAGTTTGCATATGTCAAGAACCATTTTTAAATGTGGCTTCCATTTCATAATGATGGATAGCCCAGGCATTTTGTGGTGCTATAGAAATGTGATGTGTCCTTTTCTATGAGTTGCAGAATTATGTCTAGAGGGAAAAGCCCATTGCAGTGTTCTCCGCAGTCCTCAGCTGGCCTGTGCTCTGCATTCCCTATGGAAAATTCATATGTGGGATGCTGGAAGGAGGTGAGTTTCCTACCACACTCAGGCTCTTAGTGAATGTGCTAATAGCCAGATTCCTATGCCCAGGATGTCAGTAAGTGTTTCACTGAAAGTGCTGGGTCCAGGAAGACACTTCTTGTGGTATCACATAGACCATCAAGAGAAAATGCATTTCTGGCAGTATTAAAAAGAGGATGAGCTGGAATTCACTTTTTCGCAAATGTTATGTTCATATACAACTAACTGGGGAAGAATCCTGGCAGTTATCAATAACAAAATATAAAGTGGAAATTGTTACCTAATTCCAGGATAATCTGCATTCTGCAGAGCATGGCACATAGATTATTCTAAAATCATGAGAGATGGCTTAGCAGTTAAGAACACTAGCCACTCTTCCAAAGGACCAAGGTTTGGTTTCCAGCACCCATGTGGGACCTCACAACTACTTGTAATTCTAGTTCCCGGGGACTGTACTGTTTTTGTTTTTTCTGGCCTGGGTATGCACATGGTGCACAGACACCATTTAGTCAAACCACCCATAACACATAAAAATAAAATAAATAAAAATTCTGAGAGGTTGGCAGAAGTAAAACAATCCAGTGGCACCAGTTATCACAGAAGTGACTTGAACACTCACATTATGAGACATGTGTTTCACAGTCTTTGTTCAAGTCACTATTCAAGCAAATTCAGCATTGAAGCAGAAGCAGGTATTCCGTATGTCTTAGCTAAAAGCTAGAATATAGCCAGACAATCTGACTAAAGTTTTAGAGAAAGTCATGCCTGCCATTAACAAAGCCCTCTTCCCAGTGCCAAGAGAATAATCAACAGTGAATTGATGAGGCAAAACCTCTTAACACACAGTGGGGAAATTAAAACCTTGTTAAGAAGTTCAATGTGTGACAATCTGGACAGTGCTCAAATACACAAAAGGACAGAGCTGTGGAGTGATTCGGGTTTTAGGAAATCTGCCACTGGGGAAAAACAATGTCAAAGACAAAGTTAATGTGAGAGAAAGAACCGATAAATGACACTAAATAGAGCCCCCAACTCATGTACCAAATCATCTTTCATTCACTCCAATACAAGGGAGATAACCAATGGAAGTAGGAAGAAGTGAGGGAAGAGTCTGAAAACTTCTCTAATACTTACTCACACTAGAATCTTTCCTTTTCCCTCTCTTCTTCCCTCTCACCCTCCCTTCCTTTCTTTCTCATCTTCCTCACGTCAGTGTTGAGGACTCAATGCAGATCCCTGCACATGCTCAACAAGCCCTCAGCCACCCATCTGCATCTCCAGCGTACACCAAGACCCTCCGCACACTCATCATTGTTCAGTTTTATCAGCTTGTCTATGTAGCTTGATGACTATTTTTAAAATCCCTTGTTTATGCCTGTTTTCATTTTTCCTACTGACTTAGACCTGAGCAACTTATTTTAGTGGAAATGCACAAAGAAGTAAGATTTGACCATCAGTGCTGAACAACATGCTATGCTAATATAGGTACATAGCAGGTTTAGATGCTTGCTGACTAGCTTTTTAATTTGTAAAAGTCGGCGCGGCTGCAGAAGTAGGTGTCACTGACACATTTTATGATAATTAGCAGCCATCCTATGTCTGATCTTCAGTTTCTTCAGCTACAAAATACTGGAGTCAAGTTATGAGGCTCAGAGTCACTTTAACTTTAAAATTCTCATTTGCATTTTGCACTGTGGCACATATAAAATAATGTGATCACTAAGGGATTTCTTTTCCATCACAAATGTAAATTTCTGTGATGATTAAGTTAAATAATAGCTATGCTTAAAAATAATTAAGAAGTAACTATAATTTTGGAAGATGGTGAAGAACACTAAATTTAAAAGTAGGTGTAAAATAATGAGACAAAGAAAAGTTAGAGGGCAAAAAGGAAGCCAAGCACCTCATGGTTTGCATTAGAATTCTTTGAAAAATAAAAGGTGTACACTATAGAAATTCTGCTTAATATTAGATTTTTTAATGAATATTTTGCATTCTAGATTTTTTTTTGGTTTAGTTTTAAAGATTCCTGCAAAAAAAAGAAAAAATAAAAGCCCTAAAAATTAAGACTGTTTTCACCAAGATCGTGAATAAAATCCCATTGAGTATCAGCAGTTGAAACTGGAACACAGTGTTGCTAGCTGTGGAAATATTACATTTCACAAACAAACGAACAAAAAAAGATAATAGCTTCAAAAACTAACGTGACATCAATTAGGACACTAAGGATCAACATTTCTAAGTAGTAGGTAAATGTTGGTTTTAAAGTTATATAAAGGAAATGATTATTGAAGACCTCAGCTACCAATTTTGACACATTTCTTATTGTCCCCTAACTGCTTAATAGAAAATCAAAGTCTCCACATTTTAAATGAATTTATTTAGCCATGTAAAATTTCCTGTTTACTTTCAAGAGTCAATCAAAAGCTATTCCCTGTCAGTAATTTTAAGTTGTTCTCTTGATCCTTGTATGATGGCAGATGCCCGCTCCCTGCCTGCAGGCAATGCATTAAGTAGTTCCCTGGGACTTTACTTAGGCTTCAAGATTGCCCTGAGTTTGCTCTGCCCCAATAAATTCCAGGACAGCAGACTTCTCTTTTGTTTAATCATTCTGCAATAGTAGAAACATTCGAAATTATAGGCTATTGTGGAACTTCTTATCTAATGACTATATTGTAGATTTTTTCATTTTAAAATAAAAACTGATTTTAAATTCTTCAGACACTGCAATCAGGTTACTATTTTCATACAATTATGGAAATTTAAAATGCAAAGTTAATTGAAAGTATAAAGATGAAAAGCAAGTGCTATGCTTAAAATAGAGTACGACAGTCATGTTTCACTTAACTCTCAAGGCAGAACATAAATTAAGAATTCTGGATGTGACATGCCAAATATTTTAGACATGGAAGAATGCATACAACAGAACTGGTACTGATTATAAACTTAAACGCACAATTTATAAGGCAACAAATTCATGCTCAAATGTTGACAACAAATAATGCGTATCATACTTCAGGAAGTGATAATGAATATAAATCCCATCACTTCTGCACACAGTACTAAAATTCATAATTGTATTCCTAAGTTCTATGCTACACCCAGAGCCAAAATATCCATAACGAGCAAAACACTTATGTCACTGTGCACCTAGCCTAAGAAAGTATTTTTACTCATAACAATATTTAAAAGAAACAAGTATTACATGACATTCCATTAAAAACACATAGTATAAAATTGAACTGCATAGGTATGTACAGTAAATCTGCCTTATTTTCTAAATATTACTCTATTTTTATAAGTGAGCAGTTTCTATGCATAACTGTATTGAGAGTTAAGGAAAAATTATTACAATTTCTGTTATTTCCCTTACATTTTTTGTTGCTCTGTCCCTTAAGATGTAGGAATTACAGTTCAACAGCAGAAGAACAAACAACATGTCTCAAAACATACCAATGTGCAGATTTCTCCACAGTAAAATCTGAATCAATAAAATATAAGTTACATTTGTACACTCTCAAATAAATTTTAAAACATAGTGACAAAAATAAAGATGCTAAAACACCCTCTCTTTAAAAATCTACTTAAGTATATTCACAAAATGGTGGTAAATAGAACAAGATATATTAGGGTTTTTTATTGAAGATTTGAATAGTCATCTAAGTAAATAATTTCACTTCCTTCATGCAGAAACTGTGTGAAATAAGGGAATAAACACAAGCCAGATCACCCCTTCACACAGTTCTTTTTAACATCCATTCACATAGGCGCACCTTTTCGATACTGATAATATAATTAGACTGTAATATCTAAATAAAGATCCTTTCTAAATATGCTGCAAATTGCAAGTGATTTTGAGACCTATTTCAGAAAGCGTTGTCACCCAGAACTCAAGACATCCCACTGCATACTTTATCTGTCAATTTACTTTCTTCCCTCATACTCATATGCCTTTTCCCACTCCCAAATTAGACTATAAAATCCCTGAGGACAGGACCTATCTATCTTTTTATTCCCTCTTGTACCCAATATTGTGGCAAGTGAGTTATGGGGTGCTCTGTGCTTATAAATGGATGAATGTATGAGTGAGAATGGAAATATAGGCAAATCCCATAGTCATCAAGGCATTTTGTTTCTCCTATCTCAACCTAGTCAAATGAAATGGATCTGGTAGCATATTGCCACAGTTAAATGTATACATCAAGCTGTATTCTTGTGGAAAACTTAGGTGAACCCTTCAGAACATTACTCCCTGTGTTATACTTTAGAACATCTAAAGGCTGGATAGTAAAAGTGCACCGTGCCTATAATGAAAGGACCGCACTGTACTTGATCAAATATTTGGCTTTAAAAATAGCCAGACAATGGATTTTTACTGCCAGAACCATCAAAGAAGGATGTGCTAGTATGTGGCATCACTCTTCAAGATGTTGATAACATGTTGAGGCAACATAGTGTTCTGAGAAATAGAGTTTGGGAACACTGAAAGACATCATGTTAAGTCACATTCACTAAAGCAGTATAGTAAATCTGTATGAAATAGCTGGTGTCCTGTTAAATATTTCATACATCAGAAAAGGAGAATAGGGGCAGAGCCTCCAAACTCTCCATGCAAAGTTCATCTTAAAAGGCCAGGAACATCTTCTAGTAACCAGTGTGGTCCTCTCTGTGTGAGTTAAACTCTTCTGGAGAGTTTTCTTAACTTTTTTCTCAATATCTTTCCTTGTTTATCTTCCTGTCATTTTCTTTCTATACATGTACCCACAAAGTAATTACAACTCAAAACATACATCTCTAGACAATGTATCTTTATAATTTGTCAATCTTTGGCAGTGTTCAGAGGACCTTTTCTCATTAATGGATGAGATAACAATGGCATTTTTATGAAGTAATGCTAGTAGGTTGGTTCTGAGATTTTAGCAGGTCCCTTGTGGTGTTATGAAATACTCAATACACTCTCTGTATGACCGAATTAAAAATACCAAACAAAGATGTTCCAGCTTAGGAAGAAAAGCACTGTGGGAATTGAAGGGGACATGGTGAACCAGCTAACGTCATGGTGTTCCTTGCCACAAGGTTTACCATCTCTGGCATGAGCTCTGTGACTCTGGAACATGTCAGTGTCCAAGACATCAGAGACTTCTGTTATACATCAGAAGCAATGGCTCAGGTGGCTTTGTAACCACTTGGGGACCACTGTGGTGATGAAGAGAGTGTCAAGCAGGGAGGAGAGAGTGAGCATGGAGAACATGATCTCCCTCCCAAAACCTGCTGATGACCTCCACTGTTTCAAGCTTTAGACACTAACATTCTGAGCAAAAGTTCCTTTTCAAGGGTCCAGATCGTTTCTAAAGTTCTAGTTCCCTATAATCTGTCCTAGTTCACTTTTTCAGTATGTTTTCATCTCATTTGTGTGTGCTCTTGGTTCAAGTAAACAAAACGGATTTTTTTTTTATTATTTTGTGTAGCTTATTATACATTCATAACATCTTCCTCCTTAAATAAAAAAAAAATGAGTTGTGTCACCTTTAAAAATAAAATTAATGACAACATGGAGATTGGAAAAGTCAAGACCTGCCCATGCTTAACTTTAGAGTTATCTTTTCATGCTGCCTTTGGGACACTTAAACACTGTAGTGAATCATCATTGAGGTAGAACTAAAACAAAACACAGCAAAAAGAAGCAAAAACATTTACACAAAGCAGGAGACACAAAAGGAAGCTGTGAGAAGTTTCTTTTTGCCTGTTGGGGTTAGGCTTTGCAGTCTTCCTTGACACACAGCTGGGAAATGGTCTTCTTCACACGTAGGGCTGTCAGGCGGGCTGCCCCGTTGGCATACCAGCACTCACGCATGATTCTTCCCATGACCCGGAGTGCCTTTGGGAGAGAAGGACACCAAAGGGTTAAAGGTGCACCAGCAGGGTACAAAAGAAGTGAAATTTTTAAAAAAATCAGGGGGAGACTGAGGAAACCGGGCCAAACTTCTGTAAAAAATCCTTTGAAAAGGCATGAACATTAACCTTGTAAAGACTAGCTTAAATGAGGTCATTGATTCTGAGACATATGATGGCTATTTTTGAACTCCTCCAAGAAGGGCAATGATAACTAAGTGCTGTGGTGCAAGCTCACAGTCCCTGTATTTGGGAGTTGGAGGCAGGAGCAGCAGGAATTTAAGGCCAGGTCAGCTAGATGAAAACCTGTCTCAAACAAACAGCTAAAAAGCAACATGAGCAAATTGGGAGCATGGAGGGAGCGGAGAGGGAATTAAAGGAGAGAGAAGGGAAGAAGACGAGGGAGATGTGGACATGAAGGGACAGGAAGATTGAGACAGGGAAAGAATAGAGGAGAACAAGAAAATAGAGGGAGCCATTATAGGTTTAAGGAGAAATCTGGCACTCGGGAAATGCCCAGAGATCTACAAGGATGAACCCAACTAATAATCTAAGCAATAGTGGAGAGACTACCTTAAATGCCCTTCCATGACAATGAGATTGACAACTGCCTTATATGCCATCCTAGAGCCTTCATCCAGTAGCTGATGGAAACAGAAGCAGACAGCCAGAGCTAAACACTGAGCTTAACTCCTGGAATTCAGTTACAGAGAGGGAGGAATGATGAACAAAGGGATCAAGACCAGGCTGGAGAAACCCACAGAGACAGCTGACCTGAACAAGGATGAGCTCATGGATGCCAGTCTGATAGCTGGGAAACCAGCATAGGACCAACCCAGATTCCCTGAATGTGCAGTTAGTTAGGAGGACTGGGCAGTCTATGGGGCCTCTAGTAACAGATCAGTATTTATCCCTAGTATATGAATGGACTTTGGGAGCCCATCCCACATAGAGGGATACTTTCTCAGCCTAGATACATGGGGGAGGGCCTAGGCCCTGCCCCAAATTATATGACAGATTTTACAGATTCCCATGGAAGGCCTCATCCTCCTTGGGGAGATGAAAGGGATGGGCTGTAGTTTGGTGGGGGTGATGGGGAAGGATGGGAGGGTAAGGGAACTAGGATTGACATGTAAAAAACTTGTTTCAAATTTAAATAAAAAAGGGGAAAAAAACAAGACATGAGCTATCATAGAAAGAAGGGTTTGGCAATAGTGTCAATTCTCAGTTACATTTCATCAGATGTGCAAACACATGAAAAGAGTCATCAAGCTGAAACCTAAGATTTACACTGTTACCATACCATTCATAATTGCATATTACAAATAATGATCTGTGAACAAATATAAAAAGTTAATATGAATGAACTGTCAAAGAAAGAAGGCAAATAGTGTGGTGGTATAGCCCTCACAGACTCATGTATTTGAGTGTTTTGACTGTAGTGGGTGGCACTTTTAGGAGGTATGGTCTTGTTGGAGTAGGTGTTGCCTTGTTGTTGGAAAGATGTCACTGTGGAGGTGGGTTTTGTGGTCTCACATATGCTCAAGTTATTCCCAGTGGGACACAGTTTACTTTCTGTTGCCTACAGATCAAGATGCGGAACTCTTAGCTCCTTCTCCAGCACCATGTCTGTCTGCACATTGCCATGTCCCAACATGGCCACAATGATAATGGACTTAACCTCTGAACCTGTAAGATAGCCCCCATTAAATGTTTTCCCTTATATGAATTGGCCTGGTCATGGTGTCTCTTTACAACAAGAGAAACCCTAACTAAGGTAGTACTTAGAGGAACAATCAATGTTAAAGCATGAAACATGGAAGACCCAGGGAGTCACTGCATCTGGGGGAGCTCCAGTAGCATATGTCATCTTCTGTTCTAGAAAATCAGAGAAGAGGAGGACCACATGTGAAAGACGGGAAAGCAAAGAAAACATTTAAAGGCACTAAAAAGAAAAGAAAAGAAAAGAAAAGAAAAGAAAAGACCTGAATGTAAACATGAATCCTTAGCTGTCAAGATGATTCAGCAGGTAAAGGCGCTGGTAACAGAGCCTGTAACCAGACTTCCATCTTGGGACCAACATGCTAAAAAGAGGAAATGGATTCCTGCATATTGTCCTTTGGCCTCTGGAGAATGTGCCCTGGTACATGTGTGTATTCCCACTTACATATAAGAAAGTAAACATAATAAAAATAAATGCATGTACATATATCTTCCCCCAAAAGGAAGTTTGTAAGGAAAACCACTTACTTAGACTTTGAGTGAAGAAAAAAAAAATCTGTCCAAGTTTTTCAGTGAACCTGAACTCATAATAAAATTCTGCACTCAGAGAAGGGGAAGGGGGACCAATGAGCAAGAATTAATCACAACAATAACCAACAGAATCAGATCCATGAAATATCCATTATTAAAATTCAATGATAAAAAAAATGTGCATTAAAAGAGAAATAAAGCTTGAACAGCCTGGGGACTGGGGTAAAACAACACTTTCAGAACTAGTAAAAGTTCTTGGTATGAGAATAAAGAATCCAGTAGATAAGTTAAATGGCGGATTAAACATATCTGTAGCAGAAGTAAAGATGTGGAGAGAAATCTAGGGGATTAAGAATACAGGTGCCAACATAGGAAATAGCCTTGAACTAAAGTAAAATCTGACAGGTTTAATAGCAGCCAATGAGCTGTCCAAAAATAGAAAAGGAGACAATGAGAGAAGAATTATCTGAAGATGTATTATCACTGGATTTTCTAGAACAGAGGAGTTTCACAAATCCTTAAAATCAGAACAGTCTTTGTCCCAAACAAGCTTAACCACAAAGCTGACTTTGTTGGTGCATGCTAAGATGCCCAGCACTGAGAGGCTAAGGCAAGAGGATTCCTATGAGTTTCAGCTAAGAGCTTCCTTCAAAAAATCTAAAGTACCTACAAACAAAAAGGCTGGCCATGAGACATAGAGAAATTGCAAAGTAGTAAAGAGGAAAGTTCTTTAAAAGCAGTTAGAGTGGATGGAGAGAAGGTGTAGCTGTTAATTGCACTTGTTTCTCTTGCACAGGGCCTGAGTTTAATTCCAAACACCCACATGGTGACTTACAGCCATCCATGATTCCAGCCCCAGGAATCCAAAGCCCTCTTTTGACTTTCCTGATCACCAGCCGTGCACATGGTATGCATACACACATGTGGGCCAAATATCCGTTCATATAAAAATAAAACAAATTTAAAGTAGAAAAGACATTAAAGAGTCAAACCTTTATTAAGATCAAAGTCCATTTTTATTGAACCTAAAAATAAAAGTATGTAGCAGTTGGCACATTCAAGAGTGAAAAAAAAAAGTTTTAAGGAGCAAAAGCATTGCCCACCACCACTTCCAGGTAACATTACATCAGATACTCCAGGACCACAGTAAGAAAGAAGGAGCAGAGAGCTGTGCCTGTCTAAGTGGATACCTCAAAAGAATAAAGAGCTGCATATCTTCCAAATTCTTGAACATATACATTTATATAGCATGATGGATAACTGTCTTTTTAGAACGTTTAATGTGTGTGTGTGTGTGTGTGTGTGTGTGTGTGTGTCAGAAGAAAGCATCAGACACCCCCCCCCCCCCTTGAACTGCAGTTACAGTTGTGAGCCACTGTGTGATTGCTGAGAACTGAATTCTGGTTCTATGCCAAAACAGCAAGTGGTCTTAACCACTGAGCCATCTCTCCAGGCCCAGCAATGTATAGTCTGCCAATCAGGAGGAATTTAGAATCACCTTGGTAACACAATAATTTCCAGAATGATTTAATAGAAAAGATCTATCTTAAATGGAGGTGTCACATTCTATGGCTGACATCCTGGGCTGAGTGAAAAAGAGAGAAACAGCTACACATCACTATTCTCCTGTGTGCTTCCTGATCCTGGACATAGTGTATAGCGGTGTGAGTTTGAATGCTTGTCCACAGTTAGTGGAACTGTTTGGGAAGATTAGGAGGTGTGGCCTTCTTACAGGAGATGTGTCCCTGAGAGTGGGCTTTGAAGTTCTGAAAGCTCCCGCCACTCCTATCTCTCTCTGCGCATGCTGATGGAACAGATGAAAGCTTTCAGCTACTGCTCCAGCACCATGCCTGCCTGCCTGTTGCCATATATTCCACCATGATGGTCATAGACTCTAATCCTCTGGGACCATAAGGCCCGAAATTAAATGCTTTCTTTTTTATGTTGCCTTGGTCATGTTGTCTCTTCACAGCAATAGGAAAGAAACTAAGACGCATTGTTTCCTGCTGCCATGCCTTTTACACCATCATGACACCTTCAAACTTGAGCTATAACTAACCAATCCTTCTTTAAGTCCTTTTGGTCAAGTAATCTGTCACAGCAAGAATAAAATTCACTAGTACATATAGCAACATCATTTTTAATAATGTTAACTATAAATCACATGTGATAACCAATACTAGAATAGACAAATTCTCTTATATCCACATAGCAATAAAAATGGACAGATTTCTCATATATATATTTCTCATATATATGATGAAAAATTAAAAAGCATATTTGTAATAAATTTTGCTCTTAATTTTCATAAATATACAAATGCAAATATTTTTTCAAGCTACACACACATATGGCAAAAATCTAAATAAAAGCAGAAAATAATGAGAAATCATTAATATTAATATTAACCACTCAGCAAGGCAGAAAATTTCTCAAAGATTTCAGAATGTTCTGCTTTTCAAACTGTGTATTCACACATTTTCATTTAATTATTATATTTTAAATTTTACCAGTTTATATCCCCACGTGCCTAAAACTGATAATAGTGTAGTATGGCGGTGCATGTCTTTAATACCAGCAATAGGGAGATAGAGGCAGGTGAATCTCTGTGAGTTTGAGGCCAGCCTGGTCTAAAGAGTGAGTTCCAGGACAGCCAAGGCTGCACAGAGAAACCCTGCCTTGGAAAAAAAGACCAACAAAACAAATACTAATAGAAAAAATATTATTTCACTTACATTATACAAGCCCCTTCTCAAATAACAGTGTTGAGATAAGTACACAAAAGACAAAAATAGTAAGACTTGCCTTAAACAAAAGAGCAAAAATCATGGAAGAGGGAAACAAATGGGATAAAATGGCAGCTACATTAAAAAAAATCCTATAACAAAATAAAAAGTGACAGTGTCACATAAAATGTCTTTATTTATTATATTCAAATAAAGCAGAAAATAAACAGTAGTGATTGGAAGGGAAGGTTGAAACACATAATAGGGGAACAACACTTAGGGAGCATTTATGGGAGGCAGAATAATTTCTGCAGACTGTGTGTCCACCATGCTTTGGATACAGTTCTGGATTGCCTACAATGAAAAGACAGATGACAACTGGATCTATGGTGGGAGTGGGGGCGGGGGCTTTTCCGATGAAGAAGGTTAAGCTTCAGGCAGCTAGAGATTAGGCATGTTACCGAGCACTATATTAATTAGCCATTGCTTTTACCCATGTCCTTCAGTTCCCAGCCCCTTAAAGTATGGTGGGTCCATGTGACTGGTTCTATGGGGCATAAGTAGAAACCATGTAGCCCTTGTAACCAAACACTGAAAAGTTAGTGTGTGCACATGTGTTTCCTCTCTTTGCCAGATATAGAGACCTGGACCCTGCATGGGAATGGCAGCACCAAGGAGAAGTAAGGATGACCTCGGCAAGGACATGTCACAGACTATATCACTTAAGCCGCAGAGGACTTCAGAGAAGAACTAATGTCCTGTTCTCAGGAGCTTCCAGGGCTTCAGAGGTTCATGCCATGGCCTCACCATTGCCATTGCTAAAGGGAATAAAATCCCTCTAAAGACATTTTTTTTTTTAAAAAAAAGGCAACTCTCCATATATAGAATAAATTAAGCAACTGGGTTAAGAAAGAACTACATACTCTGAAAATCCCCACTGATACTAATCTGAAAAGTAAAAATAGAAAGGAATACATAAGAACATATCTTGTGTCGATCTCCAGTGGATGAAAAAGAGGAGGGAGGGAGGAGGAAGGGAAGGAAGGAAGGAAGGGGAAGGAGTAGAATGCAGGAAGGGGAGAGGAAAGAAAAAGAGGGAGGAGGAGGATGCAGAAAGGGGAGAGGGGAGAAGAGGAGGATGTAGGAGGGAGAACGCAGTAGCCTTACTTCACAGCTTTGCCACTGGTTCGGGATATTTGGTCGAAACTTCTGGTCACAAACAACCTTCCTCATGTCTTCTATCGAAGGGTCTGAAGGCACCATGTCATAATAAGGCAACTGGTACTCCTCAACCATTCCTAAAAGAAATTTGCAAAATAAGTTTCCCTACATATATAATCAATAATGATGATATTTCACACTGATACATTTGGCTCTTCCATGCACACCTGATATTCAGGAAACAAGGAATATATCACTTTTGTTAAAATATGACTGGTCTTTCAGAGATCCTGAGTTCAATTCTCCACAACCACATGGTGGCTCACAACCATTTTTAATGAGATCTGGTGCCCTCTTCTGGTCTGCAGTGATACATTCAGGCAGAACACTAAATATATATATATATATATATATATATATATATATATATATATATATATTAAAGAAATAAATCTTAAAAAGTAATCTATCAGCCCCTCCACGTGGCACCATCTTGAACCTACCCTCACCTGACCTTTGGGTCCCTTTGCCAGGCTTCTGCCTGAAGTGAGCCTGGGACCAGCCCAGGCCAAGTTCCCCCCACCCCCTTCCCCCACATCCTTTCCTGGGAACTTCCTGGGTTAGCTCCACAACTTTCTCCCCACTATAACTTTGGCCTGAGAGGTCCAGTCCTGGTACTCGGAACCATCCACCACCCAGAGGCTGCCTTCTCCTCTTCCTTGGCCCCGCTGGGCCCACTGCTCAGGCTGAGCATTTGGCCAGAGTTCAGGTCCAACCAGCTCTGTGCATACTGGACTTGCCCCTCCACGAGGGACCATCTTGAGCCTGCTCTCATTTGACCTTTGGGTCCCTTTGCCTACCTTCTGCCTGTGTCCTGTCATGCCAAACCATCTATTGTCCTGAGCCTGCCTTCCACTCATCCTTGGCCCTGCTGGGCCCAATGTTTGGGAGTCAAATCTGAGCATATTGGACCTGCCCCTCCATGCTGGACCATCTTGAGCCTGCCCTCACCTGACCTTTGAGCTCATTCACCTGCCTTCTGCCTGAGTGCTTGAGACTATCCAGAGCTTACCTTACACATATTATTGGTCCTGCTGTGGCCTCTGCTTGAAAGACCTCAAAGAGAGCTCAGATCATCCAGAGTTACTGACATCGAAATCCTGTCTCACCACACCCACCGGGAGAGCAGGGTAGGGAGAGAGAGACCCCACCTGTACCCACTGGAAGAATCGATGGGAATGCAGCAATACAAGAAAACACTCAACAATGGAAAAACCAGTATGACACCACCAGAATCTAGGGACTCTAAACCACCTAGAAATGAACACACCAAAGCAGATGAAGCAGAAGAGAATGACTTAAAACATAACTTCATAAAAATGATAGAGGCCCTCAAAGATGATATGAGAAAATCCCTTAAAGAAATGGAAGAAAAAACAAACAAAAAGTTGGAAGAAATAGAGAAAAAGGCCAAGCAAAAAAATGCAAGAAATAAATAAATCTCTTTTTAATTAAAAAAAAAAAGTAAGGAAAGACAAGAAAAAACAAACAGATGAAGGAAACAATTCAAACAGTTCAAGCCCTGAGAACTGAACTAGAGACAATAAAGCAAACACAAACTGAGGGAATGCTGGAAATAGAAAAACTGAGTAAATAATTAAGAACTACAGATGCAAGCATAACCAACAGAATACAAGAGATCCAGTAGAGAATCTCAGGTGCTGAAGATAAACTAGAGGAAATAGATTCATCGACCAAAGAAAATCTTCAATCCAGCAAATCCTTAACACAAAACATCCAGGAAATGTGGGACACTGTGAAAAGGCCAAACACAAGAATAGTAAGTATAGAAGGTGAAGAAATCCAGGTCAAAGGTACAGAAAACATATTCAACAAAATCATTGAAGAAAACTTTCCCAATCTGAAGAAGGACATGCCTATGAAAGTACAAGAAGCATACCGAACACCAAATAGACTGAACAAAAAAAAAAAAAAGGCACCCTCGCCACATAATAATCAAAACACCTAACATACAGAATAAAGAAAGAATATTAAGAGGAGCAAAGGAAAAAAGCCAGATAACATATATAGGCAGACTTATCAAAATTACACCTGACTTCTCCATGGAAACTCTCAAGGCCAGAAGGTTCTGCAAATACTAAGAGTTCACAGATGCCAGTCCAGGCTACTATACCCAGCAAAACTCTCAATCACTATAGACAAAGAAAATAAGATATTCAATGACAAAGCCAGATTTTCACAATGCACAAATTGCAGAAACCCTACAAACTCCTGGTAACTGAACAATGTGCAATTGCACCATTCCTGGGTCAAGAAAGAAATTAAAGACTTCCTAGAATTCAACAAGAATGAAGACACAACATACTCAAACTTATGGGACACTTTGAAAGAAGTGCAAGATGAAAGTTCATTGTACAAAGTGCCCATATAAAGAAAATGGAGAATAGTCACAATAAAGAATTAACAGCACAACTGAAATCTCTAGAAAAAAAAAAAGAAGAAAAAGAAAAAAAAAAAAAAGAAAAAGAAAAAAAAAAAAAAAGCAAACTCACCCTGGAGGAGTAGACTCCAGGAAATAATCAATTTGAGGGCTGAAATTAATAAAGTAAAAACTAGGAAAACAATACAAAGAATCAATGTAACAAAGAATTGGTTATTCAAAAAATTAACAAGATAGACAAGCCCTTATCCTAACTAACTAAAAGCAAAGAGAGAACATGCAAATCAGCAAACTCAGAAATGAAAAGGAGGATATAACAATGCACACTGAGGAAATCCAGAGACTCTTCAGGTCATATTTTGAAAACCTGTACTCCTGGAGTTATGTTCAGGAAGTTATGTCCTATACCAATTTGTTCAAGGGTACCTCCCACTTTCTCTTCTAATAGGTTCAGTGTGGCTGGACTTGAGTTTTGTTCATGGCGATAGACATGGGTCTATCTGCAGTCTTCTACACACCATCATCAAGTTGTGTTGAAGATGCTTTCCTCCTCCCATTGTATACTTTTAGCTGTTTTGTAAAAAAATCAGGTGTTCATAGGTGTGTGGGTTAATATCAGGATTTTCTATTTGATTCCATTGGTCTACTTGTCCATTTTTGTGCCTGTTTTTATAGACTGTTTTCAGGACTATAGCTCTGTAGTAGAGCTTAAAGTCGGGAATGGTGATGCCTCCTGACATTCCTTTATTGTACAGGGTTGTTTTGGCTATCCTGGGTTTTTTGTTTTTCCATATAAAGTTGATTATTATCCTTTCAAGGTCAGTGAAGAATTGTGCTGGGATTTTAATGGGGATTGCATTGAATCTATAGGTTGCTTTTGGCAAGATTGCCATTTTTACTATGTTTATCCTACCTATCCAAGAGCATGAGAGATCTTTCCATTTTCTGGTATCTTCTTTAATTTCTTTCTTTAAAGACACAAAGTTCTTATATAGGTCTTTCACTTGTTTGGTAAGCGTTTCACCAAAATACTTTATGTAGTTTGTGGCTATTGTAAAGGGTGATGTTTTTCTGATTCTTTCTCAGCCCCTTTGTCATCTGAATAAAGTATGGCTACTGATTTCTTTGAGTTTATTTTGTATCCTGCTAATTGCTGAAGATGTATATCAGCTGTAGGAGTTCCCTGGTAGAGTTTTTTGGGTTGCTTATGAAAACTATCATATCATAAGCAAGTAAAGAAAGTTTGACTTCTACCTTTCCAAGTTGGATCCTCTTGATCTCCCTTTGTTGTCTTATTGCTTTAGCTAGAACTTCAAGTACAATATTGAAAAGATATGGAGGATTCTCAATAGAGGAAATCAAAAAGGCTGAAAGACACTTAAGAAAGAGCTCAACATCCTTAGCCATCAGGGAAATGCAAATCGAAACAACTCTGAGATACCAACTCCTGCCAGAATGGTTAAAATCAGAAACCCCAATGACAACTTATGCTGGAGAGGATGTGGAGAAATGGGAACACTCCTCCACTGCTGGTGGGAGTGCAAACTTGTACAGCCGTTTTGGAGATCAGTATGGCAGTTCCTCAGGAAATGGGAATCAGTCTACCACAGGACCTGGCAATCCCCCTCTTAGGCATATACCCAAATAATGCACAGTCATGCAACAAAGAGATGTGTTCAACTATGTTCATAGCAGCATTATTTGCAATCGCAGAAACCTTGGAGCAACCTAGATGCCCCTCAACTGAAGAATGGATAAAGAAAATGTGGCACATCTACACAATGGAATACTACTCAGCAGAAAAGAGCAATGGAATCTTGAAATCGCAGGCAAATGGATGGAACTTCAAGGAACCATCCTGAATGAGGTAATCCAATAACAAAAAGAGGAACATGGGATGTACTCACTCATATATAGATTTTAGACATGGAGCAAAGATCACCAGCCACAATTCACACCGCCAGAGAAGCTAGGATACAAGGAGGAACCTAAGAGATTCATACAAGGTCGCCCATAGAAGGGGAAAGAGACAAGATCTCCTGAGCATTTTGGGAGAAGGGCAGTGAGTGGAGAGGGAGTTAGGAGAAAGAGAAGGGGAGTAAAGAGAACATGTGGTACCAGGAAGATTGAGTCAGGGAACGAATAGTTGAGAGAAAGAGAAGAGATACCATAATAGAGGGAGCCATTATAGGTTTGAAGAGAAAACTGACACTAGAAATATGTCCAGAAACATACAAGCATGACCCCAACTAACAATCTGAGCAAAAGTGAAGAGGCTACCTTAAATACCATTATCTGATAATGAGAGTGATAACTAATTTATATGCCATCCTAGAGCCTTCATCTAGTAGCTAATGGAAGCAGAATCAAACACCCACAGCTAAACACTGAGCCGGACTTCTAGAATCTACTTGCAGAGAAGGAGGAGTGATAAGCAAAAGATTCAAGACCAGACTAAAAACACCCACAGAGACAGCTGATCTGAACAAGGGAGAGCTCATGGACCCTAGATTGATAGCTAGAAAACCAGCATTGGACTGACCCAGACCCCCTGAGCATGAGTGTCAGTGTTCTGGGCAGTCTATGGTACTTCTGACAGTGGAACCAGGATGTATCCCTGATGTACAAAAGGACTTTGGGAGTGCATTCCCCATAGAAGGATACTCCCTTAACCTAGAGATAGGAGGGAGGGCCTAGGCCCTACTCCAAATGACTTGATAGATTTTGATGATCCCTCCTGGAAGGCCTTACCCTCCCTGTGGAGTGGGTAGGGAATGGGATGGGAGGGGTCATAGGGCATGGGAGGATGGGAGGGAGAGGAAACTGAGATCAATATGTAAAATAAGAAAAAATAATAAAAAGCAAAAAAGATTTTTAAAAGGTAATATTTATTTGTAAAACAGGATACAATTCAAATAACAAGGGGATGGGATGGGGTTTGGGAGGAGGACAGGGGAGGAGAAGAGTGTGAGGGAACTGGCAATGACACATAAAACAAATTTATTGCAAATTTTAAAAAATAACATCAAAAAATACTTATATAAAGCTATGTCATTTTGTAATATATGATAAATGTTATAAAATGTAATTAATATAATTGTAAAATCATAAAATCCTTCATAAATGTATCTAACCTTATAACAATACAAAATAAAGCACATATGTCTCCAATAAAAATGTTGTGACTTTTATTTTCATGTATTGTCATTATATGGTTCAAAAATAATCCTAATTGGTATATTTATAACATAACATCAGTGCACTGTAAATAAAGTGTATCTATTTATCAACACAGCATTTTGGGTTTTGAAATTTTTAGGTAGCGGGCTCAGCTGATTGGCACCACTTCCAAGCCTGACAAAGGGTTCCAATCTCTAGATCCACGGGGCAGAAAGAGAAAATGCAGTCTCACAAGCTGTTCTCCGACCTGAACATGAGCTCTGTACACACACACACACACACACACACACACACACACACACACACACACACTGCTAAATCAAGGCTTCACCCTAAATGTGACTCACAAAAGAATACTCAGTAAACTGCTTTACACACGTATTTAACTTTTTTCTCTATTGATGCAGCAACCTCATTAAAGTACATTAGCAGGGGTTCCCTTACCAATTTCTAAGTTACAGAGAAGCAGTAGAGGGCAAAAGGTGAGCTGCCACTCATGTCCCCATTCCACTTTATCCCTGTATTTGCATCACAGGAGAGAGGAGAGGAAACTCCCGAGGAAAGGAAGGCTGGTGGCCCTGCCACCGTGGCAAACCACTTAGCTTCTTTGAGATGTGAGTAGGGATACCAGCTGCTTGCAAACTCCAATCAGATCATTTTCTAGTGATTCAAAACAATCATTATAGGCACCAGAATGATCAAAACTGTCACCTGCATCTAAGCAGGTTTATCAAAAGAAAGCTCCCACTCTCCACAGGATACTCCACTTTTGTTCCTGTAAAGAAATCACTGAATGGAATTCTCTTAATTATTCAGACACGACCCAGTATCCTAAGGGGAACATATAGGCAATCACATCTTGTACTCAGTGCTGAGGAAAGGGGAAACAAAAGAATATTGCCAAAATCTTACCTCCAACAGAACACCTCCGAGCGATTTCCCAGTAAACCAGCCCCACAGAATAGATGTCAGCTCGCTTGAAGGACTCAAAGATGCTCACATTCATTGTGTCATCAAGCATTTCAGGAGCCATATACCTTAAAAAATGTGCACATTGAGATCCGGTCCAGTAAACCATACTTTTAATACATCGTGGTACAAAACATAAATTAAGATCGCCTGCATCAATTTCAAAGGTACATCTCAGATACCATAATAGGGTGAAATTTAAAAAACACAGTTATTGACTCAACCACCACTTTTAAAACTTTTAAATGAAACTAAAGGTCATACAGTTTTACATTATAGCAGGATCACCAAGAGCTTAGTACTTGGAAAGAACACATTGGGAAGGTCAATGAGCAAAGCACTCAAAACCCCAAAACTTTGTCATCACAGAAAGTCTGATAAGCAGTGGGATTCATTCACCATGGGGACTCAAATCTCCAACACAAGGAAGGCTAAGTGGTATCCCACAAAAACCTTCTCAGAATGAAGAGCTTTGCTATGTACTGTGCTATAAAGAATACTATAGCCCTGTTTGTACCAAGTTTAATGGTAGAGGTCCTTCAGTCACAGGGCCTGACTGAGCCTAACTGGTCCACACAAAATTGGATGTTTCTCCAAATAGATACTCTTGAGTTCTTTTCAATATGTTGGGATCCTCCAAAAGGTGCCTGCTGTGGGAATGTAAGGTATGTGTCCTTACTGGGAAAAGGAGAGTAATCCATTAAAATTGTGCATTCTGAACATGCTTCCCTGGAATGTCTCTATGACCTCAATAATGTCCACCAGCAGACAACTAATGGCTGGCAAGCACTGTCATGAAATCTCAGCTGCCTTACATAGGCCAGCTTTACCTCCTTAGTACTCCTCTATTCTCAAGTGCTTTAATAAGTTCAATAAAATATTTTGCCAGTTGTGATTTCAAGGACAAGAGCTCTGGAATTAGGAAAACGTAGCATGAAGCATGGAACCTGGGTAAAGGAGCTAGAAGACTGGCTGAGGAGCCACCTGCTGGTCAAAATGAAGAACGCAACAGAAACTCAAAAACTGAAGCCTGTCATAGCCACAGCTGTGTGTGCTACTTTCACTTTGTGCTTCTGCCTAGCCTTATTATATTCTGTTCCTTGAAAGTGGAAACTGTGTTTAAATGCATATTATCTCAAAGTACATCATTCTAGGACACTAAGGACAAGCCCAGCTACAGCTAAGACATAAACTGATACACTGTGTCTTTGTGTGTTAATGGAATAGACTATCACAAATGGTTTTGTTATACAGTGTCCCTAAGCTATCTATCCCAATGCACACATTTTGCATGTGTTCTTTCAACCTGAACTGGCACAGCAAGTCCTGGCTTGTGGTACACTGATGAGGTATAAGATGCTGGACTTCCTGAAAGGGTCAGTGTCAACCCCCAAGACCAAGTTCTCAGCACAAAGAAGATTAATTCAATTTGCCCCTTAAAGGACAACAAGCATAGGATAAGAGACAAAACAAAGAGAGAAGATAGAGGATGAGGGAGAAGGGAAAGGGAACAAGGGAGAGGATACAGGGATATTTGTCCTAAGGGACAATGGACTACCTCTAGATACAGAGGAGACAGATGTGGCGGTTAATGGGGAAATGGTTTATAAATGTAAAGGGGGAAACCTTGCATAAGGAGGAGGTTTTTATTTTAATTTGGCATGTTAATTAGGTGAGCCAAAGGGGGCTTTTGATTGCTGCACTTCAATACTTTGATAGCTGGATCATGGTAGTCAGCTTCAGGAGAAGGAAGTGGCCAAATAATGGAATAGACCTTGGTGGCTAGCTTTAGGGATGTAATCTAATGGTTTTTAGCAAGGCAGAGAGGATGAGAGAGAAGGTCAAGGCCTGCCAGTGCTGTGTGTTGCCATGTTCATGCTGGCTAGAGTCCCTTCGGTTGCTATATATTACTGAGGTGTTTTCTTTTCTGCAGGAAAGACACCCAGAAAATGTATCACATAAACAGGCCATGCCATCGTCTCTTCTACCACTACCATGTACAAGACTCTGCACTCACGTGGCTGCTTCACCAGGACAAAAAGTCAACTTCTCAATGTCTCTGAAAAGATGTCTTGAGTTTTTTTTAGGCCTAATTTTTTTCACATTTGGACACACATCACAGGCACTCTCGGCGTTTGATCAATCATATAAACTTTAGTAAGCTACCAACAAACGTAATCTTACCTCTTTGTTCCCACTTTTGGATTCTGGGGTATGTCTATAGTGTTCATGATTGAATCATGTTTCACAGCCAGCCCTAAGTCAGCTATGGCACAAGTGTCACATTTTTTCACTAAGATATTCTTTGACTTTATATCTCGGTGAGCAATAGCAGGCTTACCTGCAAAACAAGAACAGTGTATTCATTTCCCCCTACTGAAGACAGAAGCTTCTGAATCAAATCACTTGGAAGACTTAGCTTGTGTGTCTTCCTGCCAGATGCATCTTCCCCAAGTACAGCAGAGTATCAGTTAGCTATGGAGAGACATGTGGTGTCCTAGCCAAACTCCAAGCTAAGTGAGGGTAGTCGCTTGTTACTACTATGTGTGATCTACAACAGGGTTAATAAAACACATTCTCAAACTACTACTCTAAACTAGAAATTCCCAAGTGAGGAATGGATCCATGAGGGTCCTTAAAACATACCTACCTGTCTGGATCATGCCACCATTTCTCCACTTACTTCAATTAAGACCATACAAGGAACAAATAGAATAATGAGCATATGTACAATAAGCTAGATATTAAAGTTTTTTTAAATGTAGAACAAAACCACTATTTTCATTACATTAAATTAGGAAAAAGCTGCAAAACATTTGGAAGCTGTTATTCACATTAATATTTAATTTGTTAATTGCACTTCTTGAACTAAAAAGTTTCTTAATTTCTCAATGAAAAGTTTTAATATGGAGTGTATTAATAAATGTAACCTATATTTGCTGAAACTTTGGGGCACTCAATAGTTTTTAAGAGTATAAAGGGGTCATGAACCTAGGGGCCTGTTTAGACTTCTGAGAGTCAGTTTTCTATAGACTCGGTAAATTGACAAAGCCAAGGATATTATTTGGCCTTCAAGTATTATATTCAAATATTCAGTTTTATCCTTTTGAGATAGTTCCAGCCTAGTATTGGACTCACATGTAACCAGAATGACCTCAAACTCACACAGGCATTCTTCTGCCTCGGCTTCCCACACAAATACTCTTTTACGGTCATGTTATCCTTTCTCACTGAATTTTAATTATCAAAAGCAAGCATTTACACCACCTGCAATGAGTGAATATATAGCCTTTGCCACCAAAATAAGACCTCTAGATATACAGGCTAATGGCATGGATGGAGCCACTGGGGTTAAAAATACATCATGAATATCATGTGTGGCACTGAAAATATGAGCAAGTTGTTTGTAGCATGACAAGAACCTCCCTTTTGTGAAGTACCTCCATTGTTCCTCTGAGTCTGATGATTGTAAAGAATTAAAATAAAGTCAGTACAAAGACCAGTTCTCTGAAAGGACATGCGTACCTTGAGTACCAACGATCTCCATATGTAGGTGAGCGAGGCCACTGGCTATTGAAAGTGCCAGTTTGATCATTCCAGCCACAGTCACTATGTTTCTATTCAAATAGTCATATAAGGATCCCTGTTCATGATACTCCGATACAAGCCAAAGTTGAGTCCAAGTTCCATTATCTAACGAAAAATACAACACCATTGGCCTTTGTAAATGTTGAGGGAAAGCGAGCAAGCACTTTTAACAGCAACAGTATTTAAAGCTTATAGGTACCACTTATTAAACAAATGTAATTCTTTCAGCAGGGAAGCTGGACTTAGGGAAGTATAAAGTTCTCCATGAGTTATTGAAGATATGGGTAGAGAGGAAACGTTCATGGAAACAGAAAGTTGTGGAAGGTGGTTCGAATGAATGAGAGACTCTTTTTGCTTCCTTTCATCAGTAGTCGCTGGTGACAGTTCCCACTGTGTATGGGAAACTTTGGAAAGATGCATTGTGGGAGACACTTCTGAGAGGATCATTTGCTCTCAGCCTTGTCCTGTACTCTCAAGCTTTTAAAAAAAAAAAAGAGTAAACCAATAACAATGACAAGAAATATAACTAATTTACAGCAACTGCTGTTACTACCACAAGAATGCTGACTGACATTCTAACAATGTCCATAATGTCTGCCTTTAAAAATAGGAAGTTATGCATGCCAAACAGTTTTATAAAGAGCCAGGTTTTATGATATGTTTGCTGGATGTTCTCTGATAGCACACCCATTTAAACAAAAACTAACCCACCATTTTTTTTAAAGGCTTTTAACAGATGAGAAATTAGTCTGATACTTCTCAGTGTAGCAGCACTTCAACAGTAGTTGTAGCGTTTTAAACCAAATGTCTATGACAGTACAGGCAGCCCTGGCCAGCTCTGAGATGCAAATGAACTCTACAGTGAACATTTTGCTTGGATGCTTTCCTGCCAGGTGCTGTATGTTCCAGAGCTGTATGATATCCACCAATTTCATTTCTACAACCAGGCAGTAAGAAAGCTTCATGACATACAAAAAACAGTATACTATAAAGTTTGCTAATGACCCACCACACACTGACCTCACCCTTAGACCTGCCCTGTTGTGGCCTGCATCTAGCTATGCTCTCTCACAGCAAGATCATTGTTAGACACTCGGCTACATTGTGAACTGTAAATGTTGCATGAATAAAGAATTTGTGAAGATGAAAATGATATTAGAGACCATTTAGTATCTTTACAAAGTAACTGACAAGTAAGGATATGACTGAGAGAAGCCAGTTAAACAAAAAGAAATGGGCTGGAGAGATGTCTCAGCCTATAAGAGCTCTGGCTGCTCTTCCAGAGGACCCAGGTTCAATTACCAGCAACCACATGGCAGCTCACAACTGTCTGTAACTCCAGGTGAGTAAGCTACCAGGGGGACTTTTTGCCAACATGGCGCCAAAGGCGAAGAAGGAAGCTCCTGCCCCTCCCAAAGCCAAAGCCAAAGCGAAGGCCTTGAAAGCCAAGAAAGCAGTGCTGAAAGGTGTCCACAGCCACAAAAAGAAGATCCGCATGTCATCCACCTTCTGGCAGCCCAAGACCCTGCAATTCCTGAGGGCAATTCTGGAGGCAGCCCAAATACCCTGGGAAGAGCGTGCCCCAGAGAAACAAGCTTGGCCACTATGCCATCATCAAATTCCCCCTGACCACTGAGTCAGCCATGAAGAAGATAGAAGACAACAACACATTTGTGTTTTTTTGTGGACATCAAGGCCAACAGGCACCAGATCGAACAGGCTGTGAAGAAACTCTATGACATTGATGTGGCCAAAGTCAACCCCCCTCACAAGGCCTGACAGAGAGAAGAAGGCATATGTTCGGTTGGCTCCTGATTATGGTGCTCTGGATGTTGCCAACAAAATTGTGATTATCTAAACTGAGTCCAGCTGGCTAATTCCAAATATACACTTTTTCACCAAAAAAAAAAAAAAAAAAAAAAAAAAAAGATTATCAGGGGGAAGTGTTTTCTTAACCTTGGGACAGTGTTTGTTTTTCAAAACTCTGGATATAGTGTTAAAGCATTTTTCCTTAAGTAAAGAACACTTGCTGCTCTTTCAGAGGAACCGGGTTCAATTCCCAGCATCCACTCGTTGGCTCATAATAATCTGTAACTCCAGTTCCAGGGGTATCCACTGCCCTCTTCTGGCTTTGCTGGGCATTAGGCACAGACATACACATGAGCAAACTACCCAAACACATAAAAATGATGATGATGATGATGATGATGATGATGATGATGATGATGATGATAGATGATGATGATAGAACTTATGAAGAACTTTCCCTCTTGACTCATCACAAATCAGAACTAAGAAGTATAATTCTGGTCAAAATAAATGCTGAGCCTCTCTTTTGCCATCTAGTTAATAATAAATAAAATCATGATCATGTTTCTGTTAGACAAAACTCATTTTTTTTTTTAAATTTCCCAAGCAATAGTAGATGTGTAAAATTCACAGGTACTTTCATTTAACTTTTTCTTTTTGGCATTTTAATGATATTATAACTGTGACCCATCAAGTTCTTCACAGATATTGATTAAAGTTCTAATTTCAAACCTGGATAGATTAAATTTTCTCACTCTTGTCTGCATTTCCTTTTGTTGTCCAGAATATGAGCCAAAGATTAGTAGAAAGAAGAAAAGAATGAAGGAAACCCTTCCTCACTGCCCCAGGACATGTACAATATTTTAAGAGTCCTGACTTTAAGTGCCAGACAGATGATTGATCCACTTTGTTCCAGGACACTGAAACAATTTACAATTACTCATCTGTCAATGTTAAACTTCAAATCATGAGACATATCCAAGTTAACAAAGATAAAAAATGCCACTAACAATCCCTTGCCCCGTTCTCACAGTGTCGAGGTGAGATGTGTTGAAAAGTGTACACTTGCATACAAAGCCTGTGATACAGATTCCACCCCAGATGATGAACAGTGACCATTCAGAATTCTAATATTGTCCCTCTACCAGCACACCCAAATGACCCTTCACAGTCCAAAATGCCTCTAGATGTTTGTATGACCCAGGGTGACTAAAGACAGGAAACTAGGTTAGTAGGTTTTCTGAGGACTGGCCCCAGTTGCAAATGGCGGGTTCCTGCCCAGTACCAGTAACATCTTAAACATCACTGTGTTAGTGTTATCCTGACTCCACACTGTTTGCAACTGCCCTTCCCTGCTTAGTTATGGGCATTTACTTGTGGGAAAGAAAAGAGTATTTTCTTAGTAAAGAAGATAGAACTTTTTATGTGTTTTCTCTACCTTACAAATAATCTGCTGCTTTTTTTTTTTTCTTTTTTTGCCGACCATGGTGAGAGTGCCCTTACCTTTGTTGTCAGCTGCAATGAAGCCAAGGATATTCTCATGTCTCAGCATCACCGTCTGATAAATTTCTGCCTCACGAAACCAAGATCGTTCATCTCTGGAGGAGAATATTTTCACAGCCACATCTTCCCCACACCATCTCCCATGCCACACTTCCCCAAATCGACCTTTTCCTACTATTTCTTGCAGTACAATAGTTCTTGCGATTGTCCTTTGAACCAGAAGAGGCAGACCTAGTCAAGGGAGAGGCAGACTGATGATGCAAAGCAAAAGTCACAATGATGGTCACTGTCACATAAAAAGCAAACACTTAAGCACATTAGCAACTTTACTAAATTTGAAGAAATAAGCATCATTACAATAAACTTTAATGCCAATACATGACCTATAAAATGTCCCAAATCATTAATTTCTCTTCCCTTACTCACAAACAAAGCTTTCTGAACACAGCCTGCCACTGCAGATATCTGATTTCTAAGAACTGTGGCAAATCCCTGAAATTCCCATAAAGCCAGTCTGATTACTAAGGACTCAGAGGAAGCAATGCATGGCTAACATTTAAAATAAAATTCATAGCCCATACGTACTACAGTGAAAGGAAAAGAATTCTTTGTGAATTTTTTTTTCAAAACAAAGTTAAAATCTACATGTAAGGAATCAAATTCAATGACAGAGTAAGATAAGCATGTTACATTAAGAATATGTAGTCTGTAAATAAATAAATTCAAGGAAAACATGTTCTACAGATAAGTGTAATACTCATAAATTTTTGTTGTGGTTGTTTTAAGACGGGATCTTACTGGTTATCCCTGCCTGTACTAGAACTCACTATACAGAACAAGCTGGCTTCAAACTCAGAGACCTGCCTGCCTCTGCATCTCATGTGCTGGGAATAAAGATGAATACCACCATGCCCAGATGGGTTATAATCTTTAAAATAGTAACTCTACTTCTAAAGTTCTATCCTAGAGAATTAAGTCAAAATGTAGAAATCTGTATAAAATACTGAATACATTGTTGTTATTAATATTAAAAGGGAAGCCTTGCAAGTAAGAAGACATTTGTGAACTATGGTACAGATACACAAGCATGGGTAAGAAAAGACCGGGGTTCCAGTTTTAGCTACAGTATCTAGTCACCATGGTCAAGTAACTGAAGTGCTGTGAGCTTTATTGTTCTCTGGGAAACTGGACAGTATGAGAGTTAATAAGGAGGCTAAGCAGCTTGCACTGTACCTGACATAATTGTGTGATCAACGATGGTCACCTTCAATCTTACAGCAACCTCAGCATGGATAACATGAGATTAACCCTGACGCTGCTGCTAATGAAGCCCAATTCCAGTAACACTGGAGTCTACTGTGCTGCACTGTTAAATGAGAACAGCATGGTAAGTGCTATCTGTATTGTGTTCAAACTGTGCATAGAAAAGAGACTGAACCACGTGGTGGAATCAGAGTGAGTTATAGTTTTCTTCCTTTTCATTTGCTGTATTTTCAGCATAGGGTCCATGAGAAGGTTTTCCTATTCCTGTAATTGTGTTGTTAGAAAGTAAATAGTTAAAGAGGCTACAAGAAGAATGTATTCTAGCAAATCAGCTTGGTTATTGCCACTGTTCTCAGGTGGCTAGAGAAATGCCCATGTGGCTCCTTGGGGGCATTGTCCCCTGATCCAAGAATGAGCCAGTGTTTACACAGATGTTCTCATCTCCAGGAGAACCACCCACGATGGTAAACAGGCACAGACTATAAATTCACTGGTATGAGCCTCAACAATTAGTCACCAAGCCCCACAGTCCGAAAGTTCTTTTGGAACCATCTGGTTCAACCTTACCATTTATCCATGAGAAAATTAGAGCCTGACAGTAATCAGACTTGAAGAGAGTCTACTGCTGCTGGTGGCTGACCCAGAATGCTTTGTCCCTCATAGGAGGACAGACCTGTGTTCCTCTCTGTGGGAAGGAAGACGTCCAGCAACAAAGAGCTGGGGCTATTTTTGTAGGCTTCAGTCAATGTTTTTGGCACAAAGTGACACTAACAATTATTAAGTCAAATCTCAGCATCTCCCTTCCCACATCATCACTGACAAAAAAAAAAAAAAAAAAAAAAAAAGAAGAGAAAGATACCAGTAAGAAAGTGTTTTCACACTGCAGTTGATGCATCACCCAATTGGTGGATAAAGAACACCACATCATTTAAGGGGACCAGCGGGGTGAGCCGGGTGAGACCCTGCTTCGGTTGCTTCAATACCTTCCAAAGCAAATAACAAAATGAGTCTGGGTAGTTTTTGTGTTACACGGCTTCAGGCTCCATTTGAACAGAAACTTTGCCTCTTGCCATGAGTTCATTTTAATCTTTTCACCAGGGATTATAGAAGCTGATGCCTGGCTTGTGTCACCATCTGTCTGAACGTTATACAGTAAGACAAAGAAGCAGGCTTCCTACTTCCGTGAAAGCCGCCTGAGACAAAGCCCACTCTCAAGCACAGTCCAATAAAACATCGTTTATTTTCACTTTGTAGGCTCTCCATCTCTTTGAAATTTGTCCCTGGCCTGGTCAGGGATAAGCTTCATAATCAGGGTTTTTCAGTATCTGACAAAGCTGCCTCAGATTCAAGGTCACCAACCAATTGAGAAAGGCAGAAAGGAAGCAGACTGGTCCAGCGTCCTCCTCATGGGCAAGCTATTGTGGCAGAAGCCTTACCAAAGGTAAGCCTGTTCTCTGATGATTAAAGGTATGTGCTTTTAGCTAGGGGTCACTGCCAAACAAACTGGCTTTACAGAGACAAAATGCCCAAAGCTTGTTCCTATTTGTCAGTTTATCCATGAGCAGAGCCTGGTGATACAGGACTGTATTCTCAACTATTTGGGATGCTGAGGCAGGACCAGTGACACCTTGTCACCACTGCCTTATCCCTCCCCCACCAAAAACAAACAAAGCCTAGGGATGTAACTCAGAGAAGGAACATTGCCCAGCATGTGCTGTTTGAGACCCTGGGTTCAATCTTCACTGCAAAAACAAAAAGAAATTATCTGGGCTTGGACATGTGTTCTTCTTCCTGCCATAAAATGTCTTAGCATACTCTCACCCAGAAGCCAGCAGAGTTACACTCATGCTTGAAAATACACCTTTAAGACATTCAAGAGGATTTTTTCTCTAATTTGTGCTGTTACACGTATAATGCATATAAGTATATAAATACAACCTGATGAGTCCGTTTGGTGTTTGTCTAAGCATGGGGCCCCATGAGATTTCCCTTCCACATTAGCATGTTTATGCATGTTTATTGGTGACGTCCTGGTTCTCATCTTGCTCAGGCAGCCATATAGTTGAGGTATCGTGGATGAAATTTCCCTGCCATTTCTAGGAGACACAATCTCACAGAGGACTTCTTGGTCCTCTGGCTCTTACAATCTTTCCACCCCATCTACTCTGTGATGTGTTCTGAACCTCAGGTGTAGGAGTTGTGTTGTAGATGCATGCCTTGCAGCTGAGCACCCTGGGATCAGTTGTTTTATGAATTTTGAACAGTTTTGGCTCTCTGTAATGGTCTCCATATGCTGAGAAAAGGCTTCCTTGGTGAGGTATGAGAGCTACACTAATCTGGGTCTATGCTGCATGGAAAATTTTGGATTTCATGTTCAGCTCTTGACCTTTCCGTGTGTGTGTGTGTGTGTGTGTGTGTGTGTGTGTGTGTGTGTGTGTGTGTGTTTATGTGTGTGTGTGTGGTGTGTGTGTGTGGTGTGTGTGTGGTGTGTAAAATCTAGTAGCTAGCATTTCTTTATTTGTGTATGGCAGAGAGCACCATAAGGAGGGTGTGGTCAAAGAACAACCCGTAGAGGTTGGCTTTCTCCTTCTTGGAAATGAACTCAGGCCATCATGCTTGGTGGCAAACACATTTACCCAGTGAAACATCTTGCCAAGTCATTACTCCTTTCTTAAATTAGATATCTAGTCTCCTGCATATTAATTTGTATTATTTTTACAGGGAAAAGAAATCCTTGGTCAGATTCAGTACACTTAAAGAGTAGAAAAATATACAAATACCATGACCAAGAGCACCATGGGGGAGGAAAGGATTTATTTGCCTCATACATGCAGAGTACAATACATCATTGAAGGAACTCAGGGCAGAAACTCGAGGCAGTAACCTACAGGCAGGAATCAAGGAGAAACATTGTTTGCTGGGTAGCTCCCTGGGCTATTCTCATCTATCTAGCTTTCTTGTACAGTTCAAGGCCATCTGCCCAGGGATGGTTTTACCTACAGTGGGCTGTACCATCCTACATCATTTGTCAATCAAGACAATTCCCCCATAAACATACCCACGGGCCAACCTGACCCAGGCAATTGTTTAGCCGAGGCTTCTACTTCCAGATGTCTGTAAATTGTGTCAACTGGACAATGAAAACTAAGCAGGACATGACCTAACATCAGCATGTGAATGAAAATTCTTCTGTGGGTAATAAATAGTAGGTTGTTCAGCACTTTGAAAATGATAAAGAAGTGTGTTTCTAGAAATTAAGTTTAAATCAGAGTCATTTGCTCCCAGAATGTTGGCAGGACTCAAACTTTTGGAGTATAATAGTTCCGAACATAAAATATCCAAAAAAGTAGAGTTTAAACAGTGAGGAATATTGTTTTTAAGATAAAAATGCAATCCTTCTATACAGTGACATAATGTAGATTCCAGTTTATATGCTTTGCAATTGAAGGATTTTCAACTCTTGGTTTCCTTCAGGAAAACCTCTCACTCAATGTTACAATGACATCCTGTACCATTAGACTCTTCTGATCAGCAAGATTGTATTCCTTTCTAGAGTGCTTCCTGTTAGATATTAAGTGCCCATAGGAATGTGATGTTGTTTCCTCACCTGCTGCTCTATTAGCTGTGTCTGCCTGGATGTTACTCACACATACCAGCCAGGGAGTTTCTCAAAGCCTTGTGTTTTGTTTTGCTTCGCTTCCTTGCATTTCATTTTTTTCAAGGCAAATTCTGCTATTTATTCCGGGTTGGTGTCTAGCTTGGGAAGCTCCTATTATAGCATTCCTAATACTGAGATTACAGACAAGCACCAGCATGCAGAACAATGACACTGATTATCCTTCTAAAACAAGAAGAGATGTAGGAGTTTCAGAAGTGACTGCCTGGGTGTCCTCTTGGTCAGATTTCTGCAAAGCCAAGGGCCAAGGTTTTCTAGAAATTCAGATGGGTAGAGAGGAGTCCTTGTAACTGCAGAAAAATCCTACCCTGTCCTGCCCTACTCTTTTGTGCTATGAAAAGGGCTCTTTTATTCTGTGATGCAATCTGGCCCTTGGGGTTTCTTTATCAGCATTCTGAATCCATTAAAAAAGAAAATGTAATGTTGTGATAACAGTGAATAGATAACCTTGAGCTGCAGGAGCCAGCTAGGAATGTTGTGAGCTTCCTTCTCAGTCCCAATTCTGGGCTTCCAGAACTTCATGTTGAGTTAATTATAGGGCAGCAAATTGTTAGCTTCCAAAACACATCTTGGGGAGGTGGGATGCCTACAGATTCAGAAGGTCTTGGTGACTGACCACAAACAAATATTCACAAGGAACACTGCTTTGTTAACTAACACATGTTCCCATAATTCAAGGATTTAAACCCAACACTCCTAACTGCTCTGTTTCTATTAAACAGCCAAAGAAAGCAGCGGTGATGGCTTTGATCATAGTGGGAGGTATTAGCATTCAGGCATCTTTATTGTCCAGCCCTTGGGGTTCTGACAGGATATGCCCTCAGCCGAAGCCACTAGAGTACCACCTGTGCACATTCACTATGTTTCCTTTTAAAAGGGCCCTGCCCACCTCCCCCCCCTCTCCATCACCTCTTTTCTCTTCTGCTGCTCCTGTCCCCAGAAGTTGATCTCACTTCTCCCTTCCCTCCTTTTCCCATTTCCTTTCCCCTAATAAAAAAACACCTCCACATGAGCTCTGTCAAATGGTATCTTTCTCTCACACATCACTTTTTAAATTATAGCAGGAGGAGGTAAAGGACAACAGGAAAGCCAAAACAAATAAACAAAGAATCAAATCCCAAGGTAAAAAACAAAAATAAATCAGACCCTGGAAAGCTTCTTTGTACCTTTGAGAAGACTCTATTTTTTTTTGAAGTAGGATTTTTAAAAATTATTCATGCAATATATTTTGACATGTTTTCTCCTCCTCCAACTCCTCTCTACCCAACTCCATGGCCCTGAGTGTGTGTGTTCGAGTACAGGTACATGTTTGTCTGTCTCTGTCTTTTTTTTTTTTTTTTTTTTTTTTAAAAAAAAAGAGGTTGTGGAAATGGAATGCATTGTTATGAAGAGATATAGGAGAAACTAAAACAAGATTAAATGGAGGGAGGAACAGGAAAAAGGAGGGAATGTGCGGAGGTACAAATAATTGTAAAGGACTTTTGAGGAACTGTATGGAAACCTGTTACTGAAGATGACTCGCATGTAATCCTTAAAGAGATTCCTGTTCATGAGTTTATTTATTATGTACCTCATCGAGCACTTTAGTTGATGAGTTCACATTGGGCACTTTTTATCGAAACGACTGTTTATTTTTTAAAAAGAGCTTGTTTACTGAAAATATACACGTACCAGAGCCTGAACCTGAGGCAGTGGCATCATAAATCAGATCTTTGAGTGTTTTTCCAGCGTTTACCAGGCTGTACTCTGCCAGAGGTTCCTCCACGTTGTGCCTCTTGGTCTTTCTGTATGTGCACTGGCGGTCCTGGCATGCCCATATTGTCAGCATGGCAGCTATGGACAGGAGGCAAACAGGCACAGTGATAACAACGGTCAGCTCCGTGGGGCCAAATCTGGGAGCATTGGGTGATACTGCAGTTTAAAAATAAAGAAAAAGAAGAAAGGAAGAAAGGAAGGAAGGAAGGAAGAAAGAAAAAAAGAAAGAAAGAAAGAAAGAAAGAAAGAAAGAAAGAAAGAAAGAAAAAAGAGTCAGTCATAAATCAACTCTTGTAAAATGTTTTTGACATTTTATTTTTTAAAAATTATTTTTCTGTGTATGTGTTCTTAGAATTTGTTTGTATTGAATACTTGAGAGTTTTGTAGTAATTCTAAAACACAAGATTATTTTATTTATTTTATTTTTGAGACAGGGTCTCATGTAGCCCCAGTCAGCCTGAAACTGTAGCCAAAGATGACCTTGAGATGTAGACAGTCCTGTTTCCACCTTACCAGTACTGGAATTACAGGCATGTGCCACAAGCATGATGGCATACTTGTATGAAATTTCACAATGAAAGACATGCATGTCTTTGTATGTAAGTTGAAAAAATTAGTTTAAAAGTACTAACATTAAAAAACATTCTGTGAGTTCCAGGCCAGCCTAGTCTACAGAATGAGTTCCAGGGTGGCCAGTCAGTGCTGTTACACAGAGATACTGTGTCTCTGTCTCGAAAAAAAACCATATATATATACACATACACACAAAGATAAGAAAAAGGTCAGAGGTGAATGCAGCTATTACAATGACACTAGGGGTAGAATTATGCAAAGCATCTGCTTTGAAGAGCTTTAAAACCCCCCCAAAATATTTGATACTTTTATTTTTACTGTTTTTTTTTTTTTACTGTTTTCAGCTTGTTCTTCAGCAGTCCTATCCTTACAGCAAATCTATCCATCCATTCATTCATCCCACAAATAATCATTGGACTCTTGGAATTTACCGCTATTACTCCAAGTGGTAGAAAAAAAAATGGTGAGTGAAGAACCCAATCCCTGTTCTCCAAGCACATGAACTCTCATAGATCCAGACAGCTGATCAGAGGGCTGCATAGCATCAGCGGATGAAGTCATAAGTTCTACAAGGATGAATCAGCAGAGAGGACATCATGATGGTAAGATGTCACTAGACTGAGTGGTCCTAGAAGGCCTCTCTGGGCGAGTGTCATGGAGACCAAGAAACAAAGCAAGACTGAATGGCAGGCAGGGATGCATGGTGCCAGCGTGGCAGCAAAACCAGTATAAGGGACCCAGAGGTGGGCACATATTTGGTCTGTTGGGAAACATGTCTAGACTGCAGGAAACAAGGAAGAGATAGGAAGTGGGATCAAGGAATTAGGGGGAAACTTTGTGGTATGTTGCAGGCTAAGGGAAGGAGTAGAGGTTTTGTTTTACACAGAAGCTGTTGTGAGGTTTGAGATATGGTCAATTTTTTATTCTGTGTGGAACAAGAAGAATGAACATGGAGTCCAGCCAGAAGCCAGGGTCAACAAGCCTCGTGGAAGGCAATCGTCTCAGCTAACACCACCACCAAAAAGTGTTTTCCTTAAGCTGGGCCCAGAGCAACAAACCTGTATTCCCAGACACAGCAGAATGGAAAACTCAAGGCCAACACTGACTACATAATTTAATCATCTAACAATTAAAAAAAAATTTAAAAAAAGTTTTAAACTTTTAAAATAATTTCTTCCCAGTCTCTACTCACTCCCTGGAACTTTGCTATGCTTCCATTCTGGGCTAATATCACCTTGTCATTTGTTCATTCATCTATTATCTGATTCTCTCTGAGGACACAGAAGGAAGCTGCTGCAGTATTCCTTTTTGACTACCCAGTGTTGACACAAGTGCTGGACACATAGCTCAGTAAGGAGGACTTAACTAACTGGCAGCATCACTGAACATTCCACTAGTTTTCTTCCTGGTAAGTAAGAGACCTCTCTCTTAGAGACATCTATGTCATCACTAAAATCAAACAAGAGACAGACTTAATTAGGGCTAGTGGAGATGGCTTAGTGGGTCAAGTGCTCTCTGCCAAATGTAAGAAACAGAGCTCAGATCTCCAGAACCCATATAGAGGTGAGAGGACATGGAGGCCTGCCTATAACCCCAGAAGCAAGGGACAGAGACAGGATCCTCCTCAGAGCAGGCTGCATGACTAGACTAGCCAAATGACCAAGGTCTGGAGTCAGAGAGAGACCCTGCCTTAATATATGAAGTAGAGACCAACCAAAGAAGACACCTGATACCAACCTCAGATCTTCTCACACACACACACACACACACACACACACACACACACACACACACACACACATACACACATACACACACTCACACACACATACACACATACACACATACATATGTACATACCACATAAACACATATACATAAAAAAGATATAATTATTTGCAGCCATCTTTTTAATGGAAAGTTCACCTTGCACTTCAGATTTTCCTTTTAAATTTACAAAATCAGTGATACATAAAAAGCTCGTGACTACAGGCATTTTCTGTACTTAAGCAGTTAACTTTGAAACTGGTGTATTGTTTGCTTCCTTTTGGCTTATAGAAGACTGCCTCAATTTTATAGTAGTGTCTCATCTTCAGCAGTGCTGCTGATTTCTGTTACTTTGCTTTTTAAAAGTTTTATTTATATCTATGTGTATGTTTACCTGCTTGTCTGTATGTATACCATATGCATTCAGGTGCCTGTGGAGGCCAGAGAAGAGTGTAGGAACACCTGAACTGGAGTTACAGACAGTTGTGAGCTGCCCAGTGTGGGTGCTGGAATCTGAACCCAGGTCCTCTGCAAAAGCACTACATACTCTTAACCACTGAGCTACCTCTCCACCCCTTGACTTTTGTTTTCAGTAAGTCTTGAGATGTATTTGACAGACTGTTGCAGCAGAATTTAGGATATTTGAGGTCTCAAAGGTCAAAAGATCACCCCACACTTCTGGAGTCAGAGAAGTCCTACTTGGCTGTGAGTCTCCTCAATCTCATGCCGAACCTTGGGCTAACTGCATGTTGCACACACAGAGCTGACTCCATCCTGCTTATGAAAGGTACAGACCACCAACTGAGGGCATAACACCTGTGATTTAGAGCCCAAATAAATGGCTGATAATGGGCCTGGTGACTCGTGCTGCCCTTCAGATGTCTTCCTTTTCACTGCCAAAACTGGAGAGCCTAGTGCATTACTGATGCTTGAATTTCACTTGTGATATGGCAAAAAATATATATATGAGAGATATTTGAAAATCATTAGTTTTCCTAGGTGTTTCTTCCTAATCCCAGAAGCTATCAGTCAGCTAACAGTAAGGAAAGGGCTCCGAAGCACAGGCCAGGCACTTCGGCTTCCACGGTGAACTGTAACTGGCCATCACATACCTTGTGTGTTTCTAGAACTCCTCTGGCATCATTAGCGGTTGCACTGATAGGTGAAGACAGCTTGGCCTAGAGTATTCTTCAACGAGTGCTAAAAGTGCTCTCAGACGACTCAGCTTCAGAAATCCTTAACCAAGTTCTTGTGACTTTTGAAGTCAGCTGTTGTAAAAGAACACTCCCGTCCATTCTACAATGATCATTCTATTTTCCTGGTTCCTCACAAAGGATCCTTGGTGTTCAGAAAAGCTGCCTATCTCCTAGGTCTTTTTAAAAATACCTGTTCCACATGTTAACATCTTCTAACTTCAATTCTATCCATGGAGGCATTCATATAATTTATGAGCTTATTTAATGTTGGTATCTCCTATTAGGAGTCACCAACATAAACATCAGCCTTAAAAGCTACTGATTGCCTTCATTTTGATAAAGCTCTATTAAGCAGAGCCTGGCTCATTGCTATGGCAACTAACAGAAACAAAATGTCAGCAAACCTGAAATCAGGGTCACCTGCCATGGCACCAGCAACTGCTCTCAGAGATGTTTACTGTAGATGGCCAATGTTTCCCCTTTGTGAACAGATCTACTGATACAAGACAGTAAGAAGCAAAAATGAAAAGAAGAAGGAAGAAGAAGAAAAAGAAAAAAAAAAAGATTACTCAGCTAAAAACAAGCTAGCAACACCATCCGGAAAGGACTCCTTAGACACTGAACAATCCTAACAGCAAACACTTGTAAAAGTTTGTTCCTTGTAATCCTAACAGGAAAAAAATAAAGAAAAAGTGTGCCTACAGCCAATGAGTCAGGATAGAAGACAGCAGTAATTAGCTAGAGAAGCATTTTTAATAAAAGATAGCTTTGACACGAATACGACATTTGGAGCAAGGTCTTGATCACAGAAATTACTGTTTGACCATTTCTAATGCAAGTGATTTTTCGGTGCCTCTGGGGGGGCAGTGACCATGAAAAGGGTAGCTGCAGGAGGGGACATGTGACAGCTCACAGGTGAGGTCTGGGAAGCACTGCACCAGTAATTCAAAGATTTCCTTCCTAAACCAATTAAATGAAAGAGAATGGAAGACAGAAGTGCTTGCCCAGCAGTGAGGGGGTCCAGCTCACACACATCTCTACAGAGCCCTGGAATCCACTGAATAGGGAAAGCAAATACAACTATCCTTTGGTATTTATGGGGACTAATTTAAAATTCGCACTCATGTCCCTTATATAAAATGGAATAGCACTCTTACATAACCCACTCACCACTCCTCCACACTCTTTACTTTGTCTCTAGATTACTTCCAAAAACTAATACAATGTAAATGCTATGTCATGGTCACATGGTGTGAGCAATCATGACAAAGGACTGCTCTGTAGTGGTGTGTAGAAACACATTTTCCCCCCTGAACACTTGCAGTGAGCAGCTGACTGACTCTGTGGAGGCAGGACTCATAGATATGGGGGGTCAGGTGTTTTAACACAGTAGAAAAGAGGATAAAAGGAAGGGAAAACAGAGGGAAAAGGGAAAAAACGGGAGTGAAGAAGAAAAGGGAGGGAGGGAGATAGGAAGAAAGGAAGGAAAGGAGGGAGGGAGACAGGGAGGGAGGGAGGGAGACAGGGAGGGAGGGAGGGAGGGAGACAGGGAGGGAGGGAGGGAGGGAGGGAGAAAGGAAGGAGGCAGGGAGGGAGGGAGGGAAGGAGAGAGGAAGATATTTAACCTGTGAATTCAGTAACCTGCAACTTTCCCTCAATTCCTGGTTGAAGCTGGTAGTGATAGTTGCCACCAACCTGTCCACACAGAGAGTTGAAGTGCATCACCCTCTCCCAGGATTGCTCTCCAAGTCAATTACCCCACCACCACCAATTCCTGTTTCTTGCTTTGGGAAGCAAAATCAACAAGTTATTAAAAAGTGTTGGGGGAGGCATGGATATGGTTCTCATATTTTCTCAACCCCTGCTGACCTCTGGTTCTTTATCAAAGGGAAAAAGTTATTGATGTTCATTGGATGTACACGGCCTCCAGCTTAATAAACTTACATTCCCTTGGTATGTGTTGATTGGTTAGTGAGTATTACTATAAGAGGTTGGTTAGGTTTAAGTAGAATTATGGTTAAGTTAGTGTGGTTAAATGTATCTGATGGACTGAAGAGGCATGTACTGACTAAATAGCTGTTTTAAAACTAATTCAGGCAGACAAACACGAGCAAACCATAGGGATCCATAAAGGGCATTTTGTTTGTTTGTTTTTATATATATAAAACTTCTCAAGGTTTGTGCTTCCTTTCAAACATTACGATAATAAGTGGTTACAGAAAACTAAAAGACCCCCAAATACCCTTAAAGGAACCCAGGTTAATCACCTCTTTTTTAAAAGTTCCTTTTATTCAGTGCAGCTGCATTTGGGCTGCAATGTGAAGTGGAGGGAGCTGGGAGCTTAGTTCACAATACTGGGCCCTTCTGTTTGACCTGTCTGGATCATGTACTCTTTGACTGAAGGCAGATAGATACCACCCACATCCCCACTCTCCATTCCCTCCTTGCCACAGCAGTGACTGTGATAAGATTCGGGAGGAATAATCCAGATGCAGATCCCTCCATAATGGTTCATTATGCACAGCAAGTGTTCTGCACACACTGCTAGTTGTGTCAAAAAAAAAAAAAAAAAAAAAAAAGGTACTGTGATCAATAGGCACTTCATGTACTAAACCGTGAATCTAGACATTCTACTAAGACTGGCCAGGGACAAGATGTTGTGGAATATTAGTTTAAGATATGCTTCATTCTTTTATTCTGTGGAATATGTGTTTAATGATGCAAAGATGTGTTGCATTCTATTATATTGCATTTGTTTGACTCTGTAAAGCTGTGACATTGTGCCTGCCTAAAACACATGATTGGTCTAACAAAGAGCTGAATGGCCAAGAGCTAGCTAAGCAGGAGGGGGATAAGTGGGCCTGAAAGGCAGAGAAAATAAATAGGAGATCTCTGGGGAAGAGAGATAGATGTAGGAGCGAGAGAAGGGGGAGCACTCCAGGGGCCAACCATCAGCCACACAGCAACTCATGGAGTAAGGAACAAAGAAAGATATATGGACCAGAAAAAGGTAAAATTCCAGAGGCAAAAGGTAGACAGAATAATTTAAGAAAAGCTAGCTAGAAACAAGCCAAGTTAAGGCCAGGCATTCCTAAGTAAGAACCGGTCTCCATGTGCTTATTTGGGAACCGGGTGGTGAACCCAGAAAGAGCAAAGAGTAAAAAAAACCAACTACAAGACTAACAGTATTTCTGTCTTTTACCTGGAACTCTGAGCTCCTGAAACAAGTTTCATTGTTCAGTGCTCTTTCTAGAAAAGGCCCTTTGCATACACTATTATCATCTGGTCAAATTTCACAATTTTTGGCATCACAAAAGCTTCTGGCTTTGGGGGAGTGTGTAGAGAACACCAAAAGACTGCTACTTTTTCACCATTAGCATCTGAATTTAAGAATATGATTATTTTAAAAAAGGAGCATTGGACTAAAGAATACAATTATTGCCCTAAGAACATTAAAACAATGACAAACCCTTCACTCAACATGTGGTGAGAGTAACAGAATATTCAGAGAGGAAAAGAGAGCTGTCTTAGTGATTCAAAATACTCCTTACTATTCTAAAGAACCAGCATGCATGAGGAGGTACAGAGGTGGAAGGAAACACAGCTCACAACACCTATGTCTCCAGCTCCAGGGAAGCTAATGCCCTCTTCTGACCACTAAGGGTATCCACACACATATGGCATACAGATACAGATATAGATACAGATACAGATACACATACAGATCCAGATACTCATACAGATACACACACACACACACACACACACAAAAAAAAAAAAAAAAAAAAAATTTTAATTATTCCAAATAAAATGTTAGGAAAAAAAGAAAAAAAAACAAGTGGGTTTCACAATTCATTTTCCTTAATTTGGTGGCAGCAAAGGACAATAGTCTCTTATCTCTGCCATCAAGACATATGTCTCAATGGTGCATGTTTATCAGGAAATAAGATGCCAGTGCCTCAAAATATAATCTAGGCTTTCTTCCATTAAAGGAAATCCTTTCTATGGGGAAAAAAATGTCTCCATCACTCACAGCAGAGAGCCTTGCTTAGCAAAAGGTACTTAAAACATTGAGGACAAGGGAAAAGCCACACATCTTTGTCCCAAAGTCCTTACTAATGTCTAATGTATGCCACAAAGCAGCTTCTCACTTGGAAAAGATGGATAAGAACATTTTAACCTCATTCAAGGTTTCATCATAGTCATCAAAACAGATTTGAGTGAGGCGCATAAGTATTTAGACCACAGAGCCTTGCATAATATAAAATGCTCGGATTAAAATTGGTTATAAATTCTATGTTTAATCTCCTGTCATACCCTTATAAAGAGGATTTTTTTTTTTCATTTGAATCAGTGAACTTGTTTCTGGAGACTAGAGATGATGCTTCTACTAAACTTTCAAAACACAAGTTTGATTTCTTTGAATGCTCAAGTTAATTGAACTTACAAAAAAAGTTTTAAAAATACAGCACCTTTCACTTTCTTGGCTGAGGCGAAGGGGGATCCTGTCTGGCACACCTGTCAGGTGTGCACCAAGTCCTTCAGGAGAGCTGTGAATGGATTTGCTTCTGTGAGGAAGGAGCAATCCCACAAGGGGCCTTGAGAGTTTTCCAGCAGGCAAATGTCACCTTATTCTGAGTATAGCAATGAATCTGTGTCTCACAAAAGCCAAAACCAAAAGACAATGATGGATGGCTTTAAAAGAAGTGAAGACAATAAGTTTAGTCTCTGGTGGGAGATGTTATTCTGTATATATGTTTCTCATACTGGTTAATAAAGCTCTGTGGCCAATGAGATAGCAAGATAGGCGGGGCTAGGAGACAAGGAGAAGAAAAGAGGAAGTGGGAAGAAGGAGTCGAGATGTAGCCCGGGGAGGAAGGAAGACACCCGCCGTGGCTCCCCGATAAGATGACCACGTGGAAATACTTAGATAAGTAGAAATGGGTTAATAATTAAGGCAGAGCTAGCCCATAAACAATAATGGTAATTGGCCAACAGGATTATATCAAATACAGAGTCCGTGAGTGTTATTTGGGGCTGGTGCGGCTGTGGGCCCAGAATGGCGGTAGGCAGGATGGAGCCGCAGGGAAGGAACAACCTGCCTTAACATAATGGTGCTGGCGGGCTGGCGGAAACATACACGCTACAAGTCTCCATGATGAATACACTATTTAGTGGAGTCTGTTTTTCAGAAATTATAGTATATTTTCAAATTACTGGTATTTGATAAATTTGATCCTTGGGGAAATTTCATCTTTGGGGCAGTTTCTCTTTTTCAGATGAAAACCATCCATTTGGTTGAAGGTCTTATTTAGATATCTCTCTTATGAGTGGGTGTTGCACACCTCACACAACTGATACCAATAAATGAATCTTCCTTTTTGTATTCACACGATTGAGAACAGACAGAAAGTAAACATTGTGGAAAAGTTAGCAAAGCACCCACCTTTTCACATTATGCTTCATTTTTTATTTAAAATGACTCTTTAAATTAGTGAAAAATAAAATAGTTGTTTTAAAACTATATGTTGCAATCTAGAAGGGGAAAATGAAAAATAACAGTTTCACTTACCCATATCCTGCACTGTACATTTTGGTAGCAAAATAGAAACAAAGATTGTGTAGCTTGAAGGTTGTTGTTGAATAGTCTATTTCCATATGAAGAGCTATAATTAGTTTAAGCTTGCACCAAACAGCAATTCCTTTCACAATTAACCGTATAAATCACTGGCTCTTGTAACTCAAGCTTCCTTACTTTGTGGAACATGAATTTCCATAGATATTGATATTGTTTGATAACATAACTATTTCTCTAGGTGTGCCCTGATGATATCATCACTGAGAGTCACCAAAAATATTTGTTAGAAACCAAAATGCAGGCTAACCACAAAAGAACAAAGCATGTTGGTTCACATTGGAAAAGATTTTATTTAATATTAAGGGGGAAAGTAAGATAGAAAACTGCATTAAACTGAAAAATTCAACTATATTAACCTAAAAATATATCATATTAACCTGCTGATTTAGGGAACTATGGATGGCTTATAAACAGTACAAATTATTTCTCATAGTGCAGGTGGCCAGAAAGTCTAAAGCCAATGTGCTATAAGATCCTGTGTTTGGTGACAGCCTATGTTCCAACTCATGCAGGCACCTTCTTCTGGTTTCAAATAGTCAAAGGAGCTACCTTACACGTCTTTTATACCATTAACTCACTCCAGAGGACTCCAAAAAACCCCATATCCCAATACCATCACCATCAGACTAAGCTCTTAAAACATGCATAACATGAGTTATGGGGTATGGCCTTGGTGTCTGCACTTTAAAGAGTCTAGGTAGGAACTTCCTGTTCTTAGAAATGTGGCAGGGTTTTCTGGTGAATCCTCTAGGGCGGTGATGCTGTCTTTAAAGGAATGTTTTACATCACTGACTCAAGTTCTTTAACACCACAGGACCATCTTCACTAGTAAACTGTAATTTCATAGAAAATTTTCTTCGATTACCAGGGCATGTTAATTAATATTCATAAATTATTAAGTAAAGTGATATTAATTGATTGATTATTTTGCAGTACATTAATTAAAATCTCCCTCTAAGATCCCGCTAAGATTGTAGACAGATCTTATTTTTCATTATACTTGGTGCTGCACTTATACACATACATAGACATAAACGAGAGAGAGAAAGAGGAAGAGAGAGAGAGTGGGATAAAGAAATCATGTTCTCAAGTGTGTGTGTGTGTGTGTGTGTGTGTGTGTGTAGTGCATGCTCTTCCACAGGGCTACCCCTTTTGGCCAGACCATTTTTAACTCCAGCAACTCTTTTGCATTAAAGTTCATTCTGTCTGCTATTAGCAAATCACCTTTGTTTAATGTATATGCTATATCTTTTCCATTAACTTTAATTAGAATGTTTCTATAAACATTTTTATAGATGTCATTTTTTAATTAGGAGGCAGAGAGATGGCTCAGCAGTTGTCACTTGGACACCTGACACAGTAAATGCAATCGCTGGAGTCCATGTGATGGAGGAAGAGACTCCCAAGAGGTGTCTTCCAGTGACCACATATGCACTGTAGTACACAGTCCCCAGTGCACACGCATAGATGCATACACATAAATAAACAAATTCATTCAAATTTTGTCAACTAAGTTGGGCTAGATGAAATGACTCATGGGATAAAGGAATCTATTGTCAAATCTGGTGACCTGAGTTCAACCCCACAAGTTGTCCACTTACCCTCAGAGGATTGAGGTACAAGGAGGAAGGAACACACACACACACACACACACACACACACACACACACACACACTAATTAAAATTCTTAAAATTTTTGTTTACTATTGTTTGTAGTTTTTATTATTTTTATTTTTTGTGTGTTTGATGGTGGAGGCTGGAGCACACACATGTCATGATGTCAAAGGAAATTTTTCTGCAGCCAGCTCTCTTTCTACTTTTATTTGGGGTCTAGGAATACAAACTCAGGTCAGTAGACTTGGGCAGCAAGGGCCCTTTCACACTGAGCCATCTCACCAACTCCACAAGACTTATTTGAATTAATTTTTCTTTAATTGTGATCTTTTATTTTAACCAGAATACTTAACTTATTTACCTTTAATTATTCGCTTTAAAAATATTAAATAAAAATATTTAAAAATTTAAAAAATATTAACATACCTGTTTGCTTACATTTGTTCACCTGCTACATTCTTTCTCATCTTCACATCTGCCATGTTGTTTTTCCTATTCTATTTTTCATTTTCACAGACTACAAAGAATATTCTCCTTCTATTCTTTTACATGTGTGGGAAAGTGAGTACAATCATATGAAAACACATTTGAGCCATGCTTACTAGTAACTTTATACTCTGTCTAGGTCTTACAAAGTCTTCAGAAAATTAACTATATGCATGTGTCTCCTGTCGTACATAGCATGCTACCTTTATGTAAACAATGTGTTTATAATATTCTTACAGACCCAAGGGAGTTATTTCTTTTGAAAATCAATAGCATCTATAATCAGTTACATACCCCTCATCTTTCTTCCCTACAAGTGTGTCAGAGCTATGGTTTTGCTCTTTCTGTTCTGGAGTGAGCCTGCCAGAATGTCCTGGGTCAGAGTTCTTTTATGACCATTGCTAGAAAACTTTCCTACACTTTCCCCTGTGCTTCAAATGTCATTTTTCTGAATATAGAATCTGTACTTCTGGGCTTTTTCTCAGAATATTGGTGACAAAACTGAAGTCCCTCTGTCTCTACTCTTCACTATTGAAGAGTATCTTTACTCCTCTTTTGGGTTTAGTTTATCTTTTTTCTTTGCCAAATTGAAGGCTTTCCCTTTGTGTTGGAGTCTAACAGTTATACAATATGTCCAGGCTTTCCTCCTCCTTTTCTTGGTGATACTTATTGAATTTCCGAGATTTGTGGACTCATGTCTTTCATCAGTCTGCGTTGTGTAGAGAGCTCATTTTCCCAAGGCTTTTGTTTGGTTTGGTTTTTTTCTCTCTGCTTCTTTGTATCATTATGTAATAACTCATGCTAATCCTTTTGTAGTTGTCTTTATCACCTCTCTGCCCAGTTTTTCATCATTTATTCTCTGTACCACACACAGAAAACAATTTCTTTTGGCCCGGACTTCAGATTTATAATTTCTCTTCGTTTGTTACAGCTATTCCTTCAGTTTCTAATTTCAGTTGAGTATTTTTATCAAACTTCTATCTTCTATTACTGCCCACATCTACTAGATCACTATTTCATGGATCTTTAGTCTCTTCTAATATTTTCAAATTCACCTTTGTTTCCTTAATCAAAGGAAAGCACTGATTTTATAATTTCTTCCTGATAATTCCCTACATGTGTGTTCCTTTCTGCTGGTTTCTGTGCTTTTAAGATTTATTTAATTTATAATGTAGGTGCTCTTGAGGGCCAGATGAGGGCATAAAATCATCTGGAACTGGAGCTATAGACAGTTTTAAGCTACTTTATGGGTGCTGAGAACTGAACCCCAATTCTCTGCAAGGGCAGAAGATATCTTAAATGCTGAGCCACCTCTCCAGCCCCTCATTCCTCCTTTTGCTTTCTTATGTGCCCCTGTATTGGTTATTATGCACTCCATACTGATCATGTGTTCCTCTGTCTGCTCCAGGACTGGTACAAAAGTGTCTTCAGCCTGAGCACGTGTACAATCCCTTCCAGGGGGCAGTCGGCATGACTGACATTTTCTGAAATGTAAGAAAGTTTTTATCGGGAGAGTCCCATGTTGTCCCGGCATAGTAAGCAGATCCTGAAGTCTCCCAGATACTCAGCCCCTGTTCACAGGTGTCAGAAACATTAGTATTTCTGTTTTCTGCTCTGTGTAGGACTAAGCTGAAGGTCTTGCCTGAGTCAGAAGGAGATGAGAGTATACAGTTGGCTTAGACTTACGACAAAGACAGAGACTTGTTTCATTTGAACACACTCAGCTTCTATCGGGTTACTAACTTGGCAAACTAAGCTTCTTGTCATCTATGCTCTTGTAACCTGAACACCCTAATAACAAAACATATATTTTGCTTCCTTAACAAAGGCAAATCCAGACACAAGAGTCAGAAAGGAACAGCTACAAAGATGAGAATGGTTAGTGAGCACCAGGAAAGGTGCTCACAGGACAGTAATGTCACTCAGTTCCCGTGTCACATCCCAATTTCTTGTCATCTTTGTCAGTGCACTCTTTCATCACTAAGACATTATTATCTAATTTCCTGGTGACTCTTAGTTGAAAATATCCTGACTAATCTAATGGGTAGAAAATTGTATATGGTCACATTAATGCGTGTCTTTTCAGCTATTAGTGGGCCTGAATGCCATTTCAATTTTTGATCACTTCTGCATCTCTGATATAAAATTGCTAGATGTTTTTCCCTGCTCGTTCCTTGGTTTTCCATTTAGAACTGTTCTCTCTTCCTCTTTTCCCCTAGTCAGTCAGTCAGTCAGACATGCACACACGCAGTATCTTCTAAATATGTCACTTTTTCTCAGTCATATATGCTACAAATAGTTCTACCCAATATTTAATTTATATTTTGGTTTTATTTATGTTCTTTTCTCATTCATTTTTATTTTAGTTTTCATGTACTCAATTATATTTGTCTTTTCCTTTTATAGGTCTGAGTTTCTGTCTTATTTAGGAACAGTTTGCATACTATAAAGTCATACAATCTTTTTTTTTTTTTTCTAAATTTGCCTCTGACATTTAAATTGTTCTATATGTCACAATTAGATATTTAATCAAGCTATAATTTATTTTTGTATATGATGTGACACTGTGATGTAACCCTGTTTTCTTCCAGATGGATAGATATTTATGCCAGTATCATTTCAAAAATAAGTCATCCTAGAGTTGCCATTTTTTGCCAAGTTCCACTTTAGATGGCCACAGACACCCTTCCTGGTATAGTATACATGGAAATGTTAAATAAAATAGAAATGATTTTCTTCTGTTTTATGATTAAGGTGAGGGAAAAAATTAATTTCTCAGCAGCCAAAATTACAGTGAAAATCCAGAGCACACTTGAATATTTGTAGTACTATGAGAGTATTTGGCTATTCATGGTGGCCAGGTGCTTAACACACAAAGACAGAGGATAAAACATGGTCTTAAAACAATGAAAAGCCAGATCAGAAATGCCTGTGTAAAGCAGGCAACTATACATGACACTGCCTTGAAAACAAATCAAACAAATATATTCAGTGAAAGAAGACAGGGTGTATAGACCTCTCTCTCAGCCATTGCTTTCAGTAGAACAGAAGGAAAAGGAAGTGACAGGAGGGGAAAGAGAATGAAAAATGGAAAGGTAAGGAAAAGGAAAGGGGAGAAGGGAAGAGGGGCGGGGAGGAGGGGACAGGAGACAGGAGGGGAGGAGAAGAAAAGAGAGGGGAGGGGAGGGAAGGAAAGGAAAGAGGAAAGGAAAGGAAAGGAAAGGAAAGGAAAGGAAAGGAAAGGAAAGGAAAGGAAAGGAAAGGAAAGGAAAGGAAAGGAAGGAAAGGAAAGGAAAGGAAAGGAAAGGAAAGGAAAGAAGGAAAGTAAAGGAGGCTTAGAACTCTATATTCTGTTTACCCAGAAGACTTAATTAAAATGTGGAATGGATTTGGGTAAACTGCACCCCCAGACATTTGGCAAAATTAATGTCATTCTTCTCTGGGAACTCAAATTGAAGCTAGTTTTCTACAGTTTCTCCAGATAAGGATCCCAAAACAAACTCACATTCAAAAATCGCAAATAAGGTATTAAGCCAGGAAGAATGAACCAGCAGAACCAAAAATAGCAGAATTCAACCCACAGAAACTATAGACATTGAAATGGTTAAAGGTCAAAATTTTTAAATAAATGGAGAAAGGAGAAGCCTATAAAATCCAGTTTATACCAAAAGTGAAGGAGATTCCTAAAAAATCAATGACAGAGAGAAGTTTGGAATGTTGCAGCTCCAGAGTCTAAAGCCAGTTTATCTTGGACTACCTTTAGAGCCGTTCTTTGCTCACCTCTGTGTTGGACATAACTAACATCCTGTAACTAGAAGATAAAGCTGAACTGAACATCCTGATAAGCAGACTTTAAAAAAGAAAAACATTTGGAAAGTATTACCCACCAAGCACAAGATTAGTTATGCTACTATATAGCCTACAGCTGAGATTTCTCTACTGTGTGGTAACCCCCTACTTAATATTTCACCTGCTCTATTTGAAAAGGTTTCTAGATTTGTGACTTTTCTTTATTTAATTACAAACAAAACAAAACTTCATGGAACTTTTTTCATGTTGGAAAATGAAGTTTGGGATATCTTAAATCTGTGTTTCTGGGCCATAGTCACTCAAATTTGATTTTAGAATAAACTATCTTTTATTCCCTTGTAGGTGAGAGCTGTGTTCTTGCATAACATTTGTTCTTTTTAAAAAGTGAGATAAATTAAGGGGAATGAACTATGGGACTCAGAGAAGCCACTGTTGAGACAAATATACTCTAGAGTATAAAAGCTTTTTGCTTATTATTTGTTTGCTTGATATAGATGATCTCTTCCAATCCCAGTGTACCCCAACACGTGCAAATCAGTGTATTCCTTCTGAAATAGAAATACTCTTGAAAGGCTAGCGATAATTCATTTACTTCTGAAAATGAAATAGTCTAGCCAAAGTATCTTCTCTTCTTATCTCAGAGAAAGCAGAGAGTGGAGAACAGGCAATGTCGGGACTGAACAGAGGACTAGGTCAAAGCAAACAGGAGCCAAATGAGACACGCCTCCAGAAAGAGACAGATACTAAAAAGGCTTTCTCCCTCTGCCCTAAGAACAAGTAGGAAGAAGAGAAGAGACTGAGCAAGCGCTAGAAAACATGTGTTTCTCTTGTTTAACTCATTTGTATAATTTATATTAAATTTCAAACACTATCGATAACATATTGGTTCTGTGGGACTAACATGTTTGCTGTTCCTAAAGACATGAATTTAAGTATTAGTTATATAAATAGCTATTCCTTGAAATGATTTTGGGGGAAAATAAAAATCTATATGTGCACTCTTACTGAACTTGGGAAAATAGTTATTTCTTCAATAACATCTCAATAATACCTGTTTTGATAACCTCCATGGAAGAGAGAAAATTTTCTAGTATATTTCCACCAAAATATAAGCTTACTTCTATCAAATAAAACTACTCTCTCCTGAAAAGTATACCCATGTGTAAAATTATAGCAGAAGGTGTGTTTTAAAAGAAAATTATTCAATTTAAACATGATCTAAATTAAATTTCAGTCTCAGTGATGTGAATTAATTTGTCTTAAATCTAATCAATTTTAGGCTATTTAAAAGGAAAATGTGTGAAATTAAAATAGTAACTAACATTTTGAATAGTTTTTTACATGAGTGAATTAAAATAATAAATGCCCTTGATCCATTTACAAATTCTATCCTTTAAATATCAGTTAAAATAGTGTTTCTTAAACTATGACTAAGCCCATTGGTGGGATCCAACTAGCACTTCTTTTTTAAAAAGGAAATAGCACTGATTGAAGCACCTTACACATTTTAAAGACGTTTTGTAAAATTTTTGTTCTATGTCCATGTACGGTGAAACAATTATGCAATATGAGTTTCTTTTGGTGTCACAATAGGAACCTATGTGAAAGCCACTAAGCTGTTAGAAATCAATGTCAATCATTTAAAAGCATTTAGAGGAGGTTAGAAAGTAAGTACCAGTAGTTGTCCAGCTGTTACTAGAGCCACAGCTGAAACCAGATCGGATGGAGGAGGCACGAGCTGTATTGAAGGTAGAAAGATTTTCATGAAGAAACAAACCAAGAAACCACTACTACACAATGCAAGAACAGAAGAGGACCACCTGAAGCAGGCAGAGGCTTGATCCTTCATAAAACCAGCTATCCACAAATGGCCTTCAGGGTGATAGATAAAGGTCAGGAACATGGAGGCAAGGGTCCTCTTAGAATCCTAAAAGGGAGTCCCACATCTACATAACTGCTCCTGATTAATTGCTGACTTTCCACGGTTTGTAGAACTATCTCTCTACTCTTCAGGGTACTTTTCTATATTCCAGTATGTCACATTTAATACTCTCTGATGACATGAAAATGCTGTAATTGTTGTCATGGTCTGTGTTTAGCTAAGATATTTCAAACCTTTATCCCTATAGCTACTGTTCCATGAATAACTAAGAACTATTCCTAACCACCCCCCCCAGCCCAAAACAACTCTACACAAGGAGACTACATGTCCCATATGTAGCCCTATTCAATTTGGTGCCCATTTACCATACAATGTCACTAAATGATACAAATTCTTAGCTTAAATAAAGATATTTGAAGTCAATGACATACACAGCATTTCTTGTAGAGATATTAATGACTACAAAACACATTTTCTCTATGGATAATATTTAGAATCCGATTAATGCAACTATTGTCAGAAGACAATCTTAATAAAGTCACAAAAAATGTTTCAAAAATGGATATTTACTTAGAATTAAAAACACATTTCACCAAATTAAAAACAAAAGAAAATTCTTTCAACTAATATTAGGTACCCAGTACCTAGGGTTAACATAATAATTGGTGGTAAAAAAGACTGGTGGTCAGGGATGTTGGACACAGTTCTGTAAAACCTAGTACTTAAATAACTGGAGACAAGAATATAACCATGAATTTGAGAGCAGATTGAGCTACATAGTAAATACCAAGCAAGATCTGTCTCAAAACAAAAACATAAACAAATAAATGAAAGAAATAAAAAGCAATAAGGAACCAAGCACTTTCCCTGGGACCACAAGACTCTTTCCTCTCCTGGTCTTCAGTAACCAGCACATTAGAGGTCCACATTTGTGCAAAAAGACAAGAAAGAGAAACAAAATGAACACTGATGGGGACGTACTTCTGTATATATGTTTCTCTTATTGGTTAATAAATAAGACACTGTTTGGCTAATAACCAAACAGAAAGCATAGGAAGGGTGACCAGACCAGGAGAAGACTGGGGAAAGGAAGGCAGAGGGAGGCCACAGAGAGATGGTATGTAGAGACCGAGAAGACAGGACGTGTAAGGCATTCTCTGGTAAGAGAAGGCTATGTAAAAATACATAATTAGTAGATATGGGTTAATAATTAAGGTAGAGTTAGCCAATAAGAAGCCCTAGCCATTAGTCAACAGTTTTGTAATTAGTATATCAAAGCAGGTATTTGGTGCAAAGCAGCTATGGGACCAGGTCATCCTCAGAACACAGATCAGAATTAAAACTTGGGGGGGGGGTAAATGACTATATTCACAAATAATGGAAAAGTCCAAAGAATCTTTCAAAAACAAACAAATGAACAACAACAAAAAAAACCACTAGAACTCATATATTATCATCACAATCTTGATGTGAGATCAGCTAACAAAATTAGCTTTTCCAGAGAGGAAATTAAGATTTACGAACTGAGATACTAAAATGTCACTCACATTCACATTAAGAAGTTTAGTAAACTTCATGAAATATGCCTAAGATGTGTTCCCCGACAACTAGAAACATGACTAAGAGTAACTGGAAAATGAAATAAATGGGAAAACATACTATGTTCATGGATCAATATTGTTAGCATGACTATTCTCTCCAGATTATTCTATGCATTCAGCTCAGCTAATCAAAATATCAACTTGTGTTTTGTAGAAGCAATGAAACTAACTAAATTTAAATGAAAAGAGAAAATTACTTTTATTATTTAAATAAAATTAAATAAAATTTTTTTTAAAAAAAGCTAGAAGGGTCACACATTCAAATTTCAATATTTTTTAAACATCTGTAGTAATCAAGGCAGTTCAGTAGAGCTTAAGGCACAGAAAAACTACATAACCCAAAGCATCATAAATGTACTCATTTATATATATATATATATATATATATATATATATGTATACACACACACACACACACACATATTTTCTACCTTAATTTCAAAATAAAGTATCAAAATAACTCTACATGGAAATGTCAATGCTTTTTATTTTTAAAATATTTATTTATATTTATTTTATGTGTAAAGATATGCCTGCATGTATACCTGTATACCAGATATATGCCATGCCCATAAAAGCCAGAAATGGACATTAGATTCCTTTGAAATGGAGTTATGGAGGGTTATAGGATTCTATGTGGATTCTAGGAGCCAAACCTGGGTCTTTGGGAAGAGCAGCTAATGCTCTTAATCAGTGAGTCATCTCTCCAGCCTCAAGGCCAGAGCGTTTAACCACCGGTGTTGAACACTGAAACAACTAACTACCCACATGGGAAAAAAATAAAGTAAAATTATACCTTTACTACACCATTATGTGCTGTGTTATTTTATACAAATTGAAATTGAGCATAACCCTAAATGTAAAATCTAAAAGGGTACTGGTGATGCACACCTTTAACACCAGCACTTGGGAGACAGAGAGTCAGGCAGATCTCTGTGAGTTTGAAGCCAGCTTCATCTACAGACCAAGTTCTAGGACAGCCAGGGCTACACAGAGAAATCCTGTCTCAAGAAACAAAAACAAACAAATAAACCCTAAGTGTTAAAGATATAGTAACATGAAAAAAGACATCTTGAAAACCAGCAAGAGAATTAAGAAAGCTAATATTATTTAATGACATTCATCTTTTAAGTATTTAAAATTATTTTTATCAAGATAAGTGGGTTGTGCACACTAACAAAGTTCATTGTGATTTTTCACTACAGACCTATAACTACTTTTGAAGTCCAGTATCATGTTTGCCACTTCAATAGTCACATAAGCATTCTCAAAACCCTTTCAAGTGCCACTATGGTACCTATTTCTTCCTTTAGGAAAATGCTGTTCTAAGTACTATTTACATGGCTTAGCCTGACAAGTTATAATCCTCCCATTTCATGCCCTAAAGCCATCTGCAATGTTGGTTTGGATCGAACTTTCTCCCTATGTCTTATACATAACCTTCTTGAATTTAGTGATGATCTGAAATGCCATGGTAATGGTCTCCCCTAGTTTAACCTGAGAGCCAGAGGCATCCTGAAGTAAGAGTGTATATTGTTGGTTTTATTGGTGACAAGATACAAAAGGTGCAGGGAATGAAGAAGGACTTTCCAATAGATAGAGCAGTAGCTTTCTATAGAGCCATGCTCTGCCTATGAGTATGAGTGGAGGAAAGGCCTTGGACAGCAACATCTCTTTCAGGACAAGATGCTGTGTATGCAGCCAGGCAATCAAAGGGTCATAGTAGGATAGAATACAGATTCTTCCCTGATCAGTTATGTACTCTGCTAGTACCCACAAACTCAATCGTGAACCAGTCTTTCATTTTTTAAAAATCAGTGTTAGGTAGTCATGATTTTAACATGATACAACACACAAGCTTCAGTTTGATGAAGCTTGGCACACATAAGTCTGTTTTCATCATTCCAAGACATTCTATTGTCCCTTCCCTTCTACTAGTGTAGACTGATGATCTATTCCTATCACTTAAGTTTAGATACCCCTTTTTTCTTTTCTTTCTTTGATAAAAAGAGTCCATGAAAATTTATATTTTACTCACAGTCCATTAATTATGTCAAAAAATGTAATGAATGTGGTCAAATTTCCCTGAGATTGTGACACTGCCATCAATGTTTTGACAGTGATGTACAATTTAAAATTAAAACATCAACCTCAGCTGGACTCTGGAGAATTTCACCAGCTAAAAATAAGAAGAACCATAAAGCACACATTTTTATCTCAGGAGACATTTGATGGTTGGTTTCTGCCATGCTCATTGTCTTCCAGGAGTGATAATAATCAGGAATGGGTGGGGCTATGCCATCCCTTACCTGTTGGAAGGTGAAGTGTGATGTTGTTGCAGAAGTCTGTGAAGCAACATTCGGTTTTGGTCACATTGTTGGAACTGTGGCAGAAGACTTGAGCATTTAATTCTGGGAGGGACACACAGGATTTGATCACCTGCTCTTTTCCATTGGTTAACATGACAGAGGCCCAACACGCTCCTTCAGTTTGGCAGGTAAAGTTTGAAGAGTCACACAAAAGACACACACACTTCAGTCCTGAAAAAGTAAGGCAAGAAGCATAGAGTGAAGAAGATGGCATGCAGTTATTTTGTGGTACTTGAGAACAAAAATTCAACCTTAACATAAGGAAGACAAGTTTTAAAATGTGATAAAGATGCCCTCTCCATCTTATGCTTCATTAAACAGGCTACTCAATCAGCTATTCTCTGTATAGTTATTATAATCTATACAGTGGTTCCTATAGTTACTATGTTTTCCTGGTCCACACTCTAAATCCTTCTCAAGCTCAATCGGTTTACTCCTAAATCGATAAGGCCTATGAAATGCTAGGAAACAGTAACTCAGCAACAAGGAGCTGGCTCGCTGGCACGGCTTGCAGAACAATGACGCAAGGCAAGGGCAACTGCAACCCAACAAGTCAGCACACTATGTTCATTTACACTTCTCCGAAGCTTTAAATGCATGTGCTAAACACAAAACAAATTACAGAAACACATAGGTCAAAAACTAGAGGTGTTTTTAGTCTCTGCAGCTTAAAGTTGATATTGTTGTTGTAGGCACCATAAAGGCATTGCTAAACCAACCTACTTCCCCTTCCACTAAGGAATATAGCTTAGAATGACAGCCCTTTGAATATAGACTTTAACCTTCAGACAGTTTTTAATGAGCACCTCTCTCTATTCCACAAAAGAAAGCACATTGATAATAGAGTTTATTATAAAGATGACAACAAAACTTTCAAAACTTTGATGTTGATAATTTAATCTGCTTAACATATCATCTGAACATTCCCCTTATCACACACTCGCACGCAGAACCTCACAAACGTGTACACATGACTTGATATTTCTGTCGAAATGAGATGTCAGTCTAGAGTCCAGAGGTTGTACTTTATTCAGACTTTTATTTCAATATATCATTTCTAAATAACACAATTCTAAATATTTATATCATGACTTTAATGGATGTTTTGTTAAATCATAACTACCCTATCTTAATATCCAAAACTTTGCCATATAATCAGTTAATAAAATTAGCCTTTAAACTTCTAATTACTAAAACTAGACCCAATTTTATACCAACAAAATATTTGATTTATAAGTGAATAATCATTTTTATCTTCTTTTTTATCAATAGCAATGAGATGTAGTAGACTCACATATTAGGTTGACTGAGATTCCAGACAGCCAGGTATATAAAACCTAGTGATTAAGAAATGTGTTTAAGGGGCTGGAGAGATGGTACAGCAGGAGAGACTAAAACATGTGGTAATGTGGAGGACACCTTTAATACCAGCACTCATGAGGCAGAGGCAGATGGATCTCTACAAGTTCCGGGCCAGCTGTGACTGCATAGTTGACACTGTCAAAAACACCACCACCAACAAAAGCATATTAAGTCCATTTCCTTATATGAAAGAGAGATCATACAAAGAGCAGTCACTAACCCAGGTGTCTCTGACATTGGAATCATAGCATTTCCCAATGTTTCAAGTGCTCATGCTTTGTCATCTTGGACATTACTTAGTCCCTCCTTTGAAAGGTGATAACCACAGTGACAGCATACTGCCTCATCATGTTGCCATGGAGAGCAAATTAATCATATAAATCTTTTGTGCTTGCTTCTGGCACATAGGAAGTATGACACAAACATTAGTAACTGCCTCTCCTAACATTCATGAGAATAAAACTAGTTTTCTTACATAAACCATCAACAGGCTGCCATAATCCATGCAAGGAGAGCTGCATGAAACAGGACACAGCAGCCATTTAAAAAGACTGACAAAGAAATGTGGCTGTCTCCACTCTGCCAGAGGGAATAAGTATCCTAGTACTTTCCAAGGTCTGCGCTAGGCTATTCTCTCATCCTGCTAGTTTTTAGCAACTGTAGTGGAAAAAAGTTAGTAGTGAAGGAATAGCACTTCAGGTTGATCTGACTGTTTTGATAGGCTTTAATGTATTTCTTAACTTTTACCACAGCCAGTAAAAAGAGGAAAGGAGGGTCTCTAGCCTGGCTTTGTCCCTCGCTTGCTGGCTGGCTTTGGGGAGCCATAGTGTCCTCTACAAATGAACCAAAGTAAGGGCACTAAGCCCAGAAATCTTGACATCCTTGCAGAGTGCTATCTGCATTTTATACATAGGATGACTAAATTGACAATTCAGGGAAACCTGATATTGTAAGTCAGGAAAAACACTTGCCACTCTATGGCTAGTCCATTCCTTCATAGTAAGGGGCTGACAGTAGGAAGACTAGCCCTTTGACATACTATCTCAAACCCTTTGTCACTGTGGCCATCAGAATCTTTTACTTTCTGTCTAAGCAGCTCAGAGCACTTGGTTCTCTCACACAGGACCTGGATTTGCTTCCTACCATCCAAATCATGGCTCACAATTACCTTATCTATAGCTCTAGTTCCAATGTATCCTTCATTCTTTTCTGGTCTTCCCAGGCATTGCATGCCAAGACATGCATGCAAGAAAAAAAAACTATATATAAAATAAAAATAGATTTTTTTGTTTGTTTTTTTGAGACAGGGTTTCTCTGTGTAGCTTTGGAGCCTGTCCTGGAACTCGCTCTATACACCAGGCTGAACTCAAACTCACAGAGATCCACCTGCCTCTGCCTCCCAAGTGCTGGGATTAAAGATATGCGCCACCAAAGCTCGGCATAAATAGATCTTTTTTTTTTTTTTTTTCAAATCTTAACTGTTTGTTTCCAGAAGGAGCTAATCCAGGAAGTCAAGGAAACCAGACAAGGGATGTATGGACCCACTGAGTGAAAACCATCAACCACTCAGCATTTAAACACACGGTGGTTTCATGTGCACTTACCACGGAGTCCAATTCCCAGGGCAACTTGATTGTCAATATCTGCATTTTACAGATATGAATGAGGCGCAAAATAATCAAGTAATTGACTGAATATACCAGTCTCTAGACTACACAAGTGAACTTGTTTCTATCCCTCCAAAGCTGTCCCACTATTGAGAACTATTCTGCTAACCACACTGGTTTCAAGAGGCTAAATAAAATATCATATTAATATAAAAGCAACAAGTTAGTCATTATTACCAATATCTGAAATTTTGATCTTTATTATTTCAATGAAATTTAAGGCAAGACAAATTCTATCTACCAGCTTATAAACAGGACAGGTGGTCAAATAAAATTCAGTATCATGTGCCTTGCAGCTAGAACAAATAAGCTGCCTTTTCAGCTTATCTGAATTCTACACTGAGTAAGCCTCTAAGGACCTTCCACCCACAACTCCTATATTTCTCTTCAGAACACTGACTAGATCTTCATAAAAATGGATCCATAGTATTCCTTAACACAGAATGATTTGCACTTTTCACTCATTTCTTAACAAGCTATAGAATTCCCTTTGCTTTAAAGCAAAAGGCACACAGCAGGGTAATGAAGACCTTAGTGAAGACATAGGAAACACTGCCTCACCGTAAACTTTGCACAACAGAAAACACAGACAAAATGAGGTTTTGTTCATGGTAATAGGCTCAAACATCTGCTCAGTGTCCCTCCCACTCCAGGTCAATTGGCAGACTCGCACACTGATGAGGAGCACACAGTAAACTAAATGAAAACCAAAATGTAAAAGTAACACATGCCATATTCAATCTCTCATTTTTCACTTCTCACAGGTCCACTATGTACTTGCATTTGTATAGCTTGAGAATCTTTACACAGAACCTTAAGCTGCCAATTAGAATGGAAGTTGCCATTATTGATTTGATTTATACTTTTCTATTTTGTTTTTTAAAACCTGATGCTAATTAAGTCAGGTTTTTGTTTTGTTTTGTTTTGTTTTTTTTATAGAATACTCCGTAGCAAGACAATTCTGGCTGTTAGGAGATAGCAGTCCCTCTTTGTGGTTTTTTTACCGTTAAGTCATATGGTAGAAAACAGCAAATGAGGTTGAAGAAAGAGGCAATTACCCATAATAAGGAGGTCTATTAGATCTTTTCCCCAACACGAAGACTGCACTTTTCTCGTGTCTCTTCCCACCCCTTTAATTATCTCCCTTTTTCTCCCTCTTTGCCAATTAGTCTGTAAAAGCCAAGACATCTGTTACCCAAAAGACATCTGTTACCCACATCTACCAAAGGATGTGCACATTCCTAATCAAACAGAACATACATTTTTATCCATATCTACACATGATGACCAGTACACCCTGTTGACCAAAGTGTAAAAACTATCAAACTACACAGAGAGAGAGAGAGAGAGAGAGAGAGAGAGAGAGAGAGGGAGAGAGAGAGAGAGAGAGAGAGAGAGAGAGAGAGAGAGAGAGAGAGAGAGAGAGAGAGAGAGAGAGAGAGAGAGAATCTCTAGGTCCTATGTCATAAAAAAATATTTTTGACAAATAATTTGGAATAGTGATTTCAATATATTGGTTTATCTTACCTGTTTCCTACATCTTGAGTACATCTTGAGGCCATGTGCTTAACTATGGTGATGAAGTTAAACATCTGACTCCATATTTAGTCCTCCAGATATTAGTTTTGTTCACTAGCTCTACTTTTAGACAAGAATACCAGGCTCAACTATTTTTTCAATTTGAAAAGCATTTTGGGTGTGGCCTGTGGTAATTGTGTCATTATCTGCAGGCTTCTGAATTAACAAAGAGAACAATCCAAGCTCATCAAAGAGCTGAAAGTGAACGGGAAAGACACAAGGACAAATGGCACTAGAGAATGTGAAAAAACTCCAAAGCCTCAAGGCGTTTGTTTGACCTGTTGCCCTTTCTACCTTCCTTCCAAACTGGTCTTACCATGTCACTACACTGCTCAGGCTGGTCCTGGACTTAGGGAATCTTCCTATTTTGTCTCCCAAGTGCTTGGACTACAGGTTGATCTATCAAATCATCATCACATGCTCATATTTCAGATAGTGGGAAAACCCTAGTGCTTCACCGTCCACCAAAACTTCTCGAGTCAGTGTTAAAGACCATCTACCCAGCAAAATGGTAACATCATATGAGAAGACAGTGTCCTTTCCACCACTGGGAAATTTTAAGGAAATGAAGGGGAGTGATGAAGGTGTTACAGGCTCTGTAAATGGTACCAGATGCTCAGAGACCATTGATTGAGTAATCCTTGCATCACAGCATACCCACTATCATAAAGTAAGCACACAAGACAAAAGGCAACTCCAGAGTTCCATGCTCAGCAGCCTGAAAACCCCACATCCTTTCTTGAACAGGTAAAATTGTTTCAAAATAATGTTTCAAAAGTAATGTTTAAGCCCCCTAACAGGCATAGTGGCCATACCCCTCAGGGGAGAGCTTACCCCTTCCTTCCCTATCCCTCACCATAGGCATGCACCTCACCTGGGAGGCACACTAGACCTGACCCTGTGGCTAGGGATGCAGGCGAACTGATCCCGAAGGCAGGAAAGCTGACCTCACTCCTCCTTGTCTGCCATGTGGTAGGTAGCATTGGTGGGTGAAAGATGCCCTCCCCACCCACCCGTTACCACCTGCTGCAGGTGAGAGAGCTGGCCCTGGGGTGACAAGAGTGGAAGAACTAGCTCCACACCAGCTGCAGCACACGTGAGAGCAGGCCCCACATCCTTCCTGGGCAGCACATCACAGCTGATCAGTTGACTCTGCTGTTGTGGTGCACATGAGCCGTCCCTAAAGGGGTGAAAACAGGAGGGCTGATCCAACCCCTTATTTCCCCCTCTAGCAATCAGGAGAGACTGTCCTACACCTTGCCTGGGCAAAAGAGTAGAGCTGGCCCCAGCAAACAAGCGAGGTGGACCCAGATCTGAGGTCCAGAGAGCAGGAGAACAGGCCCTGCTCCTTGCTGGAAGCTGCATTGGGTGACCCAGCTAATGCAGTGCTGGAGGGCTCATCTGGGTGGTGACAATGAGGGAGAACTGGAGGGCTGACCAACCCAGCTACCACCCAGGCCCAGAAACAGGAGAGTTAGCTCATCCCAACATCCACTGAATCTATGAACTGTTGGAGCAAAGAGGACAAACCTTCAGATCCAAAACAGCAGGATCTCTGTGATACAGGACAACAGGATATCTAAGAGGAGCCCCTGTGTGAGAGCCCATTAGCAGAAGCCAAAGGCCTCAAGCCAAACCAGTGACATAAGACAATGAAAACTTTCAAATAAAGAGGAATTAACTGAAGGGTAAATTGTGTGTCTCAATGGGCCACACTACAGTTCTGTTTTGTTTTGTTTTTGGTTTTTCCTTTGAATTTTGTGTTTGACTGGGGGAGGGGGACGTTGCAGGGTCAGAGGGCAGATGTGAGGGGACAGAGAGATGAGTAGGATTTGGAATGCATGATGTGAAATCTACAAGGCATCAATAAAAGAAAAAATAAAATATTTTTTAAAAAATGTTTAAATATGGCTAAAAATCTGTTATTTGTTTGCTTATAGCCTCAAAGTTGTTACAAAGCACGGAAAAGATAATTATGGTGACATGAGGTGATAAAGCTCTTAGATGCAGTTTAAAAACTGCTTAACAAGAAACTTATTATTTGGGCATTTTTGCTTATCAGCATAGTTCACTTTTTACAGATCTTTCCCCAAAATCCTACAGTATTAGTCTCATAGATCCTACAGCATGCCATATACAGACATCAACAATTAAGAGGCATTGCTTAATTAGCTGAGCTATGACATTTGTGTGTGTGTGTGTGTGTGTGTGTGTGTGTGTGTGTGTGTGTGTGTGTATTCTGTTAAACTATTCCTTTGAATGAATGAAAAAAAAAAATAGAGAAAGGTTAGCTGGGAAGATGGCAGTCCACTCCTTTAGATCATTGAGAGTTAGGCACCAATTGGCACCAGACTGAGTAGTGTGGGACCTACTTTGGAACTGCTTTGGAACTCAGTACAGAGTAATCTAAATTCTTTCCTCCTTAATGACAGCACAGACTATCTTGAGTCTCTTGACCCAATCTTGATTTTGTAGTCTTGTGTTACAGGAAATGACCACACCTGGAGTATCTCATCCTAAAGCAATAGCATACCTCATCATATCCACAGTTCCTCAGACACACTCCTGGAAAGTTCTTCCTCTCCCTTCATCCTTGGGAGACTAGCAAGTTTCGGGAGACTCCATAAATCGAATCAACAACTGATGGAGACTCATAGGCTGAATATATGAACATGGTCTCATATCCCAATGGCCTCCATTCTGTGACACATAAATGACTCTCTCCTACTCCCAGCCTGGCTTCAATTCACCCAAAGCCTCACCCACTCCCAATTCTTCAGGCATCAGCTCAGATGTCTCCACCTCAGTGAAATCCCCACAGAATCATCTTGATCAAGAATCTGCTCCTCATCTCTCTTGCTTCTCTCCACAAACCTGTAATTAGTTCATTTATTGTATTTATCCCAATATAATGAAAATGTTACAAAATGAGAGGTCTTCACCGTTTCCATCCAAGCATATCCTCAATGCCGACATGAGGGCCTCTCAGTGTGATACAAATACAATAAAGGTGGATTTGACTATAAACTACAGAATTCAAAGCTAGAAGACATATCAACTACAGTGATTTTTGTTTGGATATGTTTTCTTACAGTCTTACAAATGAGTTCCTCATACTTGAATTCATAAACATAATTTAGTTGCTGCTTTTGCATTCATTCCTTCAGGATAATATCACGAACACCACACTGTCTCTGTCATAACCATTTAATGGAATGCACAGGATTGTCCTCAGTGAAAATAGACATAGACAGCATTTTCTTATTTTTGGGTATTTTGATTGTTTTCATTTTTTGCAAATAAATAACATGGCACCAAGCCTTTCCTAGGCAAGGGTCCCAGAAGGTAATTACAACATCAGATATTTTTGATAGCTGTTGTGAAAGAACTTTCCAGAGCTGTTCCAGTTAAGATTCCCACTGGCAATTGTATGAAAGCACTACAGGCCACATGTCAGTATTTGGTATCCCTGAAATCTAAATAAGGCCATACTTGAAAGATGTAGCTTATATTAATCTTCATTTCCTAGCAAAGGGAGCTGTCTTTTTTTGCTTTTTCAAATATTTCGTTTGGTTTTCCTTTTGGGTGAGATTTTGGTCTACTGTGTTCATCTCCTGTGTGAAACTTAATTTCTCTTCTAACTTGCAAGAGCTTTGTGTAAAAATGGAAGTCCTTTATCATATCCCCTCTTTTGTACTTAATGCTTTCTCTTAACCATTGCCTTCATTTCTTTGTTTGCTTGCTTGTCTCTTGCTGTTCTGGGGGGTTGAAGCCACATTGTTATAAACTCTAGGCAAATGCAAGAGTTTTTTGTTGTTGTTATTTTTAATGCCATTTTCTCCTTGTCAAAAAGAAGTCAAGTAATATAGATACTATTGAAATGAAAGTAAATTACCCATGGTCCGAATATTCCCAAAATGACTACCATTATTGACTTCCCCAAATCTATAGAGTTTACATCTGGACACTTGTAAAGATCTCTTTTAAATTTTAGTATTATAAATATAAACTCGTTTTATTTGAAATTTCTTCCTTGTCTTAAACCTTGGCAAATTGTCCATCTAAATATGTTCTAAATATTCCATATTTTCTCTTCAATTTATTACTAGCTAGGGACAGTTAAATTTTACACCTATATGGAATTTGCATGTGTATTGAACATATTGCTAACACACATTTCTCTTTAGCAGCTTTTGAGTGAATTGCTTTAAATCTTTAACTGTTAAACTGTTTTTAAAATGATTGTTCCCCATACGCCAAACCTTGGGTTAAGGAAGAGAGTGGAGGAGACAGGAGGTTAACGGCTTGCCCTAGAGGACTTTTGCCCAGTAGCTATAAGGGTTGGTGTGTAAAACCAAGCATGCTTGAATACAGCATGTGGGGACACTGAGGTGGGGCATTGCTTCACTCTACTAGGGCTGGGGACAGAGACTTCAGGCAAGTGGGCAGGGACCTGGAGAGGCATCTTTGCAGTCAGCCCTGCCACTGTCAGACAGCCAGGAAAACCACAGCAGTCGGGGAAACCGTGGCAGCCCTCGCCCACCAGACGGGCATGGAGTGTCTCTCCTGCCCCCTCCCTGTCAGCGGCTTCTGTCACTCCCACTCTCCAGCTGGAAGAGACTCCCAGCCCGCCGCCCACCCTATCGCCACCTCCGGTGTCCCAGCCCCCGCGAGGGCCCCAGGCGTGTCCCACTAGGAATGCTCGGTCTTCCCCTGGCCAGCAAGAGGGGCTCCGAGTCTCCTGCACCCGGGGCCGCCTCCACCTTCTCTCAGGTCGCCGGCGGCCCTTCGGGGCACTGGAGAACGTTTCCTTAGCTCTCACCTAGCCATATCCTGGAGGCCTTGTTTTGTCACCTACCTCAGAGCCCAAACTAGGGACACACTCCAGGGACTGGATAGTATGGGGTATATGGATACCACCTAGTGGCTGCAAAGGCAGTATGCAGGCCACCGGGTCACTCTTTACCCAGTTGCCTCTAAGCAGATCAGTCTTAATCAAGTTTGTTTTCCTCTTTGCTCTAGGTTTGTTCTGCATTACTGAAACACAAACCCTAGGCAAGTGTGCTGTCACTGAGCTGAGCCCCAGTCCCTGGGTTTTTAAGCCATATTTCCTAAACATGAACAATAAAATCTGACACTCCTAGCTTTCTCTTGACTGAAACTTTAGAATCCTACTACAGCAGAGTGAGACGCAGGTGCTTTTTAACTGGAAAATTCCCCTTCCTCTATCTCCCCCCTTGGTAAGGTGGGGACGTGCATCTCAGTACTAAAAGTGGTCTCTTCCAAGAACAACGATTGTATCTGAAATTTTTTCAAATGCCAAAAATTGTATTTAGGATATTCGATTTATTTCAATTGTCTCTAACACAAGTTGATGATAGATGCTTCTGTCAGAAATGAGACACAAATCCTGCCTTGAACAGCCTACGCATTTAGGTCACTTTATCAGGACTTGGAGGATGGTATGTATTTTTAAAAATGATTAAAGGCTAATGCAAATTTAATCCTATCTGCTTTAATTGATGATACATTACTGATTAGGAATGTACCAGTATACGATTTTGATATTTCCTCCATGGCAAATAATCAGCAATTAAGTCAACACTGGCAAGATGCAATTCTGAGCAATACCGAGTGGTGATGCATGGGAAAGTGTAAAGAAAGCTGCATTTCTGGGGTCCTGAGCTAGTCAGGGCAGTTAAAAGCCAAGTTAGGGAAATCTGAGGTCCTAAGCCTAGTTTTAGTCACATGGTCAATGAGGATTATATCTCAACCAATCACTCTGAGAGTGTACTCTGTTAGGCCATCATTAACATTCCCTTCAGATCTAAGATTCTGCAACCCTAAGAGATGGCTGCTTCAGTGGCCACTGGATAATGAGAATTGTGTGTGGGGAGGGGGGGATACACCCAGAGAATGAATCACTTTCTGCCTTAGAACCACAAGGTAGAAAGAGATGTGTTCCAAAGAGTTTACCCTAAGAAGGCTGAAAGCCAATCATCAGAAGACAACATTTGGAAGCCTCTAACATCATAGAGGTCTTTGTCTGATGCTTTCTGTCCCTTTCACTGAAGTAGAGAACCCAAGAACCAAATGGGAGAGGAATTAAGAGTGTGGTGTTGAAATGAGAACAGGAGTGTGTGGCTTACGCAGCGGGTTTGAGAAAGCTGGCATCAAATACTATTAATGATAAAGACTAACAAATCTCTGCCTTGTAAGAAACTAACAAATCTCTGCCTTGCTTCAAAGAAGCAATTAAAATGGTAAAGAGGCAAAGTGATCAGTTGGTAACTAATAGTTACACCCCAGGTCTGAGGAAAGTAAATCCTCAAAAGTTCCCAGGGGCTCACTTATCAAAAGTGTTCCCATCACAATCCACGTGTACGCACCTCTGTAATGATCAGATATAGTGAAGAATAAATGATTCTAGAAACAAAAGAGAGCTACCTCAAGTAAGAAGTTGATCCAGCTAAAATTAGCAACAAGGGAGGAGTTGAAAGGGGAAGAAGAGGGCAAATGATTAGGAAGGAAAAATGTGTGTGTGTGTGTGTGTGTGTGTGTGTGTTGATCCTATGTCTCTTTCCTATGTTAACCCAACACTCAAAGATCTAGCCTGGATACTCAAAATAATTGGCACTATTCAGGAAAAAAGGGGAGCAGCACCTGGCCCTATCTGCAAAGAAGATGGGTAGGCGTGGGAGCTGATGAGTAGGAGGTGAACTTCTTAAATCCATAATTTGAAAAATACTTCTAAAAATGTAATTCTCAGACTTCTAGGGATGATGGCAGTTGCTTTAGAAGATGAGGTTACATGGTTTCTCCTAGTTTCTCTGTCTATCAAAGTCCCATTCAACATAATAATTGCCCTTGCCTAGAGATGCATAAATAAATGAGAACAGGGAGAGAAAATGGGACTCTGTGAGTCCTCAAGCTTTGTCTTAGAGAAAATGCAAAGGCTAAGGCAGCTTGTCCTGAGATGTTTAGCTCCTTTGGTATAAATTGATGCAAAACAAAAGTAATTAGGAAGGAAATGGCTGTAACAAAGAAATAAACAAAGAGAGAGCCCTTCTTGCTGTGTTGAGGTCTACTTGGTGAGAATTTCACCAAGTTTATGATGAAAAGGATCATGTACTTTGAAATCCTTACACCAGCCCTGTAGCCTGAGATGCATGGCTCCTCTCTACATAGGCCTGCGTACTGCAGATAAAGGGGTCCTTTATCTCATAGGGTTGTCAAAAGCTTAGAAGATATAGACAACAAACTTAATTTGTCTCAGATAATTAAAACTACAGCTCTAGCTCCTGCTACTGCAGATTAGGGATTCCTAGCGCTGCACTGAAGGCCCAAGCCTCACGCTTTAAAATACAACTTGCAGAATTCTGGCAGATTTTTCTAGTTTTGACTAACTCTTGCTTTCAGTGTCACACTATCTCAAATACAACAAAACCAGTGGTTCCAAAACAACATGTATACTGCAAAACAGTAACCCCTGAATATAATAATCATAGGGTAGAAACATCTGGAACACTAGCTCTCTCACTCACAACTCTACTAAAATTTTTCCTTCTCAATTAACTAGGATATTTTTTAGGTTTTACAAACATTTACACAAAATAATAAACAAAGTATATAAACAAAAAAGAAAAAACTGTCAATAATATGAAAAGGATTAATCCATTAATATTCAAGAATGAAAATAAAAATATATAACCTTAATCAGAATGATTTTATAAATTATAGTAGTAATAAATTGGTGAGAACTTAAGGCTCAGGGATCATTGCAAAATGGGAGGCAGAAAGGTTGCAAAAGACACAGTTACAAGAAGTTTTCTGTGAAATTGTGTTTTCTAGACATGTCAGAGTAGCTACACCCATGAAGTATCATCATGGCTTGCAAAATAAGACCTGAACAATGACACCACCAATAGACAATCTAATATAGAAAAGAGAGGGCTAGACAAAGAACCTACAGAGAGCCTAGACAAAGAACTACAGGAAACAAAGAAAGCTGAGAGCAAGAAAAAGAGTCTTCCCAGGGAAGAGCACACTAACTGGTTATCCAATACTAAATGGTTAACCATGAAAACATACCAATAAGTAACATTTTACAGACTAAGAGAGTTGTATTTATGGTGTGTGTGTGTGTGTGTGTGTGTGTGTGTGTGTGTGTGTGTGTGTAATAACATCTAAATAAAAAGAGGACATGAATCTGATAGAAACCAAAGTGACACCTGGAAGGGACTGGAAAGAGGAAGGGAAAGTTGAGAGTTGATGTAGTTATAACTTTAATATATATACATACACATATAATTTTTAATATGAGCAGAGTGATGACTGAAATCTAATATTCATATCCTCAAATTAGAAAAACTGCAGTCCTAAAATATTTGCTGATTTTGAGACTGTACATAGGCCTCTTCTTTTAGATGAAATAATCACAAAGTTTATTTAGAATTTGTTATTTATGAGACTAAAACATGGAAATAGGTGAAATATTCCCAAGTCAAACTATTTGAAAAGATTTTGAAGTGTAACTATTGCAATATATCCTACTTTTTACTAGTATTTAATTATCTTGGAACTTGCTGACTATAAATATTGTAAAAGTAGAATAAAGTGTGTGCACTGGAACAGAGTCTGAGAAAATATATCAAGATAGTGGTGCTTGGTGAGGTATGAAGCAGAAGATGACCTTTACATCTTTCAACACATTCTTCTAATGAACACATATCAACACTATAATCAGAAATGAATACTATTTTGTTAAAGTCAGCCCTTGATCTACCGAAGTATTTAGCTCATAAGGAGTAGCTAAAGATGTCATGGGGATGTCTTCACTCAGCTGTTTTGAAAGTCCTTTAAAATAGCAGTGGTGGCAGTCTGGGTGAACACCCACAGGCCCTGCTGCCATGGTGTACCACCTCACAATAAATGCAACTCTGTTTTCAAGTCCAAAAGCTGGAATTTGTACTCCAAAATTAGACTAGCATATTGAATGCAGGGCTGTCCATGAAATATCCAAATAGATGATTGTTCCCAACTACTCCTTTTCTCTATGGAAACGTCTCTAATAATGCAGGCACAAATCAACAGCCAACATAACCTTAGAAGTTAATTGTCTTGGGGAGGGGTAAGACAGATCTGGTCAGTTTCCTGACTACAGAAGATAATCAAGAAAATGCTGACTGCCTACTGTATTCATGGTAACATACTGAACAAGAGGAGCAGTAACCTGATTCAGCAAAATGAGGTCTGTTAAATGCATTCATGAGATTGCAGATACAAGCAAAATTCTCCATAAGTAAGCCTAATGGTATAGTTAACCAAGCAAGGGAACCCATGAGCTCATAAGTGATTCCTGGTAAGTGACAAATGACCTCTCCTGCTAAACCAAATGCTTTCATTTTTTTCAAATGCTTTCATTTTTAAATAAACACATGAGCAACAACCCAGTTATAAAAAGAGCTTTGAAATGTTCTTTCCTAAGGGAACATGCCACTCTATGCTAACAAATTAAACATAATATAATATATCCAAATTTGATTTTATTTTTTCCTACCTTACATCATTTTACAAGGTGAAGATGGCACACCCAAAAAGTAATATATACAGAAATTATATACTTACAAAGGAACTTACATGACAAAATTAAATCAATTATTTATGATTTCAAAAATATTTTTCTTGTGTAATTAATGTCAAAATGCATATGACAAAAATAATAATATAGGAAGAATTTTAAAAAATTACATATCCCTGGGCTCTTTCTTAGAAGCATCATTTAAACCAATTGGCTGTTGTTCTTTCAGATATTAGCTCAGGACCTTAACATTAAGGAGATACTGCTGTTTCTGTTTAAGCAATCTGAAGCATCCTCCACAAGCTTCTGCTATATGTACATTCTAAGTTCATATGCACCCCTCAGTTGGGAAGGAATTCAGGTGTAATGATTCACATTTGGAACACTCATCACTTCTAGTTTACACAGTTTGATAAAAAGCATTTCAGTCATCTCTCCTCATAGAGCTCCTCAGACTTTTACTATAACGCCTACTCCCACCCAGCTTCTGGCAAGCAGGGATGTATTCTGGTCCTGTGTGCCTGCCTTCTCCACAATGCCAAGTAAAGGCAGCCTTCTAAGACTGTTTCACTTTGCCTAAGGCATTCCACATCTTTGAAGACCTTGCTTGTTTTGTGAATGGATGTACAAGTCTGTTTATCTACTCAATAGTTAAAGAATATCTGACTTTCTCAAATATTCTTTATCTATTTATCTTAATTTATGGATTAAGATAAAAATTTACAGCCAGGTGCTGGTGGTGCACACCTTTAGTCCCAACACTCAAACTGTGAGTGAGAGCCCACCCAGCCTGGTCTACCTGGTCTACAGAGCTAGTTCCAGGACAGGCTCCAAAGCAATATAGAGAAACCCTGTCTCAAAAAAGAAAAAAAAACTTACAATAATCTAATAATCATTAATATAATGATCTTCATGTGAAATATGTTTTGTTTTTTCTCTGCCAAATATAAGACAGTGGGCTTAATATGTTGTATAGAAAGTGAATGTTGATATAAATTTCCAAAATGTTTCCCAAAATAGTTGCAACACTTGACATTAGTAGTCAGTACTAGATGAAAACTCTAGCTATTTACATCTTTCGAAAAGTTCTTATTGGGCTATACACTATTGGATTGTGAGCACTCTTTATATACACTGAATACAAGAACTTTACCAAGTAACTACACTTTTATTTTGGATGACATCTAAGTTATAATTTTTTAATGGGTGGCACTTTTAGAAATATTGCCTATGCTAAGAACAGAAGACTTCAGTGTTTTCTTTTAGAGTTTGGTTGTAGCACAAATTTGATTGGTGGATCCATGATGCATTGTGACACTTCAGACATGAAGTTAGACTTTGAGGTTTGGTTTGGCTTATTGGTGACCAGATAGTTCAGAATCATCTGTGTGCGTGATATATATATATATATATATATATATATATATATATATATATGTATATATACATATATATGATGTAAGTTTATATGTATATATGTATATACATATATATATAAATTTCATCTTCCTTGGAAACATTTTATTATATTCACATATCCAGTGAATGTGTGAGTATGTGTGTGTGTGTGTGTGTGTGTGCGTGCGTGCATGCATGTATGCATGTGTGTGAGTGTGTGTATGTGTGTGTGTGTGTGTGTGTGTGTGTGTGTGTGTGTGTTATGTATGAATATGCACACTGGGGTGTATGAAGTCAGAGGACAACTTGCCAGAATCTGTTCTCTCCTTTGACCATGTGGGTCTAAAGAATAAAATCAGGTTATACAGGCTTAACACAAGTGCTTCTATCCACTGAAGCATTTGGGCTGGTCCTCCTTTAATTATCTCTCTACTCTGATCATAAAGCAGCTGACATGTGTGAGAATCTATGTCTCCTTTAGTCAATTACACATTCTTATATACTGGACTTTGCTGTTGTTTGTTGTTGCAATGCTGGGGGCATACCCAGGGCCACACATAGGCAAGGTGACCTACTTACTACTAAGCAGCATCCCCAGCCAGTCATTATTGTAGATTTTGAAGCCTTGTAATTGGGTATCATAAATGTTTCAACTTCCTTCAAGTACAGAAATCTATGCTTGTGTGGTTTAAATGGCTCCCATAGACTCCTATTTTTGAACGCTTAGTTCCCACTTGGTGGAATTGTTTGGGAAGGATTAGGAGGCATGACCTTGTTGGAGGAGGAGTGTGTGAAGGGGTGAGCTTTGAGACTTCAAAAGCCCATGCTACTCTGTTCATTCTCTGTGACCCATGCTTATAGATCAGATGGAAGCTCTGGGCAACTACTCTGTAGGAGAAAACAAAGTCATGACATTTCAGCCAGCCTACCTGGCACAGCGCTCTTAAATAAGAAGGATGGCCCTCCATGCAACTGAAACCAGCCAGAACACTGAATTCTGAAGTGGAGTGAGTAGCTGTTAGCTACCCTATAGATGAGTCTGCACTCTCTAGTCTTCTTCAGCACAAAGTCGCTAGTAGTCTGAGCACTAGACTGTCCAATCCGAGGTAATGTGCTAACCAATCACAGACAATGGCTTACTTACACTAGAGTCCCTGGTGGTCTAAGCACTCACTATCCAATCTGAGGTAACGTGCTAACCAGTCACAGCTGGTGGATTCCACTATGTAAGTGGTTACTCACATGCAATAAAGCAGATGCTATTGCCTGAAACTATCTCCAGGGTGGTTCATCACTACTCCTTTACCAACCAACCCATGGGCTTGGCTGTCAGGCGACACCTCTGAAAATGACAGCACTGCACCAAAGCCATGCCTACCTGCTGCCATGCTCACTGACAATGGTCATTTACTCACCCTCTGAAACCCTTCCTTCTGGAAATTGCCTTGGTCATGGTGTCTTATCAAAGCAACAGAAATGTCACCAAGAGGAAGCTCCGTTATCTTTCTACATAAATTTAAAATAAATCTGTCAAATTCTATAAAAATTTCCTGCTAGGATTTTGTTTAGGATGTGACTGGGATTATGTTAAATATATAACTTAATATAAACAACAGTCTGCAGTTAACTAACACAATAACAATATTTACAGCCAGGCACAATGGTTCACACCTATAATCCCAACACCTGGAAGGCTAAAACAGAGGGGGACTAATTTGGCAAGATACAGAGAACCTCTCTCAACAAAACTGAAACCAATCAAAACATTTTTAAGCAAGCCTCCCAGTATGTGCATGCAACAAATACGTTCATTTATTTAGCTCATTAACTTCTCTCAACATTGTTTAGTAGCTGAGCATTGTCATTTGGATTTTAGATGTTTATTGATCTCACATAGTTTTCTTCTATAGTCTACTGAAATGATGACTTACAAGATTATGTTTTTAAATGTAGCAACAGACATGTCATTCCCAAGGTAAATCTCACTTGATTATAACCTAATGCCCTATTAGTATATTTTCATTAAATTTGATAGCATATTTTTTTTAAAATCCTGCATTTTTATGAGAAATATTTGTCTGACATTTTCTTTTGCTTTGGCTTCTGAGTTTTACTGGTTGGTTTTGTGTGTCAGCTTGACACAAGCTAGAGTCATCAGAGAGATATGAACCTCGGCTAGGAAATGCCTCCATGAGATCCACCTGTAAGGTAATTTCAATTAGTGATTAATGGGGGAAGTTCCAGCCCATTGTAGATAGTACCACCCCTGGGCTGTTGGTCCTGGATTCTACAAGAAGGCTGCTGAACAAGCCATGAAGAGCAAGTCAGTAAGCATCACTCTTCCATGGCTTCTGCATTAGCTCCTTCCTCCAGGTTCCAGCCAAGCTTGGGTTACTGTTTTGATTTCCTCCAATAATGGACTGTGATCTGGAAGTGTAAGCCAAAATAAGCCCTTTCATTCCCAACTTTCTTTTTGGTAATGGTGTTCCATCATAGCAATACAAACCCTGACTAAGACACAAGTTATGTTGGTTCTATGAATGGAAAGTGCTCTTACCACTTCTACATTGGAAATATTTATAGAGAACAAACATCTTTCTAAAATTTTGGGAGTTGAAGTCTTTGATAGAAGATTTTGAGCATCATGGGTTTGTGTGCATGCCCTTTTAATTCTACCAATGTTTTATCCTGCTTTTGAAGCTCCATAGCTAGGTGCACATACATTTAAGATTGTTGCATATTCTTCACAAAGATATCCCTTAATGATTATGGAATTAGCCGGCCGATGTAACATCCCAATTGATGAAATGTACAGTATTTGTTACTAATATAGCTACTTCAGCTTTCATATGATTAGTATTTCCATGAAATGAATTTTTTCACACTTTTAACCTATTTGTTCTTTATATTTAAAGTGTATTTCTTAAATTCAAAGTGGATTTTTATAGAAAATAAACAGTCAAGTATTTTATACACTCTGATGCTCTCAGTTCTTAAATTGTTTTATTTAAACCATTTACATTTAGTGGTTGTTGATATGACTGAATTAAGAGCTAATATCTTGCTAATTACTTTCTGTATTTATATCTGGTTTTGGTGTCTTTTCTGTTTATTACTGATTACATAACTTTATTATCAGCTAATAATGAGTGCAAAAAGTAAGAAAAGTTTACTGGTATTTAAAGTGTATTAGTTTGATGGTTGTATATTCGCTACTTGACCTGAAAAAAAATCCTAAAATCAATATTAAGTATAATGATTATATCAGGAATTTATGAGTCAGAACATATTTTCACTTGGTAGTTTGTCTGGGCATCTTTAGTTACCTCATTTGTCAAGCATTTGATTACTTCAATTTTTTTTGGTTTATTTATTTGAATTGCTGGTTTTTAATTTCTTTTTCCTTTAAAATATTTTAAGTTGCTCTGTTTAAACAGTATACATCCCAAATCACAGTATTTTATACTTTGCATATCTTCAAATAATATTTCAATGTTTTCCATGTGGTTTAGGGAATGTAAATTTGTAAGCTTCTAATCCCCTTTCCTATTTGTTCTAAGGCTGTCATACATTTACCTATGCACATGCTATAAAATCACAATAACTTGTTACTATCTTTGCATTAAAGATTCGATGACATTTTGATTGTTTATACTTAGGGGAAAATGTATTTTGTATCATTCTTCAATTTTACTATCTCTATAGATCTTTATTTACTGGTGCATAGCCAATATTCTGTCTGATATAATGCTTATTTTGACTTTAAAATACTTACAAAAATGCCTTAAGGATCAGGCCTGTGGACAACAAATTCAGTTTTATTTGTTTATTTTTTTTAATTCTTCTCTACTTTAGAACATAACATTATGTGTTGTTGATGCTGAGCTTTGCTTAGTTGAGTGTTTTAGTCATGCGGACACTTTGAGAATCCTAGATCTTTATATCCCCCTTTTAGTTCTACCAGCTTTGCTTCATGCATTGGAAGCTTCACCACTGGTTGCATATGCATTTAAGATTATCATATCTTGGTGAATGTAAGCTTTCATTATTGTGGAATTTGCCTTTGTAACATACCATTTCTGACATGTGCCTTGATTACTAATAACATAACCCACTTAAGTGAGGAACAATTTATATTGTCTCATCATTTCAGAGGTTTTTATTAATGGTCATCTGGATTCATTGTGTAGGTCTGTCACAAGGCAAAGTCATGGCAAAAGAGCAGAGTTCTTCCTAGCAGCCAAGAAGAATGAACAAATCCAGTAGAACCTAAGCCTTTCAGTGGCACACTCCTGGTGATCCACTTAATCCACCCATAATCTTCCTTCAGCTCCAACACATCCCTATAATCCTTTCAACTATGAACCCATCAAGGCTTTAATCCATTCATTATGTCAATATCTTCAACATCCAATCACTTTGCAATGGCACCACCAGCTGAAAACAAAGTTTTATGGATACACTTCAGATCTAAGCCACAAAAAGTTTTATTTGCTATAATTATATAAGACTTGTTCTAGGACTTCTAGTTGTGTTGTTAATTCTCTAATGTGACTGTCCTCCTTTTTTTTCATATGGGCAATTAGTGCAATGAACTTTCCTAGTTTCTAATCATGGTGCATGATAAATTTTCTACATTTCTATTTTACTCAGGTTTTTCTGAATCTCATAAATTAAAATATGAGATATCCAATAAAATCAGTTAAGGAAGGAAAGATGCTTGTCATTTTGTTTTGTTTCTGAGTTTCTATGATTAGTAATTTGAAGTCTTTAACATCTGAAAAATTCATTAACTGATATTCCTTCTATCCTATTTCTTTAAAGATTTATTTATTTATTTATTTATTTATTTATTTATTTATTTATTATGTATACAGTGTTCTGACTGCAAGCCTGAAGAGGATACCAGATCTCATTATAGATGGTTGTGGGTCAGCATGTGGTTGCTGGGAATTGAACTCAGGACCTCTGGAAGAACAGTCAGTATGCTTAACCGCTGAGCCATCTCTTAAGCCCCTCTTCTATCCTATTTATACATGTATGACACTTCGTACTGCCTGGCACCTTGGATGTTCTGTTTGACTTCACTCTATCCCCTGATACTTTTTGTTTTAGTATAATAACATTATAATAGTATAATTGCATTAAGTTAGAGTAATTTCTATCTTCAAATTTATGATACCTTTTTTTGGCTATGCCAACTCTGCTTATGAACACATCAAAGATAATCTTTACCTCCTGTTATTTGTATCTGAAATTTGTTTCTGCTGAGTTATCACATTTGTTCATTCATTTTCTTCTTCATAGACTTTCATCACAGTTACCCTAAATGCTATTTTCAATATCAGCATCATATCTGAAATTGTTTCACAAAATGATTTTAGTTTATGTAAATATAGAAGAAGGAGAAGAATTCCAGTTCAAAGACCCAAAAGTCACACAACCTGAAAAGGTCCAGGGTCAGATGGTTTTACCAGAATTCAACCAGACTTTTGAAGAACAGCTAACACCAATACTTCTCAAATTATCCCACAAAATAGAAAAGGAAGGAACATTATCAAATTCATTTCATGAGGCCACAGTCACCTTGATGCCTGAACCACACAAAGACTCAATGAAGAAAGAATTACAGACTAATTTTTGTCATGAACATAGACACAATAATAATAAAAGACTCACAAACAAAATCCAAGAACACATCAAAAAAAGAAAAAAATCATTCACCAAGATCAAGTAGGTTTTATCCCAGAGATGCAGGGATGGTTTCAACATATGAAAATCAGGCAACATAATCCAACATATAAATAAACTGAAACACACACACACACACACACACACACACAATTATCATCTCATTAGACACTTAAAAAGTCTTTGACAAAATTTGATACCCTTCCATGATAAAACTCCTGGAGAGATTATGGAATAAAAGGGCATACCTAAACCTAATAAAGGTAATTTACAGCAAGTCCATAACCAACATCAAATTAAATGGAAACTCAATTAATTCCACTAAAATCAGGAACAAGACAAGGCTGTCCACTCTCTCCCTATCTATTCATTATAGTATTTCAAGTTCTAGCTAGAGCAACAAGACAACTGAAGATCAAAGAAATACAAATTTGAAAGGAAGAAGTCAAAATATTGTTATTTGCAGATGACATGATAGCATAAATAAGCTATTCCAAAAATTCTATCAGGGAACTCCTACAGCTGATAAACACCTTTAGTGAAGTAACTGAACACAAGATTAAGAATAACAACAACAAAATATAGCTCTCCTATATACAAATGACAAAAGGGCTGAGGAAGAAATTAGAGAAACAGCACCCTTAACAATAGCCACAAATAATATGAAATATCCTGGGGTAATGCTAACCAAGCAAATAAAAGACTTGTTTAATAAAAATTTCATGTCTTTCAAGAAAGAAATTGAAGAAGACATCAGAAAATGGAAAGATCACCCATGTTCACATAACAGTAAGATTAATGTAGTAAAAATAGTAATCTTACCAAAATTCAATGCAACCCCCATCAAAACTCCAACACTATTCTTTACAGACTTTGAAAAGACAACACTCAACTTCATATGGAAAAACAAAAACCCAGGATAGCCAAAACAATCTTGTGCAATAAAAGAACTTCTGGTGGTATCACCATCCCTGGTTTCAAGGTGTACTATAGGGCTATAGTAATAAAAACTATATGGTATTGTATTAAAAACAGACAGGGGCATCAATTGAATCAAATTGAAGATCAAGATGTAAACCAGCACACCTATGAACACCTGATTTTTTTATATATATAACGAAGCCAGAAATACACACTGGGAAAAATGTAACATCCTCAAAGAATAGTGCTGCTCTAACTGAATGTCTACAAGTAGAAGAGTGCAAATGGATCCATATCTATCTACCTGCACAAAACTCAAGACAAAGTGAGATTAAAGACCTCAATATAAAACAAAATAAACGGAACCTGACAGAAGTGAAAGTGGGGAATAATAGCCTTGAGCTCATTGACACAGAGAAAACTTCCTGAACAAAACATCAGTAGTGCAGACACTAAGATTAACAATTAGTAAATGGGACATCATGAAACTGAAAAGCTTCTGTAAGACAAAGGACACCTTAAATAGGACAAAATGGCAGCCTACAGAATGGGAAAAGATCTCCACTAACTCCACATCTGACAGAGAGCTAATATCCAAACTATATAAAGAACTCAAAAAACTAGACATCAACAAACCGAATAATCCAAATTTAAAAAAAAAAAAGGTGTACAGATCTAAACAGAGATTATCAACAGAGGAATCTCAAATGGCTGATAAACTCCTAAAGAAATGATGATAGGGTTAGTCATCAGGAAAATGCAAATCAAAACTACTTTCAGATTCCATCTTACACCTGTTAGAATGGCTAAGTAAAATAAAAACACACGTGACAACTATAGCTAAAGGTTTCCCGTCCCACCTGGTCCCCCTAGACCAGTTTCTTTCTGGCCCACCAATCCCCACAACCACTTATTAAATACTCATTCTGAGGCTTAAAATTTATTATAATTGTTTGGCCAATGGCTCAGGCATATTACTGACTAGCTCTCACAATTAAATTAACCCATATTTACTCATCTGTGTATCACCATGTTGCTGTGGCTTACCAGTAATGTTCTAGCATCTTTCTTCTACAGATGCTCCATGGCATCCCCCTCACTCTGCCTTCTTTCTCTCCATAACTCTGTTTGGATTTCCCACCTAGCTATATTCTGCTTGGCCATTGGTCAAAACAACTTTATTCATCAACCAATAAAAGCAACATATATTTGCAGCATAAAGAAGGATACCCCATATCATCTTGCCTTTTCTGTCTAATTAAAAAGGAAAGTTTTAACATAGTAAAATTATAATAATATCAGCTCATGCTGCAGAGGATGTGGACAAGAGGAACACTCCTCCATTGCTGGTGGGAATACAAACTTGTAAAGCCACTACAGAAATCAATATGGTGGTTTCTCAGAAAATTTGGAATTGTTCTACCTCAAGACCCAGCAGTACCACTTTTGAGCATATACTCAAAGGATGCACACACATACAACAAGGACATTTACTCAACTATGTTCATAGCAGTTTTATTTGTAGTAGCCAGAACCTGGAAACAACCGAGATGCCCTTCAACTGAAGAATGGATAAAGAAGATACGCTACGTTTATACAATGCAGTATTACTCAGCCGTTAAAAAAATAAAAAGACATCTTGAAATTTACAGACAAATGGATGGAACTAAAAAATCATCCTGAGTGAGGTAATCAAGACCCAGAAAGGCAAACATGTTATGTACTTCGTAAGTGAAAATTAGCTGTTAAGTAAAAGATAATAGTGCTATAATACGCAGACCTAGAAACCGGGAGTGGATGCATAGACTTCCCTGGGAATGGAAAAGGATAGATTTTTTTTTTTTGATGGACTTCAGAAGGGTGAGAATGGGAACAGGAGGCATGAGTGGGGGAATGGAAGGAGACTAATAGAACTGGGGAAACTTAGGGGAACTTAGGAGGTGATGTGGAAACCTACTGCTCTGGAATCTGAGAGTGACCCTAGCAGAGACTCCTAGTAATGAAATTCTAAACCTAAACTGGCCATATTCTCTGTGTGGACTGGGACACCAACCCAGCCACAAAACCGTTAACTTACGATTTGTCTGCCTACAAAACAAGCTAGGGAAATAGTGATGCAGAACTTGTAGGAGTGGTCAACCAATGACTGGCCCAACTTAAGGTCCATGCCATGAGTAGGAGCCCACACCTGACAATGCCTAGATGGCCAGCAACCTGATAACCAAAGGCTGCACATTCCAAAGACCTAGGATAGAACCAAACAAGATGAGCACACACACACACACACACACACACACACACACACACACACACACACACACACACACACACACAGTGAGGAGAGAGAGAGAGAGAGACAGAGACAGAGACAGAGACAGACAGAGACAGAGAGAGAAACCCCCACAATGAGATGATTCCTAATCATAAACTCATATATTGGTGCCTAGTCTAATTGTCAGCAGTTAGGCACCATCCAACAACTGATGAGAGCAGACACACAGCCAAACTCTAGGCAGAGCCAGGAGAACCGAACCTTGAAGAAGGAAGGAGGAAGGATTGTAGGAGCCAAAGAGATCAAGGACACCAGGTGAATATGTCACACAGAATCATCTAAGCAAGGCTCATAGGACTCACAGATACTGAACAACAATCAGGGAGGCTGCATGGGTCTGACCTAGGTCCTCTGCATATATGTCATGGTTGTGTAGTTTGGTGTTCTTGAGGGACTCCTGATGGGAGATGTTATTCTGTAAATAAGTTTCTCATACTGATTAATTAATAAAGCACTGTGGCCAATAGAAAAGCAAGATAGGCAGGTCTTGGAGACAAGGAAGAGAAAGTAGTTAGGAGGAGTCAGCATGTAGAGCCTAGAGGAAGCAAGACGCCAGCCCTGGCTCTCCGATAAGATGACCACGTGGAAATACTTAGATAAGTAGAAATAATTAAGACAGAGCTAGCCCATAAATAATAATGGTAACTGGCCAACAGGATTGTATCAAACACAGAGTCTCAGCGTGCTATTGGGGCACGCGTGGCGGTAGGACCAGGCGGCTGGTGGGGAGGAACAGAGAGTGGGACCAGTCCAGTGGTGGCAGCAGCAGAGAAAAACCTGCTTGTAACAAACTCTTAACAGTGGGATTTGAAGTCAGGGATCATCTATGATTTTTTTTTTGCCTGAGCTTGGGACCCTTTTCCTCCTATTGGGTTGCTCATCCATGCCACCTTGATATGAGGGTTTGTGCCTAGTCTTATTCTTTTGCCATGTTCAGTTGATAATCATGGGATACTTGTCTTTTTTTTTTTAAGCGAAATGGAGGAGGAGTAGATCTAGGGGAGAAGGGAGGTTGGGGGAGTGGGAGGAGAGAAGGGTGGGGAGGCTTTGGTTGTGATAATTGTGACAGAACAATAAGAAAACAACAGCATTAGCAAAAACTAAATAATAAATAAATAAATGAGAAATAATAGTACTATTTTTAAAGAAAGAACTAAAGAAAAATTAGATAATTACTCAACATAATCGGAAAGTTTTAACACAATTCTGTCAGTAAAAATATCCACAATTCAAACAAAACTACCAATAAGCTAACCTAATTAGCAGTTAAGAAACAGAATTTAAATAACCAAAACTTATCTACAGAAACAAAAGAAGAAGAAATAACAGATGTCTCTGAGACTGAGGCATTAAGGAATGAGTAGAGAAGAACATGAGACAGTCAGTCCACCATCGTGAAGTTAATCATTAATATCTCTTAAAGACTAGGTGACTGCATTTTCTCAAAATGAATACACAAGAATATCATGTATAAATATTTGATCAAAGGAGAAAAATTTGAACAAATATTTAACTTTGTACAATATGCATACTGAAGTATTTAGAAGGAAGTGGGCTGCTGTCTATAAGTTACTTAGAAACACATAAAAACTACAAGTGTTAATAGAAAGAGATGTGAACAAACAGGTCAGCATGTGGCACAAATAATAAAAACAACCAGTAATAAAAATGGAATTAGAAAGTAGATGACTAGGAACCATAAAACTATTTAATTTTTATGTTTTAAGGTAGAAAAGTTAGGTAATAAGTTAGAGGATGATGGGAAAGTAAAATAACAACTTTATACAAATAAAAGCAAACTACAATTATTTCGTCAGAGTGCAAGTACCAAATAACGGAGGAAGAAAATTGTTCAGGTTAAAGCAAAATGATCCAATTGATTGAATAAATAAATAAATAAATAAATAAATAAATAGGTAAATGGAAAGTACTCCTCACTTGTTAATTCATTTAAACACAAGCAAATGATTAAAGCTACTATTCTCCAATGTATTTGATGATTTGTACACTATTTCAAAGAAGAATGAATGGTATTAGTGGCACAAAGACAAAGATATGTACATGATGACATGTTTAAACTCTGATAATTTAAAGAAATTTGACACCAAAACCAAAACAAAGAGATGTGGCTTATAAACTAATAGTGTAAATAATATATAAACACCTGTATTTGGTCCAAAATACCCGTTGAAGGCAAGAGAAAAAGAAAATTAACAGTTAAAAAATGGACAGCTTTAAACACGACCATACTGATAAATACATTTGATGTGTGTGTTCTATACATCTTGGTTAAAAGGCAAGTATAAGGAAGACTCACCTATATGCATGCTACAAATAAAAAGTCAACTTAAATACAAAACCATATGTATGTTAATAAGAAAATGGAAAAATATGTAAAATGTAGAGCCTTCCATTGGCCCTAGAAGGTTATAATATCTATCTTAGAAGTATTTTTTTTAATAGATCTAAAAATGTTGACTATAAGAATCGTAGAAGAACTATATTGACAGGAGAAACTTCAAAGTAAGCAATATTATTACCAGTAATGAAGAGCAATGTGTCATTAAAAAAATCACCATAGATGAATCAGACTTCCCAATATGTATAAAAAAAAACATTAAAACATAATATGGGCTGGAGAGACAGCTCAGTAGATAATAATACTGGCTGCTGGCTGCTCTTTCAGATGGCTTGAGTTCAATTGCCAGCACCCACATGATAGCTTACAACCATTCATAACTCCTGAGCCAAGGAATCTGATGCCCTCTTCTGGCCTCCATGGGCACCAACACAAACACAAAGACAAACACTCAAAATACCCATATGCATAAAACTGTTTTTTTTTTTTTTTTTAAAAAAAAAGTATTTTTGGAAAGGGTCCATAATAATCCTATATGTACATGAATCCAATAAGAAAATTTGAAATCCAGAAAGCAAAACTAATAAAGATATAAACAGACAGACCTACAAGTAAAGTAGAGAATTCAATCAACTCTCCTTCTGTAGCTGAAAGACCATGAGACAAAAATTCAGTAAGATGCACAAAGTTTGACTAGCACTGTCAAGCAGCATGAGCTAACAGATACTCATAGAACATGAAGCCCTTGAATCCTCTCCAGCATATCCACTAGGTCAGGCACATGCTAACCTATAAAACAAATATAAGTTCAAAATAACTTAAATCATACAAGATGCAGACATTTTAATGAACACTGGAGTTAAACTAGAATTTAATTTTAAAAAAGTCTTCAAAAATTTGTAAATTTAAAAAATAATATTCCATATTGGCCCCACAAAATTACCGAGAAAATATTTTGAATTCAATCAAAATGGAAGCACTACAGATTACACTGCATGGGTGAGCTGAAGTGGCTTTGGAACTGAAAATTTAGAACTTTGAATACTTATATTAGAAAAGAACAAAGGTCATGACTGAATGACTGAAGAAAGCATCAGCAAACTATGACACTATGATCTTAGTAATTTATAAATAAAGTTTTATTGAAATGCAGCAACATCTATCCATACATGTATTGTCTATGGGTGTTTTCATTACTACAGAGTGTGAATTGGAGAGTTGCAACAGAAACTTTATGACACCCATGCTGAAGCCAGAAGTATATACTACTAGATCCTTTAGGGAAAAGCTGCTAACACTTGATCTAAGATACCATTTCTAGAAACGAGGATCAGAATAAATACATTATAATGAAGATGAACTTGGGAGAAAGTGAAAAACAAATCAATGAAACCAATAGCTGTATCTTTGAAATAAATCAATTATATTCATAAACTTCTAGTCAGATTCGCCAAAGCAAAAAGTTCATGGGGAGTTCAAAATCCCCATGTCAGAAATACAGTTTGGAAGCATCCCGAAGATGATGATGTGCAATAGATGAAGGGTTATTACAAAACACACAGAGAGAGAGAGAGAGAGAGAGAGAGAGAGAGAGAGAGAGAGAGAGAGAGAGAGAGAGAGAAGAAAAAGAAAAAGAAAAAGAAAGAGAAAAAGAAAAAGAAAAAAGAAAACCCAGAGTTGATTTACAACTCTCAACTCTTTAAAGGGTTCCAATTGTTTTACTGAACTCAACTTTCTTCACTATGAAAAAAGTAATGCTGTATAGTCAAACATAGCTAGAACCTAGTCCCAGGGAAGATTGTTTTAAATAATTTCATTCAAGTCCACATTTGTTATCCTTCAAAAAATCTTTTTATTCTACGACTATTCTTTCAGTCTTCCAGGGTTAGTGCCTTGTCTATTTCCTGGAAATACATAGTGCAGGCTGTAAGTGGAGTTTAAGTGAGAATAGTGTCTTACTATATCTCAGAGAGCAGGCAAATGTTCAGAGCCGATTTTTTACTCTTGAAGAGTGATAATGGGGGTGGTAGAAAAGAAGAAAAAAAAATACACATCTCACAGAGCAGGCCAGGAAAGTGTCATCAGATAGAACTGTGAGCTGTGATGAGTTAATACTTTTTAATATATTCTGGCTCTGTTTTAAAACAGCCTGTTTCTTAAAAACCATTCTAATCTGGATTACCACTCTCTCAATTACCATCTCTTAGATAAGCGCGCATATATGAAACATTTTGCAGTAGAATTACCATTTTCCAGGTCCTGATGGACTAGATTTTAGTCTTGTCCTATTTTTGACCAAATATATATATATATATATATATATATATATATATATATCTTTATTTAAATCAATCATGAAGTTGTTCAAAACTTTTAATCATCACACAGAGATGTGGCACCTATCACTGTCCTTATGCCTTACCGTAAGATTAAGATGACACAAACAGACATGAGGGAGGGGAGAGGGATGAGTTTCACCTTCAAAATTTGAGCATTCTGATGGTATTTTCTATGTGAAAAGTTTAATGAAAAAAAAGTAGATTGCTCTAATTTGGGATGTATAAGTCACTGCAAATTTAAATTGTTTTAAAAAATAATAAGCAAGCTCTTGAGTCATGCAGAATGATTCACCCATGAATTCTTGAGAGGATTAATTTAAAACAGCTCCAAAGAGACAATATCCTGGCATGCCTACTCTCAGAGAGACAGAAGAGAATAATAGAAAAGGTGAGTGATTTTAGAGGGGGGAAAAGTGAAGAATGAGGGCATGCGGAGCCTTTCTAGCCAATGAGAGCAGGGAAGTAAGGTGCAGGATGGGAAGCTGCAGTGTGGGCTTCTGGGGGAATTGTCTAACTGCCTGTTTCACACTCCCATCCATGTCCCTTGTTCATTTCCTGCTTACTGGACCCTTAAGGGAAAGAAGACACTTGGATTGTTCACATTCTAGGGACCAGGAAGCCCCCAGATTTGTGACCCAACTCTGAAAACAAGAAAGGTACAGAATTCAGTCATGGCTTTGTCTTCTCTTTTCTAGTACAGAAAAGCTAAGCTCTACTTCAGCACAGAAGATACCTTGATATCTCTTCCCACAGATCAAGTGCATATTCCTTACATCACTGTTACCTGGATCCCTCGTGGGTTTCTATGAGAGCTGCACTAACGCGTGGGGTGTTGGGAAGCCCTTGATCTGCCTCCTCCCTGGTGCCTGTTTGTCAGACATTTGACGGCCTTTCAGAGATAAAGTGTCTGGATCTAGGAGTCTGGCTTATCAGTGCTCTCACATGATTCGATTCATCAACTATTGAGTTATTAAGATTTTAGGAAAGTAGAGTATTTTGGAGTTTTGCCATGCAGTTGGGACTCAAGGCACCAGCTAACAGAGAATTGTTTCCCTTTGCTCTGCCACACCCAGCCCCTTTCTAGGTCTCCAGACTTAATCAAGGGAAGGTATGTGAGCCAAGATGATATTTAGGTATTCCTAGGTAATAAAAGCATCTCTTGTATACTACTTATAAATGTATCTCGCTATCTTAAATTTAAGATAAACCTAGAAGTTTAGAGAACTGGCTTTAAAAAAAAAGAAAGAAAAAAAATTTACTATATAGCAAGGTAAAGCAGCAGAAAGGTCCAAAAGAAACCTCAAAGATGAAGGCAGAAGATGTGACATGCCATGTGCTTTGTTATTAAAAATTTTGCTTTCTTGTTTTAGTTTATCATTCATTGATACTTGAAAGTTGACTTTGTTATTCATTACAATAAGCTATCTCTATGTGTGAGAGCATATCTGAAACTTAAGAATCCGTGAGTATGAGAGTCCACTCCTGACGACTATGGCCATCAGCTGGTGGAGCCTAAGCTAGAGGAGAAGATAAATGGCCTCTGGCTTCTATTTTTATACTCTGGCTCCTTTCCCAAAAGGCTTGCAATCGTTCTCTTAAACCATGCCCCCAAGCCACAAAATGTGTTAGACAGCACAGGTCCTACAGCCTCCCTAATCATGACCTTCCTTGTCCAGTTCCGCAACCCCCAAGTTTCTGATTTGTAACAAGGGACTGGTTTCCAATAAGCAATGTACAGATACCACTGAGAAAAAGAGGCTCAGGTGAGTCTTCACTGCCTGGAAGAATTTCCTGAAGGAAAGGAAGGAAGAAAGAAAGGAAGGAAGGAAGGAAGGAAGGAAGGAAGGAAGGAAGGAAGGAAGGAAGGAAGGAAGGAAAAAAGAAAGAAAGGAAGGAAGGAAGGAAGGAAGGAAGGAAGGAAGGAAGGAAGAAAGAAAGAAAGAAAGAAAGAAAGAAAGAAAGAAAGACACAAAAAAGATCACTCAAAAGGAAAATACTCTCAAGTGGCATCTATAAATAACAGGTACCCTGTAGGATTATGTTTGTCTCCTTTGTGTGGGTTTTTATGGTGAGATATTCAAAGTCACATTAGAAAAGCCTAGAACTGCCTCTAGGTCACACAGAAGTAGGGGAAGTCCCTGTTCAAAGAGCTCACAGTGACCTATCCAGAGACAAAACTTGGGACAGAGGCAGAGCCAGAAAAAAAGTTCTAAGAGACCTGACACAGAAAATAAGCCTGCACTGTTCTTTCAATAAAAAGCCAGGGATATGTGCAGCAAGAATTTCTATTATCACAGTATTTCTTTCACATTGGTCTACCAGCTAAAGTCAGAGAGTTCCCAGTTAACTTAGAGTTGCTAAGTAAACCTCGAAACCTCTCTCTCTCTCTCTCTCTCTCTCTCTCTCTCTCTCTCTCTCTCTCTCTCTCTCTCTCTCTCTCTCTCTCTCTCTGTGTGTGTGTGTGTGTGTGTGTGTATGTGTGTGTGTGTGTCTGTGTGTCTGTGTGTCTGTGTGTGTGTGTTGAGATAAGGTTTCTAGGTATAACAATCCTGGTTGTCCTGAAACTCAGTTTGTAGACCAAGTTAACCTCGAAATCACAGAGATCCACCTGGGAATGCTAAGACTAAAGGCATGTGACCACCACCCAACTAACTTTTAATTCATATATATCTAGTGTTATATTGGTGACACATGAAGACTAAAAATTTATTCATAATTTACCTGAAACTCAATTTAACTGGGTCTGTGTTTCATTTACTTCTGACTTATCTTTCCAAATTATCTGCAAATGGCCTCTGCTAGATTTTTTGTTTAGTTTTTTTGTTTTGTTTTGGTTTTTTTGTTTTTGCCATCATCCCAGACATGTCCTCTGAACTCCAGACCACCTAAAATCAATTTCTTACTTAAGATCTTCGCTTTAGTGGGCATTTAAAACTTAACTGAATTAATCAACTCCTTTAATCCACAGCCTAGCTTCTGCCATCTGCCAGCAGCCCCCTCCTCTCCCTAGACTGGATTCCCCTGCAATCTGTCTCACCCCTGAAATGTCCATTGCTTAAGTCAAATAATGTCCTTTTAGCTTACAATTCTCTGCTACTTTAAATTCTTTGTGTTTTTGTATAACTTAAATGAACCAGAGAAGTTCAAGATTTTGTCTCCCTGTAAACTTGAGGCTAGACAAGAAGCCTTGGGCAGTTCAGATGATGGTGAAATAATTCCCAAGGGTGTCTACACAGTTTCTTCTAGGTCAGAGATATTCTCCATTGGAACCAGAAAGGCTCTTGCCACATTTGTGCCCATCAACCAATAAATGACTGTGCCTAAGGAGGACAAAGGTGGCAACAGCTTTTGCATTTCTAAGCTCAGCCCGGGGGTTTTCACTTTCTCTTGCAGAAGTGACTCTGAGTTTTCTGAACTGATAATTGTTGCTGGGGGTGGGGAGAAGACATCTTACTACCTGATACCCTCCCCACCACCCATATGTGTTAGTAAAGGGCATACTTAGCTCTGTACTTAGAGAGTAATGCCATGGAACTTTCTGGGCTCTCAATAAAAATTTCATGACCAAAGGACAAAGAAATGGCATGACATCAGAAGAGAATACACAAGGTGTAACCCTGCAAGATCTTAGGGCATCTCTTGCCCATTCTTTGCTTGGTAAATTCTGTGAGGCCTCATCTTGTCAACAACCAAGTATCTAAGAGTCATGTGACCAGAGAAGCCCTTTTAAGCAAGCTAGTACAGACCAGTGAGTACTTTTTCTAAGATTCCACCAGCTGTTATGACTCTGGGATTCTCAAAGAAAAACAGTCATGTCTTCTGTGACTCTAAGCACATCAAAGGTAACAGAGATGCTGGAAAGGATCAGTCAAAGCACGAATGATCAGCTACTTTACCATGCTTTTGTATACCAGGGCCCTAGACCTGACATGCAGTAGAGCTAGCTTGGAAGCTGGTGCTTTCTGTCCCACCGTTTCACTATGTCATCATGCCAAGAACAACTTCCCATATAACATGCCAACAATGTCAATAATATTTGTAAATGGTCTGTAGGATTAACTAACAACATAACTTACAAAAAGAGGCTAAAACACCATTTAATTTGGGGAGAAACACTGAAGAGGGCCTGGAGCCATGGTCCTTGCCTGTGTTACTCCAGTTCCAGGGGATCCAACATCCTCTACTGACCTCAGGCACCAGGCAAACACATGGTATTTGTACTCACACACACACACACACACACACACACACACACACACACATACAGGCATATTTTCATGCACATAACATAAACATAAATAAATCTTTAAAGATTAATCAAAGAATTTTATAAAACCTGTAACAAATAATGTCTTGTTCCATTATTAATAGATAATAATGCACATTGCTTATGTGGGATACAAAGAGGCTTCAAGTTTCCTAAAGAAATCTGGAAATAATTGTATTGGATAGAAAAGTTAGTTACAAAAGTTCAACTTTAAAAAGTTTGCCATTATTTTGACACATTAGTTCCACATTATGTATTTTTCTGGTATCTCAGTTTTTAAGGAAACAATCAAATTTAAGTGAAACATATATATTGCATTGTGTGTGTGTCAATATATATATATATATTGCCTTTTAGTGTCAAAAGTTTCCATGCCTTGTCAAGAACATATATTTTTATTTTGGTGTGCCTTAGTTTCTCAAACTTTCTAAAAAGTGTGCTATAGAACAAAACATATCTCTCAAGCATACATAAAAAAGTATAATTAGTTTTGTGTCTTAAAAAATAGACTCCCAATAAAAAAAGATAACTCAGTTAACCTAGAGAGATGGGTTCACAAGTAGCCAATCAAAATTGTGATACTTTGAAGTCTGCTTTTGGGGTTTTGTAGTTTGGAGGTTAAATTCAAGTTTTCAAGAACATACATATAAGTATGTTCACAGAGTTCACAGAGTGTTCATATATTTTCTAGGGAGATTTTCCCACAGTCAGCTCTGTTCCCATCGAAGAATGTTCTAAACTCCAACTTCCCCGAATTGTCTTCCTGGCTGCATTAGAGTAACTGCTTTCCTAAAGATGGGTGGAGTGTTTTCATCCTCCAAATTTATCGCTTAATTCTTTCCAATTATCACTTTTTAACTTGAATATTGTACTTGGTAATTCTCTGAGGCCATCTGAAATCTGTACATGACAGCAATCATACTATTCAAAACATTCTCTTGCACATGTCACCACGAGGAAAACTACCCACCCTGAGTATAGCTATTAATGTCAAACAGATTGTCATCTGTATAAAAAAAAAAAATCAAAATCAGCTTCGGACAAAGTACCGCTCTATGGAAAAACACCAGTTTTTTTATGTGCAAATGTCTTCAATGTCTGGTTGAAATTTTAAAAAGACTGAGTTAGGGAGGAATCTGTCCCTGTTCTCTGCAATCCAGGGCAATGTACAAATAGTTTCAGAGCTAAAGATTTCAAGTCAGAGTAGACTATGATTGTTTTGTTTTTGTTTTGGTTTTTGGTTTTTTTTTTTTTTTTTTTTGTTCTTTTTACCAAGGATGCATTTGCCCCAGTTTCTAGTAAACACTGTAAAAGAAACGTTTGGATTCTAGCTCGGGTCGAGGACTCTATTTAGCCTATCCCAGCACAGACCTGTTATAAACGCTGGGACGCTTGCCATAACCCCGTCCCCCTTCCGGAAACTGAGTAAAAACCATTACCTCGAAAGCAATGTGCGTTGCAAGCCACGCAAACTTAAGCCCCCTTTCCTGCCTCCCTAGATTGGTACCAACAGCCTTCGGAATATATTTCACCTCCTAAAACTCAAAAGTAAGTTGCCGCCTCCTCCACCACCACCACCACACCATGCGCCCACCCTTGTGCGTCTCCCTGGCCCTCCACTAGGAGCCACCCCCAGAGCGCACCTGCACTCCTCCAAGTCCCTGCAGTGTGAAGTACTGCCGCCCAGCTCCCAGCAGAGCACGCACCTACAAATGCTCCCCTACTCCCTCTGCTGCAAACTGCCCTCAAATTAATCATCCACCTCGGCCCCTCTCTCTAAACTCCACGCCCCTGTCTCTTTCTTTTTCTCCCCTGATGATTCGGTCCCGCAAACACCTGTACACCCACCCCTTCAACTGCCAGACATCAGGTGCCCACGCTGCGCCCTGCCCTGCGCCCCCTCAGCCCGACTGCCGCTTCCCTCTTGGCTTATAGGACGGCCACCTGGCTCAGAGTACCTTCAGTCACCCATGCTCAGCTGCAGACGGCCCCTACTACCACCCTCACCAACACCAAGAAGAGACACCCACAGTACCTGCCGCGAGCTGGGCCGTCAGGGCCACCAGCAGGAGGGCCAGGCTCCGTGCGAAGCCGCGCGCTTGGGTCATGGCCACCAGGCGGCCGCGCGGGGCTGCCGGGCCCCAGAGCTCAGCGGGGTGACCGGGTGGCGCGGGCCGCTTTGAAGTTCCCGGGGCACAGGAGGGGAGCGCAGCCGCGACACCCTTCGGAAGTGCGCGGTTGGCTCTAGTGGCAGCGGGCGCTCCCCTCCGTCGCCTCCCCCATCCCACGCCCCCCGCGGCTGGCGACGCGCCGCTCCTGCCACTGGCCCCGCGGGCTGCCTCGAGGGACAGGGCCCGCCCCTGCCGCGCCTCCGCGGGCACCGCTGCCAGCCAGCCGCCCGAGGGCGGGGCAGGAGACCGAGGGCGGAGGGGTGGCGGGGAGGTGACACCTCTCGTAGGCGAAGAGGAGCGGGCCACAGCACCAGGTCCCCGAGATTAGCTTCTCCTTGTGGGGGTGGGAGTGGGGGGATAGGAGAGCAAAGCCCTTTTGAGACTTTAGAGACACGTAGGAAGGCAGCAGCTGCTTTCCTACATTCTACAGAAGATCCACCTTTCTAGCTCTTTCTACATTCGTTTATTCGTCCCTTGTTCCTAAATGTAACTAGACTGAGTCCTGGGAATACCTGTTTCTTCAGGTTTGTCCCACCACCCATCATCTTGAGAGAGTGCACCCTCCCTGTGGATCCCCCCCCCAAAACAACCTCCTGCACCATTAACTTTTGACCTACAGCTCTGCTTTACCAAACAAACTTATTCATTCATATCTTCATCCGAAAACTTCCTGTGCCCTAAAAATGACTGCACAAAGCTGAGCCAACTGTGCCAAGTTGATATGGCCATCTATAATGAGTAATGGAAGTAAAGGACCAGACTTGTAGAAGGTATTTAGCACCGGGGGTAGGGTGGGGGGGGGGAGTGGGGGTGGAAGGAGAATTGCTTAAATCATAGAAAGTCAGTTGAGTATTTTTTTTTTAACACTACCACCCCCTGCACAGGCACCCTCCTGCAAGGACTAACTGTCAAATGGCTGCACTTCCCACCTAGATCAGGATCCAAAAGATTAGGGTAGCCATTACCAATTAAATAGAAGCAATGATAAACTTAACTTACCCATGCAGCCTGAACATAAAAGTGAATGGGGTTATTTTCATCTGAATAATACACAAAACCAAGACTACAGCTCGGTGCTATCGCTGATATTAGAAGGCTCGAGTGATTGAGTCATATAAATTAATTGCTGCAGAGTAAGAGATACTTCTTCACCCACCCATCTTAGCACTAAATAACAAACGTTCTTTGTGAAGCCTAGGAAACCCCGGGATAAGATGGCTTCACTGTTAAGGGATGATGGCACTGTTGGAGTTGGAGGCGGGATGCGTGATGAACTTCCAAACACGATGGTGGCAGTTCTAGTGAGCTTTCTTACCACACCACAGAGGATGAATCAAAACATCCCTGGGTATAAAAAGACTTCGTCCTCACTTCATTCTAGATCCAAAACCAAAAAAAAAAAAAAAAAAAAAAAAAAATACAAAACAAAAAAAAAAACAAAGAAAAAAATGGAGATGTGGTACACATCTGAGCCCTTCCAGGCACCCACAGCAGACACCTTTTAAAATTGGCAAGAAAACGCCAGGGCACAATATCTCTTGGCTCAGTCTTGGCCCACAACTGGCTTCTGAGTTGGCGCTTGAGCAGAAGTAAGTGCTCTCTGGGTCTGCTTTAGAACAGACAAGATAAACAAACAAACTGTGAGATTGTAGGAAGCTGGGGCATGGCATAGAAGCCAGGTGTTTATTCCCAAATGTTTGTCTTTAGTACAGAAAGCCTGTCTGCAAGTTGTCCTCTGCAAGTTGGAATGCTCTTGTTTTCTAAGAAAGCAAGGTTTTTATGCCAAGCAGTCTGATGTTGAATAACTTTAACACTCCCAACGAACTCAATGGTTTTCTCTCAGTCTGGTGGTGCACTGTCAATATGGTCTCTAAAAACAGCAGGGGGATATTGAGTGAGCGCTCACAAAGTGTCCAGAGCAAATCGACATGTGCCATAAGTATAAAATCTATGCCATGTTGCAAAGACTTACTGCAAAGGTCATAATGTAAGATACATTATAAACAAATTTGCATTTACAAGTCAAAACTATAACATTTTGGGAAAGTGGAATAAATACATCAGAATTTATGTGGCAGTGGTCTCATAACATTATAAGAGAAACAAACAAAAAAAATCTTGTTTTCTAATAACATCAATCAATTCATCAGATAATTGTAGCACAGAACATACACTTTTAAATGTTTTGTTATGTCAATTTATTTATTGAGGATGGGGCAGTGTGTGTGTGTGTGTGTGTGTGTGTGTGTGTGTGTGTGTGTGTGTGTGTGTTCGATCCAGAGCATGCCTGTGGAAGTCATAGGACAACTTGAAGATGCCAGTTTTCTGGCTCACAGGAATTTAACTCAGGCCTTCTATTAGACTTTGACAGGGTAAATGCTGAGCTGTCACAACAGCAGCCCCAAAGACTTTGTTTTGTTTTATTTTTTGCTTTTTTCGGGGAGAGGGTTTCAAGACAGGGTTTCTCTGTATTGTTTTGAAGCCTGTCCTGGAACTAGCTCTGTAGTCCAGGCTGGCCTCAAACTCACAGAGATCGGCCTGCCTCTACCTCCCAAGTGCTGGGATTAAAGGGGTGCACCACCAACGCCTGGCTAGCCCCAAGACTCTTACTTTTGATGGGATACTAGTGGGAAAAATAAAACCTACTGTACTAGCAGTCACATACAGTTGTGCACAGCATATGCTACTTGATGACAATAAGTGATTGTGCCTGGTTTACATATTTACTATATTATATTTTTATTATCACAAAGTGCATTCCTTCCATTTAAACATATTCAGATCTAGTGGGATCCTGAAAAAGGCATTGTTATGACAGAAGATGGCAGCTTCATGATCTTACTGATCTTGAAGACCATCCCCAGGGTCTGACTGTATATACTAAAGGTTGTCACCAACAGTGATGATAACATTGACCCCATGTATGCTCTGTATCTTAGTTTTAACAACCAAAGATTGAAAAGTAAAGTGGACATGTGTTCTCTGTCCTCCACATACACTCCCTTGTCCTCCATGGGTGGGTGGGTAGATGGATGGATGGACGGATGGACGGATGGATGGACGGATGGATGGAATAAACTATTTTAAGAAAACTAAAATTTTAAATAGATTAAATCTTACGTAATAGAGATGTGAAGAAAAATGGTAACATTTGTGTTTGAAGCTAATTGACATTGCAAACAAGTCAAGAAAATTTCAACAAAACGAAGGTTTTTCTAAACTGAGCTACATTTATTATTGAAGGGAAAACAATGTTTTTAATTTTTACAAGTCAGATAGTACACAGTGAAATGTAATGCCTTCTAGTTCACTAGCTGCTCACTTGCAAGTGTCATGGAGCAATCCATAGTTCTTTGCCTAGAACAAATTTTCTTCTAAGTAAGGGCCTCATGCACTTTATCACACTGTATTTCACACTGGCTTTCCTATATTTGGATATAGTTAAACACAAAAGCACTGAGCATTCTGACATAGTTGTCTAGAGATTCAGTTCAGAAACATGCTGTGCAATTTGTAGCATAAGAGCAAAGGTCGTGCCATATAATGTAGGTGTGTAGGAGGCCACACTACCTAAGTCACGGACAAACACTCTCTAGTGGTTCCACAGCAAAGAAATTGCCCAGTGACTCATTCCTCACAACTTATGCCTTTGAAAGGAGTATATTACTATATGATATAGAAGTTGTATCTGTCCCTTTTTACTTTTTAATCTGTGCCATGTTTTGCATAAGTGTTCCCTACAGGTTAGTGTGGTAAAAGATTGACTGTTATCTGTGCTCCTACTGGCATACAGAAGTGACTCTGAAAAGTTGAGTCTCTAAGGGAGTCTAAAGACCTTTAGGTCAGGGGACATATCCCTGAGAAATAAAGTGAGAGCCATGATCTTCTTCTTCTCTCTTTCACCTCCCATTCATGAGGTAAGCAGTTTCATTCTACTGATTTCTCCCATCTTAATGTGCTGCCACATGTCCAAAGCAACAGGGCCAACAGATAGTACTCTAAAATCTTTAAACATTCGAGTTAAAATAAAACTTCTCTGGGCTGAGAGAATAGATCCATCCCTACATTGCCTGCCATGGAATAATGAGGACCGGTTTCAGCTCCCAAGGGCTCCCATAAGGCATACATCTATAACCTCAGCACTTTGAAAGGAGACAGACATAGGTAGATCACAGAAGTGCTTTGGCTAGCTGAATTGATGGGTTCAATGAGAGACTGTGTCTTTAAAAAAAAAAAAAAAGATAAGGTGAGACGCAATAAACTAAGACACTTAGTGTTGATCTCTAGCTTCCACACCTACACTTACGCATACACAAGAACCTGTGCAGGTAACACACACGCACACACACACAGAGGTGGAGGGGAGGGCTTCTCTTTAGAATTCGATTATCTCAGATTTTGCTGTATTTGATAGAAAAGTGACTGTGTATTTTGTGTGTGTGTGTGTGTGTGTGTGTGTGTGTGTGTGTGTGCATGCAAGTGTGTACATGTGTGTGCCTGTAACTTACAAGTGATTCTGCAGAGTCCAGAGGAGGATACTGGATGCCATTTTCTATCCCTTCATACCTTATTCTCTTGATACAATGTCTCTTCCTGAACTTGAAGCTTGCCCTCCCATCAGCCACCTGACCCCCATTAGATTGACTATCCAGGAAACTTAGATAACACCCTGTCTCTATTTGTTTATGTTGTTGAGTATCACTTTAACTATGTAAAGATGTGTTACATTTGTTTATGTTGCATTTGTTTAATGATGTAAAGATACATTGCTTTGCCTGCCTAAAGCACCTGATTCTTCTAATAAAAAGCTGAATGGTCAGTAGATAGGCAGTAGAGGAATCGGCAGGCAGAGAGAATAAGTAGGAGAAATCTAGGCTTGAGAGAGAAAGTAGAGAGAACAAGAGAGAAAGAAAGGGAGACACCCAGGGCCAGTCAGCCAAGCAGTCACCAGTCAGACGGACAGAGTAGGACATAAAGAATGGAAGAAAGGTTAAAAAGCCCAAGGCAAAATGTAGATGAAGTAAAACAGGTTAAATTAAGTTATAAGAGCTAGTGGGATAAGCATAAACTAGGGTGAGCATTCATAACTAATATGATTAGTGGCCTCAGATCAATCGGGCTCTACCCTTCCTCTACTTCACGCTGGAGTTCCAGGCATGTGCAGCCATGACCTGCTTTTTTAGCTGGGTGCTAGAGACATGAACTCAAGTCCGCATGATTGCAAAACTGAGCATTGCTACTCACCAAGCAAACTTCTCAGCCCTTAAAGTGACTTGATGTTCCATATTGTACATGAAGCTCACAGTCTCTCTCTTTTGGACCGTATTGACTTAAAGAATTCTCCTGACATGGTGGAGTTGCTTACCTTGTCATGAACTAAAGCTGAAAGAACAGGAAATATCTTTCCAGTCAATGTATGGTCAACCAATGAAGAATCATAAATTTTAGAATTTTGTGTGAAAAGTTTTGTGATGCAATCTATGGTTAATGGGTCAAGAATTTAAGCTTTTGACCTGAAGGTATGGCTCAGCAGTTGAAAACACATAGTGATCTTTTAGAGGACCTAGGGTTGGTGTCCAGCACCTACATGGGACAGCTTACAACCACCTGTAACTGCAGCCCCAAGGGATCTGATGCTCTTTTTTGGTCACTACAGGCATATCCACACACAGACATACACATATCCACATATTTTTTTTTAAAAAAAAAATCTTAAAATATAAAGCTCAATTTTAAAGAATATTCTAAACTAGTTTTTGAAAAACAGACCATATTTCCTATCTTTTATGAGTATCCAATGTCGATACCATGAAAATTTTGAAATACAAATTTAACCACTGTAAATGTATTGAATACCTAATAAATTTGGCAATGACAAATGCTCTTGATATGTTAGAGTCCTTAATGCTGTCTTCCTAGAAACTGAGAGATCTTGTGACATTTCCCAACATATATGGGAACTACACACATGAACAAACATATATGCACACACACACACTCACACGAGCATAAACACACACCTTTATGAAAAACATTTGTCTTAATCTTTTAAAATGAGCCTTTTGTATTGTGTTTTGGGACAGAGACTCACTGTTTAGCTAAGGCTAGCCTTGAATTGATCGTTCTACTTCCATCTCGTAGGTACTACAATTATAGACATATGCCACTACACCCAGCTTCAATGATATTAATAATAAAATCAAATCATCTTCATAGCACAAGAGCTGCTCGTGTAATTTAATATAAACAATGGAAATCCATAATTCATCTGATAAACATGTCTTTCATATTTTTGTACATAACAGAAAATATTTCACATGCAAGACTTTTAAATTCCACTGGAGAGAAATTTACATGCAAATATGTTTCTCAAGATTTAACATCTCCCCTCCTTTAATCATCTAGTTGTACAATCCATTGCCATAGCAACTCGCTACTGTAACTCCCAAATTCTCATAACCAAAAGAAAACAAATAATTAAGGGGTTCATAACCCCTCACTCAACAGACTGAATAAATCTTATATAAGCAAGAGAAGCAAGAATCAGGATGTTAAAACACAGAAATACAACACATATCATTCTAAATGAGTAAGACAAATGGGTGTAATGCCTGAATATGAAGACTGTATATTTGAGTATTGTTTAGGAGCTTTTATCATACACACTTCTCACTATTATCCATTCCAGAAACTCTGATGCTGTGTGTCTTTATTTCTCACTTCTTTTTGAATCATTGTCTTATCATGAAGTGAGAGCACACTACCGTAACCTGCTAGGCACTATCAAGGCCTAATCTTTCATTTTACTTCAATTTTCCTTCATGAAAAGCCTATGACCATGACAGAAATATATGGCATGGCCCTCTCCATTTATCTCATATTTTAATCTCAGAAATCTCTGAACTAAGAAAACTTGGGTTTACACCTTTAGGGTTTTTTTTTTTTAATTCATTCTTGTTTTATAAAAATTCTCTCAACGTCCACCTTCAAAGAGTGTACCACACAAGATGGCCTGGATTTTATAAATAAAGAATAATACACAGGTTTGATGTCCATTATAGACATCAAACAATCTCTTAGCTCAACTGCTGCCCAGAGTGTTATGTTTATATTCAGTATATGCACTTCCTGTTTGTCCTGCCTTCTATAGGCCACACTCCCTCACTCGTTTCCATACCCTCATATTACATCGGCTGTGTTCTTTCCCAATCAGTCAGACCGTTTGAACTTCTACAGATCAAACCCGTGTACTGTGTACTGTGCTGACTAGGTATACTCAGTAGGAACCCTGCGAGCAACAGGTCCCAGATTCAGTCCTCGGGAAGCAAACCACCAGCACTTACATCATTTCTTTAGAGTGGATCTGTAATGACACCCTACACAAGCCAGGCCACCAAGAAAGAGGTAAGAGATCAATGATGACAAACCCACCACTTTCTGTAAAATAGGCTGAAAAAGAACAAAGGTATTAAAATCCCAGGCGAAAACACCATTAGGATTCTGATTATCTTGACCCAAGTACGGAAGTGGTTAAAGGCCTCCCTCCATGAAAAAGTGGCAGCCGCCAATCACTCGTGGCTACTGAATACTTGACCAGGGATGTCTGATTGATATGCACTGTATAAGTTAAGTACATTCCAAACTTCAAAAGCCTAACACAGAAGAAACTTTCAGGAATTGGTTAATAATTTTACATTCATTGCATGTTGAAGTGGCATTTTATATACTAGGTTAAATTAAATATTAAAATTAATTTCATCTATTTTAATGCAGCTCACTAGACATTCAGGTTGCATTTATGAGCCTTACTTTATTTCCATGGCAAAATGTTGCTCTAATCTCTAACGGGACAGCAAGGATTGCTTTCTCTATAGCTGATACATGAGAACAGCCAGACACTTACCTCTGGGCACATTGCTCCAACTTTGGTTATCTTCAACTCCTTTACCTCCTCCATGCTGACACACATGTAGTCAACAGTCAAGTCACTGTTACATTTCTTTTGTGTTGTCATTGTCATTCCTGGTGTTGTTTCCACATTCTGATCTCTGAGTAATTTCATACCTGAGTTGTCATAATTAGCTATTAAATCATGTCTGTCACTTCACATTAGTCGCATCTTAGTGCATCCTCTGGTCCACAACCAAAACAATGTGGTTAGGATCATGTCCCCACTGCCCCAGAATCTTCACTCGCCATCATTGCCTATAGACTCAAGGCTTAATGTCTCCAGTGCACTAATTCCTAGCTTTCTGATATGATCCCTATATGACCTCCAGGAAGGTGCTAAAGTGCTTATGTTTAACTGGGTAATGCCACTTAGCACTTCCTATACTTAAAATTAAAATAGAAAAACTCCTCAAACACAACCATATGGGAGAAAGCATCCCACTAGCCTTCAGATCAAGAACAGCATTACAGGTATGGAACCCTCTGACAACACCCAGCATGTACTTGTGGGTGACTGAAAGTGAAAAGGGCAAAAGCCTTATTTGTGCTACTTACAGGGGTCATTTCCAGCCGGGAGATACTGGAAAGTTCTAGAGCCCCCTCAAGGGTTCCTTGGCCATTCCTTGACTGGCAGATAAGCTCATCCACCCCTCTCATTGTAGGTATTATGTGTTCCAGCCTCCACACCAGCCTCTAGACCTAATCAGCCTCCAAACTCCAAATCTGTGAGTCTTAATAAGAGCTCTGCCAAAATAGGCCAAACGCAACCCAAACCATGAGGCTTAAGCAGACTGCTGTCCTCTCCCATAGTCAGGTCTATCTCCTTGATCTTTGACCTCAATAGATGTTACTACAGAAGGCAGATACTATGCTTTGTCCTTTACCTCTTCCTCCAGCCTCATTCTTCACATCTAATTAACAGCACTTAGTAGTTGCTTAATAAGTATTTGTTAAACAAATGAGTACATGACACTTAGGTTTATCAACCATATTACCCCACACCTTCTCTTCTTCCCAGTTTGTCTTCCTTTTCCTCTGCTCCTCACACATGAGTGCGGTATGTGTTGAACCAAGGAGTTAATTCAACAGCAGCAACATTTTACAACTGCAGACTAACCACTTTGTTCCAAATTGCCAAACCTAAGGCATCTGTATAAAGAAGTAAAGGGAGTGTGGGGGAATGGGTAAAGTTGAAAAGGAGTAAACTCACAGTAATGATAGAGAATCCTTGGGCTCCCACCTCAGGAATCCTAGCAAAACAAAGCAAATAAACAAAAACTAAAACAAAATAAACAAAAAAAAATTGTAGTTCACATCTGTCAAGGCTTATAGTTGTATATAGATGAAGCAGAATTTCATAAGTAAAAGCAGAAAATCAATTTATAAAAACAATCTGATTTGGTCACATCTCCAGAATGGCCAAGAGTCAGATACATGAACAAAAACAATACAACATTCTTCCATATAATGGTCCCTGCAGGGGCTGGAGACACAGCCCAGTGGTTAAGAGCACTTACTGCCCTTGAAGAGTGCACAGGTTCAGGAGCCAGAACCCACATGGCAGCTCATATCCTGTAACTCCAGCTCCAAGGATCCAGGTGTGCTGCTCTGACCTCTGTGAGCACCAAATGCATACATGGCACACAGACAGATAGAGAGACAGATAGACAAGGGACAATATCCGTTGAATAGAAAAATATGTAGATAAAAAAGTTTAATGTCTTTGGGAACGCTACAGCCCTGGTCCTTTACTGATGTGAAGAACACACCTTATACTATAAAGGACATGAGCCTGGATGGGTGTTCATGCTAAGACCTTTGCAATGATTGCACAGGGCTTTTTTTCCCCTCACTAAGATGCAAGGGAAGATGAGAGACTAAAATGGCTGGCTTTTACAGAGATATTCAGAAAGCAGGAGGTAGGGAATTTTCTCAAAATAGAACTAAAGTTCAAAGGGGTTAATCCAAAAAGATAGGCTAGGATCCATAATCCCAGGAGTCTAGTCTCCTTTCTCCAAAATTAAAAATGTTATTGACTCCTTCAAAACCACAGACAGAAACTGAGGATTCACATCTCTTCTAATCCTTACTTAACCATAATTTTACCACAATTTGTATTCAATGATAAAATGAAAAAAATGTACCTTGTTTTTTAATAGAATGCTTTCAGACTATTAAGCAATTATAATTTGTTACTATTAAAATTATCACAAATGGAGATAATAACATTTTGCCACACTCAAAAACATTGATAATTAAGTAGATTATGGAATTCTTAGTTTATTATTTTTTCCCATAGTATACAAAGTAGTGGATTTCATTATGATGTTTTTAAACATATGTGTCATGCTTACTTGGCTCATATCCACACTCTCATATTTAAGTCTCTTTAAACTTAAAAAAAAAAGACATTGAACAAATACATGGAACAAATTCCTGATAATGTATATGAGCAAAGAGTACACTACTAAGCATAATTAAACTTTGCAAATATTTGGGTATGCTGTTATAAATGAAGACACTGGAGGTGTCTTTTTCTGCTAGGGTGATGTCTTGGATTTTATAGGATTATAGCTTCATAACACAGTTAGTAGCTTAGTCCTGCATCCCACTGCTATGATAAAATGCCCTCACACAAGCAACCCAATGGGGAAAAGATGGTTCTGGCTCCCAAGTTCAGGTTGTAGTTCATAACAGAGGGGAAGTCACAGCAGTAGGAACTTGAAGCAGCTCTTCACCACACATCCTCAGTCAGGAGCAGAAAGTGATAATTCATGGGACATGCTACTGCTCCATTCACTTTCTCCCCACTTTCCAGAATCCTCTGCCCAAGGAATAGTGTCACCCACGGTGGACAAGTCTTCCCAGCTCAAGTCACAAACAAATACTTTCACACGCCATTAACATGTGAGCACACACACATACACACAAACTTTAAATACACAATGAATATTTTACATGCTATGAAATTTGACCTTGGGAGGTAAATTTGCTGCACATAAAGCTTGTGGGACACATTTAAACCACAACAGTTAGTAATTTTATGTGCAAATATAAATTGCCCTGGGTTGCCTATTCTTAAATCACATAATTGTGTTTATTCTCTTCTATATTGCTGCCACTTTTTTGTAGGAGAGTCATATAGAGGCTTAGTGCTCTATATATTTTAACATTCTCCCTCAAGAAAAATACATGAATCTTAAAGGAATTTTCAACAGCAATTACTTTCTGGCCTCAAAGAAAAAAAAAAGCTAATTTGTTCTCACATTCAGAAAACACCACTTAAAACTCAGAATTTCAGAAAATAGCTGTCTCCTCAGGGAAAATTTGAAGACTGTAGAAAAATATGGCATCTCTGTCAAATACATTTAAAAGCTACCTGTAAGAAGACCATAGTCTGCTTTAATCAGTTATCCAAAGTAGAGGTTGAGGGCAGTGCCTCTTAGGAATCAAATCTCCTGCCGTTACATGGGCCCAGGGGCACAAGGGAACAGGAGTGGAAGGGAATGTTCACCTCCAATTCCAGACAGCAAGCGCAGACAACTGTTCTAGAATTCCCGGTACTTGCATCCACACAATGGTTGGGCATTTAAACTGGCATCAGAGATAATAAAAAGAGACTCAACAAAAAAAGGGAACATACATCCAGGCAATCCAGCTCATAAAATGTAATTTATTGATGCTTTATCTTGTGTTCTTCTAGGAGCACTTAACTGTTCTCAAGCTCCAAGCTCATTTTTCTGTGAACATTGTGGCAGCGACCACTTTAGCCAGAGGGGAAAGCTGATACCCAAGAATAGCAGGTACTCCCTCTTTTCTTCCCCACACTCTCCATCTAAATAGTCACCCTGTTCCAGTAATCATCCTTCTACACTAGCAATTGACTCTGGGAACAACTCACTCTCTGGTGAAACCCCTCACTCTGCAACCAGCCACACAAGTATGTCTCTAACATTTCTACACACAGCTATCTCAACCCCATTCATGACAGTCAAGTCTGAAGTTAAAAACAACAAAAAGGAGTTTCCCCTGATAAGGATAATTACCTATTATCCTGCTGCAACTGTCTCTTAAGGCCAGAAATATAGTCAAGGCTACAGAAATGTACAGTCAGTTGTTATCTGCTTCTCCAAGGCCTTAGACTATATTGAAGCACATAAATTTCTGCCCGAATCCTGTGCCCTTAAGAAAAAGATAATGGGGTAGAAGAGAGTTCTTCAAAAGCTTTCAAATCCCTCAGACACCCATGGCATAGAAGGAGACAGGAAATTTACCCCTATTTGCTATCTCTGTTTGATTAAGGTTAGTCCACAAATCTTCAAAGGCTTGCATATAAGTCTAAGTCACTTCTATTTTATAATTGTCCATAGGGCCTTGCCCTGAGTTGGTGCACATTGTTTCACTGAGCTTTCCCAAGTCAAAGTCTCCTTGAGTTAACAAAATGTGAATAACGATTAGCTCCTCCCATAGTGACAGTATAATCATACCTCCATGATCTCCATGGCCCCTCGCCGTCCCTCTGTTCCAAGAGAGAATAGTTGTTTGGTTAAAGTATCAAATCACTACCACACCACCTCCACCATGTGACAGCTGTTCACCATGGTCAAGTTGCTCCTTGATTCTCTTCCCTGCCCATTAATTCTCACAGGGTAATTGTGGTAGTCACTTTATAATTAGTTTTAAATGAGGGATTAAAGAGTCTTGAACTTTTCCATTGTCTTCCTTCCTACTTGTTACTAATATTTGTGCCTAGAATTAATTTTCTCAACATTAAATAGGATTTTTTTTTGTTTTTTTAAGACAGGATTTCTTTGTATAACCTTGGCTGTCCTGGAAATAGCTCTGTAGAACAGGCTGGCCTCGAACTCACAGAGATCTGTCTGCCCCTGTCTCCTGAATGCTGGAATTAAAGGTGTGCACCTCAGTGCCAAGCCAAGTAAATTTTTTAATAATTTCCTCATGGTAAAATGTAATAAGTATTTCAAGTAGTACCAATTCAGACAGCTGAACCACACCCATATTTATTAATTATTATTTATAATTATTAATTCAATACTTAATATGTACAAAACACTTGTGGCAGACAATGAGTATATAGTATGAAAATGAAAGATGCCACAGGGCAGTGGTGCACTCAGGAGGCAGAGGCAGGCAGATCTCTGTGAGTATGGGGCTAGCCTGGTCTACAGGGTAAATTCTAGGACAGTCAGGGCTATGAAGAGAAATCCTATCTTGGAGAAAGAAAAAAAAAAGAAAGGGAGGAAGGAAGGAAGGAAGGAAGGAAGGAAGGAAGGAAGGAAGGAAGAAGGAAAAGAGAAGAGGGAGGGAGGAAGGAAGGGAGGGAGGGAGGGCAATGTCATTCATTGTTTATGAATTTTATGTTTGTGAACAGAGAAAAAGTTCATACTCAAGTAGTTATGCAATTAATTTAAATTTAATCATAATAATTAAATTATTTCACTTAATTAAATTATAATACATACTAGAAGAAAGAAATACAAAATATACATAAACCATAATGGAGTTAATATTTCAGCATTGACAAGGAAGTTTTTTTAATTTTTAGCATAGTGAATGTTGAAGAGAGCTCCAAACTGAAATTAATTGGCTCACAGTGTGTGTGTGTGTGTGTGTGTGTGTGTGTGTGTGTGTGTGTGTGTGTGTGTGTGTGTGTGTGTGTGTGTGTGTGTGTGAAGGGCTCAGTGACAGAGACAGTAAAGTTTAGAGTGGCAGGATATGGAAAGCACTAGAGATAAATCCAAAGAAATATCCAGTTCAGGAAGGTTAGACTGGGGATACAGTTCAGTGATAAACCACTGCCTTAAAAGTAGAAAGTCCTAAATCTAATCTCTAGCACAGCAATCAATCAATCAATCAATCAATAGAAAGATAGCTGAGTCAGTAAGGTACTTTCTTGTAAGTACAAGGACAGAAGTTCAAATTCAAAACCTGCTTAAAAACAAAAAGAACCCAGGTGAGGTAGTGTGTACTCATAATCCCACCATTGGGGAGATAGAGATGGGTGAAATACCAAAGCTAGTTGGCCAGCTATTCTAGCCTACTTGGCAAGTTCTAAGCTAGTGAGAGACTCTGTCTCAGAAATTAATTAATTAATTAATTCATTAATTAATTAATTCATTAATTCATTCATTCATTCATGGTAGGTAGCTCCAGTAGTATACGACACAATGGTTGCCTAGCCTCCACACTCTGTGTACTCATTCATGTACATAGAAGTAAATCAGTAAATTAGTAAATAGATATCTTTTTGCAACAGTAGACAAGGGTTTCGGTTTGATGGGTTCTACTTGTTAATATAATGAGACTACATTGAAATTTAAGCAAGAAGATGATAGAATTATGCAGAAATGTTGTAATGACTCTCTAACTTGAAGGATGGAGAATGTCTAGGCAGGAGTGAAAACTATGCTGGTAGCTGGGAGAAGTCTACAGTCACCAATTAGCAGGCACCAATTTGGGTCAGGAATACAGGCTGGAAGTAGTTGTAGAGAGGTGGTTGAGTTGATGGAGATGGAGGAAGGCAAGGGATAGACTAGTTCGAGGAATTCCCCAGAGTTTCTGATGTCTGCACTGTGTGAACAAAGATTCTGTTCACACAGGGCAGCACTGAGAAGGGTCAGGTTGGGTGTGTGTGACTTCCACTTCAGCCTTTGACTCTGAGATGGTGAGAAGCCAGTACACTCAGGTGTAAGACGAGGCTTCCATGATTAGTCTTGGATGACAATAAATATTTGAAGTTCTTAGGCTGGGTTAGAGGAGCAAAATGAAGCTAAATCCAAGGGTAAGATTTGTGAAGGACAATTTCTGGAAAGAAGCTGTGTCTGCAATGGCTGGGTGATTAAAATATTAATGATATGGAGAAGTTGGGATGTTGCAAATCCAGAGCCTAATTTATCTTGGGCTATCTATTTTGGACCCATTACTTGTCGACCTTTGTATTGGATCTAACATCCTATAACTGGGAGACAAAGCTGATTTGAACATCCTGACACATGCTATCAAAGTATTGACTATTCTCCACCACTCCAAGTGCTGATGATACTATCAGATAAGTAAGATTTCCCCACTGTGCTGTAACCGCTACTTACTGTGTGTGAAAAGTACCTTGACTTACGGCTTTTCTTTCTTCTGTTACTTTGAAAACTTTGTGAAACTCCTTCTACATTGAGACATGGAATTTGGGGTAACTTAGGCCATACTCAATCAAATAGTATCCCAGAATAAATGATTCCCTTTGAGGTAAGAACTATGTTTTTGCCTGAACAGATTTCTGATATATGTTCAAATGAGGCATTCAGTGAAGTGGCTTCAGGGAGCCTCCTGATAGTTTTTTAATATTCTTTATTGGTTTGACCATAATTAAAATATTTTCAAGGCACATGCTGTGTAGCACCAAGATCTAGACTGCTAAGTCATTAGTGTAATTGCTTAAGAAAAGCCAAGACTCTTCCCAGGGAACAATGGTATCTGTGTAGACAGCACTCTATTGGCTGAGTCTGGTCTGATCTTGATCTTTCGACTATGATAGATTTCAAATTCACATATTTAACTGTATATAGCTTTAAAAAAAACCTTATCTAGTTAAAACTGTGATTTAAACATTAATGGAGACAGAGGCAGGTGGATCTCTAAGTTTGAAATTAGCCTGTCTACATGGTAAGTTCCAGGGCAGCCAAGTATATAGTGAGACCTAGTCTTAAAAAAAGCAAAGCAAAACACCAACAAAACAAAACAAAACAACAACTAAACAAAACACTGCAGTGCATTTAAACATGTGCCCCATTCTATTCAAAACCATTACAATACAGCTGCTTCACAGAGAATCCAATGAAAGAAATTCACCCTAACTGAGATATGTCTTTGAGAGGAATGGAAAGATAATGGTATCCTTCCCTATTATGTTAAATAATTAGGAAAAAGAAGCGCTGGCCATTGATGATTAATTTTCTATTATTTCTCCCTAACTGGTGATCACTTCATTGTATCCTTGAAGGTTAAGATACTGAAGAGCTGCTGGGCAGTGGTGGCACATGACTTTAATCCCAGCACTTGGGAAGCAGAGGCAGGTGGATCTCATAAATTCAAGACCAGCCTGGTCTACAAGAGCTAGTTCCAGGACAGCCTCCAAAATACCGAAGAGCCAATTTCTGCCATATTTAACCTTAGTTCTGAAAACAACACAGTAACAGCGAGTCTCTGATGTGTGAGGAGTAGAAAGAAATGGTCAGTGTGACCCAGGATGTAACTCTACAACAGCAGAATTTAATCCAGAGCTAAGACATGAAGAAAGTCGATGACTGACTAGTGTCAGTCTGCTTCAGATGGGAGCTACTAACACACACACACACACACACACACACACACACACACACACACACACACACACACACACACCCTACAGAAAAACAAATGCTGGTGGCTTGCAAATCCTTCTTAGTCCCAGGTTGGGACAGAAGAATTAAAGAATACAAAGAATTAAAAATAATGTACTGAGGAGGCTCAGAGTATACGTTCTGTCAGCAGTTTGACCTCGGGCTCTTCCCCTTGACCAACTGCAGGACTGGAAATAAGCTACTTCACTTCACTAAGCCCCAATTTTCACATTTACAAAAATAAGACCAGTAACATTGTTTATCTCATAGGGTAGAGATGATAACTAAATATAATAATTCAAACGGAGGACAAGTCTGTAACCTAGTAAGGACTTAACCAGTAGTAGTAGCCAATAGTTATTAGCTTAATTAATTCATAATTAATTGAAAGTATTCCTGTTACCAGGGAAATTGGGATTCCCTTTTGGATCCTCAATCTTGTTAACAAAAGAATTTGAAAACAGACTCAGAAAAAAAGCTCAAAGACAATTTAATTAGAGTTTGAGAGAAACAACAGGATGGGCAAGCTGTAAATGTTGGCATCTCCAAGAAGGAGGATGATGGAGAAAAAAGAGAGAAAAAGGCATGCCTTCTTTAGTCAGGGTCCAAGAAAGCTAACACGCTCATTAGTGGAAGTTGGCAAATAGCTGTAAAACAGAAGGAGGAAATGAGAGTCCAGAGTTATCAGGGAAAGCATGTCTAGGCTTTTAGCCAGTCTCTGAAAAAGAGAAGGAAAAAGGAAAGGAAAAGTTGCACTTTTTGTGTTAGAACTCAGAGGAGTGGACAAGCTTGGCAGCCTGGGTGGCTATCTATAAGCAGCTACCTTTGGGGAGGGGCATCTGGGAATACAAGTGTTTTATCTCATTGGTGGGATATTCTTCCCATCTTTTTAGCACATACTCAGGTGAATCAGCTTTCCTTGGTGGTCTTCTTGACAGGTGATTGGCAGGCTTAGCCTGATTAACTTTTAAGGGAAGAGACACCAATAGTAAGTAAAGTTCAGTCTTCTACTCCATCCTGAAGGTAGACTGAAATTACATTACTTTGACCAGGAGAAGTAGTTTTCCTTTAACAAGTCTCAACAAAATGAAAATATCTCTACCTTTCCATATGTATTTTAAGTGTCAAGGAAGGGCAATTGTGAATCCAAAGCGAATCACGAGGGAGCAATCCATCCTCAAGGGCCTCAGAAACCACTAATTCCTACAACACTTCTCCCTCAGGAGCTGAGACCATAGCATAATTTTGATGAGTGTAATCAGGGGTGTAATAGGGTTGGGGTCCCCATTCTTATGATGTTCAGGCTTTGGAAAACAAACCAATGATTAGCATAACTGCCAAGATTATGGTAAGTATAACCCATTTATACCATGAAAACTTAGAGCTCCTGTTCCAGAGCTGTTCCCCAAGAGGATGGGTGTCTTCTTGGGAGTTTGAGTCACACATTTGCATATAGTTCCCAGGCTATGTAAAATAGGTGAGTAAATAAATAAATAACAAAAAAAAACAGACCAGAAATTAGGAACCCAAAAACCTCTAGAATTTCTGACCTATCTAGGATCATATTAAGGGCATTTCTGACTACTGGCCAAGGACAAAAATAGAACTGCTCCTTTTAAGATCCCTGTCCTCAATTTTCTGAGCAGTTTTCAATCTCCTGTTATCATCTATACCACACTGTTTGCTTCCCAATACTGCCATTTAAAAGTGAGTCCACAAAACACTGTGCATATGTGTAAATGAGGACCATTTCCATGATCTCTTTAAAAAGTAAGGATCACTGGCGAGAGTCCAATGAAAGCCAGGGCTGCACTAACAAATTCACCAACAGTGATCACTGCTCTTTGATTTTGACTGCTCAGTACTCATGTTTATTTTGTGTGTTGCTCCTATAAGAAGCAACTGTAGCCTCAAAGATGATTAAATTTCACTGAGCTTTCACTGGCTTGATGCTTTATCTGTACCTTCCTTCCAGACAATAATGCTCCTGACTTACACTTGAGGTCACTGGGTCATTGGCTGACTCAGAGACAATGTTAACATTAGAAATGACAGACGTTCTCACCGGTGTGGATGGATGCTTCTCCTGCTCCATCCATATTTCTTCTCTAATTCCTGAGTGGTTTTGCCCATTCATTTGCTATCTCTCTTTTGTCTAACTACTATAGCCCACATTGTCCTTCAAAAGCTGATATTGGGAGCAAGCGTTGGGTTGTAGTTGTGGAGAGAGGGGAGCTCACTTCCTCATCTCACCCGCCACTAGCAGGGTGAGCTAGTGACAGATCACAGGGGCCTCCAGCTACACGGTAGGAGGAAGAGGCTGTCTCATAGAGCTGTTGAGAGGTGAATAAGGTCATTGAAAAATTTCTACAGCCCGAATCCCGGTAAGCCTCTCCGCAGATGCATCAATCCAAATCAGACCAAATCAAACCAAGTTAGGAAAAAGCCCATGTTTAATGGATAATATGCTCCTGGATAGCCTTCCAGCCCTCCAGAAAGGAGACCGGAGGGGGAGACCGGAAAAAAACATGAGTCTCTTTTGTTGGAGGCAGTTTAAAAACCCTGTAGGAGTGGTCTTGAGCATCTCTGTGGGGAGAGGTCATCATTTGGGGCTTTCTAAGATGCAGTAAAGTTTGGAGAGAGATAGTGAAGGGGATTGTGGTGGAACTTCCACCAGAACAGACATACCCTAAGAGCAACCCGTACTGGGGGGGGGGGAGTTAATAGGCAAATTACAGGCACCAATAAACACTAAAAGTGAAAAATTTTTAAATAGCTTCAATTTTTGAAATTTTTGACATCTTTCTGTGGCCCAAAGAAACAGAAATCTTCAAAATTTTCCTCTTCCCCAGATTGTATGTTACATTATCTTCAAATGATGAGGTTTTATTTTTGTCATTTTAGTGTCACTAGAGAAACAACATGCTGTTGTTGTCGCTGTTGTTTTCTGTTCTTTTCCCTCTTCAGAACAATTGGATCACTTGAAAGAATCCCTTTCCACACTACTAAGGACCTACTGTATTGGCAGGAAAATGTTAAAGTTTTAGGAGTTGTCAACCTTCAAATGCCTTACAAAATTCAGGATCATAGCGAAGATGAGACAAGGGGATTGAAAAGTTTTGTTTTGGTAATGTGTCTGAGTCCTCGGTGGCTCAAATAAGCCTGTCTCCAGCTTGTGCTATTGCTGTTTACTCTTTGTTTCAGTGTCAGAATTGCTGGTTTTAGTGTGCAATGTAAATATTATGGCCATGAACTTCTTAGTCCAAGTAATCATGTCCTATTTGAACAGGAGTCTCAATGCAAATAAATCAGCCTCATATACATGCCTACAATGAAATTAAATATTCATAGTGCAGACTGTATGCAGGGGCATGCTCCAGTTCAGCTGTATACAGTTTCTGTTGTTTTCGCTCTGTCCTTGTGGGGACAGTTACTCTTCCTGGGTTACAGGTGACATAAATACTCCAGGGTTGAAGCAGTTTGCAGATGCTCAATGAGTACGAAATTTTGATTTTTAACCCAAGTTCATCTTTCTCTAAACCCTTTGCTTTACTCCCAGTAAGGAAGGATCTAATTCATTTTATCAAAAACAATGAAGGGCCTTCATAAAACTATGTAGTTCTGAGCCCCAGCTACTCACAGCGAGTATATCTCGGTGGCGCCTAGAAGACTGGAAAGGACTCAGTTAATGATGTCTATCGTTAGTTATTAGTTATGCTGCTTTAGTTCTTCTAATAGGGCCAAGAACATTAGAGTAGAGGTTATTAATATTCAAAACATTGTGTAGCTATGCTAATGCTCCTCTCTGGGAAGCATTCCACAACTTTGTTCAGATTCTCAATGAGGCCCTTAAACCCAGAAGGTTAAAAAATCACTGCATAGAAGCAAACAAAAGTTAGTTTGCTCCATTAAAAAAAAAAAAACTCAAGTTTGCTTCTTACATCTGACTGCATCTTAGTCATCATTTAAGTGCATCATTGCACTTACAGTAGGTATGTTGGTTTTGTACGTTGTAAATCCAAACTCTATATGTTGTAAAATGTCTGAGCTTTTTACAAACACCATGGGTCATTCTGTTTTGCACATTAATGCTATTCATCTATCTCAAAGCCTCTAGGAATTCTAAAGCCCCGTGATTCAGATTCACAGCCAGTTTAAGAAAAGCTAAAACTTACTGAATATGTTGGCATGATGCTCAACCTGTTTTATTAACTAAAATGTCTTCATTAGCAATTGTCCATTACTTTTGAAATAATGAAATTTTCCAAAGTACATTTCATTTGTGCACAGATATTAGCGTTTGTAGAAAATATATCTTACCTCTACAACTAAATTAAAGTCATCATTTTAGCACACCTTTTAGCTTCCAAGTAGCTAGTGAGCATGGATCTCAGATCCTAAGAAAAGTCCTCCATTCTAGGAGATGGTTCTCATTATCCCACCACTAAAACTAGCTCTCTAGACTATTGTCTAGATAAAACTATGGCACTGTTCATTAACCCCTGCCACCCATTACTAATTACTTCTGTCTGATTTCCTGCTTGTAACATGTCCTGGCCCATGGAATGAATCGCCATCGGTTTGACTCATTTGCCTTTGCCAATCATTGGTCTAGTGAGGGATTTAAAATACCATTTGACTAGTAATATAAAGGGAAGAGGGTAATTGGGTCTTCAGAAAGTCTTTTCTTCCCAAGATGAGAGCAGTGCTCACAGAGAAAGGTTCCCTTTACTCCTGTGTTTTACCCTCTTGTGGAAAGAATGTTTGAAGCCAGCAGCAAGTCTCACTATAAAATGTCTATTCAGTGAATGAGGTAGAACAAAAGGAAGAGAAAATCTTAGTTCCTGGAGACTGCTCAATTGAAGTTTACTGTTACTAGAAATACATGGTTAAATAGTTTTAATAGCTTGATTTCAACCAAAACTATCTAAACTGATCAAAATAACAATAAGCTATTTTCAAGTATACACAAAGACATCTCAGTTCTCAAAATTATGACCAACAAGAGTGCCAAAAGATGGTATTCAGATAACTGGTGGAAAGGTCAGAAGAAATGAAGCACCTTAGGAATAGAATTGCTATCCAGGGGAAATGCTCTGTGCTTACCAGACTCAATTAGACTAATGTCTAGTAAATGAAGGTTGAACGAAGTTCATTAATTTCCAAATTCTTCCTGGAAATCCAAGTTCAGGAACCTAGGAATAATAGCTCTAAGAATTGACTCAAAATCAGTAGCGCTCTCTCTCTCTCTCTCTCTCTCTCTCTCTCTCTCTCTCTCTCTCTCTCTCTCTCTCTCTCTCTCTCTCCTTTCTCCTTCCCACTCCTCCCTCCTCTCTTTCTCTCCCCCTTCATGCTTCCCCCATCTCTCCTTCTCTTTCGAAACACACAAACTTAGGAAAGAAGAGAGGGCCAATTATCATGAAGAGATTTAAAATATTTTTAAAGCGATAATCCTACCCTATGAGTTATGGTCAGAAAAGCAATTTCACAGGTACCATCTTTCCACTGGCCTGTGCCCAAGATATACATCATTAAAAGATCACCAGTCTTTCCCCACAGACCTGGTCACAGTCTGTCAGTTCTCCTCAAGTCAGTGTTCCAGACAACCACCATTAATGGATTAGAATTTGCATTTAAGATAGATCCCATCTGCCATTCCAATTATAGCTGATTGGCATCTAGCCAGGAACTCTTGTTGAACTAGCTATATGCAGTCAATGAGGGGAGCGTGTAAAAAAAATATAGCTTCCAATGCATGTGAGTAGAACCCGATAGCTTGCATTATTGAGAACTTCTGCAGAGTCTTTACACATTGCTAAGTTTTGGAATCTGTGACACTGCCCCCTCCCCCAAAGTTATAAATGTAATGTTGCAATGTGGTAAATTTCCAAATTCCAAACCTGATTGTGGTATTGTACCCAAATTTCAAATCTGGTTGTGGTATTATAGGGTTGACTAAGTGATGACAGAATTTTGTATTACTTTTGCTTTATATTTGTATTTCCAGATATTTGGAAGCCAACAGTAAAAGCAAATGAAATCAGGACCTCTTACTTCTCTTTACAAATTAGAAAATTTACAATCATTCCATTCCACCATGGAAGAAAACCAACCATATCTGCCTTCTTTGGATGGTGTGTGGTCAGCCCTGTGTGTGTCCCCAGCCTTCCTCACTCCCAGCTACCTCTGCTGCAGCTGGCTTATGCCAACCTTTGAATTCTCGGTGTTGCTATACTTATACAGATCTCTGTCAAGAGCAGAAAACAAATTACAGACCCAAAAGGCCAGTCTTAGAGGCAGAAAATGTGGTGATATTAGGGCATCAATCTATTTCTCATGAAATTTCAAGAGGGAAGATTAATGATGTCCTTGTTCAACAGCCTTGCCAAACAACTGTAAGTCAATTTCACAATTAATGATAGCAGGAGGCTTCATTCTGCCACAGTTTTTCTTATATGTTAAAGAGCAAAAGTTCAGGAGGATTGCAGCAGAGAAAGACAGTCTATCCCAGAACGTGACAGTACTTGCTGCAGAGCAGAATTTAGTGTGATGGAGAAAGGTGCAGTTTGTCAGCAAAATCACCTCATTATACCCCAGCTCCCAGTCTAATGAGGATTTAGGCATCATCTTGAAACATGTGTTGCTGCAGGGCTGGTCCTGTGTGTTGTGGTTGTGAAGAATTCAACACCATGCTCTGAATAACTGTGATTTCATAATTGGTTCTCCAATTGTATCCTGTGAAAAGAAATTATCCTGAGCAAGGTTTTAAAAGCGATCATAACATTAAACTTCACAGCAAATAGGACTGTGTACTAATAACCATATTATTGTGGGGTTTTTTTAAAAAAAGTTTTAGTTAGGGAAGTACACACAAATGCATTCCAGTTATAAACATTTTGATCAGCAAAGAGGTACAGAGAATGAAAAGGAAACAAATCCCCATAGTTCCTTTGCCACTCACTGCCATTCCCCTTCTTTGTGGATCCTACACTTCTTACCAGAAACACTAAAACCTCATTTATGTGTCCATTTTCGTAGACCTCGTTCTACATGGTTATACATGCATGCTTTTGTCTGGAACCTTTATTCTTCATTTATGGAACCTGCTACCTCATATAATAATATCCCTAGGAAGTCTGTATATCAGATTAGCCATGTGATTTTTAATCCTTACATAACACTCCACACTAGTATTCATGTCCTTGTGGAGACTCAGATTGTCTCTTCTTCTTTATACTGTCATAATTTCCTGATCATATAGCTTAGTGCACACACACTGATATGTAGCAGAAATATCCATATGTAGTATTTCCTTACCCAGAGTGTATGTAGACTCTAAGCTTTGAGGTACTTTCATGCTGAATTCTACCTACAAAGTGTGAATAACAAGCTCCCCAGATCTCGTCTATTATAAATATTTTAATAATTTAATTTGCATTAAATCTTTCTCATATTTTTGCTGGCTATGAATTATCTTTTTCTTCTTAATTTTTATAAATTCTTTAACTATTACAGTTATTAACTTAAAATTTTTATATGAGCAGGTGACTAGTGTTTTTCTTTTTACTTTGCTTTGTGATGTATATAGTTAAATTATGTATATTTCTAAATTATGAAATATCTGCTGATACTTTCCTTTATAACCAGTAAATATTATGAACTATCAAGAAGGTTCTCATCCTTATTCTTTATTTTATTTATCAGTCATTCACCAGGTTTAAACTCCAGAATTAGATGAATGGGAATTTTCCTGTTTCTCAAAAAGCTTTATGGATTTAACATGAACAGGTTTAACATTTCCCCCAAGGGACATCATTGGGGAAAATGAGTCCTGCCCCTATTTCATCTTATGCAGAACAAAGTCCCTGGCTTTGGAAGTGTATCCTGCCTGAAGGCAGCTCCTTGAATGCTGACACTCCATGAATTTCTCTGGGACCCTCTCCAGAACAGCAGAAGGAGCCATCTCAATAAAACTCTACCATATTAAATGACAACAACGACAGCATTAGAAATGGTGACAATAATGACAATACCCAATATGGCCCAGTATTTGCTGTGACAGGACCCTGGCATGTGTCTTTTCATTGAATCCTTACATCCTGCCTATACGGAGGTCCTACCACAGCTATGGCCACTAGATCCCACCAATACTTTATGGGAATGTAACAGTATGTAAATAGCTGAGCCAGGACCAAAATATCATGTCTGTCTTTCTGACCCCAGAAGCTACAATTATAATCAAGAAATTAATTAGCTCGCACTCAAATGGGTCAGAAAATAATGCTGGAAACATACAAAAAGGAACCAAGAAGGACTAATGGAGTGGTCGATATCTTCGATTTTTCAAGTGACTGTTAAAATGTCTAAGTAGATTTGAACCTTGGTACAGAAAGTGAAATAATTTTCAGATATATGTAATTCATGTGTGAAAATAAGGCACATAAATATTAATAAGATAAAGCACTTTAAAAAAAACAACTTAGTGAGAAATTTAATTCAACAACCACCCAAAATTCATCATAAACCCCACTATATAAAATGAACTCGCTGAAAAATGACCCAAAATCCCAGTGAAATGGCACACATTGTCAGGGAGTAATTTGTAATTGATACTACTAATGAACAACCAATAGCTTTACATGTGAAGAATTCCCTCAACTCAGTAAGAAAAATCCAAGACTCAAATTGGGAAGAAATGGAAGATACATATTAATAGGAAAGACAATATAAATAGTTATTAAACACATGAATTATTGTTCAGCCTCACTGATAATCTTAAAATACAAAAAACAAAATCATAATGAAGTGCTATTTTCATCTACCTGTTCAACCTTAATGAGAGAGAGACTGACAGTATATCACACAAGTGGAAGGAAAGGACCCTTCCACAAATTGCTAGTAGAATACAGTTCTTACAAGCACCACATACAAGAGCTCTGAAATTTGAAATTTTCCTAAATAAAATCACACGCATTTTTTTTCTAGAAATTCCACATATGTTTCACAATAGCTAAGAAATGTAATCAGCCTAACTGTGGTGCATATCCATGATAGAATTAAATTCTGCTATAATGAAAAATTGAAATTGCAAGAAAATAGATGTAACTGAAAAGTATTACATTAATTAAGGTAATCCAGGTCCAGAAAGACAAACATAGCGTATCCACCCTTATATATGGAGTCTTGCTTCAATTATTTTTAGATAGATTTTAATTTGGATTATCTGTAGAGGTCAAGAAACTGCAATGGACACATGAGAGGCTGAAGAGTGCCTTAAGGAATTAAATGGGAATAGAACACATGTGATATGAAAATAAGAGGGGGACATTGGGGCTTAAATGTCTAAATGGTTATATGAGTAGAGGAAAACACAAGGAAAGCATGGGAGGGGGTTAGCCAAAATCAAGGATGGGTAAAAGACTCTAAAGAAATCCACTACTTTTAAACTAGTTAGAAAATATAATCTAAAGAATTAAAAAACTTGAGAGAAGTAGAGGGAGAGCAAACTATAATCGGGATATATTATATATAAAAAGAATCTATTTTCAATAAGAGGAAAAAAATAAAAACAAAAGCTTTACTACATTTTAAAAAATAGGGTAGGAGGAAAAAGTGGAACAGGAGTTCAGGGTCAGCCTCAGCTATTTATTGAGTTCAAGGACAACCTCAACCACATGAGATCCTGTCTCAAAAAGCAACCGAAAATAAAATTGACTTGTTTTTAATGTTTTTAAATTGTATCGTTTGATTGTCTATCAATATAGGAATTGCATATACCACCAGTACTGCTAATTTTTTTTAAATAGAGTTTGGACAGAGATAACTTACATAGTGGAAAATGCTTCCCCCAGAAGACAAAGGCAATTAAATGAAAATCTCAGCATCAGGCATGGAGTACCTCCTTACAAGTTATCTAGTCACAGAGGCCCCAGATTCCTACCCTCAAGCAAACCAGGTTATTGGTGTTGCTCTTAGTTGCCCATCATAACTAGCAGAGAAGACCCTGTCCCTAAAGACAACATGTCTCAATGCCAGTTGCAAGAGCTAGTCAAGCTGGAACTGACTTGGAAACTTTCTCCCTACCTCTCAAAGTGTTAGAAGGTGCCATTCAGGCCACTGGGGGAGAAAAGTCATCAATGATGTTACCAAGCAGTAAACTCTAAATGTTACAGTACTGGCCTGTCAATCAAGATATGTCCATTTGTACAATAGTGATATGACAGTTATGTGGGTAACTAACCACTTTCTGTTAGACCTGAGGCCTGTTCCACATGAAGGAATTTATGTCTGACATGATATATCATGTCCAAAGCCTATCTACCACTTAAGAAGTTGTAGGTCCTCTGGGGAACTCCACTACCGTTTTGTCACTAAAGGGGCATGTTGTCAAACTCTATTTATACCCATACATTAGTGCCACTATCAACCTTATCCAGAGAAGTTTTTTTCTGCAGTTGTCAGCAGCTAATGCAGAGACTCATAACTGGTCAATGTAACACACACACACACACACACACACACACACACACACACATATAATATATATATAATGTCCAAGAATAAATACATAAAATATGAAAAAGAAGGATCCTATACAAACTGGATCACTTTCAAAAATGATATATGAGTAAATATATATTCAAGAGTTTTGTGAGACTTAATATACTGAATAAATTTCACAATGAGCTTGAGAGTACAACTCTGTGGCAGAGCACTCATCCAACAGGCCCTGAGTTTGATTCCCAGCACAAAACATTCCCCCACAGAAAATTCAAACTATAACAATACAGCGAATACCACATAGTCAAAAAAAAAAGAAAGAAAGAAATACAGACTTAATTGGATGAACACATTGTTATACTAAAGAGGTACACGCGTATTTATATACATAAAACATACACTACACATTGAAAATCTCCAAAATGTTTTCATAGAAAATTCCCTGGCACTGGAGTTACAGGCTGTTGTTGAATGCCCAGTGCTGAGAACTCAACTCACAACAAATACTATTAACCACTGAGCCAGGAAGCACTTTTTTTTATGAAAAAAAAAATTTGAAGACAGTTTCAACATAAATCAAGAAAGTATACTTTAAGTGACACCTAGGATAATTAAGGGCTACTAAATATTGTTCAGTCCTTCTACATGGTTATGCACAGGCAAGATTATGGAAACTGACTACTATATGATACACATAATTTTATCTCAATACTTCAAAAATGAAAGATCCATGTATATATTTATATGTACATAAGTAGGTAGAAGACCTGTGAAAGAGAAATTGGGATATATTACAGATGAGATATAAATGGTGAAGCGTGTAATCACTCTTTTTTTAATTCAATTCTGTGCTGATTAAATTTTTCAAGATTATATGCCACACTCCTGATAAAGATACCCAGTGTTCATATTTTGAGTCACTGAGGCCATCTCTGAGTCAGAACTTTGGGTTACATAACATTGTTTTACTGTTTTTGTCTCAGCTTTCCAGAGATGCATGCTTTCTACTTAAGAGAATATAGCCAAACATTCCAAAACACATACAAGATAACAGAAATATTTACTTGTCTACCATATGTTCAAATTAATATGCCAACATTAATGTACAGTCAATGGTTAGACCGCCATTGAAAAGATATACTTGGTCAAAACCTTAAAATAAAAGACACTTGATTGACTCTAAAAACGGCACAGATTTCAACTTAAGAATACCGAATTCTAACTTGGGATTTTCTTTCTATGCATTTATTCTTTTGAAGCCGTGTGTCAGGCCAGTTTACAGCTGGTCTAGTGAGCCACGGGAAAACAAGAGTGTGTAGCTCATGAATCATAAACAGTTACTCTAAATAGTTATTAACGAAACTTCTCAAGACATCTGCCTTAACCCAAGGGAATGTTTTACCCATAAGTCTGAATCTTGCTCAAAAGCAAAATAGGTAGATTGATGCCCTGCTTACAAGTGAAACTGCCTCATAATGAATTCCTTTGGGTACTTTCATAATCTAAATTCCTCACCACAGAGAAAGATTAAAATTAATTCTTTCTAACTAAATTCTGTTTGGTAATTAAGAGAGCTTATAGGAAGGACTATGATCTACAGTTTCACAACTGAATATCGTTGGGAAGTCTAAAATGCTAGAATATTTCATTTTCTTCTTTACTGGAATGCTAGCTATTTTGAGCCCATTAAATGAATGTATCCATGTGTTCTCAAATGTACACAAACAAAAGTTGTACTTTGCACTAACAAAGCATTTTAAATATTCAAAAAAGCCTTTTATTTATCAGATATATGTCTAAGAAACATCTATGTTTCTTAGTCAAGGATGACAAAGGAATCCCCCCAAGATGGATGAAAGCAAAGCAGATCTTACACAGAGTTAATGAAGTACTGCCCAACACTGCTGGTGTTAAGTACTATGAGTCCATTCTGTTTGCAGTGAAGCTCAGCAAATCTCCTGTCAACATGATGTTAGGATAACAGATATAAGGACAACCTAAGGACTTAGAAGATGGGGGGGCAACTGTCACGTGTCACTTAAATAATACTCCAACCAATAGAGTCTCATGAGTTGCAATAAATATAAAATATTACAATTTTTACATATGACTTTTAATCAGAAAATGTGTGTCTATCCTTAATATTTTATTTATAAGGAGTGAAACCCTTCCATTTCTACAGTTTTTTCCTTTTGAGATAGATATTCTTGTGATGAGTGTGTTGCTGAGAGAGGATGGAATAAGCTGTTAGAAAGATCACTGGTCTGCAAGTCACAAACTGGGCACCCCTATCAAAGCTCTTTCAGGAACTGGCTCAGTGTCAAACAAAAGCCAGTCCTTTGTTTTTTGTTTTGTTTTGTTTTTCTAAAATTAAAACTGTCCTGAGCTCTCATCAGACCTAAGACAACACTCCATAAGAGTATTTAAGAGACTGTCCCCAGTGACATTCTGACCTACAGATGGATGTTCTCAGTCATTTGCTCACAAAATGCTAATTTTTTAATTGGGGCCCACTCATTCAAATGAGTTACAAAAATACAAGGCTAGCATGTAGAACATGGAAAAGTAAGTCAAGAGATATGCATTAGTCTGGGGGTGTAGCAGAGTGGTTAGGATGCTTGCTAGCATGTAGCAGGGTCTAGATTCAATTCTCAGCATCCTAGAGGAAGAGAGAGGTTTACGGCGTACGTCCAGCTTCCTATATTGTGTCTGGTTTTGTTACCATTAGTACATTTTCTGAGTTTCTCTGTCTGGATTCTCTTTCCTCTTTCCTCCTCCTCTTCCTCTTCTGTTTTGGTGCCAGTAATCAAATCCAGGACCTTGCACAGCAAAGCAAGTATTCTATCACCGAGCAACAGCCTCAGCCCTTCAACAAGGCACTTTGAAAAGTGAGGAGAATACAACACACACACTGTGTCCTAAGTGATTCAAAGGAAAGCAAAGATGCATAATTGACAGCTCATCTCTAGATTTAAAAAATACACTTGTTAAAATAGTCAACATTTCATAACTATTTTCAATGTCCAAGGGTCAAAATGAAGTCCCTGTAGCTGCTATACCCCTACTCCCAACCCTGGCTGGCTGAAGAACAGAGCTCCCATCAGATACTGTTTATTTCGCAAATTCCCTCTGAAGAACATTAAGCTCCATCTTCCTCTAATACAAGACCATTCTCTGGTCTGTGAAATTCCCAACATCTGTCACCTGAAAGTAGTTTTCCAAGGTAACATTAGTCCCAGTGCCCCATAATTATAGTTTCATCCCTGTGTTCAGTGTATGTATACAGTGTTTCCCTTCCAGTTCACAGGGCCTACTTTCCAGTGAGTACAGCTGTTTTCCAAACATACCCAGTCTAGTGACTAAGGATACTAGCACATCCAGGAAGAACAGGCTTGCTGAAAAATGGAGAGACTCCTGCTCAGGGCTTGCCACCTCTAGTCCATTCTCAAAAGCCATTGTCTTGACTACAGGGACTCTGTGGCTGGTATGTCAGTTGATAGGAGTCACCCATTATCAGTGCACTATAGATTGTTGGAGCTTGGATGCATAAGAGTGAAAGGGAAGGAACAAAGGGTGAGGGACATGGCTGGATTCAGTAAAATGGAATGGTGGTTTTGAGAAAAGACTATTAAGCTCAATCATGCTCTTCCAGAACAAATCAAATCAAGTACTTAAAAAAAATTCTTTGTGATTCTAAATGTTCCCTACCCTACATCTTAGTTCAGATACTTTTTTAGTAATATGGTTTTATGGGAAACTGAATCTTCCTTTGGGCAGTGCCCAAGGAAAAAACAGGTCCCCTTAAAAATGTGTTGTAAGTATCCAGCAGATATCCAACAGCGTTAGAACCCTGTGAGATCTAGAATCCATTGGCTCAGACCACGGCTGAGATGGCTTCCTGCAGTGAAGCACAAGAGCCTCTGTCGCTCTAGTCAGTCATTATTTTGAGTCTTCAGAGGCTCGTTTTTACTTACTGGATTGATGTTATTTTTCAGATTTTGAAATTCTTGAATTAGTGGGTTGTTGGAGTTAATGAGCACATTTGTCATCACCCATCTGGTTATTTAGTCATCTCCGTAGATCTATTATGTCTGTCAAGAATTGTAAACATGCAAAGAGCAAAGGCTCTGCCTGAGCTAACTTCATGCAGGGCCTACTTGGCACAGGACATATAACAAGTATATCCTTAAGGTCAAATGAAAGTATTGGGGGGAAAAATTCAAATTCATAACAAATGCAAAATCTGTTTCTTCCTCTTTGGCAGAATCCCACAAGAACAGAAACAGTGACTCACCTCTGTATCCTCAAAACTGAATGCAGCGTGTGGTTCATTACATATTCGTCATCTTAATGGTTGCTTGATAACAATGGATAGATAAATGGGATCTTCGTAGCTCACTCATGAAACAATGCAGCAGGGTGCAGTGATGAGACAGAACATGAGCCTGTCAACTGTCAAGTTTCCTCATCTGTAAGTGTGGTACAATGATACCAAGCCTCTCAGTGATAAGCAGAGACAGAAACTAATCACAATGTGGCACATGGCCCTTGGAAGGTGTGCTGGAACTCTTGCTGGCCAAGAATCCCTCATTCTTTAGAGTAAGCAAGTTAGGTAGCCAAGAGCACACCTTTCTCAATTCACAGAGTTTATTTAGATCAGTACAGCCTACTACAGAAGGGGAAGGGGAACTCATTTTCTATCTGGGCAATATTTACTAATAGTCTCCATTCTTTACAATTGTCAAATGCACCACTAATGCCAAAGAATTGGATAAGAACATCTTCCAGCACCTAGAATCCTGAGTCTATTTGACTGTTTCTTTCATCCTGTACTCTTGAGTTATGAGATATACAATCATTTGTGTTACTTGAGAGGGAGAGAAGTGCAGGACTACAAACTGTACTGGGCCTGCATCTCAAATCCTGCCCAGCTAAGAGACCATCCCCCTCCCTCTCCTCTTTTAATTTCTATTATAACTGAGTCATTTGCACTTGTATCAGGGAAACGGAAAAAGGAGATAAATTATATCAATCAAAGTTATTATTTGTTCTCTATAGAAATAGTTCTGAGAACAAGGTCAGTCGATAAATATCACTAGCAAGGCAACAACAACGCAAGAGACAAGCTTCCTGTGTCTTCTTTGCTGTGACAGGTTATGGTGAAGAGGCTAGCAGCAAGATTTATTAAATTTTCCAAGTTGAAACACCACATTTGCGTATTTGCCACAACAAGAAAGCCTTGACTCCAGACGTTATTGTAGATTGTTTGGGAAGGACAAATGTGTCTGCTGTTCTGAAGAGACACATCCTGTGCTACCATAGACTTTCTCCACTTCTGGACCTAAATAATCTACAGAGAATTCCACAAACCATAGCTGTATTTACCATGCAAGCTATGAAACCAACCAACTTATTTCTTACGTTCAACCCTCTCTCACAATATCTACCACTTAGTGTGATTCTTACAGGGTTCCAGGAACCATCCCCAGGATGATGTTTCAAAAGCAAAATAAAAATAAAAACAAAAATAACCTTGTTTTGGGTGACTTCTTTTTAATTTCAGAGCAACCTAAACAAAACAAGAGATGGCAAATAACTGTTTCTAAAAAATTGATCTCATCTTCCCTCCTCCTCCAAGCTGTTAGCACCAACTGTAGCTTTTGGAGATAAGAACTTAGAGACAAGGAGACAAACAAACAAAGAGCGATGATCTTGCATCTGCAATAAAATGGACCACGGTGACATGTCAGAAAACAGCACCTGCTGATGTGTTGCCTGTATCCATTCTCAAGCTCACAAAAAGTTAAAAAAAAAAAAAAGAGAGAGAGAGAGAGAGAGAGAGAGAGAGAGAGAGAGAGAGAGAGAGAGCTCAAGGTTGGCTGCAATCAGAAAGCATAATATTCCCTCTGTGATTTGAGCAGTACTTAGAGCCTGTGCTCCCAAATATCCACCCCTATAACTCTATGAATCTTCATTAGACTGTTCTCTGGACTAAAAATACACCATTATGTAGTGATGTCTTTGTTATACTCTGACAAATAAAGCTTGCCTGAAGATCATAGGGTAGAGCTATCCAGTACCTTACAGACAGGAAGTGAGGTAGCTTAGTGGAGAGAGGAAGTGATAAGCAAGAGGAGCAGGAGCTTGGTCTCTCTTCCACTGGGAAGTTGAGTAGATGAGGTGGCTGTGGTTTTTGCCCTTCCATCTCTCTGATCTCTCAGCATTTCCCCCCCCATATCTTTTATTATTAAGGCCTATTAGAACTCACACTGCATCATCATTAAGATTTTATTCACTGGAATGTAAATACATGACTTGTTAACACAATCAGTTCTCCTGGGTACAATCTTGTGTGCCCAGAGTGGATATGATGCAGGCTCTTTCTCAGACTCTATCAAAGTGGTCCTCAGCCTTTCTGATGCTACAAAACATCAATACAGTTCCTCATATTGTGGTGAGCCCCAAACATAGAATTATTTCACTACTACTTCATAACTGTAATTTCACTAGTTATGAATTACATTGAAAATATCTGATATGCAGAAAATCTAATATGTGACCAGCAAAGGGGTCATGACTTACAGGTTGAGAACCACTGGTCTAGAACTACCTAGATTACAGTTTCTTCAACTTCAATACATACAAGTCACCCAGGGATCTTATCAGAATACCCGTTCTAAATCAGAGGCTCTAGGCTAGGTTCAAGATTCCTGTATCCATACTAACTGCCTCAATGCTGCTGCTGGTGGTCCACTGACCACATTTGGAACTGCAAGCTTCTATAGTCTTCCCAATGTCTTGTGCATCAGTAGTGAACACCAGATGGAAAGCAAATTTTACTGTGAAGGGCCAGATTGTAAACAGTTTAAGTTTTGTGAGCTACAGAGTCTTGGTTACAACTACTCAAAAATGCAAGAAGGTATTCATAGTCAGCATGTCAATGAATGGACACAGCTGTGCTCCAATAACCTTTTATTTACAGAATCAACCCTAGGTCACATTTTATCTACAGGTCTTAGTGTAGAAACCTCTGAACTATCCATGTATGCTAGCCAGTTTTATGTCAATCTGACACACCCTATACATTTGGAGATGAGAAACTTTGCTTGAAAACATGCCCCTTCAAGATTAGCCTCTGGGATGTTTTCTTGAAAGATTAAGGTGGGAGGGACCAGTTAACTGTGGACAGTACCACTCTTGGGCTGGTGGTTCAGGGTACTATAAGAAGGCAGTCTGTGCAAGCCATGAGGAGCAAGCCAGTAAGAAGCATTCCTCCACAGTCTCTGCATCAGTTCTTGCCTGCAGGTTCCTGCCTTGAATTCTTGTCCTGACTTCCATCAGTGATGAACTATGATGGAAGTATAAACTGAAATAAAGCCTATCCTCTCCAAGATGCCTTTGTTTATGTCATTATATCACAGCAATAAAAACCCTAAAATAGCATGCCATATACAGAAAAATATATTCAAAATCCAACCTAGGAAGTAACCAGGAAACAAACTCTGGGCTTAACTATCTGTGAAAAATTTGAAATTACTTATAGAAGTTAGACATATGCCCTAAACTGACAGAACATAAGAGATAGAAACACAAGGGCATCAACCTCAGAGGTGTAAGGAAAACAGCCACAGAGGCACCAGAGTGCCAGCCACAGAGTTATGAGGACACCAGCCACAGACTCCCACTTCACAACTGCACACAGAACTTCTGTTATACTCATCTTAAGTTTTCTCTAGAACTATAAGGGACACAGGAACTGGGCTTTTTGGTTTTATGTTTGATAGGAAAGCAGGAATTCCTAGAGAAAATGTAAACAAGAAATACAGTTTCCAGATGATGGTTCAGAGGTTAAGAGAATTTGCTATTTCAGAGGACCTGGGTTTAGTTCTCAGCATCTACACAGTGACTCACAACCATCTGTAACTCCAATTTTATGGGAATCCAGTGTCTTCTGAGAGCTTCCACAGGCTCTCAGTACACACATGGCACACAGACATGCATGTAGGTAAACACCATACATACATACATAAAAATTAATAAATCTTTAAAAATAAAATATTAAAGGCATCACTCCCTCAGATTTGTGCCATTGAAGTGACATTTAAATATTGGTGTGTACCAATGTCCCAAGTATTGGCAGAACACATATACAATAGAACCAAGCTGTAACTTGAAAGGAGACTAGCCATTGTCCAGGGTTCAAAGAAGACAAAAGATGAGGCAGGGGGAGAAAAGAGAATGAGCAACAGTGGCCGTGAGATAATTATTGCTGTGATTGGTGCAATAAAAATCTGAACAATAGGAGGTCTAGGCGAGGCTTTGGGGCAGAGAGTGAGAACTCTGGGAAGAAGAAAATGGAGTCACCAGTAAGACATGGAGGAAGCAGGGTGTGTAATGGGGAGAGATGAGGTAACAAGCCATCCTACAGAATGTAGATTAAAATAAATGGGTTAATTTAAGTTATAAGTGCTAGTGGGGCAACCCTAAGCTAGGGCGAGCTTTCATAATGAATAATAAATCTCCATGCCACTATCTGGAAGCTGGCTGGCAGGACAGAGAAATAACTGTTACAAATAGTGTCCAATGGATTTCTAGTCCTGCAGTCTCTCACTCAGGTGGTGCTCAGCATTCAGACATTTGGCTCCAAGCTGGTGCCTGCAGGCTAGAGTCAGCCAGCACCATGCACTAAGCTGAGCCATGTGGTGGCTAACATGGCAGGTTAAGATTTGTCTCATACAGTCAGAGAATGCTACAGGCACTTAGTAAAGCCAGGTCCAAACACAGACAACCTCTAAAAAAGTACAGCATGTTAAAAAAAAATGTGCTTAGCTGCTGAAAGAAAAGAAATGGATATAAATGGTCATAGAAAAGCACTTTAAAAATAATAAAGGAAAGCCTTTAGAGAGAAGAGCAAAATAATAAAAAGTCTAAGCCACATAAAAATGGGAGATACACAGGGTGGCTGGATTCTGTATGGTGCTTCGTTGGCTTTGCATTTTTTTAAAGGCTAATGGACAAAAGGCAATAACCACTGAGTGACACTGGATTATGGAAACTGCAAAATTAAACCAACCTATGTATTTTAAGAATCTCTAAACTTCAACATGGAAGTCAGGAAAATGTGTGTTGTGGGTACAGGTCTGAGACTGAATGAGACATGATAAATTTTATTGGCTACAAAGACCTCATGACTTATTATTTGATGGGAGATGTCATTCTGTAAATATGTTTCTTGTATTGGATAATGAATAAAGCACTGTTGGCCAATAGGAAATCAAAATAGGCTGGACTAGGAGACTATGAGGAATGAGGAAGGAGTAGGGAGGAGTCAGATGGAGAGACTGAAGAGGTAGAACACCAGCCCCTCTTGCCAGTAAGATGAGACCACATGGAAATACTTAGATTAATAGAAATGGCTTAATATTTAAGACAGAGCTAGCAGATAAGAAATGATTGTAACTGGCCAACAGCTTAATATCAAATACAGAGTCTGTGTGTGTTGATTGGAGCTGGCATGGTGGTGGGACCAGACCGGCAGGAAAAACCTTACTCGTAACAATTATTACATACATCCTTCCATATAATATGGATAGAGATTTATATTACAGCTTGGTTACACAGTCCAAACAAACTTATAAAGTTGACAGTTACCAGCTCAAACATAAAACAACAACAAATCACCCTTAGCTGACTTGTACACATATGTTAATGTAGCTATATATATGTTACCTTTAAAAGACTGTATATTTTCAGAACAAAAGGACCAAATACCAATAAAGACAAGTATCCCAAGTGATCTAGACTCTCAAAATACTTCTGTTTTAGTTTGGACTGTAAGATGAGACCACATGGAAATACATAGATTAATAAAAATGGGTTAATATTTATGACAAAGCTATCTAATAAGAAATGCTAATCAAAGGAGATTAGATCCAGCGATCTCTTTCTCAAAGGAAAGAGGAGGGATATGCTGTAAAAGTGATGGATAAAAGCATGGGTGATTGAGTCTACTTTTAACGACCGCTAGTGTCAAATATTTTACACTAGCATGGATTTTTATATATTGATGCAAATGTAAGGTTATTTTTGTTATTAAAAATGTGTGTTTCTACTCTTATTAAAGTATTGTGCCTGTGCATTTCATTTTATAATGTAATCTAAAGTTCTAGTTCTTGAAAGCTACTCTCAGTAACTATTTAGGATAATTAAGAAACACATGTTAGTAGTTAGTCTTAGTAGTTAGTCATCTATAACTTATAGTCATGTTACATACATTTGCAAGATCAAACATAAATATATTTTAAATAGTCAGATGGTCTCCAAACACTTCAGGGACTTAAAGAATATGGCATTTAAATGTTTTAAGGACTTTTCATGACAGTGAAAGACATCTGCCTGGGCAGCACCAATTTACTTCCAAAAAGGATAATGGGCAGCAAAGAACCTCTACGCAGAGTTTGCTTTCAAAGTGTTAGGCTAACCACTGAGTGAGAAACTGTCCTTGCTTCAACTGCTGACAGTATTCTGCCCAAACTGAACAAACAGAACACAAAAGAAAGTGACTTCCAAACTTTTCCAAGACAAGGTATGACAGTCTTTCAAAATTCTGCTTCACAAAAAAAGTCTGTAACATATTCTAGGCCTGTAAGCCGAAGATGGATGCCCCAACATTACAGAAGAATCCTGGGTGATTGTTCAAGTAGCCAGCTGTCTTTGTCATTTCTATAGTTTTGGAAGTTGTTTGCTCTATATTTCCTGTATACTCATGTAATATTTTATTCCTCTTGGATCTCTGATGGGATTTGAAGAGTAGATATTTTTTTAAAAGCTTACATAAAATATCTAAAGTTTATAGGTTGAAAAACATAAAAGTTTTAAGTTATTTATCTAAGAAGATGTTTTAAGTTCTAAAAAGATACTTTTAGGATGATAACACAACTTATGATAGAAAATTTTTTAGGTATAAAACTTTGAACTCATCAAGAAGGAATAGATAATGGAGCAATTTCTCCAAATTTGACAAACGCAAATGGACTGGATATTGTGAATGTAATTCTAACTTTATAATTGTTTTTCTTGCATGTAATTTTGCTGCATTAGAATTAAAACCTTTCCTTTTTACTTAGACAAACATGGTGAAATGTGGGATATTTGTACACTGTGTGAAAATGCACTGCTGTGATTGGTGTAAAAAGGTGAATGGCCAATAGCTAGGCAGGACTTCTAGTCAGAAAGATATCTCTGAGAAGAAGGTAGAATTGTCAGCTAGATGTGGAGGAAGTGTTATGAGTAGTCCAGAGAGATGAGGTAATGAGCCATGAGACAGAATGTAGATTAAAACAAACAAGATAATTTAAGTTATAAGAACTAGTGGACAAGCCTAAGCTAAGGCAAGGTTTTATGGTTAATAATAAGTCTCCGTGTCATTATTTGTGAGCTGGTGGCCCAATGAAAAATCTGACTGCACTACAGTGTACACGCAAAAGATGTATGTGTCAGAATAACTTGATGATGTTTAGTGAAAAGGATCAATGTAATAGGCAGTGGTGAGTGCTAAAGAGAAGTATGTGAATGAAAGGTCTTACGTTTAGGGTATCTTGATAATGCACCAACAAGACCAGAACACATTGTAGAGTGAAAGGAGGATTTGGAATATTGGGTTAAAACAAAAGGCATCAAACTAAGACTATTTTAGGAAAGTAGGGTATAAGGTCAGCATCATTACAAATGACGAGTAAGAAATAGACCTAACAAAGACCATGGATATTAGTTTAATATTTAAGGTGTATGTAGTATAGACAGATGGTACCTCAAAATAATCATTTTTCCTGCCTTGTAACAACACCAGAGGCAGGAAGATTATTAGATAGCCATATCTTAGAGGGAGACAATGTTGGCCTCACTTAAGGTCCTAACAGCAAAAGCAAAAGAGGTTAAGGGAGTCAAGAGTTACTTGGAACTTGAGCTTAGTCATTGTGAAGGTGGATGAAGGAAGGATGGGGCCAGAAGACAGAGTGAGTACATGTGAGTGAAAACAAAATCAATCCTAGATTGCTACCCTAAGTAAATAGATCAATGGTGGCACCACTAGATGAGAAGAATAGGGTTTTTCTTTATGGTAGAATGCTTATATTTCTATAATTATAAAATAGAGAGTGTAAATATAGAAAAGACAGCTTTGTAGATACTAATTTGGACAGGTTGTAGACTAGCCAAGTGGAAAGGAAATACCTGCAGGCAATTGGCAATGTATGCAGATCTGAAGCACCTTAGGAAAGCTCAGGCTGGAGATGTGGGGAAGGGGGAACTAGCTGGTAGACAGTTACTGCCCATGGAGAATTGTAGTGTGAAGAGAGAAAGCAGCCTCCAAAGAAGACATGAATTGTGTAGGCTCAGCATATGGCCTGTTCACTCCCTTTATGTGGAGAAACTTAAGTGCACTTTTACTGTATCTCCAGTAATCTATGCTTGGTTAATTCCTCAACCCAATAGTTGCTATTTAGAGAGTTGGATACCTGGCCTCTGGTGGGCTTTGTATTGTCTTTATGGCTTTCATGGGTAACTACATTGTATATGATTCCTAGGAGTGAACTGGATCATAACTCATTTTTTTCCATCCTAAGACAGAGATTGAAAATAGAATCAAGGCAAAGCACTGATCTCTGATACTATCCTGACACTGGGGACTCTCCTTCCTCTCCACAATCTGAACTATCTGCTTACACACCTACATCCCAGCACTCACCACTTTTGTCATCAGTTTCCTGGCCCTCATTCTCACTGGGGACAGTTTGATGGTAAGAACAGTACCATATTCCCTGATGTAACCCAGTGCAAAGCACAGTGCCTGGTGTGTATTATAGATTCTTTAAATATGTGTTGAATAAATAAATGTCAAATGGAAGAAGACATGTCTGTAATGTTGTGCTGCTGTTCTTGGTATGGTTTTATTAATCGCATCTTTAGTTTTGAAGATGAGTGGCCTTACTAGGTAGAAGAGGACTCTGGCATCTGACCACTGTTCAATTCACCTGCTTTGATCATAATGCCTACAATGAAGAACTCTGAAAATTTTTGTTTGGGTAGAAAAAAACTAACTACTAAAAAAGGATATGCTTACTGCTACTGAAGGTGAGTGTTACCAGGAAAGAAATACTAACAACAATAAAAAAATTTAAAAAAAAAATAAAAAACTAAATCCTTGTATTAGATCTCATAAAGCAAGAGCCTGCAGGCATGCTAATATGTTTTCCAGCTTGGTGTGTTGAATTAACTTTCAGTGCCACCATTTTTGGTTTTTATTTTGTTTTGTTTTTTAAATTATGAAATACAAAGGAAAAAACCTCATTTGAGGCGGTAAGAATGACCCAGAGGAGTTGTATGTAAAGCTCATGACATATTGATGCTGGTCTACTCTAAACCACACTAGGATGAAATATAAACCAGAAACCTAAAGCATTAGTGTGGGTAATGCTTTAAAGTATGAGTTATTATACACAGTGCTCAAATTCATTGACTTGGGCAATAGCAGGAGGTTGTTCTGTGTTCCTGAAATGGGCCCTGACTGCCAAACTATGACAAAGAAAGAAACGAGAAGGAAAAAATTAGCTCAGAGAAGATTACTAATACTCTCTGAGATACTCCAGGTTCTAAGCTGTTGGTAGATTTGCTAAAGACAACCAACACTATCTATTTTAAGTATAATGACTTAGACAAGAGAATTTAAGATTTCATGCTTTGTCCATAAAGAAATTCTCAAGAATGAACAAAATGTGACTGGGGAGACAACTCTGTCAGTGAAGTGCTTGCCATGAAAGAATGAAGTACTGAGTTCAACCCTCAGTACCTACTGGGGGGAAAAAAGGTCATGGCAGCACATGCCTGTGATCCTGACACTGGGGAGATGGAGACAGGAGGACCCCTGAAAATTCCCCAATGGCTAGACAGTCTAATGGAATCCAAGAGCCCCATGAAATCCTGTTTCCAAAAATGAGATAAAAAAAGTAGTTAAGGAAGACACTCAGTGTCAACCTCTACACACATATGTGCAGGCGGGGGCAGATAAGGAGAGAGAGTAGGAAGAAGAGAAACAGACAGTATTAAGCCTGTGACTAAGAAGCATCTTGGTGTTTGCCTTGACAGAGAGTTCATATAAAATCCATCCAACCACTGACAAACTTCCCATTGACTGGATAACAGGCAACAGGTCCTGAAAGCAACTAAAGTAGCAATATTCTAGGTAGGAACACTTGAACAACAGCTGCAATGCTGTTATAAAAATACTGCCCTGCCTTCTTTTTTGCTAATTACTCATACTTCATAACATGATAGATACATCCTCAGTATAGTCAGCTCTCTGTGTCCATTGCTAGATTACATTCAACCAATCACAGATATAAAATATTTGGGAAAAAATGTGTCTGCACTGACTTTGTTTTCCTGTCTATATTCCATAAACAATGCAGCATGATGACTATTCACTTTTATTAGTTACTGAAATTGATCTAGAAACAATTTCATATATAGAAGGTACTATGTAAATACTGCTTGATATTTTTTTTCAGAAGAGATTTACTCATCAAGGATTTGGTATTCTTGAGGGTCCTGGAACCAGTCCCTCATAGACATGAGAGAATGACTCTACCTCCATATACCCAACCGGAAGCTCATCCTAAATAGTCTTGGAAAACCCGTAGAGCTGTCTCTTACAGAGTGCTAAGAGGGTGAGTTTTTACCACAGAAATAATTTCACTGATTAAAATATTAAATAGTCTCCATTCCGCCAATATTTCTCCCAAACTTGTTAGGGTCTTAAAATAGTCACCATTTGTTCCATTTTATAGTGATGTGTCCATTACAAATAAGACATAATAGGTGCTAAAATATGTACTGATTGAATAAACAATTATAATAAATAAATACTGGGTGACTGAATGTGTGAACAAGAAAATGTTTTGTGGCCAGAATGAAAATATGATGGCAAAGTAAAGTACTGGCCACTGTGGGATCCATTGACTCTTCCTTCTGTGCATTTGGCCAAGAAGCTGGTCAAAACAGTGCCTCAGTGCCTTAATCATAGCCAGAATGGAGCATGTGACTGACCAAGTTTGGGCAGACTTCTATAACAATGCTTTCCTTGTTATTGGTGGTGTTTTTCCCCATTATCTAAGGCTGGAAACTTCATGTAGCAATAACTCTGGTGCAGCCATGCCAATGAGGACCATGTCCCAGCAGATGGCAGAGAAACAATGAAAAGAAATATGGATCCCTGAATAACTCCATAAAGAAGATACTGATGATCAAGTAATCAGACTGTAGGAAAGAGGAATAAAATCACAATTTTATTTAATCCACCACCATCTAGGGATCTCTTTAAACAATCCGCCCAATTGAGAATTTATAACTGATATAATAAACAGAAATATAAACAAAAAGGGAAGCAATGAAGAGCATTGATATCCATCTTACTTTTTCACAAGTAAGCCCCTTTCTGAGGTTCAAGAGAATCCAAAAATGTTTTAAAATGCTTTGGTTATAAATAGAATACTTGATGCCATGAAAAATGTTAAGGAATGTTGATGATCAATAACATTTTTGTGAGAGCTTTTATCTAGGAAATTGTTTGAGCCAGCTACCATTTTGTCACTATGAGTAAATACCTGAGATAATCAATTTATAAAGAGAGAAAGTTTATTTTTGTTCACAGTTTTAAAACTTCCAGCACATGAATGGTTAGCCTCCTTGCTTTGTACTTGTGACACAGTGGCAGTTCATGGCAGGAGTGCACAGCAAAAGAAAATAGCTGACCATACTGAACAGGAAGTGAAGGAGAGAGATGAGACTCTGGTTCAGGTCCCGCATTCCTACTGATAAAAAAGACTTCCCACTGGGCCTCACTCCCCAGTGAAGACAATCTGGAAACCAAAACTTTAACAAACAGGCCTTTAGGAAACAGTCCAGCTCTGAACCACAGGAGGAAGGAAATAGAAGTTTCTACATGTTGAACTTAAATAATAAGGAAAGTATGTTTTCTAAACTGGGTAAGTTGAGAGAGGAACAGACAGTTTGGGGAAAAAAATAATGAGTAGAACTTTTCAAATGTTAAACTGGAGATGAAAGCTTGTTTGTTTGTTGCTTGAGGAAGAAAACATCCTTTGAGTTGGTTCATTTGATTGACGGGATATTTTTTTTTTCTTCTATGGGACTTCTTGGCACTTCCAGTACACTAACACACAAGAGAAACTCAACACGGAACATGTAGCATAGTGTAAATTTGGTTGTCTAGGACTATCTCCTCAGAGTACTGAGTCTTGTGTTCTCTTACTATATACTACAGTTCAAATTTAAGATGTGTGGCGGGGCCACCCTACGGGTATGAGGATGTGAAGTCCATTGGATTGATTTAATAGGCATGCATCAGAAAATATGCTATGGCTGGAGAATCTGTCCTACCTGACAGAGTTATTACTTTGTAAAATTCATGCCTTCAGAGGCAGGTATTAAGAGGAGCACTCAGCTAAATGCCAAGAGGAATGATTCTAGATTTATTGAGACCAGAGTCTGTGATGTAAAACATTAAGGATGGCCTTGAAACTCCCTAGGGTAGAACAAATGTTCTGATCAGAGTGTTTCTTCCATATATATTAAAAATTCAATCTGTACACATGTGAGCAATGTATCTTACTCTATTAATTATATCAATATTGTTTTTTAAAAAGAAGAAAAGTGAACTGATCAGAATAGCTTTTAGTGAGTGTTTTAGTTTCTACCTATATTTCCAGTAAACCTCAAAGGCTTTTGAACTACATCATCCCAGAGATAGTAAGCAATAAACCTACTTCTCAGTATTAAGGTTGTCACTCATTTTCCCATTGCTACGACAGTGGCTCGGTGGTTAAGAGCACTTCTTGTTCTTACCTGGTTCCGTTCCCAGCATCCACATGGTACCTCAAAACCTTTGCTTTAGATCCCAGAGATCTGATGCCTTCTTCCAGCCTCCACAGATGCCAGGCACTCATGTGATACACAGTCATACTTGTAAGCAAAACACTCATACAAGGAACAAGGGAGGGATAAGAGAGAGGCAAGGGAGGTAAAATAGCCCAGGTTGTCCATATCCCCTTCGATGACATGCTACTAATAACTTAACTTCCTTTCACTAGAAATCTGCTACATCTACAGAACCTAAATAAGGACAATAGTAGGATTTAGCCCTCAGTGTTCCAAGAACCAAGAATGGGCTGAGAGTATAGTGGGAGAGGAACTACTTAGCTTATGTGAGGCTCTGGATTCTATCCCCAGAAAAAAACAGAAACAAATGGATGAGGGAGGGGGAGAAAAAGAGGAGGAATTTTTGTTGTATGCCAGGGAATGTAGAATTCAACACGGATAAACACAGTCCATCCTACAGTTACCCAGGAGGTGGACACTCTTGCCATAACATAGACTCACATGCGTGCACAAACACACACACACACACACACACACACACACACACACACACACACACAAATTAAGACACTGTTCAATCTTACATTGAATCTAGACAGGCTAGCCCCCAAACTCCATTTCTAACATTGTACATCAACATCAACAAAAAGAGGTTTATTTCAGTTTTACAGAAGATATATATGAACATATATGAGTGTGCTGTCACATCACCATTGTCTCCATTGTCTCCAGGCTGCTTAAGAAAGCCCTGACAGGTTCTTTATACCCAACCTTGTCCTCAGCTCAACACTCCCTCCTTGATCTGTGTACCTCCCAGTCAGGCTACTAACATCTTCATGCAAACAAGAAAGATCATAGCTTTTGTTTCTCTGTACAATAAGACTATAGACTTGGCACTTAGCAAATATATGCCAAATAAACACCCAAAGTGAGTCACAAGAAATTATAGGATCAACAGCATTTAGTTAGATAGCCCCGGAAGTTCACCTCAAACAGTCCCTCCTCTGTGGATAGTCCACCAGATCGTGAGACGGGGTGACTGCCTCCTGTCCCTCAGTGCTTGAGTTCACAGGACAGTTTATTGTGTTGTCTTTTTTGTAAGAGTGGCACACACAGAGGAAATATGTTAGTATCCTGCAGCCTGGCACACCTGGTGCATAGTAAAGTCCCAATAAAGATTTGATTACTGAAAGGGGAAAACACCACTGGAGGTGCTTGGAAACTTTGTGTTATCTCATATGTGAAGGAGCATCCTTAAACTGATTGAGTGGCAGCTGAAACTCACAGAATGCACATCGAGATCAGGGCTGCTGATTGCTAATTAGCAGGCTCCTCTCATGATCTTTGCATTTATTTGGATGCTAAATGCAAATCCTTCCCAAAACAAAAACCTCCCAGGTAATTTCTGGGGTCACTAACATAATCCAATGAGTGCGTTTTTCCATCCATCTCCCTACACTCTACTCTCACCCCCCCCAAACAATTATCTTAAGCAATTTTACAATGCACACTTTATTTCAATTCCCGTGATACTTGGCAGAACAAAATATTTCATAACTCTTATTTCCTGCCTCACACAGCAATCTAAACATTTATGTTCAGGTATGAATTTTGAATGTTTCCTCAGACTGTTCCCCCAAATGCTTTTGGGAGAAGTACTGAGTTCATCTGGCACTATCTAGGACTACCCTGCATGGAGCCTAATGCTATCTTTTCATTTTTAACTCTCTCTCTCTCTCTCTCTCTCTCTCTCTCTCTCTCTCTCTCTCTCTCTCTCTCTCTCTCTGTGTGTGTGTGTGTGTGTGTGTGTGTCTGTCTCTCTCTCTATTTCTCTCTCTCATGCACGCATGCACACACGCGCAAGCGCACGCACGCACGCGCACGCGCACACACACACACACACACACACACACACACACACAATCTCTCTGTGTGGTGTGTTTTGCATGTTTGTTATACACATGGATACAGGTACACATATACATGTAAGCATGTGAATTTGTAGGCAGACGTTGACATTGAATATCTTCCTCCACTTTATTTATAGGGGTCTCTTGCAGAAGGAGCTCACTGGGTCAGCTACTCTATCTAGACAGCCAGCCTGATCCAGTAATTCCTCTCAGAGTGCTGGGATTACCTGAGGGCCACTATGCCTGCCTGGAGTCAGTGCTGAGAATCAGAACTCCCAGTCTTTACACTACGTAGCAAGCAGTTTATCCACTGAACCAGTTCCTCAGCCACTCCTGAAACTTCTGGGTCCTTCTCACCACATTGCACAAGACAGTCACCACTAAATAAACAGGTGCCTCAGCAGTATTTTTTGATGTGCACAGTTTCTCAGGCAGTACCCCCCCCCCCCGCCAACCTACCAAACTAATTCATGTTTTCCTAATTACATTCATTCTTCACCAGCCCCTCCTTCAGTCTTCTAACCTAAAGCTTAAAGCTAAGTCCAGAAAGTTGTTTCAATTACCAGGGTTATTCTTTGCCCCCAGATCTTGAAGTTTTTTCCACCCTTGGTCTTCTGCCTAGGCATCTTCATTCCTCTTTCACAACTTTGGGGAACACCTTTTCTCCACCCATGCATGGTCTCTCCCTTCGAAGTCTTCTTTTATTGTCATGAATTGTACTTTCTAATTTTGTAGTAAGATAGTAGTTTTCCATATAGCTTTTTTATACCCCTTCATCTGGTCAACCCTCCCCTACCCCCTCATCTTCCTAATTCCCTACCCTCTTATCCTCATAACTCCTACCCCCTCTACCCCCCTAAACCACTGTATTCTCCCTCCACACTTCCCTATTACCTATGATATACTATCTCCCCCCCAACCCCAAAACCCTCTTCCCAATGGCATCTTCCTAGTTTCCTGGCTTCTGCAGATAACCCAAGATGAATACCGAAAATTACAGATTTGAGCCCTGAGGGGAGGGATCTGATGGAGATATCACATTTCAGAATGAGGGTTCCAAGATCTGAGACTAGGATCTAAATCTATCGATCTGTGACATCTGGTTTTCTGTGCCCAGGTTACCTAATTCCAATCCCATTTATTTGCCTTGAGTGGAATTCCCGGGTATATGGTAGTCCTATCTCTACCTTTTTGAGGAAGCTCCATATTGGTTTCTCTAGTGGCTACTAGTTTGCATTTATAACAGTGAATATAGGTTCTTCTTTCCCCCGTCCTCATCAATATTTGTTCTCATGTGATTGCTTGATAATAACTAGGGTAAATGAAATCTCAAAGTAATTTTAATAAACATTTCTCTTATGGCTGATGAGGTTGATCCCCCCTTTTTTTAAAAAAAAAAAAAGCATTTATTAGGCACGCTTCTGGGGGAAGAAAATGCATGAACCCATTTGTGAATCCTACTATCTTTAAGACCAATCTGCCAGATAAGGTGTGCTGGTTTGTGCAACAGTGGTGTTACTGATGTTGGAGTAACCAAGTGCTGTATGATTGGTTTTGACTCCCACTCCACAGGAAGTAATCCATATCTAGTACTGTAAACCTGATCAAAAACCCATGGTAGGGGAAAACTAATAGGCACTGGGAGTGGTCTGAAAAACTTTTAATTAACAAATTGACATATTATCAAGCTGTCTTCTAAATATTAATATAATAATATAATATAATTAATATTAATATAATAATATATTATATAATAATATAATAATAATATTAATATAAATGTCAATATATAAACACTACTTTGGCCTTTCTAGTGGATGGTGGTGAAAGCAGAGATGTGTGGCTACACTGGGTGCTAAGGATAGGTGAGTATGCAATTATGATATGCTCAACCCTAAATAGGACAGTTATACTATCCTCTCTAAGGAGATATAATGTAAGAAACAAATGGTAGGAACAAATGCCATGTCATAAACAGGCACTAGAGTCATAAACCCACAGCAGCTGTGAATTCCTACACTAGCTACACTAGATGTGCACAAGTGTTGATAGATTCAAGGAAAGGGAGAATTGTTGCCTTCAGTTATATACCCATGGATAACACCACCAGGCTTCAATAGTAGCTCCAGTCCAATGGTCATATGTGATCAAAACCAAGTCAGCATTCTGACAGATGGGCAATGATAAGGTTAGTTTGATAAGGCTGGAGGAAAATATGAGAAGCCAGTGGGAGAATCATCAGAATATATCATAGGCTTATATGAAGTATAAATAAAATTAATCAATAATAATTAATTTTTTGGAAAATTTGTTTAAGTTTTTGAAGGCTATATTTTAAAAAGTTAAGTGAATAGTCATTATGGCTGTTATATATAAAACAAAGAAATAAAAACTCACCCGGGGGGACTGGAAAAATGACTCAGAAGTCAAGAGCACCCATTGCTCTTGAAGAGTATCTGAGTTCTATTTCCAGAACCTATATTGGATGGCTGACAACTGATGTAACTTCAACTCAAAGTAATCTCGTGCTCTCTTCTTGATTCTGCTGTAAGTGCACTTTAATTCGCTGTCTTAGTCTGTGTTCTGTTGCTGGGAAAAGACACCATGACCATAGATGCTCTTATAAAGAAAAACATTTAAGTGGGACTTGCTTACAGTTTCAGAGGTTTAGTCTGTTGTCATCAAGGTAGGACATATGTGAGCATGAAGTCAGACATGGTGTTGGAGAAGTAGCTGAGAGATCCACATGAACAAGACGAGAGAGAGAGACTGGGCCTAGCTTGGGCTTCTGAAAACCCAAAGCCCCCTCCCCTCCCGTAACATACTTCCTCCAGTGAGGCCACAACTACTCTAGCAAGGCCAAACTTTTTAGTTCCTTTCAAGTAGTGCCACTCCTAGATTACTAAGCATTCAAATATGCCATTTTTATTCAACCACCACACAAATACAAGCATATTTCCTCAAATTAATCTGTACATTTTATACATTCCAACATAACTGATTTTTTTTCAGGGAAAAAATACAACAGTAGATGAACCAATCATGAAAAATTCTGAAGTCCTTCCTGTTAAATCTATGTTGTGTTTTTCACTCTCTTAATTGGAAGTGAGTTTCTAAATGGTAATGTGAGGTGGGGCAGAATATTTTATTAACTTAATAAAGATGTGTCACATTTGCTTAATGGTGCAGAATAATTGTTTGATTATGTAAAGATGTATTGATTTTGTTTAGCTATGTAAAGATGTGTTGCTGTTTTACCTTGTCTTCTAAAGTACCTGATTGGTACTAATAAAAAGACGAATGACCAATAGTTAGGTAGAAGTGGGACAGGCAGGGCTGGTGGGAAGAGAGAAAATGGGGCCAAGCCAACCAGGGGTCAGTCAGCCAGGGGCCAGTCAACCAGACTCAGAAGAAGCATTAAAGCAAAATGAATAGTATGTAGATGAGGCAAATGAGCCCTGGGGTAGCACATAGATTAATAGAAATCGGTTAATTTAAGTTTAAAATAAAGCTAGCTAGGAATAAGTCTAAGATAAGGCCAAGCATTCATAATTAAAGTCTCTGTGTCTTTATTTGGGAGCTGGTTGGCAGCCCAGAGATAATTCCAACTACAGTAATGTATCTCATGAGTATGGTGGTTGGTGATGGGAAATGCTGATGGGATAATTTTCGTGTCACAATTTACCCTTGTCAGTGCCCTTACCATACACCTGGTACTCAGAGAACAGATGTATTTGTTTCAGGGTAAAATAAATTCTACAGGAACTGTAAGTACACTTCTTGTCTCTACCATACCAATGCACTCTGCTATGAACAATTGCTTTTCCATTATCCGATGTAATTAAAATAAGTGATTCAGTCATATCCTGCCCACAAAGTAGCTAATCAAAGTCTCTCAGCTATTTCTCATGGGCACTAAGACAGGGGTTCCTTTCATTTGAGATGGAAAGCTGTATGGACCACACAAAACTTAAACTGATGCTAATTCTCACCACATGAAGAGAGCCTGCCAAATCTGTGCCAACATAGGAGAAAAAAGATTTAAAGGATAGACAGAAATTCCTGATAATCACCTCACCAATGGTTGTTGTCAGTCGCAGAGGTTAATAGATGTCTGTTTGCATAAAGTACACGAAGATAAGGCTTTGTCACCAAAAAATACCTGGACAAAATGGACTTGCTCATAAAGTACTATTATAAATAAAATGGTATGAGGTAATGTATGCTTAAGCTGCCTACAGCTATTTGTGACCCTATATCTGCCTCTGTTTTCTAGCTCACCTCCCTCAGAATTACTCTCCTAAGTTCTTATGACCCAAGATGAACCTAGAAACAAGAGCAAGAACCACTTCTCTTGGTTCCTCCTCCTCCTTGGTGACTCCATTTTCCCCTTAAATAAACTCCCTCACCTCCTCTGTGCCACTTTTAAAGCCGTTAATATCACTACCGGTGACACAGCATGTATCCTCCTCCTCCAAACCAAAAAGTGTCAGACAATACCTTTTCTCTCTGGTAAGTTCCACAGAAAGGGGATTCTGTTTCACACTTGTCTGGGTCTCCCAAAGCTCAGCATGCCTGCCTGTCTCACAAATCTTTTCTCCAGAATTTCTGAGTTGTTGTGTAAAGTATTGATTTTTCCACAGTAGATTGCTTTGGCAATTCATTGTGATTCTGGAGTTTCATTAGAAGCAGCAACTGCAGAGTGATTACTAAACCAGATTCTGGGTAGAAAATAGTTTGTTTCTGTTGGAACATTGGGCTCCAGCCTAAAATTCTGTAGACTCAGCTCTTCCGATTCAGCACACATCCTCCTTAACCACTGTAGGCAATTGCTCACATATTCACTTCTGTGCCACAAAGCTGAAATAACTTTGGGGGTGTAGAGTATTCTGGGGGATGATGTATGCCTAAGCTGATAGTCCACTTCTTATCACTCTAAATGCTAAAACCTTCCATAAATGTCTCTAGTTCAATTTAACTAAATAAAGATAGAACCTAAAAGGTGGTGTGTGTGTGTGTGTGTGTGTGTGTGTGTGTGTGTGTGTATGACACAATCTATTTTAGTGTATCTTGGTAGCTTTTTATTGCTGTGATAAGACACCATTACCAAGGCAACTTATAGAAGAATTTATTTGGGGCTTAGAATTTCAGAGGACTAGAGCCCTTGACCATCAAAGTAGGAAGCATGGCAGCAGGCAGGCAGGGATGGCACCAGGATAGTAGCTGAGAACATACATCTTAATCCACAAGCATGAGGCAGAGAGAACTAATTGGGAATGGCATGGGCTTTTAGAAATAAATCAAACCCCACAACTAGTGACATCCCTCCTCCAACAAGACCACACCTCTTAATCCTTCCCAACCAATTCCATCAACCGGGGAATAAGCATTCAAACCTATGAGTCTATGGGGGCCACTCTCATTCAAACTACCATGGTATCTTGAAAAACTACTTGGAATATAAATTCTCCTCACCACTTACATTTGAGAAGTATACAAAGCAATTCCACTGTTTTATTTTTCAGCTCCAAAGTATAAATAAATTTCTGATGATGTTTTGTTCTTGTTTCTGTTGCTTACATATTGAGTTCAGTGGGAATGAAAAATTGAATCAGCTCCAGAGTTTGCAATTCTATTATACCGTACTGGGTTAAAGTAAAAATTATGAATGAGATTGTCTTTTATACACTGTACTAACTGTGGAGTGTTTCATAACCCCACAGTAAGCCAAAGTTGACACATTAGGAGACACAAATGTTATTATGCTATGCACACATTGAGGGGATCTGAATTTTTCAGAGCACAGGGAATAGTGGGATGCCAGGAGCCTTAATTTGGTCAATATCTATATTTGGTAGGCTGGAAGAAAAAGCAGATCTTCAAGTATCTGTTTATATTCCATGCAAAAGAGATTTGGAGAAAGATACTGCAGAAAGAACACTCACAAGCTTTTGGAAGCTGGAAAGCAGATGGGTAACTTAGCAAACCAATGAAGCTAGAGTCTAAACTGGCAGTGGTAAGCAATGACTCATTTTACATGGTGGAAACCCCTGTACCTCAGGAATTGTTGGCAAGAGGCACGCACCACTAACAGAGGCATGGAGATAGGGTGAAATCAAGAAGCTTGGTTTTAAGTCTGTTTGGGAAATACATCACCTCCATTATTCCTTCCACCTCTCGTGAGATTATTTTATTCTCTGTAGATGGTTAAATATATTGTCTCAGGATGGGAGACCACAGGCATAATTGACATAGGATGTCCTATCCTCCTCCCTCAAAGAAAATTGGTGTGTTGAATATAGCATTGACAACCTGGTGTGTACCCTTCAGATCAAAGACTGTAAGAGTTTTCTCCAAGGAATTAGACAAGACAAAAAGAAATTCTTCAACCTAATGACTTTATAAGCTCTTTAATTACATGGCTAACCCAAACGCTTTCAATTGCATTCTCACAAATAATCAGTAATTATCTGAAGGACAATGCTAAGATGAGGATAAAGCTCAGAGATAAAAAGACAAGGAAGAGATATAGAGGTATTGAAAATATATTCCCATAGAAAACAATTCAACAAAACAAAGGAGCTGTAATAAATATCTACATAATTAAAAGACAATCTTGCAATTACCAGACAAAAACAGGATGTGTACACATACATACATGTGTATGTACATACATTCACACACAGATCCTTTGTAAAATTATATAGTAATAAAAATTAAAAGATCAAATGAATCTGAAGATAAAGTTGAAAATAAGTATCTTCCCCAAAGTCAAGCAAAATAACATCGTATAGAAATATGGAAGAAAAGCTTAAGAATATTTCAGAGTCTAAGTGATCTGCAAATCTGATTAACTGGTGTTCCTGAAAGAAAAAACAGAAGTCTTATGAAATGGAATAGCATCATTTCCTGGAATAAACTGACTTACCTGAAACTTAGATGGATGGAAGCAAGTACCCTGACATCACATCATATATTCTGCCTCCCAGCTGGTGGACCAGCCCTTCTGTTACTTAAGTCACAGCCACCACAGTAACTAGCTTTAGCTTTCCTTTACTTCGTATGCATCCAACCTCACACCAATACTGCATGCCCTGAGGATGTTGAGGAACAGGAGGCCTTCAGTCCTGTTTAATGGCCATACATATGTCCTCTTGAAGTTTTAGGTCAAACTTTGAAGAGAGATAATACCGCCCCAAATCACCCCTGCATTTCCCCTTATATACATAATAAACTATGAATCAAAGTAAAAAACCAAAGCATGCAGCTTCACCAAAAGTAAATAACAGAAAAAGACAAACCGACTTCTCATATTCTTTCTCAGGCAGTTACTAGAGGATTTCAAGCAGCAAAAATGAAGTCCTAAGCCAAGAACAGGAAGTCTAACCCAAGAGATGAGTAAAGGAACAATCTCCCTGAGAAAGGGAAATGACCACAGGAAACAAGGCTGGGTTAAAACAACTCAAGAGATTCAAGTTCTAGTAACTTTTTCAGTAAGATCATAGAAATATAATACTTTCAGCATATGAATATTACCAAGAAGAAATAAGCAACCAGAGGAAGTTTCAGAGACTACCTATCCTAGGACTAGAAAACTAATAAATTACCTGCCTATAATCCTAGCACTGTGAAACTACAACAGGAGAATCCAGGCCAGTCTGAGCAACATGGTGAGACCTTGTCTATAAAAACTGACAAAAAACACAAGAAACTTAACTCCATAAAAGCTTGAAGATACAGTATAAGTTAAGAACCAGGTATGAATAACATTCATATGCTACAATAACGTAAGTATAATATTTATGTTGAAGGTGGTTTGTTTTTGCACTTGTATCACGCAAGTAATCAACAGCCATCTAATTGGACTTAAGGCTCCCTCACAGGGAGGGAATTCACATCTGGCATTGTTAAAGAAGCCAGCAACTGATGACTGGGGAGGTCATGAACTCTAGAGGAGAACCTACCTACTACAGGCACTTCCCTAAACAGTGTAATTCCTAACTGCATTCTAAGTGTTTATCCTTACACCTACAGATCAGTGTAGCTCATCCATCATCAAAGAGCCTTCTCTTTGCAGCAGGTGGAGGCCATTACAGAAATCTACAAAAATACAAAGAACAACTGACTCTGGGGTGCCCAACCCCGTTTGTTATTTCTACAATACAGCTCCCACACCTAAGGCTCAGGGACCACGGAGGACAGTGTAGAAAGATTATAAGAGCCTTTGACCAGGGCATCTTCTGCAAGATACTGTTATGCAATAGTTTTTTTTTGTACACTATGAAGATGTGTCTTTGATAAGGTGCCTTTATTTTGGTTTAATAAAAAGCTAAATAGTCATTAGCTAGGTAGGAAATATAGGCAGGATAGCCAGACACAGAGGACACAGGGGAAAAAAAGGCCAGTTGACCAGGAGATGCGGAGGGAGCAAGATATGCTGGAAGACAGGGAAAGCCATGAGCCATGTACTCACTGGCTCGCATGTGTTTACCCACACACAGACTCGGAATCCATTTAATTATCAGTGCAACAAATCCATAAATATAACCTGCTCTTCCATGTACTTGGTATTTAATTTCATCTTTATTTTTAATGAGCGTTTAATTTTTTTAAAAAGGCATAGGATACAGAATGTATGCCACTTTTGTCTATATGACATCTGTGCATACCAAATTTCTTTATCTTTTCCCCCTTCTTTCCTTTCCTCCCTTTGCTCCCTCCTGTGAATCTTGCCCCTTGCTCCCTCTTTGAAACAATGGCTTCTCTTTCTTTACACAGTATTGCTCATATAGATGCATACATATATAAATACAACAAGCCAAGTCTATTTAATGTTATTTATATGTACCTGATCTCAGAACTAACTGCTTGGTGTTGGCTAAGATGGGTCTCATTCCTGGGTAAGACCAGTGTTTCTGCTTTCAGCATTCCTTAGTTGCCTGTAGAACTTTCTCTATGGTTAGGGCTCTGTCAGGCTTTCCCATCCCATGTTAGCATGTCGTGTGTGTGTGTGTGTGTGTGTGTGTGTGTGTGTGTGTGTGTGTGTGTACTTCTTCAGGCAGCCATATGGTTGAGGTACCTTGGATGTAGCTTCTCTGTCATTTCCAGGAGACACAATATCTCAGCAGATGTGTTTTCTGGCCCTTATAATCTCCCTGCCCCTTCCTCTGTGATGTTCCCCAAGCCTTAGATGCAGGAGTTATATTGTAGATGTATGATTTGGTACTGTATACCCTATAGTTAGTTGTTCTCCGCATTTTGACTGGTTATGGATTTTTGTAATGGTCTCCTTCTGTTGTAAAGATAAGTTTCTTTGGTGAGAGATGAGAACTACATATCTATAGATATAAAATAAATAAATAGAATGCAGTTAGAATTATGCTAATTTGATAAAGTGGTGGTTGTAGGCTCTCCTCGAAGATTCATGACCACATTAGCCCTAAGTAGTGGGTTAGGTTTCCAGTACTAGGCATAATTTTCACCTATTGAACAGGCCTAAGTCCAGTTAGAGAGTTCTTTGTTGCTGCCAATATATGGGTCTTACTACTGCACCCTTAAGCTTACGGTGTTATGCTTGTCATCATTGTGGTTAATAGGCATTACATCTAGGTAGGACTATTTGTTGCTTCCCTAATTTGGAAGTTTGAGTATCATATCTATACTCTGAAGTTGAAATCATATACCTACAAGTAACATTAAACAGGCTCAGCTAGTTATGTTTATATATTTATGCATCTATATGAACAATAACATTTAAAGAAAGAGGGACCATAGTTTCAAGAGGGAGCAAGAGGCAGAATGCACAGGAGGGATCAAAGGGAGGAAAGGAAAAAGGAAAAAAGTGAAAAAGAAACTTGGCCTACATAGATGTAATACAGATAGGATTGGCATACATCCCTCCCCTTTGGAAGCTTGAGTGACACCTGAGCACTATGATAGCTAGACCTCATGGAGGAAGCTTTCAAGTAAATCCAGTTCAGGTCCTTTGGAGTTTTCTGAGTCAGGATTACTGTACTCAATGTAATGTTTCCCCCCATTTTACCTGGTTGGGCATTGGTGCAACTGAAATAAGAAATCTTTTTTTTTTTTTTTTTTTGTAATAGCCCTAAGAGATAAATCAAATTATTCTAGAAACCTAAATGACTGCCAGACTAAATTCAAAAGATATTCCTCAAAGAAATACACAAAAATCTAGCATTAACATAAAATCATTATCAGAACGTTCGGAGTCAATAATGGATTACCACACAAATACAGAAAAAAACCTCAAATATGTAAAACAGGAGGGAAGTTAGTGTGTAATAATAAATCTAGAGATGACGATGTGCATGTAACTCAGTGGTAGAAAACTTGCCAAACATATGGCCTTGATCTCAGCAAAAATAAATAAGCAATCCTTACCAAAATGTTATAAAACATGAAACCAACAATATTAACTGGAATAATGCACCATGGGCACAAGGCATTACTGTGGAACAGCAAAGTTGCTTCAGTATTTGAAATATGAATTGAGGAGGGATGGAGAGGTGCCTCAGTGGTTCCGAGTATCAGTTGTTCCTTCAGAGGACCTGGATTCAATATCCTGTACCCTTATGGCTTTCACAACCTTGTATAACTTTAGTCCTAGGGGATCCAGATGCCCACTTCTGGCCTCTACGGGCACTGCATGCATAGGATGCACAGATAAACATAAAGGAAAAGCACACGTACACATAAAATATACTGTAAAATAGTATTTAAGTCAATTAACATAACTCATTAATAAAGTAAAATTATATGATCACAGCAATATGTGGAAAAATATTTAAAATCTTAATATTAATTCTTGATATTTTGTTTCAAGTTAGAAACAAAAAAGTCCAACACAGGGCACTTAGAAATGACAATAGTTAATTTTAAAGTGAAAGAATGAGTATGCTCCCATTAGGATCAGAAATAAAGAAGGACACTTCTTCCAGCTCTCTTCAATTATACTAAAGGCCTTAAATAATAAGCAGGAAAAAAAGGATAAAATGTATTGAAACATGTGTATTAGAAAAGATGTAAAAATGTCCTCTTTGCACATGACAAAAAAAAATTCTTACAAGTAAATTTAGGAAATACACAAAAATAGATTGCATTTGTATGTATTTATAATAAATCATTGGACCATAAATTTCAGAAAATATATATTAAAATAGGAAATAAAACACTTAAGAATAACTTTATCAAGAAATGTATATGGTGTTTGTGCTAACAATTAAATGATACTTAAAAATTAATGTTTGGGAAAGAGGTGGATTGCATTTGTCAGCATTTTTATTGCTGTGACAGCATTCTGAAATGGGGCTGTGTAAGGCTGGAAAGGATCATTTTACCATGTGGTTTCAGTTCATCATGTGGGGAGTTCATGCTGGAATAGGAAGCTCACATAATGGCAGGCAGGGAACAGAGAGAGAATGCCTGCAATCACTAGTTTAGTCTTTTCTTTCGTTTTGTCTGGGCCCAGAGGTGTGTTTTATTAATCTTCTAGGCACTTGTCAACCCAACCAAGTTGACAGTAATAGTCGTGGATAGTAAGACACAGTTATTTTTAAGGTGTCAATTCTCTGCAACTAGATTCAATCACAACAGACATTTTTGCAGAAATTAGCAAGCAGAATTGAAAATTCATGTGGGAATGGAATGGATCTATAGTAGGGAAAGCACAACTCTGAAAAGGAAAAACAAAATTTGAGACTTATTGCAAAGTTACAGAATAAAATATTTTTGTGGACATAAAGATCTACATTTCATATGAAATACAACTAAGTCATATTTGAGTCTGACAAGAAGGTACCAAAGTGATCCTAGGGAGGTAAAGACATTAGTATAATAATGCAGGACACTGGGATGATTATGGGAAAATGAGAGTCATTTCACAGCTTTTGGAAAATTAATTTAAGTGGACTGTATTCCTAAATGCAAAACTTCAAACTAAAAGCATTTCTTAAAAAAAAAAAAAACAAACAAACAAACAAGAATCTTCAAGGGCTCCTGTGCAGATGGGCAGGGTTAGACACTGATTTTTAAAACAAGGTGCCAAGAGCAGGGAAGACAGCAAATGTAAGGAACTTATCCTTACCAACATTTGACTTCTTTCTGAGAAAGAAAGTAAGGCGAGATGCAAATCAGGAGAAAATATTCACAATATGTACACTTGAGAACACTCCCTGAAATATGTATCAAGCTTGTATCACACAATGAGAGGAAAGTCACACGATTTTAAATGGGCAAGTTATTTTAAAGCATCCACAAAAGATGTACTGGAGTCCATTAAGGACAGAAACAATGGGCCAGATGTAGTGCTGAATGCCTATACTCCCAGTATTTGCCAGATTGAAGAGCATGATTGAGAGTTTGAGGTCAGCCTGGACTACATTGGGAGAACCTGTTTGGAGGGAGGGAGGGAGTGAGAGGGAGAGGGAGAGAGAGAGAGAGAGAGGGGGGAAGAGAGAGAGAGAGAGAGAGAGAGAGAGAGAGAGAGGGGGAAGGGATGAAGGGAGGGAGGGACGGAGGGAGGGATGGAGAGAGAGAGAGAGAGAGAGAGAGAGAGAGAGAGAGAGAGAGGAGGGGGAAGGGATGAAGGGAGGGAGGGACGGAGGGAGGGATGAGAGAGAGAGAGAAAGAGAGAGAGAGAGAGAGAGAGAGAGAGAGGGGGAAGGGATGAAGGGAGGGAGGGACGGAGGGAGGGATGAGAGAGAGAGAGAGAGAGAGAGAGAGAGAGAGAGAGAGAGAGAGAGAGAGAAGGAAAACATGTGTGACATTACTTTTCTTAAGGTAAAGGTATATTCAAATCACTATGAGATACTTCCATTTTTGAACCTACTAGGTTAAGATACGAAAGACTAACAGTGTGGAATGTGGGGAAAGGTCTGGAGAAACTGAAACATGGATACTTCCTGGTGCAATGTAACACATATTGGCATTTTCTTACAAAGTTAATTGTGTTTAACATAGGATTCAGTAATTACACACCTAAGCATTTAGTCCCCCTACCAAAAACAAGATATGTAGCCACACAAGGACTTGTGCATAAATGTTCATACTGGATTTATTCATGATAGCCCCAAATTGGAAGCAACCAAATGTCTAACACCTGGTAAATGAAGAAGCAAATTAAAATGCATTCATACAATAGAGTATTGCAGAGCAATAAAAGGGAGTAACAACCTGGATAAACACTGCAACATTCTGGTGAGAGAAAGAAGCCAGGCAGAAAGCAAGAACACCCTTCAGGACTACATTCATATGAAATTCTACTAAGACAAATCCAATCCACTGTGATAGAAAGTAAATCAGTAGTTAGCTCTGCTACCGTAGTGGGGCAGGGGAGGGGTGGGGCGGGGCAGGGTTTGGCTGGGTAAAGGTACTGCAGCCCTCTTTTTTTTTTTTTTTTTTTTTTTTTTTGCTGAAGCCACTGATCTGCATCTTGATAGTGATAGATCCACATGTGAACATATTTATTGAAGCCCCATTGCCCATTCAAACAGTGTACGCAATTTTTAAAACTTGTAAAAAGAAAGATGAGAAAGGCTAGGTGTGGTGTTTAAAAGGGACACATAGCTTCTCCTTTTAAACACACCTTGTAGGTGTATCTCTGTGAGTTAAAGGCCAGGCTGGTCAACACAGCCAGCTCCAAGCCAATGAAGACTACAGAGTGAGACCCTGCTTTAATAAACAAACAAACAAACAAACAAAAAAGACAGGAAGGGAAGAGGGAAAGAAATTATGAACAAGTTAAACACAGGGGAAGGTTCAAAAACCTTGAAGACGCGAAGCTAAAATGGTGACAGCCTTGCACCATCGCAGGCTCGCTGGCGATCATGACATATCAGAATTTCCCTTAACTTTCAAGCCCTGTTGCAAGTTCAAGACAGTCATCGTCACTTCATTGAAACTGAGTCCTTAAGAGATGAAAGAATTTTCCACCATTACTACCACCCCAAAGTAACTCCCCAACTCTTTCTGCATATTAGAATCATCTTTTGCAAGTCAATTTGGGAAGTGTAGGTTGGCATGTGAAGAAAGGGAGGACAGTGAGAGATGAACATGGCAGTGCAGGACTGCCATGTCACCACCAATGCTGAAGGGACAGCCGAAAGGATGGGACTACTGGAGCCTCGTGCTGAGCACAGTGGCCAGATCTTGCTGTCAGTTCTTTAATCTCTAAATAAGGAACCCCCAGAAAGCATGGTCTTGTTTGGATGGCTCCAAGCTGAAACTGATATCTGGAGGCCAATTTCTTATAGTGGGATAACAAATCCTTCCTTGAAGAAGGATCTAGATGGCCCACTGCTGTGCCTACCATAATACTAAACCTACAGAAAACTACTTGAATGGAAAAATACTCATTTTTCCCAACATAAAAAGGAATGGATTACGGAGGCACAAAATTCCCCTCCTCCATACACTGTGGCAGCTGCTGGTGTCTAGTCTTGCTTGGTAAGAAAAGTCCTTTCCATGAGATCACCCAACTTTTATAGAAATGAGTTGTACTAAGAGAAGGAAATGACACCCCGTCAGGAGAAAAATGATGAAGTTATTGACCAGGTTTTACACACAGGTATGGTCAAAGGTTCAGTATGCGTTATAACTCATTCGAAACTCACAATGACAAAAGAGGCGGATGCCATCTTTAAACCCTCATTTGACATCTCAGCAGGGAAGGCTGAGAGCCATTTGGCTTCTAGCCCAAGAACACATAGCTAGTAGCTTCAGAAGGACCCAGTGTCTTAACCCCCACACACCATGGCACTCTCGACATCAAAAAGACACCAACGAGACTTCAGTGACATGCTATAAATAAGCTTGACCAAGTGCCATCTAGAGTACTAAACTAAAGCCACCCACCAAGGTCCTCGGATTACTCTTCTATTTGAAACATGAACCTTCTGACTAAACACATATTTTTCCGCAGGCAATCCGTCCTGACCCACTTGGACTTGAACCAATCACCTTGCCCATGGGAATACTGTTGGGTAGCTTTAAACTCTAAGGGGGGGAGAGAGAATCTTAAACTAAAGAGCGACTGGGAAGGACAACAGTGTGTGTTTAGCGTCCATGTGAGATTCTCGAGTTCGGGGTGCTGATCCCCTGCCTCCACTATCCTAGATTGGTCTATAACACAACCTGACTCTAGAATGCTTAAAAATAGAGATAATTGAACACCCCACGCTGCGATGTGGGGCCTTGAAACGCTGTGCTGAATTCGGTGGTGGGAGGGCTAATTTGCATTAACTTAGTCATGCCCACCTCGTCAACTTAGATAACTGATGTTAGGTCCCTAGAGTCTCCTAGGAGCCTACGTGCGCCTGTGAGCACAGTAGATGAGGAGTCAGACCAGGATTTTAGTCCCAGCAATCTGTTGTAGCTCTGTGATCTTACATCAGTCAATTACTCTGGGTTTCAGTCCCTATATCATCAACACAGGCTTTGGGACTTGGAATGAGTAAAATCCCTTTCGGCTATTTCTGCTCTGCTTAGAAATGAAACAAAAGCAAAGACCACCATACAGTCACCAGGAGAGTTAATTGAACAGTCGTCTCTAAAACGTTTTTCTGGAGCCTGTGTTGCTAACATGGCAGCACAGTTCCTTCTACGGTCCCATGAGCCTCTTAAAGCAGTGCCCTCAATACTCCTCTGTTGAAATGGATGAGGAAACAAACAAGCCAGGGAGGGACCAACGTGTGATCAGGAGGCAGTACGGTCTCACGGGAAGAGAGCTAGCGAGGCAAGCACGGTGGCGCGGCGCTGCTACAACTTATCCTGCCTTCCTTCTTGGTGAACCATATTTACAGGCACTGCCATCCCGGAGAAGCACAGCGAGAACAAGAAGAGAGGAGATAAAGGGCCCAGAGAGTAAACATTGCTGATAAAATTATGCGAGCTCAAGAAAAAAGCTTTGTTTACCGAGTATGTAGGATGAATTCTGAGTTCCCTAGATTCATTCACTTTAACCAGAAAGCAAGCATTGAGAAAGGCTACATTTTCCTCAAACAAAAGTTAGAGAACTAAAAGAACAATCTGGAATAGACATTGCATGCCCTAGCTCACTGTACGAAACACACACAGAAAAATACTAGAGTTAGAAAGTCAATTTGCTGAAGATCTATTACTAAGACATGTGTCTGTGTTCATATATTTAAAAAAAAAACTGTTAGAATATAGTGGATAAAACGATCTGACTTATGCTTCAAGATGCTTGCTCCTCATCCCTGTTCTGTAAGTACAGACTACAGGAAGCTAGGGAAAGAGGGGGCATGTGCAGGAAGGTATTATAATAAGCCAGGTAAAAATGACAGTGGCTTGGATAGGTGACAGCAGTAGTGAGAAGTAGTCAGGTGTTTGGTGTGTTTCAAAGTAAGAAATAAGTGAATCAGGTGAGAGAAGAAAATGAGTTCAGGATAGCTCCAGCGTCTTGCCAGAACCCTGACTATATGCATTTGCCATTCATCGAACGAGGAACCTTCACTAACATGGTTTAATTTGGGGAAGGCGATATGATCACATTTGTGTGTCTAAACCAGAATCGTGGTTGCACTATAATGAAAGGGCTAAAGATGGACAGGGTGATGGAGGGGTTCACTTAAAGGCTGTGCTGGTAATGCAGAAATATGTCCATTAATGGGCCATTTGTAAACTTCCTCTTATTTTCACTGTGTCACTTAGGGATACATAGACAGGCAGATGATAGACAGATAGATAGTAGATATAGATGTAAGGATGCAAAAATTTATCCTAACTCTCCACTGACCCCAGGAAGCTAGAAGTTTAAATCCCAGACCCTGTGCCCTGGCAGTGAGTAGGCAAAAGGTCACATTCTTTGTTTACGACAGCACCTGTGAGTGAGTGAACACAGGAAATGAGCCTTGTCACCCCACCCAAGGGCCTTCGCAAAAGGAGACTTCCTGGGCTAAGCCCAGGCTTGGATAGTTTAAATTAATTGGTCCGCACTGGATGCTATGAGATGATTGGTTTACGATGTGCGGGCTTTGTTGTAACCCTATAAAAGCTGTCTCAATTCTGTACCCAGGGTCCTCAGTCCTCTACCCCTGCGTGGTGTATGGCTGCGGACCCCAGTGCACTTGGAATATAAAATACCTCATGCTTTTGCATCAAGACTGCTTCTCATGAGCGATTTGTGGGGACTGCCTTTCCTGAGGGGAGCATGAGGGTCCATGCTCTCCGAGTCTTTCACCTACTCCTTTCTGCTTTGGAACCCTCTACCATATATGTACTCACACCTGTTAATAAACACACAGCACACATACCATAGAACAGCACACACAGCACAGCACACGCAAACACACCATAGCAAACATAACATGCACAGCACTGTATACACACACAGCACACACACACACACACACACACACACACACACACACACACACATAGCACAGCAAACATAACACACACACACACACATCACTGCACACACAGCACAGCAAACATAAACACAGCATAGTAAACATAACATGCACAGCACTGTGCACACACACGTACACACACACACACACATAGAGCACAGCACATATATCACACACACACAGCACAGCACCCACACAGCACAGCATAGCACAGCACACACAGCACACAGAGGACATACAGCACAGCATGACACAGGCACAGCTGGATCATGCTGTACCCGAAGGCCTCTTTTTTTTTTTTTTTTTTTTTTTTCATTCCCCTGGTAGGCTTGATTTTTGCAAGCTATCTCTCCACTGTCCTTCTATAGTTTATTCAGTTTAGTCCACTAATGGCAGAATAAATATCATTGCCGACACAATTTTCTATCTAAGAGGAGTCATTTGACAACAAATGGCTTATCCAAGCATGTCCTAGGGGCATCTCACTGGAGAAGCCTAAAGGTTCAAGTGGAGTGTGCCATTCTTTTTAAAGTGTATTAGATTACGTACAAGAAACTCACTTACCATTCCAAGTAGCAAGTAGACTCTTGCAAACTAGGAGAAATCTGAACCAAGAGATTTCTATGTGAAGCTACTTCCAAATGTGTGTAGAATTCCCTTTACAAAGCAAGAGTCACAGGCATGGTAGAAAAGCAAGCTTGGTTAGAAGAAAGACTTAGTTCACACCTGCTGGCCACTCCTGTGTCTAATAAATTGTGTCCCTCTCTTTTATATTACTCTTTCCAATAATAAATGTAGAAGGTTTTCCCTACTAGATTCTTAGCTGTGTAAGAGCAGAGGGACCTTTTCATCTATGCATTTTAGGGCCTGAGCTAGGGTAATTATGGAGCAAAAAACATATGTTAAATCAAAAGTACTCATTACAAGTACAACAGAAAGTGTTTTGGTGAATTTAGAACTTTTAATTCTTTATGAATTAGAAATACAAATTTAGGAAGAGCTGAACTTTGTAGCACCCAAGACTAGTTCTAAAACTGTCCCCTGCCCCAGTTTAAGACTTCTGTATTTCACTGCTGTTCATATCTGACACTAGACATATTTTTCTGGTGAGAGCTGCCGAATGACCCACTCCATCACAAGGCTTTTGGGCCAGCATTTACATCCACAGCCATTACCTAGAGCCAGCCCTGCGCTAGAATCTTTTGTAAACATTTTCTCCCAAGTTTGCTGTCTGTTTTTTCACTGGCATTTTGAAACCTGTTTTGGTAGGAGTATTCTTGTCATAAAAAAATGAGCAAATGCTACAATCCAGGGTCTTCAGAGACAACATCAATTTATATACCACTTGCTAAGCTAGAGGCTGATTGAATGGTACAGAGCCTGGCAGGTGCTGTCTTTACACACTGCCACTACTTCTAACTTAACCACATGACACCAGGCCAGAAAAAGCCATCACTCCATTCTTCCAAAGATCTCTTGAAGTTCCCTGGCCAAACCCTCCTAAGTTTGAATGGCTCTGGTTCCCCTCACTGTTCAGAATTCTCTGCATTGTTTCCATGCATGATACCTCCTCGACGACTATAAGGCTATCAGAGAAAGGGAAAGAGATGATAGATGCCAAAGACCTATTGCTTTTTATTCACTTCTCTTGCATTCCTATCACTAAGTATTATATAATCTAACAAATATTACTATGGGCCCAGAGCCTTTAAATCATATAAAAAATACTTAAGCATCTTCACCTGCATTTTAAGGGACTGTCTCATCTTCATCAAGCAAAAAAGGAAACATTTATTTTTAACCTACCCCTCAAAGGTCTTACTTAGAAGGAAGATAGACAATGACCACCAGCTGAGTCATGGCTTCTTAATGTCAATGTCATTTACAGTTTTTACTTTTCCATGCAGCTAAAAAATCTTAATCATCTAGACATCATATTTTGGATTCAGCTTTACATCTTAGCATGATTACATATAGTAAAATAAATCCAGTTTTTCAAGGATTAAATTATAAAGGAAATTCACTAGAAAGAAAATCAGTACATAAAAAAAAAACCATGTTGCAAGAGAAAATGTGAGGGTAAAATTTTTTTAATTGAGTTTTTGAGATAGGGTTTCTGTGTGTAGCTTTGGATCCTGTCCTGGAACTCACTCTGTAGACCAGGCTGGCCTCAAACTCAAAGAAATCTGCCTGTCTCTGACTCCAGAGCCCTGGGTTTAAAGGTGTGCGCCACCACCACCCAGCAAATTGAAGCTCCTAGTAGTTCCACCTAGATTAATTTCACCCTTTGATTAAAATGTTTCCAGATATTTCTAAATATTTGAAGAACTGCTGTAAATAATAATATTACATGATCTGATCTTGAAGTTACAAAGGAGTTGCTTTGTAGCCCCTCACATCCCTTAACGAACTAAAGAGGAAAGCTTCCTCAAAGTTGAACAGTAAAGAGAAAAATGAATTTACTTGTTTATGCATTATCCAATCTTAAAATAATGTTTAAAGAGCTATGTGGTGTGTGTGTTTGTGCATGTGTGTGTGTATATGTGTGTTTGAATGCATGACATGTGTATGCAAGTGACCATGAAAGGTGTTGGATTCACTGGAGCGAGACTTACAAGCTATAGTGAACTTCTTGACTTAGGTGTTATGGGCATAGCTCAGGTCCTCTGGAAGAATACTAAGTATTCTTAGTTGCTTAGTCATCTCTCTAGCCCCATAATTTTAAAGTGAATTTTAATGAATGTTGTAACTAGATGTATACATTGACCATATCAGGATTCTTCCAATTAAGTGTTGTTTTGTCTTGCTACCACCTGTGCAGTGTGTGTGTGTGTGTGTGTGTGTGTGTGTGTGTGTGTGTGTGTACATGTGTTGCCACAATGAATTCATGGGTGTCAGAGGATAAATTACAAGAGACAGTTTCTCCATCTACAATATAGTTTCCCAAGATCAAATGCAGGTTGTCAGGCTCAGCAGCAGGTGTTTTTATTTGCTTACTCATCTCACCAGTCTAATTCTTCCAACTAGGATTTGGAAGATTTATCTTTTACTGTGTTATTCCTATCTTATTCAAAATAAGTTTCTTACAGGTAATGTAGTTCAATTTTGCTTTTTAATTGGAATATTTAGACCATTTATATTTAATGCATTGTACTATTTTTCTGTTTGTTTTATTTGTTCTTGATCCTCTTTTCCTATTTTCATTTGGATTACCTTGTGTAATTATATTAGCCTCTTTTACAGCCCAACATATTATCAATCTTTGTAAATAAAGTTTTTTTTGGTTGTTTAATTGTAGTTCTGGAGTTGAACCCAAGAACTTGATGTGTTAAGTACTGTACCCCTGAGCTATTGCCCCAAGTCCTATGTCAAATGTTTTTGTTTTGGTTGTTGTTTGCTTTGTTTCTTATATGTTTAATTCAATCATGTTTACCTCTATTTGTCCTAGAAATTGCATAGAGGAGGACAAAGCTCAATTGATAATTTGTTTAACATTTGTGAGTTACCAGCTTCTAACCACACCACCAAAAGGTAGGGGGAAATATATTGAAATTCATTATAACTACAGGTGATTTTATATCTCCTTTCAATCACTTCAGCCTCTGTTATTAGGTTCATGCATAAGCATTTTGGAGATTTTGTCTTCCTGATGAATTGACTCTATAAAGAATATATCTTTAGCTCTAGATAACTTTCTCATCCTGAAACTTAACTTTTTTAATAGTTATAAAACTATAATGAGAAATGAGAAAGAAGTCGTTTACATTCATGAACATACTTACTTTTTCAGCTTTCATCCCTATGTAGGTCTGAGTTTGCATTAAGTGTGGTTTCCTTTGGTCTGAAATTCCTTTAACTCCATTTTATTCCACAGTGGGAATTGTTTAGGGTGAATTCTTTCAGCTATGGTTTATTTGAAAAAGCCTTATTTTAACCTCATTTTTATAGGATATTTTCACAGTGCATAAAATCTTAGGTTGACAGCTTTGTTTTCCATACTTAAAAATGCCATTCTCATGACTTCTGGCTCTCATCATTTCCAATGAGAAGTTATCTTCCTATCTTCATTGCTCAATACATATGTCTGTCCCCCCTGACCACTTTGGATATTACCAACCCTTGATAACTTGTTAATGATAACCTGGGTGTCATTTTGTTAATGTTTATAGGGCTTTGCTTTTAATCAGTTTCTTGGACTTTGTGGGGTGGAATCCTTAAATATATGTGAAAATGTCATCTCTTGTTTTGGAAAGTTTTGTACAGTCCTTCCAGTGCATTCTGTCACTCCTCTTTCACTGAGGCTCCAGTTTTTCCTGTGAAATATCTGGGAATACTATCCACAAATGATTGCAGTTTTCTCACTGACTCTACTTTCCTCGCTTCCCTTATTCATTGTGAATAATTTTCATTGACAGGTCTTCAAGATTGTTGACCTTTTGAGTTACAGTCTTTAATGGACTGACACTTTAAGCAGAGAGAATTCCTATTGCAAACTACAACTTCCAGCTCTAAGATTTTAATTTCATTCTTATCATATCTTGTTTATATTAAATTTATAATTTATGTCCATAAACATACAAATCATATTTAAAGCAAAGATATGAGAACCCTTGACTCACTATCTCCTCTTTCTGTGCCATTTGATGGCTGTATTTCTATTTATCTCCTCTTTCTTCAGGTGTATAGAAATTACTATTTCTATGTATTGGAATATGTATTGGATATTGTATATGTTACATAGCTGAGAAGACAATTTCATGACATTAGTTTAGATCATTTTGGATCTTGATCTATATTTTAAATGGATTATTTTTTTGTGAATCACTTTGTTATTTAGGGAACTTACTTTTATTGTTCAGAGTAGACCTATGAGAACCACTGTTATAAGGTTGTTACAGCCTCAGTACTATGGCATACCCTGAATCAAGTTGCTCTGAACTGTCCCTCATACTCACTGAGGTTCCATCACTCAGGCTCTTGTAACAACTTCATTTCTGTGTAAGCTCTGAAAATTACTGTATTATAGAAAATATCTGAAGCTAGATAACATTACAATGGAAAGATGTATGTTTTGTTCGTACTTTTTGAGGCTCACTCAAAGGCATCATACTAGCATCAGTTCAGCTGTAGGAAGGACCTCATTGAGGATGGCATCACAATCATATCACAAGACAGGAAAACTATTAAACAACCATCGGCCTACCTGAGGCCCCACCTCTAGTGATCTCAGCACTTCCCATTAAGCCTTGTCTCAAGTTCCCATCACCAACCAAGATCTCAACCATTGCATCCTTTAAGGATGCTTATTCCTGAGATGTTCTACCTCACAGAATTGTATTATATTCATTTGCAAATCATCATGCAGCCAGAGACTCAAGAACATCTCTGTATGCATACATACCTCCAGTACCCTTTACCTAGTTTCCTTCTCTCTGGTGCCTGGCTCCATAAATCCTCACTGTCGATTTCTGGTTTCTCCAGCCTTCTCAACTAAGCAATATATGAAGAATATCTTTGATGCACAGATGGAGAACTGGGGGCAGATGGGTCTCCATCTGTGCATCACATAGGTCTAGCATGTGTGGCTTGCCTCATTGGAGGCTTACTCACTTGACTCCCAGAAAGCTGCTGTGCCTAGAACGTGGACAGCTTTCCTTCTCCTAACCGCCGTTCAGTGTGTGGTGGTAGAAAACTGACTTTAGACATTGCAACTTGTTTTTGGATATCTACTGCCAGAGGGTAATTATGGACAGGGCAGCTCTCATAGGCAAAAGTAGAAGCCTTAACATTCTTAAATTAATTTTATTAGCAAATGGAAACAAGATTAATTTGACAAAACTGACTAACTTCAAGTTGAACTGGTCTCCTATTTATTGTCATAACAAGTTACAACAACCTTAAGGGCTTAAATCACATAAATGTGCTCTGAGTTCCAAAGACGGGTCCAGTGAGATGGCTCAGTGTAGAAAGATACCTGCCACCAAGCCCAACATCGTAGGCTTAATCCTGTCACCCACATGAAAGGAGATAACTGACTCCTTTCCATATGTGAGCTGTGGCTCAACCACCCCCACACCCAAGTAAATAAAAATGTAACAAAAATGGGGTAGAGGAGCTGGAGAGGAGGTCAGGGGTTAAGAGTATGTGCTACTTTCTCAGAGAATCCAAATTCAGCTTCTAGCACCTTCATCAGAAGCTGACAATGTCTCTAACTCCAGTTATGGGGGGGGGGTTCTGACAATTTTCTGGTCTCCAAGGAGACCTAAAGACACTCTCTCTCTCTCTCTCTCTCTCTCTCTCTCTCTCTCTCTCTCTCTCTCTCTCTCTCTCTCTCTCACACACACACACACACACACACACACACACACAAATATATACCCACACATGGGTGAACAGGCACATGCACATGGGTGAACAGGCACATGCTCACACACCCTTAAACAAGGGTTCAGCAAAGCTAGTTAACAAAACGTTAGCCATCTTGCATTCCTCCCTGGAGGCTCTTCCACAGGGAAGCTATCTCTCTGCCTGTAACAACTTCCAGCAATCCTCCCCCCTCCCATCTTCAAAGCTAATTACAATGGACCCCTTCTGTCATCTTTTCCCATCCGCACATCTAGCCCACTCTTCTCCATCTCCCTTCAAGTTCCTGAAGCACTCAGTGACTACACAAGGCGTGATCAGCTCCCAGTTTTAAATTCAGCTGATTAATTACTATAATTCCACCTGCAACATGCACCCAACACTGACCACTGAGGGTATGCTCACTAGCCACATGGGGCAAATAAACAATTCACCACCATATTCTTAGACTTGGCTTTAAATCTAAATCCAAAATAACTTCTTAGGCAACTTTAAATCTCTGCTGTGTAAAGCCTTAAGGATAACATTGGCAAGAGGCTGTCAAAACATAAAAATTAGCTCCCACTTACATTTTTGTGAGCTAGAATATAGATGGGAAGAAAAATTAAAAATTCGCATATGTTTTTACGTTTCCTATATAGTCACAAGTTACATTAACTATATAAATAGCTATAGGTACAGAAAAAAATTACTACATTTTATCTCTTACATGGTAACTGAAGGTTACATTTTAAAGCTATAGGCAGAAATGAATGCACACTCTGCTTTCAAAGATGTGGAATCAGTCTAGTTTTTATTTGGTTATAATATTTATTTTTCATGATTGCATGGTTGTCAATATCAAATGTCCTGCCTTTAAGTGTTATGATCACAGTTGTGCACAGTTGTGCAGCCTGAGACTAATGTTAATGGTCACCTTAAGGCATTATGATTGGTAGCAGAGAGGAAAGCTTCTTTCCTGTTGAATGTTACAGTGTGAGGGGAGAAGTCTTCCTTTACATTTTGCAATGTGAAAAACGTCAAGTGAACAGTAAGCCTTCTTGTGTGGGGAGACATTGGCAGAGATGCTCAGTCAAATGTCAGCAAGCAAATGCTTGCGCTCTTCCGCGTTTCTCTCCTTCCTCATTTTTGCAACTTCTTCAGTGGGCTCCCTTGTGACTTTCTTCTCAAGTCAGTGAAATGTTTTTGCAAAGGTAGACCCCACAGTTTTTACTCCAGTGGATCCACTATTTATCTCCAAAAATAATTGCTTGTGTATAACTTATTTATGATTTGGAGAAATGGTCAGAGTCAATAATTGCTACTCATGTTCCTGAAATAGTGACATCCTCCAAAAATTTACGTATATGTGTATATATACATGTGTATATATGTGTATGTATATATATACATGTGTATATATGCATATGTATATATGGTGTTTCTGAAGACTTACTTTTATGAAAAGAAAAGTACTTTCAGATTATATGTGATATTATGGCTCATGAGAACATTAATAGAGATTATGGGTGTGGCTGCCAACAGAAGGAGACTCTAGAAAACACTTCCATGACTAAGCAGATTCTTCAAACAGCTCTCCAGGCATTTATCACACTCCAAGCGGATGATGTTACCACCCTGTCATTTTGATGCCATGATGACAAAGCCACCCAACCCCTTAGATCTATGTTAGGAACTGCCATTTTCATGGGAGAACAAATGTAATAAGAGGTATCTTTGGGTAGTACCACGAATTTGGGTTGGCACCTTCTTTTTTGTCCTACAGTTGTTTGTTTACATTGTCTCCACCTTTTCTCACCTGTTGCCTCCATTTGAAACCTTTGCTTAAACTTCATTTGATTGGATGGGCATCTTTCTGGGCACCATCCAGACCACTGTCTTTTGGGTACTCATATATAATCTGAGTATCGCTGGATGCTGAACAAACCATGAACTACTAAAAATTTACTCAGTTCCCTCTAAAGCAAACCATGCAAAATTCATGTAGAAATCCTCAACTTCAGGTTTTCTGGGGTCTGCATGCTGTTTAAAATTTGATCCATTTTACACAGCAACTCAGAGTCCTCATATGGTTTGAAAAACAGGAAAATTTTCCAAGCCAGAGTCATTATTCTTCAATAAGCTAGAATGCATTTATGAGTGCACTACTGAGTATGTGCCCAGCCCAAGGCCTTAGAGTACTCTCGGCCTTAATAGTTAGAAAAGCCCTGGTGGTTTGGGATGAGAGTGGAAAGACTCTTGTCAGCTTTGTGCAAGGTTCATGGGTTAATTCTCAGCACCAAAAACAATAGCAACAATGACAACAAAAACATAACTGAATGGACCTCCAGGTAAGGTTCAGCCACATCAATGACATTACCATTCTGTGTATACTATGAAGGGAGGGGAAACAATCACTATTTATCACCTATCAAGCATGTGTGAAGTAATACTTGCTATGGAGAAGCTAGAGGAGACTGCCGAGGAGCTAAGGATGCAGAGCATCCCTATGTCAACATCCCAGTGCCCTTGTCAGCAGGTGGGATCAGAAAAGATTCTATCAGATAAATAAATGAGTTAGTGTAAAGCTCTAAAAGTGTCAGCATAGAGCAAACGACTTTTGAAATTGACTAGGATGAACTTAGTATCGGTGGAGGTAAAGTGACCCAAGGTGGAGACAGAAGTACAAAGCACCGACTCTGTTGAAATGCAGGAGACTGTACACACCTGGACCTGGGTGAAGGTTCTGTCCCCAAGATTTCTAAAATTCAGAAGGCACACTACATCTTAGCATGGTTGTCTTTGAAAAGCTTCTTGTCTGATGATTCTTCACACTTACTATATACAGGCTTGACTCAGGAGAGTCAGCTGCAAATGGTCCTAAAAGAGGAGGTTGATGGACCAGTTTCAGCTGGGCCAATGAAGAGATACAGACAAGGAAGACATGGCACCTATTTAAACTATCCCGAGTACTCAGAACCTTTGAGAAATTGTATGTGCGTGCTAGCATGTGTTAATAATATCTGTATTAATAATATTCCATCAGGTATTAATTCTATCTACCGTCTTGCCAATACAAAATCATCTTTTTTTAAAAAAAAAATTCAATTACATTTGTTTTGATAGTACCTGCTTGCCTCAGATCATCAACAAACTGCATTACAGTTTTTCACTACTGAATGGATTTCTCAGACTACTGATCGTAGTCAACTTTTCAAATTGAAGTGTATTCAGGAAAAAAACAATTACTTAAATTTGAGTGAGTTTGGACTGTGGTAAGAAAATCTATTTAAAGAAACATGGCAAGCAACAACTTTTGTCTCCTTTTCTATGTGCTATGGCTGAGGAGCAGTCAGAAGACATGGGCCATCATGTTGTCCGTGGAAACAAAGCGGACAGCCAGTTGACTCCTTTGGACAAATCTGCCTTTTGAGGAGCCTGACTCACTGCTGTTGAGAGGGCATTTTTCTCAAAATGCTGTTGCAACTCTCCTCTGGTGCATGCTACCCTCGGACATGGAACTCCTTTCTCCTTTTTTGATATTGCCAAATTCCCACTGCAATGCCAAATGGCTTGTTTACCAGACAGGGCACCAGGGACCAAGAAATCCCAAATGCTGGGGACATGGTCCCCTACACATTAAGAATAGTTACTGCCAGCTCACAGCTTAGTCTCAACTCCCAAACTCTCACCACTATAAGGGAAGAATGGATTGTAGTGATTTTTCCCAACCCTGAAGGGTTGCAGAGGAAAAGACAAATGACTCCCTAATAGGCTTCCTCTGGAGTAGCTCATCTTCGCGATTTAGGTTAACCTACATCAGTGAGATTGGCAGGCACCTGCTTAGGAAGATCAAACACACTTGCAAAGTTTCCTTAGGTCCCTCCACCTATACTCTAAATCTGTGGATTCTAAGGAATTAAGATTTCAAAAATTAACACTTATAAAATAGCTTTCTGATGGTTTATGGTATTCCCTTACCCAGAGTGTCTAATTCTAGAAGTCTTCAGTCTACACTAGTAAACTCTATGTGTAACAAGCTCGTGTTAGTGAAACTGCAGTGAAGACCACAATTTGAGAACCACTGCCCTAAGGCATCAACTCAAGATCTGAAAATTAATCACTTAGCAATAAAAAAGGAAAAACTCTTCAAGCCACATGAAGCAGTAGAAAGGTTTCAAACAAAATCTTCAGGAAGCAAAAGCCTATGGATGTATGAATAACATTCAGTGTGAAGAAGCCACCTGAAAATGGAGAATCAAGTAAAATTAAAGAAAAAGAAAGAAAGCCTACTGTTTTGGTCTTTACACTGGGACAATAATGGTGCCTGTTTCTCCCAAACAAGTTGGAGAAATGCATAAATCATGGTTGTTTGGAAAAGTGCTTAGGAGAACATTTATTGGTAATGAGGGTTAACCAGGCCTAGGCTGTCCTGTTCCAGCCCCTCCTAGAATTCTGAAAATCAAGAACCATAAGGAAGAAACTGTTTCCAAGTGACTGTATCCTACAACAACATTTAAGGGTAGTTACAGGAACACAAAAATATCTGACAGCCAGTAAGATAAATTTCACAATGTCTGGAACCTAATAAGAAATAAAAACTACCAGATTTATGGAAAACCAAGGAACTATGATCTCCAATGAGAAGAAAAATTAACTGAAATGATTCTACAACTGACACAGATGTAAAGATCGTCAGGTAAGGACATTAAAGCAATTATCCTGACTATATTCAGTATTGTCAATTAAAGACAGAGGTATTTTCCAAAATGCTATACAAGTTAAAAACATTGCAACATGTGAGATGGAAAAAAAAAACGTATTTGTAGAAAATATTAATGAATTTCAAGACCCCAGAATAGAAACCATGTAAAATAAAACACAGAAGAAAAGAAACATGGTATTCACCAATGAACTGTGGGACTTCAGCAGCCTAAATAACTATGAACAGCTGGGGCGTCAAGGGGAATGAAAGGCACACTACACACATTGTAAGGAGGATGACAGTGGATCTCTCACAGGAAATAATACAAATAGGAAAATAGTAGAATGAGATCTGATAAGTACTTAAAATTGCCAACTGAGAGCTCTAAGCTCAGAAAAGCAAAAAGTTCTCCAGATATACGAATACTGGAGAAATTCATTATCAAAAGATCCACACTACAACAAATAAGAAAAGCAAAAAGGGAGGAATGCCAGGTGGAAATATTGACCAACACAATGGGAAGAGCACCTCTGTTCACGTATAAAGTTGCCACCAAAAGTTTGAAACTTGTCTTCAGTTTCCTGTAGGTAACAGGGAATTATCCAGATGAAGCCCTCCCCTCAGTGAATCACATCAGACCAGACAGAAAACAGGGGTCTGGGAAAGGCTCTTGGATAGCACACATTTACCATGTTTAGAATTACTCTGGCCAACCAAACAAGGGCCATACTTGTAGAGGCATACTATATAGTTTTACACTTGAATTGACTTTTAAGCACCTGCCCACTTTCTGAATGTACAATATATTGCTGAGAAATGAGAAATGCAATGGAAATGTTGGAAAGTATGACTGAGGAAACAGTAAGCACTGGTTTATTTAATCATCATAACAAAACATGCCCATTTAACAGGAGAAACTGAAACAGGAGGAAATGACTTGTTAAATAGCTGCAAAGCCCCAGGCTCATCACCAGGGTGTCTGTCCTTAGACTCAATGTTCTTAATGCTATATTGCAGGCACATATCTGAAAAAGAGCAGGAAAAAAAATAGTTTTTAAGTCAGAAGATCAGCTAAGAAGGTCTATCACCTAAATAATGGGAGCTCAAGATAGAAACAACCGTTGAGACAAGGAGAAACATCTTAAAAAATTCTACTGAGGAAAAACTATGTAAAGGATTTATACTCAGAAGACACAAAACTTCCCAGCATCAACAGGCAAGGTAGGATGATGTAGTATATTCCCACCCCCAAATTCTAAAGGTCCAGCCTTGGGTACTGTATTTCTGAACTCAATGTAGAACAGAGATTTCCCAATCTCAAAGGTCTAAAATACTTCACTCCCCACATATTCTTTCTCAGGAAATCACTGGATGATACATTTTTAGCTAAATACATAAATAAATGGCAAAGAGTATTAGTAACCAAGGTTCCTATACAAGAATGGGGCAAGGGTTCATCAGGTACTTAAGAAGGGAGACTCCGGGGGAGAGCAATAATGGGGGCACACAACAACCAGAGCATCCTGATGCACAACAGCATGACACAAGAGAATTTCAACCTTCTGGAGAAGCAGAAAGTTGACTTGAGAAGGGAGAAGAAATCTATCCACATCTTCAGATGTGAGTTAGCAATAGAGTGATTGATTAACGTGTGGGGTCCTAGATTCAAACCCCAGGGTTCCAGTGTGTGTGCATATGCACGCACACATGCACACACGCCGTTTACTTTAGGGAAAGCAAACTCTGTACAGGGAAAGAAATGCAATCATTGGTGGATAACATTAGTAACAAAATCAGGCAATGAGCACTGACTTCCTCCAAAAGTATACCCTAAAATACACTCTGAATGGAAAGAGGTTTCTGTCTGTTTGTTCACTGGTTACACACATACACACACACTTGCATGGCAATCAACTAGGCACATACTAGGCACTCAATCAATATGTTTTAAGTCAATGAATGAATTCAAAGAGGAAAGAGTAGAAACACATGAAGTTGAGGGTGAGAAAAAGCTGGTAAAAGCTGCCTTCTCTTCCTGAATAGAAGTGAATAAGTAATGTCTGGAACTAAAAACAAAAACAAGAAATAGAAAGATAATTATGCTGTTTCAAAACAAAGGCAAAGACTTCAAAAAGCAAAAGGGGAGAGGAGGGAGTGAGACTGAGGAACACCGGGGGCCTGCTGCTTCCCATTGTCACTGCAGAGCTAGCTGCCTTTTCAGACAATAGCTTAGAAAGTATTAAAATTGTAAATTGACAAAAGTAATTATCAGCCACACACCAAGTCAGTTGGTAATTAACAGACTGGCCTAGCCTCCCAAGCCAGAACAAAACTGCTTTGTCGTCAACATTCCAAAGAAGTTTCTCCTTACATAAAGATAACCCAGGAGATAGCTCAGTGGCAGTGCTCACTGTGCAAGCACGAGGACCTGAGTTTGATCCCCAGTGCCCACCATAAAAACTGCAGGGTGTGTGTGTGTGTGTGTGTGTGTGTGTGTGTGTGTGTGTGTGTGTGTAACCCCAGCGCTGCAGCAGGGCCTCATACAAGCCTGGAGCTTACTGGCCAGTCCCCCTAATTAATGAATTAATGAGCTCCAGGCTGTGAGAGAGTCTGCCTCAAAAACTAAAGTGGAGAGTGACTGGGAAAGACATCTGACATTAACTTTGGTGGCCACACCAACAGACCCATGGTCACAGGCGTCCAAAAACACGCATACATGCACACACTTACACATGTATACTACAAAAGAAAATATGAAAAAGTAACTCCAAACATCACTGCTGAAAGATAATCATGTGAAATATTTTAATATAGCTGGAGAGAGGGTTCCCCCCTCCTGGTGCTTTTTTTGTTTAATTTTACACCTGGCATGTAGATTTTAATTTAACTCTTAAAATGTTGAAACTAAGCAAGGGTAAGCAGAGTCACAACCTCCATTAGCCCGAGGATCTCCAAATAGCAGATAAAATATAGTGCACCTCCCTGCTACTGTGTCTGTGAGGCATAGCTGCTCACCTGAGAGCAAGGGACCGCACGCATAGTGACTACTCAGGAGACTTAAATATTTGCTGGACCTAAGAGGTTCACATGGCGGACACTTCAAGATGAACTCTCCATAGAGAAGGCCAGTCACTTCCTGAAATGTAATTACTTAGGTTTTGAAATGTTGTGTCCAAGATCCTTGACAGGGACAGGGTATGAGGTGGGAACTTTTGAGGGGGTGGCTTTGAGGCCAAAGTGCTCAATACAACACAGAAGTATGGTGAGTAGGAGTCTCTCAGGGAGTGCCTAGTTTATGTAGGAAAAATATTACTAATTCAGACAAACATGTGAGAGAGAATGGGAAACCATAGTCATAGTGGAGATACTAACATTCTAGAAATAAAATGGATAGTCCAACAGGTTCATTTGATCTTCCTGTGTAATATAAATGCATGGAGAGATAAGACCACGCAAGTGATTCTTTCTTAGTCCTTCCCCTAGGGAAGGAGGGATATAAATTAAGAGGTAAGGATGGGAACAGGGATGGAGTCATAGGTAACTGAGAAGGCTCTGGCTTATAAGCTTAAGAATCTAGTCCTAAGTCTAGTACTAATTAGTTAAGTAATCAGAGTACTGCCTCCATTTTCTAACCTTCCAATTGGGAGCATAAAATATATGATGTTGCCTCATGGTGGTTAGAAAGAGGCCACAGGACAATGGTGGTATCAGTTCAATGGAGAGTCAGGGACCACACAATTCTTCATTCTATTTCAGCGCATTTGGAGAATGGTTAGCTAGGCCTGGCAGCTAGAATTGGGGAAAGGCCAAAAATATATTAAAGTTCACATGTAGGAAGCACCCAGAGGAGGCAGATGAACAAAGGTAGGAGGGCTGCTCTAGAATACCACAGTTTAAAGAACACCAGAGAGGGAACTGACATGGATGCCCCTGCAGAGGGTCAGGCCTGAGGAACACAGAAGGCTGTTTCTGCAAACAATAAAATAATTGCAGACTGGACCAAGAGGCAGTGGTGTTCTGGGAAAGGACTGCCACCATGAAGTAGGGCTGGGGGCAGCTGACTGAATAGGAAGGATGCAGACCAGTAGACATCCTGGCTTTCTCCTGCCTTGCAGGCTCCCTCTAATTGACTCTCAATGTCATAGCTAAGTAGGTGGACTTAACTATAGTGAAACCCTCACAAATCGGCATATAAGATGGGTAGGCAACAGTCCCTTCTGAGCAGACCCAATGCCCGTGGAAGGTAATATGGCAGCAATCCACCTGAGTTTTCTTACATACCTTGTGAAATGAAACATCTCCCCAGGGCTGGTGGGATGGCACTCAGAGTGCTTGCCCACCAAGTGTGGCCACCTGAGTGTGAGGTGAAACCTAAGACTCACGTGGTAAGAGAGAACTGACTCCCACAGGCTGTCCTCAGACCTCCACATGCACACATTGACATATGGCCATCCATACAATACACCCCCCCACACACACACAATTTTCTTTTTTAAATGTCTCCTTGATATAACAATCAAGGGGCCTGTCTTGAAGGGCTGAGGAAAACAAATGTCCAGAGCTCTGCAGCTAGAGAATGTGGCCCAGTGTCGATGAGGGGAGAAGTGACCTTGGCAGAATGATGTGTGGCCAGAGGGTCAACTCTGATCTTTGAATTAAATATTCAGTCCTGGTTCAGCAACTGACCTCTTAGGACCTCAGCTTCCTGCTTGGATGTGGAGGTGAATCCATGCTGACCTGCTTTCCCAGAGGGCTGTTATGTCTCTTCTTACCTCGGCCATTGATTGAGTCAGTACCCAAATAAAAATCTCAGGCTAAGAGCACTGGCTGTTCTTCCGGACAACCTGGGTTTAAATCCCAGCACCCACATGGTGACTCCCTCAACCCTTTGAAACTCCACTCACAAGATATCAGACATCCTCTTCTGGTCTCCAGTCTTCACGCATGTGGTACAGACATACATGCAGACAAAACACACCATACACATAAAATAAAAAAATAAATCTTAAAAAATTTTAATCTAGAGGTTAAAGTTCAAGTTCAGGGGTCAGTGAGTTGGCTCAGAAAGCAAAGGTGCCTGTCACCAAGACTGACAACTAGCGTTTCATTTCTGAGACCCACATAGCAGGAGAGAAGTAATTCCCACACATTGTCCTCTCTGACCTACATGCAAGTACTATGGAACATGCATCCCCCTAAAACAAATACAAATATGACAGCCAGGCAAACAAATGGTAGATACATACATAGATATATAAATACATAGATGTCATTTTTAAACTATGGTTTCCTTAAAGAAAATTCAAAACCACTAAGAGGGAAATCAGATGGGGTCAAAAATTGCTTCCAAACAAGACCATTCTGAAACCTGAATATAACAGACTGCTCTAGAAAACTAGAAGCAGTCGGGCTCAGTGGGTGGGTACCAAATGACATCACTGTTGATCATCCGAGTCCAGGCTGCATTGAAATGATGCACACCCATAGCTCACACTTAGCTGGTGTGAGCTGAGACCTTCTCTGCTCCAGGAGAACGGCAAGAACCAATTAAGCCATCGTTTACTCATTCTCTCCCCCTTTGTTGTACACGAATTTCAGGAAAACCAGAGTGATAGAACTGGAAAAGAAAATCCCAAGGAACTGGGGAAGATACAGAACAATCAGAACCCTTATGGGACTACGCATTGCAGCCCTGTTAATAGATCAGGAGCATCTATTCACCAGACCCCTCACCTGGTGACCCCACTCCTTCCCACACACATGTAGTATGTTTCTCCTTGCAATATATTCATAACAGCTGAAGATACATTTGCTGCTGATATGAGGAAAGCATCACTGTGGCTGAGGAACAAGATGTGAGCAGGAAAATGCTGACACTATTCACTGCTTTATGGGTTTGTGTTTCCATGGATGCGAACAGTTCATAAACATTTATTTAAATTCATTAAACTGCATACTTTTTTAAGTAGTCAAAAGTTTTAATAAAAAAATAAAATGATTCTGTTTAACTTCTGAGTATATGGGCAAAAGATTTGAAAGCAAGAACTCAGAGAGTTACATGTGGACTGGTATTCATGGCAGCCTTCTTTTAGCCATTCAATAGCCCAAAATTGGGAGGGTCCATCCATAGATGCACAGAAAAACAAGATGCTATAAATACACACATGGAATATTATTCACCCTGAAGAAAAAGAAGTTTAGACATATGCTGCAACATGGATCAAGCCTGAATTCCCTGTGATAGGTAAAGTCAACTTCCACTAAAGATTAAACACTGCATGATCCCACTCATATGAAGAGGTCAAACTCGCAGAGAAAGAAAGCTGCACAATGTTGGGGAAGATGGAGAGGAGAATGAGGAAGTTAGCATTTGATAGATATAGAGTTCGGTTTTATGAGAAGGGACAAGGTCTATGGACCGACTGTGGGAATGATGACCTAACCGTAGATTCCCTTAATGCCTATCTATGATCTGCATATGTTAAGTTTATTAAGATAGTTCTTTTTGTAGCCTCAATTAAAAGGTCCATTTTCACCTAAAACAAGTTGAATGTGATTCTACTCTATGCCACATAAATGTATGCTAAGGAAGTTACTAGCCACCTGCAGAAGACCTTCAGGAGTCCCCGCCCCCTTTTTGTTGCTTACTCTAAATCCCACCTTCCATGCTATTGTAGACAGGAAGAAAAAAGTGAAGGGCAGACTCCCAGGCACTGTGCGGTATAAAGCTCCGTACTCACTGGGATGCCAAACTATACAACAGCTGTCCTCCTTTTCAGGGTCACAGCCCAGGGTGAGGAACAAGCAGAGAGCCTGTACAAACACTTTAAATGAGGGAGGCTGAGGAAAAGGACCCCAATATAAAAGAATGGGGGGTTGTCTCCAATTCAGCTGTGAGCTAGCCCCTTAGGTCCCCAGACTCCTTACTCCCCTTGAAAAGCAAATTCAATTTAAAATTAGTTTTGTGTGTCTACTCCTCCTCAAGGATTACACAGATCTTTTTTATACATTAAAAAAAATTCACCATTTGACTTGAAAACAGTTTATTTAATTTATACAAATAACTACTAAATACAAAAAGTAGATTAAAACAAAATAGTTATTTTTTTTTTCTGGCAGAGTTTAAATGCACATAATGGATAATTCCGAAGAAGATGCATTTTCCCCCCACAGCGTTTGGGACTAAAATTCTACTGAAATCTTTGCCTCTAAATCAGTAATATATTGGGTGGTGTCATATGGGTAATGACTAAATACGTTCTGTATACGAACTGAAAAGAAAGTTACAGTCTACACATATAAAAAAAATGTGAAGCACTTAAAATGTGAATTTAACTGATAATAAAAGAAAATGTCCATTTCAGAGTCTAGTGTTAAAAACGTTTCGGTAATAAAATCATAAGACCACATAAAAATAAGCTTTAACATATGCATGAAGCAGTTTTGTAAAAACTGCTAAGTGCACAAGTAATAAATAATTTGCAAAGTTGTGTATAAACAATTCCTAATGTTCGCATCGTTGTAAACATCAGCACGTGTGTAAAATGCAGCAGAGTCTAACATTACATTTTTTGTTTTGCCAAATTGAATTCCTATTATCCAAAGACAGACCAGTGGAGTAGGCAGCCGATGTTTTGGCAAGTTGGGTCTTTAAAATTAAGGGTAACAGTGCAAGTAAGGAATGCACAGAATTCCTAGTGCAACAAAGAAGAGTAGTGCAGCCAATATTGCTGATTAAGAATTCACCACCTCCTTGAGTTTCCCGTGGGGAGTGTCTAGGAGACCCGTGAAAGATATGCAAAGCCACTGTCTTAATGCCCAGATCTCTTGTAGGATCTCTCTGTGTTCCTCCAGTCCCCTCCCTTTGCAACCACATCTGCCCACCATTAGTCTCTGTGGGGGGGAACAGTTCACTAAGTGCCCAGGTCACAGTTTTTGAGCGAGGTTAGGGTTGTTTCGGTGTCTCCCCGGAACGGAACATGGCTGGGAGAGACGGCTGTCAGGAGGGCGACCATGGTTCTGTTCTGACAACTGGTCAGGCCAGCATTAGGTCCCAGCTGGACAACGACAGTGTTGACTCTTCCTTCTTGACACCATGAAAATGTCAACAGTCCGTTTTTAATTTGTCTAGGGAATTATCGATTTTGGTCAAAGTCTTTTTGATACGCAGAGCTGTGAGTCTTGCAGATGGGTTCTGATACCAACATTCTTTCATGAGCTTTGCCAGGGAAGTTAATGTCTGGGGAGAGAAAAGAAACATCACATACTAGGTTTTTAGTGGTCCTAGAGATGGGGCAGATGTTGTGTCAATTGTTTTAAAGAACCCTGCCATCTTCTTTAAGCAAGTACTCAAGGCCTTAGCCACCAATGAAGATGCCAGGCAGCATTCTCTGAACTTCTTTTGAAACTTACTTTAACAGATAAATGCCGAGGCCAATGCCCTTGGATTTTATGGCTACTAAAAGTAACATTACTAACTCAGAGAGATATAAGAGTGAAACTGTAGAAGCGGTTTGATGTGCTACCACACTATAAGCACCCATTTAGGATCCTCAGTGTTGAGCAGTCTGCTTCTAGAATCTCAGGTAAGCGGAGATGGTCAAGAGTTAATTACCATCACTCAGTCTCTTGGCTTATACACACAGGGGCAGCTTTAGAACAAGGGTAGTGAGTGATTTCGTTCATAACACGGGTCACACATGGACACTCGTGTGACTACTGTCACTTATTAGCAACGGATTATGCTTCGTCAAGAACTACACCATTTTCCAAACCTACGCAACTAGGCTTTAAGAGCCTACATAAAACTGTGTAGAAGGGCCCTGAGCAGTGCATTTCATGTAGATGCTAACCTCCAGGAAGCTAACAATTGCTGGGATGAACTAATAACAGAGTGTGCTTACCGGGTCTGAGAACCATCTGTTGGGTATGTTTGGCCTCTGTTGATCCACACAGACAACTTTCCTCATATCTTCAAAACTTGGATCATTGGGAACAACGTCATAGAATGGTGGTTTGTAATCTTCCACTATACCTGTATACAACACCATGAGAATTATTCCGGTTAGCAGGACAGCTTACACCTCCCCATCCCAGGGCTGCACTGCTGGGTATCACTTTCAGGAGTTACCAGTCATCTTTTTGCTATGTCAAGGCAGCTTTGGAAGCCACAGGCAGGCCCGAAAATAAGCTGAGAACAAGGCAATAAATACATACATACCCTGCAGGAAATCAGAAGTATGAGACAAAGATGTAAAATCCTCTCATGAAATCACAGGTACTAACAAACAGTGTCCACAAAGAGCTCACAGCTGTCTGTAATTGCAGTTCCTGAGGATCCCATACCCTCTTCAGACATCCATGGGCATCACATGCACGCGCGCAGCGCGCGCACACACACACACACACACACACACACACACACACACACACACACACCACATATGTTGCACAGCACACATAAGCAAAATACCCATACACATAAAATTAAAGTTAAAAAATCTTTCTAAAAATATCTGCAAATATCTAGAGGCCAAAAAACCAAATCAAGACCACCATCCCAATCACTTTTTGTTAGGAAATTATTTTGTCAAAAAAATTCATTGCTTTCAAATAATACCTCCCATTAGGGGCATGCAAGTAATGTGATATGAGGTGCTCATTTCCCCAGGCACTCACTCTACACACAGGCATGTCCTCAAACCACCAAGCATCAGTGTTTGTTTGGTGGCTCCTGAAGTTATTATCAGTACCTGTCTTTTAACAAAGAAGATGAATTCCACAAATCAATTTAAAACTTCACCATATGGAATTAGCAGAGTGACTGCCCTCTTACATCCAGGAAACCAGGGAAATTACTACTTGGTTTTCCTCATCAACAATGTGGTCAGTGACTAACTCAGTGGCTGGTCCTTTTCCTCCTTGTATGTAACTCACTTCTATTCCTAGACACACAGGGGGCTGTTGCAGAGGACAGAAGGAGGCTGTGAGTAAAAGGTATAATTAAGCTTTTGCAGTTCTTGCAAGCCCCCTAAAAAAGCTTCAGTTCCCTTTTCATTTGTCACAGAGGTTAGTGAGAATCCACTTGGACCAATTTCACATAAATACAAACCACTTATACAGAAGCTTAGAAATGAGGAGCATCTGCTCTAGAAATACTACAGAGTTTCTAAACCTCACAAACTCAAGAGTTTATTTTTAAAATGGAAAGTAGTCTAAATTGTATGTTAAAAATTCTAGTTGACACTTTGTTAATTCTAAATAATGTAGCCATGTTATTTAGCTGCATCTGTGATGTGGATCCAAAGGAAACCTTTCTGGGCCAGCATAAACTGCATAAACCATTGCTCACAAGAGGTGGTTACACTGTCTCCAAACCTTACCTATTTCTTTGGTAAAGATCCCAGAACACATTCAAACAAAAATGTCTTCAGTCCTTGGAGAAACCACCCCCAAAACAACTGAACATCAAGCTAAAAAAGAAATTCCATCTTTTGTGGGGCAGGATATGTTTGCAGGAAAGGGATAGCAAGGTGCTATTGACCATCCCTCCATTTGTTCATTGGGATACACTTTGTAGCCTGGCTTCATTCTTTAAAAATGTAGCATAACCACTGGCTATTTGTGGGTAACTTATTCTGAGCAGTAATACAAAGTTGGATTTTTCAGTAAACCTTCGCGCTCTCTCTCTCTCTCTCTCTCTCTCTCTCTCTCTCTCTCTCTCTCTCTCTCTCTCTCTCTCTCACACACACACACACACACACACACACACTCACACAAAGAAACATAGGTGTATATTTAAAACACAAGACTTAGTGAGCCCAACAATGCACATTGCCATACAAAACCCTCGTCCATTTGTGTTTCTATTTTTCATATTCTGAGCTTATTAAATGTTGTCATGTGTTAACAAAAGGAACTGAGGTTTTCAAACAAAGACTACTTAATTCATTGCGAATGGAAAACTAAGCCATGACTTTCTTTCTCCAGCCATTGGCTCAGACTCATGATTTCCGGCTGACTCTGGCTACACTCCTCAAAATATTAACTAACTTAAAAAAAATACTCTGGGATTAAACTGCTGCATTCTTCTGCAGGAAACTTACTTGGGTCACAGAAAGCCATTTTTCCCCCTATTGGTCAAAAGTGCTTTGTATCTAGTATGAAGGGGATGTCATGTTAAATGTGTTAAATGCTGAGGGAAATCACCATTTCGTGGAAGACAGCACAAGTATTTCCCTTTTTCCTTTAGATAATGTAAATCTTGTATAAAAGTGTCTGAAAACTATTGTTTGCTGGAATGTCTCTGTGCATATGTATGTGTTCATGCTTGGGAGGGGGCTGTACTGAGCTAGATGTCAATCTCAGATAACATAATCTGGGTGTCATTTATTTGTTTGTTTTTTCTGTTGTGTCTTGTTTTATTTGAGATAGTGTCTCTCACTGGCCAGAACCTTGACCAGTAGACTAGGCTGGCTGGATAGCAAACTCTGAAGCCAACCCTGCCTCTGCCTCCCCAGCACAAGGACTACAAGCATGTGCCACCATGCCCAATTTCTCTGTGTAGTTTCCTGGGATTGAACTCACAATCCTTGAGCAAGTAGTGTACTGGCTCCCCAGCGCTTTCCATCCCTTTTCATGATACTATTTACTTTTACTTGGAAGGAAGAAATCTTATGTTTATGTGTTAGCTCCTAAATAGATTGAGTAGTCATTTGATCCCCTTAACTGAGCCTGGCAACAGGGATACAGAAACAAGAAAGATACAGTACTGGTGATGAGCAACAAAACAATGGTAAACAGACAAAAAGAGAAACAGCAACTAATATTAGAGATGGGAGCAATGGGATAGAGTTGAGAAAGGGATATGTGTGGGTTCTAAGTAGTTTCTACAAACTGGGTGTCATGGAAGCAAAGACAGTCCAGGCAGGGGGCCAAAGATAAGTGATTTGTGAGGCAGAAAAGAGGCCAGGAAAAGAAAAACCACCAGAGAGAGGGTATTTTCCAAGTCGAAGGTGTTTGTGGACCCAGGAGAAGATGAGAGGAGCCTCCTGTAAATGAAACTGGTGTATGTGGTAGGAGAAAGGGAGGAAGGCCAGGGTGGTCGGTGGGTTGAGCATTCAGGGTATGCAGAGACTAATTTGAGTGACTGACTTAAAACTGCTCCTCACCTTCTGTCTGAATGTGACAATCTGGCCATGCAAAAAAAGTCCCATGGATGCAGCACTGGATGAGTTTGCAACACCCTAAGCCAGCAAAGAGGACATCAAGAATGAAGGACAATGATTAAAAAGATATGCCTCTAATCTCAGCACTCTGGAGGCAGAGGCAGGCTGGTCTCTGTGCTTGAGGCTAGCTGCCATAGCTAGCCAGGGCCACTTCGTGAGATACTGTCTCAGGATAACAAACAAAAAAACAGACATACAAAATATTTCAAGTGCCAAGTGGGTGGTACAGACAGCAAATGATAAGAGGGATTCAGAAAAGATGTGACATTAGACAGTTGTCAAAGACAGAACAGTCAGCCCTGGCCTTCCCATTAAAGCTGCTGCTGACTCAAAGGGACATGGGAAAGAAATCAGAGAGATTATTCATAACTTCTTCCCCCACAGCTTTGGGCATGTGCAGTTAATTTTTGTATAATTGGTGTCCATGTGTTGTGGCCCTGCCCCCTGGGGATGCCACATATGTCTAATGGAAAGTTTTCTGTTCTTTGGGGCAAATCTGTCTTTCCCAACAGCCCTAGCTCTAATATGCGGCACGGCTCTGAGCAAGGCCCTCAGCTCTCATGCCATAGTTTCCCAGATCTTTAAAATATACATCACAAAGATCATGTGCAAATCAACAACAACACCCACTCTAGGAAGAACTAAGAATGGCTGTGTCCAGAAATAAGAGCTTCCTGAAGATTCTGTCTTGGAGGCCTTAGCCCACGCCCACACAAACCATAGTTTTCAGTTTATCAGCTTCGCATAGCCAGTTCTAGGTCAGTCTGGGATACCAAAGTGAGAAGGGAGGGAGAGGGAGGGAGAAGGAAGGGAAAGAGGGAGGAAAAGAGGGAGGGAGAGAAACAGAAAGGGGAGGAAGAGAGGAGGAGAGAAGAGGGGACAGGAGGGGAGAGGAGAGGAGAGGAGAAGAAAGGGGAAGAGAAGAGAGGGGAGGGGAAAAAAGGGAGGAGGGAGAGAGGAGGAGGGAGGGGGAGAAGAGAGGGGAAGGAAAGAGGGAGGGAGAGGGGATGGAAAGAGGGAGTGAAAGGGAGGGAGAAGGGAGGGAAAGATGGAGGGAGAGAAACAGAGAGGGGATGAAGAGGGGAAGAGAAAAGAGGAGGGGACAGGAGGGGACAGGAAAGGAGTGGAGAGGATTGGGTCCAAAAATCAATATGAATGAAATAAATAACTAAGTAAATAAATTACATGACACTGGTAGAAGCTGCATTTGGATAGGCAAAGTATGGATGAATTCTGGTGTGATAGGGTTCACAAAAGGACATTCAGTATTTGTGCTACTTTATCTCTATACCTCATAGCACAATGTCAAAATAATTTAATACCATGGCATATTTAAAAGATGACTAAGGCATAAATGGATAAGGCTAGTCGTGCAGAAGGCCCTGGCCTTCTTCCTTGTGCCAAATAAGCAAGGAAGAAGTTTGGATTCCAGAGCTCTGAAATCTCTCAGTTGTGGTTGAGGGTCTGTGGACATGAGTCCTGGAGACAGTGGACCAGGAACCCACAGCTGATAATTCTGAAAGCAGGTGGTAGAAGCCCAGCTCTGCTCCAGGCTAGATAAAGGAAGCCTGTGACAGCTGTGTCATCATCAATCACCTCCACTGCAATTCATGGTATATGGAACCATATTCGTCAAAGTCAAAACCCAGTCTCATGGAGTTCAGAAGCAAACGTCAACAGCCTATAATACAGTACTATGCAGTTGGGTATGGCTAAAATATTAAGCAATATTATCTTAAGATGTCAGAGGGGAGAGATGGGAGTCTAAGATAGCTTCATGGCCACCCCCCACCAGAGCTGCATCTCCCACTCCCAGACCTAGCAAGACAAAAGCACCGTGGGCTGGAATATCTTGGAACTGCAGAGGCCTCTTGAGCACAGGGGTCACATACTAACGGCTGGGACTGCTACAAAAGGCAAAGATATTTGTTTTCTTAGAGAACACCACTCAAACAGCTTCCCATAAAGCTCTGATGTGATGCCTCCATGTTATTTCAGCATGAGGCCAACTGATGGTCCTCCTCTGTTTAGTAACTCCAAATCAGGGACATGAAATTCCAGGAAATTGCAGGAGCAAAAACAATCCTTCCTCCAACCTCATCTCCAAGTTCCTGTCTTCAGTCAACCCCCTAAAGGTTAAAATGACAAACTAAGTAAGAACTTTCAAATCGCTTTAATGAATACGGACATTTTCCCTGGACAGATTCATCTGTTCACACCTTAGTACACACCAAGGCAGTGAATTCACACCATGAAGCATACTGGACATCCAGCGTTGCCATGGCTCCCGTAACAAGCCATTGTGCTTGGGAACAGAAGCACATGTGGCTCTCTGGCAAACTCAAGGGTTCATTAGAAGAGGCTTCCCAAACTACATGTGCCAAACATACGTTTACTCTAACAAGTGTTTCCTAGTCTCCACCCCATGAGGGATGCAGTTTGGCCAGCAAGGATATATTTTGTTTCGTTTTTTTTTTTTTTTTTTTTTTTTCCTGTGATAAGATAGTTTTTTGGCACATCTGAACATGGATTTTTATCACAAAATAATTAAAGTCAGGAAAACAAGAGTGTTCCCCCAGAGCCTTCCTATAGGCAGGAAAATGGGGAAACACATTTAACAGACGGGAGGGGATGAGGAAGACAGTGGGAGGTGGGAAAGATCTGGAAGCTACTGGAAAGGAGGCAGAAAAGGCAGCCAATGTACTCCCTACACAGCAGGCAAAGAATAGCTGCTTCATTGACATGATCTCATTTAACCACCATGACCTTTTCAAGTTGGCACTATCAATATTTTTCCAATGGTGAAACAAGTCTAAATAATAGTGTCATAGTATAATATGAGATCCTGGGATATTACTGATTCTCCTGTTCCAGCAGGCCCAGAAGCAGAGACAAAGCTCCAGGGGATTCACCCACACAGGCCTCTGTGTATCACCTGAGAGCCTTGGTTCCAGGCACTGGAAAACAGAAACACACAGCAGGAAACTATAAAGCTACCAAATGCCACAGAGGGACACAGCTTTGCCCTTTAGCCTTCAGACACTTGCTAGCATTGTTTCTTCTGCCTCCTCACGTTGCCTCTAGTCAAATGTGCATATTCAAACCCTGGACATCACACTTTCTGACTCAGAAGTCCTAATTTGGAATTCTGGGGCTGAAGTTCAGCAGCATCTCAGCATGAGCTGGCCTTGATTCTGATGCTGACTCCATCTTTCACTATTTCTCCAAGCAAGCCCCTGCCTTTAGCTCCTACAAAAATCCACACAGGAAAGATGGGAAACCCTGTTCTTCCCTAACAATTCCAAATTCAGTTTCAAGGTAACACCTCCAGTAAATTCCAAAAGATCCTACTGAGAAATTCTTGACCGTGAAAATGGACTGGAGTCTCATTTCCTGTACAGAAACAGCATGAGGTTTATTACTAGTAGGAAATGAATGTAAAATCCCAATAAAAGTACAAAGTATGACATATTTTTATGCTTATGGTTCACTTGAGGATCACTGCTCCAACAGAACTATCTAGTCATCAATTTTTATAATAGACTCTGAAATTCAAAGGATATATAATTATAATAACCCTTCTTATTATGAGATGTTCATATACTTCAATGAGGTACATTTTATACACAATAATTCCAAAAATATATATTATTTTAATGACAGTTCCTAAAGATGGTAAGAAAGTGAAATAGGTACACTGTACTCTGGGGCGAAGGAAATATTGTAAATTAGGACAACCCTTATGGAAAGTAATTTGGCAATGTGTGCCAAGCCATAAAAACATCCATATTCTGACCTATTAAGTCTATGTCTTTTAAGATGAGATATTAAATTCCCCAAATGAAAAGTTACATGCACAAAAATGTCTACTTTAAGCCACAAATGGGAGACACAGGATATCTAATAATGCAGGAATGGTTACATTAGTTAAATATCACGTGACCATTTAAAATAAGAGTGGAGATTAACTGAAGAGTTGCATACAAGAATGATGATAACAAGTGCCTTTAAACAGAACAGAGGAGAGAATGGAACATTAATGTAGGAGTGAGGGTAAGAGAACAGAATTTCTCACTTTTCCTGGCTGGGGATAGTAGATAATAGCAGTTAAAATAAAACAGGTTTTTAAGAAGCAATGATTAGTTTCAAGTCTGGGTTCAGACAAACTAATTTGTGCTTTTTTGTATGTGTGTGTGTGTGTGTGTGTGTGTGTGTGTGTGTGTGTGTGTTGCATGTGCATGTAAATGCTCATGGGAGAAGAGAGACTAGAGAAAATAGAAAAGATCAAATAAGTCATTTTCAGAAAGTAATATTTGCTTTAAAATGAGAGACAAGATACCCTTATCTCCACTTTAAAAAAGAAAAACAAAAACAAAAACAAAAAATCACACATCACAGAACAGAAGCTCAACCCACGGGAAATAGCTAGACGCCTAAACCATGATGCAAAGAAGCCAATAAATCACAAAAACAACCAAAACATTCTCCCTTCCCCTCCCAGGCACACTTTTTTTCTTCTTCTTCTTCTTCTTCTTCCCCAAAATAACCTTAATCACAGGATCTAGCAAGCAAACTAACATTTGTTTGGCCGAATTTTAAGCAGATGACTCGAACTTCAAAGTGACTACTATTAATCACTGATTTTTCAAGCCATTTGGGTTGATGCCTATGACACTGACACAAGGCACATTTGTGACACATGCTTACAAAGCCTACACCACACATTTCTGCCTAACAGCCTGACTGGCTCTGGGCTGCACAACGGAAGCTGGGAACTAGCTACTGTGCCGGCCTACGGGACACCAGCTTCCTCTTCACTGGAGGAAGGTCCCCATCACACTGCTTATTCTGCTACCAATCCTCTAAATGCTCTTAAGACAGACTGAGCCAGCTGGTGGTAGTGGTGCTCACCTTTAATCCCAGCACTTGGGAGACAGAGGCGGGTGAATCTCTGTGTGTTCGAGGCCAGCATAGTCTACAGAGTGAGTTCCAGGACAGCCAGCACTACACAGAGAAACCCTGTCTCAAAACAAACACAAACAAGCAAACAAAACAACAGCCTGAGCAGAACCTGACTCTCCCCCCCCCCCGCCCCCAGTTCTAAGGCACTCACTAATGACTAGGGAAAGGTGAGGAAATGAAACCCATGTGAAATTTATAAACCAGCTAGGCAATCCCTCTGTCGCAAACTGGTCTCAAGTGCTTTGATGGCTCTAACTGAAAGGCGGTGGGTTGAGAAATATTACCAGAGAATGTCCATGGCTCCATAAAAAAAAAAAAAGAAACTGTCAAATGACAGTTCATGGATGTTTAATCTGAAACACGTGCCATAATGTCCTTAGAGGGTATGTTAAAAATGGACACACCGCTGTCACAGAAAACCCTATCACGAAGGCACACTAACTTCAGCTATTGCCCACTGAAACTATCAAATTACTCAACTCCATCTCCTCCACAGAGCTTCTTAATCTCTGGCCCTGTCACTCACAAAGTTACAACTATTCCACAAATCTCTGCCATTAGAAAAAGCTGTCAGTGGATGGTAGATGCAACACAGATTTAGATTTCATGTCTTATTTCTAGCAGGCTTCAGAACTGGGACCATAGTGGTTCACAGGAAGGTAAAATGGATTTTGAAAACTGAATAAAACTTCAAACATCATTTTCTTCTCTTTTGAATGGGATGATTTCAGATACATATTTTCCAGCTATGTTAAGTTCATCAAGTTAGTTCAAGGGATTCTGTCCTGAAAACCACTCTGTGTTGTTGGGGCATGCCTGAGAGGACAGAATAAGTTAGTGCCACCTAAATCAATGATGTTTCATTATGTGAGGGCCACTTAAGTACCTAAGTGGACATGAGGGAGAGGTAGCTGTGGGAGGCATAGGCCAAAACACAGAGACAAACAGGCCAAGTGTGGTGGCCCATGCCTTTAATTCTAGCACCTGGGAGTGAAGGTATGTGAGTTTCAGGCTAGTGTGGCCTATATAATGAGTTCCAGGAGGGAGGGAGGAAGGGAGAGAGAAGAATACATTCCTATCAGCTAAAATAACACCATTTTATAAAATCAAACAGATCAATAAAAGCCACCCACCCATGGTCCTTGAACTTAAATTTGATTCACTTGGAAAGTACTGAATGCTTCTTATAAAGGAATGCCTTCCAAATGTGGAAACGGACTTCTCTCGATAATCTAATGATACAAAGAAAATATTTCCGCAACAGTGAGGTGCTTACATAAGAGCTGAACACCCCTCTTAAGTTAATCTAGCTTACAGAGGAACAAAGAGGGAAAGACAGTGAGAAGGCGGACAAACAGAAAGCCAAAGCAGGAAAGGAAATGAGGATCGAGAGACCCAAACGAAAACCAAGAAAAAAAAAATTACGCTGTTCCAAAAACAGCTCTTCAGTTGTCTTTTCTTTTGTAGAATTTCAAACACAGTGCCATTACACACTTAACCCTCCGTAAGTCAGGCAAGCAAGATTTGATTCGAGAACAATGCACCTTCCATACTCCCCTGTGCCCTTTGGCCGCGCGGCATCAAGAGACCACAAACAAGGACAATGTTGCACACTTACCATTGCTCACCATCCGCCTGGCCACTTCCCACAGGACAAGGCCGAAGGCCCAGATATCGACCCTCTTGTAAGAATCAAAGCAATCCACTTGGATGGTTTCATCTAGAACTTCTGGAGCCATGTAGCGCTTGGTCCCCACGCGGGGGTTGTTTCCCACATCAAGCTGATTGGTGCTCTGGGAATGCATGACTGCTAGGCCTAAATGCAAAAAGACAGAAGTGCAATTAGCCACTGCCTTTCTCCTACAGGGCAGCTGCAGGAACCTAAAACAACCCCAATCAAAAGCGCCCTCTGGTGGTTGGTGTCACTGACATTACATCTAGAATATCCCGAATATCCCCAGGTTAATTGTAACTTTGGGCATGAGAACAGGAAAAAGAACTAATTTCAGGAAGATTATGAGACTACCAAGTTAATATATGAAGCTCTAGGAGATACGGTGTTCTGTTAAATGCAGACCAAAACACTAAAGCATTATGGGGCCACGACTGAAATCCTTGGAAAAGCAGGCTCTCATACACGTTCTATGTGAACCTCAAGGTGGCTTAAAAATCAGCAAAGTAAACTCTCAAATGACACCACTTGTCTCCAAACACAAACTTTTGACAGTGTAAGGCCAAAACCCTGAGGAAATTTATTGCTCCACAAAGGGCAAACTACAGCTGGTTCTGGTGTATCCCCATTGGGGCAGCCGCATAATCAGAGCAATCAGGCTGGCTGAACCCATGGGCCTTCCCCGGAATCCTGGGAACAGAGGCAATAAGCTGAACCTTGACTCAAAGTGCATCTCTCTCGGTAAATGGTTCCAAAGCACTTAAGCCATAGCTCGTTTCTGTATTCCTCCGTCAATTAGACAGACCTGCCAATCCTTCCCCGCTAGCCACTGGGGAAAGACAGATTTGTGGATGGCTTATTTGAGGGTGGAATTATTTATTGATGCATAAATAGACCATCTTAAAAATGATTGCTATAACACTCAATATAATGAGACGTGCCAAACAGGATCAAGATGCCCCAGGAAACTCTGCAATCCTAAGGTGCCTTGGAAATCCCTCCAGCTATCTGCAGTGAATGAATTCTTCAGGTCATAGCTTGAAGGCATGACTCCATATGAGGCCAGAGAGCATGCCATCTTACCCTTCACAATTAGCAAAGATTTTTAGCAACTGCCTTCATCTAAGGCAGAGTGGCTCCTCTTTCTCTGTTTTGGCCATTGTGAACATTCCCCAAATCATACATGTTCCTCTGCCATTCCTAGAAACACAGTGGAACGCTCAGCATGATGTGATGATACAGCTGAAACAGGCATGCCACGCCAGCTGTGCTGGCTTTAGTTTTGTGCAGAAGTTTGGGACGGATTAATAATGACAAAAGTCACCATGTGCATCTTCAAAACGAGGGCCAAAAGACAGAATAAAAGTTTTCCTGATAGTTTTCTTTGGCTCGTTCATTATGCTAAAGGCCAGTAAATAGCCCTGTGGAGAGGCCTACATGCTGGGCACTGAAGCCTGCTGCCAAGAGCCTTGTGACCACACCGTATTGGAAATGGCTCCTTCAGCCACAGCAAAGGCTTCCAATGACCAAAGCCCTGGACATCAGTTTATCAGTGTACAGTGATTGTTAGATGAGATTAAACTGTGGTGTTGGAAGAGATATATTTTGATATGGGGGGATAAATTTTAAGATATTTAGTAATAGTGTTATATCATCTGTCACATACCCCCAAATTAGTAGAGCTACACAACCACAGAAGAAAAATGTGACAAAAATTTTAATTTTGAACCTAAGAGTCATTACAATATTCCTTCAAGGGGAGTGGGAGTGGTGCACACCTTTAGTTCCAGCACTCGGGAGGCAGAGGCAGGCAGATCTCTGAGTTTGAGGCCAGCCTGGTCTACAGAGTGAGTTCCAGGGCAGGGCAGCCAGAACTACACAGAGAAATTCTACCTCAAAAAAATAAAACAAAAGAAAACAAAACATAATATATATTTCAAACTTTTATGTGATGCTTTCACTTATTTGCAAGTATTTTAATAATAAAATTTATTTTTTAAAAGAAAAATTAATTAAAAATTTATATGCTTAAATGTTGTTAATAACAAAAAGTTAGAAAAATCAATCAGATACAGTTCTTTGAGCAGCACTGATAACCCAGCACTGTTCCTGATGAGTGAGTGATCCTTAATTTCAGGATAAACCATGAAGAATTAAATGCAGCCTAAAGCCTTAAAGGGGACTATTTCCTATGGCATTACTGGTCTCTTGCAGTGACTCAGTAGCATGGGTTTTTTACAACAACTAATGCACCTAATTGGAAGGCTTTATACCAAAAGAAATGTGGCTGAACCATTAATTAGCTGGACAAAATCCATCATCTCTTTCCTGAACAAGTCCCATAAACCAAAGCCAAGAGCTGCCCTACTGGATTATAACATCGGCCCTCACCTGAGTCCTTTCTTCTGAGATTATTTGTAGCAATGCCTGAACCCTATTATAATCCTGTGAGGTGGGCATGTCTGTGGTGAGTTACATGAATAAAGCAGAAACAATTCTTGTAAAGATGCCAATGCTGTACAAGTTCAGAGCATGGCATTAAGCACTAGACAACCCCCCGCCCCGGGATAAGAACCTTTGACCCTTGGACAGAGCGTAAGTAGTGTCAGCGCTTGAGGCAGGTTAATAAATAAACATGCAAAAATGCAGAGCAAATAGCAGAATTTGCACACAAATCCCCCTGGCTCCAAGAGCCATGACATAAGCTGTGCACGTTTTCCTTCGAGATTCAAATGGCTACAGACAGCTCACTGGTACCCTTGCAAAATGCTGTACAATAACGCCTTAACATGCAAGCCAAGATTCTAAAGTGAATCAAAGGAAATAGATTTTCTTAACATGTCAAATTCTCTGTTTTTAAAATCAAACAAAAGTAAATTAATCTTATTACACAATTAAAGCTAATTCTGTCTAAACCTTTATCGGAAAGAGGAATCTCAATAATCTATTAGAGTGAGTAAACATCTTTCAGCTCTTATTAGCACAATTACACAGGCAAAATTCTAGGGGTTTAGGATAGATAATATTTTGCAGACTTGCCGCTATCCGTGAAGATAAGTCTCATCTGTAGAACAACTCACGCTCCAATCAGCAGAGCCCGAACCCTGGAGGGTGGCAGGGCTCCAACTCCACAAAGGGTGAGATACCTCATGGATTTCTTCTTCCACTTGATCAGTTTGCTTTGGCTACACAAGAATGACTTCATAAACCATTTCTAAGACAAACCATTCCATGAAATACCTACACCTACTTTCATGCAAAAGTTCATGAAATGAGAATGCAACGGTAGTTGTTGCTGGTGAGGGTGGAGGGATAGGGATGGAGCCTACTATGAAAAATAATGCAAAGTCTCAGCAGAGACTTGGGGTTTACAGCGTCTGTCAAAACTCTGAAAATACAAGGTTTGGGTGTTTTGGGATGTGTGAATTGTATCTGAAAGGGAAAAAAAAATTGAATGAACAAACAAGGCACTTTACTTAATGGTATATTCATTTGAATGCTGAAGTTGTCAGAGAAAGGAATTCTTTTGTCTGCAGCTTGCTTAAAAATGCTCAAAGATTAACAGGAACTGATAGATGGATAGATGAACGCATGGTGCGGACTGATAGAACTGTGAAATGTTAATGGGTACACACAAGCTGCTGATTAGAATGGCAATCAGCTTTCCTTAATGTTTGAAATTGCCCTTACAACACAGTAGGAAGAGAAATGGCTAAACACTGGAGGCTAAACAACGTGGCTAAACACTGGAGGACAACAGTAGTAAATAAGTTCATTAAGAATGTTTTGAAAACTTTACCCAAATCCGCTATGCAGCATTGTCCATTCTTTTTGACCAGGATGTTCTTGCTCTTTAGGTCTCGGTGGGCGATAGCTGACTTCCCTTGGGTCCCAAATATTTCTATGTGCAAATGTGCGAGACCGCTAGCTATGGACAGCACTATCCGAAGGCAGCTAACTGTATCCAGCGTGGTGAGCTGAAGGTAGTCATACAATGACCCCATTTCATGGTAATGTGTGATGAGCCACAGCTGGGTACTGGAGTGTCTGGATGTCATGTCTGAAGCGATGAAACCTGGGAAGGACAGAATTGTCACAGTGAGAACTCTACTTTGTAACTCCCAGAACCCAAAACAGTCACAGAGCAGATCTAATCTAGAACAAAGAATAATTAACAACAGGAACAGCATCTACTCCTGGAAGGGACAGTGCTAATGAGTGGCAAAAATGTCCTGTCAGTTTCCACTGTAAAGAAATCCTTTTAAAAAATAATACACAGTGGGAAGAATCACATGACATTTATACTTTGGTGCTCAACTACAAACCTGGAACCTGGATGCTTGCCTTCTAGGCCTGACATGGGCACCACAAGCCCAGCACCCAGAATCCTAAAAGCTCGGAGCAGGCAGTCATTATTACTGCTACACCCTGAAATGAATTTTTTTTCCCCTAAAATAAATAGTTTAAAAAGTTCAGAGCAGATACTGGAATGGGCTTGCATCCAGAGATGACAGATGTCTTAAAGAGAAATGAGGCACTAAACGCAAGAGACATGGAGATGCTTTTGCTCACATTCTAAACACACTTGAGGAACTCTTCAAGTGTATTAACCATCTCCAAAATAGAGATCCCAAGCTGGAAAGTCCAATTCCAAAGAAACCAAATGGTGCCCTGTGTAATAGCCCACACAGACTTCTTCCCGTGGGAAAGGAATTATCTTATATGCTAAGCAAGCTCATTTGCTCTCACCTTCCCTACACTTAGATCTTATTAAAGGAGGGTATTGTTTGTTCACTCATTATGCCCTAAACCAGGAAAAGTAACTTTGAAATGAACGGGATTTCTTTCAACTGTTTACCTCCCAAGTTTATGTTAGTGCATTCGATTCTCAGTGCTGGGGCACTGTTATGGGATGTTTGTGTTTGGAGTCCAGAGTTGTCTATTACAAATGAAAGCTGAGCAGGTGCCTGGAGGTGGGAACTCAGGTATACCCACTGGACGTGCTTGTAACACGGGGAGAGGACGGTCAGACCAAACACTTCTGTCAGAGCCATCGTCCCAGGCTCTTCAAGAATTAAACATGATCAAAACATGCTCTAATATCTGTGATGTTCTCAGCGGCAATGCTCTTAGGGAATCAGCAGAGGTGCTGAAATGTGAGGTGATGAGACCACTGGGCCAACCACAATACCACTGCTTTACATATGGGCTCTACCACCCTGAGCAGGGAGCCGGGGGTGGGGGGCTATCACCATCTCTACCTTGCTCTCCTTGTTGATAGGGTGAGGGTAACAACACTTAGGCAGATATGGCAACAAAAGGTAGTGCATTCAAAATGCTTAATAGGATGCTGAACACATAGTGTATACGAAGAATATTTTTATTTTATATTTTTGGAAGTTTGCTTCCCCATTCCCTGGTAGTCTCAAGAAATAGTGACATTAAGCAGTCAACAGTACTCTTGTGTGTGTGTTTGTGCACATACGTGGATGCATGCATGTATGCGTTCATGGTGTGAGGTTATATATGTGTGAGGGTTCATGTGTGCAAGTCATGAAACAATCTCAGGTGGCCGTCCTTGCTTTTTACCTGCTTTGAGGCCTGGTTTCTCTTGCTGTGTATATAATGCTGGCTGGCCTGTGTGCTTCTTGAAACCCTATTCTCCTATCTCCATCTTCAGTCTCCAAGTAGGGCTGTGCTGCAATTATAGAATGCCTGCACTATGGCCTAGCTTTTACTTGGGTCCTGGGATTCCAGACTCAGGCTGTCATTCCTGCAAAATAACCACTTTACCTAATGAGACATCATCCCAGCCCCTTAGTAGTGCTTTAAATTTTAAATTACATTTGCTTTTATTATAATTTTTATCATTTACATTGTGAGTGCATGCACATGTACATATGCACCACGGCATATGGAGAGAGTCAAAGGATAACACGCGGAAGTCTGTTCTCTCCTACCGTGGTGATACTGGGTTTGAACTTATGGCAAACGCAAGTTTGACAGCCAGAACTGAGCCACCTCACCAGCCCATCACATAAGACACATGAGCACAAGACAGTTATGGAGTAGTATAAAGGTGATCACTGCACAGCCATTCCAGCTTTAAAGCCATTCAATTTTATGTTTGAAAATACATACAGCAGGACTGGGATGTACTTGGTACAGGGTTTGCCTAGCACACAAGAAACCCTGGGCTTGATCCCCAGCTATTAACCATGCATGATGGTACTTCTAGCTGTAATTCCAGCACTTGAGAGGTGGAAGGAAGGGAACCAGAAATTCAAGATCTTCCTTGGCTACATAGTGAGGCTAGCCTGAGATGTATTAGGCCCTGCTCAAAAAGAGGGCATAAAGTGATTAACATCATGTATCTTTTTAAAGGAATATGACATAAGGCTTGGAGTAGATCTCCATACTAATGAACCTCCTTAGTTATAGAGATAAGGCAGTCAATGCTCAGAAAGATGCAACATTGATTGGCAGGTGCAGTGGGCCTCTAACAGTCCTTCGATCAGGGTAGAGTTTTACTCCCCAGAGTAAAATCCAATTTCCCACCATCACATGGCAATCTGCATTAGCTATCTATGCCTGCTTTCTTCCTCGCCAGATGCAACAGGATGAAGGCTTGAAATTCCAGCTAACCCACAGGTTTAACTTAGGGGACAAAAGGGCCATACTTTTACATGGGAGTGTGTTTTTTTATATACAAAGAAATAAGTTGAACAATGTGTTTTGAGGATCTAGACTTAGCAATACTCCTGGGGAGGAGGGTCACAATCAGATACTGGAAACATAATATGCAAGCCTGGCCTGGTGTGGCACAAACCTCTCCTCCCATTGAGGACTAAGGAACTTGAGAGTTCAAGACCATCCTAGGCAATGTAGCCATACTCTGGAAAGAAAAACCTATAGTAGAACATGACAGGGAAAGTTACCTAGATGAAACAGCATATTCTTTTGACAGAAAACAAGAAGATCATAGAAAACAGAGTATGCCTAGAAAACTGGTAAGGCAAGGGGGAAATGGCGTGTGTGTGTGTGTGTGTGTGTGTGTGTGTGTGTGTGTGTGTGTGTGTGTGTGTGTGCATCCCTACCTCATGATTATACAGCATACACTTTACCAACAGAGCCATCTCCCCAGCCCTGGTTAAAAGTTTAAAGGAAAAAATGTTTACTTCTTGAGCCTTCTCAACTAAAAAGACCATATGTCCATATCGCTGTGACTAGGGTGAGGGAGTACAAGGTCAGGGATTTAGAATTGCAGAATTTCCACATATAACTGGGTAAGAAAAACAGACAATGTAGCCACAGTAAAGTCTCTATCATTGCATGCATGCAAATCACACTGCAAACATACCTTTCAAGTTTCTCTTGAGACCAAACCCAACTCAATCAATATTCCCCCGGTGTTACCATGTGCTGGACACCACTAAGTACTGGAGGTGTGTACTACAGGAAGGATTCCCACCCTCAGCACGCAACACAGTGGCTAAGACACTATCAGGAAAGCACAGTATCCTGGAGGTATATAAATATATGAGTACAGCACCGGAAGCACAAGAAGGGATGTATGGCCACACACTTCCTTCAAAAGGTTTCAGACTTCAGATGCCACTTGGAAGGACATTTATCTTCCCATTCGTAATGACTCGACTTTGCTGTACACCATAGCTCTAACACAACTAACTCTGACTGTTGCTCAGTCAGGCTGGGTTCATTCCAGGGACTGAAGGGAGACTGGAAGCTGCAAGGCAAAATTGACTCCAGATGAATGTCGCTTCCTACCCTAAGTCTGTAACGTAATGTAAGACTCCAGGGCAATGTGATATGACTGTCCTATAGGCTGCAGAGCACAGCAGGGAACTGTGGTGAAAGGTTAAGCCGCTCAGCATGATTGGCAGCGCTAGTATTTTGCCTCTTATGAGTAGTTTTGTTAGTTAAAGCTGGGGAAACAGGAATACCTACTCTCTAAGGCTGCAGGGAGGATTTCCCCGACAGGCCACACAGGAAGCACTTACAGCAGAACTCATGGCATAGGAACTGTCCACTGTTATCCCTGGCAGTGTGGTTAGAACTGCTATCACAGCTAGTACACACAGACCCTGAAATGCAGCACAGGCAGTGAGTGGTAGGTGCACAGCTGAGGGTGTGCAGCAATGCACAGGGGAGCGCATTCCGAGAAACGGACAGACACTGAGACATGGAGAAAAAGGAGGTTAGAAGATGGAAAGAGCTAGTGCACAGAAAAAACAATGCAAACAGGGTCAGAGCCACCTGTTTGTCACAGGCCCGCAGAAAGGAAAATCCTAGATGTAGCCAGATAAAGACATATTTGTAACTGAAGCCCAAGAGACTCCTTGCAACTGGCAACGAGGGAGTTAAGACCTAAGTCAGGCCTAGAAGTTACCAACACTATAGGCCAATTTGGGAGCAACCAAAGACCCATTTTAACGTGTGTGTGTGTGTGTGTGTGTGTGTGTGTGTGTGTGTGTGTGTGTGTGTGTGACTCACATGTATGTGTATGCACCATGTGCAGGTAGTGTCCACAAAGGCCAGAAGAGATCGTCAGATCCCCAGGAACAAGAGTTACAAACTGTTGCCATGTGGGGTGGGGACTAGAACCCAGGACAGCTTCAAGAGCAACCAGTGCCTTTAGATGCTGAGCTGTCTCTCCAGCCCCCTCAGACACTTTTAAGCGCTCCTGAGATTGAACATCATCACACTGTTGAAGCCAAGCTTTGGACTGACACCCAACCATCAGTCACCAACAACTTGGGTCACATCTAAATACTAAATTAATCAAATGGGACAGAAGTACAATGTGCAATGTACAATGCCCAGACATAATAGAATAGCCACACAGTGCCCAACACTATAGCATACAGTTAAATTCTACACAGATTTCTCTTCTATTTTTGAAGGCTCACTCTAGGCAGCTTTTACCATATGTGTGTATTAATGGAAACACACTTCAAGCCTTTTGAAACTACAGAAGCCAGTGGGCCCTCTCCATTGCTATAGCAGAATTGTAGTGGGCATGTCACATATTTCTTCAGTGTTGCTAAGCTTTAGTGATAAGATGATGAAAATTCATCTATACTTTGTGAGTCCCAGAAGTATGCGAGGAGTTTTCAAATTAAAATGTATGCTGAATCCCTCTGTAAATCTGGTCTTTAAAAATGATGCCTAGTTTGAGGGAATGTGCATCTAATTATGGCGTCCCTGGGAGCTGTGAATCTCTAGGAAAAAATCCAAAGACCTTTCTTAGCTTGATTCCAATAATAAATATTCAGGAAGGGTGAGGCAAGGAGAACCACCCAGGAAGCCTTGAAGTGAGCATTTGTAGATCAAGTCTCTGTTGTTTAAATACATCTGCAGACATAGGAGTAAGAAGGCCTGGCAACAGACATCCTTTCCATGGTGCAGGAAATTTATAACCTATGTGCAGATTTAAATTAAAAAAAAAACCTGTTAAAAATTAAACAGTCTATAAATGCTGAGGGTCACTATGTCGTTTTCTGGAAGAGATGTAAACTGCCGATGTGATAAGCGGGAGAGAGCAAGGGTGGGCAATTACCTCAGTCAACACCAGCTAATGAAAGCTAATCCATACTTACCTAAAATATTTTCATGCCTCAGCATCACAGTGTTGTACAATTCTGTTTCCCTGAACCATGACTTCTCATCGCGGGAGGAGAAGATCTTTACGGCAACATTTTCACCCTGCCAGCTGCCCCTCCACACCTCTCCATACCGGCCCTTCCCTGTGGATGGTAAAACAGATGAAGTATGTGAGAAACATTTTTATTTTCATTCTTCCTATCAAATGTAGTCAACTTGACAGTGTGCTTGTATTCTGAACCTCTCCCTTCCTCTCCGTGGACTAGCCAGTCATGTTAGATTATGAAAGTTGAGCCCTTACCAATGGAATGAAACAAAGTCCCCACCTATATCATGGAGGCCATTTTGGCACACATATTCACTAGTTGGGTTTGGATTCTGGTAGAGCCTGTTCGTAAAAAAGATTGCCTTGTGGATAACTTTTGCCTTGATCGCGTGTTTCTTTGTGTGGTGCTGAGGTGATTCTTAGTTTCTTATATACAGAAGAGTAAATACGGGACACACAGTCAGACCAAACAACTCCTAGCAGTAAGAACTGAGCCCAATGCTGGAAACTCAGCCCCTCTCATCATTTGCTAGGTGCATGCAGTTTGAGGGCGTAAATACTTTACCTACAAAGACATACAAAAATAAGGTAAAACCTTCCTTTCCCTGCCCACCCTATTGTGACAGAAACCTGCCTTCCAATCAGTGCAACACAATTAGCTGATACCAAAGTAGCTGCACACGTAAATTTAACCTGAAGGGTGTCTCACTGCCCTGCAGGCAGCCCAGTATATTTGTAGGTGATGGTCTAAAGTCACACTGTCAAAAGGCTAGACACCTTTGGCATATAGTTTTTGAAAACACATGAAAGGTAGCACAATTTAGAAAATAATACTGATACTGATTCTTAGGCTTCAATACGGTATCAAACACCAAATGGGTACAGGTATATAGCTAAATAACTGAATGGCTTATCTGGTTTCCTTCCATTACATTGCACCCTCAGAGGCAGCTCAGAGAACAAATATCTCAATGAGTTTTGCCATTTTTTCCCCCCACAGAAGGCCAGTTTGAGATCCTGGAGATCAACAACAAACTACAGGGCTAGTAGGAGGCTGTCCTGCACCACAACCACCACCTCTCCAGTATTTCTTGGAGGAAGATGTATTTCAAAAGCAGATTTTCAAAATCATAAACACACAATTCCAAAACAGCTCTGATTTCTGACACTGGTCGTGGATGTTGGTTTAGATGGGCCTCAGTGTTGTCACACATGGACTACACTAGAAAGAACCTTTGGTAGCCAGAGAGATGGCTCAGCAGGTAAATGTGCTTGCTGAGCTCGAGCCTGAGTTTGATCCCTGGAATCTATACAAAGTGGAGCTAGAGAACTGACCCCACAAAGTAGTCTCTGACACACGCACTCATGTGTACACACCATAAGCATACACACACACACACTAATAAATGAAATCTTTTTATAAAGTCACCTGGGGGCTGGGGAAATGGCTCTGTGACCAAAAGCACTGCATGCTCTTCTAGAGGACCCAGATTTGATTCCCAGAACCCACAGGGTGGCACACAACCACTAGGCATACTTGTGATACACAAAACACCCATACACATAAAGCAATGGAGTCTTTTATAAAGTCACTTGAGGAGCATACTTTAGAAAAAGGGGGTGACTCAGCTGAGATCTGACTAGTCTGATGGATGCCCCCTACCTCCATGCAGTAGCCACATGCTTATCACATTCTCCCTCCAATCATCTCTTTAATAATAGGTAAGGATGATCAAAGGGTTAGGGAAAAAAGGAGGTCATTATCTTAAAACTATTGGGGTCAACACAGGGTGTAATAGCCGGGATGGCAGGCAGTGAAGTGGGAGATGAAACTGCAAGGCCATCAGTTTTTTGGCCCAGGCATGTGGTGACTGCATGTTCACAGCTGTGTAGTAGGCAGCTGCCGTGGCCCCATATGCACACAACCACAGTGCTCTGCTGGAAAACTACACCAATAAGGACCTAAACATAGAAAAGAAAGGAAAAAAAAAAGTGTCCAAGTCACCCCTGAAACATTCACAAAACCACTGATGCCTGGGAGTGTAGCTTGACAACAGAGTGCCTGTTTCACAAGTGTGACACACGGGGTACCATCCAGTTCCAATGGTGGTATGGCAAAATGAATGGCCACCAAATTGAGGTTCCCTGAGAACAACGAATAACCCCATCCAATAGCAATGACTAAACTAAAGGGATGCTAAGATTTGATAGCATTGTGGGCTACTGTCAAGAATCACAAAGTCTATTTAGTTTATCAGTCCTTTTAGTCAAGCCATAGGCATGACATAGCATTTCTCTTCAAGATGAAGACTAGTGATGGGATGCTACCAAGCCAGAAGCTACAAAAGTGGAAGATGAATGCTAAGCCTTCCCTGCCTTTGCTCCATGTGGTATCTTTATTTTCTCTTTGTAGTCACTGTTTCATTGGAAAGGAAAGAAAAATATCCCAGAGACTTGTGAACACAAAGTTGTTTGCTGTCATGAATCTTTTTTTGTTTTTAATTAAGAAAATAAAATATATTGCATATATGGTATGGTTAAGTGGATAAAATCAAAGCAGAAATTTATTTTTACGGTTGTCAAATGCTTTTTGCTAATGTAATCTGATGCAGAAGCCCTTAAAATAAGTTTCCCAAAAGTTCCTGGCCAGGAAGCTCCACAAAGAGGATACCCACGGCCTTCAAATTTGGACAGCCTGATATGGAAACTCCCCACAATCTTGAACTAAAGTGACCATCTGTGTGCCTTTCTCCTCGAAGCTATACCCCGCAAACACAGTCTCCAAAATCCTGAAGAGACACTGCATCCATCAGTCTTCAGTGTCATCCAACAACGTGCAATAATTGAATCTACACTAGTTCAAAACTGCTAAAGAATATCGAGAGAGTCGGGAACTGTATCCAGCTCAGAGGAGTAACTGAACTCTGGAGCCAGTCTTAGGACCAAGCTTGACACATGGGATTGTGAATGATGAGTATTGGGGCAAGTGGAAGAAAGCAGGAGAGATGGGTGAGCACTGTCCCTTCTTTGCCTCCCACCACTACCCAGGCATCCTTGCTCAGAAACAAACAGGATGCTAGTTAGTACAAGAAGACAATGCTGGTTGTTGGTAATGAGTACATCTGGAGTTTCTCCCCCATCTTTTTCTAGTCTTGGTCAGCTGTGGTGGAAATGCATACAGTGGAAACAGGCACCATAGGTGCAGGCAGACCTGGAGAAAAGGCAACACAGCTCCATACTGTCACCTGTGTGTCTTAGGCAAGCAGTGCTGCCCACCCCAGATCTTACTACAGGACTTGAGAGCATCCCTCCTTCATACAGCAGCAAGCATTGGGGGCATCTCATAAAGGTCAGACACTTCCCCAAAACAAACAGTCAGAGGGCAGAAGTGCAGTACCCACCCCAAAAACCTGAGCACCAGGAGTGAAGACAATGCCAAGCCACTCCTGCACACCATCTCAGTGAGGAACAGACAAAACCTATCACGTTAACCGCAAATACCCACTGCCATATGAAACAAGTAAAAAAACAAGGATTTTATTTAAAATAAAGTGCATCCCACATGTGTGTGGCAAGGGTAGAGGAGGGAAGAGCTACATATGTGCACTCAAGGTCAATACTGGATGTTTTCTGCTATCATTTATTTTTTTGAGACAGCGACTCTCACTAAACCTAAAGCTCACAGATCCAGCTAGACTGGCTGGACAGTAAAGTACACACACACACACACACACACACACACACACACACACACACACACACACACACACACACCTTCGTGTTTCTGCATATGCAGCGCTGGAACTATGGGCACATACTACTCTGCCAGCTTCTTTATATAGGCGCTAGGGGTCAAAATTAAGTCCTCATGCTTGAACAACAAGCACTTATTGACTGAGCCATCCCCTCAGTTCTGAAAATCAGGACTTCAAAGATACATTTGGCCATAGAAGTTGTAAGTGTATAATAATACCAGTACTAAAGGAAAGAGGTGAGAGGGTCAAGAGGTGAAGGTCATCCTTGGCTGTATACTGAGTTCTAGGTCTACAAGGGCCAAAGGAGGCCCTGTCTGACAAATAAGTATTCTACACCATCCTCATGAGGTTATTTTTTTTTTTTTTTTTACTATATCATGCTTCATTAAGAAATCCACATTTCCTGGGAATTCAGAAGGCAGAAAATTGTGTACTAAGTCCTTCACAAGCAAATTTTGTTAACCCACCAGCCAAATAGAGTGTTGCACAGCCTTTTAAAGGACTTCGGAGAAGTCCCAATATGACATACGGTGCGTGCCCTCATAAAATGATGATGGAAGGTGGGACAGTGAGATGGCTCAATGTCACACAAGCCTGAGGATCTGAGTTCAATCCCCAGGACCCACACAAAGGTATAACTCCACTGTCCTCTAACTTCCACATGTTCTGGGGCATGAACACATACACCATGTGATAGGGCATGCACACACACACACCACATACACCCATGCACTAGGGCATGCACACACATACATCATATATTCACATTCAATAACAAACACATAAAAAAACTATTAATGAATAAAGGAACATAAGTTTTTTTTAGAAGCAATTAATCCACTAACCTAATATATGTTGTAGGAAGAAAATGAAAGGATAGTGTGTGTGTGTGTGTGTGTGTGTGTGTGTGTGTGTGTGTGTGTATGTGTGTGTATTGGTCATAAGGACTTAATATGAAAACATTTAGTAAAATCACTCTAGTTTTTTTAAAGTATATTTTAGTAAGTTCTTTGTTTCCAACTGACACTCAGTAACAAGATATACTAATCATTATTTTTAGAGGGAGGGGACAATGGAAAGGATAGGGAAACCCTTACTAAGATAAGCCTGGTACCTCTGATCATTCAGTCCTTGGGTGACACAATCACTCTGACTAGGCATTGTCTGTACTAGTTAGTGATGACACTCTTACCAGAATTTCAAAAGTTCTCAATTATGAGTCACGGAGAACAGAGACCCCCCCCCCCATGGCTACCCACTCCCCCAGCAAGTTGAATAACCACCTGGTTGCTCATCACCTCCTGAGTTTAACAAGGACAAATAATAAGCAACAAGAAGCAGACTTTTCTAAGCCCCATCCTACTTCTAGAATCACAATGGATGCTGTCTATTTCCCATAAGGAAGGGAAACAAAGAATTACCAACACACTCCAACAGGGTAATCTGGCGAGCCACGGTTCTCTGTACCAGAAAAGGGAGACCAGAGCCGCTTCCTGATGTACATGAGTGATCCAGTAATTCCTGTAGTGGAAAACAAGGAGAAAAAGAAATTACTGAGCTATAGCTGCTGCTTCAGAGTCCTAGGATGCATGATTTCCAGCAAGTCTGGTCATGTGACCCATTATAAGGCCTGGAAATCTCCCCTGAAAGGTTATACGTGTCAGGAAAATTAAAAGGTAGGCTGAAGGCAGGAGTTCCTGGTGGATAAGTCATTCTTTTCTAAGGCTTGGAGGTTTTTAATCAAATACACGAGAAAGGAAGCTGAGCAAAGCTAACGAGCACATTAGAAAGTTCAAAGGACTGAGCACGAGAAAGCAGTGGGAAGAATGGGGGGCGGGGATTCAGCATTAAGAGTCTACTATATTCTGCTATGCTCACTAAATATCAAATGATCTACTTTAGTTGCCAAAGAAGTTAAAGATGTCTGATTAGAGGCAAACAAATTAGGAATATGAACATCTAAGTGTAACACCTGTAATGAAAAGATTCTAATAATATGTAGATCATTAAATTGGTACTTATAGGTGCCTGGGTAGGTGTTTCTCTAGAAGAGGGCTCTTCTTTTCAGGTACTGAACAAAAGGGTCACCAAATTAACACCTACTTGTCACTTCTTAATGTGGATTGCAAATTAGAAAGGAAAAAAATGAAATAATATTCCATTTAAAACCAGAGTTGCAAATTGGTGTCTCCCAATGAGCATGCTGGCCAAAGACTGCCAGTTAGTTCATTCATGAAGTTTTCCTTCCTACTCTCAGCCAAGGCCTGGACCATATCTAGTATGCAGAGTGACAGCCACAGAGGTGGTAGAAAGGCTGCAGTATCATCCAGCTAACCCTGCCCAAAGCTCTTCCTTCCCCAACACACAAGCAGCCTACCAAACAACACGTAAACTTCTGTGACTTTCACCTTCTCTCTCTCTTGTAGAGCACTACTGTTAATCAGTAAAATTACCAAAAGCTGAACAGTCAACAGAAGAAATTCAGAACCCTTAAAGGCCACCAAAGGATAATCAAGAAGACAATGAGTGTAGATGAAATAGGGCCTGCGCCTCCCCAACAAGTCTCTTGTACCTTGTTTGTTCGTCTGCATTTGTTCAATTTTTCTTTGAGAAAAACAACCCTGAATATTAAGCTATTGCTTGTTCATGATGCATAGTCTTGGTTATAATTAAGTTCACAGATTTCAGAAAAGGGGGTGGGTCAACCAAAGACTAATAAAGACCTACCTCAACTCCTGAAGCCCCAGACATGGGCGAGCTTCAGCAAGATTACACTTTGTCAGTTTACAGAAATGAACACATCATTTAAATAAGCAAATAAGGACAACTGGTTATTCCTTGCTATGTCATTATATCATGACATTCTGTCAGCTGACATGGGGCTGGGTTGTGTTGAGAAGACTGTTTTGGCACAGGCTTTCATTCCTATTTCAAAATCTTAAAAGCTATTTAAACAGTAATTTACACTAGACATTCCAATTACTGTCCTTAGTAATTAGACATGTTAGCAGCTCTGAGGAACAAAGTTCTAACTGATCTACAGTAGCATCTTGCTTTGTTGAAGCTTGGTCGGGAATCCTCACATCTTCCGGCTACAAACCCCATAAACCCATCTGTTCTCCCCTGAACCAGAACACATTTCAGAGCAAGTATTTAATGAAAAAAAAAAAGTACTCTCTTCAGTCCCACTGCACCATAACTCAAATAGGTGAGTAAAAGGAGGCACAAAAGGATAACTGGCTCTTTTTTTTATACAGAACACTGGTGGTACAGGCAGCAGGAAATGGTCGTCCCCAGACTGTATCCAGCATCAGCAGTGTTCTGGCACCTGACTACAGGTAGGTCCTATGGCTTCTCCAGTTGTAGCACATGAGCTAAAGATGGCCACTGCCTGGGGTACATCCTTTCCAGAAAACAGAAAAAAGAACATTGTAGAGCAAGCCTAATTACAGAACTCCTAAGCACTTATAGACTTGTCATATAGTGGAACCAGACCTCATGCATGACGATCTGGTATGTGACAGGAGTATAGCATTAAACAGCTCTGAGTCACATTACAAAGATAACTTGATTGACTTGCAACTCTTTGGATTATGACAAGGAGAGAGCTGATTTGGTTGTGTCATTTGCACCTAACACCCACATGAATCTATGTCTTTTTCAGAGAATCCATGTAGTATCCATGGAGAATACTGTTACTTTATTCTTTTGCACTCTATAGTAATCTGTTTATGGTAAGTGACCTACTTCTCTGACTTAACTAAAAGTTAGAAGAGTAACTCAAGGAAGACATTCACTTTTAATGTGACACTGTAGCTTCAAAATATATGGGTAACTTTAATTCTTTTCTGCATTTATTTATTTACTTATTTACTGGGGAGGGGTAGCCTTGCCACAGCACATGTTTGGAAGTCAGAGGGCAGCTTATGGGAGTCAGTTTTCTCCTTCAGCCTTGTGAATCCTGGGGATTGAATTTAAATCATTGGGCTCAGCAGTGAACAAACATCTTTACCCTCTGGGCCACACTTTAGCACACTGGCCAGGGAGAAACTTTCAAATGTATAAATGCAGTGCCTTCTATGCTGAAGAAATAAGCTATAAAGGGTTAGGAATGATACATCCAGTAAATGACTTTGAAAACTTATGTAAAATAGCAATACTTTTACTGTACATTCAAATGATAAGAATTATAAATGTCTTGCTTTTCTCCCTCTCTTTACTTGTAAAGGAGTCTACTAAGGCATTTTAAATTCCCTGTGCTAACACATTTCTACTTGAGGCTGTTGGTTCAATCAGCTGACTACACTCCACCAGGGGGCAGTACTGGAGCATCAGAAACTTAATGGCTACTTCTGGAGATGACAAGTTTCTAAATTATGGGTTATTCAAATCATCTAAAAGGGAAAGAGATTTTTTAAAATATTAATGAAAAGATGCATCCTAAACACAAAAACAAAACAAAACAAAAAAACCAAAAAAACACTTTTGTTGTTACAAATAGAGTAACTGAATATCGCCATCCCAAACCCTTATAAACTCCAATCCATCAACCATTCTTTCTCCCTTTTCCTCACATTTCCTAAAGAAAAGTCACCACCAAGATCTATTAGAGTAAAATGCCCATCCTTTAAGTGTGTGTCTGAGCTGGATGTTCTATGTACAGGAACCCACCAGGTGCTCACACATGCTTGGACAGGGATCCAGTGACTGGTTAGTCACAGTGCATGTCTGAACTGTCTGTTCACTGTTGGCTTTCCTCACTCAAAATAAGGAAATGTCCGCTTCCATCTCAGTTTTCCTTGGAAACCCCTCTGGGTTTCTAACTCACCGCTAAAGTGCTGTCTCCAACGTTGGTGGTGATGAGCCCTTCGATGGTACCATACTCCACATCTCTGGGGTTGAGGCGTTCTTGGTTGCGTCTTTTAAACTTCCTGAGAGCAACTCCCAGGAGGCAAGCCAAAAGACATACTGCAAACACCACGGACAGGATAATAAGGCCTACTTCCAGGTGGAAATTCTGTGATCCAGTGAAGGATTTCCCTGGAGAATGGGAGAAAATGGTAAGCGGGGTTGGGGACCACCATCTCCTTGTTATTTACCAATATCCTAAGAAGTGGCTCCTGACCCTGACCAAACAACCTCATAAATCAATTTGCAACTAAAATACTTCCTAGAATCCAGCCACTTATTTAAGCAATCATTCAACTAAACAGACCTGGAGTTTAGAAAGGATTCCACCGAGAATCAACTGTATTAATGTGGGGCTATTGAGGAGCTTCTAAAATACAAGAGCCATAGAAGCCTTAATGTTACTCGTTTTGACTTGGATTTCATATGTAAAGATGCTTTATAATCAAGCCCTGAAGGGCAGACCTTCCACTGTAAAATCCCAGCAAAAAACGTACTGAGATCTTCCCTAAGCTTTCTCTGTGTCAGGATTCCCTTCAGCAACCCAGCCCACTCTCTACTCAGAGATCCTTTAAGTTTCTTTAATTCCTCAAGTCCTGAGAAACAGCTTGGTATCCATCATACTCAATAGTACATGTCTCCTGCATGATCATGTATAAATGAAATGACAGATACTGCAGACTCTCAAATAAGAAATTCCTTACAGGAAATGCCTTCTGCTGAACACGGGCTATTGGGAGAGCAAAATGGCTCAGAAGAGCAAGTGTGCCTGCTACAAAGCCTGACAGCATGAGTTTGATCCCTGGAACCTACACAGTAAGAGAACCAACTCCTAACAAGTTGTCCTCTGACCTACCCAATGCACACATGTAAATGCAGTTGAGTGTGTGCATGTACATGCACACACACAAACTCACAAGTACATAAATAAATGTATAAAAAGTATTGTGTAGCAGTATGTGCTTATCAGGATCTTCACACAGTTGACATAGTGGATGCTGAGATTTCTTCTTGCCCATCCCTTCTGTTAGTGAAAAATTAACATACTGGGCATAAAGGGAATAACCTTTGAGTTTAATTACTTCAATATCTGATCCTTTTTTTTTCTCTCTTTGTCTTCTTCTTAACAAGAGAAAGGCATTCCATGCAGACATCAGGCAATACACATGGCCTAGAGATGAGTGCTTACTAGGCAGAATTACTTAGGGTATTATGAAAGTCACTATTACCCCTTATCAGAAAGTGCTATGGGGAGCCATACAGAGCTGTTTATGGTGACCTCTGGCCAGCAAATCCATCCACTAAATCTGTCCTCTCAATGAATGTCACATCACTCACTTTCCCCAAAATGCTTATTCTCCTATAAGATTCCAAAGGCTTTTCTTCCTCTTCCTCACCCAAACTGACCTTCCATGGTCCACCAGCTCTGGTTCAGAGTGTAGGAGGAAAGCTTCTAGCCACACAGATCCTTAACCCACATAGACTTGGGACAACACTAACAGAACCCCTTGATCTAGAAATAGAATAAACCATGGGAACCTTTAGTGGGCAGCTGGGCTGTGATGTTCCTGTTACACCAGTCCCCTTGGCAGCATTCCACAGCCTGGCCAGGTGATGGAGGGGTCTTACACGTCATCTTCCCCTGCTCATAAACCTGAAAGCAGCCCTTCTGGTAGACGTGGAAGCCATCGTTGATGCTCAGAGAAGAGAAACACTGCTGGCCTTCACAGTGGTCCTCATTCCCACAGGAGAGGCCCTCGCAAACACACATGTAAAGTTTTGAGTTGACTTTGGGCTTCTCATCTGCAAAGGACAGGTAAGAAGAAAAAACAATTCATTTGTGTGAGCTTCATCCCTCTCAGAGAAAAGATCAGGTTTCCCTATGATCACCCCAAACCCAAGCACAGCATCATCACTACTGACTGATGTCTACACTCCACATGATCTTCAGTCAACCAAATAATAATCCCATCTTCATCTAAGAGTACCTCTGTCTATGCAGGGTAGCCTCCTTAAGAACATGCTAGGACAGAGACTGGCAATGGGTTGTCCAGACTCCTGACATAGAACCCCCTCTCATAACCCCAGTTCCTGCATCTAAACAAAATATTTGACGGGATCGTAATATTCATCACCTTTATTTTATAACACTCCCCCCCAGTGGCTCCTAAATAAATATACGGCAACTGTTAGTGCCAGCTCCATCCCTGTCAGCAACTGATTGCTTCCGGCCTTGAGTACTTCAGAGCACACTTGTAGGAGAATCTATAGCTACAAATTCTTAACATTTTCAGCTAGATGCTAGACTACATGTGATTATAACACTGGAGTTTGTACGTTAGTTAAAATTGTAATTAGTAGCTCATAAGAATTATCTACTGATAGGAACAAGGGGGAAAATACTGGCATCAAATACTCAGGCTGAGGGCACAAACAAAGAGAAGAAAACTATATTTAAACAATTAGGTTAACAGGTATGACTGTGGACCAGGCGGTTCCTGGTGATGACACTGAGATTCAAAGGAAAGTGAGACAGGAAGGAGCATATCACAGGGGAGGCACACTTCATCAGACCTCCCAACTGGCCCTCTGAAAACACTTATTTGCACTTCCATTTTCACAACACTCTTCCCTCCTCCCTCATAAGGATGATTAGTTTAGACTCGCTGCTTCTAACACTTTCAAGCCAGCCAGGGAACAAAGTGAAGACAGAACTTGCACAGTCCATTCCTAAAGGCTATTCCTTAGTTAGCCAAGGCCACTGTCACCAAAGCCCTATTCAAAGAAATCTGGCCTCCGGAGCAAGTTTTTCCCAAGGTCTGTGACACAGACCTTGATCCTTGAACTGTCAACAGCAGGTCTGTGAGATAACTGCCTTGAAAGAAAGAGAAAGGAAGGAGGGAGGGAGGGAGGGAGGGAGGGAGGGAGGGAGGGAGGGAGGGAGGGAGATAGGGGAAAGAAAGAAAGAAAGAAAGAAAGAAAGAAAGAAAGAAAGAAAGAAAGAAAGAAAGGAAGGGAGGAGAAGAAAGAAAGAAAGAAAGAAAGAAAGAAAGAAGAAAGAAGAAAAGAAGGAAGGAGGGGACAAAGGGAGGGAGGGAGGGAGGGACAGAGGGAGGGAGGGAGGCCAGAGAGAGGGGGGTGGAGAAAGGGAGAAAAGGAAAAAGAAAAAGAAAAGAGAATTCGGATGGCTGTGCTTTTAAGAGAAGACCTTAAAGTCAGGTCTTTGAAAATGTCAAGTTCATTTACACAGATTTGTGTGGGTGTGTATAGAGATGTGGGTTATCTCAAAAAGAAAAATGTGTTTTTAATCTTTCTTCTTCCCTCTTCAAAGAAGTGGAAATATAGTTCACTGCCCGCTGTCATGTGGGTGCTGCATCCCACAGTGTAAGTACATGCAGGCACACAGACAAGCCCTTCTGTTTATAATTGACTTGATAGTTCTTTTGAAAACCACAAGGGGCTCATCCAAAAGCAAAGACATGCCTGAAAGCAGAAAATCCAAAATAGCCACTGTCAATGCTATGTATGTCACCAGTCTAACCCCTAAGAATCAAGAGCCTTCAGACATTTTTAATGAGTAAAAACTTTAATGAGCAAAGAGATGGTCTTTATTTTCCCTGCCTAGAGAGATCCAAGAGATATTTCTGCACTTATCTATTTCTATGAGAATAAAAATCATATATATATATATATGTATATATATACATATACATATATATATATATTGACATAACCCAGCAAAACGTTTACACTTGCCAAAAGAGAACTGAAAGATAATATTTCTAGGGAGTCTAGACATGCTTGTCACTCTTGAATGGCATGAAGCTGGGCTGAGAACTGCCAACTATGCTGCCCAACAGGTGACGGTTCTTGAGGAGGAACTGAATGGGGGAGGGGAGTTACATGGGACATTAATGGTGTCATGTTGATCTGTGTATGACCTGAAACAGGAACTAAATGACTGTATTTTAAAGACTGAAATAAGGCAACTGATACAAATTTAAAACACAAAGTGGCTTTTCACAGACTGATGATGGACAATCAAATATCATTTAGTCAATGTGCCACACCATAAATAAAAGCAATCTATAAAGATCACGTTCACCACTGAGCCTATAGAATGGCTGGTTAGAGAATGGGGCTACAACTCACAGAGAAGGGCATGATGCATGGGGTGAGGTGCCCAGATTATCTATGGCAGTGGCTCTCAACCCTCTTAATGCTGCTGCCCTTTAATGCTGTTCCTCAGATTGTGGTGACTCCCAACAATAAAATTATTTTTGTTGCTACTTCCCAACTGTAATTTTGCTTACTGTTATGAACTGCAATGTAAACACCTGTTTTCTGATGCTCTTAGGTGACCCCTGTGAAGGGGTTGTTTGACCCCCCAAAAGGGCCGAAATCCACCAAATGGAGAACCACTGATCTAAAGCATCACAGTAAACAAAGAAGCAAAACCAACAAACATACATGAAAAATGAATATAAACAAAAAACTATTTTTTAAAAAAAGACAGCAAAGATTCAGACTTTTCATTCTAATAGTATGTTTCTAGTTTTCAAAGTTGTAGCCCAAAGTAAACTCTGTAGCCACAAACAGAGGAAGAAACACCCCTTCCCCAGGGTCTCTTTGACAGGATATACAGTGTGAACTATAACTACAGAGTTTTACCAGAAACAAGAAGCCTCAAATAATTTTAACATTTAGTGAAATTCTACACACCGAGCCCCCTAGAGCTGTGTACACAGGCATGATGCAGCATTAACCTCAGTCAGCTGTTATTCTGCAGTCTCAGTTACGTCTCCTTCAACCTGCTACAGACATCTTGCAGTTGTACAGACAGAAGAAAGCTGCTGACTGCTTTTCTGCTGGTGACTCTTTTCAAACAAATGTCAAAACGGATGTTTTACATATCCTTGTTCTCCACACTCAGGGCAAAGAAAAAAACACAAATGGAGAATAATGGCATATAATAATAATAAACTCCATCTTTGGTATGGAACTAGGAGCCAAGCACGAGTACAAAACCTTCATCAAATCTGGTTCTCTTATGCTTTCCTCCCAACACTTCATTTATTTAATTGGTACATTCCCATAAAACTAATTAGTAAATTCTTTATGTACTTATTTTATATATGTACATATATATACATACATACATGCATACATAACATACACATGTATATATTCACAATAGAAAATAGCAGTCTAGGTTAGTTTGAAGAGATGTCAACGTGATTTTCTAAATTAGGATTACTAATTCAACAAAGGCTAAAAGGAAGGCAGAACATACTTAGATGTTAATATCCACAATTCTTAGGGATACAGCAAGCCTCAAAATGCCCATGACTCACTTTTCCAGTCTGGTCAAATTTAACATTCACCATGACATGTGTAGGCCTGTAATATTTTATTTGGGCTGGGTGTTGGGCTAGGGAAAACCTTTAAGGGCTACAAATAAGAATGTGTGGGATTCTAACTTCTCAGAGCATGATATCAATGCAGGATAACTGTGCCATGTGTTGCTCCTCCATGCTGCTACAGGAAGTGTGATATCTAAAGTGAATAAAGTCTTTACACCTGCCTGTGCGAATAACCAGGAAGTGCCCTGGCAGAAGGCAGCAAGCCTACTCCACCTAGTTGACATTCATTTAAATAATTCAGTAATTTAAATGTCAAGCCAAAGGTATTCCCTCTGTGAGCAGCTCACCCACATTGTTTGTTCTAGAAGGCACCTCCCGGCATTACTCAGTGTTATGGCTGGCTCCATTTGCTCTTTGCATCACTAGAACCAGGGCCGTGTGAAAATGCTCTCAGCTGGAGCTGGCTGGGAACAGACAGGAGAACTCTGACCACAAAGGATGGCTGCTTCTTATCAAGGGAGAAGCCACCAGAGTGGGAGAGGATGGGGACTGTTCTGCAAGCCAGAGCTGGGTGTCACCAAGAGTTCACAGCAGCCAACTCTTTAAAAGATTTCTCTTGTTCTGGGCATGGCTCAGCTCACTCTCTGTCTGGACACACCCACTGGCAAAGGAAGAGGCAAAGCAAAGAGCAACTTGGACTTTTTCAGACTGTTTGATGGCTTGGGACAATCTTGCGCTTTGTAGTAAAACTATTCACATTTATGTTAAACTAGGACTTCAGCAATTGAGGCATGATACTGCAGGACCCCCCCCCCATCTCCACCTGTCTAGTGGTCTAGTGGTGTGTTGTATAATGCTTACAGTATTCAACAGACTTTCTTCGTTCTATATAATGTATAAAAGCTTCGAGTAAACTACCCTGGAACCAGGAACCATGCTAAGGGTCAGCAAAACGGGACAGGCTGAGTTTTTAATGGGCTCACCTCAAAACTGTGTAAATAATGATGTAGTAATTAGAAGGTGATTATAAAAGACCAATAGTGCAGAACTTGTATAAGCTAAAAAGGGAACTCCAAACATCCTTGGCCTCCTTCCAGCAGTCCAAACGATTCATTCATTTGAAATGGCAGTTTATATTAGGTTTATAGATTATGGGAGTCCTTCCACCCGTCTCCTAATCTGGGAGCACTGTTTGGCACCTCTCCAGAATTTGCAAGCATCTGAGATCTCTGGCATTAAACAAAGGCTTAAGGGAGGATTTTTGCAATGCCAGGTTTCACTGCCAGCAAGCCTGCTCCTCAGACAGAAACACAAAGGTCTATCCGGAATGCCTACTGAAGGGCACTTGATCCTTTGGCAAGAAGGCAGGCTGTATACATTTGAGGCTAAAATACACCAGGGATGCAAATGCTCTCTCAGTCTACACACTTCTATAGGGAATCGACATCTTATTCTTTAAATCAGAGATACTGATCTTAAGAAAGTTGTAAAGCCAAGAAACAAATACATTTCAAAAGCTATGTGAGAAGATTAGGGGGTCAAAAAAGACTATAAAATAGAATGGTCCCAAGAGAGTCAAGACTTTTGAACTTAGGATGTAGCTATGCCAAATGCGTTCTTCCCTAGTGTTCTGTAACTCAGGGAGTGGCGTGCCCATTCATGCAACCACACAGGCTGCTGGTCTCTGGCTCCCATCATTTGCAAGACAGACTATAGCCTGACTCATGCAGCTCTTCACCCTGCCCTCTTCAGGAGGCATCTTCCTGCTACAGGCTCTCAGATCCTTTATTTATGCAACCCCTCCATGCTGGATATTTATTCCCTCCCTGACAGCATTGAATCTACTTAGTGGATCTCACCTTGTCTGCTAGAGCCTAGCACTTACATCTTCAAGAACTGATGGTTTCCCAGTCCTTTGCTCTAATGGTCAACAACTTGAGGATGGGACCTACACCTACCAGCAGCAGCCTCCATACTTGGCAGTACTAAACTGATGGGTATTTGCTTGAGCATGAATTTTCCATTCACAGAAAACTCTCAGGGATGGGAAGAGACCTGGTGCTGGGTTTCAGAGCAGTCTGAGCCCATAAAGTCTTCAAATGTCAGCACTGATCATCAGGCAAGGCTTAGTCACCTGCCGGCATGTCTGTGCAAATCATTTCTTCCTAGAAGGGGCCCATGGTGCCATCACAACTGCTCACTACTCAGGGCTTGGGGCTCCCAACGTGTGGAAAAGTCACTACTTTCTATGGGAATGTAAGCTTTTGTGTATGTGAGAAAGCCTGTTTGTTTATCAGAAGCCACAAGTAAAATGTAAGCATTCCTTAAATAAGGAACCCTTTAGGCAATCATAAAACAGCTGGGCATTGTGGGTGGTCTTCCTTTGGCTGGCTGCTCCATGGACTCTGGCTGCTATGATGCTGCCCTGATCAAGGTCATTACCACACAGTCAGTGCCTTCAAGGCCAATGAGTTTAGAGCAATTCACACAGCCCCTGTCTGCTCAGCAGAGCAAATCTGTCCCTGGTTTTTGCTGCTGCTTTTCCAATGGTAAGTTTAGTAGAGAATGGAGAAAGAAGAGTGAGTTCTCACTTCACCCTTTAGGGCTTTGCTGCAGGTAATACAGATCCCTACATCACGTTGCCTTTGAACTGCTGAGGCTGGAGGTAGGGGTGCCATCTGTTTATTTTATGCCTGGGCTGACTCTGAAATAATCCCCACAAATTGAGCCTACTGCAGCAGCTACACCTTCTGCTCCAGAGCCAGAAGCCCGGCCTGTGTTCCAGTGACTAAGAGATTAAGGAATACTATGGGTGGTAGGTAACCATAGACAGCACTGCCTAGGCATTTCCGTTTCGTATGACCCTCTGAGAGCAGCAGACTCGGCTTTAGCATAGGCACACTCAGTCTAAGAGGCAGCTCCTCAACCTGGAGGAAAATAACGGAATAATGACATCTTCACTTTGTCTGCAAGCCTCTTGAAGCAATGTGTCACAGAACAAAGGGTTACAGACCTGAAGAGAATTGCATTTGGAGGAATGTTTTCACAGGCCAAATATATCACCGTTGCTGCACACAAGCTAAGGCCCAGGTCTGAACAAGGCTCCAGACCATAGGGCATGACAGAGCCTGGAGGAAGAGGGACACAGTCCCGGTGAATTATTCAGAGAATTATTCAGAGAAGTTGTCCTATTTGGATTTGGAAGGAAGGAGGAGCAGGGCCTAGAGATCCCTCCAGCTCAGCCTGGACACTGTGGGAGCACAGGGAGAGGTGCTGGCCGCCTCTGTTGCTTCTCCTACCTCTGGGGACTTTGCTTCTGAGGTTTCCCACCCAGGATCTAGACTGAAATTTTCAGTTTGATATTAATCAAGGATTTCTATGTGGACTAGACAATGAAGGGGTAACTGTCCCAGTGCCTACCCCCAGGCTGTCCTGTGTACTGCACTAACCTTCTCCAGGGTACTCTGGAGACAGCTCTCCTCGAAGATTGTCAATTTGAGGTCTAGAAATCACAGGAAATTCCTAGTCCCTCCTTCCATCCTTCAGGGATTTTTTTTTAAACCAGAGATAAACCCTCAAAACATTTCGTGGGGCTCCTGTTTGCTTAACAACAGTCTCAGAGGTGGCCTGCTCATGACCAAAGGTAAAAGTAAAACGTCTTGAATTACTCAGTTATCCTCCCAAAGAAGTAAAGAGTGAATTCAAAACTTCCTCTGATTAACAGTTAGGAAAAGGGCTTTCCTTTTGGGACACTGTTACTTCCACATCCCACCAGTTTCCCATTCCGTGCTCCATTGACGGTTGATGGAGACAGGATCCCATGCTGCTGGTTGCGTAAGTACGCATCAACGTGTGGACGTCTGAACCCCAGAAACTCCTTCCCTATCAGCCTAATACAAATGATCAAAAAAGAATTCAACACATTGTAGGAAACTGTCATGTTAGCCACAGACTAAAGACACTACAGTCACCATGAGAAGCTGGAGTTTGGGCCCTTTTGAGGCTCTTTTTGGGCTAGCCCACAGAAAGGCCCCAGGTGCCTACACTCAATGTGCAGGGGCCTGCTCTTTCAATCCTCCCACCCCAGTCCCTGCAGCATGCTAGCTTCTACAGTCATCTTGGACCTTGGCAGAAGAACAACGGCTAAATCTGAGATGTGTCACGAGGCCTCTGGCTAAGGAGCAAGAATATCTAAACACTCCAGGCAAGAGTTTCCGCAGACTCCCTTTGGCGCTTGCAGCCCCAGATCACTGACAGCCTAAAGATAACCGAGGTACCTATGAAGGGTCATTTTTAAATAGTAGCTCTAACACCACCAGTCATTTCAGAAATATTTCCTTGCAGAACCTGCTTCCATCCTCGCCAGTGTGCTAAGGCCACTGAAGAATGAAAGCCCAGAAGGAGCTGGAAGGAACTTTGGGAGATAAACAGCACTCGGCATACTGTAATTCCATTCTGTAAATGCATGATCCCACAATCCCACTACTGAGAAATAATGGCTTAACAAGGTTAACACCTCATAGGAGCCATCCACAGGCAATCACTAGGAACTGAAGAGCAGGTATGGGGTGAAACAGACCAGGTTAACTCCGTGTTTCGCTTTCTAAACCAGAAATTACACCTGTTTTTCCTTCTAAGAGAAGCTTTCACTGAAGTCTACGGACCACTATTTAGCTGAGCAAAGGGTGATACAGAGGCTTCAGACACATACTTGACATAGATGCCCACCAAGACCCTGACAGCCACAAGTACAACATGAAACCTGCTCAAAATGCATCCTTTGCTTGCTTGCTTGCCAGCTTTTTTGTTCTTTTGTTTTTGTTCTTTTCATTCTTTCAGGGGAGCCATAGTCCCCAGATCTTCCTACGAACCATTAAAATCTGCTCAGTACCTCACCTGTCTACCAAGTGAGTCCACACTGTCCTAAATGGCAGCCAGCCAGGTGCTGGTGTACAAGGGACAGGTGCTCAGTGAACTATTTTCAGATGCTATCAGCTGCCAGGTCCTGCACATGCTCAGGAGGGAGGCAAGTCTTGGTTGCGTTTCAAACTCTAGGCAGCCAACAGACATGCACCTTGCCCAGCTGCCAAGCTAACCAGCTGCCCAGTGCTCCTCCCAAGACGAGAGCAAGGAAAACAGTGTAACCTGGCCAGCGGGCATGCCACTGAGCAAGCTGTCCCTCTCAGTTCACTGTCTGGGTTATTCTGAGCTGCGCTTATTGACACTCCATGGCAACCTGGGAACAAAGGGCCAGCTAAGAAGGGTTTAAATGTCCTGCAAGAGTTGCTAGGAAAGTCAGCAGCCCAGGCTTGTTCTCATAAAAGTAAAAAATAAAATAAAAAAATAAAAAAAAATAAAATAAAAAAAAAATTGACTATGGAATGATTAGATGATTGTTGTTGTGCCACCATCATTTTATTATCTACGGGCTACCTGTAAGGAAGCTTTACTCTTTGAATTTAAGTCTTTTTCAGTTGCCCCTACTTGGTTGTGTTAGTTGGGATTCCTTTAAAAGTACAGCATGAGGATCAGCTTGCTTCAAAACTGCAGGGGTGGACAGGAGACAGGGAGAGAAGAGAGGGAGCCTAATGACATGAGTTCAATTCCCAGAACTTACCTAAGAGTGGAAGGAGAGAATTTACTGTACGAAGTTGTCCTCTGATCTCCATATGTGCACCATGGCATGCAAGGGCACTTGCCCACACACATACAAACACATGTGCAAAATAATAAATAAACAAATAATCCTATTAACTGTGAGAGGACTCATTTTGCTTATTCCTTCTTTTCATCACCTTGCCATGGCCCATGCTCCACTCCTATCAACCTGTTCTGGAATTCACCTCTGCCTTCAGCGTATATAGCAAACACCTTAGGCACAGGGCTCAGCATTCTTGCAGGTCTCTGTCTCTTAATCCTGAGTAATACCTTTAGACTTTAGTAAACCCCCCCCCCATTTCTCTCTCCCCACCATGCTCTCACTTTTCTGGGTTCCACCCATCTCCTGCCTAAAATGCCCTCTTCAGTCCCTTCCTCGCTGGTTCAGTGCCTGTTCATCCTTACACTTCCTCCCTGCACTGCCAACCACAAGTTCTGTGGAGCGAAAACCCCTGTAAGCAGGGTGCTCAGTTGTGTTATAGCCTCTGGTGTACACAACTAGGTTGTGGCTCCTGAACACCAAAATCCACATCTTACCTATGTCTGTATCACAGATGTGGCCGTGTTCACAGCTGATGCATACAGTAACTCATGGACTGAAGGATCTTAACCAACTCTTGTTCTAAACCCAAAATAAAGGTCTTGAAAGGGTGTGTGTGTGTGTCCTTCTATCATCTCCACAGTTCAGACCAGTCCCTCTGGCTCTTATCATACTACAGTTTTTGTATTACAGAAGCTATTATTGCAGCCAACATTATTTATTCATTTGTCAAATATTTACTGAGCACTAATGACAGATGTCTTAGTCACTGTTCTATTGCTGAGAAGAGACTCCAGGACCAAGGCAACTCTTATAAAAGAAAGCACTTATTTGGGGGCTTGCTTACATAGTCCATGATCATTGTGTTGAGGGCACAGAGGAAGCATGGTGACATTCAGTTGTGCTGCAGCCATAGCTGAAAGTTACATCCTAATCCAGAGATTTAAAGAATGAGCTGGGCATGGGTTTTCAAAATCTCAAAGCCTACCCTCAACACTTCCTCCTAATTCTTCTCAAATATTGCCGCTCCCTGGTGACTAAGCATTCAAGTATATGAGCCTATGGGGGGCATTCTTATTCAAACCACTGCAATAGATGGGCCAGTGTCTTAGACACTAGAGATAACACAATGCAACAAGATGCAAGCAGGAACTACCACCATTGTACAGTGTGATAAAGAACACAGAAAGGGGCTGGAGAGATGGCTCAGAGGTTAAGAGCACTGGCTGTTCTTCCAGAGAACCTGAGTTCAATTCCCAGCAACCACATAGTGTAATGAGATCCAGTGCCCCTTTACTGGCCTGCAGATATACATGCAGACAGAACACTGTATACATAATAAATAAATTATTTTTTAAAAAAGAACACAGAAAGGTGAAAGACTCACACCAATGCACAACAAAAAAAAAGAAGATGGCTTAGTAATGATGATTGGTTCTGTTTCTTTCCTGATTCCTACACCCAGACAAGAACCTTCCCTTCAGATTTATTTTAACTGACACCATCAGACCATCAAACATTATCCTAACCTGCAAAACTAAAAATGTGCATTTAACGAGGACATGAAGTCAAGAGGAAGAGAAGACATCACTAGAACGCCACAGGGCATTCTACAGTGTCACACATTTCACAAGAGGCACATTCAAAACTGAACTGTGGGCTGCTGTCACTTGCTATTCTTCATAACTTCTCTGAAGAAATCTGTGGGTCTCAGTGCTTTTCAATCTGTCCTAGAGTAGGTACCAGAATTCAGAAGACAAAACATGTGAGGGAGGAGGGAAGAGGCCATCACCACTCTCCGGCCTACCAACACCCATCATTAGAATAAAAGCTACAGGAGAGCCACTACTATTTAAGGTGAATTTCACCACCACATTCCCAAGAGAGACATTTCCCCTTCTTACTCCTTCTCTCCCTCCTACACCCTGAAAATACACATATCCTGGCAAGTCCATGCTCTGCATTGGCCCACAAAAGCATTAGCTGCAGCATGGGGTGGGGTTGGGGGGGGTTTGGGGGATCACTGTGCTCCTGGGCTCAGGTTCAACTGATTATCATCAGGCCACAGCTGTCCCAGTGCTGTGACCTAGGCTGGAAAGGTGTAAAAAGTCAGTGGCTTGGAGGCAAAACAGGAAGTTGTAGAAATAAATAAATAAGTAAGTAATAGAGGATTCTAGAACAGCTGGTGGCTAAGGCTGGGAATCAAGGCTTCCACCAGGGCTTCAGCAGAACTGAGCAGGGAACTTCGGCGGAGCTCACTGGGCTTTCTGCCTCTAAAGCTATGATTTTGACCCATTACCGGGTAGCAAAGGCAAACTAGGCTCTTTGTTTTTTCTTTCCTGTGAAAGAAAAAAATGGATTGAATTAAGGGAGGGGAAGAATAAAAGCAGCCACTGTTTCCTGATGCCATCTTTTCAGTGTGTGGGTCTTGATGCTTGCCCTGGGTCCCACTGCAAATGTTTCTTGCCATGAGTCATAGTGAGGATTTGGAAAACATGGCCTTGTGTCTTGCAGGATCTTGGAATGACTTGAGTTCTGGGTAATTAAGACTATTAGGAATAACCATTATCTATGGAAGCTTGCCTGGGGTCAGCCCAGGCTGCAGCGGGGAAGTTCCGGAGGGCAGTTAGCAGTGCTTCAAGGGTTGTAAATTAATTTCTAAATGGGTTTTCTTTTTCTGTAGTTTTTGAGGTTTTTTTTCTCAAAAGTGAAAGTTGTAGACCTGACACCTGACAGCCCTCCTGTGTCACTAGCTTTACTTGAGAGAAAATGGTATGTTTCTCCTCTCACTCCAGAGGCCATCTTCACAAAAGAGAAAGTTTGGTCACTGTTGCCCTATATGCCACAGTTGACCTCAAGCAAAGTCGCCTCATTTGCCTGCAGAGTGAACTTGGTTGTCCCATTTGTTCAATTCTTAATTTTGTTTGATGTTTAGTTTGGGTGAGTACTGCACCTCTGCTCTTAAATTCTCCACTTCAATAAACAGACATGGCTCTAGTTTATGGCAGAAGCAAACACTTCCCAGGAAGGAGCAGCTGAAAGAAACCTTTGTTAAGCCGCTCACCTAGCCACAGTTCACCTACAATCATGTTGTTACAAAAGAAAACTTGATAAAAACAGAAGCAATATTGGGGCAAGGTGCGGCTTCATCAGAGAGTCGCATTTTAGGTCCCACTAATGGCAAAAGGCCCAGTGCAACTCACATCTCTCCTTTAAGGAATTAATTTCATGAAATGGGGAAGCAAAAGACTTTATTCTGATCAAAAGGGATAAATGACAGTAACAAGAAATGAGAGCAACAAATTCAACACTGAGACGTTTCTTTTACATTCATTCATCCCTTCAAGAACTTCCTGAGGCCTCAATAACAAGACTCAAAGAAAGGTTCCTTCTATTCTTCCCCCCACTGGCAAAGAGGGGCACCTTTGTGGACCCTAACAAAAGTCTATTGAACTTACCCACTTCCCTCCATCATTGGGGAATTGGGCTGGAAAGTCTGAGTGGTGATGGCTCTGGAAGGTCTACAAACCAGTCAACACAGAGAATCGTTTAAGGCCAAATTCTGCAACAAAACAGTGCCTAAGTCCACACTCCCTTGCTGTCTTCAAATCTAACTGTGGTTTGTCAATTCAGTAAAGTGGGGGTTGTCTCAGCTTTGAAATACTTCCAAAAAAGCAGTGCACCCTTTTAATCTTCATGTCATGGTCCCCACCTGCAAACGCACACAGACACAAAAGGAGAGCCAAACTCGGAGACGCCACCTTCTCCCTGGTGGCATAATAGCAGTGTTTGAGCATGGTTAGTCTTATTAGTGGGAAGGAAAGGCAGGAATATACAGGTAATTAGGACTCAAGTGCTCTTCTCTGTGAGAGCAAACAAAACTCTTCCTGCAGCTAGAGTTGTACAGATAATGAAAATGAAAGATGATTACCCGGAGGATAGACAAGAGACCTGGAAAACAGAAACCCAGGTGAAGGGGCTTCATCATTTGCCCAGGTTCTCTTCTCACTCTCTCCTAGATCCCAGCAGGAACCACATAGGAGATGAATGTGGATGGATATAACTAACTGGATATAACTAACTCATTTCAAAAGATCTAAAATTTTGAAGAGGATTAATGGCTGAAGCTTGTATGCATCACTTCTCATGTTAGGCCTTTGTTGGCCGTATACCATCAAGAGCTTTAACCAATATAAAGGTACAGCCAAAAAAATACTCCTGTCTTATTAGGGTAGGGTTATGAAAAACAAATGATAATCCTCTTGCTCCAGCACACACAGTTCCTGAAATGCTGGAGGCTATTGTTTATGGGCAATAACAAGCCACACGTTTTCACTGCCCTTAACAAGTTTGTTTGTCTCATCTCCATTGGATGATTGATTGCATGTGAGCAGGAGGTTCACAGGTAGGAAATACATCAGGATATATGCTTGCCCCTGATTGGATGTAGGTTGAAGATAGGACGAGATGTAAGATTGCCCCTGATTGGACCTGATGGGAAATGTAATGAATTATGGTTTTTCTTTTTAAGCCCTTTCAAAACTTGATTCAGGGCCATTACCTATGAAGCTGGGTATGGACTTGGCCAGAGCCCATCCACCCGGTCAGTACTGAATTAAAGCTTGCTTGAGATTTGGCTTTAAATTGTGGTAGTGGTCTTATTCTCGCTGTTGGGATTAACATTACTATAATGAGCAGCAGTTTCTAAGTTTCCATATTTGGATATGAAAAGAAATCCTCATTTTGTTTTATGTTGATTATTTCCACAGAACTTGGGGAGTACTCTGAAGTGTATTCAAATGCTATCTCAATCACTGCTTTCAAACTATTACTGAACTGTTAACACAATTTCTAATCAACGTTTAAGAAAAATAAACATTTGGTCTCTAGCTCCATGGAGGAAGGGAGTGGAAAGAAATGAGATAGGAAAAATAAAAACATTTGAGAAGCAAGGAGATAAGAGGAAAGTTGACTCATGAAAACCATACCTATTTACTAGTACTGTGTGATGTTTTGGTATGTTTGAACACTACATAATGTTCAAATCAGACTAAGTATATGTAATACCTCAAATATTTATTTCTTTGTGGTTAAAAATATACAGCATTCAAATTCTTTTTCCTGGGTTTGAAATGTACACTGTATTATCATTATCAACCGCATTCCTGCTTTTCAATGGGAGAATTTACTTCTCCCATCTAACTATAACACAAGATCCACTGACCAATCCTCTCTGGTCTTTGCTTGCTTGCTTGCTTGCTTGCTTGCTTACTGATAGCAGTGTCTCCCTGTGCTGCCCTGGCTGATCTTGAACTCTTGGGCATAAGGTATCCTGTCACCTCAGCGTCCTATGGAGGAGCACAGGTGCATGCCACCAAGTGGCCTTTGTTTCATGGACTAATTCGATACATCAAAATCTATTACAACAAAATGTCTGTAACTTTTACGTGTGTCCCCAAGAACATCAGGTGGCCTCAGTAGAGAATAGTGGCTAGATGTCTTCTACTGTTCGGTATATATTAAATGGGAGTCTATTTTCTTGTCAACTTACAATCTGCAAAGCTCAGCACCAGACTTTTATTATCTTCCCTATTGTTTATGTCTTTCGATTAAGCATTTTGTACCTAGATTTTACCTTACAATTGTTGAGTGTATTGCAAGCAATTTTTTCTAACTCTTAGTAAATACATACAAAGCAAAAGAGCCTTTTATAGGATATGGTGGCCAGCATCCACATCAGTCATGATGTGACAAGTACTCCAACTCAGGGTACTCACAGAATGTTCTGGGGAGAAGGAAAGCATCTCACATTCAGGTCACTATCTGAATTATGGTAGTGGTGGTCTACTAAATTGTAACTTCTTAGTGGCAATCCATTTCACTATCAGCTCAGAACAACAGGTTTTACAATCTGTTTCCAGTATTCAATCATATGACTGTCTGGGGGAATGAATGGGATGGGGAAGGAAGAGGAGATGGGGAGGTGAATATGGCCAAACCACGTGATATACTTCCATGGAGATGTCTTTGTGAAGCCGATCACTATGTATAAATGCCAGTAAAGAAAGAAATGAGAGATGAGTCATTTAGGGAAATGTAAATAGATAGGTACAGAGTTCAGAAAGTACACCATACAGAAAATTCTAAATAGTATGATCCAATTTATATAAATTACACTAAAATTTAAAAATAAAGAGGTCATTTGCTGTACCTGCACAGCGTAAGTGCTAGAAACAGGAGGAGGGGGGTGGGAGATCCAGAACAAGGTTCTTAACCCTTCTGCACAAGTGTTCCTTTCCTCCATCCCTCTTTGCTCTCTGTGTCTTCCCCCTTCTCCTGGCTCTTTCCAACTCTGTCCCTATTCCATTCTTCTTTTCTCTCCTATCTTGCTCCAATTATAGATCCACCATGATATTAACTGAAACCAGAAAGCACTGCTTAATAGCATATGCAGAGGACGAGTTTGTAGAGAACTTATTTTCTAATATTCCTAAGACTTTTTTAGTAATGAGCAAAAAAAAAAAAACACTGAGTGAGTAATTTTAAAGGAGGATCAAGAAATGGTCCCCAGAAATGTCCAGCTGAAGCCAGGCAGTAGTGGTGCACGACTTTAATCCCAGGACTCCAGAGGCAGAAGCAGGTGGATCTCTGTGAGTTCGAGGCCGGCCTGGTCTACAAAGTGAGTTCCAGGACAGCCTGGGCTACACAGAGAAACCCTGTCTCTAAAAGCAAACAAGCAAAAAGAAATGTCCCGCTGAAAAGCAACACTAACTCAACCATTCCTTCCAGCCCTAACAAGAGTCCGCTTCCTCCTCGGATTGCCTTCAGCAATCAGGACAGGATGGTCTGGGGCACCACCTGCCACGCCTATCAAAGCATTGCAATATCTTTAACAATATTCATTGCTGAGAGCTGTCTAGACAGACTGTAGATATCCAGACTAGGCTGCAGAAGCACTGTTCAACAAAAGCAAAATAAGAGCCACCTGAGTAGTTCTCATCTAAATGTTCTCACAGTAAAGAGATGCAAGTAAAACCTGTTTTTATTGTCTTCAAAACCCAGCTTGTATCTTATACTCAGAGACCTCTTTGACTATTACCCACATTCCAATGCTACATGTAGTGAATGTGTGACTCCTAAAGAGGATAATAGTGGGAGAAAGGGAAGGAGTGGAGGATAGGTACACACACACACACACAAACAGAAAAAGAGAGACAGAGACAGAGACACAGAGAGACAGAGACACAGAGAGAGAAAGACAGAGAGAGGGGTCAGATAGAGATAGACAGACAGACAGACAGATGAACAGACAATAGAGTAGGAACAGATCCAACAAGATAAGTCTAAAGTCCAACAAAATAACTGCTAGGACACTGGGTACTGACTTTTCTGCAGAGTTGGCTACACTAACCAGTTTAATTATTTGCCTTTTTGGAAGATCATCAATTATGTAAAGTATACCCCTGTATCCCAAAGAACTCACAACAGGGCATGAGCCTTATGCCCCATGTGATCATAACAAGGCAGAGAACCACTCTCTAGCACTGCTCTTCCCTTCTCCCTCTCCCCCTTCCTTGCTTGCTTTCTTTCTTTCTTAGACAGCTGTTTGGTGGCTTTCAAAAAGAGAAGTTCCACTCTAAAGCAGGTTTCCATGAAACAAGGTAGGGAAAAGCAGAATGCATACAAGTAAGAAAGTGTCAGAGAAGCCTGGGCTTTAAAATGCCTGATTATGTCAAGAGCTAAATTTTTTTTCTGCTGTGTTTCACCTCAAAACACATGGTGATGGTAGAAGAAGGTAGGGTAAGTGAGGGAACATGAGCAAGGACCCTCACTGTGTACCTGTGATGGCTGCATTATCCCCAGGTAGGACAGTGAAGGAATGTCTACATTGGGTAAGCCCCTGAGCATGTCTCTGTATTGCTTTGGAACCTGTCCTGGGACTCACTCTGTAGACCAGGCTGGCCTCAAACTCACAGAGATCTGCCTGCCTCTGCCTCCATAGTTCTGGGATTAAAGGCATGTGCCACCAACACCCGGCTTTGTGTGGGGAACTATTTTAAGGCTATTGTAGGCAGCATCATTCCCTGGACAGGAAAATATGAATTGTGTGAAGGGAGAAAACTAGGGCAGAGCAGGCAAGCAGGGAAGCATTCATGCATCCTCTTCTCTCTGCTCCTAACTGGAGGTGATGCAACCAGCTGTTTTAAGTTCCTGCTGTCTTCACTTCCCTACTGTGGTGAACTCTAACCTGAAATTGCACATGAATATAAACCCTTCCTTATTTTAAAGTTGCTTTTGTCAAGGTATTTTATCTCAGCAACAGAAATGAAACTGGGACAGTGCCCTCATAAAAGAGATAGCTAGCCTTTCCATCATAGGACACAGTGAAAAGGTGCCACCTATGAGCAATATGTCCTCAGTTGACAGCAAATCTCCCACCCAGCACCTTGAACTTGGCCTTCTCAGACTGAGAACTATAAACAATAAATGTCTGTTGCTTATAAGGTATTCAGTCTGCGGTATATTGTTACAGGAGCCCAAACAGACAAAGACATAGTCTAAGTCATAGCAAGTTTGCTCCGGTTTTGAGGCAGAGTTTTCTGTAACCTAGGCTGGTCTCAAATTCACTATGTGGTCAATGGTAACCTTCAACTTCTAATCCTCCTACCTTCCTGCTAATTGCTGGGAGTACATGCATGTGCCCTACACTTGTTTTATCCTGACAAATTATGGTCATGTCTCAAAACATTCATTTACTCAAATAATCTGCATAATTCACTGAATCTAATATCTACTTGCCTTACATAAAAACACAAAGTATGTCTTACACTATCTTGATATATATATATATATATATATATATGTGTGTGTGTGTGTGTGTATGTATGTATATATATATACATACATACATACATACATACATACATACATATATATATTTTAAAGCTACTTTATAAACTGCAGGTGTTCTGGTCAGCTTTCCATAACTGCAACAAATCCCTGAGATAATCAAAATAATAACAGAAAAGGGCTATTGGGGTTGGCAGTTGTGGAGGTTACAGTCTATGAATCATGGCCACCAGTGTTTTGCAAATCATGTCTCGGACACAGGGAGCAGAGGCAGACTAGTTATCTCACAATCATGTGTGAAAGAAAAAGAGCAGGGCCTAGAAACCTCTTGGAGGGCAACGCCCCCCTCCCCCAATAATCAGAAGGCTAGACCCCTCCCCTCCTGCCACAGGACCAAGCCTTTAACACACTGTGATTGATTACAGATAAATAAAACAGTCAAAGGGGGCCACAGGTCTCTGTTTTGTTTATATTCTACCAAAATTCCTCATTATTCAGAAAAATCCAACCCCTGAAAGTGGAGCATATATATAATTCTAGCACCAAAACAACACAATATAACAATAGCCATCTATTGTTTGAGACAGACAGCTGAACACACACAGGTGTGTGTAATGGTAGAGTACCTCCCTTGTGGTGTAGCAGTAGAGTACCCCCCTTTTCCTTACACCATACCTGAAAGTGTGGATAGCACCAAAGCCTAAAGATACTACTTCCCCCATCCACAGCACATTTTGTGATGTTTCATTTGTAAGTTAGTCACAGTGAGGGCTGGAGACGCAGCTCTGTGGGTAAAGGCGAAGCCAAACAACTTGAGTTCCATCCCCAGAAGCACTGGGTGGAAAAGTGAGCTGACCCCTGACAGCTGTGTCCTCTGATTGCCACACTTGCCATTGCAGGCTCACCTATGTATACATCCACAGGCACAGAATAAATAAATACATCTTAAAAGTAGGCACAGTACATCGTGATAAAAACAGAATAAGCATAAAACTATACTATAAAAACTATACTCTGATGGTTATTTAAACCTTAAGGAACTGCAACTTCCAGGTAACATTTTGATCACATTTACCATGAGCATCCAAATCAGTGGGAAGTAAATACACAGATAATAGAGAGGAGCACACTTCATAATATCTAATGTGCTTCGTTGGACATGACTGACAGCATGGAGTACACTTGTTTACACACACTCCTTTATTGTTAATTACACAATTGACTGTTTCACCTTCATATTTATTTCTGGTGGGGTATTACATGGAATCTTGAAAACCTGCACGCATGTGCACACACACACACACACACATAAATCAAGATACAATATGTATCAGAACTGCATATTAATGCAGTCAAGGGACACTGCCGGTTACTTATTATACAAAGGGTGTGTTAAGTCTGACAGGATTAGGGACCAAATGTTTTACAGTAAGCCAAAGAATACACAGCACATTATCCTAACCAAACAGCTGTGTGCCACGTACCTTCCAAACTCGGGGAGGGAAAAGCCATCACCATTAACACAGGCAGGATCATTACTCCATTTACCATTGTATAACTGTGGAAGGAAAAAGAAGAAATGTAAGTCAGACAAAAAAAAAAAAAACCACTGGATGACAGTAAATCAGACCTACCATCCCCAAAAGCCATTGAGGGCTTCAAATAAACCCAACAGAGAATGCCTTGGTGTTAATAGAACATTTGAATATTCTCTTTTCTTGGACCTGAATAAATCTTCAAGGGACTTAAGATTTCCCTCTGGCCAGTGACCTATTTAAGGCTATGTCTCTGAGGCTATCCCTACTCCCTCACCTGCTACCAATGAAGAACCCAATAGGAAAATAAAAGGAACAAAGTTGAAGATAAAACATTCTGAAAGGCTCTAGGTTTGACTTTTACCCTACCTTATTGAACACGACATTGGCATTAGTAAAACATGGCAGGGAGCCCCAAGATTACCACTCTAATATTATGTTAAAGATATGAGACCAGATAATTTAAGGCAGATCAATGTGTCTGAGCCTCACTTCTCCTTTAAGGTTTGGAGGTTGAACCTAGGCCATCAGAAAATCCAAGACGAAAACAGGTAAAGTCTCTTACACCGCATCTGCTGCAAAGCATCAACCTTGAATTTTAAAAGGCTAGCATTTTAAGAGGCTAGACACAGACAGGAATACTTTTAAAATAAGAAATTATGTAAATTTCCAGGATAGGAAATATCCATGGGGAAAAAAAAATAAGACAGTCGATAGGAATTTCAAGTTGGTGTTGACTTAGGACCACACTGGCAGAAGCTCAATTCTCTGAGTTAAGAACCTTTCTATTTGAATTAATTCCTGCAAGTATCAGGAATCTAATGAGAATCTTATTTGGTGCAATTTCCTGGACAGTGAAGTTACAAACACTGTCCAAGAGTAGGCCAGTGTGCTGGCATGTGTACACATTTACAAGTGACACACCAGTAGATTATCTCCTGTATGTCTGTGGAGAGGGTGCACAGGTGTGCGTGTGGGAAGGGTGGGTTCATATGTGTATTCAGATGTGTGTGCGTGTGTGTGCAATGACAAGATCAACCTTGAGTGGCAGTCTTCCTCAGCTATCCACCTTGTTCTATGACACAGAGCCTATGACTGAAAAGTGAGGCTCACTGATGAATTTAGACCATCTAACCAATGAGTTAGATGGTCTAACCAGAGAAACAACTATCTCTGGCTTCCTAGCACTGTGATTACAAGCATGAACCACTATCTATGCCCAGCTAGGCTATGCTGGCACACTCAGGAGGCAGAAGTAGGTGGATCTCTGTGAGTTGGAGGTCAACCTGATCTGTAGAGAGTGAGTTCCAGGAGAGCCAGGGCTACAAAGAGAAACCCTGTCTCTGAAGAAAAGAAAGAAAATAAAAGCCCACCATGCCCAGTTTCTTATGTGGCTGTCAGGGACCAAACTCGGGTCCACACGCTAGCACAGCAAGCACTTTACTGACTGAGCCCACCAGCTCATCCTGTATCAACATTCTTCTTGCTGATCTGTTTATTTACCACACTCCCTGTTAACTATGTTTAGGGAAAGGCTTGGGGGTGGGGTGGCAGTTAAGATTAAATGAGGGGCCAAGCATGGAGGTGCATGCCTAATTTAGTCTCAGCACTTGTGAGGTAGAGCAAGGCAAGTCTCTTGAGATCAAGGCTAGCCTGGTCTACACAGTGAGTTCCAAGACAGTTAGGACTACACACACATGGCGGGGGGGGGGGGGGGGGGAGGGTAAAAAAGAGGGTGGTAATGGAGTCTTAAGTATGGCATCATTGGCTTTCTCAGAAGAAGAAGAAAAACCTAAGTGAGCACTCTTACCCTGCCTCAGCAGAATGTTCTCTGCTGCCTTATGCTGCAGTATGAAGACCTTTAGGAGCGGAGCAGATGCTTTAACATGCCATTGGGCTCTGCAGACTAGGGGTGAGGGGTGTGCCTCCTGAAACTGAGCTTAGAGGCAAGCTCTAGTATGACCAACCTAACAGCAAATTCTTAGGTATGGGGTACACAGGAGAAATTATTTGGGAGGTAGAGGCAGGAGAACTACAAGTTCAAAGTTAGTCTGGGTTATATAACAAGACCAAACTAAAACTTATATGTACACATATACATACGTACATACATACATACATCAATTAGATATTTTTCCTTGCAGATTATGTGACCTAAGATATTGTGCTACAAGAACAGGAAAGAGATCAATGCTTGCAAAAAAATCCTCTGCACCTGGAGTGACTTCAACTCCTCATCACTAGTCTAACACCCAGAATTGTGTTCCTGGCAGTCCCCAGCAGCAGCACACTCAACTCCAACTTGGATGCATGCATCTGAGAGCCACACAAACTTCCTGAGCTGGAGAACGAAAACGCTCAGAGCTTGCTTCCATACCGTTGTTCTCACATACTGAAGTAGTAAATAGCTGACAGTGTTACGTGGCATCCTTCTCTGTTCCCTGTGACAGTGCAGGGAGCCCATGGGGTACCCTTTCAGAGGGACTGTTAATGAAAGGGTAGTCACGACTGAATTACGAAGCTCACAGGAGCCCTTCAAGGGGACTCACGGGCGACCCTGGCTTGCTATAATGAAATGAACCCTCCCCAAATTGCAAGGACTCTAGCAACGGTGAAGAAACTAGAGATCAATTACGTTAGTGGTTCAAGCACCAGGGAAGAGTATGAAAAGGCAGGCCCTGACATCACATACTCCCAGTGGTTCCTCCTTCACTGCTTTACTGGAGAACAGCAACAAAATTCGTGTCAACCTGACATGAAGTAGGCTCCTCAAACACAGGTTTTTAAGATATTCGAAAAGTAGACTTTGTGTCCCCTGTCTTATGCAATAAACATTAGATTTAGTATCTTGAGATTTGCATTAGTAATATGAGTCTACCATTAGAAAATCTTTAATGTCTTTAATTTTTGTTTTATATATTGCTATAGTGTAGGCTTGGCCCTCAGGCTAGCACTGCTGGCAGACAATGGTCCTTTTAAGAGGTAGGGCCTAGGAGGTATCCTAAGACCACTGCAGGCATGCCCTCAAAGGGGGTTATATGGCCCCAATCCTTCCCTTTCTTCCTCTGCTTTTTGGCATGAGCGGAACTGCTCCCTCTCCCACCTTTCTGCCACGACCATCCAGCACCCCCAAGACAGAAAATTTATTGATGTACATATTCTATATCACATATTTTACAGTTATATTAACACACATTAGGGGGTACAAGTGTGAGATATATATATATATATACAACACACACACACACACACACACACACACACACACACACATAAGCTACACATCAGAACAAAGTTTGAGAACCCCTGGAAAGTCTGAAGAGCAAGGCAAGAATGAAAACCAAGCTAAGACACTCTAAGTCTCCTGAGTCCTTCTTCAGCCACACTGTCACCGAACCTACTATACTCCCGCATCACCCTTTCCTTGGCCCCCTCAGCACTCCCACCGGATTCTTCCAAGGTCTACTGCCCATCTCCTGAGCTTGGTATATTATCATACTCCCTGGCTCAACCTGGCTAAATTCCTGCGCATCCTTCAAGTCTCCACAGAAACATCGCTTCCTGACATAAATCCTCCAACATTCATTTCTTATACTGTTGGTTTTCATCTTTATGAAACACAATTAAAAATGATATATTCTTACCTACTGTACTTTTCAACCAATCCTCCCTTACCAAACTCCAGTAGTAGAATGTACAGTGTGTCTTGTTAGTTAGAGCTGAGACAAGTGAGTACTTGTTTAATACTTAGTTAGATTTCTCCTGGACTTCTCAGGTAATAATAAAATCAACAGTGCACACTTCAACATGAACAATTCTTTCATAATTTATAAAACTGAGAACAAATCATCTCTGCCACATTTTCCACATTTTTGTTGTTCAAAAACCAGCAAAAGCCTATGGGCCCCAATATACCAATTTACAAATTACCATCATTCTTATAAGCTGATTTAAGCTTACAAAAGACAAAAAACAATACTTTACAAATTTAGTGTCTCAAGCTAATCTATAAATTAAGAACAACTCAAATCACACCCAAAACAAAACAAAACAAAACAAAAAACAAACACCCACTGAAAAAGAAGGGTCAGCAACACTTTCTGCCTGGCATTTTGCTTCACCTGCCTACTACTAACTGTCTACTAAAGATTACACTCCAAAGAAGGGAGGAAGCATGAAGAGAAATGAGTAGGGATTTCTTGAAACATCAAGCATGGAATGGTACACAGATAGAACCCTGGCACTACCAGCATGTATTAGGCTGAGACAGAGGGACCAGCCTGGGCTACCTAGCAAACTCCAGGCCAGCCTAGGCCCATCTCAAAACAAACAAACACAAGATCAATTTGCTAAAGTACTGACCTAAAATACAAAGTATCTATTTCTAGTTTTAAGACATGCAGAAAAGAAAGTATTGTTGTTGTTGTTGTTTCTCAAAGTGAACTTTCCATTCTTTTGCTCTTGGTCACAGAGAATGGAAGTGGTAATAATCAATAACCCTGAGCTCAGGGATTCCTCAAGTGCTTTGCGAGTTTACAGCTATCAGGCTTCTCTCCATGCTCCTTGAGAACTGCTGAGTAACTGGTATGTGGGCTTTATCCACTGATATTTACTATGTTAAAAAGTAAAACACTAAGGGCAATGGTGGCTCATGCCTTTAGTTCAGCACTTAAGTCACAGAGGCAGGCAAATCTTTGTGAGTTCAAAGCCAGCCTGGTCTGCAGAGCAAGTTCTAGGACAGCCAGGGCTACACAGAGAAACTCTATCTCAAAAAAAATAAATAAAGTATTTACATTTCTAGAAATCTTACCATGTTTTTAAACAAATTTGAAAAAAGTATTATTTTATTTTTACAGAGTATGTATACAGACAAAAAAGTGGCATTGTTTTACATTGAACAGGTCTTTACATTTGGCTTGGAAGAAGCCTTGATCTTACCTGTGATTCTACTACAGTCCATTTGTTAGAGGAGCACATTGCTGGCAAACATACATAGGAAAAACCCAGCCTGAGCCCAACACTGGATCTAGAGAGCCTTGCAGAACCATGAAAAATGTCTCTGGGTTCCCAGGAATTCTGCTGCAGCTCTTCAACAGTCACTGCCTGTCTTTGCAAAAGCTCTGTCCTTTGCCATTGCATCAGCAAGGGCTCTAGGTATTCTGGACTGAGCACCTGCCCAACACCTGACAGAGATGCTATGGAATGTCAAAAATCCAGGGAGCCATTCCAACACCAGAGAACTCTAAAAGTCTAGGAGAGATGTACTGCACATCTTTTAACACATAAATAATGTTTTGTATAGACAATTAAAAGCTTATAAGAGTATGCTGAATGTTATAATGCTAAGAAGGTACTCACACTGCTCATCTCCTTTTGCCAAAATCCCTGAGCAAAAATATGACAGGCTCCCGGGGATTATAACCACTGCCCACGGTTCCTCAATTGCTAGCAAGTACTCCTAATGCTTCAGACACAAGGAAGGAAATCAGTATCATCTCTTGCAATGTCTCAGGTGCATCCTCAGGGCAGAAGACAACCACTTTCCAAACACCATGGTACTTTTCACATCCATTTCTAGATTGCAGTGATGCCAGTTGAAGAGTTAGTGTTTCCCTCAGTTTCTAACATGTATGGGTTCAGATCAAGTTCAGTGGTTCTTTTGTTCATCAAAACATTATATATGGGGTTGGGGGGGAAAAAAGCCACAAATCCTCTTAAGTCTACTTCCAAAAATACCATTTTGATACTGGCCACAGAATAATCAATGCATAATATACCTCTGTATTCAACTTTCAGATCTCATATGAGGCAACGTAATTTAAAACTATGGAAGGCAATAAAGGATGTCCCTGCAATCTAGACTTCTGCATAGTATGTAATTTGCTTTCCATAAAAGGAAAATAATCATACAATTCAAGGAAATTTTCCTTTGTCTGGCCGGCCTGCCTACCCAAATTCAATTGGTCCATTGTATGGTTGGTCCATGTATGACTCACTGAGCCTTACAGAAAAAGAAATTTCTTGACACTGGTTTATTTTTAACAATATCTGAGTTTAAAAAAAAATTATCTTGAAAGACAGTCAATAATCATTCAACGTGCTTTGAATGACTTTTATACCAACCAAGTGAAGTCATCTTTACTCTAACCTTGTTCACCATTCTTAAGGGCTCCTTCACTACTATTCAATGATGAAGTTTTCCACCATAACATATGCAGAATTTTTTATTGTGCCTTCTACATATAAAAATTAATTAATTAACACAAAGGGCTGAGGCCGAGCAAAGAAAGATACTAATAAGTCAGCATCATGTCATTGTCCCTACAGTAGTAGTGCACCCAGGTAATATACCTGGAATAGTGTCTAGGGATAAATATGCATGGATTTCTTCCTAAAACACCTATAATAATCAGAGTCATCTTCTTTCACAAATAAGAAAATGGATAGTATACATGACTATCCCAAGCATATGAGCTCAAACCTACGACCATTTGACCAAAACTATACTGACTTAATCCCTTTTCTGAAATGGCCAACCTATCAGAGACTAATCATCAGTCCAGTTTTGCCATCAACATTTGATCCAAATTGATCCATTTGAGCTTCATCCACCTTCACCTTCCCCTTGAAAAACAATCTTTTACTCATGGTGATTTGAGTCACCTTTCAATTATGCCATCTATCCATTTCTCTACTGTCAAAATTAGTTCCACACTCTGTAAACTCCAATAATCTCCCCTCGGCCCCCTACCTCCCAGAAGAAAAACCTCAATGTCAAAGAAGCTACTTGGGAAAAACAAGACTTTCTTGCAAGTGCATTCATGTTCCCGTCCACCCTTAATTCATTCATCAATTCCCTCATAATTCACACCTCAAAATAAATATGGAAATCAGCATAAGGTTTATTTGAGGACAAAGTAAATCTAGTAATACACATTTTTAAATGAAACTTTGAAGGAAGGCATACTTACAAACAACCTCAATCTAGGATAAAACCTAGCCATTCTGGCCAATTCGATAATGTAAAAATAGACACTACAGTCCAATAGAGAAGCAGCTAGCCAAGGGCAGCATACTCCAAAACACTTGGGCCTTTGGGAGGGGTAGACATGAGCTGTCAGTAGTAGCTGCAAAGAGAGGCAAAACTGAAGATATCATACCATATAAGTTAAGTTGGGGTCTTTTCTTCAGTTCACAAATGACCTGTTAAATGTTTTTAACACCATACTCTGACAATGTGCACGTTGCCAGGGTTTCATTTTATGTAGACTCCACTGCTGTCTGAGACTTTCTGGTAGGATGTTACCTTCAGACTACTAGCGTGTAACTTGATCTTTTGCCATAGACGAACACAAATGGCTCCTTGGACAAGAAGTCCTATAGAACTGAAAACCAGACCCCGGATCTGTTCATCCTGTGGTAGGAGGAAATAATCACAGATCATTTCGGGAAAGAGAGGTTTTGAAGGAGTTACCCTATGAACATTCCAGCTGTGACAGATGCACTCCAGATACAGCTATGGGAAAGGAAAAGGGGGGAGCAGCATAATCTGTAAATTGGGGGGGGAGGGGTGGTAGTTGAAGGAAGGTAAATGAAGGGCTTATTTAGCATAGGCTGCCATGAAACAAAGAATTAGCTTTTACTTTACCACTTTTCTTTACTTGTACACAGGACAAAACTGACTTTGCTCTCCCTCACACAAACGAAAACTCAAACTTCGCCAGGACATAAGCATTTTGGTGTCCTGCTGCATGCCTTCCTGATACCTCAAGCCCAAGTATGTTTTCCTTTCCAATTTTATTTGTAATGTAACATACATGTACATGGCCACGTGGATGTCTGAAGCCATGTATGTGGGGAAACACGAACATGCGTGTGTGCATGCATATGGAAGCCAGATGCCAGCACTGACTATCTCCCTTGATAACTTCCCCAGATGATTTTCTGAGTTCTTGGAACCTGAAGCTCAGATTGGGCTGGCTGGCAAGGCCCAGGGATCTGCCTGCCTCAGCCCCACCTCAGGACTGAACTCAGAGATGGCTCCTGGCTTTCAAGGTGGTAGAGGACTTTCAAGCCCAGGTCTTAGGCTTCTGGAGCAAGCAGTGAGCCATCCCTCCAGTCCCTCAGAACCAGGTTTTCTTTGGCCATGGAGAATATTTCCCATCCTCTTTTTTCCCTCCTTCTGGATTACACAACCACAGCTCTCCAACTTGGTTTCAGCGGACAGAGTGCCATCACCTCCAACTGTTCAATGCTGCCCTCCTGCTTACTGGGGTCCCACCCACCCCTCCCTTGGTCAGAACAGTATATTGGAACTTTTCTTCTGTTATCTAAGGGTAAGCAGGGCTTCCTTATTTCCTCCGGTAAAGCTTTTACATTTGGATCTGGGTCCATTTAAAATCTCATTCCACCCCTAGTTCTCAGTTAGACACAGTCTCTAATTGCATATTTCTCACTGTGCAGACCTGTCCATCTCACCAACAATGGGACAAAAGGTATTCTGTATACCTACTGCCACACACAACTGTCCTGATTCTATGGCTTGCTTTCTTACTTGGTCTTATGAGACAAGATCTAATAGTCCAAGATGGCCTGGCTGTCCTTGAACTTGTGGTCCCCCTGACCAAGCTTCCTAAGTGTTTGTAGCACACATAAGCCATGAACCTAGAGAAGTTTTAAGGATAACAGGATCGACTCACGCTACTGGTGGTAAGATGTGTATTGGGTGTGGGAGAGGACACAAGTCAAAGTCATATTCCCTCTCTCCCTGTCTCTCTCCCATCCCCTCCATGTCTATCCTTTACTATCTTCTCTCCCTCCCTCTTTTTTCCTCTCCCTCCGCTCTTTTATATTCTTTCTGCCCCACCTTCCCTCTCACCCTTGGGTCCCTCTACTCGGAACCCACTCCTGTGTTGGCCCTTCCCGCTCAGCCTTGTGTTACATGCCCTAGCTATACCTGCCTCGAAGCACTTCCTTTGCAGCAAAACTTGGCATGTACTCATTATTTTATTTTCACCGTGCTGCACCCCACCCCCAACACACACAAACACCAGTAAGTCATTTGACGCCAAGCCTGCACGATGACATCCCCTTGCAGTAGCCAGGCACTCAAGATCAACTGAAACATTAGTCTACGTGACATTTCGTTTGGGTGGGGAAAGAGAGGGGGCAGTTTGATACTGCTTGGCAAGGAAGTGACTTGGGAGCACAAGGGGCTCTGTGACCTCAATTTAATCAAGAAGCTACTGAGTATTTGAGATAAATTAAAAGAGATCACTTCTAACTTGGATCCCAGCTTCCCAGACTGCCTGCCATCCAAGAGAAGCAGCCAGACAGAAAAGCAGCAGCAGACTCTGGGTGCACCAGACAGCTCCTGGCGGACAACAGCTCATCTGGAAAGGCCTGCTTGGATCTCTCATTGCAGACACCAGCTGATATGCCCCAGAGCCATCCCTAGTGACTCTAGGACAACTTTGGTAGCTTGAAAACACGCCTCGTACAAGTCAGAAATTGACGTGTTATCTCCCCCAAGTCTTCTAACAGTTATTGACACTATTCAGAAAGCCATGCTCCCATGCCTATTAATAACCTCAAAAAGAACCTCGGGAGGTGTCAAGGTGAAAACAGATCTGGTTGGTGGGAGCCAAAAACTCGAACAGAGGTTACAGCCGCAATTAGTAGTCCATTTGAGAAGAGAGAAAAGAAAGACATGCCATGTGCTGGATGTAATCTGTTTAGGAAGCTTAAAGCAGAACACTGAGCCAGTGAACTCAGGCAGTGAGTGTGAATCTGATGGCCACAGAAAAGGAGCCCTTCCAGGACTCATCTATTAGAAGAGATCAGCAGTGGTAAGGAGTTGCCTGCATGAGAGCTATTTCAGAGAAGTTTGCCTACAAGGCTGATATCACTAAGCCTTGATAGTTATTTACACCTTTGTGCAGTTTCTGTAAGTGACACATTAAGTTGCAACTAGATCAACACACTCCAAATAACGGAATCGCTAATTAATCTTTAAAAGGACTTTTCACAGTGGTCTTTCTCCGTTCCCCTCCCCGCAAGGGGCAGCGATTAATGGAATTTTCTCACAATTCGGCTTGAAATATGCTTTTGCCAGTCAAGCAGCTACTGCAGAATCAGATAATTGTGGTATGACTCAACAAATGCACAGCTGTTCATTTAAATATATCCGTCAAAAGTATAAATACGGTCATGAGAAAGCAAGGGAGCCATGTACCAGGGTCAGAGCACAAGCTGAACCAGTTAGCATCTAAGTAACCACAACAGAAAACAAGGAGGCACTGGGAAAGGGGGGGAGGGCAGTGGGGGAAACAGACCAGAGAATAGATATAACCAAAAGACCAGCCACCCAGCCAAAACCACCCACTGACCTAACCAGAGCAATGTTCAAAATAAAATTAAGTGCACTGTATTCAATGAAAAGAACTTTCAAAAATAGATGATGACCCAAGCACACAGAAACAGAAAGCCTGCAAGGCAGAAAACACTTAATTCTATTTGTTGTGAAAAATAATGGCTACCTCTTGACACTCCCCACAAACACACACATAAATAAATAATAAAATTCAAAATCAAGCAAGCAACAGCCTACTCTCCAGTTCCAAGTACACTGACTTCCTCTGTTCTCCCATTTTCTTCTTAGGGTGTTCAAATGAGGACCCCAAGCATTATATCATCTCCCCCACCAGTGCTCTAATAGTTATGGCTGCTTCTAAATATATCTCCAAGCCCAGCATCTCATCTAACAGAGTTGAAATTGTTCCAATATCATCTAAAGTCAAATCAGTATTTAATTCTGGTAAATCACCAGTGATAAACAATCTCTCCCTGAGGAATAGAGGAAGACTGGGAACAGCATACATAAAAAAGGGGCTATTGTTTTTTAAGAATGAGAAGTAGTTGGGCAGTGATAACATCGAGGTATACAGGCAATGTCTTATGTCCAGTGCTGACTAAATGAGTAACTAGCTGATACTGTCTCTCCTCATTGTTTCTATGGACCAGAGTCCTCGTTGTGTAACACAAATAAGAAAACCTCTGAAATTGAATGTAAACTGGAAATATTTTCAAGAAATATTTTATTCATGATCCCAGGTCCTTCCCACAAAAATAGCTTCAAAACAAAGTTATTCCATAGCAAATGCATCACTGTGCCCAGATTGTGGTACTAAGATGCCATGTCCCACTGAAAGAAAATCAAAGAGAGAAGATACAGTCACCAAACTCTATCCAGATGTCCAATGCCCGAACTCTTTAATAGATATATAGAGAAAGATCCAGCTTGGCTTGTAGGGAAAACATGGAGTTTGAGAACCTTACCAGAAAGCAGCAGAAGGAGGGAGTCAAACTAAACCATACTGCTAGGTACAGGCTCCTCCATGATAAAACCATAGAGAATGCCAACAATTACTGCATTGTTAACCACCTAATGTGCTTGGCCTGTGAGGAGGTCACAACATTCTGGCTTTACCAGAAGTGACTAAACTAGATACACCTGTTGTGTAACAGTTTCCTCTGAGATTGAAACATTCCACCCTGCAGGGAAGCTCTGTAAGCAGGCCAGTAAAGGAAGTCACTGAAACTGACCAGACTCACTAGCCCCCTCCCTCACAGAATGAGCAATAAAAGCTGAGGGTGAAGACAAAAGGAAGGAAGCAGTGATGTGAAGACAACTTTCAAGACAAACACAACTACACAGATGACAGACACTGAGACCAGACCTGCTGCCTGGAAGTGAGAGACCAGCAGAGTTGCCTGGAAAGGGGTTAGATTAGAGAGCCTTGGAAAGCACACTCTCAAACCTGTTGAGCTGCCCGAAGGCTGTGTATTGTGCTCCAGCTTCCAGATTTGTGAGCTGTCACCCATGCTGGTGTGACCTTGGTAATGCAGCTGTCTTTGAGTCATTTCTGCTCCTGTAAGCAACCCCAACAAAACGCATTGGTTCACCAAGCTGGACTTTGGTGGTATCCATACTTTACTCTGTTGTGAGATCCCTGTCTGGGGTGGGTAGACTTACTTACGTGTTCCTTTCACCAGGGCAAGTTTTGTTACACAACAATGCTTCAATAGTAAAACAGTTTTGTTGTTTAAAAGAAAAGTCAAGATCAAAGTTGGGTATGTGTTGTTTTAATACACATCCTCCATATTCATACATACCCAATAGCAAGCAATATGCATCATATTCAGTATGCAAACCTCTGCCCAGGCTTGTGTGTTCCAATCAAATCTATGCTTCTAAAACATCATGTTTTCTTTACCTTCAACCTAAAAATATCTGGGGTTTTGGTTTTTTGGGATTTTTTTTGTTTCATTTTGTTTTTTTGTTTTCTTTCTTTCAAAAATCTCCATTTATTTTCAATAAAAAACTGAGTACCAGTTTTCTTGTTATAACCAGAAACCACCTATTAAAGTAAAATTAACGCCGCATCATATAAGTTGTCCTTACTCATCCTACTTGCTTCAGTGAAGTCAGTTTCTGGTGTCAGAGGACACAGAAAGGCCCACATCTAGATCAGTGTTTCCCGGGGGGGGGGGGGGGGGGGCTATGCAACGTGATCATCCAAATTAACACCAGAAATGTGTGAGCCCTTGCTGACAAAGTTTATACCCAACCCCAATGATACCAGCAGCTTTAGTTCCTGCTTCAGCAAAATGGTGATTAGATATGACTCCCCTGAGTGTTTATAGTTTTAAAACACATAAGCCAAACAAAGAAATAAATAGATAAATATGAAAATCCTATAAAATGAAACAAGACAGGGAGACTCCATACCCAAGAAACTACATTATGGTTTTGAGGCCTCACATTTGCATAGACAGACAAATAAATGAAACTACTTGGAATCTCAGAAGTAGGCCAGAATATATAGGGAAACTCATACTACAGAGGAAAACCAAGGCTAGTGATACAGGCCTACAATCCTAGCAGTAAGGAGGCTGGGGCTCAAGGGCCTCAAGTTCAAGGGCAGCCTGGAACCACTACTGTTAGATTGTGTTAAAGAAGGGGGGAGGGTGAAATTTCAGAGAAACTATGATTAGAACTATTTAATAAATTGACTACAATGTCATTCTACCAGAAAGCCAAGCAGTGACAGCAGGAGGGCACTGGAATAATGAAGCCAATAAGGCAGTTGCTGATTTTCCTCTAAAATCCTTCCTTCCCCTCTCCTTGGGCAGCAGATAACGGGCAGAGAAGATGCATCTCGGGCTACCTGCAGCTGGATGTGCCCACAGGACTAAGTTCTTCTCCCTGACCACACTGGTTATAGTGATACCCGCAAGCCCTGACACTTACCCTGAACTCTGTCACTGACAAGACCCAATAAGACCATACAGATAATAACTGCAGTGACACTCCCGGCCAATGGGACAGAAAGAACCCTGGTTAAGCAACATCAGGTGAAAATGGGCTGTTCTGCCCAGCTGTTTTGCTCTCACTGGGACTGTTAAGTGAGGGGGAAAACAAGTCTAAGTTCTTTGAACCATAGTGTATTTCAGTCCCTTGATTACCGAAGGTCAGTCTTACACTAGTTAAAGGAGCACACAGAAGAAGACTAAGTTGGATTATACCTAGCATTCCAGATTTAACTCTTAAAAACAACCACATCACACCAGCTGGAACCAGACAGAGGTCTTCTCATCTGTCCTCACTGATGCAAATGTCTGGAGCCATGAAACGACTGACTGTACAGTTATTTCCACAAATCTCTTGTGTTTTATCAACCACCTCCTCCACCAGAATCTAAGTTTCTAGAGTCTGCTTTCTCTTCTACTATACAGCTGGGCACTTAGAATAAGCTCTTAAATTGTGGAAGACATTCAATAAATATTTGTTGAATGACTATGTTTAACTACATGGAATGTTTAATAATTGCAAAACAAAACACTTTAACTTTATGCAAATGACCAAAGAAATAAACAGACAGTACAAACTGCAAGAAGAGGAGAAAGAGAAACCATGAACTCTGTAAGAAACCAGCATTTTCGTAATAAAAATCAAGAGCATAACAGGATAATGGACAAAAGACACAAACTTGAAGGGAACAGCACCAGAAATGAAAGTGGCTTTTAAACCTAGGGAACTAGGGAACGATGCTTGGTGCTAATTGAATTAAGAAGAATGGAAATGACAGAGATGCTAAACTGACATTTGCACCTATCAGTTTGTCAGTTGCACTGTAACTGGCAAAGGTGTAGGGAAGCAGTGTTCACACCTCCATCCGTGGAGAAATCTAAAACTTTCTAATATGAGCAGAACTACTGGCAACAAATGGCTATCCAAAGTTAAAATGTGCATGTGGTTTGATCCAGCAGTTCTGCTAGAAATGGATCCTACAGCTGCACTTACTCATGTCTGAGACCATGCATGAGGCCATTCCCAGCAGCCTTGTTCAGGAGCGTAAAAGCTGGACATAATCTGAGTGCACATTAACATATGACTAGCTAAGCACAAGACAGCCCTCCTCCAATGGATTACCACACACACACTGTAAAGGAATACAGCTCTAACACATACGGAAGAAATTTAAGAGCCATCACTTCAATGCAAAACTCGCACATCATTACCACTGTGAGAAAATGCCTACAGTTTACATAAACGTGTGTTACATATGTACTGAAAGAAAACTTCAAAAGACAGTAACAGTGGGGAGTTAGATGATTAAGTGGGGTCTTTGCAAACCGGAAGGAGAGACTTATTTCTCAACCCACACTTCTTTTGTGCCTTTAAAAACTTGTATGCATCAGGAGCTGGAGAGATGGCTCTGCTGTTAAGAGCACTGGCTGCTCTCTCAGAGGACCCAGGTTCAATTCCCAGCACCCACATGGCAGCTCACACCTGTCTGTGGTTCCAGTTTCAGGAGATCTGACACCATCACACAGACATGCAGGCAAAACACCAATGCACATAAAACAAAAATAAATAAACCATCAAAAAATTAAAAGAAAATCCTGAATGTGTCGATTATACTACATTTCTAAAAAACACTTTATACAATAATAAGCAAATACAAACATTCATTCCCAAAGAAAGGTATCTGAACACTTGTCTAATGGTTCTCACTTTTGACCACATTGAGAAACACCTGAGCCCAATCATTTTCACACGGTTTCATAACTGAGACTGACAGAGTTAGTGATTAACTCTAGTCACCATCTCCTCCACCCTGCAAATAAACAAACAAAACAAAGTCTCAATGCCACCCCTGTTATTCATTACTACCTTTTAAAACTAACTCAGCCTCGCACCAGGCAGAAGAATATCTCGAGACCCTCAAAGGCTGGAAGCCAGAATTTACAAACTACCAGACTCCAGAAAATGAAAAGCGGATACAACTAATATCTTCATAGCTGTCCAAAGGAGCCTAACCTGTCCTGAAAGTACAAAGTCTCAGCCTTAAGAGCCCAGTATCAACAACCAAGAGCTCTTTTAGTTCCCTAAGGTGAGAAGTCTGCCTTCCCTCACCCCCTTTAAATTATAGGCTAACTCCTCACTGGAGGAGGAGCACTGCTCATTACATGTTACTGCCATATAAAGGACACTAAAGAAGGATTACTTAGGCTGAAATTTAGTCCCACAACATAGCAAGTGCAGGGAGAAGCAAGCTGCAAACCACAATGTCTAATTATGTTTCATCAGTTTTAAAAACAGTTGATATGTGTGTTTTGTACATAAAACATCAATAGCTTTATGTGTGGAAAAGATGAGAAAGAAAAAGGTAAATAGTTTGGCCCTATTGGGAAAGGGGAGTGGAAGCATCTTCTATGTAAGGACATGCTGGTAGCATCCGAACAGCTTGCCCAAAGTTAAGGAATGTGAAGATATGACCCAATAAAACCCTTGCCATTGTGGCTATGCAAGAACTAAGAACTAGCCAGCTGCCCCAAAGTTTCTTGCACTGGATTCAGGTAAAACAACTAAATCAACATTGCAGCAGAGAACTTACCCTGTAGATTTGATCTGTGCCAAACAGCATTAAAGGAGGCGATTTGTTGGAAAGGCTGCAGGGCTGGCAACACTGCTCCGTGAGGTCCAGGAAAAGCCCAACAAGGCTACAGTTAAAGCCAGCTCCCAGGCACACCCAACTCGGGTCCCCCTCCAAAGAGGGAAAGGACCAGTGGGAGAGGCACTCCTGAAGTCTTCTGAAACTGTATGTCCCCACAGCAGGGTTCCTATAGCCAGACAAGCTCACAGGCACTCAGGGCTGCAGAGGGAAAGAAGAAAGAAGCCTGCTAAGCAGAGATGGGATCTCGGCATTTCTGACTATGTTCACTAAAGGAAGTATCCTTGACAGGCTTCTCCATTGGAACAATAAAGTGACAGCCCATTAGCAAGGGCAGCAAGGATGGAAAATCTGAAATGCTAATACACATGTGTTGAGGTCAGAGAGCAGCACTGCTCTTTAAATATTTTTATAAGTGACACAAACCCAGTAAGAGGTTAGTAATTCAAAGTCAAATTACTTTAAAGCCCATATGCCACACACTCTAGACCATCACGAGCAAATTTCAAACATAAAAACGACTGTGAATATTATTTTATGCACTTGGAAAAAAAAAAGTCTGCGCAGTATAAAGGATAAAATGAAGTCCCCCTCCCCAGCACGATGGTCCCTCCTAAGGACAACAGTGCAGATTTATTAATTCTTTAAGAACTACTGAGAAACTGCTGGTTTTGGTCCATATTCAAGCACCATTCTTAATAGGAGATAATATAGTTCAAAGACTCCTAAAACAATGGTGGGGACTGAGTACAAAACGGAAGGGAAGGGGCTCCCGATAACTAACAAAAAACAAAAACCACCCAAACTCCCTTTTCCTTTAGGAAGACCTGAAAATGAAAAACATCAACATTTGCTAAAGGAAGAGGAAATTTTTATTAGAATCAAACTTTCCCGTTCAAATTGTTAGTCCAAGTACCAGACCCCCCACACTCGCCTGTTTTTAACCTCAAGGAACACTTTGCCAAGAAAGCTCTTGTGTAAATAAATCTCAGTAGGAAACAAACCTACAATACAGCATTCCTAAACAACCATGTGGAAAGGAAAACCTTCTACCTACCGTGGAACTCAAGAGAGAAAAGTCTCGCGGATGCTACTAGCATGCCATGATGCTACCAGCTTAAACGGAGGGTCCCAATCAGCTTGAAAGTAAAGTCTACACACATAAATGGCACACCTTAAAGGGATGCAGTAAAGATCTCTCCGAAGTGGGCCATTCCCAGTAATCATGGGGCAAGTCAGGGTGATGGTTGCTCTTCAAACTGTCACCTTAAAAATGCTCCACAGACCCTAGAGTTTCCACCAACTGTTGAAACGCTGGTACTTCTCTGGACTTCTGGTGCCAGGGAAACATGATGGGTTCCGGGAAAGGTTGCTTCCCGTGCTGTGTTTTAGGAGTGGGTAGCCGAAACTGTGCAATCTCTGGTCGGTCCGACTACTAAGAGCATGGATGCTGCTGTATCACTGGGAGGTTTAGATCAACAAGAAAGTGAACCTAAAGCGATACCGACAGCTATTTATTTAATTATCCTTGTAATTCTCTGTTTAAAAACCAGTGCTACCTGGCCAGTACTCCCCCTGAGCTCCCTGCCCCGGCCTCCCCCCACAGGGTTTCTTTGTGTAGCTTTGGAGCCTGTCTTGGAATTCTCTCTGTAGACCAGGCCGGCCTTGAACTCAGAGATCCATCTGCCTCTGCCTCCGAGTGCTGGAATTAAAGGTATACACCACCACTGCCCAGTCCCTGGCCTCCTTCTAAACTACAACGTCTATGACCTGTCATCTTTACCACGAGGAATCCCCTGCCTTCCTTCAACAGTGCTCACATTCCCAGCCTCTGTTCAGACATCTCCCACTATTATTATTAGGTGGTCCAGGTCTTTCTCATTCTAATTCCTTGGTATTTATATATTCTATACATCTCAATCTAGTGCCCAATTCTATACCATAAAGTGGATTTGTCCCAAATCCAATTTAAAGCCAGGTGCAGATTGCATATTATTCTTCTGCTCTGTTCTTCCTTCACAACATGCTATATACTGTTAGTGCTCAAAAGTTACAGGATAAAAATCAAATTAAAATTGAAGTATAATTGAACATGCATTGCCAAGTATCCTATACTAACTAAAGACCTGTAGATGGTAGTGGTGTATATGAAAAAGATTTGGCAAAGGGGTTGGAGAGATGGCTCCGTGGTTAAAAGCACTTGTTGCTCTTGTAGAAGACCAGGGCTCAGTTCCCAGCGCCCACTTGGTTGTTTATAACCACCTGTAACTCCTGTTCCGGGGGCTTCAATACCTTCTTCTGACCTCCACATACACCAGACACACAGGTGGTGTACACACACACATACATGCAGGCCAAACATTCATGCACATGAAACAAAAGAAGTACATCTAAAAAAGAAAGTAACTAAATAAAAAAATTTTTAAAGGGTGGTGAGATAAAGAGTTGAAGTGTTAAACAAATTCTGAATATCAAACCCTTCAAATGTCCCATTTAGAGATTATTTGCCTACAAATAATCTTCATGTCAGTCAGCAACCTGAGCGGAAATGACAGGAAAACAGCTATATTCATTTAAAATACAATGCAAACTGAAGACATATAGTAATTAAAATCAGTGCTATAAGATAATTATAAAACAAACTGAAACAAGTTGAACTAGACTTTTATTGAGGCCTAAATATTGTTCATCAAGGTTTAGCTAACACATTTGTTTGGCTACAGAACTTCAACCACTGGCAGCCAACCAAGCCATGTGAAAACCTAACCCATAAATTGGAAGGTATGCTCCCTTGAAGGAGTGGAGGGTACCCAGGAGAAGGGGGAGAGAGAAATCCAGTCCGACTCTCTAATTCCAGTGTGAGGCACTTGAAACAGCCACATGTTTTCTGTATTGATGTTTAGTAGAGCACGGTTGGTTCTTAGAAGTCCATGCAGGACAACAGCACCTTCGAACAGGCCAACAAAGAAGGTACTGACAATTCAGCAAGTTCATCAGCCAGACACTAAGCATCAGAAAAACAAACTGAGGACAAGTCTCAACTTTTAAGTTAAAACTGTATCTTGGCTTCTAGTAATTGTGGCTTGCAAACATTGAGAATCTCTGTCTTTCCTAAAACAACTTCATATCTGTACATTCTGTCCACCTAGCTTTACTACTCAAATAAACTACCACATTCAATGAACAAATCCCCTGAAGAAGCAAGGTACCATAGAAGAACATGGACTTGGAAGTAGGCAAACTGAGTTTCCCAATTTACTATATGTGACCTTCATATATCATTCAACCTCTGTCAGTTCTCTGTCAGTCCCTCCCCCATGAAACAGGAAATATAAATAACTTTCACCCTCGAGAGCTGTTAAAAATCACATCTCTGACACTAGTTAACCACACTATGTATGTTATCCCACTTAATCTATCAACTACAGCAAATATGAACAAGAGTACTATTACTCTTTTATACATAAAAAAAATGTTCAGACAACACTAAGTAAGTGGGTCATATTTTAATAAGTGGTAAAACCAGAAACCATATTTTTCTGACTGTAAAAATTTATGCCTTTAATTGCTATTGTCTCTTGATTTTATGTATAGAAATGAGTGTTGGAGGTTGATTTCAGCCCCCTTTCCTAATTTGGTAAAGTATCAAGGTAGGGAAACTAGAAAACATACCAACTCCAAATAATAGCATCAATCATTTCCATGACACTACGATGTCCTCTCTCTTGCTCCAGCACAATGGTAATGAGGGACTTGGTAAATAGCTCAGTAGTACAGCCTTCAAAATTCCTTCAAAAGCAATCTATTCCAGATACTTGGATTATGAGAGAAAGACAGGTCTGTTCTACCATTATTATAAGAATTAATTCTGGATAGAGGTAAGGAGGGCAAGAGCTCAATAAAAAAAAAAAGAAAAGGTAAGTCATGTGTTCTGAACACCAACAGCCTTAGAGGTCTGAGAAGGGCAGGAGAGTGACAAAGTATTGGGAATGCCATGGCTGGATGAATCAAGAAGTATAGAGCAGAGAAGGACAATAGCTTCCTCACTCTGGAAGCTTTCTAAACCCTACAAAATTTTAATCTTTGGATATGGGGAAGAAATACAGCAATTTCCAAAAATTTCTCTAGAAACAAAAAAAAATTATTCCTAAAATACTTCCAAACAAAGCAGATATGGTTGCATATTCCTGTGTCATCGCAGCTACTTCAGAGGCTAAGAAAGTAAGCAAGCTTGAGCCCAGGGATTGAAGACCAGCTTGAGAAACACAATATGGACCCATCTCAGTAATAACAATGATGATGAAAAAGAAGGAGGGTGAAGGGAGGAGAAGAATCCAACTTTCCTTTCTGTGGACAGGTTAAATAAGACAATGTACTTGGTGATATTTGCAAAGAATTATGGCCTATAACAAATGTTAAAGTCTGGAGGACACCTGCAAACATTACTGAATAGTATTCCAATAGCGAGCAGAATGCAGTCCACAATCTGCTTTTATAAATAAAGAGTTTTACTGGAACAGACACATGTGTTCATTTTACATATAGTGTGTTGGCTGCCTTCACACTGAAATGGCAGAGTTGATAGTTGTGACAGAGTCCGTATGCTTCCAAGGCCTAAAATATTTACTATTTAGGCCCTCAGAGAAAAAGTTTGTTGACCCATACAATAACCTTCATTCAAATCCACGAGCTACGTTACCAGTGGTGCGCATAACTGAATGTTGAAACTGCCAAGTTAAAGATGCATTTTGCTTCTGAAACTTATTTCTTGGAATGCCACACTTAGGATTTGTATACAGTATGCTATGCATATAAACTGATTTTATTTGCAAGGATGACTCACCAAGACTAGCAGACTGGGCCACAAACACACATTTATAACATAGCAACAGCTACAAGCAATCGTGACCAATTCTCTCCCACATGCCTCTCCTGCTTTGACTTCAAGAAGTGCCAATCTATCTTGTTCTACAACCCACAGGGCACCTTCAGTCTTGCTTTCCCATTGTCATCAGCAAATTCCTTTTATCTACCAATGCCTCTGTGTTGACTCTTCCAACTCTCGTAGAAGATTATAACATATTTTCCACGCCCTTGATAGCTGATTTTTCTAGGTTTTAGGAAAAACAGATATAGCATACTATCCAGGAAGTCTTAGGAGAGAATTCAGTCACAGAAGCACTACCCTCCTTCTCGGCATACATCTACATAAGAGTAGGAAGCAAACATTAGATTTCTAAGAGATGAAGAAAAAAGTGTTGCGGAGGGTTGGCACAATATAAAAAAAATTTTAAAAAGTAAATATCCAGAGTTTTTTTAAGGTAAAACACATTAAGTGTCCCCAGGACCAGTCAAAGAGAACATATAAAGAAGGCTGCACAACCCCAGGAACCCGATTGAAGGCCCAACTACCAGACAGATTCTCCTCTAGAATCCAATGTATAATTTGGCTGAGGAGAGGGACTCATGGTGGATTACTTAATTACTGAGTGTAATTAAGTACCAGACTACACTTGTGAAGATAACCTGCTTATATTTTGTAACCTCAAAACTCTCCACTGAAGTGGTTTGGCGGTCCATCAAAATCCTTTTTATTTGTCCAACCAAAGACTCATTTACTTGTGCCAGAAACGTAAAGAGGTTCAAGGATGAAACTTGAGAGAACAAAGGCAACAGGCCACAGTAGAGTTGGTTCCAGGCTTGCACCAGAGCCCTGGATGGACGCCCAGCCCTGCCGACCCAACAGTGCATGCAGCCATCTCTACAGGTGAAAACAGCACCGTGACTTCCCTGCAGCACGGCCACACTGGCAGGCTCTGGCGTTCGTTCAGTGGCTCATTACCATCAGCCTATATAAACTCAGAATTTAAGGAGTGGAAACAGGAAACAATGAGAATGACTACAGTTGATCATGAAAAGCCTAAGACCTGACCACTCTGATCCATGATCGCTATTTTTTAAGTAGGCATTTTAAAGGATTCTACATAAACCCAGAAAAGAGGGACATGAAAGACTAAGAACCCGATGTCCCCTGGCAGGAGCGCAAAAGAATTCTTAAGACCTTAAACAAAAAGGCTACAGACAAGGGCTGGAGGGACATCTCAGTGGTTAAGAGCACTGTCTGTCTTCCAAAGGAGCCTGGTTAAGTTCCCAGCACCCACACCCAGTTCATCATAACCATCCATAAGGCCAGTTCCAGGGGCTTGAACATCTACTTCTGGCCTCCATGGGCACCAGATATACACATGGTACACAGACATGTATGCAGGCAAAACACATACACATACGAAATCATAAATTAAGTAAGTAAATCTTAACAACAAATGTTAGAAACTAAAACGGAACCCCATGCCCACTCCACTATTACCTCCTCACTATCGAACAGGCATGACCTCAGAGAAGAGCATCCCACCAAGACAGAAAGGCCCCTCACAGGCAGCCCACTCTACTCCCTCTTTTCACTTTGCCCCTATCCCTGACCTCGCCTTTGACCTGTGCCCAATGGTGTCTATTTTTTGAGTGTGTCTATGTACACACGTGCATTCTCCCAACCTGCCACCCCTGAACAGAAGCAGACATGAATGGTAAGCAGGTTCCTCTTGAGACTGTCAGGTTCAGCATGTGCATCCCACCCCAGCGCCACACTCCCCCACCATAAGGTGCCATGTTTTAACTGTTGACTCACCGGAAGATGGTAATCCTTGATGATTACCTTCACACAGAGCATCATCCAGGCTTTCATCAACCCCTGATCTCAAAACACCTTCACAGAGTTGGAAGAGATGCCACCCACTGGGCCACGACCAGATTTTCTGGTTTTATAATGAGATGTCTGGCATTTTGTATCTCCCCAGCTTTATTCTGGGGTGCTAAGGTCTATGTACCTCACTACACAGACCTGTTAGCAAAGCTTCCCAGGGAGACACTCCAGAAAGCAGGCATTCAGCATCAAACATCTTGCTTGTAAATGGAGTGCCTAGTCTAACATCACACTAAACTGTAATCTATATGGACAGAAAACCCAAATGCACTAACAATGGCAAACTCATACTTAGAACCACAGTGCAGCATGTTTCTACCCCAAGCAAAGCAGGGACATAAAGAACCAAGGCTTCCTAAAGCTCTTTATTACATGCATGTCAGTTACTAACCTAAATAAAATGTCCATCGGGTCACTTCCCTGACTCAGCTTCAACAAGAATAAACTGAAGAACAGTTCAACACTCTATCCTATTTGTTTCATTGGGATTATTATCTGCCCACAGGCACACAGACATTCCCAAGGCTACTAAGGCAACTGACCCTATGCCAAGAACATGAGACTAGAGGGGAGGGAGGAAGACCAATCAAGTTAAAAATAAAATATGAACAATGATTTATGCAACCTTGCTTTCGGGTATGTGTTCCCTCGTTTGTAACTGTGTCAGACAAGCTGTGTACTTTGTAAGGCCTTGCCAGTCCTGCAAGAAACAATGTAAACAACCAACCATGTTGCAAGCCTCTTGATGAGACCTAGCCTCAAAGCCAGGTGTGGTGCCGCACACTCAGGATCCCAAAACGTAGGTGCTAAAACAGAAGGGTTACCTCCCATCATAGGCTAGCCTGGTATATAAAATGAAACACTCTTTCAAAAGTAAAGCAAAACAAGGAGAAATACAAGCTCTTATACATCATTTCACTTGGTTTGTTATTTTGAGATGGGGTCCTGTGATGTTCCGGCTGGCCTCAATCCCTGGCTTCTCCAGCTAGGATGACTGATGTGTTGGCTCACTTAGTGATCACAGATTCTTATAATTGGGTCACATCCTTTCCAACGATAATCATCCACAAGTACTCATCAGCCCTCTCTGCACAGTGAGTTTACACAAAATAAAGATCAGGAATCAGTGCTGCAACTACCACTGATGGTGCTGGTAAGCACCAGAGTTCTCCATAGGAGGGCCTTCCATCTCTACCAGGCTACACAGGTTAAAGAATGACCTAATGAACTAATGTTCCTCCGAGCCTGTGCTGTGTGATACAGGGAAATCACTTACCCTCTCTGATACCTACTGACCCTGACTGTAAACTGAAGTGGCCCAAGTCAGTAAATCCCACACTAGCTCAAAGCTTGTCTATCTAGATATTTCTTTTACTACTGCTAGCAGGATTCCTTAAGAATTACACTTAAATGGGATACTTTAGTATCTCTTTAGCTAAAGATTGTTTTGCTGTCTTCTCCTGTACTGGGATGGCACTCAACCCACTCATTAAAAAAAAAAAAAAAAAAAAAAAACAACAACAAAGATAAAAAGCATTGTTCATGTAGCTTAGCAGTTCTTGTTTACCAACTGAGGGGTAAGTGAACAACAAAATCCAGAGAAATGTAGAAAAACTGGATGCCCATCAGATACAGTACCCCCACTGTATCTGGTAAGGATACATGTAGCACCCCAAAGCTAGACATCATCACTCTCTTAACCACCTTTGCGATTGTCTGCCTGAAATGACTTTTTCCTGGAAATCTGGCAGATTCCTCTGGCTCCGTCATCAGCTTCAGCATCACCCCCTGAAGCCCAAATGCACACACTATCTGAGCTCCATGCTTCTCACCAGATGATCTCAAACTCAACTAGTATAGCACTCATAAAATGTTTCCAGCTTTCAGTTTGGTCAACTATTTCCCCAGTAGGTTTGTAGACTCATTGCCGGTAAGTTCGTGTTTTTGCCAGTGAAAAAGCAGGGGTCATCTTCTAAACAACAGCTCCCTGACATATGCTGTCATGAACTGGTATCGCCTAATACTGGATTTGAAGCATGAAGAAACCTCCCAAAATATAAACAATAAAAAATTATGCTAATGACAAGAAGGAGGTAGGTCTATTAGGATCCACTTTTAGTGTTGCCTCCACTTTTAAGCCAAAGCAATAGATACATACATACATACACCATACCAATGCTGAGTTACTAAGAGTGAAGCACAAATGGTCCTCACTTTACACAAAAAGGTATGAACACTACACATATACACTCACCCATAGCTTCCTACTCACACCATCCTAGCAGAACGTAATCTGTTTCCTGCATTACTGAAGAAGGCAGGACTGGCAAACAACACTCAGACATCATGCTAACAATGCATTATGACTGGAAACTAAGATACTACCAGTAAAATTATAAAAGGAGATGCTTCATCTTACAAGAAAAAAATGCTAATTTTTTTCCCAGAAAATTATTCTTGAGACTGTCACTTGGAGCCATGCCCCACACAGTTCCTGCATCCGGGCTGTCTCTCATTGGCCTCTTTCCAGACACTTGCAGTCAAAGTGAAGGGACTGCAATGGGAAAGGTTGCGCTGTTCCTCTGATTATATTATTATACCCATGGATTAAAGACTTGATTGCCAGTCTGTAGCCCTACTGGGGGTTGGTGTTATCTTCAGTAGCAGAGGCCAAGTGAAAAAAAAACTGGGTGATTGGAGCATGTCCTTGAAGGGGATACTGAGACCTTTACTCCCCCTCACCCCAACACCAGAGGCAAATAGGACACTTCCATTCCCTGTGTTCCCATCATAATGCACTGTGCCCCTACAAGTCTAAACAAGCACAGAATGAAACTGAGCCAGCTAAACCTTTCTTCTTGTAAAGTTGATTATCTCCCGCATTTTATCACAGCACAGGAAAGCTGACTACATAACATAACAAGGGTATGCTTATTACAGTTTTTCCTTACCACGAGTGTATCCCTGCTGTGTGTATCTGTGCATTAGAGGAGGGCTGTGGGCTGGTATAATTAACATGGAACAGCATCTAAGAAGGGACTCGTGAGTTATTGGGAAACAATTAAAAGAAGGGGTGAAATGTGAAGAGTCAGGCTCAACTACCAGAACTGGGAGAAACCCCTAAGGAGCTCTCCTCTAACTGCCATGGATACTTCAGAGAGGAGGTGATGGTGTGACACGGGTGAGAGGCTAGGGATGGGTCTATCTCCATAATACACACTATTATCAAGACCACATACATCATCTTTGCTACTTGCACACCCCACTCCCACAACTCAAGCAATTTTATATCAGTCACCACAAGGCACAAACGTTTTGTTTTTTTTCTACACTTCAATCTCATATCATTAAGCATTCAGTCTACTAACAGAATTATAGGACTCTTGATTTGGAGCTACTATTATTTAGGGCAGTCTTGCACCCAGATTCATTTTGATAGATTCATTTGGTAAAATGAAGCATGCCTGCCATTAATCACACTCACGCTCTTCATCCCGGGCCTCCAGCTCCCACACCTGTGGCTAATTTACATCAGCACCAGCTGAAACCCTGGCTTTCCGGTCACTTGCGATATCACATCTCTGAAGACGCACCCTACCTGACAATTAATAGGAGTGATCTATTTTTACCATCGATAACCCAGTTCCCAAAGGTGACAGAATGGCTGATGTAAATTAGAAATTTGCCAAGGGCCTTATGCACGCATGCAGAGCAAGAGCTGCACATCTAGTTCTGAAACTAATTCACAGAATGCTTTGGTTCGACCGATTGCTTGGTTGGTGGAGACAGTGTTTCACTCTGTATCTTAGGTTGTCCTTGAACATGCAATCCTCCTGCTACAGCCTCCCAAGAACTGAGATTACAGGTACGCATCACCACAATGGTTCTACTACCACCCTTAATTGAAATGCGCTCTCTTTATCCAATGATTACAAAAGAAAACCAACAACAACAAAAAATAAAAAATAAACCCTATATATGTTTGTATATACTGGCTAATCAGGGGCAACTTTGCACAAGCTAGTGCCATCTGAGAGGAAGGAACCTCAACAGAAAAAAAATGCTTCCCTAAGTTCTGCCTAAAGGCAAGTCAATAGAGCATTTTCTTAATGGTCCATCCCAATGTGGGTGGGGCCACCCTTGAACTGGTGGTCTGGATTCTAGAAGAAATCAGGCTGAGCAAGCCATGAGGAACAAGCCTATAAGTAACACGCCTCCATGGCCTCTGCATCAGCTTGTACCTCTAGGTTCCTGCCCAGTTTGAGTTTCTGCCTGGACTTCCCTCAATTGACTGTGATTCAGGGTATGTAAACCAAAAAATTCCTTTACTTCCTAGGTTGCTTTTGGATCTTAGTGTTTCATCACAGCAATAGTAACTTTAACATATGAACGTGTGTGTGTGTGTGTGTGTGTGTGTGTGTGTGTGTGTGTGTGTGTGTGTGTGTGTTTTATACTACACATGAGTTTAAAAAGAAATGCAAGGGTTGGGCTATAGTTCAATGACAGCACTTGCCCACCACATACAAGGGCTCACATTCAATCTCCAAAACCATAGGACAAAATACGACATTTTAATTCAAGAAAAGCTAGAAATAACTTATCCCAGTGTTCCCCCAGGTGCTAATGCTCTCAATGAAGTTCCAACAGAGAGCACATAAACTAAACTAGCATCATGGTTCGGCTTCCCAGATCCTCCAACTCCAGGTGCCCAGAGAAGATCAGCATTTAGTAAGTGGAAGAGGAAGGGATTATAGGAAATAGAGGATTACAGAAAGCACCCAGGTCATGGGACATATGAAGCTTGCTGGTTGCTGGTTCTCCCCATATGGGAATATGGTGGGTAACTTCAGCAAACTCAAAGTACAATATCACTGAGATACACATAGAGAGAGAGAGAGAGAGAGAGAGAGAGAGAGAGAGAGACATATACAAACAATGGAAACTCTGTTTCCATTGAGAGACAGGACATGAGGGGCTGGAGAGATACTCAGTTGTTCAGAGCTTGTACTGCTCTGGCAAAGGACCTGAGAGTTTGGTTCCTAACACCCATGCTGGGCAGCTCACAACTTTCAGTTTCAGAGAAATATACTCCTACCCAAACCCATACCCAGGCACACACACACACACACACACACACACACACACACACACACACACAACACACACACACACACACAGAGGCACATAATTATATCTTTAAAGAAGACAGGACATGAACGTACAATGGATACAGAAACAAAATAACGTTAGCAGTCACCATGTTTATCACTGACACTGTCAACACTTCTTAGAAAACTCCACTATTTCAGATGACTAAGCCTTAGTCCCTTCCCTGAGCATTTGTCTCTCCGCCGACTTTTCTTTTGTACTTTTTAAATCCCAGAGGGAAGTGTTAATCTTCTGGAAGTTTTAGGGCAACTCATTTTGTAACAAGGCAGGAAGGAAGAGGCTAGCTTGTGAGTTTTAACTTTGAATGCATTAAGTGTGAAGGTCGGGGGCTCATAATAGTCATTGGAGTTTTTGAATTGCAGCAATTTCCTTGCTTGTGCCAGCACTGACCTGCAGTCGGCTTATTTGAAGACAACACACAGCACACATTCCACTGAGTCCCTTAGCATGCATCACCAGCCCTAAGTTGGCTTTAACATATCATGAAGCTTCTTCCCATTGTGATGCACTTGGACACATGAAGACTGGGCCACGGACATGTCTGGAAACTTTGATTTTTAGATGTAATTTTGGATGGACTTTCTAGCCATTCACACCCCCAAAAAACAAACCCTGTGTTGTACTTCTGAGTCACCTCCTAACACTTTGGGCAAAGACAAATCCAATCTTCAATATGTGTCTGTGTGTTTGTTTGTTTGCTTGTCTAAAGAAAGATGTAAATAAATGTTGAGTACTCCACAGAAGTAGGGTCCAGTCTGCACTGAAAATACATGAGGAAATTCTCTCTCGAAGCATGGGAATGATTCCCAGCGGTGGGGTTCATTCATTAAATACCAAGAATGATAAGGGAACTTAGGATCTCATACAGCCAATCACAAACAACATGAATTTGTAGATACAGATATAACTATACACACACACTGAATGGTAGGTTTGTTTGTTTGTTTGTTTGTTTGTTTGTTTGTTTGTTTGTTTTTTCAGTCAATGGCATGGTCTGAATGTTCCTGGCCTCCAGAAAATTTACATGCTAAAAAGTAATCACCAATGTGGTGATATTAGGAGGCAGGCCTGGGAAAAGTAAGCAGGCCCAGAGAGTAGGATTTCATGGGATCAATGCCTAGGTGGGGTAATGTGGTTCCTGGGAGCTCCCTTTCAATTCAGACCATATGAGCAGAGAGATCCTCATGTTTGTGTGTGTGTGTGTTTTGGAAGGAAGTAGCCAGCACACTGCACACTCCTCAGTCACAATCTGTCTCCTCCCAGACACTGGTTAAAACCCCAGCCTGAACCAGACAGCCAGAGTTAGAATTCCAGCCTTGCTATTTGCTACCTTCAAGGCCATAGGCACTAACTACATGCTCCTCATTTCCTCTGTCTGTAAAATTAAATTAAAACCCGTGCCTGCCTGGCAGAGTTATTATAAGAATTACATGAGCTAATACATATGAAGCACTCAGAACAGAGCCTGGTAGAAGGAAGTACCATTCCAAGGTACTATTACTGACACTCTTGTGACCATAACCCTGACTTTTATAACACTCATTTCCTTCCTTTCCTTAATAGATTTTACTTTCACCAACTTAAACCTCAACCCATATCTTCTGACTTCTCCCACTCTGAAAGGCATGACAGAAGGCAAGGGAGGCTGGTGCTGAGTCAGCCCTCCTGGATCATCTTTACTTCCACAATGAATAATAAATCACCTGGCCATTCTCACAATGGACTGCAACCTAGCTCTCTGCCCCACACAGGCAGAAAACAATGGTAAAAGAAATGATCCCTTCATGAGGATAGAATAAGGGCAAATCTTCAGATTAATAGCCACTGCCTGTGTGTTTCTGTTCACATCCTTGGCAGCGGCTAGCAAACAGAAAACTGAAACCATATCCCTGCCACCTAGCCAACCAGGTCTTACATACGTTACCATTCTTTATCAATATGGACACACACACCCACCAACAATACACTGAACCCATTCAAACTTACGTGATCTATAAAAAGGAAAGGCAAAGTGTTGCAACTAGAATTTACCCAAGCCCTTTAAACAATAGGAAACAGTGATGTCCTGACATTTAAAAAAAAAAAAATAGACAGTCTGCATGGAAGAGCTATGGAGACATGTCAAAGTCCATCCACTATCTAATATTAATCACCAAGAGGTCACATTTTCTAAGAGCAGTTCCTTTTGTTTGTCATCTACATAAAAACTACAGCAGGAAAAAGTTGCACACTTTTCCAAAGATGCCTAACATAAAGGTCCTGTCTAAAAGAGCAGTTTGTTCACAGCTCTTATTTTGCCATCTGTAGTCAAAAGATAAACAAAACCATGCTTGGCAATGCTAGGCCTCTTGGTGCAGCCCAGGGAGTGGCCTTTGAGTGTGAGGTTTACAGCAAGGAATCTTGGGATACCCCACAGTCAGAAAGCAGTTTCCAAGACTGAAAGGCAGGCTACACCTAAAAGTATTCCATAATTGTCCCTCCCTCCTATCTGAATCTCCTTCTGCTTGATATTCCATGGGGATACATGAATAAACCTCACTAGCAGGGGAGCATGTCACCAGCTATTTTTCTCAAGATTCACCTCCCCCAGTGCTACCCAGAAGGCTCATCGGGTAAAGGGAGCTTGTTACCAGGCCTGACAACCAGAGTTCAATCCCTGGGACCCACTTGCTGGAAGGAGTACAAACTGTTCTCAGCTTTCCACAAGTATCTCCAACACACACACACACACACACACACACACACACACACACACACACACACACGCCACAAATAAATAAAAACATTTACAAGAGCAGATTCATCTCCCTGAGAGTGCTTAGGTACCCACTCTGCTCTCACTCCTGGCCCTGCCCATCAGGAAATGACTGCCATCCTTCGTCAACAGAAAGGCTTAAACTCTTGGGTCCTGGGTCACGCCAGCCCCAGTCTGAATGCAGGGGACATCTACCTCTTCTGGAAGTGCACTGTACTGTGTGATAAATATTCAAATGTGAGCAACAACACATGTTTCCTTCCAGATGTTGCCATGAACAGGAAGAGGAGACTCTGTGACAGGGAGTTTGTGAGTTTGTTCCTTGAACTTTATGTTTCTTTCACCTACAAAATGAGGCTAAGGGTGCCAACTTCCCCAGTACCTTCAAAGAAAGGGGAGGAAGGGGGACCAATTAACCTAGATTTTAAACCTACAGGTAACTGGTAGTCTGTCGCCACTTTTGAAGAAATATAACTGTCTATTATACTCAGTACAGTTTTTCTTTCCTCCTTTTGAAAAAAGAATGCTACCCTCTACCCAAAGCCCAGTGTGGCAAGGCATCTAAGATGGGGCTTCATTCAAGAACAGGCTAAGGAAGAACAGGCTAAGAAGAATGAGTGCTAATAGGACCAACCCTTGACATCATTCTGTCTTCTAGAATGAGAAAATAGGGCTTTTTTTTTTTTAATTATTACATTTGTGTGTGTGCTTGCACACATCACACATACATAGGCCTATGTCATACCACAACATACCTACAGAGGTCAGAGGACAATTTTGGGGGATGGGTTCTCTCCTTCCATAATGTAGGACCCCAGAATCCAACTCAAGTAATGGGGGGGGGTGCCTTTACCTATTAACCATCTCATCATCAACATAATGGTTTTTGTACTATTTGCTTTGAGCTGGGAGATTCAAACATACTGGGAAGAGGACAAAGGTAGACAGTTGTGGTGACTTTTCTAGCAAACTTTTGGGACAGTAACTTTTCAATAGTGTTTACATCCATCTCTATGGTCACAAATCCGAACTGACCCAGACAAATAGTTGGGAAACTGCTAGCCAACTATGGATAACCATTACGTTTTAATCAGATGTAGTTCAATTTCTAGAACAGGGCACATTAAGAGGGTAAATTGTGCAGAAGAAGGAAGGGGGGGAGGTATGGAGGGAGGACTGGGGAGGATGGGGAGGAAAAGAAGGAGGAGAAAAGGGAAAAGGAGGAGGGGAGGAACAAAAGAACCGCCCCTCGTCCAATCGGCGACAGCGGCTGCTGGCTGGGAATACTTCCGCCCTCTTTGCAGCTGTCTCCTGCAGTTGGTACGAAGCACTGCCAATCTGGGACTGGCTTCTAGTGAGGACAGCATTGTCTTATTGGCTACTTTAGGCAGCGCACACACCATTAATGGAGTTTTTATCTCTCCTTTTTCCTGTCAGGACAGAACCAGCCAGTCTGACTCTGTTTATCATTAAGAAAGCTTTCTCCCCTCCCCCACACGCTCTTAAATCCAACAACATCTGGGAAACTCAAGCCTCTATCATGTAAAAAGGGAAACGAATACGGAGGGAAAGGTGGGAAAAGTACAGCTCTAGCCACACTGAAAAACCAACAAATTCCAACAGGCAAACTTCTCTTGAGCCATCCTGTACCCCTGAAATGCTGTTGGTCTCCAAAAGGGAAGGGACCAGCCACGGTGCCATTTTAAACTGTGGCAAGATTATTGCTATTTTGACATGCAGCTTTTTTTTTTTTAAACCTAACAAAAATAGAAGAAAGAATTGGAAAGAAAAATGATATCTTGGGAAATTTCCTTGCTAGGGAGTCCAATTTTAAATAAGAATAATATTTAGAAGATTATGTTTTTAAAGCTGTTTCTTTCTCAGAAAGGGTAAATGCAAAGACCATTTGTAAGACACAGTGAGCCCATCACTAACATAGGAAAGAACAGGGAAACCTGGCATCATTAAACCCATATAACACATCCTCTTGCCACAGACCACTGTCTCTTCTGCAGCTGAAGTGTGATTTTTGGTTAGATCACTCTCTGAGACAGCAAGTCCACACAGGAAAGCCCACAAAGCCACCCACAGGTCCAATTCACATTGGTGAAGGAGCTTCCAGCCCCTCCACCACTGGCCCCTTTCCTCTGCCCTGCTCTCTGATAAGCCTGCACACCCTGCTCTCTACTGAATCCTTGAACAAGACTCATAGGGGCCCAAGTGCCGGTCCCTTCAACACAGATGCTAAGTAAACAGAACCTAAAAAATGTAAGGGGGCCAACACGCAGGTGCCAAGCAATCCCTCCTGCCCTTCCCCCATGCCACTGTTTTCTCTAACTCAATATTAACAGCCATGTAAGATTAGAAGTGTTTACTTCCTCGGGAATGCTCATTAGCCCAAAACTGAACATCTGAGTGTCAGAAGAAGTTAACCACTCACTTTTAATTTTTTGTTATTGTTCCATTGGGTGGGGGAGGAAAGTCACTTCAGTGTCTGAGCTACAGGCTGGTGCTCCCTAGAAGCTGTGCCTAATGACAGTCTCCATAAGGTAACTTGATCCTCTCACAGTGGGAGACTTGAGTAAGCGCTGGCCTCTCCCCGGTCTCGCCTTTCTATTGTCCCACCCTGCAGGGCCAGCTGTTTCTGACAGCCAAATTGCTGCATGCTAAGCAGTGAATGCTGCCGCAGAAAGAATGTTCATCTCTGTAACGCATAGGCCTCCATGGACAAATTATACAGCTTATGGTGCTGGCTGCAGGATGCTGCTGCAGGCTTAAAGTGCTGCCAAAACACAGCCTGTCCTCCACGATCCCCAGTCCCCAGCTAACAAGACAGTCACCAAAAAAAATGAATCTGAATGACTACATAGAAATGGAACATGTGTTTTCAGAGACAGACAAGACCTGTGGGGGACAGCCATCTCAGCAATCAGGGATGGACGGATAAGGTGTAAGAGCTCACCGAGGTATGTCATAGCACAGAGCCACCCCGAAGGGATCATCCCACCACTGCAGCACAGCCCCAACTCTCTGCTTCTGGGAAAAGCCAGGCTTACTCAGAAGACATGACAGAGTTACTCTTTCTTAAAAGCCAACAAAATGGAAGTGACCCAGAAATAGTGCTCATTCATAATAAAGAAGGGCCTTGACATGCGCTTTATGGCCTCATTCCTGCCCAGCTCTCCAACCTGTATCCTAGCTTTACCATTAACAACCCCTGAATCTGACCTGGGATACCAAGCACTCTGTTTTCCAAATCCATGCTGAGGATGGACAGACTACACCAAGTGGCACACTGAATTGGATTTGGGGAATGAGCTGTGACCTAGACTGACCCGGCCACAGTGATGCTGGGGTCTTTACTGGAACAAGGAGAAAAGAAAGTTTGGTTTTTGCAGTGTGCTTGAATGTGGGAGACTATGCTATCATAAAGGGAAATCTTGCCAGAGAATGGAGCTGACACAGGAAGAATTTGGGTGCCTGGGATGGAGCTGGGGGGGGGGGGCAGCAGTGGGGGAACAAGAGACAGGGACACTGTTGGAGCACTAGTCAGCCCAGATCTGAAGCAGGTACTCAATGTCACCTTCCCTGCCTGGGCTTTCTAGGGCTTAGAAATGCAAACTAAGCATGCACACCTTCACTCCCTCTAACAGCATGCAAATACCTTACCATGAAAACCAGGAAAAAGTAAAATGTTCCTTTGTGGCCCTTACACCTGCTATAGGCTGGAAAATGGGAAGTGTGGTCGCCTAATTCAGGCCATTCTGTAAAGCAGGTCCAGACGTCTGACCTGAATTCATGGAGAGATGAGCAAGGGAAGCTGATGATCTGAATTTTCCTTGGGTGTTATAAATCTTAGTGCGGCACACGTGGCAAAAAGAAAATGGGTTGGAACCTAGTGTGGTGGCTTAGGTCTGCAATCCCAGCACTTATGTGGTGGAGGCAGAAGAGATGCCATGACTTTAAAGCCAGACTGGGCTACAAAATGGGGGAAAAAAATCTCTGATCACACATGCCATGTCAGTGAGTACAGCTACGAGAAAGGCTAGGAACCCATGGAAGTCAGGAGAGAGCAGTAGAGAGGGCCACTCCTCTTCACTGAACACCCAGGTTGGTCATAGCACAAGCACCTACATGCCACGAGCTGCCAAGGCCATCACTCTCCACATCCTGCAGACATCCACTTTATCATTAACTGCTGTCTGGCCAACAAGGGCAGGGTCCAGGTCAAGAACACCCAGCAATTTCAGACAGAGGGCATATGCAGAACCAGGATAGACTCCCAGCCACTGACAGTGAACTATAAATATCCTCCCGCCTGCAGACCTGGCAGAGCCACAATTCTCCCTCTCCTGTTGGTGACAGAAATGCAGCCTGGACTTCCCCCCCCCCTCCCCAAAAGTCAGTACAAGCAACCAAGCATTGCAAAAATAGGAAATGTGCACACTGCTTCTCAGCACCACAGTAGGCCGTCTGTCTTGCCCCCCCCTCTTGTCCATCCTTGGCTTCTGATCCCCGAAGACTGGAAACAAGATACGCTAGAGCTGAAAATGATTTTTCTAAAATCTCAGTTTGGGGCTGAGAACAAACTATACAATATAGAGATGTGCAGTGACTCTGGAAGGGGAGGAAGGCCAACATTGACCTACTCCTTTAAGACAATCAGAGAGCCCCAGAGTTGGTTTGGCTTGAGGAGAAACCATTCTATAGAAACATTCCTTGCTGAGAACATTGTTTCAAAGCAATAAAAATTAAAAAAAGAAAACAGAACCTACACAATACAGAACCAAAGGCAACACTCCTTATCAGGAAGGACCCGCCAAAGTGCTAGGAACTCTGGTGTTCAACAATGTGGACAGATCTCTTCAACCAGCTTCTAGACCCTCTCAAAGTCCATACTAGAAATAAACTTCACAGAGCACAGAGGGTATCATGGGCCCACTGAGTTCACTGTCTTTCCTACCCAAGTCCACACCCCCTCCCCCAGCACCAGGTTGCTGGGAGTGTCTGTGGTAGGCAGTCATTAGAAAGTCAGCACAGAAGTTAGTCCATCCATCTAGCTACACTACTCCTGTGAAAGACCCCAGACCTGAGAATACCCTTTCTACATAAGAACATACAAGGCTACCTATAGATTCAACTTACAAGCCAGACACTGTCATCAACAGCCAATAACATTAATGTCCAAGGTCAGACAATGATAAGCTTCACCCATAGTTTCATTCCTGGGAATGGGGAGCAGAAATGATAACGCAGAGGCTAAGAAGAAATGATATGACACACAGAAACATTTTAATTAAAATGTTCACGTTGGTCAGGGGTCTGTTGTGCCTTTCATCTGTTATTTGAGACTCACTCTGTGAACTTCAGATTCCCTAATTCAAAGGATACTATATTTAATCAGATCACTGTTATAAAAGGCCCACAATACAGAATAAACCTCAGGCTTCACCAGTCATTCCTTTAAAACAGGAGTTTTGAGCTGAGGAAACGGTTCAGTGGCAGTGTACTTACCTAGTATGCACAATGTCCCGAGTTTGAGCTCAAGCACTACAAAAAAAAAAAAAAAAAAAAAAAAAGAGGGGGAGAGGCGAGAGACGGGGAGGAATTTAATGCTAATCAAACAGCTTCTAAACTGGATAGATAGTCCATTGACTTTGGAGGTGCCTTCACTAATAGCAAGTGGAGTCTCAAGGAGGTCCGGTGTAACAAATGGGTCAGATTAGTGAGGGAGCTGGTTATGCCATTCCTTTCTGCAAAGCAACAAAAGATACACCTACAGCTGGAGTTGTCAGGACTGCCATGTCCAACAAAGCACCACCCAACTCAGAGTCTTCCTGCAGGCAGTCCGTAACATTCCTAAATCATTACTCCTGCCTCAAGTTCTCCTGTACAGTAAATACTAGTAAGCACAGTATTCTAAGTACTTTCGGGTACCAAACATTGCTGTGCTAGGGACTGATCTGAAAATTATCACACCTAATTCTCCCAATGTGCACCAAGACACGTGAGTTACCGCCCTTTTTACGGCTGGAAAACACTTCAAGTTCACAGACAATATGTAACTTCTGTAATATCACCACTGTAAGGTGTGGTAGGCCAGCACACCCAGCTCCACACTGCTCAACACTACCAAGATGATGGAAATACACAGAAAAGCTAGGGTATTATCCACAGTATTGCAGCCCCTGCATCCTCTCTCCACTGTGATACCATGCATCTTATGGCATGTCTATGGTGTTGGAATACTGTCGCTGTAAGTAATGGTTACATGACAAAGACTTCAGCAGCCACTGGATTTGTGGATTACAATAAAACTTGAAATGAAGTTGAACACTAAGCACCAGCTTGAAAATACAAATAAGGGTAAAATTAATCACCTTTCAATGATTTGTGCCAAAAAGTCACAGCACCGCTTTAAGAGGATTAGAATGGCAGCATCCATTCATTCAAAATAAGACTGGGACAAAAGGAAAAGAAAATAAAGTGCTACTTGATAACCTTAAAAAGAAACCAAATAAAGCAGCCAAGGACCCAGGCTCACAAGCAAGCTATCTGAGAGGCAAAGTACACGGCACCAAGTAACCGTCTCCTATGGGTCCCAGGTTCCCTCCCTGACTCCGACCTCCACTGCCCCACTGGAGATCACATCCAGCATTTTCTAAGGATGGTGGGCTGGATGGCAAATTCCTACGATCCCAGCCCTGAAGAGGATGAAGCTCAACTCCACTAGAGAGGATGAGCCATGGAAAATAGACTTCCACGAAACAGATGTGACATATTCCCAAGTAACAGTGACATGACCCACTCTGCCAATGACACTCAAAGCTTCATCCAGCAGACCTCCAAAGCTCTGCCCCGACCAGCTCTGTGCCCACCCACTGTGGTGTCATCTTCATTCCCTTTCCAGACACTCAATGAAGGGCCCAGAGATACTTTTCTCTGAACAGCTCCTTTTCTCTGAAGAGAAAGGAACAAGACATGGCATTAGCAAAACAAAACTGTAAGGATTCAGGCATTATGCTGGCCTGCCTGTCACATGGCAGAATGCACTCAAGCAGGACCCTGGTCAACCTGGGGTTCCATGACTACTATTCTACATGCAGGTGTAAAGGACCCCTTTAAAAGACAGACCCCGCCCACTTACACTCTCTTCCCCCTTGGTTTCACTGGGGCAGACAGAACTTTTCCTGTCTCCTTCTTCTGTTCTTTCTCTGTCTCTGTGTCTCTTTACCTCTTTCCTACCCCATCCCCCCACCCCTCCACCCCAAGCCTTCGCATTCTAATAAAACTTCTCACTTAAGCTCTGTGTGTCTGGCATGTTTGTCCCTCTGCCTTGGTCACTCTCACCTGCCATGGAATCAGACAAGGTCCCCCTCACGATTTATCATAACAAAAACAAACAAACAACAACAACAACAAAAAGTCGTGTAGTATGTCAAAGAAACAATCTGTGACTGCTGGCAAAGGTGGCATGGGTGGGGTGATTAGAATCACCTAGCAGTCATGTCCATATCCTAGTCCAAGAGCATGTGATACGTCTTTAATAAGATTCATGGAAGAATCCCCCTAAAGGTTCATGTATTCAAGGCTTGGTCCCCATATAGTGGCTCAAAGTTTGGAGATGTGACTGCATCTGATTTTCTCAATGGATTAGTTCATTGAGGGGTTCACAGTTGGATGCCGTTATCCTGAAATGGTAGAAACTAAGCCTAGAACTAACAGGTCATGTTCCGGAAACATGTGCCAAAGCAAAGCACTCTTCCTTTAACTTGGTTCTCTCAGATATTTGTCACAGCCACAACATGTCTGACTTACACAGAGCTCATATGGAATAGGGTCTTTACAAATTAATTACACTAATTAGGTTAAGGATCTCAGGCTGAGATCATCCTGGATTATCTATGTGGGCCTTAAGTCCAAGGACAGTGTCCTTACAGAAGATGCAGGGAGAGACAGAAATATCTAGTGAAGCGGGAGTCACGGAAGGACTGGAGTTATCCAGTCATGGACCAAAGGAAGCTGGATGGAGCTGGAAAGAACAAAGAAAGGAATCTATCTCCTCTCCAGGCACCAGGAGCACAGAGCCCTGACTTCACACTTTAGACTCCTCCAACTGTGATATTATTCATTCTTGTCACCAGAAGTCATCAAATTTGCCCTAGGAAACCAGTAAGAGATAGCCAGGCAAATGACCAGTGGGAAAGAAGGATCCTATAAGCCAGAGGAAGAAACAGCAAAGGAAGGGCCAAACTGGTCAGAGAAGAAACAATGGGAAATGCTGCTTACTGCACCACACACACAAAGACATAAAAGCTCAGTGTGTTCTTGGGCTAAACAGCAGCCCATAGTCAATCTAAACTCTACTAGTTTTGTTAGCGAATGGGGACTCAGTGGACAAGCTCCTACAAGAAAATAAATCCACAGTGTGCTGTGGCAGGAATACCAATATAATATTACAAAGGAGAATGGGCTAGCTTGGAATACCTGATAGTCCTTCAAGAAAAATCCTTGAAAAATAAAAGCTGAGTGCCCACATCCTTATCTCCAGAACCTGTGAGTGCTGCCATATATGACAAGGGACTCTGCAGATGCAATTAAATAAGGATTTGGAGGTGAGCTGATTATCCTAGATTATCCTGGTGGGCCCTAAATATAACCACGAGCTTCCTTAAAGAGGGAGACAGGGAGGATTGTTAACGCCAGAGAGAAAGTGATGGCACCACAACGGAGACTGGAAACGATGTCCTTCACAGACAGAAGAGGCTACAAGCCCCAGGAAGCAAATTCTCCCAGAGTCTACACAATTCTAAGGGAGTAAAATAAACCCTTGTGATTTTGAGATTTAAAATATCATAATTTGGCATAGCAGTGATAGCAAATTAATTTTTATGGTTCTGTTCTGAAATTCAAGTAAATTTTTCTTCTCTGAATTCTTCCTGAAATGTTCCCCCATTTCCGACTCCGCCACCCTCCCCTTCTCCCCCAAATTCTTCGTGATTGTCAGTTTCTTCCACCCCTTAGCTCTTCTTGTCCCAGTTAATTCTGCATCAGATCAGTCATCGGGCTACCTCTCTGACTAACACACTCCAACTTAGTTGTTAGCGAGCACTGTGTCATGCAAAACTAAGCACTATCTGGCTGGGCTCCTGAGAATGGATCACTATGAAAATCAAGTGTCAGGACCTCAATTTGGATCCCAGAAACCTTATAAACCAGACACTATGTCCCACAATCCCAGTACTCCCACTGCAATGAGGGAAGATAGAGAGGAGGAAGCCCTCCAGCCCGTTAGTTTGGCATACACAGCAGTCAACAACTGTTTCCAACAAGGTGGAAGGGAAGAACCAACTTCAGTGTCTTCTGACTGCCACAGGCTCCATGGAACACACACACACACACACACACACACACACACACACACACACACACACACACACACACGCGCACGCACGCACGCACGCACGCACGCACGCACACCTAAACATTATTACAATGGCCCTCCGTCCTCTAAGAGAAGCACATTCCAGATCTCCAGTGGATACCTGAAACTACCAACAGTGCCCACATCCACACACACCTTGTTTTCATCTCCTCCTTTACACACCTACAAAAAGTTTAACTAATCAGTTTTAAACACAGTAATGTATTACCACCAATAACTAATAATATAATGAAGCCATAGTAAAAGTGCCAGCATGACTCCTCTTGTCCGTTAGGGCCATTATTGAATAGTAAGAGTTTCTGAAACTCTACCACAGAGGATCAATGTGATAACTGTGATGGTTACTGACTAACAGGCCAGTAGGATACACTGCCCTGAAACTGCACAAAGGAGCAAGGCTAGTCCCAAAAACGATGTCCCGGTATAACGCGTTCTTAGCACACTGTTAGGAATAACGAGCGATTTAAGATTCAGAAACTGTTCATTTCCAGGACTTTTTCATTGTATTATTTGGGGGGCTTAGATCGACATGCAATAACCGAAATTACAGAAAAACTACAGCAGGGGGTGGAAACACTACTAAACATGGCAAAGAAAAAACAAACAGAAAATATACTCATTTAATCACACATCCATCTTGCTCAGGAAAAGACCTCAGAATAATGCTCCACTTTACAATGCTCATGTAGACAAATGCAGGCACAAAAACTCATGGAGTTGTATGTTGAGAAGTTGTAGCTTCACCCTGTGGGTTCTATGCTTCAGTAAGAAAGGGGGCCGGAGAGAGAGGGCAGTCAGTAAAGTGCTGGCCTTACAAGCATGAGGAGACGAAAGTGAGCCCAGGACCCATAATTTTCGTTCTTTTGTTTTGTTTTTTAAAAAGCCCAGGTGTGGCCACGAAGGTTTGTAATCCCACTGAAGACAATTGTCACTGGCTAACCAGACTAGTGAGGCAGGCGAGAGAGAGGCTGTCTCAGAAAAGGCTGTTCTAACCTGAGGAACAACCCCCAGAGTTGTTCTCTGAACCCCACACAAACAAGTGAATACATGCACACTTACCCTGCATACACACAAACACATTCACAAGAACTGGCAGGAAAAAAGAGAATAAGCCAAACCCTCCTTTTTTTCCTTAAGAGCAGGAGGCTGTTCAAAGTCTCCAAAAGGGGAGAAAAACAGCAGCATATTCCAAACTGAAAAGTTAGGTCATTTTTGGTTTCATGTAATCCAAACTAGCCTTGCACTCCTGATCCTTCTGTCTCTACAAATGCTGGGATTATAGGCATGTGTTTGACACACCTAGGAAGAAATTTGGGGGAGAAAGGATGGCTAAACCAGAAAGAAAAAAAAATTAAGAAAAAAACATGCATGTGAGCTCATCAGAAGGGGGTGGTGGGTAAACCCCTAGGAAAGGACTTTGAAAGAATTAAAAAGAAATGAGCCATAAGATCAGAGTTTATAAGGCATTTATACATAAGGCCTGTGACAAACTTTTTATCTCTAATTAAAATAGAAAATGTATTTTACATTTCAACTCATTACCGGCAATGCATGTATAAAACTGAAACTGAAAATTGCATGAAATAATTCTTATTCTTGCAAGACATGAATTTTTAACCAAAGCTTCTGCTTCCTTTTATTTATAATCTTGGGTGTTGTTACTCACTAAATTGACCTAGTGATGGACTAAGGCCAGTAGTTTTCAAAAAATAAACACCAAGGCCTAAATGTCAAGGTCAAAAACTGACCTGGGCAAAAAGATGGTTAATAGCAAAAAAAAACAAAAAAAAAAAAAACCGACCTACCCGACCTACTTTACTCTCCTTTAATTTTATGACAATATGGGGGGGGGGGAGAGGGGAGGCTTAAAATGTTCCCCTTACAACTGCTTTATAATGGGGAGACAACTTTTTAAAGCTTTAAAATTGAATACCAGAAACAATCTCTATTCCAGTGGGAAGCTTTTGATGTGTTCCTGACAATTCCCTACTCAACCACTGCTAACTCCCAACCCATCTGGCTCTCACTCTGAGACCTGCTCTGACATTGAATGCTCCATGCACGATATGTACCTGCTATGAGGGATGCAAAGATGAATGAGAGCTGGCTCTTATGGTGCAAAGACTCAGTGTCTACTAAAACAGCTACAAAAGAATCTAGACACGTAATGATGTAGGATACATAAGAAGGAGAAACTGACTTTAGCCAGGAGCTTCATGGAGAAAGAGAGGGTGCTGGGACTAGGGAAAAGGGGCACAGGAGGGAGAGAACTGATGTAGGTTCAGAAGACTGCAGGAAGCTTGGCTACACCCATGTAAAGCGTGTGCCAAAATTCTCTCCTCCCAGCAGAGTGGAATTATACCCTCTCCCTTGGAATCCAGGCTCTATGACAGCTCAACGAATACAATGTGGTGGAAGTGACAGTCACACTTTCTAGGACCTAGTCTTAGGAAACTTGCAACTTCCATTTTCTGTCTCTTGAGAACCCTGCTCTTGGATACCATGTTCTGGGGAAGCTCAAACAGCCTGCACTACAGGTAGGTGTTTCAGACAACAATCCCAGCTGAGCTTTCAACTGACAGCATGGGCAGGCAGCTGTGAAGGGATGGAAAGAATAAACTGTCAGAGGGATCCAGTCCCCCCAAATGCTCCCAGCTGCTGCCCCTGACATGAGCTGGAGAAAAGATGCCCTGTTGTGTGCAACACAGGTGCTGTCTCGCTGACAGTGAGCATCAGCAAATGGGCGTTAGCTAGATTTGCAGGGCATGTTATACAAAAATGAGATGGCTGGAGATTGTGGCAGTGTGGGTGAGACAGTATCTGCACTATTAGAGGATGGGAAGAGTTAGAAAGGAAATGCCCCCTATCTTAAAAGCAGTTTAAAAGTTTTTTCTAGATACAAAAATAGTTAGTTAGTCCATAGGTTGTCCAAGGAGCTGGGTCAGCTGACTGGAAAGATAATATGACCAGCAGTGTAAAAGAAGCATTTCTAGCAAGCTGAAGAAAGGTCTGGACAAGAGAAACAATATCGCCTATGGTTTTCCTAATCTTAACCACTTCACAAACAACTTACAGGAGGGGAAAGATGATCTAGGATAATCTGACATCTATTCCTTTAATGGTCTACCATCCAAGTCTATCCAGATTCCAATCAGAGTCTCATCTCATAGCTCAGTCCCACTTAGACCAGAGCAATCACTCACTCCCACCTACACCAGAGACTGTCCAACTAAAACTTTCTACCCAAGATAGACCAGCACTTTCTTAAAACACCTTGTCTAGCCAGGCAGTGGTGATGCACGCTTTTAATCCCAGCACTTGGGAAGCAGAGGCAGATGGATCTCTGTGAGTTGAAGGACAGCCTGTTCTACAGAGTGAGTTCTAGGACAGCCAAGGCTACACAGACAAACCCTGTCTCCCCGTCTTGAAAAATAATAATAATAATAAAAAAAAACAAAAAACAATACCTTGTCCTTCGACAGACTCCTCTAACCACATGTTCAGTTATGGTGAAGCCAAATTACTGTAACATTCTTTAAAATACTTACATCTCAATATCTGTCCCTACTGTTTTACAGGTGAGAAACAAACAGTGCTTTAAAATAAGATGCTCTAAGAACATCGCTTACAGATTCCACAAAGACCGTCATCTTCTGGAAAAAAAACAAAATATAGGAACTCATGGAAATCATAAATCAATTTGAAAATACTCTCTACTCACCAAATTGGTTATTTTTTTTAAACTGTTTTGGTTATCTTTTTTGACTTAATGGTACCCACACAAGTAGTATTTGTTCAGAACACTCAGGTACCAGGGAGAGCCAACAACCATGATACAGCATTTGGATAACCTATCAAGGTTAGCAGCTCTGCAGTCACGTGTCAAAACAGCCTATTTAAGGGGCTTTTTTTTCTTTTTTCTTTCAAAGCTCAGTAACTCTTGGCACACTACTCGCAATTACACAGAATATTTCACATGAGTTTATTCACATTTACTTCGTTTCCAAAAGTGACTCACTGTCAGCAGAAGATACAGGCCACAGATACACATGTATAAACCAGCAAAGATAATGAATAAGCCTAACTGCTTGAATGGTGGCCATTTTGCTCCTTCATGCTCTGCTCTAATTGCCGCAATAGTTGGTCTTAACCTTCTGCTCCATGGGTCAGCATTTCCTGCAACAGCTTTCAACTTGAAATTAGTAGATTCATTAGAGACAGCAGCATCTTTTTGTAGACTGGAGTCAGTAGCTACCTTATTGAACAATGAATATTCAGAGAATCTTTGAAAATGGAAATTCAAATCTTCAGGAAATTACAAATTTTGGAGAAATATAGGACAGAAAGTTGAAGAAACATACCTGCTAAGTTTCTACATAAAGGGTTGTGTTAGGGTTCCGATTACTGTGAAGAGACACCATGACCTCTGCAACTCTTATAAAAGAAAACGTTTAATTGAGGTGGTGGCTTACAGTTTCGGAGATTCAGTCCATCATCATCATGGCAGAGAGCATGACAGCATGCAGGCAGGCATGGCGCTGGTGACATTTTGCAGACAACAGGAAACTGCTCTATCTCACTGGGAGTAGCTTGAGTATAGGAGACCCCACAGTGACACACTTCCTCCAACAAGGCCACACCTACTCCAACAAAGACATGCCACCCAATAGTTCCACTTCCTGTGGGTTTATGGGGGTCAATTACATTCAAGGGTAATGATTAGAACTCAAATCTTTCCTAAAATAACAGATATGATCCACACACTCACAAAAAGAATAGAAGTCTATTGATACGGACAGGACGGATAAACGAAGAAATACAAACAATTAAGGCAAGTGGCAAGCAGAGGGCGAGGGAACATGCACCAAGCAGTAGCACCCATGAAATAATTTCAGCTTTCTGTCAAGAGCCAGAGTCAGTGAGTAGGACAATGTGGCCCTCCCAGATATGGCAGTCCAGACCACATAAAACAAAGGTGGAAGTAAAGTAATGACAATACAGAAGTAGTTCATAAGCTTTCAATTCCGTGCAGCTCCGATGGCATCTTAGGTTGTCCCACCATCTCTGTCATCTGAACAGCTTTGCAGCAGTTGTCATGGGGCTCTCTGCCCAGGTAGCCCTTCACCATTACTTAGTAATGGGCTCAAACCTCTGGAATAGAGACTGCCAGTTTGGGAGGCTGAGAGAGGCCATGAAGAACTTCCTTTAAGTGAAAAGAAGCAGGGTCTCTCTACATAGACCAGACTCACCTTCCATATCAATCCTCCTGCCTCCACATCCTGTGAGGTGGGGTTACAGGTGTGTCCCACTGTGCCTGCTAAAGAAAAAAAATCCTAAAAGGCCAACCTCAAAATTGTTGCTAGGGATCATCCCAAAATTCAAATCTAATCAAATCTCTTTCCTGCCTGCACTTCCCCAGTAGGAACAAAGTTGGAGAATGATGTCTGAATTGTTCAGCAAATAGTAAGCAGTCCTGGGGAGGAAATCCCCTCCTCACCTCTCCAGCCCTGCATCCCAGCACCACCATTAGGGCACACACACTACAAGCTACTGTTTAACTAAACTATCTGAAGTTCTTGGCATGTGCCATGTTTTCCTGCTATGCTCTTCACCTCTGTGTGGAATGTTCTCCATGTTGGAGTACCCTTCCTCACATGATAAGACAAACTTGCCACTCAAAGTCTTACTACCTTAATAACCCCCTTGTCAAGACCTTGCCTGCATGCTTTTCCCAAAGCAAGTAGGTGTTTCCTCCCTTGATCTCCGCTGTACACTGCACACCTTCTGCCCCTGCGAAACTGAACCCCAGACACCTATTCACATGGCTCCCTCACTAAGCTGTGAATTCTCTTGAAGCCAGGAATAGCACCTCTGGGCCTTGTGTCATTAGCACAGAACCTGAAACATAGTTAGTATTCAAAGACAAAAGAAAAAATTAAAAAGCACGAACCTGAATCAAACAGACCTGAAAATAAAGAATGAGGGCCTTTTTAATTACCATCATTTCATTTCCTCTTTCAGAGATGTATATCTAATTACCTTCCCTGGATTAACACAAATATTGAGTAATCGTTTCAATCTCCATCAGAGTGGAACTGTATTACCACGTGTGGTAACACATAACTTGAATCCAAATACCAAAGAGGCAAAGGCAAGCAGATCTTTGCCACTCCAAAACCAGTCTCCTGATGGACATAGCACCTTTCTGGCCAGAATGAGCTACCAAAACTTAAAAATAAAATAACAGAATTCACCACCAGGCACAGAGAGATCAATGATTCTGCGCAGGACTAGCAAACATTAAATGCACCAAAAAGTATCTTTATCCATAAAACACACTTACACTCTCCCAGTGTTATAAACTAGTCCAGCCCCTTCTAATGGCTCATCACAAGGGAGAAATCTGTCCAGTCAGAATCATAAATGGCACTTGGAGGTTTCAACCAACTATAGCATGCCCCCTAGAGCATGAACAACTATAGCATGTACAACTTTAGCATGCCCCCTAGAGCATGAACAACTACAGTATGTACAACTATAGCAGGCCCCCTAGAGCACGAACAACTATAGTATGATCCCTATAGCATAACAACTATAACATGATCCCTATAGCATGAACAACTATAACATGATCCCTATAGCATGAACAACTATAACATGTATGACTGACTATAGCATGTTTCCTAAGTGAACAACTCACATGTACCTCCATTATCAGGTATGCCAACTTTAAGGCACGGTGGCTCATGCCTGGAATGCCATCAGTGGGGAGGTAGAGGCAGGAGTATAGCTCAGGTTCAAAGCAGGTGTGGGATAACTTCTTAGAAATCATAGCTGTGGTTCACCACCCTTGGGGGAAGGTCTTCCCATAAGGCAAAGTCCACACTCTAAACAGCAGCATGGATTACCTTCTGAGCTGTACTTTCTGGGTCTGTGGTCCTTCAGCAGGAGGGTGGCTGAATCAAGTGGAAGGAAATGACTTAATAGTCTTGTCTGACTCATATTTTGCCCTTTGCTCCTCCCTAAAGAAATAAGCTCTTAATGCTACATCTTCTGATGACCAAACATTAACTCATCCTCCTCCATCTCTCTGATGACTAAAACGTTCCTTCCTTCATAATGAAACAGCCTAAAATTGTAATATAAACACAGAAAAAGAGTCCAATTTATATGACTTTTCTTCAGCTCAGGATACCCTAAGAAATAATAATAATAAAAACTGCAATGCAAACTGAATTACACAAAAGAGACTATACTATACCAGCCCTTAGTAGAGACAGAAAAAAAATTATATGCTTTTGTCATCCTGCAGCTGTAATCAAGGTTGGAAAAAAGCCTAGAGTACCCCCTAAAACATTGGACTGACCCCTCCCACCTCATCCTCAGGCACCACTGTGCTCCTGACTTCCCAAGTGGCTATTTCCTACTTCCAACTGGTTACTGCTCAGCCAAAACCCCTCACTAATCAAACCACTGCCTCTTATTCTAATTCACCAATTCCATTTTTATTCTCTAATCTTTTCCAACCTCCAAATCCTCATATTGTAGATTTAATGACTCATTAGAAATACATACACATACATACATACATACATACATACATACATACATACATACATACATACTTGACAGTGGTTCACTGTGATTAAAAAGAAGAATGTGTAGCACAATAATGACCCTTTTGGTTCTCAACACAAATCCAGAGTGTGCCTGGCATGCCTTGTAACAAGATAGGTTTTTCTAGAGTGTTAGCTCCTTGAGGGGGTTTGATTCATCTCTGTACTTGTCCCTGCTCCACAGTTTAGGGGAGGCTCTCATAGGGAGGCAGCCGCTACACAAAGGATGGTATTAGAGCACACACACAGTCTGGTTTATGATGGCTCCACTTAATGATATTTTTACCTTACAATAGGTAGAAATGTGTGTGCAATTAATAGATCCTATAACCCATTGATTTGTTTTAACCATACAGTAGGCTGAAGCAAATGTGCATTTAATAGATCCTATAATCCATACTTAGAATTAGAAATTGGGGAGCCAGTGGGTAAGGACACTTGCTTGATAAGCCTGGTAATCTGGGTTCCATCCCTGGAATCCACATTACAGGTAGAAAGAGACAGTTGACTCCACAGAGTTATCCTCTGACCTCCACATGCCTGCCATGGCATGCACACACCTACCCATATATCATACACACAGAATAACAAATGTTTCTTTCAACATGAAACCAGGAATGGTGGTGCACAACTTTAATTCAGCACTTGGGAGGCAGAAGCAGCCTGATTTCTGTCTGTTCAAGGCCAGCCTGATCTACAAAGAGCACCTTGTCTCAAAAAAGGCAACATAAAAAGAAAAAGGTGGGGGAGAAAGGACGGAAGGAGGGAGAGAATGAGGAAGGGAGGTAGGGAGGGAGGGAGGGAAGGAGGGAAGGAAGGAAGGAAGGAAGGAAGGAAGGAAGGAAGGAAGGAAGGAAGGAAGCTAGGCATGGTGGTGCACACCTTTAATCCCAGCACTCAAGAGGCAGAGACAGTTGATCTCTGTAAGTTTGAGGTCAGCCTGGTCTACAGCCTGGTCCAAAACAGCCAGGAATACACAAAGAGACCAGGAAAGAAAGAAAGAAAGAAAGAAAGAAAGAAAGAAAGAAAGAAAGAAAGAAAGAAAGAAAGAAAGAAGAGAGAGGAAGAAGGAGAGGGAAGGAGGGGGTACAGACAGAAGGAGGGAGAGAGGGGATGAGAAAGAGACAGGGAGAGAGGAGGGGAGAGGAGAGGAGGGAAGGGGAGGGGAGGGAGGAGAGGAGAGGAGAGGAGAGGAGAGGAGAGGAGAGGAGAGGGAGAGGAGAGGAGAGGAGAGGGAGGAGAGGAGAGGAGGGAGAGGAGAGGGGAGGGGAGGGAGAGGAGAGGAGAGGAGAGGGGAGGAGGGAGGAGAGGAGAGGGAGGGGAGGGGAGGAGAGGGAGGAGAGGAGAGCCGGGTAGGTAAGGGCACTAACAGCAAAGTCTGATGACCTGAGTTCAATCCCTGAAACCCACAGCTGAAGGAGAAACCCAACTCCCAAAAGTTATCCTCTGATCTCTACAAATGTGCCACGGGTACAAGTACACACACACATGGTTTTATTGTTTTGGTTTTCAATGTGAATTTTGATCTTTCCCTAGACTAATAATAGGTAAGATATTCATTTCCTTCTCAGCTGGGCTTAAGAGAAAACACCTATGTTCTATAGAATAACACATGGCTAAGCTAAGCTGTCGCCAGGTTAAAATGCTTTTTGACTCTGGATGTTTTCAACTTACACTGTATTTATTAGGACACAGATTTCTCATAAAGCAAAGACATCAAAAAGGGAATGCCAAAACAGGTTGAGAAAGGCCAGACATATTTTAAAATGATTACAAAACATGCAAAACATTAACAATGAACTGACCTCAAGATAATTGCCTGGTCCACTTATGATACAAGTTCAAGCTACATGACGTATGCATGATCCCTTTGTCAATCCTGCTGGTGTACTCCTGTGACTCCATCACTCAAAGGTAATGGGAAAAGATCTTATTCATGGGAAGTCGCCCTCTACCCACCATTACTACCACTACCCAAGATCCTAGAGTAGCAGTAAATAAATAATTCAGTTTAAAAACAAAACACAAAAACAACTATGAATACTGGAAACTGATAACAAAAAATTTAAAACATATTCCCCATCGACATAATGGGGGGGGAGGGGGAACACCACATCAGAAGTTGTGTTTCTATCCTGGACTCATCCCCGAAAATCATTAATCACCATCAAGTCCTGTCCTTACTATATATAAACTCCAAGGCATTCCTTCCCTGAAAAGTGGGATAATTCTATTGTCAGCCCTGCTTCCTGCACGAGGTGCCTGAAAGGATCACCGATGTCATGCTCTATGTAAGCTCAGACGTGAGTGAGGGGAACAAAGGTTGGACTCTTATCACTTACTATCTTATCGCCACCATAAAAAGAATCCTTAAAGACATTTATAAACACATAAATTCTGACCTTTCAATTGTTGTGTCCAGGAAATGACAAGAGAAGCTTCAGGGTAAAGGGGGTTGGGGAGTTGGGGGATGTGAGCTGGCTATATCCCAAAGCAGCTTCATGGAGCCCTGGGAGGCTCTGTCACCTCCCTGTGAGTATCTGACCATCCCTTGTGGAATAGCCTTCATGAATAAGCAGGTGTCTATTCATCAGGCCAGGGCTTATCTATCTAAGGTCCAGTATCGCCTCAGGCCTTTTCTTTAGTAAAAACTTCTAGAAAAGTTCCAGCTAGCTACTACCTCCTCCTTCTGGACCCATTACAACTTGACTTCATTTTGAGTCCACAGAAACAACAAATGACCTCACAAATGACCAACACAGACTAGCCCCTTGGCTCAAGCGTGAACTTAGGAGGTCATCAGCAAGCACCCTCTCTAGTGTACCAGCCACCTCCTAGCTGTCCACACACTGCTCTTCTCCAGACACTCTCTCACCCAGGACCCCAGGGCAGATCGACTCTCTGACCTTTCCCCCTGCAGACTGGTTCCTGCACTCCAACTTCCCTGCTGCCTGTACTAGGTAGAAGTGCATAGCTGTCCCTGTCCAGGTGCTGCCTGAGCTGGCCAATCTAGACAGTTCTACCATGTTCCCCAAGGCCAACCAGTCCAAGTCACCTTCCAGTCATTCACCTACTGCTGATTACCCCAGACCCTGACCCTCCCAGATCCCACCTTCCCTGTTTGATGCCACATCTCATCAATTCAGCATTCCAAACAGCCTTAAAACCTCTAAATCCACGCCCATTGTTAAGTGTAAGCCCGTGTTCCTCACTGCCCTTCCAGCCTGCCATTCTTCCTTGCCTGTTCCCACAATGGAGAGCATGGAGGACTGCTGCTCCCCTGGCATGCTGCTAAGTGGCATTTCGACTCTTTTCTTTTTAATGGATAATGCTCTCTTCTATTGCATATTAAAATAAATCCATAAGTGGCGCATCAAGACTACATTTCCACACATTTAATTGCTTTGAACAACTTCCACACGTGATAGGATAACTTGGGGACCTTGAAACACTCCATAGTATCCCAGACCAATTTAGTCACAGGCTCAGCAACCAGGACGAGGCACAGGGATGCAAACAAGACTGGGAACCACTCCACCAGAATGTGGCTGGTGGGGCTGGCATTTAAGGAAAAAAGGAAATTCCTACATATGGTAAACAAACAAAGCACCAGCTTTGGCTGGGACCCTCAATACTAAAAAGTCCTATATCCCAGGGCATCCCTGATTCCCAGGCAAGGCCAGACAGCTGGCCTCCCATCACAGAGAAAGCGGTGTTGAGAGGCCGAGAAGCAATGATGGCTTTCCCAGAAAGTGCTCGGCAGAAGGCAGTCCGCTAAGCCTGGGGTGTTAACAGCTGCACTGGGTTCCTCTGCGGAATAAATTTGGAAGACCCCAGGGATGTCCCAGTAGAAGTGATTAAGTTAATGGTTTTCCTCATCACAGACGCTTCGGAACTCTCAGTGTACCCTCTACACTGTCGGAGACAATGTGCTTCTCACACTTAATCTGGGGGACCTTCTACAGAAGGAACTCCCTCGGTGTGATTTAAGTTCCTGGTTTTTCTTTAAGTTTTTAAAATGTATTACTACTATGTGTGCACAAGGAAGGTGGGTGCAAACCACAGCATACACTCGGGGAGGCAGAGGACAACTATGTTGAGTCAGTTCCCTCTCTCCAAATGAGGTCCAGGGACAGAACTCAAATCCCTAGGCTTGCTTACCTTTACCTGCTGAGGCAGCTTGCCACCTGATTGAGGTTTCAAGAAACATTTATGGGTGTTAGAGAGGAGGCTCAGTCAGTAAAATGGGCTACACAAGCACAAGGAGCTGGGTTCAGATACCAAGAACCCATGTTAAAGTGAGGCGTGGTAACACATGCCTTTAAACCCAGATTTGGAGCTCAGAAACAGGAATCTCATTGGCTAGGCAGACCTAAGGTATTTAAGGTTCAATGAGAGACCCTGTCTCAAAAAATAAAGGTGGAAAGTAATGGGGAAAAAAAGACTCTGTACTGACCTCTGGCTCACACACACACACACACACACACACACACACACACACACACACACACACCAATATTTAGAAAATGGAAGTCTGCTGTTATTTCTGCATTTTCAACATGTACTTTAAAAAGAAAAAAAAGAACAAAGTCAATACTCCTTAGCAGGTGCCTGGTCCTTCCCCAGCTCTTGCCTTTTACCCCTTGCTGTCTGCTCATTCGATCTTAGCTTTCTAAAAGCATTCATAAAAGCATTCAAGTCACCTGGTGAGAGCAGTGAGAAGCTGGGGCCAGTTCAGCAGGATTCCCAGTAGGCCCAGGCCTGTGTTTCTAATGACACCACTGCTGCTTTCTCTGGTCCCACTAGTGCTCACTGAGACAAGGGGTAATGCTCATGCTGCCCCCCGAAAGCCTTTGGCTACCTGAGAACTTGACTTTGTACCTTCACAATCACTGCCCTGGAAGACAACCCCTGAAGCCCTCTTAAACAGAAGGGTGCACCCCAGCATGACTTCCCATTTACAGCCATATGCCAGACTTCTCTTTTGAGTCCTTGCTACTTGTCTGTCTGTCTGTCTGTCTGTCTGTCCGTCTGTTTGTGTCTACCAGAGTGAGCTTTGCAACAGCCTTTGCATCACCATGCTCAGTGGCTGGCTGGGCAGCTTCTCATGGAAGGAGGTAATTCCTGAAAAAAAAAAAAAAAAAGCATCCCCAAAGAAAATCCAGAAAACAATACTGGGACTGAGGGTGTGGCAGGGCACCTGCTGCAGGTGAACAAGGCCCTGGGTTTTACCTCCAGCAAGAAGGAGAAAAGCAGAGGGTGGAAAGATGGAGGAGGAAAGAGAAAGGAAAGGGACAGAGTAGGTGAAGAAAACACAGAGAGAGAGAGAAATAGAGGGCAAGCTGCTGTGGTGGACCGTGCCTATAAATCCCAGCATTCTGGAGGCTGAAGCAGGAAGACGATGAGTTCAAGGCCAACCTGGGCCCAGGAAAAATTGGGAGGATTGGCATTCAAGGTCCTAAAGTAAAAAGAATTGGAGGCGAGCTTAGGCCACGGGAGACACTTTCTCAAACAACAATGACAAATAGATGGAAAACAAAAAGGGAGAAAAGACCATCATATAAGGAAAGCCTGCTGATCTATTATGAGTAGGACTCTGAGCAGTGGCACCTCTGTCACCTTTGAGAAGTCAAATCAAAACAGAATAGCATCAATAGCATTACTCCATTACCCCCACACACACCATACAAAAAATAAGATGAAACTCCCAGGCTTCTTGAAAAGTAAACCTAGATAAGTTTATCTAGTACCAGGTTAACATTTAACAGACTGGAAATTAACAGCCGCAGTGGGACATGAAGCATCTTCACCTCCTAGTCCCCCTGCATCCACTTCCAACAATGTGAAGTTTAAACAGCCCTCTATGAAGAGCACCACGGCAGGCTCATGGCAGTCCAGAGCTGTCAAAATCGCAGGTGACATATCATACGTAAAACAGCATTAGAAATGCGGCGATAATTATAATGAAACACTTGCACCAATCTAATACACCTGCACTATGTGAAATCAAAGCCAGCCTCTCAAAAGTGTAACTTCCAGACCATAATCTAATCCTAAGTTAGGCATAAAACCCTATAGAGATAGGGTACATTTTACTCAAGACGAGCAAAAGCCACAGTTTAGCGAATTGCCATTGTAAGGAAGATGGCCACCTTTAATGCTGTATTATAGAGGTGACACAAGGCTCTGGTATGTATTCCATTCATTTGGATTTAAAAAAAAAAACATCTCTTGACCCACATGGCTGAGATGGCTGCTGCCACTATTACAGTGTATTCCCTAATTCCCTACTAGCTCCTTTCCCCCTTTATGTCATACCTTCATAACCATAAATCTAAAAGGTACTAAGGAAACTTCAAACTGTGATCTGGAGCTAGCCATGATGGCAAACACCTATAATCCCAGCACTAGATGCAGAGGCAAATCCCACACCTGCTAAGACTACATAAGGAAACCCTGTCTCCCAAAAAAAATGTATAATGTATCCATGAGTATTCATCTGAAGTCATAGTTTTAGTGGATACATATGTTTCAATTTTACAGATATAAATAAAACTTAATCTCTACAAGAGAATATTTAAGTTATGTATTTTGTTTGCTTTGCTTTTGCTGCCCCACACCTAAGTAAATAAATTTGTGCATAGAAAGAGGTTTAGTAAATGCATCCCCCCAAAACAAAAATGTTCTAGAAAAAAAGTTTATATTATCAAACCAAAATTTCCAAATGGATCAAATGAAAAAGCCACATGCGGTGCTTGGCTATGGGAGACAATTCTAAAGGGAAAAATCCAGTACAGAGAACAAACTTGAGTTTTACATCATGTTATGTGTGTTTAAATCTTGAGCTCTATCTAGTTTGGTAAGTGCAAAGAGGTCATTGACACCATTATGCACATCAACTGTCCTAGTGATTAAGGCCTAAAAATGAACTTCAGCCATGGAGCTTGTCTTGGTTCACACAGGCCCTGGGTTCTAGTCCCAGAACCACCTAGGAAAAGAAAGCTGACTAAATACTTCAAAAATAAACCTTACTTTACCTTCTTCATCTTATAAAACAATCAAAAGCAGTAACCTCTGGTCTGCTCCATAATCATAAATAAAATTTTGCTGTTTCTTATAGACTGTCCATCACCAGCCTATTGCATTTTTTTAAAGCTATTAAAAATAAAACTTTTTCCTTAAGTATAAAAATCCATTGTCTCTACTTATGATCAATAATAAAAAGCTGACTATATAAGTTTCTTGGTCACTAAATGCTTACTTATCACTCCCAGTATTTTTTTTTTTTAAATTCAGCCATCAGCCATATAAACTCTGCTTTTAACATAAAGCATAAGTAGACATGGTACTTTAAAACAATCAAAGTAAAGCTGTGGTTTGCAAGGCTTCCAAAGCCCACAGTTAGTTATTCACAGACTCAAACTTACATTGAAAAAAAAAAAAAAAAAAAACCTAGACTCCACTTACTGGAAAGACCAAAAAAGAGAGACTAGAGAATTATTTAACACTAGGAAGAACCCAAGTCTCTGCCTTCCTTGACAGACAGGAAGACACTGAAAATAAAAGTACTTTCCTTGACCACATAGCTGATTTTCAGCAAAAGCAGACAGGGCTGGGTCCTTGAACCCTTTATTCTAGCCATGCATTTCGTTCCACAAACACAAATGAAAAGTCTGATTTGTGCTGCCACCTACTTGAAATTTACAAGCAAATAGCGATCTTTGGTGTTTATTCCCAGGGATACAGGAAAGGAATTAGTAAATCAAGCTATCCATGCACAGATGTCCAGTATACAGTGGTGCTCCCCGCCCTCAAGGGAGTATGCTCCAAGATACACAATGGGCACTCTGGATGGAGATGACTGACACCTCCATAAACTCCAGTTCTCCCCAGTATGGACATGTCCATGATAAAGTGCAATTTACAAACCACGCAGAAGGAAAGAGCAACGGTGATAGTAAAACAAAGTAATTAGAATAATACAGTACAATAAAACTTATTTTAAATTTGCAAACGGTTTCTGGGACTTTCCATGAAATATTTTCAGACCACAGTGGAACACTGACAACTGAAAACCAGAAGCAAAGCCATGGGTAATGGGGGACTATTGCAAACATAAACACGGCCATTGCAGTCTGTGTATGGAAACTCAGTCACCGCAACACTACAATGCACAATGCTGTCTAGCAAAATCTGAAATGGTACATAATGCAAGGCATTCCAAAGCAGGAGGAGAGATGGCGTGCAGAGGTGTGCTAGCCTAGCACAGACAGGCTAAGTGAGGTCCTGGGTTCAGTCCTCAGTACTGAAAGCCCTCATGCAAATGAATAAGAGGATACTTCGTTCATACCAAAGGAGGAAGTTTTCCATGACTTGATTTCAAAACAAAACAAAAGAAAAAAAAAAAAAACAGATACAGAACTGAAACTTGTACAAGGAACAACATGTACAGAAAAAAAACATTCATATTCATAACAGTAGTGGACAACTAGAGTTCCTGCTAAGAGAATGGATGACTTGGATTGTTTCTTCTTTTTGGTGCTGGTGATTGAAGCTGAGATCTTAAATGCTACTGCACTGCCCCAACAACGCCTCTGAATGGTGCCTTTCCTTTAATAAGGGAAAACAGAAATCGAAGCACAAAAAATTACTTTTTAGTGGGCTCTCTTTTCCTCCATGCTTTGGAACATATAGGTGCATTCCATTCACAAAGTAAACTACCAAGAACACAAGTATTAACCAAACCACATGTACAGGAATGCCTGTAATGTACACATGTAAGATAAAGATACAGATAAGTTAAAATACAAAGGTTAACTTGAATTGTTTAAAGTCGGAGCTGTAGGTCCCCAAAAGGAGCTGAGTGTCTATGAAAAGAAAAGAAGTGAACTCCTGGAGAATTTCCATGAACAGAACCGCATCTGAGCCAGAGTCACCCCACTGGTTGAGAGAATGTCCAGACCTTTGGGGATCCAAGGACAACTAGGTGGAGAAGACCACATAGCAGAGGTGGACCCAGCTAACTGAGAAACAGTAACCTGGACGGAACCTGAAGCAAATGGACAGAGGCGGAGATGTGAATTCATCTGGATTTGTCAAAAGGCATTCCACTCTTAGCCAGCTGGAAGCCAGAATAAAACCTCAGCGGAGTCACTACCCTCGGTGCTTTTCCCCATCTTGGGACTGAATAAACTCTTCTTCTACGACTTGATAGAAAGATGAACGAATATTTTTACATTCAAACTTCCAAGTCACAGAATCAGTTTCACCTAAGGAAAACATGTGTGTAACTCACAGGTGCCATCCATCAAAGACAGCCACCACTTGCCTCTGAGTCTAGGAGGAGATGCTTATCAGTTTCCATGTTGAAAAGTGGAACTGTTGAGTTTACTCCTTCCTTAGAATAAACATTTAATTCATCTGGGAGGCATGACACTTGACCCCAGAAAGTCAATAAGAAACTCTGAACTGTTTGCCCTGGGTTCACCTTGTCCTGGACACCTCAGGCCACTTCTCCCTATTCCCAAAAGTGACTGCCCCCACATTCACCCTCTCACCAAGCAGGGATACAGATCCAAAGAAAATAAAACCAAAGCCCCAAACCCCCACCTCCAGGACTCCAGAGCTATGTCCCCAAGTTCTCACAGGACTGAAGTAAAACCTCTACCATGCCCTTGTTCCACCAGCAAGTCCCATTCTAAACAAGCTCCTCTTGCCAACTGCACACTTGTTTTTAAGATCAACACCATTACCCAAGCCCACAGTTTCCACAAATCAGATACATTTACTCTCACACTCCACTCGCCTCATCCTCACCAGTGAGTTATTCAACAAACCCTGTCTCCAGCCCAAAACCAAAAGCCTGTTCCATCTAGTGTTATTGTTTCCTCCTGGCTTCTGGGAAACAAACCCTCACTTCTAAATAAAACACCTCAAGGCGGGGTCTCAAGCTCACACAGCTACAGGGACGGTACAGTGTGTAGGAGGAACAATGCAGGTTAGAGAGGGTTTAAACCCAGCAAAGACAGGGTATGAGAAGCAACCTTTAGTAGATGTCAGTGTCTAGGAGAAAACAGAGGCAAACTCAGAACCCATGCCCCTTCAGAAAACAGTAAGTGGCTCTCACAGCTCCCTCCAGAAACAGAGTCAAGGTGTTACAAGTATTATCAGTCACAAGAATGAATGGAAGTTGAGCTATTTTAATGGGAAACGTCCTTCTTTTCAATAATTGCCAACTTTTAAGAAATGTTTAAAGTACAGTATCAACCAAAGCATAACTCTGAGACACACTAGCCTCAGGACTGCCAGTTTCTACTTCTGGTTTTACCTGCAATGGAAAAAATAAACAAACAAACAACAAACAAACCATGGTGACTTGCATAGCAGGGGTTCAAGCTCAGACGTGTGTGTGACCTCAGACCTGGCATGCTGTTATGAGGCTTTCAGTCTCTCCTTCTGCAGAGCGGGGCTAGCAGAAGAAGGTACTCCAAGTGGATGTGAGTATTAAATGAGCTGACATAGTATGGCTTGCTTAAGGCCAGATTCCTTTTAGCTTCTTAAGACAGGTCTCATGTATCCTAGGCTGGCATCAAACTCCCTATGTGGTTGAGGATGACTCTGAACTTGTGGCCCTCCTCCATCTCTCAAGTACTGGAATTACAAGTGTTGACTAGTACATCTGGCTTGAGCAATGCTAGGGATCAAACCCAGGGTTTTGTACATGTTAGACAACACTATCAACTCTACCATATCTACAGCCCAAGACCTGCTTTCCATGCATTGTTTTAGCCTTCACCCTGTCTTACTTCTTTCCCTGGTTCTCACCTTGCATACTCCACACAGTCAAGGTACGTTACTGGGTCTGACCTTCCTGTTTTCCCAGGTCTTGGATGTTCTCCTGAGACACAGCATTGCAAATGTGAAGTCCAATCCAGTGACTGCAAATGTGTCCAGTCAACACTGTACTCACCCTGGCCCCTAAAGAAAACCTACTGCCTCATCTTTACTAACACCACCCCCTATTTCCAGAATGCTGCCCATCTCACAACTACACATATGTCAATGATAGCATCAAAATGACACCTCTTTCCAAGGCCGGCCAAACAGCCACCTACTCAATGGTGTTGGATTGATCTTATCTCTCTAGACCTTCTGGCCAAGATAGCGCTCTTCTTCTTACAGCAGATGTGTAATTCCCCTCAGGAACACCTTCACATCTGATTGGTTTTTCCCAAGTTTCATGCTTGGCCCAAGGACAGGGGGGCTTGCTGAGCATTCAGTACATGAAGAACAAAGAAGCACAACACGAAGGAGCCAGGATACAGGGAATTTTTATCAATAAGGATAAAGACAGCAGGTGAACTCTTTATGCCAACAGTTATCCCCCTTACCCTTTCATTTTCCTCTTTCGGATAATACATGGAGTCACTGTCCAAACTTCCTTCACATGCTTCAGGTGTGAGCGGGTAGGTATCCTGCTTGCCTCTTCAACTGAAAGCAGCCTCCTTATTCAAATATTATCCTCATAAACAGAGCTCTAAGGACTCCTTAATTCATTCAAATTAGTCAGCCCCACCTTTGATGTTGGTGGAGCTCAGGAAAGCCCACATTAGTCCTTTCAATCTGATTCGGAAAAAAAGGCAAAAATTCTTGTACTAAGACAAGAAATTGGTGGGAGAAGGAGAGAGGTGGAAGCTTTTTGTGGAATGACTAAAATTCATGCCAAAAAAAAAAAAAAACCCAAAAAAAAACCTGACAAAATACTCATTGAAATTAGCAACTATTCAATAAACAAATTAAGGCTAATTTCCACAATACCTGGAACAGAACACTTTTTTTTTTCCCTAACTGCTGATTAGGAACCATTAGCAAGTTTTGAAATCAATTTAGTAGATAGAGATCAGAATTTTTAAATAAAAATTGAATAGAAATTAGCAAGCATTACAGTATAGTCTAGTGAAACCTGTAATTCAGCTTCATTTCTAACCTGCATGTGTGTAAGTGTGTGTAGCAGACCACAATGGGAAATGTCTGTCTGTGAGTCAAGAGTCTTTTGAAAACACTGACACTGGTATTTACGTTTAACTAATGTTCTGTCTCCAGAGCCAGCTGCTCTATTCCTCTCTGGACCACACTCAGAAGATACTTAACTCTAACCCCTGTTGCCCACAACAGCTCAGATCCTTCCCTTTGAAAAACCACACGAAAAATACCATTGAATCCACTTGTCCCTCGCCATTTTTCCTCTTTGAAAAACAAGGTAAGAATTACTCCGGATAACCACTTGTCCTTTTTCTCCCTACTCACTATTCCTAGGCCTAACTGTCTTGTCTAAGTCCCAGGAACCAAGAAAAGAGATATAATTCAAGAGCTCCAGCATCCTTGATGACATCCACTGAGAAGAGGCACTACCTCAGGACAGTAGCTGACCCCATGACATTTTCACTCAAATGAATAAGAGTGAATAAGATTCAGAGCCCCTGTATTCCGAAGCACTGTCCCTCACACATTCCCCTCGACCATCCCCCATAGGATGAATGCTCCAAACAGCATCCCGGCCTCCGCATCACCAACCCCCACACCTTCCTTTATTCCATCCGTCTATTTCTTATAAAACTCAAGGTTATGTTTTCAGTGGTTGGATCAATAATTCTTCCGTCAGCAAAAGCAGACACAAAACCTAGAGCAATCTTGTTTTTCAATGGCAGCTATGCTGCCTTGTAACCTCGGATGGCCAATGCCGGCTTTCATAGGTCACCAAACTGCCCAGTCAACACGTGTTCAGACTGAACAGTTCCTTCAGTGGCCACTCAAATTCAGCCCCTAAAATGGGGTTTAAAAAAAAAAAAAGTTTACTTTAGACTCTATACATTTTCCAAAAAGGTTGTTCACATTCTTTTCACTGCCATTTTTTTTTTTTCTTTTCCTTTCGTCTTTTGGTTTTTTGAGACAGGGTTTCTCTGTGTAACAGCATGGCTGTCCTAGAACTCGCTCTGCAGACCAGGCTGGCCTCAGAGATCCTCCTGCCTCTACCTCCCCAATGCTGGGATTATAAATGTGTGCTACCACCACAGGGCTTGTCCACATTCTTTCACTTCTGACAGAAGCACTGCCTAGTACTCTATTTTCACTGTCCAGTTTTTAGGAGGGCACACTTGCCACAAGAAAAAAATCAGAATAAAGGGCTCAATTAAACAAGTGTTTGAGTCCCACATTAATGCAGGATTCCTCACTGTGATGGAAATAAGCAATGAATTAAAATATTCTTCCCCAGAATAGAAGTATCTCCCTTACCTACTCACAAAGGAGAAAGGAACTGAACACTGAAAAGAATGCAATAAATATTTGCTGAGGGGGCTGGAGAGACTGCTTGGTAGTTAAGAACACTGGCTTTTCTTCCAGGGGACCTGGGTTCACTTCCCAGCACCCATATGACAACTGTCTATAACTCCAGTTCCAGGGTACCTGACACCTTCATACAGACATAAATGCATGCGAAACACCAATGCACATAAATTTTTTAAAAATTAAAAATAAATTAATAAATATTTGCTGAAGTTACTAAGTACAAGCTACAGTCGAGTGTAAAAAGAGGGAATCGGTCATAGAGTACATTATCAGGAGCACAGCAGTGCAATTATCAGCATAGAGATGAAAACAGGGCAGGGTGTACCAAATAGTTTCCTCACCTAGTGTGTCTTCTACCTGTCTCCCATCCATGTTTAGGGACCTGGTATCAAGATTGTTATCTTCTTCATGTCATCCCCCTTTCTTAAATGGCAAGGTCCCTTTACATAACATAACATAACATAACATAACATGCAGTCAGTCATCCATCCAGTCTCTCAGAATTAAAAAAAAACAAAAAATCAAAAAAAAAAATCCCTGTTGCAGAAAGAGGGCTCTGCAGTTAAGAGCATAGAGTGCTGCTACACAGGACCCAAGTTTGGTTCTCAGTATTCATATTAGACAGCCCACAACCAACTATAATCCAGCTCCAGAGGATCCGATGCCATCTGCTGGACTTTGCAGGCACCTACACTCATATATACACACACACACACACACACACACACACACACACACACACACACACACAGAGAGACAGAGAGCAGAATTAAAAATAAAATAAATCTTCTTTAAAATTTATGCAAAAAAAAAAGTATTGGTTTTATGGTCTAGTATTGGGTTAAGTGTGTAAGATCCACAAAAGATAAGTAAGACACAGTCCTTGCCTCCAGAGCAGCCAGTGGGACAACGGGAAAGGTTTGAAGTCAGTGAAAGGGAATGCTCACATGGAAAGAATAAAAGGGAAAAATGAATAACTTTCAGTCCTTTATCTTGAAGAAACGAATCAAGGCCCAAGAGGAAGAGTGAGGTTGATACAATGCTGTTAAAAGCAAGCGGGACATATTCTCCCTTGCTCTGAGATTCCTTTGACTTCTGAGGGGTCTGGCTTTCCCCAAAGAAAGGGAAAGGTGTGAGAGAGCCATATCAGTCAAGGTCAGGCCTTAGGGTGTGGGTGGAGAGCTGGCCTGACACCCATCAGGACATCTGTGCTATGGTGGCTGTACTTCACCCTCTGCCCCCAAATACCCTTCAGCTACTACATGTATTCCCACAGAACTTAGAAAGAGTGAAATTTGAAATGACTTTCCCAGTCACTGAAATAAAAGCCAAACACCCAAAATAAACAGTGAAGCAACCAGAATGGGCAAAGTGAAATGTTGGTCTGAGACCGAAAACCTCAAAGTCAAACAATGCAGCGGTGGAAACTTTGGCAAACAAAGCTCTCAGGAACAGGGAAGATACTCACAAACAAGCTCAGATTCCCAGCGCTGCCTGGGAGAGTGGTTTTGAGTATTAGTGGAGGGTGAATGTGTGTGCTCATTTTTATCAAGGAGCTGAGCTTTCTTCTCCCTCCTGCCTCTCCCCCTGCCCCCGCCCATGCAGTGGTGATGCAGGGGCTTGAACCAGTGGGCTACATCCACTGTCTCTTTTTTTTCTTGGTGGGTCTCTTATTAGTTAGTTGGGGGGGGGAGCAAAACCACCTTCCATCTCAAATAAAAGCCAGGGTGCATCAGCCAAACCAAATCCATGAAGTTCTTGTTCTTTTCAACAGACTCACTAAACTGTCCTTTGCAAAAAAGACAAACCCTAATTTGGGGTGTCTGATTTTTTTGTTTAATGGGTGTTGGTGTTTTCCATGGGTGTTGGGTCCCCTGGAACTGGAGTTACAGACAGTCGTGTGCTGCCCTGTGGGTGCTGGAAATTGAACCCAAGTCCTCTGGAAAAGCAATCAGTGCTTTTAACCACTGAGACACCTCTCCAGTCCTTGGCTCTTCTGATTCGTAAACTAGCAGGACAAGCAAGGGCAGTCTATCACCTGGCTTTCTAAAAAAGAGGTCAATTTTCCCCTTGGATCTTCTGAGCTAGAACTGGCCACGGGGAGGGAGGGGGGGAGAAAAAGCACCAACTTTTCATTCCAAAAGATCAAAGAAGGCATTTTGTACCAGGAAACCTAATTCCAAATCCTCATTTCCAGGAATAAAGCCACAGTGTCCAAAACTTGCTTGGGAAAATACCACTGGAGACTCTGGATTCCAATTAAAATCTCGGATGGCTTCCTTTCCCAGCCCCCCCCCCAGCTTACTGTTGTTAACGCTTTACCCAAGGGCTTCTCTCACTTGCAGCACCCCTAGTCCTGAGCGGTCACTTCACCCACCGCTGCTTTAAACACACAAAAGCGCGGAAAGGCTTCATGACTGCATTCTGTGCCCCATCCCAGGGACCAGATACACAAAACAAGGTGACACTGAAAAGTGCCAGCTGCAGTGCAGCCCATGCCTCTCAGGAGAAACCCCAGCAAAGCCCAAGCTGCCCCTACACTCATGCTATGGGGAATAAGGGTGTAAGAGCAGGAAACAGAGAAGGGGCAATGCCTCAACCTTACTCAGTATAGCAATCAGCTTTAAAGTGATTGATTACCCATGGTTTTGTCAACCAGCCAATGGTAAAGGGTGTCTCCTTCATGCAAGGCAGCAAGCTATGGGCTACAGTCAGCAAAGTGCAATGAGATATTCCCCCCAAGTAATCATTATGCTAATTACTATGTTTAATTTTCTTTATCGTTTCATAGAAAAACTGTGTCATGTCTGTAGCTTACAAAGTTTATAACTAAAATAAGCACCCATGAATTCAATACCTAATCAAAAAATCTGAAGTGACCTTCGTCCTTTTGCCATGTTTCTGCAGCACACCACATACCAGGTAATCCCTACCCCGCAGTTAAGGGTACAAGTAGGATTCTATCTGTAATCCTTGTTTCCTAATCAATTAGCTGACTGCTTCTTAAAAGATAGTGTTTTTAAATTACTGTTGGGTGTTTTTGGTTTTTTTTTGTCATTCTTGTTTTTTTAAGAAAAATATTAAAGGGGGTTGGAGAGATGACTTAGAGGTTAAGAGCATGGCTGCTCTTCCAGAGGACCCAGGTTTGATTCCCAGCATCTACATGGCAGCTAGCAAGGGCTATACCTGCAGTTCCAGGGGATTCAATACCCTCTTCTGGCCTGCACAGACACTGAATAAGGTATACAGACATAGCTGCAGTCAAAGCACCCCTAAACACAAAATAAAAGTAGATAAACCTCAAAAAGAAGAAGCACAATATTAAATAATTAGAGGTAAGTGAGATTGAGCCACAGCAAACAAGTTTGCCAATCACTAGTAACCACAGCCTGGGACATATTCTGGAGCTGCACTGAATCCTGCATCACATACTAACTCCACAGCCTTAGTCTGTCAAGCCTCAGGGACCTACTGGAGAAGAGTACATGTTAAAGCATGCAAAGTGTTCATACAGAGGTGGTCATGCTGTGTGGCTCATACTCAGCACATCCCATCATCCCATCATTAACTCTACATGAACATATCAAAGGGTTTGCCCCCCCCCACTGATGCTTTGCTTCTCCATAATTCCTAATGAGCTGGACATGAGATTTGATCACACAAAAATGAATCATGATAGAAGGATCCAAGGAGCCAAGCCAACCACGGAAGAGCGATCGGTCCCAGCACTGACTCCTTCTTTACTTTATGACCTTGGAGAGCAAGATCGTTTTTCAAATCCATTTCTGTCTTGTCTCTCCCTAGGCTCTGCTGACCACTCCATCCAACCTTAAGAAATACCTACAAGCTTATTGTGACCAAGTCACAGTCCAACCTTGGGAAGACAAGAAGCTTGGGTAAGATATCCTCTGTTTACCACCTCAGTCATTGTCACCCGTTGCATGAGTACAGGAAGAAAACTTGGTAAATTGCCAGTTTGGAGGGGAGGGCACTCATTACAATGCTATTAATCAAATTAAGTTCCTCACTCCTGAAACGCATTACACTCCTGAATATGGCATTTTAACTCTGCATCCTTAATATTCTCTGTAATTACTTAGCAATTACAAGAAATTTATTCAGATTCAAGTGATCACTTCTAGTCCAATGTGCAAAAGTTGTAAGACTATTATTTCAACCAAGTTTGATCTAAAACCACTCTCTGTTTCAAACAAAACTCAGCAACACATTTGAAGAGAGAATACAAACCCAGTGCATGCCCATGCCAGTCCTTGATCTTTGCCGTCTAGCCGGTGTTTATCTCATCATCACTCATCGCCTTTGAGGGTTCGCATATACCATGGCAGCAGAGATGCTACAACCCCATTACAAAAGCCTCAGAACACTTCCATTCATGAACCCCAGGACAGAAAACAAAAGTACCCAAATCACAAAACAAGGGATTTGATCTTAGGATGGTAATCCAGATCCTATCCAGACTTAAAATAACCTTGTGACCACACTGTCTCCATGAGTGACATGGGTGAGGCCTGGGTTTCAGACTTAAGCAGTGTGCCAACTGTAGAGCTGCATGGCAAGGCAGCCTCTGAGGTCAGCACAAGTCTAGTGTCTGCCGCCTGCCCAAGCCTGGGCCCCTGGCCAGCAACCCACCTCCAGAGACTAGTGCCAGGACATACTATAGTGTTTCCATTTAAGGCCCGCCACTTGGATCAGCCCATCTCTGAAGTTTCTTAACACCACCTTTCCAGGAAGAATTTTTTGGGGAAAAGGGAGGTGGTGTCTATTTTTTGCCACCGCCTTCCCTTGGGCTGTCAGAGCAGTCTGCCTCTCAGGAACAGGATTCTTTAAAATCACTGAGTTGTGTCTCAATTTTGGGGATTTTTTCCCCAAAATTCTATACATAAATACATATATATGCAATTACATTAAACATGTATGGGACCGCAGACGTTTCCCATCATCTCACACCATTCACAAAAAACCACAAAGAAGAAAAGCCAATAAAGGGAACAAATCCACTGCATTACAGTCTGCCTCTCTCCAAACACCAAATTAATGGCAACTTTTTAACCAACACTTTTCTTCTGCTACAAAATGGTTGGGTTTTGTTTTTTGCCCCCCCCCCCACCGCGCGCGCCCCTGCCCCAAGTAGCTTCCTTCACAGCTCCTCTGCCCTGCAAGGGTTGCTCAGAACTCCAGGTGTAAAAGGAGGTAGGGAAGGGTGGGAGACGTATCTGGCACAAACTGGACAGAGCCAAGCCAGTTTCTGAACCAGACGGAAGTCCATGAACGCAGTGGCCCCAGAGGCCCACAATTCTCCCCAGCGCGCCCAAGGTTCTAGCCTCACTGTTTTGGTTAGTGTGGAAGGGTTTTAAACTTGGCAAAGTACCCGGCAACATCTGTAACCACATCTGCCTTCTGGGGATCGGAAGATGAATCCCACATTCCTGGCTTTGAAGCTGTTTGAAACTGCAGCTAGGAAGGACAGAGGGAGGGAGGGAGGGAGAGAGGGAGGGAGTTGAACAGAGTTTATTGGCTGTCTCTCCAGCAGAAAATTCCTCTTGGAAGGGATGGATATTTTGAGGGTGGGGGTGACTCGCCAATCTCTTCAGTCTGCCAAGCTCAGCTTGGAAGGTGAACCCGGGGCCGAGAGGCCAGATCGATTTAGAAGTCCGAGGTACACACCCTGCAGGAGTTCACCCTACGCACACCCGAGCACACCCGAGACACCCGAGCCCCCAGCTCCAAGCCTCTGCCCTCCCCGGATCCCACCCGCAGCAGAGGCCCTAAGCAAGACAGTTTCGTTCCACCGCGGCTTCCCCCTGTCGAGAGGGCACGCAGCTTGCGGGAGAAAGAATGAAAGCGAGGGGGAGGCACCGAGACGCCCACCCTCCACCCCCGATCCCGGCATCGCCTCCGACTAGGTTCCCTCCTCCCTCTGTCCTCCCGGTTCCGGCGGCGCTGCCGGCGACCTGTCCTCACCTCTGGTCCAGCGTCGGCCGGGTGCTGAACCCGGGGAGGCGGAGAGCGCGAGGCGGCGGGGCGCTGCAGGGCGGCGCGGGAGGCGCGGGGCGGGGCGGGGCGCTGCAGCCGGCGAGGAGCCCGGAACTCCGCGGGCCGCGGACGGGCGTCCCCGGCGGCGGCGGTGGCGGCGGCGGCGGAGCGCAGAGCGGCACGGCACGGGGCGGGAGGCTGGCGGCCACGGGGCCGGGACGCACGCAGGCTGGCGGCAGGCACCCGGCTGGAGCCGGGAAGACGACTGGCGCGGGGAGGGAGGCGGAGGGCGGGGAGGAGGGCGGAGGAAACTTGCGGCGACGCGGGGATCGGCCGGGGGGCGACGGGGAGCCGGCGGCGGCAAAGTTCCCCCTGCGCTTGGGGGCGGCGGCGGCGGCGGCGGCGACCGGGAGCTGGAGCGGGAGGAGCGGGAGGAGGAGGAGGAGGAAGTGGCTGCGGAGCGCTCGGCCAATGAGTGTCTGGAGCTGTGATTAACCAGGCAGCAACACATCATTTCCTCCCGGCGCGGATCCAGGGAGTCGGGAGGGAGAGGGCCGGCGGCGGGGCGGGGCACTCCTCGCGCCCCCTGCAGGCGCCCGGCCCTGGGGAGTCCGCCAGCCTAGCCGCACCCGCCCGACCCCCGACCCCTCGGGCCGCCCGGGCTGCGGGCTGCTACCAGCAGGGCTGGCGGGACACGGTGTGGGGGGAGGAGCGCGGCGCGGCGCGGGGAGCGGCCAGGTAGGCGCGGGCGGGGCCGTCTGGACAGCTCCCGGGGCGCGGGGCGGGCGAGCGGCAGGCAGCCTGGCCAGGGACTGCTGGGGCTCCAGCACTCATCTCCAACCCTGCGTTGTCAGGCGGAGGGGTGGATGTTCCATGCTCCGCCTTGGCCAGGCCACCGCTGCCCTGCCTGCTGATCCCCTTCCACTCTGCTCCTTTCCTCGCAGGGTCTGGGGTTATGCAAGCGTTTGCCATTTTCGCAGTCTGCTTCCTTGGTAATAAAAATAAGCAAGTTGGGGGGAGGGGGCTTCTGCAATATCCCGCCCTGTCCTAGGCGCCATGGGAGCTTACAGTGGGAAAGAAGGAACATTCCCCGCCGCAGAGAGGCTGACAACCTCGGTCCTTGGATACACAAAAACACCCCAGTGTGCTAATATTATCCGGAGCATCAAAAAAGGCATGCAAGGATCAAATTTTGCATGATGCCCGCTTAGTGTGTGGAAGCACCAAGCCATTTTCTCTGCCCTCTACAAGTTTATAATGTACAAGTCTATCACAAAGCAAAGTAAAGCCGTGACACCGATAAATGGGAAAAACACAAAGTATTTTTTATCCCTACAGGTCCCTTCATGCAGAGGGCATTTATTGGGTCGCTGCCGCAGCACTGCAGAAGGTTGCAAAAGAAATGGAAGATCTGGCCTTTGCAGGAGTTTGCAGTCGGGCTAGCAACACAGAATGTACGAGGAACACCTAGAAAATAGCCTTCAGGTGTTGTAGAAGAAGAAAAAACAAGAAGCTTGTTGGTTCTTTTGTATGTTTGGATCATTCGTTAGAAGGACCTTGTAGTTATATTTGGTGGAGATCGGGAGAGGAAAGTCCAGGTCAGATCAATGCAAGAGTACCAATCTGTATCCTGCTCAATAAAACAATACAACATAGCCCTCGGTGATGCTTACCTTAAGTGTCATCCTTTGCTGCTCACTGTTTTTGACCTTGGACACACTTTTAACCAGAGGGAAAAATATCAGGCAGTGGTTGTAAGGCGCCAATGCAGCTACCTCTTCAAGCTGTTGTATGATTTTAGTCCTCCAAACATTCACAACCCCTTCCGTGAGGTCAGGCACCAGGTTTGATTGTGTTTGTCATATATCATGCCTGGCAGAGTTGTACGTGTGAATGTTTAATAAAGGCTTTCGGAAAGGTAGAGAGGTGAATTGAGGAAGCTTGACCTGCTTTGGACAGTTACTCGCTGTGTTCTTACTGTGGCTAGCTCAGTGTGAGACAGTCTGACAGCTCTCTCCTGTGTTCTAAGGGGCTGTATGGGAGGGAGGACTCTCTGTAGTACTTGTGGCTTTGTGCTGTAACTTTGTGTGTGCATGCCTTTGTGTACAGTAAGAGAACAGACTTACGATACAGCTTTTCACACAAGCCCTGTGCACACAGGGTGCAATTCTCTGGCTTAGGAACCTTACTCCAGGATGTCTCAACCTTGGCACTACTGGTACTTAGAGCTGGATAATTGGTTTGCCATTCTATATGTTGAAATATATTTAGCAGCATCCTTGACTCATTAGACAACTCCATAGGACAACTCTCCCATCACAATAGTGATAACCAGATGTCTCCTGAGTACAAAATCACCCTCTTGAGAATCACTATCTCCACCTCAAGAGCCAACCCACTGATTTAACCCTGGTGGGGGAAAAAAAAATCACACCCTTAAAGTAACTTGGAGGAAATGCATCTTCTGTCAGTCTAAGCTTCTCCAATCTCAGTCATATGTTTCAGGGAGCCTGACTCCTTAATTAACTGCCTGCTGCATTGTGAATTGGCATCTTCTCTGTTTTCTGCATATCCTCCTCCTTTACGCCCAGATCAACATGTTCATTTCTAAAAAGTCAACAGATTTCAAAAACTATTAGGAAATAGGGTCTTGAGCAACACAAGAGTCCTGTATGCTATTTTTCTATAAAATGTGGGGATTTATTCCATAAGATTTTGCAGGCAGCCTCATTTTTGTAGTTAAGCTTTTAATCCTACAAATAATAACCACATCCTTCCTACATTGGAGAGTATAAGGAATATATGCCAGAAATTGTAATGTTTTCAGTTCTTTTCTTTTAAAATATTTAGATATCTGAATTGAGTCACTTGTATCTTGAAGCCATTTCCTGTTGGTTCCAGAGTTTACATTTTAGGATGGGATAGAAGAACATGTTTTATTTAAACACATCAAGCAGGCATCAGTTTTATTAGGCTTACCAACTTCCCAAAACAAATTCTCTCAAATAGTATTGGTGAGGTGCTCCAGGACTGTGTTAGTAAAGATCCTGACACTTCTGCAGTTCAACTTCTAACGGGTTCTAGGAGAAAAATAAAGGCTAACGGTTGAAGCAATGAACAGATTCTGATAGCCTGTTCAATCAGGCGTAAGCATCTAAAATCTGGTAGGCAATCAAAAGAAAAATGACCAAAACCCACCTCTTCCTCTCAGGCAATGTTATCATGTTTGCAATGGGGATGACCATTTTTGCTCAACATGATGTTCTCATTAAAGAGAGTGATTTTAAGTGTTGGGTTGATCATTTGTCCATGTTTCGTTTGGTTTCATAGGTATGAACATACACAGAAGAGCTGTTATCTGAGCTAGTGACTATTCCCATTTAAGTTGATCACTGAGTCCGGCTTAACTTTCACAGGGCCAGGGAAAGAGGGTTGAGGGTTCCCCTGTGGTTTGAGGAGAAATGAGTCCAGCATCTGTTGTCTCTTCGGCACCAACCCCAGGTTCTCCTAATCCAGGAGATTTGTGCCTTTGTTGTAATTGCAATGTTTGAAAAGAAAGTCATATTAAAGAAGTTAATTAATACCATGAATACTCTGGATCATGGCCATTTTGTTACGTCTAATGTATGCCTAATGGCAGTGACATTTTAATAAAAAATAGCATAATTGGCAATCCATAGGAATTTTCTTGCCTTTTAAAGGTGTCTGTATATCATTCAAGTATGAGGAAAACTGACCCAGTTAATCATAACTATTTATGGAGAATGATAAGTTAAAAGGCCTTGAGATAGGAAATTTAGTCCTAATACTATGGCAGAAAAAAAATGACAAAACTAATACTATGATCTAGAGATGAAAATGACTTGATCATGAGAGTGGGAGACAGAAGAGAAACTCAAGCTAAAAATGGCCACTAAATATGGTCAACTTAGCACTTTCCTTCTCAAATGGAAACCATGAAAATAGTCAAGAACATTGTAAACAGTGAAAATTGTCAAGAACATAGTTTTTTTATTTAAAATTTCCAGGTATATCTATGACTCATTAGTTGTGTATTTCATGAATGTGTAGGCCAGCTACTATATTCAATAAAGTGTGAGTACTACATAGGACATTGTCCTGAAGCTGTCCATTGTTCAAATCAGGCATTGATACAATCCCTCCTGGCACACCAGTGTATAACATGGGGCCAACTGTGGTAAAAAGTGTTGCAAAGTCTTAGAGGAAAGATTGTTTATTAAACCATGCTGAGGCCTTTGGAAAAGATCTGTTAGTGCTCACCCACATCAGTCCTGAAATATTTATTTTTACAAGAATTAAATAGTGTGTGTGTGAGAGAGGGGGGAGGGGGGGGGGGAAGAGGCTGGTCTAGAACTTCTTGAGCTCAGGGGACACCTCGCCTCAACCTTTTTCCCAGTCACTTAGACTATAGGTTCATAGCACCACCAAGATAAGAGTTAAATTGCTTTAATTTATGAATTAATTGAAAACAAGAGTAAATGAATTCTTGTTTTAGAAATAAAATTACTTTCCAAATAGAAAATTAGAATAAATGATAATTGATTTGAATTGACTATGTAAAACTTGTCCAAAAAATGTTCAAAGAATAATCAAATAAGGGGGAAACAGAATGGAATTATTCACAACACATATTCAAAAGTATTACAAATTTTAATGCAAAAAAACTTACAATCAATAAAATGGACCCTCTAATTAAAAGTCAAATTTGACAAAAGTCAAAATGATAATATGTGAGAACTAGAGATGTTTATCCTTTAAGAGCTAGAGAAAAGGTAATAGGGGCAGAGTGATGCATACATTTAATCCCATCACTTGGGAGACAGAGGTAGGATCTCTGTGAGTTCTAGGCCAAGCTGGGCTACAAAAGCAGTTTCAGGACTACACAGACAGACTCTGTCTCAAAATAAAGAAATAAAAGTGAATGACTTAGTGAATAAATAAGTACTGAAAAGGTAATACAAATAAAATAGTCCATGCAATTAATTCACAGCCTTTGTCAGTAATTAAGCATGTTTCTGTTGACAAAATTGATTTAATAAAGCACACAGTTGCTGAGGAAATTGCAAACTGGAAAACAACTTATAAAAGATAATTGGGTAATGCATATCAACATCTTAAGACTATTTATACCCCTTGACACTATAGTTATACCTCAAGAATTTATGCTAAGAAAATAATAAGCATCAGATCCAAAAGAATTTGCATAAAAGAATAACTATCATCTTACAATGTTGGAGATTGCAACAATAAGTTCTAAGTTGAAGATACAATAGCAGAGCTAGCATTTTGACTCCATCACTTCATTAACATCTCTTCTCACAGAGACCCAAAGGACAAATGAGCAAGAGGGAGATGACCCAACAGACAGTTTCCTGAGCAAGCATAAGGACCCTAAGCTCAGGTCTCAGCATTCCATCAAGAGCCTGGTCCTGGAAGCCCAGCACTGGCCCAGCAGAGATAGGAAGATCACTGGCGCTCATTGACCAGCAGTCTAACCAATATTCGAGTTTCAGATTCAGGGATATTCCAGTTCAAATATTACGTGTGCTGTGGGTGGTGGCATACACCTTTAATGCCAGCCCTAGGGAGGCAGAGGCAGGCCATTGAGGCTAGCCTGGTCTATGTAGTGAGCTTCAGGACAGCCAGTATTACATAGAGAGGCCCTTTCTCAATAATAATAATAATTACAGTGGAGGGCAACAGGGGAAGATACTGTAAACACACACACACACACACACACACACACACACACACAATTTTAGAAAAAACTTTCAGAAAATTGAGTACCTCTCTCTCTCTCTCTCTCTCTCTCTCTCTCTCTCTCTCTCTCTCTCCTTTCCCTTCCTCCCTCCTCCTCCTCCTCTTTCTCTGATTCTTTCTCTCTGTGAGTCTTTCTCTCTGAGGCAGGAGAATTGCTACAAGTTTGAGGTTAGTTTGGGCTACCTAATAAGTGGCAGGCAAGTCTGGGCTACAGAAGGCATGTCTCACCATGTGGAGACAATACCTTCTGCCCACCAGCAATGTGCTCCCTTATCTTTCTTTCCAGATCTCTGTGTTCCGATCATTCTATAGCATTACTTTAATAAGCAGAAATAATAAACATTATAAAAATAGAAATGCACATATTTTCAAAGGAACTGACAGTAATGGAACATAATCTCACTGGTGAGGAATGCATATGGATTTGTGTTTGTGAAGTGGGAGGTGCCGCAATGAGATAGATTCAAAGCTTTGGTTCGCACAGGCGCACACACTCTGTGCGTGTGTGTGTGTGTGTGTGTGTGTGTGTGTGTGTGTGTGTGAGCGTGCTCGCGTGTGTGCATGCGCTTGTAGAGACTCTGCTTGTAGGTCTCTTTCTTTAAGACAGAAATTGTTTCCCAGGGTGCTGCCGTCTTTGCTAGAGCATTTTAGACTCTCCTGACTGACCTCCTTGCATCCTTAAAGGCTAGATTCACTCAGTATTTTCGGAGGTTCTAAGTCTGAAGTTCCTAGAGTTTTTAACTTACTTCACTATGGTTAATGTTTCTTCATTGTCTAGATGTGGGCTTCAAAAGTCAGTCCCTTGAGTCCCTAGAATAAATGCAGTTAAGAAGATCAAATCAATTTCTTCATCAAATTAAACAACTACATTTTAAATTTCACTGTGGTAGAACTCTGAATCAAGGTGGCTTCCCATTTTTTAGAGAATATTTTTCCCCCTGGTTTTTCTCTGAGCATTTGCACTGTGAAGACATTGTCATAGATAAGAAATCAAATTAATTTTCTAAGGCTTAATGTGGCCCCAATTCTAACCATATCTAAAATGCAGGCACTTCCTTTTTATTAACCTACTTTTTTTTTAATGAAACTCTGGAGAGCAGCTACTGAGGTTAATTACATATAGTGGAGAACTAGCTGTGTGACCTTATGCGAGTAACTTCAGATTTCAGAGTCTCTGTTCTTCTCCTCTGGTGGGGAAACCACAGCTGCATCTTGGAGACTTGTCAGTTCTGAAAATCTCAGACTTTAATTGAATCCCTGCATTGGATCTGAGAGTAAAGAACTGAAGATTTCCATGAACTCAGAAAAAGCCCTTTGGACCCAGTAGGGTGAAGGCTCATGGAAAGGGCCACAGGACCAGTCTAGGTAGCCTGACCAAGACCAAATCATGTGGGTCTCACCAGTCATGAGAAGGAAAGGGATCGAATGGGTTAGCACCAGTAACTGAGTTCTTTAGTTCTATGCGAGACAGTCGTATTCCTTTGTTATCAAGGTTTTCGTCTTGATGTGGTTTTGTTGGTGGTGTTTAAAAAGATCATTCAAGGGGCTGGCTTGTACCACCATGCTTGCCTTGCTAGCTAGCACTTGTTCAAAGCCTTGGGTTCAATCCCAACACCAAAACACATGGACACATGAATGACATAAAGTATATAAGGACAAAAGGACAGACTGTAGTGAAGCAAGCACAAAGAACCATTTCCTCTTACTGCCAGATGCCATGTCTTCTTTCAGAAATGGTCTAGAAATAGGAACAATTACGTGTGTTTTCTTTTGCTTTGTCACAACTGGCAACATAGTATAAGCTCTTCTTTGCTTTTTTGGTTTTAGTTAATGTCACAATGTCTATGGATGCACACTAGTCACTCTTTGATATAACAGTCTTTTTTGTTGCAATAAAGTTATCACTCCCAATATTATTTTTACTCTGTCATCCTGATAGGGGGCTTGAGAACTGACAGAGATCTCACTCTGGTCCCATCCCTGCCAATTATCCTTGGAAAAGTTAGTCCCCACAACATACAGCTTTTCAAAGTTTCATAACTACTTAAGACAAGGCTGGGACTAGAATTTAGTTCTCCTAACCACCCTTTGGTGGTTTTACTCTCTGATTATGAAATTAAACATGTTGTAATTAAAAATGCCTTTTAAGTGGTATGTATTCTATGACCCAATTTTTTAGTTTTTTTTTTTAAACGACCGTGTATGCTGTGCATAAATGACTTTAGAAGGCTATGAACAAAGATGCTAACAGTGATAATCTTGAGATTATGTCAGTACAGCTACTCTTTGTACCTTGTGTGTGCAGGGGTGGTATTCATGTTTGGGTATATGCATACAAGTGCATACACTACAAATTGAGCCCTTGTGTGTGCTGGCAAGTATTCAACTGCAGAGCCACATACACCCCAACCTCTACTATTTTTTTTGTTTTGTTTTGCTTTGTTATGACAAGGACTCACTGTGTAGCCTTGGCTGGCCTATAATTCACTATAGACCAGGCTCGCCTCAAATTCACAGCATCCCAAGTGCTGGGATTAAAGGCATGTGCCTCTACATCCAGCCCCAAGCCACTTTTTAATAGAAATTTTCTTGGCCTGTAATTCCCTTTCCATTTTAAGATTTAGTGTGTGTGTGTGTGTGTGTGTGTGTGTGTGTGTGTGTGTGTGTGTGTGTATGTGTGTGTCTGTGTGGTGTGCTTCTTATTTTACTTATCGATCCCAGTTCTCTCTCCCTCCCATGCCCTCTGACCTCCCTCCCATCCTATCACACCCCACAACCCCCCTCCCCTGCCCCACTCCACAGGGAGGGTGATGCTTTCCAGGAGGGATTGATTTATTTGATTTTAAACCACGTATATGTGGGTTTGTGTGTAGGCATATGTATACATGTGCAGATGTCCACAGAAGCCAGAGACATTGGATCCCTGCAGCTGGAGTTACAGGCCTTGTGAGCTGCATAACATGGGTGCTGGGAATCTAGCTTTAGTCCTCTGGAAGAGCCATGCAGGCTCTTAACCACTGAGCCATCTTTCCAGACTCCTTGAACTATAATTTTTATACTATACACATCACCCACTTCAAGAGTACAATTTAAATGTTTATTTCACAGTCTTGAGCAATCATCACTGCAGATCAACTTAAAACCATCTTCATTGCCTCAAAGTGAAAACCTGTATATACTGGTGGTATCCTAGTGTATACCTTTTATCCTTGGTTTATATCTATTTTTTTCCACAATAGGTATTCATAAGAATAAATAAACCTGTTGGAAATTAAAAGTAAAAATAATGTCCTATGCACTTTAAAAATAGAGAAAACAATTTTTATTATTGTTTTATTTTGTGTGTATGGGTGTTTTTGTCTGCATGTATATCTATATACCTCATGCCTACAATGCTTGCAGAGGCCAAAAGAAGATGTTAGATCCCTCTGGAACTGGCAGTATAGTTGCTTATAAGCCAGCATGTGGGTACTGCAGATCAAACCTGGGTTCTCTGGAAAAGCAGCCAGGGTTCTAAACCACCAAGCCATTTCTACAGGTGCAAAGAAGAGCATTTCAAAGTAGGTAAAATTATTTGCTACATACGTGTCAGTAAATATTTGGTATAATTTTGCCTGAGCCTTTTGTATAAATAGTTACATATTATGTATAAGGACACATAGTTTCTGGCCTGTATTTGGAATATCTTTCCAAGTTATTAGGTATTCTTTTGAGAGAGTGGCTAAGATCTGTGGCTACACACAACTTTTGGGCACATCTCATTGTTTCTTTAGGATAAAATCCCAAGAGAATGAGCCCTTTCCAATAATGTGTTTGGGTTTTTTTTCTTTTGAGACAAGATATCACTACATAGACCTGAATGGCTTCTTATTCATTGTATAGAACAAGCTGGACTCAAACTTATAGTAATCTTCCTGTCCCTGACTCAGAAATGTTGAAATTACAGCTGTCTTTTACCATGCTTTGCTATACTGTCTCCAACCCTCTCCTGTCCTTTCCAATTGGGAATTTGTTGGCATTTGTTATTGTTGTAGTTTGGTTGGTTGGCTGGTTTTGCTTTTTGTTTTTGTTTTGAGGGGGGCTAGTTGATTTTTCAAGACAGGGTTTCTCTGTAGTTTTGGAACCTATCCTGGAACTTACTCTGTAGTCCAGGCTGGCATCGAACTCATGGAGATCCTACTGCTTCTACCTCCTGTGTGCTGAGATGAAAGGTATGTGCCATCCTGGCCCAGCCCAGTAGGAAAATTTTGAAGTTAACTGTTTTGATCTGGTTTTGTAGCAGATTGGTGGAATACCTGCCTGCCTCATGTGAAGCCTGAGACTCAATCCCAGTACCATGAACATTCCCCCAAAATTTATTTTAGTTTGAACTCATTTGTTATTACTAATGATGCTGGAACTTGTCTGTGAACCATTTGTGTGTGTGTGTGTGTGTGTGTGTGTGTGTGTGTGTGTGTGTGTGTGTGTTTCCCAACTAATGCCCTTTGCTTATTCTGTTGTGGTATTTGGTATTACTTTTATTAAGAATATTGAAAAATATTGAGGGTTTTTTGCTTACTAAGTAAGAACAAGGTAGAGACTCTAATCTATCAATAACTCTTGAATATTAGCCCTCCATCCTCAGAGTGGGACTGCTCATCTTCTTTGGAGGAATATTTTCTATTGTTGATGAAACTTCAAGGAACAAGGAAGAAGACCAGCTGCAACGTTCCTTACATTTGGATAAAGCAACTATATACTGACTTCATTGAAAATTCCTAAAATATTACCTGCCACTAATAATAGGAAAAATGGTACTAGATGATCTTAGGTTTACGTAAGTAGCTAGATATATTGTGTTCAGTTAAATTCAGTCATCTCCATATAACCCCAGTCCTGAGCCAAACAGTGCCCAATTAGGAAATGCACCAATCTCAATTCCACTTTCTCTTTGACAAATCTGAGTTTTTAAACTGCTAGGTGTGTTGGTTCAGTTCCTCTTAGCACTCTATACACAGCACAGGTACTCTAGCATCTAACACAGGGACCCAGTCTAAGGACCCATGGAGGAACTAAGTGTCTCACATTAACAGCTGAAGATGCTATTGACCTGTAAGAAGCCCCAGTTTCAAGGTGTGAACTCTAAAATCACCTAATTCTCTTTATAGCAGAGAAGAGCCTGGGATGGGAAAGGAATGGCCTCACAGCAAAGGGGAAGCAGTGATTCATCCAGCATATTTGGTGAAAGGGAAAGGAAAAAGTAATTTACTAAAGAAAATGACCATCCAAAAATTGTTCCCTGGTAACTCTAGACATGCTCTGATGTGTGTTCCACTGGAGAAGCTACCTTGCTTTTAAGAAGGGCTTGTGATTCCTGCTGACAAATTAAGTGTAGACTTGGTGACAAATGTCCAAAACCTGTAGTGACACATGCCTAAGATCCCAGCACCTGGGAGGTGGTGGCAAGAGGATGGGGAACTCAAAGTCTAAGCCACATAGCTATTGGGAGACTCACTAGACTGTGTGAGACCTTGTCTCAGAAACCATTAAAAAAAAATAAGCAGATTTTTTTTCTCCAGACAGGGTTCCTCTGTATTGCTTTGAGCCTGTCCTGGAACTAGCTCTATAAACCAGGCTGGCCTCAAATTCACAGGGATCCGCCTGTCTCTGCCTCCCGACTGCTGGGATTAAAGGTGTTGGACAATACCGCCTGGATATAAGACGATTTTTCATAAAGAATCGTCTGCTTCCACGAGGCTCTCATCCACTTAGGTGTTGGGTGTTGCACTATTCAGAACAGTCTCAGATAGTTGCTTTTTCAGAATAAAGCAAAAATTCTATTGTCATCACTATGAGACCCTTGGAACAAAATAAACAAAGGCTTAGAATTAATTTAATATAACCTATGTGATTTTTTTTTTATTTTCAAGAAATTGATGATTAGAAAATATGAAGCTGTGCATGGTGGTGCCAGTGTAATTCCAGCAGAGCTGGCTAGATCTCCAAGAGTTCTAGGCCAGCTTGATCTGTATAATGAATTCCAGCCAGGGCTACATAGTGAGACTGTCATAGAAGAAGGAGGGAAAGAAAAAAGGAAAAGGAATTTGTAATGCTATTATTCCTGTTTGGTAAAAGTTTCAAATATACACACGTGTTCTAAATATGTAAATGTAACAATATTGGTTTTAAATCAAGCTTTCTTAAATTGAAATGATAAGTGTTATATGAAAGTAATAAAAGTAGCATGTTCATTCACATTGTAAAAAAAATTAATAAAAATTATGTGCATACAAATTACTACAGATTGCAGGTACATACAAATGCACTTAGTATTAAGGCCAAGCATTAAAAACCTGGGAACTTGTAAAACAATTGGTAGGCTGTGTTGACGCATGGTGCTTCTCTACCTTTGCCTAGTAGGGATGTAGTTCTTTATTGATACAAGCCATACCTGCAACCAGGTGAATGGGAAATGGGTTTTTTCTATGTGCCCAGGAAGCAGGAGGTTAGGGATGTTTTAGGTACAGTGGGGGAGGGCACCTGCTGAGATGTCCATGTTCTTGTGTTCCAAGCAAAAGACTAGCAGGAGCACATGATGAGGTATTAGCAAACATGTATTAAGAAATAAAAAGATACTCCAGTGAATGAAAGTGGGCTAGTGAGCTGGGACATGACAGCTCAGAAGCACTGGGGCCAGCTGGGTGGTGGTGGCACACTCCTTTAATCCCAACACTCGCAGAGGCAGAGGCAGAGGCAGGCAGAGGCAGAGGCAGAGGCAGAGGCAGAGGCAGAGGCAGAGGCAGAGGCAGAGGCAGAGGCAGAGGCAGAGGCAGAGGCAGAGGCAGAGGCAGAGGCAGAGGCAGAGGCAGAGGCAGAGGCAGAGGCAGAGGCAGAGGCAGAGGCAGAGGCAGAGGCAGACAGATCTCTAGGAGTTTGGAGACCAGCCTGGTCTACAGAGCCAGTTCCAGGATAGCCAAGGCTACACAGAGAAACCCTGTTTCCCCCCCAAAGCGCTGGACGCAAAACCTTTTATAAGTCATTTACACAGCATCCACATTTCCCAGGCACAGGCAGGAAAGAACTACAGTCTTTTGTTGTTGTTGTTGACAGGGTTCTTTCATATATCAACTCTGGTGTCTCACTCCACATCCCTACCCTGATGATAGGGGTTGTCCTTCTGTATATATGTTTCTCTTATTGGTTAATGGATAAAACACTGCTTGCCCAATGAGACAGGAAGATAGGCAGGTCTAGAAGACAAGGAGAATTCAAGGAAAGGTAGGCAGAAGGAGCCTGACACAGAGTTTCCATGCTGCCAAAGGAGTAACAATGTGCCAGGACATTACCAGGTAAGCCACAGCCTTGTGGTGATATATAGATAGACAGAACTAGCCAATAAGAAGCCCTAGCCACCGGCCAACAGTTTCATACTTAATATGTCTCTGTGTGTTCATTTGGGGCTAACGTCTGCCGGACTAGGCTGGGACAGAAAACTTTCAGTAACACCCTGCTGCTGCAGGAAGTTGGGCAGTAAGGGCAGACAGCACAGCCTTCCCTGGGAAAGTCTCCAGAGAGAATGGGAGAAACAGAAACTTGAACCCACGTCAGTGGCATTTTTTTATTTTAACAGAATCACCCTACAATTTTTTTTAATTATCTGAGAGTTTTTATTTCTTCCTTTCCTTCTTTTTTCTTCCATCCTTCTTCCCTCCCTCATTTCCTGCATAGATTAATCTACCCAAGAATTGCTGTTTCTCTCTCTCTCTCTCTCTCTCTCTCTCTCTCTCTCTCTCTCTCTCTCTCTCTCTCTCTCTCTCTCTCTCTCTCTCTCTCTCCCTCCCTCCCTCCCTCCTTTGAGACAGGGTTTCTCTGAAGCTTTAGAGGCTGTCTTGGAATTTGCTCAGTAGACCAGGCTGGCCTAGAACTCACAGAAATCCAGCTTGACTCTGCCTCTTGAATGTTGGGACTAAGGGTATTCAAATACAACTTTCTGACATGGGGTTGAACTATTCTTAGGCACACTCCTGCCCCACACCCTGCCCTCTGACTCCCCAGGTCCATTCAGGGCTGTTAAAGCAATGGTCATTACTACTGCTTGGTGTTTTTAATCATTAGATACATCCGATGAGAGGTTAATATATTTGTTGCTGTGGAGTAGTTAAGCAGATTCTCTATGATTGCTAAAAATTATTTTTTTTAGGAAAGTATAAAAGAAACCCACATTGTTTTGAAAAACATGTTTTAAAAATAATTTTATAGACTGCAGATTTTGTAAATGATCATGTTAATTGTTGAGAGGGGGTTCCAACCTTGTTAATGTCCCCTTAGCATTAGGCTTTTGTTCCCCAGCTTTGAATATGCCATTTTCTCCCACAGACTGCATTTCTAGGGGTATAATTGCTGTCTCCATGTAAAAGGCAACTCATGTGCATAAATTTCCACGCACTGCAATGAGACTCTGCCTCCCCTCATTTTAATGCAGATGTGATCCAGAGGGTAGAGTTACACTCACTTCCCTGAGCAGATGAAACAGATTACACATTAAATATTGTCTTTGCAACCAGGTGCACAGAAACAACCAATTACCTAGACAGCTCATCACGTCCCCGTCTGTTTACCGCATTGTTTTTTGTTTTCTCTTTAAATATTTGTCGAATTATTCTGAGGCATTCATTTTCTCTGCAATGAACAGGATATGCTTATTAATAAAGGCCCCCTTTGTGTGATTCAGAAGCAGTTGACTCAGAGAAGCCTGCAAAACCACATTTGAAAGTTTCAGAACTGAACTTAAGTTGCCTTATAGACAAAGCTTTATCATTAGGAAGAGGAGATTGCTCCTGGGTCTTCCTGACTGATTGGCATGGAAACCACCAAGAGAAGAATGTGAAGGAGTGAGGGACGTCTCTGTTTGTCCTCTGGATTTTTTTTTATGTTATTAATCATAAAAAGATAGCATTCAGGCAGCTTTATCAAGTTTTGGATACTGTTAATAGCATCATTTTGTCTGTCCTCTCTTTTGAGACAATATTTCATTATGCAGACCCCTTCTCTTTTCCACTGGCCTGGAACTCACAGACACCCTCTGCCACTGCCTCCTGAGTCCTGGGATTAAAAGCATGCTACCAACAGCCCGGCCATTTTTTTTTTAAGGAAAATTGTTGTTCCTTTGGGTGTCTCATAAGTCTGAAATGCACACGAATACATGGGTTCTCCAAAACTTGTTTCTATTGATCTAGAAACTTCTAACATGAGTGGAGGAGGGGCTGTTTTAGCCCCAGTCATAAGCCTCCCAAGGAATCTGGTGACTCATAGAAACAAGCATATCACTTTGACTTCAAGGCTAGTGTGGTCTACATAGGAGTTCCAGAAAAGCCACGGCTACATGGAGTGATCCTGTCTTTAATAAAGAAAAAGGCAGTTGTGGTGGTGCATGCCTTCAATTCCAGCACTGGTGAAGTAGATGAAGGAGATCTCTGAGTCCCAGGCCAGCCTGGTTTACCCAGTGAGTCCCAGGTCAGCCAGCAAACTACATGGTGATACCCTTTGTCAAAAAAAAAAGAGGGAAAGAAAAGGAAAGGGAAGGAAGAGAGGGGAAGGAAAGAAAGGAGGGAGGGAGGGAGGGAGGGAGGGAGGGAGGGAGGCAGGGAGGAAAGAAGGAAGGAAGGAAGAAAGAGAGACTCTATAAAGGACAGGGCTATATGTGGGTACTATTAGGAAGATTGGAGGCAGGGATCTTTGTGGTGGGGCTGTCCAGCAGTGGGCTGCTGCAATGGGGAACAGGGAAGTTTTATTAAAAGCTCCATTAAAAGGCTTAGTGTGCATGGTTTAGAGGACGCCAAGCATCTGCTGGTTGATCTCTTAAGCAGGGCGGGTTTGCTCAATGATCCAAACTCAAAAACCTCAGCTTCCTTTAGAAGGTAGGGGGTGTCTAAGCAAAGGAGGGGAAAAATACACGTTGGGGGGGGGAATAAAACTATACCTGCAGGGAGGGAGGGAGAGAAAGGGGGAGGGAAAGAGCAAACTGTCAGTGTGTGTGTGTGTGTGTGTGTGTGTGTGTGTGTGTGTGTGTGTGGGTGGGTTGGTTGGTTGGTTGGTTGGTACTGAACAAAGGGCCTTGGGTTTTGCTAGACAAGTGCCCCACCCATGAGCTACATCCTCAGCTTCTGTATTTCTGAGATATTTTTGAGTGAGTAGGAGATGTGAGTAGGAGAACCTGAAATAACAAAGAATACTGCATTGCTCTCACGTGTTATGGTCAATGTGGCAGGGGACCCAAAATCTGTGGAGGGCAACCTTAAATGTTCTTACAAAATTATAAATGCACACACAATTAACCTTGTAGTTCTATTCTGTAGATACTTCATATCTGTTAAATATTAAATGTCTACAAATATTCAATTGTAAGATGGTATGTGCAAAGTTCTTGTTTCAGCACTAAACAGAGAAGCAAATAATAATAATAATAATAATGAAAATTACCTAAATGTTGAGTAGTATAACATGCTTTGCCAGTAAATGATTATACGCCTGTACACTAGACACCAGAGTATTTGAAAACTGCAATAAAGAATTTTGTAATATATTATACAAGGTGAGCTTCTCATTATTATATTGGCAAATGAAACAAAAGGGGCAAGAAAATACTATGCCACATAATTTCAGCAAAAAAAGAAAAGATTACTACCTTTTATACAGAAGTATGCATATCTATGTTGGCTATTATTACTGCACAAAAATCCTTGGGCATGGGGTAGGAATACAGAAACAACAGGAAAGGAAGAGGAAGGCAATGTGTTTTAATGCTTTTAGAAAGCATTGGTGGTGCACACCTTTAGCTCCAGCTCTCAGGAGGCAGAGGCAGAGGCAGAGGCAGGCGGATCTCTATAAGTTTGAGGAAAGCCTAATCTACAGAGTGAGTTCCAGGGCAACCAAGGCTACACAGAGAAACCCTGTCCCCACCACCACCCCCAAGTAAACCTCAAAAAGTATTTATTTAATATATTTTGTATGTGTGAGTATTTTGCCAGCCTGTATGTATGTAAGTATACCACATTGTGTGTCTGGTGCCAGCAGAGGTCAGAGGAGGGCAGCATCTCCCCTGGACTGTGTATCCGAATGAATTTGTGTGCACCCCATTGATACAGGTGCCTGCAAAGGTCAGAAAAGTTGGAGTCCCCGGAACTGGAATTACAGGTGGTTGTGAGCTGCTGTATGGGTACTGGGTCCCAAACCTGGGTCCTCTGAAAGAGCAAATGCTCTTAACCTCTAAGCTATCTCTCTTGGCCTTCATTTTGATGTTTTGGGTAGAGCTACAAACTATGTGATAAATTAGCTCTTCAAAACTGAGGAGGCCACTCTTGGCCTCTTTTAATCTCAGCACTTGGGAAGCTGAGGCTAAGACAGGATGGTGGCAAATGGGGCCAGGTGAACTACAGAGCAAATCCCTGTCCCAGAATCAATAGCAAAAAAAAAAAAAAAAAAAAAAAAAATGAGTGAAGTAAACCAGATATTTTTAGAGATTAAAAAAGGATAGGTAGCAAAGCTGCAGCTGCAGCTGGTTCCAGAACTTTCTGTTTATGCAATAATTTCCTTATCTGCACAGGGAAGTCGATCATTCTACCTGTCTCAAGAGAGAGATGGGATTATGAAATGAGATCATGCATCTCACCTCCAGCAATATGGTCCAGTGCCTAGGATATTTTCAGTAAATACATCTGTTTATTGTTATCCTTCTGTGCTGGGTGTGGTGCTACGAGCCGGAGGATCTGGAGTTTGAGGGCGTTCTCAGCTGCACAGTGAGTCTGAGCTCCTATCTCATTGGCCACCACCAAACACACAAACAAAAACTCCTAGCCAGGCATTGATGGTGCTCGCCTTTAATCCCAGCACTCAGGAGGCAGAGGCAGGAGAATCTCTGTGAGCTCAAGACCAGCCCGGTCTACAGAGCTAGTTCCAGGACAGGCTCCAAAACAATACAGAGAAACCCTGTCTCAAAAACAAACAAGCACACACACACACAAACAAAAAATCCTTTATTTAGTGGCCTTAGGTCAAAGAAAAAATAATTATTCTATCATCACCATTCTTTCATAAATAACAGCACTTGGGGAAATAAGATGTTGAGAATTGTGGGAAATATGGAGATAGTGTGCTGCTGTGGGGGGGGTGGAGAGGGGGATCTGTATGGTTGAACGATCTGTGTACCCGGCTCCTCTGTACAGAATTACCAAATGAGGAACCTATCCTGGCTCACACTTCGTGCTTCTTCTCTGAATTCCTGGTACACAATACAGGGATTCTAACTGGTGTGTCTATGGCAGGTGCCAGTCTCTGATGGATCAGCAGCAGGCACAAGGGAAAGGGCAGTGTTCACAGCTTCTACATTAGCAAGCAAGGAGTTGTCCATCCCAAGCAATAAGGAGTTGACCTGGAAAAACCTAACAACAGGTCTTGGCTACAGATATTTTTGTAGTGTGTCTGGGTTTTGAGGAAAGTGAGGATGGGGGAGGCTGAGCAGTAAACGTGGTGTGTACTGTCTCATCAGCATAGCGAGCAAGCTGGGATGTTTATCCCTGCATCTGTAAAGAAGGAAGATGGCATTCTTGCAGAAATACAGAAAACACGGCTGAAAGCCTCAACTACTGACCCACACACAAACCCAAGAAAATAGAGAAGCATGCAGACACAACCATGAATACATGCTCCCTGGTCCCCCAAGAGTCTGTGGTTGGGTGCTAAATTATCTTGGGGACCCAGAAATTCTATGCAAGTTTGTGGGAGCATGAGAATATTTATTTTCCCAAGCAAATCTATGACCTTTCATCAGATTGAAAGGAGGGCTGCACTCGTCCAAAGGACTATAAACCCCTGCTGAGTCAGTGACCTAAGGTCTATGACTAATGTCACACTGGGAACTTATGGCTGATTCAGTAATAGAACTTTCCTAAAGACCACAAGGTAAGGATGAAAGAAATACCACTCTGCTTGAGTAGCCCAGGCTAGCCTCCAACTTGCTATGTTATCCAAGATGACCTTTCATTTCTCACCCCCGCCCCCACCCCCACCTCCCAAGCTGGGATTACAGGCATCACCAGCATGTGTGGTTATTTTATTTTATTGTAGTACTGGCAATGAACTTTGCGTTTGAGACAAGCACTCTACCAACTGAGCTACACCCCAGCCCCTAATTACTTCCTAAGCAGACTTTCTTGTACTCTTTTTGTTTTGTCATAATCATGTTTATTGTTTACTGAATATTCTTCCTTAAATGTGTTCACTCTTCAAAGATAAATGCCTACTTCAGCTACAGCCTAAGCAAGATATCTGTGAAATTGGGAGTATATAGCACTCCTGGCAGTGGTGTGTGTGTGTGTGTGTGTGTGTGTGTGTGTGTGTGTGTGTGTGTGTGTGTCCCGGTTTACAGAAGAAAAATGTATTGTGTCGAAATGTGGAAATGTGGTGTTTGTATTGTTTCCCAGATCATGCAGAACACAGAGGTGGTCTTTGGTGCTTCTGAAAAGGCTGTAGATATTCTAAGCTCCCCATCTGGCATCCATTGCTCAGAGAAGGAACCGGGGCATGAGACAATTAATGCACTTATTAAACAAGCTGAACAAATATGAGGAAAGTTAAGCTAGGTTATGGGCAAGGCTGAATGTGTCCCGGCTCAGCCATGCCTGCCTGTCTTATTGCTATGCAGACAATTGAAGGCAATTTGAGAGCTCTCTCTCTCTCTCTCTCTCTCTCTCTCTCTCTCTCTCTCTCTCTCTCTCTCTCTCTCTCTCTCTGTCTCTTCCTCCCTCACTTCCACATAAAAGGAATCAACTAGACAAAAACTTGATCGATTTAATACTCTGGTAATGATCCTAGCAATTGAGGGGGATGGGAAACCAGTAAGTTTCTTTCTACTCAAATTCCATCTCATTTTTATTTTCTCTTAATGTTTTTTTTTTTTTTTTTTTTTTTTTGAATCCCAAGTTCCAAAACCTGTCCCCTATTATGCAGTGCAAACGAGAACAGATGGGGAAAAGTTATGTTGGAAAGGGCTTTGGAGGGCCACAGAGAAGAGAAATATGACTACTCAATGTGTCACACACCAACCTGCAGCTGCCACCAGCCCTTCCCCACACGAGCTGCGTATGGAACCAGCCCGTGGAGCTCAGAAGGAGCAGGCGTACTGCAGGAAGGGAGTGCAATTAGAGAACATTCGCTGCGCTTGTGGTGCCTTGAAAACATGAATAAAGAATGGTGTGGCAGCTCAGCCAACAAAAGAGAAATAAATCCCAAGGCTAGCCTGGAAAATGCTTAACTGCACCCCAAGCTAACCCAATGTGAACTGGTAATTGGCGCTATGCAGCCTGTCTGCCTCTGCATGTCTCAACACTGCCACTCAGGTCTCTCTGTGTCTAGGACTTGTTCTCAAAAGGTCATACGGGCTCACATGCTTGCGGGGCCCTCCAGTAAGCATTGTTCCACAATCACACAGTGCTGACGAGTTCCCCAAATATTTAAAGCTCTGCCAGTCACAAGCTGAAAGGCCTTCAGGCAGGTTCCCCCAACTTCTCTGAACTGGGGATTCCCCCATATGTAATGCAAAGATTGCTTGCTTCCTGGTAGGCTTTATATATTTGGGGTATTGTATGCAAATCACTGGCATGTATGTTGCTCAGTTCATGGCAAGTGTTATTACTGTGATGATCAGAAAGCACTGAAATGTTCTCTTCTCGTAATCCAATGTAAGATGCTAAGAATATATTCCTAGCCATATGTGTATATATACATATATGTTTATGCATATATGTATATATTCATGACTAAAAAATCTCTAAAAATTTATGCTAGGAGTAATTACAAGGTTAGCATAGTTTAAGGTACTAGAGTGTCTCTCTGTGGAGAAGCACACACTTAACATGTATCATCTCTGGTGGGAGGGGGTTCATGTAGTTTAAATGATTTGATTCAAATAGTGAGTGATGAAGGCCACAGAGATGGCATCTCTGAAAAACTCCTAATGTTGCAAACAGTTGGGCAAATTGACTCCAGCAAGAACCTCCTTTGAAACTGCACCTCTCAGTGTAGAATGAGTGTGCAAATATTTGGTGTCACTTCGATGAAAAGATGATTTTTTTTTTTTTACAGGAGCACTTAAAATGCAGTTAGTTACCCAAGCCTGCCTCAGAATATATTTTCAGCGTATCTAGAGTTGAGCTGGGATCCACAGTTAAAATAAAAATGATTTGGCCAGCAAGATGGCTGAGCCAGTAGAAGTGAGTGCGGCCAAGCCTGACAACCTGAGTTCAATCCTCGGAACGTACTGGGTGAGAAGAGAGAATTGGCTCTGCAAGTTGTTCTCTACACATGTGCACACATGCCCCCAACAAATAAATAAATGTAATTGTAAGAGATGAAAATGACTGTTGAGGGATGACTAAATGGCTCAGCAGGCAAAGGCCCTTACTTTACAGGCACGGTGACCAGAGTTTAACCCCCTGAGCCATGTGTAAAGAAGGGGAGAACCAACTCCAAGTTCATAAGTTGCCTTTTGACCTCCACACTCATGTCATTAATAATAAAGATTTAAATTATTACTTAAAACATTTTTAAAAAATAAAATGACATGTGATTCCTTTTATTTGGGGGGGGTGCTTGCTGGTAGTCATGGTTTTGCTATGTAGCCCAGGCTGGCATCTAACTAGCAACTCTCCTAAGCCAGCTGGGCGACTATTAAGCCACTGATGTATGTGAGTGACACTTTCTTAAGGAATGGGATGAAGAATATTCTAATGATGCCTGGATTTTCTACCTTTTTTTTTCCACCACATGCAACCATGCCTACCAATGTAGCAGTTGCCAATGAGGAAAAGGCTAGAGTCTGGCAGGTGGCACTTCTGTCCCCTACCAGCTCTGTTCTCTTGTTTTGCAGCGTTTAGTTAAGATAGGATTATAAGCAGCCTCCTAGTCCACAGGCGACATTAGCTTCATTACACTTTGTCCAAAGAAGATGGCCATGCATCCTGGTATGCCCGGCATGGATGGTAAATTATATCATTATTCTAGGACCATGAGACACTTGATTAGCACACACAGGACATGAATGGGGAATGACAGAAATTTTAAGATGTGTTGAGTTAGTGCATGGAAGATAAGTCCAAACACCGCTGGCAACAGCCAGAAGTCACTCTGGGCTAAAGTACCATAAGAATGACCAGAAAAAATTATACCTTTTTAATGTATTCCAAAAATTGAAATCAAGAATTCAGGGCATGGAAACCCTGGGGAATAAAGACTGATGGATGTCTGATCTCTCTCTTAGCACTAACAATAACAGCAGCAAAGGGCATGATCTTGGCACCTACATAATCATTTTCTTTATTTCTGAAATTGCCTGTTATCTTGGGAAAGTTATTCTAAATCTTGGAATCTCACCTTACACATGGGTAAGACTGTTGATTCTTTACAACTGTAATCTCTGTGACCAAGACACTAAGGCAGGAACATGAGGTTCAAGGCCAGACTGAGTTAAATACCATCCCATAGCAAAACCTTTATCTTAAGACAAAGTTAGTGGTGCTTCTTTTAGTCAAAGGGAGTTGAAATATGAATAAATGGGGCTTAATACTGTGGCTAGTTGCTCAATGATGGTACCCTTAACCGTTACTTCCGTGGTAGCCAACCTGTAGCAAATATGCTAGATGCCCTAAATGTCATATGAGCTCATGGTGACACTGTTGAAGTGGGAAAGAGTCTGTCTGTCTGTCTGTCTGTCTTGCTCTCTCCCTCTTTTTCCTCTAGATTCTGGGTCTAACCGCCTACCTCTACCCCCCCACTTTCTCATGTATCTCAAGAAACTCAAACTCATTAACTCTTTTGTGAATGGAAAAGACAGTTGAGACCTAAAGAGACTAGAAATGATAAAAGCTGATCAAGAAAAGTATAATTATAATATTGGGTGATAAAATTGAAAGAGGAAATGAGAAAGGAGAGGAGGAGAAGAAAGGGAGGGAGGGAGGGAGAGAGGGGCAGTTAAACAAGATGTCAAGGTGTGCTCTCTAGTTTGGCAAAGCCTGTTTGAGGCCTCATGGCTTCCCTAAGGTTCTTGCTAGTGTTCTGAGGTGGAGGAAGGGAAGTCCTAAGGAAAGAACAGTGTTGTTCATGTAACTGCTACTTCTCAGCATCCAGACTGCTGTTTGGGTGGGCGGAATGGAGAAATACTATTCTGTTAAAGTGAGGAGCTTTGAAGAGGAGACAAACACAATCTGGTAGTATTACAGAGGCAGTATTCACCCCGATGACTCACTCTCTGGCTCCCACACAGCAGAGACAAGAAGTAACACCAGTGACCTTGAAGATGCTGGCCAAGAATACAGAAGCCTCCAGGCTCAGTGTTTTAAATGAACGTGTGTGTGTGTGTGTGTGTGTGTGTGTGTGTGTGTGTGTGTGTGTGTACAGTGACAGGGACCAGCAAAGAAGTAGAGGAAGACATGTTAAAATAGGAATGCACAGTGAACAAGTCTTAATAGCTAGCACAAAATCCTATTAATATGGAAACAGCTAACTCAACTGATTGACAGGTACAAGAAATTTACCATTATGAGCAGGTCTCTGCTCAAAGCACTAAGAAGGCAGTTGGGTGTGGGAACATTTAATGTAATCCTTAGCTAAGAGGTAGATATGGAAGCAGTTCCTTTACCTGAGTGCACATCTCTTCCAACATTTCCATTCATCAGGACTTTGTGAATACACTTTGCTGAACCGAACGGTTTCCTTGTTCCAAACCACATACGGATCTGTGTTCAGAGTTCTACAGGCAAGCTTTAAGCAGATGCAGTCATCAGACCTTTGACAGCACGCAATAGAAAGCAGACAGTAATAGAAGGGCACACCAGGACCTGCAGATGTGCAGGCAGTTGTACAATAGCCAACAGACATGGCCTTAAGCCAGCTGGTCCCCGTGTGGTACTAAAACCTTTTAGACGTGGAGTCCAGCCAGCTGTAGGTTGATAGGGATAGCTAATTCTTAGAGTTGTACATGAAAACCTCAAAGAGAAACAAAAAGCCAACTAGGAGGTCATTTGAAAGCTGATTTGGGAGAAGCCAGAAGAAGATGGGATTAGAAATGGCTGCCAAGAGAAGGGGAACGGTGGACTGGAGACCCCCAGGCTCATACAGTCTGTTCCCCACATAAGTGTCCAAAGCTTTAATAGCCGTGTGTTTGGTTGGATTTGTCCCTTGGTATTTTTTACATTATTGAAAGTGCTTATTTTTATGGATTCATATTATACTTATGGCAAGTAAGGTGTGGTTTGCCTAGAATACACCAGCTATAATTAAAACCAACACGAAAACAAAAAGACTCCAAGGATCTTTCCTCCTCACTCAGAACGATGTAAGGAAGAAAGAGGCATATAACAAGAAAATCCTCCCTCTGCAGTGGCTGAGAACTAGAAAGTCGCAGCTGCTCACACTCTGGTGTCACCAGGGTTTGCCCTTGGTCTGTTTCTACAGTTATTCAGCTTCTTTCTCCCCTCATTCACCTCCTGGGGGTGCAGCTCACTAGAGCACCCAACATAGCTGTCACACAGGCATGAGGTCACATTTAGCTAATCTTAAACTCAGTCCCCATTCTGAAAAATACTAACACTGGCTTGGTTTGTACCAGGAGCCCACTTCTGAAAGAATTAACTGGAGCATGGATCCCATTGTGCTAAGCCCTGTCACAACAATGCTTGCTTGGGTGTGTGGGCAGAGGGCAGCTTAAGAAGTGTTGTCTGCCAACACTTGATTTTGATGACAAATAACAGGCAATACCTTTCTCTCTCTCTCTCTCTCTCTCTCTCTCTCTCTCTCTCTCTCTCTCTCTCTCTCTCTCTCTCTCTCTCTCACTACACACACACACACACACACACACACAGGCCTGCCTGAAACTTGATGAGTCTGAAATTCAGGCTTGACGACACTAATGTGTGCCATGCCGAGTGTCCTGTAACATGCTAGGGATGTTTGTGTGAATGAAGTGGACGATACTCTCTGCCTTCAGGAGGTTGATACCTGGTGAATTTAGTGACTTAGCAATATTAAAATAACCTCACAGAGCTGGAGAGGGGGCTTGACACTGTTAACAGCCCTCAATATCCTCCACTGGCCTTGAGTTCAATTCCCAACACCCATACCAGGTAGCTCACAACTGCCTATAACTCAGCTCTGGGGCACCTTACATATTATTTAGCTATAATTATGAAACTGATGCAGACTGTTTCAGTGATTCATCTAAGGTTGTACAAGCACTAAACAAAGGATACTTTTTAAAAGCTGTAAAAATAGTTTTTAGTTATGTACATGAGTGTGTGCCTGAATGAGTTTGTGTGTACCTACCATGTAGATCCAGGTGCCTGCAGAGGCCGGAAGAGCGATGTTCAATTCCCTGGAACTAGAGATACAGGTAGTTGTAAGCCATCTGATGTGTGTAGATTGGGAACTGAACTAAGGCCCTCTGCAGGATCAGTATGTGCTCTTGGCTCTTCCCTGAGCAGTCACTCCAGCCCTGTGTGGTATGTGGCATGGGCTGACCTCAAACTTACTAAATACCTAAATAGCTGAGGATAACCTTGAGCTGTTGGCCTTCCTGCATCCACCTCTTAAATGCTGGGATTAGTCATGCATTACCACACTGGTTGGAATAAAACAGTCTTGCAACTAGACTCATCATGTAGCTCAGACTGAACTCAAAATACTCTTGCCTCAACTTCTCAAGTGCTGAGATTACAGGTATGAGCCACAGAACCTTGGCTTTTGAACCTAGGCTTTTAATTAATGAAGTACTGCTTGTAGCCCCAGGGTTTAGAAAGAGGCCCTGATTTCCTAAAAGCACATGAGCCTTAAAAGAGAAAGAAAGGAAGAAAGAGAGAGAGAGAGAAAAGAGAGAGAGAGAGAGAGAGAGAGAGAGAGAGAGAGAGAGAGAGAGAGAAGGTCTATAGGTTTGTGATTCAGGAAGACATGAGGATGATTTCTTTTCTGTCAGATATAACTCCAAATATTGGAATTGATTAAGTTGTTAACAAAATAAACAAATAAAAAACAGCATCAACCAAACCTCCAACCCCTTTTCTTTCCTATGTATGCATGCATATGACATGTGTTTGCATGTGTACATTAGGGTACAAATACATGTGTGTGCACATGTGTGGCTCTGGGTTGATAATTAGGAATCTTGCCTGATCATACGCCACTTAATTCTTTGAGGCAGCGTCTCTCAGTTGAACCCACAGCTTGCAAATACAGATTAGTTTAACTAGTCAGCTTGTTCCAAGGATGGACCATCTGCCCTTCTGAGCAGTGGAATACTGGGGTTACAGGTGGACCTTCATACCCACCAAGCATTTACATGTGTTCAGAGGATTTGAATTTCCATCCTCATGTTTGAAAGCAAGCACAAACCACCCTATTTACAGTCTAGTTAGAAGCAGTCCCTGAGACCATTACTAGGAGACCAGAAGAGACTGATGGCGACTCACAGGGAGTTGAGGTGACTGTAAATCTTAAGTCTTGCCTTCTGTTTTCAAAGGGACCTGGAGGTCATTGAAGGGTGATCAGCAGTGGGTGGCTTCCTAAGCTGCAGAGACAGTTTGATGTGGCTGAAAGCATACAAAAACTGGATGGCAGATACTCTTGGTAGCAATCACTATAATGTAATAGACAGAAGTCCCTAAGGCATTTTGGAATATCATTTTGACAGGGGTTGGGGAAAATTGTCTTAATCTGCCTTCAGACAGGAAATGTGCTATTCAGTCTTAGGCTGCAGCTGTGGTGTAGGTGATGACTTCAGAGAAAAACCTAGGGGCTCCTGGCAAGAAAAGGCACAAATACAAACAGGATATAGATAAACTTTAATAATATAGGAGGAAGTGGGGGGAGGCTCAAGTTCCATGAAATAAAATTAGAATAATGTCCTACGTTGAGAAAACAGTGATAAATTTTTACATGAAAAGACAAGGAATTACCAACAAAGTCGATACACAAAAGGACTTCATTTGTGTTTGAAATGTTTTGTTTCGTATTAGGTGTGGTGAATACACAAGTGTGCTATTATTTTCTATGGCTCATTATTGGTTTTTTGTTTTGTTTTTTGGAAACAGGATCTCGAACTTGTGATCCTCCTGCATCAGCTTCCTGAGTGCTGGGATTACTACCAAGTTTTCTATGCCCACCCCCAGCTGAAATATTTCATTTAAAAAATCAGACCAAACTTTTTTTTTTTATCATTTTGTCTTTCAGGAAATCGTATGTAACTTGATTCGTTGTTATAAGTGAGTGGGAATGTGGAGAAAGGATCTTAGTTCTGGTATCTTCTTCCACTTAGAAGAAGGTACACGATCTCAGGTCCCTGGGCTCCCATCCTCGTTGTAGTCATGGGAATGCCTCCCTAACCCCACCCCATGCTCCTGTCCCACTCCTTGTTTGCCAGTCTCCCCTTTCCATTAGGGAACTCACTGGCATCCTACAATTTGCCATCGCCTGGGTGGCACTGCGGAGTGGGTGTAGGAGACATTCAATATCCACTAGTGTATGTCATTGTTCCCGAGTCAACTTTGCTTTTCAAAAGCACAATATGTGATTAAACAAAATCTCCCCTCTGTTCTGAATAACAGACTAGAGGCTTTTTTTTTTTTTTAAAAAAATATATATATATTCAAGAAAATAGTGTACATACTCAGGCCACTCAGAGTCTAATCACCTGCTAGGCTGCTGGGAGTTGATAGGGTGGATCCCCACCCCATACCATTTCTGCAAGAACATAATGGTGACATTCTGCACTAAAAAAAAACCCACTAACTTCTCTTCTGTTGTACTTTTGCTGTTATTCAAAAACAGCCAAATGGATGTTATTGAAATCCGGTCCCAAAAAAGGTTGAAATTGCTCCCCAGCTGGGCCTGAGACCCTGTGTGCCAAATTTCAGCCTAAAGAGAATTCTTATATTTGAGTCACTGTGAGCAGCTGAAAATGCGAGGTTTGGGGTGGAAATGCTAACAGACTCGAAACTATCACTTTGCAAACCGTGTGATTATAACACAATGCAAATCTCCTCTGGAGCAAAGCTCTGGCAAAAGCAACAGAAACAAGACGTCTGGGCCCCCAAGTTCTGCCTTTACAAGCTTCTGCTGGGCTGGCAGCAGGCAGGGAGTCCAGGCCTTGACACTGCCATCATTGCCCTGATTGTTCAACGGAGGTTCCATTGGTGAAATCCCATGAAGTAACAGCTAAGCAGGCAGCTCATTCCTTTACAGGGCTCCTTGGAACAGGGGCTTATGGTCACCCTTGCTTGTTCTGGAAGTGTTATTGCCAACACAGTGCTTGATTCCAACCAGACATGAATTGTTTGCCACCTCTAGTCCCATTGGCTTAGTCACACTTGCTCCCATTCCAACTTGGCAAAGATGCCTACGCTGCTTGGCCACTTGCTTCTGTCATCTGGCATTTAAATGTAGGCTGAATCTCTCCTTAGTAACATTCAGGGCCACAAAGATGCTGTGGTTCCAGGCTTCAAATGCTTGCTCCAGGCATGTAGGTAGAAAGTCTACAGGCAGGACCACTCATGGAACCCTCCTCCATGGTGGAGATACCAGAGCTTCATGGAGGCATCCCCCCAGGGCAATGTTTCCAGAAGAGTGTCTCACCACTCCTTCCTTAGCACTCAACCCCTTTCATTGGGCCAGGATGGAAAAGCAAAACCCCAAAGATTGGGGCTAATCTGTGCTACTTTGCAGCCAGCCTTGGTTAAGCCAAGGAACCACACCTAATCTCCATTTCCTTATCTATGCAATAGAAATAGTACCTTTCTCTTTCCCACATATTAAAAACCACACAAATGTGAAAGCATGCTGTAAATTGCAATGTACTGTGATCATGTTATGAACACATTAAACCACGGTTTCATATTAAGAGATCACCAGAATTGTAAAAATTGTCATCTGATTCAAGACCCCAGTCAAGCAGGGCATCATGATGCATCATTTGATCCCAGTCCTGGCAAACTGGAGGCAGACAAAGCTCTGTGAGTCCAGGCCAGCATGGACTAACATAGTGTGTCCCAGACCAGCCAGGGTTACATCATGAGACTCTGTGGTATACAGCCTTGATGTAGGGAGTGCCTTACTTGGGGAGGGCTTTGGGACTGGTAACTGTGAAAGGCACATGGTAAATGACAACTGGATCGCTGACTTTAAGGAGAATTGTACCAAACACACAATGGAGTGAGACAGTTCAGTTGTGGAGAGGAGCCTTGAAAGCTAGAGAAAGGGCAACCTCATGCATGCATGGCGTGTATGAGACATTCTGTTGTCTTTCTATCTAGTCTTTCTTTCAAGTGCTATTGTTTGTTTGGGAGTGCTTCAGCAAAATACTTCAGAGGGGGAAATTTGTAAGCAGCATACAGATATGTCTTACAGTTTAGTAGCTGAGAATCCTAGGGTCAAGAAGCCAGCAAATTTGAAGCTTGGACAGAGCTTGCTGTCTGCTTCATAAAATGGTGCCCTCTGGATGTGTCCTCACATGGTAGAGTACCTTTTGCCTTCTTTAGTAACAAGAACTAATTCCATCTAGGAGGGTAAAGCCCTCATAACCAAATCATCTTTAACAGTAGCTCATCTTCACACTGTCACATTAGGATTAGGCCGTAATGAAGGGAATTTAACTTCCATGTTCCATGTATCAGTGGGTTATCTAGTCCTAAGACTCAGCCTTCCTTTCTCTGCTGTCTGCAGGTTCTCTAAGCTTGGCTGTGCCAGAACCCAGTATTTTCTGCTACAATAATTGACCAAAGGGGGGCATTTACTCAAATCAGTTCAACTGACACTCTTCTGCAAGACACTGAAAGTGGAGGGTAGGAGAAAGAAGAATACCAGCGGATTTTTTTCTGTGACTTTGTAGCATGGCCTTCAGGAAGGATGTCTATAGGAAGGCACAAAAATGAAAGGCCAGGGAAGTGACACTGGTCATGACAAGGGACCTAATGGTATTGTTTGGATCTGTGACAATGCTAAGGCAAGTACTTTTGTCCTGTCTATACAAGTTTGGTTTGGGTGTCCTTTGATTTGAATTAGGAGCCTTAAGTCTTACTGATTAAGATTTGAGTTATATTTCTTTTTCCTTTCCTTTCATTTTGTTTTGTTTTTCAAGACAGGGTTTCTCTGTGTAGCTTTGGAGCCTGTCCTGGAACTCACTCTGTAGACCAGGCTGGCCTTGAGCTCACAGAGATCCACCTGCCATTGCCTCCTTAGTGTTGGAATTAGAAGCCTGTGCCACCACAACCAGTGAGTTATATTTCTTTTACTGGGTAAGATTTTGTCGTCCCCAAGGAAGAAGGTAGATTATTCTTAACAAGCAGAGCTCCTTGAATGGAAGCCTTGAGAAAGCTGGTGAGTTTGGGGGAAGCTGAGAAAGTATCCTAAAGAGAGAAACTGTGAAAGAAATAAGGTGGAACTAAGTTAAATTAGGGAGGAAATTGAGTGAAAGGGCAGTATGGGAGTTTCTCAGACACAGGTAAGAACCAAGGCTTGGTTAGAAGGAAACAATGTCTCTAAAAATAGAAGAAAGCCACACCTATTTAATCTCAACATTGTAATGTCTGTTATATTCTTGTCTGGTTACCATGTCAAGTTCTCACAGATGAGGTGATTTTAATACAAGATATCTAATCTACTTTGCAATAATGCTGAACGCAAGACACTAGAAATTTACTTTCTAAGCAGGTTCCTTGTGAGGACTACTGCCCTGCCTGTAGATGGCAGCCTCAGTGCATTTGCCCACAGTCTTACTTTCAAGCACACACAGGGAACATGCTTCCTCTTCTTCCACGGACACCACTCAAGTGCCATCCTTATGACCTCTCTAAATACAGCCATAGTGGCTGTAGAACTATTGTAGTTCTATTGTCGTAGAACTAGTCACAGTTAAAAGAAGGACATAGAACAGGGTGGTGATGGCACTCACCTTTAATACAGCACTCAGGAGGCAGAGGCAGGCAGATCTGAGTTTGAGATCAGCCTAATCTACAGAGCGAGTTCCAGGACAGCCAGAGCTACACTGTGAAATCATGTCTTGAAAGACAAAACAAAACATCCATAAAGTAGGTCATAGAGAAATCAACTTCAACTGACTAGGACACTCTCTTCCTGCTGGCTGGCTTACCAAGTGTCAACAGGTACTATGAAGGCTACTAGGGCAGAAAATAAATCGATGTTTCACCCAGTGTTGGATGTTGCCTAGCAGTATGTGTTCACAGTGCAATAGTGACTTGACAGTTATAAGAGAAACCAACTGCTCTCTGATTGGAGATAAAGCCTGTTCCACAGGTGGAGTTTCATGCCTGGTACTGTAATTCTGGTCAAAACCAAATACAAAGGAAATCATAGGCTCCAAGGAGGAGCCGACTGTTGTTATTTTGCTAAAGGGTCATGCTACCAAACCACTTTCTAATTTGTATGATTGTACCTACAGATTTGTGCCACTCAGCTTTGGTCAGAGAAGCTTCATTTTCAGTGGGTAGTAGTTAATTCTGAGATGCCTAATTGGTGAAGGTGCTGAAGTAAGTAGCTCTGGGTGCCCATTTGTGAATGGGGATTCTAAATGAACCTATTCCTGCCCTGGGCTCAGGGAGCGTCATGGATGATGGGGCAGCTGGAGAGGAGGAGCTGTGAAATACTGACTTGGGGACATGTCATGGCTGTTACACACATCACTTCATAGCAATTGTAGATACCTACACAAGATCATGAAACATTAAATATTCTTAATCAATGAAAATTCAGGAGTCAGACTTCAGGGCAAGAACCTGAAGGATCAGAGAAGTAAAGGAACCGCCTGTCCTCTCCTGCCTGCTCTGTTTTTTCCTCTAAAAGAGACAAGACTCCTCTCTGTCCCACCTTACTGCTTCCTGTCCTATCTGTCTATAGCCCTCCAAAACCTCTGTGGTTAATTTTAGTTGGCTAGTGGCTAACTCCACCCTCTGATTCCAAGCAAGCTTTATTTGCCAGGACACAATCAAAATATCACACAACAAGATCAAGCCAGTCAAACTTCCAGCATGGTCAGAGAGGGGACCCCCTATGCACCACTTGTTGCAAGGAGCTATTGGCAGGTGATGGCTGCTGAGGGATGGAGAGTCATCTCCCTTTAAGGATACAGTGACTGGTGGGTTTCCTATGCCTCAGTGGATGGGTTCCACACCCACATACATACAGGAACCACTAATTTGGCTCAAGAAGTTATTAATAATGAAGAATAAACCATGAAGTTGAGAGGATGATGGAGTGGAGAACAATTGAGGGAAATAGTGGAAGGTGTATATGATGTATAAATGTATGGACTTTTCAAACAATAAATAAAAATAAAATTTAAGAACTAAGAGCAGTGGGAAATGGTGGTGATGGTAACAGACATACATAAGTAGTGAGCATACAAACAGCACAGCTACTTAACAGAATGGAGCAAAATATAGTCCTTTTGAAACTTTCATATTCAACACTGAGAAATTCCATCTAAATTGAAATGTCTTTTCTACCTGAGCACCAAGAAACATCAAAAATGATGGTTACTGTTTCTTTTGTTTTGTTTTTTTGAAACAGAGACTTGCCTGGCTTAAGATGTCCTCAAACTCACTATGTCACCAAGGATGACCTTGGTCTTTAGGGAATGAACCCCAACGTTTCATGAATAATGGGCATGAACTCTACCAACTGAGCTACATCCTCTGTACACACACACACACAGACACCACAAAATTTTTTTAAAAAACATTTTTTGTGTATAGGTGTTTCAATTGCTTATATCTGAGGACATGGCTCTAGAAGCATGGAAAAGGATGCCAGATGGCCCAGGATGGAGCTAACAGATGGTTGTGAACCAACATGTGGGTGCTGCAAATTGAACCCAGGTCCTCTGTAAGAGTAGCCAGTATTCTTAACTGCTAAGCCATCTCTCCATTCTTTCATATGATTTTTAAAGAGTAAACCAGGTGGGGACATCAAAATATCCATTAAAAAGAGGAGAAACTAAATTTTAGTTTAAGGCAGCCATGGAAGTAAAAATCAAAGCAAAACAAAACAACAAAAAAAAACTAGACATGTGTGTATCAACATGGGGAATCTCAAAGACCATAATGTTGGGGGGCGGGAGGGAATCAAACAAACGAGAACCATATAGAACATGACAATTCCATGCTCCTCATCTTGTTGAAAGCTGCTGGTCTCAATTTTTCTAGCTCCTGTTCATTGGATTTGCATGGTATCTGGAAATGACCACAGTGAGAATACTTACATCATGGAAATTGGCAGAGGATTTAAATTGTCCTTTCCCTTCCCTGGAGAAATCATTAATTGTTTACTAGGGTATCACTTGATAACATTTTAATGAACAGGAAAATATTTTAAAGCTATAACATACCGTAGAATTCATATCAGATAATTATGGGTTTTTGTTGTTTTGTTGGTTGTGGTATGAGAATTGAACTTTGAACCTTGTGCATACTAAGTAAGTGCTCTACCACTATATGCCCAGCTCTCTTTTTTACTATTTATTTTTATATATGAGGAATCACTACATCCCCTAGGATGGCTTTGAATCATTCTGTAGGCAAGGTGTCAAACTTGGGATCCTCCTGACTCGACCTCCTGAGTCAGAATGTTAGCCTGAGCCACAGAGCCTGTCTGGTATAACAGCCACACCGGGGCTCCCAGATGAATGTCCTTCATCCATACAGTAGGTTCCACATTTGCTTCTATGGTTCTCCAAGGAGCAAATAGACTCAAGGATGTGCAAAGAAACTACCATGGCTAGCTCCATCATTTGGGGGCAACTCTCCAACTCAGTCTCAGCTCTTTGAACTGTCCTGAAGGCAGACATTGCCTTTGGTTAAAGGCAATAAAATGGCAGATGTGGTACAAGTATCTAATTAGTGTGGGTCCATAAAGAATCCATATTCTAAGCCAGGCATGTTACTGAACACCTTTAATCCCAGCACTCAGGAGGCAGAGGCAGAATTTGTGTCCAACCTGGTCTTTAGAGTGAGTTCCAGAACAGTCAAGGCTACACAGAGAAACCCTGTCTTGAAAAACAACAGAACAGAAGCCATGTTCTAGAAAGTAGGAAGTGCTGGGAACAGGCCTGTAGCTAACCAGGTCAGCAGAAGCTTGGAACAGATGCCTTTGTTCTAGCAGAAAGGTCAAGCTGCCCTTCTGCTGGAGTCTCTGTCATGTTTTCATTTCTGGGTTAGGTGATAGAAAATACCCAGTTTTCAAGTATTATTTCCTCTTTGGGCAACTTAACAGGCATCTACTGGCTGGTCTCATTTGATGACTCTACCTGTTCCCCACCCCTTATCTCACCCCAACACACTGGTTACTACTTGAACTATGCTGTCAAAGAGATCTCTTCCTGCTTGCCCTGTTCTCACCTGCTGCTTCACTGCCTCATATGAAATCTGCTTCCCTGCATAGGAGCACAGTGTGTCTCTCGTCTCAGATGAGCCTTCATTTCCTTCACTTCCAGTGTGCCCAATTCTCCAGCTCCAGTGTTGTGATCCTTCAAAACAAAGCTCTATGGGATTGAACATTATGTCAGCCCTGAAAAGAGGCCAAAATAGATGTTAAGGGGCTGTTTAATAGAGGAAAAAGGGGTGAGGCAGTAGGGGTGAGGAGGTAGAAATGTACCAATCTTTTCTTATGACGCACCCTCTCTTTTACTCATCTTTCCTTTTTCAAGCTATCTGGTAACACCATGCAGGTTTCACCTATCTGCAAAGGAGCAAGGCAAGAAATGGCACACAAGACACCAAAGACAGATAGTAGCAAAAAGCACAAATGAATACTATTGAGTTTTACCCAGTGTTGTTTGCTGGAAATCACACATCCAATACACAAAAATGCATAGAAAACAGGGGTCTGGGGTGACCCAAGCTCCTGGTACCTATTCTTTCCCATCGTCTATAACCCTCTTTTCCCCTCATGTGAGTGTGTCTGTCTCTTCGTCTGTGTGTCCTGGTTCTGGAGTTTTCTGAATGGTTGTCAGTAGCTGGCTAGTTCCTGTGTGTGAAGCCATGAATTCTGCTTTGCATACAACTACAGTAGGTTCCACTAATTAATTAAATTGTACTTCATAGACTTGGAGTCAGGTCTCTTGAATACAAGATGCAAATTTATGCAACATATGCAAATCACTCATGTTCTCAAATTCCATGAACAAAATCTGGTAGCCTTGAGATAAAAAGCCCCTGCCAAGCATCATCTCTCCTAATTATTGCTTAATTTCCCCCCTTTAACATGGAACTAACAGTTTCAGGCTTGGCAGAATCTGGAAGACACACAGCAAAAGCTGGTTACTACACAGGAAGTTCCTTAAGGGCTAAGACCCTGCAATCTATTTATTTTATGTTCCCCCGAAGCTCCTAATGTGCTATGAGAACACATAGTCTTGCACAGGGTACTCCACTAAACTTGGCTACAAAATTATTGAGTATTCAGATAAACAAAAATTGAAAGCCCCACAAGCTTTTCAAAGCACAGTGTTGAGACCAGAATGCAGGAAATGTACCCCACACTGTGTAATACATATGCCTATTTCATTCTTACTTTAAAATTATTCCATACTGAATAAAAAAATATTCAAATAGCTCTTCAGTTAGGCAAGCCATGTTTCAAATGTCTAACAGCTACATGTGGCTACTAATGTCTTTATTAGGTGGTGATATATAAAAATGCTCTCATCATCATGGGTTGCATATTGGACAGAACTGATCCTGTGTCTTGTTCCTTCAGGTTTGAGCACCCAAAAGATACAGAATCCCAACCCTATTCCCTCTCTCTCTTTCTTGCTGAGGCTGGCTTCAAGTTCCTGGCATCAGGCAATCATTTGCTTCAGCCTCCCTAGTAGCTGAGACTACAGGCTTGGGCCATGATGCTCAGCCAGAATTTCATTTGAAAGCATGCTTGAAAGAGTCAATCTAGTATGGTCATGAAGACTTCCAAAGTCAGGACATTCGTGTTGAGTTTTTAGTGGTAGTAGCGTTGTCCATCATCAGCTACAGATCAGTGAGACACAGGAACCCAACAGATGAAAGCTAAAGAAAAGTCAGATCCATTTCCAGTAAACATAGGCTGGAGTACAGTGTGGACCCTGACTTCCTATTGTGCCTTCCTATTGTTCCCAACCTAGCAGAATGTATGTGACATAGTCACAAATGGAGAAACAAGACAAATGACTCTTGACCACTGTGCAAAGTTAAGGGAGTGCATTTTATCTGTTACTTAGAAAAGGGAGGCACCCCCACTGAGAGAGGAGGAAGGGAATGTCCTCAGTGCCTCTACCCTCACAATCTCCTACGAAAGGGGGCCTTCCTTCTCTCAGTGTTGTCTACTCAGCATCCATCCCCACTGCTTTCTTACCTTCAAGCAGAACCCAAATGTTACATACAGATGTCCTCTGCTCTTCCACACTGCCCAAACCCTCAGGCAGTCAACCAAACCTTCAACTTAAGGCAATTACCTTAATGGCAATCCCTTTGCAAGCAACTGGACAGGTTGCACCAATTAGACACTTAGCCAATCTGTACCCTGCATTACTTTACAGCTAAGACCTAACCTAATCAGGTTGGTGTCGATCCTGTTGTTCAAAGGTCAAAGGGAAGATGGTCTTGTTGTGAAGCGCAATTCTCTTTCCTCAGCCTCTCAAATGTTGAGATTATAATCATGTGCCATGCAGGGAAAATTCCATGATGAAGAAGGTTGGTGTCTTTAGTGTTGGTAGAAGTCACCTCATAAGCACAAAGGAACCAGACCAAAGGAAAGGTCTACCTGGACTCTAGGTCCTGGAGGGAAGAAGAATGCAAAAAAGAGCAGAGAGATGGCCTCCTGGCCCCAATTGTCTTAGCTTGGCTGTATTTTCTCCTTATTGCCATATAAGATCCCATTTTTCCTGTTGTTTGGGTTAGTTATATATGCGTCTTTCAAATCCAGTTAAAATAATCTTTACCAATAAAACACTCAAATACTGTTCCTATTGGTTATGAAGCCAGAGAAAACAGAACTCATTCCCCAGTTGCCAATTCTCTAGTTTAATAAGATTGTTCTTACTTTAATTTTGTATACATTTTTTTGGACAGGGTATTGCTATGTGGCTTTTGCTGGCCCTCACCTTGTATCAGTCTTTCTGCCTGAGCCCATGAGGGCTGCAATTATAGGTATGCTCCACCATGTCCAGCCAATGTTCCTCCTAAAGTAAGTGCCTTTAACTGGGCAGATTACACCAGCCATTGTCCACCATGAACTACAGGACCCAGCACAGGACCTGGCAGGAAGCGCATGTTGAACAATAGTTGAGCACACACAACCAGACACCACATTAACATTTTTAGCAACTGCTGCATAACAGTTGACTTTCACCAAGTTCTGGTAATTAAAACCCCTGGAATACTTTTATGCACGTTGTTGCCAAGGCTGTTTTTCTCCACTCTGTATCCTGCAATAGTGTGGTATAGAGAACTGTTCTTTTTAAACTTTTAACCTAAATAAGGTGATATTTAATGTTGTTCAATTGTATCTAGCAGATACCACCAGCCTTAGGGTGTCCTGAGTGTAAATGTTGTTTTGTTTGCTTATTTTCCTCCTTGTGGTAGTGGTTGAACTCAGGGCCATGTATAAGCCAAGCAAGTACCCTGTCACTAAGCTATATCCCAGACCTCATTGTAAATTTTTAAGATAGGGTGCCATATAGCCCATGTGGACCTCTGATTTTATAGGTAGCTGAGGATGACTTTGAACTCCTAATCCTCTCATCTGTACTGTCTGTACAACTCAAGCACTAGTAGTACAGGCAGGTATCCCTACAGCCAATTTAGTTGGAATCTGTTAAAATTTTGTTCCATCATTTATTGTGTCGGTTGTCATTCTCATTTTTGTATCAATCTCAAAGGAACACACACACACACACACACACACACTCAAAACACACACACACACACACACATTCCTTCCATATTTTCTATGCATCAGATGACAACATTTGATTAAAGAGCACCAAGAATAGAAAACTTCAGGTTATGTCACTGCTAGAAGCAATCCCTGTACCCACCTCCATGTATTTCAAGTTTGACCCATCATAACTTCTACCTTTTCAAAAAACGTCAGGATTGTAACTTCTGCCACTTCAAAGATACATCTTCCACCAGAAACTGTGCTTGATGGCGAGTGAATTTTGGAGAAGGGACTGGCTAAAAAGGTCCCAGCAAAGTCTTCTCTGCTATTTTCTATGTCAGGCACCAGGCTGCCCCTGAGCCTGAGGCCATTTGTGTCCCACTATGCCTATGACTGGAGACAGAGCAAATATTAGGGGCCAGACTGTGGACACAGAACAAGCTAACTGTCCCATCCGTTTTGGAAAACCAAAGGGGAGGGATTTTTTTTTCTATGAAGCTAACACCAGTGTTTATTTATCCATTACATCAGAAGATAGACAGCAAAGAGCAATTTGTCATTAATTGATACTTCCTAGAGCACTGTCTTAATCAACTTGCTAAGTTTGATTGTTCAACAGCTTCAACTCTATCAAAATATGTTATTATTGAGACCTTCAATATATTCCAGATAAAGCAGTTCTATGACAGTTGTCTCACATGCCTGTTTAATGGTCCAAGGAAAGGAAGAAAGGAGATGAGCTAGACTCATTTGGCTCAAAAGTATGACTTATTTTGAACAAATTCTTCATACTATTAAATGGTTATGTTCTTTTTAGAAAGTTATCAATTATCTGTTGATTAGAAAAGTCTAGATGAGTACTGAAAAGGATTGACATCTGATTTACACATTTGCAGTTTCCACTATTCCTATTTATTTCCCATCCTTTTAAAAAAAAATCTGATTCTGTTTCATTTTTTTAAGAAATAAAGGATTCAGTGTGTGTGTGTGGGTGTGTGTGTGGGTGTGTGTGTGTGCTTGAACCACAGCAGGTGTGTGGATGTCAAGAGACAATGTTTTGGGAATTGGTTCTCTTCCACATTGTTTTTGAAGCAAGATCTCTCCAGTTTATTTCTGCAACTGCACTGTGTTTTCATCATCCCAGCCTGTTCTCCCATCTCTGTTTTCCCTTTCCCTATAGCAGTGCTGGGTCTGTGATTACAGACCCAAGAAACGACATCTGGCTTTTATGTGGGTTGGGGGACAAACCTGGGTTGTTAGGCCCTTTTCCTACTCCTTTGAAGAAACTCCTCTGAACTCCAATTTTTCTTAATGTCCTACTTTGCTTTCTGTTGCTGTGATAGACACCATTACTAGGAATCAACATGAAGAGGAAAGGATTTATTTGGCTCACAGGTTGTATGATAACCTATCATAAGGGGAAGCAAGGGCAAAACTCAAGTAGAAACCGTGGAGGAATGTTATTTACTGGATTACTATCCATGGCTTGTCCAGTTTGTCTTCTTATACAGCGCAAGACTACCTGCCCAGAGGTGGCACCACCATAGTGGACTTTGTCCTCTTATATCAATCATTAATCAATAACTAATAAAATGCCTCCCCCACACTCATACAGGACAATTATAGAGACAGTCCTTCAAACTTCATAGATGAACCAACCAATGCAATTGACACACAAAAGCATCACTATTAGGCCAGGTGGTAGTGGTGCATTCCTTTAATGCCAGAACTCAATAGGCAGAGGAAGGCAGAGCTCTCAGTACAAGGCCAATCAGGTCTACAGAGAAAGTTCCAGGACTGCCAGGAATACACAGAGACACCTTACCTCCAAAAACAATTAAACAAACAAAATCACTATTAAACCATAAGCTTTCTTTTCTTGTTTATCCCCAAGCCCTCATGCCAGTATCACAATGTTAAATATACTATAATTCTAGAAGTACCACAGTCTAAAATTTTTAATATTTAAAAGTTTCATCTCTCTTTAAAAGTCTAAAGTCTTTTAACTATGGGCTTCTGGGGTGGGGTGGGAAAGTTACATACTTTCTTATTCCAAGAGGGAAGAACTAGGGCAGAGTGACCAAAACAGTCGAAGCAAAACCAGTATCTATAGATGTCAAACACCCTGTAGCTCATTGTCTACCATCTGGGGACCGTGCTCTTCTGGGCTCCAAAGCTTGGGCATCTCCACTCCTCTGACTCTGCAAACCACAGCACACACAGCTTGTCTGGCAGTCTCAGGCCAGCTCTGCCCTACAATTAATGCTGTCCATGGTGGCCACTCCATGGTCCTGGCATCTCCAGTCTGCTGGAGTTTCTACCACAGCTAAGGTTGCACTTCACCAGAGGCTTCAGGTGCTCTCCATGACCCATTCAATTCTTAGCTTTCATGTTGCCAGTACTGTGTGGGAGACTCTTTAACATGTTACCAAGTTCAGCTTGTGACTTGAGATAGAGCCTTGGCCCTCTCTGTACCATATCTTCTGTGTGCTGGCCCCAAAGAAACACTTCTCAGATTTCACCTCAACGATGGTGGTCTAATCAACTAGAGCACTGGATTGCTTCCTGCCGTGGTAAAATGGAACTTGATTTTCCTTGAGACTCACATCATGTGTCTCTCAAGGTCCTAAGACTTGAACTTATAAAAAGTACCAGAGGAATGCTTACTAAATCTCTCCAGTACCGGGCAATCAAAACAAACCATGGCATTGATAGCTTAAACTTTTCAACTATCTGGGATAGATTCGGAGACAGCTGGTAGGAAATAATTCACCATAATCCTGCAGTACTTGACTCTGAACCACCGTTCATTCAAGGAACGTGATTAAGCCCAGCCTAGCAGCCTAGCAGCTCCATCCCAGCTGTGTGCTTTGTGGACTTCCCATTGATCTCAACAGAGTGAGGATGGCTTATCTCATGATGAAAATGATGCTGAAAAGGTTATCTACTAATACAATGAAAAAGACAGCATTTTGAAGAAGCTGACCATGGTGGCACACACCTGTAATCAGAGAGACTGGATGCATAGCAGGAGGATTTGGAGTTCAAAGGTATTTTAAAAGTTCTAAAATAACATTATCAAACCTTTTAATTTCTGGTAATCTTGAGTTAAATGCTCATGATTATCAGGTAATCCGTGGGCTCAGGCAACATGATGACTTGAAGATCTGCACTGTAGACCGTGTGTGTGTGTGTGTGTGTGTGTGTGTGTGTGTGTGTGTGTGTGTGTGTTAGTAAACATTTTTGATTGTATATATTAATTATGTGTTGGCTAGTTTTATGTCATTTTGACACAGGATAGAGTCATTGGAGAGGAGGAAGCCTTAATTGAGAAAATGTCTCCACAAGATTGGGCTATAGCAAGCTTATATAGCATTTTCTTAATTAGTGATAGATGTGAAAGGCCCAGCCCATTGTGGGTGGGGCCACTCCTGGCTAGTGGTTCTTGTTCTATAAGAAGGCTGAGCAAGCTATGAGGAGCTAACCAGTAAGCAACACCCCTCCATGGCCTCTGCATTAACTCCTGCCTCAGGTTCCTGCCCTATTTGAGCTCCTATCTTGAGTTTGATGGCGAACTGTGATGTGGTTGTATGAGCCAAACAAACCCTTTCTTCCCCAATTTATTTTGCTAATCACATTTCATCACAGCAAAGTAAACCTGACTAAGGCAAACCGTTCCTCCAATTTGGCTAAGCCTGAAGCTGTCTGAGATAACCTGGCTTATCTTCTGTGGGAAGATGAGGTTGTTAGCAAACTTAGTCTGTGAGCCCAAGAGAAACAAAGAAGGGGGCTTAATTCTCCCCTGAGAGAAGAGTTTGATGAGCCAGACATGCCCTTCTACAATATGCATTTCTACCATGCCTTTCTACAGAATGAACAAGACCTCAGAGGTCATGGTTCTCTCTGGATCCAAATGACTCTAGCTAGGCTTCTGTTGACTATGTTTGGTCAATAAATAGAGAAAAAATGTGGCCTCAATAGCAGTGCTTTGACAAAGACTGCCAAGCTTCATCATTGGCTTTTTTTTTCCTCCTGTTATATTTGCTTTCTGTCAATACCTTTGGATCCACGTGGAGTGATAAAACTGACTCTGAATCAATAAATATGTCCGAAGTCATGCCTACCATTTTGAGGTCTGACCATTAAAGAGAGCCTCAGGTATGCACCTCCAACCCCTTTTCAGACCCAGTGCAGGGAAAAATGGGTTCCACTGCCCTGATGAGGCAGGAGCCTAAGAGGAAAGGGCTCAGACACCCTGAGTGATTGTCTGGAGCAAAGCTGGTTCTGAGATGGCCTTTTGAGCAGTAGCCACAACTTCTGTGAGAAAGGCAAACACTTCCTGTCCTAAGACAATGCAGCTTTCGGGTTTCTGTTTGTTTTCCTTTGTGTAGATCCACTCCCAGAGGCTTCTGGGAGGATGGAGGACATCTGGGTAATAGCTGAGAAAGAATTCCTCATGAGTTCACTGGGACCTGGATGTACCTGAGGCATATGATTGGTATCCATCTGGAAAAGAGCCAAGTCAAGGACTTCTGGCTTCTCTCAGCCTCTGCAGCACCAGACTAGGCTGTGCAAGGCCAGCATCCCTGGGAGCCAGAGATGAAGCCTTTCAATGCCCTTTGCCTCTTCACGCATGAATTAAATTGCAGTCTCAACTTCAGACCGTGAACTAGTGCTATCCTGAAGTACTGACCACCCATGGGTGCTTCCAGAAACTGCAGCATGCTCAGGAACAAGCATCATTGGCTACTTGGATCCTGTCCAGCTCCCTTTGGGACCTCCATCCTACAGCGTGGTCCTGGGTTTGAGTATCTCCTTCTTGACCTCCTGTCTTTTTGGGAGGGAGCCGGTTGTCTAGGTCTGTCTGTGTGAGGATTACCTGCCTCTTACAGGTACTGCGTAGGGAGTAACCACTCTTACAGGGAGCGGGAGATTTGGTACCATCATGGAGATGTGAGCTGTAATGTCTTCAAAGGACAGAAGACACGGCCTCTGGATGACAGAGTCAACAACAGACATGTGATAGAAGCTCTAGGTGATTCAAAAGAAGTAAGCTGCATTTTGATTTTGTTTTATTGAGACAGGATTTGCTGAGCCCAGGCTGGCCTCCAGCTCTCCACCCTCCTGCCTCAGCTGCCCCACAGATGACTAAGACATTTTCCAGTACCATCCATCCCTTTAGCTTCTCTTCCTGGGAACAGGGGCAGGGTCTGAAAACAGCTTCAGAGAGCAAAAACTCAGCATACACAGGAGAGAGAGACTGACAACCTGGTTCACAGATTTCACAGTGGTTGAAAGAAAGGGAGAGATGTATTTATGTGATTTAAGATATGCATTGCCCCACCAATGACTCGCAGGAGGGCCCGCAGAGACATTAACTCAGTAAATCACTCAGCTTTAAAGGAAAAATTACAGCCTGGGAAAACACAGATGAAATAAAATGATGAGACCTAAGTGAGAGGATATACTGTACACGTGTAAGGAAAGGGTTCTAATGCTCTCATAATGGGATGACCCATTAGACTGGGCTTCCAGGAAGCCAAAGCAAAGAGGAAATATAATATGAAAAAAATTACATGTTGCTCAAGGACCACCTCCCATTCCTAATTCTTCAACTTTTTTTTTTCAATCTTAAGGCTTATAAGCATGGGTATTTATCTTCAAGAAGAGACTATTTAGGGAGTTTCATTATGGTTTTCTTCAAGTATTTGATGGGATGCCAAGTGCAAAAAGGAAAAGATTGCTTTGGGTAATTCCAGATCGCAGAACTCGAATCAATGAGTGTAAGTTAAGAGGAACAGATTTGGGTTAAAAATAAAGAACTTTCTAACAATTAGGCTTGTCCATAAATGGAATGAGCTGTCTGGCAAAGAAGCGAGCCCCCTGTTACTGGAAGTGATCAAACAGAGGCTGGCCGGCCATCTGTCAGGGATGAGAAGGATATGTGCAGAGCAAGAGCATTATGCAACAGCGTGATACAAGGCTCTTCACGCAGTTTTATTTATAATAGTCACAGAGAAGATAGAATCAAACTAAATGTCCAACAATAGGGGATTTGTTATTTATGGCACGTTTTGATGTTTTTCTTCTTTCAGGTTTTATGGGTATTAAAAACTTATAAAACAATGATGTGGATGAAGCTGATGGTCCTCTGGGACTGAATGAGAAAAGCAGGCTGCAGGAAGGCACACATGGAGACTTGTGGCACAGAAAGATGCCACTAAGGGAACAGTGCCGTTAATGAACAGTGACCATCCCCAGCATTTAGGGACAGGTGACTTTTCTCCTCCACATTTTACAGGCTTGTCTATGTTTTCTACTTTGGGCACTTATGACTTCTTCATTAAGAGGAATAAAACTGAAAAAGCAGAAATACCCAGGCAGGGTGGCACAGGCCCTTAATCTTATGAACAGAGGCCATGAGATTTCTTGATAGACGGAGGCAGGTAGGTACCTGTCATTTGAATTTAGTCTACTCTACATAGCAAGTTCTTCTAGACCTATCTCAAAATACCACAAATAAACAAAAAGCCCCTCCCCAAACAAATACAACAAAAGAATTCCACAAAATGAGAAACAAATTTTTAAAAGTCCTTTATTATCAGTCAGTCCCAGAGCTTTAAAACTCAATATTTTATGATTTTGTTTGTTTGTTTGTTTGTTTTTTCAAGACAGGGTTTCTCTGTGTAGCCCTGGCTGTCCTGCAACCTGCTCTATAGACCAGGTGGCCTCAGAACCAAGAGATCTGCCTGCCTCTGCCTCCCGAGTGCTGGGATTACAGATGTGCACCACTACCACCCGGCCTATGATTTTTATTTGAAAAACAAGTTGAATTGTTTCTCTTGTAAAAAAAATTTAAAAATATAAATATCCATCAACAAAGAAACATTGACTTTAATTTTGCTTGCTTGCAATGGAATTCTGAGGGTCATTGTCATCTGAAGTCTCTGAAAGTATATAACATTAATTATCCATGAAGTAGGTGCTGGGCACATGGCTCAGTGATTGTTCAAGTGCATGTTTGATATGCTGAGGGCCCTAGTTCAATCTTCTGGTCTTGTGCTTATGCATGTTGTGTGTGTTTGTGGGTGTCCTGCATGAACACGCATACACACCAAGACTGCTGAATAAATAGGAAAGAGCTTATCAGTCAAAGTTGGATGCCACTGGATCTCTAAATTCTACCACACACACACCAGCTCCACCTTCCTCCACTTTATTTTCACTTATTTGGGGACTGGAGAAATGGCTCAGCAGTTAAGAGCACTTGACTGCTCTGTCAGAGGACCAGTAAGGGGCTCACAGCTGTCTGTGACTCTAGTCCCAAGGGGTTCAACACCCTCTTCTGACCTCTGGGATTACTGCATGCACATAGTACTCAGATGGACATGCAGGCAAAATGCCCAAACCTATAAAAATGATAAATAAATAAACAAACAAACAAACAAATAAATAAATAAATAAAATAGTTTTAAAATGCTGTGTATGTCCTTGGAGGTCTGAAGGGAGCATTGGATTCTCTGGAACTGGAAATGGGTGCTAGGAACTGAATGCTGGTTCAAAGTCTTCACCATCTCTCTAGGCTCAACTTCCTTTACTTTAATGTGTACTACTAACAGGCGTATCTGGCAAGACTTCAGTGTGTATCGGGTCCACGGTAAGGACTTCCCATGCACAGATCCTTCCAGACCGTCCTCTGAAGCGGATGTTGCTTTATAACTAAGGCACAGACACTCAGTCACTTGCCAAGTTCATAGTTAGAAAGTGAAGGAGTGGAAGTTCCACATAAGTGGGTGGAACCTCAGGACCTGTGGCGTGTACCATGCCGCCTTGGATAGGTGTGGGAGTGTCCACTACTTAGCATGTGCAAAATGCCAGGCAGGAAAACGGGCAATTGAAAAATCAATTTTCTCTAAAACTTTTCCGGTGCCACTTGGCCCCACAAAGCCTTCTAATTATATTCCTCACAGCACACTAGCAACACACTGGGGAAAAGTGGCCTTGGGGTCAGTGAGCTTATGAGTTCATTATCAATGACACCCATGTCAATGTGGGGGGTGTTAGAAACTGTCCTCTGGATGCCATCCTGGGGGCAGATTCTTTGATATTTCATCAATGATTTACATGGGTAGAACAGAAAATAAGCTGCTAGGGATGACAGATGATAGCATGCTGCTAGCAGATGACACCCATCGTCAGCTCGGGAGGCGAGCATCCAGGACAGGATTAGAATTCCAAATGGTCTGGCAAGATGGAGAAGAGGTGGAGGCAGAGAGAATGAACTTCATTAGCAACTAGCACAGAGTAATAGCTTCTAGAGAGGGCCAATAAGATGATCTCCCTGGTAAGATATGGGCCATGGCCGCCAGTGAATGATTCTGGCTGGGGAGCCCATGGTGGGAGTAGTTTGTAACTGGAAAGGAGACAGAGAGTCAAGTACAATTCTGGAAATGTTCTAGCAGACAGGACTACATTGGATGCACTCAATTTCCCCCATCATAATCTACAGTACTAAAATGATGTGTGCATGTATGGGGGTCTGTCAGTGCTCTCAACGTCTTAGAAAAAGGTACACAGGAAGCAGTCTCTGTGGCTGCAAGGTGTAATGGGATGCCCTTCCTTAATCTAAGAAAGTGTCCAAGATGGGCATGGTGGCTCTCACCCGCATAATCCCACCACTTGGGAAGCTAAGGAAGGAGGACTGCCATGAGTTTGAGGCCAGCCTGGACCGACCACATAGTGACACAGTGAGTTCAGGCCTTCCTGAGCTACGGTGTAAGACTCTGTTAAAACAACAGCAGCAGCAACAACAAAACAAAAAGTCGATTGCCAGCAATTCATTTAGGAATCATTTGCTAAGCGCTGTTTATTTGCCAGCCTTTGCACTGGGTTCTTGGAAACAAAGGGGAACCAGGACAAGGTGTGGGCCCTGCCCTCAGAGACAATTCCTTGTCCATTTATAAAGCCCAGGTCCCTGAAGTTATGTCATTTGTGGCTAATTCTACACCCCTCTCTTTAGTTTGCTTTCCTTCCAATTTTCTCTGGTTCTTTTTTATTTCACCTATAGAGTCTTTGGGTCTGTGCTTAGATCCTGCTAGCAAGGCAGGTGGGTGTGTAGTGTGAAGTCCCTCGAATCTGGGGCTGTGTCAGAACACTCAGTACCTCTCTGTGGTGATATATTGTTAGTATAGCAGCTGGGCAGTGGTGGCACACACCTTTAATCCTAGGACTCAGGAGATAAAGGCAGATGGATATCTGTGAGTTCAAAGCCACCCAGAGCTACATTAGAGTGAATCAATCCAAAAGAAATTAGAGCTCGTGCCTTTAATCCCATCCCTAAAGAGGTATATAAAAGAGGGGCCCAGAGTATCAGGCTGCATTCTGAGATTTCGTCTCCAGCCATGTTGAGGAGAAGCAGCAGTCTGAGGCTTGGAAGAGAGCTTGTGGAGACAGGATCAGCCATTTCAGCTAGGTAGACATAAGATCTACTGGCTCAGCTGCTTTGCTGATCTGATCCCATATCTGTTTCTGGGGTTTTGTTTTTCATGTTACACCTCTCCTCTTTCATTTCAAGAAATATCTGTAAAATCATCTTTTACTCTCCAGATACTATTATTTCTTTATTTTAAAACTGTGATTTTGAGAATTCCATATACTACTTAAGCATTAAATTTACATAATTTCTCCCCCTTCCATTTCCTCTCATGTCCTCCTGACTCTGATTAAATTCATGACATTTTCTTCTTTTAGTACTATTGCTATATATGTATTCATATGTATATACAAATCAACCTGCCAAGTCTTCTTAGTGTTGCTTATATGTCTATTGGCTTAAGGTTGACCATTTGGGATATCAGATAACCTATCAGGGGATTTGGCCCTGGATTCTCCCTCTCTTGATAGCCTCTAGTTCTATATCTAGACATGGGTCCTTGTGAAATATCTTCCACCCATATTCTGATGTCAACTGATGCTGTCATTGTACAATTCTCACTTGGGTGAACATGATGTCATTGTACACTTGGTGTCATTCTCACTTGGGTGAACACATGGGCACCTATGGAAGACACTATCTCACAGCCTATATCCTGGACCTCTGGCTCTTAAAAATCTTTCTGCCATTTGCTGCAATGTTCCCTTAGCCTTAAGTGTAGGGGTTGTGTTGGAGATGTATCAAATGGACTGACCCCTGGTCCATTGTATTTTAAACAATTGTAGATTTCTGTTTCTGATGGCTGCAAAAAGAGGCTTCTTTGATGAAGAGAAAGAACTGCCCTTATCTGTGAACACAAGAATAGGTATTTAGAAAACAGTTGGAATTATACTGGTTTGAGGGAAATACCAGTAGTAGGTTCCTCTAGGGCCCATGGCCTCACCAGCCATGGATAGGAGGCTAGGTTTATAGTACCAGGTATGATTTCCCTCCTGCTGATCAGGCAGGCAGGCTTACATCCAATTCAGTGGTTTTGGTTATCACTAAAATATAAGTGTCACTATTACACCCTTGAGTATACTTTGCCAGGCTAGTTATTGTTGTGGTTCATAGAATTTACTATTGGGTAGGAATATTGACTGCTTTTTTTCTCTTGGCAGATTTCATAGCACCTTCAGACACAGTGAGAACCAATCCTCAGAGGGGACACTCCCAAGTCAGTGCCAGCACTCCCAAGTCAAGTCCCCTGTGTGCATGTATGGAATCTTCAGTAATAGGGTCTTACCTTCAAGTTCCAAAGGCAACCAAGGACAAGGCAAGAGCCTATATCATTTTGGGAGCCTCTTAGATTTCCCTGATCAGCAACTGGAAGGAAGATTTGCAGTGCCTAGTACTAGAGGTTTTGTTAGTCTATGGCTCTTGAGGGAAGTAGCACCATCCTGAGTGGTGTAATTTTAAATTACTTATATATTGTTAGCTATATATATACTTATATATAGTATATATACTTTTAAGTTAATATAAAATAATGTCTTCCTATGGCCATTCCAAATTTCCTTAGTGGTTTTTATCCCTCTTCCCTTCCTCTTTGCCTTTATTGCCTTCTGTTCTTTCTCTGCAGATACAGTTAGTTGCTCTTATTTTCCTACTCTCCCCTCCATAGCTCCTGTCCTACTGTCTATCCAGATGCTCTTTTAAGGGTACAGGAAATGGACAATGCTCAGAGGAGAGCAGGCTCCTAGTGCTGAGTGGGAAAGGACTTAACTCTCTTGTTGTCCACAGTGGGCCAATCAGTGCCAGTTTGTGAGAAAAGGAGTGAGCAGTGGATTTTGGGTTTGGAGAAGGGGGACTTGAATGTGGTAGACAGAATGGCTTGCTACAGGACAGACCAGAGACAAATGTCCTTTGGGAAACAGTTACTACTAATCTATAGAAACCTCCAGGGGAGAAGAAGAGGCAGAATCACAGATGTAAAGGTAGCACAGTACCTAAGAGATGACAAGTCATCGAAGTGGAGGACAAACTGGAAACAATCAGTGTATCTCAGACCCAAGGCTTGGAAAACGAACATATTATCAGACTGAATGGGGCCATGACAAAGTGGAGGTAGACTATGGCAAGGGTAGCATGGTAGGCAAAGTGTCTTCATGCTGCTGTGTTGATAGGGAGCTAGGGATATGTTCCTTGGGGAGCTTCCTTACAGAAATCACGGTGTGTTTTGAACACGCGCGCACACACACCCAAGCCTCAGGGGCAATGTGCTAACGTTCTCAAATACTTACTGATTCCCACTTCCTTTATGGTTCTCCATGCAAAACTCAGTCACCTCCAGCAGCTCGAATCACTGTATTCTCTTCCCACAGACAACTGGTTACTGAGGCACTGTCTTCTGAGAGCATGGATTTTGTTATCATAACTAATATTTCTTTGATCTGTTTTCTTGGTCCACATGACAGGTTTGTGACCGTTTCTTTGCATTTAAGTGTTAGAGAATGGAGCTCAAAGTCATTCTGGGGTGAACAGACCCATGAAAACTAAGCTCTGGGAGGAGTGGGGGACACATTTGTTTATGGTACACAAATGGATATCAGAGGATAATTTGTGAGAGTCAGTCGCATAGTCTTTCTTGGGAAATGTAGGCCACTGAGCCAGTAGCTTTTGAATTCTTGTCACTCAAATTTGAAGAATGAAATTTGTGGACCACAGAGGCTGAGTTTGAAGAAGTCTATTACAGATCCATAGTTGTGGGAGGAAGAGACCGTGTGCATTAGCAGGGATGCCAGGAAATTGGGTACCACTGAGATGCTAGTCTGGGGCCTTTTAAAAGGACTTCTGCCAGAAGCTGTGGAAGGGCATGGGTAGAGGGTGAACTGGTTAGCCCAATGGACTCCACCAAGTGCCCAGGTGCCTCTTACTACTTTCCATCACATGATCACATCCACCCTTTAGACAAAGGTATTATTTTTGAGATAACCGAGAATTAGGAGACAGGACTCTCTTTGGCAATTCCTGGCCTCCAGCAAGGACTCTCGGGGCTGCTGCTTAGGGATCCCCACCCTAACGGATCAGTTTCTGCCTCCTGATCAATGTCTACCTCCTGTGTGGATTTCTAGAAAGGAACTCAGGTCATCAGGCTTGGTGGCAAGCACTCTTACCCCTTGTCAAATCATGACATCCCAGTGGGAGTTCCCATATACTCAATCCTCAGCTTATTTTTGTGTGCATTGGCTATATGTATGCCAGTTTGAGGTGTTAGGATGGAAAAATTTAGCCTAACTCTCCACCGACCCCAGGAAGCTGGGAGTCTTAAATCCCAGGCTGAAGGTCACCTTCTTGAATTTTTACGACATCACCTGTGAGTGAAAGAACACAGGAAATGAACTTTGTCACCCCACCCAGAAGCCTGTGCGAAAGCAGACTTCCTGGGCTAAGCGCCGGCTTGGATAGTTTAAGTTAATTGGTCCACACTGGATGTTACGAGGTGATTGGTTCACAATGCACGGGCTTACTTGTAACCCTATAAAAGCTGTCTCAAGTCTGTACCAAGGTTCTCAGTCCTTTACCCCCACACGGAGTACTCTCGGAATAAAAAAGGACCTCATGCTTTTGCATCAAGACGGCTTCTCGTGAGTGATTGGGGGGGGGCGCCTTTCCTGAGTGGGAGCATGAAGGGCCATACTCTCTGGGTCTTTCAGAGGGTGTCATATCCCCTGGAACAAGAATTATAGACAGTTGTGAGCTGCCAAGCAGGTGCTAAGAATTGCACCCTGATGCTCTAGAAGAGTAGCCAGTGCTCTTGACAGCTGAGCCATCTCTCCACCCCTGAGCCTCACCTCTTATGGTATTAGGCATATCAGAGTCTCCCTAGCTTAAATTAGAAAAAAGATGTTAGTGCTGAAGATAGTATAATAGCACACCTTCTACCACTGAGTACTACCTCCAGTCCAGGCCATAGAATTTGTAATTATTATTTTATTTTTGAGACAGGGTCTCACTCTGCAGTTCAAGCTGACTTCATGCTCACAGCAATCTTCCTGCCTCAGCTTCCACTAATGCTGAGATTACAGCATGAGCTATCATGCCTGGTTCAATCCATTGATTTTTGAAAGGAATGCAGGGGTTTCCAAACAATCTTGCAATGTATTAGAGATAAGTTCTGGGGTAAAAATAGGATGTGTTTAAAATGCATTCAACTTGACAAAGCCACAACTTTTGAAAAGAAAAAAGAAAAACTGACAAAAAAAAAAACCCAAAAAGCAAAAAAACAAAAAAACCAAACACACAAAACAACAACAACAAAAAACCTCAAGGTATTCCTTGCTGTTTTTACAGAAACTTATCAAAATAAAAGTATTTAACATACACTTACTATAAAAATAATGCAAAGGGCCAGAAAGATGCTTCAGTGCATAAAGGTGTTTGATGCCAAGTCTGACAAATTAAGTTCAGTCTTCGGTATCCACACGATAGGAGGAGAGAGTCAATGCTTAAAGTTGTCCGCTGAGTCACATGCATGCCATGGCATGTTTGCCCACCTCTCCCACACAAATAAATAATACATTTAGTTAAAAAGAATTTTTAAAGCTCACAGATGTGGGAGTAAATACAAAGGTCCTGTTGTGACACAGCACTTAAAAGCAAATACCAATCACCTAGACTTTCAGAACATATACACACACCACCACACACACACACACACACACACACACACACACACACGTGTTCAGGTACATGTAACTTTTTTTGATGATACTATCCTATTCTCTATTTTCCATCAAAATAACGAGGGTCTGGAAAGATGGATCATTGCACAAGAGAGAATGTACCACTTTTGCAGAGGAGTTGAGTTCCCAGAACCCTAGCTGTGTAAATCACATTATCCTGAACCTCCAGCTCCAGGAGAATCTGATGCCTCTGTCGTCCACAAGTACCCAGACTCGTGTGCATATACCCTACCTCCCCATAAACACACAATTAGAAATAAAATACATCTTCAAATCCAAGGAATAATGATGAGCAACATTAATAAAATTCAGTGTTCATATCTGCATTGTGTCATAGAGGGGTCACTTGTCTAATGCCTCATAGCTGCCGTGCTGAAGCTGTATCTGCATGTGGTCTTGCATAGCAAATGAAGGATCCACTTTTACTGCATTTCAAAACAGGGGATTCCCCAAAGCAGGCCCACTGGCCTCTGTAAGGTGTTCTACAAAGTATGTCCACTCAAAGCTTAGATTAGATACAACGGAATATCACTATGCAGTTGTCTAGTGACTTTCTTCTGTTGGAAACAAGACCTTCTCAGCTTGATGTGTTAAATACCTAGATTACATCTTAAGCAATGACAATGCAAACTACAACAAAAACTTCATAGCTGATGTCTCTACATAGCCCAGCAAATACTGAAGTGTTAGTGGGCTGGGGCTAAGGCTGGGATTGGGGCTGGGCTGGGAAAGTATGGTGGTAGAGCACTTGACTAACAGGTGTGCAGTTGGGTTCAGTCCTTATTATTATAAACAAGCTAAGCTAACTTAGGCACATTCACTCCTGGCACATTCACTTTTATAAACACAGTAATAAAAACTAGGGCATATCCAAGCTTTATTATATTCAAAAGACTACATTTAGTACATTACATTTGGTGTCTGACACACTTTTTCCCCTCGTGGTTAATTACCTAGACATAGGCACTTAAATTCCAAATCCTTGGTAAAAGCAGTACATGGAGACTCAATAAAACTAGCTTCTTATCTGCCCTCGTTTCTCCATCTTAGGCAGGTCATTTAAAGCCCCATGAACATGAGATGCCACATATAAAACTCACTATGGACTTCATGGGGGGGGGAGCTCTCAGTAATAGCAAACATTTACTGAGGGTTCATTGGGCTCTGTGATTCATCTTAGCACTTTGAGGGTGTCTCTCATTTAATGCCTGCAGTGAAACTCAGGAAAGCCTTATAAATATCCCAGTGGAGCCAAGTGGAGATTTAGGAAGTTCAAGTAAACATAGTTGTGGGTTAAACATTGCTTCTGACAAAACTAAAAGTGAAACTCTGAATTCCAAGATCTCCCAGCGAAGCCCAGCACTCCTGAGCTTAGAGCTACATCCTGGCACCCCATTCTCCCTTCCCTTCCTGCTCATCTTTGGGATTTTGGTGGAATTTTTGACTTACTGTAAGCTCACTGTAAGGACACACTCCACACCTCATAAACTGATCCTTGCACTGCCTTTTGCACAGTGAGGGAAAATTAAACATTAAATCAAGTTAAATGAACAAATGGGGGGAATAAAAAAAATGTCTCGGACTCATTTAAAAAGAAAATCAACTGGATGTCTATATGTAGAAGAATACAAATAGACCCACACCTATCATCCTGCATAAAACTCAACTCCAAATGGATCAAAGACAAAGAACATGGAACCTGATAGAAGTGAAAGTGGGAAACTCATCGGTGCAGGACAAAGCCTCCTGAACAGAATATCAATAGCACAAAGGCACTAAGATTGGTAATTTGTAAATGGGACCCCATGAAACTGAAGGCTAAGGACACTGTCATTAGGACAAATTGGCAGCCTACAGAATGGGAAAAGACTTTCACCAACTCAACATCCCATAGAGGGCTAATATCCAAAATATATAAAGAATTCAGAAACTGAATACCAATAAAACCAAATAACCCAATTAAAAAATGGAATACAGATCTAATGAGAGAATTTTTTTTAAACAAACTAGACAATTTATTAACTCAGCATCCTTTGTTCTAATGCTTCTTGTTGGCAGTTGTCCAGAATCCTGTTCAGATCTCTCTGTCCATGAGGTGTTAGCTTGTTGTCCCCATCTTGGTCCTTTTTCACCATTTTCAGCACCTCTAGGGCTCGGAGGATGCATGACTGGCCACATTCTTGGAGTCTCTGCTGAAGTGACTGGGTCTACACTGATTCTCTGCTGCCCTCCATAAATCTTGGTCATGGAGCCAATCCCAGCACCACCTAGGTGATGTGCTGTGGAAGCAGCTGGTGTAGAACCAGTTCTCACCATAGGGGGCAAGCTTAAAGGGAGATTTCTTATTAGAGGAAATGCAAATGGCTGAGAAACACTTGAAGAAATGTTTAACATTCTTAGCCACCAGGAAAATGCAAATCAAAACTACTTTGTGATTCCATCTTACACCTGTCAGAATGGTTAACATCAATAACAACAGCTTATGCTGGCAAGGATGTGGAGTAGGGGAACTCTCCTCCACTGCTGGTGGGAGTGCAAACTTGTAAAGCCATTATGAAAATCAGTATGGCAGTTCCTCAGAAAAATGGGAGTCCATCTACTTCAAGATCCAACAATACCATACTTGGGCATAGACACAAAGGATTCATCCTAGCACGGGGCTGTTGCCCAACCATGTTCATTGCTGCTCTATTCATAATAGTCAGGAATTGAAAACAACCTAGATTTCTCTCAACAGAAGAATGGATAAAGAAAATGTGGTATATTTACACAATGGAGTATCACTCTGATTTTTAAAAATAAAATGACATCATGAAATTTGAAAGTAAATGGATGGAACTAGAAAAAAACAAAACAAAACAAAAGCAAACAAACAAAAAACCATCCTCAGTGAGGTAATCCAGACCTAGAAAAATATGGTATGTATTCACTTATATCTAGATACTGGCCATTAAATAAATGATAACCAAGTTACAATCCATAGACCCAGAGAGGTTAGGCATATAGGAATGGACTATGGGAGGACTTATGGATCTTCTTGGAGGGGAAAATAGAATAGATTTTATGGGTAGACTGAAGGGGACCAGTGGTAAGGGGTGGAGAATGAGATTAAGGGAGGAAATGAGTGGGAGAGACAGAATTAAAGAGCATGTGAGGAACACTTGAGGGGCAGTAAGGAAACAGTGTAATGAAAACATCCTATAACATACAAAGGCAATCCTAACAAAGTCTAACTAATGAGGGAGATAGAACCCCAACCTGCCATCTCTTGACACCAAATGAAGCTTCCAGGGCTGGGACTATGTTTCATTTAGCTGAATTGCTGGCCAAAAGGGGTCCTATGAAAATTGGTAAACTAGCCTGACTCCATTTTGGGCTTGAAAAATATCTTGTAAAAACAAACTAGATTTATCCCTGCTTAAGATTAAATCTGTTTCAAGGATTGGACTATACCACCCATACTACTCACACTGACCATGAAGAGGTCAAGCTGGTGCTTACATAGAACCTTCATGCCCATGTTCTAGTCGAAGGGCCCAGACCCTCACCCAGCCCCCAACTTTGGCAGCCATGATAGGCTGCAAAAAATACTCAGCAAGACATAGGTTCCTGACTCAGCAACATGTACTGAGCCCCTGATCTTGCCTGACCTTGCCCTAATCACTAGGAAGCTAGATACCCTCCATATGGCAAGGAACCAATTAGAAGTTAGCTGGCAGGCTCTGGATGAGCTTCACTGATAATAGTGGAATGCAGGGCATAGCAGCTGCCCTGGGATGGCCTCCAGGCATAGCAACCTTTCTGCAGCTGCAGCTGACCAATCAGCTCAGGACAGGTTGCACCAATCCTGAGACAGTTGCTATGCAACTAGCATACCCTGCCCCCACACTCCCGTTGCTCCACCCCCAAAAGATGCCCAGCCCCATTGCTGCTTAGGGTCCCTTCTGCCATACCGGGTGTGTCGGACAGACCTGAGTTAACCCCAGTTAATTTGTTAATTAAAAGGATTCTTTGCTTTTGTATCAGATCGGGTCTCTTGGTGGTTTGGGGGGGTTCAGAGTCTGGGCACAACACTGGTGTCTATGACATGGAAAGGCACTCTGCAGGCCACCAAAAGAGAAAAGTAAACATCAACCTACTCACAAAACCTTTGATCTATAATCTGTTCCGCTTGAAAAATAGTTAGGTCAAGGCAGCACAAACCTTGTGGAAGTGACCAACTGATACTTGGTTTGATTTAAGGCCCACTCCATGAGATGGAGTCTGCACCTGACACTGCTTGGGTGACCAAGTGCCGGGGTCTAGATAGCCTACAGACTAAAACAAAACAGAGCTGGAGAGATGGCTCAATAGTTGAGAACACCGACTGATGTTCCAGAGGATAGTGGTTCAACTCCCAGCACCCACATGGCAGCTGTCTGTAACTCTAGTTCCTGGGGACCCAACACTCATGGCAAAACACCAATGCACATAAAATAAAAATAAAATTTAAAAAAACAATCAAATGACCTCTAGTGATACTCTGCTATATAGATCAGTGCCTTACTCAACCATCATCAGAGAGGCTTCCTTGCACAGCAAATGGGAACAAATACAGACACCACAGCCAGACATCACACACACACACACACACACACACACACACACACACACACACACACACACAGAGAGAGAGAGAGAGAGAGAGAGAGAGAGAGAGAGAGAGAGAGAGAGAGAGAGACGGAGACAGAGACAGAGACAGAGAGACAGAGACAGAGAGAGACCTTGGAACACACAGCTCTAAATGAGTGTCTCCATTAAACACTTCCCCTCAGGTCTCAGGGAACCCAGCAGAAGGAATGGAGCAGACAGAGAGGAAGGAGGACATCAGGAGAACAAGGGCCTTTAAAACAACTGAGCAAAGCTCATATGAACTCACAGAGGCTGAGCAGCACGTCCAGGGCACACAGTCTTCTGCCTTTGTAGGACCCAGGGCAACTTGGTACATGCCTGCCACGTGGCTACTTTGTTGCCATGCTAAGGCTCAGTGGAGACTAACCAGAAAGTAGGCCTCAAGTTTCAGTTTATGGCAACACCTGACTCTAGGAGTGACCACAAGCTGGGACCATTTGGGCAAAACCCAAGAATGGACCATCCAAAGGAAAAGCACCTAACATTTCAAAAGAAATTCCCAACCTTCCAACCATTACAAATAGGATCACCTGATATCCCTTAGCCTAAACACACACCTATCCTGGATGGGAGATGTCATTCTGTAAATGCTTCTCTTATTGGTTAATGAATAAAGCCTTGTTGGCCAATAGGAAAGCAAGATAGGCAGGACTAGGGGACAAGGAGGATTCTGGGAAATGTAGCAGAAGATTCAAGATGTAGGGATTTGAGAAGAAGGTCCGGACCCTCTCTCCAGTAAGATAAGACCACATGGAACCATTTAGATGAATAGAAATGGGTTAATATTTAAGACAGAGCTAACCAATAAGAAACACAACAGGCGAACAGCTTTATATTTAATACAGTGTCTCTGCACATTATTTGGGGCTGATGCAGCTCTGGGACCAGGCTGGTGGGAAAACTGCTTATAACACATCCCTTTCACAAGACATCCCTAGACAAATATCAGCCAATCAGGGTCCTGAACCCTGAAAATCAGAACTCCAACCTCTGCTATGACAAAAACTCTACCCCACCTGGACAGGGCACTCTCTCCTTTCAGCCACAAGTTGAACAGACATGGGGAGTCCAAGTCCAGCTTGAATAGTTGCTTCTACATATGGGATTCGGTCTCCTCATTGGTTTTGGAGAGACTCTGAGATCTGGTCATAACACATATACACTATAGCTTTTAGTTTAGCACTGTTATGGGACTCCTGAATGTATAAATGAGTGAGTCTCTGATTCTTGTGCCTTCTTCTGGTGCTCTTTTATTTTTGTGTTGGCTTGCCTTATCCAACTTTGATGTGATGGTTTTTGTTTTATTATGTTTTATGTTAGTAAATTTTGTTGTTGTTTCCCAGAAGCCTGTTCTTTTCTAATGAGACAGAAAGGAGTAGATAGATCCAGATAAGAGAGGAGGTGAGGAGGAACTGGGAGGAGTATAGGGATAGAAAAGTGTATTCAGATTATATTGTATGAGAATCTATATTTATCAAGGGAAAAAAAATCCAAGAAAGAAAATAAAACAAAAAATTTAAACATACTGATATCAGCTATTACTTATCCTTCCTTCCTTCCTTCCTTCCTTCCTTCCTTCCTTCCTTCCTTCCTTCCTTCCTTTCTTCTCCCTTCTCTTTTGCAATAGGTTTTGCTTTATTGCCCAGGCTGACCTTGAACTTGTAGATGTAACAGATTGCTAACTCAGTCTCCAGATGGAGTAGGTGTATACTTGTATGCTCCAGTACTCATGAGGAACTCTTCTTTAAGTCCCCCCCCCCCAAAAAAAAAATTCCAGAAGGATTGTAGATACACCTGTAAGAAGCCCAGAACAGCAAAGTTCTGTAAAGGGAAGGGAGCCCAGAATGGGTCTATCAACTTCCAGGACAGCTGTGCACAGCATTTCTACTGAACTCCTCCCATACGGTACACCTGTCTCCAACATTGTCTCATGTGTTCAATTTTAAACTGTTTGGGGGGTGGGGTGGGTTAAAGAACCCATTGTATAAATTGCCCAATTAAAGCTTCAGGTGACAAGTCACATGTCCAAGGATTTTGAAGCCCCTGTTTTCCCAGTGCCTTTGGTTAAGTAAGAGTGGATAGAGATGGACATAACACACAGCCAAGGTATAGTCTTAATTTCACTAGACTTCAAAAGGACCAGCCCCCTGCTTTAGCAGCCATGACAGCTGCAGAAAAGACACATAGGCCTCTGACTCAGCACATGTCTGACCTTGCTGGGCCTGCCCTAGTTACTAGGTCTGACACCCTCCTCTGAACCAATTAGAAGGGACTCTGGGTATGCTTTGCGGCTCTGGGCATGCTTTATGGTAAAAGTGGCACAAGAGTGCAGTGCAGAGCATAGCATAGCAACCACTCTTGGTGGTGGTGGGGGTGGGGTGGGTATAGGCCAGAACAACCAATTGACCAATCAAGACAGGACAGGTCATCCAAACCTGGAAGTGCACCGATCCTGAGACTGTTACATTCCGCTAGACACTCCCCTTATGCTTCCCAATAAGTTCCTCCCTCCAGTTTCTCTGGGTCCCCCTCCTACGCCCCACCATCTGCCACGATGAAGGGCCCGAGTTAAAGACAATTAATTTGCTAAACAGCAAAAAAAAAAAAAAACTCTTTGCTTTTGCATCTAAATCTCTTGGTGAATTTGGGGGTTCAGATTTGGGGCCAACAGACTTTATGCATAATTTTATGTTTTCTTTGATTTGGAGAGCCATCCAAACAAAAACAACCAAACTAAAAAAACAAAAAAACAAAAAAACAAAAAAACAAAACAAAACAAAACAAAACAAAAAAACAAATGTCACTCCTTCACCACCCAGATCCATGCCTGCCTTGAGTCAGAGTCTTTGATTTGATACCATGCCTTCTCCAGCAACTCAGTCTCTAGGATTCATCTATCTGCCCAGGCTGGCCAGTGCCAGAAGTGCTAGGGTCTCTCTCTGGCCAGCTGTAGGTCTATGAAATTTGCTATAATTCAGTGTTTCACTTGGACACACACACACACCACACACACACACACACACACACACACACACACACATTTAACTACATTGGCTCACCTCAGGGAGATGTTCCGAGGGCAGTAATAACTTTCCATTACAAAAGTTATCCTTAGCTTATAGGAGATAGGATACAAAAAAAAAAAAAAAAAAAAAAAAAAGGAATGGATCATTTCCAGGCTGCTACAACTCTCAGATTATACTAACCCAGGAGCAGAGCTCTTTTTAGCATTTGAAAGGGAAGGCAATTGTATCACTGAGCCCCACTCTACCGCCTCCAGACTTTTCCTGCCCAGAAAACAAAAAGCACAAAGCAAAACCGCTCATACCCGTATTCAGTAGGGGTTAGCAGAGACCTCCCACTAAACAAGAGTCCTTCCAGAGGTCAATTTGGGAGTATATTGAGGAGGAGGGCACTGGGCTAAGGACAGAATGTTTAGCATCACCCAGGGAAGGCAGGCTGTGTTTTCCTTCGGGCATGTACACGGGTTACAGCTGTCAGAGCCGGACTTTTCCATCTCAATTCCTTGCAGCTCTGCCATATTTTCAGATTCTTGGCTCCATCTGAACTTGGACAGCAGGGCCACTTTGAGCCAGGACAACATTCATAGTCATTAAATCAAAAGACACAGATTGATGGACTACTGTGTATTCAGCACTGTGCTAGGTACTGGAAGGAGGTAACTGGACAGCCCAGATGTAGAATCTAGACCCTTTGGATCGATCAGAAAGACTGATATTGAATATGGAGACACACATTATTATTTAAAGATAACTATGAGAAATGTTAGAAGGTACATGGTGCTCCGTGTTTGACAAATGCCTAACAAGAGAGTGGTTGATCTCATTTCATAATTCTACTTGTGAAGAAGAAAGAAACAAGCAAAAGGGCCCTTGGGAAAAACCTAGTCTGGCCTAGGAATTAGAAGGGGCATGCCCAGGAGACTTATGAATTGCTTTCTGTAAGCATTTGCTTCTGGGGCCTTCGATGAGAGAAGTCACTTCATAGGTTTGTAACCTCAAGGTTTCAGAGACAGAGGATGGCTCTAGTTCTGCTTCTAAGCCTGAGGACCTGAGTTCAATCCCCAAGACCCTCATGGGAGGAAGAGAGACTCAACATCCATAATACATACTACACACACACACACACACACACACACACACACACACACACACACACTTATTAAGAAGAAAAAGGCTTATGGGCTGGACCTTCACTCACATACAGGCCTGGTGACCTTAATTTGGTCCCTGAATCTGATAAATCCTGGGATGTTGTTCTTTGACCTCCACATGTACACAGCCACACAGCCACACATGCACATCTAAACTCCTACACACAGAAGAAGAAAGTTGTAAACATAGATGCAAAGGTACATGAAACGTTTCTGTACCCGATAAGCCTCTCTGTCGATGCAGCAATCCAAATCAGACCAAATGAAACCAAATTAGAAGCCTAAATTTAATAGATTCAGTGCTCCTTGATGGCCTTCCAGCCCCCACCCCGTGCCTCCCCACTGAGAGGAGATAGAAAAGAGAGATCAGAAAACCCCAAGTCTGTTTTCTGGGGGGCAGTTTAAATATCCCATGGGAGTGGTCTTGAGCATATTTGTGGGAGGTGTTATCATTTGGCAGGCTTTCTGAAATACAGCAAGGGAGAGCAAGAGAGAGAGAGAGAGAGAGAGAGAGAGAGAGAGAGAGAGAGAGATTGAGAGAGAGGGGGGGTTTCTACCAGAGCATCCCAGACTCTTTGGGTATTATGGGTGCCAAGATTTGGGGTGAAGCTTCCACCAGAACATTGGATATAGGGAAAACAGTTAGTAAGTTCTGTCAAAAGCCAAAATGAGAAGTTCAAATTCTGTGAATTGCTGGGGACTCTGTTAAAATGCAGACTCTTTGCTAGTAGAGCCTTGAATAGAACCCAGGATTCTGCATTTTGAACAGAGTCCCAGGTGCCCATAAGCAAAGGCCACAGGCAAACACTGAACTGACAGATTTTGATTGGGGTTGTAATGGAGATGTAGAGAAGAAGACACATTTGAGCGCTAGCTCTTTTATTGGAAGAGCATGAAAATGTCTGAATACTTAGCAGGTCTCCACCTTAACTGGGTGGAAAACAAAGGTGTTCAACTGTGGATGACAACACAGCAGACCTGCTGGCCTGCTCTCGGAAGCCTCCTCCTCCTGTGAGCTAGTGAAATGGGAAACCTATATGCAGAAGCTATTGGCAGCTGGATTTGCCTGCTGCTAATGTTTTTGCAACTGCTAATGAGCTGTATACTGTAACTCTGAAGTTACTTACATGTAGTTCAGATAGCGGTGGTGTTTAACTTCAAGCATTTATGTATTTCTTGAGTCAGTTTATTTGCAAAAGAGAGATAATAGTGCCTATTTTAAGAACTCTTGTAGACTGTGGATGGAAGTTGGTAAATTAGTAAAGCGACGCTGAAGAGCAATTTGGCAGAATTTATTAAAATTGAAAATACATATTGTCTGAGACTCAAGAATCCTAGGTAAAGCTCAGAGAGGCTCTTGGGCGATGCACTGAGAGGTTGTATTCAATCATTCATTGAAACACTTTTTCAATAAGAGAAAATTAGAAGCAGTGTAGACATCCATCAGAAAAAAAAATATGCAAGCAAGTGTAGTAATTGATATGCAGTGTGCAGGGAAGCAGCCTTACTGAAGACCCAGCTCTCTGTATATCAGCATGGATGGACCTCAGAAGATAATGTCTGATGAGAAAAAAAGAAAAGCAAATCACATAGTGCGAATTGCAGTATGATCCATTTACACACGCTTTCAAAGCAGACACTGTACTACATACTTTTATGGATCTGTAAGTCTATAGAAAATAGATAGGAAGGACACAGTAGCTACACTAGGAATAATGGATAAAGATTTTAAAAAAATAGGGGTCATGTCTAGACAGATGATTATATCATGCCAGTAACAGAAAAGAATGACTGATTGAATCAATTCAGTTCTGTGCCTGCAGCTCAACCTTAGAAGCAAAATAAAGAAAACCAAACATAATACTATTGCTTCTCTAGGATTAAATGACATAATAGCCCAATGTCTGGCACATAGTAAGGACTTAATAAACGGTAATCATTACTATTATTATGCTCGCCTTCTGCACTCTCTCTTTTCAAGTTCTATAGACTCTAGCACAATGGTCTTGCAAAGGAGGGGTTTGGTTGGGTACTTTTCTCTACCCTAAATTTCCAATTCTCATTTATTGGCATAAAGGCTGTAAAAACAAAAGGCTTGGTTTGAAGCCAGGTATTGATGGGGATACTCTAATGGATTAAAAAAAAATGCTCCAAGGCAAGGACCCAACAAGAGCCTCAGCTCAACAATCCAGTAAGTAACTCCTAGGAAAAGACTGCCTTACCTGTGTTCTACCTTGCATTTGCATAAGTAGTTTATTAATCAGAACTAGGTTAAGCAAAAAGGGAAAACACGGTAAACAAACAAAGCAACCCAGGCATTCTAGAAAAGCAGCTGGCTTCAGGCTTCTCTTCTGAACCATACACTTCTCACTGCCTTGTACCTGCCTAATTCTGCTATGTCCTCGGTTTGGAGTGTCCACTTCCAGATAGCAATTTTTGAATGAGCTCTGTAAGAAATGCAAGGAAGCTCTGACTAATCTGGGCAGAAAGGGGAATTTATTGGAAGGAAACTATAATGCTCACAGAATTAAACAAAACTCTAAAGCCGGGTCTTGGGGAGAAAGAGGGGGGGAGGCTAGAGGATGTTAGAAATGCACACCTCTTTCTTTGATCATGTCATGAAACAACCCATTCCAACTCATAGTATCATTCTCTCTAGAGAAACTGGTTTTATTCACTTATTTCAGGTGATATGGGGAGAGGAATGGGATTAGCAGTCCTATTAAGACCACCTAAAAATCTAAAGGAGAAGTTTTCCAGAAAAAAAAATACTTCTCAAACAAGGGGAAATTGTGCTGGCTGATTTTGTGGGCTTAAGCTGCCACAACAATATTCTACAGGCAGAGTGGTTTAAACCAAGGTTTTCCTCATGGTTGTACAACTTCAAGGTTCAGCTGAGTTCTGCTGAAGGCTATCTTCTGGTTTATAGACAGTTGCTATGGTGCTGTGTCCTTAAGGCTGAGAGATCTCTGTCATCTCTTCTAATTTTCATAAGGACACTAGTCCTATCAAGAAGTTCCCCACCTTGACAAAATCCTCTAAATCTAATTATCTCCCAAAGGCCCCATTTCTAAATACCATCTCCTTGAGGGTTAGGGTGTCAAGTCATAGCAGTGGGCCAGCAAATTTAACAGCTGTCTGAAGCACAACTAAATGTGGTTTTCACGTTATTCTCTAATTTTGAGTGTGTCAAAGGGCACTCAAAAGAGATATTAGAGTTAAATGATTAGCTTGCTTATCTAATGGTGGAAACTTCACTCCACACTGTATATCTCCCCTCTTTCATACTTCCAAGAGTGGGCTCATGACGAACACTCCCCGTCTTAGTCAGGGCTCTCCAAAGGGACAGAAACAATAAAGCACATATAATTATAAGAGAGGATTTATTATGTTGTCTCTCACAACTGGAGGCTGAAGAGTCCCTCAGTGGTCATCTGTTGGCAGTAGATCTGGGAAAACCAGTAGCCACTCATTCCAAGAAGCTAGAAGCCCCAGAACCAGGGGGTTAATTACACAAGCCAGTTTATGGCTAAACGCCTGGGAGCTCCCTGGAGAGCTGCAGCTGAGAGTCCTCAGTCAAAAGCTGAGGAGTCTAGACTTCGGTGTTCTTGGGAGATGGCAGCAAAAACCACAGCTGAGACAGAGCCCAGCTTATTTGTGGACTTTTCCCCCTTTTCTGCTTTTTGTCCATTCCTGGCCACCAGACTTAGTCTGAGATTGCTCACACTCAGGGCAAGTCTTCCCCCTATGATTTAACACTCACCCATTTGCTAATTGTTTCTGGAAGCATCCAACAGACACGCCCAGAGGGAGGCTTCACCCTATCTGTAGGTGTCTCTCAATCTAGTCGGACAACCAAGATTAACTAGGCATGCTCTCTTATGTCACCGGATACAAAGTCCCATAAATTCTTAATAGCCTAGCCATAAGGGCCTCAGATCTTCCAAGGAAGTGGAAGTGGTTCTCAAATTTACTTTTGCTACAAATTAAAACCCGGTGCACAATGCTAAAAAGAACACATGAAGGGAACCAAATCAATTGCTGAGCAGGGGTGGGGGTGAGGTGGGAGGGTGTGGGGGTGTCAGGCATTGGTTTATTGTTTTGCTTTGGCATCAGTAAATGTGAACACCTCAGGTGATTTGAAGTTTGGGAGCTCCTGATTGAGGGGTAGCTTTCTTTCTCCTCCTGAAGAAAAATCTGTGTCTGAGATGGCTGTCAGCTTGTTTTCATGACTGCTGCGAGGGGAAGAGTTCCTTCTGCTGCAGCCACCTTGACTTAATATCATGGTCTGGGGACAGTCAATGGCAGAAATGTTTGCTCTTGTAGTTTTGGAGCCTGAGAAGTTTAAGAGCAGGGTTCCCATGGGTGAGTTGCTGGCGAGGGTTCTCCGGTGGCACTGAGAAAGCAAGCAAGCCCTTTGCTCTCTCTATTTTCAAGGACACTAGTCCTCAGAGCTTCCCCTGTGTGCTCTCCTTTAACTGCAATCATCTCCGTAAGTTCCAATCTCCATCATAGGAATCTGGGGGCAACACAAGTGTTCAGTCACGTCAGGTAGAACTCATAGGATTGTAGAGCATCTTAAACTGGTTTTTTGTTTTTGTTTTTGTTTGGTTTTTTGTTTGTTTGGTTTTTGTTTGTTTGTTTGTTTGTTTGAGACAGGGTTTCTCTGTGGCTTTGGAGCCTGTTCTGACACTCACTCTGTAGACCAGGCTGGCCCCGAACTAGGATTAAGGCTGTGTGCCACCACTGCCCTGCTGAAGTTTTAAACTGTTAGAGTAGCTCTTCATAGAAGCCCAAAGCTGTCTCTTCATTCTAGCTACATTCTAGCTCTTCATCCTAACTCCACAGATGGGGCTACAGGAAAAGCAAGGTGCATCAAATACAGATTTCACTTTCAAGGTCCCTCTTAAGCTCAGGAAAACACAGTGGGGATGGTATCTTATGATCAATTTATAGACCACAGGACTGGTTTATTTCTGCCACTTCAAAACCTATTTGCATTAGTGTCCTGAAATTGCTTTCATTCTATAGACTCTAGTATTGACCAAATTTTTATTGTGTATAAGAATCAGGCAGAAAGCTTTTCATTCACCAAGGTTCAAAATCTTACAGCAAACAATCTTGAGGGGAATGGTGTTGCAGGCTGCTAGGGAGATTAGGAGATGAGTGCCTCAGATGCTTCTTTGTAGACTGGCTTGTAGAAAGAGTTTTCCTGTGCCCTTTTACTTTCTCCTCTAGACGAGACTCTGCTTATAAGTACTTCTGGCTGGCAGAGAAAGGCAAGGCTTGGATGAGGATCGATTCTCTTGGTCATCTGAGAAATTCCCTACCTGTCAGGCTTTCCCCACCTTTGTCTGGAAGAGCACTTTTGTTTTGGGGTTTAGGATCCACTCTGGGATCCTAGTGTCTGTTGATCACATGGCCCCACTGAACACAAGAACAGACAGCATGGGAGAACACTTTTCCTCAGATGCAGTGACTGACCAGGCTTGTGATTCAGCCCATGAAGAACCAGGTCACGAAGATTGCAGTTCTTGTGGAACTCTGCATGCCCAATGTTTAGCTGCTGTGCTCAGAGCGAACACGTTTCCACTGTACAATATGTCAGCCTCGCAACTTATCTCAACTCTCTCTGCTAACTTCATGCTACAACTGCTTTGTAACCTCTTTTGTGGTTGAAGCAGACAGCATGGGTTGATAATGAGATAGATAGATAGATAGATAGATAGATAGATAGATAGATAGATAGATATTTTTAAAAAAATTACAGGCTCTGGAGAGAGCTGTCCCTCTCATCAGGGGGCAGCACTGGGGAAAGTGGCCCTGTGCCTCTCCCGGGCAACACAATACAGCCGGCCTTGTGGTATAGGTAAAGGACCACCACCCTTGCTGCTTACTATATAGGGTGAGCTAGCCTGGGCAGGGGTAAAGAACTCACCCTGGTGCTGAGGATGAGAGAGAGCCTATGAACTGGCCAATCCAGCAACCACCCAGAACCAGGGCTGGAGCACATGAAGAGGTGCCTCAAAATTGTGGGATCTCCATGACACCGGACAACAATAGGATATCCAAGAGGAGTCCCAGTGGGGTTCAGTGTCAATTGTGTAGAAGAAACCAGAGGCCTCACACCATGAACACTTTCAAGTAGAGGCCAAGGGACTCACTGTCACCCTATAGCCTCCACGATGAAATATTTCTTTTCTTTTACATTTCATTTTGTTATAGGGAGGGAGTAGAGGTTGCAAGGGCAAAGGGCAGATTCAAAGGGATGAGGAGATGAGTGGGATCAAGATACATGATGTGAAACCCACAAATAAAAGGTTAAAAAAAAAAGAATAAAAGGCTCTTGGGTGGGCAAGATTGGGCTCAAATAAAAAAGTTAATAACTTGCTAAGTTGTAAATATTTTTGAAACACAGTTCTTCTATCTATAAAATGAGGATAGCATCATTTATATTTATCATTATTTGTCGTCCTCACTTTTTTTTTTTAAAGTAAGTTGTACTTGTCCCCTCTGGTACAGGGTAGGTGAACATCTGAAATAAATCCAGTGAGTAAAATAATGAAAGAGGCCATACAACTTTGGAAGGCTAGTTTCCACAGCTCTCCACAGATGGTACCATAGACCTAGAAAAGCACCCAGAACGGCTACTGCTGTCCTCAGAGCTGACCTCTTCTTGCCTTCTCTACCCTATTTGCACAGCTCTTCTGATTGGTGAGTCAGCCCTGGTGCCTTCCAATAATTCTCTTCTGTTTATTTGTGTAGGATGCAACCAAGGAGCTCAAAGGAATAACCCTACCACAGAAGTTTGCACTGATAATTGGACAAGACAGTACATGTGAAGTAATGAGCACATTCCAGTAAAACTAATAAATGATCAGCCAGTGCTCCCTGTTTTCATTCCTGCAATCTGACTATTTACTTGAGTCTTACATAGCTAAGCAAATTCCTCTTTGTTGCTGAGAAGTCAACTGCATAGAGCAGCCTGTTGCATACGCCTATCTTCAGACAAGGTAAGAATCAGATGGCAATGACATCTGACAGCCTGTGTGTCTTAAGATAATGCCTTGCTATCTAATCCCCAGCTGTTCTTGAACTTGGAATCCTACTGTCTTAGACTCTAGACTGCTGGGATTGCAGATGTTCCATACTATGCCTAGTTGAGAAGTATGTTTATAGAAAGCAGACAAGGAGGATTGTGAGCTGTTGGGTGGCCTGGGGTATATAGTGACTACCCGTATAAAAAGAAATGAGGCAAAGGAAGATTTATTGCCGATGGAGAAGATTGATGTGAAGACAAAAGTACAGTTATTGTTATGACTATCATTCAAGGAGACTGACAATGACTAGGAAATGACAGAGTCAAGGAACACTTCTCTAAAATACTGACAGAGGCTGTGACCTACTCACAAGCAGGTGCTTGAATCCCGGGTCTTCAGAACTCCAAGTGAATAACTGAAGCCAAGAGCTCATGGTGACTTGTTACAGCAGCCACAGGAAGCGGTTACACATATTATCCTGAATAACTCTGTCAAATGGATTGAAAACCCATGCAACCAACTGCTAGAGCAGAGAGAAACTTAATTTGATTTGTATAGATTATTCAACCCTTTCCTGCTTTGCTAATGTTTCAAAAAGCTGAGAAGAGCTGTTACTGTATATTATCACCTGCTGCTATTGTTGCTCACATACTCTCTCGGCACGTATGACCCTTTTGGGACAAGTTCCCAGATTCACACATTTTCAAGAGCTGTAGTTCCAAAAGTACAAAGGAGCTACTGTGATTGACACCAAAAGTAAGTAAAGCCTCCTCCCCCTTCCACCTTCTCATGGGTGACTGAGGGTCTCCAGGCATGAGCACTCAGTGGTCTTCATGGTTTTCTTCTCTCTTCTTGGGATAGGTCAAGTGATGCCAGACTCCCAAGAATCAAGGACACAGCTGATATCTTTTTTTCTCCTTCTAATTCTTTCCTGATGACCCCCCAAACCCTTCTCCTTTTTCTAATATTTTTCAATGCTAGAAAAGTATCTGGAAATACAATTTAGTCAGGTTCCTCATCCGTGTTGGGAACAGATACTGTTGGGACACTTCCTTATTTCTCTTTCTTTCCAATACTTTATCAGTATTAAAAGTCTGACATTTCCTTCTAGAAACGTCTTTAGCTGTACTTAAGTGTATGTATTTATATTTTTTCTCATTTAAAAAATTAGTCACCTGATAATTTCATACAATATGTTTTTGTAATATTCAACCTCTCCTCACAACTCCTCCCAAATTCACTCCCCTTCCCTATGCACTTATCTTTGTGTTTTCTCCCCTCTCTACCACCTCAAACTCATGTTTGTGATGCCTGTGTTTTCTTAAATGTGTAGTTTTCCATTGGAGTGTGGTCAACCTACCAGAGACTATACGCTTAAAGAAAACCCAACTCTTACATTCTTGGAAGCCATTATTTGCCAATAGCTCCTTAGCTAGGGGTTGGAATTTATACCTCCTCTCTTCTTTGGAGATTTTGTCTAGCTAGAGCTTGGACACACACACACACACACACACACACACACAGGTCTTGTGCATGCTAATACAACTGTTGTGAATTTATATGCACAACTGCCATGCTTTGTTAGGAAAACGCTGTTTCCTTACAAGTCATCCATCACTCTGGTTCTTACAGTCACTCTGCCCATCTTCTGAAATGACCCTCAAGCTTTGGAAGGAGGTTGATGATACAAATGTTCCATTTAGAGGTGACACTTCATGGGCTGTTATTCTCTGCACCTTGACCAGCTGTGGATATCTGGGTTAATCACCATTTACTACAGAAAGAAGCTTATCTGATGAGGGCTGAAGTTTGCATTAATCTATATGCAAATTAATATGTGCAGATATAATATATATATTATAGTGATATAATATATATTTTTGTGTAATGATAAGTCATTAGGAGTCAATTTAATACTATGTTAGTTTAGCAGCATAATAGCAGTAGGTCCTTCACTAGAGCCTATGATCTGTCTAGCCACAGATTCTTGGCTGATAATGATTTTAGGCATGAGTTCCATCTTGTAGAGTAGGACTTAACTCCAACCAAAAGGTGTCTAGTTATTCCATGACATTCGTGCCACTATGGCACCCGTGGGCATGTCTTGCCAGGCCAGTCATTATTATAGCTCACAGGGTTCACACGACAATGATAGGGACTGATTCTCTTAACTCTTCTTGTAAAGATGATGACTGAAGTTAGGCGAGGCAGGACTCAGACCCCAGGATATTGTAATGTTGGGGTGGAGTGTACTAATAATGTGCTTTAATATTTTGACATCACTCAGGCTTCTAAGAATTGTCTCAATCTGAAGATGTAACCATCTCTCTCCATCAAGAGCTGGGATGTGGACTGGAGATTGAGCTCAGTTGATAGAGTGTGTGCAAGGCTGTGGGCTCAATCCCAAGCACCACATAACTAACTCACAGAACTGTAATTCCAGCACTTGGGTTACCCATGCCTACTATCATAGCACTTGGGCTATAGAGGCAGAAGAATCAGAAGTTCAAGCTTATTTTCACTTAGCAAGTCTGAGCCCAGCCTGAACATTTGAAATCCTTTCTCAAAATCAATAACACACACACACACACACACACACACACACACACACACCTTACCTGAAGGCCCAGGAGAGGCTTTCCTCCACAAAGCAGTATTTGCTTTCATTCATTTTCTCAGCTACTGGATTTATAGTTAGGTGTTATTTCCAATGTTACACAGCTGGGGATATTTTGGACCTTTGATAAGAAAGGAACAACATTCTAGATACTAAGAAGTTGTCAAGCTTAACTCAAATGTATCAGCAGGAGCTATGAAACAGTGTTTAAGACTGGAGTCTGTGTATGTGTCCCATTAAGCAGGCTAGAAAATATTGGGTAGGATATGTATATATTGGGTAGAAGATATAATATATATATATATATGTATGTATGCATGTACACACAGGCACGTGTGTGTGTGTGCGCACGCACACACACACACACACACACACACACACACACACACACACACATATGGTATAATCTCTTAAACTACAGATTGAACATCCTTTCAAGGATCCAAGGAGGTGTCGTGAATGCACAGCTAGTGTAGATCTGAGAGGCTCAGAAATAAATGATGTCCCAAACTAAACAAAGCTGAGATGCCATAACTTTGGCAGTAAAGAGTAGAAGAAAGGCTTGAAAGGCTCTGGGAAGTACAACTTCTGAAGTGGATACCTGTGTAATGCTAGAATTATCACCAGATGATTATGTGTCAGGACACCCATGGGAAGGACCCATAAATGTGTTGTTACTAACTTATAAGTGATTCTTGGGTGAAAGGTGTACCTGAAATTTTAGGGGTAGATTTCCTATTTAAGACAGTGCTAATGGTAGGCAAGACCATTACAGCATAGACTCAATAGAGATGTTCTGATTCAACATCAGCCGGGTAATAGCACAGAATGGCCAGAAGCCCTTAGATATGATCCAAATGGATAACAGAGAACTAGAGGTAATCAAAGAGCCTGACCTGCAGCCATGGTGATAGATATACTTAATTTTTTCATTAGAGTAAGTTATTATACATTCAAATGCATGGTCTATGCTACTAATTTGGCAAAAGCACTCATTCTTTGACCAGAAAATCTGATGATGAAGAGTTTGCACGCACATGGGATGATGCACACTTTTGCCACAAAGCTATGCAAATTCTCCACCCTACCCCACCCCCGCTGCCCTGTCATGATATAATTCAAAGAGTTCTGGACCATCTGCACATCCCACAGGGTTTCACAATGATCGATCACACCAATGATATTCCGTAATTGGGCTCATGATTAAAAAGTGGCTAGTGCACTAGAGAGCTTCCTAAGGCACATATGTACCAGATGAGATGAAGCAGAACTCTAAAGGACTAAAGTTACCGAGTCCCAACATGCCCTTGCTGTTTTAAGAGTTCTGAAGTCACAATGTCCCAGGGTGTATCTCGAAAGTCAAAGATAAATCACAACCTCTAGTCCCCCACCCCCCACCCAGTGCAGGAAGTCCTATGTCTGGCATTAACTCCGAGTACAGCACAGTCTGTACTGGGAATGTTCTCTGGGCCATGAACCAGGTACCAGGACACGTTTCTGCAACTGAAAAAGTCCCCAATACAGGAGAGTTCTTTAGAGTGCTCAAAGCTTGGCGTCCTCGGTTATAAGACCATGAAGTCCTAGACTACTAGAGATATTAACACCAGGGAGAGATATAATGGAGCAATGGGTCATATGAGAAGACTCTGTGTGAATAACAATACACGCTCCTATGATTCTGAAGAAAGAAAAAAATTTTTGTGTGTGTGTGTGTGTGTGTGTGTGTGTGTGTGTGTGTGTGTGTGTATGTTTAATCTCAGTGATATTGATATCTATATATACTTCTGGGCCATGGTAGACATGAAAGTACTAAACACAAGAGATCAAGTGACTGTGCTTTCAGGACTGCATTCGTGGGCAGATCCCACTTTTATAGGTTGCTTGAGACCTATAGGAATTTATTACCAAAAAAGCGAATTGTGAACTCTAAGTATAAGAAAAGCCAGAGAGAGAAAAATCTTAGCAAGATGGCATGTAGCCCAAACCCCTAAGCTTGGCTACTCTGCACCAATAATTCCGTCTTAGGATCACAGAGGAAATCCCATGACTGTGTGTTAGAAGATCAAGAAATCCATGCTTGGCTTACAGAACAGCCTATTATGTGGGTGCTTAAAAATGGAAGCTGTACAACAAGTTACTTAGAAAAGGAGTGTGGAGTTTCTCCTAACATGCAACTTAGGGAGATTCACCTGTCTACACTTTGTCTAAAAAGGTGAGTAACTTAGACAACGTCAGCACCAGCAGTGCTGCTGGGCCCTGCCCCTAAAGCCAGTGGGATTCCACTGCTCAGGTTCAGTTCATACCAGTTGGAGGAGTGGGTGGGTGACAGCTGGACTGCCCCACCCTCTGGATTCTGTTCTCCCAAGACCCATTCAGCCGTCCAAACCCTCCTACCTCACCAGACTCCCTCACCTTTGAAAAGCCTTCCATACAACAACTCCAGCAGATTTCACTGGCTTAGGAACAGTCCACTCTGGTTTGAAAAACAGGGGAGCAACCTGCCTCGTAGCTGAGCTTCACCACTCCCCAGACCCAGATCCCTAGGGCATATCCTATGGCCCTCCTCCTTACCCATAGCCATGGAAGCTCTTCCACAGGCTGATCCAGGTCCACTCCCAGCTAAAACTCCTTAAAAGCCACCCAACAAACCCAGATTGCACTCCCCCAACCCCTGCCCAGGTTCTATATTCCTGCCTACAATGTCAGAAGAAAACTTAGGCTTTACTGGAGGCCAGGCTGGATCTAGAGACCCAAGGTAAAACACCACCCACCACAGCTAATACCCCTTAAAGGCTGCCCAACATACCCCTATAGCACCTCCTCCCCTGAGCTTCATATCTCACTCCACAGCCTTAGAAGCTTTATCAGAGACAAGGCTGGTCCTAGGGACCCCAGGTAAGACAATTCCCACTGCCTACTAACTCTCCTTAAGACCCACCCAATAGCTCCAAACTTCACCCTTGGCCACTTAGGCCAGAAGACCAGGGAGGAAACAGAAACTAAAGAATAAAACACCCATCCAACAAAGAAACGCAGGAATCAACACTAGATCTACAATCACCCCCAAATCCAGATGCCTAAACAACAGTGTAAGAACACATCCAATAACAGAAAGGGCAATATGTCATCACCAAAGCGCAGATATCTTTCCACAGCAAGGCCTGAACATTCCATTGCAGCTGAAATAGAAGAAAATAACTTTAAGAATAACTTTATGAAGATGATAGAGGTCTTTAAAGAGGAAATGAAAAAAAAATTCTTTAAAGATAATGAGAAAAAAACAACCAAAAAATTGGAGGAAATCAATACATCCCTTAAAGAATACCAAAAAAGCCAAGAGAAAACAAACACATGAAGACTTGGAAACAGAGATAGTTGCAATAAAGCAAACACAAACTGAGGGAATTCTAGAAATGTAAAATCTGGGTAAGTGAACAGGAACTACAGATGCAAGCATCACCAATAGAATACAGAAGATGGAAGAAAGAATCTCAGTCATTGAAGATATAATAGAGGAAGTAGAGTCATTGGTCAAGACAAACGTTAAATCTAAAAAGTTCCTAACACAAAACATCCAAGAAATCAGGGACACCATGAAAAGAACAAACCTAAGAATAATAGGAATAGTAGAAGGAGAAGAATCCCAGCTCAAAAAGGCCAAAAGTGCATCCAACAAAATCATAGAAGAAAAATTTTCCAACTGAAAGGACATGCCCGTAAAGGTACAAGAAGCTCACAGAATGCCAAATAGGCTGAACCAGAAGAAAAGTCTACTCACCACATAATGATTAAAACATTAAACATGCAAAATAAAGAAAGAATATTAAAAGCTGCAAAGGAAAAAGGCCAAGTAACATATAAAGGTTTTCCCGCCAGCCTGGCCCCAGAGCGGCACCAGCCCCAAATAACACATAGAGATGCTGTATTAGATATAAAGCTGTTGGCCTGTTACTAGTGTTTCTTATTGGCTAGCTCTGTATTAAATATTAACCCATTTCTATTAATCTAAGTATTTCCATGTCTTCTTACCTTATCAGAGAAAGGGCCCGGACATCTACTCTCTTGGTCTTACATGTTGACTCTCCTCTCCCTCTCCCTGAAACCTCCTTGTCTCCTGGTCCTGCCTATCTTGCTTTTCTATTGGCCAGTAGTGCTTTATTTATTAACCAATAAGAGAAACATATTTACAGAATGACATCTCCCATCAAAGGTAGATCAGAATTACATCCGGCATTTCAGTGAGACTCTGAAAGCCAGAAAGGCCTAGACAGACATCTTGTAAACTCTAAGAGACTAAGAATGTCAGCTCAGACTAATATACCCAGCAAAACTTTCAATCATCATAGATGGAGAAAACAAGGTATTTCATGACAAAGTCAAATTTAAACAATTTCAATCTACAAATCCAGCTCTACAGAGGGCACTATAATGAAAACTTCAACCCAAGGAAGTTAACTAGCAGGCAATAGATAATCTTACATCAGCATAATCCAAAGAAGAGAAACACACACACACACACACACACACACACACACACACACACACACACTACCACCACCACCAACAACAATAAAATAGCAGAAATAAACAGTCACCTGTCAGAATGGCTAAGATCAAAAACATAAGCTCATGTTGGAGAGGATGTGGAGCAAAGAGAAGACCTCTCCATTGCAAGGAGGAGGGCAAAGTTCTACTTTATAAATCAATACTGTGGTTTTTCAGAAATATGGGACTTGATCTACCTCAAGACCCAGCTACATCACTTTTGAGCATATACCCAAAGGACATTTTACCAGGTCATAAGAACACTTTCTCAACTACATTCATAGCTGATTTATTCTATTTGTAATAGCCAGAATCTTGAAACAACCTAGATGTCCCCCAATTGGAGAATGAACAAAGAAAACGTAGTATATTTACACAATGAAATATTATTCAACTGTTAAAAACAATGATATCATGAAATTTGCAGGCAAATGGAAGGAACTAGAAAAAAATCATCCCGAGTGAGCTAACCCAGACCCAGAATGACAAACTTGGAATATACTTACCTATAAGTGAATATTAGCTGCTAAATAAAGGATAATCATGCTATAATCCACAAACCTAGAGAAGCCAAGTAACAAGGAAAAGGAAACATATGCTTGGAAATGGGAAATAAAATGGGTTTTGCAGGTGGACTGGGAGCTGACGGGAATGTGAACAGGAAGGGTCAATTTGGGGGATGAAGGGGAAGATTACTGAAAGAGATGACTGGAAGAGGGGTGGATTTATGGGTCAGGTAGAAACCTGGTGCAAGGAAAACTCCCAGTAATCTACAAGGGTGACCCCAGCTAAGACTCCTAGCAATAGAAGATAGGTAGTCTGAACTGGCCATCTTCTGTTATCAAACAAAACATCCATTGATGGGGTTGTGACACCAACTCAGCTACATAACCTTAGACCCACAGTCTGTCTTGCTTATGGGATGTTCTGGGATAAGGGTGGCAGAGAAATTGTGGGAGTGGCCTGTCAATCACTGGTCTAGCCTGAGACCCATACCACAAGAGTGAGCCCACACCTGACATTGCCTGGAGTGCCAGAACCCAGAGGCTGCATGGCCCAGAGACTAGGACAGAACCAAACACAAATTGGAGAAAAAAAATTCAAAGGAATGATGCCTAACAATATTCTGCTATACTCATAGATTGATGCATAGTCATCAGAGAGGCTTCATTCATCAACAGATGGAGACAGAAGCAGACCCACAGCCAAATTTTAGGCTGAGCTTGGGGAATTTTGCTGAAGGGAAGGAGAAAGGATTGTACAAGCAAGAGGGGTCAAGGACATCACAACAAAATCCACAGAAACAACTAACTTTGGCTCATAGGAGCTTGCAGAAAATGAACCAACCAGGGAGCCCTCATGAGATCAATCTAGGCCATCTACATACATGTGACAGTTGTGTAGCTTGGTCTACCTACGGGGCTCCTTGCAATGGGAACAAGGACCATCTCTAACTCTTTGGCTTTCTTTTGGGAATCCAGTCCTTATACTGGGTGGCCTTGCCCAGTCTTAATACACAGGGAGGTGCTTAGTCTTACTGCAACTTGATGTGCCATGTTTTGTTGATACCCATGGGAGGCCTGCCCTTTTCTGAACAGAAATGGAGGAGGAGTGGGTGTGGGGCAGCAGAGGGGAGTGGGAGGAATAGGAGGAGAGGAGCGGGGGAACTATTGTAAGGATATAAAATAAATAAAATTTTAAAACAAGATAAGTAGCTTGGTATTAGAATAAATCCAACCTGGGGGGGGGGAGGGGAGAAAGGTCATAGAAGAGGAGGACCAAAAGAATGAAACAAGGAGGCAGCTAAACAAACGAGAATGGGGAGGAAGAAAGTGAGCAAAATCTTTGTTATCATTTGTGTGAATACCTAGCATGGAGACACAGAGCACCAACCACAGAGGAAGTCATCGTTGTAAGTGACAGTGCACATAACTAGGCTGCCCAGGCTGCACTCCTATGCTTTTAGAGATCTCCATAAAAATACAATGTGGCAATAGACTACATGATAAAATACAGCCCATGAATAATAATGAGCCCTTAAATCCTGTCTCCCCGTCTCCCCCACCAAATCTTCTCCATCTGCTAACCCAGCCCTGTTCAGTGGGTAAATGAGTAGATGGCCACAGTAGGAGAAATGGTACTGTATATGGGCCCAAGTAGCATGGGCTCTGCCCATTAAGATTTATTTTGTTAAATCAACCTGCCAGCAGCTGCTGACACAGTGCTGAGGAGCTGATTTTGTGCTATCCTTAAGAAAAATGGATTAGTGGCAAGTTCATGACCTTGAGTCATTTCTTACCTGGAAAGGTCAGAGGCATCCAATAAAAATGAACACTGTGTTCAAGTGGGGCTGCAAAAGAGAGGCAGCAATGGACCTGAGGATGTTGGCTGCAATGCTCAACTCATACCACTGGGTGCCCTTTTCCCCTGAGGTTGGTCCCTTTCCTCCACAGTAGCACATAAACTCTGCCACACCCACTCCAACAAGGCCACACCTCCTGATCCTTCCCAAAGAGTTCCACCAACTGGAAACCAAGTATTCAAACATGAGTTTATAGGGGCCATTCTTAGTCAAACCACCATATCAACCTATTCACTTGTTCAAAGTATGTAGAAAGGCTCAATTTACATAGAATGAAACTGATCTACTTTTATCCCTTTTGGTTATAGTTTGTGCTTCTGAAGAGTTGTACACTAATTCTTCCCCATGCCTACATCACAAAATCTCAATTTGGTTTATTAGTTCATGATCTTAACTTATATTTACTCTTATATCTATCTGGCATCCATCTTTCTTGTCAGGTTCTAGAAACATCCAATCTTATTTCAATGTGTGTAGATATGTTTCTTCTAGCATCCTATTAATTTCCCAAAAGTGTGTCCCAGGAACTCATTTGTATTGTTTTTGTTCATGAACCAAGCCAGAGATACTGTAGTAGTTTTGTAGTTAGTGTTGGCTAAAAGTGCTATTTTGTATGGTGTTTGAAAGGTAGTAAATGAGGGGGCAGCTCTGTGTGTGTGTGTGTGTGTGTGTGTGTGTGTGTGCATGTGTGTGTGCGTGTGCATGTGTGTGTGCATGTGCATGTGTGTGTGCGTGTGCTGTTTGTGTGTGTGTCTGTGTATATACATACGTGCATGTATCTTTCTGTCTGTCTGTCTGCCTATCTTTCTGTCCTAAAGGTTGTCTTGTACACACTGTCACTGAACTGACAGTTTACTATGCTGGGTCAACTAAGGCATTCAACTCCTCCAGCTCCTGTCATACCTCTCCAGCTTTCTCAAGTTCAATCTCAAGAAGTCCCTTCTGTTGACTTCAAGACCTCCCACAGCCCTACACAAACAATGAAACAGTATCCAACACAAAGTAGATTGTAGTTAACAAAGGATGCTTTGTTAGTTTTTATAGGAACTACTTAGTTTTTAACTGATGCAATAGAAAATTTCTATTTCAGTAGAAAATACTGAACAAACAAAACAAATAATGCAATGTGGTTTCTGAGGCAATGGGAGAAAGTGGTGTTTCTGTTTGTTTGTTTGTTTGTTTGTTTGGTTGGTTGGTTGGTTGTTTTTTGAGACAGGATTTCTCTGTAGCTTTGGAGCCTGACCTAGCACTTTGTAGACCGGGCTGACCTCGAACACATGGGATGGTGGTAGTGGTGGTGATGGATATTAATGGTAGTCACCACACTTTTGTCTTTTATCTAGTCATCCATGGCTAGAGAATTTGTAGACTATATTTTCTGGATAAGTTTTGGCTACAGGTACAGAAGGCATATTTCAGAGAGGGTCAAACAAAAATCCTGCACAGAAATGAGTATGTGTTCTGTGGCATCGTGCTTAGTTCACAATTACACTGGTCTCTAGTCTGTGATATAAGTCATTTTCTTAATAGCAAGAGTGAACTCTCTCATCACAATTAAAAACTTACCAGTGGTCGAAAATAAGATAGAATTGTTCTGCAACTGGAGTTTATTTTTCAGAAAAGGGAAGAAACAGTAAGCTATCTTCCAACAAGGAAAAGGGATGGCAGGCAGCTGACAATGTCTGCTCCACAGAACCAACATGATACAAGGGCGCCTCTGTCTGTCACGTGACCGGAGTCTGGACTCCTGGGTGCGGAGCCTTCCTGCCTGGCATTGAGAGGGAGCACCATGGCTCCGGGTGGGGATCCAGGGCACAGATGTAGTACAGGTGCTGAAGTGTGTGCTGGTGATAAAGTAGGTGAGCATTCAGAGTGATTTATTCTTATCCCAACTCCATCCCTCATAGGATGGCCCTGGGCGCCACCACAGCCCCGAGTCTGAGCCAGCATAATAAATCACAGAGTTCCTTGTGCTTCAAAGGGGAGTGCTAACGTGAATACTGAATAGAATTTGTGTTATCATGTTACCGAGGCAAAAATACCATGCGTTCTCACACAGAATGCGCTTTCTCCAGAAACAATTAAATTTCCCATCTCAGCTCCCCCAGGCTTATCCCCACAGACACAGTGCCATCTACTGAAAATAGAGTACCAATAGCCATGGTACCCCGAGGGATTCCCAGGAGAGCCCCCTCTCTGTGGGCTCTGGGTCTCACCCACCTCCCAGATGGACTGGAGGGAGTAGGCGGAATCTGCAGGCTGTTCTCCTGTCACAAACTGGAACGCATCTGTTCCCTGGTGCTTTCCGTGAGCACCAGTGAGAAGTTCCTGTGGGGCCTCGAGAAGCCTGGCAAGACACCTACAGGGTACATGGAAGCTCTTAGCCATAATTCTTATCTTCAACTGACTCTAAACTCTCACTGTCCCACAGAGGAGGCATGCCGTTACACTAAGACTTAGCAAGGATGGCTGGCATTGTCTTCCTCTAGGTAATTATGAGGTACTTATTTCCCTTTAATAGTTTAGCCATGTACTTAATTCCACTTATCCCTCAGTGAAAATGTTAATGGATGACACAAAGAAGAGATTGTTATTAACAGAACCCTAAAACCTAACTGAGAAATCTATGCTGTGCATCCTAGGGATGAATATGTTGATATCTGAGGTTACCATGAAATTCATTTGTGACAGATTCCTCACTTTAGTGACTTGTGTTCTCTTTTAGTGGCAGTGTTAGTTGATTTCAGAATTGAAGAAATAAATGACAGATCATTGCAGGCACTTAATGGCCTCAGGGATAAACGAGGAACTATGAGCTCTTAGACATGCCTTCCCTGCACATGTTTCCTTAACAGACTCATTGCCCTTCCCCCCTCCTCAGGAACCACAGTCCCGAGTAGCTCTTCAGAGCTGTTGGGATCTCATAGCTCTCATTTGTATTGGTTCTGATTGGACTGCTGACTGCAGTCAGGCCCCAGATCCCCTTCCATTCTTCCCTTCAAATCTGGCCCCACCTCTCCAAATACCCTGGCTGCTCATTCCTTTCACATTTTGTTTTTTGTTCTTCTGAGACAGGGTTTCTCTGTGTGTCACTGGCTGTCCTGGAACTAGCTCTGTAGACCAACCTGGCTTTGAACTCACAGAGATCCACTTGCATCTGCCTCCCAAGTTCTGGAATTAAAGGTGTGCGCCACCACCGCCTGGCTCCTTTCACATTCTTAATAAACATTTTTCTAAAACAAAAGGCCCCATAGGTAAGTCTGTAATCTGATATATATATATATATATGTATATATATGTATGTATGTATGTATGTATATATATATTCATCACAAGTATGCTTGAGATTGTGTTCTCTAAAGGGACATTTGAAGCCACATTAGAAGTGTCTATCATCACCACAACCATCACCGTCTACTTCTGTCTAAGCAGCAGGTGAAGGGGGGCATTGGTGCATGTTGGGGGTATGAGAGGGGTGAAGGTAGGAAGTCCTTGGGACAGAGTAACCAGCCTGGAATGTGGGGGTCAGCCTGGAGCCAGATGCGATTCCCTGACCCAAGGCAAGCATTTGACACCATCCTTCCAGATTCTCTGTACCACATGTCCTAGAAAATTTAGAAATTAAACACTTTTTATTATCACATTTCCAAGAGGAACTTAGGTTCAAGATTATGTCTTGGAGCTGACTCCATTCCACTTGACATGATCTTGAAGAATCCATTGATTTTTTTCTGATCCTCAAATTGATTTTCTATAGTTTTGGAAAGTGAGCAAAATATTCCCTGTCATCCGGTTGTACAGAAACTTTTTTTTTTTTTTGGACCTATGCTGGCAATATTGACTTCTCCAAAAGGACAGAACTGATAGAATGGATATATTTTAAAGGGGCATGCATGAGATTGGCTTGCAGGATGTTGTAGCTTTGGTAGTCCAGCAATGGCTGTGGCACACGGGAGAGGACAGGAACCTGGTAGTTGTTCTTTCCACGAGGCTACTTGCTTTATCAATCTCCATCTGATGCTGGATGCCTAGAGAATTCATAGAGAGCTGCCGGTCTTCAGCTTTTTATTGGAATTCCAAAGAAGTTGGTTCTAATATCAGTGAAGGCCTGCTGCGGCAACACGATAGATGGCCTTGCTAGTGAGGGTGAGGGCAACCAGACAGAAAGCAACGTTTCCTTCTTCTGTGCCTTGCATCTGGGCTGCTGCCAGAAGGTGCCATCCATGTTTAGGGTGGGTGTTCCCACTTCAAACAACCTGATCTTGAGACGCCCTCACAGGAATGCCTCGCAGCTTGTGTTTTTAGTTAATTCCAGATGCAGCTAAGCTGGCAACCAAGATTAGCCATCACGTTGACTAAACTCTGTGGTTAGAATTTATAACCATTTTCTAGAACTTCTTGTAGGTTGCCCCTGGTAAAAGAAAACACAATTCCTCTGATAGGCAGTGATGTCAAAACCATATCAATTGTTTTTCCCATACCAAGATGGTGCACACTTTCCATCATTCACTCAGCCTACAAAGGAGCTAGCAGGTACTATGAAGCTTGTTTGAAGTTCTGCTAAGGTGATTTTAAGAACGTATATTCGAAAAGCAGTGACAGGAAGTACAAGTTATATTTATCCTGTTTCCTTGGGGTTCCAACTTGCAGTTTTGGATAGGAAGTTCAAAAGTAAATTAATCAGAAATGTTTAGCATCATATTGAAACAAGTCAGGCAATATGGCTGGGAAAGATGGTAAATCTGTTATAAACAGTAGTTATATGCCTGTGATGATTTTGTATGTATTTTCCTTTGTGGAGACATGGTGTATTGAATCAGGTTTAGACAAACATGACAGACGTATCTTAGGCTATAGAGTGATCTGGATATGACAAAAAGGACATCATGCAATGTTGACATTCTTGCAGCTTGGATTAAGTTGTGGAAGGAGTTTTTAAAGGAGGGTAAGAATGATAATCCTGGGGTCATAGGAGGAAGCATTTGAGTCATAGATGTAAGATTTAGCAATTTAAAGTGATATTCTGTATGTGTGGGTGTTTTGCCTGTAGGAGTATCTGTGTACCACTTGTGTGCCTGGTGCCCATGAATGCTGAAAGAGGACATTGAATACCCTGGAGGTAGTTGCAGGAAGCCATGTGGGTACTGGGAGTACTGGAAATCAAACCCAGGTCCTCTACAAGAGTAGCCACTGCTCTTTCTCCAGCCTCAACAACTTTGTATTTAAAGACTGTCTTACTACATGGCCAAAGCTGGTTTCAGACTCATGTTCCTCCTTCCTCTGCCTCTTGAATGCTAATGTTACACATGCTTGGTGGCCATTTTTTAAAATTTTGGTGCCTCATTTACATACTCCCATGGAGGTATGAGGGTAGGCAGAATTCATCCTTCACATGCCCACAAAAAAGCAGTCAGATTTCTTATATGTCTAAGTTCTTTTCCTATAAGGGGACAGGAAAGTCAAATCTTCCCAAGATAGAGTGCTGAGGAAATCACAGAAGGTTGAAAATATTCAGGGGCTCAAAGCAGAACAAACTTACTTTGAATGAGATCTTTTATACATGCAGAGAGAGGAGATGAAAAAACAATCTTAAAAAGTTAAGTTTCAGCTATGTGTGGTAGATTATGCCTGCAATCCCAGCACTCAGGAGGGTGAAGCAGGAGGTCAGCCTGTGCCACATAGTGAGTTCCAGGCCCGTCAAGGCTACAGAGTAATGCCCACTGTAGGAACAATAAAACTTGCTGCTTCTGTGGCAGTGGATTGGAAACCTCTAGAAATACCCTCTCCATTGATCTTGGAGATCACAAAATGTACTCTTGAGATTGTAGTGTGAGATCTGTGGAGTCACGTGGGTGCTGCTGTCAGCTGCAAATACAGTTCTTTATTGTGGTTGCAGCCTGTTCTCCCTAAAATAAAATTCAGCATGTGTTGAATTTAAGTTTAGCCTGGCTTACTTCTCTGCCAAACAGAATGTAAGTATAGTAGATATAATACTGTGTTAACTTTCTTTTCAACATCAACCCAAATTTCGAATGTTCTTATCCACTTACTATTAGACTTTGATGTGGAAGCAAAATGGGAACCTTTCAGGGCATCAGCTTTGGCAGCACGGAAATCCATTTGGATTGTGCCACTTCCTGATCTGTACAAACATCGTGGTTACACGCTTCAAAGGAGGTGACTACAGACCATATAGGGACACTTGGGTAGCATCAGTATTAACACATGCTCTCCCCATTCAAGATCTGAACCAATTAAGAAGCAGACAAGGGTAGTGGCTACAGGAGACTGTAGTATTCATGACGTGGACATAGGATGGCTTCAGCCTCCTGAAGCTGAATACCCAAAGCCCAGATAGTCCTGGGTAATTTCTCCTCACAGCCAGAGCCCTTGCTACTAAGCTTACAGCTTACCTAAGGTCTTGGAAGGAGACTGATTTTATAAAGAATCTGCATTGCAAATACTGTTGCTTTCAAATTTGCCAATGAGAGACATCCTTCCTCCTCAGGGAAGGAAGATGAGGAGGTTGAGGTACCCAGGGGTGTTAGAAAACACCCAGTAGTCTTATACTCCCCCTCGGGGTATGAAACATCAGGAATGTGTTCTTCTAACAGGAGTGTTCCAAAAGGCTATTTAGCACAGTGCCCAGCAGCAAGAGGTATTTATTGTGTGTCACCTGTGCCTAATATAGTCTCTAAGGAAAAGAGAAAACAATCATACATTGTCTTCTGGATTTTGATGGGGGAGAAAGAGGTGGCAAGCTTCAACAGGCAGATAAGAACCTTGATACCAAATGTCCTCATATGCCAAATACACATTTTAACTTTGCCTTTTGGAGAAAGATGGTTTAAATTAGGAAGAGGAGTCCAAGTTTGCATGTTTGGTTATGAACTCTAACTGCAATATGTATTGTAGAGAAGATATACCATCTCAAGAGCCAGGTGCTAATCTCAGATACATCTATGAGGGGTTTACTATAATCACATTGCTACCATATTTTAAATGTGTTTACTCAGTAGTTTACTTACTGAGTTTTGCTGTGTCTCATGCTAGCCTTCAAATCACTTTGTAGCACCCTTCTTGCAGTGACTCTTCTGCCTCAACCTTTTAAGTGCTAGGATTCTGAACATGTGCCACCACACAAGGCTACAGTTTTATGGGTGACAAAAATGAGGCTTGTAGTTTATGTAGCTGTTCCAAGACACCCTGCTTGTAAATGACAAACAGAATTTGGTACAGTGCTTACCTGACCAAGGCCTAGCCTGGTTTCATGTGCTATTGACCTGGCATTGACAGAACTCTGGAATTAGATAGGTCCTGCACACAGCTTAATGTTCTGTTGTCACTGTCCTGAAATAAATTCTTTGTTGTTGTTGTTTCTTTTTGTTTTTATGAAGCTGGTTCTCATCTAACCCAGGCTGGTCCTGAACATGTAATGTAGCAAAGAACGGCCTGCTCTCCTGGAATCTTCCTTCCAAGTGCTAGAATTCCAGACCTGTGTTACCATACCAGCAACAATTTGAAAACAATAGACCCATGGTCACACTTGGTTCCATGTACTTTAAACCATGTAGTCAGTTGAGCAAGGTATTTTTCTCTATGATCTAAGTTACCGTTTTTTGTTTTGGTTTTTTTACCGAATCTGAAGGATTCCACACAAATAAAACCCCCCTTTAGTCAAAGAGCCACAAAAAAAAAAATGGACTTCACTAGTTTATGGCTAATTATTTATGGCTGGTTCTGCATTTGTATGTATACATATCCATGATTCAGAGCCAAGTCTCTGTCACTGAAAACTCTTACTTCAGATGGTCTTTGGTTTCCAGGGACTTCTCCAGCACTGCCATGATGGCCCCAGGCTGCTTAGAGCATCCAAGCCAAGAAGTAGTATGGATAAAGCCTGGAGGCTTATGTGTGTGTGTGGGGGGTAACATTCACATCTATGCACACGTTTCTGAGTCTATTCCAAGTCCAAGCATAAATTAATCTGGTATTATCCTGCTGATGTTTTCCATATTTCAACTCCCATCCAATGGCACAAATAAGTAAGGGATAATGGAACACATATTGGTTCAATTTCCCAACTTCTTTGCTGATGGGAGATGTTATTCTGTATATATGTTTCTCATACTGGTTAATAAAGCACTGTGGCCAATAGAAAACTAGATAGGCGGGGCTAGGAGACCAGGAGGAGGAAAGAGGAAGTAGAAGGCGGAGTCGACATGTAGCCCAGGAAGGAAGACGCCTGCCGCGCGGCTCCCCGATAAGACGACCACGTGGAAATACTTAGATAAGTAGAAATGGGTTAATAATTAAGACAGAGCTAGCCCATAAACAATAATGGTAATTGGCCAACAGGATTGTATCAAATACAGAGTCTCAGAGTGTTATTTGGGGCTGGCGCGGCTGTGGGCCCAGACTGGCGGGCTGGCGGGCTGGCGGAAACATACACGCTACACTTTGCAGCCATATATCCAGTGACAGGCCAACAGCTGCTCTAGACTATTGAGGACAGCAACATAGAGCAGGCCATGTGTGCAGCTCAACAAGGGACCTGTCAGTCATCTTACTTAACCACGAACCCATAATTCTCTTTTTAAATAATTTATTTATTTTTGTTTCATTTTACATTACCACCTCTCCATAATACTCTTGAGGGCAGTTCAATACTCTATTTATTCCTCTAAGAGAGATGTGTGCTGTGTGTGTGTGTGTGTGTGTGTGTGTGTGTTGTGTGTGTGCGCATGCGTGTTTGGGTGTGGTGATGCATGCCTGTAATCACAACTCTTGGGAGGCAGAGGAGACAGTCACTCTCTGGAGACAGGCCTGAGCTACACCACTGCAGGATCCTGTCTCACAAAAGAAGAAAACTGTTAAAAATTACAGGGAAAACATGTACAGAGAGAGCCCTCAATTTGTTTCCTCACTCCATAACATACATGCAAAGTTACAAAATGGAAACAGTAAGATGATAGCCACTCTGTGTTTTAGTTTCCTGCTTACACTGAGCATTGATAGTTTTGAAAATAAGTTTAGTAATTTCTTTTTTGTTTCTTTTGTTTTTTAGCTATTTTTTCTATAAGTTACATTGTTACTTAAAAATCTGATTATTTTCTTAGAGTAAATTGAAGTATTCTTTTTAGCTCTCTCTCTCTCTCTCTCTCTCTCACACACACACACACACACACACACACACACACACACACACATTAATTTCTGTGTCTATGTCTGTGTGAGTGTATGTGATATGTGTGTAGGTGCCCTTGGCATCTTTGGAAAGGGAATTACAGATGATTGTGAACGTTGGTACTGGAATTAAACTTGGGTCCCCTGAAAGAGCAGCAAGTGTTTGTAATTGCTGAACCATCTCTCCAGTACTCTTTATTTTATTAGAAAAAAAACTGTATTAAAAAGTACACACACACACACACATTTGTATATGTGGGCTTGTGTTTATGTGTGCAAGGCTTTTGTTGCTTTGCTATTTGGGTAGCCTTTGCTTATTCCTTTTATCATAAGCTTATTATTTTACAAGATGCTGTAGAACATGTGTAAAAGTTCTAACATTTAGGAACTTAAAATTGAATATCAATAGTCTTAACTGCCCTATTGCCTAGTAGAAGTGGGAGAGAAAATTAGATTAAGGACTGGAAATGTCTAAATTATAAGATCCTTTTTCTAGGTAAAATTTTGAATTAACTTAAATCTTTTTATTACATTTATTTGTTATTTTGTATATAGGGGGGTATAGCTATTACAGTGCACCTGTGGGAGTCAGAAGACAATTCGTATGAATTGTTTCTCTCCTTCTACAGCATGGATCCTGGAGATTGAACCAGGCTATCAGGTTTGGTGGCAAGTCCCTTCCCTCACTGAGCCATACAGCTAGCTCTGAACTTATTTTAAAGGTAGCTTTTCTTCCACTCCTTCATTCACTAACTCATATATTTTGGTAATAAAGATGATGACACCATATAATGGCCTCTAAATCAATGCACATGTAACACATGTAACATGTTGTATGACAGAGCTCCACTCATTCAGGCTGTTGTTTCCCACTTGCCACTGAGTCTACAGCCCAGCCACTTCTGAGCAATGTGTTATGTGATATGACATGTACTTTATGGCAATGTCATTCCTTGTTGGCAAGATATTCACCTGGGGGGAAAAACCTTGAAAGTTGTATCTTTTGATCTTAAGTCCATCACAGTCATCCCCTCCCCCCACCTTGCCACTGGGATGAAGTCAAAGTTTTAAATCTTCCTGATAGATAAAAACACACACTATGACCTGGTATAAAATAACACACATGTCACAAGAATTTCAAGGCACTGGTAATGACACACAGAAGCAGAAACACAGAGAATACACCCAGGAGTATATTCTAAGGCGATTTGTACAACATGGACATCAACATTGTTAGATTTGACTAAATTCATGGTTGTGGAGTGCTCATTAGAAATTCTGGATCATATGTTTAACTTTGGTACCAACCCTTCCCTAAGATTTGTATTTAAAGATGGCCCACATTTCGTGAAGACTGGGTATGCTGGTGACTCCCTGGTTTCATATTTATAATTCATAGGCTTAGAGAAATAATAATGTTGTACTGGGTTTGTCATGTGAAGCCTACTTCCCGTTCCTCTCCCAAACACTCCACTAAAAAGTGCAGAAGATAACGGAGATATTTGGAAGCATAGTGAAGGGCACACTTGCATCCTTAAATTTCTCCATGTTCCCTCTTCTTTGGAAGTTGTGTGGCTGTGATGTTGTCCGGAGAGATGAGCCCTTCCCAAGTCTGCTTACCATGTGTTTAGTGTAGTTGTTCATGTAAGCTATTTTGAGGGTTTATTGAGTTTCCAGATCCTTGTTATGTTCTTCAACTCATTTAGAAAATTTTCAGTTATTGTTTCTTTATTTTGTTTTCTATCTTCTATTTTCCCTCTTCATGGTGACAACCTTTGCAAATATAGTTGGGCTACTCAAGGTTGCTGACTGTTCACTCATGCTCTGTTGTGATGTTTTTTGTTTTTTGTTTGTTATTTTTCTCTGTCTTTCATCTTGGATAGTTTCTATTGACATGCCTTTCAATTCACTAATATTTTGTTTGTTAGTTATTTTTCTTTTTCTGCGGTGCCTTAACTACTTTCTTTATTTGTTTATCTCCTTGAGTTTTTTAATTTTGTTTTTTTGTTTGTTTGTTGGTTTTTTTTTTGAGATAGGGTTTCTTCTTGAGACTTGCTTTTTTGTGAAGTTATTAGTTGAAGATGTGTTTCATTCATTTATGTAAAATGATGCAAAGATGTGTTGCATTCCTTTATGTTGCATTTGTTTAACTCTGTAAAGCTGTGTTACTTTGCCTACCTAAAACACCTGATTGGTTATATAAAGAGCTGAACAGCCAATAGCAAGGCAGGAGATATATATATATATATATATATATATATATATATATATATATAGAGAGAGAGAGAGAGAGAGAGAGAGAGAGGTGGGGCTGCCAGGCAGATATAATAAATAGGAGGAGAAGAGGAAGGAGTGAGAAAAGGAGAAGGAAAGAGGACATCAGGGGCTAGACACACAGCCAGCTATAGAATAAAAGGTAAAAAAACAAAAAATAAAAACAAAAAACGTATATAGAATAAAGGTAAAAGCCCAGAGGCAAAAGGTAGTTGGGATAATTTAAGAAAAGCTGGCTAGAAACAAGCCAAACTAAGGCTGGGCATTCAAAAGTAAGACTAAGTCTCTGTGTATTTATTTGGGAGCTGGGTGGCAGACCCCCAAAGGAACAAAGAATAAAACAACAACAACAAAAACTACATTAGCTGTCCTTGAACTTGCTATGTAGGCCAAGCTGGGCTAAAACTCACAGAGATATGTCTACACTGTTTTCTCAGTCTCAGTGCTGGGATTAATGTGTATACCAGCATACCTGGCTTTCTACTCGTGTGTGTGTGTGTGTGTGTGTGTGTGTGTGTGTGTGTGTGTGTGTGCACATGCCCACACACATGCATATTGCTTTTTGAAAGGGCTTTCTTTATTTCATTTAAATTAAAATAATTTTAAATATAATTTTAATTTTCTGAAAATTTCATGCATGAAGTTTACAACCTTTTCCCTTCTCCTCCAACTCCTTCTGTGTCCCTCCCACTTCCTCTAGAATTATTGACCTCCTTATTATTATTGTCACACACACACACACACACACACACACACAGGCTGCTGAGTGCATTTACTGTTGCTCGTGTGTGTGTGTGTGTGTGTGTGTGTGTGTGTGTGTGTGTGTGTGTGTGTGTGTGCTCATTGCTGACTACTTGGGATAGGATAACCTATCAGGGGCTTGGCCTTGGAGAAGACTGATTCTCCCCCCTTTCTCAGCAGCTGTAATTGCCTGGAGTTCTCCATCTAAGGGTGAGATTTCCCTGTCCACATTAGCATGTCAGCTGGTGCTGCCTCTGTGGAAATTGTCTTTTGTAGGTCCTTGTGCAGTTCACTGAGATTTGATGGGTGTAGCTTCCCTGCAGTGTAAAGAACTCACTCTTGCAGCAGATGTCTTGGTCCTCTGGCTCTTGCAATCTTTCTTTCCTCTCTTCAGAGATGTTTTCTGAGCCTTAGGTATAGGAACTGTGTAATAAATGTATCAAAATATAGACTGCTTCCCGAATTCGCAGATTATTTTTCTGAAGATCATGCTAACCCTCTCTGTAGTTACACTTTCAGTACATGTGCTAAAGAAGAGAGTGTTCTCTCTCTCTCTCTCTCTCTCTCTCTCTCTCTCTCTCTCTCTCTCTCTCTCTCTCTCTCTCTCTCTCTCACACACACACACACACACACACACACACACACACACTAGTGCCTGTGAAGGCCAGAAGACGACATTGAATCCCTTAAACTTGAAATTGAGCATAATTGTAAGTGATGGGAACAGAATCCAGGTCCTCTACAAGAGCAGCCAGTGCTCTTAACCACTGAGATATGACTTTATCCCCCACCCCAGTCTGCTCTTAACTAGACCCAGTATGTTTTTTAATGGCACATATTACATTTTCCAACTTCCTAAATTTGATTTAGGTTACTTTAGTCTGTCCCTGACATTCTTATAGTTTTCTGTACTTTCTTGAATGTGGTGTGAGTGTGTGTGTATGTGTGTGTACGTACAGATATGTTCACATATATGTGTGAGTACATGCATTTGGAGGTCAGAGGTCAACCTTAGGTTTTGTTCCATCTTATTGTTTTGAGATTGGGACCTGGGTTTTATCAATTTGGCCAGCAAATCCCAATAAACCTATTTCTGCCCCCCCAACAGTGGTGTTACAAATATGTGGCATTACACCAACTTTTCATATGAGTGCTGAATCTCACTCTTTGGTCCTTACACTTGTGTGGCAGGCTTGTATCAACCAAGCTACCTTCTCAGACCTTGAACTAGTGTCTTAATCAGCATGGCTTCTGGTTTCATTGTGTCACCATTCTAGGTCAGTTTTTATTGTGGATTAATAAGGATGGGGGGGACAGATAGGCTGAATAGATGTTTATTCAGGGAGAAGAAGAACAGAGAAGAAGAAGAACACCAGCCAATTCCTGGTCCCAAGGATGCCTCCAGATGGTGTCTGTCCATTTCCAGCAAGCAAGAGAGCAGGCCAGTTCCTCTAGGTCACATCTGCCCCTGTTCCCACCCCCAATGGGCGTGGTCAGTGCAACAGGGGCAGACAGAATAAATATCTCACTACACGTTTTAATGTATTTTTCTACATCACTATAGGGCATATATTTTCTACCTTATGTGTGCTTAGTAATTTTTCATTAAATATCAACAATTCCACATTTTACATTTTTAGGTGTTGCATATTTTTGTATTTCTATACATACATATGGACTTTGCTCTTATCATACAGTTCATTTCCTTGGGAATGTTTTTGATTATTTTTTTAAATGTTGTTATTCAGGGTTATAAAGTATAAGACTGATTGTGCCCTCCACTCTCCTGCTACTAATACAGTGCATTTCTGGGTACTCTTGCCAGCATTCCATGAACTATAGGACTTCTTCTCCCTTGTTACTGGGTTTACCAATGGTCTATGGATCTCTGTGACCTCCAAAGAGATCCTATAAGCTGTTTTCCAATGATTAAGTGGGAAAAAATAAGCTGATTTCCCCTATGTATTCTCACAACACAGGTCACTTGTGCCAACACATGTGGAGCTTTCTCTCCTGCCTACCAAGCAAGCTGTTCTGCAGTGGATACCAACTGGATACATCCCATTCTAACTCATTCCCCACGACATCTTCCCAATATCAGACCTCATGGGTTGAATGCTCTGTCCCCTCACATTGCTCCTTAAACTCAGGGTTCTTACATGGTTCTCTCCTTAGGATAATTAATTTGCTAGAGTGGCTACTAAACCTCCGCGGAACACATTTATCTTTTAGAGGATCAGAATTCAGTTCCCAGCACCCGTATGATGATTCACAATGAGCTGTAATTCCAGTTCGAGGCCTCTTCTGACTTCCCAGGTTACTGCATGCACTCACATACATGCAAGCCACTCATACTTATAAAAGTAAATAAAACTGTAAAAAATATTTCAAGTATGTGGGTTGCTATATAAGTTACAATTATGGCATATCTAGCCCTAGCTAGGCTCTCATTCTGTAGAAAGAGGCCCCATAGGCCTCATGTCCTTTTCCCCCCTCTATTGGAAATTTCATTACCTGGGCATGTTGATTAAATCATTGGCATTGGCATTCTACTTAAACTTCAGGTCTTCTTCTTTCCCAGAGGCTGAGGGAGAAAGTCCCAATCCCCTAATCCTGCCTTCATCTTTCCTATGACCAGACCCTGACCTGAAGTTACGTAGGGCTGTCTGCCATGTATTCAGTTCCGACTTGTCCCTTTGCAGATTCCAGAGATTTCAGGAGTTGAATGAGAAAGGGGTGGAGGCCAAATGAACACATACATTTTCACAATGGTTCTGTCCCCAAAATGTGGGTGGTTTTTTACATGTGTGAGCTGATTGCTGCTCAGGTGAAGAATTTCTGTAAATAAGCTTTCATATATAAGACTTCTAAAAATTACAAATGGACAAAATCTCAATTAACATCAAACAAGAAAGAAAGACACAAGACCGTAATTCCTAGGGTCAGAGCTGATTTGGGAGACAGCAGGTGCAGGAGTGAATGGGGTTGTCTTGTTTTCACTCCCTCCCTCCCACCTTTGTCCCCATCTCTTGTCATTGGTCCTCTTTAGTTTGAGCAGTATAATTTCTTACTGGAAAGGGTTTCCTCCAAGCAGAATGGAAGAGAGCCTTATATTTTGTGTCATCATTCATTTAGAGTGTACCCTAGATCTATATGTCAAAACTCATGAAAGATTTACTGTCTGCTTGGGTGACTTGTCTATCATAGGACCAAACATTGTAGATGGGGGTGGGGGGCTATGACAGGCAATGCCAGGGTTGGACACCTTCAAGTATGTCAAATGGAGTTCTTATAGGAAAAGACCATTTTGAGAGAGAAATGTTGGGTAGACAAAAACCAATAACCCATCCACCTAGTTTCTCCATCAGGAAAGTAGGCAAAATAATCTAAAATGTGATCATGTTTTTGTTAGCTGTCCAGATCATAATACTAGAGCAGTAAATGTCCTGATAGGACAGTCACCTCCGGTGGCCACTGTGTCCATTTACTCTTTTGCATCACCAATCCTCAATGAATAAATTTCTCACTCATCTTTCTGTGCCAAGAGTTGCTAGATTTCCTGCCTATGGGCTTCAGCCTGTAGTTAATTGAGTTCTTGATCACCCACCATTGCAATTTCCCTAATATACATTCGTCTGCCTTACCCGTTAAGCAGGGATCTTATGTAGATACTTCTCTCTTATTTCTGTGCCCCCCCCCCCCAGGGAGAACATAGGCTGGAGAGGCCAGAGCATGTTGTATTTAAGAAAGTTCTGGCTGTGCCTGGACATTTGCAGCTTGTTATTGGAGGGTTTGTTTTTTTACTGTGCCACTTGAGGGGGTCCAAAATCTGGCAGAATTCTGAAGGGACAGCTTTACTATTGGCTGTTTGAAGAGACCCACATTAAGGAGAGCTCTTCTCTTCTGTAAGAATAAGAGAAGGTGTCTGGGGCTTCTCCATCAGAACAATCCATAGGTACAAAATTGCACCTCATTTGGCAAAGTGCTTAGGAGGACATCTGAATGGTAGAGTAAGGATGATGAAGATGGACAATAGATGAGAATGATGATGAATAGGTTAAAGCATGGTTCTCAACCTTACTAATGCTGCCATACTTTAATACACCTTCTCATTGGTGACCCTAACCATAAAATTATTTTCATTGCTACTTCATAACTGTAATTTTGCTGCTGTTCCGAATCATAATGCAAATATCTGATATGTAACTCTTGTGAAAGGGTCGTTCGACACCTCACAGCCCACCCCCACCACCAAAGGGGTCCAGACCTACAGGTTAGGAATTGCTGGGTTAACTAGAAACAGACTGATAACAGGTGAGGACAAAGGAAGAATGAAGTAATTAGAAAATAGAACGTTGTCGGGAGTGCTAGATAAACTTTGAACTTGGGAGCCTTAGGCAAGCCTCCCAGCGGAGAGAGAACAGGCAAGGTAAATGAACCAGGGCCAATCAGCTGATTAACAACACATTTGGAGGAAAACAGGTGTCCTTTCTATTCAAATCCGCCTTTTGTTTTCACTGGGAATCAGGTAGCCAAGGTAAATGAGGAAAACGGGAGAGCTTGAGATTAGCTGAGCCAGAGACTGACAGGTGTGGGTTTCACACAGACGCCGCAAGTGATGGGCACAGAGGTTTGAGTATTTTGGATCTCTTTTCTACTATCATCGCAAAAGGAAAATCACTGCGCAAGTGCGTGCCGCTTCCCCCTTCCCCCTGCCCCCCTCCGCCTGGGCTGCAGTGCGTGAGTCTCTCCGATGCTTTTGTCTTTGGAGAGCAGTACTCTATGCTCCACTGCTTTGAGATGATGGAAAAAATAGAAGCCTTTGAACGCTGAGCTGTTTGCACTTCCCGACAGTTCCGGGGCAGCTGGTTATTAGCCGTCAGCACTGTTGTGACATCAGTGATGATATTGTAGCCTGGGGTTCGGTTCAGAAACAGCTTCCTCCCTGTACGATCTCTTTTTTGTTTTTACAAAATTTTTTATTTATTTTGTGTGTGTGTGTGTGTGTGTGTGTGTGTGTGTGTGTGTCTAGGTCAGAAGACAGCTTTCAGGAGTTGATCCTCTCCTACAATGTGAGCCCTGGGGATAGAACTCAAGTCCTCAGGCTGCAAGTTTGTTACTCTCACCCCCACTCCCTCCACCCCCACTCCCTCCACCCCCACCACCCTCACTTCCATCTTCCCCACCCCAAGCTCACTGTACAACCAGCCTGCTCCATTTTTTTTTTCCCTCTTTCTTTCATCTTTGACTCTTCCTTCTCAGACAAATGGCAGGCTACAAGGCTATCAGTGCCTTTGATCTAACTGGCTGGTCCTTTTTTATGGATATCCAAAAGGGCTACCCTACTGACCTTGGATGCTGGTTTAAACCCTGCAACCCCTTCCTTTCTCCTTTTCTGTACTGCATTCCACTTTTACATGCTAGACAGGCATCCCACCACTGAGTCACACCCCTGGTGGGTTTTGTTTTGTTTTGACTTTTTACTTTTAAGATATGCTCTTGGCTGACTTTGAAATCAGTCTGTAGCACAAATAGACTTTGAACTTAGCTAGAGTCACATGCCTGTGCTACGAGGCCCAGCTAGGAGCTCCTTCTGGTGACCATTACTGAATGGCTGGAGAGTGGTTTTGCGAAAGTGTTGGTATGTGTTGGCGGAGGGTCTCATCCTGAGGGGCAAAGGGAAGTCTTGGTACGATGAAGGGAGGGCTGTGTCCTGGCATTGAGTGTCAGAGCTTGCCAGGGAGACAGAAGTGTCTGATGGGAACTGTTGGGAATATGCCGAGAAGAAGGGCTACTGAGCAGAAGGTGGTGGAAGTAACTGGAGATTCATTACTACAGGGGCCAATCCCATAAGCAAAAATGTTGACAGCCAGAGCCAGGAAGTGGTGAGGAAACTGTCCATGTAAAAAGAGACAGTGGAAACTCAGTGGTATAGGAATGGCAATATGGGCATTGGTGCAACTTAAGGCTTTCAACATATACAGATACAGAAGTAAATGTAGACCATACACACACGTGTGTGGGGGTGTTTGTGCACATTTGCATGTTGTAACATTTCTCTAAGTTCCAGACTGTCTCAAAAAAGAATACAGGAGAAATAATAGTATTTAATTGAGGGCATAATATAACCATATGGTATTGTTAAAATAATTAACGGAGACAATACACATGGCAGGTGTACTATATGCATAAACTCTGCATAGCATTACTGTCCCTCGGGAGAAAACATACCAAGTTCTATTCTTCATGTTGTTGTTTCCACCAAAAACAACCTTTTTTTCACAACAATACACACTTAGCTTTTTAAAATTAATAAATCTAGCATGTGTCTTTTACTATATCACTTTTATAATTAGAAAAAAAGAATCATAGGGGGATAATCTGCATTAGTGTCATCTGCTGATGACTCATAATTTAATTAATTCTTGTTGCTAATGGAAACCTCTGGTTGAATAAGGCATAGTTGTATTTTAGTAGCAGCACTTGGAAGTGGATAGAATAAGAAAATCTATCCAACACCAAATCTATGGACATAAGGGTATCCACACTGATCTTTCCAACTTTTGTAAATCTCCAAAACAAAATACTGAGTAATAAAACAGCTGTCAACATTTATTTCTTCCATTTATGTAAAAGAAAAAAATCCTGGCTTAAAGTCTGCCATGGCCAGACACTACTTGATATGCTACTGAGTTGGTCATGAATAAAACAGTCCCTCCCCATAGGGAGCTCTGTCATCCCCATGGTGTGGGACAGAGAAAAAACAAATGTGTTGCTTTATATGCTGTTCGACCAAATGATAAACCTTGGGCCATATCTATTCCCTTTTGATATGAAGAACATAAATTTTTTTATTTCTGTTTTTTTTTAATGCCCTTATAGTCATTTGCCTTTAGGTAACCTTTTGAACCTTGGTTTTCATGTAGCAAAACTAAAGATCATAGTCACAAGGTGATTGCAATGAAGCTTGTCAGATGACTAGTGAAAAGCTAGCCCCTTAGCAGGTGCTTGAGAAGGAGAAGCCACTATCATATGGAATCAGTACAATTCCCAGTTCTCACTATTTTCAAATGTAGGATAAGTTGGGCTGCCCTGGTTTACACTACTGCAGCTGCTTCATTTGCTAGGCTGGGGTGCACTGGTGCATCCCAATACCTTATCACCAGGTGCTGACACCCAAGTTACATGTCCTTTACTGTCATCTTACCTGTAGGAGCAGGAAGTCCATTCTTCTACTGGATTTCCTCAGACTAACCCCTCCTCCAAATCGGTCAAGTTCTCTCTTTCTGTCTTTCTCCCTGCTTCTAGTGTCTTGCTATACAGCTCAGACTAACCTATAACTCGTGATCCTCCTGCCTCAGCACCCTGAGGGATGGAATTCTTGATGTGTGTCCTATGCCTGCCTTATTACATTGATGTTGTTTTGGTTTTTCTCCTATACAGAAGCTTATGACTTGAATGGGCACTCAACCTCTCGTGGGATTTTCTACAAAGCTCTTTCCAGGGATCAGGCTCTCACTCAGTTCTCCCCAGCCCACTAAGTATAGACTTGGCTGTGTAGGCTGTTGAATATTTCAGTAAGACTTTTTATTACATTTGCTTATTACTGGAGCTGAGAGGGCACCATGGCAAATGTGTGAAATTGATTCGCTCCTTCCATCTTGTGGTTCCAGAGGTCCAACTCAAGACCTCATGCTTGGCAACAAGCACCTTTACCTGCTAACTCATTCTTTAGGAAAATATCCTACTACCAGGCTGTCAATCTTCCTGCCTCAGCCACCCAGAATCCTGGGACTGTGGTTAAGAGCCAGAATGCCTGGCTAGTCTTTCCAATTCAGCCTTCATCCTGAGGACACTGAGAAGCTGCAGGCAAGGGAATCCACTAGGCTTAACTTATATTTTAAGGATTCTCAGGCATCTCTGTAAGGAGTGGGTAGCAGGACCAAGTATGGAGGGTGGGGCCAACTATCTCCCAAGGTGGAAACTGCACACACCGGGACAAGCAATTTGGAGAAGCCAGCATGGCCCATTCAGAAGCCCAACTGATAGCGCTTGGCGAGTCAGTGGAGGAGTAAAGTGAATGTGTGACCTTTCCGGATGAATATTTCCATGAATTTATGTAGCTGTGCCATTTATTGGCAATGGATAACCATGATACTTAATAAAAACTCTTCTAAGACCTAAAGGAATCACCCTGAGTGCTTGATACTATGTGATGATGATGATGGCATACTCTGAGGCAGCTTTAGGTTTGCAGCATAAGGTCTCTGTGGAGACCTCAGGCTCTACCACAGACTGCTAGTATTTGGCAAGCCCCAGTCTCAGAGGCACAATCTATGAATCTTCTCGGTGAAAAGAGACCCCACCTCCCAGCTTCTAAAGTCGGCTCATTTGTAGTTCAGGAAGACTCCTGGGGAATGACTGCCACACAGCACCCAGTGAAAGCTGTTAGCTCACACTCTGAAGAGTTCTCCCTAGTGTATAGGCTCTTCAGTGTGTGTGTGTGTGTGTGTGTGTGTTCAGTTTACAAACAAGTTTACACTTCCCCAGCCCCCACCTTGAATTCTTTAAGAGCTTAGTCTGTTTAAAAGTCAGTCTCAAGTCCCCACTGTAAAGCACTTAACCCCTTGCAGTTAGACCTATGGGAACCTTACTATCTCCAAGAACAGGAGATACTTACTCCACAGTTTTACAAACAAAAGGGTCCAAAGAAAACAAGCAAAAACCCAACACCAAACAAACAGGCAAAGAAAGAAAACCCACAGCAACAAAAATCTCTCAAGAACTGGTTGAGTTCCACCAACAAGATAATGACCTCCAGGTGGCGCCCTACTCTGCAGCCAAGGGAGGCCCTCCTTCAGAATTCCCACTCTTGCTCTGAAACCAAGATAGACAGACAACTGGGTCTATTCTGAAAGAACACGAGAGCTGCTTTCCACCTCAGCTCCTCCAAGTGATGGGACTCGTGGCAGCTTATCTTTTAGATGGATATTCCTGGGAGACGGACTCTGCCACAGAGAGCCGCCAGCTTGCTCAGCAGCACTTCTCCCTTTGTCCTGCTGTTAGCAACTCCACTGCGGTGGTCTACGATGGTCATGGGTTCTTGTTTGCTTTCTTCTCTGAGGCTGGCACTCAGATCCCCTTTATCAAGCTCTCCGCAGTAGCAGGAAGCAATAACAGCTCATTGTGTTTGTTCCGTCTCTTCTGACGGACAATGCACTGAGCACTTTATGTGCAACACGCCAGGCCTTGTGATGATGATTCTGTGAGGTGCTAACATCACTATATTCACTGTACACTTGAGACGCACCAAGTGTTAGCAATTATGTCCTTTCTGTGAGGTGACCTATTTACAGCCGGGATTTGTGACTTCTTTCCTCGTTGTGTTCATTTTTCTTGTCTCCTCTGCTTGCTTCTTCTGGCTTGTGCTTCCTACTGCCAGCCTTTCCATTCAGCAAACTTTCCCTAGACAGATGGAGCGTCCTCAGTTCTCAGGTGCCCTGAAGGTTTCCTGGCAACCACCTGGTCTTGAGGTCCTCAGCTGTCATAGCAAGCGCTCTCTGCTGCCCCCATCTGGCAAACTCTACCACAAACTCATTTCTTGGCCAATACATTGATTAGAGCCTGAGTTTTCCACTCTTATTTCGTTAGTAAGATACTTATGGGAGGGTGTTGCGATTAAAATAGGAGTGGTCAACTTCTAAGAATAGACTTGCATCCTCAAAAAGAATTTAAATGAATGTAAGCTCTTCTTGGGCCTCTCTCAACGGAAGTTAGTGGGAAGTGAAATTCAGAATCTGTCAAAAAAAAGTTTTTCTTATGGCTTTTGAAGTGACTTTGTGGGCTTTAAATGTATTTCTTCTTTATGTCTTTGTTCTTGAAACTTTGCCAGAATGTTCGGGAAAAGCCAGTCCAAAGTGTAAATTTACCATTTAGCAAAAGTCGTTTCTTTTAAGCTTATTAGGAAAGAGCCAATGTGAGGCCAGTAATTACCTCCTAGAAGGCTGAATTCTATTTGTTTCTCTTGTGTGCCAGGCATACAGTAAGTGTTCAGAACACTCTTGCTGCATTAGAAGGAGTGCATAAATGGCCTTTTATGAGTTACCAAGAAGAGGTGAGAGGGAATCTTATTTGACTTGGGTCAACCCTGGAATCTTAAATACACAGTTGTTTGAAGGTTTTCCTCAATAAAATACTATAGGAACACAAAGAAATGGGTACCCTGCACTCGCAGGGCTAATGACCTTCTACAGCATTTGGAGTTCTTACCTACGATTAGCGCTGTTACTTCCAGGCCAATCAATAGGCACAGCTCTGAGAGATCAAGAGCAATTTGGATCATTATTCTCCCTTCATTCCGTGTTCATTATTCTCTGTTTGAATGAGACCTGCAATCAGTGTTATTTACCAGTCTTTATGGCAATGCTCTAAGCCAATGATTGTCCCTCTCTTTGCAGGTACTAAATACCATTTCAAGCATCTTTTCAGGGTTCCGTGCGTCCTAATGAAGTCCATTTTTCCGGACTTTGCAGTCCACTGAAGGAACAGTGAACCCGAAAGAGTCTTTGAAAAGTGTTTGTTATTTAATTGGAGGCAGCTGTTCTTAAAAAGTTACCCAAGTTTGTAAGGCCTTTAAAATAGCTTCTTACCAGTATAAGATTTAGTCTTGCAATATGTACAAAATGCATAATATGAAGGTCCTCTGACATTCTTTGCCATTAAAAACACTAAATATTACAGCCAATATATTAATGAATTTTTTATAACTAAACTTGAAATATATATATATGTGTGTGTGTGTGTGTGTGTGTGTGTGTGTGTGTGTGTGTGTGTGTGTATTCAGTTGGCTCTCTGGGCCAGAATTCATTAGAAATGTCATTATTTATTATTGTAAATTTGGAAGCATGTACATTATCTAGGAAATATTGATGCAGCATTTCCCTACCTTGTCCTTGAATTCTTGCCAAATACCATTGGACATCAGATACATACCATAACAGCAGATTTGTTTAAATGTCACTATTAATCTAATCTTTAACCTTTAACATTTTGTTCGAGGGGTTTCAGGAATAAACTTTACACAGATATCTGACGTCCAGGACAACCAGAGCCAAACACAACGATCTCCCAGTTGAAGGACGGCCAAGATGCTCATTTTCTGAGCCTGTTTTTCCTTGGAGTCAGTACGAAGATGAAATACGGCTTTTATGAACACTATCTTCCTAGAAAAGGCCTTTCTTGTCACAGTGCCGGCCTGATCTTCAAGCCAAGGGCACAGTACTGTACTCTTTGCAGGTCTATTTTTAGGTTTCCATTTCTCAACAGGATGCGCTGGGTTTTGAGTTAGTGATGCGCAGGCTGCCTAGTGTGGTGGAAGGGGCAGACAGCTTCTCTGTGCATGCATCCATAGGAGGCTGGCTCACTCTACCTCACCATGGTCATCTGGCCCTAGTCTATACTGTGGTCTTGGGGAAGGTAAACACACTATTGGACTCATCTTCTAGTTGCCCCGTCTAGATTTCCTAAGAGCTCAGCAACATTAGGTTGTCTATTAGTCATGCATTGCCAAGCTCTTCCAGTTATGCCCCCACAGGGGTCCAATAGGGAAGCGAATGTGATTTAGTTTAACTTGAGAGGGAAGCCACCAGACAACAAAGGCACACTGATGGAAAATACCAAATGCCATTCTTTTGTTTTTGAAAGGGAACACAGAGGACACAGAAGTCTGTAAGTAAATAAATAAATGCACTTCTCTTTTATATCGTGACATTTCACTGAAAATATGGAAGGATGAACATTTTAAAGCTAAAGAAAAAGACAAGGAAGCTCTTCAGTGTGGGCAGGGTCCCTAAGAGGGACATTTCTCATGTCATAGTTTTGTGGTTTTTTTCCCAGAAGGGAATTGTTAGATTGTTAAAGAGCAATTTTGGAATTTGTTATGAACACCACTTGGACTTTATGAAAAGTTTGGAGCATACATATTCCTAAAATATTTTCTTTATCTTTCACTGACATGTCAGTTTTCTGCCCTGGATGTTGAAACACAGCATCTTCTCCCAGCCCACACTAACTTGAACTTCTTCTGCATAACATCGCCATCTTGTGGTTGTTTATCAATTTTCCATGTTCCTTCGTTGCATTTTCACAGTTAGAGGCACAAACAGGATTCCCTCTTCTAATTTTCCATATAGGCTGAACAGAATTATGCAGAAGTGAAGAATACGGTCACAACTTTCCACAAAAGGCCATAGATGGGTGAGGCTAGAAGTATAGGGCAAAGCAGTAGCTCCTCACCTAAAGTTTCATAACCCAAACAACTCCGCCACCTGAGGATCAAGTGTTCAAATACTTGATAACGCCTATGGTAGGTATTTCTCATTTAAGCCACTACAGTCAAAAAGGAAGAGTGTTTAAAAGTGGATGCCCAACTACAGACATGCCAATGTGATTTTAATGGATTCTTATGAAACATCTTAGCACAAGAATCTGACATGGACAAAGAGCACCCATGTTTCAGAGGGTATTATAATATTTACTTAGACCAGCATGTGGTGTGTGACATGCAGTCAATCTTTTTCCTGGGTCCCCTGAAGTTTAAGGTCTTCCTGGAAATGTAGATGCATTTTGTGACAGGTGTGAATAGGGGCCAGCCAGGAGGAAAGGCTCTCTCTCTCTCTCTCTCTCTCTCTCTCTCTCTCTCTCTCTCTCTCTCTCACACACACACACACACACACACACACACACACACACACACACACTGGAAAAAAATAAAAATACCCACAATTGTGTCACATACACACACCCCGTGTCACTTGAGCTATCATCTAGGAAGAGACAGAGGGCTCCCAGATTGTGAAAGGCACTTACTTGGCAACATTACTTGCTTTTTTTCTGAGAGGGAGAAGTCTTGATAGTCTTGATGTCACTCCATATAAAGACGAAACCACCTTTAAGCATTTAGTAAAGCCTGGACAGTGAACAAGCTAGCCCATGCAGATGAAAAAGTCTTGTACAACTTGTCTGTACACACAGACCCAGGGGGTTTGTTTTCTGTTGTTTACACTGTAAAGTCACAAACAGTGGCTTCCCAAGAGACTGTCTTCACTTCCCCCACTGTCTTCTCCCAGGAGCTACTGACGAGCCTCCTCCTCCTCCCACAGCTGCAACAGAAGCCAGCTTCCACAGGGTCCCTCACAGGGAGGAACTGAGCTGTTAGGAATGAATTGCCCACCCACTGCTAAGTAATGTCCTGTTTCCAGCATGGTATTTCCACTGGAAAATGTATTGTGTACTTGGCTGTAGTGACAGTGGTATTTACCACACATCTGCCTCACAGGCTTGTGCTGCAGCTCCAAGGCCCAGTTCCAGGCTGGCAAGTGGCCTCCACAGACTCGCTGTCATCATTAGAGCCAGACTAGAGCAAGTCAAGGTAGGACTGGCAGAATGCATTGGGGAAGTTAAGCAGGGGAGGAGCCTCTAGAGAGGCCGTGGCAGCTTGCCTGCTCTGATGGCACCTGCCACTGCCCCACAGAGTTATCTAAGCCACGAGTCTGCAGAAGTGGCCTTGCTGTGGAAACAGCCTAGAAGGTAGTGCTTGTTAGGGTTTTGCTGGAATTTAGTTGGAAGCCACAGTTTCCTTAATACGTTCCCACAGCTCCCTTGCTTACTAGAAACTACAGTTAGATCTGAACCTTTCCATGACAGTAGAGAAATGTGTTTTTGATAACAATGTTCCTGCACAGTTATGTCTCATCATGACTATGGGGAGCAAATTGCTGCTGCCCAGCATAAAATCAGGGAATGAGACACAAGTCTTCTCTAATTTGCTACTGAGTAGTCCCAATGTTCTCCATCATGGAAAACCCAGACCAGCTCCCTCCACACACATAATGATTTTACCAACTTCTACCATACTATGCTCCAACCCCACACATCCACATGGTTTTTAGGAAGAACTGGCTCCAGGTGACCCTTCTGTCACCAGTTACTTTTAGACATGATATTTACATTCCAAACAAATTCCTGAGTTCTATGGTGATACCTTGACTTGGATACTCAACCACATTGACCTGTAGGGGTAGAAGCCACAGTCCATCGACACTGTGGATAATAAAACTACCTGCGTTCATACCCTTTAGGCATCTTCCAAGGATGGTTTAATTAATTTTCATTATAGTCATTAAAAAATTTTAAAAACTTGATGAAAGAAAAACACAATATAAATGTCACCATCTTGGTGCTGGTGGTGCTGGAGAGATGCCACTTGCTGCTCTTGCAGAGGACCTAGGGTCTGTTCTCAGTACCCACATGGTGGCTCGCACCCATCCAGAACTAGTTCCAGGGGACTCTACAAACTCTTCTGGCCTCTGAGGACATTGCATGAGTATGGTACACATACATGTATGCAGTCAAAGCACTCACACTTATTTTTTAAAAAACAAAAACCCTTCCAATCTGTGGTAATTTGAATGTAATTGACTCCTCATAGGGCATGGCACTATTAGGAAGTACGGCTCTGCTGGAGTAAGGTTGGCCTTATTGGAGGAAGTATGCCATTGTGAGGGTGGGCTTTGAGGTCTCACATATGCCCAAGCCATGCCCAATGCTACAGTCCACTTCCTGTTGCCTTCCGATAAAGATGTAGCCAGCACCATGTCTGCCTGCATGCTGCTGTGCTCCCTGCCATGATGAGAATGGACTGAATCTCTGAACTGTAAGCCACCACCTTAATTAAACGTTTTCCTTTATAAGAGTTGCTGAGGTCATGGTGTCTCTTCACAGCAACAGAAAACTAATTAAAACACCATCTTAAAGTGTAGAGTTCTGCTAAGTGTACACTCATGTTGCTGTCCAAGTTCTCCACACATTTTTATTTTACAAAACTAAAATCTATATCCATTAGAGAATTCTCTACTAGGCCTTCCCTGGAAGTTCCAGATCTTGGCAAAATTCATTCTAGTTTGCATTTCTATGAATTTAATGCCTTTAGGTTTCTATGTAACTACCTAAACCATACAACATTTCCCTTTACATGGTGGCTTTATTTCACTTAACACAGTATCTTCAAGATTCATTTGGGCTGCACTATGTGATAGAATTTCCTCCCTTTTCAAAACTGAGTATTATTTCACACACACATATACACACATAACACACACACACACACACACACACACACACAGACACACCACTTTGTGGTTATTTATTCATTTATGGATTGCATTGCTCTCATCTCTTGTCTACAGTGACTAGTGTTGCTATGAACAAGAGGGAGATTCATTGCAGTCATTGCTGGATCCTGTGGCAATTCTCTTTCTAATACTCCGCCGAGGTATGACTACCTACTTCTTGTAGTTGCTTTACCATTTTACCATTTATCCTACCATTATTATGCAAGTACTCTAGTTTTTTCTCACATCTTCACTATCAGTTGTATTTTATTTTAAAAATCAGTTTTTAAAAACAACAAATACTTTTCTTGATTTCAATTGAGAAAAAATTTTTTGTCAGTCCTTCAACTAAAGGCCTCTGATCACATCTTTGGTTTTTATTGAATATTCTGCAGGGATTAAGTTGTCTTTTGGATGTTTCATTGTGTGCATGAGTTTACCGGTGATTCACATTGACAAGAACATGTTTGCAAACTTTAAGTAGTTGGTGTGCTTCTGCAATTTTGTTTTTACAAACCTGAGATTAAAATTCAAATGTTGGAGCCTAGGCCATAGTTAGCCTGATTCTCCTCTCTTCTTGCCAGTCCTGAATTCAGAATTCCTTCAGGCAATGGGGAATTTCCAAGAACCTAACCGGGACCACCCTCTTCCCAAGTGCAATCCTCTTCCGTGTTTCCCTCTGAACACAGAGAAGGACCCTAGAGGAGTGCATGAGTAGACTTTGTAACTGCTCATTGAGTGGCTATCTCTTACACTTTTCAGTATGCCAGTGAGTCAAGGTTTTGTGACAGAGGGTCCATAACTAATCTACAGCAATAAATGAGAGTGATATCAGTGTGATGGCTGTTCTTGGGATGTTCTCTGTAAATGATGTATGGCTTGCAATGTGTGACATTTTAAATAAACTATTCTCTCGGTATTTAAAAAGCATAAAGGTGGTAATGAAATACAGAACACAACTTCAGTTGACACAGGGTTTCTGCATCCCATGCTGAGTAAACAGGACTTCTTCATCTTGAAATATATGACTCTTCCCTGATAAGTGAGTCATAAAACTTTTATGGAGTGTGCCCTAACTTTACTGTAAAAATATGCTTCATTTTTATGGCAAAGGTGACTCAGAACTACCTTGTGAATAAAAGGACAACATATTTAAGCTATTAAATTCACCTCTTTGAACAATACCTAAGCCTTCCTGATACATGCATCTCTCCTTTGGCTGTTTCTCCAAAACTCAGCGATTTCTGACTCAAGGAGTAACCAAGTCTAACTTCAGGTAAGCATACTCAGACTGCATCAAGTATTTGAAAGTGAACGCCATCAATTACCCAGAGAAATGTAGCCCCCCTCATATATCCATCCATATGACTCTGCAAGCTGACCTGGGCCTGTGGGATGAGCCATTCCCACCGAGGGAGAACTAAATGTGCGCGAACAGAAACTAATCAAAATAGGGAGGTGCTTGTAATTTCTTATCAAATTTCAACCAAGACTTGCAACTCTCTGACTCAGTCAAGATCCTGGACATTTCTCAACAAAGCACAAACAAGTTGCTGTCTGCCTTTCTCTGTTTCTTCTTCCTAAATCTATGTGCTCTGAAAACATTTAAATTAAATGTACATGTTTTAAATAAATACAAATAAAACCAGAAAGATTAGCCTGCAGTTTAACACACACAGTATGTGGGGTGAACTTGAATGTTGTTTCATGACCATTTATATCCTCCAAAGTGGAACAGAACAATGCTGTAACACACACAGAGAAATTCCATCCAAATGCCCTGTGAATAAAATGCATAATTCATTTTGTAAAAATCCCTGTGGTGTTCAATTTATGTGTACACCACTCTAATTATTTCTGAGACCATTTCAAAGGGCATGAAGGAACTTTTTGGCGTGATGGATCTGATTCCTAAAGGCAGTTATACAAATCATACACGTGTTAAAATTCATAGAACTAGGTACCAAAAGAAAGAAGTTAATTTTTGCAGCATTGTAATTTTCTTAAATGACTTAAAATAAAGCATATGCTGCCACAAAACGCCCAGCTTTCCTCTAATATCCGAGTGCGTGCATGAACGTGCTCCCTCCTGTGATCACGAAGGCAGGGGAGACCGATGATTAGAAATGGCACTTTCTTCAAAGGCCTGGACTTGCTCTGTTAAAACCACGGGTGCATTAAGCAACCCTTGTGAGCTCAAACTTGTTAAGCACTTGCTGGAGTTGAAGAGTGAGGGATTTCCGGTGTCTGAAAGAACTCTAGGCAGGTCCCCACCTGCTTGCTTTGTAGAGATATGCTCATCATTGCTCTTTTCTCAGAAGGGATACTATGAAGACCCCTGTAAGGAGTACCACTCTCCCTGCAAAGATAGGTGCGGTCATGACCAACTCTGTCAATGAGGTTCACATCCTAGCCAGTAGAATGTTGCCTGCACCCTGGCTTCCTTGCTGAAGAGGAGGAACAGAAAGGGAGATACAAATCTTCCCCTTGGTGCTGGAAGGTTTTTCTCCACCTAGCCCCATCTCACTTGACTGATTTCTTTCTGCCCACCAGGATCCCACAGCCACTTATAGGGTAACCACTCAGAGATGTAGTGTATACTTATAATGGTTTAGCCAATGACTTAGACTTACTACTGGCCAGCTCTTTCTTTTAAATTAAACCATTTCTACTATCTGTGTATCATCACATACCTGTGGCTTACTGGTATTGTTCTGGCATCTGGCCTCCCCTGGCAGCTACATGGCATCTCCCTCATCCTGCCTTCTCTCTCTCTCTCTCTCTTCCTGTCTCTCTCTCTCCCTGTCTCTGTCTCTGTCTCTTCTTTCTTCTCTCTCTCTCTCTCTCTCTCTCTCTCTCTCTCTCTCTCTCTCTCTCTCTCTCTCTCTCTCTCTCTCTCTCTCTCTCTCTCTCTCTCTCTCTCTCTCTCTGGGTCTCTGGGTATCTGGGTTTAGCTCTGTGTGTTTACTGGACAGAAATCTCTGTTTGGATTTCCCACCTGGCTTCACTCAGCTTAGCCATTGGCTGAAAAATCTTTATTCATCAACCAATAAAAGCAACACATAGTCACAGCAAACAGAAGGACATTCCACATTATCCCCTACGTTTTTGGGATGTATTTTTAGATAGCAATCTCAATCTCACTAAGTAGCTCTATCTGGCTTTGGACTCACTCTGTAGGCCTCACAGAGTTCTGCCTGCATCTTTTCACTAAGGGCTGGGATTGAAAGTGCACTACAAAGCTTGGCTTCCACAGGATGGTTTAAGAGCCCTAAGTCTCGAAGACCCGGGAGAGTTCAGCATCTGCTACCTCTGCTCTCTCTACTGAGGGAATGACATTGGCTAGCTGGAGAAGTCTATTGGAGCTAGGATGGCAGGCTCTAGGTGCAGACACTCATACTCAGACCCAGGAACAGTTACAAAGGACAACCACTTGAACTGGCCCATGGATAGGCTATAGTAATGGTCAAGAAGCTGGATACAGCCCCTAGGGAACTAGAGACCAGTGACACAGTATAAATGTCAACTCTGTTAAGATTCCAAGGCTCTTTGGCTTTGGTCTTCTCTTTTCCATATGTTTTTCTAGTCAACCTATGTTAGGCCTGGGACCCTGAATCTACTAGAAGAAAGCTTCATGGCTAAGCTATTACCCAGTGTAGCCTTTCCTCATTTTGATAGATGTGTGATTACAGGAAAATGGTTCTTGTTTATTTGTTTCTCTGTGTGTAGCCCAGATTGTCCTGGAACTCACTCTCAACATCAAGTGTCATTATCAAGTTCAGGTAAACACTGAGCAGGTGTTGGCTGGATTGACTGCAGGTCTAACACTAAAATCCAGCAATACAGACTGCAGGGGACCCTTGCCAAACAGATAGTGACACACTTACAGATGCTGTCAACAGACAGACAACTGGGGCCACAGCCATCTCAAACTAGGCATCTACAACCTCACTCTCATTTGAGCAGAAGAGGACACAGGAGAAGAACGGAGGACAAAGGGGATGCATGTGCTCATGTGTCCCATGCCCTTGGAGTCAAATACTGTCATTTTCTGTCTGTTTAAGGGCTACCTTCGCCCTCCCCCCTGTGACTCTTATATTTATATAGTTATTTATTCATAGAGGTATTTCCATACATTTGCTAACCTTGGCCTTTAAAAACTTCAGAGTTTCAGTTTGCTTTTATCATGTATTTCCTCCTAATTCTTACAAAATGGCTTCCTCAGCTTGATGGGGGGTGGTGGTGTAAGAGGATGTGTGTATAATCAGGGACAACCCGGGAAGCAGAAAGAGGTCCCACGTGAAAACACATTCTAAGTTATAAATCTCTGTGAAGGCTTTTGCCTGTTCTGAACAGAGTTAGAGCAGATAAGATCCAGTAATTACCATTTCAGATAACTAGACAACATACTGACCTCAAGAAACAGCCATGCTGTCTGCTCACAAATGGTCCCTCTCCACATCCCAATAAATGGAAGTCATACCATGATAGTTATTGTTTTGAAAGGAATCAGAGAAGTGGTGCTTAGTAAGTGGCTTCAAAATGGTTTGCCTACTACGGGCGATCAAGAATTGTATGTGTGCTTGAGGTATATTTTGCATTACAGCTTTATATATAAAAGGTTCTTGACATAGCACTTGCTTTTACTAGAGCTGTGTTCTAGAGGACTCACGCTAATGCAGCCACTCAGTTCTTTCAACTCTAGTGTCGCTCACTCAAGGAACCATATATTGGATATTCACTGGGTGACAGACATAGGTGTCATATCTAAGGCCATGCAGACAAGGCAAGATGATTATAATGTCCTTTGTTAAGAACTGAGCACAGTGTGCACAGGGAACCATAGCATCACAGAGGAGCAAGAAGAATGTTCTGGGTCTAGACAGGTTCTCATGACCACTTCAATACTCTCCTTTCTTTCTTTCTTTTCTTTTTTTTTCTTTTTGGTGTTTTGAGGCAACCCTTTGTGTAGCCCTGGCTGTCCTAGAACTCACTCTGTAGGCCAGGCTGGCCTCGAACTCAGAGATCTGCCTGCCTCTGCCTGCCAAGTGCTGGGATTAAAGGCTTGGGCCACCATTGCCCAGCCAAAATGGGTACTTGAATAGGAAAGTGTCCTGGTTAGGGGAGGGGTAGTCATGGAGGTCTGTGATGATGGCGGAGCTGGAGTCTTCAGAGAACAGTGTGGTAGGATGGGGGTAGTGGGTGAGGGCATGGGACTGTTGAAGGGGACTGGAGGTTTCTCAACAGACTTGGGTTTTGTTCTGACCAAATATGAGACAAAGAGTCTCATTTCTTATTGCAGCATCCAAGAGTTAACGACAAACAGCAAAGACAGAGTCTTAAGCTTAGAACACAGGATTCACGAGGTCCCGACCTTCCCTCTAGCTGCAGCTCAGGTTGAAATCACAGAGCTTTAGACTTAGGGAAAAGCTAAGTGTGGATCATTCTGCTTCACTGACTCTATAAGCATGTTCACACAGCTGCTCAACAGGGAGCCAGGCTTGAGCTGGCCTCCGGCCCCTCTGCAAAGCCCTGGGCACTAGCCCATGGTTATAGGACTTCAGCTTCTAGGACAGGGTGTTGGATGGTGGTGGGAAATGTCAGTGAGGAGGATGCCTGCTCTAGTGGCTCTGCTGCCCCTGTCTGCTTTCTGTGTGGGACAGAAGTGTCTCTCACAGGTGGTCATTCTCTTAGTAGGGGATGACTTATACTTTAGGGGCTTTAGCCAAAGGCAGTGGGGTCGCCGTGGCCTGTTGTGGGGCCCCCTTGTCGAAGCAGCGGATGTTTGGATTTGCAATGTTCTTCGAAGATGGCTTTTTCAGTTCAGACTTTCCCTCCCAAGTTCCGGGGGAAACTGCTCAGCATCCAATGCACTTATCATTGACTCTGACTTCTCCCACTGGTAGATGGGAGAAAGCTAAAGCTGGCGATAAATCACCTTGAAATTTGTTTAAAAGGCTAACCTTTGGGGCCTCCTTCAGAAAATTCCATTTCTTAAGTCTTGAAGGGAACCACAGAAAGTTGCAATTCCCCAGGAGGCATTCCATAGATTCATGTCTTAAAATTTTAGCAGAGAAAAGGAATATAGGGTTGAGCGAAACACAACCGAGGTCCTACCTTTGACTAACCACTGAGGCCACTCAGGTCCCTTTACTGAGGCTTCCAGGAAATCTATACAGGTTTACTCGTGGAGGGAAGGGAGGGTATGCGAAGAAAAGATAATGTTGGAATTCATTTGATTTAATAAACCGGAGTCCCAAAATCTATGGGGAAATAAAAGCAAAGGTCTTAGTGGCAGTTTTCACAGTGTCCACGAGATGGCGCCCTTCTGCATAAAATTAAAGCACTGAGGCTCACATCAGTTTAGCTGCTCAGCATAAACGCCCTTGGCTTTAAGAGTAGGCATTAATTTTAAAAGGACGGGAAAGGAAATGTTCTAATAGGAGAATCTTCAAACGTAAATTTCCATCAAATGTCGTAATCTAGATGGAGGAATTTAGCGAGCTATCTACAGTAGATTCAGAGAGAAGATAAAAATTTGAGAAAAGGTTTTTGTAAAATGAGAAATGTCATTCAAAGGAAGTGTCTTAAAAGCATTTCAAAAGTCTAACTTTTTGGAGAACCAGCAGGTGTATCTGGTCATTAACACTCAAAGCAGCAGCATCTGGTAAAATTTCCTTTTCTTTGGTGTGTAGTCAGGACCAGAGGATGAAGAAGAAAAAGGGTGGACAGAGCTCTGAAGGACCACAATAACACCCGGGCGTGTGTGGACCACAAGGGACTCTGAGGCCGACATCCACATACACCCTGGTTTCCTGGAAGGGCAGTGACAGGTGAGGGAGGTCAAGCAGGCTAGGAGCAGGGTGAGGGTGTCCTCTGTGCAGGACAAAGCTTTATACCTTTGGGAGGCTGAGAAACCAGCCAGGTTTCAACCTGATTGGATTTTGCAGAGGCGATTTGTAAAGTGCACCTCTTAGGTGGCTTGTGAAGATGTTTCCAGGGGCTTTAATGAGAGGAGCTAGTCCTGAATGTGGGTGGCATCAAATCCATAGGCTTAGACTGACTGAAAAAGGCCTTACCCACCCTCACAGGCCTTACCCACTATCACAGGCCTTATCCACCCTCACAGGCCTTAGCCCACCCTCACAGGCATTAGCCCACCCTCACAGGCATTAACCCACCCTCTCAGGCTTTCTTCCTCTGCTTCCTGGATGCCAAGAGCTAGGTCCCTCCTCCCAACCATGGCAAGTGGAAGCCTTTGAAACAGTGAGCTGAAATAACCCTTCCCAAGTTTAAACTGTTTCTCTAAGGCATTTGTCAAAGTTTTTGAAGTGTGACTAATGAAGATAGAGTTGACAGTAAGGTCAAGTGCACTATCACACGGGGAGAGGCTAGAAATGTCAGACAATCATGCCGATGTCCTACACTCCCAGCTTCACTTAGGAGGAAGACTTCTGGAAGGAAGAAGGCCTCACAGAAGGTGAGGGCCACGAGGTCAGGGAAAGTGGCCTTTGGGGCCGAAGCCTTCATCTCTATCTTATTTTCATATTTTCCCATCATGCTGTTTGTCTGGAAGTGGTAATTGTGCAGGGTGGGCTGGCAGCTCCTGTCGGGAGAAATGATGTGAGAACCGCTTCTGGGCGATATAGGGAAATTACAGAGGTCCCAGGGTGCTTCTTTCTTTCTTTACAGAGGTTCCTGGGATGCTTTCTTCTTCTTTTAAATCATCACTACAAAACAGCCTTTGGGCTCATGCTCCTGGGGTGTTGCCCTTGGCATACAGGCTGCCTTCTTTCCAGACTATACCTTTAGCCTTTACGGAGAAGCAGAACAATGTGCAGCCTGGGGACCACTAGTCGCTTTGAGGGCCAGCTCTCATTCCACCTCCCTAGGGAAGCGCAGAGGAGAAAGCAGGAGTGAACAAGGCCTGGGATCCTTATGCCTCACATCTCTCAGGGGGCCTTACCCCGCCAGAGCCTTCCCTGTGCTGCTAGGTGATTGGTGGAGGCACTCACATGGTGAGGAATGGGGATACTCACTCGGCAGCCCAGGGACAAGGCATTTTCATTGTTTTATTCACAGCTCTGGGGATGTGGCGTCATCCACATGGACGCACAGAGGTTTCATGCCTTGCCAACCACCATGCCACTGCTGAGCCAGGCTTAATGTAAAATGCATAGGTCACATAAAGGCAAGAGTTTATTGGCTTCTAAATTAAAGCCGTATCTCACACTGAGTGGGCTGGAAGCCTTCTCTTTGGACATCTTCACTGACTGAGGTCAGTTGATTCACACTCTCAGGGCCAGGGATGGAGAAACATACAGATTCGGCTTGCTGTGTAAGAAGCAACTTTTTTTGTTGTTGTTTTTCTTTTGTAGCTCAGCATGGCAGCACCTTCCATAATCCCAGTTTGCCATGTGTGATAATTTGAATGTAATTGGCCCTCATAAACTCACAGGAAATGGCACTGTTAGGAGATACGACTTTGTTGGAGTAGATATGGTCTTCTTGAAGGAAGTGTGTCACTGCGGGGGTGGGCTTTGACGTCTCCTGTGCTCAAGAGTGCACTTCCTATTGCTTTCTGACCATTGTAGCCAGCACCACATCTGCCTGAAATGGACAGAATCTCTGAAACCGTAAGTCAGCCCCAATTCAGTGTTTTTCTTATAAGAGTTGCTGTGGTTATGATCTCTTCACAGCAATAGAAACCCTAACTAAGAGAGGATGGCAGCACATCCTACATCCCAGGACTGAAGAGGTGGACGCGGGAGACTTGAACTTTAAGGCCAATCTCAGCTACGCAGTAAGCTGAGATCAGCCTGGACTATGAGACCGCACCTCACAAAATAAATAAATTAACTAAATGAAAAAAATATAAAGAAGTTATTGTTGCTTTGCTACTTTGCATGAATGTGTGTACCACCCCTCCAGCAAGAAACTCTCTTTTCTGCGAGCCAGAAATCCTGTCTTCAGACATTCTGCCTTCAAGAAGATCAATTCGGCCTTAAAATAAGTAATAACTACTGTTTAGTAACACTAAATTGCATGCTTAATTCAAACTAAGCCCACCATTCTCAGATCAAACACAATCAATTTTTTTTTATATTTAGTCTTCAGAGCAACAGTGTTGATAGGCAGTCTAATTTTCAGAATCTCAGTCACTTCTAAAATGTTCAGATGTATTTATTTTATGTGTGTGGGTATTTTGCCTGCATGTATCTGTGCACCATGTGTTTGCACTGCCTGCGGAGGGTATTGGATCTCCCAGAACTGGTGCGAGCCGCCCGCCGTGTGGGTGCCGGCAATTGAACCCAAGTCCTGGAAAAACAGCCAGTGCTCTTAACCACAAACCATCACTCCAGCCCCTCTTGGACATTTAATGCCACATTGCATGCCTGGCTGCACAGCTCTCATTTCAAGCCACCAGGCCAGAGTCCTGTTTGGCTATGATATAGACACTAAACCCTCAAGAGGACACACTAAACACCATCTAAGAAAGCCACAGACATGAAGCACATTACTGAGTGACCATGGTATTTACTGCCCACCACTGAGAACGAAGGAGGTACTGTTGGCTGACAACTACTTCAGAAAGTGTGTGACAGCTAGGACCTACTTACTCACTGGGCAAGGCTTTTCCCTCAAGGTTTTGTTTTATTTTTATTTTTTTTTTTTTACCAGAAGGGAAGGCAACATAGATATAAAAACAGACATTGTCATAAGTATAAATATTATTTAGTGAAGCTTGTCATACTTTAGGTCATGAAGTTTGTCATATTCTAGGTCATTCCAATATAATACTATTTTGTTGAATTACATTTTTTTCATATAATATACTTTGATCATTTCCCCTTCCCCCAACTCTTCACAGATCCTCCCCAAATTGTTCTCACTCTCAAAAAAAAAAAAGAAAGAAAAGAAAAAACAAGAAACAAAAAAAAAACAAAACAAAAATGAAAATCAAAACAAACTGTCAAATGACGTATAAGACAAAAAAAAAAAACAAACAGAATGAAGTTTAAAATAAAACTCACAAAAATATCATTGAGTTCATATTGTGCACTCCTGAGCCTGCCCTGGAGTGGGGTAAATGTACCCAGTGAGGCTCCATTGAAGTAGACTGATTTCTCTTTGCCAGTGGGTATCAGGTGCAGTAGCTTTTTTGCTTACAAGTGAGACCCAGACCTGTATCCACTCCTCTCTCTCAGTGCTGGGATGCCATCTGGCTTGAACCTGTGAAGGTCATGTGTGCTCTTACTGTCTATGTAAGTTCATAGGTGCATCAGTCTTGTGTCTGGAGTCACACATCACTTCTGGCTCTTTCAGTCTTTGTGTCTTTCATGCATCTCTCAGCATCATGAACACTACTCAGTAGGGGCAAGGCTTCTGTCTGGGCACCAGCTCAACTTCCATTTTCGATGACACAAGTTAAGTGTTGTCTCCAGCCATAGGGCCTTACCATCATGTTGTAGGGAAAACCAACAGTCTTGGTGACAGCCTGTGATGGTTAGGGAGTCCCATGTGACACCTTTGGCCAATAATTCACCAAGGTGTAAGCCATTTCTGGCAATGGAGATTTTACTTGGTGGCTTAAGATGTCTACTTGAGGTGTTGTATCCCCTATTATTTGATGTCTCCATCTGGATTTCGTGTGTGTGTATTTTAGGAAGCTTCAGCAGTAGTAGATTTCCACATGGCTTTTCAAATGGCCTGTATTGTTAGTTGTCCCTCCCCATATTCCCTCATTTTCACTTCTCTCCCATCCCTTCCCTATTTAATTCTCCTATTCTAGTTCACCTTTATCTCTCCATAGCACTGTATTTCCCATCCTTGGGAGCTCCTCTCTTCCACCTTGCTCTCCTATTAGGTATTTAACCCTGTGGTTATTCAGATTGTAACACACATATTAAAGCTTAAAAGCTAGTATTTGCATATAAGAGCAAACACTCAATATTTGTTGTTTTGGATCTCAGTTACCTTACTAAAGATTACAGGCCATCCCATTTGTTGTGTTTGTCTTTTTGTTTGTTTGTTTGTTTTTATTTTTATGTTCATTGGTGTTTTTCCATTAGTGTCTGGTCCCTTGGAACTAGAGTCACAGACAGTTGTGAGACACCATGTGTGTATTGGGAATTTAACCTGGATCCTCTGGAAGAACAGTCAGTGTTCTTAACCACTGAGCCATCTCTCCAGATCTTGTTTGTTTGTGTTTTTAAACCCTACAGAACCATGTGGCAGTGCATATGTTATGAGTAGTTTTCCCACCAGCCTGGTCCCACAGCCACACCAGCCCCAAATAACACACAGAGACTCTGTATTAGATATAAAGCTGTTGGCCTGTTACTAGCATATTTTTTATTGGCTAGCTCTGTCTTAAATATTAACCCATTTCTATTAATCTAAGTGTTTCTATGTGGTCTTATCTTACCGGAGAGAGGATCCGCCCTTTGCTCTCTTGGTCCTACATGTTGAATCTCCTCCTCTCTCTCCCTCCATCCTCCTTGTTTCCTAGTTCCACCTATCTTGCTTTCCTATTGGCCAACAGTGCTTTATTCATTAACCAGTAAGAGAAACATATTTACAGAATGACATCCCCCATCATCTCTTCTTTTCTGTCTAAAATAAAAAGAAGGGTTTTAACCTCAACATAGCAAAATATATAACAAAACATCAAATAAGAACCTAACAATGTTTAGTGTTTAATATTTAGCACAATTAAAAAAATATTTTCCCATCAACTATCCTATCTTTGTGAGTCTAAAGTCTTAATGTAACTTATCTTTAATCTTAACTAAGAAAAAGTATAACCATAACTATCTCCAACTCCATCAAAGACCACAGAAGGATAATATATAAACTGTAGAAATGACAGAGACAACTCACCTGGTCAGTTACCCAAAGTTCTTCTCTAATGTTCCATCTTCAGCCCATAAGCTGTAGTGTGTCTGGCAGACTCCTCAGCAAAGCAGGAAACTTTAAACTGTTCATCTGTATTGGCAGTTTGTCAGTCACTTTTCTGTGTGTCCCGCAGAATGTCTGGCAGACTCTTCCATGAAGCAGGAGCCCTGCAGCAATGTCCATCTTGTATCAGCAGTCACTTTCCTATGGGTCCTGCATGTCCAGTTTATACAGCATAAAGTCAAACAGTATAGATAAGAGCAGTATCTTGCCCAAATGGCTAGTCTTGCTGTATTGGAAGAAAATTCCTTAACGAGTTTCCTTGATGTCCATCTTCCTTTTTGACATAGGTGGTATGGCCAGGAGCAGTTATGTCTCACTGTTAAGAAAAACCCTAAACCATTTTAAATGCCATTTTCTGTATGTCTTTGAAAGGTTTGAAGAATATTTATCCCTATCAAATATGTCTCTATATATCTAGAAAACCTAACTAACTTAACTATAAGTTTTGACTACTATAGGTAACTCTCTATAATCTGTGCTAAATTACACATTACATTTTTAAATTAGCTATATAATCACAATACTTAAACAAGAGGAGAAATATACATATCCCAAAATTGACCTTAAATTTGTATCAGTAAATGAAAATCCATTCCAAAACAAAGTATTCATTTCTAGACCATAATCCCCTTTTTACCTTTAAAAAGGGATTAGTTGTGATTATTAACTATTTGTAACCAGGCCCATTTAAATGAAAACAAACATTTATAGACAGTATTTGGGAATTTGGGCATTGTTCTTTCTAAACTCCTTCCTGCTGGTAGGGGGTGCTGTCATGGGGATCCTAAGAATGTGCAGAAATCCTGTCTGTAGTGGTCTGTAAGGCTGCCTTGTCCCAGCTGTTTTGAATGTTCACCTGGGACATTTGAGGATCACCTGGGACATTGCTTCAGGGGTTCTTGCTTGATCAAACCATGTTAGTCTGGAAGTAATCCATAGCTTTTTATTTTCTGTGTAAACAAACATAGAAATCCTTTTCCCTGGTAACCTGTCCTTAGACTTAAATTTTGAAGTCAAAGCATTTTTAAAATATATAAATTGGATTAATCCAGCAACATTTCTTTTAACAGTTGTTGCTATTTCCTCAGCAGTCAAACAATACAAAGACAACACAATAGCATACAATATCCAGACTCTCTCTATCTCTGTGTTTTCCATCTTTATGTGGCTTTTTTTATTACTCTATTTCTTCTACTTTTATGTTTTCATTTTTTTGAGAAAGGCGTTCTCTGTGTAACTTTGGCTGCCCTGGAATTTATTCTGTATACCAGGTCTACTTTGAAATCACAGCGATCTGCTTGCCTCTACCTCCTGAGTGCTGGAATTAAATGCGTATGCCACCAATGCCCAGCTATTCTCTTTTTATTTTTTAAAACCACTCTAATGGCCAATATCTAGGCAGGAGAGGTTAGGCAGGACTTCTGGAGTGAGATAGAAACACTGGGAAAAAAATATCTGAGGTGGGAGAGATACCATCCAAACACGGAGAAGTAGGACTATGGTACTGAGCCATGAGGCAAAGCATAGATTAATATACAGAGAAGTCGAACTATGGTAAGGAGCCTAGATTAATATAAATGCCCACGGGGAGGTATGTGTACACAAGCATAGGGCCTGAGAAAGCTGAGAAGAGTTCTGGACATGAAGGCAGATGCGGCTACCTAGCAACCACAGTCTCTCAGGCAGTCCTGGTGCTTGTCAGTGCACAGAGGTGTGGCTCTTTTAAGAGATGCTGCTGGGCAGCCGAAAACTTAAGTGGGGCCTGTGAATAACAGCGTGCTACTGGTGGGAGACTAAGTAGAAAGACAAGTTTCAGTGCAGGTCCAGCAACCTCCCAGAGCTGGGGTGGGTAGACACAGCTCTTGCTAGGTCCTCACGTGCTTGATGCTAGGCTCTCCTGGAAGAGAAAGAAGCAGCTGAAGTCCAGAGGAGGAAAAAAGATAGATAAGAGATGAAAAGAAAAAAAGGGGTGATATAGGAATAGTAGGATAAAAGGTAGATTATTTAATCTACTTTTTAGCCAAAAAGCAACTAGTAGTCTCAAATATTTTATGTTGGCATAGTTTTTTTTATATTCATACAAATTTAAGATTATTTTAATTTTTTTATTTATTTTTATTTTATGAGCATTAGCCTTTTGCTTGCATGTACGTCTGTGTGAGTGTGTCAAGTTCCCTGGAACTGGAGTTACAAGAGCTGCCATGTGGGTGCTGGGAATTGAACCCAGGTGCTCTGAAAGAACTGTCAGTGCTCCTAACTGCTGAGCTATCTCTGTAGCCCTTTAAGGTCATTGCTGTTACAACATATTGTACATACGTTTCTACCCTTGTTTAAGATATTGTACCTAAGCAACTAACTTAAAAATGTAAAGTTTTAGTTCTTGAAAGCTACTGCCATACAATTGTTTAGGATAATCAAGAAATTCAGGCTAGTAGTCACTTATAACAATCAAACTTGTAGACGTGTTAGGTATGTTTTCAAGGTTAAACAGATATATTTTAGACAGGTAAGTGATATTCAAACACTTCAGAGATCTGCAAAATATGTCATTTAAGATGTTTTAATAACATAAAACTGTATTACAGATACATCTGCTCCTGGGAGCATCAAAGAACCTCCACACAGAGTTTGCATCAAATGTGGCAAAGCTGGCCACTGGGAAAGAAACTACCCTTGCCTCAACTGCTGGTAGTATAATGTACAAATTGAATAAGCAGAACACAAGGAATGTGACTCCTGAACTTTGCTAAGACAAGGTAGGCCAGTCCTTCAAAATTCTTGCTTCACAGACAGTTCTGTCAGATACTCTCTGGGTCTGCAGGCTGAAGACAGATGCTCCAGTGTTGGAGAGGAACCTTGGGTGACTGTTCAGGCAGCCATCTGCTTCTTTCCTTTCTATAGTTTTGGAAGTTGCTTATTCTGCACTTCCTGTTTGTTCAGGTAATATTATGTCCTGAGGTTGAAGATGAGATAGTTATCATTTTCACTGTTACCAAATTCAGAAAAGAAATTCACAGAAGAGATGTAAAGTTTGTAAAGGTTGAATGACATTAAAGCCTAAGTTGTATATCTAAGAAAATGTTTTAAGATCTAAAAATGTATTTTTAGATTGGTAATAGAAGTTATGATAGAAAGTTATTTAGGTATAAAACTTTGGACTCACCAAGAGAGGATGCATAAAAGAGTACTTTCTCGGGAGTTACCAACTACGAATGAACTGGAAATTGTGAGTGCTATTCTTATCTGATAATTGTTCTTATTGCATATAATTTATTGATATTAGAGAAAGAGCCTTTTATTGGACTAAAAGGGGGAGATGTTGGGATAATCTTTTTGTGCACTGTGTGGACATGTGTTTCTGTCCTTCTTCACCTGCCTAAGGCACCTTCTGATTGGTTTTATAAGGAACTGATGGCCAATTGCTAAGCAGGAATGTTGTGTGATAATTTGATTACATTCTGACAAAAAAAGTTTGCTTTGAATCAGAGGGCAGAGGTAGCCACTAGCTGACCAAAATTAACTATAGAGGTTTTGGAGGACTGAGAAAGTAATAAGGCAGCCTGTAGAAGCCTGTAGAGAAGAACTCTGCTTTTTTGGATTTAGGAATGGGAGAGGAAAGTGTGGCGTCTCTGCTTCTGATCATTTTGGTTCTTACCCCAAAATCTGACTCCTGAGTTTTTAATAGATAAAGAGTAGTTAGATAAACAAATCACAGGAGAGGAAAGGTGGGAATTCCTGAGGGAGATAGAAATGCTCGGGGAAAAAAATCTGAGGCAGGAGATTCATCAGCCAAACAAAGAGGAAGTAAGACATATGGTACCGAGGAGAGGTAATGAGCCACACTGCAGAATGTAGATTAATATAAATGGGTTAAGTTTTAAGAGCTAGTGGTGGTCGGGTGGTGGTGGCGCACAACTTTAATCCCAGCACTTGGGAGGCAGAGACAGGAGGATCTGTGTGAGTTTGAGGCCAGCCTGGTCTACAAAATGAGTTCCAGGACAGGCTCCAAAGCTACACAGAGAAACACTGCCTCAAAAACAAACCAAACCAAAACAACAACAACAACAACAACTACAACAACGACAACAACAACAACAAGAGCTAGTGGTGAACAAGCCTAAGCTAAGGTCAATCTTTCATAATTAAGCCTCAGTGTCATTTAGGAGCTGGCAACCATAAGAGACACCTGACACATCTGCCCCATACAGCTCTAGTCTGGGTTTGGCCTTCAACCTTGTAGTCAGTTTTGCAGTTTAGTCCTCAAACCTGACCCCAGCCTCTCTAACAACAGTTCCAGCAGAAGCCTTCATGAAACTTCTTGAGCCCTGAAATGGCCTCTTTAACTTACATTCATTCTCTAAACCATACATATGTATATGTATGTATGGATATATATGTAATATATATGATAAAATAAATGATTACATATATACATATATATATACTGTATTGTGTGATATGAGAGTTAATATTAGTAATTTAGATTGGAATAAAGAACTTGGATTTGCCTCAGTCACATTGCCAGGATTTATGACAAATCACTATCATTGAAACCTCTAAACCTGCTAATTTTATTGTTATTCAATGAATTCTGACATTGTGGAAAGACAAGCATTTTTGTCTATGTTTTTGACATACTGTATTGGCAGCATGGCCACTGTGAGAAAGAAACAGTGATTTTAAGGGTTGAACAAAATCATTCTGGTTGTGGTGGTGCATGAGAGGCATTTAATAGGCAGAGGCAGGTGGGTCTGTGAGTTTGAGGCCAGCCAAAGGTACATAGTGAGACTTCTTTGAAAAAAAATCTAGAAAACATTCTTATTAAACATTGTTATGTTAAATACATGATTAAAATATCAATTAAAATTTCAATCCTATGAGCATATACTTTCTATATTTCTTTCAATTTATGTACTGAGTTGATCAAACCTTTCCTTTGTATCAATTGATGGGGAATTATTTATATTCAGGTATTTTAGTCCATGTATGTTACTATAACAAAATATTTGAGTCTGGGTCATTTACAAAGAAGAGTAACTTAGTTCTTCCATTTTTGGAGACTCAGAAGTCCAAGCTCCATAGGTTAGCATGTAAAGTAAAGGCCTGGTGTCAGTTCTTACAGTTGCTTGAATATTATGTCCTCCAGAGCATATGAGCACTTGGGACCTCATCTGCAAGAAGTACCAAAAGAACAAATATTTCCAATCAAGTTATTTCAAAACAATGCCCAATCCCATTGACTCATGTGGAACTCTCTGGACTCCATGTCACTCATGGGCATGAAGTTTTGACATTAATTTTTATGTGGATAAAGCCTCCAAACCAAGATGCTGAGAATATGTTGGTATTACTCCATAGGTTTGGCCTTATCCAGGCAGGTTCTGTGGATGAACGTAATCTCCTGGCTTCTGATGGAGCCCGCAGGACTCCGGGCAATAGAGAAGGGCAAGAACCCTGTGCATAAGGGCTTCCTTATCACTAGCCCAGGCATGGCCTCATATAAATATGCCTCATGTGTGGAAAGAGATACAGATACGAGCCAATCTAAGAGCTCCACACTCAAAAGTATCTTATGGCTAAAACAAAGTGGCTCCTTTCTCTCTGTCTTCATGAAGCCTTCAGAGGAAGCCCAGGACCTGGTCTCACCTGATGCTGAGGTACTGTAGAGGCATGTTTCACATACTTTCCTATTGTTATGTTACAATACTGTGACCAAAAGGATATTGGGAGGAAAAGATTTGTGTCATCTGACAGCTTATAGTCCATCGTCCAGGGCAGTTGGGGCAGGAATTCAAGGCGGGGCATGGAGGCAGGAGCAGATGCAGAAGCTGTGGAGGGATGATACTTACTGGCTTGCCCCCACGACTTGCTCAACTTGTCTTCTCGTAGCACCCAAGGCCCTCAGCTCATGGATGGCAACAGTGAGCAGGGGCCCCTCTCCCATCACTCACTCATTAAGAAAATGTGCTGCAGACTTGCCTACCGGCAAATCTTATGGAAGAATTTTCTCAATTGAGAACCCCTCTTTCCAAATGACTCTAACTTGTGTCATGTTGACAATACATTAGGTAGGACAAAGCATTTATTAAAAAACAAGTCATTTAGCGATGGAGACAGACTGCTGGCCTCTTAGGGACTCTGCCCGTCTGATAACAACAACCACATGCTAACCAGCTCTGCACCTTCCAGGGGGCCGCTTGAGTGTCCTTGAGAAGACAACTGTCTATCATTCCTAAAGCAAAGGGACGGTAAAGTCTTAGAACAGAATGAATGACAGGAAAGTGCTATTCATCCAACAACAGAAGGAAACAAAATGTCAGTGTAGTCTGGAGGGATGGGTGACTCACTTACAATGGAAGCCAGGCCATCCTTCTCTCTCAGCTGTAGATACAGTTTCCTAGATTTGGGAGTTAAAAGTCTACTGAGGGCCAGGGAGAGAAATTTACTCATGTTAGCTTATTACACTGCAGGGAGAGCTTCAGGAACCACAGGAGACAGGCCTCCAGAGCCCTGAGCCTGTACCAGGCATTTTGAGACTTGTGGAGGGGTGAAGGGAGGAGGCATCTCTCTTGGGAAGCCTTCCTCTTCACTGTAAAGGCTCTGTCCTTTAAAATACAACCAAAAATGGGAGATGCTGAGGTGCTAGGAGCAGGCTAGAGATGTGGGGGCTGCCAGGGCGCCCAGAGTGCCTTGGCTGGATCAACTCTTTGCTGGTGGGGTCCTGCAGAAGTGCACAGTGCTGGTTCAAGGCTGTGGCTTTGGCACACTTGCTCTATTTGGCCTCATGATCTTTCTGATTTCTCCTTTACATGGATTCTTATTGTAGGACTTGCTGCCATCCCAGTTATTCCAGCCAAAGGCTCGACTTTCTAGACACACCTGTTTGCACTTGCATTTTGTGTGCAATTCTGGAACTAACTCTATAGACCAGGCTGGCCTCGAACTCACAGACATCTGCCTGCTTCTGCCTTCCAAGTGGTGGGAATAAAGGCGTGCGCCACCATGCCTGGCTCTACTAGCACTTCTTAAGAATGACATTGGAAGCCATACAGTGCCCAGGAGAAGCTCTGCTGGCAAGGTTCCAATTAGAAGCTAGTAGGTGTGTGTGTGTGTGTGTGTGTGTGTGTGTGTGTGTGTGTGTGTGTGTGTGTGTATCATAGGCTCACAAAAGACAATGCTAATTTAAAACCTAAGAGCTCTTATTTGGCTTAGCAGAAGGAAAGGTGGGGTGGGAGAAACAATATAGAGTCATTCAGTACTGGAGCTGCCTGGGATAAAGGTCTGCATGAGGGACATTCAGGAAGGTCACCTGGGTGTCTCTACAAGATGCAAGCTTACACAGCTGTGGCTTTGATACTACCTGGCACAGGATGAAGTGCTGACCTTGGATGGTCCTACCTCCCCCCCCCAGAAGAAAATATAGAAAAGAGACACAAGATTGGATCACTTTTTTTCTCTATTTGTATGTATGTGTGTATTATGTATGTATGCATGCATGCATGTGTACACACACATGCACAAGTGTGATGGTATACATATGGAGGTTGGGGGACAGCTTGCTGGAATAGAATCTCTCCCCCACCATATAGGCCCTGGGAATGAACTTCAGGTAGTCAGGTTTAATGGCAGGTGCCTTCTCCCACCAAGCCATCTCTTTGGCTGCTTTTATTTTTAAAGTTTTCTGGTGCTGGGGATCAAGCCTCGCGCATTCTAGCAAATGCTCCACCACTAAGCTCTGTTGCTTGTGCCCTTTTGACTTCTTTGGAATTAGAATTCTGTGGTTGATGAAGATGCTTCCTTTTCAAGAAAGGATATAAAAATATAAGCAACGATTTAAGAAGCTACATGACACAGAATAGGGGAGGTATTGGGAGCAGTCCTTGAGAGAGGGTGTGGCAGAGGCGAGGCTTCCTCAGCAGGGGGCCATGGCTGAGGCCAAGCAGGGATGACACCCAGACCAGAAGACAGCATGCTTCTTGGGCTGCAGCTGGGACACTGCTAGAATGAGCATGCCTAGGAAGAGAGGGGTTGCACGTAGAAGGGGCTTCCGGATATAAGAGATCACATAAAGGCTGGGTCCCAGAATCTTTCAACTCTACGTTAGTGAAGGAAAGTCTGATCGATCAGTTTCAAGTTAGTCAGCAGCGCCCTTTTATACTGGGCAGACAGCACATATTGTTTTATGAAGAGCCGTAGAGAGACAATGAGATGGAGCAGGTTCAACTATCCCGAACTTTCTCCCCACTGCGGGCTCCTATCCTAACAGGCTTTTAAGGGAAATAGCACATTCTTTTTGGTATTTGCTGGTGTCAACCTCCCCATCTGTAAGCCCAGAAAGCCTACTGTGTAAATACCTCCAGCAGGCTAGAGGTCATTTAGAACAGCAAGTGGAGGCAACATCTGGTGATTAGAACTTAAATTGCACTGCTCTCCCTAAATTCTGGCCCGAAGCAGTGTGGAGAAAGGAAGGGGTCTCAGGGGTGGTGGTAGTGGCGTCTGTAAGGTTGGTAGTTCTTGCCTGAAATGAAGATGATCTCCATCCAAAGGAGCCTGGGCAGGCAGTGGCCTGGCTTGTATGGAGGAGGACAGCTCACCCTCCCCAGACAGGGCCTTCTTGTCTCAGCATTGGCCACAGTGCAGGCTGACCTTTGCAGCTGTCTCCCCCAGAGCACTTTCTCCTGACCTTAGCAGGGCTTCCTGGGACAGAAGCTGGGATGGGATGCAGGCCTTTGATGATTCCAAGGCATGTGTAGTATAGACATGGGATGCTGAACAGATTCCTCATGAGCCTGTTATGGGGATTAAAACTCATGCTACTAGGGTAAATTCGCTGGATTTTTGCATAAATCTCACCCTGAGGTTCTCTTTCAAAATGCAGTTTCCCTAGGATGCAATCAATTTCGTCTACTGCTTCGTCCAACTTATTGTTAGCAGTGTACCACCCCGAAAGCAGGAAGAGCTGCAGAAGGCAGCTATAGGCAACTGATGTTTAAGCAGGGCAGAGAACAAATACAATGGCTGCCTTTCCTTCTTCTAGGATTTGCCCAAGTCCACACAGACCCCATCATGCAGTAGCATCCAGCCCTGGGAACTGGAAACCCAGATCAGCTTCAGGCTCAGCAGTGGATGCTTTTCCAGTCCAGACTTACGTGGTTGTGCCTTTATGAAGGAAAAAAACAAATACAATATAGCAATGCAGAGGTTTGACCAAGGTCTCACTTCCAGCCTCCAGGGCAGAGCTGCTCTGCCTGGCACTCCTGCCCATACCTTGAGGGTCTTTGTATTTGAACTTGGCATGAATGCAAGTCTTTTCTTCATGGAGAGGAGACCTGTCTGCCCAGCAGGCCAACCCAGCGCAGATGCCAAGTTCTGCCTCAACCTACCTCAAGGGAGAGCCTGGCTTAGCCGCTTCCAGGAGAGAAGGAAGGTGTCCAGCAGGGGTCAGCGCATTTCAAGAAGCCTGGCTGGATGAGCCTGTGTGTGCTTCCCAAACCAGCTTAGTGTAAACAACCTAAGGGCCTGTGTGTCTCACAGAAGGAAGGGCCTTGAGTGGTGAGGCTTCCACAGAAGAGATTTGGAAGCCGAACTAAAGTCTTCTTCCTAAACAAAACTGAGATTTATCATGAGCCTGGTTACTACAAACCTTGGTTGAAAGGTGCACAGTGATGGATGAGAATGGGTGGGGTGGCTGTGCTGACAGCAGCTGGCACGTCTGTCCCTTTGCCACAGGGCACTGTCTGCTTCTGCCCTTCTAAAGGAGAAACTTGAAACCAGCCTTAAGATTTCCCCTCCACCCAATGGACATCTCAAATGGAGGTCACTGTAGAGAGCCCCCCACTGCCTAGTCCCTCCTGGGAAACTCCATTCTGCACAGACATAGTTGTTTACACTCTGGAAGCCAGGGTTCACCTGTGCTTTCACAGGGGACCTTCTTCTGGTTTCACATCAATGGTGATCAGGAAGACGAGATGGGGAGATTTGGAGAAGGGCTGTTTGCCTAGTGATGTCTCTTTGATCAGTATTTATTAGAAGGCTACTAGTTCTAGAGGCTGTGCAAGAAACATTAGAAGACACACAGAGACATAAACAACCGAAGGCCTGAATTTAGGGAGATCAAAACCTTGACAGATCTCTGATTTTTAGCTGTTGATCAGCGTGCAACCCTTCCCTATTGTGCTGGTTCAAATCAGAGGACTCTTCCCCTGCTCAAAGGCTTATGGTGGGTCGCCCCTTTGACACCATGTGGGTACCTGGGCAATACTAGGGGAATCATGGGTGTCTTGTAACCAGAGGAGTGTAACCGATCCGTCTATTGATTATATGTAGTCTGTTAAACATCTCAACCCCACCCTTTAGTACCCCAGGAATGAAATGGATGGGCCCATTGAAAGTAGTTGGTCAAATGTGCTGGGCCAGGTGAAAGCTATGTTCCAGCACAAATTATTGCCAAGGTTCGGTTATATGTAAAGACTCTGAGCAGCAGTGTTGCCAGCTTCTCTGTTCATAAGCAGGTATAGGGAAGGCTTAGAGAATCACACGACTTCAAAATCAATCAGCTATAGATTTTTGACACTGATACTGTGAATATAAACACTTGTGGGAAGGCAAAGGGAGATAAGACCAGTTATTTTTAAGTTCTCAACATGCCAGTGTCCTGTCCCCGGGCAGAAGATAAATATTCATTGAATGAATCAAAGATTGGCGAGTGGTTGAAGGAGGTGCAGTAAACATTTCCCATTTCCAAATGTGCTTTGCGTTATGCCTGACAGGCACCAGATAGGCAGTCAAGGAGACCCCAAGGTCTCCGATATGATCTTTAAAAAAATATGACACATCTCCAGCAAAACATTGGCTTTGTCTAAAGTCATCTGGAGCTGGAAATGCTTTCCATTTTCAAGCTCATTTATTTCCTTGCATCCCATATCCATTCTCCTATCTGAGGGCTCCGACCTGACACAAAGAATAGAAATCTGGTGCCCTTTATAAGGTGGACATAGCATTTCTAGGGATATGATAATAAGGTACCACAAACAGGGTAGCATCAAAAACAGCAGTGTGTGTTCCTACCGTTCTCAAGATGAGAAGGGCAATGCTGGGTTCCTTTTCAGGTAGTGCTGTGGCTTGTTTCTCTCCTAGTTTCTGTGATAGTCAGCAATCCCTTGGTTTATAGTCCCAACATTCCAATCTCTGCCCATGTTTTTAAATGGCAGCCTGTGGGTGTATGTCATTCTTCTTATGGCCACCTTTTCAATAACGATTTCAGTTGTATTAGAAGCAGAGCACACCATATTCACTATGACCTCCTGTTAGCTGCTGATTATCCATGGGATGGGCGACTCCCAAATACTGGGGGGCTGGGGCCTTGACATTTTCAATTTTGGTGAGGTGTTGGGGATATAATTGAATCTATAACAAAGGACAAGAAAATATCTGATCCCAACACACAGCGAATGCACCCAAAGCATGTTCCAGCAACACCTCAGATGACTCTGATTTGGGATTGCAAGTTCACATGACCTAAAAGTTCACGTGAGGCTAAGGCATCCAAGAATGAACCCATAAGGGATAAACGTGTTTTTGCTTTGTTCCTTTTCAGTCTTAGTTCAAAGTAGAATGTCAGCAGCCACTTAAAAGAAAAAGGCTTTGTGTTCCGTTCCATCACCTGTCTCCAGATCCCCAATTTGAAGCTGCCCAGAACATGTAATTTCACATTGGTATCAACCCCACCTGCTTTCTGTGCTTTGCTCAGGCAGCTGTGCTTACTAGGCCTTTTACCTACCAGGTAGTCAAAATGGCTCCAGCAAGGGCAGAAACACAAGAAATATCCCACTTGTATTAGATGGATGTGGGGCTGTCTTGTGTCTTGAGAATGAGTAGGTGCTAACACTGGCAATTTTAATGAACTGCATGGACAGCTCCCCTCTGATTGCACCAACAAGGACTGCCTGCATCACAGCAGGGATGCTTTGCCTGCAGTTGCTAGTGTTTTGTAGGTTTTCACCCGGCAGATACTGGAATGATATATATTTTGTATTCTGCAGCAGCAGTAGACAGACAGCTGATTTTTTTTCCAATTCAGTTATTCATATCTTGGCCTGCTGTAGAAAGTAGCCATTTCCTTCCTTCCACTGCAGAGAAAGGAAGGGGTTTGCACTACTCTTCATCCTTGAGCATGAGTAGCCTGTAGCTAATGCCTGTTTGCAAAGCACCTTGAGAGCATTTTTTTTTAATTTGCTTTACTTTCTGACCTCCCAAAAGACATCACAGTCAACTGTGGACATTAAAAACTTTATTGAAAGTGTCTATAAAATATGACAGGAAAGAGAAAGAGAGGGCTGTGTGTGTACTCAACCTTTTGACAAGATTTAGTTCTGTTCTTGGGAACTAGGTCATCATGACTAGTATTATCTGTAGACCACATCAAAGGTTCCATTGAGCCATCCATAATTTTCCCTGGGGGAGGGAATTTCTTTCCCTTGAGAACTACAGGAATCTCAGCCTGTACCGGGGAGATTTAATCCATTCTTGCTGGTTTCACTCAGATACTCTGTGTCCCCAATTATATCAATTATGTGGGTAATCGTCATAATTAATGGGAGAAGGCCCGATCTGTCAGGACCAGCTGTAGCAAAAAGCATTGGGTTATATGGTTTAAACCACTGGTGCTCTGTGGGTTCCAGAGGCTCGGGCAGGGAAGGGGGTTGGGTGAATGCTGGGGTCAGCTTCCCAGTTAGTAATGGGTCATGATGCAACCATGAATGTGCCCTGCAGGTTGTCAGGAGAGCACATTTCCAGTTAAGTGTGGGCTGTGGCCGACCTGTCCCACACTGAGTTGGATGCTTCACCTCATAGTGACTTCGCATCTGGAAAATGAAAGCAGGAAGCCAGATGGGTTTAGCTGGTGTTGATGGAGAACATGATGACTACATAGCACCAAAGTGAACACTATTTCATGTAGCCCTCATAACCAGCTTTTAAAGGAAATCCAGTTCTTTTCCCCCAAGGTTACATGACTAGTGTTTGCTATTCAAAGGGCAGGGGATTTCTAAACTTCCTCCTGTCTGGAATTTTAATGACTGTCCTTGAAAAGCAAGCAGTAGGCAGTTAACCCACCAATGTTCAGGTTGAGACCCTTGCCACTCCTAGTGCGTGGCATCTTCCGTGTGTTTTAGGAGAGGCAGACCATCAGACCCACTACCAATCTATGCACGAGCATTTGAAGTTTTAAACCAGAACCCAATGTAATTCTGGCCCCCTCTAAAACTTTGAGAGACACTGGTCTAAGGCCAACTAAATGTTAGTCAAATTGGGACAAGTGCAGTAATTCCCGGTTTTTCTCATCACTAGTAAACCGTGAGGTCCTAACCTGGGGTCCCAAGGAAGGGCTGCTGGAGCTTGGTTCTGGAAGTTAGTTTTGTACACAGGCCTCTGTGTTTGATGTTTTATGTGCCTCATGTCACATGCTCCTGGCTTTCAGCTCCTCTCCCAAAAGGAAGCCTCCAGCAACCAAAGTGTAGCAGGAGTTAAAAATGATCTTTGTTGGCTGACAGCAGGGGGGTGGCCATTATGAGCGGATTAATGTATGTGCTGGGCGAAACTCTCTGATGTCCTTTTACAGGCAGGAGAAATTGCTGTTCTAACTCTCCCTTTGGCTTCCCTTCTTTATTTAACAATGGCTGCACACAAAAGCTTTCTATGGAAAGATAATTGGATTTCTAACTCTATTTGTTCAAAACTCACTTAACATTATAATGGTCCTAGTTATATTGTTTGTATCAACTCATCAGTAGTAAAGTACCAATTTCTGGATAAATATCTACATTTTTGTGCATACATCTAGCATCGCCAAGGCAAGGAGGGGAAAAAAGGAAGCCAGAAATAGACATAGGCTGATAAAAATAGACAGCATACGGGGCCAAGTGCTCTGTGTGGCTTCACTGTGGGTATGTCTAGGCTTCCCACATCTGACAGCTACTTGTGTTTTACCCGTGTCTGCATTTGCTTCTCACTAAATCACTGTGAAACTTTGCTAAATGGGTCACTGCAGACAAATACATGCCCTACTGTACTCAGAGGTGAAGGGCCGATGACACTCAGCCTAGAATAAATTAAACATATTCTTTAGTCTGTCAGGCACTATTCCTCCCTCTTCCCAAGGAAAGTGCCACAGAACCTGACTCCTGAAATCCACTTAGACATTTTTTAGTGCTGGCTATATCGTGCTTTACTATTTTTATCTGTGAAGAAACTTAGCCCATGCAGGAGGATAAACCTGTGTGCGTGGGTGGATGGTGGGAGGTCACAAAGTCTGTGTTGAAGCATAATTAATATACATAGACATATAGCCAAGGGTTAGTCACTAAATTACTTAGCAACATAATTTCTTATTCATAAAATGAGTTTCACTGTCCTGATAGCTGGCTGAGGCAAATACGGGTTCTTTTATTCCTATCTTAATTACTAATATATTAACTATCAAACCTTATACTACACATCACAACGTAAATGCATTTATCTGAGTGTATCTGTATAGGCTACAGAATGGTTACAGAAATTAGCGAGGCTAGGTAGAGTTCAAGAAGTTGCATGGAGGCCTGGAAGGCTGGTAGGAAAAGAGCCTATGTGGGAATAAGGTAAGGAAGCCTGCTGAAAGCCCTGAAGAGTTAAGCCTCAGGATCTAGCGGAGCTGCAGAAGCCAGGTCTGGGGCTGGAAGGGCTGAATCTGTCTGTGCACAGCAGAGCTGAGTGAGCCCAGTCAGAAGAGCAGGGGTGAAGAGGTGTAACCTGAGAGGGCTGCACTGAAGCCTCTGATGGTTAGGAGCTCTCTGCCTGTGTTGCCTGACACAAATGGTCACATGACAGGTGAAAAGGGCTGTGTGGGGTCCAGGTGTGGCTGTTGCATCCTTCCTTCAAGCTAATGTGATCAATATGTTCTCGGGCCTAGAGTTTCTGTGATTTTCATATGCCCCATGTTCCAATAGTTCCAGTAGACTTTGCTAAATTTATAGTACTGTGACTTGCATGGCTTAGGGAATGACCTAACTGAGGTGATAGGGAATGAGAAAATGAAATGACAGACAGACAGACAGACAGACAAAGCTGGGTTCATGTGGGCCATGCACTCTGATCCAAATACACTAGCAGCAGCCTAGAAACGCAGAAAATTTATTGTATACAACACAAATAATGGTAGGAGGAAGCAGATTCGCTATTCTAGGTGGGAAGTATCTAGGCAGCTGTTTCCCTAGAGGAGAAAGTTGCAGTTGGTATCTTCAGCACACACTTGCATTAGCTAAAGGCCATATGTTCATCCAGGGGAAGGCTTTTGTATTCCTCAGAGCCTAACCTGGGGCAGGTCTTGCTATTCCTATGGGTCTTAGGCATCAGGGTCCTTGACATGACCATCTCTTGCCAGTAACACACATTTACTCAGAACTTCATTCGCTCCCTGCGTGGCAGTATCCTTTTCAACCTTCAGAAATAGTTTACATGCTGGTCCAGTCCTTGTGGGTGGTGCTATTGTTTATGTACCCAACGAGGTTCATAGTCCTCCTGCCTCTGAGTCTGCACTCAAATGGGGTCAAAGATGCTTGTAAAATGGATAGTCTCGTGGCCTAGAATACCACCATTTTACACAATACAGAGTAACTTCGAGCAGGGCACAGGTGACCGTAGCAGAGACCCCTTCAGCTTTGAGCTGTAGATATGGAGAGGGTCATTTTTCTGGGGAAATTGTCATAAAAATACTGTTGCTCATTTCTTCATTGATCTCTTAGTTCTCTGATATTTAAAGCACAAATTATGTCATATCCCATTCAGATTAAAGCCTGCATCTATTTCAGGGCTGGCAATTTCACTCGGTTTCAGTCGATCTGCATTTGATTTGCATTGTGTTAGTCACCTAATGGGAGTATCCCACAAAGATCTTGCTGCCAATATTTAAGAACTTATGACTGAATGGGAACTAATTATATGAATGGCCAGGCACTCAGTGACTCTTTTTCTGTCCTGAGAATTACTGCGCACCCAGTGGGTCATCTTGGAACAGTAAAAGGGCCTTCTCTACCATTTTGGTTGAAGCTGGGTATGATCTGATTCCCAAGAAGTGAATTGGGAAGGAAGTTCTTGTGAATCTAGCCACCTTTTACCTGCCCTTGGAGAGGAGATACCATTTTAAGTCATCCTTTGCTTTTTTCTCAAGCAAGATGAAAAGCCCACCTAATCCTGATTTAATCTGACTTTATATCTGAGTTTCCAGGAACCACACTTTCTTTGAGCAGAGAGAAGCAGCCTCCCTTCTCACTCCCTCTCTCATCAGACAGCAGACCAGGTCCAGCGGCACTTTGAAATTGGCTCATGTGGGTCAGTCATGGGAATAGAGTCCCCTCTTGCAGGAGGAGTTAGCTGCTGTGTGTGGAATGACCTGTCCTGATGACAGCTTGCAGACATGTGCAGATCTTCCAACCGGACACAGGCAGGAGAGGTTCATGGTCATTGTAAAGATATGAGAAAGCTAGCACAGAGTACCTGTCCTTTTCCCAATTGCTAATCACAACCCACAGTGTGCCTCAACATATCTGGAAAGGGAAGTATGTGGTATTTGTCACCATCACAAAAGCCACCTTCCCCCATCTTGAAAAGCTCCACTTACAAGTGAAGGAGAGGTAGGATCAAGTGGGACTTTCAGTATTTCATTAGGTTTCCTTTACCAGCAGCAGTCCCCAGAGAAGCAGGGAACCAGCAGGGCTTTTCAGGGGATCCTCAAATGACTCCATTGTGTTAATAACCACAAAGTTGCTTCGAGGTTCTGTAAGCCGACTGTTGTATGCGCCCAACCTCGACGAGCAAGGAAGATGCGACTCCAGGAAGATCTTCTTCATGCAGTTTTAATCAGGATCCTTGAACATGTTTCTTCTGACCCTGGGCCGCGCAGGCTTAAATCCCCTTGTGCTGACCAACCCCAGTGAGCCATGTGGACCCTGCAGATAGGCTACTCTAATGCAGAAGCAGACAGGCTGAACAGGCTTAACCAAATAAGGACTTGTTTACGCCAGAGAGCACTCACCATCGGGGAGGTGGAAGGCGGAAGCCAGCGCCATCTTTAAGGCGCCGCACTTCGCAGCTCTCTACAGACTGTGGTATGCAGGATGTTTGAGCTGTGAGAAATTCAGGGGACACTCTGAAGGTACTTTGTCCTTTTTTCTTACCTGGAAAAATAGAGGAAAGGGAAGGGAAGCAAAAAGAGAAACAGGTGTGTGTGTGTGTGTGTGTGTGTGTGTGTGTGTGTGTGTGTGTGTGCTGGACTGTTTGCTGTGCTGACACGTGGGGGAGAGCTGTGCCATGCTGTTTGTAGAGAGAAGGCCTTTGAAGAAAATGAATGGCTTCCAGCTGAAGTCTTCTCACAGCCCTGCAGCCCTGCAGAACCTTCCCTGCCAGGACAGTGCCTGCAAAGCTCCCAAACATGCTTCACAAAGACTTATTTCTATCACCACTTCTTAAGGCAGTGCTAAATGCTCATGGCTTCTCATTTATGATGGGCAGACAGATCCCCTTGGGCACACCCTCTTTGAACTCACAAGCTCTGATGATTCACATATGCTTCCAAAGTACACATTTGTCTGTTCTAGCCGGGACAACCGACTTCTCTCTGAATAAATCACAGGGCTGAGACTCATTTTGTGAGAGGTCTGAGGGTTCTCTTTCCATGCTGCCCCAAACTCCAGCTTTCCAAGAGCTGACCCAGACAATGCCTCCAACAGACCATAATCATCTGTAGTATCTGGATGGTGAGCTTAGGAATGTTGTGCACCCCTGGCCTTGTACTAGGGTGTCAGGAGGTGGGACATCCCAACCAAGTCCTGCAGATGCGCAGTGTGACAGAGATATCAGGTTTCCCTGAAGGCTTCCCACACCTCCTTCCTCAGGCTGGTGACATCTTAGCCATCTAAGTGTTCACAGAAGAGTCCTGGGAGGAGAGACAAGTACAGGTATGGATACTGAGAGAGTAAACATGAATGCAAGACCCATGATGCTGGACATCTGACAAAAGAATGGTTCCGTGGGAAAGGCCATTCAGGGCAGGGATGCATCATTCAAGGATTGTGTGCTTGCTTTGGAGAGCGTGCAGAGAACACAAAGATCTCAGTCGTGGCCCTATGTGGCTTTGCCTTGCAGGCAGGAGGTAAGGTGAAAACCCTTGACTCTAGAACATTAGTTCTCAGCCTGTGGGCAGCCACCCTTTGACAAACCTCTATCTTCAAAAATATTTACATTACTTATTCATAACAGTTGCAAAATTACAGTTATGAAGTAGCAACGATGGCAATATTTTGGTTGGGGTCACCACAACATAAGGAACTGTATTAAAGGGTCGCAGCGTTAGGAAGGTTGAGAACCGCTGCATTACAAGAAAGTGGTGAACCACATCTACTGCACGTTTTGCTTCTCAGCATGAATTCTGAGCGAAGTTGCCAGTGACTTAGAAGGTTGAAGTCTTCATGTCCAGTGTGCACTTCATGGAGCCTGCTTTGCAGGGACAGAATGAAGATCAAATGAGCTATCCCAGGCAAGCACTCGGGCACTGGGATAATTTCAATAAATATCAGCACTAAATGCTACCTTTTATCTCCCCGCCAAAGTTAGAAGATTTGGAAGTTCTGAAGTAGTGTGGTGTGACCTTGACCTTGAGTGACCAGTGATTCAGACAAAAATAAAATCTGGAGGATTTGAGGTGTATTTGGAAAGGTGGGTTGGATTAAGACTACCAGTGGAAAGTGGACACAGCACAGGTCAGGCAGAAAACGGAATTGCAGGTATGGGCTGCAGAGGCTGCTAGAAGCCAGTTTGGATGGCTACTTCCCTGGAGAAGAGGCTTGCTTCGTAAAGCAGAGAAATTGGATTTCTTTGAACAGGCAAGCTCTGAAAATGCACTGACAACAGTCCAAACAGACAGGGGAGGGGGGAGAGAGGAATGGGTATCTGAGCAGGAGAGAATGTGATGGGCAGGTTTTCTGGAAGACCAAAGACACCGGTAGTCTGGGGTGTGGCAACTGGGAACTGCAGGAGAGTGAAAGATTGTTTAGAGTGGGATTATAGGAACAAGAAATAAGCATCAGTTATGTGCATGTGCATTATGGGATATCTTAACTGAGTGCGTCTGCTCACTCTCATATTTTGGCTTTAAGGAAAAGAAATGCACTTAAGATAATCCAGTAATTAAAGATTCTACAGAAGCCTGGGAACTGAGGACAAGCCAAAAAAATTATCAAGGTGAGGCCTGGGCGATGTGTGTTGCATTTGGTATTCCATCAATCACAGCTTTCACATGTGTGTGTGACATGTGTCTGCATCCTGTCCTCTCCTGCTGACGCCCTGTACCCCCTTTGAAGGGAGATGTTATTCTGTAAATATGTTTCTCAGACTGGTTAATGAATAAAGCACTGTTGGCCAATAGGAAAACAAGATAGGCGGGGCTAGGAGACAAGGAGGAAAGAGGAAGTAGTAAGGAGGAGTCAACATGGAGAGCTCAGAGAGGTAGGATGCCAGCCGCTCTGGTTGGTAAGATGAGCCACATGGAAATACTTAGATAAGTAGAAATGGGTTAATCATTAAGACAGAGCTAGCCGATAAACAATAATAGTAACTGGCCAACAGGATTGTATCAAATACAGAGTCTCTGAGTGTTATTTGGGGCTGGTGCGACAGTGGGACCAGGCGGGCTGGCAGAAAACATACTCGCTACATCCCCTTTGTAAATATACTTTCTATTTTCTAGAGTATAATGGGGATATTTTGCAAATATTAGACTAATATGTTTTGTTTCCCTTTCAAAGAATATTCTCTGAAGCCTTTGCCTCTGAGGCTGAGTCATGAAATACCTTTGTTGTGAGGTACCTACCATAGAAGTCTACCTAGACCTGGTTCAAGCCAATAGAAAGTCTTTATTAGCTTGGCAGTGACTACACTGGGTGTTCAGGACCCCAGTGCAGTTCTGGGCCTTTCTCAGGCACATCCTGTGTTGACACACCTAGGTTGATAAGAACAGTTAGCCAGAAGCAGAACTACAGAAGCCAAAAAGCAAGGTGAGTACATATAGGGGCTTTCCCAGAATTTGGCAAGCATTGCTGTCTATGTACTAGGTTCCAAGACCTGATTAAATGGTGCTTCTAACATGGCATTGGTTGTCCTAAGGCCTGGGGGGGCCTACACAGGTAGGGGCCTTCTACATCTTGTCCTGTGAGAAAATAACTAGCGTGGGAAAAAAAGACGAGTGAGAGAGATTTCTAAATCCATCTTAGATTTGCAGAAACCATCATGGATAGGTCAGATGACAGAGTTCCTCCTGAGGTACAGACATGCACTATCTAGCATGGTAAAGTCACATGGTTTGGCTAGTGCTGGTAGGATACTGTATTTCAAGGGAACCTGCTTTTGGTCCTCCAATGATGAGTGTTCTGAGTGAAGGCACCTCAAAGTCTTGGAAACATGGGGATTCTGATGCTGAGGAAAATGAAGGTTCCAGACCCTCAGAAGACATCTATTCAGTCAGCCAAATGGCATGGGGCTGCATGAGTCAATGAGAGCCATCAACCACTGTCCAAGTTGTGATACCAGCTGCAAGTAGCAGCTGTGTCCATGGGGCCAGCTGTGACCTGGATTTCAAGGGCAGATGGTTGTTGAGAGTGGAAGAGACGAAGGATACTGTTTCATTTTGAGACTCTTGCCTCTCAAAACACAAAGGCACACAAGCTCCATTTGCCTTTCCAAAGTCTCAGATGCTATGTTGTAACAGAGAAAGAAAAAAAAGTCTGAAACACAAGTAATCATGTCCCAAAGAATGACAAAATTATTGCTTCAAACTAAGAATGGGCCTGTATTTTGTTTTATGCTGTTGTTACTTCGTGGTCAGGAGGAAGCTCAAAGTAGCTGTCAGTCAAATGAAGAGTCTGTATTTCTCTGAGCGCTGGAATTGCATCTTAACTACTCTCCTCATCCCAGTGTCACAGTGTGGACTTGCTCAGAGTTTCCACTCTCCAATAACCACACTTGGATAGGGTCCAGTACGACTTCCCAGCCAACTTTCCGACTGTTCTGTAAAACTCCACCTCTAACTTCATTTCATGTTAAACATCAGACTTGCACTTGGTTAGTCTGCCCCAGATCTCCCTGGTCTGAGACATCACAGAGTCCCGCAGCCCCAATTGTGTTTGTTTTGTTTTGTTTTCCCTGTCTGGTTTGGATTGGAATCTACCTTTACGGTGGGATGGGATTCTGTACAGGGAGCTTTTAGGAAAGAGTCTGAGATGTATACATTCATAGAACAGTCAGTACTTTATCAGTTTTATGTTTGAAGTCACAGCCAAATAAAAGCTAAGAAAAGTTCCTTGTAAATATCTGAAAATATTTTTTTCTTTTTCCTTTCTTTTCCTTTTTTTGGTTCTTCGAGACAGGGTTTCTCTGTATAGCTTTGGAGCCTTTCCTGGAACTAGCTCTTGTATTCCAGGCTGGTCTAGAACTTTTCCTGCCTCTGCCTCCTGAGTGCTGGGATTAAAGGTGTGTGCCACCACTGCCCAGCTGAAAATATCCTATTTTGACATAGCCCTTGCCTAGAACCATTCCAATAAATTCTGAAATTGTGATTTTTCTTCCACCTGACATGAGAAGTATTAGGAATCAGGGATGAGTCACTTTTTCTTAACCATAATTTCATTTTTAAAGCCACTAAGACATCACAGTTAATACAATCTTGCCAGTGTGTATTACAAATAAATAGAATTTGTTTTCCCAAGGAATTCAAATACATTAAAACACTGCAATGAAAAGACTTGTTCTCTGAAGACTCAGAAGATGTTTCAGCATTTTGTGGTCTGTTTGGGTGATGAGTATGTAAGTCTGTTGTCATTGTTCTCGTGGGCCTCTGGGAGCTCTGGTTGACAGTGTAAGTTGGTTTACAATGGTGCGCTTATTCCAAGCTACATCCCACCCAAGAGCCACTGTGGCATCTTCCACCTTAGAACGGTGTTCCATACAATCGCAAGCGGGGGTGTTGAGTTTCTCTTGTGAAGAGTCAATGGCAAAGCCCTTTCTAGCAATCTATGTGTTTCTACAAGCCAGCCCAAAGCCACTGTGCGTCACAGGGAGCTTCTGTCTTGTTCTTCCGTCTAACACGGCGTGAGTTTAAACCTGCCTTTTCTCACACACATGCCAGTAGCAAGAGGAGCACGTTGCTGCTTGGATTTGACTCTGGTATCAATTTTCTCTTCAGTCCTTTTTGTTACTCAAAGCCAATGACAGTTCCAGTGAAAACAGGAAGGCACAGAATCCGCCCTCCCTCTCTTGGTAGGAATATTAACAGATGTTCATAATAGACTTTCAGGAGCAAATATCAACAACCAGTAGACGTCAAAGATTAGAAATGAGTCCTTAGAAATCTCAGCTTAGGCAGATGTAAAATAAGTTAAAACTCTTTAAGGGTATAACCAGTAAAATCTGCTCCTCCCTTTAAAAAGCTTAGCCTTTACTTTTAGGGTATTTACTTTTATTGGCATACATTATTTGTACACAATTATACAGTGATGGCTTTATTATGATGTTTTCATGCTTATGTTCTCCATGTTTTGATCACATTATCCCCCTGCCGCCTCATGCTGGTGCAGCAAGTACTTTACTTACTGGGCCCTCGCCCAGCAGCACCACCTTTCTTGAGTCCTTTTTTACTCTCCTGCCTATGCAGTCTTTGCTTCCATGGCCCCTGTAGAACCATGGTCTATAGCCCCCCATACTATGGCTCATTGGTTTACCTTGTTTTCCAGCCCCCAGATGCCTCCTCCTTCCCTTCTGCATATACAGGTTAACACTCTGTGGCTGAGACCTTTCTCTCCAGTGTAGGTGTTGTTGGTCCTGTCCTACTGCAGGCTCTCCAACCTCTTCCTTCTTTCTCCATTCTACTCTGTGGTTTTACTGGAGACTGTAATAGATTGTATAGCTCTGTTATGATAAATGCCCTGACCAAAAGCAACTTGGGGAAGAAAAGGGCTGACTCGGCTCACATCTCTAAGTAATAGTTCATCACTGAGGGGAAGTTAAGCAGGAACTCAAATAGCCAGTGATGTAACACCTCTCATCAAGAGCAGAAGGCAATGAACACACCAATGCTGTCGTCTGGCTTGCTTACTCTCTTCTAGCTTCCTACCTGTCTTGTATCATTCAGAACCAAGCTCATGAAATAGTGCCATTCACATTCAAGTCATGACAATCAATGAACGATCATGACAATCCCCTGCAGATATTCACAGGCCAACATAATCGAGCCAATTCCTCAGCTGAAACTTTCAGATGAGTCTAGTTTGAGATGAGTTGACACTTAACACCACCCAACACAGTCCCCAAGACCTAAATACAGGAGCACATGCTTACTGATTTTAATTGGCATCCCACCAGGGTCAGTACCACATGCTGCCTCTGTAGCCTTCTCTCCTCTTAACACCAGACTCTCAGTCATTCTACCTTCTGCCCTGGCAAGACACTTCTTGGGGTCTTCTTCTTTCCATTAGTCAGCTACGCAAATTCATTTCCTTTGTATTCCTGGTGGAATTATCTAAGGTCACCCTAGCTTAGTGTTCTCTAAACCTGTGCTGAGATGATCCTGCCACCAGGCAGAAGCTGCTGCCTGCAGCTGGAAGCTCTGGGATGGGAGCTGAGAGTGGAGGGGAACCTATCTCAGCTCCACTATCCCTGGTGCCCTCAGTGCTGACAACACAGGCAGTCCTGGTGTTCCTGCTCACCGTGCTGCTGGTGACAGTGGCAGCGGTTGCACCTGTGAACTTGCATTATGATTGTGACTAGAGTAGTTTAGGTCTGCCCATGATCTTTTGGTGTGCCAGAGCCTTCTCCATTCCCCATGCCCACTTCTCCATGTCAATGTGAAAAATCTATTGAAAGCAAAATAGCATTGAATTATAAATTAATCTAGCTTGAATCACACTTACAGACAGGGCACACCCAATTCTGCTTTATTCTGTGCCTCGGTGGTACAATCATTAATTCATTGTCTTGCAACAAGTATGGGATGATCAAACACCATGTGTTGCTGTGAGCTCTGTCAGAACAGACACAGTTGTATAGTTGTGTACATATGTACACAGTATCAGAATTTGTTGAATAATAAGAAATTCACAAGTTATCTCCTGTTTGTTGACCTTAATTCACCAAGTGCATGTGACTTTTTTTGGTACTTGTGTCCTTAGTAATCACAGTTTTGTTCTTTCATTCTAATTTACTGACTAATACTAACTTCCAGATCATCTGTTATCACGTGCACACACTCACACATAAATACACAAACACACACACACACACACACAAACACACAAACACTCACACATGCACACTCACACTCGCACACTCTCACACACCCCACATTTTATAGAATTAAGGGTTAAAAAGGCTGCAGGGTTTAGATGTCTACGTGCAGACTCTTCACAGGGAAGGCAGAGAGTGGACTCTGTTGCTAGGGAAGTCTCTATAGTGGACCGAACAGACTCTTTACCAACCACAGAATGATGGTCTGGTGTACAGGGTTTGAGTGTCAGTTTGAAGGAGGCTGTGAGTCACAGGCAGGAGAAACAGTGTGTGAATGTGAGGTAAGGAGCAGTTGTCAGTCACTTTGGCAATTGTCCTGTTTGAGGATCACAACCAGTCAGTGGGTGATGGATCAGCTCCTTTTATACCCTACAGAGAGAGGGTTGGTTACATGTGGTGTGCCTGGAAGAATTTGATACATTTTCTTACATAATTATTTACTTGGACAAATGAATTATGCTTGTGCCTTATTGTGCGTGGACCATTGTTTATTTGTAAACAACATGTAGAGTCACACTGCCTTTGCACTTATGGTCATAATGGTGTGTGTCAAATCAAAACTCTTTCTCTAATACATAGTCTTAAGGACAGAAATTGCAAGATCATTTTAGTAGATGACAAATAAGCCATCTTATTTGTGTGTGTGTGTGTGTGTGTGTGTGTGTGTGTGTGTGTGTGTGTATACATGCTGACACACTTACAAATTATGTCAAATTATTGCTATTTGGAGGTGACATGATCATAAAATGAAAAAAGAAATGCTCTGAAGTATTTTTGACAAGTACTTTTTAGCAAAGGTGGCAGTATACTAAATCAACAATAAAAAATCAATGATTTTCCTATATGCCAGTAATGAACTTGCTAAAAATAAAGCAGAAAAAAAAATCTCTGTATGTCTACAGAGTGTAGTTTGGTTATCATCTATTTAGTTACTAATATCCACTTATCAGTGAATACATACCATATTTGCCTTTCTTAGTCTGGGTTATCTCATTCATGATGATTTTTTTCTAGTTCCATCCATTTGCCTGCATTTTTACGATGCCATTTTTTTTTTTAAACACCCGAGAATTACTCCATTGTATAAATGTACCACATTTTCTTTATCCATTCTTCTGTTGAGGGACATCTAAGTCATTTCCAGTTCCTGGCTATTATGAATAAATCCTCAATGAACATGGATGAGCAAGTGTCCTTGTGGTAGAAGGGAGCCTCCTTTGGATAAATGCCCAAGAGTGGTATAGCTGGGTCTTGAGGTAGATGGATTCCCAACTTTCTGAGGAACTGCCATATTGATTTCATAGTGGTTGTGCAAGTTTGCACTCCCACCAGCAAAGGAGGGGTGTTTCCCTTGCTCCACATCCTTGACAGCACAATCTAGAATGCATATTATTGATCTTAGCCATTCTAACAAGTGTATAATGGAATCTCAAAGTAGTTCGATTTGGGTAAAGAAGAGGGTTCTAGAGGGTATGCAGGGATCTTCCTGGGAGGGGAAAATAGAATAGCTTTTATAAGTGGACTGGAGGCAGGTGGGGTGGGGAGATCAAGTTGCAGGATAGATGAAGTGGAGGGAGAGAGTGTGTGGAGAGACTTCTGGAATTGGGGGGATGTTTTGGGGTGTGTGGCGTGGAAACCTAGTGCAGCGTAAACTTCTCAGAACCTATGATGATCCTAATGGGGATTCCTACTAATAGGGGACATGGAGTCTCAACTGGTCATCTCTTGTAGCCAGGTGAAGTGTCCAGTGGTGGGACTAGGGTTCATTCAACTGCCTTGTTGGTGAATGGGTCCCATGGAAATCCCCAAACAACACATGCTCTGGCTAAGACAATATGCAGAGAGAGAATCTAAATCCATCAAATATTTCTCCTCAGAGCTCAGGGAATCCTGCAAAAGAGAAGGTAGGAAGAGTGTAGGAGCCAGAGGGGATGGAAGACATCAAGAGAACAAGGCCCTCTGAACCAACTAAGCAAGGCGCATAAGAGCTCACAGAGACTGAAGCAGTGAGTGCAGGGCCTACATGGGTCTGCACCAGGTCCTCTGTGTGTATATTATAATCAGTAGCTAAGTTTTTTTTTTTTGTTTTTTTTTTAATAGGATCCCTGACTGCAAGAACAAATAGTCTCTGACTCTTATGCCTGCTCTTGGAACTTTTTTTCTTCTGCTGGAAATTATCATGTCCAACTTCAATATGACAGTTTTCGCTTCACCATATTATACTTTATTTTGTCACATGTGGTTACTATCTCTTGGCCTGCTCTTTTCTAATGAGATACAGGAAGGGAGTGGATCTGGAGGGGAGGGGAGGTGGGGGAGGAGCAGAGGGAGGGGAACCATAATAAGGAAATATTTATGATAGATGTATCTATACTTTTTTTTGTTTTTCCAGACAGGTTTTCTCGGTGTACTCGTCTGTTACGAGTAGGTTTTTTTCCCGCCGCCAGTCTAGTCCCACCACCGTGTCAGTGTCAGTCCCAAATAACACGCAGGGACTCTGTATTTGATACAATTCTGTTGGCCAGTTACTAATTCCTTATCGGCTAGCTCTGTCTTAATTATTAACCCATTTCTACTATTCTAAGTATTTTCACATGGTCTCATCTTACCGGCCAGAGTGGCTGGCGTTCTACCTCTCTGGTCTCTCCATGTTGACTTCTCCTTACTCCTTCCTCTTTCCTTCTTGACTCCTAGCCCTCTACAATGAAAACTTTAAAATACTAAAGAAAGAAATGAAAAAGACACTGGGAGATGGAAAGGCTTCTCATGCTTATGGGTTAGCAGAATAAATATTGTAAGAATAGCTCTGCTACCAAAAAGCAATCTACAAATCTAATGCACTTACTATCAAAAATTTGAATGAGCATCTTCCCCAAAGTAGAAAAACAAAAATGCTAAAATTTGTATGGAAATGCAAAAGACCTTGAATAACCAAAGAATTTCCAAATAGAGAAATACTGGAAATATTTCAATCAGCAATCTCAAGTTACACTATAGAGCCATAGTACCAAAATTAGCATGGTATTGGCTGTACACCAGACTCATGCACCAATAAAATAGAATAGAGGACCCAGAAAGAAACCCACATAGCTACAGCCACCTTAATCTTTGACATGCATACATTGGAGAAGACACCTTCAAAAATGGTGCTGAGAAAAACAGGAATTCTGCAGGTAGAAAAATAAAATTAAGAGAACTCACTCTGTACAAAACCCAATGGGTCAAAGACCTTTATGTAAGAACAGAAAATGAATGTGAAAGAGAAAACACAGGCAAAATTATTATGGGCACAGGCAAGGGCTTTTTGGAAAGGACCCCAGTAACTCCGAATTGAAAACTGGAATTACATGAAATTAAAAGGCTTCCTAACAACAAAGGCAAGAAAGCCTTCATAATGTGAGAAACTCTGTTAAGTATACATCTGATTGCTATCTGAATTCTATAAAGAATGCAAAAGAGATTAAACATCAAACCCACAAATTTTCTAATCGATAAGTGGAGTAATTAATTGAACAGACAGTTCTCAACAGAAGAAATAAAAATGCCAACAATTATTTGAAAAAATAGCTAACACCCTCATCTATCAGAGAAATGCAAATTAAAATCACATCAGAGATCCCATCTTAACCCTGTAAGGGTGATTATCATCAAAAACAATAAATGATAACAAATGTTGATGAGGATGCTGTGGGGGGAGAAAAAGGAACCTTTATACTGTGGGTGGGAGTGTAAAGTGGTACAGGTACTATGAAAAATCAGAACACAGAGCCTCAAAGACTAAAAATAGATCTACCCTGTAACACAGCTACATCATTTCTGAGTATATAATCAAAGAGCTCTAAATCAACACACAAAAGGGAAATTTCACATCCACATTTATTATCACATAATTCACAATTGCGGGATATTGTTTTGGCCTAGCTGTTCACCAACAGATGAATGAACAAACACAGTGGGATATATACAACAAAGTTGCCTCCAGCCAATATCGAAGAAACGAATGATTGTTTCTCGAGAAAAGTGATGGAACTGAAGACCATCACGTTAAGCAATCTCGTGTTCTCTTGCATGCAGAATCTAGGTTTACATATATATACATGTATATGTATACACACATGCATGTGTAATATGTTTATCGTAATATTAAAATGGAAGAGGGATTATGAGCAGAAATGAAATGGTCTAAAGGTGCGGTGAAGGCAGCAAGAGAGAGCCATGGGGAGGGAAAGAGACAAAAAAAATTGCATGTTTTCTCTCACAAAATACATACACACATACATGTGTATGTATTCTACATATGATACATGCCACATATGATACACACACATATACATCACAAAACATGATGGGTATTAGTTGGAGGTAGAAATGGGACCATTTGGTAGGGATATGGGAAGACTAAAGCCCTTGTTGCTATCTAAGATGGAGTAACTATAGGCCAGGCACAGCTGGCAACTGCTGTTGGATGGAGACTAGTGACACAGTGCAGGCCCAGCCTTCTCCCCTCAGGTACAAACCTTCCTTCCTTACTACCTTCCCGAAATTCTAGCAAAGGCCTCTCCTACCTCAGCCCCAGCTCATTAGGGCTTTTTCTTTTGGAAGAACTTATGCTCCCAGAACACCTTGGGAACTAAATGGAGAGTAGCCAGTAGAGAGTTGAGTTAGGGGCAAATAAAAGGCTGGGGCCTCTGAGAGCCATAGCTAGATGCTCCACCAGAGGGGGGTAGGTCAGGTCACTTGGCAGCTACTCAACACCTATCTGTACAGGACACAAAGCAATAGTGGACACAGGATAAGGAAGAGTCCAGGTTTGCATAATCTCATGGGCTGGAGGGAATGTGTAGGCTTGAGAAGTTATCTGGGGCAGACCCATGGCAGGCTGACCATTGGGCAGGCCAACCATTGGGTGGGCCTTAGGAACAATGAATTTTTAGAGGAAGTTTTCATGTGTTGCGTGGGACCCACATGGACATGGAAAGAAGAGTGTTGCTCAGGAAAATAAGAGTCTGAGAGTCACCACTGGCCTTTCCTCAACGTCCCTGCATGTAGCCCAGCTTAAAGAATATTGTTTTAAAGAGTCACTGGGCAGTGGTGGCACATGCTTTTAATATCAGCACGCAGGAGGTGGAGGCAAAGACATGTGCATATCCGTGAGTTCAAGGCCAGCCTGGTTTTAAGTGCCAGGACCTAAAGAGTCACAAATCACTGGGCGGTGGTGGCACACGCCTTTAATCACAGCACTCTGGAGGCAGGGGCAGGCAGATCTCTCCAAATTGAATTACAGGACAGCTGGACTGTTATACAGAGAATCAACAGAAACAGCAGCAGCAGCAAAGAGAGTCACGAATCACTAATCCTATAAGGGGACTGCTTCTGTCTTTACCTGTATTCTTACTTTTCTGAGACCTACCATTTGTGTGGCTGGGAAAGAAGGAAGTCATAAGCCACACAATCCAGTGTTCCAGTTTCAACCTGTTGTGGAACTTCTGTCCTCTTGAACACTCAGCAGCTCTGCGTATCAATACAAAGGCACACAAACTGGGCTGATTAACATTTTATTATAGAGGACAGAGGGGAATGCAAGAGGGAGGAGCTCACTAGCCACAACCTAAGCCTTAACACTCCCAAATTAATCCAAGTGTTTATCGGTTGCTGAGGGTGAAGGAAAGAAATGTTCTTTGGTAGTGTAGCCACTTGTAAGTTGCCCATGCTTCCCCATGTAGCCCCATTAAACTCACTGGTTCACCAAGCTTGACTGACTGCCACTGTTACCCTGATCGGTGGCTGATGCTCTCTCGAGTGAATAGCTATTTTTTAATATCTCCCCAAGAAAAGTTAATACCACACCCACTACACCCCTTTCCCAGTTAAGCAAGGAGAGAATGGATTCATCCTTGGCTCTCTCTTCCTTGCCCATGGTAATATCTCCAAGCAGCTGCATTTTTTCCCCATCAACTCTGACACTTAAGGGCTTAAGGGTTCTATAGTGCAGCTCAGGACACTTACATCAACACTGTTTCTTAACTGCTTGAGTGTACTGGGGCCTCACCAGATGCTTTTTACATGGGAACTACATTTGAAAATAATGCTTGACTCTGGATTCTGGGTCCATGAAGAGAGAGAGGAAGGGAGGGAGGGAGGGAGGGAGGGAGGGAGGGAGGGAGGGAGGGAGGGAGGGAGGGAGGGAGAGGGAGAGGGAGAGGGAGAGGGAGAGGGAGAAGGAGAGGGAGAGGGAGAGGGAGGGAGGGAGGGAGGGATGGAGAGAGAGAGAGAGAGAGTAAAAGCAAATCATGGGAGACTGATTCAACATCTATCTCTTGATGGTGAGATCTAGGACAGAAATAGAAAGACTAGGGATTTGAGTATCTGGGGACGGCATTCTCAAAGCCCAAGTACCCAGCAGTAAACAAAACCTTCCAGGTTCTTGCCACAGTCCTCTTTCTTTTAATCTAAGTTGCTTTCAGGTGCTTGGCAAACTGGAGAACATCGGGTCTTATGGCATGCTTTCTCCTGATTTGCTTTTTCGTAAACCTCATCATCTGTTGTGGATCAGCAATTATTAGCAGCTGACAGTGAGCTTTCAGCCTCCCTTCCTTTGGGGAGTAATGCATTAGCCTGTTTCTCTTTTGTGAACGACAGGTGCATGGAAATCACACTGGAGGAGAACAGGCTGTAGCAATCAGGCAAATATTCTCCATGGGCGGCAGGAGTGCTGGCAGTTTAATGACATCACGGGTTTGGATCAAAGACCACTTAAAAGACCTTAGTCTGTAGTAGAAGAGTTAGTCGACTTTCATTTGGGATTCTAGGAGGAATGGGGAGAATCACCTAGGGAGAGTACTTTTGTAAATGTTTCACATCAGTTTCTTATGATCACACATTAGGATACAAATTCAATATTTGTTTAAAGTCCAAATCCTGCTGACAATTTTCCACGGGAAAAGGCTTGAACAAAATGATTCGGTGTGATTTTTTTTTTTTTTGAATTAACGTGGCCTGTTGCAATTTGAAAGAAAAGTCCCTTTGGTTCTCAGCTTTTTTTCTGTCACCCTAGTGATTCATTGTTTGATTTCTAATAGTCAGTCTTGCTGGTTTATTTTCCTTTCATTCTTTTCCTTAAATATTAAAAATAACAGGCAGCAGTAGAGTGGGAAGGGTTTTATGCCTCATTCTAGATGCAGACATTTAGCACGTTGTTTGGTTAAAGATATTCATGAGGAATAAAAAACACCTTTATGGACTGAGGTTTTTCTATGCACAAATTTTGACTAGACATAGTAGACACATTATTTCTTCCTTTCTGCATTTTTAAGGCACTATGAGATGCACTGAACCATTTGTTAAAAGCACAGACACAGAGGGTCTGAAGACTGAGCAGGGCCTGGTGATTCTCAATAGATGGTTATCTGGCTTAGAGTCTTTCTCATGCACACCTCTGGCTTGTTTTTGATAATATGGTAAGAAATAGACATCTCCATCAACTCTAACAATCAAATTTCTGTCTACAAAAGAGTATTTAGAATAAAAAAGGGCCTGGCGTTTACTGAGTGGGCACCTAGGACAAAACTTATTATTTAAGGTAGTTTAGAAATGAACCTTGGTTTGTTTCTATCAAGAGTGACTGTGACCTTTGTAGCATGTGGGAATTGAGAGCAGACAATATAACCAATGGCAAATTGGGAGCATCTAATGAGAGACAATCCAGGGATATATGCAATCTTTCATTTTCCAGCATCCACATCTGTTGAATTTTGCTTTAAGGATTTATGAATCTGGAGAGGGTTTTATATACTTCATGATGAAATACACTTCACTGACCATTTACATTATCAGTCAAACTGTAGGGACGAAGTAGTTGGGAACAAAGCTGACAATTTTAGACTGAAGGCACACTGAGGAACATATCTTTGAGTCTAAACTATTGGAGGGAATATTAAAAAATGAATTGTCATAAAAATATAATTGTTTAATTTTACTTAAGAAAAAGCTAAAGAAATGATTATACTACACCAAATCCAAGACTATTCATGTACATTTCATTGAATGAACAAACCCCCCTCCAGAGATGGTGAGCCTATTGTGTCTATTTCATGGAAATAAAATGTGAATTATAAAGTGTAGTACACTGTATAGATGGCCTGGCATACACTCTGTTAGGATACATATGGCGACCATTTTCCTAGTCCATGAGGCCATGTAAGTAAATGTCTTGTCCACTCCACAGTGAAGAATACATCAAGCCATGTGCATACTGGGCTGGAGGCAAGGTATCCAGAATTAGTGAACAACAAGAAAAATGTACAGTCTGTATATGTCCCAAATATTATATAGGACACAATTATACTAAAACATGGTCATTGTGTATCTATTGTCTTAAAAAATAGTATTCTCTATTTTATTCAGCAATCCTAGAGGAGTGATAATGGATGTACTGCGCCTACCCTCGCCAGCAAGGAAGACGCGACTCTGGGAAGATCTTCTTCATGCAGTTTTAATCAGGATCCTTGAACATGCTTCTTCTGACCCACGAGAGCCCGGGGGACCCCTGCACAGGCTTAAATCCCCTTGCGCTAACCAACCCCAGTGAGCTACATGAACCCTGCAGATAGGCTACTCTAATGCGAAAGCAGACAGGCTGAACAGACTTAACCAAATAAGGGCTTGTTTACGCCAGAGAGTGCTCACCCTCAGGGAGGTGGATGGCGGAAGCCAGCGCCATCTTTAAGGCGTGGCACTTCGAAGCTCTCTACAAATGGACACATGCTTAAATAGGGAAAGAAACTTGACTCTATCAATAAATCTAGAATCCAATGAATTGTGAGGACTCCTAATGGGGAAACTTCTCACTCCTTTTATTGGATGACATCCTAGTACAAATTGTGACAGTCTATATAACAGGAAAATGTATATATGTGATGAAATTTCAATAAATAAGGACGGTGTTGAGAATTAGTCTTATCTGAACTAACCATTTCCTAGATACTCACAGTGGACACTCATAAATGGGTACCTAAGAACACACCTGGGAACAGCTTTAGTGTCTATATTAGCTCTGTTACTTTCATCAGGTCACTTATATCTTTATATCTCTATGCCTTTATTTGGATGCCTCACAGTGTTGACTTGTTTATAAGAATTATTGTGCTTAGTAAATGGCTGATTGGTGACGGGGAATGTTCTTCTGTACACATGTTTGTCTTATTGGTTGATAAATAAAACACTGATTGGCCAGGAAGGATGGTAGATAGGACTAGGAGACAAGGAGGATTCTGAGAAGAGTAGGCCGAGAGAAGTCATCATGTGATCCCAGGAAGTGACGTAGCTGGGCACAATCAGAATATAAGAGGGACAACTAAGAAATCACCCTCTTCTCTGTGAAGATGTAGCAGGCAAAGGAGTTGCAGTAAGCCAAGACCATGTGGAAATAAATACTCAGATTTACAGAAATGAGTTAATATTTAAGACAGAGTTAGCCAGTAAGAAGTCCTTGTCTATGGCCAACAGCTTTATAATTAATATAGTGCCTCGTGTGGTATTTGGGGGCTAAAGCTGTGGCAGGACCCAAGCAGCTGACAGGAAAAAGTACATGTAACAGATTGGTATATTCTCATCATTGTTTTGTTGTCATTATTCCACACTGCAGGAGACTAAGCCCAGGGTACTGTGCATACTAGGCAAGTGTTCTATCAGCTATATTCCCCAACCCTTAACCATTAACATTAGCATCCATCTAGAACAGTAACTGGTGTTTTCTAGAGAGTTCTAAATAGTAAATATTTTCAAATTTGGTGGACTTAAAGTCTTTGAACTCTGGATTCTGCCACTGTCATATAAAGGCAGCCATGAAAATGTACTGAGGAATGGACATGTCTCTGTTCCAATAAGCTTATCTACACAAGACAAACAATGGGTCATAATTATCCTTAGAATTGTGGTGGGATGGTCCCTGAGTGAAAGGAAGGCTCCAAAAACATTACCTCAAACTCTTTACAATGGGAAACGGCTGGGGAATTAGGACCATGGTACCTAGAGCTGGTAAATAAGCAGGAATCTTTAGTAGAAGATGGGGTGGAGAGGCTTGTAGAAGTCTTGGATGCTATACTGGTTAGCTTTTGTCAACTCAACACAAACCTAGACATACCTGGGATGACATAATCTCAGCTGAGGAACCACCTCCAATAGATTGGTTCCTGAGCATGTCTGTGGGACATTTTTTCCATTGCTAATTGGTATAGGAGGGCACAGCCCACTGTGGGTGGTATCCTTCCTGTGTAGGTGGTCTTGGGATTTGTAAGAAAGGTAACTGAACAAGTCAGAGGGAGCAAGCCAGTGACAGCATTACTCTTTTGGTTTCTGCTTCAAGCCTTGACTTTCCTCAATGATGGTTTGTAACCTATAAACCAAATAAACCCTTTTCTCAGCAAATTGCTTTTGCTTGTTGTTTTCCACAGCAACCAAACTAGGACACATGCTAATTCCAGAACAGAATACCAACAGATAAAAAAATTTTTACTGTGAATTTTATTAACTTTTAAAATACAATATATTTGATTACATACTTTCCTCTTTCCCAATTCCTTACAGATCCTTCCCCTATTTCTATCCAATTTCATTCTCTTTCTCAGAAAAAATAAAACAAATAAAAAAGACAAGAAATAAAAAACAAAATAAAGAGCATGCACAGAAAAGCATGGGGTCCATCTTGTATTGGCCAATGACTTCTAGGCATGGGGGCTGCTTTAGTGTGTACACCCAGTATCACTCTGTTGGAGAGAATTGAATTTTCCTTTTCCAGCAGGTATCAATTGCAAATAGATTCTTGGTTAGGGGTTGCTCTTTTTTCTCACTTCCCCTTCTCCATGGAAGGATTTTGCTTGGTTTGGACTTGTGCAGGTCTTGTGAGGGCTGTCAAACTTTCTGTGAATTCATATGTGTATCAGCTATATTGTGTCTGCAAGATGGTATTTCCTAGGGGCCATGTACCACCTCTAGCTTTTATAATCATTCCACCTCCTCTTCCACAAAGAACAATGAGTCTTTAGGGAAGAAACTTAATAAAGACATCTAGTTAGGCCTGAGTGCTCCAAAGTCTCAGTTTCTGTACATTGTGCAGCTGTAGTCTCTGTGTTAATTACCAGCTACTGCAAACAAGAGCTTCTCTGCTGAGGGGGGAGTGATGCCCTGAACTATGGAATGTGCATTTAGTAGTAAGTTCTCCCCTATGGTCATGACCTATCTGGTCTTAGATTCTTAGTTACTTGATAAACACTCCAGTATGGGATCTATCTTATGGAGTATGCCTTAATCCATTTTTTTTTTTGAAAAATGGTTGGTTACTCCCATAACATGTGTGCCACTATTGTACCAGCATACCTATTGGGCAGGTTGCTTGCTGTAGGTCAGAGGATTTATATGTGGAAGATATTTATGATTACATTTTTCCTCCAGTAGCACACAGAATACCTTGCAGCACCATAAATGCTAGTCAGTAGGACTGAAACTTCTAGTTAGGCACCAGCTCAACTTCTCCATATTTGATGACAATGTAGTGTAGTTTTCAACATTAGGGCTTTACTGTAGGTTGGGGAGTGTAACCACTATCATTAGCAAAATCTTGCCATTTGAGGGTGTTGTCTATGGGATCCCTTTGGCTGACAACTCAATAAGATGTAACCCATTCCTGGTACTGGGGGCTTTACTTGGATGTCTAGTTGGGGCATTGCCTTTCCTGTTAGATGATACCTTCATTTAAATCCATATACATGTACAAACACACTCAACACACACACACATGTATATGTTTTTAGGAAGTTTCTACAGTAGTAGGTTTCCACATGGTTTTTCAAAAGGCTTTTAGGGTTAGTTGTCCTCCATATTTTCTCCTTTAACCTGCACTGCCCTCTCCAGATTATCCAAGAGGAAAAATATTTTAAATTTATATGTCTGTGTGTAATGTATATGATGCCTGTACACGAAAGTGTGTGTGTGTGTGTGTGTGTGTGTGTGTGTGTGTGTGTGTATGTGTGTGTGTCTGCAGAGGCCTGAGGTAGTCATCCAGCAGTTGTGAGCCATTCAACATTGCTGCTGGAAACTCCAATCCTCTGGAAGAGCTGCAAGTGTTCTTATGTGGTAAGCCATCATTCCAATTTCCAATGACCTTTTGTAAGTCTCTGATATGAGAAAAATGGACTCTCTGACAGCATCCTGAGAGCAAGGGCTATGTTGCATGTATTTTTATAGCATTATCTAGTATATATGAGGACACATGTATTACTCAGTTTGCTAGGTGTTTTGTTTATCTCATCTAGTATATACTCAATTCTGTAAGAACTGGTATTTGATTTCCTCTTCTTCATAGATGAAGAAACAGATTTAGAGACAACCAGGGTTCCAGATACCCAGAGTTCAGATTCAAGTCTGACTTTTTATAGAATGCTCACATGCAGAACCTTTTCCAGTACTATTATGGGTTAATTTTAACATCAACTTACCACAAGTTGGAATTATCTGTGTAGAAAGCCTCAACTGAAGAACTGCCCTGATTGCCTGAATTGGTGTGGGATGACCCACACAGGTTGTGGATAACACCTTCTGGAAGCAACCCAGAAGAAACAGAGCAAGACAGAAAGAAGGTATCCCACTGCTCACTTAGCCTTCCCTCTTGCTGCTGAGCTGACTTACCCTCTTGCTGATGCTGATAATTCCTTCAAGGATACAGAATCACTGTCTTCAGGTTTCCACTATGGATTAAGGACCAGTGGCATCCCAGAAACTTCCAGAAGCAAGGTATGGAGGCCAGCACAGCAAGCTGAGAATTCACTTGCTTAAGTGTAAGCCCAAAGCAGAGAAACCAAACTGGAAGGAGGGTGAGGCTTTCAGATCTCAGAGTCCACCTCCAGGGAACGACTTCTTTCAGCAAGATTATTCCTCTTCAACCTCCCCAAACACCACGTGGGATGGAGCGTTCAAGTATCAGAGCCTATGGACAGTTTTCATGTAAATCACCACAGAAATAGTTGGCAGATTCTAGACCTTCTTAATCAGAGATTAGAACAGTGAAGAAAACATTGCAGGATTATTTCAAGGAAAAGGTTTTGTTTAGCAGGCAGGATAGCATAATTGACTGTTGCAAATGTTTTCACAATTCACTTTGACAGAGAAATAGTTATAACTTCTGTGAGTGAAAAAAATCTATGTGATTGACAAAGGAAAAAAGGGGAAAAAATGCAGGCTTGCCAACAATAAGGATCTGTTCTCTCTTTGTTTTCTTCCTTCCTTTCTTCCTTTCAAATAAAATCTTCACACTATGTTGAAGCACAAAGGTTGCTTGGAATAAAATAATGCGTCTTTTGGTTCCATTCTGAAGAATCATGGGCTTTGTATATTGAAAATCATTTCCCTCTGGTATTATAAGATTGTGCTGAAATTGCTGTCTCGGGCCACAGGGAAGAGCTTGACTGATAAAGAAACCAGCAGCACCACCTCAGATGCAGCTTCGGGTGAGAGAAGAGAGTAGAATGGGCTCCCTGGGCAGTCTGCAGCACAATGTTCAGAATTGCTCCTGTCTTCCATGCAATGTTCACACTCCTCTCCACAGATATCCCTATATTTTAATCAGTTCTCATCCTCATGAGTACCAGTGATTTGTATATGAAGGCACAGTATTGTAAGTTAGTTAAGTTGGGTCAATGAACTTTTCCAGTAAAAAATCTAAATTCTACTGAAATATAAAACCATAAAAATTACCACCTTAGTGATTATAAAAATTATATTTATCTTACTAATTGATTGATTAGTCATGGTAGGGCATATATGTGTAGCATGGGGTGGATATAGGAGTAGCCTTTCCATCCACCATTTGGGCTCCTGGGATGGAACTTAGTCTGCAGGTTTGGTGCAAAGGGCCTTGATCCACTGAGCCATCTTGTCCAGCCCCTCATAACCACTTTTAAATGTGTCATTAAGTACATGCTGTGTACAATCACCACCATCTTATTATAGTACTTATTGTATTGTGTAAATCTGAACTCTGTATCTATGAAACATTAACTCTCTCTGGCCCTTGACAGTCACTGAGAGACCACACAGAAATGGAATCGTAAATATTTTTCCTTTTGTGGTTGGTTTGTTTCACTTATATACTGTCTTTAAAGAATATTCCTTAAAGACATCCATCCCTCCATGTTGTAGTGAGTGTTGGAATAGCATTCCCTTTTAAACCTCAACAGGATTCCATTGTGATGTAAATTACATTTCACTCATCCCATTGTCAGTCAAGGGACACTTAGATTGCTGCTGGCCTTTTTGGTCCTTGTGAATCTTGATGTTGTAGACACAGGTCTGAATTATACATTTTATGTAACACCATGCTGGACCTCCAGTGGAGGAAAGGGAGGCAACTCTCCAGGAGTTTGTAGTTTAGAGTGGAATTACACGTGGCCAGCAGTTATGGTATTCCAGTCAATCTGTCATTGACATTTTGAGAATCTACTGAACACCAGTGAATGAGACACAATTCGGTCTTGACTGAATTAAAGATCTGGCCTTCACATCACTTCTTGGAAGTAGTCTCTGGGTCTTTCAAATGCTGTTCCTGATGGTGATGTCTGTGTTTGCCTGGGAACTTTTGCTCGTGCTGGGTAGTCTGACAATGTAATTTAAAGGGACAGCTATGTTCAGAGAGGCTCAGAGCAGGCCTGAACACACCACAAAGACCAACAATGTGCCTTAGAATGAAAGCTTTTGATCACAAGTTAGCTGTGGGCCTAGAGACTAAACTAATGTTAGTCCAATTAACCATACCTATAAAATTGGTGGACCCCATGAAGCGTGCAGGCCTACTTGGCAGTTTCTCATATGTTCTGACGTGTGAAGCTCTGTGTTCTGAAGTCACATGGAGAAGACCACAGAAGCTGTGTATTGAGTTTTCTAGACTCTGACTATGGCTTCTTACTATCCATAGTCTACATACTTACCTGCAATAAACTAACCATAAGCACTGCCACTGTTACCACATTCTCTGTCTCCTGATGAAAGCCAAACCAGAGAAAACAGAGGTAGTATTGGGAACCTCCTGAACCTGAAGTTGATATTAGATCTAAGCTTAGTCTTGAGGACCAAGCCTCTAACTTTGTAGTTGTCCTAACTGTTTGCATTGGGCATTATGCTATTAAATACAACAACACAACCCTTCAACACATGGCAAGAGGTAAGATTCCAAATGCTTCTTCAGTCAGAAGACTTCAAGGTGTGAGATACCACAGTGTACTGCAGAAAAGGCAAGACCTGCTGTGTTTGCCATACTCGAAGGGAAGGAGGCAAAGGGGCACCATATATTTGAGTCTCTAACCCTCCAGAAACAAATAAAAAACACCAGACAGAATGGAGTCTGGCCCAGACATTCTTTTAGCTTTCTCATGTTTCTTGGTGAATGACATCTCCATCCATCCAGTTTGTCAAGTCCAACATCCAGGAGTTTTCATTGACTTCTCTTTCATTTCCACTATCCACATGAACTATTCATTGTCAAAGCCCATCAGTTTTGCCTTCTGTATGCCTCAATCTAAATACTCCTCCCCAACTCCTCCCACACCCCCACCATGTCCAGCAACCATCAGCCTCCCACTCCAATAGCCTTCTCAGCAGCCTGCCAGCTTCTTCTCCACATTGTAGCCAGAAAGACATTCTAAAAATTCAGAGCTGACAATCTTGTCACTCTATCCTTCCTTCCCACAAACCAGAAGAGGGTGGGGAGGGGAGAGTTTCCCACTGTTATTAGGGAGAAACAAAAGTCCTTCTGGTCTGGATTCTAGGCCCCATGAGACCTAGCCTCTGCATCTTTCTTGAACACCTTACACAGTTCAGAATTCTCATTCTGCCCTAGTCATAGTAAGTGTCCAGTCTCTTGCCCTCTGCGTTCATAGCTGAAAAGTTTCTGCACCCTGACAAGCCTCTCCACCAACACAACAATCCAAATCAGACAAAATCAAACAGAATTAGAAAAAGCCCATGTTTATGCTTTTGGATAGTCTTCCAGCCCTGCAGAGAGGAGACAGAAAAGGAAGAATGGAAAACCACAAGTCTGTTTTCTGGAGAGCAGTTTAAATACCCTGTGGGAGTGGTCTTGAGCATCTCTGGGGAGGGGTCATCATTTGGCAGGCTTTCTGAGATGCAGCAGGGTTTGGAGAGAGTTAGGAGAGAGGGGTTGGGATGGAACTTCCACCAGAACATTCCAGACTCTTTGGGTATATGGATGCCAGGAGCTGGGGTGAAGCTTCTACCATGACAATAGCCAACACAAGGTCTTGGCTCATGCATTTCCTTCCACCCAGGATTTTGTCTTCTCTATTCTTTACTCACTTGACACACTATCTTCACACCTCAGCTCAGGTTAGATGCCCTCAAGGCTGCCTCCTCTAACTTCTGAACAGAAACACACTTGTAAAGGACCTCTCGTGGCACCGGGAACTGCTCTCATAGAGAATTTCTGTAAGCTGTGGGTTAAAGTTAAAATGAGTATTTGCTACTGCAGTTATTACATCAAAGAGGGACAGTGAGTTGAGGCACAATGTATTCTAGGGGACCCAACTGTGTTCCCAGGCTTCCTCTGTACATGACTAAGATGACATGGCCCTTCTAGCCAGCAATCCCAGCTTAAAATCTCACAGGGCAACTTGACATTGATTGGTGTGATGATATTGTCAATGTCCTCTTCCCTGCACAACAAGGACACCTTGTCCTATACACCCCAGCCACATTTCCTGGCCCAGAGTGTTTGAATAGATTATTATTACACTCAAAATACACATGTGCATGCAGAAAAGCAGAAAGACAGAGATGGGACTGAATCAGGAGGAGGGAACTCTTCAGAATATTTTCCTGTGCACAGATTCCTGAATTTGTTTTTTAATTACACAATATTTTTATTGATTATTCAGGAATTGCAAATCATGCACTCCAATCACACACATGTACTTCCCAGTCTTCCTAGGTCTGCTCCCACCCTTGTGACCCACTCACCCCCAATAAAAAAAGAAAAAATAAAGTTCAATTTGTGTTGCCCATATACTAACTGGAACATGGTCAAACTCCCAGTGCCAGCCCCTTCAAGAAAACGAAGTCCTTTCTCACCTGCACACCCCAGCCAGAAGTCATGAATTGTGGAGCGTACATGTTAACATTCTTATTGCACTTTTTAAGAGTTCTCTTCGATGGCTTTCTGCCAACGCTGTCTCCTTTGTGTGTGTGTGGGGGGGCTGAAGTAGGGGTTCAATACTCATCTTTCTCAACTGCTTTCTTGCCCTTTACAGTGATTGGGAACATGGATCAGGGACTTCTACATGGTTTCTGGTGACAGCATGTGCCACAGACCTCAGCATGGTCTCTGGTGGCAGTACAGACCACAGATATCAACACGGCTCTCTGCCACAGCACAGGCTACAGACACCACCATAGCCCTTGGAGAGCTCAGTCCTCTGTTCCACCAGGCCAAGGACAGTAACATGGCATCAGGTGGCCGGCCACACAAGCCACTCACATCAACATGGCCCCTGGCTGCTACAGGAGGTCCACAGCCTATGTCAGAGGACCGTGGATATCAACAAGGCCTTCAAGGACAGTGTGGATGACAGAGGTTTTTTGAGGTGAGTTAATACAGAAAATAAACTGTTGTTCATCTCAGATGTCTTATCAGTGCTCAGAACCAGGGCAATTGTGCAGCTGGGGGCTGAGTCTGGGCAAGTTTCAGGCTGTTGCATACCATCCTGCTGGCCCTATTCAGTAAGGACATGTTCCTCCATCCACTACAGCCTTCTTTCACCATTGTTGTAGCTCTAGTTCAGTCTCACACTCCTTTTTCTTTCTCACCTGTCTATCAAATATTCGTTCGCAGTTGTGGTATTGGAAACTGCAATGTGTCACATACTTTTGATTTACATGCAAATATTCATTGCAATGAGTCATCAGTCTGATTCAAGGTTTCTTGTTTCTGAGGCACCACTACCAAGACTTGACTCAACTATTCTGTTGTTCAGAGTTAGAGTGATGTTGCAACTTTGCAGGCCACCTGGACTTTGGGAGATGGGTTCTCTGCCAGCTTTTGGCTGCTGCACACCTCCCGCAGTCAGTGTCTGCCTCCTGGAGGCTCCCGGGCTCAGCCTTTGTGCTTGTAGTGTGTGGGCAGCTCCATTGCCCTGCACTTTCTGTCTCCCAGCAGGGCAAACAAGCAGCACAGGCTGCTACCCTGCATCACCTCCATGTTTCCAAACAGCCAGTGGGCCTAGGGCTGGCCCTATGCAGTAACAACATTTTTTCCACAGAAGCTCTAGGATGCCACACACCTTCGTTTGAAAGCAACTCTACTGCTCATCATGCATGGCCTAAGTGAAGGGTATAGATTGAACACCTCTACTCTCCCATCTTTCCTCCCAATTTCATGAATTCACTTTTTAACACTTGCCCTCTTTTTCTTTTAGTTGTTCTGCAGCTATTGGAGGGTCTGCAGACTACTTTCCCACCCCCTCATCATTCCTCGGAACCTCTGTGGTTCTCAGACTCCTCAGAGCTCCATGACACCACCACCGATCGTGGCCATCTTTGTTTCCTCCCTCCAGTTCCTGAATTCTTAAAATTGGGGTACACTTGCTATAAACCACACAAAGGCAGATGATTAAAGTCAAAGTTTGGAGATGTTAAGCAAATTACTTCAACTGTTGCTGAAATATGGAGTGTGAAATGTGGAGGAAAACCATGAATGGTGGTGGTGCAGGTCTTTAGTCCCAGCACTCTGGAGGCAGAAGGAAGTGGATCTCTGTGAGTTCAAGGCCAGCCTGGTCTGCAGAATGAGTTCTGGGATAGACAGGGTTACACAGAGAAATTCTGTCTTGGAACAAATAAACAAAAACAAAAAACAAAAAACAAACGTGGAGGACTGTGTGTGTGTGTGTAAAAGATTCCCTTTGCTTTAACAATTTATTGGTTGATTTTGTTTGTATGTTTGTTTGTTTTTTGAGGCAGGGTTTCTTTGTGTATCCTTGGTTGTGCTGAAACTCACTCTGTAGCCCAGGCTGGCTTTGAACTCAGAGATCCACCTGCCTCTACCTCCCAAGTGCAGGGATTAAAGGTGTATGCTGTCAAAGCCTGGTTGTTTTATGTTTTGTTTTGAGACAAGGGCTTGCTATGTATTTCAGGTCACCTTTGAACTCTTCATCTTTCCTTCTCAGTGTTGGAAGTGCAGGTGTGAGACTCTGTGCTCAGCTATGGAACGGTTCTCTTTAAAATCTTTGTAGAACAAGAGTAATTTATTGTTAGGTTTTTGCATTTATTTATTTATTTTTTATTGTGTGTGTACATGTCATGGAACGTGTGTGACAGTGAGAGGAAAATTTGCAGGAGTCAATTTCCTCCTTCCACTGTGTGAGTTCTGGGAATTGAACCCAGATGTACAGGTTCAGCAGCAAGTGCTTTGCCCACAGGCCCATCTCCCATTAGAATAATCTTATATGGGCACACTGTAATTGTTAAAAACTCAAGAAGACAGTAAAGTTCCCATATGTCACATTGAACTTTCCCATTCACAGCTCTGGAGACACCATGACACACTTGTTACAACTCATGCACAAATAATGACACATTTGAATATCCACAGCTCACAGTTTACTCAGATTGCCATACTGTTCATTTATGCATGGATTTACTTAATGTCTGCTTTTCTTCTGTTCTGGGATCATGTATTAGTTTCCTACAGCTGCCATAAAAAAAATCTCATATGCTAGGTCTTCACAAATATCAGAAATGCCTTGAATCACAGTGGGAGAGCAGAAGCCTGAAATCTAAGGTTCATTCAGGGGGTGCTTCTGCTAATACCTGCAGGGAAACCTTGTTTTTTCTCTCCCTCCCTTCTGGTACTTTCCTGGTAGTTTGGGTGGTCTAGCTTACAAGCTGCACAACTGAAATCCTTCACCTTCACTACTGAAACTCAGTGAGTATTTATTTTTGTTTTTAAACATAAGTCTTGAGTGATTCTTTGGGAATTTCATATCATACACCCCAAATCCTGCTTACCTTCTGATCCCTCCCTATTTGCCCTTTACCACTTCCCAAAATTAATTAAAAACAAAATAAAGAAACAAAAACAATCTTGCCCCTGCTCCTCTGTCTTTCCAACACCTCTTCATTCATCCCAGTGCTATGGGAGCTGTGGTATGTCACGCAGTATACCCTTTTGTACAAGCAGCCCCACTCAAAAAAAGTGCATTGCAACGAATCATTGGCCTGGTTCAAGGCCTCTGGCACACCATCATCACTGGACCCTCACTGAAATGCCTCTCAGATATCCTGATGCTCCCCTGTTGGAGTGTGTGTGTGCTTGTGTGTGTGTGTGTGTGTGTGTGTGTGTGTGTGTGTGTGTGTGTGTTCATGTATACACATGTGTGAAGATTGGAGGTCAATATCAGTGTTTTCTGATGATCCAGCCCACTTCCATCTTAGGCTTAAAATACTTCTATTTTATAGTAAAGACAAATTAGGCTCATTCCTGTTTATGATTAAAGCTGCTTCTCAAGGATTGGGCTGGGCCCCACCTGTAATCTTAACTATAAATGGTTCTGAACTGCCAGTTCCAGGAAATGACAACCTTACCTTTGTTATTGTAACCATACTACAACCCTGCCTTTTCTTCAAAAGGTTGTTATACCTACCCTGTTATGACCACCTTGCAATCATGCCTTTGATTCAGGAGGTCTTTATGACTAACCTGTTGTGCTTATGATCTGCTCCTATAACCCAGCCAATTTTACTCATCAAATCACCCATTTGGAAACCCCATAATCCAGAGCTATAAGAATTTTGTCTTCCTTACACCCAATGCTAATCTCTGGAACCCTACTTTTATGGAGAAATAGCCCATGTATGCAAGTAAAAAGGAATGCTTAACTGCTTCGATCATAACGATCTAGGTCTGTTGTCTTTCTCCTTGCATCTTTGGTGTTAACACTTCCTTTATGGCTTTCCGCATTATTTTTTTGAGAGGTGATTTCTATACCTGGAGTTTGCTATTTAGGCAACATTGACTGGCCAGCAAGCCCAGTGGATCAGACAGTCTTGGCTCTACTAGCACTGGGTTGCAGATGTGAGACACCACACCTAGCTTTCATGCAGGCTCTGGGGATTTAAACTCAGATCCTCATGGTTGGATAGCATAGTAAGCACTTTACCCACTGAGTCACCTTCCATCTCCAGCTCCTTTAAAATCAGTCATAATATACTGGGGATCTATCCTACTCTGGTCTGACCTCACCTTAACCAATGACATTGCAGGAACTTTATTTTTTATTTTTCCATTTAAATTTGAATCAAGTTTTTTTTTTTTAAATTTAAACAAGCTTGTTTTATATGTCAATCCCAATTCTCTCTCCCTCCCCTCTTCCTCGGGTCTCCCTACCCCCATCCCATTCTCTTTCTGCTACCCAGGGAGGGTAAGGCCTTCCATGTGGAATCTTCAATGTCAGTCATATCATTTGGAGCAGGGTCTAGGCCCTCCCCCATGTGTCTAGTCTGAGAGAGTATCCCTCTATATGGAATGGGCTCCCAAACTCCATTTGTATACTAGGGATAAATACTGATGCTCTACCACAGGTCCTATAGACTTCCCAGTCCTCCCAACTAACACCCACATTCAGGGGGCCTGGGTCAGTTCTATGCTAGTTTCCCAGCTATCACACTGGAGTCCATGAGCTCCCCCTTGTTCAGATCAGCAGTTTCTATGGGTTTCTCCATCCTGGTCTTGAACACTTTGCTCACCAGTCCCCTCTCTGCAACTGGATTCCAGGAGTTCAGCTCCTGTCTGCTACTGCTTCCATCAGCTACTAGATGAAGACTCTAGGATGGCATATAAGGTAATCATCAGTCTCAATATAGGAGAAGGGCATTTAAGGTAGTCTCTCTACTACTGCTTAAATTGTTAGTTGGCGACATCCTGGTAGATCTCTGTACATTTCCCTAGTGCCAGATTTCTCTTTAAACCTATAATGGCTCCTTCTATTATGGTATCTCTTTTCTTGCTGTCCTCTATTCTTCCCCTCACCCAATCTTCCTGCTCCATCACCCTCCTCTCCCCTTATCTTTCTCCAACTCCCTCTCCCTTCCCCCCATGCTCCCAATTTGCTCAAGAGATCTTGTCCCTTTCCCCTTCTCCAGGGAACCATGTATGTCTCTCTTAGGGTCCTCTTTGTTTCCCAGCTTTTCTGGTGATGTGGATTTGTAGGCAGGTAATCCTCTGCTGTATGTCTAAAATCCATACATATGAGTGAGTGCATACCATGCTTGTCTTTCTGGGACTGGGTTACCTCACTCAGGATGGTTTCTTCTAGTTCCATCTATTTGCCTGTGAATTTCAAGATTCCATTTTTTTCCCAGAGTAGTATTTTTTAAATGGATCTTTTCTTAAAGAAACATGACTGAACTCACAACAGATCTTGCTCAGTATACCATATTATATTTAGATGTCATGTGTCCTTAGGGTATTTTTGTATTTGTGATTTCGTAGACTGTTTTTTGATGACTCCACAAACTTTTTGGCCAGGTGTTTTGGAGAACACACCACAACTAGGTGTTTTACTTATGATCTGTCTAGGGCAATGTGTTACTGGAAGGAAGGTCACCAAGGTGATACATTCAGCACATCCTAGGCTATAATATGATTTGTCTCTGTAGACCTTAACCTTGGTCATATGATGATGTGTGCATCATATTTCTATACTGTGGAGTTATTCCTTTTCTTTCTTTTCACACTGTACAAGTTAGATGGAAGTTAATATACACAGCCCACTGAAGCAGAGGGGGACTGGGAGAATTGTGCTCATATATATATTACTATATAAGTTACTTGGAATTCATTTGCATGAAGATCTGTCTCATACCTATTACTAAGTTATCCATTCAGTTACATGTATCAGTATGAACTAGTAGGGTTTTTATTTTATATTTGAGTTATTATCTATTATATTTATTCACCCTGTTAGCAAATTATTCTGGCTTTGTCACTGGCAATTTTTCCAGTCAAGTCGTGTGTCCCTTTGCTATAGTCACATTATAGGCATAAATGTCCCAAAAGTCATGTGCTAAGGTTTTAAACCCGGTGAGACTACAGTAAGAGAAAAGGCCTTTGGCAGATAACAAAAGTTAAAAGTTAAGTGGGGTTGTAAGACTGGAGCTTTAATCTGCTAGGACTGGTTGGTGTCTTCTCCACAGGAGGAAACATGGGCAGATGCTCCCACCTGACTCTCCCCAGCCCTTGTGTCTGTGTGTGAGCATGGAGGAAAGGCCTTTGAGAATATAATGAGCACCTGTTCCTGGACTTCTAGCCTCCTGTGCTGTGGAGAAGGACATTTCTATTTGTCCCAAAGTCTGCAGTATTTTGTCATGGTGGCTCCAACAGATGAATGCAAACCATTGATGTTTTTGGAGCAGGTCCTGATTTCAGCTACTATGCAATGCTTGGGGTTCACATTCTGTATTTCCTGTACTGGTTCTAACTGGTTCTTTTGATTAGCGTGACAGTCTATTTACTGGCATGCAATTGGTCTCACTATACTAATTATCCTTTCAGGATATGTTCAAACTAGATGTCTTTTAGATGAGTTGAAAAGTGATTATCTCTAAGCTGAATAAGGAAGGAGGGTCACATGATTCATCTTGTCCTGGCACAGTTGACATCACTGGGCCCAGAAGCTTAACAGAAGCCACATAGCCAGCCAGAGCCTGGGTTTTTCCTGAGTCCTCTGCCTGCAGTGCTCAATGCACAGCTTCATCCACAGGGTTGGCTGGCATGGTGGTAGGGGTGAATTAGCCACAGCCTTCAAGCCATGAGAAAGCATTGCACTGTAGCATCTGCTTATTTTTGCCGTTGCTTAGGGGAACAAAGGAATTAGGACTTTCTTTTTTCTAAACAATGGGTTTGAACTTGTGGGTTTACTCCCTCACTGAGGAAGTGGGAACATAGTGAGTAGAGAGACTGGGGACACCTAAAAGTACACAAAACTGTCATGGTCTCTTCTGTTTAAAAAGTCTATTTTGAGGGTGGTGTGTTTGGGATTGGTTTTGTTTTGTTTTGTCTTACACCAGGGCAGAGTCTGGATTCTCACCCATGGCTATCCACTCACGCCAGCATCCTGAGTACTGGGATTATAAGCCTGTGTCACTCTCCTCAGCATTTGGGTTGATTTCCTGAGTTCCTTTCCCTTCTTTCTTGGTCTGTCTAAAAATGGCTTCACCATTGTCCCAATGAGCCAAATGGGGCTGTGAGCAAGCACATAACTGTTCTGAGGCAGACAGGGAAAACAAGCAATGGTGTCAGAGGATCCAGATTCTTCCAACTCTATCAGGGGTTTACAAACCCAATATGTGACCCAGGGGGGTAGCATACAAGAAGCAAACTATGTAACCTTCTTTTTCTCATAGGCCATTAGGTGTGGGTGGGCAGGCATCCCCTCTTTCCTCATGCAGCTGAGACTCCCTTCATACACTACTGCATCTTCCTCTTCCCTGGATAGCATCGATCCCTTTCCCTTCTGAGGACTCTCAGATGGATGAAGCACGGAGATAGAAAGCAGCTTAACTATAAGGGAGGTCCATCATACTGGCATTCTCAAATACTATTCTTGATAGAATTGCTGCATTAACTCGATTTATATGTGGTTAAAAGGTTGACTATGCTCTGATTCAACACACATTTGTTGGGTGCTGGACATGTTTCAAGTGCTCAATCCATTGTGACCCCCCTTCTGTTTCTCCCCCTCCACCCACAAGCTGACCAGCCTCGATTCACAGTCGAGTGTGAATCTGCTTTCAGAGGTTCCAGATCAGAGTACTTGCAAAGGAAGCACAGCTTTCTCTTGAATAATTTGCATCTTCTCTGCACTTTTCCTGATCATCGCCTCCTGTGGATTAGCATCACTTGCCCTCCCGCACCTGCATTCTATCATCCAGCATCTGCTCCGTCTGTCTCTACAGGTTTTCCATAAGCCACACTCGATGATGACTTCATTAGCTAATGTCCTGACTCCCCAACTCAACTTCCTGCTCTTATCATTGCACACCAGACAGAAAACAGGTATTCAGCTGTTTGGGAATGGATGAGAGAACCAAGTCATATCTTGCCGTGTAGCTTTGTTGTTTAAAATCCAACCAATCTCCTTCATTGAGGGTTATGCTTGCACTCAGAGAGCTCAAGCAGGAGGACTGAGAACTCAAGGCCAACTTGATCTACAAACTAACCTTAGGGAGGATGGAGGGAGGGATGGTGGGAGAGAGGGAGGGAGATAACGAGAGGAGGTAGAGAACCCCTCCTCATTTGCCCTGATGGACAATGAAATAACATGCCCTCCTGCCGGGAACACGGATTGAACACCCAAACTGAAAGAAGTGAATGGCAGACCACTGGGCTGTGATCTCTAAATTACAGGTTATTCTTATAAAAACAAATTCTTGCTGAGCCTTTGTAGCTTGGCTTCTGGGACCCTGACCATGGACACTGGGGGACACACAGAAGCAAACACAGTAACACTGGGTCAGGTGAGGTTTCCCTAACCTTGACTACAGGGACTACCCAGAACCTTAGTGTGTTTACTAGGTACAGAGCCTGGTTGGGGATACTGGGAGGTGGGGGTGGGGGTGGGAGTGGTTTAGCTAGTTTCTATAGGTAAGCAGTTTCAGGCTGTTAACATCCAGGAGGAAGAAGAAGCTGCAGGTGCTAGTCTTCTCACACACTGGTGAGTCGTTCATACATATTCATAAAGACACCTAGAAAAGCTCTACCATCCCTCTCCCAGGAAGGCTCGCCACCACTGTGCTGAGGCCTTGGAGTGCTTACCATGGTGTGCCCTTGTCAACAATGCACACTCAACTGGTTTCTGCACTCCCTACACAGTCTTCCTGTTTTGCCCAGCCGTTCTTGAACTCCTGGACCAAGCCGTCTTCCTGCTTCAGCCTCCTAAGCAGCTGGATGGGGCTACATGCCACTGTCATCAGCTTATATTACCACTCACACAAACAAATAAAATCCCAGACTTCCTTTTATTTTGTCTTCTTTATTTTTCTATTCTTCAGGTTTTAAATAAGCACGTGGGATCAAGTTATGTTCGTAATTAATTGCAATGTTTTCCAAACACCTTTTACCATAGTCTCTTTAAATTGTAGTATGTCTTAAATCAGGCTTCCTTCTTAGAAATAAAGAGGCAATAGTGAGTAAAATGCCTGGATATTTGTTTTAAATGAAGCACTACACATAAATGCACATCATTAACCTTGCCAAAGCATCGATCGTTACTATCAACACTATCAGCGATGCCGCAAAGCCTTTGAGATCAAATTTTCTTTCTTAAGAAATTATTTAAGAATTGGAAATGGCTAACATTTAGTTACTTAATGGCAGCAGCATAGATTTCCTATTCTGGGGAAGTGATAGAAATCTCTACAACCTCATCCAGTGGAAAGTAATGGCCCTGAAGATGCGGATGGAGAGAAACCGAATCAAGTAAATGGTTTTGCAGTAGTAATTACACATGGTGAGCTGCTGGTTGTGTTGAAGGGATTTTGAATGGGATTTTAATTTGGGGCACACTAAATATCAGGGTAGTTAACCTGAGGACAAGCGAGACTTGGTAAGCTGTGAGGTATTTTCTTGCCACGGAGGATTACCTGGAGATATTTCTTTCAATAAACTCCTGATTTTATGCAAACGAACAGAGCCTCTGCAATACAAGCAGTCCAAATCCAAAGCAAGATTTGAGAGAAATCAGCAGAAAAGACAACACTGTTTTCCCCACCTTGTGTTTCATTTGACTTGCAGGGGTGGTGTAGGGGCAGAAGTAGCTAGTGTAAGCATATCAGTTCTAAAATATTAGGATGAGTAATGGAGGGACCAGATCCTGGAAGCTTACTTTGCAAGGACTAGATATCTATGTGGGAGAAGCTTGCCTACTGCTCACTGTGGTGAACCAGATATGCATGGCTTCCCTTAAGCCAATCATATTCCAACTTTCACAGCTGCTCACAGGGTGGGCCTGGGTGCAGTCAGTGGGTCTTTAGGTCCTTGCCTCTGGGATGAATGTCAGAACAATACAGTGTAGAATTTAGATCTTTCCTTTTAGGAGACAGCTCTCGAGATCCTTCTGCACATGTGATTGATTCATTGCCTCTCAATTCCAAAATAACCTTTTTGTGTGTGCCTGCGCTCTTTGCAATTTTGCAATTTTTGGTTTTTCTTGGCATCTGAGTTTGCCAGTAGAGGGTGCTAGAGACATTATAAGAGAAGGGTTTTCTTGCCTTTTATCTGCCCTCACCAGCTTCTTTTTGCTGGGGATTAAAGGATTACACCCACTGTGCCTGCACCATGAGCAGTTTCTGCAGCATTTGGCTTTTGTAGGCACAGGGCTTCTCATTAATGTTCCCTTAGCATTAGTCACTTTTCAGGAAGCCATCCTCCTGAGTGTATTCGATCCTCTACACCTAGCTCCTACAGTGCACCAAGGCCAGGTACTTTCCCAGGAACCCCTGGCAAAAAAAAAAAAAAAAAAAAAAAAAATCTCTATTCTCCCTTTTGGTAGTTTCCTTGACAAGCTAGAACTTCCCAGCAAATCCTACTGGTGAGTCACAGATGACTTCATTGTCACTTTGTTCAGCGATGGCTCCACCAGTTCAGGGTGCTGTGGTGAAGTGCCACAGAATGGGTAGGTTATAATCAACAGGAATTCATTTCTTACTCTTAGTTCTGGAAGTCTGCGATCAGTATGCAAGCATAACTGGTTTCCATTGGACTCACACAATGCCAGGGGACACACAGTTGATTTTCTGTACCCTCAAATGGCAGACCAGCTAAGAAAGCTCTCTGAGCTTCCTTGACAAATGTTTTAATCTTGATCATGAAGGCTCCACCCACTCTCCTGTAGTCTGGATCTCAGGGTCAGAAGGATGTGTGTCTCAGATGTACAATCTCAGCCTGGGATAGTGCTGAGAAATCTACCACTTCCATGTTTAGGGTAATCCATACTTTTCACTAGCCAAATTCTTAGTACTTCAGTCTTTCCTCACAGCTGAGTCTGGGCAGCAAACTCCTTGTTCACACTGGCTCATGAGGACTCAAACAGAACCATCCAGAGCTGCCAGCAACCTCACCATTTATGTCGATATCATTTATCTAGAGAATTGATGCCCAGTCAAACAACACACCCCTGCCTGTGGCCATGTGGAAATCAATTAGGGTTTAAAATATATGTTCAAGTCTCTTGGCCTGAATGAAGTACTGATTATCTACCTTCATTCAATAGAGGAGACATCTGGGGGACACGAGAGAAGTATATGATTTCCTCATAATTGTGCATCAAGTTAAATATGGGCGAGGTAACTATGGAGTTGGGGCCAGAACCCTGGTATTCTGACTCTAATCCAATGATCTCTCCTTGCTGCTACACTGAATTGATTCAGAAACATATTATTTTAGTAGTTATTTGCATATGGCCCCATTAGATATTCATGTTAGGTCCTAGGTATGTTTCTTAGCTAGGAGGGGCAGAGGTTGGGCAATCAGAGAGTCATGACATTGACTATGTACCACCAACCAGACCTAGAGGGTAAGTAGACATTGATGTAAATTTAAAATATCTACATTATATGGTTATTTACTAAGGGGATGGAGTCTCACATACATGACATTTCTGTCATTATCACCAGACTTAGGGAAACAAAGTAAAAGAAAAGATCAGTACATCATAACAAACCATGTGAACAGAATAGCACACAGCTGTAATCCCAGCACCTGAGAGGCAGAGGCATGAAGACGTCCAGTTTGAGGTCACTTTAGGATTCCTACCAAGATCCTATCTCAAAATGAAAAGAAACAAATGAACAAATGAAAATCCACAATAAACCCTTGTCACTTAATTTTTTCTCACACACTTCCCCATATTCATTTTAAGAAAGAAAGATTTAAAAATCCTTTCCTACTGTTTCTCCCTGACCCATCAATGTTTGTGTCTTCCAGCATAGTGTGGAATGTGTTTGAATGAGTCTAGAGAAGATGGGTTTCATGCTACCGCCTTCTTCCTTCCTTTACAAGGTCCTTGTGGATAAACAGAAAATTAACTGTATTCAGAGTCCTGTATCCCCAGAGCATCTTTCCTGTTTAGCTGGGACCACTGGCACAGAGACTCATAGGCTGTTCTGGGCAATCATCTTCTGTGACTGAAGTCTGACTCAGGCTGAGATCCACACAACCACACAAGCATCCCCTTAACCCCTCAACAGTCTGGGAATCTCTCTTGCAGGGAAGTCTTGTTGAAGAGATTCGGGTTCAATGAACCACAGAGAAGCTCACATTTCTTCTTTTTCATGTTCTGTCATTTTTAAATAAAAACTTACATTGAGATACTAAATAATGGGGGCAGACTGATGGCTTAGTGGCTAAGAGCTCTTGCTGCTCTCCCAAAGGGACTGAGTTCAGTTTCCAGCACCCACAGCAGAAGGCTCATAACCATCTGTAACACAAACTCCAGGGGATCCTACTACTTCTAGACTTCATGGGCATCTGCACTCATACATGTGCATGCACACACACACACACACATACACACACACACACACACACACACACACACACACACACACACACACAATTAAAAATAAATCTTAATAAAAGATAGCAAATGACATTGAGATAAAAGTTGATACACTTTGTTCTTACAAACCAGTTACTTAAGATATATTTTCTGCTGTCTAGTAATTCCTATTATTTTCACTTTAGAGGAAAAAATAAAGTGTGGATCAATGATGAGATTGCCCAATAACACATAGGTCCATTTGGCTTAAAAAGAATTATCTTTTCAATTGACCACACTGCTTCTTTACCTGCAATTTGCCTATCATTGTGAAGTAACACAACATTCAGACTTGTGTTAGAGTTGTGCTTGCTGTTTCCCAGGCTTCTGAATACAATTGCTTTCCATTCATTCATATGCAGATTATCTCAAGAACAATGCATCATTTACTACATTGTCGGCCCGATTTTATGTCTTGATGTGCTACTCTCTTTGAGTTTATTGAATCTATAGCTCTCTTTCATAGCTAGCTCAGCTCAAATCTGGGCTGACTAAAGCTTGGCAATGATTTTTCTGCTTTAAAACAGAATTATGACTTTTATAATAATGATAGCTGTCTTGTGTTGTATCCATTAGACTGGGTGGGAATAAAGAAGGGATGGATTGAGGCAAACAAGTAGATGGTTAGAAGAAGCATCTCAAGTCTTTGTGTCCCTGGCCCTCTTCTCAGTATAGAAGGCTCTGAGGATGGAAGGGGAGAGGAAAAGAGGGGTAGGGAGGGCCTAGGGGAGGGGGGGAAAGGGAAAGGAGGGGAAAAGAGTTGCTCAAAAAATACAAATTGTCTCCCTCAATTTGTTATTAACATATTTTTCAGCATTTTAAAATAATGTCTTAAAGACATTTATTTTAAAGTACTTTCAAGTACAATTTGTAAGAAACAATATGAATAGCTGTGCCTATGTCCTGTTTTCAAGGTTGTTTACATTGCTGTCACCATCCTTGTGAGTTACCAGACAAGGTTCAAGAGGGACCAAGACAATTAGAAATGGTTACACTCTGTAAATGATGTTAAATTCTGTATCCTTCAACACAGCAGAAACATGCCAGATGCTTAGTTTTGGAATATGATGTTAATACATGCCAAAGCCTCCTCACATCAATTCTTTGGTGGCCAACGAAGATAGAACAAGCTAATGCTTGACAAGAGTCAAGGCTATTTTACAGAAACTCTTGTACCCAGAATCATATTCTTTATACTGGATAACGTTCGTTTCCCTGGGCACTATTCTTTTCCAGTATTATTTTTGCTTATCAAACAAAACATGCATAGCAGCTATATAGCACAAGTGAGTCACTCGGGCAAGTGTCTTAACACATCCAAGGAGTGCCGCTGAGGAGAGGTTCTTGGGAGTCTGCTCAAGGGGATAAAAAACATGAACTGATGTTCTCTGACATGAACATGACTAATTAGTCATATGAGCTGATGTTACTGTAACTCAGGGGAGGTGAGTAGACTTGAATCAAGTCTTCATGCCACATTTCTGGGATTTGTAGGATGTGCATATTGCTTTTGCCCAGCAGGCAGTAATGGTGGATCATGAAAACCCTCATTAAGCTAGGTTCTTGGATATTTTGGATATTTTAGCTAGAATGGTTTAAACATCCCAATAACCACTCTTGAAATGCAAAGAAAATTTGTTAGCAGATATTGGCAGAAAACTGGTTTGCAGGGTGTCTCAGGAATAAACTGCCCCATGTGGTTATATGACAACTGATGGTATTACATTGAGTTAAAGTTTTCAGACAATGACATTAGTGTGAAACAGGGAGAGAGGTTCTCAGCCTTTGGCAAAAGCAAATGCAAAGCTAGTGCCTAGGAACACTTCACAAGCCAGTGTGTACTGGATCCCCGGGGAAGGAAGCAGATGAGACTCATACAAAGAGTACAGCTCAATCAAGGAAGCAATCACTGGGAGGAGGGAGGGGGGGGCAAGCACAACCAAGAACAAGGTAATTAAACAGTCTGAAAAAAGTTAGAAAATATTTATGTTCAAATTATAAACAGGGGACTTCCAGTAAAATGGTGGGCTAGAAGCCATGTCAGTGTGAGGCTGGTGACAGGCAGAGAACTAAAGGGAACAGTCGTGTTTTTGTCACCTCTCTGCTACTTCTCTAATCCATGAATGGACCTGGTGAACACCCCAACAAACCTCTTCTACCATCAGACTCACCAGCTTTCTCCATCATCAGACTGGACCTGCTGCTGTGATTATAAGCACCACCCATTGCGGCCTCCACCACAGTGGGGTCCTCCCCACACCCGCACTAGCCAAACAGGGGTAAAACACTCCTGCTAGGATATCTACTAAATCGAGGCAATAGAGATGTCAAAAAGAAGGGGATCCCAATGCTGCCAGGGTCACCATCAGTGAAAGGCAAAGTTGTGGGAGTTAAGCCAATCTGATCTGCATAGTAAATTCCAGCCAACCTGATCTACATAGTACATTCCAGCTGGGAATACATAACAAGGTCCTACTTCAAAACCAAAACAAAACAAACTGAAGGCAAACTCACAGTGTTGTAGTTTTGATTTGGCGTATCCTTTAGATCTTTAGATTGGAAGATTGTGGCAAAGACAAGTGGGCTAGAGTGGGGTGTAGTAGGCTTTCTTGGTCCGACAGCCCCCAAGTCATGACACAGAGACTTATTATTAATTATGAATACTCGGCCTTAGTGAAGGCTTGTTCCTAGCTAGCTTTCTTTTTTAACTTAAACTTCCCCATTTCTATTAATCTGCACGCTGACCTGAGGTTCGTTTATCTCATTTATGTACTGTCCGTCCTTCTTTCCTGCTTCTTCTGTGTCTGATTGCCTGGCTGCTGGCTGCCTGAACCCCCTTTTCTCTCTGCCTACCAGCCCTATTGGATGTTCAGCTATTTATTAAGCCAATCAGGTGCCTTTGGCAGGCAAGCTGAAAGAGCAACACATCTTTATGTAGTTAAACAAGTGCAGCCTAAACAAAAGCAACACATCATTACCTAGTTAAACAAATGCAGCATAAACAAATGGAACACATATTTACATGGTTAACAAATATTCTATTCCAATTGTGGAAAGGACTCTTTAAGAATGCATGGGGACACAAGACCCCTCCTCTCTCTTTCCTTCCCAGCTACCAGGAGGCAAATGGTTTTATTCTGAGATCCCTACCATTTCTTCCAAAGCAACACAGCTACATGACTGTGGGTTAAAACCTCCAAAGCTGTGAGCCAAAATAAATATTTTCTTTTATTTTATACCATTAAAATGGGTATTTTTCCACTGTAATGGAGTGCTGCCTAATTCAAAGTGCAATGGCAGGAACACCTGGCACTGTCTATTTTCCCCCTTTTCTTGATGAAATTGGTGACATAATGAAAAGGGTCAGGGCAGGACACCCATTTACAAGAGGGCTTTGTAGGACATTGCATAATTAACTGGAATAAAGTGTGGATAAACAGATGAGTGAGTCATAGAGAACATGTCTACAATTTGGCACAGCTGGGTTACAGATATGGTCACACACAACTAGACAAGGAATGAAGATGAAGGATCTGGGACATTTTCTCAGCTTCTAACAAAGAGGCAAATAGAATACACAACAGATATGACACTAAAAGGACAGATGGAAGTGACCGACTAGATATCTACTTCAAATGTCAGAAGACCTCCAGAAACAGGGCAGAGTAGAGGCTGCTGCTGTGTGAGCTGAGGAAAGAGAGAGTCAGAATGAGAAAATACAGTCAAAAAAGGGAAGGGAATCTTTGAAAATCCACAAAGCTAGGCAACATTGGATAGTAAGAAAAAGGGGGAAACAAAAGAGGGGGCACAGCACAACAAGCCATGCACAACTCCAGTCTCTCAGTTCTTCAGGGGTTCAGAAGCTAATTCCAGAAGGTAAGCCAGATAAAAGCCAGGCAGATAAAAGTCCTACCCTCAGGACAAGTCCACAGACCCTCTTGGCCTCAAATACAGCTGTGGGTTTGGGTGGTAGAGGAAAGTTCCTGGCAGACAGGTGAGCTGCAGAGAGAAACTCATTCTGTCACAGTAGATGACACGATGAGCCCTTTCTGGGTACCATATTAAGTGAGACTCTGTTGTAAAAACCTAGGAACTCCAGAGACTGAGTATCAGGGAACACCCATAAGTCTGAGAGCTTCGGTCTGTCCTGCTGTGAGAGAAGGCTTGGAGAGGCAATATAGAGAGCCAGGAGGGCTGGATATTGATAAGCTCAAGGGTGCAGTCATTAGGATAATCTTTTTATCCACTGTGTAAAGATGTCCCTGCCATCCTCTCCTGCCTAAGGCACCATCTAATTGGTTTATTAAAGAGCTGAGCTCCCAATAGCTAGGCAGGAGAGGCTAGGCGGGACTTCTGAGGAGAGATAGGAACTCTGGGAAAGCATCAGAGGCAGGGGAGATTCATCAGCCAGATGTGGAGGAAGCCAGATGTACAGTACTGAAGAGAGGTAACGAGCCATGTGGCAGAACATAGATTAGTACAAATGGGTTAATTTAAATTTCAAGTGCTAGTTGTGAACAAGCCTAAGCTAAGGCTAAGCTTTCAAATTAATAAAAAGTCTCCATGCCATTATTCAGGAGCTGGCAGATCAGGCTGGGAGGTGCATAAGGAGAGCTATTCCTGCTCTTGGTGTCTTGGAATAGCTCTCATAAACTGAGGAGGCTGGCAGCTATGTGCATGGAGTTGAGGGTCAGCTGACCTTGTGGGCCTGTCTTTCCTGGGTCTTTGTTGTTGATGAATCTGTGTCTGCACTGCAGTCTACACGGCTGCAGTTTTCCCTCTTTGTGTATCGGGGCATCTTCTGGCCACAGTCAGCTTTGCCATATGCAGCTGGACAGATTCTCTTATATTCCTTACACTGCCCATTGTCCTGGCTAATGGTTAGCTGAGGGGTGTCTCCCAGTGTGATGGGAACTGAGGCAGGGGTGAGGGTGGGGAAGCAAGAGTAGCAGTAATGCCCGGGGAACTGCCTTCCTACTTTCTAGACCTCCATCTCTTGAGGACAAAGAAACTGCTCTGCCACTTCATTCTTTTCCCCCTAAATATTTAGCCAGAATTTTACTGTATTGATTTTTACAATTTTATGATTCTGTTGTTCACCATCACATGATCATTGAATCTGTTTATACATTTCCTTACATGTTTTAGGCCATGCATTTTCTTTTCATTAGCTTCTTTTCTATTTTTGTTCACATGTTTTCTCTTTGTATCCTATAAGTTTAGTAGTATTTTCATCTGATCTTATTGGTTTTTAAAAAAAAAATTCACGTTTTCATTTTACTCCTGACATTTACTTATTATGTTCTTGAACTTTTTCACTACTGTACAAATCTTTCCTCTTTTTGAAATTTCTATCTCTTTTTTTCTTCCCCTTCAAAGACTATTCTCCACTTTTCTTCTTCTTTCTCCTTTCTTCTATTTAATCTTATTATTTTATTTTTAAAATCCCCCCTTCTTTGGCTCATTTCTGCATCTCATGTATTTACTATTTCCACATTTACCCTAAATCTGTCTCTCTGTCTCTCTGTGTCTCTGTCTCTGTCTCTCTCTCTCTCTCTCTGTGTATGTGTATGTATGTGTGTGTGTGTGTATAGATACCTCCTTCCTTCTGCCTCCCCAGTGTTAGGATTAAAGGTGTATACCCCTATACCTAGCACAAACAAGTATTTTAAAAATCAACTTCTATATTGTTCATTGCTGAAGTTCCTAAAACATAGTGTTAGGAAATAATTGAACATAAAGAACAAAATACACACCCTGCAAGAGATTAGTAGCCAGCATATACCAAGAATTACAAAGAAGAAGGCCAAAGATGAAAACCCAAAAGATAAACAGACTATGAATAGGTAAATCACCAAAGAAGGAACTCAACTATATACTAGACACTTATAAAAATGTTTAACCTCAGGAATAGTCAAGGAAATATAAAATATGCCATTTACAACAGTCACATTGGCAAGACAAATTATGTGGCTAATAACACCAGATTTAGTGGCAAGCATATGGGAAGGTAGAAGATCATTGGTGATTGGTAAAAATGTAAGGGTAAATTATTATGTAGGGTAGTGTCATAATATGTAATTCAAACTGATTGAATATCAATCTATAATCATGTGCAATAGAGAAACTTGTGTGCACACAAGATGTGTGTGTGTGTGTGTGTGTGTGTGTGTGTGTGTGTGTGTGTGTGTATGTATGTGGGTATGAATGAGTATATACATGTATTCTACTATTTGCTCTTTTTGGTTGGGTTAACTTTTCCTCTGAACATCCATGTTTATTCATAAGTGCATGAATACACACACACACACACACACACACACACACACACACACACACACACATGCATCTCTAGCTCAAACATACTAAGTCTGAAATGTTCCAAAGTCTGTAACCTTTTGCCTGTTGATGTGTCAGTTCATAGATGTTGAGTTGCCTGTTCTGTTTCATGGGTAAAAAGTGCATTCTGGCTAGGTGTATATGAAACACCAGTTCTATGTTTGTACTTGGGTCTCATTATTCATATATAAAGTCATTAAAATATGAAAGAAGTTCAAATTCTGAAACATTTCTGCTTTCTGGATTTTGGGATAAAAGGCACCCATTCTATATACCATGCTATATACAATATATAGTATATATTATACTATATTATATAGTAGCATCTGTAATGCTGTATAAATGTTGTAGTTAATATATAACATTCACATATATCTTTAACCTCCTCCTAAAATTGTAAGTAAATACTGGCAAGTAATTTTCAGTCTCCCCTATACAGAAGCCTTTCAACTACCCCCCAACGGAACAGGCATCTTTTCAAGGAATGTGTAAAGTTCATTTTGAGTAGGGAATGTGGTCAGAGCTGCAACAAAATCTTTCTTTTTAAAAATATGTCCTTCATTACATGTGGCAGAATGTTAACCAGATATAATTTGTGTGTTAACTACAGAGACAACTATTAAATATATATTTCTTTGTATTTTAAATCTTTTATAGCTGGACATTTTCAATGTGGGAGCCCACAAGAGGAGTACCAATAATTATTGAAAGATATAAAGTAAAATATAAACCCTGGTGAAGTGCTAAAAGCCAGCTGTGAAAGGTCGTGACATTACTAAGGCAGATCACTGGAAGTGCTAGATGAGCCACGGTTGTGTAACGAAGGGCTCTCCCACCTTAGAAAAGAATTAATGTTTAGCCAACATGTTGCACTCACTAGTGGTGAGGAAATGCCATAAAACATGTTCTCTAACCCCGACTAGAATCACTTGGCTTTGGAAAGTTGTAACTCCACAGCGTTAGCTGCACTGGGCAGTAGCAGCGCAAATCTTAATTGTATGTTTGTGGTTACTACTGACTTGAGTCCTAAGAAAATTCGCTCCCTCTCCATGCTGAGTTCAGTTACCAGCCATATGGACTCCCAGGTTCCTTCCCAGCCCAAGGCTGACTGCACAGGACACGGAATGTTCCTGCACGCACTGCTGCAAGCAAACACCCGCTCAGGTCACTGGAAAGCTGAGGACAGCCAGCAAGCCGGCGAGGAGGTCACAGAAAACAGCCTCTGGCTGTGTGTCTCAAACTCACCTTTGTCCTGCGGAGAACAGAACATGCCGCAGGTGGTGTATTGAACCAGACTTGGCTTTTGACATAAAATCTTAGGGGGGTGTCTCCTGACGTGAGTTAAAAACCTGACGCGAATTTTAAATCGGAGGTCGATTTGAAATCTGGCAATAAGTTCATTGTGAGTCGTCTTTCCCACAGGGCCCTCCCTTTAATGGGACTGTTTGCTTGGTCAGCTCCGGGATAACACACACATACCATGGCCCAGCCATGGCTTCCTTTTCTGTGGATGAGTTAAATAAATTTTTGTGGTCCCTAGGGTAAAATGTTGCAAAGATTAACCCAACATTCAGATCCCACTTCACCTTGAAGACCATGAGTAAATAAATTCCTGTCTTTTGCAGTGCCTTTGACCTCCTGTCCTTGACAGATTGTACGGTGGGCGGGGCTTCAGTGAGCCTGTATTAGTCCATCACCTCATTCAGCGCCTCTGATCTTCAACTTCCTACTGAAAGTTGGAGAAATAATAATGGTCATTTCACAGGGCCAGTATGAGGATTAAGTGAGATGTGGCATGGACACTGCCCAGGTCCCAGCCCAGCCCAGGGGGATCTGATGTAGGCATGCTCCTCCATCCTTCAGATTCCCATTCTAGATTTAACGTGGTTATTATTTTTGAAGGTGGTTATTTTGAGCTTAGTAAAAAAAGAAAGCTTTAAATTTCGATTCCCTACTGCTATTGATTTCAAATACCATGCTTGTTTCAGGCAGATTAATTTTTTTTTTTAATCTTTCATACCCAGTACCTCATAATTCCTTTCTCAGAATGTGAGAACAGAACAATTCTAAGTGGAAAATCCCAGCATATTCTGAAGGCCAGCATTTTCAGTCTTACAGTGTTACTCTGTTGACCATGCTAGATGGGGTTCCACTGTCACCGGCTTTTGGGTTGTCTGCTGACTTTCTGTTCTACTACGTTTGCATTAAAGTTATCCTTTAGAGCATAATATTTTTTTTAAGATTTATTTTTTATATTCTATGCATAAGTGTGTGCCTGGATGCAAGTGCATGCCTTGTGCTCACAGAGGCTACCTGCAGGCATCAGGTCTTCTGGAAGTGGAATTACAGATGGTTATGAGCTACCATGCGGGTGCTGGGAACTGAGTCTGTGTCTTCTTCAAACTTAACAAATGCTCATAACTGTTCAGCTATCTCTCCAACCCTGAGCACAGGGTATTTCAAGTTTGGCCACATTTTGTACTCATATTCCTAGTAAGGAAGGCCACTAAAGGAGCTAAGGTAGTTGTGAATAACACTATGTTCATTTGGATATTGCTAGAAGAATGGGCTTTTCCTCTGTCTTCTAGGCTCTAAGCATTATCACTGTATTTTCATCACTCTGACCACAATATCTGATATAAACAACTGAAGAAAGGAAGTGTTTATTCTGCTCAGAGTTCCCACGAATCATGATAGGAAAAGCAATGGCATCAGTTCTGTTCATGATGATGAGAGCACATTGTCCAGATTGCTGAAAATGATCCATGAGACAGAAAGCAAAGCAGGAACTTGGATCCAGGCTTTGTTACCTTTAAATGCCCATCCTGAGTGAGCTCCTTATACCAGCCAGGCCTCCCTAACTCCACCCAACACAAGAAAAAGCAGCACCAGTTGGAGACCAAGCATTTAAAACATGAGCCTTATTTTTTTTTTAATTTCCATCCATTTGCCTGCAAATTTCATGATGCCATTGTTTTTTTATAGCTGAGTAATACTCCATTGTGTAAATGAACCACATTTTCTTTATCCATTCATTGGCTGAGGGAAATCTAGCTTGTTTCCAGGTTCTGGCCATTACTAATAATGCTGCCGTGAACATAGCTGAGCAAGTGTCCTAGTGGTATGGTTAAGCACCCTTTGCATAAATGCCCAAGATTGGTATAGCTGGGTCTTGAGGTAGATTGATTCCCAGTTTTCTGAAAAATCACCATACTGATTTCCAAAGTGGCTGTACAAGTTTGCACCCCCAGCAGCAATGGAGGAGTGTTCCCCTTACTCTACATCCTCTCCAACATAAGCTATCATCAGTGTTTTTTAATCTTAGCCATTCTGGCAGGAGTAAGATGATATCTCAGAGTTGTTTTGATTCACATCTCCCTGATAACTAAGGATGTTGAGCATTTCCTTAAGTATGTTTCCACCATTTGAGATTCTTCTGTTGAAAATTCTGTTTAGATCCCCATTTTTTTTATTGGATTATTCAGTATTTTGATGTCTAGTTTCTTGAGTTCTTTATATATTTGGAAATCAGCCCTCTGTCAGATGTGGGGTTAGTGAAGATCATTTCTCATTCTGTATGTTACTCTTTTGTCTTATTTATCTAATCCTTTGCCTTACAGAGGCTTTTCAGTTTCAGGAGGTCCCATTTACTGATTTTTGCTCTTAGTGTTTGTGATACTGGTGTTATATTTAGGAAGTGGTTTCCTGTACCAGTGCAGTCAAGGCTACTTACCATTTTCTCTTTTTATCATATCCAGTATAACTGAATTTATTTAGAATTATCCTAAGTGAGAAAACCCAGACCCAGAAAGACAAAACAGTATGTACTCACTCATAAGTGGATACTAGATGTAAAGCAAGATATAACTAGACTACAACCCAAAGCTTCAGAGATGGACCCTAAGAGGAATGCATGGGTTGCCCTAGGAAGGGGAAATGGATGAGATCTCCTAGGTAAATTGGGGGTGGTAGATAGAGGGGAGGGAACAGAGGATAGGACCATGAAGGATCAAGAAGACCCAGCCAAGGGAGGGACAGAGGGGGAACAATGAAAGAGCTCTTGCTAGAGGGAGGTGTTAGGGAGAAACTGGTGCTAGGGGAATTCTCAGGAATGCACAGGATAACCCCAGCTAAGACTCCTAACAATAGTGGAGAGGATACCTGAACTGGCCTCCCCCTGTATTCAGACTGGTGACTACCCTAACTGTCATCATAGGACCTTCATCCAGTAAATGACAGAAGCAGATGCAGAAGCACCAGGCTGAGATCCAGGAGTCTAATTGAAGAGATGGAGGAGGGATTATATGAACAAGGGGGAGGAGGTCAAGATCATGATGGGAAACCCACAGAAACAGCTGACCTGAGGTCGTGAAAGTTCACAGACACTAGATCAACAGCTGGGGAGCCTGCATAGGACCTAACTAGGTCCTCTGCATGTGGACAACAGTTGTGTAGCTTAGTCTATTTGAGGGGCCCCAGGCAGTGGGACCAGGATCTGTCCCCTGGGCATGAGCTGGCTTTTTGGGATCCATTCATTATGGTAGGATGCCTTGCTCAACCTTGATGCAGGGGGGAGGGGCTTGGTCCTACCTCAATTTTGAATGTTAAATAAAAACAACAACAACAACAAAAAGAAAACAGTCCCATGTGGCCAACATTAAGTCACTACCAGCTGGAACAACAGCAGGATCCCCTTGAACCAAGGCTGCAGTGGGCCACCAAATGCCTTGGTGGCTGAATCTAGGGACATTTGGTCATAGGCAGGTTTTGCTGGCAGGGTGCCCTGGGAGCATTCTCTTTAAAGAAATGTCATTGAAATGAACAAGAGTTTTATGCTGCCCGGAGCCCCTGAAGAGTAGCCTTGCCGCTTCCTTAAATGTTCTTGAAGCATGTTCCCTACTGTTTCAGTGCAAATCCCCTGGATTATTTAATGATGTTAATCTAACATCTCCAATTTTTTAAAAACTATTTTTCTCCTCCACAAGTATCACTGGAAATTTACTTAAAATAAGTAGCCACAAATACCCAGGTCATAGACCGAAATCTGTGCTGCCTTGAGATTGCCTTCACCAAAATATTTACTTTTGAGTTCTGCCTCACTCAAAATATTAGAACATGCTCACAATAAAGATAAATAGTTCTCAGAATGAAATGCAAATGTCCACTAGTCCTGTTCCCAAACGAGCCCTTTGCACCTGAAGTCTCTTGAGACCTGGCCCTCACTGCCCACATCTCTTGGTCAGCATTCTGATAGTCTGAGCTCCAATAACTTCCCATAAATCTTTGCTTATAGCCTTCTAATGGTACCCTAGTTTGCATCTCCAAACTTCCAGTTCTCACAAATTAGTTCTAGAGGTCTACGAGGCACATGGTCAGGCTTGCTCACAACAATAAAAACCACTTTTTTGGATCCAGATTTCTATATTTGTCACTGTGATCACAATGCCAGACTGAAATAGCTAAAGGGACAAAGATTTGTGTGGACTGATGGTTTCAAAGAGTTGTGGTGCATCATGGCAGGAATGGCATGGAGCAACAATTTAGTTCATGGTAGTGGAACAAAGTGCTGGACCCAGAAAGTCATCCCTCTAATGGCTTCCTTCTACCAGCAAGGCCACACATCCTAAATGTCCAGTAGTCTTCCAAAATAGTGCCATTAGCTGGGGACCAAGTGTTAAAACATAAACTCGTAGATGATATTTTATTTTTTTAAATCATAACACACAGGATATAGTAGATATTTCTACCAGCTGACAGGAATGACACTTTGCTTGGGGAGTCCCCATGTACCTGGAAACAATTTCTGTGGAATGGTTAGCAATAGTCAAACCATTCTTATAAATCAGTGTTCACATAACCTGAGTCTTGTTATTTTTCTAAAAAATGCTTTAGATTTATGGATGTGTGGATGTTTGGCTGTGAGTATGCATATATGTGCACCATGTTTGCATTGTGCCTACAGAGGTCAGATAAGAACACTGGATCTCCTGAAAGTGAAGTTATAGATGGTTGTGAGCTACCATGTGGACATTGGGAACTGAACTTAGGTCCACTGCGAGAGCAGCCAGTGATCTCAATCACTGAACCATCTCTCCAGCCTCTTGTTCATAAAGACTCCAAATGTCAGTGTTCTATGAGTCTTGGAAAAATCTGTCCTTGTTTTGGTTTGAGTGCTTGTTTTTCAGAGACAGAGTTTTTCTGTAGCCCTGGCTGTCCTGGAACTCACTCTGTAGACAAGGCTGGCCTAAAACTCACAGAGATCCACCTGCCTCTGCCTCTCAAGTGCTGGGATTGAAGGTGTGTGCCATGGGCCACTAAGGTAGTGGTTCTCAACCCATGGGTCAAGACCACTTTGGGGGGTTGAACAGTCCTTTCACAGCCACCACATATCAGATATTTACATCATGATCCATAACAGTATCAACATTATAATTATGAAGTAATGGAAGTAATTTTATGGTTAGAGAATCAAGGGTTGCAGCGTTAGCAAAGTTAAGAATCATTGTGCTAAGGCTAGACAGCCTAGCCGTCTCTCAGAACCCACAGACTATATCCAAGTAGCCCCAGAATCCTCAATAAAGCCACAAACAACCCTTTGACTTCCCAGCTGACAAAACAACCAAAGACTAGTAAAAGAGCCCTCTTCCTCACTGCCAAGAAATCAAGGAAACTCCATCTTACCCACATCACTTAATTATTGTTAAGTGACATTAATAATGGCATAGTGTCAGAAGGAAGAAAGGAAGACAGAAATACTGGGCATTTCTCTTAAAGGAGGGGAGCAGGAAGTTGAAAGCCGCTCTCTACTCCCAGCAGGATGGGAAAGAGCAAGAAAGACTAAATGGGTAATAGGCGATAAGGATCTTTGGGAGGCTTTGCATGTAGCATAGATAAAGTGCATTATTAAAGGAGTTAAGGCACCTATTCATTAAGTGTGACTATTACAAGTGTGTCATAATCAGTGAAACCTTGTTTTAGCATTTAATTTTTGAAATTTGATTTTTTAAAAAAGGTCACCAATGTTGTTCTGTTGTAAATACTTGGGCATGAAAACCATGTAGCACTACTAATGAGGTTTCTGAAATTTTTAAAAACAAAATAACGTCATAACATTTGGCTACGGTGTGTCAAATGCCCCTCAACTGAAGAATGGATAAAGACAATGTAGTACATTTACACAAAGGAGTTCTACTCAGCGGAAAAAAAACAAAACAAAACAAAAAAACAAAAATTGTGGATGGAGTGGGAAAGGAAGATAAAAAGATCAAAAAAGTGTTAGTGCTTGACACAGGGAGGAGCTGCAGCAGACACTGTCACCAGGGACGTTTTGACAACAGGAAAACCAGCTCAAGAAGGGTGGAAATGCTGGTCTTCTCAGTTTGTAGATTACAACTTTATTTTCTCAAAGAAACCAGAGAAGTAAGAACTGCCTTACTGTGGATTCCTGGCAATTTCCCTAGAGCCAGGTTTCTCGTTAAGCCCACAACTGCTCCCTCTATCAAGGTATCTCTTTCCTTATTCTCCTTCTCTGTCCTTCCCCCAACTCAACCTTCCTTATCCCTCATGCCCTCCCCTCCTCTTCTTCTCTCCCCTTTCTCCTGACTCCCCCCCATCCTCCCTATTTACTCAGGAGATCTTGCCCCTTTCCACTTCTCAGGGGGTCCATACATGTCTCTCTTAGGGTCCTAGCTTCCTAGCGTGTTTCCTTCCTAGCTTCTCAGGATTGTGGATTGTAGGCTGGTTTTCCTTTGCTCTATGTCTAATATCCACTTATGAGTGAGTACATACCATGTTTGGCCTTCTGTGTCTGGGTTACCTCACTCAGTATGGTTTCTTCTACTTCCATCCATTTGCCTGAGAATTTCAAGTTGTCATTGTTTTTTTTTGTTTTGTTTTGTTTTTTTTTTTGATTTTTGTTTTTTTGTTTTGTTTTGTTTTTTTTTCCGCTGAGTAGAACTCCTTTGTGTAAATGTACTACATTGTCTTTATCCATTCTTCAGTTGAGGGGCATTTAGGTTGCTTCCAGGTTATGACTATTATAAATAATGCTGATGTGAACATAGTTGAACAAATGTCCTTGTGGTATGAGTGTGCTTCCTACAAGAATGACCCCAACTAAGAATCTAAGCAATAGTGGAGAGGCTACCTTAAATGCCCTTCCCTGATAATGAGATTGATGACTACCTTATATGCCATCCTAGAGCCTTCATCCAGCAGCTGATGGAAGCAGAAACAGACACCCACAACTAAGCATTGACCCAAACTCCTGGAATCCAGCTGCAGAGAGGGAGGAGTAATGAGCAAAGGGGTCAAGACCAGGCTAGGGGAATCCACAGAAACAGCTGACCTGAGCAAGTGGGAACTCACAGACCCCAGTCTGACAGCTGGGAAACAAGCATAGGACTGAACCAGGCCTCCTGAACATGGGTGTCAGTTGGGGGCCTGGGCAGTCTATTGTACCTCTGGCAGTGGAACCAGTATTTATCCCTAGTTCATGAACTGGCTTTTTGGAGCCCATTCCCTATGGAGGGGTACTCTCTCAGCCTAAATAAACAGGGGAAGGCCCTGGTCCTGCCACAAATGATGTGACAGACTTTGATGATCTCCTGTGGTAGGCCTCACCCTCCCTGAGGAGTAGATGGTGGGTAGGATGCAGAAATGCTGAAGGGAATATAAGGATGGGAGGGAAAGGGAACTGGGAGAGGAAACTTTGATATATATAAAATTAGATTGTTTTAATTTAAATAAAAAATAATTTTAAAATACTGCCTTACTCATGCCTTTATCCGTAGCATTTCCTGGACATTTTGGGCACAGTATGTGCTCAGTTAATACTACTGAATGAAAGGGAGGATGTAAATAGACTGAGTGGATAGACAAAGACATTTTTAGACCTCCTTTAACCACTCACAGGCCAGGACGGGAATCCGGTTTGAAAGGGAAAGTTCCCATTGTTTCCCCATGCCTGCCCTCAACCATTTGTCCTGAAGCAGAATTAGGGTGGTGCATATTGCCACTATGAGAGCAAGCATGCCATCTCATGCATGTCCTTCAGGGATGTTGTCTCTAGGACAGGGGTAACTTGCTAAGCCTATTATCTACTTGCACAACTAGGCTGGGCACTTTGAGGAGAAGCATCTTGACAGTTGTAACTCATAGAATGTTTAAAACCTATTAGTAAGGCTAGAGAGATGGCTCAGTGGTTAAGAGCACTGACTGCTCTTCCAGAGGACCCAGGGTTCAAATCCTAAAGCCCACATGGCAGATCATAACTGTCTGTATTTCCTGTTTCTATTTAGGGTTCCAGGGGACTCAACACCCATGGCAAAACATCAATGAACACAAAATAAAAAGTAAATAAAAAAGAATGTAAAAACAAAAAAGAAAAACCTATTAGTAAAGGGACTAAGGCTGCAATTATTCCATGTGGATATTGAAAGTATATTATAGTGAACCCTTGTTTTGGCATTTGAGTTTTAAAATACCAGAACTCAAAAAAAAAAAAAAAAAAAAGAAAAGAAAAAAAGTTCACTTGAGCTGTTCTGTTGCAAATACTGAGACATAAAACCATATAGCACTACTAATATTACCAGAGTTTGAAAAGCAAACTCCTCTCCAGGGTGACAGAACACTGTCTTATGAGAAGGGTAGGCAGGAATTTAACTCCACATGTCTGAGTCTCCTGGACTCAGTAGAAACTGCATCCACTGAGGAAAGACCTAAAGTCAGCTAGCTGAGCATCGGGGGGTGGGGGGGTTCAGAGGCAGCACGGAGCCAGGGAGAAACAGTCTAGGGTGGAGGATAGCCAGCAGAGGAATAGCGCTGTGGAGGAAAGTGGAAACAAGTGTTCATTTCTGCTCAGACACCACAGAGCAGGACTCTGGTGGGGCTAATGCAGGACCTTCCTGACCCATGCTGTAAGGATTTTTAGGACTTTGCTAGGACACGGCCTGTTTTGCAAAATACCAGGGGCTGTGCCTGAGTTGCTCCTTGGCATGTCTTCCAAAAACAAAGCTTTTCCCCATTCCAGTTAGACTGACAGGCCTTTAGGTAACAGCCCACTATAAATGTATGAATTAGTCTATAGAAGACAGAAATCAGGAGAGAGTAACTTCAGATTTGTCAAAAGACACCAGTTGGCACCGTCCACTCATGGACTCTCCAAGTCTGTTCCAAACTCCCCTTATATGATGGCTACTGGTCTCAATAACCAGGGCCAGGGGAGAGATACTGCAATGGAGCACACATGTTTTAGCTTGTTCTATCTGACATTATTAGTGACCAGGGTCACTGGTTGGCAGAGTCTGCACTGGAGACAGACATGTTAATTTGCCTAATTTGTTCACAGAGGTAATTAATTACATAACGCCTAATTAGCTAACACTTTCACCTGTCAGAAGCAGTGGTTCATGCCAGACACAATTGGGTGGTCTTCCTAGCTATCCCCTGAAGATAGATGGAGAAATAAGGCATATGTAAAGACAAATGAAGGGCAGGGTGACAGTGAGTGGGCATTAGAGTCTTGATGTTGTCAGTGACTGTTGGGGAAGAACAGCTGTTAAAGTAGCTGGCAGTGGCAAGAGATTTGAGAAGTACAAGTAATTATGTTATAGGAAGAAGCCAAGGTACCAAGTTCCAAGGCAACACCCAAGTCCAGGGTTATTCTGTCTCATAGCTATCATTACCTTTCCTAAGATAACTTTCATAACAGTTCTTAGATAATTTGGGTAAAATTATAAGTGCCAGGTGGGCAGTGGCCATGCCAGGGCTCAGGTTACCTTGGTTATTCCCAACATGCATTTGCCTTCCAATTCTGAAAACTTTGCTGGCTGTTACCATGAACCAAAAGAAGCCAAAAAAGTAAAAAAAAAAAAAAAAAAAAAAAAAAGAAAAGAAAAAATTTGAGCATTTTCAAAAAATGGCCTTTAGAAGAAAGTGGGGGTGACTTACACCTTAAGTTAAGATCCAGGGTACTTGCTTCTTGGCTATAATGTACATTCTTCTTAAAGAGAAATCCACATACATCAGGAAATGCCACGTATCTACTATTTGGCATTTGCAAATATTTTAAGTTCTGATTTGCTTAAAACCCCATAGTACTAATGTTCTTGAACCTGTGATCCATACAGAATCCTATAGGAACCATGAAAGAAAGGGTCATGATGAAGTAGATTTCCTCACTCCTGAATGAATACACCATCAAACAGTGCATTCATATTTCTCTTATTTCTTCCTCCCCTCCTTCCCTCTCTCCTTCTCTCTCTCCTTCGCTTCATCCCTTCTTCTTTCTTTCTGAAGCGAGGATCACTTTATACCCGTGCATGTTATGGAACTCTGTAGATCAGCCTGACATCAAGCTTCCAGCAATTATCCTGTCCTGATTCCTAAGAGCTGGGATTGCAGGTCTTCACAATCACAGCAGGCTACCAATTAATGTATTTAAAAAAAAAAAAAACCATTCTCTTTCCTGAAAATGTTAAGGTATAATTCCTTATTCTACGTGCATTGACACTCAGATACATGGTTTAGTGGACAGTAGAATCAACTTAGTATTTAGTTAAATGAAGAGGCTCTAGGAAAGCAGCTTTGTTTAATCATCAGACCTGTATGAACTCAGAGGGCAAAGTTCCAACAAAGAGGATTTCTGAAGTCCTGACTTTGGATGTTTTCCTAACTCGTAATCACACAGAACAAAAACAAGTTGACAAGTAGTGGGGAAGGATTGGAAAATGAAATATTTGAGAACTGAAAGTTCTCACATGTACTGAACACATTTTTGATGAGGTTGGCATGGAAGCCAAAAGCAGGCTTGTGTTCATATACAGTTGTTTCAAAGCAAATAAGTTGGTATCTCATGCCAGTCCTACGTTGGGACTGAGGTCAGATGTGATGGAAAAGTGCAGTGATCAAATCTGACAAGCTAACCAACCTGGTCAAAGAGAAAGGATGCCACACCTTCCAAAGGAACCTATCTTCTTGAGGGGATGATGCTCGGAGAGCTTGGCTGTCATATAAAAGGCCATCCTGGGATGGTGTTTCAAAATTGATAGAGTGGTTTAAAATGCAAAAGGCAGATTTTAGAAGAAAACTTCAGAAGGAAACATAGTTTGAAGGGAAGGTGTTCATCTAACTTGGAGCTGTGTGGCTGTGATTGGATCTGTAATTCAACAGCAGGCCCCAATAGTGCTTTTCCCCGCAATACCTGTGCACCACAGAGTATGGCTTCCATTTTACCTGCTTCTAATAAATCCATGAGACCAGATAAGAATACATATGAGGGGTGAGTAATATTGGTCTTTTCTTGTTTTGGTCAGATGAGTGTCCCTTGAATTTTATTTAAGTGCTTGTAGGATATATCCCCTGAGTTTCTACATCTTTTCACATTGGACATTAAATAATTAGAATACTGTCCATGATACAAATCCATATTAAAGCACTGCAAATTTTTCTTCTTTGATTCTTGTGGAGTTGGTGAGTTGGTTCATGTGAGAACACAGAGCAGAGGCTGGTAGGATGGCTTAGTGGATAACAGTCCCTGTTGAGCAAGCCTGGCCACCTGAGTTCACTCCCAGAACCCAAGCGATAAAGGAAGAAGAGAAAGGACTCCATGAAGTTGTCCTCTGACCTCCACATGTGCCTCCTGGCATGTCCACCTTCACATAATTTTATAAAAGAGTACAATAAATAATACACATAGTAATAACATGTAAAAAAAGAAAGTGGATCAAAAGTACACACAAAAAAACCATGAGAAGTTTAACCAACCCACAGGAGCAGATAAATTCAAAGAATGGCCTGGAATTCACTATACCCTGAATTCAGAATTTAATTCCAAGACCACAGGGTATACCTTACAAATAATGAAAGAGCCCTGCAGTGCCTGTGGCATTCTAACTCTGTTGAATGTGTCATGGGATAATTTCATATGCTTTGTGATAGACAGACTTGACATAGAATCGACTTCTGAAATACCATGGATGTTATTCATTTCATAGGTAGGCATAAATCTGCCCAAGCTGCCTGCCAATTAAACTCTAATTTCTGCCTCAGGTTAACAGAACATAATAGAGCATTAGTCTTCATGACGCTGAAAGAATTTTTGTAAGTTCCCTCTGATTTGCTCAGAACTGTAGGAAATGTCTTGTTGTGATGTCAGCCTACAGATAGCACTCCACTCCCAGGCTCAAATAGACCTCTCTTGCCACTTTCATTCCTTCAGAGTAGCCAACGGTAGAGAAATATGGAGATGACGACAAAGGAAAACAGAGAACCTCCCAGTTAGCACTTTTATTTGGTGACCAATATTTAGAGCGTGAATTAGGAAAAAGTGAAGTTAGGCTTGCTTTAAAACATGTTTTGAGGAGGAAACAGTATGTGGGAGTCTAGTTAGTATTAGCTACACAGATTTTAGAAAGAGTAAAGCATTGGAAGAGACAGCTTCATACAAGTTTGAATTTGGCATGAAGTCTCAGGCAAGCCTTTCCTTAGTTCTTTTAAAGACAATCATTTATTTGCTTTTAGTTGAAAGTGATAATTGACCTATTTGTGGGTTCAATGTGTTGGTGTGCCTTTGTGTGTTTGCTTGTTCAGTTGGCTTGCAGTGTTAGGGACTGAGCCCAAGGCCTTATGCCTACTAGATAAGTACCCTATCACTGTCCTGTATCCTCAGCCCAGTGAAAGGTTTTGACCTATACATGTGTTGTAGAAAATTCTATTGATCTATCTAATATATCCATCACCTCACCAATTTCCCATTGTTTGGGAGTAAGAATGTTCAAAATCTATTTTGCTGCAATTTTGAAATCTATGTGTATTCCCTGTGGTTACCAGGCAAGAGAGTATAGATCACTAAGCTTCTTCTTTCAATGTATGTGTGTCTGTTTTCCCTTTTACCATCTTTTTCCATACCTCCCTAGTCCCGGCCTTTGATAGCCACCACTTTTCTCTCTGTTTCAGTGAGATGAACAGTTTTAGAGTCCACGTAAGAGAGAGGTGGCACAGTGTTTGTCTTTCTGGGCTGGTGCTATGCTTAGCATGCTTCCATGTCGCAAATGACAGACAGGATGTTCTTCTGTATGAAAGCTGAGAGGTCAGTGAGATGGTTCAGTGGGTAAATAAGCACTTGGCACCAAGCCTGATGACCTGAGTTGGGTGCCTATGTCCCACATCATGGAAAGAGAGAAAGGACAAGTTGTCCCTAGATTTTCTACATACATATTCTGTTGTGTGTGCACATTCACACTCACACCCACAAATAAAATAATTGTAATAAAATTTGAATATTATTCCATGTAAGTATATTTATAATATATATAAATATTAATTAACTATGTATGTCAATGTTAGAAATGGGGCTATAATAAACATGGGAGTACAGATATCACTCTAACACACCAATCTCAGTTCTTTTGCATACATAAAAAAGTGAAAATTCTGTATTATGTGATAGTTCTATTTCAGCTTTTTGCCCCCATAGTATTTTCCCACACTAGCCATATTAATCTACACATCCACAAATAGAATACAAAGTTTCTTTTGCCTCTAGAGCTTGTCAACATCTGTTATCGTGGACTTTGATAATAATTCTAATGGGTGTGAAGAGATACTGAATTGCTTTTAATTTTCATTTGCCTAATAATTAGACATTGAAAATATTAAAATATACTCGTTGGCCATTTGAATCTTTTGAGAATTGTTGGTGGTTGTTTTTTACTCTTTACTCATTTGACTCTTTGCTTTTTTTGGGGGGGATCTACCACCCAGTTCAAATTATTAAATAACACACACAGAGGCTTATTCTTACTTATAAATGCCAAGCCTTACCTTTGTTTCTAGCTAGCTTTTCTTAACTTAAATTATCCCTTCTATCTTTTGCCTCTGAGTTTTTGTTTTTCTCTCTTTCTGTGTACTTTTCCTTTCCTTCTTATTCTGTGTTTGGCTGTGTGGCTGGGAGGTTCGCCCCTTCTTTTATGGCTCCTTGTTCTTCTTCCAAATTTTCTCCTTCTTCCCGCCTGCTACCCCTGTCTATCTTTCCCTCTGCCTTGTTAATGGCCATTCAGCTCTTTATTAGACCAATTAGGTGTTTTAGACAGGCAAAGTAACACAACTTTACAGAGCTTAACAAATACAACATAAAAGAATGAAACATATCTTTGCAGCATTAAACAAATATTCCACAGCATAAACAAATGTAACACACCTCAAAATAATATTCCACAACAGAGACTGTCTGTCCAAATCTTCGAACTATGCTATTACTTCTTTGCTATTGAGTCATTAACCTCAGATAATGGGCTCCTGTCAGAGGTATAGTTTGCAAATACTTTCTCCCAGCCCATGGGTTGTCTCTTTACCCTATGGCTGTTTCCTTTGCTATGCAGGAGGTTTTTAGTTAGGTACAATTCCATGTGTTTGTTTGTTTGCTTGCTTTTTCTTGTGGAGTACTATATGAGTGACCACTTTCCAAACAAATGCATTGAAGTTTTTCTCTTGAAACAGCTTCAGGTGCAGCTGCTGTGAGTTGACATTTGGACATGGTGCAAAGATCAGGTTCAGTTTCATTCTTTTGCAGGTGGAGATCACGTTTTCTCAACACCATTTATTGAGAACCTTTTCATTTCTTCACTGTGTGCTTGGCAGCTTTGTCAAATACCAACTGCCCATTAATAACTGGGTCTATTTCTGTATCTACCATTTTATTTCCTTAACTGATGTGCCATTGTCACACTGTTTTGATTGCAATCACTTGTGGGGGTTTGTTTGCTTCTTTATTTTTAGATAGTGTTCCCCTGTTTGGCACTGGCTGGTTTGAAACCTTCTGCATGGCCTAAGCTGGCCTTGAACTTAGGATCATTCTGTCTCAGCTTTTCTAATGAGCAACCAGACATCAAGAAAATTAAAGCGTATCTCCCAAGTGCATTAAGGGCAGTGGTCCTTAGTCGTCCTAAAGCCGTGACCCTTTATTACAGTTCCACATGTTGTGGTGATCCCCAACCATAAAATCATTTCATTGCTACTTCAGAACTGTAATTTTGCCTCTGTTATGGATCATAATGTAGATCTGATATGCAACATGTGGGGGGTCATGACCCACAAGTTGAGAACCACTGGTTAAGGGACTATTATAACAAATACCATACAACAGAATGTAATTAATGACTATGCTTGCTTGAGACTTTCTTCCTAAACACAAAAAAGGTAGAGATCAGTCATTTTAGAAGCTCCAAGACCAGATGTCCTTTACCACTTGAATCAGAAATGCTGAGAAGGGACTAAGGTATCAGTACTCTTTAAAGTCTGTGTCAAGGACTGTAATGTCTCCACCTTTGTTATTTTAAAGACACTAAGACACACACATGCACAAACAAAAACCCAAACACCTACTAGGTGATAAATTTGGTGAACTTGCAGGTTATAAACTCAGCAAATGAAGATTAGCATTTTTCTATATACTAACAAGAAATCCCTGGAAATCCCAACTAAATATTGTATACTGGGAAGATCTGTATACTGAAAATCAAAATACCGATGAGATGAAACAAATTCAAGACAACAAAGAAGATGAAAATGGGTGAATGGATATCTCATGTTTGTGGACAGGGAGACTTGTTACTGGTGAAATGTCTATACTAGACAGAGTGGCCGACAGATTCAATATAATTCCACTCAAGATTCTAATGCACTTCTTCAGAGAAATAGAACACCCCTAAAATTTGTATAGAACCAGGAAAGACTCAAATGGCCAAAAAGGCTTCTTTGGTTGTCTTCCAAGTGCTTTTCCATGGCCCAGGAGAAAAGGATCTGCCAATACCAGACTCCAGGAGGCTTTAAAATCCCCCCAGTGGTTCTGATAAGCACTTAAAGAGTCACTGGAGATGAATGAGTGTGTTTCTTAGTGCTATGGTTTGTTGACACGGTAGGAAATCCAAAGGGAAAAAAAATCTCATGGTCATGAAATAAGCTTTGGCAGAATGAAATAAAAAGTAAAATTAAATTTGGAAGAGAAAGTGAGTGGCAGTGCTTCTTGAATTCTAGTGTGCACATGAATACTAGGGGTTATTAACATGCAGATTTTGAGTCAATGGTTTGCCTTTCTAAAAGGCTTCCTGAGCCAGGCTGTGATGCCCCCCCAATCTTCACTCAGTACCCTGTGCATAAGGTGGTTGGAGCAGCAGGGTGGGAGGGAGTGGAGAAGGGAGGTCAACTTGTTCCTGCCAGCTTCAGCTCCTCCTAGCTGCAACAAGATTCTGATGCAGGAGTTTGTTCTGAAGTGACAGTTCAGCAACATCATGTAGTAACCCTCTCTCTCTCTCTCTCTCTCTCTCTCTCTCTCTCTCTCTCTCTCTCTCTCTCTCTCTCTCTCAAACAAGGCATGACTCACAAACTAAATGAGAACCCGTGACTTCTAATGTCTTTAAGGAGGAAAAAACCCAATAGTATTTTGTTTCACGTTTTGAACAGTTAAATTTAAGTTAACAAATAGGATTTGTTAAGTCTTAGAGATGAAAGAAAGATGCACTAGACAGTTTGTATCAAGAAATTCATGATCTTTCTGAGGAGACAGAAAATTAACTCCATTTTAACAGCATTAGCACAAAATAGATGTGTTAGGAACACAGTGAGGGGAAAGACATTGATTAGGGATAAAGACTGCTTAGAAAACTCTCCTGGAAGATGTGTTCAAGCTGGCCCAAAGGAATGAATAGGAGTTTGATAAGTGAATGGAAAGGGGAAAGAACAGTTCAAAAGCAAAGGCTTCCAGCAGGTGCCCTCACCATTGGCAGAACATTAGTTGGCAAAATTAAAAAAGAAACCCTTTCTGAGCAGCCAATTAATTTTGGCCCAGTCACAAGCATTTTCCCCTTGGTGGTTTTAAAGCACAGCTTGGATCAGATTAGATGTGTGAGGTCATCAGGCTTTGCAGAGATGGTTTAAAGTGTTTAGAGGACTGCAGGAGGATTCTTCGTAAGACGTCTTGATCCCCTACAGCATGGGACAGATACTTCGGTATCACTGAAGGAGTACATTATGATAAAGTAAATGAAGGCCATAAGGAATGGGCTTTGTAAGTATAGAGTGAGCCTCAATTATCTCCTATCTGCAGGGGCAGCTCACTGCCTTGTGTTGCATTGATTTACCAACTGAGACAGGAAAGACTGGTGAGCCAGCTAGTGATGGGGGTTGTTGGGTCAGTGGCCTTAGGTAGAAAGGAAGTCATATGTTCAGCAGGGTTGGTGGGGTTCTCAAAGGCAAAGATACTCAGAGTGTTTCCATAGACCAGTGTCATGAAGACGTGTGCACACACAGGGAAAAAAAGGGGTGGGCTGGGGGGGGGGAGAGAAAGAGAGAGAACTAAACATGCATTTTTGAAAGAAGATCCATCCAGGCAATTCTTCATGGTTACTTGTGTGAAATGCTGGCATATGAAAGAGGCCACAGGATTCATAAATTGTTTACCTAAGTTTGTCCACACACACATACACACCAGAAAAGTTGAGAAGGAAGCTAAGAAGTGCACAGAGATGGAGATGCGATGCTGAGAGGTGTATCCTCATTGGAGCAAGTGGGACTACTACAGAAGCAGACCTTGCTGCCAGGGCTCTTGCATAACTAGGATGGGTGCTGTGTTCATGCCTTGAGTGGGACCTTGGCTCCAGAATGCGAGGGAAAGCGAGGAGCTGGAACATCCTGGGTTATGGAGTGATGGGTTGATACTAAGCAAGGCGTCTAGGTTTCCCACCATTCTTCCTTGTCTGGGGCAAGTTTGTCTTTCCATTGCATACCTCTAGCATGCTCTTCTGGTGCCAAGGGGAGAATGCTACTGGACATTTTCTACACTAAAGAGCCTTTCTTAAAAATAAATCATGTTTTTGTTTATTTTTTTAGACATGGTTTCACTATGTAGACCTGACTAGCTTGTGGCTCACCATATAGATCAAGCTAGCCTCAAATTCACAGATAACATCCTGCCTCTGCCTTCAGAGAGCTGGGATTAAATGTTTGCACCACTGTGCTTGGCTAGAGGGTTCATCTTCTCTCACTTTCTGTTTCTACATTTCGTGTTTCTCATAATAACAGATTTGGATTTTTTACGTGTTTATTGAGATTAGCTCTTAAACCCTGTTACCCTCACCTTCCTCAAGCCCTTAGCTATTCCTCCTTAGGTTTCATCTTGAGCATTTATTTTCTTGGTGAGTTAACTTTTGTTTCTCCAACCTCTCTGTGGTCTGACACTAATACCATCTGAGCTCAGTGGCTTCTTGCTCATTCTTGCTCAATGGGAAGAGTATCGACTCCATACAGACATTGATAGAATGTATCCCAGAGCCAAGGAGTGCAAGCAGATGAGTCACTTTTCCATATTCCCTGGGAACAAACTCAGCTATATGACATTATCTCATGGGGGAGGAGGTTAAGCCTAGCAGTGTACACCAAAGGAAAAAGAATTGGAGGGTCACAAACACATAGCACTTGAGGCCACACTCTGTCTTTTCTGGCTGATCTCAATAAAGCCTCAAAATATTGCAAGTGCAATGATGAGGACTACTTATTCTATCCCTTCACATAAGGCTTTTTATAAGTGCTCTCTGTGTGTCTCTCGGTCTCTTTGCCTATCTCTCTGCCTCTGTCTCTCTGCCTCTGTCTCTCTGTATCTGTCTCTCTGTCTCTGTCTCTCTGTCTATCTCTCTTACTCACTCTCTCTCTTTCTCTCTCTCTGGGGGATGCTGGGTCTCATGCATGAAGGTTAAGTACTTTGTGACTGCACATCCCAGTGCCTTATAATTATGAAATTCAGGGCTCACAAACTTGCCAAGTGGCAGTTTTCACCATTCTAACTTCACAGCTGAGGGAACGGAAGGACAAAGTTAGTTTGCTTGCACAATAAGTGTATGTCCAGTTGACTTGGCATTAGAACAAACGTGGTCTGAGATCCATGTCCCTATATTATGCAGCCTCATAGAAAGAGGATGATAATTAGGGGCATAGTGAACAGAGTAGAGGTGCTGGTAGATTTCCTTGTTACATGGGAGTGTTCAACTTCTAAAAGCCTCAGTATCTTCTTTTGTAAGTTGGGTTATTAATGTTACTCATCTTGTAAGTGGATTTTCTGTCTGCCAGCCAGCTCCTAAATCATGACACAGAGACTTACTATTAATTATTAAAGCTCAGCTGATAGCTTAGGCTTGATTCTAACTAGTAACTATAAAACAAATATTAGCCATAGTATACCAGATTTAATGGAGAGGTTTGTGTGCAGTCGTGTTAGTAATGATCACAGGTATAGCCTGTTAATTCTGTCTCAGGTATGCTTTCTCTCCAAATGTCTTGACATATTCTTTTTACGTGTATGTGTTTTTTTTCTCCAGAAAAAGGTCTGTGTATGTAAAGAATCCTTACCTGGATGCTATGGATGAAGACATTCTTTACCACTTGGATTTAGGAACCAAAACACACAACCTTCCAGCAATGTTTGGAGATGTAAAGGTAAAAATATTTTGAATGTCAGGAAAATGACTGTATTTCCTTTGTCATTTTTTCCTTCTTATTTCTCCCCAAAAACAAGCTTCACAACCTTGCCTAGAAACATGTCAGAGGTCCCGCGAGCACAGGAATCAACTCTAATTTAGAATGGCAGCATCATGAACAATCAATTTTCTCCCCAACAAGACATAGAGATTTCCAAACTAAATCCAATGCAAGCATGATTACTTGGCCGTTCCGTTCCCTAGAGATAAATATAATTTTATTGACAATGCTGTTGGGTGTTCAGAATTCATTATGTCTTAACAGATTCAGGTCACAACTTAACATCTACATTTATTTGCCGAACCTCGCTAATTCTGACCTTATTAACTCATGAAAGAATTCAAGACTAACAATGCTCTATTATTCTCTTCTTGAAAATGACCATTGTCCATATTTTGTATCATTAGGATTTTCATTATCTCTTAAGAAATATTTCATGAGAAAGTTGTTTATAGGATAATAATGGGAGAATCATATTACTATGTTACTTATTTTTATCTTATACATAAGTTGTAAAAGCAATTCTTGCTCCTTATTTAAAATTAGGAAAACATAGAAAAGAACATTCTGCTTTTAAAAATATACCTTATAGTCCTACTTCCTAGACCTGGACACCATCTGTCCACTTTCTTTTCTTCCATTTCATTTATTTATTCCTTCACCTTTTTATTGGCATATATTTACTGTACATGGAAAAGACAATAAGGACACTTTCTTACAAACACATAATTTGCTTTGAGCATATCAACTTCACACTGCCTCTTCCATTCCTTTTTAATGAAAAAGCTGTTTAAATGTTTACAATGAAACTGAAGGCGTAGGCTGGTGTAGCAGTGAAAGCCTGTACTCCCAGAATTTGGAAGGTTGGGTCAGGAAGACGAGAAGTTCACACTCAAGGTCATCTTTGGTTGCACAGCAAGTTTGTGGCCAGCCTGGGACAAATGGGACTCTATCTTCAAGAAAAGGCAAAACAGTTGTTATGATGCAACTCTCCACCCTACATCCTTTTGTTTAACATTATGTCATTACTATTTTCCCACATATTCAATTTTGTTGGAAATCCATTGTCTGTGGGGTCAAGAGGTGTGTCGTAAATTATATATACTATCTCTAACCTTTATAGGAAGTGCTTCCCATTAGAAACAGGACTGAGGTGGATGTTATTTCTTTGTAAGAATTTTTCACATGTAGGTCTATTAGTTTAGAATGATTCGCAGATATGGTCAAAGGGAATGTACACACAGAAGTTAGAAGTTAAAGTTACTCCTGTTTGGCAGTGCTGGTACCAGACCAGATTTTTCGAAGTCCAGTTCCCAGGTTCCCAGGGATTTTATTCGTTGTACCAGGTGGATTCTGAGTTACAGGACATCACAATTCTCCAAAATTTAAATGGAGAGGAATGTGAAAAAGAGGATAAAGAGGGTGAGTTTAGGTAGAAGAAGAAAGGAAGGCGGAAGAAGGCGGGAAACAAGTACATCTAGGAGGCCCCTTGTCCATGTCAGCAGGCTCCTCCCTCCATCTCTGAAGGGGCATGTGAGTGTGGGCGGGTTTCCAGGCAGCAGCACAGCCTGTGTTCCCACTCCTCTCCAGACTGCAGTGCCCTGCCCTTGTGCAGCCAGCTCCTTTCTCTGCCATATGTGTTTGATGTAACCTCTGTCACTTCTACTGAGTTTGATATTGAGGCTCCAGGAATCTTTGAACAAGTCAGCTTTGGTACTCATTAACTGGATTGTACTGAGTTCAAATGTTAGGTGTGAGGTTCATGCCTCACAGTGATTTCCCCAAGACCTTTATTTATGGATGGCTGTTTGGAACAGAGGGTTGCCATAACTAACAAATGAAGGCGCACTGTATTTAATACATTACCAAGATAGATGTTTTGATACACAGTGACCTTGTGTGTGTATGTGTATGTGTGGTGTGTGTGTGTGTGTGTGTGTGTGTGTGTGTGTGTGTGTGTATGTGTATGTGTGTGTGTGTGTGTGTGTGTGTGTGTGTGTGTGTGTGGTGGTGGTGGTGGTGGTGGTGTGTGTGTGTGTGTGTGTGTGTGTGTGTGTGTGTGTGTGTGGTGTGTGGTGGTGGTGGTGGTGCTGGTGGTGTGTGTGTGTGTGTGTGTGTGTGTGTGTGTGTGTGTGTGTGTGTGTCCCCTACCATCCATGGACTGCCTTCTTTGTGTATGATCCCACCTAGTCCCCACAATGAAGACCCTTCCTTTCTTCTACCTATGTGCCTGTAATTAAAGCACATTGGATGTGTAGGCAGGAGTGTCAGGAGTTGAAGTCTGGCTTTGGTTACATTAGAAACTAGATATTCCATATACAAAGGAGGATACCCTAGGGGCCAATATATATGTGGTGCTAAAACACACCTGTGCATTTGAGACCAGCATGGTCCACGGAGTAAGTTCCTCGACATCTAGGGCTATCACACAAAGAAACCCTGTTTCAGAAAACAAACAAGCAAAAACAAAAGATACAGGTTATTTTATCTATTTGTGGGGGGCACAACATAGCCAGCAAGTGAAAATACTGAGTTTAAGCCCAGGTTTCCCTGATGAAACAGTTTCTGGTTCTTCCAATATATTTTTTTAGCACTGAACTTTTGCCACACTCTGTTTCTCAGAACTGTTTAGCTGCCCCCACCCACCAATACAGGTAGTTGGGTAACAGACATGCTGAATTTCAAATGTTTTAGAGAGCAGCCCCGTTTTGATTTAGGATCAGAATGGAACCAAAATGTTGGGGGCAGAAGATAGCATCATCATCTGTCTTGTTATAGATTCCGCCTCAGAAATGTACCTTCATTCCAGCACTCTTGTCTCAGAGTAAGAACATTGTAGGTTTGAATTCTTGACTCCGTTAAGTCTCAGGTCAGCAATTCTGACTACAAAGTAAGGGCATAATTCACCAATACCTAAAAATTGAACTGTATTCCAAAAAAAGATGGTGATAGTTATTATCAATAGTAACTTCAAAGGGAGAGGAGATGGCAGGGCATACTATTTGAATATGAAAGAGCTAGGTATGGTGGTGCATGCCTTCAATCAAAGTCCATGGGAGATGTAGGCATGAGGGTCAGGAGTTCAAGCCTAGCCTTGTCTACGTAGTAAGTCCAAAGCCAACCTGGATTACGTGGGATCCTGTCTTAAACAAACAAATAAATAGAAAGAAAATGAAAATGCAAATCTAAACAACTCTGACAGTCACCCTTATTCTTTTGTCTCTTTCCTATATGTTAAAGGACTTTCCTACATGGTACAACATAGTCTCACTGGCGTAACAATGTAAGTTTATCTTTAATTCATAACAAGCATAAAGCAGGTGTACCTGGCTGATGACTGGCCAGGTGGAGGGGAGTTAGGAGACCTCCATCCTGCAGACAGCAGAAGTTAGGTACATTATATCCATCCTTCTTGTTGGATGGGGGTGGGGTGCATCTGTGCAGGAGGCTGGAAGTGGACCATTTCACTTCTGCTCATATTCTAGTGTCGGGAACTTGGGCATGTGGCCTTTTCCCTGGAAAATCAACATCGACTGTGAACCCAGATAGAGGAGTCTTGGCATGTAACTCGCCAGTCTCTGCCATAGTCACTGGAGATAGAAACTATTGAAAAACTTGGTAGAGGTGTCAGAAAGATGCTTTTCAAATTCAATATCCAATTATATATGTATCATGTCTTTAACAGGTATCTCGTATAAAATTAGTAACTGGTACCCTCTGACTTATCCAAGCATTTTAAATTTAATTTTGAGATTATAGTTTAATTACATTTCTCTCTTTCTTTCCCTCTCTCCAAACTCTCCCATATACCACCCCACTCTTCTCCAAATTCGTGGCCTCCTCTTTTCATTAATTGATATTGCATGCATGTATGCATATGTATGTACATATACATTCTTAAATATTATCTGGTTCCATTCATAGAATGTTGCTGGTATGCATATTTTCAGGGCTGATTATTTGGCACTGGGAAACCATTTGGTACTCTTCCCTGGGGAAAAACACCTCTCTGGCTACCAATCTTCCTCATTTTCCTATTGTTCCTTGTGTTGGATTGAGGCCTCATGGGCTTTTCTCTGTCTACTTTTTCCCCCCTTTGGTGTTTTCCTTGTCCACCTCATGTCTGTGTAGTCATGTCGGTGAGACTTTATGAGTACAGCTTCTAATGCTACTAGGAGACACAGTCTCTCAGCAAACTCTCTGGCTCTCTGGCTGGTACGATGTTTCCACCACCCATTCCACAAAGTTCCCTGAGCCTCAGATGTAGGATTTTTTCAGATGTATTCACTGTGGCTGGGCCCCACAACTCTGCATTTTGGTGGGTGTGATTCTCTGTAGTGTTCCCCACATGTTGCGAAGAGAAGTTTGTTTTTGTTTGTTTGTTTGTTTTGATGAGGGGCAAAAACTACATTTATCTGTGGCTATAAGGACATATGTTTGTAGATTGTTATCAGGGATTATGCTGGTTTAGTAAATTAATGATTGCAGATTCTCCTCCAGTAATCATGACTTTCCTAGCTCTGAATAGTTAGCTAGGTTTCCAGTGCAAATGTCTTCACTCTTGCTAAGTGGGTCTCAAGTCCAATTACAGAGCTGTTGGTCACTGCCAAGACATGTGTGCCACTCCTGCACCCTTAAGGTTACCATGTCATACTGGTCATTGCTGTGGTTCACAGGTTTCATAGCAAGGTAGGATTGTTGGTTGCTCCCTTTTTTAAAGAAGTCTGCATGGTGCCATCTGGTACTATAAAAGCTCATCTTTAGGTAGGGGTCATTCAGATCCATTCCAGCTCAGGAGGCTCTGGGCCTTGCTTCTGAAACACATGGTGTCTTGAGAATTTTAAGTTATATGGAAAAGCATTGCTTCTTAAGACTTTGTAGTATGCATTCAAAATGTTTATAGTCCTTCTTAATGTACAAGATACATAAATTGCATTTATGCTTTAAATGAATGCATCATAGCAGAAATTATTTAAGCTACTGGAGACATCCAAAAGTAAGCTTGTTCTGGAAATTATTAGGCAAAGTCCTGAACATACTTTTATAATGCTTCTTATTCCTGCCCAATGTATTTCTACCTTCTTTGATAAATCCTGGACAAAGTTCATTTTGTTTGGAAAATAAATCGCAGTCAATGACCCTGGAGGCCGACATTGGCTGGTGGTCTTCAGAGGGATGTTACTCTCATTAAAGCACCCAGACTGGCAATAGTGTCTGAAGGTGATGGTTGGTGAGTCTGATTTAGGAGTAAGCATCAGGAACTGGTCTGTTTCTGTCCATGTCCATCATCTTTATGCCTCCAGAAATATGCAGAAATTCCTGTTGATTACGGCAATATCTACAGTTCAAAGCAGAACATGGACCACAAACTATTGTAACATCTGTTTTGGTTTTATAGTCAATCCAAATTGTTGTAATTTGGATGTACTAGTACCACACACTGACATTATTTTCAAACTACTGTATTTTGTATATAAAAGGGGGCCTCTTTGTTCTTAGATTTGACTTACTCACAGCAAGAAAGTGCTTAACTACTCATAGCAACCAAGGAGGAAAGTCAATGAATAATCAATAGTGACCGAAGCTCGCCTTAAATAATAGCTCTAGCCTGGCTCTCTTGACTCTAGCCTTGGTGCTTGACTCCCATGGTTCATTTCTACCTTAAGGTCCTGTCAGAAAAACTCCTAGGACATTCCAGAAAAGACAACAGTGAGGGTAGACAGGCATGCAGAGTGCCCAGACAAAAAGAGTAAGTCTGTCCTATGATAGAGAATGACTGTCTGCTACCCAGGAATTATCGTTAAGTGGAAACAGGATGCAGCATGTGATCAGACCACCCACCACTTCTGTTATCTTTCTCACCAGGGTACCCACTCTACAACCTCAGGAAGTCTTAAGACATCCCTGTGAAGTTCCTTGCTAGCCTTCCTTGGATCCTCTGCCCAGTGTCGCCCACATCAGTCAGGCACCACTAAATGTCAAACTTGATTCAGCTTCATTTCTACTGAATTCTGCAATAGAGAGATGTGAGCTCAAAAGGCAGCCAGGGCAGTGTTACCTGATATAAAAAGACAGCATTTATGATCACTGAGAAGGTTGCCTGCATCCATGCATGCTCATTTTTTCATATTGAATCTCACTTAATCCTGATTAAACCTGAGAGCACTGAAGATGATGGTTTGGGGGAATATAAAGGTCTCATGTACCACTGAGCAAGTTACTTAATCAGTGATGGGTTTGCCCTTTACATTCAAATGGTGGCTTTCCAGTATTCCTTGGCATTTGCTTTCTGGGCTTCACTCCATACACCAAACTAAATATGACACACTGCATATATCACACCTCTTACACCATGCAACATACATGACATATACCACACCTCTTACACCATACTACATACACTACATCATATATACCACACTATGCATACACCATACCTCTTACACCACACTGCATACCCACACCACACCACGTCTCTTACACTACATTGCCCCACACCACACCGTGTGGCTTTTGTTTCTGAGCAGCTTTCTGGCCTACTACCTTCTGTGTGTTCTGCTTCCTCCTTGCTTCAAACGCTTTGCTTGTCCTCGTTTCTGACCCCTGACTGGTGCTCACCTGGTTCCTGCTCATGTAGGCCAGCAACAGGCCACTCTGTTCCCCTCCCTCTGGCATATTCTCTTCTCCTTGGGGTTGATTTATCCCTAACAAGTTGTGACATCAGCAATTATAATTTTCTTTTGAGACAGGGTTTTACTACGGTGCAGCCCAAATGCACTATGTAGTCAAGGATGTTCTCAAACACACAATTCTCTAATGCTGGTTGTAGGCATGCATTACCATGCCTAACTGCCAATGGTCACCACATTAGATATGACAACCTTTTACAGAAACACCTACCTTAAAGTCAGATAATAAGATAAACACAAAAACAAATGAGTGGAGTAGATGAAATACTGTGGTCAAGGTTTGAACTTACAATAACAAGCCCTGCTCCATGAGTTTTTCTTGGTAAAAAGCAGAAAAGTCTTGAGATGAATCCTGTCAAGCTTGAAGTTATCATAGCGCAGTTAAAGTAAAAGCTTGTTAGAGTGGATAATCAAAAAACGTGCTAAAAACTGATTGCTGTCCCTTTGCTTTCCTCTCAATTACACAACTCTTTGCACTTAGTTACCTGCTTAAAGGCTAATGATGTAAATGAGCCAAATTCTGACCCCAACCAGGACATCTAGACATGCTCAGAAGTACATTAACTGTATGAACAAAATAAAAACAATAGAACCGAATGCTGACCCTTGCTCTTGTAATAGTGAGGCACCTGCTTCTTCTTATTGACAGTTTGTCTGCGTCGGTGGGAGCCCCAACAGAATGAAAGCATTTGCACAGTTTATGCATAAGGAACTCCACCTGGAAGGAGATGGAGAAGACATTGAAGACATCTGTGCAGGGACAGACTGATATTTCATGTTCAAAGCAGGCCCTGTGCTCTCCATCAGTGTGAGTATGGGAAAGCTGCAGGCAAGCTACCTTTTGCAGGCTGGACCCCAAACTGGGCTGCCTTGCTTTCTTACACAAGGCATGCAACAGAAGAGATTGTTGCAACTGGAAAACGTTTCCAAGGCAGGGCAGAGTATGCAGGATCTCCACCTGCCTTTTCACTTACTTTTGAACTATTTGAGGAAGGACAACAGTCTTCAAGGCCCACCTATCTTTCTATTCTTAACTGATTAACATGCTTCCCTCACCAGCCATTTTCTTTCTCTGTCCTTTATCCAGCTTTAGGATCATTGAGCTTTTTGTAGAGGCCAATTCTCAGTATCGTTAGAATTTAACATGAGTAAGGTTGCTAAGAATTTTCAAGTGCCTTCCCATGGAGCTCTTGTGACATTCTCGCCGCTCTTTAGAGCCCCATAGCTGTTTTGGACACAGTCTGTCTAAAGATGAATTGAAAGCAGAATGCTTCCCTGAACAGTTCCCATCAGCGACAAGCATTCAGAAGGGTATCTGTATATAGTCACCCGCTCTGCCTGTCTCAGCCCTCCGAACATGGCTGCGTTCTGCAGCAAACCTCCAAGTCTGTCCTGTATTTGGATATGGTAGTCGGCTTAAGGGGCACACGTTGGGGACAGTGAGTAAGATCTACATAGATGTGGCAATTCTGAAGACCTCAATTGTAAATGTCCTCTATCTCAGGAGGCAGTCATGAGTCATTGATCCCTGAAATTACTCAGATTACTCAGTGGTGGAATGTAATGTGAGCTAGGAACATCGGGTAACAAAAGAAAGCATATATAATACCACTGTGGTGATGAAGTTAGGCCAAGAGTGCCTGAAATCTGCTTTGGCTTCTAATGGCAGAATCCATTCATTTATAAATGTGTTCATTCAATAAAAAATTATAGACTGTTTGAAACTAAATATTTCCTGATGTTGTCTTATTAATTTTTCAGTTAAAAATCATTTGAATTATAATTATTTGTTCTATTTTGCACAGTAAATGGAGAAAGAAAAAAAAAGTAAAATTTATTTAAAAAGTGAAACTATTCTAAATGATTAGAAAACCTTCATCTTAAGGCAGAGCCAGAGGTAACCTGGTGTTCTATCAGGGAACATGACCCAAATGGTTAAGGCTAGCCACTTAAAATACTAGGTAGGCATGGGGTTCCCAGTAGAGACCTTTTGTGAATCTTTAGTAGCTGCTACAGGAGAAAAAGAGAGAGAGAGAGACACACACACACAGAGAGAGACAGAGACACAGAGAATTTTAAGAGAAACGAGAATCTATTTATAATTTTGTCATCATACTGGAAAGTAAGTGCTGATCCTAAAGTTAACAAATGGCTGATTTAGAAGAAACCTAAGAGATGAAATATAGCTCATCTTCGAATTTATAGTTGAAGCAAATGTGTGTTTATCAATTCATTGTAAAGCCAGCACCAAGGCCCCAAACTAGTTAATCTTGAACACACAAATCAATACAGATTTGATTCCTGGATTCAGGAGGTTCACAAAGCTTTCAAAAATCAGGGCTTATTGAATGGAGGAGGAATGGTGACCCCAGAGGCCCCTCGGTTTCTACAGTTTAATATTCTTGATAATGGGAAGGGGAGGGAGCTCAGGTTCACATCATGACCAGAGCTCTAGGGGTTTCCAAAGTCTCTGTGGCCATGGATCAATATCCTTCTACCATGTTAGAAGTGAAGCAGCCACTACTAAAACTCAACTCTAGTTTCTACAAGTTACAGCATGGAAAAGCTTTCTGAAGCTTTGTTAGACGTAACAGAAAGGCCAGAAATGCCTAAATCCTCTAGCCTGTGTTGATTGACCCCCAGACTTGTGACTGTAATTGTTTTGACATAAATGCTAAATTAAACCAGGCTGAGGTCCCGATCTATGGAGATTCACATATTCAGCATAAGTTTCAAACTCTTGAGTGGGAATTGAAGCTGCATTTGTCCCTTAGAGTCTTTCTGAACTCACATGGAATTGAGAGCAAACAATCGAGGCTGCATTTGAACAGCAAAGTACACCTCTCTTTCACTCACTAGGGGGAAGTAAGACTGCTGAAATGGCAGCCAAAATTGTGTTTCCTCAATTGCATGTCAATTGTGTATGGGGGGAGGCACCCTCCTCACATAAGTTCATTGAAAAGAGCCTCACAGGGAGACTAGAGCTGACACAGCCCTGGTACACCTGCACTCTGCCATCCCACCTCTGTTCTTGCCAGTGAGGGGCTCAGTTTAACTGGCAGTGAGATGCCTCTCTCTAGTCCTCACAGATGGACACATCCATCAGCATGCCATGCAAGCATCACTTAGAGATGACTTATGTTTTCTTAAGCATGGGCACAGTCTTAATGATTATGTAAATTTATACAAGGGCTGTTAACTTGTAAAGAAGAAAAAAATACATCCTGTTCACTTATGCGTGTGTGAGATGTGTAATGACTCTCTCCTCTCTCAACAGCATGGGATGGGCATCCCTTCCATTTCTATTATGCTCCACGAACTCATCAAATTACTCTACCATGCACGCTGCTGTGATGTTACCATCATCAGAATCGGAACATCAGGGGGAATGGGTGAGATGGATTGTTTTCTACCATTAAAGCTGAGTGATTCTTCATATATTCCAGTGTTAATCCACAGCACACCAACATATAGTATATAGAGCCCAACAGAATCCAGATGGGTTGCAAAGTACTGGTAGGACTTAAGGATTTAACACCCCCATATCTGTCTCTGTCTCTCTGTCCCTCTCCTGTGTGTGTGTGTGTGTGTGTGTGTGTGTGTGTGTGTGTGTGTGTAATTCCACTTTTGCTCATATAAAGAAGAATTAGTAAAAAGTATGATTTTTATGGTATGTGTTCTAGCTTGTTTTGTTGCTATGATAAAAGCATTTGACCAATATCAACATGGGCAGGACAGGGCTTATATGGTCTACAGTTCACAGTCCATCATTGAGGAAATCCAAAGCAGGAACCTGGAGACACGAACCGAAGCCAAGGCCATGGCGGAATGATAATGGGCCATTCTTAGAGGCCATTCCTCAGTGAGCTTCCCTCTGCCCAGGTGACTTTAGTTTGAATCAAGTTGACAAAAACTTATCAGCTCATGGTAACAGCAGATTTTGAGTGTGAGAAATTTTATGTGACAGGAAGGAGGGTGTTCAGGTAAAGAAACTCGCCTGTATCCACTAAGTATCAGACCTTATAGCACCTAGGAAAATGTTGCTTTTGGCTCTTCTTAGTGGTTACCACTACTCTTTTCTTCCTTGTGCCTTTTACTCAGCTGCATACCAAATGTGGGCTTTTAGGGAAGGTCTGGCACTACCTAAGTTCATCCAAGAGCCTCCTACCTCGCTTCCATTATCCCTTAAGGATCAGATCTTGTCAGGCTATCATTTTACCATGACAGTACATGCAAATGCAAACACACCATTCTGAGTGGAAAAGTTTGGTTGACAGAGTGACAGGACTACATGGTTACAAAATAGGAAGTGAGCTTTTAAAAGACAAATCCCTTAGCATTGCTCAAGTAACCATTTTGGAGTGAGAGGAGATCCCAAAAATCCTCAAAGGACTAGGGGAGGTAGCATGTGTCACAGATGGCTCTCTCTAAGATCAAGCAAGTTAAAAAGGACCACAGCCTTTCTGGAGCTATAATACAAGGACAAAGCCAGTCAAAACCTCTTGTATGTGGACAAAAAAAATTGTAAATGCTCTTCTAAGAGGAAATGGAGAATATATGCAATCAGTGTTGATCAGATAGTCTTCTAGCTCTGGTTTATCCAACAACATCCTAAATAATCAGTTTCAGGAAAAGACATGGATTCCATAATTAAGGCTGCTTGTAATTCTTGGTCTGTGGGATACAATGATTTGCCTTTGGAGCTCACAACTACACATTCTGTTCTCCTGACTGCTGCAATTGCCACTTTATATGACTAAGTCTCCAGCAAGTCGCTCTAGTGACCATCCAAATGATCATGGTCTTGTGTTTCATGATAACATGGTGCAAACAACAACAAGATAGTACCAACAGCATGATGGAGGCCTGTAAACAGAGGCAACTTAACTATTGTACTGATGCAAACAGCTTCACTCAGAGTTGCATCTTCATTACTAATGCTGTAACTAAGATGGCTTCATTTGCTTTGTTTGAAGCAACAATATATTTGAAGATGGAAAACACAGATATTACTTATTCTTTTGCTGACATGATCATTCCTTAACTGAGAAAATACCTTGGTGATGGAAAGATACACAATTAAAAAGCATTTTTGAACAAAAATTCTATAAATGCTCCTTGGATCTATCCACGTGTTAAGACAGTGTGGGGCAAACACATTTTCAACTTCCTTCTCAATGTCTCGAGAGACTCTTTGAAAAAGAAGTTCCTTGTTTGGCTTCCTTAAGATGCCTCTGACCAACCAGAATTGTATCTTCAGGGGCTATTGTGATGTTTAGATTCAACTGTCAACTTGACACAACCTAGCATCCCTTGCAGGGAGTCTCAGAGAGGGATTATCAACCTTGGGTTAGCCTATGGGTATATCTGTTTGGAGAATGTCCCGATTAAATTCATTGATGTGGTATGACCATAGGCAGGGGGACCTGAATTGTGTAAAAGTAGGAAAATGGAGTTGAGCAAGAGCAAGCAAGTACATGTGCATTCAATTTTTCTCTATTCTTGACTGTGGATGCGACTGGCTGCTTCTACTTCCTCCCTTAATTCCCCCATAATGATGGATTATAACCTGCAATTGTAAACCCCATAAACCAGGTCTCCCTTCTTTTGTCTGGGTGTTTTATTACAACAACAAAAATTAAGCTAGAACAGCCACCTTGGGTATCTATCTAGAAATTTAAAGTGTTCTATAGTTAACACTAGTTTGGCATATTGACATTTATACTAAACAGAATGAGTCTGTACTCCATATCCAGGGTTGTTGCAACATTTTCTGTAAAGTTCCAAGTAATAAAAGTTCTGGGCTTGGCAAACTATGCACTTTCTGTTGCTACTTCTTAATGCCACATCATTAAGCTCAGACACAACAAGGACAGTATGTAAATAATGTATGAGCACGTTGCAACAAAGCTTCATTTACTAAGACAGGTGGCAAGTGGACCAGAGTTTGCAGACCTGCGTTGTGCGGCATCTTTACAAAACTCACTGATCATATTTCTACTGAATCCTCATGATGTAATAGGCGTAGCACCAGTCCTGGAGAGAGAGTGTAATTAGCTGACACTGCTATTAAATGGATACAGCTTGCATTCCATTAGAGAACTAGACAAACAAGTGACTGTAAAAAGAGTGATGAGTGTTCGGAGACAAACTACCCAGGGTACCATCTAGATACACCTTCTTCCTCTGGTTTTTCATAGAAATTAGGGTAAACCAAAAGGTGGGCCCTGGAACACCCCAGGATCCTCACTGTAACCTATATATTACTTTTTATGCTTATTTCATTGGGTCTCCCTCTATGGCTCAGACATTTGGAAGGGAGCAACTCCGGATGACAGCTGAGGAGTGCTGGCAGCAGTGAAATGGAAGGGAGTCAGGAGAACAAGAACACATCCAGGCAGGGAGAGGAGGAGTTGACAGAAAATGGCATCTCAGTGGGCCCAGGCCCCTTGAGCAAGCCAGACTTTGCAGCAATGGAAGGTCAGCCAAGAGATCTAATTTGCATGGGGTCAGGGAAAGAAAGGAGGGTATGTGATGAGAATCTGAAGGGAGAGAGGAGAGAGCTGCCAAGAAATTATAGTAATCGAGGAGTCTGCAGGAAGATTAAATATCAAGTACTCACATCTCTTTATGAAAGCTGCTTGCTGGCAGGCTCATTTAGTTTATTCCTGACCTAATTTATTCAATTTTGAGCCTGAAGGCTAGCACTAATTTGCATGTCCAAGAGTCATGTTTGTCTTGAAATCTAAACCCCACCACATTATAAATATGAATCTAGACAGACAGCCAATGAAAATGCCTGTTCTAAAGGTTATTTTATTGCACCCAGAAAAAAAATATTCTTAAAAATGAAAGCAGGGGAATCATTAACAAACAGCATTAATTAATGTTGACAGAATAGGCTACATACTACATGTCATAGAAGTCAACTCTGAACAATCTTCTGGGATCACTTATTTATTCCATATTGCAGGAATTGCCCCAAGCTCTGTTGTAATAACAGATACATCTGTAGACTTCTTCTTTAAGCCTCGGTCTGAGCAGGTCATCTTGGACAATGTGGTCACCCAAAGCACTGAACTTGACAAGGAACTGGCTACTGATTTGCTCAACAGTAGCAGAGAAACTGCCAACTTCCCAACCCTCGTTGGACACACGATGTGTACCTATGATTTTTATGAAGGTGAGATTCCTTTACATACCACGAAGGCAGTAGAAAAACACCAGCAGTTTGTTATACAAACCCACAATTTATATTAAAATTGCATACCAGCAAATTAATAGTGCGGATTTTCAAGGGGAAGCAAATAGCCTTTTTACTCACTAAAGCATAGCAACATGAGGGTTTAATAAGCAGCAGAGAAACACACAGAATGAGTTGATATTGAGAATGGGTTTAATCCTCTATCAGTTTGAATACTAAAATGCAATTAGTGGCATTGACAGCATCTTCTCTCTGGTCGTAACTTTTGCTTAGATTGCTGACTCTAAGACAGAGGAATGTGCTGGTTCTATGTTTCTGTCATTCATCCCAACCCCAGGCGAGAAGTAAGACCAGGAAATTCAGAGAAGAGTTCAATTAAACAGATCCTGTGGAGAGCTGACATTCTCTGGGTGGAGCCTTTATCCCACAGACAAGAGTACAGGGTCTTCACACCGAGTGTAGAATTAAGTTAAAGGTCATTGTCATATAGCTGTGCTTGTTCCAAGGGATGATGAGCAAAGGCACAAGAAAAACAAGACAAAGCAAGCCCCAAGGACAGACTCTGTTTATTACAGGAGAATCTACATTGCCTTGATATCATAGTACTCTGGGCTTTCAGAAAGCCTTACACTGTAGTTGTATTCATAGAATAAACATAGTTAACCTTAAGATTTCACTAGCAATTTCTTTCACTTTTCTCTAGATCAAAGTTTATATATTACTTTAAGAATCTAAAAGCTACACATGGAGATAGGTTGCATTCTGTTCGCGTGTATTCAGGTTAGAAAGGTGTTTGAGGTATTGATACAATAAGCAGGGTAGTAGGTGAACAAATTGAGAATGTTCTAGGACGTTGACTCTTAGGCCCTTCATTTAGCGGGTCACCTACCCATGCATTCCAGTCACAGCTCATAAACAGAAGCCTGGCGGAGTCAATGTTTCCATTGGCCCATGAGATACTGTTTCAAATGTGAATTATTTTGCCAACATTTGCAATTTCTAAACTTTTCATATGAGGATTCAGATTTTTAGCGGCTTGACATGACAAAGTATCATTAAAAGGTAAAAATTTGAACCATCAATGCTACCTCACCAGTGACCACCAAACCTCTGCCCACATGTGGAAGGACAGGACTTTAATAATAAAATTCTTAATTCACAAGAAAAAGAAAATGCTATATTCATAACAGCCCTACAGCCTGGAGAGCCCTGGCCCACATCTGGGGCTACTTATGGTAGGTGAAGTGAGGCAATACAGATCTGCCTAGGCTGACCCTCGTATTCACATTACCTACGGCTTCTGGGCCATGTGGGTATGACTCAGCCTAAATAATGCCCTTAGAGTTAGAAGTGTTGGCAGGCAGCACCAAGGAGGAGAGATGGAACAGGGAAAGGTTGACTGCCGGGACAGAAGCCACAGAGAGCATGCATGTGATGGATGGCAACTGACTTCCATCCTGGTACTGCTGGGTGGGAAAAGTTGAACTACACCCACCACAGGGGTTGGGGATGAGGAGGTAACATCAGACCATTCCCCACCTCCTTCTGTCACCACTGGCCCACCTGGTGAAATTAAATAAACCAGAAATAACAGGAGCAATCTGGAAGGGAAAACGAGTGAAGGGTTAACATGAAGCCGAGAGGTGTGTAAGGGACAAAGAACACACCAGTTGCCTATGTCTGGCCCTGTGGTCCCATCAAGCATGGCAGTGTCCAAACCATTTGCCTCAGGAGTGTCACTGAAATATGAAGTCCCTCCCCACTCCATCTCCACCTGGTCTGTCCTGCCTGCTATTGCAGCAACCCGAGTTTCTCCTCAAAGGACAACTTCATCTGTCCCCCTCACCCTATTCCTGAGTTCCCCACTGTCCTTTGGAACTTTCTGTGCAGACATTCCACCCTTTATATGAGATTTGAGCCAGGTGCAGCCATGCTCTACAGTCCTTTGGAAGAAAGATTCAGCAGCCAGGTTAATTCCCAAGAGGAGGATCACTCAGAGATGCATGGCACTGCATCTCTGGGCGATCTGATGATGATGCCACTAAATCACTCCATCCTCTTTCAGGCCAGGACCGCCTAGATGGAGCACTATGTTCCCTTTCAAAAGAAAAAAAGCTAGACTACTTGAAGAGAGCATACAAAGCTGGAGTCAGGAACATAGAGATGGAGTCAATGGTGTTTGCAGCCATGTGTGGACTCTGTGGTCTGAGAGGTAAACTTCTTGTGATTGCCAAGGGAACCCCCCCATCTTTCACAAAGACATCTTATGGTCAATATTCAGGAGAGGGAAAGGGGGGCCCAGATAAACTTTGTTTTGTGTTGAATGCATGATTTAAAATTATTCATAGTGTTTTGTGAACAGGTGGAGGAACATTGTGGATATGAGGAAACAGCTCAAGAATCAAAAGTCCAAGGTCACATGCTGGTTGATGATGTAGCTGGGTCACAACTACAAGTTCATTGTTCTCTGTCTTGATAGTGGCAACTATTTTCTACCACAATCGAATTTGTTGAGACAGGATGCGAATGAGAGATTTCTAAAAATAGTCACTCAGTCATAATTTTAATTATTGTGGTCAGAAAAAGGTAGATTGAGAAGGTGCCATTTGGGAAAGGCCACATGGGAACCTGGGAAGCACGTAAGTGCAAAGCTAAATATATCAGGAGCACACAGGTGTGCTGGAGAAACAGGAGGAGGCAAGTGCTGGTAGGAATGATGAGAGGCGGGAGGTGTGGAGAGGGGCAGGTTGTGTGAAGCACTGTGAAAACTTGACTTCCTGTCTGGAAACAGGGAGGCACCAGAGAGCTCTGAGTACAGAAGTTTCAATAGACTCTCTCTGGATTCTGAGTTGGGAAGAAGCTAACAGGGCGAGATCAGGAATCATCCTCAGTTGCTGCTCTACTTCAGTCACACCGTGAGCTCACTGACGTGACTAGTTCTGTTGACCAGATTGCTCCCGGGAAAACATTTTCACTGCTCTCTGAGGCTACAACTGCAGGCAGGTCTCCACATTTCCAGGCATTTAGTTAGGTTTGCACAGCAAGCACTTTAACCAGAGCCATCTTCCTAGACTCTACCCCACCCCACGAACAAGTTCATCTCAAATGCTTACTTTCAGGAAAACCATAGCAGTGTCTGCTTTCCCCTAAGCAAGTTAGCAAGAGTGAGTCAGCACGACTTCACTTGAGCAGCAATACTGAAGATCTCTGCTCCAGGAAAGGCTTTCAGGGTTTCTTTATTATGGAAACAAGTGATCACTTAACTCATATCTCTGCAAACATGTAAATGAGCAGATTTTGGGTACCCAATACAGTCAAGTGTAAAATGCTGAGCCAACAGGCTGCCAGGTATAAGTGTGGTGAAGACCATGACTTCATTTTGTGAAAGGCATCCATTAGCCCGCAGGGAACACTGTAGTCTTGTGAATCCTGGCTATCTGTCTTTGTCTCTTGGGAAGCCTGCAGAGGGGAGTTCCTCTTTCAGGAGAGCTCCTTGTCCTTGCTGGGGACTCATGACCTTGCTCTCACCTCCATCTGAGGGTATACCTCCTTCATAACTTGCCTTCTTCTATACGTCTGCATCATTCCAGTCTCTCTGCAGCTGCTGCTGGCTTCTTGTTTCAGCATCCCTGCAGGTCTCCCTCTTCCTAGCCACTGCTGCAGTCTCCTTTTCATCATGCAGACCTCTTTTGGCTGCCAACACACTCCATCTTCCGCTCTGCAGCTCTTCAACTCTGTAGTTCATCCAAGCATCACTTTCCAAATTTTTTTCACAGACACGGGCTGCTTTTCTCCCCAAGACCATTGTTTTTAAAAGCGGATCTCTGGTATGTTGGCTGTGGAAAATCAACCATCAAGTGCCAGGCAAAGGACCCATGCCCAGGTTGCTATCATGTCCTCATGTTTCATTGTCACTTAATAACATCTTCTCCCTCACCCCTTCCCTGTGGTAAAGCTTGAAAACTGACACACAGCCCTTTTTTTACTTTAGCCCATTTACTAACCCACTCTGAGCCAGGAAAGCCTTGGGGAAGGGCCGAGGGTGCATTCACACATTGCTGCTCTAGCAGAAAATGAGGAAGGATGTGGATGGCAAGCAGCATGGAGAGGTCTCACCTGACCCCAGAGACCAGGACCCTTGGGCTTTCAGCTCTCAAGACACTGACTCCCCTCCGCAGCTACTACAGGCCTATCCCACCCTACTCTCCTGGCTGCCTTCTCTGTCTTTTTATATGGCCATTTCTGTCTTTTTATGTGCCAAGACAGCTGAAGAACCAACATGAATTCACAGCCTTATGAGAACTGATGAGAGAGTTTCTGCCTTTGGATAACTCTGTGCATTAACACGGCTCTTTTAGGAAGCACAGTTCTAACTCAGAGGACTGTCACAGAATCTGTCTGGCCCAGGGAAGGCTTGTGTCCATGTAGCTCACCACTAATCTTCACAATTAATGTGAGACTTGAACTCTCAGGGGACATTGTATGAGTACCCAACCCAATCGCTCATATTATATCACTTACTCTACTTCTCTGTTGCATATTCAACAGCATTAGTTATATTTCTGGTTTGCTTCTATATTAACTTATGCATTGCTTTAGATTAACACATGTTCTAGCTTGCTTTTTGTTGCTGTGGGCCTATGGCTTGCTCAGCCTGCTCTCTTATACAACCCAGGTACACCTGCTTATGGATGTGACTGCCCTCAGTGAGCTGGGTCCTCCCACATCAACAATCAATCAAGAGAATACCCCACAAGCATACCATAGACCAGTGTGATGGAGATGACTCAGCAGAGGGTCCCTCTTCCCAGCTGCCTCTAGTTTGTTTCAAGTGACAAAAACAAATCAGCACAGTATAAAGGTGACATTCATTCCCTCTCCGTTGTGATATAGCACCAGAAGAACAGGGACTTTGTCATTGCTCCCTGCCCAACACCTAGAATAATGCCTGCCATATGGGAACTCAATAAATATTTGCTGAGTGAATGAATATAAAAAATGACAATGAGACTCTACTTGACCCTGGAAAATGGCCATAGAAAACCAGATTCTCCATTCTCGAGTCACATTAGTGGTACAGAATCATTTGAAGGATGGGAGCCAAGATTTCCCTCTGCTGCTAGATTTATGCAAACCTGCAGTCCTGGAGTCGGCTGTTATTTGTAGGTGGACAAACTGCCTGGAATAAGGCCACCTACACCCATCTGTCACTGCCGCTCTTTTGCTCATTGTCCTAGACAAATATAATAGGGATCCAGTGCACCTTAACAAAGATCCGGGTATGCAGATAGTAGATTTCAAATCTCCCAGCATCAGCAAACTGTATCCTTCAGAATAATGTAGAATGGAACAACAGGAAAGCAACATAATGCTGAATAGATGCATCTATGACATATATGTCCCTCTCTTAAAGTAAGATTTACTTCTGATTAAAGATGATAACCCTATTGGGCTGTGAACTTGCTATAAATATATTCAGCCTGTATCTAGTTTTTAAAGACAGAACTGCCTTTGACACAAACATGCACAGCAATATATAAAACTTAATATTTGTCTAAGATTAGGCCCAGCTCAAGTTCTTCTCAATGCCTTTAGTTGTCTGCAACTCACAGTGGCTTTTCTTTAGAGAAAAGGAATAATTCCACGTTATTTCTTTTGACAGCTACTTGTAACTCAGGGAGGCACTCATTCTTTAGAGAATTACTTTGAAACTGTTCAATAAAAGGAAACAGAAACTGTACTTCAATTCAGTTTTTTTAATTCTTTGGTGGGTGTTCCCCCGCAATGAAGGATCTTGGTGTCTGGGACCTGCATGGTGACCATCCATAAAGCCCAAAAGATACTACATAAAATTAATAGTTATTTTAGGTTTCTAGCTAGAGTATTTCTTAATCCCTGAATAGAAATAAGTCAGGTTTTGGAAAAATTGTTCCACAAGGGTATTTGGCAGCCACTTGCAGCTCTCTATACCTTCACGAGAGAAGTAGTGGCCGGGGTTCATTAACTTTCCCATCGTCTCTGGAACTTGACCTCAGCTCTGTGTGACTCGGGCCATTTGTCCTGGGAACACTGTTGCTTCTGCCAGCAGCCTTTCCTTGGAAACACTAGGCCAGGGTAGGGGTGAGGGGGAAGGTCTCTGGACCAAAGAAATCAAAATCACAGACTAGTTTTGTGCTGTAAAGGCTGTGAGCAGATAATTATCTTACCTTGGGCAACAAACCATTAGGACCCGTAGTCCCAAGAATTAGTGCCAGGATCAAATGAAAAGTTAAGCTGACAGCAAGTAGTATTACATCACCATAATCTTGCCATGACAATTCAGCTTTCGAGTCTGAAAACTCAGGTGTAAATAAGTAGCTAACCTATTACTTTGTTTGCTTGATGGTGAGGTCTTGGTGGCTTGACTCAACCTCCAGAATTCTGTGGTTACAGATGTGCGTCACCACACCACACCTTGCAGTACTTTTTTTTTTTTTTTTTTTGCTGAATAACTGTGCAAGTTTCAATATGTGTATAGCCTGTATAATGATCAAATTGGGCTAATTAGTAGATCCATCATCTCAAACACTTTTCTTTGAGATGAAACATTTAAAATTCTAACATTTAGCTACTGTTCAGCTTGTAAATTTGACAAAAACAAGATTAAGAAAAAAACTTACTTTGAAACCCATTAGCGTATTTTGAATTAAAGCCAGTATACTTTTGGTTGACTGACTTTAATTCTAATCCTAACCTTCTCTTGCCACTGCCAACGCACCCTCTGTGTGGCTGGCACAGCCTGTACTGGCCTCTCTCTGCTCTGACCTCAGGACCAGGGACCAGGACTAGCTAGCTCCATTGCCTATCATTCCAAGTCATCTTGTTTCATGGCCCAGCGTCCAGCAGATTAAGGCTCCAGCATGGCTGCTAGGCCTCCGCAGGGATGACAACATGGTCTTCCTGCTGACATGATGATGTGAGGTAGAACCTGGGCCCTGTAAGACATCCTTTTCTGAGAGGATGAAGCCTGGTCCAGAGGGATAATTGAGCAGCCCAAGGAAGCACAGCTAAGCAAGAACAAGGATGGAGTAGATTGGACATCACTTTCTCCTGGTTGTTGATTTGTTCACACGGTGCAGTTACTACTGCAAAATGATGTGTGCACACCATAGTGGAGGAAACACTAGTTTCAGCTTTCATTGGATCGGGGATGTCTAAAAAGTATTTAAAACAAAGAGGGAAGAATCAGATGTGCTTATGTAAGTGAGTGGATGCATCCCTAGGGGCCCCAATATCAAAGACACCACCCAGGAATTCAAAGCTAAATGCAAACACCTAGACTGAGTTCTGGACTTAGGTGAAAATGAAAACAAGTTGTGTTACTAATGAAAGAAAGCATTTGAGGTGTTTTCCTTTTTGGTTTGTTTTGGCAAAACTTTATTCAAATGCTAAACTTTCTCCAAATATTAAACAAGTGAAATCGTTAGCTCTGATGTGACAGGAAGCATCTTTAATAACACTTTTAAAAGAGCCACCAGACAGTCAGAGGATGTAATGTGAAAGCTCACATGCGGTTAATCCAGCATGCCTTTGTTGGCCTAAAGAAGTAGGGTCCAGGTATGTACGTTCGTGGCAACTTGGTTTGATTCCGGAATGGAGTTGAAATTCTTTAAAGTAGTTTTTAGAGAGTTCTAATAAAAAAAGGCTTGCTTTCTACAAGTATTTACTGAGCTCTCCCCTCCGCCGCTCCCCACTCCAGTTCCGGGGGATATGGAATGTAGCATGTCTAGACACAGGTTTTGAGCAGACCAAGTTTTGAGAAGCATGAACCTACAGGAATTGGTTATGTGTGTGTCTTTGGTCCTGCTGGCCCCTCTGAATGTGAACTTCTCCACTTGCTTTGTGATAGGCCCCTAAGAACCCGAGGTCAAGGTCTCAAAGCAGACACAGGAAGTGAAAGGTTTAGGCCGATGGTGGCATGATTCTAGAGCCTTCCGCAGCAGGCAGGCCAGGACAAAAGAGTGTTGGCTTTATAAATTCAAACACTGAGGAACAACAGAAGATTGAGCGGCAGAAGTGGGGAGTGGGAGGGGGGTGGATAAAAGGAATAGGCAGATAAGCCAGGTGGGGAGCTGCAACACAAACCTTTGCTGTTTTCCCACAGCCAGCTCTTTTGGTTTCTGCTGTGTGCATGGGTGTTGTCTCCCAGCCTTGTTAGCTTTAACCCCACCCCCCATTAATGCACAAACCTTGCTAAGGTTTGATGTGAATCAGAGACAGGCTGCAAACACAGCAGACCAGAAAGCTGTGTGGAATCTAAAGGATTTGATGGTTGAGCTCTAAAGGCCCTAGCTCCCTAAAGTTATCTGCAGATATTTTGTGTGCATAGAAATACACATCTTTTTTTTTTTTCTTTTAATCTGAAAAAGACACAGTGGTGACTGTCATCAGCTTCTCTGGGCAGCCATAAATGATGCCAAAGGGCAGAGAATTGCTAGGCATTACAACAGGGCTCTGAACACAGTAAGCCCTGCCTTACACCTGTGTGTTCCTGTTACATTCTGCCTGGGTCAGGTATCTGGCAATGTTCGTGGTGACAGGTAGGTCACTGAGTGTCCCTCTGGCCCAAGGAACTCCTCTTCATGCCTAATCTAAGGATTACAGCAGCAAAGCTACAGGGTTGCTCATTTTGACAGGTTGTTCTGGGTAATTAGTCCCTGTTATTTGTTCATGGAAATAGTTAGGTGACAAGATCATTATATGATGCTTGTTAGAGCTCTCCAGGGTGAAGAAAGCAAAGCCAAAATTGCTGTTACTTGTTCTCTCCGGATTTAACCTTACCCTTGAAATCCAAGGGAAGCAGCCTGTTAGGTGCCCTCTCCCTGGAGAGCAGAGAGCACCAGTTTCCTTTTATCCATCTGCCAAATGAGGGGTTGGAACTGGACTTGCAAGGTTCCCAGCATCTGCCAGCCACATGGCACTTCACAGATCTGCTGCTCATTAACTTGGAAAGCCAGGGCAGCTTTTAGCTCTCCCACTTTGTTTACCTGCTCAGCCAAGGTGCTTTACAACCAAGTGAGTGATTTTTGAGTAAATAGGGTCCTAGGTGATGAAATAGTCAACTCTTCCCCAGTTGAGTATTTTCATTTCTTTTTACTTGATGGTGAGCCTCATTTTGATGGGCAGGCCACACCAAGTCTGAACAGCTCATCATGTACCCGGTCAGGTGTAGATGCAGCTGCTTAGGAAGTGGGGGATTAACTGGCTACTTACTTAGCAGTTACATCATAATGAGCCATTTGTTTAACCTTTCTAAGCCTTCATTTCATCGGCTGTGTAAGGGAACAAAATGTTACCTCATTCATGACATGGCTGCCTGAATTAAGATATCATAGTGCCCGGCAAGCAACAAGAACTAAGCCAGACAAAAAGATAACGCGAGTTGGAAAAACTTTTCAAGTTGAACAATAAAGACGTTTATGCCCAAAATACATGAGGAATTCATATAATTTAGTAGCAGGGAAATTAGTCCAGTGATCATTGATCACCTGTTGCAATGGCTAGAAAAGACAAACAATTACAAGTGTTAGTGAGGAGGTTAAAAAACTAAAGGAACCCTAGTATGCAGGTGATGGAGATATGAATTGCACCACCATCTGGGAAACTGGATAGAGGTATCTCAGACTGAAAACAGAGCTGCCATGGTGTCTGAAAAATCTCACCTCTGAACATGTAAGTTAAAGAACTGAACTCAGTGTGTGGAAGAGATGCCATCATTAGTTCATGATAGCATCACTCACAACAGCCACCATCATAAAAGCAACCAAGGTGGTCCCCAGTGACAACTGGAAGAATGACTGGATGAACAAAATACACATAAGCACACATAAAATGGAACATTTTTGTCTTATAAAGAAGATTTGGGGAGGGGGGTTGTGACAGTGCAGATAAACACTGCGGAGATCGTGCTAAGTGAAATAAGCCAGGCATGGAGAGTGATCCTGTGCAATCCCATTGGAATCTAAAGCAGTCATAGGAATAGAGATTAGAATCATGGCTATAAGAGGCTGGGGAGTGGAGGGTTGGTGGGATGGGAAGTGCAGACATATTGGCCAAAGGGCACAAAGTTGTAGTTAGGTGAGGAATAAACTTCAATGTCCTAATGAGTATTGTTGATAATCATATATATGTCTAAATATCTAAAGGAGTAAAATTTAATTGTTCTCATGAAAAGTAAGTGTGTGAGAGGGTGCATATGTTAGATAAGTCTTTCAATAATGCATATGCCTACTGAAATATTTCATTGTACCCCTAGATATATTTAAGTGTCATTTATCAAAGAAAAGTAAATATTTAAAAGATAGCACAAACTCTTGTGATTATAGACTACTTCTTCCTAAATCCTATCTCCCAATGAAGCCTGAAGCAGAGAGTCAATAAACATATATCACCCAACTCTATCTTTGTGCGCTCACAGGTTGCCAATAACCTCCGGGTTGACCCCCTTTGCAGTTAAGCACTTTCAGATGCTGACTGACACTAGTGCACTGTTACCAATCCTAAATGCTCAACACTGATTCCAGTATAAGTAAGCAATTCCTTGGAGTCAGAGACTTAACATGAAACTGATAATAAAGTATCCATATAGTATCCATTTTTTTTTCTGTCTGGATTTTCCTAATAGGACAAATCAAAGATACTTCCCTTGGGTCAAAAAAAAAAAAATGCTAACTTTACTTTCTAGAACTTACTGTATTCTTTCCCAGACATTGTTGTTTTGTTTTCCAACACACGATCTCCCTCATGTTTTGGAAATTAAATGCTAATGTGTTTGCTCTTTCATGCTCTTAAGACTAATCTTCAAACATTTGACTTGAGATCTTAAATTTCATCAGAATCTGTGTTCTCCTTCTTGGGTATTTTCTGGCCAGCATCCCACATTTAGTTCCTTGTGCTTGCCTCAAGCGCATTCATACACTGCACCCACACTCAAACATCATTTCAGAGGGGGAAGACTCTGGCAAGTGCAATAGAAAGTCCAGAGGTTTGTGTGCCTTGGATACAAACTTCTTTTTTCTTGTTCTCATCTGAGCGCAATGCTTTCCCTTCGTCTAGTACACTGCAAAGGAAAGAGGGTTTTTAATATTTTTATATCTTCAATTGACTAATTGAGATGGGTCTTGGAAGGAAAGAAAGAAGGAAGGAAGAGAGGGAGGAAGGAAAAGAGGGAGGAAGAGAGGGAGGGAGGGAGGGAGGGAGGGAGGGAGGAAGGAGGAAGGAAGGAAGGAAGGAAGGAAGGAAGGAAGGAAGGAAGGAAGGAAGGGACAGAGAAAACTAGAGGATCTAGGATGTCAACGTTAGAGGGGGACAATTAAACTGCACATGTTGGGAATATGTGCTTTAGGCTAATATTAGCTTTAGGCTAATGTCTTGTAGCATAGATAAGCCCATTTACATCACTAACCATATGACTTGCTTTCCTAGCTGCCATTGTCTGTGTGACACTTCTTGACAGACTTGAGAGTAACCAAATCAATTTGTCATATGATGTCCTGGTGGAGTACCAGCAACGGCCACAGCTCCTAATCTCCAATTTCATCAAAAACCAGCTTGGACTTTGTGGCCCGATGTGATAACTCAAAACTCCACCATCTCCTGTGGGTTTGAAGATAGAGTTGCAATGCTGAGAAGCCATGTATTATCTGTAACATTCTTACGTAACTTTTATCCTTGGACTAAAATCATAAAAGGTTTTATGAAATTCTTTATTTTAAAGTTGAACTTATTATAGGGGAATTTTAATGCCCATGTGAAGTTAAGTTCGAATTCCACTTTAGAATCAGTTAACCAAAGCCATCTAAGAATTAATATTTTAAACTCATGAATTGTGACATTTGGAGTGTCATATGTAGCATTAATTAAGCATACATCAAAATAGAGCAGCCATTTTTGGATAGTTACCAGTTGCTTGCTAAAGCAGATCCAGAAGGGTGTGTTAGGATGTTGTCAGCACTTCTAGGTGTTGGACAAGTGACAAAAATCGATCATGCACACTCAAAATATTTACAAAAATGTGTCATTGTAATATTGGTCTGTATGGAAAAATTATCCTCAGGGAAATATGGCCATGTTTTTCCCCCTCTATCCTTGCACAATATCAGTGCACATAGAATAAAATTAGACATTTTCAAATGTATCCATTTGTGATTTCACAGAATGTAATGGTTTGAGATCACACTTTTTTTTTCTTTCAAATGAAACCATTGGTAATGCAAAGACCTTTTCTCTTCAGAAATCAGAAGTGACTAAATTGCCTTCTAGCGATTTTTTTTTCTTTCTTTTTTTTTTCCTATAAGGAAATATGTCATGAGAAAGCTGTATTTATTGTTGTTGTTTCAGTAAGAACTGGATAACTGAAGAAGTAGTTACCAAATTTAAACTTGAAATTAAGATGGCAAATGAATCCCTTTGTGTAACTTTGAGGCAGGTTTTGTTCGGAGCCTACACATATGCCTCCCCTGGTTGATCCCAAGAGGCAGCATGCCACAGAGACTCCACGAATTGATATCACCTCAAGGTTCTTCTGAACATTTAGGAACTGGAGAGACCAGATGGGCTAAGAGTGGAGGATACCTTGCAAATGTGTATAGTATGTAATGTTGTGTGTATATGTTTCTATGGTTGTGGAACAAATAAAATTTAACTACCACCATGCTTCAATGTGTTTTGATCCTGGACCATGCAAGTCAGGATTCTCTGATGGAATCAGCAGGCTCTAAACTAGCTGAGTCTGAACTGGCTTGTGACAAGAGTGGATTTCTCTTTCAGCAACAACAGTGAAGGCTCTCCTCCAAGGTGCTTTGGTTGTGAACTTCTTTTGGGAGCAGAAATGCTTGGAATGCAACTTTCCAGGTCTCCCAATAATTGACCATCAAACACAAATATCTGAACTACAAAAGGGAAGGGTGAGGCAGGAGAGCATCTACTGGCTAGCCACATTTTTCCTTTACTTCCTATTTCGTTAAGTGGAAACCACTTCAAGGCAGTTCAATGAGCTCTTGGTTTAAAATTTTATCTGGCTGTTGTTGAAAATCTTGTTTGCTTTCTGCCTTGATGTGAGAAGGGTATATTCTGAGAAGGAGATGAGTGTAATAGTTACCATCTAATCTTTCCGTCACTTCCTGACCAAGAGTGTGCTAATGTTCTCCCAGCCAGTAGTTCCTCTGTCAGCAAATAGTGTCTGGCCAGATACCTGCAAAACAACTCTGAGAAGTGTGCCTTCCTTGACTGTTGTTCAAACAGTCAAGAAGTCAGATGAATGGACTCTCCTGCATCATTCCTCAACCGGCCCTCTTCTCCAGCTCCCCTCACATTACCTCAAGTCCCAATACCACTCTCTGCCTTGTAGACCTCTGCCACACCTCTCTTCTGAAAGTTCAGTGGAGTGCTTACAGCAGATAGGCCCTACTTCAACTCCTGCCCCTGGTTTATATAAGAATTCAATGTTCTCTTTCTCCTGAGCCTCCAGTCAAACACACCCAACGTTGCTTCCTGCAGCACCCTCTCTCAACTACTTCCAAGTACTCATCATAGCTTGAGATCACACACACACCCAGTGTGATTTGGATCACTGTTTAGTGAATACTTGGTGCCTAGACAGTAAGACTCTTGAGAGCAAAGTCTGTATCTACTTTATTTACCCCTGTACTGTCTGTCTCCAAGCACCTAAAATGGTGCCTGGCAATGCTGGGTGCACAAATGAATGTTTGTCAGATGAGGACTGTTTCTCTGATAGGGCACTACCCTTAAAAACCCACTGTACTGAGCAGGGCATGGACATCAATTGGTTTGCTCCAGGACACTGTCTTCTGGTTCTCAACACTGGGGCATATTAGGGTTGCCAGGAAAACCCTTCAAAAACACTGCCTGAGGCCTCACTTCAGACCAACTCAATAGGACTCATTGAGAGTAGGTCTAGGCAGGTCTATGGGAAGCCTGGGAACGCTTCTACTGATTTAGAAGAATGTGTCCTGCAGGTGCCCCTCTAGAGGAACTTTTAAACACCTTTGGACCATTCTCCACCAGAGTAATTGCCAGAAGAGCAACTCCTTGATGCCAGGAATAGCATCTTAATCATTCTCTGTTCTAGCCACTGACTGGTGCACAGGAAGTCTGCATGGATTAAGCACATATGTGTTATTGTCTATGCATAATATATTAATAATATAAGAATTACACACAGCTTTAAGTTAATGGTTTTAAATACCTGGACTATCTTAAGAGATAACCCTTTCTATAAGAATGTATGCCTGCATACAATAAGTCTCATGATCTCCACAAGGACTGCAGCTTTAGAAACATGGTGCTCAACTTAATTTGCTAGGAGGCATCACATGTGGGGTAGAAATAAAAATTTGAGTGAAAGATAAATGGCCTCCATTGCTTGCCTCCAAGCCATAGGTCCTGTCTTTTGTCATGGAAGGAGATTAAAATTGTTCAACACATGCTGAGTTCCATATAGCCACACTGTGCCTCTGCAGGATCCAGAATGCCTCTGGACATACCATAAGCAGTGCAAAGATCTGGTCTGCATCTGTACCTCAGATTTAGAGCTAAACAAACTAATCTTGCTGATCAGGTTCCTTTAAAAATTATATGTATATATATATACATATATATATATATATGTATATATACATATATATATAATGTATACACACACACACACACACACACACACACATCCCTCAGTCTTTTAGGACTGTCTCCATCTTTTAAGAATACTAAAATAACAGCAAGGAGCTCATCAGAATGTCTCCTAAAATGAATATCTGGAAAAATTTATAATTTGAAGTCTGCTTCATTATTCACCCCCTAGTGCTTTCCCCATTTCTGATGTACCCCTCCCAATAGGTGTCATTCAATATAGAATCAATTTAACATTTATTTTTCTACAAACTGAGCATAGCAATTTTCCCTTGAGAACAAACCCCACCATTTAACTGCTTTTCCTTCTGAAACATTAAACGTGATATTAATAATACCTTATGAGCATAAAATAGTTTTAAAATTCATTAGATGAACAACCTTGAAACCAATATCATATATTTTGTGGAGATTTGGCATAGAATTACACTGCCAAAAGGTAGTAATTTAGGGTTGTGCCTGTTTTGTTTTTTTTTTTTTTCTTTCAGGGTTTTTTTTTTTTTTTTTTTTTTTTTAGAAAAGCCTATTGTCTTCTATAGGAGCCTAATTGTCAACACTTTGAAGCACTGTGGCTATTTCAGAGTTGTAAAAATTATTTAAGTCCTCCAATTTTGCCCCATCTCCCATTAGACCAGAAAGAACAGATCTTTAAAAAAAATAAAGGTTATAAAAATAATGCTTTGCATTTCAAAAATCACTTTATTTTTCATCTAAGAGAAAAGCCCCTTTGGAGTTACGCTTCATCCCTACCTCACTCCCCACCACCATTACAACCCACAAAACAACAATAAAATAAAATCAACAAGACTGTTAGGCAGCGCTCACTTCGGATAATGGTCAGCAGTGAGCCCCACCCACCTACCCAGACCTGTTCCCTTGCACCTCACAGGTGGGTCTGCTGTCAGGGCTACCTATCTGTCTTCTTTCTTTCCTTGAGATCCCAGAGGACTCATGGCAAAGACAATGGTTTCTATGATTGTTCTAAGGTTTCAAGGGCATGGACTCCAAGCAAACAAAGGACAGAACAAACAAACACATTTATAAAGAACACACTTCATGTAAGTCACAAGGTTAGGTGTCAAGAGACAACAAGACAATCTCTTCCTTAAGCAATCCACAGCCTCGTATACTTGAAGCACCAAGACTGACATGTGAGCCACTATAATTCAGAGGAAAACACCATAGACTCCAGAGGAGAAATAGAAGCAAACATGTTTAGAGTGCTCAACAGAAGGGGTCACCAGGTACAATAAGGAGATTTGAGAGGGTTTACTTATGGCTGAATTTTGGTGAGAGCTTTGTGCAAGATGCTGTGAGCAGATGGCAAGCATGAAACAGGAAAAAGTCTGTGCCTAATGTAATGAAAACTCCTTCCAGGCTGGATCTGGACAGGGTGTTTGCAGTATATGTTCGATAAACCAAGACAAGGAGATTGGATTTACTGCACGGTCAAAGGGAGGTCACTGACAAGTACAGCAGGAGTAGTCAGGTTTGCAAAGGGTAGGTAAGAGGAAGGAGAATGAGATAGGGACCCACAGCAAGAAAATATGCCTGAGTTCAGGGGACTAAGACTGGGCAGCCTAATACCACCACATAACACCCAAAGGGAGAAAAAAACAGATAAGACCTCCAAATTCATTATTGTTGCTGTTATTGCATTAGACACACACACACACACACACACACACACACACACACACACACACACACACACACACGGGGGGGGGTGGCAAATGCTTTTAAATTTTCACTTTATAAGTCAATTTTTTTCTTTATCAGTCAGTTTCTGGGGCTGGAAAGATGGTTCAGCAGTTAAGAGCACTGGCTGCTCTTCCAGAAGTTCTGAGTTCAATTCCCAGCAACCAAATAATGGCTCACAAAATCATCTGTAATGAGATCTGGTGCCCCTTCTGGCATACAAGCAGACATGCAGGCCGACCACTTTATTCATAATAAATTTAAAAAAAAATTAAAGTCTTAAAAAATAAGCCAGTTTCTGTATATCAGAAGAAAAAAATTTATGTGAAGATTATTCATTCCCCAGGTCTCCTTTGGTGAAAGGCTCTGGAGAGCTCATGGTGACAGAGATGATAGAGGTTGTGGGGGAGGGGAAGCTCCAAAGGGCTGATGAGTGAGGGATGCCAGCCAGCACTGATGTGACGAAACGTCTGATGGCAGATTGACTAACAAGAGCGAGAGCTTCAGAGATGTGTGTGCTCATTAGAAAGTGAAATCCCAGTGAAATTCTGATGCATGCTGTACTGTGGCTGGATCTCTGGGACATTACACTAAATGACATAAGGCAGCCACCAAGGGATGAAAATTTTATGATCCCATTGATACATGAAATTCCCAGAGTAATCAAATTCAGAGCAAAATGAGGTAGAATGGTGTTGTCAAGGCCTGCGGGAAAGTGGAAGAGGGAATTCTTGTTGAACAAATACAATTTTGTCATTTTGAAATCATAAACGAGTTCTGAGGGTGATGATGGTGGTTAAAAACAAACGCGAATGTCCATGCAGAAAGGGTTGAATGGTAAATGTTTTACACACACACACACACACACACACACACACACACGTACATAATGAAACTATATATTGCTATGAGTAAAAGCTTCAATCTGTTTGGTGGTTTTTTTGTTTTTGTTTTTGTTTTATAATACTAACCACTAACTTAACCCATTTTTAGAGAGAAATTTCATGTTAGTGGCCTGATTTTCACACGTAGGCATTAGTGTTTATACACGGCAAGTAAATGGCTCTGAGGAGGTTTCTTGGGGTGGGGAACCAGAAAAAATAGGCTGGACCTCAGCAGGGAGAATAGGCCAGTGTCTGCTTCTGATACAAGAAGATATCTGCTAGGAGCCTTAAGCTTTGCATCAGCCAGCCCCAGCGCCCTGGCTTGATATAATGTATCTGCCCAAAGTCATGTTTCAAGGCGCAACTCATCAGAGTCAGGAATTCTGTGAGGCAATATGACTGCCACATCAGTAGCCATCAGAGGGGATGATTAAATCTAATGACTCACTGGAGAACACACAAGAAGAAAGGCACTGGAGACCCTTACTACAGGGTCAAAGTCTTCAGTTTAGAACGAGATTTCCCTGGACCTGCCCAACATGAATTATCCTTGGTATAAATGTTTTGGTCTCAGTGACAGTAGAAAGCCACCTAATGATACTACTTCTTCTTCTTCTTTTTTTTTTCTTTTTTCTTCTTCTTTTTTCTTTTTTCCTGGTTGTCATTTCATATGAGACTCAGTGGGACAAAATGCAGTGCCAGAGGAGGAAAGAGACCGGCATGAAGAAAAGAGGGGGGGGGTGGCAGTACTGAGAGGAAGGGAGGTCACTCGGGAAGGAGATGGTTATGAAATGGCATCACAAGAAAGACAAAGCTTGCCGAGGTCCTGAAAGGTGGAGACTCAGAACATGTCTAAACGCCACGCGAAATGTTATTGGAAGTGATTCAAAGTATGCAAGTGAAGTGGGGGAGATTTAAAGGCAGGACCGAGACCTGGGGGTGTTTTAACCAGAAGGGAAATATGGAATTCCCTAAGGAAACCCAGCTCAGTGGCTGAAGTCGGGCTTGGACTTTGAATTTACACTCGGAGGCTCCGGCTGTGAAACACAGACAGAAAATGCAGTTTTAAGGCAGAAACGTCCACGGCTTTCCTGGTACGATAAATGCACAAGCCTGTTGGGGAGCAGACACACTGATGTATAAGGGGTTCCCCACAATACCAGAGGCCACACTGAAGGAGAGACAGGCCTGGGTTCTAAAATGAGACCCAGAAAGTGACTACGAGCTTTCACGTGGCTAAAGCAACTGAAACACAGAATGGGGGAGGGGGTAGGGGGAAGCACGAGGCTGCCACAAATGGCAGTGCTGGTGCCCACAGCCCAGCACTGGCTGTGTGAGGAAGAGTCTTCCACACACTGAACAGATGAGCATGTCAATCCTAACAACCATTTGATTCCTCGTGTACACGAGATAGTCTTTCCATGTGTAGATGAAGAAACCAGACTGCAGAGCTCAGGACACTTACCTCCACTCCTCTATTCATAGAATTATCATTGGCACAAGTGTGTGTGTGTGTGTGTGTGTGTGTGTGTGTGGTGTGTGTGTTAACCCATCATAGAGGGTCTTAAGTATTACACTAACCCAAGGACCAAACCTCACTTCTAAATGAAATGTCAAAACTATACAAAAAAAAAAAACAAAAAAACAAAAAAACAAAACCAAAAACAAAAAAACAAAAAAGAACTTGTAATCTTAAAGACTAATTGGCAAGTAAGTTAAAAATCAGATTAGGCACAACCAAAACAAGAACTGGTAAAGGGTAGAATAGAGCTGGAAAAATCTGAGGTACAGAGAGACGTAAAAATGACAACGGCAAATATCAAGAACCAGAGTGGAATGACAAGGGCCAGCAGCTTCTGAAATAATCGGAGACGAGGTTCAAGTTCTGCTGGGTGTCCCTGGGTGTCCCCCTGACAGCCCTCCATTTTCACTTCCAAGCAAATAGTTTTCATTTTAATGAGCCACAAGAGGAGAGTGATTTTAAAATTGTCTTTCCAAACTAAGTGTGGAATAGTTCAATAATAAGGCAGTTTGGGCAATGCTTTGCTTTAAATATACTGTGAAGGTTAGCATTTCCGATTAACACAGTGTTTATGAAATGTCAAAGAAGTGAATGCAAATTGCTTTTGAAATTGTTTATAAATATTAAGAATTTTAGGCATATGTGGTGCTAAGCAATATTGGCATATCAGAGGAAATGTGTAAAATAAAGGGGAAATAAGACAAGTAAACTTTCCTACAATAAAATCACAAATTCGCTGAGGAAAAAAAAAAGATATTTGATAAAATTAGCGAGGACCATTAGAAACATGCATTTATCACAGTGGGGTGACTTGAGACCATGCCTGTGGACACAAGAAAGAAAAAAAAAGTGCTTTTCATGTTTTCAAGACCAAGTTGATCATGTCTGAGGACATTGCAATCCTTCCCCTAATTTGAACACTGCACAATGTCATTGTGCATTGAAACATCAACGGTGGTCATAGAGAGCTACAATATTGGTCATTACAAAAACAACAGGGGCCTGGGATATGGCTCAGTGGATAAGGTGGTCATTGTGTAAGCCTGAGAAACTGAGTCCAGATCCTCAGCACCCATGAAAATCCAGTTATAGTGATATACACTTATAGGACACTCCCAGTTCTTAGTAGCCAGAGACAGGGTGTTGCTTGGAGCTCACTGGTCATGAAATCCCTGAGCCCAGATTCAGTGAGAGATACTGTCTCAGAAATAAAGGAAAAGACTGATTGCAGAAGATACCTGACATTGACCTCTGGTCTCTACAAATGAATGCACACTTGCCTGTGCATACCTGCACACACACACACACACACACACACACACACACACACACACACACACACTCACATGAACAAATACACACAGCACACAGAGACTCACAGACAAATGGCCAACCCACTGCATGTAGGGAAAAGTGGCTACTGAAAAATAAATTCCCCGAGAAATCTAATCTTCAAGGAAAAAAAAAATGCATTGGGGAACTTTCTGGAAAGCTGACAGCCTAGAGGCTGTCTCTGTGTGATGTGGTAGAGCTAAAGAGTCAGAATGAGAAGAAACAGACTCTTCTAAAGTCAAGATGAGAGGAAGAGTTTCAGAAATTCACAGTGGTGATGCTAACAGAAAAGTGGGGAGCAGCAGACTGGAAAAGCTTGTGCAGGAAGCTGAGATGAACACTGTGTAACTCCCCAGTGGGGAAGGAAACTAAGTTCCTCCAGAAAGTAAGCCAGAATGCAAAGAGACTGGCAGCCCTACCCACAGGACAAGCGACCAGCCCCCACAGCCTTAAAGTCAGTTGGCAAGTTTTGCCAAAATAGCACTTCTTGCGGCCGCTGGGTCAACCGGCAGTGGAGAGCAATCCCATTCTGTCTCTCTCTGGCTTGATATGCAGAGGCTGGGTGCCACCTTGAAAGGCAAGCTATTTTTTGAAAGTGAACTACCTTGGGGACCTAAGAACAGGATGCAATCACAAAACTTTAACCCTGAATTTAATCTTCTAAAGATTAAAGGTTGCAGGAGGCAGTCCTGGAAGACGGTGAAGAATGGGCAGGCCCCAGATGCTGACAAGCCCAAAAGGTGCAGGTGGCAGGTGGTTTGTCCCAGGCACTAAAGTGCACTGGTAATTGTTAGCCCATTGGTGCACACCCAGAACAAATCTTACCAACTATGATAGATGGAGTGTGGTGGCCCTGACCTCCTGTGTGTGGACAGATCAACCTCTGAATACACTCCCATAGTTAAGTGTTGTAGAGCCTGAACCAAATAGCAGTGGTCACACAATGTTCTTAGCTGCATCCCTCCAGCAGGGTGATTGAAAATTCCAATGTCTTGAAGGGATGCGGACCTGCCTTATGCCTGTGCAGATAGGTGTCAGTGCTCTGGTTGCTTCCCACAGTCACAACACAATTAGGAGAACCCACAGCTATGACACTAGACAGTCCAAAGGGTACAATCTGTGGAGTATGTGAGGGTAAAAGAAATTGCCAAGCCCAAAGGCTGCAAAGGTAGGAGTGGCCAGAAAGCCCTGGTACTCAGAGAAGAGAAACATGAAGTATAGATAGTGCTGGTGGACATTAGACCCTTGACAGGCTCAACATCAGCACCAGCCCTGGGAGATACAAGAGCCCACAAGCTCCTCCAGCATGCCCTTGACGTGTGCATACAACTGACAGTCACAAATGTTCAAGGATTCAGAACGAAATAATGCCCACAAAGTATCATAAAATCAGAACTTATAATCGACAAAACCAGATAGTGACCAAGATCTGAAAAAATACATTAACAATTTAAACAGAAAAATAATGTTTAACTTCAATAAACTACAAGCAAAAAAGGGTTGAAATGGAAGCTTTTAAATAGAATTATGAATCAGCTTGGACATAAATACTGCTGAAGGTAAATGAGGGTATTTATTAGTTCAGGAAGAATTCAAATAATATTCCTGGAGATTTAAAAGTGTAAGAACAGCCTAGGGTTGATGTTCTGTTTCCCCCGAGGACTGAAGGGTGGCCCCTGATTCCACAGAGTCCTGCAGCATGTGGATACACTGTTGCCCTGGGTTAAGCTCAAAGTGAACTAATCACTCAGCACCTACTGTCGTCCCCGTGAATTGCTCCGTGGGAACCTTTGCAGTGTTTGGCAGTCATCCATTCAGTGTTTGTTCCTCATGCATCCACAACCTTGCAGCCATCTTCCCCAAAATACCAGAGGTCAGAAACAGCTGAATTCTGTGTCTTTTGCTCTTAGCTGACCAAATATTATTATTTTGGGAGTTTGACTGAGGTCTCCTCAAATGTCCATTTCTTAAATTCTCTTCCATCACTTATTTGACAAAACGTTTCCAGTTTTTCTCAAATTCCCTCAAATTTTTTCTTTATTTTCATTGGCTTTATGTTTTGCCTGTGAGTAAAAGAAATGACTGAGCTGTTTTAGTGAGACTGACTGAAAACTCAAGGAAGTGTGAACCCATGAGGGAGAGCTATCCAAGTACACACCAGATAGAAGTTGCACTGGTTCTATGATTATTACCACATCAGAACCATATATCAATAACAGAACTTTTGATGCTGGGAAGGAAGCTGTGCTCTTTTGTGGGGAATAAAATAATCTTACAGTTGGTTCTTCTTACAGTAGAAATTACTGCTATGAAAATCAGTACTCAGCAGTTATGGTGATGCTCAGAAAAACTGGAATGTTCCCTTGTTCTGTTTTGTGAAGAGTGGAGTTTGCAATTGAGTAGATGAGCTATCAAGATGGAGAGATTATCTATGGAAACCACAGGTTGTGGGCAACACATTAGAAAAGCTGGAAAAAGACCCCAAGCTCATTGCATCAATGGCAGCAAACAGTGATGCTCACTTGAGTTCCTGTGAGCAGGAAGGCAATTTTTAAAGGGTGTGAAAGTTTCTAGAATTTCTGTGAAGGCTACAGAGTCAGTGTTTAGGGCTTTCCAAAGAAAGATGCTCAGCCTGCATCAGGAGACTGCATCAGTGAAGATCCACTGTTCCCCTGCTAGTCCTACGAACATTTGCTTACACCCACTGATCTGAGTATTAGGTACCGTAGACCAGAGAATTATTACCCTCCAAAGCCAAAGGTCTCTATCTCCATGCCTATCAAAAGGACATCCTCTCTTTGTCAAGTATGTCTTTTTATGAAGTCCTAAATTAGTGTTTCTGAAAATCAGACTCTATATCACAAACTACTGTGGAAACTGCACCTCTCATTCTGAGACAAAGATGTGTGATGTGAGATATTTATTGAATGTGAGAATGGTTTGGCTAGGCAGACAAATACCATCTATTAGTGTTATGATTCTAGCTCTTTAGACCAGTCTGGCTTCTAACTCACAGAGATTTGCCTGCTCTGCCTCCTGAGTGCTGGGATCAAAGGTGTGTACCACCAATGCCCTGCTTTTTTTTTTTTTTATTTATTTATTTATTTATTTATTTTATTTATTTATTTATTTACTATGTACACAGTATTCTGCCTGAATGTATGCCTCCAGGCCAGAAGGGGGCACCAGATCTCATTACAGATGGTTGTGAGCCACCATGTGGTAGCTAGGTATTGAACACAGGACCACTGCAAGAGCAGTCAGTGCTCTTAACCTCTGAGCCATCTCTCCAACCCCTGTAGAAAGTTCTGATGGCCTATGTGCCATGCTGTGAGTGAGAGGAAAGAGTCAATATGGCAGACTACTAGATTTCATGTTAACATAATGCAACAATGGTCCCACCACTGAGATGGAGAAGGTTTTGTGCAAGAAAGGCATTTATATCTAAGAGTTAGCTTTGGGCAGATTATAGGAAGATGGCAGCAGAAGATTTTTAAAAATCCTTCACTCTAGAACAATGAAAAGGCAAAAAATGCCCCAACCCTGTGGGATTGATCTTGAATATCAAGAAGTGACAATGACTTACTATTGATGACAGAATATGCGTGACGTGAGCAAGCCATTGGCACCTATAGCTGTGTCAACACCCCTGTGACTCCAGGGGAAGGCACAAAGCTCATTAGAGGGACCTGAGAACTGTAAGTAGCTGAAGACACTGGAAACTTATGCAGGTAAGAGGAGTTTCACCATTTCTGCTTTGCCCTTGCAGTAAAGCCTGGAGAAAGCATGGGTGTCTGTCTAGTCCCTGTGAACCAAAACTAAACCCTTGGAACTTCTCAAGAACAAAGTCCTAAACCAGGAGAACTGAAAAAAAACTGCAAAACGGCCAGTACAGGAACAAGACAGGTAAAAGATGAGTAAAAGTAGGGAGTACACATCCCAAGTACACATTTAAAACCTGCAAATAGAGGGAGTCGTGGAGCAGTGCCATTCGAACTGTACTAAGCCATAACTATTCCAAGAAAATAAAGGAAGTCAATACCAAGACAGACCAGGAAAGAAATGGGTCAAACCTTAAAGATAATACTAGGAAACAAATCCAGATGCAGAATACTATCCTTAATATGAGTGTGCACCAGAAAGACATTACAAGAATTAAAGTGGTAACAGCAGCAAATACCTATAGTTTTAAAAGTATTAAGAAAAACTACAGGAGATAAGAATGAACATTGATCAGAATTAATAAATTAGGTAAAATAACTTGGGGGCTATTATTAACAAAAGGAACATTGCTGAAAAGAAGTCTCATCTAGAAGTAACAGCCAAATGAAAAAACAAAATGCAACAAGCAATGAATTCTGGCAGAGTCCCCAGAGAATGGATGTAGAATGGGGGAGGCCACCTGCAAGCAGTCCCCTACAGGGCTTAGGGGAAGACAGGTGAGGTAGTGATGGAAGACAGGAATTAGAGAGAAAAATCACCTACCTGAGTGACAACCCCAGCCCAGTGTGGCCACTGGGGGGTCCCTAGACAGGGTTTCTAGATGTGAGGGCTAACAAAAAGGAACGGGACGTGCTGAGAATGTCCACAGGAAGGAAGAAAGCTGGGTCCATGACAAAGTTCTAGTTGAGTCTCCAGGTAATAGAGGTAGGGTAAAATTAAAAAAAAAAAAAAAAAAAAAAAAAAATTGAAGATCCCTCGCAACTGAATGAACATTTAAAAAAAATGATATTTCTTGTTTAAAAAAAAAAACCAGCAAGCAGAATTCATCAGTATATTAAAAGTGTTGTAAGCCATCAAAAGTAGGATTTCTTTTTGGATATGAAAAACAATCAATGTAATACATTATATTTTAGAACAAAGAAAAATATATAACTAAATGTATGCATAAATGGCATTTGACAAATTTAAAAAATCAACAAAGCAAGATTTATAAGAAAACTTCTACAATATAACAAAGGCTATATGTAAAAAACTCACCAATAATAGTCAAAACAACCTAAAAAATGAACAACATTGGAAGTCTCACATTTCCTGATTCCAAAACAGCACGAAATGAGAGCAATCCAACAATATGATGCTGGCATACAGATAGATACATGAAACAAGTGAAAAAAGAATATGTAATTAGCCTAGAAAAAAAAAACCATCCTCGCATACACGCACAGATGAGTTTTGGCAAGGGAGCTAAGACAAATCAATGGCATAAGGACAACGTTCTCAACAAACAATTCTGGGAAAACTGGGCAGTCACCTGAAAAACTCTCATCTTACTGCATACAAAAATCCAACTCTAAAAGGACTAAAGATATAAACATGCTGAAACTACAAAACCTTAGAAGAAAATATGGTAATGGTTTCTTACATGTGACACAAAAATCACAGGCAACAAAAAAGGAAGTGTGGGAGGGAGAAGGAGGAAAGGGGAGGGAAGGAGAGAGGAAGGAGGGCGGGAAGAAGGGAGGAAGGAAAAATGAAACGAACTTGACCATCATTAAAAATTGTTAGATGTGCCACAAGATAATGCCAGAAGGATAAAAATCTAAAGTGCAAGGAAATGGAGAGAATATTTCCACACCATTTATCTGGTGAAGGATTTATGTCCATAAAATAGAAATATCTTCTACTACTTAAGAAAAATAATGAAAAACAAATGACCCAATTTAAAAATGTGCAAATGACTTGAATATGTTTCTTCGATGATTTACAAATGATCAAGAAGTACCTGAAAAGATTCTCAGTATTATTAATCATGGAAATGCAAATTGAAATTACAATGGAGCATCAATGCAACAATGACTATCCACCAGGATGACTAGTGTTTAAAAAAGGAGCCAGGATGACTATTGTTTAAAAAGGAGGGAGGAGTAGGGTAGAGTAGCAGGCGGTATAAAGAATGTGAAGAAATTGGAACATCTGAGCATGGTTGCTGGGACTGTAAAATGTTGAGGGCACTGTGCGAAAAAAACTTGTAAGTTTCTCAGACACTAAATATAGAAGTAGTTTATCATCTACCAACACCACTCATGGGTATAGCCTCAAAAGAATTGAAAGCAGGGTTTCAAACAGATAGCTAGCTATGTGTGGGTATTTATAACAGCTCTATACAAAATGTAACACACACTAGCATATTATTCAGCCTTTAAAAAGAATATAATTCTGATTCTTGCATGATATGGATGAATTATAAAAGAATTGTGATAAGTAAAATAAGCCCACCAAATACCCTCTCACACAAATAAATTGTTCATGATTCCCTTGTATGATGTATTTATTTACAGTACACAAATTCACAGGGCTAAAATCTAGAGTATTGGCTGCCAGTAGCTGAAGAGAGGAAGGAGGGTACAAAGTTTTGGGATGAAATGGGGTTACAGAGAGGGATGGCAGTGGGGTTTGAGTAATAATGTGACTAAACCCAATGCCCTCAAGGGCACATTTACAATTGGCTAACACAGTAACCTTTACATTACAGGTACATATATTTATGGCAAATAAAAAGCCAATGTTGTAAAAGGCAAAACTGCAGAGATGGACCAGATTAAAGGAGCTTAAAGAGCCAACAGTGAAACTTAACAGCCATTTTCTGACTGGATCCTGATGTGAGATGCTACAGGGGCTGTAAGTGGCTCAGAGGACAAAGCTGAAACATGGAGACGGTATTATAGCAGTGATACATCTCACTGTGTGTGTCTCTCTGTGCTTAGAGAAGCCAGCATTCTGACCATTAGTAAGCAGATGTAGAATGACAGAACAGAGTACTCTCAAATGGTCAGGGAAGTGTGTGTGTGTGTGTGTGTGTGTGTGTGTGTGTGTGAGAGAGAGAGAGAGAGAGAGAGAGAGAGAGAGAGAGAGAGAGAGAATGTGTATATATATGAATAATATGTGTACATATGAGTATACATGAGTGTGAGTGTATGTATGCATGTGTATATATGTGTGTACACACGTATGTGTGTAGTAAGAACACAAAAATGATAAAGCACCTTGAATGTGAAATAGTGCATGACTCTTGGTTAAAAGTATTACTTCTTAGATTTTAGCTTCTTGTAGAAAACTATTTCCAAGCAAAAAGTTTCTTAACCCTGAGAGAACATCAAAAAACGAGATCAAAGGCCTGAGAAGACTAAGAGAAAACTGACCCTAATAGCCTAGTAAGAGGCCCTGGGGGGACAACCAAAAAATTTAATAATATAACAAATACTAAAGAAGTAGAATTTATAAACAATCTCTGGAATACATTTGAATCTGTGTCATAAGAGGGAACTGGTTTTGCTGACTGTGGCCAGCCAGAGTGACTGGCATCAGCAGAATCTCAGTGACTATTACATCATAAAGAAGGCAGGGAAACGCTTGTGCAGCCAGGCAAAAAAAAAGGAAAGAAATTGTCAGGGAAAGAAAACCATTTACAACTGGCCTCCTGACATTTATGCTAAGGGGAGAAAATGTAAGTATGGCATTTTATTCCTCAGAAAAACCGATTTGCAACTATAAAGGCCTGCAACAGTGTTATTAACACACTCAAAATATGGTTTCCACAAGCAACTCCTAAGGAATCTTCCCTAAGACAGGATATAGGCCACCAAAATGACAAGTGGAAAGCTGATACAGAGTCCACAGACATCAGCAAAACACGCTGGCTTACAAAGTGAGATGAAAGTACAGCCTCAGCCCTGGGTAAATTTGCCATTGCTGTTTTGTTAACTGGCCCTGTTGTCAAATTCTCTCCTGACTATCCATGTCTGTATCTATAGACCTGAGCTTCTCTCAGCCCTCATCAGAGAAGTTCTTTTTTGCAGAGGGCATCAGTCAGTGCTGAGATGCAGAACTGGTCATAGTACTAAGAATAAGTAACTATGAGCAGTCAGCCAAATCAACCTCTGTACCAAAGCTTATGGAACACTGAAGAAGAGGTGGAAAAATGGTGAGAGCTGGAGGATAAGAGAGGAATGCTATGGAATGCTGCCATCATGAATTGGCCATTGCACTAATGAACTCACAGTTGCTATGGAGACCTGCACAAGATCTAGTCAGCTAAAACGATAGCATGGATGGAAGAGGATCTGTGATTTTCTGTCCCTATCTGAGGGGCTGTGGGCAGTCTAGGGAGAATCAATTTTGGGGGGTATGGCCATTGATGGGTTGCTCCAGAGAATGCCCCCCATGCACATATCATTTGCACTAGTTAGACTCAGTTTATTTTTTTAGAATGTCTTAAAATTGTATTATATATATATATGTATGTATGTATGTTTTGCCTGCATGTATACTTGTGCAAAACTTGTGTTTCTGGTGTCATCAAAAGCCAGAAAAGAGAATCAAAACCAACCCCTAAAACTGGAGTTAGATAGTTGTGAGCTGCTGTATGGGAGCTGGGTATCCAACCCAGACAGTTCTTCAGTCCCTTAGTAGGTCATTTAGCAAAAAGAGAGGACATGAAGATGGAAGAATGTGGGGCTGGAAGAGTAGGAGGTGGAGATGGAGGGGGAATGGAGGTATAGGTTCATATCTCATTGTATTCACACATGAATTTGCAAAAAAAACAATTTTAAAGAAGAAATTAGAGGCTAGTGAAAATATATATTTACACGATCCCTGACAACAAAGATACAATAGATTTGTAACAAAAGGGGAAAGAGTATGATGTACACAGCTAAAGAATTTATTGTTTTTTTGTCATATTAGTATTTTATCTTGACTGTTATGTGCATAAAGTGTAGGATAATACAAGGAGTAATGATGTCATATTTTGACTTCCTGTCAAGGAACAACAGACTCCTCAGTAAGGAAAAAAAGAAAATACAAATGAAAGTGGACGACATGAAGCAAAAACCACATAGAATTTGAATGAGAAATAATAAAATTGAGTAAGATATGGGAGCTTTACATATCGGGTTTATTTTGTATAAATATATATATGCATATAAGGTTGTACATGTATGAACACAAATGTGAATTCCAGCAATGCTCATGGAAAGGGCCTAGAACAGAAGGAAAATCCAGTAGAAACATTGAACACAGGCATCTAAACTGGGGTCTTGACATGCTATTTCCCATCCCTGGGATACTGGGATGCTGAGCTTGTTAGAGAAAATTCCAACTCCAGCTCTGAAGACTACTTGTGGGGGAGCCTAGCTAATCCTGTTATGCCAGATGACAAATATGACAGATTTTGAAAGATGGCCATGAAATCTCTACTACTACATTACCTCTTCTACAGTGGAGGCCAGCCATTGCCACACATTATGGATAAGGGGAGCTCATTTCTAAGCTCCTCTCCCCACCCCCCGACTCCCCTGCATCTGGGCAAGAACTAAGACTGCTTTGCGGAGTGCAGACACACACATCAAGCCAGTTCCAGCAGCATTTCACAGGCCTTGGAGCTTTAAGATGCCTTCTTCTCTGTCTCTTCCCAGAACCCAGCTCAAAAGGAAAGCATGTGCATCTATCTAGTCCAGTGTCAGACTCAGATAAGCTCCTAGCCAGCTGTGGCAGTGAGTGATCAACTAACCAACCTGGTTCTTGAGATGATTATGGCCTCAACTAGCAAATGGCTGCAGAGTATCAAACACCTTACGTTAGGTAAAAGATGACTCCAGAGAGCCCATCTCCTAAGCCTAGAATCTATGACTGAATTACACAGCAAATGACATCAAGATTACCAGTCATATGACCTTAAAGGACAGAGATTGTCCTCACTAGTTCATTGCAAGAATTCTTACGAGTGGAAGAGAAGTAAAAGAGGAGTGTAAAATATGAAATGTGGGAAAAACTACATCTGTCACTTCTGGTTTGAAGACAAATGAAAGGATCCCAAACCAAGGATGATGGGCAGGCTCTAGAAGTGCCAGACAGATTCTGTGCCTGGGCCCCAGAGAGATGCATTGTTCTGCTCACAGCTTGAGTTTAGATTCCAGATCCTATTCTGATCTCAGCTATCCAAAACTATGACTACAATGGATTGCATGAGCCCCCAACTCTATGGCAATTTGGTATTAGAGTGATAAGGGATTACTACGGATTCTGGAGTCTGTAACAATGCAAACCAATGAGTGATGGAAGATAAAAATCCACTAGTTTAGAGCAAAAGGTTTTGTACAGAGCACTAGAAACTGTAACAGCACAGGGAATTGAATCTACCAGATTACCTAGTCAGATCTACTGAGCTCAAGAAGAGGATCACTGGAGCATGAGAAAGAATGACTCTTCAAAAGATTATAAGACTAAATATATTAAAATCCATGATCACAAAGATACAATAAAGTCAATCATCTTTAGAGGCTGTCAGAAAACCAATTCATTATTTAAAAAAAAAAATGTTAAGAAGCAAACAAACAGTTTGGCTTCTTCTCTTACACCACTAAATAACAGGAAAAACAAAAACAAAAACCTTTCTTTACCTAAGGGTCTTAGCAATAAAGGAAGAAGGCCTGATCTCACTGTGTCCCACTGTGCTTTAAGCTACTGTGACCAAAAGCAACTTGAGAATGAGAAGGTTGTATTTAATCTTACAGGTCATAGTCTGTCATCTGGGAACTCAAGGGAGGAGGCTGAAGCAGAAACCACAGAGGAAAGCTGCATACTGGCTTGCTCCCTCTGGTCTTCTCAGGTACCTTTCTCACACAGACCACACCTTGTCCACAGTGGGCAGGGCCCTTCTATATCAATTAGTAATCAATAAAATGCCCCACAGACATGCCGATAGGCCAATCTGATGGAGGCCATTTCTCAGACTGAGGTCCCTTCTTCCCAGATTTCTGATAGGTTGACAGAAACTTACCAACACAGTGTATTGACCATGTGGTTCTTAGTTAATGACTCTAAGAACAGAGAATTAGTGGTAGTAAAAAGTTCCCAAAACATCCAAATGCTCAACCCACCAATGGGTGGAGGAGAATATGCAGCCAGAGGAAGGAGTGCGGGAGCAAAATAAAGAGGAATCAGAATCTTGTCTGATAAAGCTAGATGCAATCAAAAACTCATAGCAAATACAAAGGGCAGGAAGGGGAGGGGAGCTAGTAGGGTTAGGGGCAAAGTCTGGTATAAGAAGTACTATATGTATATGTATGCTCTTCAATAAATAAATTGCAAGGGATGAAGAAGACAAGAAGGTAAGGACTGTACATTAAAAGACACTCCAAATACAAGTTTAAAAGTAAACCTGTAAGGTGTAAGTATGACCCCTTGGGTAACAACAATAAAGAACAATAGGCTCAAGGGGTTGCAATCCTGGATGGGGGTAGTTGGCAAAGGAAATTGAGACGCAGCCAAAGTAACAGGAAGGAAAACAGGAAGCCCCAAACATACATGACGGCAACTTCCTCCACAAGAGGAAGTAAGAAGGGAGCCTAAACTGTGAGTTTATGGCTGGGGGGGAGGGGCTTCCAACAAGACTGATAACACAGTCTTCCTCCAGAAGGGAGGAGCCCACTGCCCTCAAAGGCTGGGAGATTAATCGGATAGTGTCATTTAGTAGCAGTGAGATTGAAGGTAGTTCAACCTCAATTAAGATTTATTTATTTTAAATTACGTGTGTGTGAGTGAGAGCATGTGTACATCCATGCACGAATTTGAGTACAGATTACCAGGTCTTCCATAGCTGGAGTTGTGAGGCATGGGTGTTGGGAACCAAACTAGGGTCCTCTGGTAGAGCAGTACGTGCTCTTCACTGCTGAAATATCTCTCCAGCACAGATTCAATTAGTTTTGGAACACCACCAAAAACACAGTTTTGTTATTGTTATAACCCATCTCTCTCTCTCTCTCTCTCTCTCTCTCTCTCTCTCTCTCTCTCTCTCTCTCTCTCTCTCTCTCTCTCTCTCTCTCTCTCTCTCTCTCTCTCTCTCTCTCTCTCTCTCTCTCTCTTTCTCTCTCTCTCTCTTTCTCTCTCATAGTGCAAACACACATAAATCTAATGCTTGGTGTTCTTAGCTATGTATTATGTATTACTTTTTTTTTTTTTTTCTTTTTCAAGCCATCTAGGAAAACTAAACCAGCAAGAACCAAAGTGGAACAGGGCACTGGACTGAGGAGCAAGAATATCGAGGGAGTTCTACGGTATGCCAAGAGAAGGAAGACTTCCAAGAAGGGACAGGTCTTCCTACCTCAGAAATGTATGCAAACTGGGGCCGTTATACCAGAACTTAACTGAAAAGACTATTGTTGATGCACAGTGACATAAGCAAATTATGCTTTTAATTATTTGCTTTCATATATTCCTTTTTTAAAAATTTTGCTGGGATTTATTTGGCATGTAACAGTATGTAAAATACATACGTTGACTCGAAAATGATCAGAAATCTTCTGTAACACATCCCTGGTTAAGCAATACAACACTTTCAGAAACGTATGGATTTTCAATCCTGCCTGGCCACCCAAGGTAATCCTCACCTTGATTTTCATTTCCTTGCTTCTCTCTATTGTTTGCGTCCCTCCCATCCCCCCCCCCATGTAGCCATAAGTGATACAGATTATCATGGCAGATTTTTGTTCTTTTAGATAAATGAAATACGACACTTTACTCCTTTGGGTAAGTATAATGTTCATATCAATAAATCCCCCCATTTCCTTTGTGATAATGTAATTCCATAAACAAATATATCACCATTTTTATGTCTGTCCAGTTTGCTACTGATGGAATTTAGTTTGATTTCCTTTCTGAACCCTAGTTTCTGCTGCCCACACGCTGATGCCATCAGGGGCCTCTTGATAGGACACAGCTAACAGGAGAGTTGCTGAATCAGAAGGTTTAAAAACCACCACCTCAGCAGGCTGGGTGTGCTTTCTCCCTTTAAAGATCTAGAAATAAGTTCAGAAAGATGAAATAATACAATTTATCAGTTGCCTTCAAACAGACATTAATGTAGTGAGTCCTGACCCTTTTTAAGTAAAAGAAAATAATCTGAAATCTGGATGATTAATAAACATGCAGAAAGATAAAATGCTTATTATTTTAATGCTGGCACCCTCCTTGCCTCTTCTTTCTTGGTTGAGACAGTGTCTGATACAGTTCTGTACGCCTGAGACTGGCCTTGATCTGCTATTCCTCCCACTTCCTATTACAGGTGTGTTGCACCACACAGCTGGTGTGTGCCCTTTTGGCTTTGGAGACATTGTGTCATGTAGCCCAGGTTAGCCTCCACGTGCACAGAGCTGAGGGTGACCTGGAATTCCTGACCTCCTGCCTCCCCTTTCCAAATGCTGGGATTACAGCCTGTGCCACCAAAGGCAATCTTCCCATTTTCCTGTGGCTACCACATCCATGGACAGTGCTCACCATCGGGGGTACAGGCTGTTCACTGCGTGGTCTGAATAAACATTTTTATCGCTCTCTGTGTTTATTGATCATCTGGATTTCAGATTACTTTCTTTCATTTTACATTAAAATGCTCAGGGTTCACTATGTTAACTTAATGTCTCTGTTTGAAGACAACTTAAAAGATGTATATTATTTCATCTCTCCGAACTTATTTTTAGACATTTAAAAATGACAAGAACCGTATCAGAAGGTTGCAAGGACAATGGGATATATGGAAAGCACACAATTAAGCTAAGCATTCAGTTTGCACTCTGTGATTAATAGCTACTGTTAATACAATTTTTAAAAAAGGAAAGAAAACTGTTATAGTCTGGGTCTGGGCACAGCCAATGGCTAGACTGCTGCCCAAATCACAACTCAGTTCTCATCACAACACAGAACATCTTCCTTTATCTCAGAATGGCAGAGCTACATGCCAACAAGGGGGCACCAGCTAGTAGTCTTTAGCTACCAAGAGAGTTTAAAAAGAATTAATATTTCAGTTGTGTTTGAATGTGCTCCCAGGACTCCAGCATGGATGTCCATGCCTGCAAGGATCCACAGGCTTAGCAGCATCCGCATCTTGCTGTTTGCACAGGATGTTTTCTGTTGCAGCAGGTTCCCATAGGTTTACAGTCAGAGCCCCATAAATTAACATGATGACCCCCAGAAAAGCCCCCAAGACAAATCCATGCCCACCACTCTCCACCTCTTCCTAAGGATCTCAACACCTTTTGATGAGATATTATAAAGACGCAAAGAGCATTGCAATGAATTGTGGGATATGGATAAGACCTTTTCCACTATGGAACCTCTTATAAATAAGGCAATGTATACCCACAGTCTGGGTTGATTTTACTCACACTCATGGGTGGTCATGAAGATTCCCAATCAGACTGTTCTTTATGCTGTTCTTTTTTCTCTTATTGCTTTTCCCTCTCCCTCCTCTCCCCTCTCCTGTACTTCCCTCTCTTTCTTTTTCTTTCTTTTCTTTTCTTTTCTTTTCTTTTTTTTTTTAACAGGGTCTCCTGTATTACAGGCTGGCTGTAAACTCACCACATAGCAAAGGATGATGCTCCTTCTTCCCATCACCCCAGTGCTGGGATTACAGATGTGTGCTACCACACCCAGTTTATAGGATGGTGGAGATCAAAGTCAGGGCTTTGGGCATTATCGGTCAACTTTCTACTAACTGAGCCTCATCCTCAGCCCTGCATCATTTGGTTTTCAATGTGTTCTCATAACTCTCTAGAGACAACCCCATGGCTAGAGGTGGATGCAAAATATAGGGAATGGCAATAAAGAGGGGAGGAAAGGGGTTAGTCTTCCTGTTACTATTAGCAACTGGAAGCTCTAACAAGATGCTTTGTTGCCTGAATCACTGCTCTTTAGAGGTAGCCAAAATTTTATGAGTTTTTATATGAAATACTTCAAGAAAGTCACCTAGGTATTTCTTACACAATTTGGAACTTCTGTTAATATTTCAAGTGTCATGAAATGTTCGTTTTTCCTTCTAAACCCCCACACAGCAGTGTCTTCCCAGGTAAAATAGGTATTTCCAGGAAGGAGACACCACTTCTAATGTCTTCCTAAGGCAATTTTGCAAATGGAGTTTGTTCATATGACTTTGGGTGAGCATGATGTACCAATCTGGGTTCTAAATATAGAGAAAGGTTGACTCTTCTCCATTACAACAAACCGAAAACAATACAAGTATTAGTGATACCGAAGCTTCCATAATTACAAGTCAAATGGTGAAATAATAAGCAGAAAAGGATGTAGCTGTGGAATATGTCATTTCTGAAAATGGTTATTTCCAGCTCCTCTTTATAAGAAAAAAAATACCTCCAAAATAACAGCGTACCAAATGACAACATGTATACCAAAGTCCCGTAATTTTGGTGAATTTGGTAATAACACATGTCACTTAAAGAAAAACAAACAGAGCACAAAACATTGAAGATTAAAAACAGCAAAGTTGTTTAATAAATGCTATGATTTATACATCTTGTGTTTTTTAAACATTTAGAAGTGGTGATCATCATTACCCATATCCATATGGTGTTTGCATATACCCTCTACACTTTGAATATAGTGGACTCTGTGTCCTTCCTTGGAGGCTTCTGAGGACTAATTTTTGGTAGCATCTCTTTGGCATACAGTGTCTTATGGAGTCCAGCTTCTCGAAGCGCTAACTCAAATCGAAGTCTAGGATCAGAAGTTATCTGCAGATATAAAGTGTAAGTTAAATAATCAACAACTCATTTAGCTGAAGTAAACCTTATCAGTAATTTTCATATTTTCCCAAGGTAGGTATTTTTTTTTAAGTAAATGGTTAGATGACAATAACTATTGCTAGTTCTGTGACTGCAGAGTTTTTTTGTTTTTGTTTTTGTTTTTTGTTTTTTTTTTTTTTGGTTGCAGAGTTTTTACTAAAAATGTCCAAACCATTTTTAACATTATCATTTTCCAGTGCATTACTGATTTCCAACATCGGTTGCATTAAATATTCTATAGCACTTTAATCAAATACAATATATTAACATTATTAAATGATGAAATAAAAGGACCTTACTTCCAGTACTATGATTATGTATTACTGGCTAGAATCATATAAATAAAGTATTAAGAAATAAGTCTACTTTAATAAATAAAATTAATCTTTGGAATATATTTTTAAGATGCTATCACTAAAAAATATATTAAGTGTATGAGTATGTATCTGTATGCACATATATGCACCATATGGGTATGTAGTACTTACAGAGGCTAGAAGAGGGAGTTAAGGAAACTTATATAATTAAGAGTCAAATTGTAAAATAACAAGCAGAAAGAATGTGGCTATGAAATTTATAATTCTTGAAGATGGTATTTATGGGGAAAACAACCTCCAAAACACAGCTTCCATAGTGACAGCATAGGTAACAGACACCCTATGATCTCGGTGAATTTGGCAATATTAACTCTTACAAGAAGAGCTTCGAAGAGTTGATTTTCTAGGTAGATGGTTTGGGAGCCAAACCCCAGGCCATTTACAAGAGCCCCAAGTGCTCTAAACCACTAAGCCATCTCACCAGCCCCCTGAACATCTTCAAACAAACACTTTAACGTCACTGTCATTTAGTGATGTGAAAATTATGCGTAATCACATGGGTTACTCCTTGAAAAGGAGAATGTGAGGCTAGATTACTATTCAAACGGAACTGGAAAATGCCCTTCCCATGTCATGCTAAGTGGGAGGAGACACAAAAATAGCTCAACTTCTGTTCTCATTTACACTTGATTGGACCCTAATCCCTTTCCTACCAAAATCTTAAATGACACCATACTGTGTCACAATAAGAGGTGACCACATATGGATTTATACCTAATAAGGCATTTTACCTGAATCTGAAGTCCAGCCCTATGAAAAGATAAGGTCATAAGCTTTTGAAGACAGCTTCCTCAGTGAGTTCTGAGTGGAAGTAAGGAGTGCAGATGACCTGTGGCTGTGCCTCGCGTGGCAAAACACGGAGGTGTGTGGGGTGCTGCTTCCAGGAAGATGGCACCGGATAAGAATCAGCTGGGCAACCATGAAATCTGACTTAATTTTCTTTAAATCAGAGGGAGGGGAAGAGAGATCTAATCAGATAGGGAGGCCTCACATACAAATGCTGAGATGAAGCAGGCCAATTTTGGGATCTGAGAGTCTGGGCAGAATGCTGTGCCAGGGGCTCTGTCAAGAAATGAGAGTCTTGACATCTGCTCTAGCTAGTGCCTTGGTGTTTGTTTTTGCTGTTAACATGAAAGTGTGACTACACAAAACGTTCGATTTGATTATAAAGTCGGAATAAACTACAATGTCAGGGAAAGAAGAGATACGGAGGAGGGAGCAGTCAGGAGTCTAGAGTGACTATCTAGACGTGAAGTAATAAATACCAAAGTATGTCTGGAAGCAGAGAAGAACCAACTGTTACAAATACTTCCAAAGGGAGATGCAATGGCAACCAATACGATGCAGGGTTGGGGTAGTGATGCATGTGAGGCCAGGAATAACCCAAATATCCTTGTTGGAGAAACAACCATTTGAGCCTCAGACCCAGGATTTTCCCCTTCTACCCCCATTTATTCTCTCCTGCTTTCAAGGAGTCACACTCTCCATGTGATCTGTGTGCCACTACCTCCCAAATTATGCCCAGAATTCCACCTTTTTCTGCAGCTCTGGGGCTGTGAAGCTTTAATACTTTTCATTATTCATTTTTCTTAGTAAAAAAGTAAATGAAGAGGGAAGGAAGGTTTCTCTTTCCCGAAGGCCAGTTTCTCAAAAGCATGCTTTATACCCCTTCACCCTAAACACGACATGAACAAAACTAATTCTCCCCAGGCCTTGTTTCCCCTTCTGTAGTCTTACACGGTTAATGGCAGATCCACAAAATGGCAATAATCTGTTGAATTACTGCTGAACACCAGGCAATATTCTAGGCAGTTGATATTTATTATTTCTAACTCCCACAAGAACTTTGCAAATAATTATTTCAAAGATGAAGAAAACAAACATAAAGATGTTAATAGTTTAGGCAAGTGCACATAACCAATACATCAAGGGTGTGGCTTTGAATTCACAATGCATGCTCTTCACAGAGGAACTTGTCTAGGTTGGAGTCATCCTCACTTTCTTCAGCCTTCCCCTCTCTCCAGTCAGAGCTGCTCATGACTCACCACCAGTTCCACTACTCTACCCCAACATCCATCAATTTTCTATTCGGGACACAAGGATAAAATACAAATGTTGCTTCCCAGCACTCGGGAAGCAGAAGCAGGTCAATCTCTGTGAGTTCAAGGACAGTCTGGACTACAAGACTAGTTCCAGGACAGCCAGAACTATTACACAGAGAAACCCTGTCTGGAACCCCCTTCTCCACCCCTGCGATAACAAACAAACAAACAATCAAACAAACAAACATCATTATTTAACTTAATCTGCTTTAAAATATCCTGTCTGCACACAGGATCAAGGTCTGATGTCTGAGTAGAAAGACTTATTGTGTCTTGGTGTTGGGCTCCAGCCCGTTTCTACTCTCGTGTTTCAGCACTTAGCCTGTGCCCCTGCCCAAATCAGAGTGTAGGCATTCAAGGAAGGGGCTCCTTTCTTTCTGCCCGAGAAACCCCAGTGGCTCAGTCCAGCCCCTTAGGACTTTGCCCTCCTCTGAGTTTAGTCCTCTGGGGTGCAGGTGCTCCCCACTTTGGCAGCTGGTTCTGGAGATCTACCCACACCTTCTTCTAAGGAATTCTCTCTGTACACACTGTTTTCCCTTTAAACTGTCAATCACCTTGAGTGAATTTAGCAGCTACTGCCCCAAATCTTCAAGCTCAGATCTTCATAACTAACCCGCCATTGGAGTTAACCATTCATTCTCTCCCCACATGCAGTACAGAACTGGCCTTAACCTTGTGTGTTAATTCTGTATACAATACTCTTCCTTCTTGGCCTGGACCCTCTACTCCCAACCTCCAGGAAGGATCAGGCTGGCCCATTTGGGATAGAGTGAAGAACCACACTCACACACAGAGCCAGAATATAGTTGTCTATTTCATAAATACTTGTTTGACTATTAAAGAATGAAATTTTCACCTTGCTGTTCACTGTCTCATATACAGCATGCAAGAGAGATCTTATGGACAAGTTTGGCAACAAATTTCTGAAGATTTCTGCTTTTTTTCTCTCTAGGTCTGTAAATTCATGACTGCTTTCTCCCTTAATTTTGGTGATATTCATTCACTCATATGTCCTCTTCCCCAGCCTCCTCCTGCTAAAAATTCTTTTGAATCTCCCTTCCCAGGTCCAGCCACATCTTACATTAAGTCTAATCTCCTACCAACAGCTTCGTGGTTCCTCAAGGGCATTTCCACAGAAGATGTTTTCTCCTTTTCTCTAAGACATAACCTGGGACAGCAGTCTTCAGTCCTGCCTGTCAATCTCATTGGTTGCTTATTTAATGGAATTTACATAGTAAATTTAGATATAAATTCCTAATATGACAATAGAGAAATCTTTGACCTGTTAAACAATATCAATAACCTTTTTATATCAATAACTTTTGAATAAAACATCCTAATTTTTTTTCAGTGATAGACATGACTTTAAACTGTTTTATGTCACAATTCTATAATATTTAGAATCATGCAGTAATTATGTGTTTTCGTTTAGAAGTAAAAATGTGCTAATACATAGGGTATTTAAACATAAATCTTGAAAATAATTTGTAGCTCAATACACACAGTACTGAGTGTACTTCCTACTCTCAGCATGGATTTTGCACCAATCCTGCTAATTCCCATAATTACCTGCTGCTCATTGTATGTCGTCAAAGTGAAGAGTGGCTTTTGAAGGATAAATTCATCTTCATTTTCAGTGCCCGTCCTAGCTTTCCATGCCATTGTTTCTGACATCATTCTAACTGGATCAGATTGAACAACAATAGCAACCTGAGAGAAGAGAAAGCATGGCCACTCAGAAGAGGGTACAAGCTAAATGCTTCTCGATACGATTATAGGTTTGTTTAATAGCCATTAAAGACGTATTGTGAAATATAAAATTGTGGAGGAAAGAGCCAGGGATGTTAAATCCTGGTCAGTCCCAGAGCCTTACAAAGGGGTTAAAACACATGTCAAATGAGGCATTTAAAGATTGTGATCATTTGCTAATGATTAAATAGTCCCGCTTATGATTGATTTCAGATATAAACGTATTTGTCTGATAAAAGTCAAATGGAATGTTACATAGAAAACCGGTATATTCCATCACCTTGAAAATGACAAAAAAAGCAACAAAAATTCATTTCAGCAGCTATTGATCTATGGTTAAAAGTACCAAGACTGAGGCTTTCTGGTGAAGTCGATTGTGCCCTTATTACAAGACAAGCTTGGTGAATTTCCATTGTACTAGGCAAGTAGACTTCTAGGAATATTAGAGACAACAAGTTAGCTTTCTACTGTAAAACTGCAGAGTCATTTTAAGACAAAGTCATTGTCCTACATAGTAATAACAGTTCTGACCCAAATCTTAATGAAAAGAAGCCACTAATTTTGTCAATCATATGTACCATTACTAACGTCGGCTTGTTAATTCTGCAAGTCAAGTCAAGGATTCTCATGAAGTAAATGGTATGTTAATGCTGTTTCAAAATTGTGATAAATTGACCAGGGTCAGGTCAAATGTAATTTAATTATTATGGCTTTCCTAGCTCAAATGCTTTATACTACAATTCTAAACACTGGTTAGGGGTGATGGGAACAGAGAACTTCTTCCTACAAAGGACTGATAGATAGAAGGAATTCTAGTCACATAGACTCTGCAGTTATCAGTTATATTTGTAACAAGAATGTATTCAGTAATTGTGACATAAGTCTGTCTCCAGAAAACCAGAGTATGTAATTCTTTGCTGATTGGATACTTTTTTCCCCAGATGTATCACAAATAGAATCTATGTTCTTATGCTTCGAAGACATCTCTACGGTTCATTTTATTGCAGAAGATGATGATGTGAGAGCATCTCAGGAGTCCCAGTTGACACTAGCTAGGTGATTTGGAGAAAGCACCCGACCTCTTGATTTGCTCTTTTACAACATAGGGGCATTGAAAATACTCTCCTCGTAAGGGATGCTGAGGAGCATTGAAACAGGGCTTTGCAATTAGTAAGTAAGTGCTCACAAATTTGATCTCCAATTACTGCAACCAATGGGGCAGGTGCCACCATTATTATTCCTCTTTTCCAGATGAGGAAATGGAGCCAGGCAGGTGAAATACCTGACTCAAGTTTTTCCTTCTATTGAGTACTGCCAGCTGTTACAGAGTTGAAGGACACCCAAGGTCAAATCTCATCTATCACTCTGTAGGACCTCTACTCACTTAGAAAGGAAACTACACAGCCACTTCCCATTGGCCAGGCTGCGCTGTTATCAGTTCAAGAAATCACTGATTAGTCAGAGCTTAGAAAAATTACCAGTGGAGCCATCTCCAGTTTCCCAATCTCTTAAATCCCTGCGTTTGCCATGTACTGTCTACTTCCATTTACTTTTGCCTGCTTTTATTTAGCAAGGCAGTGGGAGCTTTTCTTTCTATACAAAAGGGGTATTTGTAAGGCCTGTTGACTGGGATTTTTCCAAGCAAAGGTTCCCACTCCAGAGTGGATTATCTTGCTCTACCACATTTTTGAGGACAGTCTTTGACTGGAAACAGTTTCACTGCTGCAAACAGATACTGTTTGGATAACGAACTAGAGGAGATATGGACACATTTAGAGCTTGGGAGAACTTTTTAAGTGCTGCTGATAAACTTCTTTAAATATGTTACGAAGCTGGACCTGGTTCAACATAAACCCAACTGGCTCCTGGGAATGGAAACCGTGTCCTAGTTTGGAAAAGTTACATTTTATATAGCAGCTGTCATGAACTTGGTCCCAGTAATAATATCATGAGCACACGCAGAAACATTAAAAAAATAAAAATAAAAAATTTCTACATTGGAAACACCTGTTTTCGAAGGGCTTCCAGGCGCCTCTCTCTCTCTTCTTCTTCCTGAACTTCTTGAAGGGCCAGTTTTTTTCTCTCCGCCAAACGCTTCTCCAATAATTCTTGTCTATATTTAACCCTTTGGAAAAGAGACACAGGACAGGCAGGTGTGCCATAATTAACTCACACAGAACACAGGTAAGGGTGCAACAGGAGACACCTCAGAGGGGACCCCACCCCCACCGGTTGATTTTTACTTGTTTTGATTTCTCATATCCAAACAATGAGAGGCAATTTACAGTAATTCTAGTAACCAGAGAGATACAGGAAAGCCTGGAGTGAAATCCGGCTGAGCTCTGTGTTCGATGCCACCATTTTAAAGTCTGACCCTGTCATCGAGCTGCCAGTGCTTCAGCTACTGTGCCCTGAGCAACAACCACCCGACCCTGAGTTGTGACACAGCCTTCTGATGACAAGCCTGGACACAACTTGAGCAGTTATAAAGATTGCATCCATGACTAAATGCTTATACTTTTAAAAAGCAGGGCAAAATTACTGTAATAATGTGCTTAAGTTATTTAGGTTACTGTTACTTAAACTGTGCTTCATATATAGCCTGGCTCAGTATAGAAGGCTTGTGGGCATGGTAAGACACTTTTAAAATTGCACTTTGACATCTGTAGATGGCAGCAGAAACATGACTTTTTTCTTCCAGCATTTGTTTTTCCATCTCCTTTCCATCATCAGAAATTAAAATGTGGGGCAGTTTTAGCTGCTATGAGCTCACCTAGCCCTCTCTGCTGCCTGTACTGGAGTAGCCTCGATTATCACTGTCTTCATGTCAAAACGATTCCATTGACTTACAGAGGTGAGATGCACCATTTTACAAAATCAGGCACCTGAGCTCTCAGGAGGATTAGGCAATGCTGGTTTTCTCTCAGTGACAGCTTTAACTCGCTTTGTCACATTAGTCACAAGTGCCCTTTGCCCCTAGTATACACAACAGTATTTTCTATGGTGACATTTTCGCTAGACCTTCCGTGCTGTAGGTTCTGATATTCACTGAGTGCTCGTGAGGCAAAGGTCTGTGTGCTAAGTGCTTTATGATTTCTTTTTCAGGCTTCACAACAGTCATGGGTAGGGGTATAATTTTGTATGTATAATTTTGTCTTTTAAGATACAGAATGGAGGCTCAGACAAATGGTGTAATTTGTCCAAAGCCCCCTGCTCATTAAGTAGTAGAACAGAAACATAACCCGGAATGACTGTTCTCAGCACACAAGCTTAGCCTCCACTCTTCCAGCCCCTGCAATTAACCTCTGTGCAGTCCTCCTCCCTAGGTCTCTCCTCCTACACCAATTGCCCCCTAAACACCTATGTGCTAGACAGTGTGGGCAAGCTGAGAAAAAGTCTTCCTTGGACGTTTATAACTTAACATAGAAGCAAGTCATGCCTAAGAACCAAACAGGGAGTCTGCAGGGAGGTACAAATATGGTTTCCTGGAGTTAGAGGAAAGTGGCATGGCCACTTGTTGGATTGCTGGGGGCACAGTTCGGGTGATAACAAAAGCTTCACGGAGGAGAAACATTTGATCTGGGTCCTGAAGACGAGGATTTGGGGAAGCCAGGAGTGTAAGAGCAGGGAGGCCGGGGCAGTCAGTTGGGGTTGGCACCCGAGAGTGGGCACCTTTCTTGCCTTATAGTAGTCACAGAGAGCATGGGAAAGAGTAAGCAAATGGTAGAGGGAGGACCAGGAATGCTGAGGTGGACTGAGCCTGCCAGTCATACCCTTTCTTCAGATGTACTTCTGGGAGAGATGCTCTAGGCATTCTGCTTGCTCATGAACTGGCAATGAAGGAGAAGCATGGAGGGGGACAGAAGGAAAGCATGTGAAACAGAAATGTCACAAGATCTGAGAAGAGCCATCCCAGCCTTCATGTCCATACTATTACACTCTTCCGTGTCAGGAGTCAGTACCAACCCAACCTGTGGATGCAAGGGTCACAGATCAGCAGGCTCCCTGCCTCCTTGTGGGAAGCTGTATTTCCCATCCTCTCCATTTTCACTAAGGCATGACATGACACAACCTCCTTAATGAGGTTCTACTCAATTTAAGCACTGAGTACAAGCTAAGTGAACTTCTGCAAAGGTTCAATTAAAAGATACCCTGGGACTTGCCAATTACCATATGCTAATTCTCAGAACCTTGGAAAGTTTCTCTTCCTGTGGGATATATAGGTTGCTTTGTCTGCAACAAAGTTTTTGTCTGCTATGTGGGAAACTAATAGTCATTCTTGCCAGGGGAGCGTGACTAGTGAGGAAGAAACTGCAAATGAGACTATGGCATTTATTTATACCTGTATCATGGAGAAGGCTGGTGACAGTTCATGTTTGAGGCTCATTTTCCACTTACTAGATATGTATTAAACTCTGTGCTAGCCATGAATCAAATATTGCAACAGGCATGTGCAGTGACCAATCAACATGGGTGATATGCTCTCATCTTGGCACAGCAGGCACTACAACAGAAGTTTCAAGATGGGGCAACTGTGAGATGCTGCCTCAGGGGTGCTTTAATGGGACAATGAGGCAGAAGCCATTTCCAGACCTGGGGGCACTGAGAAGTATTCTGAACTCAAAAGAGGGAACATTTCCAGCCAAGTGGGAGAATGCAGGGGTGGACTAGAAAAAAGAAAGTATCATAGGAAAGTCCAGAGATGAGAGACTGTGTTATGTTTGAGGAATCGAACAGAGATCCAGTAAGAACAAACACAAATATGAGAAGATGAAGGGTGACATGGGCTCAGGCTGAAGGGGTAAGATAGCCATGCTGTGGGGCTCTGTTAGCAGCGGAGAACACTGGCTGCTGCTCTTCAGAAGGTCCTGAGTTCAATCCCCAGAAACCACATGGTGACTCACAAGCCTCTATAATAGGCATGCAGGTGTACAGGTTTACATGTAGAGCACCCATATGTATAATATATATATATATATATATATGTGTGTGTGTGTGTGTGTGTGTGTGTGTGTGTGTGTGCATATATATATGCATAGCTTCACACACATATTTACATATAAATAAATGAAAAAGTTAAAAATGATTTTTTCTTAAAAAAAGGAAGAGATAGGGTAGGACTCATTTCCCCAAAATCAACACTTATGAAAGGGACAAAGGAAGGGGAAACCAGTTAAGGAAATAAGGAGGGTAAACAGTCCCAAGAAGGTAAGACAACTGAGACCTAAAATGCTAATTGCCACAGAAAGTTTGACTGTAATCCAAAGCTATTATTGCATTGAATTATGTGGAGTCATAGGTGATGCTGGCCAGAGCAGACAGTGGTGAGGTGGCTGAAGACTTAGAGGATAAGGAAGAAGGAGGGACGAAGGAGAAAACCTTTCTGTAGGACTGATGCAGGTGTGAGCCAGGCACAGGGCGGGGCTGCAGGGAGCACAAGTCCACAGGGAATGTACTCAAGGTTATGCAGACAACCATCTTTGAGAAAATCCAAGGGCATGGCAACATAGTGATTCTTGATTTTTACAGATGCTGTGGCTTATACTCAAAACAATACTTTGCTTAAAAGAGGAGACTCCTGGCGCTATACCTCAGCTCTGGATAGAAAACTGTCTTTTCCTGAAGAGAGGTGATGCAGAAAAGAACTCTTGGGAGAAAGCCAAATACTCACATATTCATGGGGAAAGAAAATGGCAACACAGTAAAGCCAATCATTTGGAAAATTTTCCACATAAATACTTTTAGTCATTTGAGGTAGCAGATTTTCTCCAAATTAAACTGTTGCTATGAAAGTCAATGTCAGGAAATGGCTAAATTCAATAGTTCTTAAGCTGTGTGCTGAATGCCCAAACAGGAGCCTTGCATTCATTTCTCACTCTATTTTACGCTCCCTGAGTCTACAAAGGTGGAAAGTGCTGCAGACCAGGCATTTGCAACTTCTCTTGGGGGAGGAGAGACATCATATTGTCCATAAGCAACAGCTGCAGCCAAGTCAGGCCAGGCACTCACAATAATCTGAGGAGGACGTTAAGCCTGCAGGCCTTCGGGAGGTTGGAGGGATGATAAAAGTAGTCATTGAGGAGACTTAAATATGTACTGCATGCTAAGAATTGAGTGGACCTCAAGGTACAGTAACGCCTGATGTCAGGGAGGCCTCAGTAAGACCTAGGCAAACTTATATATGAAAATATAGGCCTTCCTCCTATCTCGAATCGTGGGGCTAACTGCAATCTAGACAGCTATGGAAAACAAGAGGGGTGCTTGCCAAGAAGGACACACAGGGGTGAGCACTTCAATTAAGAAACAAGGGTATTATCTTAGGGACAACATAAGCAGGAGGTGAAATAGAGTGGAGAGGCAGAGTTTTAGTTGGGGTACAGTAACCAACACTAACTTCCCCAATTCCTGTGTACCAGGAAAATGATTTGCTGCACTGGAGTATACTCTGCTTATAAACGAACTTCCTCCATTGAGCTGAAGACATGAACTTGAACATTCAATGCGACAGTGTTTAACGGGTCTCCCCGCCACGGAGACTTCAGCAGCACCATCTTGGGGGTGGGGTTTTACCTGTAGGGACATCTAACTGGGTTCAAACCTCACTCAGAAGGTTATTCTTCCCACCAAATGGAGGAGAGCCTCCTGTTAGTGCTAGGCTACCCAGACAACAATGTGTAAATCAAAACAGAGGTGAGTCAGGAGCAGCTCCTCCAGAATAGAAGTCTGTCCAGAGCAAGCACTGAAACTCCGGACCACGCCACGGTGCTTCACCCCTCCAGCCCTACGGAGGGGCAATTGGCTCCACTCATCTCTGGGAGGAGCATCGGCAGAGATGGATTCCCACAAATGGTTGTGTGAGTCCTGACTCAAGGCGATGACATCCTGGTACAGATGTGCACGAGGCGAGAACAAAGAGGACACAGAGCCAGTCTGTAGAACGAGGAACGGATAAACCAGGCCAGCCTCAAACAGAGGCCATTCTTCCAGCTTGCCCCTCTGTGAGACTCCTGGAACCCAGTTCCCAGCTGAGTATCCATGCAATTCATCAACACTCCCGTTGTCCCACATCCTCAGTGTCAAACAACACTTCAGGTGCTTGGGACACAACAGTGAAGAAAGCGAAAGGAAATGTTCCCACACTGAGATGTTTTACATGATTTGCAGTTTGCTTTGTGTACAGATGACTAAGTTGCCACTCTGGTAAAGGCCAAGTTGTTCTCAATAAGTTAGTTTTGGGTGATCACATGCTTGGAGAGCCATTTCTTGGATCACTATGGAACAATGGTTCTTAGCTGTGACCGTAATTAAAACCACTGGAACTTACCAAATATGGATAACAGGACTCTACCAATTCCTTCAAATCCTACTGGTGGGGTCCAAGCACTAATTCTTGGTTAGACATTCTCCCAGCAATGCTAATAAACAATGCCAGGCAGCTTAGCCTGCATCTAGAATAGTCATCTGGAGGCTGGGCAGCTGGTTACTGCTAGCTCTGGGCCTCTGATTCAAAGATAGTGAATGGAGCCTGCAATCAGCATCTTTAGTACATTTCTGAATGACACAAATGCTGCTGGCCTGGGGGGTCACATTCTGCGGACTACAACACAGATAAATATATATATTAAAGGGACTTTACCTGACTGTTGTTATCAAGACAAAACCAGGTACCAATTACTACCTAGGTAGGGCTTATTTCTGTCTGTGTGCTACACATCACAGTTACATGCTCCAGGTCCAATTTAAACTAGAAATTTCTGATGGTGCCATTGGCATTCGACCCTGCCCTCTCCTACCTGCCTGTGTACCCAAAACATATGGATGGGAGGCTCCCTGGGTGACCACAGCCTTCTTAGGTTTGGATTGGTGTCACTGATGGACAGTATTAACAGTGGCTGTTACAAAGCTTGTTTTTCCCTTGGATGCACGAAACATATCTTGATGACAGCTGAAAACATCAGGCTTGTATTTAGCGTAAAGGTAGATAAAAGTAACTCAGGCAAATCCAACTGAAAGAGGAGGCATGAGCTGCTCTCTCTCGGAATTGTCCTCTGAGCTGCAAAAAAGATAGTTATTTTATCACCACTAGCAAAACCCACAAATGAAAGTGAAGTCGATCCCCTGTTGGTTATAATCAGTTTTAAGCCAAATACCCAAATCAGCTTGAGTTGGGACATGGTCTGGACCTGGGAATGCAGGGTTGAGAGCAAGTAGGACAAGGTGTGAATAGAGGGGCCCAGGAAGGAAGGATGATAAAAATGTCATACTGGCCTGTCCCCCATGTTAACCCATGCTAAGCCACTTTTCTTTACCACTATTTATTTACCCGTCTCTAAAACCATTCCTGTTTCCACCTGACTTCCTGTAATCCGTTTTTACACATTTACATAGCCTCAAAGTTTTTCCTACACAAATCACTGCCAATAATATTTTAAGTGGGAGTAGGGAATATAAACTGTGGTATCTGCAGAGATTTCAAAACAATAGTAAAGCCGACAAAACATGATCTTTCCCAATAATCATGTACCGGAAATCTTAACACGGTTGACAATAAAACCTCCTCTCCCGGAGGACATTCTGTGACCCCACTCTTAATTGCTCCTGTCCACAGTTGTCCTCAGTTGTCACCAGTGCTTCTAGGTGACAACACTTCTGTAGCAGCCCATGAAATAGAGGGTACCTAGGGGAGTTGATTGCTTTGATCCTCGGTCACTATCAGAGATTCCCCACTGATTTGGCAGTTACATGGCTCTCTCTTTACCATGGTCCTTGACTCACAAACAAGCTGTACAGGTCACATCCACCACTGAATGACAGATATTTGAAACTAACCAACAGTCCTTTTCTTGGCCTTACCTCTTTCACAAGCTACTCTGTTAGGCCAACTTGGGGCTAAGCATCAGTTATGACTGTTGTCATGGGAGATGCTGTTGATAACTCCAATCTCTCAGCTCACTCCATCTTCTGAGAAAGGCTGCAGACTGCACACCTCTGGGGACTCATTCCTCTGGACGGCCTAGCAGCTTCCCGCTTGCTCTCAGCTAGTCTTACCCTACCTGCAGCTTTAGCTCAGCACGTTTTGCATTTCTCAACATTGTTCATTGGGTACTGTGTACCAGACGTGTGGCAAAGCCTCTCTCTCCTAAAATTTACAGTATTTAATTCTCCCTCTGCTTTTTCTCCCGTACAGCATCAGGTTTTGATGCATTTTCTCCATAGCTTTGGAACCAAAGTCCCACAGTCACCAAAATCCATCGACTGTCTTGTTTTCTTTTCTTTGGACGTCTGCCCTGACGATTCCCAGCCCTAATTCTTTGTTGAATATGTTATACATTGACTCAAAGCTTTTACAGCATAGTCAACACATTCCACAAACAATTTCTTTACTCCATTTATTTTGGCTTCCTTAGTTCACATGTAAGTAATTCCCCTCCTGAGCAGAGAGTACCTCGCCCCCCTGCTTCACTGGAAAGGCCCTTGGCATTCCTTTCTCATGCCTTGTCCTGATGCCTTTGCCAAGGTTCATCTTCTCTCATCCTCTCAACGAGCCCAGGATCTCACGCCCATGAGCTCAGCTATTGCACTAGTATTGTGCTCCGGAAAGGGACCTCTTTCTTGCTTTTGTTTCGGTCTCTGTCTCTAACCATCCCATTCATGATCTTCTCCCATACATACAAGTTCTTTAAGTGGGGTGAGAAATATATCTGTCAGCTCTGACCCTTGTCTGACACTATCTCCCTGTCTTTATTCTTTCTACAGAATCATCTTGTAATGAAAGAAGCTGACTCCCTGTGTGTTGTTCTTTCTTCATTTGGTCCATGCTGGCTGCAGTCTGGCCTCTGCTCACTCAAGGGTCTCGTTCAGAGCCCCTTCCTGTGAGACCTGTTGGCAATGCCCATATTGATGATCATCTCTCTCTTGCATTTGTCCTTTGCTAGCTCCTTTGCATTTGTCCATCCAAGGCCCCAACAATAAGAATCTTCTTATTTTCTCAATTAAAAAAAAAAATCTCACAAGCTGGACTCCAAATGTAGCCAGCTCACCGAAAGCCTTGAACTTCCCTCTCCTTAGAAGCTGCAAATCCTTTGATCTTTTTATCTTTCTTCCTGTAAGTTCAGGATTACTCTCAGACAAATCCCTCAAAAACAACTCTGCCACACTGGGGGTGGGAGGGTAGGGACATGGGGGGATGCTAAATGCAGAGCTACTGACTTATAAGCAAGGAGCAGAGTTGATATAACAGACATCACCTTATAAAAACTTAGGCACAAACTTATGACAAGTCTAAATCAAAACCCAAAAGGCCTCTTTGCAGTTTCTCAGAGGTGAGCCACATGCATCTTGGGTAGGGCCAAGATTCTGTCCAATCAGTTATTTGGGATCACTATAGCTAAGGGCAGCTAGTTAAGTCTATACTGCTAATGATACCTTTTAACAGGAATTAAAACTTTCAACCTAAAATATTCATAGAAAATCACCCACAGAATGTGTTACTTTGAGCAATGTGATGTCTTGGAGCTAAGCAAGTTTCTTATATATTTAGGGAAATGGATGAGATGACTTCCTGTTTGGATTTATTAACTAGAAACTACTTCATAAGTTAGAGATATCTTCTAAAAATAATGACTTAAGCATTAAAATAGTTGACTTTTTAATCCTCTCCTCCAAACAGAAATTGAAAATCAGAGCCAACTGTCTATTACAGACAAATCTAGAAGTTAATAATTAAACTGCACAGTGGTAGACATCTGCTGTTTTGAATCTCTCTGTGGTGGTTGAGAACTGTCTCCCAGAAACTCTTCTATTGGAATATGCAGTCCCCAGTTGGTGGGGCTATTTGGAGAGGTTTAGAAGGAACAGTCTTATTGGAAGAAAACTGTCACTGGCTGGGGGAGGGAAGTCTTTGAGAGCATAAAGCCTGATCCTATTTCCAATTTGTTTTCTTTGTCTTGTGCTTGCAGTTGAGGATGTGAGCTCTGAGCTAGCTTCCCCTGTTCTAGCTGCCATGCCTGCTGCTTGCTACCACGGTTTCCCACCACTATGGGTCCTTTTCCCTCTGGAACCAAAAGGCAAAATAAGCTACTCATTCCTTAAGTCATGTCAGTCATTGTGATGGTTTGAATGAGAATGCCCCACACAGGCTCATATGTCTAAGTACACGATCCCCAGTTGGTAGAACTGTTTGGGAAGGATTAGGAGGTGTGTCCTTATAGGAGGTATATTGCAGGTGGGGGTGGGGGGAGGGGTGTTGTGGTTTAAAAAAAAAAACACAACCTTACCATTCCCAATGTGTTTTCTGCCTCCTGCTTGTGGTTTAAGATGTGAGTCCTCATAAGCTACTATAGCTGCCTGCTACCTACTACTTCTACTTTTCCATCACGGACTCCATCTGTAACCCCAAATAATAAACTTGTTCCTCTATAAGTTGCCTTGGTTAGGGTGTCTTATCAGAATGACAGAAAAGAAACCAATACACTAACCAACTACTATCAATCCTCTCCTTCTGAATAGTACCACCTTAACCCATGTATATTTGGAAGGGATTAACTCAGAGAATCCCTCCCCTTTCTGGTAATAAGGATTTTCCTGTGATCAGATAGGGACAATAGTAGCAGTAGTAACATATTATGTGATGACCACTGTGGTTGACTCTGAGTGAGCATATGACTTCAGTTGAGATAGTCAGAATCTTTGCAATTTATGTTGTAGGTACCAAAAAAGAAAATCTTTCCTCTCTGAGGTCACTATGCCAGAAAGATCTGAGCCTGGATCTCAGATTAGCTAAGCCTACCTCCTAGTTCAGTCATATAGAATAACCCTGTTATTTCTGTTAGTGATACCATTTCCTTGTTGAGCCCTATGCAATTTCACCTCCCTATTTATCTGTATATAACAAACATGCTGAGTTTTCAGGGTGCTGTGGCTTCTCCATCAGAGTCCAGACCACCCAATCCCCTTTTCTGTGACTCTATCACAGATTTTCTTCATTTCCTCACTGGCCCTAGTAAGTTCCCAGAACCCAGCTGTGCAAGGATGTAGCACCTATTGGTTCATTTCCCAATCTGATGACTCATGGAATGTTGTAACATGTGGCACAGTAACATGTGGGAGATGATATATGTGAGCACATAAGTTTTGAAAACCCTAAAGTGACGTAAAAAGGGTGTCTTCACGGAAGAGTTGCTCATATCCTCTATAGCACTTCGGTGGTGTATATAATGAAACTTCAAGAGGAAGGCTTAATGTGCTTATTGTCTAAATTTATTTGATAACAGAGATTTCTTCAGTAGAATCCAGTTTGGGGAGACTTAGTTGCCTTTTAAAAGCCAGTAGGACTTTTCACATATCCACTTACTGGCATGCACTACAGTTTTGGATGCCTTTCTTCATTACGATTGCATTTCCTTCACACGGTGGCTATGGCTTAAATTCCTTGGTACAACTAACAAAGTACACAGAACATAAAAGATAAACACCATTGAATGAAAGATAAAAGGAACCGTGAACGAAGTGAAACAGCAATCTACCAACCACCCCAGGAAATAGGAAATGACAAAAATATATTGATACACACACCTCCCATTATACCTATAAAATAAGCATTGAGGAGTTGGACGAGAAGAAGGGTTGAAGGAAAACAAACCTCATATCAGATTTCTTTGAACAACCAGGAAAGTTTAAAGCCAAACCCGACAGACTTATTAAGACTGGGACTAGGGAGGAGGATTGCAGGCATCAGAGACATGCTGTTTGTCCTATGTCATAAACTGAAAGCTACAAGACTATTCAGGCAGACCACTGTTAGCGTTATTGCCAACACAAATTCATTTACTAAACTCTTCATATGAAAACACCATGTGCACAAACATGAAACAACTACACTTCTGCAAAGCAAATAAAAAACTCTGAAATGATTGTTAATTGTTTGTTTTTTTTAATCACAAACTCAACTGAATTATGCAATGTCTATGGCACCAGTGAGGCATGCCTTTGGGTGTGTCTGAGTGTGTTTCCAGAGAAGACTAACTGAAGACATAAAAGCCTTCTGAAACAGGGAGACATAATTCCAGGGCAGGAGTTCCTAACTGAATAAAACAGAACAAAGGGGAAATGACCTAAGGGCTAGCATTTCCTTTCCTCTGCTTCCTGATTCACTCAGATATGAACAAGCAGCTTCACTCTCCTGCTGCCATAGTTAAGGGTCAATGCTGCTAATGTTGCCTTCCCTGCACTGATCACTTGAAGCTTCTGGAGCTGTCAACTGTTGTGGGATATTGTTTTAACTAGGCAAAGATGTGTTACATTTGTTTATGCTACAGAATAGTACTTTAACTGTGTAAAGGTGTGTTACTTTTGTTTGTGCTGCATTTGTTTAACAGCTTAAGGACCGTGTACATTGTGTCTGTTTCACCCTTGCCTGCCTGATTGGTCTAATAATAGCTCACTGGCCAATAACTACACAGAGAAAGAATAGGCGGGGCTAGCAGGCAGAGAGAATAAATAGGAGGAGAAGTCTAGGCTCAAAAAGAGGACAAGGAAGGAAGAGGAGACAAGGCTCCGGCTCAAGAAGCCAGGCAGCCACCACACAGACAGACATGAGAAGCAGTGAAAGTAAGGTACACAGAAGTAAAAAAGGTAATAAGCCCCAAGGCAAAAGGTACATAAAGAGAAACAGGTTAATTTAAGCTTAAAAACCTAGCCAGAAAACATGCCTAAACTAAGCCAAACATTCAAAGCTAATAATAAGTCTCTGTGTCGTGACTTGGGAACTGGTTGGTGCCCTGGAAGAAGTAAATCCTTGTTAAGTTTCCACCTGCCGGGTGTTTGGTCACAGCCACAAGCAAGCATACTGCTGTGACAGAGTAATAGGAAATACCCTCCAGGTGGACAGCGGTGGAGCCTAACACTGGATTTTGAAAAGTATTGAAAGGAGCTAGCACATGTGAGCCCTGGCACCATGAGGAAATTTGCACAGTGGGTCTTGAACTCACGCATGGGTTGAAGACAGACTTGGTTTAGCTCCGTGACTAACATGCATTTGAGTTTTTAAAAATCTGTAAGATGATAAATGGCCATTTTAATGGCTGTATAAGAAGTCTTACGTATGATGCAGAGTTGCTTAACAAAATTGAAGCTTTTCTTAAGTTCTTCTCCAACTTTCATTGTAAAATGAAAAACAAAACCAACAATGTTTTTGAATGCAAGAAAAATATAAACATGAATAGTTAAGTTTCACTGGAGGATGCTTTAGTACCATGGTTCTCTGCCTGTGGGTCACAACCATATTAGATATCCTGCATATCAGATATTTACATTATGATCTATAATAGCAAAATTATAGTTATGAAGTAGCAAAAAAATAATTTTATGGTTGGGAGTCACCACAACACGGGAACTGTATTGAAAGGTTGAGAATCACTGCTTTAGAAGAACCCTCAAAAGGTCCATAAGGTTTTGGATGACTAAAGATCCAAAAGATGTGTTTTGTAAGCATAGAACTTACACAAACTACACTAGTAAAATATGCTACCATGCTATCAAATTCCAGTCCTTCAACAGATCTTATCTCCTTTAACTCCTTGTGATAACAGACTTTAGCGGGCACCATGTGTCTAAGGTAGACACTGAACCATGAGGCTGGAGCTGGTGTCCAGACTTCACAGGCCTGTTAGAAGATGTAGTCCCAAGACAACAAAAGCAGTCCAACCCTTGCCCTCCAGTGAACCATTTGAGTAAACAAGTGTGGTAAAGCCTGGCTTCTCAGTACTTCTTCAAACCCTCTTCTCCTTCTCTTCCTTCCTTCCAACGCCTCTCAGAACCTTTGCAAATGGCAAACATCAAAAGGACCAGAGATTTTTTTTTTTTTTATAGAGATTCAGCTGCCCATGGCAATGTAGTCAACCTTGATCTTCTTTCAGCCTAGGAAATGATCACCAAAGAGGCTCAACAAACAGCTTTAACATTTGAGGGGGGGAAAATGCATACAAATTTACTTTCATAAAACACCTTTCGGGAAGGTTACTGCCTTTTCTTCCTTTTTGCTTTTGTTCTCTTCTTTCTTTCTTTTTCAAAGTAACCTTTCTTATTTCCACTGTAAGAATATTATAAAATGTTTATGACATCAGAACTCTTTGGTGAGGGTAGGGCAGACAGCTCATTTGGTAAAGTGCTTGCCTTGCAAACATGAGGGTCTAGTGAAAAAAGCTGGACATGGTGGCATGCTTGTATAACACCAGTGTCCTAGTGCTGGGATGTGTGTCAAGGTACTAGAGGATCCTTGGTGCTCACTGCCAACCAGTCTAGCTTAGCTGGTGACCTCTAAATTTAGTGAGAGACATTGCCTCCAAAAATAAAAGGGGAAATAGAAGAAGAAACCTAACAACATCACACAAACATGGAACACACACACACACACACACACACACACACACACACACACACACGAACATATACATATAAATCATACACACACACTTGTGGTTGGCACTTGAGGAATAACATGAGGTTTCCCTCAGGTCTGCACAAGCCACACACACACACACACACACACACACACACACACACACACACACACACACCTTTTCTTTTAGCCGTTTGAAATATACTTTTAGAAAACAAACAATGAAATAAACTAATATTGGTTGTGGCTTTACCAGGGCACTTTTCACTTAGCACCTTCAAAGCTGACTCCCACTAGAATGTCAGGCAGCTCCTTCAATGGCTCCACCCACACTGTGCCTCCCTGAACAGGCTTTTCTCTGCCTGAGGACCCAGCCTTCCAGATCACGCCCTGGGATAAGTGGTCTTCTTCTTCTTCTTTTTTTTTTTTTTTTTTTTTATTTTTTTAGCAAAAGACAAACGCTGTGCCCCTGGCTTCCCGCCAAGGTAACTCTAGCACTGAGCACAAGTGGGATGGGCAGAAATGAGGCTGCAGAAACCCCATGGTTTCCTTTCCTATGTGAAATGGGATACGTCCTCACCCATCTTCCACAGTGCGTCTCTTGGGATACCTCTCAGAGGAAATGCAAGAGCTTCTGGAGCAACATCATAGACCAGAAGAATATAGTGAAACCGCCTTCCAATAAATAATGTATAGTTTGTAAAATTCAATGCTATGCCAGAATTTTAAGTAAATACTAAGTGGGGAGTAAATAGGGAAAGGGAAACCTGGAAAACACATCAAGGAGGTGTTCTCATGCAAGTTGCTGGCATAAACTAGACAGTAAACTCTAGCAAAATTTTATTTTAATGAATAACCAAACATCAGTCTATTTTGATATAGTTGGCAAAAATATAGCCACCAAAACATAGCACCAAGAAATAGGCTTGTACCTCCTTGTCCACATTCTTCACAGAGTAGAGAATCAACTTGAAATGTTCCTTAGAGGAGAAGGTTGTCTCCCTTTCCAAAGACACAGTGACCAGGACCAAAGAACACAGACCTGGCTCCCCATCCCACCCCCATGGAGCTTAAACATGAGCCCTGTAAACAGTGAGGACTCCTGGTTCCACATGAAGCTGAAAAGGGGGTACCAGTGCTAAACCTTAAAGGCACAGGTGTGTGTGTGGGGCTTTTTCTCTAACCGAAGCTGCTGGGCAATTGGTCCCATTGCCTGGGACCGAGTGGCATTAATGGCTATGATTCTAACCTTGTGGCAGGTGTGAACAGTGTGATCACAGGCTATCCACAGACTGTACAGTATGATCTTTCTCTCAGAAAATGCCTGTGTTTTTATTATTTGTGTGTGGATGCCAGAGGACAACTCTGTGAAGTTGGTTTTCCCTTCTACCTTCACACAGGTTCCATTGATTGAACTCGGTTGCCAGGCTTGCACAGCAAGCATCATTTCCCACTGAGCCATCTTGCTGGCCCTGCATTATAATATTAATTGTCCTCTTTCAGATGTCACAGTTCATATATGTCAAACTTTATGTGCTGTGAGCTGAATGTGGCATGGCCTCCTATAGGCTCACCTGTTCAAACATTTTGTCCCCAGCCAAAGGTGCTCTTTGGGAAGGCTGTGGAGCTTTGCTGAAGGGAATCTGGGACACGGGTGTCTTGAGGTTTGATAGCCTAGCCCCCTTTCTCTCTGCTATCTGCTTACTTCCTGATGGTGAATACAATGTGAGCAGCCATCTTAAGAAAGTAAATAGTGTACCCTGTTATTTCAACGAAATATTCCCCGGGGGCCTCCTTTTGAATATATACCTTTCTGATACCATGCCCCTGTTTTCCCAAAGATCTTCATTAACAAATCTGTCCTCTGCTGAGATCCTGGGCTTAGAAACTCATTTTATCACTGTAGCCAGATACAGACAGATATTTCCTCCTTGTGTGTGTTCTTTAGACAGAAACATCCTGTGTAGACAGCTCCAGCTCTACTCTTTAGAGTGATCCCATGCCAAAGTGGCATCAAAGCAGACAGAAACAAGTCTTTCCGAAAATAGACCACTCACCCCCATGACTGCAGGAAACCCTACCTGAGCCTGCTCCGACGTGAGGTCATGTATGGATGTCCTCGGAAAGGAGGCTTTGTGGAGTAGGCTTTGATTAACCAAAACCTGAGTGAGAGGGGGAAAACAAGCCCCAGAAAGCCCAGGTCTTTGAAAACATTTACAGCTTTCAAGCCCACGCATGTTTGCCCTGTGATGATAACCTTTTTCTGTTTGTGGGATTCGAAAATGCTGTGAGATTAAAGAGGTACAAAAGCTTAACAAAGAGAAGAATTCTCTGCACATTGAATGGACACTTAAGACTGCTCCCTCTTCAATTAATAAAGTGCATTATAAATGCAGACAGCTGAGTGGTTTTAGGAATGCCAAAATGTGCAAGCTTATTAAGTATATAAAGTATCCTGTGTTTCAAAATCGCCTATTTGTGTTAAAAACTTAATTTTAAAGATATCATATATATATGTATGTATATATTTGCTATAAAAATAACTTAACGCTCAACTAATATTTCAACAGTGCCATTTTTCTTCTCTTTAGACTAGATGTTATTTTTTTAATTATTCAAGAAATATTTGGAATAATATATATAGTATTAAGCATAAGGGAACAAGACAGAATTAAAAACTGAAGTTAGGAGAACCAAGTGAAAGGAAGAGATGTTTCCAGGCAACTGCCACAAGGTAATTGTCATAGCTAAGCCTGAGTTTGTTTCTCACAGGGGTCAGTGCTTGCTCTCCCAGTATGACTGCCAAAACTGTGCCTGTTCAACACAGTGTTTCCAGACCTGTCTCATCAGCAGGGGACTGGGCTTAATTATATTGTATTTGTCAGAAGTGGGCAGAAAGCCAACTTCACTAAAATCTATTTGTAAAATGTAGTCCCTTGGGTCTATCCTGGGCTCTCTGCAGGGAGGGCCCTTTCATGTGCTGTAGTGTGAGTGTGGAATCTTTTTGCCTTGCTGGGATTGAAACCTATTGTATGAGAAATGCAAGGGAACTTGGCACCAGCGTGTTAGAAATTATTCCGAAGACTGGTGCCTTAGATACTGCACTCTCCCTTGCCCTGTTTCCCTGTGTCACATGCTTTAGGATGCCTGGGCCAGAGCCCACTTGGTAGTGGCTGCAAGTGTTTGCCCTCTTCTTCCTCTAGCATCCTGTGATAGTTTGAATGCCATGTCCCCCATAGTCTGTAGCAAATCAATGCTTGGTCCACAGTTGGTGGCACTATTTGGGGAGGCTTAGGAGGTGTGGCTTTGTTGGAGAAAGTGTGTCACTGGAGGCAGGCATTAAGAGTCTACATACTTGTGCCGTTTCTAGTTTGCTGTCTCTGCTTTCTGTTTGTGGTTGAAGATGTGAGACCTCAGCTCCTGCTCCAGCCTCCATGCCTGTCTGCTGCCACACTGCCTGCCTTGACAATGATGGACATAATGTGATAGTTCCTGTAATACACTCCAGGTAGTTGTTTATGTCCCCAATGCCGCTTGTTCCTTCCGGGCTCACACTGATAGATTGCTCAGGTTTCAATTTGTATTTATTAGAATCCAATCTATTGCTGGTCTTGGGTATGTGTGAAATTCTCCTTCTCCCATGTTCTACATGGACCCACTAGGAAGAATGACCTGTTCTTTGCTCACTGTTGCTATTTACAATTGATTGATAATTACTGGCTTATTTCCCATATTTGAGGTATAGCTTTATGAATGTCATATTCCCCCCAAAATTCCAAGACACTGTCTACTACTGTAACCCTTGTTATTTTCTACTTTCTAAAATATTTATTGACTAATTGTCTTCAGAGGTACTATCCACATTTGATAATTTTATATGATGCTACAGCCCTAAATCCTACACTATGTCTATTGACCAGTTATAACTCTGGAGATTCACCCTCATTTAGCATCAATTTACCACTGTGATGGTTGCCAACCTGGCTGGATTGAGAAACACCTAGAACATTAAGTGAAGTATACCTTTGGGTGTGTCTGAAGGGAACTAATTAGCTAAGATTTGGCCTGAATGTGGGTGGCACCACTGTTTACACAGGGGTCCTTCAGTGAAATACAAAGGGAGGAAACAGAGAGCTGGCCTTCTTTCTCTGTCACATGTCTTTTGAGAGATGAGCAAGCAACCTCATACTCCTATGACCAAGGAGATGTAGTCCTCACCATGATGGACTTAAATTCTCTCAGAGCATGCACAAACCAAATCCTCCCTTCCTTAGGTTGCTTCTGGTAAAGCATTAGGTGACAGTGACAAGAAAAGTAACTGATATAAACACCAAGTATTTCTGTCCTTCCTACTCGATATTGCCTCCTGAGAGCTCCTGCCTGTCTCTTAAAATTGAGGACGGTGTCTGTTGCCAAGCATCTCCTGGAGACTGTAAAACACTTGTCAAAATATGTGCTACATCCTTGAGAAGTGCCTCTCGTCCCCAGCTCAGTGCCTCTCCTTGTGGTCGTAGATTACCCGGTAAACCACTTTTTAAAGGTCATGCTCGGCACATCTCGGGATTTACTTGGCTTCCAAAGCCATCTGCATTAGGAATCAGCCATGGAAGAAGAAACATCCCCTTGGTTTACTACTCAAGACCTCAAAGTTCTCCAGCTGTCACCCATTTTTCTTCAAATTGGCCCCCACAAGCCTGGACAAGTGTAAATTATCTGCTGAGCACAACTTATCTCTGGTGTTTTGGCAAAGTGCAGTGTGGAGACGGCTCAGCTGATAATGGCACACTGGGGCTTGATACTAGGCCTTGCATAACAATGCACAGAGACTCACCAGGCTCTCCTGGGGGGGGGGGGCTTAGTTGTGTGCTTTCTTCCTTTTGCTAGGGAGCCTAAAGACACAGACATTTGTAAGAGCCCCATATCAGCTAGCGGGAACCAACTCTTAAATGTTAGAACAAATGCAAGCCAGTTCTTAAACATGCCCACTAAATTATATAAATTTATGATGAAATAAACTATATTTGTATAAAGATATTAAAAACTCAAAGCCCACCAGTTCCTGATTATTTTATTAATTTTCAAATTATCCATGTCTGAGGTTAATGATGCCTATTATTAAATCAGTATGGTGAAAATAAAATATAATAGTATATGACTGCACACCTCTTACGAACTCTGTGTTTAGTGACAACCAGTTAGTCGTTTAAAACAGGCTATGACAGAGGTATCCCCACTGCTGAAATTGATGCAAAATACAAATTAGGACTTACTTGAACTCCTTCTAGATCTGACCGGTTGGCAGATATTATGTATCATGTATTACCAGTACATTATTGCCTATGAACTGACTCAGCACTAAGACAGAAAACCACAAAAGTATACTAGAGTTAGGGGTTAAATTTCCCATCCTTACTTCAAACTTGTCCACTTCTCACAACCTGCTTTCCTTCTATGTAGTTCAACATGCCTCAAGCCAAGGTCTGTGGAAATGTGACCTACATCCAAACCACTGACCTAAATAACGTTCACACTGACTTACTTACTAGACTTGCTCTCCAAGCTGATGTTAAAGAAATCTTTTACAGGGAATTTTGCATCTTTATTTTCTTTTACATCTGCTCATTGGTTAAGCACACTGGGTTTTATTCTCAGCACCCACATGGAAATTCACAACTGCCTGTACCTCCTGTACCAGGGGAAGCCAACACCTTATTATGAACACCATGGGCATTGTACACTTGTGGTGCACAGACATACACTCAGGCAGAGTGCGTGCACACACACACACACACACACACACACACACACACACACACAGTAGAAATAAAGGAAAATACTTTTAAATTCTCTTACAGAAACTTTGTGTTTTAGATATGTCTGCATCTACACAGGAGTTGGCACCTGTGTGCCACTATGTGTGCATCTGCACGTGTTTGCATCTGTGTCAACTGTGTGTACATCTGCACATGTGTTTGCAGGTGTGCGGACCTCTGTGTTCTAAACAGTAGCTGCATTGTTACTTTGGGCTGGCAAACTTCAAATTAAAATAACTTTAAGTTCAGCTCAGTATCCACTAAAGCTTGAGAGAGTGATCATTGTATGTCTTGGAATCAATACTTGAGTTCTGAAAAAGGAATTCCAGAGGAGGTCAGCAGACACTATTACAGGAGCAGAAAACTGACTCAGGAAATCTAAAGAAAGTAGGACTCCTTACATAGCAGCGATAAGGCTAATGGCACACTTTGAGATCCTGGAGAACGATTGGGAACTTTCTACAGAGGAATCATTGTTCTGTCTCCAGTGTGAGAAAGCCAAAAGGGATTCAACTTACAGCACTTCATCAAAAGAACTTTAGAGGAATTTAGTAAAAGAAATTGTCTTCAGATTTTTTTCTCTTACGTTTTTAATCAACTATTTTAATCAGTGATGCCTAGAATCTTAGTTTGAAGGTAGAGAATCTTATTACTAAAAATTAACCCCCAGAGAGTCAGTAGGATGTAGGGTAGCTAAATTTTCTCTACAAATAGATATAAAGACTATATTTCTTTCTTTGTTGGTATACATGCATGCACATTATTTTAAGGTGTGTGTGTGTGTGTGTGTGTGTGTGTGTGTGTGTGTGTGCTTTTGCATCTGTAGTCCACAGGAGGACAACACTGGGTGACTCCCTTACTCTCCATCTTATTTTCAGAGTCAGAGTCTTTCACTGAACTTGGAACTCATCTACACTGCCTGGCTAGCCAGCACCAAGGATCTGCCCGTCTCTGCTCCCCAGTGCTGGGATTGTATACATGAACCACTGTGCCTGGCTTTTTGTGGAGGTGCTTTGGCTCTTAGCTCACAGGTCCCTGCACTTGTGTGACAAGCACTTTGCCAACTGAGCCAATTCCACAGCCCTGAAGTTAAGTTCTAAATTCAACTGTAGATCGCCTTTATTGAGGCTACCCAAAGCAGTGAGTTTACATAACCTCAGGATAAGGATAAAATACCCCAGATTCATGAAACTTAAAATTCTGTCCTGGTGATGTTCCTGAGTTCCTTAGGCCGCAGAACACCCTAGGACCTCACATAAACTGCTTCCCCTGACAACTTACCTGTCCATCAGTGTGTTTAATCCACTTTGAATTTATTTCAGTATTAACATGTAGATATTCCTATATCAATTTCACTCTTGTTGTTGGTTGTTTTTACTCTTTATTCTTTGGAAGACCCACCACCCAGCTCACAAATAAACACATGGGATCTTATTCTTACTTATGAATGCCCAGCCTTAGCTTGTCTCATTTCTAGCCAGCTTTTCTTAAATTATCCTGTCTCTTTTGCCTCTGAGCTTTTATCTTTTTCTATTCTATATACCTTTCTTTACTTCTTACTCTGTGGCTGGCTGTGTGGCTGTGTGGCTGGCCCCTGATGTCCTATTCTCCTCCTTCTTTTCTCACTCCCCAATCGTTCTTTCTTCCCAGATTTCTCCAATTTATTTCCTCTGACTGCCAGCCCTGCCTATCCTTTCTCCTGCCTAGCTATTGGCCAGCCAGCTTTTTATTACACCCATCAGGTGTTTTAAACAGGCAAAGTAACACAGCTTCACAGAGTTAAACAAATGCAACACATCTTTGCATCATTAAACAAATGTTCCATAGCATAAAGGAAAATAATGCATCTTCAACTGACATTCCACAGCACACTCCAATGGTCAATACAATTTCTACACAAGGTTCTTTCTTCTAGCATCATAAAATCAGTGCAATATCCATAATGCATCGTAAATAAGTTGTTGCCTTTAAAATATAAAAGTAAAATATAAAAGTATAATGAACTATGTTCATTCATTAATTGCTTAAGCAAACTAGTTATGTACAACTTGTCAAAATCACTAGAATTTACCCTAATAGAATCTCCCAGATTTAAGGTTTACAAGGGATTTCCATTACACAGCCTTTATTTGCCAGTTTCTTCTCTCTAAACAAGCCTTTCTCTGAACTAGATTTTTGGGTAAAATTTTCTCTAAAGTGCCATGGACATCTAGTCAGAAGGACATTCGCCATTCCTTTAGTCTTCTGACTCATCTCTGCCATACCCTGCCTGGTTAATGCCAGCCCCACAGCATCTGATGCTTGTCCTTTACCAAGTGTATCTTAACTTCCCACTAGGCCAAGGGGCTTCTAAGGACAGGGATATATGTTTTTCTTCACAGCAGTGTCCCAAGACTTTCAACAATAATTATCAAGTTCATAAATTAAATAGGTTGGAGGATCTAGCAATTAACTACCACTCTGTTCCCTTATTAGAGTTGGTCAGTCAACTCTGATCCTCTACAAGAAATGACCTAACTCTGAGGCCGCTATATTTTTACTCTATAAAAATATCCCATGCCCTCCCCCCCGCCCAATTCTTCATTCAAAGTGTCAATCATCCACTGGTATTTGTCTGAATTGTCACATTAAGAACTAAAAATTGGGGGCTGGAGAGATGGCTCAGAGGGTAAGAGCACCGGCTCTTCTTCTAAAGGTCCTGAGTTCAACTCCCAGCAAACACATGGTGGCTCACAACCATCTGCGTCTGTAATGGGATCTGGTGCCCTCTTCTGGTATGCAAGCATATCTGCAGGCAGAACAGTGTATGCATAATTAATAAATAAATCTAAAAAAAAAAAAAAAAGTACTAAAAATTGGGGCTGGTAAGATGTCCCTGCAGGTAAAAGAGCTTTCTGTCTAGATCCCCAGAACCCAACGAAAAAGCATGTCTGTAATCCATGGGCTGCAACAGAGCAATGGAAGGCAGAAATAGGAGGGTGTTATAGCTGGAGGGTCAGCTAGTCTGGAGTCCATTAGCAGAGTGACAAACAGAAAGACTCTGCCTCAAAGGAGGTAGAAGTAAAAGACTGACATGAGAAGCTGCCCTCTGACATCTACACATGGTCACCCACACATACACCAAACACAAAAACAAAGCATGTTCAAAAGGTAATAGTTGTCATTTTCTAGACTTATTATTCACTCTTCAACATCTACTAGGTAATAATTAGAAATCTGTCTCTAGACACTAAATGTACCCATTGCTACTAAGGTGTCAACTATTTTAAGGTCTCTACAGTGTCACTTTCTAGAGAAAAAAAATAGTTAAGGGAAAAACTCAAGTTTATATTGATGTTTTCATTACACATTACTTTTAATTTTTGTTTGTTTGTTATTTCGTGACAGGGTTTCTCTGTGTAGTTTTGGAGCCTATCCTGGCACTCACTCTGTAGTCCAGGCTGGCCTCAAACTCACAAAGATCCGCCTGCCTCCACTTCCAGAGTACTGGGATTAAAGGAGTGCACCAGCCACCACCTGGCTACTTTTAAAATTGTATTTAACATTGGTATCTTTTTGTTTATACTCAGTGCTCATCTCATTAGCAGTAATATGTTCATTTCTATGTTTTATCTTCCTACAGGGATAAATTATTGCGATGTATCAACACTAGTGTTAGTTAATGAGCAAAACTTAGGATTTCTATGCAGTATATCTTAGCAGTGTATATTTAAGTTGTTCTCTTTTTAAAATTACATGTATTTAACTATATTGTTTATGAGTGTCTATGGGGTCACAGGCATGACACGGGGAATGTGTGAAGGTCAGAGGATATCTTGTTGTCAAAGTCAGTTCTATTTGTCTACCAGGGACATGCCAGTGTATTCGGGTGATCATTCTTAGTGACAATAGCCTTTACCCACTGAACCATCATGCAGGCTCCATATTAAAACGTTTTCTTGCTATGCAATGGTGGGACACACCTTTAATCCCAGTACTTTGGAGGCAGAGAAAGGTGGGTCTTTGTGAGTTCAAGGCCAGCCTGATCTACAAAGCTAGTTCTAAGACAGTTAGCACTATGCAGCGAATCCCTCTCTCATAAAAAGGACAAAAACAAACAAAAAAGCCCCAAAATTTCTTATTGTCATAACAATGTTTCTTGTAACTTCCTCTCTGAATGAAGAAGAAGAAGCAGAAGAAGGAGGAGGAGGAGGAGGAGGAGGAGGAGAAGGAGGAGGAGGAGGAGGAGGAGGAGGAGGAGGAGGAGGAGGAGGAGGAGGAGAAGAAGAAGAAGAAGAAGAAGAAGAAGAAGAAGAAGAAGAAGAAGAAGAAGAAGAAGAAGAAGAAGAAGAAGAAGAAGAAGAAGAAGAAGAAGAAGAAGAAGAAGAAGAAGAAGAAGAAGAAGAAGAAGAAGAAGAAGAAGAAATAAAAAGGAAAGGACGTGACTGCTCCTAGGTATGATGGGGGAAAGATTGTTGTAGATATATGGGAGAGCATAGTGAGACATAGAGACATCTGGAGAGCCCAGAATAGACCTGACCCTGAGTCATGTGAAGAGAGGGGGATGGGAAGGGAGAGGTGAATTAGTTGTAACATTCAGGAGACCCAAAGAGTAGACAAAAAGGCCAGATAACCAAAATGGTTGGTGATAAGGAGAAAGAAAACTGGGAGAAGAGCAGCCTAGCTCCCAGGCCAGAGTCGTTTAGGGTAGAGAATGGGATATGCCAGACAGGAGGACCCTGTACCAGGTAGGGCCAGAGAGATGCAGGGAGAACCCGGCTATCAGTGTCTGCTTTGATATGTTCAGTGGGCAACTGGTTCTCTGTCTCAGGCTTGAAATCTAACACTCTGAGTTATCCTAACTAACTACCAAGTCTCTAACTAATAACATGGGCTGACACTGTAGGTAAAAATGCTTGCTGTGCAAGCATCACAACCTGAGTTCAGATCTAATTACCCACCTAAAAAGTCAGGCATGCCTGTAACTCCAGTGCTAGGCATGGTACAGGGACTGCCACAGATTCAATGAGAGATCCTGTCTCAAAGGAAGACGGAGAGTGACAGAAGAAGGCAGCCACCCCCCTGCTCTAGCCTCTGCATATCCAAACAGGAATGTATATGTACACTGTACTCACACATATATACTTACACACACACACACACACACACACACACACACACACACACACACATAAATAAAACAACCTACTGGATAAATAAATAGTTGTTCTTTTCTTAGCTAACTCCCATCAAAGTAGTGGTATAGGGCAACCATATTAACAAAAGGTGAATTTGGGTAAAAATTCTGGTACTGTGCTTAGGACTCTTCTGGAAACTTTATCAAAAAAAACAATGTTAATGGAAAGACGAAAAGAAAAATGTGGTCACCAATTTGACTGAGTTTCTAAAAGTCCTCTATGCCCACATGAAGCTTTACTTTTATTAGCTAACACATGCATTTGGACACAAAGCTCCTAACTCTGCCCTGCTTGGCAGAGGGATCACATCATACCCAGAGAGCTTTGTGCTGTGCACTTCACTGTGGACGGCGCAGGCAAGGGATGCAGCGGAATGGAATATGCACTGGCTTTAATGGGATGCCAAGAATTCCAAGTTTTCCTTCCTTCCAAATTATCTAGTGGCTTGTTGAGCCTAAGAATGTAAGAATAATTAGCATCCCCTGGAAACACACAGGCCATGTCAGCCAAGAAAGCATACAGGCAAAAGGCAAAATTTCTGTGATCTTGGTCAAAAAAAAAAATTAATTAAATACAAAAAGTCTTGGTACAAAACATCCAGGAAATCCTACATATAATGAAAGTCAAAAACAAATCTAAGAACAATAGGAATAGAGGAAGGAGAAGAAACATGGAGCAAAGGCACAGAAAGTATTTTCAAAAAAAATCATAGACAACAATTTTTCTACCCTAAAGAAGGAGACGATTATCAAGGAAAAAAAAAAAAAGCACACAGAATACCAAACAGACTGGGCCAGAAAGGTCCCTCAGCACTTAACAATCAAACACTAAGGTTACAGAACAAAGAAATAATATTAAAAACTGAAATGGAAAAAGAACAAGTAGCATATAGATACAGGCCTATTAGAACACACAACTTCTCAGTGAGAACACTAAAGGCCAGAAGGGCCTGGACAGATGTTCTACAGATTCCAAGAGACTATCTACTATGCTCAGAAAAACTTTCAAACACCATGGATCAAGAAAAGACATTCTGTAACAAAACCACATTTAAGCACAATATCTACCAATCCAGCTCTACAGAAGGTTCTAGAAGGTAAATTCCAATCTAAAGAGGTTAACTACACCCAAGAAAACACAAAGAATAAATAATCCCAGACTAGCAAATTAAAAACAGGGGTCACACATGCATGCGAGCATGCGTGCATGTGTGAGCACACACTCTCTCTCTCTCTCTCTCTCTCTCTCTCTCTCTCTCTCTCTCTCTCTCTCTCTCTCTCTCTCTCTCTCTCTCTCTCTCTCTCTCTCTCTCTCACACACACACACACTGCAATAGAAAAATAACAGGAATCAACAAATACTGTTTGTTGATATCTCTCAACATCAATGGTTTCAATTCACCCATAAAAAGACACAGGCTAAGAGAATGGATGCAAAATCAGGATCCATCCTTCTGCTGCATCCTAGAAACACATCTTAACATCAAGGATAGGTATCACCTAGGGTAAACGGTTGAAAAAAAGCTATTCCAAGCAAAAGTACCTAAGAAGAAAGCTGGAATATCCATTTTAATATCTGATAAAATAGAAGACTTCAAACCAAAATTAATCAGAAGTATGAGGGAAGGACAATACATACTCATCAAAGGAAAAATCCACCAAGAGGACATTCCAATTAAGATCTATGCATCAAACACAAGGACACCTAAGTTCATAAAAGAAACACTACTATAACTTAAAACATATATTGAGCCTGACACATTGATAGTGGGAAGAAGCTTCAATGCCTGGGTCTTGCCAACAGACTGGTGATTCAGACAAAAACTAAACAAAGAAATGCTGGAGCTAAATGAAATTACAAACCAAATGAACCTAACAGATACTTACCGAACATTTCACCCAAACACACAAAAGAATACACTTTCTTCTCTGAACCCCATGGAACTTACTCCAGAATTGACCATATATTCAGACACAAAGCAAGTCTCAACAGATACAAGAAAATTGAAATAACTCCTGCATTCATTAGACCATCATGGATTAAAGCTGGATATCAGCAACAACAGAAAGATAACGAAGTCATGGAAGCTGCACACCTCACAACTGAACAAAAAGGAAAGAAAAGAAAAGAAAAGAAAGAAAGAAAAAAAAGGAAAGGAAAAAAAATGGGCCAAGACAGAAATTAAGAAAGAAATCAAACTTTCTAGAATTGAATGAAAGTGAATACACAGGATCCCCCAAATTATGGGACACAATGACAGCAGTTCAGAGATGAGACCATAGCACTAAGTACCAACCTTAAAAACTTGAAGAGCTCTATGGTCTGCTGGTGGTGGCACATGCCTTTAATCCCAGCATTTGGGAGGCAGAGGTAGGCAGATCTCTGTGAGTTCAAGGCCAGCCTGGTCTAAAAGGGCTAGTTCCAGGACATGCTCCAAAACTATAACAAGAAACCATATCTCAAAAAAAGAAAAAAGAATTGAAGAACTCTTATTTTAGTAACTTAACAGTATAGCTGAAAACTCCAGAACACAATGAAGAAATCATACCCAAAAGTAGTAGATGAGAAATAATCAAACTCAGGACTGAAAGCAGTAAGATACAAACAGAACAATACAAAGAATCAATGAAACAAAAAATTGATTTTTCAAGGAAATCAATAAGATAGAAAGCCCTAAGCCAAATTAATTAAAAGGGAGAGAGAGAATATTCAAATTAACAAAATCAGAGATGAAAAAGGGGGCATAAAAACAGACACCAAGGAAATCCAGAGACTCATAAGGATATAGTTTAAAAAATTATATTTTACCTAATTGAATATCTAAAAGAAATGGGTGATTTTCTCAATATATACTACTTACTAAAGTTAAATCAAGACAAGATGAACCATTTAAACAGACCTACAACCCCTAATGAAATAGAAGCAGCAGTTACAAGTCTACCAACCAAAAACAGCCCAGGGCCAGATGGTTTTAGCATAGATTCCTACCAGACTTTCAGAGAAGAGTTAACACCAACACTCCTCAAAGTATTCCACAAAATAGAAACAGAAGGAACATTGCTCAGTTTATTTTATGAAGCCACAGTTACCCTGAAACCCAAAACACATAAAGGCCCAACAAAGAAGGATTACAAACCAACTTCCATATAAACATAAATATAAAATTACTCAGTAAAATTTTTGCTTACCAAATCTGACAACACATCAAAAAGATCATCTGCCATAATAACCAAGTAGGTTTCATCCTACATGTGCAGGGATGGTTTAACCTATGTAAATCAATAATATAAGCTACCATATAAACAAAGTAAAAGAAAAAACACCACACACACACACACACACACACACACACACACACACAATCATCCCATTAGATACCAAAAAGGACTTTGACAAAATCCAATGCCTTTTCATGATATAAGTCCTGAAGAGATTAGAGATGTAAGGGACATTCTAGCCAACATCCGATTAAATGGAGAGAAATTCAAAGCAATTCCACTAAAATCAGAAACAAGACAAGGTTCCACCTCTCTGTATCTACTCAACATAGTGCTTGAACTCTCAGCTAAAGCAACAGGACAACTGAAGAACAAGGGTTACAAATTGTAAAGAAAGAAGTCAAAGTATCTTTATTTGAAGAGGATATGATAATATACATAAGTGACACTAAAATTCCCATCAGGAAACCCTTACAGCTAAACACTTTTAGCAAAGTAACTAGATAAAATATTAACTCACAAAACAGTAGCTCTCCTATATGAGAAAGAAATCAGGGAAACAACACCTTTCACAACAGCCTTTAGTATAAAATATCTTGTGATAACTCTAAGCAAGCAAAATGAAGACTTATGTGATAAAAACTTTAAGATACTGAAGAAAAAAATGAAAAAATATATCAAAGATGGAACTATTTCCATGCTCATGGAACAGTAGGATTAATATAGTAAAATGATAACCTTCCTACCAAAAGTAATCTATAGATTCAGTGCAATTCCCATCAAAATTCCAACACAATTCACAGATTTTTAAAAGATAATTTCAGCTTCAGATGGAAACACACACACACACACACACACACACACACACACACACACACACAAAATGAGGATCACTAAAAGAATTGTGAATAATAAAAGAACTGTTGGAGGTATCATTCCTGATCTCAAGTTGTACTAGAGAGCTATAGTAATAAAAAAAATAGCTTGGTATTGGCATAAGAACATATATGTTGATCAATAGAATAGAGTTGAAGGCCCAGATATAAATCCATACACCTCCGGACACCTCAGTTTTGATTTAAAAAAAAAAAAAGCCAAAAATACAGGCTGGAAAAAAGGACAGTATATTTAACAAATGGTGCTGATCAAACTGGTTGGCTGCATGTAGAAGAATGCAAACAGATTTATACCTATGACCCTGTACCAAACTGAACTCCAAATGAATCTAAAACAGTGATTCTCAACCTCCCTAATGTTAAAACCCTTTAATGAACCCTTCCTCATATTGTGGTGACCACCAACCATAAATTATTTTTGTTGCTACTTCGTAACTGCAATTTTGCTACTGTTATGAATAATAATATACATATCTGCATTTTGTGATGGTGTTAGCCACCTCCAACAGGGTTGAGACCCACAGTTTGAGAATTGCTAATCTAAAGCCTCAACATATAAACCAGATGCACTGAATCTAATAGAAGAGAAAGTGAAAAATATCCTTGAACTCATTACACTAGAAAAAGACTTTCTGAACAGAACAATGTTAGCACAAGCACTGGGACTTAATCAACTGAAAATCTTCTATAAGGCAAAGGGCATTGTCAATTAGACAAAGTAGCAGCCTGCAGACTGGGAAAAGATTTTTTAGTGTGACTATTGAGTAGTCACACTCAATAGAGGACTACTACCCAAAATATATAAAGAACTCAAAGAACTAGACATCAAGAAAAAAATTAAACTTTTTTTTTTAAAAAAAAAATGGGGTACATATCTAAGCAGAGAATTCTCTCTCAATAGTGGAAACCCAAATGGCTGAGAAACATCCTTAGCCATCAGGGAAATGCAAATCAAAACTACTTTGAAATTTTATCTCACTGCCATCAGAATGACTAAAATCAATAAAACAAGTGACAGCTCATGATGCTGAGGATGTGGAGTGAGGAGAACACTCCTCCATTGCTGGTGGGAGTGCAAACTTTATACAGCCACTGGAAATGAATGTGGTGATATGTCAGGAAGATGGGTCTTCATCTACATCAAGATCCACTTATACAAGTCTTGGGCATATACCCAAAGGATGCTCTTCATCCTACCACAGAGACACTTGCTCAACCATGTTCATTACTGCTCTCCTCATAATAGTCAGAGAACTGGAAACAACCTTGATGTCCTTCAACAGGACAATGGATAAATAAAATGTGGTGCAGTTATGCAATGGAGTATTACTCATCCATGGTATATATTTGCTTATATGTAGCTATTAGCTCTTAGGTCAATGAAAACCAAGCTACATTCTGTAGAACCACAGAGTTTAGTTATTGAGTAAGTGACTTTGTGTGTTGGGTGTGGGGGTGAGGGTGGGGAAGCAGATAGAATTCCCTAGAAAATGGAAATAGAATAGATAGGTATGGATAGGTGAGGGGGGACTAGAATGGGAGGGTCAAGTGGGGGGGAGAAGAGTAAGTGATAAGGGAAGAATATGGAGAGAGACACCTAAAATTAAGGGTCATGTGAGGGGTATAATGGAAACCTAATATAATAGAAGCTTCATAGTATATATGTATGTTAGTATGTAAGTGTGCACGTGTGTGTGTGTGTGTGTGTGTGTGTGTGTGTGTGTGTGTGTGTAGGTGATCTAAATGAAATATCTAAATAATGGAGCCCCAGCTGGATATCTCTTGTCACCAAATGGGGCTTCCAATACAGGAATGGGTTACATCTAATTGAGTTGTTGGCCAAAGGAGTCCCATGGGACAAATAAACCAAGCTGTCACCAATACTACAGGTTGTTCTCCACAAACTGATGATAAGGCCATATTGCTGAATATAACACTGCCATAACTCACTGAACAGAGAAGTCAAGCTTGTGCCTATAAAGAGTCATAGTATATTTGGTACAGGAACTTTTACTCTTCACGCTACTAAAAGAGAAACATAAACACTAATAATCTAGCTACAAACCCTTTAATATACAATGGTACCCTGTCTGTAAGACATGCCAATGCAATGGTGACATAAAACTTGTGGCAGTAATCAACCAATATCTGATTTGACTTAAGGCCCACTCCACAGGATGGAATTCATGCATGACACTGCTTGGGTAACTGGAACCTGAGACTAGATAGCCCAAGGACGTAAGATAAGACCAAATATCACTGTTCTTGTAAAAGAATGTAGCAATAAAATGACTCCTAATGATGTTCTGCTATACCCATAGATCAGTGTCTTGCTGAGCCATCATCAGAGGAGCTTCCTCCTTAAGCATATAGGAACAAATATAGGGATTTACAGGGAATGAGAGATCACAGAACTACATCTCTAAATATAATGTTATTTATCAACCCTCCCCCACCCTCAGGCTCTGGAAACCATGAGAAAAAGAAGGTAGGAAGTGTGTGAGAGCTAGAGGGTATGGAAAGCACCAAGGAAACAAGGCCCTCTAAATCAGTATGATCCATGTACATATGAATAAATTCACAGAGGTGAAGGCAACAAGCACAGGCCTACATGAATCTGCAACAGATGAAGTCCTGTAGTTGAAAAGAGAAGTAGACACATGTCCCAATACCTAACCCAGAAGTTATCTCCAATTAATAACCACTTGCAAATAAAAATTTAGTTTCTCCAAGGTAGTCTCACAAGGGAAACACTATCCTTGAGGGTAGGTTGCATGCCTAGTTCTAGATGGCCTAGAGAAATCTAACTCAATGGCATCACAGGAGGTTCTATCTCATAATGTCATTTCAGGGTTTCTCCCTCCTTCCCACCTCCACTGCAAGTCCTTTGCATATATTTATTATGACTTTATATAGCTCAGTGTTCAATGGGATTCCTGAGAGTGCAAACCAGTGGGTGTCTTAGTCTCTATTTCTTGTGCCTTTTCATGGGCTTTTTTCCTCATATGTTTGTTTTGTCCTACTCCAATGTGCAAGTTTTTGTTTTCTCTTATGTAATACTTTATTTAATTAGTATTCTTAGAAGCCTGTTTTTTGTTTCCTAATGAGAGACAGATAAGGGGTGGATCTGAATGGAAGGTGAGATGAAGAGGAACTAGGAGGTATAGATAGAGAGAAACCCATAATTAAGATATAGATGTGAGAAAAAATATATTTTCAATAACAGGAAACAATAAAGAATAATTCGTTTTTCTAAGTCATGTTACCAACATAAATGTCCACCAACCGAGGAATGAACATGGTATATATACGAACAATAGACTTTTTTTGACCATATGGAAGAATAACGTTATGTCACTTGCAAGAAAAATGGATGCAACTAGAGATTATCATGCTAAATGAGTTAACTCAATCTCAGAAAGACAAATACTATGTTTGCCCTCCTTTGTGGCCCGTAGATTTTTATATGACACATATAATCATATATGACATGAAAGCAGGAGTGAACATTACCTCAGGGAGAAAGAGGGATTGGTTGAAGGGGAAATGATAAAGAGGAAGGGAGAGAGTGGTAGTAAATATGCTCAAACTATATTGTGTACTTCTGAGAAAGTATCCTTATGTAGCCCAGTGCCATGTACAAGAAGATACACAGATGAAAATGAAACAGAACAAAACAAAAACAAAATAAAACTCAGACCACAGGAAAAAAGAATGTTTTGCTTTAGGTAGCAGTATCAAACTCCTACCTTTGCTGCCATTCTGCTAGATCAAGGGATCTATAAACTTGTGCTATAAAGGACCAAATAATATACACTTCTAGCTGTACAATTTCTGTAACATTAATTAAAATCAATCATTATAACACATAGACATAGCTAGAGACAAATGATTAAGCTTGGGTCTGCTGCAATAGCACTTGAGTTATGACAGAAATCTGAATTTCATACTAAAAAATATTCAATCATTTAAAAATGTTAAAACCATTCTTAGCTTGCAAGCAATACAAAAGTCAGACAAAGGGTGGAATATAGCCCAACCAGAGAACAAGGGAAACAGAGCAGAACTTTGACACTGGATGCCTCAGTTGACTCTAAAGAAGGATTGCAGCTCCTTTGGATGGGGTGACAATGGATCTGAGCTGCTATGCTCTTAAGCCACTGAACACACAGTAGGAGTTGCTTAAGGAAGCTCCTGAGCTGTTCTATTCAGAGAGGCTGGCTCTCAGTCTGCCATTAAGGTAGTGGACAGGAGTTGTAACATGATCAGAACTATAATCTATGAGCCCAACAACCACCCAGGGTAGTTACTGTACCCATTGTCTGGATGTTGGTACATTTACCTGGACAGGTCAAGCTAATATTTATACTTCTCTGTAAGAAAATTGACTTGTTTTTTAATACAAACTTGTCTTATTTAAATAAATGTACATTGCATGCTGATACAAACTACTTAATACATTTTACTTGCAATAATCTCCTTACTGTAATAAAGCTTCTCCAATACTCATGAGTCATAAGGTCTATGAGTCATGATGGTGGGCTGCTTTGGTCAGTAATGGTTTCCCCCCAAAACTATCTTCATGGTAAATAGCAAATGAGCTCAAGCATACTCTGTGTAAGTATCCATCCCCATCTCTATAAGGTCTTTCTTCTATGAGAATTTCTTACATAATGGGAAGTATAACCACCCTCAATTTTTAAATGGTTTCCAATTGGAATAAAAGTTCAACTTTGTTTTATTTTGGGGAGGATCCCACCTTCTGTGCCCTGCTTGGAGTCTCCTAAGGACTTGGGACTGCAATGAGAGAACCTGTCCTGGGGGACCATCCCATCCACAGTCTGCCAACATCCTAGTCCCACCTCCACCCACTAGAAGAGGAAAGCCATTGGATTATTGGACCTGCTTGTACCCACTAGAAGAGAACCTTGGTCCTGTACATACCAGGAGAGAGAGAGACACCACTGCTATGCACTGGAAGAAGTGATGGGGAGACAACAGTATAAGAACCTAGTCAACAATAGAAAGAACAATATGACACCACTAGAGTCTAGGGACTCTACACCAGCAAGACCTGAACATCCTAACATAGAAGAAGCAGAAGAAAATGATCCTTAAAACAACTTTATGGCGGTGATAGAGACCCTCAAAGAGGTAATGAGAAAATCCCTTAATGAAATGGAAGAAAAAACAAAAATTTTCAAGAAATGGAGGAAAGACAAACCAAAAATTGCAAGAAACAACTCAAATAGTGCAAGGCTTGAAAGCTGAATTAGTGATAAAAATAAAACAAAACAAACCACAAAAACAGTCTGAGGGAATGCTAGAAATAGAAAAGCTAGGTAAATGATCAGGAACTACAGATGCAAGCATAACAAACAGAATAAAAGAGATGGGAGAGAATCTCAGACATTGAAGATACACTAGGAGAAATAGATTCATCGACCAAAAAAAAAAAAAACAAAAAAAAAACAAAAAAAAACAAACAAAAAAAAACAAGTCCAACAAATCACTAACACATATTATCTAAGAATTATGGGACATCATGAAAAGACCAAACCTAAGAATAACAGGTATAGAAGGTGAAGAAACCCACCTCAAAGGTGCAGAAAACATATTCAACAAAATCATAAAAGAAAACTTTCCCAACCAAAAGAATGATGTACCAATGAAAGCACAAGATTACAGAACACCAAATAGAGTGGACCACAAAAAAGTTACCTCACCACATACTATTCAAAACAGTAAACATACAGAATAAAGAAAGAATATTAAGATCATCAAAGAAAAAGGGTCAAATAACATACAAAGGCAACCTATCAGAATTATACCTGAATTCTTGATGGAAATTGGGAAATCCAGAAGATCCTGAATTCTACCAACATTAAGAGACCACAGATGCCAGCCCAGGCTACTATACCCAGAAAAGCTTTCAATCACTATAGATGGAGAAACCAAGATATTCCATGACAAAACCAGATTTAAACAATACACATCAAGCCCTACAGATTCAGCCCTACAGAAAGTTCTGAAAGGAAAACTCCAACCCAAGGAAGTCAACTACACCCACAAAAACATTGGCAATAGATAATCCCACCTTACCAACAGCCAAAAGAAAAAAGGTGGGGAAATTCACAAACAACACCAAAAACAGCAACAAATCTGAAACAAACAATAATTAACAATCAATGGTCATTAATATCCCTCAATATTAATGGTCTTAACTCACCTATAAAAAGACACAGGCTAACAGAATAGACACTAAGACAGACTCTATCCTTGTGCTGCATAGAAGAAACACACCTCAACTTCAAAGATAGATATTACCTCAGAGTTAAGGGTTGGGAAAAGATTTTCCAATCAAATGGATCCAAGAAACAAGCAAGTATAGCAATCCTAATCTCTAACAAATTAGACTTTAAACTAAAATCAATCAAAAGAGATAAAAAAGATCATTTCTTATTCATCACAGGAGAAATCCATCAAGATGAAGTCTCAATTCTGAACATCTATGCCCCAAATACAAAGGCACCCACATTCGTAAAAGAAACATTATTAAAACTCAAATTGCACATAAAACCTCATACACTTATAGTGGGAAATTTCAACACCCCACTATCACCACTAGACAGGACCACCAAACAAAAGCTTAGCAAAAAAACAAAGGAACTAACAGAAGTTATGACCCAATTGGGTTTAACAGATATTCATTGAACATTCCATTCAAACACAAAAGAATTTACCTTCTTCTCAGCACCAAATGGAACCTTCTCTAATTTGACTATGTACTCAGCAATGTAGCAAATCTCAATAGGTACCAAAAAATTGGAATAACCCCCTGTATCTTATCAGACCATCATGTTTTAAAGTTAGAATTCGACAACAGCACAAACTGCAGAAGAAATTGAACAATGCACAATTGTACCATTCCTGGGTCAAGGAAAAAAAATAAAGAGATTAAAGGCGTCCTAGAATTCAATGAGAATGAAGACACAACATACCCAAACTTTTGGGACACTTTGAAAGCAATGCTAAGAGAAAAGTTCATAGTACTAAGTGCCTACATGAAGAAACTAGAAAATAGTCACACTAGAGAATTAACAGCTCTAGAACAAAAAGAAACAAACTCATACTTGAGGAGTAGATGCCAGGAAATAATTAAATTAAGTGCTGAAATCAATAAAGTAGAAACTAGTAAAATAATACAAAGAATCAATGTAACAGAGTTGATTCTTCGAGAAAAATAAAAAAGATAGACAAACCTTTATCCAAACTAACCAAAAGGCAGAGAGAGAGAGAGAGAGAGAGAGAGAGAGAGAGAGAGAGAGAACATGCAAATTAACAAAATCAGAAATGAAAGGGGGACATAACAACAGACACATAGGAAATCCACAGAATCATCAGGTCATACCTTGAAAACCTGTATTCCATAAAATTCAAAAATTTAAAGATAATGAACAATTTTCTTGATAGATATCACTTACCAAAATTAAATCAAGAATAGATAAGCAATTTAAATAGACCTATAACCCCTAATGAAATAGAAGCAGTCATCAAAAGTCTCCCGACCCCCCCCAAAAAAAAGGATAGGGCCAGATGGCTTCAGTACAGAATTCTACCAGAAATTCAAAACACAGCTAATACCAATACTCCTCAAAGTATTCCATACAATAGAATCAGAAGGGTCATTGCCAAACTCTTTTTACAAGGCTACAATTATCTTGGTACCCAAGCCACACAAAGACACAACTAAGAAAGAGAACTACAGACCAATCTCCCTCATGAACTCTGATGCAAAAATACTCAATAAAATACTGGCAAATCGATTCCAAGAACATGTGAAGGCTGGTGTAATGCCATGGCCCAAATTGGAGGTTGGATACAGCGTTGGGGTGGCACATTGTCTCTAGGGGTCTTGGGACTAGTAGCGGCCAGGGCAGAGATTTTTGCACTATGCAAGATCCAACAGATCTTTTCACAAAAGGAACAGTTACATAGACAAGTGTTGCTCAGTCTTGGCCCATGGCTCTCCCGGCAGTCATGAGGTCTGGTTACAGATGCTCCAGAAATGACAGGCAATTTGTAGGGAAACCTCCTGCCTAAGACAGGGGTTGCAAGGTCCCCCAAGGATGGGTAAGGGATGGCACACCCTACACAACCTAAGGCAGGGTAGAAAATGAAAAAGGGGGAATTGTGGGAATTAAGACTTTGGCTAAGAATTCCCTTCCCCCTGCTGCCCTCAGGGCAGGCAGCTGCAACAGCAAAGAAAAACATGTTTACAAAGGCAAAATGTTCCTTTGGTTTCCAGAACACTGGGACTGGCCCCTGACCGTTTCTTAAAACCTGAGATGACTAACTGCCTTCCTCCGCTTCCTCTTCACCCATCTGGTGCAGGGGTATAAAAGCCAGCCCTCAGAGCAAAATAATAATATCAAGCAAGAGTCCTGTGTTGTTGATCCCGACACCCTCTGCAGATTCTCAGTCCCAGGCCGTGCAGGCGCGGCAGAACACATCAGAGAAATCATACACCATGATCAAGTAGGCTTCATCCCAGGGATTCAGGGATGGTTCAACATACGAAAATCCATCAATGTAAACCACCATATAAACAAAAGGATAAAGGAAATCCACATGATCATCTCACTAGATGCTGACAAAGTCTTTCACAAAATTCAGTGCCCTTTCATGATAAAGGTCTTGGAGAGAGCAGGAATAACAGGAACATACCTAAACTTAAGAAAAGCAATAAAGAGTAAACCAACAGCCAACATTAAACTAAATGGAGAGAAACACAAGATGATTCTTCTAAAATCAGGAACAGCACAAGACTGTCTACTCTCACCGTGTCTGATCAATATTGTACTTGAAGTTCTAGCTAGAGCAAATAGAAAACAAAAGGAGATCAAGGGGATACAAATTAGGTAGGAAGATTTCAAACTTTCACTATTTGCAGATGATATGATAGTTTAGATAACTGACCGAAAAAAAAACCCAAAAGAACAAAAAAACCTCTACCAGGGAACTCCTAGAGCTGATAAACACCTTCAGCAAAGTGGCAGGATACAAGATTAACTCAAAAAAAAAAAAAAAATCAGTAGCCCTACTATATACAGACGATAAATGGGCTAAGAAAGAAATCAGAGAAACATCACCCTTTACAATAGCCACAAACAACATAAAATATCTTGGGGTAATGCTAACCAAATAAGTGAAAAACCTATATAATAAGAACTTTGAGTCTTTAAAGAAAGAAATTAAAGAAGACACCAGAAAATGGAAAGATCTCACATACTCTTGGCTAGGTAGGATAAACAGAGTAAAATTGGCAATCCTGCCAAAAGCAATCTACAGATTCAATGCAATCCACATCAAAATCCCAGCACAATTCTTCACAGACCTTGAAAGAACAATATTTAACTGTATATGAAAAAACAAGAGACCAAGGGCAGCCAAAACAACCCTGTACAATAAAGGACCTTCCAGAGGCATCACCATCCCCGACTTCAAGCCCTATTATAGAGCTATAGCCCTGAAAACAGCTTGGTATTGGCACAAAAATAGACAGGTAGACCAATGGAATATAATTGAAAACCGTGTTATTAACCCACACACCTACAAACATCTGATTTTTGATGCAGAATCTAAAATACAATGGAAAAAAAGAAACCATCTTCAACAAATGGTGCTGGCATGACTGGATGAGGCTTGTAGAACACTGCAGATAGATCCATATCTATTGCCATACACAAGACTTAATTAAGTCCAAATGGATCAAAGACCAGCATAAACCCAGCCACACTGAACCTCTTAGAAGAGAAAGTGGGAGACATGCTTGAACAAACTGGTACAAGAGACTGCTTCCTGAACATAACCAGTAGCACAGACACTGAGATTGACAATTAGTAAATGGAACCGCCTGAAACGAAAAGCTTCTGTAAGGCAAAGGACACAGTTAACAAGACAAAACAGCAGCCTACAGAATATGAAAAGATCTTCACCAACACATCTGACAGAAGGCTGATTTCCAAAATATACAAAGAACTCAAGAAACTAGTCACCAAAACACCAAATAATTCAATTAAAAGGTTGGGTACAGAACTAAATAAAGAATTCTCAATAGAGGAATCTAAAATGGCTGAAAGACACTTAAGAAAGTGATCAACATCCTTAGCTATCCGGGAAATGCAAATCAAAAACAGCTCTGAGATACAAAATTATTCCTGTCAGAATGGCTAAAATCAAAAACAGAAAAGAAGTTTATGCTGGAAAGGATGTGGAGAAAGAGGAACACTACTCCACTGCTGGTGGGAGTGCAAACTTGTACAGCCACTTTGGAAATCAGTATGGCGGTTCCTCAGGAAAATGGGAATCAGTCTACCACAGGACCCAGCACTTGCACTCTTAGGCATATACCCACATGATCCGCATCCATACAACAAACATACCTTTTCATCTATGTTCCTGCAGCATTAATTGTAATAGCCAGAACCAGGAAGCAACCTAAATGACCCTCAACTGAAGAATGGATGGAGAAAATGTGGTACATTAATACAATGGAGTACTACTCAGTGGGGTGGGGGGGGCAATGGAATCTTGAAATTCACAGGCAAGGGATAAAACTAGAAGAAACCATCCTGAGTGAGGTAACCCAGTCACAAAAAGACAAACATGGTATGTACTCTCTCATATATAGATTTTAGACATAGAGCAATCCACAGCCTACAATCCACAATGCCAGAGAAGCTAGGAAACAAGGAGGACCCTAAAAGAGACATACATCATCCCCCACTGCAGGAGAAAGAGACAAGATCCCCTGTGCAAATTGGGAGTATGGGGGAAGGTGAGAGGGGATTAGAGGATAGAAGGGGAAAAGAGAGAGGACATGAGGGAGCAGAAGATTGAGTCAGGGGAAGAATAGAGGAAGGCAAGAAAAGAGATACCATAAGAGAAATCTGGCACTAGGGAAATGTTCAGAGATCTACCAGGATGACCCCAACTAACAATCTAAGCAATAGTAGAGAGACTGGCTTAAATGCTCTTCCCTGATAATTAGATCGATGACTACCTTATATGCTATCTTAGAGCCTTCATCCAGTAGCTGATGGAAACAGAAGCAGACACTGAACCAAACTCCTGGAATCCAGTTGCAGAGTGGAAGAAGGATGAGTAAAGGGGTCAAGACCAGGCTGGAGAGACCCACAGAAACAGCTGACCTGAGCAAGGGGGAGTTCATGGACCCCAATCTGATAACTGGGGAACCAGCATAGGACCAATCCAGACCCCGTTAATATGGATGTTAGTTAGGAGGACTGGGCAGTCTATGGGGGTCTCTGGAAGTGGGTCAGTATTTATCCCTAGTGTACGAATGGACTTTGAGAGCCCATTCCACACAGAGGGATACTCCTTCAGCCTAGATACACAAGGGAGGACCTAGGCCATACTCCAAATGATATGACAGACTTTGAAGATCCCCCATGAAAGGCCTCACCCTCCCTGGGGAGCAGAAAGGGAATGGGGGTTGGGGGACAGGGAATGAGGGGAGGAGAAGAAACTGAGATTGACATATAAACAAGCTTGTTTCAAATTTAAATTAAGAATTTTGTTTTATTTCGTATCTGGCAATAGAAGGAGGATTAATGTATTGAACTACTAGAGACATTCTTGGGCTTGTTACCAGAAAGGAAAGAAATAAGAAAAGGAAAAGAAAATTTTTCTGTATACTCTATACCCCAGCACGTTCACCAGGAGAAGTGTGCACATGCCTTGGGTGGATGAACACAAACTGCAGAGGCAGAAAAGGGATTGAGGCATGAAAACCACTGACTTTTGAGAGCTAGAACCTTGCATGCTTTAGCCCAAGTATTTGGAGATGACATGCTTTCTTTAAGAGTAAATGGCGAACATGCACAACCAAAGAGCAAGGCAATGTCTTATTCCTCCAATTCTACCAGAATGAAGACAAGTGTGTTTCATTCAATATCAGCAAGTCAAGCTCAGCTGTTTGGCTACAGTGGCATACCCTAGTTATATGGTTCTTCCTTAACAACCAACTGTATACTCAGAATGGGCCCCCTATGCCATGCCAGCATGGGGACAAAGACAGACACAAAACCATTCACACAGAATTTATTGGAGTTAAAAGTTTAACACATAATCTTAAGTGTGTTAAGAGCGCACAGGTCAAGGACACTGTGGTTATGTTTAAAGATGATCACAAATTCTTTGATCTTCCACCTTTTGAAAGTTCAAAATGTCTTTTCCTTATCTCTGAATGGGCTTTTTAACTGCTTTGCTAGTGGAAAAAGAGAAGTTACACTATGAGGTTTCTAAAGCTATGCCAGGAAAGCCACAAGTTGTGCATACCCTCATGGAAAATGAGCCTATGGAACCATGGCTCATGGAGAAAGTGCAGCTTCCCTGAAGATAACTTGCTTTGAAGAAGTCATACATCTTTGGACAGGCTATAGATTACTCAAGGTGATAGTTCCTGGCTATGTTAGTCAGTGAGTGATCTGTCACCACGACAAAATGCCCAAGATAATCAACTTTAAAGAAAGGACAGTTTTATTTTGGTTTACGGCTTCAGTCCAGCACTGTTGCTTTAAATCTGGGGTGAGACAGAACATCATGACATCATGACAGGGATAATGTAGTGGATGATACACATGTGTATACAGAGAGAGAGAGAGAGAGAGAGAGAGAGAGAGAGAGAGAGAGAGAGAGATTAGACAAGTTGATGTTGATGTCTGCTTCAATTGAATGACCCAGTTACCTGACTTCCTTCTGTTAAGCCCTACCTCTGTCAGGCCTCATACCTCAGTAGCTTTTGAGCTGGAGACCAAGCCTTTAATACATGGGCTTTTGGGGAAAACTCTAAGATGCAAACTATAACACCAATTATACTCAATTTTTAGACTAATGGCCCAATTAAAAGTTATTACCAGCCATGCACATCTTCCCAGGTGAAATGCCAAACAATGTAAAACAGAGTAGGCATCCTTTTCATGCCTAGTCTAAATGTGAGACCCACTGAAACTGGGAGCATAAGGACTGTTTTCCATAGTAAGTCATATGGTGATTTGTAATATGACAACAGTTTATCTCAACAGGCCCCCGGCAAAGGATCTATTTAAACAGGAAGGAATGGATGAAGGGTAGGAGTTAGCAATGAGTGCTGCCAACAGAACACCCATCAGAAGTCTGGTGAGATGGCTTAGTCAGTAAAGGCTCTTGCATTCACATCTGATAACCTGAGTTCCATTCTTGGGACGCACATGATGGAAGAAGGCCCAATGGAGAGGCAAGAAAGCCTTGAGAACCCCTGGGGATCCAGTAAAGCACAGTAGCAGCAGGGCATGGGATTGATGAGATAGGCTAAGTTCAGCCATGGCCATCTCATTAGCATCCTTAAAGAATCTGAATGTACCCAAAGGGTGAGGAAAATTCATTTCAGCACATTCAGCATGAGCATGAAGAACGGTGCAACTGGATGTGTTTGCACCGGAACAAGATTGAGGCAAGGCAGCTGAGTTCAGGTGAGGAGGGATATGAGTGGTCAGGTCTAAATTGAAGAAGATTAACTTTCACAATACAAATTCCCTGGATCTAACAAGGCCTAGACAATGGCACAGGGAGGAAGAAAGAGGAGGCCTGGTCCTCCTCCCAGGCTTCTGACTGAGCAAGGGGCATTTTCTAGAGGGAAAGAAACACTGGTGAACAGGTTGGAGGGAGGGATGAATAGCCCCCATCTAAGGCGGAGTTTAAAGTGGTAGACAATTCATGGGGGAAGCATAGGAGGCAGATGGCTAACAAGACATTTAGATAAGGAGGACTGTGAAGGTCTGAGAAGTGTGAGCTTCACTTCAGCTCTTCCTGGTTCCTTCCCTCATGCTGATAACAGGCATAGGTCCCAGGAGGAGCAGCTAGAGCGAGGTCAGAGGGTGAGAAACAGGACAAGGGAAGATAGAGATTTCAGCTCAGAAGTCTCATATCCACCTTAAGGACGGTCACAGCACTGGGTGACAGTGTTTATATTGGAAGGCAGCAAAATCAGCATTTGGAACACCTTGCCCATCAGTTCAGTATGTGACTTGAACAACCCAACAGTTTCAAACAGGAGTGAGAGTAATTACAGAAAATGGTGCACAATCCCTCAAAGCAAACCACAGTGCCAGCTCAACATAGGACACAGTGGGATCCTTAGTGTATTCTGGGTGACCTGAATGTTCTCTCGAGCATGTCAAAACCGTTATGATTTAAAAAAAAAAAAAAAAAAAAAGCTCTGTACAGCATGCACATGTCATCTTTTGCAAGGTGCAATGTTTATTTTATTAAGTAATTACAGGCTTACTATTGGGCCTTAACAGCAACATTTTAGACTGAAGGATAGCCAAGAATTACATAAAGAAAACAAATATGAAAGTATAAGTACACAAGATAAGAAACAAAATCTATCTTTTTGTTGTCTACAAGAAATTCATATTACCTTAAAAGATAAGCAAAACCTTAGACTAGAAATTTTTTTAAAAATATTCCAAGTAAATGAGCCCAGGAAACAACAGACATTGCTACCTTAGTATCTGACAAAATAGACCTCAAACCAAAACTAATCAGAAGAGCCAAAGCAAGATACTTCATTTGACCAAGGGAACAATTAACCAAGAAGAAATCACAATCCCAAACATTTATGTACCAAACTCTGGTTCACTCAATTTCATAAAAAGCCAACAATTGAACTTCAAGACATAGATTGACTCTGACTTGATATCAATAGGTGATTTCAATATGCCACTTTCTCCAATAGGCAGGTCATTCTAAACAAAACCTATAAACAAAGGAGCACTAGAATTAAATGGCACCATACATCAAATGGACCTAACAGGTATCTACAGAATCTGTTCTCTGATTTTTAATGTAGATGCTTAGAGCTATACATCTCCCTCTTTGGACTACTTTCAGTGTGTCTCAGAGGTTTTTGTGTGTCATGCTTTCATTTTCAACTCTAGCTGAAATTTTTCTTATTGTTGATTTTTTTCTCTGACCCATTCATTATTCAGTAACAATGTGTTGTTTAATCTGCATGAATGTCTTAGTTAGGTTTTTATTATTATTGTTTTAGTTATTGCTGCTGCAATGAAATCCAATTGCAAAAAAAAAAAAAAAGTGGGGGAGAGAGTTTATTCATCTTACACTTCCCCATCATAGTTTATCATCAAAGGAAGTCAGGACAGAAACTCAAGTAGGGCTGAAACCTGAAACCTGGATGCAAGAGCTGATGCAAAGACCATGGAGGAGTGATGCTTACTAGCACTTACAAAACCCAGAGCCACCAGTCCCCAAATGACATTACCCACATTGGGCTAGATGCTCCCCCATCAATTACTAATTTAAAAAATGCTCTACATGTAGGCTTGCCTACAGCAGATCTTATGGAACCATTTTGGTAACTGAGGTTCCCTTCTCTCAGATGACTTTAGATTGTGTCAAGTCAACATAAAACCAGCCAGGACAACGAATAATTTCTAGAGATTCTTTTGTGGTTGATTTTAAGCTTCATTACATTGTGGTCAGATAGGATGAAATAACATGGAGTTATTTCAAACTTACTGTACTTGTTTAGATAGGTTTTATGTCCCAGGATGTGGTCTATTTTAGGGAAACTTCCATGGCCAGCAGAATAGAATGCATATTCTATAAGGACATGTTTATTTTGGTAAGGGTTTGCAGCTATAATCAAATATCATAATGGAGGGTGGAGGGAAGCCATGGTGGCAGAAGTGTGAGACATTTGGACATGCCGAATTCACACTCAAGAAGCAGAGAGAGCTGAATCCTAGAGTGCAGCTCCTTTCTTCTTTTTTAATTCACTCAAGACTACAATGCATGGAAGGATGCTGTTTAACTTTGAGCAGGCCATGCCACTTCCCTTAACACATCCTCTAAGATGTGCCCAGAGCTTTGTCTCCTAGTTGATTCTAGACCTTGTCAAGTTGACCGTTAATACTAATCATCACAGCTTGGAGGCCCATTACCCAAGCATGACTGCCTGGCAGGGTAATGAACAAAAGAGGTACAGCCAGCCTACGTGCCCAGAGTTAGGAGACAGCTGAGGAGGAGGCAAGCTATGGCAGTCCATGCTCGGTGGCTGGACCAGCTGGGATAATCTGCAGAGGGAGTTGAGTTATTCCTGTCATCATCCCAATCTGTATTCCCAACAGCTTTCTAGCTTAGATCCTGTAGCCTTCCTGATGAATCTGAGAGCTAACAAAATGGCCTTATATTCAACATTTTTACCACAAATTTCAAGTAGAAATAATTTGTTGTTTCCATACCAGGACCCTGGTTAATATAAAGAGGTTGGACTGCATGTTTCTTAGGATTCCTTCTATATGACTCTATAGAATACTCAATAAAAAACATGAAGAAAGTAAGTCAGATTGCAAGCACACTTTGACCATTTAATTCTTAATACTACTTTGTGGGCAGGGGTTGTGGTAGTTCCAAGAGATAAGCATCAAGTGTGTGATGCTGTAAACTTGTATCCAGCACAGCAGTGACACTTGGTGAACTGCCATTACTGTTTTCCCAACTCAGGCTTTACACTTTAAGTTTCTGCCTACCTGGCACTGCAGCTTTATAAAAAACTACCCCTAAAGTCTATGTCTGCAAGGTCAGATCTTCGTTCCCTATGTGCTTAGTGACATTCCTGAGTTACGGGGTCATTGATAAAGACATCAATAAGGTATATATGATGGTTGCCTGCATTTCTCTCTTGTTTAATACTGTGGGGGCACTTCAGGACACAGGGTCCCTTTGCTGCAGGGGAGCGCCAGCAAAGTATCTCTCCACATCGGTGTTAACATTGAGTAGGAAAAGGAAAATATAGTTTCAGATAAGCATAGTACAAAGAGAAACTTTCAAGTTTCTATGTCACAAATTATGAACTGAGATAAAAGTATTAGTGCTGGTACTTTCCCACCCTGAGCTAAGGAGCTATTGACACGTGATAGGTGCTGGGAGAGTTGGTTTTCTTCAATAGTGTGAAACTTGGTGTATCAACCGCACTCCAGGGCAGAATCCATGCTCAGAAGTAGCTGGCTAACACAAACTGGACTCGTTGGGGTGGGGGTGGAGTAGGGTGGTCAGGGGTGAAGTGGGGGTGTGGGAGGAGTTGGGGGAGGGGAATGAATATGATCAAAATACATTGAATGACATATTCAAATAATTAAAAAACGTTTTAATGTTTTGAGCTAGGAATGCTGGAGCATGGCTGTTTATCTAGCACTTCAGAGGCTGAGGCAGGGGGACAGAAAGTTAGAGGCCAGCCTGAGTTATAGAACAAGACTCTGTCCCAAATTGTTGTTGTTTTTGTTGTTGTTTCTAGACAAAAGAATCTAGAATGAATGACAGCACCTAAATGTCGCATTTGGCATGAGCGTGTCTGTGGGAACATCTTTGATGTGTCCATATGAAGCAAATCAATGACTGTTAAGGAAATGCAGTAATGCTCATTTTATATTAAAACACATTATAAAGTATTTCTGAATATTGCCTGCCTTCTACCAAACATGTACCTAGTAATATTCTACTTGATGCTCTGAACAAGTTATTGTAACATGTAGTAGAAACCCAGTTTTCTTTTTAAAGGCCATGGTTTCTAAAATCCTAGGTGAAAGTTGTAAACAATAAAGTAAAAGCAGCCCAAGTGACTAAACAAAAGACACTCTCAGTTGATCCAAAAGGGGCCACAGATATTTACAGGGAATCCTGATTTCAGACCTTTAGAGTGACCCTCAGCTATGCCATCTTTCCCAGCTGGTGCTCCATCTGGCCGCTAGTCCTAGCTTACTTGATTCTCCCTTTAGAACGGCCATACTTTCCTTTGTTCATTAATGTCTTAGTTCTGTTGATCATGCTTGCTCAGTTAAGCTGCATTCTGGAACCACTACAGTTAAAAGTTCATCCCTGTCCTTCTGTCCTTGCCTCAATATCTGAGCATTTGCACAGAGCTATAAGTGGTAATCTTATCCTTATGAACAGGATACAAGAATTGTATCACCACCAACACCACCAACACCAACACCACCAACACCACCACCACCAAAACCACCACCACTTCCTCCTCCTCCACCTCTACCATCTCTTTCGAATTTCCTCAATGGATAGGAGACACGTTGGCTACCAGTGAGGCCTCTTTCAGGCTTCTATAACTACTTCTGTAGTTCAAAGTAGGTTGAGGCCCATTTGGAAAATCTCCAAAAATGTTTACATTATAATTCATAACAGTAGCAAAGTTACAGTTATGAAGTAGCAGAAAAGAATACACCCATAATTCTGTGGTTGGGGTCACCAACATGAGGAACTGTATTAAAGGGTTGAAATATTAGGAAGATTGAGAACCACTGAAGCAAAAGGTCAAGAAGTGATATCATTCTTCTAAACTAATGCTAACTTGCAAAGCATTTCCTATATGCATTTATAGGCAAAGCAGATAGCTTAACTAAGAAGTGCATTTGTTTACTGGTTACCAGAGATCCCTGGTCGCCATCATTTGGCATATCCACTTAGAACGGGGATTTGCTTGACAGAGATTTAATGAACAACAACATTTCCACTAATTTGGGGAAATCTCTTGCTGAGAATAAAAAAAGAAAAAAAAACCATAACAAATGTTTGCCTGCCCAGTTTGGGGCTAAGTCACTTTGCTAAACACATTTTTTAAGATGCTTAGACACAGGCCTCAATACCAACCAATACCACATGCCCAAATGTGCACATTATAAAGAAGAAATGCAGAACATAGAGAGAACCATCTGCTTTTTTCCCACTTAGAAAATGCAACAACTGTCAATTCCCTGATGCTGGCAAGCACCCCAAAACACACACTGCATTAGCAAAGCCAATTTAGTGCGGGGACTGCAGCTGGTGCTGGGCTTTCTCCCCAAATGGTCACTGACATGTTGAACTTCAAATGCTTTCTGTTTTACAACAGGCAGATGCTGTTGTTTTGGGGGGAGGAGATGGGATGACTAACAACTGTCTTTCAAACTGTAGAAAGTAACATTTTCTTCTTTAAACACGTAACACATGCAGATACAGACACACCTACATCCAGGCATACACATCTGGATACGTAGAGGACAGCATAGGACTCTTGTGCTAAAGGCAAATCTCTAGAGTTGAGAGTTTTATATACCTAACTTGCCTAAAATATTTCAGCGGAAGTATCTAAGAGAGACATTGTTGGTATTCTCAATACATACACAGAGCAGGACCTCAAGGACCCAGCAGAGCAATGGTTCTCAACCTTCCTAATGTTGCAACCCTTTAATACAGCTCCTCGTGTTGTGGTGACCCCCAACCATAAAATTATGTTCGTTGCTACTTTGTAACTGTAATTTTTGCTACTGTTGTGAATTTTGCTACTGTTACAAATATCTGAAATGCAAGAAATCTGATGTTGTTGGGAGGGTTATGAACCTCTTCCAGAGAGGCTCTGAAGAAATAGCTTAGTGGTTAAGAGCACTTGCTAATCTCATAGAGGACTGAAGTTCATTTCCCAGCATGCACAGCAGTGGCTCACAACTTCTTGCAACTGCAGATTGAAGGGCTCTGATGCTCTCTTCTGCCCTCCCCCAGCATCTGCACTCACATGCACACATGCTTGCATACGCACACATAATTTTTTAGTGTTTAAAAAGAACCCAATAGATACTGTAGGATGCACACTAGAAATGTGGACAAAAATTCATTAAGACTTCAGAATTCCATGTGTGACAGTTTGGTAAAGAACGCCCTCCATAGTCTGGGGCATTTGAATGCTTGGGCCTCCATTGGTGGCACTATTTGGGAAGGATTGGGACCTGTGGCTTTGTTGGAAGAAGTATATTGTTAGAGGTGGGCTTTGAGAGTTTAAAGACTTGCCCCCTTTCTCTCTGTTCTATTTCCTGCTTTAGTTTCCTGATGTGAGCCCCCAACTTCTGCTGCTCCAGCCCTCAAGCCTCCTGCCTGCTGCCTGTTGACGGCTGCCTGCTATACACTGCCTGCCACCTGCCGCCCACCACATGCTCTCTTTGCTCCACATCATAGACTCTAACCCTCTGGAGCCATAAGTCCAAATTAACCCTTCTAAAAGTTGCCTTGGTCATGGTGTTTTATTGCAACAATAGAATGGTAACTAATACATCCTCTGAGGTTTCTTTTTCATACTTGTGTCAAAATCCTTCTCTCCAAATTATTGATTTGGGGCTGGGGAGGTAGCTCAGTTACTAAAATGCTTGTCTTTAAGTGTGAGGATTTGCATTCAATCCCCAGAATCCATGTAAAAACAATGTCAGACACAATGGTGTGCACTTGCCATCCCAGGGTTGACAATGCAGACAGGCAGATCTCTGGGGCTCACTGGCCAGCTAGCCTAGCCTACTCGGGAATTTCAGGTACTGAGACCCTATCTAAAAGCAGGCAGGGAAAAGTGCATAGAATGCCTGAGGAGCAACAATAAAGGCTGTCCTCTGGCCTCTACACGAGTATGAGCTCACATGTGTGCTCACCTGTATACAAAGAAAAAAGTGTTATTGATTTAGTTGGTTTGTGTCTGGCAGCAGCATCAGGACCTTCAGGAGCCCCAGGTAATTCTAATGCTGCAAACGGAAGAACCTTTTTTCTATTCTTGGCCCCAACTAATAAAGGTCTTAGAATCTCATTCTCCATTTGTTACCTTGCTCAGCTTCAGTTTCTGTTTAAGCAATAACATCCAGAGGAGCTGTTTAGCTGTGAACCTGCTTCTAGGAAATTATTTTAATTACCTTATAAATATACAATTAAACACTAACACATAAAATCACAGCAAAGGAAGTAAGATGAGAAAAGCTGCTTATTTGTGAAATCATAAGAAACAACAACAAAAACAAATAAACTAAAAGTTGAAATTACATTTATCAGGAAGATGGCTCTGTAGGAAAAGATGCTTGCCAGCAATCTGAAGACCTAAGCCCAAGTCCCAGAAGCCACATGTTGGAAGGAGAGAATCAACTCCCATTAATTGTCCTCAGGGTTTGACACATATGTGCATGTGTGTACACATACAGACACGCAGAAAATAAATTTAAAATTATATTTACTGCCATAAAAATGTAATTGAAAAATATTAAGAAAGGAAATCATATGATAGCTACAAGATAAAGGGGCTCAAGCAATGTTGGAGGCTTGTCCTTGGATTTCTGTCTCTGTGATAAAACACCACAGCCAAAGCAACTTGGGGAGAAAAGGGTTTATTTGGTTTATGCTTCTGTACTATAGTCTGTTATTGAAGGCAGGAACTGATGCAGAGATCATGAAGGAATACTGCTTACTGACTTGTTCCTCATGGCTTCCTCAGCCTGCTTGTTCTCTTATATAACCCAGGACCACCAGCCTGGAAATGGCACCACCCACAATGGGCTGGGCCCTCTCCCATCAATGACTGAAAAAATGCTCTCCAGACTTGACTAGAGCCTGATCTTACGGAGGCATTTTCTTAATTGAGTTCTCTCATCTAGGATGACTTCAGACTGTGTTAAGTTGAAGACTAGTCAATACAGGGGTTACGTTGGTTTTGTTGTTGATGTTTGACATTTATTTGTGTATGTGGGGGGGGCATGTACACCACAGCACTCATGTGGAGATCAGAGGACAATCTGTGGGAGCCAGTTTCCTCCTTCCATCATGGGGCGGGGGTGGGGGGGGGATGACAGGTTTGGTAGCAAGTGCCTTTAAAGGCTGAGCCAGCCACAGATTGTAGATTTTACCAAGCATATACAAGATTTATAACGACAAGGGACAGAAACCCTTCTGTATGGAAGGAGAATCTAATTTTTGTTTATGCTGCAATTTTTAATAACAACAGGAAGTAGTGACACTAAGGAGATGTAGCAAATGGGGTATGACAGTATGACTCTTAGGTTTGCTCACTTCCTCCTCCTCCTCCTCCTCCTCCTCCCCTCCTTCTCCTCCTCCTCTTCCTTCTTCTCCTCCTTCTCCCTATTCAACACAGAGACTCCATGGTGAAGTTCTGAAGATAGAATAAACAGAAGATTGTCTGAAATAACAAAGACAGAAGAAACCAAGGGGCACTGCGGAGGCCACATTAAACCTCACATTGAGGTGACAAGGGTTATGACAGTGGCCTTCCAAGGTTACTTAGGAAGGAAGTGGGAACAGTACACTCAGAGACTCACATGGAAAAAAGAGAAAGGACCATGGAAAGGAAGCTAGAGGGAGCTTCCGGCAGCAAGTGGAAAAGATGATTTGGGGAAGCCAAATGGGCCTGGAAAGTAAAGTTATGCCAGTGGCCATGTCAGAAGAGCAGCAGGTGACAATTGACTTCAGGGGATCAGCCCACCGGGAAGCAAAGCTCCAATGGGTGAATCTTGGATAGACAATAGCCTCGAGCCTGGAATGTCTCTTGCTACTGCTGTGTCTGCATGTTTGCCTCTGCCAATTTCTTCTGGTATCTGGCACAGTGTGAATGGGTGTGGGGATATCCCCACTGCCTTTGATGTAGTGTGACTATCTCACAAAAATACCCTATTCTACTGGGCATTTTTATCTGTGTGTGGATTATTATGAAGATGATTTGCTCCTGCAAGTTGTACTGTTTAACCAAAGCAATGATTTTATACAATAATAGTGTTAGTTTAAATAAATTTTAAAATTTGATGACAGAGGGCCTTTAATATATACAGTAAGGGATTATGCTAGAGAATAACTTAGTAGAAAAAGTAATATAGGTACAGATAGGATAAAATATTGCTCCCTGCCCCTGATAAAAGAGGGACTACAAAGTGTAGAAAAATAGCTAGGACACATGAATTTCTGTTGAGGAGCCATAAAGACTGTGACTTAGGTTAATGACTGAGGAAACAACTGAGTCCCAGAAACCCAGCTAACTCAAGCTCTTCTAATCTTAATGTTGGGAGATGTATTTACAGGCTTCTGTGTGCATTACAGCTAAAACAAAGCTTTAAATATGACTTAAGGTTAAATTGGTGTTTACTAATGGATTTGAGATAAAACAAACAAACAAGAAAACAACCTTGTTCAGAAAGGCACATAGTTGAGTGAAGCAACAAGAACAATACAGTCCAATTATCATTAGCTGCCTTTCCTGCTAGGATTGGTTGGTGATCAAACATGATGATAATTCCTTGTACCCATTTCTGCCCTCAGCTTCCTGATATTAAAAAAAAAAAAAAATGTTGAGTGATTATGTACCCTGAGGACTTAGAGGTGACTGGTTGTTTTTCATATATGAGTTTAGATTTGTGATTCTTTTAAGATTCTTTATAAGATTATAATTTGAGATAAATAATAAATCGCTTGGTTTTTGCTTTGTTTTGCAAAATGCAGCCTTTCAGCAAAAGAACTGGTTAAGAAAAATATCTTGCTTGCTCACACTCTGTTGATCTAGAACAAGTTGCCTGGACATGAATTATGGGTTCTTGGGACAATTTCCTTTCACCTGTAATACACAAACTGTTTAATCATGTAAGGGATATATGGAAACATGCTGTTATTTACTTGTATTCATTGTAAGCATTCACTTGAAAAAATTCACTGTAATTGTTTATTGCTTGAAAGATTTTTGGGGTGTATATATATATGCTGTAAGGGAAAAAATAAAGTTAGTTATAAGGAAGACATTAAGAATTAGAGAAGGAAAACACTAGAAAAGATGTGGAAGGAAAGTTAGAAGGAAGACATTAAGAAAAACAGACACATCTAGTTAGAGGTAAAAAAAGAAATAAAGAATTGAGACAGAAGATGATAAAAGGATGGTGTGTGTGTGTGTGTGTGTGTGGCAACTCTTCTTTGCCAAAGAGTTTTACTCCTTCAGTTAGAAAAGTCAAAGATCCACTGACTCTGTAGGCCCTGAGTTGCTGGAGGTTGGTCATTATGGCAGCTATAGACTTAGAAAAATTAGACAATATGATGAATGAGCATTTGGTTAAAAACAAAAACAGAAACAGTGGTTGTGCACACCTTTAATCCCAGCATTAGGGAGGCAGAGGCAGTTGGACCTCTGTGAGTTCAAGGCCAGCCTGTTCTACAGAGTGTGCACCAGGGCAGCCAGGACTCTTACACAAAGAAAGCCTGTGTTGAAAAAAATAAAAAATAAATAAAATGGAAATGTTTACATTCATGGTTATGCTGAGGACTCCTGGTTTTTCCTAAAAAATAAAAGACATCTCTTTTTAAAACATGTTTGACTTGGTATTTTACTTTGGCATTGCATTGCTTTGTCTTCTGTGTTTTTAAGCGTATTGTGAATGGCTTCCATGATCTCTCTCAGTGTATTTGTCATTGATATATAGAAAGGCAATTGACTTCAGGATGTTAATTTTTTGCAATGGCACTCTGGTGAGGATTTTTCCTAGGATTTTTCTGGCAGAGTCCTCAGGGTTTCCTATGTGAAGAATCACTGTCTACAAATAGGGCCCCTCTATATTTTTCCCTATTGGGTCCCTATAATTTTCTTCTTTTGCCTTACTTTTCTAGCTAAGACTTTGAACATTACATTGAATAGAGGTAAAGACAGTAGACAGCCCTATCTTGTTCCTTATCTTAAAAGCATTGCTTCAAGGTTTTCTCCAAATAGCATGATGTTTGTCATATATGGCCTTTATTATGTTGAGGTATTTTCTCAACCCTACGGTCTCTAGGACTTTTATCATGAAGGGATACTGGATTTTGTCAAGGGCCTTTTGGGCATCTATGGACATGATCATATGATTTCTGGATTTAAGTCCCTATAGATATAGATATAGATATAGATATAGATATAGATATAGATATAGATATAGATATAGATATAGATAGTGTATTAGATTTATTTATTTATGTATATTGAACAATTCCTGCATCTCTGAGAAAGTCAACTTGATCATGTTGAAGATGTTTAATGTGTTTGTGCATATTCAACTTTCAAGTATTTATTCAGATTATTTAAACTTTTGTTCATCAGCAATGTGGTCCATAGTTTTCTTTTGTTGTGTTTTTGTCTAATTTTAGCATAGTGGTGATATTGGCTTCCTAAAAGGATTTGGAAGTATTGGTTGTAGTTGTTGAAATATATGGCAGAATTCTGTTGTGGATTCTTTTGGATCTGAACTTCTTTTAGCTGGAAGACTTTTATTTAAAATTACAGCTTCAATTTCCTTGTTTGTAACAGATTTGGTAAGTTGTTGATCTCATCTTGTGGGTGAGATCAGCATCTGGAAAGTCATTCCCTTGCTTCTTCTAGGTTTTCCAACTTAGTGGAATATAGGTTTTAAACTATGACCTTATGGTTAAATATGATTGGCACCTGTGGGATGTCTCTCTATTCATTTCTAATTTTGTTAATGTGGGTCTTCCTTTTTGGTTAATTTGGTTAATGATTTATCAACTATTCATCTTTTTAAAGTACCAACTCTTTGTTTCACTGCTTCTTTTATGGTTGGTTGGTTGGTTGAGACAGGGTCTCACTATGTAATTCTGGGTGTCCTGGAATTCACGCTGTAGATCAGGCTGGCCTCCAACTCACAGAAATCTGCTTGTGTCTGCTTCCATGGGGCTGGGATTAAAAGCATGCACTACCAAAACCAGGCCTGTTTCATTGATTCTTAAAGCTTCACTTTCATTCATTTCTGCCCTGATCTTTGTTATGTTTTATGTCTGCTTTGCCCTTTGGTTTGTTCAGGTTTCCCCCACATTCTTCGATGCTCTGCTGTTATCTGAGTTCTCTCGGCCCTTCAAATGTGAGCTCCTACAGCTATGAAAGTCCCGTTTATGGCTGCTTTTATTGTATCTCAGGGCATTCTTGTATATTGTATTTTCATTTTCTTCCAAGATTTTTAAAATTTCATTCTTTACATATTCCAGGACCCATTTGTCAGCCAACAGTGTGTTGACTATAGTCTCCATAAGTCTGTGCAGTTTCTGTTGCTAAGGATCTTCGGCTCTACTCCCCTGTGGTCAGGTGTAATTCATAGACTTACTTCATTTTCCTATATTTTATGAGACTGCCTTGGTGAGCCAGTGTGCAGTCTATTTTAGGGACACTTCCATGGGTTGCTGAGAATGCTGTGACTTCTGTCATGTTTAGGTGGATTTCTGCTGGGTGCATCTGGTCTACAATGTCATTTAACTCTGATGTTTCTCTGGATAATCTGGATAATCTGTCTGCTGGTGAAAGTGGAGTGTTGAAATCACCTATTATTAGTGTTTGGGTTTAACCTGTGGCTTCATGCCAAGTAGTATTTGTTTTATGAATATCAGTGCACCTGAGTTTGGTGTGTATATATTTAGAATTGCAGTGTCCATGTGGGGGATTTTCCCTTGACCAGAATCAAGTGTCCCTCTGCAGTAGTTTGAATGTAATTGGATCCCATAATTTCCCAGGGAGTGGCACTATTAGGAGGCATGGCTTTGTTGGAGTGGAAATGGCCTTGTTGGAGGAAATGTGTCACTGTGGGGTAGGCTTTGATGTTTCCCATGCTCAGGATACTGCCCAGTGTGTCAGTTGATTTCCTGCTGCCTGCAAGATATAGGACTCTCAGCTATTCCTCCAGCACCATGTCTGCTTGCTCCCTGTCATGATTATCTCTTCTAGTTTTTTCTTGAAGGCTGTTTTGTTGTTAGTTAGTAAAAAGGCAATCCCCCCCCCGCCATGGCATTCTTTGCTTAAAATAAACTTTTCCATCTTCTTACTTTAAGGTAGTGTTTAGTCTTAAAAGTGAGGTGTTCCTTTTTGTGAACAACAAAAGGATGGACTCTGTTTCCTAATCTGGTAGGCTAGAGTGTGCCATTGGATGGCAGAATAGAGGCCATTAGCATCCACAGTTATTATTGAGAGATGTGAATTAATTGCTGCCATTTTTATTTGTAGTGTTTGTTTGTTTTGCTGTACTTTGCATAGAAGTTATCCTGGTATCATTTCTTATTCTTTTATATGACCATCTTTCTCTTCAGTCCCAAGTACCCCTTCTAATATGCACTGTGGGGTTGGCATAGTGGTCAGAAGTTTTTTTAGCCTGTTTTTCATGAAAAGTTTTCTTTCACCTTCACTTATGACACATAGTTTTGCAAGGTAAAATACCACGGGATGGTCCTTGTGGTCTTTCAGGATTTGAAGCACTTTGCTCCAAGCTTTAAAACCTTTGGGCTTTTAATTAAGGTTTTAATTGAGAAATAAGTTGTTATTTGGATGGGCCCACATATGACTTAGACCTATCTCTTATAACTTCCAACACCTTTTTTTTTTGCTATTTTGAATACTTAGTATTTAATTTATAATATTGCATGAAGAATTGCTTTCTATTCCTGTCTATTTGGCATTCTCCATACCTCTTGTACCCAAATTAGTATCTCTTTCCCTAGATTTGGGATAGTTTCTTCTATGATTTCTTTTGAAAACATTTGTTTTCTATGCCTTTGACCTGGGTTTCTTTTCCTCTTTCTATGCCTATAATTCATAGCATCGGTATTTTCATGGTGTCTCATAGATACTGTGTAGTCTGTGTGTGCATTTAAAAATGTATCATTTTTTGTTTCATTGAATTATCCAACTCTTTACCTTGTCGTCGGACCCTATCTTCCCATATTCCTGTTTTTCATGTGATCCATTCTCTTGATAAGGTTATCCTTTGATATTTTCACTGATCTTTTTATTATACTTGTTGAATTTTTCATCTCTGGCTGCATTTCACTATGAGTTTTCTTTAGCATTTCTATCTCTCTTCTGCATTATATTTTCATATCCTGAATTGCCCTCCTTATTTCATTCAGCTGCTCTTTGTGTTTTGTTTCCTTGGGCTTCAATCAGGATTCTCTTCCTGTCTTCTTTAAGTTCACTCAGGCATGTATTCATGCCCAATCTCTTTGACTACGTTCATAATTGTTCTTTTGAATTCTGTGTCCTATGCTTCGTTTAAGTTGTTCTTATAGTTATTACAGAACGGGCAGTCTGGGAGAACTGGCAGCCTTGGTGTTTTTTGCATCACTTGTCTTTTTGTGATGACTTGGGCACCTAGAGTTAAGCTGGTGGCTGTGAATTTGACAAGTGTTTCTAGATCACCTGTTTTGAGCTGGAGTGTGGATCTGTGCCTGCTGTTTCTTTGATGTGGTTGGTTTTGGATCAGCTAGGAGATGCTTGAAACTCAGGCTGTAACCACTCTGTTCTGATTCACAGATGGAGTCTCTGGGTTGCTTGCCTCCAGCTCAGCTAGAGGAAGGTGTAGCTTCTGAGAGCATGGATTTCCCAATGATGTGGATGATGTGTTGGAGGGCAGAGTAGGTGAGCACTCCCTCTGTAGGGTGAGCAGACCATGGATACAGGTCCTTAGATGGTACACGCAATGGATACAGGTCCAGCATAGGTTTTCAGATGGTATGGATGAAATGCTATAGGACAGGGTAGGCAAGGGCTCCCTCAGCAAGGTGAGCACACAGTGGATACAGGTCCTGGAATGGTAAACTTAGAATACTAGAGAAAAAGAATGATTGCAGTTCCACCTGCAAAGTAAGAGGCAGATATCCACAAAGAGAGGGGAACAAGTCCTGGGGTGCTGGTGATAGAGTGGCCTGAGGAGGAGAAAGTGAGGGCTCCACCTCAAAATCAATTGACATGAGTACTGCAAAATAGGAGAAGAGTCCTGGAAAGATGGTGGGCTTGGGGCATTCCATGGGGGAGCAGGGCTGTTTCTACCTAGGGGGGTGAGAAATCCCAGGTTTGGGGTGTCTGAAGGAAATAAGTCAAGAGGAATAGGGATCTTGCAAGATACATGGGCAGCTGGGGAGTCCCAGAAAGACAAGGAACTTGAGATGTCCAAGCAAGTATCTGATGTACTTTCTTTATATATTAAACATTTTGAAAATATCAACTTCATATATTGATTTTTTCCTGGAAACAAAATTTCCCATGAGCCATTCCACTGGTAGAAAGAGCAATGTTGAACAGTTTCCATGCCAGATCCACCACATTCTGCTCCTTGGTGAACCTGCTGGGATGGGGGGGGGCTGAAGAAAAAAGTGCTGAGGCAGCTACGGAAAAGCCAACAGCACAAGACTCATTCCTCACTTCTCTAGAATAGTGACTCCAGAGAAGCCCTGCATTTAGCATGCACCAAGTCCTACAGGACACAGGAACAGGGTGAGTTGTCCAGAAAGTGTGAGGAAACATTTATTTCTCAGGGTTTGAAGGTCTTATTAGCACAGATAAGTTTCTGCAAAAACCGGGAGCTGGGTTCTGGAAGGAGAAAGAAGCAAGAGGGTCTGCCAGGGACACAGGTGCACATTAAGGATGAGTGAGACTGGTTATGTCACCAGCAGATTCCCTAAGGACAATAGACTTAAAGGGCATCATGGCTAGGGTAGTGAAGACCCAGGAAGATGCATGAGGATGAGCAAACAGAAGCAAGGTTCAAAGTGTGTACCAAGTGGAATGTCAATATTCTAAGGCAGGCAGGCAACCGGCAGCTGCCACCCAGCTCTATTCCACCAGGAAACCACGAGGTTTGACTGCACATGTCCTTTTCCCATCCAACGGCAGTCAATGATGACAGAGGCGATTCTGCAGCTGAAATGTGACTGGTTTTAATTTAAGTGCACTCAAAGTGTAAAATGCACTCCAGATGTTAAATACTTAAAATGGGGAAAAGGCTGTAGAACATTTTTATGTTGGCGATATATTGAAACTGCAATGTTTGGGGGTAGTTATTGAATTAAGTAGAATATATTATTAAAATCCATTCCACATGCTTTTCATATTTCAGGTGGACACCAGGATGTTATGATTACATATTCACCACTGTTTTGCACCCTGGAAAGAGATTGGACACTGAGGTAATCAGGAGAGTCAGAACACACACATCAGTCAGTCATTCCATCCAACTCTCCATTTGGGGGAGGCCACTTCATTACTAATAGATATTGTAGTTTGTATTCCCCCAAAAATATCATATGAAGTGACATTGTTCTGTAATGAGAATTTGAGACACTTTTAAAAAAATATGTGTGCATGCCTGCCTGTACATGGATACAGATGTGTAGGTACCATGGTGCATTTGTGAACATCAGAGGGAAACCTTGAATACTGGTCCTCTCCTCTCATCTTATTTAGACCGGGTCTTTTGTTCACTGTTTATTCCAGGCAGGCTAGTCTGTGATCTTCCAGAGACAATCCTGCCTCTAGATTTTTTTTTTTTTTTGCTTTTATTGATTCTTTGCAGATTTCGCATCATGCATTTCTTTCCCACTTATCTCCCTGTCACCTGCATCCTTGCAACCCCCAAAGAAAACCAGATTTAAAAGAAAAATCAAAAACCAAGCAAAACAAACAAACAAAATAGAAGAGGGGGAGGAGGAAGAAGAGGAGGAGGAGTGTGGCCTGTTGAGACACACAGTTTACCCTTTGGTCCATACATCTCTTCTTGCAAGTGTTCATTACCATGAGTCACTGGTCTGGCTCAAGGTCTCTGGTTTCTACTACACCACTGATAATGGGCTTTCATTGGGGTTCATCTTGGATATCCTGTTGTTTTGGATCCATAGGATCCCCTGCACATGCTTCAACATTTCATAGATTGGGTGGATGTTGGTGTAGGCCAACTCGTAGCCTTGGTTCAGGGCCTGGGTGGTAGGTATGTTGGCCAGCTCGATAGCTTTCCCTAGTGGCGGCTCCTGGGATGGGCTCTCTAGCACTGCCTTAGCTAGCTGCTCCAGGCAACAAGGGGCAGAGCCAGTTCTGCTCTCAGACCCTCAGATCTGGGTCCCCATCACTCATTTGCCAGGGCCAGCTCTACTGTTCTGACCAGGCAAGGTGTAGGACCCTCTGTCCAGATTGTTGTAGGGAGTATATGTGGGGGGGTCAGTTCCCCTGCTCTCAGGGCTGGCTCACCTGTGACTCTGATAACAGGGTCATCTCTATTGTCCTGCCAGTATCTTGTTGACGGTTTTGCAGATGTAAAGGGTTTGGCTTGAAAGGGGGTTCCAGAGATCCAACCTCAGGTGTCCACACTCCTGCATCTAACACACTGCTCCCTGAGCCACCTCCCAGTTCAGGGAATGTTAATGGAAAAGTTTCCTTCTCTCTTCCCTATCCTGCATTTGGGGATCTAATGAAGAGACTGAGATCAGTAACTGAGTAGTCAAGGACCCCCTACTCTTCAAATAGGGTTAGGGAGGATACAGTGAGTGAGGAGCAATTGATCTTTAGATGCTGATATATTGTATATAAGCTTTGAGTAATGGTTTAAAAAATAATACTTATGTCAATATTTATCTGTTATCAATGGGAAAATATATTGCTGTGAAAACAGAAGGTAGAATCAAAGTAAAATAATCTTCAACAATAAAAAGTAGAAATCGATGATACATAGATGAACCTCAAAAACATTATGCAAAGGAAAAGAAACCAGACGCATTCCATTTGTCTAAAGTGTCCAGGAAAGGCAAATTTATCGTGGCAGAAATAGATTAGTGGTTGTTTGTGGCTGGAAGTGGTACAGACGCTAAAGCAAGAGATCAGGAGAAATCGTACAGTGTGACAGAAACTACTGACAAGCTGTCACCATGATGGCATGACTCTATAAACATACTGAAAGACCAATGCAGCATACACTTAAAACAGGGGGCCTTTCTGATCTGTCAATTGTTCTTCAGGTAAATGTTTAAAAATATATATAGCTGGGTTTAGTGATGTCCAATAAAGTATTCTAGAATTTTGGACTTTTTTTTATGAAAGGCCATGGAAAGTAGAAAATAAATGAAAGCTACTTAGAAATAAGATAGTGAAAAAATATATCAAATTTTACAGAATGTTGGCCAAAGACATACATGAAAGATTACAGGCAAAGAAATGGACAATAAAATAAGAAATTAAAAACAAAAGAAGTAAAGCTTTCAACCCAAGGGACAAAAACAAAATAAAGCAAAAAACCAATAAACAACTGTCCATGTGGGCATTCACCCCAGCAGGGTGGTTATCACCAGGCTAAAGCTGACAAAGACCAAATAAATAAAGATCCTGCAAAGGAAAACCAAGTCTCGACAAGTAGGAAAGGAGAAGGGCAAATACAAAGAAGAAATGATTGAAATGATTGGCAAGATGGAGGAGTAGAGGTGTCTCATACACAGTTCTCATTAAAGGCTGCTTAAGTTAAAGAGAGAAACAACCAATGAACAAAAACCAAATAAACAAAACCTTTTAGCCACCTGCCAACAGAAAGAGAGATAGAGAGAGAGAAAGAGAACATGGTGTGGAGTTGGGCATGAGAAGACAGAGCTGGGTTGGCTATGATCAAAGCAGAGTATATAGCTATATTATGTATAAATAAAAGATACTAAAACTACAACAAAACATTGTCAACTATAGGCAAGGTCAGGTTTCTTTCTCTGACTTCGTCTTTAGTAACATGAGAACCCAAAGTTAATTAATTTCATAAACACCCTAGTCTTCACACCTCTGTACCCCCATGGCTGCTATCTTACGGTAGACTTTTTCTTCTCACCTAAAAGAAGTTGAAATTACCTCAATGAAGATAATTTCTAAACTTTCACTGGGGAAAAAAAAAAAACTATGAGGACCTGAGAGAAGTAAGGACTAGAAAGCTATCTTGTTGGCATGTTTCTAGATTGGAGATTAAATTTTGTGGATATATCGGCTTTTAACATTATTTTAATGCAAAAACTTAACAGAATTTGTCAAGAAAATTGACATAAGAGTAGTTATTTTTGAGAATACTTGTCCTACTAGACAGTGCAAGAGAGTGATTGGAGAGCATTGTGTCCATGCAGAAGCAAGAATAGAGATCAGCTTCTATTTAATCTAATTAAGAGTCCATATGGACATAAAAGTATAATTAGAAATGTGATATGCAATAAAAGTGGCATATCCAATCAAAGGGTAAGAATGAATCATCATCAATTGGTTCTGAAATAGTTAGCCATCAAATTAGAGGGAAAAGGAGGAAGTCAGACAGTTAGCTCACATCATTCATGAATATAAATCCCAGATGGCTAATTTTTAGAAGAGGTATCAATAGCATATTCTCTCTCTTTTTTTTAAAGATTATGTGGGTTTGATTTGAGTATCACCATGGATCATGCGAAGATTGCTCGGGGTTTCGCCTTTGTGTGTGGTGGTTCAGAGGACAACCTTTTTCTGGTTTGTCCTGCAGCAGGAGCTGAAGACACTTTACTGTCAAACTGGGCACCTTTTCTAACTGCTCCAATGACATTATTTGCTAGCAGCAGCCAAACATAGCTAAGTAACAGACAATCTTCAGTTAGACAAACACATTTTGTTTTCTTCCGGATGGTTACGTTGAACATGTCAGTCCCAAATTCATGTGTGTACATCTTCATTTCTATGGTTTTGGGAAAGGGTGAAGCCTTTTACAAGGGCATGGGTGCCCATCTAGGAAAAGACATCAAAGAACTTGTCTCTCCCAGCCAATGATGGGAGTCTCCGTGAGAGGGCTGCTTTTTAGAGGCCAGAAAGGGAGTCCTCATCAGAATCCTCAGATTTTCAAACCTCCCAGTGAGTACATTTTTTCTCGACAGCTCTAGCTGGCTAATACAATGGTACTACATTTTGCAGTACACTGAAGGATTGTTTGGTTTTCTTACGCTTGTATTTTTGCCTGAGTACATATAGATAACACGCATGTGCTTTGTGAAACAGCTGATAATAGCAATGAATTCAAGATAAGACAATTTTGTGAGGACAGGGAGGACAGGCATCAAGAAGCAGCTTGCATTAATATACATGCTTTCATTTCTGTGAGAATGGCTTCATCACTACATGTTTTTAAATATTTTAAAATTTAAATATTTGGACAAAACTGCATTAGATGCATTTTTGTTTTCCTTTTTTCTTTTTTTTTTTTTTTTTTTTTTTTTTTTTTTGGAACAGGGTTTCTCTCTGTGTAACTCTAACTGCCTAACAGGCTGTCCTGGAACTCACAGAGATCCACCTGCCTCTGCTTCCAGAGTGCTGGGATTATTAAAGGTGTGCTGCACCACCACCTGGCTGACAAAAGTGCATTATAAGCATCTTGTCATTAGAAAAAAGTCAATTTGTGCAAATCACTTACAATGAATCCTCATATGTTCTATGTTTCAGACAGTGAGTTGCAGTCAACATTGATTTGATACTTTTAATCATTTGAATTAGGTACTGTTTATTTATTCACTGTACAAATGACAAACTAAAGCGCAGAGACACTATTTGTGAATCAGAGTCAAGGCTCTCGTGGCAACACCCTAGTTCTGAGTCTTCTCCCTCAGGCTCAACAACATGTTGCCAATGGGGAATGTGGGACACAGAAGGCTGGTGGAGGCTTTGACAAAATAATTAGAATAAAATGTAATATGGATGTGATTGTCTTTTTGCTATGTCAAGCCACATGAAACCTTCAACATGTCACTACTTTTAACTGCAAAGGGAAAGCTTCATGTTCTCCACCCATGTATTTGTTGAATATGCTATTTCCACGAACCTTCATCTTCCATCTCCAAAGCAGAAATAAGTAAATGAGCAGTTTTCAAACTCCCAAGGACACATCTGCAAACCATGCTGGCAAGTCTGGAAGCTAATATTTAGGCCTTCTTAATGCAGTGTGAGTAAGGTTCTTTAGGTTAAAATATCCAACAAGATTTTTAATGCATTATATTTTAGAGAAAGAAATTTAACCTAGCTGCCATATTTCTTAGTGCCAGAATAGTCACAGATGAATATAGCTTCTGGTCATTGTCAAAAATGAAAGGTTTTTATGGGTTAGACTGCATCTCAAAACACAGAATGGGGATTATGTTTCTATTTTCATAATTTTTTTTTTGAGGCGGGGAATCATGTGCTATGTACCTAAGGATGACCTTGAACTTCTGATTATCCTGTCTCCAATTCAAGTGCTAAGATTACAGGCATGTGCCACCACACCTGTTTTTGGTGATGTTTCAGATCGAACTCAGGGCTCTATGGATGCCACTCAAGCCTTATTCCAGTGCTGCTGCATCCCCAGCCCACAAGACAACATAGGTTTTAATGTTGTTTTGGTTTTTTGCAGAGAATTATAGCTTGGATATATCATATTCAGAAGCACTTCCTTGGTGATTTACCACTGGTATGCAAGGATTGGCTTCACAACTATTTAAATCAGCATTATTTCATCAAAGGAGATTATATATGTATGTAAAAAGTGATCAGCTTTTTAGCCTTTCCATGTTTTCCAATAGGCAAGATGGAACCTTGTGGTAGGTAAACAACTGATGTTCCCAAGGTCGTACACTATTCAAAGCTAAGTTAAGAATAAAATCCTGAGCTACAGTTCCTGGTCCTTGGTCCTTTTGCTGTGCTGTGATATGGCTATCTTTTCCTGTTATGTAATACGCACTAATCTGATTTTCTTTCTCTTCTTTTCAGCTGAAGCTCTGAATCAGCTAATCTTGATAATTACTAGGACAGGAAGACTGCAAACAGCTCTGTAATCAGAGAAGCTCCCTGCTATGAGAGATGTTCTATTAGAAGCATGTCCCAAATGCTGGAACTCCACATCTGTTCTGCTTTTCATACCCCTCAAGTTCCTGTGGCTCTCTTTCATTTCCTGGGGGAGCTTGAATGTCCCGACTGGCCTCCTGACCACTGCCTTTGCATTGCCCTTTGGTGCACTGCTATTTGGAGGCTCCCATTAACTTCTTTCTGAGCCACTGCACTTGCAGGCTGTCCCATGGTAGCCACCTTGACCTTCACTTTCGGTTTGCCTTTTGGTTGTTTGACCTCTTGACCTTGAGCTCAGGTTTTGCTACATCCTTGGTTCCACACTCAACTGTTAAGTGCTGAGATACCCCCAAAACTGGGTGATGATGACCCAGGAGATGATTAGGATAAAGAGCACCAATGACTCCAGCAACTTCAATTCCAACTTCTTCCATAGGAATTATCCCTCAGCCCTAGGGACTTCCTTAGTGTCCACCTTGCTCCCTTTATGTAACAGGGGTTTCCTGATAGAGAATAAAACTCTTTATAGTTCAGATTTTTCCTTTCCAGATTATCAGGATTTTTACTGTTTTCCTTTTGGCCCTGATACAGTAATCTTTAAAAAACATTGTTTTAATCCCTTGGTGTAACTCATAAAATAAGAAGACTGAGCTCATTTTCTCAAATGTCCTTCCCAGCTCTGCAGTTACATAATTGTAGGAAATTCTAGAGCATGTTTTCATATATGGCAATGGTGAGTTCCTTGGAACATCCAGGCAGCTCTATATAATTGTGGATTGTCTTTCGCAGCCCCAGTCACAGTAAGTAGACTCCTTTCTTATTAAAATAATGGCTTCCTCCTCCTGGGTCAAAATATTAAGTCACAGCAGCCGCCGGTATCATTTCATGCACACAGTGGGCAATCAGTTGCCATAAAACCCTCTGTGAGATCTTTAACTAGGAAGCCACCAAAGGAACAAACTGGAAAACTGGATGTTTAAGTTTGAAAGTAAGAATTTAAACTACGTTACAGAAATAATTTTATTCATTTGTAGATATAAATATTAAATGGCAACATTCGGTGCCAAAGACCCTGGCTGTGATATCACTTTTCCGAACATATTACAGAAGGTGCTTTTCCTACTCACCGCCTCGGTCTCAAAGCCTTCCCTTACCTTTCTCTGTCTTTCACGGACTGTTCAGCCATTAATGCCTTGAGTTCTTCTAGACGCTGGACATCTCTCACTTCCATTTCTTGCCACTTCTGTTGTTTCTCGGCCCAGTATTTCCTTATCTGTTGTATAAATGTTACACCAAATTTAAATTAACATTAGATCAAATGGAGGGGCGAATAATATAACCAGATGCTCATATAGCAAAGATCGGATTGGGATGGCATTTCATCTTTTTTTTGTTGTGCTTTAGAACTACCTATAAAATATTGGCAACAGAAAAATAAAATTAATGAAAATGTAAAGGTGCAAGTCTGTGGAAAGCTCTGAGGTAGAAATGTAATGTAATGTGTGCTGAGTGCTGAGACCTAGCTTTTAATCCATGGCTGAAATCATCGACTCTCAGGGAACCACCAAAAAAAAAAAGCATGTTACTGCCTCTGAAGAATATAACCTACCTGTTATCCAGGAGTATTTTTATCCTCTTATGGTAATGCAGTCTTTAACAAATATAGCATGAAAAACTATTTTTACCGTAAAAGCATGGGTTTATTTATGCTAATGGACAGCAGGATGTTGAGAGCTTTATGGTCCGGGGGAAGTGGCAGGAGATGGGTGGGAGGAAGGAGGCAAAGAAAGAATTAACACGGTTGTGGTAAAGCGAAAACTCGACCTATGTGGTAAAGTAAAGGTCGTGCTTCTTGGGTTCACAAAGGTGGAGAGCATTGTTCTTCCTGAGCCGGCTTTGCTTCTCTCAGTGGAAGTGAGCTCGAAGTGCTATTTGCAGGGAGCCAAACCATTTCAGGGTTCCACTGCGGGCTCAGGCAACTCAAGTCAATAGAAGCCCCTTCTACCACTCTAGGCTCTCATATTGCTGGCTCGAGACACTGGGTTTTGATAGTGAAAGACAGAGTGGCACCTCAGTAGGGACAGGCATCAGTCTGCAGGGTGGCTGGCTAGCCTCACCTCGGCTTCCCAGTTTGGATGTGGAAAGTGAAGTGGTTTACCTGGGGCCCTAGCAGCATGGTCTCTGCTCTGGGAGCCTGTCAAGAGGCAGCAGAAGCTCCTGGCCACAGATAGAGCAATGCTGCAGCTGCAAGAGAACGTGGTGTAAGGTGGTACCCACCCAACAAGACTCAAGTTGGAGTTTAAAGAGAGAAACCAGAAAAATGCCAACAACAAAGATGGAGAGAGAGGGAGAAGGAGAGGGAGAGGGAGAGGGAGAGGGAGGAGATGGGGGAAAGTAGTTTAGTCCTCGTGATAAATGCCAGAAAAACCCAAGTGCCAGGCAGGATAATAGTTATATCATCTCCATTATGAGTAGAATTGACCTTTATACTTCTCTGCATTATCTTGGGGTTTTGTTTTGTTTTGCTTTGCAATAAATGCCTTTCATTATCAAGGTGGTGGGTGCTGCTACTTCAAACCCAACTTTGAAAAAGCACACATTTAAGATGAAAGAGAACTTCCCTTGGGTTTCTCCCCATGACATGTGCTTACTCTTGGCGTTGGCCTGGAAGGAAGAGCAGAGCTCCTGCCGACAGGCTGCTGAAGGGCTCTGGTCTCCCACACTACTTGGTCCTTTGCTGTGTGCGAATCAGGGGGTATTATGACACCCTTCCCTCCTTTCATTCCCCCTTTCTTCCCTCCATGCTTCTACTCTTCCTTCTCTTCCACTTGTCCTCTCTTCCTACTTCTCCTCTCCTTCTCCTCCCCATTCTCCATACAGTCATTTACAGTGCTTAAGCCTGACCAGGGCCTGGGAAACTCAGTGCCATAATCTGAAAGTTTGCTCCCACTTCAGAACACCCCTTCACGCTATAACTAGAATCCTTGGAAGAAATGCCCACTCTCTGACACAGCATTCTGGAGGTGATTTCCATTTGTTACTAACTATGATGCCAAGAATACTCTCATATCTTTCTCACATGCAGTTCCTATTTTCCACTTTTGTATTGTCTGAATACAGCACCCTCTGCCTGTTCTTGTCCAGGTCACCTCTAGGTCCTCGTCAAGAATTCAGACACTCTTAGAGTCATAACCTTTGCCTGTCTACACGTTTGAATTTCCTTTCAACCTGTTATCTGACTGATGGGAGATGTTATTCTGTATATATGTTTCTCATTTTGATTAATTAATAAAGCACTGTGGCCAATAAGAAACAAGATAGGTGGGGCTAGGAGACCACAAGGAGGAAAGAGGAAGTGGTAAGGAGGAGTCAAGATGTAGACTGGGAGGAAGGAAGACGCCGGCTGCGGCTCCCCATAAGATGACCACGCGGAAATACTTAGATAAGTAGAAATGGGTTAATAATTAAGACAGACTAGTCCATAAACAATAATGGTAATTGGCCAACAGGATTGTATCAAATACGGAGTCTCTGAGTGTTATTTGGGGCCAGGGCACCAGACCAGTGGCGGGCAGGCTGGCGGTGGGAAAAACCTGCCGGTAACAATCTGACAGTTTCAAGACTTCTAAAGAACTGTGTCCTGCTTCAGCATTCAATTATCATTGGTGTTCTACCCCTAAAATCTTAAATTATATGGAAATAGACTCTTTGCCAAGAACTGGCTCCTGAGTTCTAGCTCAGCAAAGTTTAGTTTGGACCTCAACATGAGGCTTTGCTAGCTACTATATCCTCTCCCCCTCTTGATTGCCAAACGTGATTTAATAATCTTGGCACTTCTGAGTGTCTTCTAGAACATAGCCTGGACTTAATAACCATTTAATTAGTGATGCAACTGTATGAACAAGTACCAGATTCATGGCTTTGGTGGGACCTTCAGCGACAATTATTTTTTTTTTTTAATGAATTCTTGGCCAGTAGTTCTCAATGTCTCAACAGCATTCTATGTTCTTCTCTTTCCCTACCTGGATTTCCCACTTTTCACAGAACACATGGAAGCTCTAACCTTCCTTAATATCCCACAAAGGAGAGGAAGATCTGCCCTTCCTTCAGTGACCATAAGTATATGCCCCAGAGACTCAGAGAGACCCTTATCCCTGGTGCAGTTCTCCATCCTTAAATCTCCCTACTCTACCATCTGCCCCTCTCTTCCTTCCACATCGGTTCTCGGTGCTGCTTCCTTCTCTGCAATACAACACGTATCTGTCCAGTTAAAATTTTAAGAAAAGCTATTTTAAAACCACTAAATGGCAGAGCATTTCAAGTTTCTTTTTCATTAAAGCAGCTGAGGCATTTACTGCTTTCCACTTTTGCATCAATGTTATTCCTCACTTGCAGCATTCTTACCTCTGCCTTCTACAGGGAAGAGACTTACCAAGCAACAGGGAAAGACAGAGCAATTCTAGGCCAGTCATAAATCCAAATATATCAGTAATGATCCAGGCAAACTTCTTGCCTTCACTGGTGACTTACAAGGGATCAGTCAAACAATCGTTTCCATTCTTATTTCATCAATAATTGATATATCCATATGTTCTATTAACCTTTATGCCTATTGTTAAAACATTATTGGCTTTGGCACTCATTTGTCCAATAAATATTTTTAAGTACATACTTGGAGCCATCCATATACTGTACTATTAACTTTGGATATGGTATTTATAGCAATTGTTATAAAATTGGGACTTAGTAGAGGAGAGACACAGTAAAGAAAGAAATGAATGAACAAGTCATTATGTATCTTATTAATTCTTAAGGGGGAAATAAGTAGAGTGATGTTTCAGAATAATATGGGTGGCTTTATCCGATGGCATTTTTAGATGCTTTCAACAGGACATTAGAAGGAAAGATGAGCATGAGACAGTCATGAAGGAGCTAGAGACCAGTGGAGGATGAGGAAGCTGTGAATTCAATAGCATTGGCCAGGAAAGAACTTCGATGTTCTGGGAATTGGGAGCAGACTGAATTAGAATTGGCAGGTAAATCTAAGAGACTACAATTGGTAGATAAGCCAATACAAGAGGCCAAACTGGAAAGTTTCTGGGGGGGGGGTGTCTTGATGAATAGAGCAGGACTCAGAAATGAGGAGTTTCAATCAAGCAGTGACAAGGTCTGACTCTGGATGTAAAAGGATGGTTCTGCCTGTTAAATGGAGAACGGAGAACAGAGAAGTAAGGAGATCAAATAGAAATGTAAGGCAACAATGGTCACTTGGACTAAGAGCTGGAGTGCAGTGTAGGAGTGAGGCATGCTTGGGTGTAGAATTGGGATATTTGTTGAGGAGTTTTGCATATTCAAGGCCTGGAATAAAGAGCAAGCAATGAGTCCTAGCATTTTGCTTTAGCAACTGTGAGATTGAAGCATCAGTTACTAGGATGAAAGAGTGGGTTCATTACAGGCTTAGAAAAGGAGGACAGGCCGAAGGTGAGTTTTGAGCATGTATATCTTGATATGCCTAGAATACCTCCAAGTGGAGGCAACAGTCATCTGGAGGTGTGAACTGCTGTAGAGAGAACTTGGACTTGGAAGCCCACATTATGCATCTATTTGCTGGAAAATATCTGATGTCCAAGACTAAGAAGGAAAAAAAAAAAATGCCTCTCTCCTTGATTCTTTTACATGGCACTTTCCAGGATTGTTTCTGGCCTATGGGAGCCTTTGCTATATGCCTGGGATTGTGCTGCCCTGCCGTTTTGATTGGGAAACCCCTCTTGGCACCTTTCTCTTCTTCTAGATATGACAAGCTGTACCCAATACAGCATTATTTGTTTTCTTAGCATTACATTTCCTATATGAACCTTCATTATTTAGCATCATATTTCTAGTACCTTATCTCATGTCTGACATATACTAGAGTTTAGATGGTCAGTGTTAAATGAGTGGACACTTACCCTGGTCTTTGGCCCAAGAATAATAGTTGAGGATGGGAACGGGGCCAGTGGTTTTATTTGTAGGATGGGGAAGTCTGAACTAAGTACTTCCCTAAGGATAGTTCCATTCACTTCTCATCAGTTAATAGGAGCAGAAAGTGTGGATCAAGAATTATTGGCTCTGCAAGCTTCAAATCAGAATCCTGGCTAAGGACATTTAACTAGACCTTTGAGATATTTGCTGAGACACACAACCTAAATGCACTGAGTTTTAGACTTCTTGTGTAATCTTTAAAACATTCCAGTGGTGGCTTTTCAGACAGTTAATATAAGTGATAAATTGAATGTCAAGATTTTACTTAGACATGAAGTTTCTTTCTAACAAAATAAAACAAGTTCTCACTGCCCTGTTCTCCTCCTGTGGGTGCCAATTTGACCTGGATGCAAGATCTGGATCCACAGTCCCACATCTGTTGTCATTTTAGTAGACCCACACCAGGGGAAATAGTCTCTGCATAGATTTATGTACCCAAAATGTAATACTATTTTTTCCTAGAACACTTAGATCATTTTATGTCCTATCTTCCCTTAGCAATCTCCAAGACAATTTGTTTCTTATTAACAACCCAACTAGAAAGAATGGTGTTTATGCTCTAAGCATACATCAGAGTTTACCCTCAAAAAAACTTAGATGAGTGTCAAATAGCCATCAAATCCACCATGAAATAAGGCTTTTTTACTTACAGATAGAAAGCAGAAGCTTAGAAGGAAGGCATTGTCATAAAAAAAGAGCTGGTCTCTAATTTCAAGCTTTCTGTATGATATTGAATCTTTGAACAAACAGACTTCTGCACTGTGTTCCCGAGTTATCATCTCCAGAAATGTAGTAACTTTGCAGCAGGAGGTCATAATACTTAACCAGACATACAGATGATAGAATACACAAAGATTAAAATATCCAGTCTCTTTCCCAACAAAGCATTAAGACAAAGCAAACTGTGATTTCGTCTTCTGGTGTCTAATTTACTTAGGTGGCTCCTTTCAACTTACAGCCATCCTTTCTCCTTTTGACCTGCAAAATGCAGCCCCATATAAAAATGTAACATTATCATATATAAAAACATGTCTGGACATCATAATAAACATATCCACGTTTTACTTTATTTTTTTCTGTTAATTTAACAACTGTAATAGTACAACTGCTTCTACATTGTCACATAATTTATGACATTCTGGAAGGCAAAAGACATTTCTTACACAGAAGTAATTTTGTATCAGCATCATCTTTCAGAAGGGAAATAAAAGAGACTCATTGTGCCAGGCTTTCTTTTTCTTTTGAGCCACCAAACAGCTCTCAAATCATGACACAGAGATTTCTTATTAGTTATGAATGCTCAGCCTTATCTTATGCTTGTCCCATTAGCTCTTATAGCTTAAAGTAACCTGCTTCTCTTCATCTGCATTTTTGACTTAGGACTTTTTCTTCCTCCCTCTTTCCTCTCCCTTCCTTTTCTCTCTGTCTCTCTCTCCATCCCTCCTTCCTTCCCTCTTTTCTTCCCTCCCTTCCTCTCTCTCTCTCTCTCTCTCTCTTCTTTCTTTCTTTCTTTCTTTCTTTCTTTCTTTCTTTCTTTCTTTCCGTATGTCCTATTTTCACTGTTTCTCCTGTCTGGCTGATGGCTGCCTGGCTTCTGGCCCCAGGCATCTCCTTCTTTTTCTCCATATTTCTCTCCTCATTCTTCTCTATAGAGCCTAGATTTCTCATCCTACTTACTCTCTCTGGCCACTAGCCCCATTTATCCCTCTCCTGCCTAACTCTTGTCCATTCAGCTTTTTATTAGATCATTCAGGTGTGTTAGGCAGGCAAGGTAAAATAAATACAACACATCTTTACATAATTAAACAAATACAGCACAAATAAATGTAACATACCTTTATATCGTTGAACAAATGTAACACACCTTTATACAATTAAAGTAATATTCCACAGCATAAACAAATGTAACACATCTTTACATACTTAAAACAATATTCCACAACAATTCATCTACTAAACTGATGCAATGAAATATAATACAGTCAGGGAACATTGGAGAAAATGCTTTTCTGGATTTTGCTCATATAAATTCCAATATATCTGAAAGGGATAGTGTTATACAACTGTAGACAAGTTTAATACGTTATACAGTATCTTGTCATTGAGCTCGATACAAGCCCTTACCAATCACTGACCTGATTTATAATGTCATGGGGCATGGTATTAAATCACAAGACTATGCATACCTGATACTTCCCTGAGTCAGGTTGCTTGGAACAGCAAAATCAAGCTATTTTATGTGAGAGATGAACACTTATCCACTCTTACTCTCAAAATCTTCTAGTCAATGTTATCTCTCCTATACTTTGTATTTTAACAGCATCTGTGTGATTCAACTCAAGACTGGCTTAAATTTCTGAATATAAAAAACTAGCATTGGGTTGGAGAGATAGATGGCCCAGAAGTTAAGACTGCTTACAGCTCTTAACAGAAGATCCCAGTTTACTTGCCAACATTCATGCCAAGTGGCTCATGACCACCTATTATAACGCTGGTGCCAGGGCATCTGATATCCTCTTCTGGATTCCCCAGTCACCTGTGCTCACCCATGTACAGGGCCACACACAAACACATACATATACACCCTATTGAAATGAAATTTCAATTTTAAAGGGGTTTTTGGTGATTAATTTGCAAGACATTTAGTGTGCAAAACTCTCCACATGAGTAAGAAAACCAAAGCCAGATCTTTGGTATGCAAAAGAGGAAGCCAATTTTATAACTACACTGCCTGGTTATTTGAACTTCATGGATCTCTTTCAGGCCAGAATTTAAATTGCTCATATTTCTGGTAAGCTCCCTTACCCTAAACTTAACTATTCAGACACTCAGCTAAATCATCCCTGGCTAGTAAGAGAATAAATTACCATACATTTTCTTCTGAATAATAGTATGAGATATCAATACAGAAACAGGACCAGCAAGATGGATCAGTGTACAAGGGCTATTGCCACCTATTCTGATGACCTCAGCTTCACATGATGTGAGGAGTGAACAAGTTCCCATAAGTTGTAATCTGACCTCTACATGTGTGCCACAGAATGCATATGGCCTATACATGTGTGCTATGGAATACATGTGTGCATATATGTACACACACAAAAATAACTATAAATTTTTAGTAACTAGAAAACTTGCAGAGACTTTCATTACTAAGAAATAAGCATTTAAAGTGCAACAAGCAAGGAACTTGACAAAGTTCTATATATAGATATGTCCATTACAGTCTTAAAAGAATGAAAAGAATTGCAACAAGAGAAATATCCCATATTGTTAGATTGTCAAAGAACTATTTGATAAAACACTGCACAAGCAATAAAAAAAAAACCCAATAGGAAAAAGGGGAAATACACAAATATTGACAAATAGGGGGAAATAATCTTTAAAATAATACATTTATGTGTGTAGCAATGTTTAAGACCATTACTGTTAAATCTTTATTTTGGGAGTGGTGCAGGTTTGGGTGTTTTTCAAAGTATTTTATATGCTTTCCCATATTTTTACAACAGATGTAACATACTTTGTAATTATAAAAATTTACTTTTTAAATTTAGGCAAAGAAAGTGCATCCAAGGAATGTGGCTATTATTCATTCATGATGCTTTCAAACTATCTTCTTGTATCAAGACCAATGACAAGATACTATATAAAGTACTGATCTTGTCTGTAGTTGAGTAGCACTATCCCTTTCTGCCACTTTGCATATGACATCATGTTCACGTTCTTTAGAAATATTTCATGGAATCATGATTTAATTTTATGCCATAGACTTTTAAAAGGATTTATACAAAACTTTTATTAAAAATGCTGCCTATAGGATAGGTCATTCTTCCTTTCACTATATGTTCAAACTCCTGATACACTTTTATGATGTCTGTAAGTAGCAAACGGGAACTAAGTGCTCTTATTTTTAAACTGAGTTCAATTACAAAATCTCTCTTTACTGTTAGTTTGCTTACATAACTATATTCCTGCCTCTTTAATTTCTTTTCTCTTATTTTTTATTGGTTTCTCATATCAATGATTCTTACTAATAACATATGGCCCCAAAAATAGGGTAAACAAACAGATGCACTAAAGGGAAAGTTGAAGGGAAAAGGGAGAGTTGAAAGGCAGACAGTTAGGAGTTGAGCAGCACTGAGCCACTTTGCCAGGTAGACCAGAGACAGCATGGTGGGAGAGGCAGCAAATGGGAGCAGAGACCCTCGGTAGGAAGAATGATAGTCAAGCATAACACAACAGAGCAAGTCACCATCCTACTTTGTTCCAGTCTCCCATCTTATACTTTTGCTAAATGCAGCCAGAAGCCAGAAGCCAAGAAAGGCACAGGAAGATACAAGAGCCACTGAGTAAAGGGCAGAGATATAAATGTCCTTGGCTACAAGCATTTAAAAGTAGTTGATACGGACATGCATGCAGAAGTAAGATTTTAGACTGTGCTCACTTTGGTCACTTGTGTGAGCACTCTTTCATGGTGTAGCTTCCCACACAAATTGGCAATAAGCTGCTTTCTGTTGTGATATATCCTATGTCCATATAATAGAATGAGCCAAGAAAGTGTTCTGCGATAAACACGTTAGTTATCTCACTCTTAATTGAAATGCCAGGTGGATTTAAAAATAACTGCCATGCTTCTTTAGGAGAAACGTCTGTTTACAGGATGGGCAATATTACATAATGATGGTGTCGAATGTTGACACTGCTGAAATGAATTTGCCTATAATCTTGTTTAATTTCTCTCTTTTCACTATTCATTAGGAAGGGAGTTAATATACTAAGGATGTTATATTTCAAGACCTGAAGTGTCAGAGAGAGAAAAAGGTAATCAGGCTTCAGAGTCATTCAATCATGACATCTTAGAGCTCAGGTGCTTTTTTGTGAACATTTAATCAGAACACTTCATTTTACAACTGAGAGGACAAAATCCTATACCACTCGCTTAATGTGCCCAAGGTCAACCAATGTATTGTGGCCTCTGGGTGTGTCATGGCTTCCTCTCGGCTTCAACATCAAGGCACATGCCGTGGACAGCTAAGTGGCTGTATGTGGTACATGCAGCAGACATATTCATTCAGCCCATATCCTATGAGTTCCTGGCACCATGCACTAGAGATAAAGACTTTAAAAACAAAATACTTTCCCATTTCTTATGAGTATACATTCTAGAAAACTAAGTGAAGGTAATATTAAGATATATATGCCAGTGGTGATAAATGCTAAGGAAAAACTAGGACAGGATGATAGATGACAATGGAAAAGAGGGTCATGAAGGATGTCCTCACCGGCATAAAGTTTGTTTGGGTTCTTCACTGAACTGAGAAGTAGGTCGTGCAGACATCTTGGAGGACAGGGAAGAGGGCTCTAGGCACAGGAAGACACCAGCACAAAAAAGGGGGGTACTGGGAGAAAGATGCTAGGATGCTCCTGGAGGAAGAAGCAGCTAGTTACAGCTGGAACTGTACAGATGGGAAGGGGTGGGTGGGATATGAGATCTAGCACACACTGGGAGAGTGCAGGGAGGAAGTTCAGGCAGGACCTTTGACACTGGTAGACTTTGGATTTTATTTCAAATGGATGGGAAATCCATTGGTCAGCTGTTGGCAGGAGAATGTTACAATTTGAAGTGAGTTTTACAAAGATCAGCATGGCTGCTTTGTATAAAAGAATGTGGAGGTGGACCACTGAGATAGGAGCAGAGGGAGTAGAGCAGCCAACTGGGAGACAGGGAGGCTGATGCAATGCTTCTAATTAATTTTAAAGACAGAGCTTCTATGTATGTCAGAACGTATGAAGAGAAAATACGAATCAACAATGACTCCAAGACTGTTGGGCTGAGCCTGGGAAAGCTGATTCCATCTGTGTTGAGAACAGGAAGGAAAGATGGGGTTATGTCTGGAGGGAAAGACAGAACTACAGTTTTTGGCATTTAGATTTGAGATAGTTGGGTATGTAAGTGTAGACTTCAAAAGAACTATTAATCAGTACTACTCAGCATATAAATGATGTGAAGTTATATTAAGTTAGTTGAGATCCATTATATAATACACAAACTTAGAGCACTAAGACCCTGGCACAGTACAAAGTTTAGGAAATAGAAGAATGAGGAAGATCCACCCAAGTTTACTAAGAATAGAATACCACTGTGGTACTCTGAGAAGTAAATCAGATCATTTTCCAAAGACAGGGCTCTAATCAGCTCTGTCACAATAGTTCCAGAAAAATGAGAAGTAAGAGTTGACCACTGGGATTAGCCAGTGGAACATGGAGGTCAAGCAACATCTTGGCAAGTGCTGTGTTGCTAAGTTGAAGGCTGCAATGGTTCAAGAACACAGGAAGAAAGAAAGAAAGAAAGGAAGAAGAAAGGAAGAAAGAAAGAAAGAAAGAAAGAAAGAAAGAAAGAAAGAAAGAAAGTGTTCCACATCACTAATCATCAGAGAAATGCAGAATACAATAACTATGCGAATGACCTCACTTCAGCTGGGATGATTACTATGAAAAGGGAAAGGCAACAAGTGATGGAGAGGATTACAGAAAAGTGAATACATGCACATTTGGTGAGCAGGCAAATCTTGGAGAACAGTAGGGGAGGTCTTTTAAGAATTAACAAAGAACCATCCATAATCCATCAAACCTAACATTGAGGATATAGCCAAACATTAAAGTAGTATGTTGAAGAGACATCTTAGCTTACATATTTACTGAAGTACTATTTACATCAGTGAAAAATTGGAAACAGCCCAAGTGCCCATCAACTTATGAACAGTGAAAAAATAAAAACTCTTGTTAACCGTGGTACTCTAGGTCATCATTACATTACTCAAGGCATGGCAGGAAGTCAAACAGCACATGATCTCACCCATGTGGAAGTGAAAAATGTTGATCTCACAGAAGTTGTGAGAACAGTAGTTACTATAGGCTTGGGTGCATAGGACAAGGAAAAGGTAACCAGAGAGTGCTAAACCACAGCTAGGGAGGTATAAGAAATTTTTGTGTGCTGTCTGTCACACAGTAGGGCTGACTGCAGACAATTTACTGTTTGTTTTAAAAAATGTTTGAGGAAAAAAATTTAAAAGCTTCACCATAAAAAAAGATAACTGCTATTCTGATTTAAGCACCATACAATGTGCACATGTACCAAAATATCACACAGTGTAAGATAAATATGTGTTTTTTAATGTGTTAAAGAAAATTCAGAAAAGGGAATTGGATACAATTTAAGAAGAGAATTGGAGGGGGAAAGCTGAACACTGAGGTCAGGCTATGGAATGATGGTATTGTCTGAAGAGGGTTGGGACCAAGAAATAAGATTTGTTAAATGGAAGATATTATTGTATGCATTTAGAAAAATCTGGAAGACGGAGGAGGTGGGACAAAGACTGGAAAAAAGATTGGGTAGGAAAGGTGATGAGATGAGATTCAATGCACAAATAGTAGGAGTGGCCTTAGACACTTCAGCTTTATGAAAAGAGGGGTGTCATAGTCATGGGTATAGACTCTGATGGGTTGGTAGGTTTGATCTTAGAAATTTGTGGACACTCTCTTGTGAAAATAATGTCAATATGTTAAAAAGAAAAGTGCATCCATGGAAAGTTTATTCATCTTCCTTAACCACTTCAAAAATGATACCAAAGATAAAATGAAAATGGTGTGCTTTTAAAATCACCTTGTAACATAATCATACCATGATTATCAGATTTTATATGGAGCATTTAATTACAGTGCCTCATTAACTCAGAAAAATCATAACTACTAAGAATAGAAACAGACATTGTCAGTTTTGGGCACCTTTAAAATATAAAAACAACTATATTGCAGCAAATAGGTACTAATTTACTATTACCTATTTCCTATCTGCTACACAGATCTGTGTGGACAGGGTAGAAATGGGGAGAAAATAACCCCAAATCCAAGACTTTGCTTTGAGGCTTCTTGAAACTGAGATTTCTCAAAATGGATTCATCTAAAAATTAATAACAAATAGCAATCACAATGAGGATAGCACAAACAGTGCAGCAGTTAAATAATAAACCTATCTAGGGCCAAATCGTAATCATACCACTTTACAGCTCTGTGACTTTAGGGAAATTGTGTAACTTCTATATTCAGTTACAAAGTGAGGATCACATGATTATCTGTCCCTCAGAGTTGTTAAGAAGATTAAATGAACACAGGTACTACTCTGAACATTGCAAACTGTTCATTAATTACATCAGATCATTAAGAATAATCAACACTTAGCAGAAAATATAGTTAAACATGACACCTGAAGTAAATTCTTAAATTTTCCTTTCTCAAGTTGCTAAGTGGAAAATCTTTTCTTAAAATTATATCATCATAAAAGGCAGTAAGGTCCCTTGCTGGGTGGTGGTGGCAGCAGCACATGCCTTTAATCCCAGCACTCAGAAGGTAGAGGCAGGCAGATTTCTGAGTCTGAGGCCATCCTAATCTACAGAGTGAGTTTTGGACAGCCAAGGCTACAGAGAGAAACCCTGGCTCTGGAGATAGAGAAAGGATGGATGGATGGATAGATAGATAGATAGATAGATAGATAGATAGATAGATAGATAGATAGATAGATAGATCATCCATCATATTTATTCTTCTTAGAAAGAAGCTGTAGGGTCTGTAGAGATGCCTCAGTGGTTAAGATTGCTTGTTGCTTAAGTTTGGCCCCCAACTGCTGGTAACTAGCTCTAGGGCATCTGCTGCAAACTTCTGCTGTGGTTACAGGTACATACACCTATGCTTGCATAACAAGCACTGTTACACAATGAGACATCTCTGAAACCATGAGGTTTTCATTTTTTAAAAAAGACACAGTTGAAAACAAGAAAGTAAGCTTACCATTGTAGGGTGGCCATCCTACAATGCCTGTCACTTGTGGGCTTCATACTGAGACTGATTTCCACTCATTCAGTATCATGTAAATAGGAAAGATTCAATTCACTTAATCAGCTTACTTAGGTTCATTTCTGAATTTTAATGACAAACCAAAGAACACTGGGAACATTTTTACATTAGGTGATTCTTGATTCCTTTCAGTTAATTAAATGTCCTGTTCAACATTAACTTCTTTGCCCATCAAATACTATCTAGAGGACAGATATTAAATTTTCATAAGAGAAAGGTGGAATCCCAGATTAATTTTAAATTCTTTCTGCATAAAATATTTACTATCTTCTCCTTATCAAACCATTGTTAAGTGACAATTTATCCATTACATTTCTTTTACTCTGATACTCAAGTTACTTCATCAGTTTCTAAAATTAAAAAGAATAATAATTTTATAAAAGGGTCTGGAGAAGTAGCTTGGTGGTTAAGTGTACATACAGTTCTTATAGAAGATCTCAGTTAATTCCCAGCACCCATGCCAGGCAGCTCACAACCACTTCTAACTCTAGCTCTGGGGGATCTGCTGTCTCTCCAGGCCTTCATGAACGCCCACACCTAAGTGACATTCTCTCTCTTTCTCCCCCCTACCATGCACACATACACACAAACAAAACTAATTTTTTTAAGGAATAATAAATAAAACACTGCCTCAAACTGTGAAAAACTCTATACGGAGGAGTTATCAGCTGAGAGGACCAGAGAACAGCCAATGGGAATTGTTCTTCTAGAGGCTGATCCTCAGCCCCTCAGCTCCTCAGCTCCTCAGCTCCTCAGCTCCTCAGCTCCTCAGCTCCTCAGCTCCTCAGCTCCTCAGCTCCTCAGCTCCTCAGCTCCTCAGCTCCTCAGCTCCAGCAGGACTTAGTTTTAGTGCAGATGGTCCATTTGCAAAGAATCTCTCATGAGAGAAAGCAAGGTCAAGTTCTGTGTTTGGAGGGAATCAAAGACATGTTTCCAAGGGCCCCAAATGCTATGGCTATACTCACACTGTACTGTCTGTTTTCTGAAAACATAAAAGGTGCTGAAAGCCAGTTTTAATCATCTGTAAGTCACCATATTGCTACGTGTCACCACAGTACTTCTGTGTCTACATTTCAGCTAGCACAAGTGAAATATTAAATTGATGGTATTTTCATTTTATATCATTTTATTGTAACTGCCATCCAGTTAGATAATTTTCCCTCCCTCCTCAAAAGTAGCCTCAATCCCTATGTTGCACAGATTGAGGGACAATGTCAGACATAATGTGAAAGGACCCAGAGGAAACAGAGGACCATGGCCAGGATGGGCAGGCACCATCTATGAAGGTCTGTTTTCTGAGCACCACTGTGATTTTCAAAAGGTTCTTTTTCCCACTCCCTAAAGCCTTGTAATCGTCATTACCCTCCTTCCTCAACATCAGAGCGCTTCGTGGGGATGAGAGGCAATCAGTCACAGGCATTTGAAGGAAATTGCAGAGGACAGTTCCATATCCTGCAGTTCCTGCGGTGCACAAATGCATGCGATAGCAATTAAGGACCTAAACTAAAAGAGGAAGATTAATAGGAAGAGAGTTGCTGAGCCCGACTGCAGTCAGCTAGGACAAAAAGTTTATTTCAAGACATGAACTTTGATCAACTACAGCTAAACTAATAACACTGCTAACATGGGGGCATTCAAACCAAAAAGCAATCTGACAAACAGAGGCCAGGGGAGGGGGACACAGAAACTCGTGTCATAATTTGATGATTCAAGGCCAATAAATAAAGGAGGAGGCAGTGTAGGCATTGATGAGAACAAAGGCACCTCCTAATACCCTGAATTCAGGGAATCATCAGTACTCCTTAAAAGGGCCAGGAGTTAAAGTTACACTAGAAATACATGTGTATAGATGTTTTTGTGTCTATCACTATGAGCATGTACAACCTATATACACATACATACACAGACACAGACACACACACACACACACACACACACACATACACACACATGAGAATCATATTTGTTGTGTGTGGTCATATTCAAGTTAATTAATTTCAAGCTCAATATAATTCACCCCGTTTTGTGGTTCTTTTTTTCTTGGTTAACACTTTATCATCCTCAAACTCAAATCTTCCTCTATTACTACTAAGAGCTTCTATCAACATAGCAAGAATTGTATAGCCTTTTAAAAACTACCAGAAGAGGGACCATTTATATTGGTGTGCCCTCTTACAATGGAATGACATTTGCCAGCTGAGAACTGGGGTGTAAAATACACCACATTGAAAGGTGCTTGGTACACAATAAGTGAATGGATGGAGAATCAACTCATCTGGACCACTGGGAATATGTCCTCTGACTAGGAGCCCACATCCCTACCCTATATATAAAGCAGATAGGTGGGGAGGAAGCAAACACAGCCCAACACACTCCTACCTGAGGGAAGGCAACCATGTCAGTGCTCAATGGGAAAAAAAAAAAAAAAATGAACTACTTTGAGACACTCTACTTCCTTAAAGGAGACCCTGAGATTTCAAAACAGAACCCACAGCAGAAGAAGGCTTATGTGCATAATTTACAATAAAGTCAGCAAGTCATAAAGCTTATGAGAAATGGTGTACATTTTATCTTTTTGAACGTGTGCTAATGAGTCTGTATTTTGCAGTTTATAGCCACCCAGACCCAGGGGATGCACTAGTGAATCAATGGTCCTGCAGTTCAGAGTGAATCACTACAGTTAGCTACGTGCTCTATGTTCTGATTCGAATGTTCATCTTACTGGTACTAAAAGCCAGTTTTACAGCCTCCAGTGTTGATCCAGCAATGCCCCATGAGGAGTACTCTCTTACCAGCTGAGCACAACCAGGAAGACATAAAAAGGACTGTGCCCATGACCCTGGTTTCTGAATCTGGGTTAATACTATTGCCTCTAGTTATTGTTGGCTTATTTCTATTTGAAATGTCAGATTTGATGCCATGATGTGTTTCTAGCTACCTTCTGTTTTACCAGTCTACTACAACAATATTAATATCAGTAATTACTGTATTATTTACAGAGCTCTTTCACGGTTCCAGTTGTATGCTACCTGCTTCCCATATTTTGTCTCAACCTTTTCAATATTATACAAATAGATACAAACTCTGAAACTCAGGAGATAAAAACAATTTTCTCCTTGGTCACACAATTAGCAAGTGACCCCTCTGAACTTTAGCTGGATCTGAGCAAGGAGGAAAAATGTCATTATGCTCAACACACTTGCCCCCACTCCTAATGAGCTCATTGAGTTTGGGGCCCTTCACACTTGCTACCCAGTTTGCAGTTTGTTGATTTCTCTTTTCATAATGGCTCAACTCATCTTCATTCAGAACTCAATCTCCTTAGACCCACTTTGGTGTCTTTGAATACGTATGAGATTGCCAGTGTACCATAGAGTTATAGCCAATATATGATAAAAAAAAGAAAAGAAGAAGAAGAAGAAGAAGAAGAAGAAGAAGAAGAAGAAGAAGAAGAAGAAGAAGAAGAAGAAGAAGAAGAAGTGGCTTTGGATTGCTCCCCATCCTTAGTTAAATTCTATTTCAGAGCCATGGGCCTGCCTTGGATAGCAAACTAATACACAGTCTTATTGGGGAATGCTCATCTTCTAGTGCTCAGGTAGCTGGAACTCATCCCCAGCCCTGCAAAAGGCTCAAGGTCAAAAGGAAGACATGAATTTCAACTTAAATGTCTTAAAATGTCTCTTGTCTTCAAGAAGCACTTTGCCCTTCTCAGTCGACAGTCCCTTCTCCAGTCTGCCCTCATACAGGGAGATTTAAGCAATCTTTGCGCCTCCTGAGCTGGGAAGGAAGTATCTGGGATGCTATGTGCCTGCAGGTGTCAACCTTAGCCTCTAATACCCACACTGTTTAATTCAGCCCTCCATGCTCAGGATTCCACATTCTGAGTTATCCCCACCCCCTTTTTATGAGTGGTAGCCCAGGATGACAGCTGAGATGCCTTGTCATCCTGTTCCTCTCCCATAGAACTTTGGGCATGTGGTAGCCTCTTTCATGCTGCCCTACTTCAGACATTGTCTCAAGACCCTATTGTGCTTCATAGGATTCCCAGGTATTAGACAAAAGACAGACAGACAGACAGACAGACAGAGAGAGAGAGAGAGAGAGAGAGAGAGAGAGAGAGAGAGAGAGAGAGAGACCTTAAATAATCCTCTCATTGTTTTGGTCTGGAGGTAGCTGACAGACATCACCCTTAAACTTCCCAAGTCTTTATAGATTTGAAAGACCCAAGGGAGGGGCTTTTAAATGCTGACCTTTTTGCTCTTTCAAGGGCTTCAGTAAAGGATCGTAGGACCATAGATCTAATCTCTATTTGTGCTGTCCATCAAAAGGGAGGCTCTTACTTGCTTGAGTTTTCCTAGCTATCAAGTCTGCATTCTTTTTGTTGAACAGCTCCTCAAAATCTGTCTCCTCCATTTAGCTATAAGCAGCAAAAAGAATCCAGGTAGCTCCTTTGGCATCTTGAAAAATTCTCAGATCAATGAAGGAATTCCTTCTCTGTCCTTCTGTAGTATCCCAAGTTCTAGCATCTCCTAATGGCAACTGGCCTTTCTCCTGTTTCCAATACTTTTGCTGGAGCCCTCACCAGCCATGTCGTTAACACCTGCTAATTATACTAATTGTTTGTTGAAGGTAATCTAGTCTTTCTTATATTAATCAACCTCAAAATGATATCCTCTAAATTCTTCTGGCTTTCCCCCACTTCTAATTCCAAACCCACTGCTACGTGCTTGGTGTTCCAGATGCCAAAACCCACTTTAGTGTGTTGTTTTGTAATTACTGTCTAAAAATTTCCACAGAGTTGGCAGTGTGAAACAAGACTCTCCTATTAGCTCAGAATCCTGTAATTCAGAAGTTCCACACAGTGTAGCTGGGCTCTCTGCTTCTGAAGTTATAATTCTGAAATCCAAGGTTTGGGCAAAACTGAATTCTTATCTGGGGAAAATTTGCTTTCAACCTCGTTTTTGTTTTTGACAGAATTAAGTTCCTTATGGTCGCAGGACTGTGACTTAGAGCTTTGCATTGCTTCACTGTCTCGGTTCTGCAAGGCTACCCATGTTCCCTGCCTGATGGCTCCCTCAGTCTTTTGGCCACCAATGGCAGGTTGTGTCCTTCTTACCCTTCAGATCTCTAGCCACCCTGGGCAGTCAGCCAGCCCTTTTCTCTACAGGGTTCCTGTGACTGGGTCATTCTGATGATGGCTCTGATTCACAGTCATCTGTGCTCTTTGACCTAAGCTAAGCTTGGGAAGAAACTCCATGTGATTTCCATTTCTGGTGAGGAGGAGCATATAGTAGGTCTGGGAGGGACCTCAGGGGACATCTTTCAAGTGGGCTTGGCCCTATGTACTTGCTGGCTCCTCTAAATCCTGATGGTCTTAAAAAAGTACGGTTCACATCTGAAGACCAAAAGCATTATCAGTATTCTGTGTCCACCTTTTCTTCTACACCCATAGCTTTTTAGATCAGTGTCTAAAAACTTGATAGTATGTGGTCAAGTTATGTAATACCTAAGAGACTTCAACATTTTTATGAAAGTTTTCCTCCTATGAATCCACAAAGTCCCACACTGGGAGAACAGCTTTGACACAAACTATAACTTCTCTGGGGAAAACGCAATTTCTGGAATTTTCTGAGCAAAAGAACTGTCCCAGCCATCAAACCTGCACTCCATTCTCACTGGCATAGCTAGACAGCCTATGCCCTTTGGTTTTACACTGTCTCCTCCCCTGTGGTTGTCATCAGGGTGCACATAATTCTGGCACGTAATTTGCCAGAACACCCAAGTGCCAACATCCCATTGAAGCTGTGACTTTGGGCATTTACTGAATTGATGTCACACGAACCTGAGACTTCACAAAATGGCAGATCCCTCCCTAAAATATATTTGAGGTTAAACTGAAATTGATACACCCACTGGTGGCATCCTGACTTCCCTGGTAACGCCTCCCAATTCAGTTGCTTGCAGGGCTGTGTTATGAGTTGACTAAAAGTTTTCAAAGAACTGCAAAACACTACACCAGGGAAGACATATTGAATAACCAGCCTGCCTCCCTCTTAGGTTTAAGAGTCATCTTATAGTAAAGACAAACTAGGTTCATGATGAAACCTTTGTTTCTCAAGGATTGGGCTATGCCCCACCTGTAACTTTAACTACAAATTGTTTTGTACTGCCTGTTTCAGGAATGACAACCATGTCTTTGCTTTATTTTTTTTTTAAAGTGTTTATAACCATCGTGTAGCCCTACCTTTGTTTCAAAAGGTTATATGACTACTACCTTCTTGTAATAAGCTATTCTTATGACTATCTTGTCATGCCCACCTTGCAACCATGTCTTTGTTTCAGATGCCCGTGTAGGACTAACTTGTTATGTTTATGTTCTGCTCATGTAACCCCACCTATTTTTTCCCACCCAATCTCCAATTTGGAAACTCCCTACCCTACTCCTGAGCTACAGAAACCTTGTCTTCCTCACATCCAGTGCTGATCTTTCAAACCCCACCTTAGGGGGAGGCAGACCATGTACACAAATTTAAAAGCTTGCTTTAATTAATTTGGCCATGATGATTTGAGTCAGTGATCTTCCTTCTCCTTCTCTTTGGGATTAACATTATGTCTCTAGTGTATGGGCCTTGGTCACAATCTCTATCCTAGGAAAAAGGCTGGAACTACTTTTGCCTTGGAGCCCATAGAACCACAGACTTGGCATCCCATAACAACGAACCTCCTAAAGTCCTATGATATAGAGCAATTTTTATGATATCTTCACAGCATCTTAAGATCCACATACAGTGAGAGGGGTGGTGTAGAGACCAACAGTACATATCAATCAGTGTAAGGCCCATATAGCACAATAATTATGTTTCTTACAATGGCCCTATGCTCATTGTAAGAACTGTGAAAATTACCTATCAGATAACAATTTAGCTAATCTCAGTTAATCAACATCTTCCTTGAATCTTGAGATGAAATCATGGAAAGTATGAATATTGTATTCATCTTTCAACCATGGAGAAAAAGTAATCTAAAGTACTGGCTACCTATAATAGTAAACTTTAGACTAGACACAAACTAAAATATTATCTTAGCACATGAGCCCTGAAAGATAAATTGCAGGGACAAAGCACCAGGAAGAAGGGGTATCTTGTCCAGACATTCTCCAGTGAAGTCTTACCCATGGCAGAGCTTCTTCATATCCTCTGCTGCCTCTTTATGAGTAGAGAGAGTCAGGGGCAAAGCTGCAGGTGCCAGAATGGAGGGGAAACAGCAGGGCTAGGAGAGCAGCATGTCTCAGCCGGGGGCATGTTTGCAGGATTATCACCTATGGGGGATTATCTGCCAAGCTGCTGTAATGCTCTGGAGAAACAAAGTTTGCTTCTAGCATATAAAATAGTTAAGACAAAGAGAATGTAAGTTTGCAATTAATAAAGGTAGCCAAAACTTTTGATAAGTGTGTCTGTTGATAACAGAACTCTCCAACCTTAAATATGTAGAAAGGCTGAACAAAATCTCTCTCTCTCTCTCTCTCTCTCTCTCTCTCTCTCTCTCTCTCTCTCTCTCTCTCTCTCTCTCTCTCTCTCTCTCTCTCTCTCTCTCTCTCTCTGTGCGCACACAGACACACACACACACACACACACACACACACACACACACACACGCACACACACACACACACACAGGCACTGCCCAGGATTGAATAGAAAGATAGACTCCTAAGTCACCATAAAGATGCAGCTGAAATCAAAAAATAGACCCTAACAAGGGTCTGAGTAACCCACTACTGGCCTTTCACCTACCTAGGACAGGAAAGAACAACAGATAGCACAGGACTTGGCTAGACATGGAGCAGTGATTATCACACCATGATCACTCTCTAGGAAGTGGCTCCAGGATTCCTTTTGCTTGGGTACCAGAGGATTGAAGGGATCACTGCAGAATGCTAAGTGAGTGTCACTCATGAGAACTCTGACATTCACACAGGCTCACAGCATGGTGTCACAGGTCCAGACAATAACAAGAAGCTGGTTCTGAGTCAGTAAAATGTATATGGTTCTCGGCAGAGACAAAAACAAGAGCTGTCTTCAGAGGTGGTGTCATTGCTGGGTCTCAGTTCAGAAAGGAAGGCACAATTCATAAAGGAAGCCCAAACGCCTTCCTTCTTTAATGGTTTAAAATGTCTGTGAAACTGTAGAAACTTCAGGCAATATTCAACACAAATGACCAAGGGAGCAAAGTACCTGCAACTCCAAGAGCTGAGTAAGATGTTAGCATCCTGTAATTATAAGCCCCAGCTACAGATTTATAAATAAATAAACAAATAGAAAAATAGATGTTTAGTCTCAGCAGCAACCATGGTAATACAAATTAAAACACTAACGAGGTACTTTTCATAGTTATCAGATTGGCAGAATTCAAAAAGTAATTACAATAACCATATAAAGTTAGAAATCATATAAAATTAAAAATATATTGATCTTACAACATAATCATTTTCCTTCTAGAAGCACCTAGAGAAAGCTCTGGTTAGGCCAAAGGATATCTGCATGGTTGCTTCTGCTACACATCAGGCAAAACAGCAAACCTCTGCAGGCTGAACTGAAGCCAGTAGGGAAAACAGAGAAATCGGCAGCTGTGTCTACTATGGAGTACTAACCACCAATTAAAAACACAAATCAGCTCTACTCTGTACTGCTAACACAGAACTGCTTTAAAGACAGTTACAGAATGGTGCGGTATAATAGTGCTTGTGAAAGAAAAATTAAATCATAGCCTACATGTTAAAATGCTTTAGCAGCTACATAATGTTCTGGGATGACAGAAGCAAATGAAGAAGATGCTGACTAAGGCCTTGGGAAATGACATAAACTTTGTAACACTCTACTTTGTTTTGAAAATGTGATGCAGTGTAAAGCATATTAAAAATTTCACTGCTAGGTGATGGGCACTAATATATTAATCTATGTTTTTAAAAATTATGCCCTAAATGAAAAAAACATATGATGAAATAAGTGAAATAAACCAGATACCTTAGTCCTATACAGTTTCTAAGGGTTGATATAAAATCTCAGAACATCACAAACACAGCAAGGTCACCACAACACACATACAAGATCTTGGTCTTGCATTTCCTACGTGCCCCTCATCATCATGTGAAACAATGGAGTAAGACCCTGCAGGCAGCTTAGTGGAATGCAGCTGGAGCCCCAGATGGACTAGGCATAAGGACATCTTGACATCTTTTCGGCATCTACTTCCTTAATGCTCCTAGGTACCGATTAGAGCTTGCTAATAAGATGTGGGAAGGATATTGCAGCTAATGTCACTGAAGTTCTCCTTGATCTCCATGGTGCCTTCTTGCTTTAGGCTTTTCTAGTCCTGCCATTACCTTGGTCACCACAGTTGTCAATCATTCCATCCATTACTCTTTCTGCATTTGTTCACTTTCTTTGGTGTTTTGAAGCCAAAAGTCATCCCTTTCTAAAAACTCAGAAATTCTTTCTTTCTCACCTTTTAAAAATCCTTTCTTTCCCTTCTAGAAGTCTAATGTAGTAACTGCAAAGAAAACAGTGAGCAACGCCCTGTCACCCTCTCCTGAGCATCCATGTCAACTTTCACATGACACTTAAGGTGATACTATGCATTACTGATGCTTAGATATCCAATGCTTTCTGTGGTCACACTTGTGAAGAAATGCTATAAAAGCACCCTAAATAGAAGAAAAAACTAGGGACATATACTTCAGACACTGTACTTGCATGATAGCAAATAATTGCTAAGCTGCCCCACAAAGATATACAGTTCACTTAGATTATCTGAAACATGATCAATATTTAGTAATTATTGATGTTTGTACAGTTATTCCTTTTAAAAGTCACATTTCTTCATGAGGGCCTGATAAAATCACCTAATCTCCTTATTTTGGAGAATAAATAGAATTCAATTTTTAATTAAATAAATCTGAGAGCAGCTGACTTGGTCAAGTGGTCACGGAACCTTCAGTGTGTTGCTTTGTACACAGGCAGCTTCCCACTTTACTCAGCTTGCTAGTGAAAGGGCCTGGCCTATGACAAGTGAGGAGTCAGAAATCCAGCAAAACTGCCTTATAGACTAGAAGTCCTTAGCTCCTTTATCCCCCTAAATGAGGGGAAACTCCTAAATGAGGGCTTCACAGACTTCACTGATCACACAGCCCAAAATGTGAACCATGGTCACAAGAGCAAAAGGTAGTCCACCAGTGGCCATGAGTTAATGAATCGTTCTTAGCATTATAAGCAGCTTTTTTAATAAAATCATTTTTCACATCATGCAGATCACATCAATACAGGTGAACTTTCTGGGCCCTGGTATGCTAGAGTGGAGGAGCTCTGACAGCAAATTGATTTCCTTTCGTTGCACTGGTCATTTGTGAACCATTTTCAGAGTCAGCAGCTCCATAAAATGTGGCTTGATAACTCTGATAACATTTTCAACTAAAATATCTTTACTGAAAATTCTGAAATTTTTATTGTGGCAACAGACAAAATGTCTAAATCCAATAATAACAGAATAAAACCAATCTATCTTGTGTAGACCAGCAGCACACGTTAGGGGTATGGACGAGATCTTGGTGAGTATTTTTAAGATTTAGAAACAAGCATTTGCTCCAAAGAAGAATGGTAAATGTGCATAACAGGAAAAAAATATAACAAATAACAAGAAGGGCTTAAGGGCGTCTTGGCATTCCATGAATTGTACACTGTCCCTAGTACAAGGTATTCAGCCAGCAAGTACATTTCAGACTGTCATTCTCTACACTGCCATAAGCCAAAATGCTCTCCCAGCCCATCCCTTCTTAGTGTAAGACTTAAAAATAGCCACAAATCTTGCCTTTCCTCTCCAATATAGAATGAACTTAGTCACAGATACCTGTGTTCATGCAAGGCAACAGCATGGGTTCTCTTCCATGCTCACAGTCTGTGACACTCATATAGAATAAAACAAGAACATTCTCACAGATGTTAGAACAGCCTGGGAGAATTCAGACACCCAGAAGAATCAATGCTCAATCTAGCAATTATGGACCCACTCACACATCCAGGGAAACAGGAGGTTTTTTGTTTTTGTTTTTTGTTTGTTTGTTTGTTTTACCTTTGTCTTTGTCTCTTCCCTTTGTAGCAATTCCTTCTTTTTCCATAGTTTCTCTTTCTCCTTGTCCCTTTCTCTTCGTCTGACTGAAATTTCCATCTCCAGTCTTGCTAGCTCTTCCTGGTGGGCTCGCCATTGAAAAACCTGAAACATATAGAGACCCTTCATTTTAATAACTGCGCACTATCACATGATTTCACATGGGACAAGAGTCTGTGTTGGGAAAACATACTCGTTACATATGGCACCCAACGTTGCTAATAAGAACTTTCACTTAACTAAAAAAAAAGCTTTAAAAAATGTTTTAAAAACAAAGTAACAAAGACAAGCAGAACTTCTTGGTAACAACATTTTTCTGGGTTGGACTCTGTTTTGTGAGAGACAAGTAAATAAAGATTTGCGCAGCTCCTTTAACAGAAGTTTCCAAAATTAGCATAAGCAGCAAGAAACCACATGGCTTTTAAACTGCTGAAGGTTTACAGTGTGTTTTAAAATATACACAGGCTTGAGAGAGAGATAGAATAAAATGGTTTTAAAAAGATAGAGTATGGCTGGGTGTGGTGGCACATGCCTTTAATCCCAGCACTTGGGAGGCAGAGACAAAAAGATCTCTGTGATTTCAAAGTAAACCTGATATGCAGAGTAAATTCCAGGACAGATAAAAGATACACAGAGAAACCCTGTCTCAAAATACATAAAAATAAAAGTAAAAAGAAATTGAGTAATAAAAAAGCCACATAAAGATGGAAAGCACAGAGAAACTTTGGATACTACACGTGATTTTGTTGTCTTTAAATTGTTTGACTGCTGAGGAAATAACAACAACTGATAAAAGAAATTCTGCTGGATTAATTCAATATATATATTATATATATATAATTATATATTATATATTAATATATATATATATTTTAAAAATGCTTTAACTCCAAAATTTAACCTAAGGACAAGTTACTGGGGAAAAGGATTTCTATTTTTGTTTCCACAGAAAATGAAAAGCTGTTGATTCCTTCCAAACTAATGTGGTTTGATCAAGCCAGACCCCCTGAAGCAATATCAATGGGACAATGCAGCCTTGCAGACCACTACAGCCAGGATTTTTGTGTCTTCTTAGGATCCCCATGACAGTGCCCCCTACCAGCAGGAAGTAGTTTGGAAAGAACGATGCCCAAATTCACAAATATTGTTTATAAATGTTTGTTTTCATTTAAGTGGACTTGGTTATAAATGGCTAATGACCACCAGCAATCTTTTTAAAGGTAAAAAGGGAATTATAGTATAGATATGAATGCTTTGTTTTGGAATGGATTTTCACTTATTTATAATTTTGTAATATGTATATTTCTCCTCTTGTTTAGGTGTTGTGCTTATATAGCTCATTGAAAAATGTAATGTATAATTTAGTACAGATTATAGAGAGTTACCTATAATTTAGTGAGTTAATGTTTCTAGATATGCAGAGATGTATTTGAGATGAATAGGCACTCTTCAAACCTTTCAAAGACCTACAGAATATGGCATTTAAAATGGTTTAGGGTTTTTCTTGACAGTGAGACGTAACTGCTCCTGGAAACACCACCTGCATCAAAAAGGAAGATGGACATTAAAGAAACTGGTTATGAAGTTTGCTTTCAACATGGCAATACTAGCCATTTGGACAAGATACTGCTCTTGTCTAGACTGGCTATATGCTGTATAAACTGGACATGCAGGACCCACAGAAAAGTGATTGCTGAAACAAGATGGACATTGCTACAGGATTCCTGCTTCATGGAAGAGGCTGCCAGACAGTCTACAAACACAGAGAAAAATGACTAACAAAATGCCAATACAGATGGACAGTTTTCTGCTTTGCTGAGGAGTCTGCAAGACACACTATGGCCTATAGGCTGAAGATAGAACATTACAGAAGAACTTCAAGCAACTGGCCAGGCAGTGAGTTGTCTCTAAAATTTCTAGAGTTTATATATTACCCTTCTGTAGTCTTTGAAGGAGTTGAAGACAGATAGTTTTGGCTATAGTTTTCCTTAGTTAGGATTAAAGATAAGATTTTAGACTCCCAAAGATAGGATAGATAATGAAATATTTTCTTTAAATCTTGCTAAATGTTAATGTACTAAATGTTGTTAATTGTGATTCTTATTTGTAACTGTTGTATGGTATATTTTGCTATGTTAAGGTTAAAACCCTTCTTTTTATTTTAGACAGAAAAGAGGAGATGATGGGAGATATTATTCTGTAAATATTTTTCTCATACTGGTTAATGAATAAAGCACTGTTGGCCAATAGAAAAGCAAGATAGGTGGGGCTAGGAGACTAGGAGGAAGGAGGAAGTAGTGAGGAGGAGTCAACATGGAGAGCCTGGAGAGGTAGGAACACCAGCCGCTCTGGCCGGTAAGATGAGCCACATGGAAATACTTAGAATAGTAGAAATGGGTTAATCATTAAGACAGAGCTAGCCAGTAAGAAACTATTAAAAATATTAACTGGCCAACAGCCTTGTATCAAATACAGAGTCTCTGCTTGTTATTTGGAGCTGGTGCGGTGGTGGGACCAGGCAGGCTGGCGGAAAACAACTAGCTACACCCTTCATTTTAATAACTGTGCACTATCACATGATTTCACTTGGGACAAGTGTTTGTGTCAAGGAGGACTTGTGTTTTTCCAAATGTGCATGCAAGTTTTATGTGCATATGAGGATATATGTGTGCAAGCTCATCTAGAAAATTGCAACTTAAAGATAACCCATTCAGATCCTCTTTAGATGGACTCAGTCACAAAAGAGTTTGATGTTCCTGCAAAGAATCTGTGCCTTCCAAAAAATTCTAGGGAGGGTAAGCCTACTCCTGACACTATCTGGAGTACCAAGACTCACAAGCTGGATGACCCAGAGACCTAGGATAGAACCAAACATTTCTGGAGATAAAAATAAAAGAGGCCAATGTAGTAATTCCTAATGATACTCTGCTATATTTTGACTGGTGTCTAGCCCAATTGTTATCATAGAAGCTTCATCCAGAAACTGATGGAAACAGATAACAGACCCACAGCCAAACACTAGGCAGAGCTTGGGAAATCCTGTAGAAGACGGGAGAAAGGATTGTAGGGGTAAGGAGAAGGAGTCAAGGATACCATAATAAAAACCCACAGAATCAACTAACCTGGGGTCATGGGTGCTCACAGAGACTGAACTGACAACCAGAAAGCCTGCATGGGACTGACTTAGGCATTCTGCATATATGTGACACAAGGAGTCTCCTTGTGGAACTCCTAACAGTGGGGGCAGGGGCTGTCTCTGACTCCTTTGCTTGCTTTTGGTTCCCTGTTCCTCATACTGGGTCACTTTGTCCAGCCTTAATGCATGGGGAGATACTTTGTCTTACTGCAACTTGATGTGTTCTGTTTTGTTGATATCCATGGGGGCTGCCTTTTCCTGAACAGAAACAGAGGAGGAGTAAATTGGGGGTGGGGAGGAAAGACTGGGAAGAGAGGTGAGGAGGGAAGGAAAACTGCTTTGTGTGTGGGGGGGGGGGGGCAGATGGAGCTATTGAGATGACTCAGCAGGTAAAGGAATGTGCTGCCAAGCCTGATGACCTGGGATCAGTCCCCACATTGGTCAGAGAAGTAGGTTCTATTCCTGTAAGTTTTCCTCTGACTCCATATAAATGCTGTGGCACAAGTACACCTACTTACCTAAACATACAAAAGAAAAAAAATGTAATTTAAAAAGTAAGGTAGAAAGCAATCAAGGAAAATACCCAATATTGATAGCAGACCTCTACACACATATGGACATGTTTCCACATGCACACATGTACACATGGACACATTGACTGACTCACATGTACAACCACCACCCAAAATCTGGAATTGGTCCTAAGACCTTAAAAGGTTTAAGAAGTACTGACAGATTTCAGCTTCCTTATTTTATAAGCATGGAAAGTGAGCATAAATTAAGATGAAAACATAGAAAAGAACTTCCTGGGTATGGATATGTGCTATTGGTAGGCGAATACTTCTCATAGTTTTTGTCAATACGTAAACACATATCACAATATAAAATACACATAATCTTTCATTCATATCCCTGCCTCCAGGAAATTATCCAAAGACCATTGCACTTGGCAGGTTTTTGTTTATCTGTCTGTTTTTATTGGGGTTTTTGTTAGTTTTTTGTTTGTTTGCTTACTTGTTTTTAGTCAACTTGACACAAACTGGAGTCACTGGTGAAGAGGAAGCCATGACTGAGACAATGCCTCCATCAAATATGCTGAGGGTGAGCCTGTGGGCATTGACGTGGGAGGGCACAGCTCCAGAGCACAGTGCCACACTTGGGCAAGTGGTTCCAGGTTCTATGAGAAAGCTGGCTGAACAAAGCTGCAGAAAGCAAGCTAGCAAGCAGCATTCCTGCATGGCCTCTGCTTCAGTTCCTGCCTCCAGGTTCCTGCTTGAGTTTCCTATCTCACTTCCCTTTCTAATGAACTATAAGCTGTAAGCTGATGTGGACACTTTCTTCCCTGTGTTGCTTTTGGTCATGGTGTTTCATCACAGCAAAAAAAAAAAAAAAAATCAGACAAACAATACAACCATCAACTAGATAAATTCACAAAAATGTACCATAGCAATGCTCTCTGAAGTGTAGTTAGTCTAAATGCCCACCAATAGAAGTTGGCTTAAATCAATTCTGGTACATTCATATACCTATGACTGACAAATGAGACTATATTTCTATATTTGTTGTTATAAAATGTGTATAATAGTTTAGATGAAAAACAATATAAAATGACAACTATAGTATGATCTTGTTAGCATAAAGTATCTGCATATCCATGCAAAGAGAGACTTTTGGAAGGAGGCTTGCCCACTTGACAACAGAGCCTCACTATATTATTTTGAAAGATTTTTAAAAAGTTATTCTAACCTTTCTAGGCTGGGTAAAGTCCTAAACTGGGTACTGTTTTTGTAAACAGATGTGTTTTTATAAACAATAAACAAATGAGACTAAAGAAAAATAAAATCAAATTTTTTTCTGATCCTTGGACACATCTGACTGAAAAAGCAGTGAGGAAAAATACACAAGCATGCAAAACTCCTCTTACAAAAAGTAATAATTTTACAAGTATTTGACTAAAGAATCATTCATTAATAACATACAAAAATAAAATTGAAAAATAATGTCACCGAAATATAATTAAAATGGCTCTAAATCATTTAGCTCTTTAAATATTTTATATTGACTTCAAATTTTTTGTTAAAAATCTATTTTGCCACACCTATGAGAATAAGCAAGAAAATGCCACCTCCAGACTTGCAGGTACAGCATCTACTCCATCACTGAGATCTAAACAGCAAAGCTGAGTTCTTTGGATATAGGACCTAGAACATGTCTGTGTCTGGATCCTGCTACATACCTTGTCTTTAAGTCTGTCTCTTACCTGCAACTTCTACAGTCTAAATCAAGTGTCCTGACAACTGTTGCCAACAGTCTCCTTCCTGAACACTCAGAGGGATAATTCTGTTCTCTCCTTCACCTGTTGACCATCCCGGCAAGGAGCAGATTCTTTCCTTTGTGAGCCATGATGACATAGCTCTCTCCTGCACCTTCAACAGTGCATGGTTCTCTCTCCCTTACCCACTCAACCCCGTACCTCTTTCACCTCCAGTCTTACTCTTTGTTTCGTTTTCTATTCCTGTTCTGTGGAGTCTGACTGCAAAATCTACGCTATCAGCTCTTTCCACCTGTAATCCAGCTCTTCCTAAATTCTTGAGGTCATTCCTATTTGCTAGTGCTTCTGGGATCCAGACTTCCAAAGTTAAACTTGGGACCTGTGGTCTTCACACCAAGCCCAGTGTTCATGTTTCTCCTTAAATACCTGCTTCTGTCAGTGGGACCACAAGTCTCTCTGGAGTATGTATTGTTTTCATTGTGTAAACCCAACAATACAATTGTTTCTTTGCATTTCATAACAATCTTTGTTGATATATATAACATGAATATATATGTGTGTGTGTGCATGCGTGCGTGTGTGTGTGTGTGTGTGTGTGTGTGTGTGTGTGTGTGTGTGTGTGTTTGGTGGTTTTATGTATATTATATATGTAAACTTACATGAGCTTTTCTTTGTGATAAATCAATTTCAAAACCATTGAGATTGGTTGTAATTCCCTAGCTCACTCAAAATCTTTTGGCCAAATGTATTGAACAAGACTAGAAGTTTCATGAGGGTGATGTCAATTGATTACATTAATTTTCTCACTCACATTGCCACATTAATCTTGCTCATATGTAATCCTCAGACAAACTTGTTTCTCGGCTCTGCCTCAAATAGCTTTTCTTATTCTTACTCTTTTAGTTGCACACTGACACCAATTCATTTAAATTATTTTATTGTATCTGTATGAGTGTTTTGCCTCTGTGTGTGTTGTGTGTGTGTGTGTGTGTGTGTGTGTGTGTGTGTGTGTGTGCACATGCGCACGTGTGTGCACACCGTGTGCATGCCTGATGCCTACAGCAGCCAGAAGAGGGCCCTGGATCTCCTGAAACAAGAACTACAGACAGTTATAAGAAACCTGGGAATCGAACACAGGTCCTTTAGAAGAGCAGCCATTGCTCTTAACCACTGAGCCATGTCTTAAGCCTCCAATCGTTCATATTCTGAACTTAAAGAAGTGGTAGATACAAACTCCTTGGAATGTCCTTGATTTCCCTCTATTTCAGAAGATTCTTATCACTCATCTGGGGCCCAAATCATGGCTCACAGTTTCAAAAAACATTCTTCAACACATGTGCCATGCCATACCTGCTCACTAATTATGATGAACATATTGTTTCCACTTAGAACACATTTCATACGTTTGCCTCCTCCTTACACTGTCAAGCAGTGTACTGGTACATGATAGGTACTAATAATTACCTTATATGTAATTAATCAAGCTAAACTAAACAGTTTGCCCAACAGTTTTCCTAAGTTGTCATTTTCTGGCATTTGCGAGTATAAAGAATCCCTCTTCTGTTCTCCAGAAAAGGTAAAATATGCTGATTTTTTTTGAAGGCTGCAGATAGATTAGTGGATTACATATGTCAGATAACATATGAACAAGAGAAAAAAGAAGCAATAGGACCAGGGAACTTAGAGTAAGACATGAGCCTGCAGAAGCTAGGCTGCTTCCGCTTCCTGTTGGAACAGCTGCAACAGTCAGGGGGCTCTGACGTTAAGCTGAAGTAATTCATGACATTGTCTGTGATTATAATTGTACCCAAAGACATGACTATAGAAACAAGACTTGTGTGATCTTGACACGAGAGTTGGGCTCTGTGACAATGGGTGCAGTCACACGGGGCTTTTCAAATCACACAATGGATAAGGCAAAGAGTGGTGGGAAAGAGTACCGTTGGGGGTGGGGATTTTACCCAGTGGATCCTCAGAAAAAAGACTTGGATGTGGAGAGAAAGACAGCCCATTGCTAGATTTTTTTTTAGAGGTCTAATAATAAGAAAGCTGGCAGGTGGGCAAAGGAATCAATAGCAGCACAATAGGCTAAAAAAGCATAGAAGCCTTCTGAATGATGCTGAGTGAAAGGAAGAATAGCTCGAAAGAACATTCTGGCAATTTCATTTTAAAGGCTCTGCTAATTACACAGCTCTAAACAGAGCATGTGAACATAACCGTGTGACAATAATAACCATGAAAGAACGCTGCCTCCCTGGTAGCCAGGTGCATGTTTTAAGAAAAGTGTTACTCAGATTATTAGCTATAGGACATTTTCCCAGGTCTTTAGTTAATGCTTTAATATTCCTGCCATGTGTGCCATCTCTGAATGAGGCATTAGCCCAAGAGAGGACAAAGAGCACCAAGAGTGTGTTCATCTGCTCCAAATAACTTTAGAACTTAAAATGGATGCTTAGCACGTACTCATTGCTCTTGCCATAAAGTAAAAGGAATGGTTAAATTGAACTTAATATGTACATATGTTCTCAGAGGGGAAGATGCAATGTAAAAAATTTAAAAAGCCCTGAATACTTCAAAGGCAAACACTGGAATTAACATCAAGGTAACAATGTTAACACATTTTTACAACAAAGTTGTGGGCTTTAAAAAAGAAGTCCGTTATGTCAATACTATATAAAGAAAATGAATATTGAACACAAATATTTCCGTTTCTTCTCTGCAACTAATCAACAATAGTCCTATTCTAAACGAATGTTCCTCAAAGCTTTCACACATTAAAGGGAAGACTGAGTTGGGTGACCTCAACAGTGCCTGTTATTCTGATTCTATTTCACAGTTCCCTTATATAGAAAGGTCACAAATTATTACACATTCTGCCATTTAATTTGCAAGCATAATGAATAGCAATGAGAAAAATCAGTACTCTATAGGCCTTCTGAACAATTACAGATAATTAAACATTGACTTTACATCAGCTACACTTATGGAAGCATAAGTAAGCTGTAGTTATTTGGGGGTAGAAATAAAAAATGTCCTATCCATCCAGGGCCCATAACTGACAATAATAAAACTTTAAACACTACATTGGCCAGGGCTTACAATATGCTTGGCCTATGCTGTGCTTTTTAGGGTGTTCTATGATGTGATATAATACTAAAACTCCCAAATCTGCCTTTCATCCTTCATCTGCCTACCTCTTCCTTACCCTACTTTGTCAAAGCTTAGAGTCATTCTGTCCTGAGGCTCTAACTCACCACACCCAGACCAGATGCTTCTTCTCTATGCCCCTGGCATCTTGTCACTCTTAACCACTGAGCCACTTCTCCAGCCCCATCTTGTCCCTCTTTTATACAACATCGATCAAGTCCTTGGATGGTCCCTCAAGTTCTTAAAGAGCTGTTGTATGTTAGTGTCGTTGTGTTGTCTGGCGCTTATGGCATGGGGGAAGTGAGCAAGTGTTCAGTAAACTCCTAGGGTGTTGTCCCATGAACCATATCCTTGAGATATACTCAGAGGCAAGATGATGCCATTCATGTGTCTGCCCCAGGATTAGCCACAGAAATAGAAAGTTTTCTACTTTCAAGCTTCCATTTTCCGATGTCTCCACTGTGTAGGGACCCTAGATTGTTCGAAGTCCTGCCTGACTGTGCTTCCTGGATGTCCTGTGCTTGCCTGATGGAGAAAATATTCAGAAATTTTGTCAGGATTTCCAACACCCATCTCGTGGTTTTTTTTGAAGGTTAGAGTACATGTGTAAAAAAGCAACAAGGAAATCCTTTCTCTTTTCCTTCAATGTTATTATAAGCTTCCAAATTCAGTTCGACTGAATAAATGCCAAATTTTCATTTTATTAAACCTTTAGCAGTTTGAGAACTCCATTAAAATTTTCCCAAATGTTCCACCATTTTTCAGTTCTACAGGCCTAGACTTTTCTATCTTATGTGCCCCATTTCTGTTTAACTCCACTCAAGACATAGTCCCTGTGATTGTGCAGATGTTATTAAGGCTTTTCAGTAGCCACTTGGCTTTTCCTCTTAGCTTTACAATTATCCTTTGGGTTCTTGGGTAACTTCATAAGTGCATTTTTATCACCCCTCTTTGATAAGTGCTTTCCATTTTCGTGGCTTTTTATTAGTCTTTTTCAGACTCTCAGGGATTATGCAGTCTTTGTTATCTTGACCGTTCCATATCCATTACTTTTCAAACAAAATGGAACACTCAACTTAATTGCACCCTGGATGGCCTGACATTAGTATAAAACAAGACGTCTAAAACTAAATGCCAATAAGCAGAAAACAATCAACATCTGGGTTGTTTGTTTGTCGGTCTGTTTAATTGTAAAGAAATTTACACACTTACCGGTCAGTTTTATATAAAGCCAAGTTGTCTGATACAGTAATTTAGAATCAGAAACTTACTCCCTTATTGATTGCTAAGTTTTTGAAAATCACTTTCCAGTGTGGACATTAACTTTTAAACTTTTGATAGGCATTCTACAAGCTGTATAACCAAAGGTGAGGCATAGAGTAAAGGACTAGGGAGGAAGGAGGGCTCTCCCCAAGCAAATAGAGAGATTTATGGAGGGAGCACTAGAATGAAAGTATTAAACAGAGGGGGAGGGGTGAGGGGAGTAAGAAAGGGAATACAGAGAGGTACAGACAATACTAAGGGCTATTTGAGGCATCATCCAGAAACCCACTATAGTAGAAGCTTCTACAGACAGACAGACAGACAGACAGACAGATATATCCACATACAGATATATATATGAAAGTTGTATGGGTGTGTATGAATGTAAAACAAAAATGTAAATAGAATCACCAAACCATGAAGGAGACAAAGCCCCAACAAGTTATATTATGCCCCCAAGTGAAACCCCTAGAATGGGTTACATCTGAATTGTTGGCCAAAGGGCCTCATAGAAACCTCCAAACAACTCAGGTGATTGTCAAGGCTATTGGTTGCTCTCCACAAACTGACGACAAGTCCCCTACCACATAAGACAACACCTACATATCTCATTGAACAGGGATAAGTAATACTGGTGCCTAACTAGGGTCTTCATCCTACTGACTAGTGTTCTTGGTACTGGAAGGTACTTTGAATCTTATTAGAGGAGAAAACATCAAGCCAGCTACAAAACCCCTCAATCTACAACAGCGACTTGCCTGCCTGATTACATTGGTGCCATATTGGCACAAAAGTTGTGGGAATAACCAATCTCTCTGGTTATATTTAAGGTCTGAGAACCTGAGACTAAGAGGGAAACCAAATATTAATTGTTCTTCTAAAGAAACATAGCAATAAAGTGACTCCTAACCACATTCTGCTACACTCATAGATCATAATCTTGCTCGGCCATCATCAGAGAAACTTCCTACTTGAGGGTGAGCACTAACACCAAGATCCATAACTGGACAGTGTTCAAAGAGTGAGAGAACTTGGACACTCAGTCTTAAATGGGATGTCTTCATCAAACCCCTTCCCTCAGAGCTCAGGAAGCTGTTCAGAAGAGAAGACACAAGGATTCTAACAGCCAGAGAAGATGGAAGACATCAAGGAAGCAGTGTCTTCTAGATATAATAGGACCAATGCACATAGGAACTCATTAAGACTGTAGCAGCATGCATAGGTGTTATGAGCACATTTTTCCCCCCGCCACCGATCTGGTACCACTGCCATGCCAGCCCCCAATAATAAGCAGAGACTCTGTATTTGATATAAGGCTGTTGGCCAGGTACTAGTTTGTTACCGGCTAGCTCTGTCTTAATGATTAACCCATTTCTACTATTCTAAGTATTTCCATGTGGCTCATCTTACCGGCCAGAGCAGCTGGCATCCTACCTCTCCAGGCTCTCCATGTTGACTCCTCCTTCCTCCTTCCTCTTTCCTCCTTGTCTCCTAGCCCCGCCTATCTTGCTTTCCCATTGGCCCACAGTGGTTTATTCATTAACCAATATGAGAAACATATTTATAGAATGACATCTCCCATCACATAGGTTCTGCACAGGTCCAAGTCAGGTGGGGGGAGTTACAACTCTGAGAGGAGAAGTGGACATGAACCCTCATCCCTAACCCAGAAGCTATTTCTAAATGTCAAGTGTTCATAAAGGAAAAATTAGTTTTCTCTAATGCAATCTCACTGGATATACAAACCATACTTCAGGGCAGGTCCAATGCCCAGTGGGATTTTTGTGTTTCAGAATGCTTTCTTTAAACATTTTTTTAAACCTTACTGGGCTTGTAATTATACATTATAGTCTCTTATTTTGTGTTTGTATGGGTTCTCTCTCTCTCTCTCTCTCTCTCTCTCTCTCTCTCTCTCTCTCTCTCTCTGTCCTCTCTCTGTGTGTGTGTGTGTGTGTGTGTGTGTGTGTGTGTGTGTGTGTGTTTCTCAAGTCTGTGTCTTGTTTTCTGTTGTTTGTCTTGTTTTATTCTGGTTTGTTTTCTTGATTTATTTGCCTGTTTGTTTTCTAAAGAGAGACAGAAATAAAATGTGGAGTTGGATGGGTAGGGAGGTGGGGAGGATCTGGGAGAAGAGGAGGAAGGAAAAACAGTGATCAGAACATATTTTATGAAAAAAAAATATTTCAACTTAAAAGAAGAGAGAGAGAGAGAAATCACTAATAGTTTCTTTTTTAAAAAAAAAATGACTTTTCAGTTCTTCTAAAATTTAAAAGGACTAGTTCACTGTTTTTTTCGAACAATGTATAATTTGTATTATAAAATCAATGTTGTGAATAGCAACTAGAATTTTTGTGTAAGTGGGAATAGAAGAAAACAGCACGCCTCAAGTAATGCTGTGGTAGTATTTCTAAGAAAATTTTCTTTCCGTTATGCATATGATCACTTGTAGTGTAATATTCTTCTCACTATGGGTCATGGTTAAAAGAGCTTGGACATCCTAGCAACTCTCTATAATGCTTTCCCAAGGCTAAGAAGCTATGGCTCCATGGTCTAAAGAAAAAGCTATCATGCCAACAGCATTGAGCAAAGTCCTTCTGAAATCAATTCTGAAGCACAATACTGATTGGAGAAATGAAGATTTGAAGCCATAAAGTAGTACTTGAGTTCTGCCTTTGTGAATTAATAATGGGTTCCCCAGAGCATGATGTTTAACCACTTTGAACTTCAGGTTAATCTAAAGTGGGGTAATAATAATGCACATTTACAAACACCACCATTTGCATAAGCCCAGAACTCAGGAATTACCTCGACATCATGGGTCCATGATTTGCAGCTACACAAATCCTGCTGGTCATACCCACTGAGCTCCCTGACCATCTCAGCAGTCACCAGCCTCACTGTATGATAACTTCCCTGAATCCATTCTTGCTACTCGCTCTTTACTGAGTTCAGAGAAAATATCTTCAGACTACACACTTGGTCTTATTTTATTCCTTTTCACACCCTCTTTTCCTTTGCCCAGTAGTTTCCACATTTAGACTCTAGTTTATATTCTAACCTCTTATGAATAGAGATCATATTCATCAGTCTTTCACATAATGAACCAAGAAAGAAGAAGCAATTGTTTTTCTCAGTCTTAGAGATTTCAGTCCATGTTCACTTGATCCTGTTGCTCCTGTCTAATCCATAGGGGAGTGCATGGCTCAGGCAAGCAGCTTATCTCAGAGCCACCAGGAAGCAAACAGAATAAGAAACCAGAGTGACACATTCTGTCTAAGACATGACCAATGACCTAAAATCTTCAAATAGGCCTCACTTCCCTAAAGGGTATACCACTGTCCACCTGTGCTTGGTACCATATATATGTGCATTTACGGTATATATGTGTAAAGCCATATCTCTAATGGAGAGGTGATACTGATTTGTTCTTTCTTATATTTCCCTGAGAAATTATCACAATGCCTAACATCAGCAAAAATTTAGTGGAGGTACTTTAAGGACAATTATCTTATAAAAAGAGTTTGTTCGTGAATGACTTCATGTGCATACTTCACAATCGTATTATCCATTCTCCATATTCTGAAGACAATATTTATGTAGTTCTTTATTGCTATACCAAAGACCACAAATAAATGCAAGTTGGAGAGGAAAAGGCTTATTTCAGCATGCACTTTCAGGTAACACTTGCCCCACTGTGGGTGGTCAAGGTAGGAACTGATGTCGAAACTACAGAGGAGTGCTGCTTTTTAACTTGCTCATCTTGGCTTGTTCAGTTTGCTTTATTACACACTCTAGATTGCCTTTTCAAAGGTGGCCCCAGCCACAATGGGCTGAGTCCTCCCATATTAATGACTAATCACAAAAATGCCCCCACATGCTTGACCTACAGGCAATCTGATGAAGGCATTTTCAAATGAACTTTCCTCTTCCCTGGAGACCCTGGCTTGTTTCAAGATGATATAAACCTAACCAACAGAACCACCATGCTGAATTTTAAAAGTGCACCTCAATAAAAACTTACTCTTAAACACCTATGTGATTTTCTTACTCTTTCTTACACCTATGTGTAAGATAATTTTCTGCCTAGTCCTGAATTTAATTCTGACATCATGGCTGCATGACAGGACAACCCAACCTTAGAAACTATAACCTCCCTTTGACTCTTTGGCTCTGAGCTCTCTACTCTGGCTACAGTTAAAAATGAAGTACAAATAAAATACCCAGGACATTTGCCTAACAAGGCATTCAGTTAACTAGTGCAAGAGAAATGGACTGTTGTGAAGAAGCTGTCTAAAAGTCCTTTCTTGTAATTAGGGGATTGTAATGCCTAGAGAGAAAGGATGAGAGATCTATAGCTTATTGTGTAATTCAGCTTTAGTAACCAATTTTAAATTCATAGGTCTATGGTAACATAAACATATGCCCCAACAGTCTGGATTTCCACTACGGTTATTATTTTAATGAACAGGACCTCAAGAGAAGTTCTCATAGGTCAGTAAACATTGGGACACTTCTTTGTAGAGAGCAAGACTGTTTTGGAGCTATGAAATGGAGGACACTGGAGAGAATGGAGATTAAAGGAAGCGATTACAGAGTGTGTAAGAGTGATTATAGTTTACGTACTCCCACCTTGTAAAGACCCTAATAGAACACCTTCAGTGATAATATTCTTTCCCTTTGAGCCCACTTCTTCCTAGACAGAGCACAGAATCAACAAAAGATGATCTAAGGATCACAGCAGGACTCCCAAACTCCTTACATGAGAAACTCATTATATCTCACCTATGCAGGAGGCCAAGCAGAGGAATCAAACAGAGATCACAAAAAGATTAACTGGGGAAAATCGTAACAGAAAGTGACTTCCATTACCATCAACAGAGCCCCTCTTACTTGTCTTACTTGGTAATAAACATTTCAAACTAGATACATGGGCACTGCCTGAACGCCTCTTTCTAGAAAGCACAGCCAGAGTGCAATGAGGAGGAAACATAATATCTTTCAAATGCATGGGGGTGGAAGTGGAGAAGAGGGGAAGATGAAGTATAAAACACAAAATTGGGGGCCAATTGTAATTATGCATAGAGGCCTCCCTAAGATGATCACCAAAAATGTTAATGAAAGTTTAACACATCCATTACCTGAGCATTCATGGGAAGCTAACTCCCCTGGCTTGAATTTCTTCCAGAAAGACATTAAGAAAGAGGCAGGAGGCTATGGTGGTATTACAGAACGTCCATAGAAATAGAGACTCTTATTCTTTCCCATAAAGTCTCAGTAAACCTCTAAAATGAATGTTCTGAGTAGATAAACACTAAACAATGTGGAATCCATTCATTTTATGTTCGAGACTTAGACAATTTTACTTGTTAATGACAACTCGCTGAAGCTCGTTTGAGCATTCTTCCAACCTCCCCAACACTCTGCTTATGTTCCCCAGAGGAATAGATATGAGCCAGCACAGAAGATTCCATACTATTCAGCCAAGGAGACTACTTTGTCCTAATCCATAAAACCATATAAAACAGAATACATAAAGTATGATGGTGTGACTCTAATTGCCACTTATGTTGAGAGATTTAGAAATTTGAATTTTGTCTTTCAAGGCTGTCCCAAATGCAGGCATCTGCTTACTCATGATTATTCTCTGCTAGAAAAACAAAAAAGATGCTATCTGTCATAACAGAGCTAATGCAACTGCCTAGTAATTCTATACATTTTTATGTGCAAATGGCGGGGCTTACTTTGTATTTTCCAAACAGTCTAGTGAGTTGTAGTATCCTAGATTTCCCATGCATTTAATCCTCTGTACTCATCTCATAGATCACATAGGCAGGAGTTTGAATCCTGGATGGTATTGTCATTTGTTTATAAAGTAGAGCATTGCCTGCAAAATTAACAAGAAAGTGATTCTAACTTAAAATCAAATTAGAAGCGTATTGTTTAAAGTTAGGAACATGTAAGAACTAATACCATCTGCACAACTCCATCAGAAAGCTGAGCCCACACTCTCCATACACCCTCTCACACCTCCATGGTGTCTTCTTTTTGTCCATTCCTTATCATTTAACACATGGGGCCTCCATTACCACAAATGGGCTCATAGCCCCCAGGTCCTACTTCCATGTATCCAACTAACTATGGGGTTCTAGCAGTGATCTAAAAGTCACAAATTGGGAGCAGAACCACAGTCCCTCCCTCAGAACCTGCCTTACCTAACTAAGTTGGTGGCATCACAGGTCATCCAGTTGCCCAAGTCAAGAGCAACTCTAAATGTTCCCTCTGCTAGTGCCTTTTACATCCAGCTGCCAATCCTGTGCCACAGAGATAGATCATAATCTACTAAAAGCATAGCATTCAAGTAAATGTTCATCATCTCTTTCCTAATCTAATGATTGCTTCCCAACAGGCTTCCCCCTATAGAATTCTATGCTGAATCCTTCCATGGTGTAAAATAAGATCACATTATTATCCTGTCCTCAGACTTTATGTGGGTTCACATACACCAATGGAAAGGAAGGAAAACTAGGCATTAAGACAGGAAGTAGTAACTAGGACAGGGTGCAAATCAAGCATGTTCCATTTAAAGGCTTCTAGTTGTCTTTGACCTTGGTCAGATGTTGGATGCCATGTGAGTACAAAGATAAGCATTGAGTGATCAAAAAAATAGATATTCTAGTTTTTGTATGAATTTATATGCTGAATTTGCCAAATTTTAATGTAGATGAGCTCTCATTCTTAAAAGCCAAACATTTAAAACCCCACTCTGATGTTAAGGCTACCAAGCTTCAACCTGTCCTTTATTAGATGAAGCCCAGACTCTGCAAGAGATATCAGGTCTTTCATTATTCATCAATGGACATTTGTTTCTTTGTACTGTATTACATGCAGCCTAGGTTTTTCTCATGCCAAACTACATGCAACATGTGCCATGATACTGTTAGCAGCTTTCCTATATTGGTACTGCCCTGCCACGCCTACCCATCCCTTCTTGTAAAGCCAAGTTTTATTATTTATTACATCACACTCAGTTCAAGCATATCTTTCTCTGTAAACTATCCCAGATCCAAAGAGACATGGACATCATTTTTTCCTCAGTGTCTTTCCCCAAAATGAATCAAAATTATTTTAAAAATGGACTTCCTATTGAACTTGAGAGTTTTATGACACAGATGGTGAGTTGCTTGTTTTTTTTATACCTGTCTCTACCTGTCGCTTCTTAGCAGACACTTCTGGGTAAGGATCTCTGACCACCAAATCTGAAATGCTTCCAAATCTGAGCCCCTTTGAGCATGCTTGTAATACTGCAAATGGAAAATTGTACACTTGACCCCATGCAGCAGGTTACAATTTAAATGTGCTTAATATGTTGTGTGAAATTTTCTTCAGACCATATATACTAGATATCCAAAGAATGGATGAATTTTATGTTTAAACTTAGGTTTTATCTGCCAAATATCTCATATATGTTTTATTTAGGTTCTTTATTGTTGTGATAAAACACCTTGAGGAAAAAAGAAGTTTATTTTAGCAAGTACCTCCAGTTAACAGTCTGTCTGTCACTTAAATCAGGGCAGGAACACAAGCAGGACAGGAACCTGGAGGCAGGAATTAATGCATAGGCCACTGAGGAGTGCTGTTTACTGGCTTGCTCCTGATGGATTGCTCAGCAATTTATAGCAGCCAGATCCACTTGTTCAGGAGTAGCACCACCACAATGGGTTGGGTCCTCCCATATCAACCACCAATTAAGAAAATACACCATATGCTTGCCCACAACCTAGTGGGTCATTTTTGTCAGTTGAGGTTCTCTCTCTCAAAACAACTCTAGCTTGGGTCAAGTTGACTTAAACAACAAGCAAGTGTGTGTGTGTGTGTGTGTGTGTGTGTGTGTGTGTGTGTGTGTGTGTCTGAATCCTAAGCATTTTAGATACTTAATACACATAACAGTATCAGAACTAAGTAAGATATGTAGCTATGCCATTTTTGCAATTTTTTTTCCTGTTTTTATTTTACAAAATAAGGAAAATAATGAATCGGAAGTCTGTAGCATGGATTTAACTTTGCTCCACTATGAATATAAACCTTTGGTTTTAATTTTTTTAAAAAAGCCTCTTGGGAGCAAGAGAGATGCCTCAGCACCAAAGAACACATACTTTGCATAGAGCCCTAGTTTTGTTCCCAGCACACATATCAAGTGGCTCACAACAACCTATAACTCCAGCTCCTTTAAAGGACTGGACATCTCAGAGTGCCTTGGGCCCCTGCACTCACATGGCAGGCATGCACACATGCAGAACATACACACACATCCCACACACACATATCCCACACACATATCCCACACACACATCCCACACACACATATCCCACACACACATCCCACACGTTCATCCCTCACATGCATCCCACACACACATCCCACACACACATCCCCCACACACACATCCCACACACGCATCCCACACACGCATCTCACACACACACATCCACACACACACACATATCCCACACACACATCCCACACACACATCCCACACACACATATCCCACACACGCATCCCACACGCGCATCCCACACACACATCCCACACACACATCCCACACACACATCTTGTGAAATCTTGCAGGGAGGAGCCTCTAATCTGCCTCTCTCCCAGACTGGTCACTTGTTCCCTCACACTGTAGTAGCTTCAGCTTTGTTCTCTGTAACCCACTGTTTTGCCTTCTTCAAATACTATGTGAAAGAACAATGTTCCATGCATTCTTAGGTTTGGATGTTCCCACAGCATGTGCTTGTGGTTCATCCAGCTATTGCATACTTGAGAACTGATTCTAGAGTAACTTGGGGAGCATCCCATTGCCTGAACACTATGGAGGCTTTATCTATTTCTCCTTTTCTTCCAGTTGTGGAGATCACAAATAAGCCCTCAGGAACATTCATATGTAGGATTTTGTGTAAATATGTTTTTGTTTCATTTGGATTGGTACTCCATGGGACTCCAGGATCACATGTAAAGTGTGCAACTGTGTCACATACCATCAAAGCTGCTGCTGCTTTTTCCTTCCCCTACACTTGACTTCGTCTGGTTTGTTAGAAGTCTTTTGAGAGGGAGATAAAGGATTTAACTCACTCTTAGCGAGTACAATGGCATCTTTCTGAGGTTTTTAGTTTCCTCCACATTTTAAAAATCACACATGGTAGCATATGCCTTTCATCACAGAATTAGGGAGACAGAAGCAGGTGGACGTGGGGGTTCCAAACCAGCCTGGCCTACACAGTGAGTTCCAAGCTAACTACGGCTACAGAGAGAAACCATAGCTCAAATAAATAAAATAAAATAACATCAAGTTTTCTTTAATACTATGTATGAACACATGTGTCAGACATTTTTGTGTTCCCCTCTCATGGTATTGAATATATTTCTTTTTCTAGTTTTATTGGCATATAATTAGTATATTAGGCTATTAAGGTATGCATTGTATTATGTTTTTAAAATTAGATCTATTTATTTTATTTTATGTGTATGAGTGTTTTGCCTGCAGGTATGTACATACATCTCTTGCTGCCCGAGGAGGTCAAACAAAGGCACTGGACTCCCTTGAACCGGAGTTTGGATGGCCATGAGCTGCAATGTGGTGCTGGGAACCAAACCTGGGTCTTTTGCAAGAATGCACTTACCCTCCAAGCCATCTCTTCAGCCCAACATTGTAATTAATTGACAGCAAAATGGCATGTGAAATGGTCATAACAATTGTTTGTTAAATTGTGGTTCCCTGGTTCAGTCTGGTTTTGTAAAGAGACCATTTAAGCCAATTTCAAGCACACACCTCGGTTCTACTAACTATGGTCACCATGTTGTATGTTAAATCTGAATTTCTTGATCCTACAGCTGAAAGGTATGCTTTGAACCAAACATCCCTCCTCCAGCTACATTTCTGCCTTCCGGTTCCTTTTCAGTGTTAAATTCTACTTACAAGCAGTGTCAGTGCCGTGTTTGGAACCCTCTGTCTGACTCAATCTACTGACTATACTGCCCACAAGGCTCATCCACATTGTCATAGATGATATGTTTGCTTTCTTTTCTTAGCTGAATATTTCATTGTGTCTGAATTACATTACACACACACACACACACACACACACACACACACACACTTGGTGACACTTCCATCATCATCATCATCATCATCATCATCATCATCATCATCATCATTATTATTATTATTATTATTATTATTATTATTATATTCGGGCTATTTAAAAAATGTCAAAATAAACATGGGAATGCCGATGCCTTGTGTAGTGTTGATTTCATTTCCTTGGGAAAACATGAAGTAAAGGGATTGCTGGATGGTATGGTAGTTCTATTTTTAATTCTTTTTTATTTAAATTAAAAACAAACCTTATTTTACATACCAATCCCAGTTCCTATCCTCCCACTCCCCCACCATCTCCCCATTCCATCCCCCATCCAATCCCCAGGGAGGGTGAAGCCTCCCATGGAAAATTATCAGTCTGTTACATCATTTATGGCAGAACTGAGGCCCTACCCCTGTATCTAGGCCTAGAGAGTATCCCTCCATAGGGAATGGGCTCCTAAAGCCCATTCATGCACTATGGATAAATACTGGTTCCACTGCCAGAGGCCCCATAGACTGCCCAAACCCTCCCCCAACTGACACCCTTGTTAAGGGGGCATGGTTAGGTCTTATGCAGATTCCACAGCTGTCAGTCTGGAGTCTGTGAGCTCCTACTTGCTCAGGTCAGCTATTGCTGTGGGTTTTTGTAGCCTGGTCTTGACCCCTTTGCTCATCACTCCTCCCTCTCTACAAATGAATTCCAGGAGTTAGGCTCAATGTTTAGCTATGGGTGTCTGCATCTGCTTCCATCAGCTACTGGATGAAGGCTCTAGGATGGCATATAAGGTAGTCATCAATCTCATTATAGGGCAAGGGCATTTAAGGTAGCCTCTCCACTATTGCTTAGATCCTTAGTTGAGGTCATCCTTGTGGATTCCAGACATTTCCCTACTGTCAGATTTCTCATTAAGCCCATAACAGCTCCCTCTATCTAGGCATCTTCTTCCTTGCTCTCTTCCGTTCTTCCCCCAACTCCACCTTCCTGATTCCTCATGTTCTTCCTGCTCTCCTTCTCTCCTCTTCTTTCTCCTACCTCTCCCCCACCCCTTGCTCCCAATTTACTCAGGAGATCATCTCCATGGACCATGTACATCTCTCTCTTAGGGCCTAGTTTCTCTGGAGTTGTGGAATGTACCACTCTTGGGCATATACCTAAAGGATGCACACTCATACTACAAGGACATCTGTTCAACTATGTTCATAGCATTATTTGTAATAGCCAGAACCTGGAAGCAACCTAAATGCCCCTCAAAGAATGGAAAAAGAAAATGTGGTACATTTACACAACGGAGTACTACTTAGCCATGGGTGGTGGGTGGGGAGGTGGGGAGGGTAGGCAAATGGATAGAACTAGAAGAAACCATGCTGAGTGAGGTAACCCAGACACAGAAAGACAAACATGACATGTACTCACTCATAAGTGGATATTAGACATAGAACAAAGGATAAACAGCCTACTACTTTTAATTCTTTAAGGCACCTCTGTATCATTGTCATTAGGGTTGTTTGCATTCCCGGCAGCTCATAAAGCCCTTCCCTCTGCATCCTCACCAGCACTCATTCTCGTGTCTTATTTTTAATTAATGAGTTTTCATTGGCAACTACTAGGGTAATACATTTTCCTAAGTAATATATTTTCCAATTACGTTAAGATTTTTCTAAAGCACCTTCTAATTGGACTCATGATTTATGAAGAGGTATTATAACATTTTTCTTAGGAATTCAAGAAACAGGTAAAAAAAAAATAAATTCAGGTTTACAACAAAAAATTGAAAACAAACTAACAAACAAAATCTCAGAATTGTTGACTAGATTTGCTGGCGGAATGATAACCAAATGAGACTGTTCCAAAAGCACATCACTCAGAGTCTGGCAGCTGTGCAGACCTGCAGAGGGACTGAGTCAGTTCCAATGTAGAAGTGAGCCCAAAGCATGCCTAAGACCGGAGTCTCAAGCCTGAAGCCCACTGCGTAACAAGCATGTTAGCTGCGTTGCTGCTCTTCCCACTCAACACTATGAATTCAAACTAAGCTTTCTTGTTCAGAAAAGTTGCTCCGTATCCAGGAAAGTGAATGCTTCATGTAAAACACATACATATTCAATCTGGAAGTTGCCTTTCAGGCCTTATCTATAGTCAAGGTGTTAACTTCAACTGGCTCAATGTCTAGCACCTTTCCGGAAAATTCCCGTGAGTGAATGACAAAATGCTAGCTGGCAAAAATTATGGGGGATTGCTATTCAGTGGTACTGAGTTTTAACTACACAAGATGGGCCGTTTGTACACCTTCTATCACTGCGCCTGTTGGAGATGGCTGGTTCAGCAGCTCAGACCTGAAATTGTGTAGGAACTAGGCCATCTTGTTTCTTTTTGGTAAAAACCTTACTACTCGTGGCCAGCAGAACACCTTTTCATACACCTTTTGGCCTTGGCCAAACTTCTGCTGCAGGTGTTGGGGTAACCAGCTGCTCACAGTCATGCCCTAGCCGCAACTCTATCTCGCTTCACTCACACCCTAATACCTCTCACATTCTGCTCCCAGGTTTCCTGTCCTCTTGCCTGATGTGAAATATTTGCAGGAGCCCGTTCATTCTAACAGATGTACACATTTAGAAAAACAAGGGAGGTGCACAGCCCATGGCCGATGTTGGATGGGAGCTGGTGGGTACCCTGATGTGGGATGACCTTCTGTATATATGTTTTTCTTACTGGTTGATGAATAAAACACTGATTGGCCAGTAGCCAGGAAGGAAGTATAGGTGGGGCTACAGGATAAGGAGAATTCTGAGAAGAGGAAGACAGAGAGAAGACGCCAGGGAGACACCATGTAGCTGTTGAAACAGTAACAGACTTGAGCATTCTCTGGTAAGACAAGACTATGTGGAAATACTTAGATTAATAAAAATGGACTAATAATTAAGAGAGAGGTGGCCAATAAGAAGCCTGAGCTATCTGCCAAATCGTTTATAATTGATAAGTCCCTATGTGTTCATTTGCGGTTAAAGGGCTGTGGGACCAGGAAGAACAGGAACTCCAGGAACTCCCCTACTCATTCATTCTTTGGAAGAACAATTTTGGAGCATGCTCTCTGAGGCTCTGAACAGCATGCTCAGTGTTGCTCCCAAAAAAGACCAGCAAATAACACATATGGGAAATGGCCTTTTCTCTTTTGTATGACTCCTTCAAAGCCTTGCTTTTCCTCCTTGAGATCATTTTTCAAATACAATCACGTGCATGTGAGCCCTTAACTGGACTACGCCTTAGGAAATATTCAAAAGTCACCTTTGGAGGCACTTAAGTTTTAAGGGAAAGTGACTATCAGAGCACAGAGCCTACACTAATTTTATAAGGGACAAAAGGACACATTGCCCCTCTCCTTTGGTGACTATTATTTTTAGCCATATCTTCAGTGAAGCTAAATTGTGGGATAATTTTTGTTTGGTTGGTTTTTTGTTTTTGTTTTTGTTTTTTGAGACAGGATTTCTCTGTATTGCTTTGGATCATGTCATGGAACCAGCGCTGTAGAACAGGCTGGCCTCAAACTCACAGAAATCTGTCTGCCTCTGCCTCTCGAGTGCTGGGATTAAAGGCATATGAAACCACCACCCGGCGTGGAATTTCTTTTTTTTTTTTTTTAAGTATGGTAATACGTCTCTTTAGTTGGAATTACAAGACATGGAACTATGATATTTTAGATTTATCACAAGCAGTAAGCTCAACTTGCTTAGCAGTTAGTGAGGACTAAAATAAGCTGTGGGTCTGAGCTGCTTTATTTTGCTTGCTCATTTAGTAATGCAGCCTTGTGGAATTGGTACAGGACCGAGGTGGCTTTGCCTAGAAGTCACCTCTAATGGGAGGCAGTGCTGTTCTCCACAAAGGTTCCCAGCAGGCCTGGGGAGAGGACCTGAGCAGCAGTGATCTAGTCACTTGGGGGGTGGTGGGATGGTCAAACAGCAAGGGAGAGTGACAGCCTATTCCCAGGGTCCTGATCATTCCTGCCACTAAAGCTGTGACCAGATGGGTCAGATGAAGTCTACCCCCTTCAAAGCTGTCCAGATAGGTTGATCCATAGTAAAAAGTTTGGCTTGTTGCCACTTTAACATCAGAGTCCATTTCTGGCTTGCCACCATGGTGTAGCTTTTGTTAGCAAGCACAGGAAAACTGGTGTGACAGCTATTCTTGGTGGTTGACTTGGCAATATCTGGAATTAACTAAAATCCACGTGACCAGGCATACAGGATTTTTTTTTTCTTAATGAAATCATTAGAAGTGGGAAGACCCTCTTTCAATTCAGATCTTTGAGGTGAGAAGAAACACCTTTAACCCAGATCTTTTGAGATGGGAAGATCCACCTTTAGTCTGGGCCACGCCTTCTCCTGGCAGCCTATATAAAATAAATGATAGATTAAAGCTTGCTCTCTCTTTGCCTGCTTGTTCTCACTCTCACTGCAAGTCCATTCCTCCCCTGTCATTAGAGCCCACTTCTTCAAGATTATAGCTTACACTGAAAACCAGCTAAGATATATAACCGTATAGACTGAACAACTCCTGGATTCTTGGACCTCCCATTGGTAGACAACAGTTAGTGGTTCAGCTGGACCACAACCTATAAGCCATTCTAATAAATCATATATGTGTGTGTGTGTGTACATATAAATAAACACATATATACATATACATTAGAGAGATTGATTCTATAGGTCTGTTCCTCTAGAGAACCCTGATAAATACAGCTGGTCTATTCAAAATGATGCATTTCCCAAGTTTTCAACTCAACTTGGGCACATAATATCTTCTGCTACATATATATTGATTATATGTACAGGCACTTTATAGAGGGGGGTATTTTTCTTATTCTAAGAACTGATGAGTACATAGAAGCCACCTATGTGCATCCTATCAGAGGACAGCTAAGAGGCTTCACAGGTAAGTGTTGGCAAAACACTCCTGAGGAAAGGGAGCAATCTAAGTGGGATGTGATTTCAAAAAAAAAAATACATAAGAGAACATTATACAAATATATTCTTAATGTTTGTAATGATTAAGCACCACTGCCTGCACGAAATATACCCACTCATTGTTTCAATTTAATCAATATCACCTCCACTTTCACTACCTAATGGGATTAATGAAGCCAATTTTTAGCTGCACTGAGAATTTTATTTGTATTCTCTAAATCTCTCAGATAATAATTCACCATTATCTGAGTAGCTGGCAATGTATCCATTTTTATTACACTGAAATCCAATGAGATGAAAATGTTCCATATTTTTATTTATGGGTATATCTATCATTTAGATAATAACTTTAAAAACCAAACGTGCTTATTTTGTCACAAAAGTAAATCCCTCTTCTGCTTTCTTCATCTCCCTTGTCACATCAGCTTGGAAATCTGAGGCATCTTGCATCCTCTGTGCCTCTTTACAGGACTTCAAGCTATACTTATTGATCTTTGTCTGTCCTCCTTCTCCTCTAGTGAAAACACAAGTCTGATGTTTGGCTGGCTAACTTCAGGGCCAATTACAAGTCATCTCTGAGAAGAGATGAGAGGAGCTGGGCAGGTTTAAAGACAGTATTCAAAGATGGTTTCAAACTTAGAGCAGGAATTTCTGGAGAAAAGTCAAAAGGCACTAGCTCAATTTCAGATAGAATAATAATCTTGGTGCAATCTCAGGGACAGGCAGAGAAAGTAGTAGGGATAGGGACTGATACCTGAGTGCTATGTGCAGACTGGCCTCCTTGACAGAGGGGCAGTCTTCCCTCTCTGCATCACTGGATCATGGAAGATGAAGAATGATTCTTGGGGAAACAGAACAAAGGGTCTGAATGGAAACATGCAAGAAAATGTATACAATGACTGCTGATACTTTGGTGATTCTCATCCTTGACATTGGTAGGAAACTCTACAAGCTTAACTGTCTATCACAGGCACCACTCTTCGTGGGAGGGTGAAGTAGACCCAAAACTCCAAACAAAGGCACAGATTCCCCTGCTGCAGACACAGAGTCAATATATAGTCTCAGTGCAGAGGCCACAGCAGCTGATACAAAGCTTGATGTGAGTGTTACATCTTTTCTGGAACATTCAGTAGAAGTTCAAGGGGAGCTGGCCTAGAATCAACTGAGTCAATGCTCATGCTTCTACCTACTCAATGGGAAGACATGAAACAGTGGAATTCACAATGTATCTCTTTATCCTCAAAAGGTACCTTCAGAAACTAAAGACTTGTAATAAGTAGCTGAGGTAATCATTGTATTTATTAGATTATTTTAATCATTCTACAATATCTATATACAGCACACCAGCCTATCATACCCCATAAGTGTAAGCACTAATTTTTTGTCAATTAAAATAAAGATTCAAAGCCTCAGTGGCCTAAAAGGTGGATTCATTTTCTCTTCTAATGTAACATCATGACTTCAGAAGAGGGTAGAAAATGTGAGAATTGAATAACCTACTATAAAAAACAGGTCAAATAAAAATGTGCTTTCTGTACCACAAATTACGGTTGTAGGTGTGCACCTGGCAATGATCAAGAGGAAATTTTTTATAAGAGTCATACAGACATGCTATAGATGCTGTCAAAAGAAAGATAAGAAAGAATTAGGTGTGTTCATTATGGTGATGACAGGTGCCATAGCTAGGGGACAGCAGGGGAGGAGCTGTTTTATGGTAGGTACCAGCTTACACCCAATGTCTCAGGCTTCTTCAGCCTGACTACACGTGAAGTCACATTAACTTTGTGCACAACATATTCTCTATCACACTCACTTACTTTCACCATAAAGGGCCACCAAAGTGTGTGCTTCTGGGGCTTAATAGGGGATATAATAATGAATATGTGTCTCACAGGCCTTTGTCTCTCTCTCTCTCTCTCTCTCTCTCTCTCTCTCTCTCTCTCTCTCTCTCTCTCTCTCTCTCTCTCTCTCTCTCTCAGCAGACCTGGGAGCACATGTCTTCTCTCCTCACATCAGTTACCTCTGCAGCATCTCTCCCTAGAACTCTCTGAATGTCATGCCCTTCTCTCAGAAAGCTGCCACACCTAGAACAGCCAGACAGTCCCATACTGGATTCCCTCCTGACTTCTGAGCCACCCTGAGTCTGGGTTCCTTACACAGGAGTCACACATACTCAACTTCCTAATTGAAAGAATGAGTCACCGTTCCTCTCTTGTTCCCTCTCTACCATCTGAGGTAACCACATTTCATGAGAGGTGAGCAGCATAGGGTTGTAGGCTCAGTTTAGGTTTGGCAGGATGGACTTTACCATATTGCATCCTCTGGAGACCTTTTCATGCCCCCAAAAGATTATCATTTCCTTGAAGAAGATTCAAACCTCAGCCACCATCTCGGTAGAGAAGATGCTGTATTTTCCTGGCAGCTTCTGGCCCCTTTTCTGGGCAATAAGGCCACTGAGGCTGCTACATCCATGACAATATTCCAGGAGAAGTTACTTCAATTACAGATAATTCTAGGCCACATGTATTATATGAATGTCAAGATTTTACTGATTTTCAGTAGATCCCACTGTCTCTAGATACAAATATCACCTCTCTAGTTTAGGGCCTGATGATTTAACACATAGTATATGGACCTATGCATCACCTATGAGCTTGAAAGAAATGCATAATCTCAGGTTCCACCCTAGAATCTGCACTTTAGAGAGATTTCCAAGAGATTCGTGTTTACATTAAAGTTTGGAAAGAGTATTACAGATCACGTCCCTGATGTTTTCCATTTTACAAAACTATGTCACTACAGTGATACTACTCAAGGGTTTGAATTGTGAACACAAGCCCTTCTATACCTGCAGCCATCACAGTCACTGTCACTCCACTCATAGGTGCAAGCATGTTTTCTGATGGTGTCACATCCAAACATCTGCACAATCAAATACATATTATGTTATACTTGGTTTCATTTGTTTCACACTACATTGATTTATTATTCAAATTACACGTATAAGTTACATATGTTTTTCTGTGGCTTTCCTTTTGAGAGTTTTACAGAGTGTTTGTTACAAGTCAGGGATACAGGGTCTGAAGGGATTGATAACCACTGCCAACATCATGAGAAGTCGTTTAACAATCTTTGAGCAGTGAAACAACAGGGTCAGAGGGATGGTGTCAGGTTGCTTCTTCTGGTGTAGAGAGCTGCGAAGTGCTCTTAAAGATGGCGCTGGATTCTGCCTTCCACCTCCCTGAGGGTGAGCGCTCTTTGGCGTAAACAAGCCCTTATTTGGTTAAGTCTGTTCAGCCTGTTTGCTTATCTACAGGGTCCACGTAGCTCACTGGGGTTGGTTAATGCAAGGGGATTTAAGCCTGTGCAGGGGTCCCCCGGGGTCCTGCGGGTCAAAAGAACATGTTTCAAGGATCCTGATTAAAACTGCATGAAGATCTTCCCGGAGACATGTCTTCCTTGCTGGTCGAGGTTGGGCACGCACATTCTGGTAGCTGTTTGAGTGTGGATATTGGATCATTAGGTTGGTGTTGGGGGAAGCACCATGGGCAAATGTGAGCATAGTTCAGGTGGATTAGACAAGTGGGTGTAGACCAAAAAAGCAGTGGGTCATGGAAGGGCCACAAAGGCCACGGTGAGAGAAGTTCAAGAAAGGACCAGGCCAGAGTTGAATGGATTTACACGATCTGCAAAGGTAGCAGAAAGGCTAGCAGGAATCTGTGTGCAGATGAGAATGAACAAGGCCAACTCACTTTACCTTGGCAGGTGCCCACGGAAAAAGAAAATAAAAGGAGAGAGAATGAACACTTTTGCTCATTTTTCTCTGGGTGGTGGTTTTCTTTTATTCCCACCTCCCCACAAGCAATCCTGTACATATAGGAAATGTCACTGTCAATAATCTGCAAAAATAAATTCCCATCCTAAGAAAAATGACAGTGATCCCCAGCATTTCTGGCTGGTCAGTTTCTTGTGACTCCATGGCCCTATCTGCTTCTTGCAGATAATTATTTGTCCTCTCTCATACAATAGCATCAATGACAGAGAAATGTATGTTATGATTTTTTTCAAAGTCAAAGAACCTAACATAACTGTGATTGTGCATTGTTTAGATTTGGACAATGTAATCAGTTTGCATCCAGAGTACCTATGTGCACAAGTGGATACCATGCCATTTGCTTCTAGGAAGCAATTAGGTTTTCCTTTCTCAAAATGAGTGAAAAGAACCCTTTGATAGTAACTTTTCTGTGGCTGCACACTAGAGAATTGGTGTGAACAAAGGGACTTAACTGTTCAGTGGCTTATTGGAATTCTCTTTATTCTTCGGTCCCTGTCAATCTCATTTTATAATCAAAGTATATTCTTCGGAGAACTCTAATGACAGCTGGAAGTCAGGGTTGCAGTTGGTTATATTTATTCAATATACTTTGTAAAAGGTTCTTGATGGGGAAAATTTTAAATTGAAAAAAGAAAACCCCTGGAGAAACTATTACTGCTTCAGAAAAGTACAAGCAGTCATGACAACTCTAAAAAAAAAATTATCCATCATGATGAGGGCTTCCTGGCAGTGGACACTCCAGAGAGCATCTCTGTCAGTAACCAAGGGATCAGGGGGCTGAGCCTCTACTCACTCTAAAATAAAAGAATTGTCATGATGCTTCTCTTGCTTGGTCTCACTCTTCCTGTTCCCTTTGCCCCCTCTCATTTCTCCTCTCCCCAAAGTAAAACGACTTTAATCATTTGTCTTAAAAGGTTGGTATTTATTTGCAACATGACTATTTGACTCGAAGCCTTTGTAAGAATATGACCAGGTCAGGATGAGCACCAAATAGGAGCTTATTGGGTTCACATTGGAAGCTGCTTCATTACACTGCTAAGGTAACTTTAATACTGGGCACACTGGTTACGTTAGGTGAGCTGAGACCCCTTTCAGATCTCCACAATGGCGTTTCCATTATCAGTGATGAGTACTTTCCTTTCTGCCATCTGAAATGCTGTGAACTAAGAAGGCATCTAATGTGATTATTTATACGCAGACAACTATGGCTCTGGGACAGGCAGTGAAGGTGTCGGTAAGGTCATACTGAGCACCATTATTTAAAGGTCATGTTTGTTAGAGAATATGTATTCTTTGTTAATATGACAGATGGAAAAAGGATGATGCTTCATGCTAATTACCAGCCTATAAATACAAATTGCAAACTGCCCGGCTAACACTAGAAATTCAGTCACACATGCAAATCTACTAGAGAGATACTAAAATTGCATTTTACAAGCAAATCACAGAATTTTAAAGATGGAGATAATTTAGCCCAACTCTCTTCTTTGACAAAGGAAGAAGTCGAGGCCTTGGGATATTGAGATCTATCCACATCACAACAGACAGTTAATGTTACGGCAGAAACTACCGTTCAAGAAATTCTCTTACAAAACAAAGACTAATTATAGCTTTAAATCCAATTATGACTTGCAACTTACTATTGAAAGTATATTAAATATGTCACAATTGAAGAGTATTTCCAGGGCTAAGGCACATAGCTACTCAGCACAGGTGAATACAAAATACAACTCAGATGAGTGAGCATGTGAGAGCAGGGCAGAGCAGAAGTTAGATGATTGTTCACAGCAGTCTTGGACATTTCACAAAAGTCCTTTTAACAATTTGATGAATTATCTCAATCACTCTGTATTTCTTTCAGGTAATAACTAACATCCATGATACTCACGCACCCATATCTACCAAGAATATGCCAAAGTTTCGTAATTAAGGAGGATAATAATTGAGCTAAATATACTATTGATATTTTTAATCACCTAAGTGGTCTGAAATGAAAGTTGTACATGATGGATTGAGATTCCTCTACTCCAGCATCTTCTCAATTGTTTCATTCTTGTATTTGCCCATCTTTCCTACTTGCTAAGAGTTGGCTTTCCTCTCCAGGGACCTCTTTTTTGTGGTCCACCTTGCTGGGATAAATGCCCACATGGACAGTTGTCTCGTTAGCCTTTTCTTACTACACCCATTCAGTGGAGACATATGTCTTCCTGGACCACTTTGCAAACATTTTTGCCTTTATAGTGTCCTCAGCCACCCTGAACTTCATCATCCTTTCAAATGGACATAGATAAAACATTATACCTTCGTCTCCAATCTTTGGAAAGAGAGGGAAACATGATCTTCCTCCAAATATGAGAAGGTGCATTGAAATGCTGTTTGCAGCTAGGTGGTGGTGGCACACACCTTTAATCTCAGTACTGGTGAGACAGAGGCAAGCAGATCTCTCTGAGTTCAAAGTCAGCCTGGTCTACAAAGCAAATTCTAGGACTCCAAGGCTACACAGTAAAATCTTGTCTCAAAACAAAAGCAAACAAACAGAAAAGGGAGACTAGAAAGATGGCTCAGTGGTTAAGAGCATTGACTGCTCTTCCAGAGGATCCAGGTTCGGTTCCCAACACCCACATAGTGGCTCACAACTGTAACTCCAGTTCCAGGGGACCTGACACCCTCATACAGACATACATACAGGCAAAACACCAATGCACATGAAATAAAATAATGTACTGGAGGAGGAGGAGGAGAAGAGGAGAGAGGGAGGAAGATGAGGAGGAGAAGGAGGAGGAAGAGGAGGAGGAGGAGGAGGAGGAGGAGGAGGAGGAGGAGGAGGAGGAGGAGGAGGAAATGCTTTGGTCAGAAGTCACAAAGGGAGTGAACTTCCTTCTGGCCACAATAACCTGCCAATCTTCACCCTCTGCCTACTACTGATGTTTCACCTAGTGGTTTTCAAATAGAGAAAATAATGACTAAATGCTATGAGGAGTTTTCTAAATGCCAGGGATGGTACCATGTGGTTTATACACATGGCCTCAGTTAATACAATACAGTGAAATTAGGCTTTTATGTTTATTCTCTATTTTATTCAAAAGCAACGGAGGCTTTGAGAGTTGGGTAACTTGTTCAATGTTAACAAACTTACAGGTAATGGGAGCCAAGTTAACCTAACCAGCATCCGTGGCCGAGCCACTGCTTGCAAAGCTACAACCCTCATTCACTAGGGTATCCCTTCCTGACTGAATCTATAGACAGTCTGCAGGTAGTAATGATTTTATTTCTTAAAATATAATTAAATTTATTTGAAAATGGAACCAATAATGACTGATCAATGTTTTTCTGAGTGGCTAAAAAAAAAAATAGCCAGTCAGATTTTTTTTTTTTTTAATTAGCAATACCAACCACTAACAAGATATTAGGCAGTCATATGTGATAAATGGAACTGGGATTTGATAACTTCCCAAAGCTCTAGCTTTTGTCATAAGCTGAGTAATGAGCACCCACTGACAGGAGGAGGAAGGAGCACCTCTTAGAATGATTGGGTAGGACCATGTTTTGAATAGCTGTTCAAGTAGAGCCTGGTTTACCACAGAAAACCTTCTGCTAGAAACAGCTATAGCTCAGTAAACCCAGAACAAGGTATGGAGCCCAGGTTCATGAAGGTAGAAGTCTGAACAAAATGACCTCAGGACTGTGACCTTGATTAATTTAAGTGATTCAGAAATCTTTGACACTTAAAGCTTAGTCTTAGGAATGTAATGAAACTCCACCTTAAAAAAAAAAAAAAGTTATTTTCAAGCTTTGGTCCTGGGCTTCTAATGTTTTCCTGCATATGAAAGACAGAACATGTTCCTGGGAAGGAGATGAAGTCATCTGGTATCACATTATTTCCAGGAGTGTTTAATTAAGTAAGTATCAAGCAGCCAGAGCATGGGATGCATAAAAATACACACTCTAAGACAGAATCAGCAGGGACAAAAAGTTATTTGTGAAAATTACCAGAAACAGACTATAAAACCAAAATATGTACTATGATCATGGAGATACAAGTTGAACTAGAAATTTTAAGCAAGGAATTTTAAATTGTGGAAGGAAAGGCACACATGAAGTATGAAAATGCCATATGAAACTCATCACTTTACTCTATGGATATACACTAATAAAAAGTTTTAAGTGTTTTAACAGAGGTGATCTGTGTAAGTAGATAAAGTGGCTCCCAGCAGACACAGGTTATTAAACAAAAATTTCATTGCCAGGAGTGAGCTAATTCCTATGAGTTATTTAGTCAGGGAGACCTCTTAAGCCAGCAGAACAATACAGGACATTACTGCCAATCTTGGAGGTCCATCAGAACAAGAAGGTAAGGCCTTATTGCTAAAAATGCCACATACATGTCACATACGTTGATTGAAAGACATAGATAAATCAAGCTAAAACTGACTTGGAAACTCCTTCTCTACTAGCTAACTTATGTAGTGCCAGAAGGAACTGCTGGGGAGAAAAGTCATCAAGTGTCACCAATCTGTGGACACCACTGACCTGCCAGGCAAGATGTACCCACCAGTGCAATAGTGACATGCCTGTTAATAGGCATCTTGTTTACTGTTTTATTGCTATGAAGAGGCACCATGACTGTCTTAGTCAACGTTTCTATTTCTGTGAAAAAACACCATGGCCAATGGCAATTTTTATAAAGGAAAACATTTAATAGCTTACAGTTTCAGAGGTTTAGTCCATTGTCATCATGGTAAGAAGCATGGCAGCATGCAGGCAGACATGGTGCTGGAGGAGGAGCTGAGAGTTCTATATCTTAATCCACAAGCAACAGGAAGTGAACTGTGAACCACACTGGGCATAGTTTGAACCTGCGAAACCTCAAAACCTGCTCCCACAGTGACATACTTCCTCCGATAAGGCCAGTCCTTCTAACAATGCCACTCCCTATAGGCCAATCATTCAAACATATGAGTCTATGGGGGTCATACATAGTCAAACCACTGCATTCCTCTCCGGGGGCCCCCAGAGACTCGTAACCACAACATAATGCAAAACGCATTAAGTTCAACTTCAAAAGTCCCCATAGTCTATCACAGTCTCAAGAATGTTGATAAGTCCAAAGCTCAAAGTCTCTTCTGAAATTTTTGCAATCTCTTAACGGTAATTCCCTATAAAAACAAAATAAAAATAAAAAAGCAGATCACATATTTCCAACATGCAATGCACAGGATATATGTAACCATTCCAAAAGGAAGGGGAGGGAGGGTAGAAGGAAACACGGCACCAAAGCAAAGCAGAAAACCAACTGGGGAAACTCCAAACTGCATCTCCATGTCCGATGCCAAAACGTTCTTCAGATCTCCAACTCCTTTCAGCTTTGTTGACTGCAACACACTTCTTTCTCGTGGGCTGGTTCCACTCCCTGTGAGCAGCTCTCCTTTGCAGCTCTCCTTCCACAACTCTGGAATCTCCAACATCTTGGCTTCTTCAAGGCAATCTAGGCTTCCACTTCACATCTTCACACAATGACCTTTCTAGGCCTCCATTCAGAGACACCACTGACTAGTGCCTGGCCTCAGCAGCTTTCCTTACTGTCGGAGGAAGATTCCATAACCCCTTTCTTCTATTCTTGACTCTAAAGCCAGAACCTCATGACCAAAGGTGCCAAGTTCTGCTGCTTGTTTAGGCTGGAACATGAGCCCCTGGTTCAATTACATCCTCACCAGCTTTCTGTTTCCAATGGTTTCCTTCACTGTCTAAGCTTGTGTCCTGAAACTGAATCTGTAGACCAGGCTGGCATCAAACTCAGAGATCCTCCTGCCTCTGCTTCTGGAGTGCTGGGATTAAGAGCCTGCACCACCACTCTTGGTTCTAAGCTTTTCTTTAGTTCTTTTTTACAAGTTGGAAATTTAACTGGGTGGGATCTTGCCCTGAGGTCATTTCTTAATCTGTTTATCTACTTGAACATAGAAATTAGCTCCAGCCCTCTTCCTGGCACTCATTTTCTCCTCAAATTGTACATTTTATGTTCTTCTTTGCTCAGCTTTCTCCTTTTCATTATAAATCTTCATTAGAATTAACACTAATAACCACACAACAGAGTATACTAGGTTGTTTTGAGATTTCTTCTTGGAATAAAATTAATCCAAATCACTTTAGCCTCAGGCAGACTCTTTGGACAAAGGCAAAAAGGAACCACTTTCTTCACCAAAATATCATAAGACCCATCTCTTGGCCACATAGTAATAGTCTTCTCTGAAACCTCTTGAGCTAGGCCCCTACAGTTCAAATCACCCTCAGCACCACTGCCTTCCATGTTCCTACTAGGATGGCCCATTAAGCCCCACTTAAAGCATTCAACTGCTTTTCTAATCCATGGCCCCAAAAGCTATATTCCTGCAAACAAAAACATGGTCAGGCCTATTACAGCACTAACCCAGTCTCCGGTACCAACTTCTGTCTTAGTTAGGATTTCTATCCATGTAAAGAGACAACATAACTACGGTAACTCTTATAAAAGGAAAACATTTCGTTGGTTTAGTCCATTATCATCATGGTGAGAAGCAAGGTAGCATGCAGACAGACACGGTGCTGGAGAAGGAGCTGAGAGTTATATATCTTGATCCACAGGCAACAGGAAATAAACTGTGCCCAACTGGGCAAAGCTTGAGCATATGAGACCTCCAAGTCTGCCCCCCACAATGTCACACTTCCTTCAACAAGACCACACCTACTTTAACAAGGCCACTCCTTTTAATAGTGGCACTCCCTATAGGCCGAGCATTCAAACACATTAGCCTGTGGGGGCCATACCTATTCAAATCACCAAAATCACCAAGACAACTTTATAAAAGAAAGCATTAATTTGGGACGTGCTTGCAGTTTCATAGGGTGCATCTGTGATCATCATGGCAGACAGGCAGGCTTGGCACTATGGCAATAGCTGACAGCATACACACTGATCCACAGGTAGGAGGCAGAGAAAGAGAAAGCAAGCCTGGGCCTGATGTGGACATTCGAAACCTCAAAGCCTACCTCCAGGGGCACACTTCCTCCAACAAGACACTTCCTAATTTTCCCCTAAACAGTCTAGGAGAGCTACACTCATTCAAACCAGCGCAAGAGATAACCAGTTTCTTTCTAATAAAATTTGAAACCTGTTCCATAGGAGGTGGTTCATGTCTCGTAATATAAACCGTGTCAAAAGCCATGGCAGGAGAAGTCGCAGGCTCTAGTGGGCAAGTTACTACTATACTTTTGTGAAATGGACATAATGTGCCCATTAAACTGCCCTCTAAATCTGTGTGCTTATGGCTATATATTAGTATTAATATCAGTTTTGGTTAGAGTGGCGGTGACTACAGGAATTCACAACTAGTCCAAGTGCTGAGAAGTGTTTGCTGGCTGCTCATCCATAAAGGGCTATCTATAGCACTTGTCCTACACAAGAAAAGGAGGCAGGCTGAAGGTAAGAGTTAGAGGAAGGGATGCGTGTTATATAACACTTTTTGACATGACATGGCTACTCCACCCATGAACTCACAACAGCTGCGATTGCTTTACAGGGCCCATCAACATGTTTCATAGATCAGGGAGGGGCTGATGAGGCCTCACTCCTCCATGAGGATTTGTAAGTAGTCAATGACAGCCCAGGAGAGGGCTCATGAAGCACCACCTCTCTGAGAAACTAGGGAAACATTTTCTTAGCGGTATAGCCACTGGTAAATTGCCCAGGCTCCTAGAAATAGGCCTTTGTCCATGTTCATATGAGCAATTCAAATTTAAATAATTGGGACACACAGAGAGAGGAGAGGAGGTGTGGTTGTGTAAATGCAATTGACCCCCATAATCTCATAGAGAGTGGCATTATTAAGAGGTGTGGCCTTGTTGGAGGAAGTGTGTCACTGTGGAGGCAGGTTTTAAGATCTCATATATGCTCAAGTCACACCCAGTGTCTCAGACCACATCCAGTTGCCTGGTGGTAAAGATGTAGGACTCTCAGCTCCTTCTACAACACCATGTCTGCCTGCATGCCACCATGTCCCACCATGATGATAACAGACTAAACCACTGAATTGTAAGTTACCCAGTTAAATGTTTTCCTTTATAACAGCTGTCATAATCGTGGTGTCTATTCTCAGCAATAGAAACCCTGACAAAGGCTGGTGGGGTAGAAGGGGCACTAGTTAGGGAGAAGAAGATTAGCGAGAATGAAAGGGGAAACAGAAGGCAATGGGAGTGAATGTGATTAAATTATTATACAGTGCTGGAATGATGGCCCAGTGGGTAAAAAGCACTGGCTAGAAAGTCAGTGTCCAGATCCCTGACAACTACATAGAAGTGGGAATAAAGATTGACAGCTGAGGTTGTTCTCTAACTCCCAGCATATACAGGTACACCCTCACACACATCTCACACTCACACACACACACACACACACACACACACACACACACACACACACACACACACACACACACACAACAAATAAATGCTAAAAATACATTATATATACATATATATATGTATGTATATGCTATAAGGAAACCCATTATCATTATAGTTAGTATACAGTGATAGAAATGCTTAAAACTTTTTAAAAGAATAAAGTAGGTAAGTTCAGAAGCAGATTAGAAGCAAGTGATAAAGAAATGATAGCCTGAGCCAGGTGTGGTGGTGAATGCCTTTAACCCCAGCACTCAGGAGGCAGGGGCAGGAGGATGGTGGATCTCTGTTCAAGGTGGATGGAGTTCAAGGCCAGCCTGGTTCATAAAGTGAGTTCTAGGATAGCCAGAGCTGTTACATAGAGAAACCCTCTCTCAAAAACCATAAAAACAACAAACAAGAACTGATAGCCAGCCTGGTCTAATGTTAAAACAGAGGTCAACCTCTTCTGACTGGATTTAAGTCCTGCTTAAATACCTGGCACCATTATTGGAACCAACAACCTATGGCTAGATATGTCATGGGCCATATATGATAACATACTATTGTTATCCTGATAAATGGATATTATACTATAAATGACTTATATCCATAAATTAATTCATCTCTCAACTCTCATTAGAGAAGCTTTCTTTCACTGTAGGTGGCAATTAACAGAGGCCTGCAAGGTACAGAGAATAGGAGATTGAGGAATGCTCAGCCCTAACCCTAGGGTTAGCTAACCCTAACCCTAACCCTAACCCTAACCTTCTGCCAAGGGTCAGTGATCATTGTGGAAGAGGAAATGGAAAGGCTGTAAGAGCCCAAGTAATGGAAACTCTATTTTCTGGACACAGAAGAGCAGTTACACATGTGAACTCCCTATAGATGTGACAGCATACACAAGACCTGCTCACACTAAAGCCGAACAAAATCCCAACAGGGAGGGTGGAGGTGAGCATGAAACATCCCTAGCCAGACATATATTGATAATTAATAGCTGCTGCAAGAGAGAAAGTCAGTTTTCTTTAAGGCATGGCCTCTGGTAGGTCAACCATATTCCACTGGATGACCACATGTCAGAGAGTACATGACCAACATGAATTGGACTTGATGGGTTTTACAACAAAAATGAAGACACAAAATTGGGTGGGGGGGGATGAGAGTAGATCTGAAAAGAGTTGGGAGAGGAAGTGATATAATCAAAATAGACTGTGTAAAATCTTCAAATAATTGATAAAACGCTTTAAAATAAGAATAAAGTTAAAGAAGCACTCATAGCCTTAACACAGAGACATAGGAGGATTAATAAGACTAACAAGGCAGGAAGATTTGCTCTACAGTAAATCAAGACTGACTATAAAGCTATGGAAATTAAGGCAGGATAGCTCTGGCCCATGGTCACATATAGACAAATGAAACAGAATGAAGGGTCTGGAAATAGATCCACACATTTATAGTCATTTCCATTTGGTGCAGATGGAACTACAGGGCAGTGGGAAAGGACAGAATAAGCTGCTAGGACAACTGGGCATCCTTAGGATAAAAAGTAAGATTAGGCTTTTATTTTATTGTACTAAGGAAATGTTCCAAGTAGATCACAGGCCTGAGTATATAAGACAAAGTAGCAAAATTTCTAGAAGATTAAAAAGAACAGGGGCTCTCAGGCTTAAAGGTAAGAAAGAAACGATTTCTTGCACAAAATCTAAAAGCACTAACTGTAAAGAACAGTGAGGCCTACACACTTCCTAAATACCCCAGGCAAGACTTTTTTGCATAGACGGCGTCCCCCCAGCTGTTTCCTCCTTATCCTTTCCAAGATTTTCCTGCTGTCACCTTCTCAAGAAGGTTTCCCAGTCTCTAAATGACTACACTTCTTCCTGTCTCAGTTGTCTACTTGTCTTTGCTTAGTGTTTTTCTCCCTTGCTCTTAGCACTCACCACTCTTAGGCATAGATACTGCTTATCCATCTTATACGTCACTCTGACTTCCAGAAGGTGAGATCCACAAGGTTTGGACTTTTGGATTCTTTCCCATGAACTTAGTAGAGTACTAGCATGAAACCAGCACTAATGAACAACTCACTGAATGAACAAATTCACCCATCCTTCCACCCTCTTCACCCATGTGGTAATGACAACAGAAACATAGCACCTTTGTCTCCTTCTCCTTCCTTATACAGTCCTTACGCTAGTTTCCTAAATACCCTCTGATGGGAGATGTTACTCTGTAAATATATTTCTCATACTGGTTAATAAATAAAGCACTGTTTGGCCAATGGGAAAGCAAGACAGGAGGGACTAGGAGACAAGGAGGAAAGAGGAAGTAGTTAGGAGGAGTCAGCATGTAGAGCCGAGAGGAAGCAAGACGCCAGCCGCTGCGCTCTGATAAGATGACCACGTGGAAATACTTAGATAAGTAAAAATGGGTTAATCATTAAGGCAGACCTAGCCCATAAGCAATAATAGAAATTGGTCAACAGGATTGTATCAAATACAGAGTCTCTGCGTGTTATTGGGGCTCGCGTGGCGGCTGGACCTGGCAGCTGGTGGGGAGGAACAAAGAGTGGGACCAGACCAGCGGCCGGGAAAACGTGCTCGTAACAACCCTCTGTCCCTTCCACTGTATGATCATCGCTATAGTTCAGAAGACTACCATTCTTCACTTAGGCTATGGCAATAGATCCTCAGCTACCCTTAGACCTCTTTTCAACTTAATTCTTACCAGCTCCATTTTCGGATATCTTAAAGAATGTCCCTCATCTATCAAAATCCAAGAGCTCCCCATCACACACACACTAAAACACTATCTCCTTGACATTGCTCACAAGGTCCTAAAAGATATAGCACTTCTTTACTCTCTGACCTATAAATTAAGAAGAAATGTTGTGCACTGACACAGTTTATGAAGGATTGATTTACATTTCCCTGATAATTAAGGATGTTGAAATTTTTTTTTTTTTTTTTTTTTTTTTTGCTATTTGAGATTCTTCTGGTGAGAATTGTCTGTTTAGCTCTGTACTCCATTTTCAGTTGGGTTATTTAGTATTTTGATGTCTAGTTTCATGAGTTCTTTATACATGTTGGAGATCATCTCTCTGTTAGATGTGGAGCTGGTGAAGATCTTTTCCCATTCTGTAGGTTGCTGTTTTGTCTTATTGATGATGTCCTTTGTCTTACAGAATCTTTTCAGCTTCAGGAGGTCCCATTTATTGATTGTTGTTCTCAGTGTCTGTGCTACTGGTGTTATATTTATGAAGTAGTCCCCTGTGTCAATGCATTCCAGGCTACTTCCCACTTTCTCTTCTATCAGGTTCAATGTAGCTGGATTTATGTTGAGGTCCTTGATACATTTGGATTTGAGTTTTGTGCTCTATTTTAATGCATGAGAGAAAGGCCAGGCCCTGTTCCAATCCATTGTGCCAGACGATGTTGACTCCTCATGGGAGCACTTACCTGTGAGAAGAAGTGGATTAGGGGTGGGCTAGGGGGAGGTAAAGGAGGAGGAGGTGAGGTGGGTGGAAAAACTATAGTTGGAATATAAAATGAAATCAAGAAATAGAAAATGGGAAAAAAAAAAAAGATTGCCTGTGAATTCCCAGGATCTAGAACAACCTCCCATGCTTACTTTACAAAGCTGACACCATTGTCTGGGCTGTTGTTTAATTAATTGGTAGCCTCCTTAATATTGACCACTACAGCCCACCCCTCCTATAGATTCCTTCCTTTCTCCTAGAATATTTATTAGCTCTGTCCCGCAGGATTTACCACACTCCAAGCTGACTGTATCTATGTCCCTTGTCTCTTCTCCAGGAAACTAAGATCCCTAAGGATGTTGTATTCATCTCTTAATGAATGCACCTATAACAGTGTCTGACACATGGGGGGCAGTGTACAAAAGCCTGTTGTTGAATGAGAAAATGAATGACTTACATTGTGTCAAAGAAATATAATTTTGTAAAAATCTGAAAGTATACTATCAGTAATAAGCAATTTAGCTGCTTTCAAATACTCAGGCATTCAAGACATACCTTTTACAAATCCCATTCCTGAAAAAGTAAAGAACTAGGCAAAGAGCCCAGAAGAATCACTTTATCTGTCTCGTGTGCTTCTTTCATGCCGGGAAACTTGATTCTCTTTATTACAGACGCCTAGGGCACTGACAGAGCATTTTCTCAGGGTTTTGTTGCTATTGTTGTTTAAGTTTATTCTTTTACTAGTCTAACTTTCTCACTCACCGAAGAATTTGCATTGTGACATCAAGCCACTACAGCCAAATGGTTACAAGACATTACATACAGGAAAGACTCAAATGATTACTTCAGATATTTTCAAAATGGGAGTTTTTTTGTTTTTTGTTTTTTGTTCTTTTGAGTAGTCCATAGAAGAATACTCTAACAGGACTCATTTTGGCTACACACAACGCCAAGAAGACACTGCCCAGAGTGCTGGATGCTCTGTGAGGTAGGATATACTTGAACATCACTGAAACAGAAACAGAGATTTTTCCCTAATAAATGATGAGTTTATTTTCTTTCTTTGTTGCCCAAGGAGGTCTTTGAAAATAAACAATACATTAAAAGATAATCTTTGTCTGCATGTTTACAAACCATCAATACTGTCTCAAGACCCTTTTGACCAGTGGACCAGTGCTTTCCAATGCTCTCTAAGATGAAAGCAAGGAGTCGGGACTTGAATCTTTCTACACAATTATCCCTTTACTCAGTGTCGAATGATTCCCCAGTATGATGCTGCCTGAGTAAAAGGGCAACTGGAAAAGGCAGATCTGTCCTCTAAGCTCCTAATGGCAGAAAGTGTGTGTGTGTGTGTGTGTGTGTGTGTGTGTGTGTGTGTGTGTGTGTGTGTGTGATATCACATGGAGAGAGCCCTGGCATAGATGGGAACTATCTCATGTGCAACTGTTCAGGGCAGTTAATGCTATCACCAGATTTTGCAGTGCATTTTGCTTAACTGTAAACATTGAAGACTTAAGTGATGTGAAACACAGTGAATTATCAGAGAACATACATGGGTACAACAAAATTCCTCCCACGGTACAGGTTAATGGTGGTGTTTACTGAGTACTCTGGATTAGGATGGGGATCAGCCATGAGTGGTCCAAAGATGAATTTAAAAATGTGTTCTTCCTTTCAGATGTTTAGAGAGAAACCAGCAGTGAACACAATTGAATATTATGGAAAGCAATTAAGGAAGACTCCCAGAATAAGCCTTAGACCTCTACATGCCTGTAAACACATGTCCATCCACACTTGTATACCTCTACACATACAAGCATGCATTCACACTGCACAAACAGAACACATACACACACATTAAAAATGAATTCTTTTCTTATCATTAATATTTGAGACTTCTTTGTAAATAACATATCTAGTTCTTTCATTAGACACTATATATACAAATATATTCTTTGGTTGATTAGCCAGGCTTTTTATTGTCTTGTTTGTGTCTTTTGATCACTTTGAGAATATCTAATTAATCATTTTTTTCTTTTGGGGATGATAAATCTGGTGTTTATCATATTATCATAATAAATCATGACAAAGATACCTTTGCCCAACTCAAGATTGTAAAAATTTCCTTCCATGTTATCTTTACGTGTAGGTCTGTGATTCTTGAATTATGTTCTCTAAAGGACATGAGATATGAATTGAGGGTATTTGTATATAATGTGGATAGTCAATTGCTTACAACAATTGTTCATTTTGGATTAATTAGCTTTATATTTTTGCTAAAAAACAAACTGGCCTAAGATGTATGGATTTATTTCTGGATATCTTATTCTGTTCCATTGGACACATTTAGGATTCTCTTTAAATTGCCCTGCATTTATTTTTTTCACAGGTATTTTTAAAACCACGATTTTCCAACTCTGAGTTGTGACTTCCCCTCTTTAATTATCCAGAACTTGATATTATGGCTGACTTATTTTTTATTGCACATAGTCACAGTAAGATACAAACATCTATATTCTAGACCAAGTATCTTCATTTGCAAAACATCTTGTGAGATATTGTTATGACTTGTCACTGAGATATAAGGCTCTCATCATAAAGAACATTAAAAGGTACAGCCTCTTTTAAATTGTATAAACTAGACCCAAGGCAGACAAATCAGCTTTTAAAACTGATTTTAAAGGCATTTTAAGAGTTGGACTACTTGTAATATTTTACTTGGAAATAGTATGTAGATTCATCAAGTATTCAAACCCTGTGGAATTTTAATTAGCTGCCAGCCAAGACCCACAGACAGTACAAAGCAGCTGCATATAGGAAATGTTATCTGCTGCTGTGACCCAAGAAAGACTTCCTGGCATTGATCCGAGGGTTCCTAGTGGTTCCCTTGCCTCTCTCAATGTTACATACACATATTCCCCACAGGGGACTTCTCTGTGAATGCCTCCCCACTGAAGAGCCTATAAGGAAGAACGCCACAATAATACCGATTATGCTAATGGTACATGGCATGGTTATTAATGCCAGGACATCAATAAGTAAGTGTCTTAAGTTGGCAAAAAGTGTTGAATCTTTAATTCATGTGGCACAGTGGACAATTAAACTCTCCAATTAGTGTCTGTTACCCCTGCTGTAGCAAAGGAAGTATGTTATTTATGGATAACTAACATCTAAGATGCAACTTTTCCATCAGCAGGTATTTCCTGAGATGATGCCAGAAATTTAAATAAAAGTAAATGGCATCTATGGACACTAGAGTTACTATGTGATGAACACATCCTTTCTCTGTATGTGGTCATTTAGGCAAGTGGCTGATCGTTAATCCTTAGGGACAACTTCTTTCTCAAAGGTAATCTGAAGGAGGGTCCTTTGTGTCTGAAGGAACAATTCCTGCCCGTACCATGCTATGATTTAAATGTGACTGTCTCTGCAAACTCATGTGCTTGGATGCTTGGTCCCAAACCAATGATCCTGCTTTAGACAGTTATGGAACTGTTAAAAGGTGGGCTCTATTTAGAAAACCTAAGTCATGAAGGGAGGTGGCTTTGAAAATTGCAGCCTAGTTCTGGTTGTGTCTGAAGGTCTCTGCTTCCTGGTCCCCAACTTGGGCTGGGCTAGAACATCAATTCTGAACCTGTCCAGCACAGGTTCCTATCAGTTCCTAGCTCCATCTCTCTTGTTGGTCTTTTGGCATTCCTTCCTGTACATTCAGAGGTTACAGGATAGAAATGGGTCTAAGGATTGTCTCTATATATGTTTTAGAAGTTCTTTATCTCTAAAATCCTCCCCACCTTAAACCCAGCTCCATTTGCAGCCCAGATTCTCCCATCAATGCTGTCTTCTCCACTCATGTGATATACCTCTGCATTCCATACTCAAAATAGTCTATGAAGAAACTCAGGATGAATATTTATTTTACAACTATGCATTGGTTGTCAAAAATCTTGCAAATTTGACTTTACAATTTGAGTGAGGGTGAGTCCCACAGCAGTCATTCATCACCCATGGAATTACACTCAGAAAAGTCTCCATCTGGAGTTGAGTACTTGAGTACTGGTGGAACCCAGTTCTAAGGCTATCTCCAACAACAAAAGGAAGCTGAAGCAAGAGAAAGTGATGGAGAGAACTAATGTTGTGAGGGGCCCCCATCATGGGGAGTGAGCTCAGATTATGGCTATTCAAAATACCATTGTCTAACTCACATTATCTCATGCCCAACACTATTAAAGTTCATATCCAGGTCATTCAGCCAATTACAAATAGGAACAAGGGGCACAGAAATGAGACAGGAAGAAGAAAAACAAGAGCTGAGTGGTTTAATTCATGCCTGATACATACCCCAGCTCTATAAGTAACCAAGTTTTATTTTTAAAACTACATCTTAGCATATTCAGTGTTGATAATTAAGCCTTATACTTTGCTTCCTAATGACTTTGCACATGATATACTTGCTTCTGCAACAAGCTTCCTCATAAATAAAGTAGAAAGGAGGTAATAGAAACATCACTATGTCAGGAGATTTTGAGAAGGGAGGAAAATGCCTGCAGCTTATACACTTCACTTCAACAGAATTTACTGAGGACCTAGCATAGTCCAAACACTAGAAAATGTGTTGGGGGAGAGAGGAGGTTTATACAGTACCAAGATGAAGAAAATGGGGCATCGTTTGCGATTCTGTTATTGACATGGATTTTTCAGTGTGCTACAATCATAACTACTGGCAAGCCAGAGGCAGGTACCAGGAGCCAGAGAGAATGAGGAATGTATTAAATCTAATTATGGACTTGATGAGTTCTTTCTACAGTGAACATTTGAGCTAATAAGTCTTGAAGCTAGTCAAGATATAACCAGGCAAAGGGAGACTGGAGAAACACAACAGCAAATCCAAGCAGGCAAAAAGTGCAGGGCTGGAGAACAAAACAGTGTTCAGTGAAGAGGCATGAGGCAAGAAAGTGAATTCCAGTGACTTAGTCTTTCTCACTTGCAAAGTGTAGAGTGGAGGGTGTCGAGAAAGGAAGCTAAGAAGGGAGTCTCATCCAATTTACTGAAGACCCAGATACCCACCAAGAAGTTTGCCCATTGTTACAAAGCAAGGCAAGGCATGGAGAAGTTAGCAAAGGTAGAAAAAAAAGTCTTTAAAAAAAAAAATCTACTTTCCTCCCGCACCATGCTCTTCCTCCTCCCCCTACTTCTACTACTATTTCTTCATTGTCTTTGTTGTTAGGAACTGCAAACAAGTCTTGCTGTGTAGTGCAGGACCAGGGTGATCCAGTACTCAAAGTCCTTCTGCCACCACTTCTGACTGCTAGAAGGTGCAGGTCCATGTTATCACTCCAGGCTCTGAACTGAATTTTAGACAGAGAATTCTGCCTCCTGCTGAAGGGAAAGACTTGAAAGGGCTATAAACTAAGACAAAGTGTCACAGTACATAGTTTAGGAACTGAGCCATGGATCCAAGGATGGAAAGAAGAGGGTATACAGTTAAATTAGGCAGATTCCCAACATTATCACATGCATTGTAACAGTTAGGGATAATAAGAAGCTAAGTTTCAAGAGCAAAGTACAATTTACCACAGGAAACTCAAGATTTGCATTTTTGATGTTGGCTTTGAGGCATCTGGAAATGTCTAAAATTAAAACAGTCAGTGTGTCACTAGGCAAAGTCAGGAGAGAGTTATTCGGGGCTTGGAAAAGTAACAGGAAAGAGTGGCCAATGAAACAAAGCAATAAGAACAATGAGCCAAGAAAGAAACCCAGAGGATACTATGGTTTTAGAATTGTGTGGGCACCGACACACAGACATGGTAATAAGAATTCCTTAATAGTACTCAAGAGAGTAAAGAGTGAGATGGTGGGTGATTGACCAACCACATGGAGAGGACCAGCATGGGAATGAAAACCTCTAATGGATTAGGTCACATGGGGTCACTTATAACCTTGAACAGAAAACTATAGAGATCTAAGAACCAGGAAGAATGCTGAAGGAACATTGACTTCACATGAAGACAAAGATGGACTCCCTAGAACCAGGAAGAATGGTGTAAAAAGGTTGACTTCACATGACGGCAGAGATGGACCCCCTAAGGTGCAGAGCATGACTTGGAGGTAAGAGGTTCACTTGGAGAGGAAAGAGTCTATAAGTTGAGGGAAATACTAAAAAGATCAGGAACACGAAAACACAAAATGTAGAAAGCCTGCAGGCTCCATTGTCAGTGGGAAAGTAACGAGCACTAGGGAGGGCTGGACCTGAACATGCAGGTGGCACTGTTGGGGGCATCCATAGGAAGCTTGGTCAGGAAGGTTGACACCATTAAGAGCAGAAAGACACACAGTGTGTAGAAATTAATAGGGGTGCTTTTATTTCCCAATGATATCATTCTCTTGATAGCTAGCAGGTATCTTGATAGCTAGCAGGAGTCTAGGCATCTGGGTGCATAATGTTAGGCAAGCACAAGCAGCCATTACAATAGTCACAAAGGAATGGGCAGGGAGAGGGCAATCCTCTCAGAGGGCATGAGAGTCTAGTGGGTGTTGTCTTCTCCACAGCATGGAAGCAAAGAAAGTCCCTGGTTAGGCATCTTGGGGAAGCCTCCAGTTGAGCTCCGCAGACATGATCGGAGAATTGACGGTAGAACTAACAGGATGGTGTGAGCTGGACACAAGACGAGGACAGCAGGGTTTTGGGGAGCAGGAGATAGGAGCACATGCTTCTTCCCTGTCCAGTCCTGGGAGTGAGAGGCCCAACCAGCTCTGCTTTGCTATAGCAACCATTACTGGCAGACCACCAAAAAGACAAAGAACAGGCATTCGGCATTCCGAAATGTCTTTAATACTTTCCTTAAGACACAAATCGTCTAACTCCCTCCCCCTAAAGACATTTGAAAGTCTAGGTCTGAGAACAAAATTATGGTTAAATGTTTAATTAATGTTTATTATAGCTAGTGTATTAGTTTTTGAAAGGTCAAATTTATGATACAATGAAGTAATATTTTTTTCCCACATTCTGTGGGTCTAATTCATGGCACACCTGGGGCCAACTGTATAATAAATATCTTCTATTATTCTGTGTTCCTGTATGCAAACCTGTGTGAGGCCAAGACAGATAGTGTTGAATTTCAAGCCGAATGAGCTAGTGTGAACCTTAGGCAGTCCCTTCATCTCTCTGGACTCAGCTCTCAGCTTTGTAGACTGATGGTGAAAGAATAAATCTTGTGGTTTCTTCCATGTCAAAAACTGTAAGCATAATTGAACATTGTAAATTACTGTGCAACTTACAGATTTATCTCTTTCCTTTCCTAATATATTTTCATCCCAGCTATTTACTGAGTCTTCGTCCCTCATTAGGAATGCAAAGTCTGATGATATCCCTGTATCTGCAGGGCAATAAAATCTGCTTCACCACAATTTTGTGTTCCTATTTCTCTACTTTTTATTCCCACTTATCCACTGGAGGATGCATTCATTCACCCTTTGTCTGTTTTCTGTTGTTATAACAAAAACATCTGAGGTTAAATAACTAACTCCTAAAGAATTCTGTTTGTTTCAGAATTCTGATGGCTAGAGCGTCCAAGTATCGTTGTGCTGGTACCCTAGTGAGGGTGTCTGGCGGCTTAGCTCCATGACGCAGAAGCAGAAAGAAAGCTGACTGCATACAGGAGTCCACATGCTTGCTTTAAAACAGCCCCTTCTCGGAAGAGCAAATCAACACTTTGGGTACCACATAGGTCCTTCCCCAGGTAGTGTTCCCATGACCTAACTACCGCCCACCTCCAAAAGGGTCTTCTCTCTGGGGAAACTCCCAGCACACAAACTTTTGGGGACTCATCAAACCACCTCCAAACCCTGGTAGCCTTGTGAGGTCACATCCCTTCAGGGAGACTATGCCTGTGCTGTCTCCCAGTCAGACACCATAGCATCACCTTTACACAGAGCTGGAGTTCGGGATCAAGCAGACTGTCAGAAAGTCTATATGGAGAACAGCTGGTACTCAGTAGATTGATGACATGCTAGACAGTGTGATGTGTGGGAAATAATCAAAGCAGTAGTTTGTGACTTATAGACCCCATTTTCTGACTTGTGGAGCCCCCATTCCTCCGATCACCAGATCCAAATTCATCAGAATAGGGGCTGTAAGTCATAAAACACTCTTGAAGTCAATATCCAGTTCCAGTAGATCAAGCATAAATCACACTCTCTGAAGTCAGTGTCCAGTCCAATAGACCAGGGTCCTTTCCCCCATGATCATAAAATGACTTCTCTTTCCGTTTCCTGGATCCTTTCACTTCCAGGACCCACAGGAAGGCAAAGAAAGAGGGAAGGCAAGACAAGGAGAGACGAGCACTGCCTTCCTTTGATGTCACTGACATGTTATAACTAAACCCAGCCAGTGGCTAATGCTGACTCTTGCTGCCCTGGCCATTCCATCCCCTTGATGGCTAACCCTAGAAAAATGTCAGTACTGGTCATGCATATTTTCATCTGACTAGCCTATCAGGTTTCCACTTATTGTCATTCTACCTTAGTTTGGGGGTTCCATTCATCTTAAGTGGGGATCCAGGTCAGCACAAAAATCCTGCCTGGGCAGGCTACCCTTAGCAATGACCAAAAAAAAAAAAAATGATGAGTAGTATTTCATTAGGATCTTCCAGCTTCTATTTAGGCATAGAGGGTTGAAAAGAACATCACTCCTACTTACACAGCAAACAAATGTAAAAGCTGACTCACCTACAACAGATTTTTTTTTTTTTTACAAAGCCATAAGTAGAGACCACAGAACAATAATCTAGTTAGGACAGAGGCCTCTAGGACAGGTGACATGAGAAGTAGCTCACCTGTGATAGAGCACCCGGGGAAGATGAGGCCACTGTACACAGGTGCAGGAAGACAGCAGCTAGACCTCTGTAAGGAATTGATACATTTTAATGATGTTCACATTTTGATGATTTAGCAGAGCATGAAAGCCTAGAGCCAGCAGAAGGGACAGACACAGGGGAATTTGTGCCTGCTCTCTGCTACACTGATCTCAAAGTGCTCAGGAAAAAAAAAAAAACTATTGGGGTCAGGGTCTCCAAGGACAGGAAGCCTGTGATGGGAAGCCTGTGATGGCAGTGCAGGTGTACAAGGGAGGCGCTGGAGATGGGAGGGCTTATTAAAGACACATAGGGAAGGGCAGCAAGCCCACATTGCAGGAGTTGCAAAGAACTGGAAAAGATCCTCTTCTGGGCATGGCAGGAAAGTATCTCCCTCTTAAGAGCCATTAAAGGCACCAAACAGTTTTTCATGAGGAAAATCACTGGGGAGGCTAAGCCCCACGGCCCAGGGGCTGTGGATGAATGAGGAAGGCAGAGTGCCTCTTCCCAACAAGTACTGTGTCCAGTGTCTAGTGACAACCTAGTCAGGGTAAGGGGTAGAGTGAGAGCTAAATTATTCCCTCAGAGGCAGAGAGTGACCAGAAAGCCTAAAAAGCTCCCTACCACACAATAAACAAAATCACAACAGTCACAAAAGGACTAACACGACTAAACAGGCATCTGCAACAGGGATAAAAAGGAAATTACTGCTGACACAAAACACCATTAACAGTTTTGCTCATCCAAGGACACTGCTAAAAGAGTGAAATGTGTAGTGATACCATGTTTATACTCTAACAAATAAAGCTTGTTTGAAGGCCAGGGGGTGGAGCTAGCCACTGGTTAACCATAAAGGTCTGGAGACAAACAGGAAATGAGTGATAAGGAGGGAGGAGACAGCCGGGGGTGTTGGTGGCCCACGCCTTTAATCCCAGCACTCAGTAGGCCGAGGCAGGCAGACATCTGTGAGTTTGAGTCCAGCCTAGTGTACAGAGCTAGTTCCAGGACAGGCTCCAAAACAATACAGAGAAAGTCTGTCTTGGAAAAAAACAAAAAAACAAACAAACAAACAAAAAAATGGAGGGAGGAGACAGGAGCTCAGTCTCTTTTTGGCTGGGAAGTTATCAAGGAAGTTATCAAGAGAGAGGTATGGCTGTGGCTCCTTTGTCTCTCTGATCTCTCAGCATTTTCCCCTCTATCTGACTCTGGGCTGTTATTATTAGGACCTATTTGAACTTGTACTACAAAAGAGACAAGCACTAGGTAGAGAGAAAATAGAAACAGAATGTGTGTGTAAAGAGAACATGTAAAGAGACTATAATGAGGAACAGAAAATCAGGGGACCTATGAGAGAAATGGGAAAGACTTCAGTGGAAGGTTCATTGGCAGTGAGCATAAAGATTCTGTCTTTATTTTAAAATGAATATGAAAGCCACGGTGAGGTCCTCATTTATCAGACTGAACTCCAGACTGTCTGAGGCAATGCTCGAGAAAACACAACATGAAGGATGTCAGCTGAAAATCTCTGTAGCCACTCTGGGAAACTATTTTAGCATTGTTTACTCAAGCTACATCCACTCAAACCTTGTAATCTACCCATTCTGCTCTCACAGACCCAACAGAAATCAGCATGTCTGTTCAGGAAGGCATGCCCGGTTACGTTCAGAATAGCAAAATTCAGAAAACCATATAAATAAACTGTGTGTATGTAAAATGAAATACTATACAACTAAAAATAGCAAATCATTGCAACACGAAACAAACAGATATGACGAGCTAAAGGCTGAATCCTCAACGGTTTGATGAGCATCAAACCACTATAGTAGACAAAACATGTCTACGAAGATGAAGTCAGAAGAGGGGGTGAGGGAGCAGTATTGACTGAAAAGAGCCATGAGCAAGCTCTGAGCCACTGAAATGTGTTTAATGGGTATAATGCGCTCTATTATACCCAACATTTACATGAAGTATAATAAGTGAACGCCATTCCACAGCTCACATAAGAGCTTGGCTGCACATATAGTTACCTCAGAGCAGCACACCACTCACAGAACAGGTCAAGAGCTAACAGCAAAGCTCACAACATGACAGAAGCAGGCTAGAAGTGCAAGGACTTGCCCCAGCCCCTGAGCCTGTGTTCCCTATCAGTCTCCAAGGATGAGAAACATGTACCATCTCCAGAGCCTGAAGACAGGTCAGATGAGAAGAAACAACTTCTACTTTTTTAGGTTCCAAAGTTCTGCATTGTGAAAAGGAAATCTTCCTACTTAAAAAAAAAAAAAGAAAAAAAAATGTCAAGCAAGCATGTTCCAATATTTTCGAATAGGCATTTGTTTTTAGATATATTAAAACTATACCCTGATATCTGCCAGGTTTTCTTTTTTTCTATCAAGAGAATAAAATGTTTTTCTGTATCCTCCTATATTACTTAGTAGTAAGCCAAGAGACTACGTCTTGTTACATGTGAACACAATTTGTTTAATGGCCCTGTGACTGCAGAGGAACGTACAGACACTCCAGCAGAATACACCTTCAGTTCTCACATGAGACAACACCTCTGTATTTACCTGTATGCAGCAGACACACACAAGCCCTATTTCCAACCACAAGCTCTCCAAACATATGGAAACCCCCTCACTGGGTCAGAGGAGGAGCAAAGCCCCATCTACACCCTCACGCCTTGCTGAGGGCCATACAGGGCCACCAAGGTTGCTCCGTATGAGTCTTCTTGGCCTTTTCAGCTCTTCTGTATGCATGCAGACTGGCTCAGTGTTAGACAGTTTCATCTAGCCATGCCTGACAGCACCTATGGCAGGTGTTAGCTGTCCCCATCAAAGTTCCAATACTAACACCCTGTTATAGTAACCTTAGGTTGAGCTTCATGAAATTGCTGATTGCTAGCCATTTTTTTTTTTTTTTTACCCAAATGAATTGCCATATCTTACTGCTCAAACCAACAGTTTTCATCAAGATGCACTTTCCAGAGAGTGAGCTTCAGGTAGAATTTGAACAGTTGTAGACTTTTTTTTTTTTTTTTTTTGTTTGTTGTTATGGTTTTCATTTTGGGTTTTTGAGACAGGGTTTCTCTGTGTAGCCCTGGCTGTCCTCCAACTCACTCTGTAAGCCAGACTGGCCTCAACCCAGAGATCTGCCTCCCTCTGTCTCCCCTCCTGCATGCTGGGATTAGAGGTGTGTGCCACCATCACCTGGCATTGGTAGATTCGCAGTGTACACCCTGGTATCAAAGCACCCTTTAAAGAGCCTTACCTTGGCTTTCAGATCAGCACACAGTTCCTGCTGTCGTTTCCTGTCCTTGGCCAACATGCTCTCCATTTCATGGACTGCACAGGCCTCAAGGAGGGTCAGCATGGCTTTCTGTATAAAGTCTTTCCTACTCTTAGTCCAGCTGTCTATCAGGATTCTTCTCTGTTCTCCAGCAAAATGGTACTGGTCATAATATTTCTCATGTTCTACCTACAAAGGTAACAGACAGCAGTTACTTATTGCTCTGAAACGGGCACTGTTATGTCACTGTTTTGAAGTGGATAAACTTCATTATGCTCAATGATTTTGAAGAACTAGGGTCAAACATTCTCCATAACCAGGAACAAGACACAAGCTCCAATCTTCAGAGACTGTGCCTAACGGGCATAGTCACTTGATTTTCTAAGGCCTCCCTTTCCTCGGTAGGATAAAAGCAGGCCAGGTGGTCCCTGAAATGACTCTTGATTCTAAATGGCAATGTTTCAACAGAGAGCAACCTGCCTCCCATATGTAACTTCAAATATCACACTTTTAAAGCAATTTGGGTATTTTAAATGATTACATTATGTTTCAGTTAAACAGAATACTTTGATGAAACATTTTTAGTGCCACCATAATCTTAGAAAGTCACCATTTTGCTTTAAGCATTAAGGTGCTCAGTTGTTAGGATGCTTACTAGTAATTCTGGTGATGGCACCCTTCCTTCTCCCCACCCCTGTGAGGGACATGGGTTCTTTCACCCACAACAGGCACTTCTTCCAATGGTGAATATTAACCGTGGGGAGCACAGAGTCCCAGGGGACACTCAGAGACAGGGGGAGTCCCGCATGTCTAATATCCCTGCAGGTGACTCTGAAAATGGCAGTCACTGCTACAAGTGACTTTTGACTTTTCTAATATGGCTCACACCTCTGAATCTGTAAAGCAATGTTTTGGGAGGAATGAATTAGTATCACGATAAAGCAGGCCAGGGTCTCACCTTAAGCAGATACAAAACACATTCTGTAAAGTTCTTAGCTTTGTTCTATAAAGCTAAAAATACACTAAACATTTGTCAAGCATCAAGGAAACAAAGCACACACCATGCAGAAATATATGGTAATCAATCTAATGGAGAAAGTAAATGTAAAAATCTTTATCACATCAATAGTACTAAGATATAAAAATCAACAGTTACACTTGATGCTAGATACAGAGGCAAAAAGAACTAATAGGGAATGGAAAGAACCCTCTAGCTTGATGATGAAGAGGAGGAGAGAGGAGGACATGTATGAGCAGGAAGATTGAGTTAGGGGAAGAATAGAGGCAAGCAAGAAAAGAGATACCATAACAGAGGGAGCCATTATAGACTTAAAGAGAAATCTGGCACTAGGGAGCTGTCCAGAGATTTATAAGGATGACTCCAACTAACAAGCTAAGCAATAGTGGAAAGGCTACCTTTAATGCCCTTCCACAATAATGAGATTGATGACTACTTTATATGCTATCCTAGAGCCTTCATCTGGTAGCTGATGGAAGCAGAAGCAGACATCCACATCAAAACACTGAGCCAAACTCCTGGAATCCAGTTGCAGAGAGGGAGGAGTGATGAGAAAAGGGGTCAAGACCAGGCTGGAGAAACCCACAGAAACAGCTGACCTGAACAAGGGGGAGCTCATGGACTCCAAGCTGATAGCTGGAAAACCAACATAGAACCAACCCAGACCCCCTGAATATGGGCATCAGTTAGGAGGACTGGGCGGCTTCTGGTAGTGGATCAGTATTAATCCCTAGTATGTAAATGGACTTTGGGAGCCCATTCCACATAGAAGGATTCTCCCTCATCCTAGACACATGGGGGAGGGCCTAACCCTACTCCAAATGAAAGGACAGACTTTGAAGATCCTCCATGGAAAGCTTCCCTCTCCCTGTGGAGCAGAAAAGGAATGGGATGGAGGTTGGGAGGGGAACAGGGAAGGAGGGGAAGGTAAGGGAACTGGGATTGACATGTAAAACAAGCTTGTTTCAAATTTAAAGAAAAATATTATTATAAAAAATGTTTTAAGATTTATTATGAGTTACTTAAAGACCAAAATTAAATATTTACTACATGGGGACCGGACCCAGCATCAATAAGACTGATGGGGGGTCCACATCCCTGTCTCTGGGTAGCTTGCCCAGGGTAGCAAGGAGAAAGCCCCTGCTGGGCCTGCCCTGCAACAGTCCAGTGCTGTTAGGGTGAGCAAATATATGGTGGAGTATGGAAGAAGGTGGGGGGAGAGGAAGAAAGAGAGAGAGAGGGAGGGGGTTAATGTCCTGTGGAGAAAGGCAGATCTGAGGAGGTGAAGGCAGTGAGGAGTGGGCTGAGGTGAGCAGCCTGCTTGCTACCTGGGACCATGGTGGTGACCTGTGGGCCTGATCTGCCGCCAAGGCCCATGTATGGGTTGGTGACCCTTCGGCAGCCCCAGTCTGTGTCGATGTGTCTGTGGCTCCCGATAACACTGAAGGCCAAGAAGATAAGACTGCACAGAGTTGGTCCTGCCCCTCACTGGCTGCAGCACTAGGGAGAGCAGGTCCTACACCTGCCTGGGCAGCACAATAGAGCTAACCCTGTTTGAGGGAGCACAGGCGAGCTGGCCCTGAGGGCATGAGAATGGGAGAGCTGGTTCCAGAGCTGACCCTACCCCTCACCAGCTGCAGCATCTGGAGGGTGAGTTTTAAACCTCCTGTTGGCGGGTGGGGTTCTGGGCATCTGCCCCTGCCCCTCATCTGCCATACAATAGTGTCAGTAAGGGAGAAATGCCCCGCTTACCCCTCACCACCTGTGCCAATTGGGAAAGCTAGCCCTTAAGTTATGAGAGTGGGAGAGCTGTCCCTGTCTCTCACCAGTTGCAGCTTAGAAGAGTGGCCCCTGCAAAGCTGGCCCTGGTGGTGTAGGTGTGGTGAGCCAGCCCTGGGGACAGGAAAGCAGGAGAACTGGTCCCGCCCCTTGCTCATTGCTGTATAGGGTGAACTAGCCAGGGCAATACTGGAGGGCTCACCCTGGTTTTAAGGGCTGACCAACCCTGCAATCACCCAGGCTCAGAACCAGGGCTATGAGTTGGCCTATCCCATCATCCACTCTGTCCATGATCTTTGGGAGAACATGAATGGGCCAGTGCTGCAGATCCAAAGCTGTAGGATCTCCACAAAACAGACAAGATATTCAAGAGGAATCCTAGTGATGGTCAAGTATCAATGGTGTAGCAAAACCCAGAGGCCTCAATTCAGATGGCTGACTCTTTACAATGAATGCTTTTGAGTAGAGAGGTATGGACTAAAGGGTATACTGTGTAACTCACTGTATCACACTACAGCTTCCACAATGATATTTTCCTTTTTCTCTTAAAGTTTATATTTTATTGCATGGGGGGGTTGTAATGTCAGAGGGCAGATAGAAGGAATGGGGAGATGAATGGGATCAAGATGAGTGATATGAAAGACACAAAGACTAAATTAAACTGTTTTTAAGCTCTAAAAATTAAATTAACAAAAATAGGTATTTACTACACAAGAGTTGGAGAATGGAATGGAGAAGGATAAGAAGGATGGGAAGCGATAGCCACACTAGTTGTGTGGTCCTTACTTCAGCTTCTTCACCATACATGATTTGATAACAATGGTACTTCATCCACTGGCTCATGTACTAAAGGGCTGTCACAGGACTGACAGGAAGTGATTTCCAAATGCATGCGAGTGCATACTATTCACTTCTTAATTTGAGACAGATGCAAAAGTGAAATGTGATATTTCATAGCACAGCTCATTTAAAAGTTAAATCTGCACATGCTTGTTACACATGTGTTATAAGGTAAGTTATACTGAATTAATGGGGACATGGTAACTCCTAGATTCATGCCATTGTAGCAGTGTCTACAACAGAATGAAGTAATAATTTCCCAAACTCTTTTCAGGTAACTTTCAGTTGTGCCTTTGTTTCCTGAATTGGTGTATGTGTTTGGGAATCAGGCAGAGCTGACATGATGGATGTAGTAACATTTCCCAAGATAAATGCTGGTTTTCCTAAGCCTAGGGCTGAAGTGGAGCAGGCTCTGTGGGTAGGAGGCAGGCATTCCAGTTTCGGGCAAGTGCCAGACGCAGCAGAACCTCCATAGTGAGCAGGTGTGAACTCCAGGGTGGCAGGGCTGCTATGTAGCTGGGAAACTATGAAGGTCTCCAGGAAGGGGAATACAGTGTACCGATCCTGGCCTTCCCCTAGACTTTATAGACTTAAAACTTGACCACACAGGTTTTCAAACTGTAAAAGTATCTTCTATAGTGGGGAAATAAAAGATTCTCAGAGCACAATGAAAGGGTATGGCAACTCTTATAAAGACAGCATTTAATTGAGGGTGGCTCACTTAAGAGTTTCAGAGGTTCGGTGCATTCAAACGAAAGGGAGCATGGCAGCGTGTAGGCAAGCATGATGCTGTAACCTAGAGTGCTACATCTTGCAGGCAATAGGAAGTCAACTGACTGTCACGCTGGGGGGAAGCTTGAGAAAAAGAGACCACAAAGCCCGCCCCCGCAGTGACACACTTCCTCCAACAAGGCCACACCTCCTAATGGTGCCACTCCGTTTCGTGGCCATTTTCTTTCAAACCACCATGACTATTTAACAGACATACATTCGTGTTACTAATTATGGATCACTAAACACTTCAGTCACAGGCATATACGCTATACACAGTCATCATCAGGATGCACTCACCAAATCGTGTCTAGATTTGTGAGGAAAGTATCTTTGTAACATGTCCAAGTACAGAGTCCTTCTGCCAAGGAGATTTCCAGGGTACTGGTCTAAGACAGCCTGGTAAATCCACTGCTCTTCTTCACTTAGTTGGAAGTTTCTGGAAGCAATAAAAAAAAAGTCACAACACAGAGGTGAACAATCATGGCGTTTAAGGGACTTCTAACTGTTCAAGCTATTAGCAAGTCATGTCAATTACAGAAGATGAGGATTTCTTTGAAGACAGGGTCTCACTATGTTGTTCAGGCTGGTCTCAAGAGAACCCCCAGCTTCACACCCCCAATCCCAACCCCACCCCCACCCTCACCCCCCAGGAGGAAAGACCATGGGAATGTACCAACACGCTCAGCTGGGGCATTTTTCCTATGCGTTAACCACTGAGAAGAACTAAACCCACACACAGAGGGTTTTTTCAGTGCTTGGTTTGATCTTGCATAGTTCTGGGCATAGCTTGAAGATGTTGGTAAGACACAATATTCTCTTGATATGTGTTGTATTGTGCCTTTAGCAATATTTTAAAAGCTGTCACCAGTAAATGAAATAAACACTAGAAAAATAGTTATTAGGGATAAAGATTAAAAAGAAATTTTTCTTATTCAACAAAGTTCCCATTTCTACACTGGAGACAAACATAAAGAGATGAAAATTTTACATAAAGGATAATAAAGCAGTTATGTGAGGTTTGAGTTCCAAGGCAAGTCAAGTAATCTTTTATTTCATTCTCTTTACCTCATGCTTTGTGGATTTTACTACAGACTGGTAATGGAAAGGAAAACAATGATGCTACATTTCTGATATTGAATTTTCGTAGTGTGTGTGTGTGTGTGTGTGTGTGTGTGTATGTGCAGGTACACAGGAGGCTGTGGGACAGCTTACATAGAGTTGGGTTTTAGGGGTTGAAATCAAAGTCATGTGGCTTGGAAGAAGGACCTGAGCAAAGAACTCACATGTAAATAAGATCTTGCGAGTTTCCCAGTCATTTGTCCAGTCTGGACCAACATGCCTAGTCCCATCCCACCACTTTTCCCACCATATATATATATATATATATATATATATATATATATATATATATAATTATTTAACTTCATTTTATGTGAATTGGTGTGAAGGTATCAGAATCCCTTGAACTGAAGTTACAGACGGTTGTGAGCTGTCATGTGGGTGCTGGGAATTGAACCTGCGTCCTCTGGAAGAGCAGGCAGTGGGCTTAACTGTTGAGCCATCTCTCCAGCTCCCCTTGCCAGCACTTCTAAGCACTGGGATGATTCACAATCAGTGAAAAGTATTGGCAAAGTTCTATGCAAAGTGAAAAAGTTGCATCGTCAATTTGAACTCTAAACTGATTAATGCCTCTTTATATTCTGATTTTATTTGCATGTTATTATTACCCCTGTTAAGTAAATTAGAATAATCAAATACAGATGCAATCAGGGGAAGTATTAATAGTAGTGAATATTTATTGGATCCAAGATGGATTGCCATTGTTTATTTCTACTGTATCAATGATCTTACAACTTAGATTATACAATTCACTTTTTTCAGATATCTTTCTGCCTCTGAAAAATACTTGACAATTTTAAGAAAATAAAACACTCTTTAAGTGAATGGAACTAATGGGAATCCCAGCACCTCATACAAGGTCACTTAGTTCCTTCAATATACTCATAAGGACTGTGAAAAAAATTAAAAAGAGAAAATTATCCATACCTACTACATAAAGAAAAAAAGAGGGCGAGATGTGGCCCACCAAAAGGAAACTGTTCAGTGTGTCATAATAATCTAATGCAGAAGAAATATTAAAATGAATTCATTCATGAACACACCAACTATTTTGGTTCCAACTGGATTGATTCTGCATGTGCAGACAGCCAAAGGCTTCTGCAAAGAAAACATCCCAAGTAGGGAAATTAACCCAGGAGAAAAGCTTTCCTGAGGGCACTTGGCATTTAAAATGCCCTTGGGTTGTAAAGGACAATGCCTCAGGTCCTCTCTCAAGGACGATTCTTATTCACTGTAGTGTGGATGCATTTTGACAGCAATCAGCAAGAGAAATTCTTCAGTATTATCCCACAAGCAATAGAAGAAGATAACTAAAGTCCATGCCCTTGTTAATGTTTTAAACTATTTCCAAAATCAAAGTGCCTTGAACACAGTTGAACTTCCACCCTTATCTGATTCCTATGTTTGTGAGATATTCTCCAGAGCGGAAAGGGACAGAGCCTTTATCCGGTAAGTTTCTGCCTTTTTTAACTATTATTCACCTATAGTTGCTGTTTCTTAGGGGAGATCCCATCACAAGGTGCCAAGAGTCTGGGCTGGTGACATCGAGACCCTTCTCTTCTATGGACAGTTTTCCTGAGCTACCGGGGAAGCATCCCCACTCTGAGACCCCCATGCTGCTTTCAAGGCCAACCACAAGTAGTAGCTGAATGATAGACAGGTCAACAAGGTTTGCCCCGTCAGTTCCCTCCAATGGAACCAATTCTGACATCAGTCTAGCTCAAATGACACCAGAATCAGTCTCCACTAAGATGCCCTCCTGCAGAAGCATCTCTCCTCCTCTCTTCTGCCTCCCTTGAAGTCTTCTTAGAGCATCCTCTAAAATTCCATTGTTCTAGGAACCGTCTTGGCTTTATTTCTGCAGAAATCAGCCTAACATAATCTACAATCAACCTTTACACATAATTTTCAAAAACAGCTTGAATGGATTGATAAATGAAGAAGTAAATTTAAACTAATTACTTTGATGGCTTCGCCTACTGAATAGTGGTGCAAGATTGTAGCTGTCCACAATGTGTGAATAGCAAACATTTACTGAAACACTTTCCAAATACAAGCACGCATTAAGCAGTACACACTGTTATAAATAAACACAACAGCAGCAGAAGAATTTGTGGCATTTGGTTCACTTTTATAAATTGTTTGAATATATTAATTAGTTGCTATTTTAATGACATTAAAAGTCACTTAAATGTATGAGAGGACTATAAAACATTTAAACCAGATATTTCAAACTAAGTATGCCCTGTATAACAATGACATCGTTTTGACCTTCCAGTTGATTTAAGAAGCTTCACATTTCATCTGTCTTTCTCTACTTACTAAAATTACACAAGTTGTAAGTCATTTTTCTAGTGCATAAAAAGTAAAATTTAAAAAACATGCTTGAAGGAAATAGCGTGTTAAATATATTATCATTTCTAGAATAGTTATAGCAGTTTCCAGAGAACCAGGCCTAACTCTTAAAGCAAATACTCACACAGGCAATAACCACATATCTACATTAGATTGCTGTTGGAAAGCGAGAGAATTCACCTACATATACATGTGCGCGCGTGCACACACACACACACACACACACACACACACACACAAGAGAGAGAGAGAGAGAGAGAGAGAGAGAGAGAGAGAGAGAGAGAGAGAGAGAGAGAGAGAGCTGGCACAGTAAAATCCGAAAGGAGTGAGTGCTATAGCAGACTTTCCTCAGAGTAACAAGGCAGCCATTTCTTAGGAACATGGCCTTTTAGCCACTAAAATAAAATGATACTCAACATAAGGGTATTTCTAAACTAAAACTTGAACATTTATCTGTTCTGATCAAACCTTGACTTTTTTATTATTACAAAAACATGTTTATAAAATAACTAAGAGTTAGCTTCTACCTTACAAAGTTCTTGTTAACCAATTAACTGGTGACCATGGCAACAAAACACACTAAGTTACATGGCTAATAAAAAAATATCCCTTATCTGAAACAGAAATTTGTTTAATTTTTAAACTTTTCAAAGAAAACACTAAAAGTATCCTAAATTTTTGCAATTAAAAATACTACATACAGATGTTCAAGAGATGGATAACCTAGAATTTAAAAGCACTGCAGAAGACTCAGGTTCCATTTCCAGCACCCACATCGAAACTCACAACAGTATGTAACTCTAATTCCAGAGGATCTGATGTCCCCTTCTAGACTCTGCAGGCACCTGGCAAGAATATGGTACACAGACCTAAGTATAGGCAAACACCCATAAATGTAAGAATAAATAAATGAATTAATTTTAAAAAATAACTCATATCAAAAAAAAGTTTGTTAGCTATTAACCATTTCTATTTTATTGGTCTATCCAAATGTTATACTTAAGTGTGTTTTGTAACTTGGTTTTCCTTATAGTACACCCAGACTTCTCAGTGTGCCTGTTACCAAGCACTTGTAGCAGGTTGGGATTTCAGTGCAGAGAGTGGGACATGCGGCACTCAGTCCCCACTCAATCTCCTCCACCTCCAAACACTGAGGTCACATACACCACTTCATTATAATTTTTTAAAAGATGAGGTAAAACTGTTCATTCATAAAACAAACAGATCTAAACTTGGAAAAATCAGTTTGACCCTGGCTGATTTCTACAAAATGTGCTTGAGTCATTCCAAAAAGCCTATGTTGACTCACTATTCACTAAGCTTCTACTTATCATAGTGACAGCTTCAGACACTGACAACACTTTGACTCAGTACCAGGTATGAAGCAACACACATGGGTCCACTAGGGAGACAACATCCCCTGCAACCCACAGAAACTGATAGGCCCTCCAGACCCGCTGTACTCAGTGTAGGCAATAAACACATCCCAACTAAAACCACAGCCAATGCAGACTGTCCATTCAACGCCCAGGAACCATCATCAGGACAAAGACTTACCATAAAATTTACCCTATAGAACTGGCAGAAGCAACTGGTCAGATACACAAATGTCATGTCAACGTAGGGACGCAGAACTGGACACAACAAAGTGACTCTGAATTCAGAGACAAATACACAAACTGAAATTTTCAGAGTATGGAAGCACTGTCTTGAATGGTACCAACAAAAATGATAAGTGGAAATAATTAAGTTGAAAAACAAGACACTAGAGCATTTGTGAGGGCCTGTTGTTAAACGGCATTCAGATTCAGATCTCAGAATATTAATTATGAGCCAACAGTATAAAATTTAATATACCCATCAACAAAAAATAATAAATTACTTGTTATCTTGCTATAGCAATCTACATATTGACTTTGGATCTGACACAGCTAAATGGACCATCACACAATTATGTCTCATCTATATGATTAATTCATCTAAATGTGAGGAAATTAAAGCCACAATCTCTTTGGAATCTAAAACAAGCAATTAAACTCAACTTTGTGTTCTTAATGGCACACAGACTAAGCAGAATCCAAAGAGCTTTGCCTGCATGATGAATGAAGGGTGAGGCTCTATTGTGTTCAGATTGTTTTTATAGTGTGTTGTAGTAAATGAGACCATTCTTTAAAGCCATGCTATCCAAGAGGCTAGCCACCAGACACGTGCGTGGCTTGTCATGGCTATGTAAGCACGATCTTTTGTATGAGAATGTCTCAAAAACTTCATAAAAAAATGGAGTGTGTAAAGGCTCATTAATAATTCTAAAATATTTGTTGTCTGTTGGGATTATAATATTTTGAAAATATTAGTGATAATATATTTGAAAGATTTGCCTTTTTATTTTAACTTTTTAATACAACTGGTTAAAATTTTTTAATTACATATGTGGCTCACATATTTCCATTAAGCAGCACTGATCTAGGACACAAGGTTGACCAGTTTTCTGGCATATGTAAATAGCTTTCTTATTTAGATGGGCAGAAAGGACCTCATCCACTGAATTACAAAGGGCTTAAAACTAGGGAAATGGCCCTCCTTCATCCTAACTGTGGCTATTTAATGAGTAAAACAGCTCTCTTGTTTGTTCCTTTGATTTTTCCATGTCCTGAGACAGGGTCTGGCTATGTAGTTCATGCAGGTCTCACATTCACAGTTCTCCTGTTTCTGCCTCCTGAGAGCCTCACCTGACAAAACACAGCTATTAAAAATGAGATAAACTCCGATTAAAGTCACTAGTACTTGTCATATCATGCAGTAGGTACTCATTAAATATCGATGATCTATTGAACCTTTACCTTAAATTTTTAAGCCCATAATTTGCCTTATAAAATAAGAACCAAATATGACAAAATGTTTATAATTTTACTACCTGGGGTGACTGTGGTTACTGTTTATTTGAATGACTGGATTTCCAATCTATTTTCTGTGGGTGTACAGATGTAGATGTCAAACTTTAAGAAACACCAAGAGAATTTATATTATATAACCTACTTTGTGACCTGCTTTTTACTTCCATAACACATATTACAGCTATTTGTGTCATTAAAAATCCCTATGGATTAGAAACAGCGTGGTACTATGCTGTATGGACTCAGCATGCCAGATGTCACTGATGCCTAATGGTTGGCTATTTAGGTAGCGTCTTAGTTTGCTTTCTATTGTTGTGGTAAGTACTATGGCTGAAAGCAACTTGGGGAAGAAAATGTTTATTACATCTCACAATTTATAGTCTATCATAAATGGAAGACAAAGAACCTGGAGGCAGGAGCAGATGCAGAAGCCATGGAGGAGTGCTGCTTACTGGCTTGCTCCCCATGGCTTGCTTAGCCTGCTTTCTTATACCACCCAGAGTCATCTGCTGAAGGGTGGCACTAACCACAGGGAGGCAGGACCCCCACATCCATCATTAATCAAGAAAATGCCTCAGAGACATGCTCATAGGCCAATGTGATGGTGACAATTCCTCAGTTAAGATTCCTTTCCCCCAGATGATGCTAACTTGTGTGAAGATGATAAAACACTATTTTGCTACCAGTAGGAAGGGAAAAATTAATATTGAAAATACTTAGTCAAATGTTTATTTCATTTTAATGATTTTGCCCTTATTATTTCTGATGAGACAAATATTATCTTTATATTAATAGAGTGTTATGTGCATGTGTGTGTGTGTGTGTGTGTGTGTGTGTGTGTGTGTGTGTGTGTGGTGCATGTGTGTTTATATGTAGAGGTTAGAGTTGGTGTTGGATATCTACCACTCTTCGCCTTAGAGGGTGACACAAGGTCTCTTGCTGAGCATGGAGCCCACTGGTTGACTAAGACTAGCTGCCAGTAGGCTCTAGGAATCCTCTAGTCTCTGCCTCTCCAGTGCTAGGATTTCAGATGTCACCACACTTCCCTTTTATGTGGTTCTGGGGATCTAAACTCAGGTCCTTGTGCTTGTGTGACAGTCACTTTACTGTCTTAACTCTGTTCCAAGCCCCATATAAAAATTTCTGGTGCCATAGTGACCTCTGAAAAATATTTTCTGGCTTTGAAAAATATCATATATCAATCATATGTAAATAGCCATTTCCCCCATTCTATTTTTAACCCTGAGTAAAATTATATGTTTGGCCAGTCTCACAAGGACAGTATTTGAGTTTTTTATTTTTCCTTTCTTTGATAAGTAGAGAGGTTCATAGGTTGCTGACTCATTTGTATTCAGAATAACAACTGAGATGTTCCAGGCCACTGTGACATCTCATTACCCAGTATCTGATCACAGACTCTGCCACCCCTGCCCCAACTCAGTCACTATGGTACATGAATCGCCTGTTCTAAGCAAGCCTCCTCTCCACCAAGGACAACTCTCTTCCTCCTCCTCTCCCTCCTCCTCCTCCTCCTCCTCCTCCTCCTATTCCTCCTCCTCCTTCTCCTGTTCTTCCTTCCTCCTCCTCCTTCTCTTCTTTCTTCTCTTCTCTTTCTCTTTCTCTTTCTCTCTCTCTCTCCCTCCCTCCCTCCCTCCCTCTCCCTCTCCCTCTCCCTCTCCCTCCCCCTCTCCCTCTCCCTCTCTCTCTCTCTCTCTCTCTCTCTCTCTCTCTCTCTCTCCTCTCCTCTCCTCTCTCCTCCTCACTTTCCTTTCTTGTCCCTTCTCTCCTCTCCTCCTCCTCTCTCTTTCTCTCTCTGTGACTCCCTCCCTCCTACCCTCTGTCTCCCCTAAAGTTTATGCCTTACTAGATTATCCCCATGAGAATTAAACACATTATTATCACTCCCATTTTAAATGAAATTAAAACATAAGTGAGTGCTTGGAACTTGCCCTGTAGACCAAACTGGCCTGAAACTCACAAAGATCCACCTGCCTCTGCCACCCAAGAATGCCACCACTGCTGCCTAGCTACTAAATAACCCACTTGCTGAGTAAGGACAGGTTCAATGGTACATCACTCTCTAGCATGCAAAGGACCTTGAGTTCAACTCCCAGCAAAACACACACACACACACACACACACACACACACACACACACACACACACATACCAACACTTAATACAAATAATTATTTATAATAATTTGCCATTCACTCTTATCTCTTGAACCTCATCCAATGGTTCTGCTCATCTTTCCCTGGTTCCTGGACACTGAAACCTTGTCAGAAGCATTCATTGAACATGGGCTACAATGTTATGTCCAATGTCTGCATGACCAGTGCTCTCAACCCACTTCATGATCTCACATCAATGTCACTGTCCAACTAAGAGGTAGCCCCAAAGTTTCTTTTCTTTTCTTTTTTTCTTTTTCTTTTTCTTTTTTTAATTACAGAACAGCATACACTCAGCCAGACATGGCAGCAGACACTTTGAATCCCACCACTCAAGAGGCAGAGGCAGGTGAGTTCAAGGCCACTCTAGTCTACAGAGTGAGTACTGGGACAGCCAGAGCTACATAGTGAAACCCTGATTCAAAAATAACAAAAAAAAAATTAAATGAAATATGAATAAATAAAATATGCACACATTCCCATAGATATGCACATACACAGATCATGAGAAAATTCTTCCAAGACTCAACAACTAGAAACAAAAAGGAAAATAGTCTATTAAAGTGAGATCCTGATAAATTGTAAGTTGAATGAGTGTTATGATTAAGTGTGTCACCCACTGTGCTGATTAGAAAGTATGCATGTGCCTTTATGGGCTTAGCAGCAGATGACTGTTGTAAACCACTTCTAGATTCAAGTTATCTTTCCTCATTCAAGAAACCACCCCTGAAAATTCATTTGAATTTACTGTTCCTCTTTTCTCCAATTAATACATTTCTTCCCATAATACTGCCAGTCTTCTAAGAGGCAAAGCCATCTATCGTCTAGACTCATCTAGAACCTCCTTTGTGAGCTCCTTTTCAAAGGAGCTTAACAGAGACCACTGTCAATTAAGGAGTTTTCATCATCAAATAAAACACACCATCATTTATATTAAAAAGTATTATGGGTAATATACAGGCTGTAATTAGAATTTATAAGTTTCTGGTTTTCTAAAACAGAGATCCACCTACCTCTGCCTCCTGAGGGCCGGGACTAAAGGTGTATGCTACTCCACCAGGCTCAATAAAACTCTTATAAGACTTGATGTCAAGGAAATACTTTGAAAGCAAGAAAAAGCAAAGTGAAAGTACAACAGTCTTTCCAGCTGGGTGTATGGTGCTTGTTTGTAACTCCAGCACTTGGAAGGCTAAGGATGGAGACCATAGATATGAGAGCAGAGGACACTACAAAGTGAGTAGCAAGCCACATATGGTACAGACTGAAACCCTGTCTCAAAAACCAAAGGCGGAGGTATGATTCAGTGATAGAGGACTTACTGTCTAGGTTAGATCCCCAGCACCACAATAAAATAAGATAATAAAGTAAAATCAAACCTATTCTTTTTATTCAACGAACTAGGTCAAAGCTGTATTGGTTATATTGCAATCATATATAAATAGAAGACACTAAATCAGAAATATAGAGACCCTGAACACAAATTCAGATCCAGCATTCAGGAGTCAAGAAGTTATATTTGATCACCTGTGTATGTCTTCTAATTGCAGATCAAAGTCTAGAAGTTTCTTTTGATATTTCTCTGTAAAGTTCCAGAATTCATTAAGGATTGATGATTTCAGATCAGGGTATGGGCACTCCAAAGTCTCTAACTCCGTGGGCTGTTCGCTGAGCAGGTCAGCCTTTTCATCTGTAGAATAATCTAGTAACTGAAAGGAATTATTATTATATTTAACAAAAATGAAAAGTGGGTTGAAAGAGTCAATCACGTGTCACATTACACTTACCTTCACACTCCAGTCTGAAAGGTCTTTTTCTATTTTCTCTTGCTCCTGATCAAGTCTTTCAAAGTCAGCGTTGGATTGTTTCCTGACACAGTCAACCTAGAAGATGCAGCATGTGGACAGGAAGTGTGTAAATTACTGCAATTCACTCAAGGTTATTTCTATTGAAAGACACAGTGGGGGGTGAAAAATTAGAGGAGGGAAAATCCTTTTGAAGACCTGTGAAGAAAAGAGCTGCCAGCCAGCCAAGGCTCACCAAACAAGCAAGCCTAAGTGAGGATTCCAGACCTATCACCAATAGGGCTCACCACCTAATAATCACAGCCGCCCTGTGTTGTGATGGTAATTGTTGATGGTAAGACTTCAATCACACCCTTGTTGCAAGTCTATAGCACTAGCTGTGGCTTCTAGTCTAGGCATAGCTAAGGCTTTTGATTTTCTATGAAAGCAGTGTAATATAGAGGAGCTGACAAGTAGAGAGATGAAAGTTCAGACTCTAGCACAATGTACTAGTAAACAAAGGCAAGCAGAGGAGGAAAGAGGTGTGAGCACAGGGTGGTTGTTAGGAACAACAGAGACTTACCTGGTCAACAAAGAACTAAAGGGCAGAAGGTGCCACAGCCCGACAGAGAAAACCACTCGCCTAAGGGCTCTGAGACAGGAGTAGGTTTGATATGTGAAGGACACAGCACAAAGGCCAGCCTCTGTGGGACCAAGCTCATGTCGAGTCAAATGGGACAGTGTCATGCAAGAGATGTCATTGAAGAAGGAAGAAGATTCAGTGGACAGGGTTGCAGGTGGGTTTGAGGACTAAGAAGAGCCCATGGGGAATTACAGTAGTCAGACAGTTTGATGTCTCTGAACAGACAGGGTCTCCAAGTGTGCTGGGAGGAGGGGCAAGGATGAAGGTTGGAAGATGAGTTAAAATGTAGGCCCTGGACACATCCAAACCCATGTTTAAGATGTTGAAGAGACCTCTACTTGAACACACATGGCAGGTGTTTGCTTCAACTCTTCTATCTGGGACAAAAAAAAAAAAAACCTGAATATTACATTTTGTTTTTAAGACATACTGACCTTTTCCAGAACCATTGCTGAATTAGACCCTTTATGGCAGGGTGCATGCTTGGAAGTGCGGTGCTGTCTCTTCAGGTCTGTTCTTAGCTGGTGAATTGGGTCGATCACAGCTTTAATATATGTGCACCATTGTTTTGACAGCTCTTCCTCTGTGTGAAGTGACATTGAATCAAGGAGACACAAAGTAAAGGACAGTTGATAGTTTATATACTTTCCATGTTTGTTTGGGAAAAAATCAGACAGGTGTTACTATGAAAAGAGCATAAAGCAAGTGGCCAACTTTCATAATTCCAAACAAAATTCCCCTTTATATTTGGGTTCGGAGAAAAAAAAGACTCACCAAAATTCATAAGCTCACAAAAACATTCATTTCCAATGCTCTCCTCATTGAGAAAAGATTTTATTTCAGACTCCAATTTACATCTGAAACAGACATGATCTCAATCAATTTCTTTATAGTCATAATCATGCATATAGTCTTAAATGTGAGTGGGGCAGGAATAGTCCATCAAATTTGGTTTTGTTCATCTGCTCATTTATTTAAGCCATGTTCCTAACATGGGCAGAAACAACAGGAAGAGCATGGACAAGTGGCCTCTGCAGGTCTTAGCAGCATACCACACTAATCGACCCAGGGCACCGGGAAGCCACCCCACCTGGTCAGGACTCAGCTCAGAAAGACTCAAGGCAACAGGTTAGAGATGAGGGGTGAGTAGCAGCAGCAGCAGCTAAAGAGGAAAAGAGAGGCCAGCCTGGACCTGCAAGAAGGCCACTTAAAGGTCAGAGATGATGGCAAATGGGAACAGAACGCATATTTTGGTTTTACCCAGTTAACGACCAATAAAATCTTTATAATCTTTTACTACATTTTTAAAGATACAATTATTTCTGGAGTAAAACCATTCTCACCTCTAGGTGGGCATTCAACACAGTTTTTGTACCTCTTGTTTAAGTAGCTAAATCAAAGATTTGTTGTCGATGTATACTTTAATATTAAAATGGCATGACAAAATAGTGGCAATTATAATACTTTAATGATTATTATTTTCATTTTCACAAACAGGTTTCTTTTCTTTAACTACCTATATTTTATATAATTGGAATAACAGCATATTTAACAGCTCATGCTATAATTTTATGAGGTTATTTTATCACTGGTATTTTACACTATTTTCAAATGGTTTTCATAATTCACGTTGTAATACTGGATAGTGTGCACATGCATATGCGCCATCACCTCTCAAGCTAACTCATATATGAATAAAGGTGAGAGGCTACTATAAACGATACTTCCCTATTTCCTTGAAGGTAGTTTTTTTCCAGGAATGGTGGAGGGTGTGCCTATGTGTTTGAATGTGAGCACATATGTTTAGGTGTTTGGGTGTGTGTACAAAGAGGCCAGCCTGAAGTATCTTTCCTTAGTCATTGTCTACCATTTGGAGACAGTGTCTGTCACTGGCTTGGGGGTCACTCAGTGGCTAGACATGCTGGACAGTGAGCTTGGGATTCATCCACCCTCATCTCTGCAGCATTGGGCTCACAAGAACATGCTATTCTCCAAGATTTCCTTTAAACCTTGTTTCTGGAGATAAAATTAAGCCTCGTGTGCATGTTTAGCCAAGCACTCATCCAACTGAGCCTTTCTCCAGCCTTTGTTTCTACGAGCATATCTGCAACTGTTACATGCAGGGTGGGTGCTTTTTCTTGTTACGGCAGGTCTCCCCGCGGCCTCCCGGTCCTGCCGCCATGTGGGCCCATAGCCGCGCCAGCCCCAAATAACACTCAGAGACTCTGTATTTGATACAATCCTGTTGGCCAGTTACCATTATTGTTAATGGGCTAGCTCTGCCTTAATTATTAACCCATTTCTACTTATCTAAGTATTTCCACGTGGTCGTCTTATCGGGGAGCCGTGGCTGGCGTCCTGCTCCTTCCCGGGGCTACATCTTGACTCCTCCCTACTACTTCCTCTTTCCTCCTTCTAGTCTCCTAGCCCCGCCTATCTAGTTTTCTATTGGCCACAGAGCTTTATTAACCAGTATGAGAAACATAATAACATCTCCCATCATCTCCTCTTTTCTGTCTAAAATAAAAAGAAGGGTTTAACCTTAACATAGCAAAATATACCATTCAACAGTTATCAAATAAGAATCACAGTTAACAATATTTAGTCCATTAACATTTTGTAAGACTTAAAGAAAATATCATCTATCCTATCTTTGTGAGTCTAAAGTCCTATATGTAACTTATCTTTAATCATAACTAAGGAAAACTATAATCATAACTACCTGTCTTCAAATCCATCAAAGACCACAGAAGGATAATATATAAACTCTAGAAATGACAGAGACAACTCATTGCCTGGTCAGTCACCCGAAGTTCTTCTGTAATGTTCCATCTTCAGCCCATAGGCCATAGTGTGTGTCCAGACTCCTCAACAAGGCAGGAAACTTTTCTCTGTGTCCTGTAGACTGTCTGGCTGTCTGGCAGCCTCTTCCATGAAGCAGGAATCCTGTAGCAATGTCCATCTTGAATCAGCAGTCACCTTTTTGTGGGTCCTGCATGTCCAGTTTCTACAACATAAAATCAAACAGTCTAGACAAGAGAAGTACCTTGCTCAAATGGCTAGTCTTGCCATATTAGAAGCAAACTCCATAATGTGTTTCTTCGATGTCCATCTTCCTTTTTGATGCAGGTGGTGTTACCAGGAGCAGTTGTGCCTCATTGTCAAGAAAAACCCTAAACCATTTTAAATGCCATATTCTGTAAGTCTTTGAAAGGTTTGAAGAATGCTTATTCATCTCAAATACATCTCTATATATCTAGAAATCCTAACTAACTTAACTCTAAGTTTTGACTATCATAGGTAATTTTCTAATCTGTACTAAATTATACATTACATTTTCCAATGAGCTATATAAACACAATAGCTAAACAAGAGGAGAAATATACATATCACAAAATTGACCTTAAATTGTATCAATAAAAGAAAATCCATTCCAAAGCAAAGTATTCATATCTCTACCATAATTCTCTTTTTACCTTTAAAAAGATTGTTTGTGGTTATAGCCATTTATAACCAAGTCCATTTAAATGAAAACAAACATTTATAAACAATATTTGGGAATTTGGGCGTTGTTCTTTCCAAACTACTTCCTGCTGGTAGAGGGCGCTGTCATGGGGATCCAAAGAAGATGCAGAAATCTTGGCAGTAGTCTGCAAGGCTTTGTCTCAACTGCTTTGAATGTTGGATCACCTGGGGAGCTGTTTCAGGGGGTCTGGCTTGATCAAACCATATAAGTCTGGAAAGAATCCATAGCTTTTCATTTCCTGTGGATACAAAAATAGAAATCCTTTTCCCCAGTAACTTGTCCTTAGGCTTAAATTTTGGAGTCAAAGCATTTTTAAAATATATAAATTGAATTAATCCAGTAGCATTTCTTTTGTCAGTTGTTATTTTCTCAGCAATCAAATAATTTAAAGACAACAGAAGCATGTATAATATCCAAAATTTCTCTGTGTTTTCCATCTTTATGTGGCTTTTTTATTATTCTATTTATTCTACTTCTATTTTTACATATTTTGAGACAGGGTTTCTCTGTGTAACTTTTATCTGTCCTGGAATTCATTGCATACCAGGTTTGCTTTGAAATCACAGAGATTTGTTTGCCTCTGTTTCCCGAGTGCTGGGATCAATGGCGTGTGCCATTATACCCATACATTCTATTTCCTTTTTTCTTTTTTAAACCATTGTATCCCCTTTCTTTTTCTCTCCCAAGCCAGCGTATTTTTTAAAACACAGTGTAAACCTTCATTGCAGCTCTTGTACAAACCAATGAATTGTTAGCAGAGCTCTTTAAAAGCAAGCTGGCTTTTTTGCCGCTTATGCTAATTTTGGAAACCTCCCTTAAAGGAGCTGTGCAAATCTCTGTCTACAACAAAACAAATCCAACCGAGACAATGCTGCTACTAAGAAGTCTTGCTAGTCTCTGTTCCCTTGTTTGTAAAATCTATTTTTTAAACTTTTGTTAAGTTTTAAGCGAAAGTTCTCAGTCCCGCTTCTGACACCATTATGTTACGGCAGGTTTCCCCGCCGGCTGCCGGTGGTTCTGCCGCCATGGTCCCACAACCACGTGTGCCCCAAATAACACTCAGAGACTCTGTATTTGATACAATCCTGTTGGCCAGTTACCATTATTGTTAATGGGCTAGCTCTGCCTTAATCATTAACCCATTTCTACTTATCTAAGTATTTCCACGTGGTCGTCTTATCGGGGAGCCGCGCGGCAGGCTTTCTGCTTCTTCCCTGGGCTACATGTCGACTCCCACCACTTCCTCTCTCCTCCTCCTGGTCTCCTAGCCCCGCCTATCTAGGTTTCTATTGGCCACAGAGCTTTATTAACCAGTATGAGAAACATATATACAGAATAACATCTCCCATCATTTTCTTTTTATTCTTCTCCCTCCCTCTCTCTTTCTCTCTCTCTCTCTCTCTCCCTTCATCCATCCATCCATCCATCCATCTATCTATCTATCTATCTTTTTGTTTGTTTGTTGTTGTTTTGAGACAGAGTTTATGTGTGTAGCCCTGGCTGTCCTGCAACTCACTCTGCAGAGCAGGCTGGCTTGGAACTCACAGAGATCTGCCTGCCTCTGCCTCCTGAGTGCTGGAATTAATGGTGTGCACCATCACCACCACCTGCTTCACCAGGCTAACCCATCTACAAACGGTTGCATTGCAGACAGTAAATACAAATGATTGCACCAAAACTCACTTTGTGTCACAGAAGGAAACAGCAGCACATGCTCCTGGGAACATGTAGCAGAGTCCACAGGAAATGAGATTTGAGTAAGGCTGCTAAATTTCAAATAAAAATTTACAACTTTAAATATTAAACAAATTAAACAAATCTATCTAGTTCTCTAAGCACAGATTTCAAGATCCTAACCTGTGCCTCTGAGTGTGTGTGTGTGTGTGTGTGTGTGTGTGTGTGTGTACATGTGCACAGTAGAGGCCAAAGGTCAGAGACTGATGTTAGGTGTCTTTTTCAATCAGACTCCACCCTACTGTCTTTAATTTTTAAAGATTTATTTATTTTATGTGCTTGTGTGTTCTGCTTACATGTATGTATGTGCACCCTGCTTACACATACATAAGTGTACTACATACATGTCTGGTGCCATTGAAGATAAGAAGAGGCTTTCAGATTCCCCTGAGCCTGGAGTTACAGACAGTCACCTGGCTCCCTGTGGGTGCCGGGGCCCCGACAAGAGCAACAAGCGCTCAGCCGAGCCATCTCTCCAGCCCTCCCCCTTATTTTCTGAGATAGGGTTTCTCACTCAACTTGGAGCTCACCAACTAGCCAGACTTGCTGGCCAGCCATCTCCAAGATCCTCCTTCCTCATCTCATCAGAACACTTGTGGGCCATTGTGCCAGGCTTTTTATCATATGGGTTCTAGAGATACAGCTCGGGTCCCTGTAGCTCCCTCCCAAGCTCTTTACCAACTGAACTATCTTCCAGCCTGCCTCCCTGGATTTTATTAACAAGGCTGGAGGAGTAGATCTACTTTGATTCGAATCCAAGCTCTTTACCAACTGAACTATCTTACAGCCTGTCTATTTGGATTTTATTAACAAGGCTGGAGGAGTAGATCTACTTTGATTTGAATCGACCCTTTTGGGAAAAAGGAATGCCTGTCAGCTCCCAGATGACAGAACACCGGAAACAAATACCAATTTCAGTCCCGGCTTCCCATATGCTAGCTTGTTTAACTTTTGCAGACACTTTAGCCCTCTAAATCCAGCCAGAAGTCCGAGCAGCAGCAGGGGAACAATGAGACCTACTTGGTGAGGTTAAACACCGTAGTTATTAACTTTGTTGGTAGCTCATTATCAAGGAGAGGTTAAACACCATTGTACCCTTGTCTTCTGCAGATTGGAGACCCTTAAATGAGGTCTTTGGGTAACCATAAGAATCTTTTTCTTATTAAGGGAGTACATATTTTGTGTGTGCCTACTTTAAAATTGTTTTGAGACGCAGTCTCATTTTATAGCCCAGGTTAGCCTGTAACTTGCTATTTGGCCCAGACTGCTCTTGACATTGTGGCAATTCTCCTGCCTCTGCATCTTGACTGCTGAGATTACAGGTGCCATCCGGCATGCCAGGCAGATTTTCCGAGGTAGACAAATACAGCACTTAAACTACTTATTTGTTCTAGGTCCCTACATCCTCCATACATCTAGACACTTCCCTATCATTTGAGAAGTTTCTCAGGGCTATTAGTTTTTAATTTCACTGAATATGTATTTAAATTACCTTACATTCTAGAAGAACATGAAAATGATCTTAGGATTCTTATTTGTGTTCAGTGTATAGTCCTTATAAGTTTGCAAATAGTGGGGTCTTCCTCACTGGAGAGTTCCACGTCCCCAACATCTCTGTCTTTCCATCTCAGTCAACAGAATGAGTTTCCATAATGTTATGCATATGATTCATCTACTTGGCTCAAGACCAACTCAGTCTACTCACTAGGGAGGATGTACAGCGACCAAAATGTATCAAATGAAAGAAAAAAAGGGAACCCTTCCCAGTGCCCTCCTTTGTTTGTTTTTGCATCAATGACCACTCTGATTAAAGCTAACAAGTGGCTTTCCTTTTTATTGTATTTCAAGTTATGCAAATTTTCAAAATGTTTTTCAGTGGCCTTGCATGTGTTTTCTCTATTAGAGGTGACATTTGAAGAGTTTTGGTGTATCTGATTTGGTTTTTCTAGTTGAACTCTATTGTGCAGTTTGTAGCATTTTGTTTCTCTGCTTTAAGTTGTATCATAATCTAAACCCCTGATCAAGCATGAGCCTTGCACCTCTCATATAGGGATCACTATACAGAGTACAAAACTCTTACTGACATGAAATCACACAAGTCCAAAGCAAAGGCAATGAAATTCAGAAACTTAACCTAGACTAAGATCACAACAACGTTCTATCTTCCTAAGAATAAATACATGTAATAACATTTTTTAAAGCCTAATGTATAAATATTACATTGTCCAGAGCATATGGGCTAGCCTTAAACAGTGAGAAAGACATCTGCTTTCTCTTTTGGTCTTTACTTTTGAAAAGAAAGTTATTTTTGCAAAGTTTACAATTAAGCTCAAATATCAAATTATTATTTTGTCTTAATTCATCTTTGATTTCTACAAATAGCAACAGGACCCAGGTCAAAACCAAATGAGTACTGCCTGGTACAATATCAAGCCAACACGGAGAGCTCCTTTGTATTGAGAACATCTATAAATCCTCTTCTGGGTACCCACTGTGAAAGGATGATGCTTGCCCTCAAGGAGCCTGTGTTTTATAGGGAAGAAGAGTGTAAGTTAAACAGGAGTATGTGATATGTACATACACACGGCCAAGCCAGGGATGGGGAGTGCAAACACATAGCAACACACTTCCTGCCTTCCAGAGTAAGCTGAGAAAATGTGACTCCAATTCAAACGACTATGAATTTTCATTGTGTGGTTTAACTAGCATGGGCCATTATTGATGAAAGTCAATCACGAGAACGCACAGGAGTTCTCACACATTACCACTGGCCCGGGTGGGGGGGATAGAAAGGGGGGTAGGATCCCCAGTCTCACCTGACTCCCTTCAGCCGCTCCTGTTCCTGCCACCACACTTGCTTGTGTTGTTTGATCAACATTTGTTCTTTAGCTGCCTTTGAAGTCTCCATGGCTTTTCTGATCTACATTTACAGGACGAACAAAAGAATAACAATGCTGAAGCTTTTAAAAACAATTTTCTCCTAGATCCGGGGAGGAGTTGGGGTGGGGGTAGGGGGAGTACAGCAGTGAATAAGCTCAAAATACATGCATGAACTTCTCAGAGATTTACTAAAAAAAAAATACCGTATTTTAGAAAAAGAAAGGTTTCCTGTTTTTACAGTCATCACCGGCACATCTTCTAACACACAATCCACCTGAAATAAGTACTGAATTAAGTATCAGGGGGAAGAGACCTGTGCACCAGTGGTGCATGCCAATAATGCCAGCCTCAGGCCATGGAGGCAGGAGAAGCATGAATTCAAGCCTAGCTTTAGCTAAACAGAGAGTTTGAGACTGACTCAAAAAGCACAATATCAATGAAAAGAAAGACATGATGGCTTCCAATACTGGCCAATTTGAGAACCCTGTTTGAGGTATGTAAAAAAAGGTGAAGTTGTTGTAGGTGGGGTTTTTTTTTTGTTTTATTTGTTTGCTTTTTTTTTTCTTGTTTTTAAAATATTTATTTATTGTTACTGTATGTGTTGTATGTGTATGGGTATTTTGCCTGCATTTGTGTCTATGCACCACATGCCCACAGAGGCCCGAAGAGGGTGTCAGATCCCCTAGAACTGGAGTTAGTGACAGTTGTTCGACACCATGTGGGTCCTGGAAGCCAAACCTTGGTCCGCTGGAACAGCAGCGAGTGGTCATAGACACTGAGCCCTCTTTCCAGCAGTGTCATTCTGTTTCTATTAAATAAGTAATACCCCCCCACCTCATTCCCAAGGAGCCTTCAAGAGTCCCCATACATTTGTCCCCATTTTGGACACATTTCCTGCAAGGTATTTAGGTAATATTATTCCCGTTTTATACATGAGGATGCCCAAAGGCCAGAGGATTTGGTTCAAAGATTTAGTCAAAGCCATAAAGTGTGTAAATATCGCACCTGTAGATCCTTGGTGTTGGGTTGGATTTAATCTGAACCCTCATCATAAGATGAGAAAGGTTCATTAAAACTGTTGTTAGGGGACCTGACTGTAAATGGAGGGTTTTCTCCCACCCACCAGCTCCCGAATAAACACTCAGGGGGTTAATATGAATTATAATTGTTTGGCCGATGCCTCAGGCTTCTTACTGGCTAGCTCTGCATATAAACTACCCCATTTCTAATATTCTATATTTTACCACAATGGCTCATGGCTTGTTACCTCACATCTTGCTTCCCTGGAGGCTACATGGCATCTGTGACTCCACCTCCTCTTACTCCATATCTCTGTCTGGATTTTCCAACTGGCTCTATTTTGCCTGGCTGTAGAGAGCCGCGTAGTGCCACGCCTTAAAGTGGTGCCGGCTTCCGCCTTACACCTTCCCATTGGTGAAGGCTCTCTGGCGTAAACAAGCCCTTAATTGGTTAAGTCTGTTCAGCCTGTCTGCTTCCGCATTAGAGTAGCCTATCTGCAGGGTCCACGTGGCTCACTGGGTTAGCTCAAGGGTATTTAAGCCTGTGCAGGGGTCTCCTGGCTCTCTCTTACTCTCTCTCTTTCTGCTCTCTCTCTCTCCCTCTCTCCCTCCCTCCTCCCTCCCTCCCTCCCTCCCTCCCTCCCTCCCTCCCTCCCTCCCTCCCTCCCTCTCTCTCTCTCTCTCTCTCTCTCTCTCTCTCTCTCTCTCTCTCTCTCTCGCGGGCCAGAAGAAACATGCTTCTAGGATCCTGATTAAAACTGCATGAAGAAGATCTACCCGGAGTCGCGTCTTCCTTGCTGGCGAGGGCAGGCGGGCGCGTACACCTGGCCATTGGCCAAATCAGTTTTATTCATCGACCAATAAAAGCAACACATATTTGTAGCATACAGAAGGACATCCCACATCACCTGGCTTCAGTCCCAGCTTCAGTACTCAAGAACAGGACCTGGAATATGCAACTACAATCATTCAGCTTCACAGCTTTAAAAATAAACCTTCCAGAGTAGTTAGGCAAATCGTTATTATAAGGTACTTAGGAAAGAAATGCTGAAAAATTATAGAAGAGGAAAACTTAATTGTTCAACTAAATGTAGTGTTCTCTGAGTTCCATGGCCTTTTAACATGCCCCACCCAAGTGCTTAGGGACTTTGAAGCCAACTTTTGTCCGGCCTGGGTCTGTTGCCATCTCCCTGATCTGTGCTCATGCATAACACAGCCTCTTTCTCAGATGCCCCTTTCAGCTGACTTCTAGATGGGTTAAGACAAAGAAAGATGCCAGCTATGGAAGTTTAGAGGGAGGGAGACAAGACAAAGCCAACATATCATCACCCTCCTCCTAAAGCATTACCCACCCCTCCCTATTCAGAAGATGTAGCACAAGTTCTAACAGGTCCTAATAATAAAAGCCCATGGTTAGATATGGGAGGGAGGGGTAATGCTGAGCAAAACTATGGCCACCTTACCTATTCAACTTCCCTGCGGAAAAGAGACTAAGCTCCTCCCTCCTCCTGCCTTATCACTTTCTCTTTCCATCCAGTCATATCACTTCCTGTCTGTCTGTACAGACATCCAAACCTCTGTGGTTAGTTAGCGACTAGCTTCACTCCTCTGATCTTCAGGCAAGCTTTATTTATTAGAGTATAAAAACAAGATATCACTACAAGAAGGTTCTGGGGTTCTCCAGTGCACCCAATTGTCCCTGGACATGGCTCCAAACAGCTCTGAGGTTTCTCCCATGGGATATGGTACCACCCTACTGCTTTGTTTCATCCCTCCAATCTGAGGGTGGCAGTGACTTAAGCGGATGTTCACCTCTATGCTGCCCCACAGTCCCCTGCTTCTTAGTTCTATGGTTCTGCCATCTGCACGACCACCTTCCAACACTGGCTGCTGCTGGACTCCAACCCAGCAAGCAGTGTCTGATTCTTATTTAGACTCTGCTTGTAGTCATTCGTACTCTGAACTTTGTATCTCATGTTAACACTTTTAGAAATGTATGACCATACAAATCAAAGCTAGAGTGATGGTTCAGTGGTTAAGAGCAGCTGCCCTTACAGAGGACTCAGGTTTGATTCCCAGCACCCACATGGTGCCTCACAACCTCCTGTAACTCAAGCTCTAGGAGATTTGACAACCTCTTCTGGCCTCATATGCACACATACACACAGAGACACACATATACACAGTTACAAAATAAAACAAGCCTTAACACAGAAAGTACAGATCAAAAATATGCATATTTATCTGCTACTAAACTACTCTGGTACTTTAATAGTAGTAAAATATCAATAATGAAGATATTAAAAACTTGAGAAGACAAGTTCCAAAAAGGGATCTCATAATGCATGCTATTTCCAGCTGCTGTTCACTGATTACTTTAACCTTGAGTTTTATCTTTTTGCTGTTCTGGCTTCTGATTGAAAATTAGGGACCTGAGCAAACAAATTAATCCAAAGAATGACTTAAAAAAAGACGAAGTCAAACCTTTTCCACAGAAGTTCTGAAGAATATTAAAATTATGAAGCTTAAGGAAAAATTCAATGGGAGACACTGGTAAAAACACACAGTTTCTACTTATTGAAAAATAAAAGAATGAGGTGTCTCTATATTCTGACACGTTAGCACTTGAAGAATGTCTAAAACTTCAAATTTTTAGCATCCACAGTCCCTAAAGTTTCTTGCAACAGGCACAACTTTAAAATTAGATTCCTTTGACATATTTGGTCCATGTTGTACAAAAAATTAAAACACATTGGTGGAAGATGTGAAAACATTTTTTATAGCTTAAAGAAAAAAAAATCAATGTTGTTGCCTTTGGGCCCAAGGAAAGACCAATTAAATAGACTATAAAAGTCAAAATTCAAGCTACTCTTTTTCACAAGACACTTCCAATACTTTGTACAACATCTTAATTTTTATTTTTTGTTTTGTTCTTTTGGAAATTCAGCCACTGACTCTACTTTTATCCTCAGGCCACAAATGAAGAAAAACAAAGCCTTTAAAAGAACTCACAGATTTAAAGTTGTATCTTCATCAGCTGATATTGTTAGGTGACTCTAATTCATTTTACTGGGCAATAAGCCATGTAAAACTATTTTTGAGGTGAGGTGCAGAATGCTGATGATTTAAAATAGTTTCAAGAAAAAAAATGTCAAAAATAATGAATTCATTAAAAGATCAGAAAACAAAAGTCTACTGCATCTGGTTTGTTCTGATTATCTAAGACATGAAACCCCAACTAAGCCTTTGGAAAGACTACCTATAGGGCAGAGAGTCCAGGTTCAGAAGTAAACATCTGCAGGCAGTGTGCTGCTGTAGCTACAGGCACGTGATCAGACATTTGACAAAACTCACGGGGGTGCGATGGGAGCTCTAGCAATAAAGAACTGTCAACGTAGCACAAAGGACAAAACTACCCTAAGATGCAGCCCCTCATCTGTCAGACTGGCCATAACTCCGATATCTAACAAAGCAGTCTACAAGTCTCTAGTGAAGCATGCTCCCTCTTACATTCTAATGGGAATAGAGAATGATACAAGCCCCACTGAAGGGAATATGGCTACACATAAAATGTTTGCCTTGGTTAACTATGACAAACAGCATTATTTATAGAAATAGATTCGAAAACCATCTTAATAAAAGTGTACCAGCCTGGTCCACAGAGCGAGCTCTGGGACAGGCTCCAAAGCTACAGAGTAACCCTGTCCCCCAAAAAAAAAAAAAAAAAATCAAAAAAAAAAAGTGTACAAAATTATTCACTGCAGCACCATTTACAATAGAAAACGACTGGAGAACAACAACAACAACAAAAAAAAACCCTTCAGGAATTGTTCTTTCCAATGCAAATCTAACCTGCATCTGACCATTTCTCTAGATGTGACTGTCAATGTACAGGAAATGCAAAGAGAAAATCATGTTTAATGACCCAATATTGATGAAGTTGGCATAATTCAAACTGTGAGGAACTATACAACCAGTAATGTGGCTTCTTCAAGAAATAACAAATCATACAACTACAAGAGGATGGGAGGAACAAGCTGAAGCAAAATTATAAAAATTAATTGAAATATCTGCATGGTATGCAGGCCTATTTGAGTAAATTTTGAAATAACTTAATGAGGCAATCAAGGAAATTTAATAATACTAACTAGAGAAAACAAATTATTGAGAAGTTAATGTTTTCATGCATGGTGGTGGTATGACAGGGCTTTTAGGTTCTAATGTTTAGAGTAACATACTAAATGCTTATACATGAAATATTATGACATAAATCAATTGCTTCAGGATAGTTTAGCATGGGAGAGGGTGTGGTAGCATCATAAATAAAGCCAAGGACACAGCTGATCATGTGTGAGGCTAGAAGAAGTCCCATAGTGACTCAGCATACCATTCAAACTAATTGAATTCATAGGTGTAATTTCTATAAGGTTAGAAAGATGGAAAGGTATCTGAATGAAGCAAGAAGATATATCCATCTGAAGCAAAGAAAGTCAAATCAAAATAACTGGGAAGATTGTTTTAAACTTAATGGATCACAAACGAAAATACAGTGTACCACAAACTGGCCTCGGTTTCCAGGCAACTTCAGATTAGAGACTGGTCCTCGGGAAGCTTGACGCTTACCTCAGAGTCTCACCTGGCATTATAAACTCATCATGCTTAATGACGCAGGGGTTACAAACAGCAGCATCACACCCTATGTCAGTAACGACATCCTGGCAAGCAGCTGAGCAGTCCAGATCTGGTTTGAGGTACCATTTTTACTTCTGGGTCTACATGTCAACATCCTATCACTCTGTGTCTATTTAATATTGCCAGAGCAAAGTGTTGTGACCATTAACAGTGGCTGTTAAAACTGTTATTCTCATCTACAAAAACTGAACACATATAGTACTGAAATGAACAGGAAAATAGACATAATTAATACAACTATGCAGAGTGAATTGCTATCTATGTGACTTTAGATAGAATTACTCTTTGAGCCTGTACATGTTTTATAAAAATGTAAGTAATAATATAATCAAGATTAACAGAGAGAGCATTGGTAATTCTAGTTCGTACAGACTGTTTGGCATATAAACATCTATAATGCTAAAATGGATTTTAAGAGCTTTATTTAATTCCCAGCTATTTAATTCTAGTTAAGCCCTGAGTCTTTTAACGAAATACTATTTAGGAATTATTTTTGTCTTAGAAAGTAAATTAAAGCAAAATGTCAATGTAAATTCTCTAAGTTTAATGAGAAGAAAAAAGTTTCAGAATTCAGGTACAATTCCTAATACATCTTCCTTAATCCAGATATAATAAAAATGTAAATTGCATGAAGAAAAAAAATCAAAGTATTAGAAAGTTATGTAGCAGTTCTCAAAACACGTTCATTCTCACTAACCAAAAGTGCAAAACAACAGATAAGACACTGAAGCTACTGTAAAAGGACACTTCATTGTATTATGAGGGATGGAGATGGAAAAGTTGGGCGAGGGGTTGGAAGAAAGAGCAAAGAAAGAGATATCACGATAGAGGAAGCCATTATGGAATTAGGGAGAAACCTGGTGCTAGGGAAATTCCTAGGAATCTACAAAGATGACCCCAGCTAAGACTCCTAGCCACAGAGAAGAGAATGCCTGAACTGATGAGTGACCACCTTAACTCCCATCATACAATCACTTCTGGTGACTGATGGAAGCAGATGCAGTGATCCATAGCCAGGGCTGAGCTCCTGGAGTTCAGCTGCAGAGAAGGAGGAGAGATCATATGAGCAACACAGGTCAAAATCAAGATGGGGAAAACCACAGAGACAGCCGACCCAAGCTAACAGTAGCTCGTGGACTTTGGGCTGACACCTGGGGAACCTGCATGGGACTGAACTAGGCCCACTGAGTGTAGCTTGATCTATTTGGGGAGAGGGGAGCTGGCAGTGGGACCAGGACCTGTCCCAGATACATGAACTGGATTTTTTGGAGCCCAGTCCCTAAGGTGGGATACCTTGCTTAGCCTTGATACAGGGGGAGGGGCTTGGCCCTGCCTCAACTTGGTATCCCAGACTTTGATGACTCCCCAAGGAAGGCCTTACACCCTCTGAGGAGTAGATGGGGACACGAGGAAGGGTGGTAGGAAAAGCAGAGGGAGGGGGAACTGGAGTTGGAATGTACAAACAGTAATAAACAAAAGAGAATCCTCCTTTCTTTGCCTCCCACCTCACTGTAAAATGTCTGGGTTTACAAGTACAGGAGGTACATCTGGCTGTTAAGTAGCTTCTGAGGGCTGGGTCTCCTGCAGGTTCTCATGTGTGTGTGTGGCAAGCACTTTACACTGGGGTGCCTCCCCACCTCCGCTTAGTTCATGTTTAATTGACCTTGAGATCTGAAATCCAGTGATGTTTCCTGTAAAAAAAAAAAAAAAAAAAAAAAAAAAGATCTTTCCTCCTTACCCTCTCTGAGGAGTGGAGGGGGGAGGGAGGGGGGTAGGAGGGAAGAGGTGAAGGGGGTGGGAGAAGGGAAGGTAGGGAAAACTGAAATGTAAAATGAAAAATAAACTTTCCTAACCATTCCTTTAGGATCAAGTCTAGTTACTATACAACAAGAAACAAGTTTTATTGCAGTTTGTATTTAATATTATTTTATTTCCAGGTTTATTTAACAGACTTCCTCTTTATCCCAGCAAACAGAGCCTTCCACTGAGGGTAAGGGAGTAGGCTATGTTAGTCACACGTGTCTGCAAGCTAAATAGGAGACAAAGCCTAAACTTTGTGGTCTGTGGTAAATAACTAATATGGGAATAATATGAAGATAATGTGATAAAACGTTAAGAGGAATATATATGTATATATGTGTGTGTATATATATATATGTATATATAGGATTTAATAGTGAATGATAATAAAACACATAAAATATGTATGTGTGTGCATGTATGTATGTGTACATTTTAACTCTGTGAAGTCTCAGAACACAAACCACAGGCAGTTCTTCCAGGAAGATAGTCATGGGACTTTTCTGTGAAATTACATGGAATATCTTCTTATAATGACAATAATTTACAGTTGAACCTGAGCCAAGCAAACCATACCCCACTTTGTTAAGTACCTGCCTCAGTTTGTAGTGATACAGTTGGTGGATATATGTAATTTCTCTAAACTAAGGTATTACATGTGCTTTGCATTTGGAAGAATTGCCTTTTTAAATGATTAATATTATCAATAAAAGACACGAAAAGCCATCCAAATCCTAGAACTTTAAATATAAATGAAAACGTGTAAATTGGTACGTGTTGCTTCACCAGGATTTTCAATGAAACCAAACAACAACAATACAAAATACTATTTTTAATGAACTCTTTTCTTTGCACAAGAGAAACATAGCACATGAGTAAGCCTCAGAGATATACAGGTCTAAAATATGTGCCTTATCATTTGTACATGACCCCTTCAGATTTAAAGGGGTAAAGTTACCCTTTTCATGGCACTGGACACATACTCCAGGGAGAAATGAATAGAATTCTAGAACAGAACATACCCAAGAGCATATTGTTCTTCATTTACTTTGTGTGTAGGTGTGTGGACACATGTGCCACAGAATGCACATGAAGTCGCAGGACAACTTTAAGGAGTTTCACCATGTGGGTCCTGGGGATGGAATTCAGATTGTCAGGATTGGCAACATGCACCTTTCCCCAATTACTGGTCCCCAAGGGCATATGTATATGGAGAAAGAGCACTAGATTGGGAAATAAATCATGGCTAGTTAGAATATTTTAATTTCCTTACCAAGTTGAAAATTGTTGAAAGCCAAGGAAATAACCATCTCTCCAAAACTAAGTTGAATACAGACTTCATAAAAATGTTACTAAGAATTTGTAGTGCATCTAAATTACATCCCAGCACTGTCAGGACATACAATGGATGTTTGCTGCTGCTCGCTATCGTAAGTAGCTGGAGGTTCTAAAAACTACTAGTACAGTCACTTGTTTTCTATTTTCGATGTAACCACCATCCCTCCTAGAAATTCAATTTACCAAACTTAAAAAAAAATATATAAAAGCCTCTAACCTTCTCCTCTGTGGAAGCAGACGCTAACTTCCTGGCTCTGGTTAAGGCTTGTAATTGTTGGTAGTCTGCTGGCTTATACCTGAAGTTTCTCATCCCATTTTTCATATGGAAAGCCAGGTTATCTGGTTTTTGTAAAAACAGAAAAAATGACAGTGAAATAGTGTCACATCATTCAAACTCAAAATTTAGTTAAGGAAAAAATGTTGAGGTTAGAGCGTAGTTTTATTTTTAAAAGCAAGTAAAAGCATTACGACAGTCATGATGTACTTAATACTCTGCGTCAAGAACCTCTTAGAAGATGGCTACCGCAGTCCTTGTAGAGCATTGCTTCCAAAGGGACATAGAAGTCAATTCTATGGGAGCTAGATAGAACACTGCCCATGCTAGAAACTATGGTGCTACTCAATCTACTTGCATTTCAGACATTGTTTTAAAAATGTGTTCTGTATCAAGAGTAAATATTTAAGCACCACATCTCTATTAGTGGAACTACACAAGGAGACATTGGAGCATCAATGAATTTCTAACTCAAATAGGTAAATTTGAGAAAAGACTTTTTAAGTAATAGTAAACATGTAATAGCTCAAATAAGATTCCAACTACATAAAATATTTGTGTACTCTCCACCCAAAGACATATAATATCATAATTTAGTAAATTAACCTTTTTTTGATAAATTACAGGAAGAGGTTCACTAAGGCCAAGTCATAAATCACAATGACCCAAATAAGTGTAACAAAAGTGCATGTTTGCATCGATGTAAATAACTGATGTCTGCTGTAAGAGAATCCCAAATGTCTTCAGGAAAAACATATCAGAAGAAGGCAACGATGTCCAGGCCACAGCTGTGACTAAAACAGAACGGGCCAGGCATTTGGTGTAAGCAAAACCAGTTTTCCTTAGTAAAATTTTAGAAATCAGCATTCTAATTTTGTTTCATTTTAATCTGCACAATAAACTATAAATCAGAAAGTACAGAAAGAAGATGGTGGAAGAATACCTGAGCTGTCATTTCTCTGAATCATCACGAACGGCCAATCTCTTTTATTCATGCTTTCCGTATCTGTCAAGGAACAAGCAATGGTTTAAATTTCACAGACTGATTTTCAAATATTTTTCAGAGATGCGTTGACTTAATTATTTTCAAAAGCAAAAATTAGGAGTGGCTGTCATACGTCTATATTCCAGGGTATTTTTTCTATCTCGTCTGTGTGTGTGTGTGCGGGGTGCATGTGTATATACGTGTGCAAGTAGTGGCGAGAGGTCAACATCTGGTATCATTTCCCAAGAGCCAACCTTCATATTTTTTGTTTAAAACAAGTCTCCCATGGGAGCCTGGCACCCACTGATCAGCCTGTCTCTGCCTTCCCAGTGCTGAGATCAAACACACACCACAACAGCAAACTTATACAGAACTAATGACCTAACTGGGTCCCCATACTTGTAAGGCAAGCACTGTTGACTAGTCCCTCTTCCTAGGTCCTCTTCTGGGTCGTTCTTGTTCTTGGTCTCACCTACTCTACTCTTTTTTCTCTTAATCATGCAATTGCTCTGACAGATGAATACTTGATGATTAATTAGGGACTGGGGAGTATGTCTTGAATTTCTGGAAAGAAACACATCAGTTGAAGAGTGAACTCTTCACTTTTACTGCGATAGTGAGAAGAATATAGAAATGCACCAGCCAGGCCCTCTACCCTTTCCAGGAGTGACTACTGCTGTGGAAACTCTGTCTGCAGGCAGCCTCTGCTCTCACCTCCCTCAGTCTTGGACTCAGCTGCAGAGATCAGTCTCATCTAAAGGCACACTCTTCTTGAGACAGACAGTATCTGACCACTAACTAAGCAACACAGGCTATTCAGCAAGCTTGGCCCAGCACATGATGATCTCATGTGGAAATGTACTTTACAGCTTCCTGTTGCCTTAGTTTTCACTTGTTCAATCCTGGCTCACTCCCCCTCCCCTTCCTTTCGTGGGTGCAGGTCCTGATAAGCACCTTGCATGCCCAAATATGCCTCAGAACCTGCTTCCTGGGAACACATCTTCAGGAGCACTGAAGTGAGCAGACATCTCTCTAGGAAAACACACTTCCACAGCAGACAGGTTAATTAAATAGGGTTGAATTATTGCACCCTCATTTCACAAGTGTTTGTTCCACATACAGTAGGGAAAACTACTCATATCTACTGGCATTTACAGTGACCTAAATCTTAAAGGGAGGAGAAAATAGCAAAGGTCCATGACTTTTTGAAAACCCTAACAACATATCATGTATAAATTGCCCACCGGCCTTGTGAATAAGGTTATACACTCTAGTGTGTAATTTCTCATGGGTCTTTAACCACAAACATTGTGTTTTAAGGCTTTAATAACATGAGCACTCCTCGCTAAGGCTGCTCTCTGCTCATACTCACATCTTGACCAATAAGCTTCTTCTGAAATGTACATCCTATCTGCTCAGCTCCACTACATTGTATTTCCACTTACATCTTGTAATGGTCACTCTTCACTGGCAACTTGGTTGAATCTAGAATGACCTGGGAGACACACCTCTGGGCATATCTGTGAGAGAGCTTCCACAGACTTTAACTGAGGAGGGAAGATATGGGTGGCGCCCTTCCATGAGCCAAACTCCCACACTGACTACAAAGGAAAGAGCAGAGTGTGAGCACCAGCACTCATTTCTGTCTGCTCTCTGATTGTAGTCACAAGATGACCAGATACCTGCCTCATCTCCCGCTACCATGCTTTCCCTCCATGACGGAATATACCCCCAAATAGTAAGCCAAAACAAACCCTTTAGTTGCTTTTGTGAGACATTTTGTCACAGGAAATAACAAATACATATCATCCTTGTCAATTTTTTTGTCAACTTGACACACACTGGAGTCATTTGGGAAGAGGTAATGTCTGTTGAGAAATTGTGATTAATGATTGATGTGGATTTGTATAATCTGGTCTCCTGGTTTGCCAAGGAAAAACATGCAAACATGCACACAGTGTTCCTTACTACATAGTTTTATTAATTTTTACATTTATTTACATATTTACTTGTTTGCATGCATGAGTGCATGGGTGTGTGCATGTGTGTGTGTGCATTAGTGAGCATGTGTGTGCCATGATACACATGTGGAAATCAGAGGATAACTTGCAGAGTTGCTTCTCTCCTTCCACCACATAAGTTACAAGGGTCAAACTTAAGTCAACAGGTTTGGCAATGTGTCCTTACCTGTTGAGCCATCTTACTAGCCCCAAGTTTTAAGTAGGAATATAAAAATCTCACCCTAGGATGACCTCTGGAAATCAATGTTGTAAGCAAAAGCCAATTTGCTTTCAGGAATTTGAAATCTAGCTGGGCCCAATCATATAGAACTCATACATTCTTGAAGCTTTTGACATAAGTACTTTCTCTTCAGTACTATTGTACACTTCTAAGGAATGATTAAATTTGGGCATTACAAAAGCAATGAATTCACTTGTGGTGTTTTTTACATCAAAGAACTGAGCAGACCATTCAGATTTAGAATTTGGAAATTGTACAAACAATTGGCATGGTCCTGCTGCTCCTTTTAATATTTGGGGTGTTTGGATTCAGGAGAACAACAAAGATCTGACAGCCAGTGACTAGCAGAGCTACTTCAAATAATAAAACTAAATGAGGCTTAATTCATTATCAGTATGATGAGCAAATCCAACCTGAGATGAAATTGTTCGTTGGCAAGCCTAAACTAAACCAATTTGCCCTGTTAGCTCTGAACTTTCGACATTGTGCAAAACCTGCAGTATATGTCATTGTAAGGGACTGCCCTAGTTCCATCAGGGTGTCCAGTAAGCCAGAAACTACATGCTACAACACAGTTCTTAAAACCTCTGAGGAATAAAATACACAGTTCCCATGCACTTCAGATAAAAGATTGTCAAGCGACCCTCAAAACAAGTGCATGCCACCCAGGCTATTTAATATCCAGAGCGGCTGCTTCAGCCTGGGGTTAAAGGCTTTATGGTTAGTAACTGTTGCTTGAACTGGGTCTCCCATGCCAAATCATTTAGGAATGCTTGCTTGGTCTTAGAAAGTGCTCCATGCTTACATTGTGTGGCAGCCAAGAAAGCGCTTGAATGCTGTCAAGATGATAAGCTTTGTATATAAACTTAATTGCTGAAAACATTTAAAATTGATGCATCTAGGAAAAGTGTCTTAGAATACAGGATGGATAGTTTTATACACAATGTAATGATAACTTTTCAGGGACAAGAGGTTTGAAATCCAGCTTAATATATAGTTCCATGTTACAGATCTGATAGAGAATCTGAATATAGTGGCATCTTGCCTGTGAATCTGTTACAGTGGCCACACAACTTTGGGCATGGCTTCAGGTGCAGACTGAAGCAGAAAGAGGAAAGTGTGAGGCTCTCTCTCTCTCTCTCTCTCTCTCTCTCTCTCTCTCTCTCTCTCTCTCTCTCTCTCTCTCTGTCCCTCCCTCCCTCCCCCCTCCCCCTCCCCTCTCCCTCCCCCTCCCCTTCCCCTCCCCCTCTCTCTCTCCCTCCCTCTCCCCTTCCCCTCCCCCTCTCTCTCCCTCCCCCTCCCCCTCCCCTCCTCCTCTCCCTCCCCTTCCTTCCCCCCCCTCTCTCTTGAATCGAGGATCCCATCACTGTGGCGGTTCTTCGTTGTTCTGTGTAAGTTGTTCTCCAATAAAACACCCACTTATCAACTTATCATTTATCTTGGGTCTAGTGAAATCTTTACAACCATGCCTTCAGTTGGTACCAGAGTGGTTAGATTCCCACTCCCACGCCCGGTGGCTGGCCTAGTGGCCTAGCAGTTAGGATTCGGCGTGCTGTCCGCTGCCGTCTAGCTGGGTGGAATTCCACAAGGCAGAGTCAACCACGCCCAGCCTCACTGCAATTCAACTTTTGTTAAAGGAGACAAATTAACTCAGGACATTCTGATGACCCCCTCCCAGCCTCCACCCCCACACCTCAATGCCTATGGCAGGTAGGAGAGCTGGTCTGGAGGTCGTAGAGTGGGAGAACTGTCCCTGCAGCAGAACTCAGGAGAAAGGCCCCTGCACCATGCCTGGGTAACACCATAAAGCTGACCCTGATGTGTAGATGTGGGAAAGCCAAGCCTGAGGGCATGAAAGCTGGAGACTTGGCCCCGCCTTTCTGCTTACTGCCTAGGATGAACTAGCAGGGCCAGTGATGGAGAGCTTTCCCTGGAGGATGGGAGAGAGCTGGCAGGCCGATCAACCCTACAACTACCCAGGCCCAGAACCAGGACTCCACCAACATCCACCCTATCTATGAAGACCCACAGTTACGCATTTCTATGACACAGGACAACAGCATGATAACCAAAAGGAATACCAGCCCAGCAAAGAAGGCCCAGTATCAACAGAGTAGTAGAAACCAGAGGTCTCAAACCAGACCAAAGACTCTTTGCAATAAACGCATGCAAATAAAGAGATAAGAATAAAAGGGTTTACTATGTGACTCACTTATGTGACACTACAGCTTCCATGACAAGCTATTTCCTTTTTTCTCGCTTAAATTTCATTTTACTTTATTGGGAGGGGGGCTGCAAAGGCAGAGAGTGGATAACAAGGGACAAGAAATGAATAGGATCAAGATGCATGATGTGAAAGAATAAATAAAAAGAAAGTTTTAAAAAGAGACAAATTAATAAACATACGTGGGCTTAACTAAGTCTCTACAGGGTAGGTGAAAAGTCAGGACTTCCCTAAAGACTAGAAAAATAAGTAGCAGAGTTATAATTTATAAAATGCAGTAGTTTATTTTTTTCACAATGTTAAAAGTTATTTTGACCTGTTTTCTAGAGGAAAAGCTTTTAATATACTGAGGAAGGAAAAGTTATATTTAGACTTAAAAATTAGAAAATCTATAGCTATGTTAAAAGTTGATAACAGTCTTACAGTTTTTGGTAAAATCCTTGTTATCTTAGAAAACTCATCCTCATGGTAACTGATTAATCTACATATCCATACAATTATTATGTGGATATCAACATGCAATAGTTTTGATATGATATCAAATTATAATCTGTTCCATATGACAGCTTTCAAAATAATTTAAATGTTAATTCAAATATTGTGGCTAGATTCTAGCTTGAGTGGTAATTTTTTCCTAATATCCAAGATCCCCTTTTACATTCTAAGCAGAATGCTTCATGTTCATTGCACTATGAAATACTGTGCATTCTAGTTTGCATAAGATAGAAAATCTTGGAAAAACTAATGGAGCCAAAATGAGAAATGATTAGAACTAATCATGGTCACACTGCTCTGCTACATAACAAATACCTTAAGGATAAATTCAAACATAATGGGAAAGATCTTACTCTAAAGAAAAACTAAAACAAGGTATCTAAGAATAAACTGCTTAAGGAATTTATGGGATTTGTCCTCTTAAAAAAAACAGCAATATGAATTGTGGGAATGAACAAAAGGAAGCTTGAGCAAAAAGGCCCTACAAACCACTTATTTAAGAGTGGAAATCTCTGAACTGCAGGGTTGCAGTTAATTTTGACTTTGTGATTGCTTAAGCACAATTTCTAAACTGTTATCACAAAAAGAAATACATCACATACACACACACACACACACACACACACACACACACACACACACACACACACAAAGAGCTAAGCTGCTTATAGGTGGAATATTCTGTCTCACCAGCCAGATCACAAATAACAACACAGAGACATATTATTAACTATAAATGCTTGACCCTTAGCTTATACTTGTTACTAATTAGCCTGTACAACTTAAACGAACCCATATTTTTATCTATGTATCACTACAGGGTTCGGTACATTTTTGTTCAACACAGTACATTCATCTTGCTTCTCCCCCAAATCTCCTAGATACTCTGCCATTCCTTCATCACCAAGCTGTCTCCCTGTCTGCAAGCCCCACCTAACCTCTTCCTGCCTAGTTATTGGTCATTAAGCTCTTTATTAAACCAATGAGAGCAACACATTTTCACGATGTACAAAAAAATATTGTTTCACAACATTTCACCCTCTTTGTCTAATTAAAAAGGAAGGTTTTAACTTTAACATAGTAAAACTATAAAAAAGAAAAACAGTTATCCAGTAAGAATTATAATTACAATATCTAGCCCATTTGTATTTAGCAAATTTAGAGAAAATTTATCTACCTTATCTCCTTTATCTACCTTATCTTTGTGAGTCCAAAGTTTTATATATAATTTACTTTCTATCCTAACTCCTGTTACTAACCCAAAACTATTTTAATTCTAGACCTCAAACATTTTCTTAAATAGATAATTTAAGCTTTTATGTCTCTCAACTTTACATACATTACATCTCTTTTGTGAGATTTTTTTCTGAATTTAGTAACAAGGAAAACTACAACTATCTAGATTCCAATCTCCATCAGAGACCCAATAAAGATAAAATATTACTTGAGTAAACTGAAAGTGCAGAGCAAACAACTTCCAAAACTATATAGAATTGACAGAAACAGCTGACTACCTGGATACCCAAGCTTCTTCTGTAACATTAGGTCATCCATCTTAGGCCTACAGGCCTAGAACCGACAGATTTTTCAGTGAAGAAAAAATTTTGAGGGACTGTCCTGTCTTGTCCTGGAAAAGTGCAACAGTCAATTTCTTTTGTTTCCTCCTTATCCAATTTGGGTAGCATACAGCCAGCAGTATTGCCCGGTAGCTATCTTTTGACATAAAGACAGAAAACTCCATATGGATATTCTTCGATGCCCATCATCTCATCTGAAGTAGATTGGTACTGCCAGGAGCAGATTTGTCTCATTGTCATAAAAAAAAAACTACCTATGTTATTAAAACATCTTATAGGTCATATTCTGTAGATCTCTGAAGTGTTTGAAGACCACCAATCTACCTAAAATACATCTCTGTTTGACCTTGAAAACATACCTAATATGACTACAAATTTAATAGCAATAAGTGGCTAGCTACTAACCTGCATGTGTTTATTATCCTAAATAGTTTGTAGTAATAATTTTCAAGGACTAGAAATTTACAATGTTAAATAAGCTACACAGGTAAATATCTTAAACAAGAAACATATGCATAGTATATTCTAACAAAAATAACCTTAAATTTGTCTCAATATATACAACCTTAAAAAAGTGGAAAAATATAAACAGTATAACAGAAATGACCTTAAATTTGTATCAGTACACAAAAATCCTCACCAATGTAAAATATTTAAGACTAGTAGTTGCTTCTTAAATGTAAAAGTAGATTCAATAGTATACTCTATTATCCTATCATTTCTATACTCTCCCCCAATTTTCTTTTCTAAATGAGATCCCTGAATATAATTTCCTTTGTTTGGCTTTTTTGTCTTTACCACTAACATTAACAACTTGCAACCAACCACCCCCCAAATGATGACAAGCATTCATAATTCATCTCTTGGGAATGTGGGTGTTCTTTCCTCTAGACTACTTCCTTTTGTCTGGGGTTGCTGAATCTTTGGGAGAACCTAAGAAAATCAGGATAATGGTCAAGTCCTGGATAGAGGAGTTCCTGAGGCTGGACCATCTCAGCCAGCAGTCTTGAAGCTGTTCTAAAAGCAGAACTTGAGAAAACTGCCAACAGAGATGTTGGATCACCTGGAGCATCCATTTTCATTGGTGTCTGATCCCCTTCCTCAGAAAATACATAAACATTCAAAGGTGCATGCATGCGTGTGTGTGTGTGTGTGTGTGTGTGTGTGTGTGTGTGTGTGTGTGTGATTAATACAAGTATAGACTGTGTGTTGTACACAAGTCAGCAAAAGATGTTTTTGTTTTGTTTTATGTTTGAGCATGTAAAATCAACATCACTTGTCTTGTGATTTTTCTAGGTTTATTTCTTTATGTCTATAGCTAGTGGGTCTTTCCAAATGAAAAATGATCTTCTTCAAACCTGAACAAATCCACAGCTTTTCTGTGGGAACACAAGCATAACCTCTTTTCCAAAACAACACACCTTTTGACTTCCATTTTAAAGGCAAAATATATAGGTTGGTTAACCCAGCTGCCTCTAAAATTCAATGTCTTTCAGTTGCTCTCATTCATCAGTAAAATTTAAAGTCAATGTCACGCCCAACCTCGACCAGCAAGGAAGACACAACTCCGGGAAGATCTTCTTCATGCAGTTTATTCAGGATCCTTGAACAAGCTTCTTCTGCCCCCCGGGGAAACACCTGCACAGTCTTAAATCCCCTTGTGTTGACTAACTAACCCCAGTGAGCTACGTGGACCATGCAGATAGGCTACTCTAATGTGGAAGCAAACAGGCTGAATAGGCTTAACCAAATAAGGACTTGTTTACAACAGAGAGCACTCACCATCGGGAAGGTGGAAGGCGGAAGCCAGCGCCATCTTTAAGGCGTGGCACTTCACAGCTCTCTACAAGTCAACAAAATACCATGTGGGATCCAGACTTCCTGTGTATTTTCCATCTCAACAGGGCTTTTTTTTTTTTTATTTTACTCCTTTTTAACAACTTTATTATTCTTCAACTATATTTTTTCTATGATTGTCTATATCCTTTCTCTCTCTTTTTTTTCCTTAAGCCTATGTACATTTTTTTAAACACACTGTAGCCTGCTTAGAAGTTTCTTTTTTTGTCTGGATCTGTCTTTAGTGAGCATCTGCATTGTTCTCTGATCGCATGAGACCAATCTTAAACTGCTGTGTCAGCTACTGGCACAGCTCAGCTCAGATGCACAGCGCTGGCTGGTTTCCCCAGGAGCTGCATCTCCATACACCACAAGCACCTGAGGACTAGGAAACCACATCTGCCTTCCTGTTCAGAACATTTCTTAGCCTTCTCGGGCCCTATGTTTGGGTATTCAAGACTCCACAGTAGATGACATTCGTAGGTGGAATATTCTGTCCCACCAGCCAGCTCCCAAATAACAATACAGAGACTTACTATTAAGTATAAATGCTCAACATAAATAGCTTATGCTTTCTACTAACTAGCTGTTACAACTTAAATTAACCCATATTTTATCTATGTTCTACCATGTGGTTCAGTACCTTTTTCTCAAGTGCGGCATGTTCATCTTGCTTCTCCCCACATCTCCTAGCTACTTTGCCCTTTTTATCATCAAGCTCTGTCCCTCTCTGCATGTCCTGCTTAACTTCTTCCTGCTTAGTTATTGGCCATTTAGTTCTTTATTAAACCTGTGAGAGCAACACATCTTCGCCGTATACAAAAAGATTGTTCCACAACAGTTGCTAACAGTTATTAAACCATATATAGGGAAGACTGTATTGCAGTTTCTATTATTTTAACAGTTATAAAAGAAACAACATTTCATTACATCAAGAATTTTGCAAGACATGAACTTGTAAATGTGTGAGAGTATACTGAAACAAAATTGAGCTATTTATTACAATCTTTCCTAGGGACAGGACACACTAAAATACAATTTTCAAATGTTACAATTAAAAAAATTCTCAAGGTCAGCTTTAATGTTCTGTGATGACAAATAAACAGCTTAATTTATTTTTTTCAATTATAAAGGTATTACTTAAAATAATGTCAAATTGCATAGAAAATTACTTTTTTAAAAAAATTGTCTAGTGGCCAAGTGGTGATGGTGCACACTTTCAACCCAGCATGTGGGAGGCAGTCAGGCTGAGTTCAAGGCCAGCCTGTTATACACAGTGAGTTCCAGGACAGTCAGGACTACATAGAGAAACCCTGTCTAGAAAAACAATAACAGTATTCATTTCCTGGCTCTATTCAGTCCTGATAAGCAGTTACATTTAGCCTTTGAAATGATTTCCAAAGTATTTCTATGCACAAAAAAGTATAACTATAATCTGTATACAAGTGTAATAATGGCATATGTACAAATGTATAAGTTGGTTTTTATTTAATAATATAACTTAGCCATCTTTCCTTGTCATTCTGTTGCTTTACTCCCTGTTCATAAATGTACAGGACCTTAATGGCCATAAAATATATATATTCAACAATGTACTGAAAACAGGCATCTGAGAAAATATTTTAATTTTTAAGCATGAATTTACTTATTTTGTATGTGGGGCATGTGGCATGAGTTGTGCATGCTATGAGCACGCACATGTGGAAGTCAGAGAACAGTGCACAGGAGTGACAGTGTTCTTCCTCTATGTGGGTACCAGAAATGGAACTCGGGCCATTGGGCTTGCAGGTGAGTGAGTGCCTTTGCCCAGTGAGCCATTGTGTTGGCTCAAGAAAGAAACTTTCTAGAAAAAAAAAATTAATTCTGCCCTTTTACAGCAAAACAAAATCAATAATCAGACAAGAAATCTATAAAATCCCTGCCCCTCTCATAATTCATAAACATTGTCTTACGACACAAATTCCACATATACTCAACCTTTTGGAAATGTCTCTGATTTTATGTTTTCAATAGTTCAAAGAGATTAAATCAATTTTGCTTTTAAAATGATTAAAATGCAAACCTAATTATCCCAATGCTTTTCCAAGTGGAGAATAGAGTTGGGTAGAGAGGGGCAGTTAAACCAGGGAAAGAGCCAAGATGAGCCAGTCTCTGCAAATCTGTAGAATTCCACGGGGGGGGGGGAGTGAGAGCAGCCAGAATGGGGTCAATCGGCCTTTTCTCCCTTTATTACTCTCAAAGCCATTGCAAAAATTCTAACCGCCCAAGATAAAGGGAATATACACCTATCTCAAGGCAGTAAGTTCTGTGTTGTTAAGGTGGGAGGGCAGAATAGCTGAGTTTACACAGCTTATGCTGATAGCCTGAGGCATTCTGACAAGAAAGCATGATGGGTCTCAGTTTTGGCAAATCAGCTTGAGGAAAGTAAATATTTTTTTCTAAAAGCTACAATTTCATGTGAAAATCGTGGTGAGTACAATGCCAGCGCTCATGAGGCTGAGGCAGGAGGGTAATACATTCAAGGCCAGCCTGAGCCTTGAATGAGGCCATTTCAAAATAAAACAAAAATAAAATGTTGTTCCTAATTTTGCCCTTGAACATGGAGCTCATGGAAAAGGGAGCTAGGTGTCTGTGACTCTGCTGTTTATGGAAACTCTCCACCTCTCTCCTCCTTCCTTGACTTGCCATTTGGACATTCACACATTTGACACGTTGTCAACCACCTGATGCCATTTGGAAATTGACTTTCTAAAGCACCAGGACCTGCTGTGAGAATTCCACCTGTCCCTTCTCAATTCCTTTCACTTCCTGTGTCTCTGGCAGTATGGGTGCCACATCACTTACTGCTCTATTCTTCTAGATAGATCTCTGCAATATCCTTTCATCTATTCTCTTAGCAGCAGCTTAATCCTACAACTGCTTGAATGAGTAATGTCTCAAAATTCCAAACAGACCAAAAATCCATCATACCAAGTAGATTCTTATTACCTTCCAGGATAGAGTGCAAATTCTCAGCATAGGTGACAAGAATCTAGACCCTTGGTTATCCCATATCCTAAGCCATATGAAGATCCTCAAACACACAATAGTATGAAAGAAAGATGGTACCCCAAGAGATGTCTGCATAGGACCTAGCCCTCAGAACTTGTGCTGTGCCACACTGCATGGCAAAGGGAAATGTGGGCAGTAGAGAGCCCTGAGGATGCTGGATTGTCCAGGTGACTGGTGTAATCATGGGGTCTTTGTAAGAGGGAGGCTGTGCATCGTAGTCTGAAAAGGAGACATGATGATAAAAGCGTAGGTCAGAAACAAGAGTGATGCCATACACAGGGTCTTGAAGATGGGGGAGTGGCCAATGCAAATAACATAGAGGCTGTAAATGGGGAAGAAAACAGATTCTCCTTCCCCTAGAGATCCCAAATCCTTGCTGGTACCCTGATATTGTTAACTGAAACCCGTTTTGGAGGTGTGACCTGCAGAGTGGTATGGTAATGGTTTGTGTTACTTAAGGCACTAGCTCTTTAAGAATTTTTTTTCCTCTACCCCGAGTATCTGGGAACTCTTTTGCATGCCTCCCTTACCCTTGCACACACACTATCATTGGCCTTTAGAATGCCCTTCCTGAAGCTGTATCTCTGGCCTGCCCTTCTAAGCATCATCTCAAGCATGCTACTGGGGGCTTTTCTAGTTCAGACAGATGATTCTCCCCTCCTGTCCTATGGTAGCATCTTGTGAGCATCCCCATTGTTTCTTTTATGGATGCATTTACCCCAGTATTCACTGAACATCTACCACATACTAGACTAAGGGGGAAAGAGCATATCCAGGTCCCTGGAGAGACTCTTTCCTTCACCACTTCATTTAAACCAGCCCTGTTCACCCCTAACCACTCTGTTAGGTCTCTACTTGTCAGGGCCCCCAAACCTGGTTATGTGTCAATCATTCTGAAACCCCCAGATCACTTCCTGGAGCATCATATGCTTGATGTGTTTGAGTGCTTTGGCTAGGTATGACTGTGTATGACTGTGTACCATGTGTGTATGTGTGGTGCCTGTGGAGGCCAGAAGAGGGCAGCAGATCACCTAGAACTGGAATTACAGATGGTTGTGAGCCACCATGTGGGTGCTGGGAATTGAGCCTAGGTCCTCTGGAAGAAGAGCCAGTGTTCATAACCACTGAAACATTTCTCCAGCCTCTTTCTGGAGTATAATGGTCCTACTAAATTGCAATAATGATGTTACAGCCAGTCTGAGATTTCCAGTTAACTTTACTTTTAAATTTTAATACTCATATGATTTCATATAGATTTGATGTGATTTGCAAGAGAAACTGTTTCAGACACCTCCTTTAACCAAATGATTAAAACCCTGTCCTTTCCCTTGTGATTAGCTGTCACAACCGCATCGCTCTCTCTCTTGATTATAAGCTTGTTCATTAAAAGAAAACTATTCATGCCAAGGCCACAAGCAAGGTTATGAAGTTCAATAATTAAATGGAATTTTGATGTGCTTTTCCCTATTACTGCTGAGAATGTTTACCATATGAAGTTTGAAACTGGCAGAAACAGTAATGTGCTAACATCCACTCTCCACTTTCATCTTCCTTCCTATCAGTTCCTGCTTTTGTTCAAGGCTAGAATATTGTTCTTTTGAGACTATATGTGACCAAGCAGTAGAGTTCCAGCCAAATGGGATTTAAGCAATGAGATATTAGAAATCAGGGGCCAGTTGTGCTTTCTCTTGCAGCCGCCCCCCCCCCACACACACACACACTGCCCTTCAGTTCTTCCTGCCTGGAATGCAAGTGTGAAACCAGAGATGGAGAAACAACTGCAAAGGGACTATTGACATAAACGATATACACTAGAACCACAGAGAAGTAAGCTAGGCCACTGACATCAACACTCTGCTGTACTTTCCCTGCACTGTTCCCTCTGGACATGGTATTATGAGAACAATAAATTCCCAAGTTTGTGCGGTCAGGTTCTGTCATTTCCATCCACACAAAATTCTCAACTGCTAAAATTCTGGGATAATATGAAGCACCCTCTGCAGAAAAGAGCCTTTCATGGCACGTCCATTTAAGGCAGTGTAGAAACTGTTCTAGAGATCTATACAACATTACAGTTGGATATATTAGAAGCTATCACTGTCATTGCTCTTCACATGTAGCACAAGAGATTGTCATCTAGCAAAATCCTCCATTTAAAAAGTCCACTAGAGTAGAACATTCAGTTTTAATATAGTTGGAGGAAAGTGTGTAAAAGGGTGTGTGGGTGGTACTGGAAGAAGAAAGAATAAAAAAATACTTCACAACTTAATTAAACTGCTAAAAAGCAATACAAAAAAAGATGCAAGGCAAAAGAATGTGTCTGTGGGTTTGCAATGCTCTAGAATGAATAGTTTTTCCACAAAGGATCAATTGTACAGGAAGCAATTTTCTTGTAAATGTTATATGAAAGTTTTTTAATTTTAATAAAAAATAGCAATCTATTAGCAACAAAGGCTATGAAACTGCTCAGTGACAGTGCTGTAATATGGTAGATGCTAATTCATCATGAATGAATGAAATAGTTACAATAGGTAAGAAATGTTTATTCACTTCGTGTAACTGCCAGTTGGGATTTGAAAAGATTTCTATGGTAATAAGTAAAAAAAAAAAAAAAAGATAGGAAATATTATCACCATTAAAGGTGTTAAGATAATATTTAGAGGGAAAGAGAGGAAAAAGTAGCAGAAAAGCAAAGAAGGAACAAAAAGAAAATCACTTACTTCCTGTTTCCTTTTTCCAGGCACCCCAAGTTTGGGTCATTAAAAAGAGAGGGACAGTGTCTGGTCCCCTCTGTCTCTAAAGGCAAATTTGCAGCTGGGAGGAGGTAGAGTGTGGTAACTCTGAAGCTATTGATAAGTCTACTGAGCTAGTTAGTCATCTTCAGTAGGACAGGGGCCATGTATCCCAGTTGGATCCTTACTTAAGGATTGATGTGTGGGACTGTAGCACTGTACCTCAGTGAGATTTGCACTAAGAGGTACTGAGAGATGTAAGGTAGTTAGGGGAAGCCAGGCTCCACCCCCTTCCTAGGTAATTTCAACCTGCCCTTGATGGCAGTGGCAATGATTCAACCATTTCTGACTTCACAACCTCTTGGGAAAGAATCGTGTTACCTCATCCAATCAATGATTTTAACATTGTTTTATGAAAAAAAAAAAACCTCTAAGTTTTTATTAAAGCTAGGAAGAGGAAAGGAACAAGGTTCTATCTTCTAGATTTTGTCTGTGGAGTAGGAATGGAGGTAAAAGGGACCCGTCATCATGTAACTCAGGGGCAGTGAGGAGTTCAGTACACAGGATTTTCTTCTTGAATTTAAATGTACTATCAAGGGCTGTAGAAATTTCTCAGTGGGTAAGGACATCTGATACTCTTGCAGAGGTCCTGGGTTCTATACGCAGCACACACAAGCCAACTCGCTGTGATCTGTAGCTCCAGCCAGGGGATCTGATACACTTTTCTGGCCTCCAAGGATACTAGGCACTTATGTAAAGCACAGACATACATGCAGCCAAAACACTCATATATATATTTGATAAAAATAAATCTAAAAGAAAAATAAATGCACCATGAAAATACTTTGATTCAAACAAGGAATGGTGGTACTTTAATTCTAGTACTCAGGAATCACATGACAGGAATAGCTATATAGTGAGGCCCTGCCATAGATAGATAGATAGATAGATAGATAGATAGATAGATAGATAGATAGATAGATAGAAGTATAACGGTCAATAATATTAATATGAAAATCTAATGTAACTGCCACTTATTGGTAGCATTAAATGCCAGATAAATTAAAATGATTAACTACATTATTCCCAGTCAAAATAATAGAGATCAGCACGGTGGTGTATACCCCCAAACTTGAAAGAGAGGGATAGGGAATCGAAGGTCAGGAGCGTATACAAGGAGAGTGAGCTATGTGTGGGAGGGGAACACCCATGCTTGCAAAAGGTCAGGGATGTATCTCAGCTGAGTATCTACCTAGCATGCATAAAACCCTGGATTCAATTCCTGGCACACATAAAATCAGGTATGCTACAAATTATTCCAGCACTGGGGAATTTCCAGCAGAAACCTGGAGTTGAAGAGATTTCTTTACCAAATGCTAATCCAAAGTGAAAATGTAAGAAGTTGGGCAATGTTAAACTAAGAACTTCTGCAAGGGAATGAAAATGCAACTGGCAACCTATACATTAGGGAAATGTATTTGCTGTCCAAGCATTTTGCTCATAAAAGTGTGTGTCCAGAAGTATATTTTAAAACACATATAAATTAATAAGAAAAAAGCTGACAAGCTATAAAAAAATGGAGCAGAAAAGCTGAAGACAGTCTACAACAAACAAAAAGACAGCTTCACATACTAAAAGGCATTTGACTTCACTCCTTAAGAAAATCCCATTTAAATCACAATGTGAGAACACCATCAGCATACTATGGTGGCTAAAACTGAAAAGAGAGATGTATATACTCAGACACACACAAACTCATACACCATGCATACGTGTGTGTGTGTGTGCACACGTGCACACGCGTGCATGTATTTCCTCTTAAATCATACAAAGTGGGACACACACTTTTTATAAGGCGGAGTTTCTCTGTGTAGCTCTAGCTGCCCTAGAACTTGCTCTATAGACAAGCTTGAGCTTAGAAACCCTCCTGCCTCTGCCTCTCAAGTGCTAGGATTAAAGGGATGCTCCCCCCACTACCCAGCAACCCACTATTAATCTGGATCTTGTAAAGTGGGAAAATACACCTTTAATCCAGGTCTTTTGAGGTGGGAGGATTTGCCTTTAATCTGGACCACATCTTCTGCTGGTGGCTTATTAAAGGATGTAGTGGTGTTATCTATGTCACAATTGAAAGTTATCTATGTCTTCCGACCCTCATAAAAGCCATGGAAAGGGTAAGATGCAGATCCCAGGCCAGCAGCTACTGCTCACTCTGAGCCATCTGCTCAGCCTCCCGCGGGAGCTTCGATCTAAAAGCACCCACTGGGCAGATGCAAAGCCTAGCAGAAGCACAAACCTTGCCGAGCTCCACTGAGGCAGGAGCTGCCAGCCTGTATCAGGGAACTGACCCAGCAGCTCCCAGGGAAAGAGAGCAGATGAGGCTCCCTTCCTTAACTGGCCAGAGAAGACACTAATCAAAACCCACCGCCAGCATACATTTTGTGTCTGCTGTGTGTCCTTGGATCTGTCACTTTTTAATTTTTTTTTAATTGATTTTTTGAGATAGGGTTTCTCTGTAGCATTGGAGCCTGTCCCGGAACTTGCTCTGTATACCAGACTGGCTTTGAACTCACAGAAATCTGATTGCCTCTGTCTCCTGAGTGCTGGGATTAAAGGCATACACAACCACAGCTGGGTGTGAATCTATCATTTCTTAACTGTCTCTGTCATTTACCTGAGAGGAGAGAGAGAGAGAGAGAGAGAGAGAGAGAGAGAGAGAGAGAGAGAGAGAGAGTATTGGATGCACACATGCATCAAAAGAACAACCTTGTCGCACAGTTTCCAGTAACTTATCACCTGGCACCATGCATGATAATCCAACTTTTAGGAATTTTTTTTGCAGAACAATTGTTAAAGAAAGATTTTAATGTGGAAAAATAGTGTTGCCTTAGTGAAAAATCAGAACACCTGCAGTGACTTCCTGACTATTTTCTGAGTTCCCAGCAGGGCCTTCCAGTCCCCCTTTATCTGGTAACAACAAACCCTGTTAGCACAACAGCCACAGAGATGAACTTGTCACCAGCCTAATCAATTATATAGTTCATGTTGGCTCTAACATCATGATTCGTGATTGACTTACTTTTAGGCATGTGAATCAATAGAGCCAGCCACAAGAATGTTTTTGTACAAATATTTGTGTTGTCTTTCCTCAGTTTCTTTATCATATAATGTAACATCAATTAAGACAGTATCAGTGGTTATCATATTTAAGTTTGAGTTACTAACAGAATGTTCCTCCAGGGACATTGCTACCTATTCTCAAATTTATCACGCATTTGTGGTTGTATGAAGGATAGTTATATCATGTTTGGCATAATTATGACCTCATTAAATATATAATGTGTTTGGGATTGTGCATAGGATAATTGTATCAGGTTAGGTGTAATTATGACCTGGATATTGTTTTCATTTAAAAATTTAGCATGACATAAGGAGATATGACTGTGGGTCTAGTTGACAAGAGATAGACTTGTGATGACTATTCTTTGTTTTCAACTTGACTACATATGGAATCAACTAAAGCCCAGGGGTCTTGGTATATCTGTGAGGAATTTCTTCTTAATTAAATCACTCTAAGTGGGAAGACTCGCTTTTAGTCCAAATCTTTTGAGGTGGGGAAAATCCACCTTTAATCTGGGCCACACCTTCTGCTACCAGCCTGTATAAAGGACATGGAAGAAGGAAATTTGCTCTCTCTTTGCCTGTTTGCTCTCACTAGCAAGTCCTTTCCTTCACTGGCATTAGAACATACTTCTTTGGGATTCCAGTTTATACTAAAGAACAGCTGCGACATCCAGCCTTATGGACTGAAATACTACTGGATTCTTGAAACTTCCATTGGTAAACAGCTGTTGTTGGATTAGCTGGACAAGTCCAGCCTGCAACCCATTCTAATAAATCCCATTTATATAAATATAAAGATTCTGTTTCTCTAGAGAACCCTAACAAATGCATGTGTATGTTTACTATGTATACATAAATATATGCATGCATGCCACAGGAGGGGGCAGGGGAATCAATGTAAATACAGTAATATTTTTTGCTCTATATTTATCATACATTTTTTTAAAAGAAGAAAAAAGTTTCCTCTTAAAGTTTTATTTTGCACTAACTTCTATATTTTGAAACCACCACTGACTTTATGGAAAGCTTCAAGCACCGTAGAAAGAAATCTATTTTCTGAGGGAGGCTTCGATTTCATGGAAGTTGCTGGCCTCATTACCCACCACTCCTACATTCTTGAGAGTGTCATCCCACAAACAAAACAATCTTCCATGTAGCCACCAGACAGCCCTCAGCAAGATCTAAGATTGGTGATATTGCTATCAACTCCTCCTCCATGTCACTCGAATTTTGCCGATTGCTCTACAATGTCCTTCACAGCAAGAGCCCCTGTTCAGAATCAAGCCCTGTGTTCAGTGGCCATGTCTCTTTAGCCTCTTTCAGTCAGTCATGATGCTCTGTCTGCCTTTGACATCGATGGCCAAGACACTTTGCAGATTATATGCCAGTTTCCTCTGTGGATGTCCCTCAAACTGGGTTTGTCTGGTATTTCCTCCTGATTAGATAGATGAATGTTAGGTCTGTGACAGGAGTGATGTCTTCTTCATATTGCAGTCTGATTCCCACTTGTGCCTAGTGTCACTTCCAACATTTAATTAAAGCAATTTCTATCAAAACCCCACCATAAATTACTCTTTTTGCTTGTAATAGGTGTTTTACAGAGAGGTAACTTTGAAATTAATGATGTTTGTTCACTATATACATAATTTATGCATTTATTTACCCAAACTCACTATATCCAATCATTTACTATCAGCTACTGTTGTGAGGCATCCACCGGAGAAGGCTTCTTGGACATGGGGTTATGCCCATAGAAAGTCTTATTAGCCAGTGGCCAACTACACTGGGTGTTTGGGATCCCAGTGTACACCAAAACCTTTCTTAGCATGAGCATTTAAGCACAAAAAACCATACCCTGGGTTGACATACTTCAATTAGAAAGAACAGTTAGCCAGAAGCAGAACTACATAACCCAAAATCCAAGATTAATACATTTTTAGAGACTTCCAGAACTATGGACATCAGTGGATTAGATCTTTTCTTTGTTTTGGCAGATAGTGCCGCCTATGTGTTAAGTTTTATGGCTCAAATGGTACTACCATCATGGTAGTACCAAGTTGTGCTAAGATCTTGGGGGCCTACTAAGGTCTGGGGGCCTGTTACCTCAAATTTGGCCACAGGATCTCCTTCCACCTGGCTTCTGTGTGCCAGGCTTTGTAAAATCTTAGCTCATGATGCTGCAGTTCTGAAGTCTGGTATGGCTCAGGTGAGCTCCTTTCTTGGAGCATGGCACAGCTGAAACTGAAGGCACAACCAGTTTGTTCTTAAGCAAAAAGCTACTTGCAAAACTATCCATGTCAGATGCAATTACCTGAGGTGTCTGGATAGAAGTTCTCATGTACTTGCTTATTATAAGCCAGGATGGGGGGACAGTGGGCTGCTTGCTTTCATTATCTGGTGGCTGCCTCCATCTTCAAGACAACCAGGCAAAGTTGCCCTTGCATCAACTCCTTGACATACTTAGAATCCCTTGATCTCTTCTCAAGTCCTCAGATTTGGAAACTGTTCTTGTGTAAAGGTCAGAACCATTTTTTTCTTAATTGTCAATTAATGGGGACCTTAATGACATCTCCCAGTCTTTTGGCAACATAAGATAGCAGTACCAGAGGACAGAGAGTGTGACATATGCACACTCACAAGAGTTACACAGGGTATGTACTGGTGGTAGGTTTTCTTTGGGAGGTCCTTTTAGAATTCTTCCTCTTACATATACAGAAAGTACTAGAATAGTGTTTGGCATTATAAATATAAATATATTAGCTAATGTTACTACTTATTATATGAAAATTCTAAGAACTTTTTTTTTAAAATAATGATGCCATGGTATGACAAAAGTAGGAGAAATAACATTCAGTTGATACCAGCCAGAAAATACATATTGGTGAAACCTTCTGGAAGCTAATTGGTGACCTATAATGAAAGCCCAGTGCTTCCATTTCCAGGAATTCATACTAATTTTATAATCAGAGGTACACACACAAAAGAACCAAGATATTAATTATAGTGTAACATATAATAAAGATGCCTTTTTCTCATCTTCAGTTTGGGTTGGCCCAAAAAATCAGTTACCCCTCATGCCTTAGCCTCCCAAGTGCTGGAACTGCAGGAGTGAGCCACCACACCTGGCTAATATATACCTTTTCCTTTTGGGAATTAATTAAATAGGGTGGCATAGTTATTCAATAGACTATAAGGAAACCTGAAAAAATCCATAAAAGTATATAGTCTAAAAACATTTAATAACAGAGACAGACTTGTGCTGCAAATGAGGTAAGGGGTTTCTAAATCGCTCAGCCAGTCTGTCCAAATGCCAACTGAATAGCAGCCTTCCTTTGTCTCTTTTGTGCTACATCTTAGTCATACTTCTATGGTACCTGCAGAGAATTTTCACCTTTTGACACTTCCATAGGTCAAACAAACCTTCTGGCATCTCTTTAGAGAGTGCAGCATCCTTCCTGGAGCCCCAAGTGTTCTTTGGCAAGATAGGGTCACTTGAAAAGAAAAGGAGCATGACCCATCACCATCTGTCTGGCATTGCCCATCTGCTAAACAAGGGCATAATGAAAAGGAAGGCCTTGCATTGTCTCCTTCCTTCCTGGCTGCAGCATCTTCCAAAGACCCTAAGGGACCAATGGCTGGCTCTTTGTTCTAAATCTACTGTCCCATTTATACAAAATTAGTTAAAGTACACCCAGCCAAGATCTTAGAGGATAGCTTTATTTCTCTTTAGCTACAATAGAAGTGTTCATCTGACATTAAAGTGTGTGTGTGTGTGTGTGTGTGTGTGTGTGTGTGTGTGTGTGTGTGTGGTGGAGTGGGCAAAAGCAGAAGAGAACTAAAAGGGACCATCAATAGTGTACATCACACCATACAACAGCTGCAGTCAGACCCACTTAATAGGTGAGGAAACTAACACTCCCAGGGCTTAAATAACTCATTTACACATTCACACTTAGAAAAGAGTTAAACTAGATGTTTTGGGTTTGGGGTTTTGTTTTCATTTATTTAGTATGTACGTGTGGTGGAGCATGTACAACACAGTGTACATACAGTACTGAAAGAAGAACTTCTGAGAGTCTGTTATCTCCTCCCACCTTTTGGGTTCTGGACCTTGAACTAAAGTCATCAGGCTTGCTAGCAAATGCTTTTAACCACTGAGCCAACTCACCAGCCAAAAACGGGTTTTCAAACTACTGGCTTCACTATTGTCACCATAGCAATAATTTTTTTTAACCTACTATGTTTATTTTATTAAAGAAAGAAAGAGAAAGGATAAAAGAAAGAAATTCTGGAGAAACACAAATGCTTAGCCCTCTGCAGAACCACCACCACTTATCTCAGGAAGGCAAATTAATCATGCATAAAATTAGGTTAAGAACTTTTCTCACGACACCTTCTGCGCACAAAGAGATGCTTGAAAGTCCATCTCTTCATACATCCTGGTACCCGAGCTCATTTTGGTTTCCTATCTCATACTACTTCTGCCACAATTCTTAACAAGTATCAATGCCCTGTCCCTGTGTGAGCAAAATATGTCCCTTCTAGGCTCATGGATCGTATCACTTGCTCCCCAGATGATAGCTTGTTTGGTAAGTTTTAAGAGTGTGGCCTTGCTGGAAGAAACTCATGGGTGGAAGTGGGCTTTGAGATTGCACAGTCTTGTTCCACTTCCAGTTTGGTCTCTCTGCTTTGTGCTTGCACTTGAAGATGTGATCTTACAGCCTCCTCATGCCACCACATCTGCTGCTTGCTACCACGTCTACCTATCCACCATGATAGACTCTTACCCCTCTGGAACTGTGAGCTAAAATAAACCCCATCTTCCTTCAGTTGCCATGGCCATGGTGTTTTGTCCCAGCAACATAAAAGTAACTAACAGAGAAGCTGGGGCCTGAGAGTGGGCTGTTGCAGTGAAGAACCTGACCATGATGATTTTCAGAAGGAAGTGGGAGACTCTGCAACTTTTGACTAGAAAAACAGTAAGCAGAGCTTTCAGCACTGTCTGTTCTAATAGGAGCCTAGAAAACAGGAGTGCTGAGGGTGATGTGGCAACCGGGCCAGAGGCCATTCCTGTGCTGCCTCATTAAAGAATCTGGCTTACTTCTGGCCCTGTTCTTAAGAACTTGTATGATGCTAAATTAAACGGTAATGGACTAATTTGGGGGCCAGATGAGATGTTGAGACAGTGTAAAACATTGAATGTGTGGCATGGTTGTAACTGATATCCATTATACAGGTTGACTATGAAAAAGGACAAGTGGCACAGAAAGAAATACAAGCATATCATTTGCATAGGAAAAGGACACCAGGAAGCTTAATGTTGTAGCCAAGGCTACATTAAGCCTGTGTCGAAAGACAGGCTGTAATTGTCTAAGAGACTGACACAGCTAAAGAGACACCTCTTGCTGTGCAATCAAACAAAGGAAAGAGTACCTTCAGGGCAAGACTTCACCCAGCTAAATTTCCACAGTGGGAAAGAGGGCCTCAGGAGGGTTCTGCTCCTAGAAAGCAACTGAATAAAAATATAAAAATGCTGTTCTGAATGCAATTCAAGGGTCTGAGTTTTAGAGACACAAAAGATGCAAGAGTGAAGGGGCCATGGACTCTTGCTCTGTTGTTTAGGAAGTCACTGAGGCCTGGCAGAGCATATCAGGGGATTCCCTTCACGAAGGCTCTGAGAGAGCAGGAAGCCCTGAGAGGCCACTGTGCCACACTAAGTAAAGCCTGAGTTATGGGAGAGACCACAAGATGCTGGAGATGCCAGAGCTGTGAGACATCTTCCAAGGAGAGCTGCATAAAGGGAGTGAAGCCAGCCCAAGAAAGACATATATGTGGCAGGCAGCAAAACTGGGTTGGGGGAGCCATGTAAGCCCTTTGACATCAATCAAGGAGCTACAGGATTTGATATTTGCCCTAGTGGACTTTAGTCTTGCTTTGACCCAGTATGTCCTCACTATGCCCTCATTCCCACCCTGGGAATGGGAGGGCATATTTTTTGCCATTTTATGTTGGGATTACATACTTTGCTTTTTTATTTTACTGGGCTCATTGTAATAGATTTTTGTCTCAAGTCTCTGAAAAGACTTAAGACTTAAAACAGTTGATACTGAGGAGTATGAGGACTTCTGAAGTTGGACTAAATTCATTGTGAGATGACCATGAACCTCTGGGAAGCAGGGAGTAGAATGAGGGGCTTTAGAGGAGAATATCCCCCACAGGCTCATACATTTGAACACTTGCTTTTCAGTTAGCTATGCTGTTTGGAGATGTTCAGGTTTGTCCTTGCTCAAGGAAGTGTATCACCAGGGGTAGGCTTTGAGATTTTATAGCCTTACTTTAAATCATCTTTTTTTTCTCTCTCTGCATCATGCTAAAAGTTGAAGATGAGTTCTCTCAGCTTCCTGCTCATGCTTGCTGCCATGCCTTCCCATCATAATGGACTCTTACCCATCTGGAACCATAAGCCAAAGTCAACTTTTTCTCCCTTAAGTTACTTTTAATCATGGTGCTCTACCATAGCAACAGGAAAGTAACACAATCCCTAAAGATACCAAATGGTCCATTCTCTGGGATTGCTATAAATATGCTCCTTCTTCTTCTCCTTCCACTTATTTTCACTTCCTCATTGTCACAGTAAAGTTCAGTTGGCATCCACCTTCAAGCATCTTTACTTCCCACCCATCTCTACCTCAACAATCTGCTACATTCTTATTGTAGTTCTTGCTAATCATAATAAATATTGGGCAATTAATTCAAATCATAACTATATCAGCAATATGAAAATACATATACGGTTTTGGACAATCATGTTTACTTAAAAATCTTCCTTGATTGCATCGTTGCTTCTGTATAACTTTCCACACTCATCTTGGACTTTTCTGGACATGGTCTTGACCTGAATATTTTCCCCAGGCATTTGGGATCTTTAGGGAATGAATTTAGAAAATGAGATCTGGGTACTAAGTATGCCAGAACCATTACAGAGAGAAACTTGTCTTGAAAAAAACCACCAAAAAATTAAAATAATCTTATCATAGATGTACATGAAGAATTCTCATTAAGACCACAGCCCTATCCAGGCAATAGTGGTTCACACCTTTAATCCCAGCACTTCGGAAGCAAAGGCAGAAAGATCTCTATGTGCTCTAATCCAGACTGGTCTACAGATCAATTCCAGGACAGCCAGGGTTACAGAGAAAACCTGTCTCAATGAACAAAAGAAAAGACCAAAGACCCTATCCACGTATTTTCAGTGATATTTGAATATAATTTGTCTTGACTTCTGGCTTTATTTGTAATAATTTTTTCAAGATTCAAATTATACTCCCGACCTTTGTTGCAGCTGATTGCACTTAGAGCCCCAACTGCTCAGGGTGCCTCAGGATGTTATGGTGGGGGACCATTTGAGCTTAGGGAAGCCTGGGATAAAATATAGAGAGACTCTACCTCAAGGCATGTATGTGTTGGGTGAGAGACACAAAAATTATCTCTAGGACATTTCTCACATGCTCTAATTTAGCACAGAGTTATAGGAAGAAGCTGTGAGCTAGCACCTCTTGTGGTCACAGAAACACAATGTTACTGTCTGACCTGACTAGGGTCGCCTTTGCAGCCGAGGAACCAAACATCTTAATTGACTGCACAGAGGAACGAAGGAAGAACCATACCCAGCATTCCATACTTCAACACCCCTGAGTGTTCTTACTGATCAACATCACTTTTTAGCTTTTGTATTGGAGAACATTCAAGGTTTCTGATGATTAAAGGTGTTTGCTTTGTGAAAGAAGTTAATTGAAGAGCTTCTACTACATTCGCATAGTGCTTACAACACAATAGACATCAAGTAACTGCCTATTGTCCATAAATGAAAACCTTTTAAAAGTAGATTTAAAAATACCTTCCATTTAATGGCCTTGAAACTTCTACACTACAAAGCACAGTTTCTCCCGGACTCCGAGTCGGAAGGGCATTCTCTCATCGGGGGGACATTCAGTGAAGGTCAAGTAGAAGCACCGAAGGTCTATCAAACGCACTGACCGGGAAATTTCAGAGCCAACTGGGCCTGTGGGGAAGATTAATAGGGGAAAGACTGGGCAGGGAGTCCAACTTTGGAACAGACGCAATGGTGCCGAGCAGGACCAGATAGGGAAAAACTTGTAGGGTTGGGAGAGGGTGGTGGGCTGCAAAATAATGAGGCAAAATGGGTTTCAGATACTTTTAACAGTGAAACTATCATAAACAAAATTTCTCCTCCAAGATTTTAAAGTCAAGACCCAAGAAAGCTTGGAGGCAGTCAACCTGGATATGTTGTAATATTTAAACCTTCACGGCTTCCTCAGCATGCTTCCACTAACCCTGACCCAAAGTGAGTCTCTCCCACCCAGAGATGGGGGTGGCACCTTAGGGGAGGTTCCCTGTGCTGAGACAGCCTGCCATCTCCCTGGTGATGGTGGAAACTGTGGCAGCTGCTGCTTCTCCTCCACCTTCTCCCCTTCCTTTTCTGCTTTTCCTCCTCTTCCCCACCTTCTTGGTATTTGTCAACCAGTGCGCTTTGATTTTGCCTACACTGGACTGCGCTATAACTAAGAATCCTTACAAACATGTCCAGGCAATGTGCCAGATGTGGCAGAAAGTAATTTACTATTTGCAGAATCCTTCAGCATCTCCATATAGCACCAAGGTTTCCCCACATCACGAATTGGAAGCAATTGCTCAAGTAATGGCCATTGTTCGAGACTTGTTTTCTGGGCAGGCAGCACTGTAATATGTGGATGGTGTCATTTGACGACTATTTGTTGAATTCTTGTGTCATTTGACGATGATTTATTGGATTCTTATTACCTGCTGGTGCTCCATGAGCCACAGAAGGGAATACAAGGGTCACATCTCCTACCTTCATGGGGCATGAATGGCCACTTCCCCCTTGTTACTGATGACCGTTATGCTCTTCTCCAGTAAATACAATAAAAATGTTTGTGTTTAAAAAGAATAGTCTATGTTTATCATGAACTTTAATTAAAAGACCAATATTATTTGTAAAATGTCTATATTCTTAGTCTTAAAATATAGTAGGTCAGTTTTAACTACTATAAAATTCTAGAGAACATTTAATCACAATGACATAAATGAATTAATCATTCACTACCAAAGTAATGAGGCTTTATTCTATACTAGTATTTATCTAAATGGCTTCACTCTGGAAAAATTGAGCAAGCTCTTTCTTTACTTATGAAAGCACAGTTTATTGTTACCCACATTGCTCAATTCAGCACTTAATGTTATTGTTCATGAATAAAATGATTCGAGATTCCCTCTATTAAGAACCTATAACTTCCAAAAGTCTTTAAATAATAAGATAAATAAGATTGAGCATGAAATTTTTTGAGGGGGTTTAAAGCCCCACCTGTCTTGAACCTCTCTCTGCAGACCAGGCTGGCCTCAAACACACAAGAGATCCACCTGCCTCTGCCTCCCCAGTGCTGGGATTAAAGGTGTTCACACCACAATTGATTAATCATGAAATTTCTTGATGCAGTTGTCATGGTATGAACTCAAAAGAAGCTGTGTTAACTACATTAAACAATGTCCTTGCAGGAACGTGTATGTAAATAAAGTTGTAGTTAGATACTATAGGGCAGTGAGCAGACATAGATAGTGACCCAGGTAAGACTTTCAGGCAACAGAACTTCCACATCAACAGAGACAAAACTAGAGGTGTGAAGTGACAAGACCTGGATGAGGACTTGAAGATCAGGATGCAGTTTAGAATAAAAAAAAAAAAAAAAAAAAAAAGAAGGGTGGTTTCAGATTCTTCCCTTTACCTAATATTCTCTCCCTGTGAGACTGAATTGATGACTTCATCATGCATATTGACAAGGTAGGGCCATAATTTGTTTGTCATCTCAGACAAAAATCCACTTCCTGCTGCTGACTCACTGGTAGCTGTGGTCAGATTGGTTTCTCCCCTATAGTATGAGGTCACTCCAAGGTGGCATATCTCAGCAGAGCATCCATCCCCCTTCCTACTGTGGGTGTCCACTGGTTTCTTCACTCATCTAATCCCACCCCAGGCTTTGGACTGGTACTGAACGAAGCACAGGCCCCATGCCCCAGCAGCTGACTCGTGAGCTCCCACTTCACGCCAGTGCTACCCAGCATTGTTATTACACAGTCTCAACAAGACATGTCTTAGCACATGTGTCACAGTACCCACATTTATTAACTACTTCTATATAACTTTCACTGCCATCTCAGGACAACTTCAATCCTTAAAACAATGTTCTGAAGTAGCAGTAGTTGGTATCACTCTACATTTCCAATGAACTTGGTAATTTTAAATCTCCCATAAGACATCACTACACTGCAGTTGTTACTGTTTTTATCTGTGGAGTGTCTGATGGCAGCTGGCTGTCTATGGTTACACACAGCCACACACCACACTGTGGCAATGAAGCCCCTACTGAGAACAGGATCTTGCTCTGTCTTTTCCTTACTCTCTGGGTACTCACATCACAGGCATTTGTTACGAGTCTTTGTCCAGATGTACTCGGGGGCACCTCTCCATCTGGTGTTTTTAAAGATGTTAACAGCATCTGCAAATCCTCTTACAACCAGATAAAGGTAACTACAACATTTCCTAAATTGCTGAGTGTGAGTAACTGTGCAGAAGGAAGTCCGGATGACGGGGAAAGTGTGAGAAAGTGCCAGGATGACTCACTCATTAAAAAGGAGGAAAACGTATTTAGACTGCTGTGGGCCTGAGATAAACAGAAAATCTAACAGTGCCTGGATTGTTCCACAAGGAAGAACACTGGCCTGCAGAGTGAGCCAGGGGTCATGCCTCTCAAGAGATACACAATGTGCCATTGGAGTCCCCAGGTCAACAGCCTAATTTTGCTTTTGGTTGAAAGCCAGGCTGGAAAAGGAAGGGGCAGGTACCTTGTAAGGTGAGCCTTGAATTGTACAGTCTGGGGAGGAAAGACCTTGGGATATAAACACTCCCATCCAGGATGCACAATCCCATGATGTGCATGGGATTGTGTTTAGAATAGTATCCCATGTGACTGCAGGCTAGGTAGACCAAGTGGGGCCAAGCCTTAGATAAAAACAGAAGAAAATGGATAAAAAGAGACTTTACAGAAACGTGTTGATGCCAAGAACATGGATGGCTTCAATTCAGAAAAGGGGCAGCCAATGTTGAATAGATGAGCTGAGGAGGGAGCAGATCACAGAGGTGGACAGGCTTTTAAAGAGGAATCCCTGAAGGACATGTCATATTAAAAGACACTGCTCTCGACCAGCTTTCTTGGGAACTAAATAAATTGTTCTTTTCTCCAAGCATATCACAAAGAGTAAAGCAGTTTGTCCATAAAAGCCTTTCCCAGTACCTGGCTGTGGATTAGACAAATGGAGTAATTCCACAATGGCTTGGTTCATCTTTCTGCTACTGTAACCGAATGTCACAGACTGACTTCTTCATCAAGAATTGAGGTTTATTTAACTCAGGGTTCCGGTGGCTGGAAAACCTAAGCAGCATATGACTCCAGCATCTGGATAACAGCTGGTGAGGGTCTTCTGAATGGATAATGGTATGGCAAAAGGTACCACATGGTGAGGTACAGAAAGCTTGCCAGAGAGTTTTCTGTACCCATAATATTGATCTGTGTGTGAATTAAGCTTTTGTATGAACTTTGCCTTCAGTAACCTCCCAAAGGTCTCACCTGTCAACTAAGTTGCATCAGGCTTTCAACTCATGGAGTTTTAAGGACATATTCAAACCATAACACATAACACACTTGATTTTTAAAGGATCGCATTGCCATTTGACCACTAGTGACCAAAAAGCCTCCAAGATTTCCTAGGCAATGATAGTCCTCTTTGTAAAATTTACACTTCCATTCCCATAAGGGACTCTGAGAACTGACCAGAGAGGGCTGTGTAAATCACAAAGGTCCATACTCATATCTCATATCACTGAGCCTGACCTCACTCAGTATCCACAGTTTTGAGATTGTTTGCCCAGGGTAAATCCTGGTTAGTCAATATGTAAGCACATTCAAACGTTACTCTTTACATTCTTGAAAAATGCAAGAATTGAAGAAAGACAATTTACTGTTTAAGGGAAGCAACAATTTCCATTGAACAATAGTTAAGGTATTGAGTTCATCATGCCGAGTTGCATCTGAATGACAATAAAAGAATAAAATTTTTTCATCCTGGATTTCCAAAGTGAAAGGAAAAGAGAAGAAAATTGAGCTCCCTGGAATCTCCAAAAATATGGGAGCCAGGGTTCATATTGCACACGGGCATGAGAAAATTCTATCGGACTTGGCACAGCCAACATTTAGGAAATGTTTGGGACCAAAGCTGTGTAATGAAATACAGTCTCACACAGGACAGAGTATCCTTGCCATGAATCACATAAACTCTTTTAGCCCTTCACTCTCCTTTGCAGAAGACATCTTGAGAAACCCCATATTCCTTATCATGTCAGGAATATGAGAAAGACCAAGGCAAAGCTCCCACGAAGGGGTCTTGGAGAGCCAGGCAGCCATCCCCTGCTCTCTTGAAAGTGCCTCATTATCACACAAATTTTCATGTGACCACCTTTGTTTCTGCCATATTCTGATGGCTAAAATGTGTTCACTTACCCCACTCTGACAACAAAATTCTGTCATGTTCTTCTCCTAAAAATTTCCCGCTCCAAAGGCCCACTAGCCTACAATTCACACCACCAGAGAAGCTAGGATACAATGGCCCCCATAGAAGAGGAAAATGACAAGATCTTCTGAGCATATGGGGGGGGGCAGTGAGTGGAGAGGGAGTTATGAGAAAGAGAAGGGGAGAAAAAGAGGAGGGGAGAGGAGAACATGAGGGACCAGGAAGATTGAGTTGGGGGATGAATAGATGACAGCGAGAAAAGAAGATATCATAACAGATGGAGTCATTATAGGTTTGAAGAGAAAACTGAAACTAGAGAATGTCCAGAAACCTACAAGGATGACCCCAACTAACAATCTGCCCAATAGTGGAGAGGCTACCTTAAATGCCCTTCCCCCATCATGAGATTGATAACTAACTTATATACCATCGTAGAGCCCTCATCCAGTAGTTGATGGAAGCAGAAGCAGACACCCACAGCTAAACACTGAGCCGAACTCCTGGAATCCAGTTGCAGAGAGGGAGGAGAGATGAGCAAAGGGGTCAAGACCAGGTTGGGGAAACCCAGAGAAACAGCTGAACTGAACAAGAGGGAGCCCATGGACCCTCAGACTGACAGCTGGGAAACCAACATAGGACTGACCCAGACCCCCTGAAAGTGGGTTTCAGTTAGAAGGCCTGGGCAGTCTAAGAGACCTCTGACAGTAGAACCAGGATGGATCCCTGGTGCACGAAAGGACTTTGGGAGCACATTCCCCATGGAGGGGTACTCCGTTAACCTAGAAGCAGGAGGGATGGCCTAGACCCTACTCCAAATGACTTGACAGATTTTGATGATCCCTCCTGGAAGGCCTCACTCTCCCTGTGGAGTGGGTGGGGAATGGGATAGGAGCGGGACTTTGGAGGGGGAGATGGGAGAGAGGGAGGAAGAGGGAACTGGGATCAATATGTAAAATAAGAAAAAGTAATAAACAAAAACAAAATAGCAGCAGGAGGAGACCTGCTCGGGCACTCCTGTGTTCTACCATCCAGCCACCATGACTGAGCATGACTCGTGATTCCCACAATGGTCCCTGTCTTCCAGTGACCAGGAAAGGTCCCATGCTTTCAGCCAGACTCTGGAAAGAGGTAACTTGAGCAACCACATCCACCTTCGAATGAAGAAAGCCTATAGTGGAACCTACAGGCATTGTTTGTAGCACAAAGGAATCCCTCAAGGCTAGAATTTCAGGCAGGGTGATAGCGTAAAAGAGAAAGATTTCTGGTAGTGTACAGACAGCATTTTGATTAGCGGGATTGTCTCCATTGAAACTGAAAACTCACCCTGGGCACAGGGAGCCTGACCGGTGCCTAAAGGAGGCCTTCAGGGCAGTGTGCCTCTTGACATGAGCTTGCCCTGCCCTGCCCTGCCCTGCCCTGCCCTGCCCTGCCCAACACTGGAGTCGTGTCTGAGGCAAGTTGTTGCCGCCATTCTTAAACACTCAGATCTCTTTCCCTTGGGTGTCAAACAGGCATGCTAAGGGGATTCAGCTAAAATGATACTTGCCAGGTGGGTGGCACACAGTAGGTACTTAGGCATTGCTCTTGCTGCTACTTCTTTCAGTTTTTATGCAATACTCAATCAAATGGGCGGGACCCAAAGTCTTTGCCTAAGCAATAAATAAATCACGGAGCCGCTCAGAATGGTACAACTGCTGGGGAACAGCAAAGAACACATCTCTGGGCCATGCAACTACTCACTGAAATAGTAAAACATTGCAAGATCTACCCCCAAACCAATGAGCCAAACCAAACTCAGTCCCCAGACATAATTACTCTAACCTTTGCAGTGTTTTTGTTTAGGTTTCTAAAGGTTTTCCATTAAATGTCAATATTTAATAACTAGGAAATTAATAGCTATAAAATCCAATCTCCATCTTTTTAAATCTATGTCCAAAAGGAAAAAAAATCTCATTCTCTGAGGAGACTGGGTGCTGACTAGCAGTGACCCTTTCTATTTTTTATTTATTTATTTGTTTGTGTTTTTTGTTTTGGTTTGGTTTTTGTGGGGTTTTTTGTTGTTGTTTTGTTTTGTTTTTTGTTTTGTTTTGTTTTGTTTTTGAGACAGGGCTTCCCTGTGTAGCTTTGGATCCTGTCCTAGAACTACCTCTTGTAGACCAGGCTGGTCTCAAACTCATAGAGATCTGCCTGCCTCTGCCTCCCAAGAGCTGGGATTAAAGGCGTGCACGGCCACCACCTGGCACAGTGACCCATTTTTAGACCGGACAAGTGTTCTTTCTGCAACACTCCCCAGTCCCCATCCTACCTTACAGCAACCAACACTGGGGAGGCTCCCAGCATCACAGGCTGTGTCTTGCCAGTCCTGCCTGTCTACTGACGTTCACTTCTGTCCTGGCTGCATTCATGTCAGAGGCCTCAGCCCTGCAAGCTAATCAGTGTAATCCAGAACATGTAACAGCACAGTGTGAAACCTGACACACCCCGCATTCAATGTGGTGTCTCTAGTTGTTTGGTGTCTACACTGCTTGAGCTTCAGTTTTTATCAAGTCAACATAAGAAACAGTCATTTAGTAATCTCATAGAGTTGTCTTAAGGTTTAAATAATACAGTGTGTATTTTTTTTAAAAAAAAATTATCTTGCATGGTTGCAAAAAGTGACAATAAATTTTAACTGCCACAGCAATAAACAGTGTTATGGGTATTGTTGCTGATATAGCCAGTGCTGTGGTTACTTCCACTGTTAATGTCTATTATTAATTGTTATTAGCAGAGAAGGGTAAAAACATGACTGTCCTGTTTCTGCTTTCTCAAACTGGAAACTGAAGTTCTCTTCTAGCATGGGACCTTTCAAAAGTGGCAGGTTTCCATCTCCTGCTGGCAATGAGACTGGGAAAGCACCCCACAAGATGAAGTTGTCAGTGACAACGGGACCGGGAGCAAAGTGGAGCCACACCCAAGGCCAGGCGAAAAGGGCAGAAATGGGTCTCCAGAGCCCTGCAAGAATCTGTTGTAAGGCAGGCAGCAGAAGGAATGGGACTGAGAGAAGGTAATCGTCTTGGCTTGACATGAGTGCACTTCAGGGTGAAAGAGAAGTAACAACTACAAGGAGAAACTGACTAGGTAAAGGCAAGATTATCTTTGGGAGTGTAGGTAGGAAAGGCCAGGAAGGGGTACAGTCGGGGCGTGTGCACTGGGACCAGTACAGGGCAGCCCAACTCCAACCACAGGACCAGTGCAAAGGCTGAAAGCAAGGGATGAGCCAGGAGGTGGCGAGGCTGCCTCCCTCTGTGGCCCCACAGTGTACTCAATGCCCTGGGTCATCCAGGGTGGGTCAACTCACCCACAAAATGTACTTAATCAGTCCTTTACAAAGTACTCTCAAAGTTGCCACGTAACCCAAGGCTGACATTGCTGTCCTATTTTACAGATAAAAAGAAAAACGAGAAGATTATATCAGTTGCCAAAAGGTATAAAACTAATTAAGTGACCGAGATTGCTAGAGCTTACTTCTTCAGAAATTGAGGCTGGGGCACTGCTCACTGCATTGCATCCAGAGATCCCACTCTGCTCACAATGGAGTGTCCAGCCATGTTGGGCATCTGTTGTCTATTTCTCCTTGTTTAAGTAAGGAAGCTTCTCTTTTGCTGGTGTTTGCTTTTGCTGCCTTGATTGAACTTAAAAGAGAAAAGTGGCAGAAAAGATATATCAAAACCTGGCCCTGGGACTGGAGGGACTGCTCGGTGGTTAAGAGCATGTATTACTCTTGAAGAGGACCCGAGTTTGTTTGTTTGTACCCACGCTGGGCAGACCGTAACTGCCTGTAAGTCCAGCTCTAGAGATCTGATGCCTCTGGCTTCCATGGGCATCTGGACTCATGTGCATACTCCTACACAGACACATACAATTTTAAAAAAACAAAAAAACAACAACAAACAAACAAAAAAACCCATAATTTTTGAACGCCTAACCCAGCATAGCAAAAAAAAAAAAAAAAAAAAAAACTTCAGTTTCCCATGTTATTCATGGAGACACCAAGGCCCAGCTGTAGTCAGGGCACCCCAGTCCCCAGTTCCACTCCCACTACCCCAAATTCCATATGGCTGCAATTGAGGGTAATGATGAGGTAACATGACCATAGGGTTTCTAACAACTTCATCTAAAATAATTCTCTCTCTCAGAGGATGTATTAATCTCAATTCTTCTTGTGGAAATGGAGGGTTATAGTCAAAAGCAGACTTTTACAAAGTCATAGAAGAACGTAACTCAAAGGAATGGTCTCTGCCAGGATTTAGAACTCGACCCTTCGGCTAAACAGCTCTGCCAAGCTGCTTCCAGTTAATGCCCTGCTTTCAGTACTGACTAAGAAGCAGAATAAGCCACCTCAAACTGAAGTAATAGCTTTTCTTGTGGGTCATGTGATTTTGCTTTAAGAGACTTTTTTTCCAGCCGAGAGGAGACTCTGTCGCTAAGGCTCCCAGTCCAGCGTGCTAAACGATGTGGCTTTTTCATTTTTAAAAGGTCTGTTTTGAAATGAACAAACCTTAACACTTCATCATGCTGAGAGGAGAACCCAGAGCGAAGAGGCCGTCTCCAGGGCGAGCAAGAGGCTGGGCTAGGTTTGACGACACGGAAACTGAAGTCACCTGCAAAGGCTGCCAGCCTGACTGCCTCAATGTTTTTTAATCAAACAAAATGACCACAGACCTCCTTTTTCTTTCAATTCTGACAAAATGCCCATGTGTTAAAGTTCCACAGCCAAAACATCTGTCAAATGCAATGATATCTAATAGACATTTCACAAAACAGAGATTTTAAGGTTTAGTTTTCTAAGACTATAAGCCTAAGGCTTTCAAACAAGATACACGCCCACACAGGCAACACAGCCACACACACACACACACACACACACACACACACACACACACAAAGAAGGTACAAAGTTGCTCATCTCAACCACTGAGGGCAAGTCCCTACAACAAATACAAAACAGCTATTGCATGACCTATTAAAAGTGTATTTTTAGAACTACTGACCTCTGGGTGAACTAAACAATGAAGCTGTTCACAAACCTGACAGAGAGCAGCTTTTCCAAAGTGAAACAGTGAACCACTGTCTCTAATGCACCACCAAGCTAAACAATTAAAAATGGCATTTAATACTAGCATTTAAAAAGCTATTGTAAAGTAACACTGCCAAAATTATTGGTCTTGTATCAACACACACACACACACACACACACCATTGTTTCATTTTAGTATTTATTTTAAGAAATAAAACAATGTATTTAGTAGAAAAATAAACTGAAAAACTTTCTTTAATCCAAAGAAAGTCAGGGGTCAAGTTTCACCAAGATGTTCTCAACATAGCTTGGGCATCAATGCCGAAGACTGGTCCCCAAGACACAGCAATGTACAGTAGTTACTGTGTGGATCAAAAAAAAAAAAAAAAAAAAAAAAAAGCTTGAATTCAAGTTACATAGTTACTGGTTGTGTGTGGCTTTAGAAGAAAAATGTCTCTGAGTTTTTGTTGTCCTTTATAATGTGGCATCAGAATGCTGACTGCCTCTTGGAAGTTATGCTAGACATAAGGAATAGATAAACTGCATATTCAAGGAGCTTAGTACAGTGCGTGGTGCAGACCACAAATCCGACAAGGTAAGATTGTCATCATCACTGAAAAAGCCCATTCAAGACTAACTGCATATTTATCATGCAATCCTGAGCACTTTCGAGGTGGATGCCATAGCAGTTAGTGGCGGGGATGGGGGATCTTCATAATCACTAGAGAGAAATAAGAGCAATGAGGGGCAGAAAGGACTCAAGCAGCTCAAAATCTCAAGGCTTCATAGTCAGCTAATCATATGACCATAGTAGAGACAGGCATTAGCATCAGCCTTGATTTAGCACAGTAAATTCAAACCACTCAAACTCTTGCAACACCACTTTAACACTTTGGAAGGACAAGTTTTCAAATTGCATTAATCATAAGTCATTCTTAATTATTTCTTAGGTCAGTTCACAGTTTTCTAGTGTGATTTTATGTGAGAAAATAATTTTAAAATTGGGAAGAAACATGGCATATCATCAAACCAAGCAGATACAGCAGTATGAATAACACACCAGAACATTCTAGAAACCAGGTAGATATGGCAGTGTGAAAACACACCAGAGCATTCTAATTGCCTCATCTGAACTGCCTCTTTGATGCCCTCAACCCAAGCACTGTGTGTTTTAGAAAATTAGCCAGTCATTCTGAGATCTTGTAAGAGTACTATCTATTAATGTTAACCTTAAAACATATTGCTATGCTATGTACACAAAGTAAAACACTATTCAGCCATAAAGTGTAATGACTGTCATTTTCAACAACAGACAGAAGTAGAATTTATCACGTCAAGTGTAATAAGGCAGGTGCAGGGAGATAATAATAACTACCACATGAGTTCACTCACACGTGGAACATAAAAAAGCTAATTCAAGAACCAGGCATGCCATAGGCCTTTAGTCCCAGCAACTGGGAGACAGCAACTGGCAAGCGAATCTCTGAGTTCCAGGCCAGCCTGGTCTCTATAGTGGATTCTATGCAAGCCATGACTACATAGTGAGATTCTGCCTCAAAATAAAAAAGTGTAGATATAGGAAATAGAACACTCACTACTTGCAGATGGGAAGTGAGATAAGGAGAATTGTTAGGTTGAATTGGAAAGAATTGGCAAGCAGCTATGGTGGCACATGCAACCCCAGCACTCAGAGGCAGAGGAAGGAGGATGATAAGTTCTAGGCCAGCCTGGGCTACATACTGAAAAAAAACAGTTCTAGTATGCTACTACAAGCAGGGTGTGTATTTCAACAGCCAAAAGAAAAGGTCTTGAATGTTTCACCAAAAAGAAGTAATAAATGTTTGAGATAGATATTTTTATCTTGATGCATAAACATCATACAATATTTATACCCACTGAAACAGTACTGGCACCCCATTAATAAATGATATTGTTACTTTTATGTATCAGTTAAATGTAAATTTAAATGAAAAACCCTATTATTAATTTCAACAACCTTAAGGAGATCTTGATTCTGTGTAGATAATTTAACAAACTCTTTGTGCAAAGAATTACCAACTGAGAAATAAGTCAAATTAAGAAGAAAACTCTGGGGTAAACTTTGCCTGTTCTGTAAAGGAAGGAAGAGAAGTAACAATAAGTATTTGTTGTCATTAGCAGATACTGAAAGGATAAAGTAGACACAACCAAACATGATTCCACTGAGTCTGAAAGGAACAAGAGAGGTCTGATCATGAAACTTGTTTATATCATATCATAGTATACAGTTTAAAACTAAAGAATTTTGCAGCTGGAGAGATAGACGGCTTAGTGGTTAAGAGCACTTGTTGCTCTTGCAGAAGACCCAGGTTCAGTTCCCAGCACCCACATGAGTTTGAACACACGGTAAGTACATACTTCAGTACTTTTTTATAGTTATAAACTTCATTAGTTTGATGGCAAAATGTCCAGTCTGTCTAAATGAAGGAGTGGATCAGACCTGAAGACAATCTACCCTGATACAAAGAAAGACCCCACAGCTCTTATCGGGTCAAGTCCCTCTTACCCAGGTTTTCACTGAATTTCCCAAAGCGAATAAAGCAAAAGCTAGAAGTACAAAAACATTCAGGAAGTATTTTCTGCTTAATTAAGTGAAGAAAACATATTAAAGGGCTGGTTACTTATTTAGTCTTTAAATCTTAAAGAACAGTTTAATGAATTTGAATCATGGTTTGTAAATTCCCCCAAAGCTAATGATTTATCTCATTTATGTATTTGATATTTGGTTATACTAGAAACCATCAAAATTAATTGTTTATATTCATTGCATTTAATGGATAAGTATATTGGTTGGATATAATATTTAAAGTAGTTCTAGGCTACTTAAGGCTAGGATTTATAAATATATTAAAGTGGGAATGTGAATTATGTACATAATGTGATTTCTGGAACTCTTTTTACAACTTTGGGGGGAAAGAAACAAACTAGTACTGAATGTGAGAGAGGTTTCCCCAAAACATAGACCTCCTTATGGTAATTGTATGTGATGCGGCCGGCTGGACCAGCATCCTTGTCTCTCCATATGCATATATCTCAAACATACCTGTCCCATAACCTTATCCAGACTCACATGTACTTGGTTAACTGACTCCTTGTAGGAGGCTCCTGGTGGAGTAAACTATTCACAACCGAGTCAGGAAGAGAGAGCAAGGCCACTTCCCACAACCCCTTCAAGGACATACTGCCAACACCATAAGAACCTCCAAGAGGCCCTGCCTATTAAAAACCCATTGCCTCTCCAAGACCACATCACCTTGGAGTCAACCCTTTAACACAGGGGCCTCTGTTGGAAACTTGTACAACTAAAGCAAGGACCAACTCAGGGATGCTGAAAGGCCAACTGTGCTGTATTATTAGGCCACAGGTTCTGGTGTGGGCAAGACCTATCTGCTTCAAATGCCAACAAATTGCCCCGTGGAGGTGTGTGAGACTGAGGCAGGGCAAGACATACAGGTACAAAACCAGTCCATTTATTTTATACACCCCACCCCTACACAGTAATTCATAAGATGTTAACTGTTTGAACATTCAGAAAAGTCACAATAGGCAGACAGGATGGCACGTGCCTGTAATCCCAGCACTCAGGAGACAGAGGCAGGACTACAGTAAAACTGAGGCCAACTTGATCTACATAGTGAGTTATGGGCTAGCCCAAATTCAAATGATAACCTCTCTAAAAATAATAAACAAATAGCAACAACAACAAAACCCAGAACAAAGCAAAACAAACAAACAAAAAATATAATTAGGTGCATATTGTTGGGAGAAGACCCAGGTAGGCAGGCTACGCCATCACAGTAATCAGCAGGTACACATTTGCCTCAACCTCAGTTTCCCTCCCTCCCAACCTCACTCCCTCCTTCCCTGCTGCCCTCCCGCCTTCTCTCCCCTTTTCTCTTTCTAACTTTTCCTGTTCCTCTCCACGACTCTCAATATTCCCCTCCTTTTCTCCTCTGACCTCACTTAAGACCTTGAAAAAAACAAGATTCTTTCTGCCTAGGATTTTGATACAATCCTCAAATTTGGGTTGGAATGGCTCTTTCTGCCGCCATCTGCCACCCAAGCTGTCCATATCCCTTCTTGAATTTTCATTTCTAAAACAAGGAAAGGAAGGATCGTGGCAATGCCACCAGCTTCCTCTGAACTCACCCGCTTGACTCCAGTCTGTCCTCAGTATTTCACTGCTGGCTTCTACTCACCTCAACGTCTTCCCGGAGGCATCATTCTTCTTAGATGGTGGTGGGGGTGGGGGTGACAACCTATCCAAGCAATCTCTGTCCCTCAGATATTCAAGAAACTTGTTTAAAAAAATTTTTTTCTATCAATATCATCCCTTAAAACTAGAGCTGTGTCAAAATACATGATAAAGAAATTTTAAATGAACATGACAAGGAAACTAGAAATATATGACCCAGTTCACTTGGAAACAGATACAGATTCAGGCCAGTGAGTAAGTCACTAAGTTTTGGGCAGTAGAGTATCTGATAGAAAGAAGTTAGAGCAAGTTAAGATGCCTACATATAGAATAATATTAAAGATTAAGTAGCCATAATTGAAGAATAGTTCTTAAACTGGTCCATGGCTGGAGTCCATTGTCATATGTCGAGGTTTGCAGAGTCTCGTAATTATATGCAACAATTTTTTGAGTTACTTTTCCTGGTGAGAGATTATACAGATTTCATCAACTTCTCAGAGGGAATCTCTGACCCAAATAAACCTAAGACACAGAAAAAGAAACATCGACTAAAATATAAAAAACAAAAACCGTTGTCGCTTCAAGTAACTGGTAGGAATGCATTCATTATGGGCTCAAGCAAAGTACTCAGGCCCCAATCAGACAACTTGCTGTACAACTCAGAAGATGTAAAAGCATTTTTATAGCTTTATAGAAGTACAACCAACAAATTCTGCAAAGACATATAATGGAATATTTTACTTGTATAAAACATGAAATAACCGCAACCAAATTAATTAGTTAAGTCCATGCCTGATTTATAATCACTTTTTCATTTTTATGATGATGAAACTAAGATTATACTTATACAAATATATATGCATATATGTATATATGTATACATATGTTTCAAATGTGCTGTGCAACATTACTAACTTTAATCACATTGTACATTAGCTCTCCAGAGTTATTTATCACATGTAACTGAAGCTTGGTACCCTTCAATCAAGATCTCCCTACTTTGTTCTGAGTCCATGAGTTTGACTATTTCAGACACATAGAAACATGCTCTCTAGAATCTGTCTTTCGGTGTCTGTCTATTGTTGGTAACTGTATGGTACCCAGGCTTCTCCATGTATCAACAAATGACAGAATGTCCTTCTTACTCAAGGATAAGAACATGGCAGTATAGGAAGATAGCACATGTACTTTCTTTCAACCACTGATTAAATGCAACCTGCTCACATGCATTGTGTTGCTATTGTAAGCAATGTCACATGGTTGCTGGGTCATAGGGTAGTTTCATTTTTAATTTTCTGTAACAGCTTTACAATTTATATTTGTATCAGCATCGTACAAGGAGCTCTTTCCTTTTTTTTTTTTTCACATCTTGACCAATACTACCTCTCTTGGCTTTTGATACCAACATACTTTCTTAGCCAATCTATCGAATGTGATTTTCCTTTTGATTTTGACTCTCATTTTTCTTCTTGGAAGTCATGTTGAGCACTTGGCCAAATACCTGGCAGCAATCGGTACATCTTTTCCACGGAAAAGATTGTCAGGTCCTTTGCACATCTCTAAACTGAGTTCTTTGTTGGCTATCCCCTTCCACACACATGTATCTTGCTACACCTTCTCAGACTTAAAGAATGCATGACTTTTTAAAATTGTGTTAATGGGTTCCTCTACTGTTTGGTGTCATAGCCAATTCATTCCCCACCAACATCAAGAAGTTTCTGTCCTGTTTTTCTGGTGGCTTTATAGTTTCAGGTACTTTTTGTTAAATTTTCAAAGCTGTTACTCATTGATGGCCTTAATGAACATACAAACACACAACTCATAAAGGGAAGAATAAGAAAGGCCTCAGCAGGTAAAAGCACCAACCAGCTACCAAAGCCAACAAGTTCAATTCCTACCCGATATGGTGAAGAGAGTAGCACTGACTCACATAGGGTGTCACCTGACCTCCACAAGCCCTGGTCCAAAGTGTCACATGATGTCTTCAGGTGTTACCTGATCTCTACAAGCCCCCCCCATGTCACCTGATGTCTACAGCCACCACACAATGTCACCTAACCTCCCCAAGCCCTTCCCCAGCACAAACACAAATAAATAAAAATGCAATAAAAAAGTTTTGTGTTTTTGGGGAGAGGGCCTAGGCCCTGCCCCAAATGATATGACAGACTTTGAAGACTCCCCATGAAAGGCCTCAAGGGATGGGCTGGGGTTTGGTGGGGGTGATAGAGGAGGATGGGAGAGTGAAGCAACTGGGATTGACATGTAAAATAACCTTATTTCAAATTTAAATAAAAAAGGAGGGGAAAAAAGGTTTTGTGTGTGTGTGTGTGTGTGTGTGTGTGTGTGTGTGTGTGTGTGTGTGTGTTTTGTTTTGTTGGAAAGCATAAGGTGGTGTACATCTCTTCTAGTCTTAGTACTTGAGTTGCTATGGTGAGAAAGCTGTGAGTCCAAGGCCAGCCTGGGCTACACAGAACATTTGAGATCAGCCTGTGCTGAATGGTGAATAAAAAGGGGAGAAAAGGAAGGAAGGGAAGAAGGAAGGAAGGAGTGAAAAAGGAAGGAGTGTGGAGGGAGTGTGTGTGGGGGGGGGGGAGAAATTAGAAATACCCGGGTCAGAGAGATGGCTCAGCAGTTAAGAGCACATACTGTTCTTGCTGAGAACCTAAGTTCAGTTCCCAGAACTAAGTGGTTCACAACTGCCTGTAACTCCAGGTCTAGAGGATCCAATCAATGCCTCTGGCCTTCACAGTCAACTGCAAACATATGTACGTACCCACAAAATTAATTCTTTAAAAAGGAGAAATCCTGCCCAAATTTTAACAGGGCTGTCATGTTCCTAAAGTTGGATTTCTTTCTTTATGAAATTTTGAGTAATATAAATAATTGATGAACTATGATATCCAAAACAGCTTTATAAGAACAGCAATATAAGAACTATTAAAGTTAACTTTGTATTTCAGATGTCAGATTCCAAGATTATATTGTACAAATAATCTTTCCAAGCCAGGTACTAGAATACATTTACTGAACATATTTGTGGAAAATGAATTTGAGACTAGAAATTTAATGAGCTATCTTGCCTAAAGTGTCAAGAAATTGTTAAAGGGACCTTCCTATAAAAAGCAAAACCATTAAAAAGGTAGCTGGGGGTGGGGTCAGATATATTATCCTATTAAACTAATCATTTCTGAATAAGAAGGATTTTTTTCTAACGTGTTACAAATCACCTCAGGGAGACTGTCTGTGCTGCTTACTTTAATGGGCTGTCCAGCTAGCTTATTCATGGGGCCATTTGAGTGAAAACATACTGGGAAGAAATCTCTTCTTACTTTTCATTATTTCATTTTTTAAATTAATGGAAGGTAAAACCACAATCGGGTTACTTCTACAAATATTTGTCCATTATATACTATAAGCCTGGCTCTAGGTTAGGGGTGAGCATGGAGAGACAAGTGAGGCACATGTCTCCCTCAAGTTGCTTTCCTGATCTAGATATTCCTTTCCTCTGTGTGTGTGTGTGTGTGTGTGTGTGTGTGTGTGTGTGTGTGTGTGTGTATGTGTGTGTAAGTAAAAAGGTGTTTGCAAACTTTTCCTGTAAAGTGCTTGGGGATAAATATCTTATTCTTTGTTGATCGTTCAGTCTTGGTTGTTATTTAACTCTGTTGTATAGCATGAAAGTAGATACAGGTAGGGCGTAGTGATGCATGCCTTTGATCCCAAGACCAGGGAGACAAAGGCAGGTGGATTTCTGTGAGTTCTAGGCCAGCCTGTTCTACACAGCAAGTTTCAGGCCAGCCAAGGCTACACCATGAAACCATATTTCAAAACAAAGCAGCCCCAGATGATATGTGGTCCAAAGAACAAGGTTCCAGAAACATTCTATTTACATGAACAGACTGCTGTCCAGATTTGGCTTTGGGCTGTGATTTCTCACTATAGTGCTGGTGTATGTTCTTTGAAATATCTACTATAGATGTTTCATTCAAAATGTTTATGCTATTCTTAGTGAAAAGAAGGCTTAACAAACAGGTAGGAAATTTCAAAAGAATTGTGAAAAACAGGCCAAGATAAAGAAGGTTGTTAAAAAGGCAGAAGCAGTAAGACCTGCGCTGAAAGTGATGTGCGGATATGGTCAAATTCTGTAGAGGAGGCTTGGAAAATTTCTAGAGCATTGTGTAATAACAGTGACAACAGTGATGTTGGAATGTGAAATAATCCATCCTCACAAAACACAGTTAAAATTCCAATTTGTTTTGAGAAAAAAATGTGTCAATGAGTTAGGAATAACATCTAAAATATTTCATTATATAAATAAGGTGTAATGGTTTTTCAAAATTGGAATCAATACAAGGAGGAAAAACTCATATCTTCTCAAGTCTGACCCATGCACATACAACTTTGCACTATTTTCAAAGTGTGTTAGAGGAGTTCATCCTTTGAGGGATTCTACAGCAAGTTTGAGCCTTTGTGCTGTCTACATTTTATATTTTATTCTTAGTTTGTATTCATCAGTTATATAACCTTGTGTTTGGTAACCAGAACCACGGGGTAGAAGGAGGAAACCAAATAGATAAAACTTTAAAAAAACAATATATGAAAGGCCATACATAATCCAAATCAGTAACAATTAATTCTTCTTAAATATTGAGTAAATTACAATTATTTGGTTTTCTTTAAAAATCAAATGGGAAGCAGGCATGCCATACAAAAACTATGACTTTTAAAAAAAAAATGGAAATGGTTTCTTAAAAACTGGTTTTCTAGCCAGATGGTGGTAGCATATGCCTTTAATCCCGGCACATGGGAGGCAGAAGCAGGCGGATCTCTGTGAGTTTGAGGCCAGCCTGTCTACAAAGCCAGTTCAAGGACAGCAGAGCTGTCTTGAAATCCTATTTTGAAAAACCAAAAAAGAAAAGGAAAAAAGCAAACAAACGAAATACTGGTTTTCTAGGAAGTACACTGGACCCTGTAATATTAAAGGCCAAGCTCAACCCCTAGCTGTTCTGCCCTACTAAGTAACCTCCTACAGGCCATTTAACCATTCTAGGCTCAAATTCTCATTTTGTTTCTAAAATGAAAGGGTTGAGCTCAGTAATTTTCAAGGAATTCCTCAGTTCTACAATTTCATAATACATGGTTTGTCTCTGAGGCCAAATAGCACCAGTGAGCTACAATTAACTCTAAGGCAACTGTAATGTCAGCAATGGCATTTCAACGAAAGTGATGGTGACATTCAGTTTGTGTGAAATCTTCTGCCTCTTGCATTATTTCATGCCTTCACTCTTCCCAGGAAGCTCCTGAATTCATTTCTGCCCCTACAACTGGTACAGGTGTGTAGAGAACAGCTTTCTAAAGGCTGGTGACTCTCACAAAGTCTTGGTCCAAAAGACCTTAAGTGACAATCCTGTCCAATAGTATTATCTGTCTCCAAACTGCTTATTGGATAAACCTCTTACACTTCTATCAGTATTTCTATCTATTGCTTTATCTCTTCCACACTACAAAAGAAGTTATGTGATATTCTCTCTAGTTTATTCATTTTATCTTCCAGAAAGACTTGTGTGTAGGAAGTATTTAATAAATGTTTGCTAACAAACAACTAAGTGAATGCATACAAGCATGCTAAGGAAGGAAAAACAACATTTTTAACTGTTAGAAAATTAAGGAGGAACCTAAGGATGGCTCAGTGTGTAAAGCAGTTGCCACAGAAGCCAGAGGACTCGTGCTTGGCTTCCAGGAACCACATTAAGCTGAGTGCGGTAGTGTGTGCCTGAGATGCCAGTGTTCCTATAAGGAAATGAAAGGTAGAGATAGAATGGGCAGACGCCCATGGGTCAGCAAGCACAGTGTAGGCCACAAAGCAACAGACCCTGCCTCAAACAAACAGAAGGCAGAAGGGGAAGACCAACACCCAAGGTCATCCTCTGACCTCCACATGAGTACCTGAGCTTTCAAACACAATATACTTGCACCTACCCACCCAAACACTCATGGAAGGTTAAATGAAAAGGAGTTAGGAAACCATCTCTTTCAGTTTTTCTCCATTCTAGAGAGATTATAGATGTGCCATAAAAATTCTTCTTTTGTGTTGCTTGATAACTAAAGAAGCTACCCAGATGTGAGCAAGAAGTATCAGGTAGGGCTTTCATTGGGGATTTTCTACAAGCAGTCACTAGAATCACATGGTGGTCAATACGACCGTGTTCTAATTAAGCTAACAAGTCAAACTGCTTAGGTTTTAATATTTGGAAATAACCAAGAATCAAAAGAATTCTATTGATTTCCAAAGAACTAATAATAAAGTCATCAGTGTTATGAAAATTTAATTACTATGGGAAGACTATATTAAGAATGGGTCATTGATGTTGAAGAGACTTTTTTTTTTTAAAAAGGCAAGAGTATCCCATGCTTGAATTTAGGGCCACAAGCTGGCTGCAGCTGCAGATGTACTAAAACACTGAAAATGAGTGTGATGTCGTACAGTACAAAGGAAGACAAATATATGGTCAACTTTCACTTTTCCAAGATAAAATGATGAATTTGTCCATGAAGATGAGCAGAAAGCAAACAGGTTTTGAAATCTCCTAGATCCTGGCCAGTTACCTGACCACTCAACATTTTCCTTTGATCACATTTTTAGGCTGTTCATCAGTTGATGGACACTTGCTTGGCTGCACTCGGCTATAGTGAACAGTGCCATAGTCAATGTGTCGGTTGCAGAAGTCTTTTTGACCATGCTGACTTCATTTCTGTTTGGCCACGCATCCACCCACTAGTGAGGCTGCTGGATGGTACAGCAGATTTATTTTTAATTTTGTGAGAAACTTCCCCAAGCACCTGTGTTTTCCATAAATGGCTGTGCTAATTTTATGTTTCTACCTGAAGGGTTACTCTTTGCCCTTTCTTCGCATTTGCGGCAGCACTTACCTTTTGTCTGGATGGCAGTCATGTGAACTGCATGAGGTGATGTCTCATTGTGGTTTTGACTTGGATTCCCATGATTAGTGATGTTGACCATTTCCACACACCTATTGTGTGTCCGAAGCTCTGTCTGGTTAGGTCTACTGCCTCTTTTTCAGTTGGTTATTTGGTTGGTTTTTGTTGCTATTACTGCTGTTGGTTTTTTCCTAGAGTTATCTGAGCTCTTACAGAGTCTACCTAGTATTCCAGCACGTACAGGTACCACACACAATCTGTTCCTCAGCTGCAATACAGGCTGCAACTGCTCTGCCTACTTAGCAGGTGTCTGGTTGAGGTGCTGTTTACTTTAAGGTGCATGATTTTAGGTAATGGTATCTCTTGTCTGCTTCTCATTTATTGGCTAAAAAATCCCAATCACTTCCTCCAGTGGTTCCACTTTGGGGGTCTACATTTAAGACATTGTCTGTTTTGATTTTTTTTTTTTATGAGATAAGAGATGGGGCTGTCATTTCAATCTTCTGCATGCAAGTACCCAGTTTCCTCATCATCATTTTTCAGGAGCCATCCTTTCCCCAGTGTGTCTTCTGGGAACCTTTGCCAAAGATCCATCAGCTATAGATATGTGGGGTCCCTTCTGGACTCAGAGATCCATTCCTCTGGTCTGTGAGGCTGGTTTTCTGCCAATGGCACACTTTTTACATTACCACAGAATGGATCATACTTTAAAGTCGGCAGTGCAATGTTCCTGACTTGTTTGGTGTGTTGTCTCAAGATTGCTATGGCTATTTAGTGTTAGACCAAATTCTAGCCTTTGTTTGTTCTTGTCATTCGAGACAGGGTTTCTTTGTGTAGCCCTGGCTGTGTAGGCCAGGCTGGCCTCAAATTCACAGAGATCTGCCTGTCTCTGCCTCTCAAGTGCTGGTATGATAGGCATGAGCCACCACCACCCAGCCAGGACTTTTGTTGTTGTTGTTGTTTACTATTTTGATGGAGCTATCCTCAATCTGTAGATTGGATAATCTATTTAATGGCATTTATTGTGATCCATGAACATGGAACTCTTCATTTGGTGAATATTTCCTCTAATCCCTTAGAATAAATGCCCCGTATTTTCACTGTAGAGACTTCCAAAATGGTTTAAAGGTGATATTTTTTATAGTTTTGTAGTTATTGTAAATAGGATTACTTTGGTGATTTCTTCTGGATAATTTGTTACTGGAAAGTAAGTATGAATGCTGCTGATTTTTCTATGAGCTTCTTTCTTGACACTTTACTGGGTCCACTATTATTGCAGGAGATTTGGGGAGGAGTTTTTGGATCATCTCTACATATAATCATGTCATCTGCAAGCTAGCAATTTGAATGTCTCCTTTACATGTTGGAAAACTTTGATTATTATCTTTCTGCTGCCTGATTGTTCCAGCTTAGACTTTGAGGGCTATGTTGACTGACAGTGGGCACCTTTTCTTTATCCCATGGTGCAACATACCATGTTTATTGACATTATGCGTTGAACCATCCTTGCATCCCTGGCTTGAAAATCTTATACTACTCTTTCTAATGTGCTGTTGGATTCAAGTTGCTGGAATTTTTTTTTTTAAGATTTCATTTTGCTTTATGTATTTGGGTGTTTTGCCTACAGGTATATATGTGTACCATATGCATGCTTGGTGCCTGCAGGTGCCAGAAGATAGTGTTGAATGCCTGGAACAGGAGTGAACAAGTGCTTGTGAGCTGCCAACTGTGTTCCAGGAAATGATTCTGCGTCCTTTTCAAGAGCAGCAAGCACTCTTAACCACTGAGCCATCTCTGGCTTCCTTTGCTGGCATTTTTGCATTCAGGTCCATTGGTGATATTCATCTGTAGTTTCCTTATTTTCGGTGTATCATTCTGTATTCTTAGTGTCAGTCTAATACTGGCTTATTAGAATAAATTCCAAAAAATTCTCTCCTGTAAATAAGTCTAACCCCTTTTAGAATCTCTGGCATAACTCAGTAGGTGAGCCATCATTGACATTGATTTGTTTATTTACTTAGAAACTCCATACATGTACACGATGTATAGTGAGTAGGCTTTTGTTTCGTGAGGGCCTCTTTATTGCTGTTTCTGTCTCATTGTTCACTATTGGCCAGAGTCTCTGTATCTCCACAAATTCAATCTACCTAAAGGTTAATGTGTTAAAAATTTTGCTTATTTTATGTCCTCAAATTTTGGTATACAGTTCATGATGACCCTTTATAATCTTTTGAATTTCTTTAGTGTTAGTTATACTGTCTCTCATCTTATTTAAGTCACTTAGTTTTGTTGTTAGTTTAGCTAAGGGTTTGTCAATTGTTTATTCTTAAAAAACTCTTCATTTAATTACCTGTTTACACTTTCAAAAGTCTCTACTTGTCTCTGATCTCTATTTTCCCTCCTACTATTCTGCTTTTGATTTCTATTGCTCTTCTAGTTACCTGAGGTAGATGACAGTTCTTATATTTGCTATTCTACTCTTGTGGTCTACATGTTGCTTGCTGTATGCATCTCTCTTACTGCTGATTTTGACTTGGCCCAGAGGTTTGGATATGTTTCGATTTTCATTTTATATATATATATATATATATGCAAATATATATACATATATACAAGGTTTCTCTGTGTAGCACTGCTATCCTGGAACTCTGAAGACCAGGCTGGCCTTGAATTCAGAGGTCTGCCTGTCTCAGAGATCCACTCTGCCTCTTGAGTGCTGGGAATAAAGACATACACCATCACTGCCCAGTAATTTTCATTAATTTTAAGAAAATTTAAAATTTTTCTTTATAATCTTTTAACTTTTATACTATTTGCTCAGAGCATATCATTCTGTTTTCATGAAGTTATACAGTTTACAAAGTTTCTAATCATTAATATTTACTTTCATCACAATATAATAAAAAATGATAATTGACTTGATTTTGATTGTTTTAATATTTGTAGAGAATTACAATCTCAGCTTTCATAGCTGTAGAATGGAGTTGGTCATACCTGGATATTGTCTGACATATTGGTGACACTTCAAAGCACTGAGCACAGTACTATGGGCATGTGAAGTAACAAATGACAGAAAAGTGAGCCAATGCAATCATATCAAGATATATCAAGAGTGTGTTCACAAAAGGGGATAGTTGTTACAACTACCTTTACAAACTCCTTCCCATATTAGATTGTTGCTATTTTTATCCTTTATGAAAATACATACACACACTGAAATAATTTTAAAGTAGTCTTTTTTCACCTAAAAGACAAATTATAAACAGAAACCATAAGGTGAATATTTTACTCATGTTTTTCAAAATAAACAGTAATTTTTCTCTCATGATGCGAGCATTAAAAAAATGGCCATTTAGAATATATAAAGTGATTATATACATTAGGTCATTAATGTTTTCATTTTAATTTATTATGCTCATGATTCTGGTTTTTTTTAAGGTAATTATTGAGTATTTTACATATTAATGCATTCAAAAAAATATTACCAGTTTACTCATAGTGCTAAAAGTCTGAGTTTTACTGGGAACAAAGTTGTGGAATACTCTTTTACACTGAGTGAATATATGTCACTGTGATTGGTTTAATAAGGAAGCTGGTTGGCCTATGGCCAGGCAGGATAAGGTTAGGCGGGAGAACCAGACTAAAAGATGCTTCGAAGAAGGAGGAACTCAAAAGGAGATTCAGAGAGAAGCAAGATGAACTTGCTGTACTGAAAAAAAGATGCTGCCGCATGGCAGAGCATAAATAAAAAAAAAATATATGGGTTAATTTAAAATGTAAGAGCTAGTTAATAACAAGCCTGAGCTATCAGCCAAGCATTTATAATTAATAATAAGTCTGTGTGTGGTTGCTTGGGAGCAGCTACTGTGAACACAGAGTAACATTAGTACAAACCTACACCAAGTAGCATTAACAATTTTACACAATTACATACAATGGTGTATTTAAAAAGGGAAAGAGATTTCTTGAAGAGGCAAGGTGAGTTTAAGTCTTGGAAATAATGTGCATGATTTGAAGATAGAAATGACATTTCATGCTAACAAAATTGCATTTTTAGAGATTCATGTGCAGGCAGAAACAGGCAATGGACACTGAACTGAAGGTACATTAGCAGGGTTGGAGAAAGGGTCAGGGATACTGTGGCCACAGAAGGGTAAGAATGGTAGTCAAGAGCCCAACTCAGAGTCCTTCAGGCCTCCAGATTAAAGTCTAGCCTGAAATCAAGAGACTCCATCACGTAGTTTTAAGAAGAAAGTGGCATGCCCAGATCTTCACTTTGGGAAGAACATATTTGGGTATTAGTAGAAGGGATAGATGTGAGATTGCATTTTAGTGACAATGACGAGAAATGGAGAGAGTCAAAGACTTCAAAGAGGAAAATCTACAGGACATACTTACTCCTAAGAGAGTGTAGAGGAGTAAGAAGAAACTATCCCAGATCTCCCATGGTGTCTTAGCACTGTAACTGGATAGCTAGCAAGTGGGGAACGAGTGGGGTCCTGAGTGAATTCATGTTATTGACAGGGGCATGGCCATATCAAAGGACAGATGCCTCAGCCCCTTACAAGGGATAAAGTCTTTTCCCCAGGTAAGGCTCAGTGGGATGGCATCGCCTTCCTTGGATCCAAGTGCAGATATGTGGACAGTATGCGCAAAAAACTATCACCATAGCTTTCTTCCCCAAATGCTGACAGCCTGGAGATGATGCACTATACAGATGCTGCACCCACCCGATTACCTAAACCCATTTCCTTGTTCAGCCGTATGCAATAACCTTGCCTCCTTTATCTTTCTGCAATAATCCCAATGTCCAGTTCAGCTGTATATAATAAAAACGTGGAGCTTTGGGATGCTGTGGCTCCTCCATCAGACAGCCCAGACCACCAGATCTCAGCTTGTCGGTATGTCTGTCCAGGAGCCTGTCCTTTTTCGTTCCCTCTAAGCCCCAGCTAGGGCAGTATCAGAAGTCATGCAGAATGCGGCACCCAGAAAGCAACTAATATGGGAACTCCTAGTACTCAGGTAAGAGAGGCTACTCAGAGAAGCAAACAAGTGAAGGTAAGGATACATGTAAAGGTAAAGGGGGGGGTGAAATTCTAAGTGTCTCGTAAAATTCTAAGTGGCTGTAAATTTGGAACAAATAGAGGTGCTTTGGGGGGAGAATGTAGAACACTACAAAAATGTGGTGGAGACACTGCTGCTTCAGCAGTTCTTGGCGGCCTGTTAGGGAGGGGTGCCCTTGATTCCCAGGGAGCGGGGAGCAGGGCGATGAATTTGGCTTCTTGAAAACATTTTTTAAAGAAAAAAAAAAAAAAAGGAAGGAAGAAAGAATCAAGGTTGCAATACATGACCAAGAGACCCAAATACGCTGTCATTTTTGCTTTCCATTTAACTGCTTTCCTGTTATATTTGCCAGAAAACAAACAGCACACGGTTGAGACATGTGTAGTAGAGAAGCCCAGAGTGGGCTACAGGCCTGCCTGCTTGCCTAGCTGTGTGTGCGGAGCAGACACTGGGCGAGGTGACCCTGTCCAACAACCTGCACTGTGAGCTGGCCAGAGTCGGGCCGAGCACCCAGAAGCAATGAAGGCCAGAGGTGCCACAGCAGCTTTGGTGCATTGAGGGCAACAAAAGGGTCAATAGCCACAGACTGGAATGGTTTGGGTGGAGGAGGCACACAGCCGAAGGCCGGAAAATTTTTAGTGGCTTTAAATGTTAGCTGGTTTTTGTTTTTTTTAAGATCCCAATGTTAAAAAAAAAAAAAAAAAAAAAAAAAAAAAATCCAGTGGCTACTTTTCTGATGTGTTTGGTAGTTGTATCCATGCTGGTAGGACTAGCTGGGGGAGATCCCTCCTGGACTAAGCTTTTTCAAAACACCCAGTGATTTGGTCACATCCTCCCATACCTGTCTACATGAGTCTCTCCATTTTTGTTTATTTTATTGATTGGGGGTAGAGGGGGAGCGGGGTCTGCATTTCTCTAAGCTCTTGGAGTTCCAGTAGGTTCTGTTCAATTATTCCAGGTGGATTACAGCCCTGTGATTTAGTCAGGACAATTGGGGAATTAGTTGGGATATACCCTCTGGATGTTTGGACCCACACTAAGGATCATGTGGCTGTGCCCAATCCAGCAAATCCTGGAAAAGCAGGAGGCTCATTGTCAGATTCCTTTCTCTTGCTAATGCCGCACAAATGTCCTTCCTGAGACATTAATCCTTGAATGAATTTGCTCTCCAGTCTCTTGCGTTTCTGTTGGGTGTGGAGGCTACTAGGAGCTTCCCTCTTGCATCCTTACAGTCCAGTATCAAGCATTGCAGTGAATTCCTCTAAGCTAAAGGTGAGGATCCATCCTGAACACTAAGGAATAAAAAGGGGGGATGTGGGGAGCCAGTAATGTCCTGAGTGAACCTGTGTGGTTGACAGGGGCAGCACAATGTCAAGGACCAATGCCTCAGAGCAATGAGATTGGCAAAGTTGCCCGTAAGGCTCAGAGGGATGCCAAAGCCTTACTTGGGTCCAAATGGGATTATTTACAGTGTCTACAGAATATATGCATGGCTTTCTCCCTTCAGAAGTGTACAGCCTGAAGTCCACTCCCAACAGAAACTGCTCCTAGTTGGATTAGCTTAACTGGGCTCCTGTCCAGCTGTATACAATAAGTCAGCTTCCTTGTTTATCTGTATGCAATAACCCCACCTCCTTGTTCACCTGTGTGTAATAACCCTACTTCCTTGTTCAGGTGTAAGCAACAACCCTGCCTTCCTCTTCAATTGTCTTTAATAAACATGCTAAGCTTCGGAGTGCTGCAGCTTCTCAGCAGGAGAGCCTAGACCACCTGATTCCAGCTTTCCTGTGTGTGTATCATTTCTTCATTCTGTCAACTCTCCAAGTCAGGGTCCCAGGACCCAAACCATATAAGGACAAGATACTAGCAGTTAATTGTCTTGAAGCAAAGGAGAATGAATTTTGGAAGCAGGTGTCAGGGAAGCAGAGAAGATCCCGTTATTTCATTATCTTGCTTTTGAGTCTCCTCAGAGACCTGTACTGAGGCAAGATCAGGACAGGACAGAGGTTTGCTGACCCTTGCTGATACTAAAGTTATAGGGAGCATTGCTCAGGAGGGACTATGAAATAAATAGAAATATGAAATAAAAAGAAAGTATATTTACAGCTAAGCCTTGAAAAATTCTAAGATAAAATTCCCAGGTAAAGGGTGATGAGCTGAGAAAGGGATTTTTAAAAGAAATAGCAAAATAGATCATATTAGTATGATATTCTAGAAACCAGTAAAAGAGAAGAAACTTTTAAAAAAGGAATGAAGCAAGGGTGTTTGTGCACACTCATGTGTACACCCACCAGTTCAAACTGCTGACGTGAGTTTCTGACAGATGAAGGCAAGTAAAGAGACAATTAAGAATTTAAATCAGGGTTCTGATTTTAGACACCCTTCCACTGTAAACACCTTGAAAACTCTGCACACACACACACACACACATACACAATGAACCCATGACTTCACACACTGGTGGCCTGAGAGTACATGTCTGATCACTGAAGAGAAAGAAACAAGCTGGGTGAGACTCATGCTGCCATGGATTTCTTCAGTGAGATGGTCTAGATTCTGCAACAGGGAGGAAGTTTTCAAGCCCTAGGAGGCTTGGGGGAGGAGGGCAAGATGAGCAGTCGAGAGGGTTAAACACAGAGGCTGTGCAGCAAATTTTAAAACTGGGAGCATGGCAGAGTATCAGCTCTGGGACTCGGCTTGTGGGACTTCCTTCCTCCTTCCCTTCCTTCCTCTTTCCTCTCCCTTCTGTCACTTCTCCTACTTCTCCTCCTACTTTTTTCATCTGCCTTTCCTTCATTATGGCATTACCATATGTGCATGTACTTTGAACATATTCACTATCTACATATGGCTCTTTATGAGCCTTTGCTGTAGCTGAGTGTATAAAGAAAATAGTACATGTCCCCTGATGTGAGCAATTATTTAAGTTTATGTGGGATGGGAAATGTTTGGTTTCTTATTGGTCAGCATGGCAAGTTTTTGATATTCATTCCACCCAATCAGCAGAGACCCCAGAAGTTCATGCCTTACCCAAAAGACTAAAGTGCAGTAAAATAAAAACTCTCAGGCAGAGAATCCTATCAAAAATCAGTAAAGCAAACCACAATTGTGTCCATAAGTTTTTAGCTGCTAATTAAAGCCAGGCCCAACATTAATTAGAAAGAATTTGGAGGAGACTGGAGAGATGGCTCAGCAATTAAAAGGGCTGTCTAGTCTTCCAGAGGACCAGGATTCAATTCCCAGCTTCCACAAAGCTTCTCACAGCATCTGTAACAGGGGATTCAACATCATCTTCTGACCACTGTGGACAATGGCGTAGACATAGTATATAGGCATACATGGGAAGAGAAAAAAAAAAAAGAATAAGGGGCTGGAGAGATGGCTCAGTGGTTAAGAGCACTGGCTTCTCTACAAGAGGATCCACTTTTCAGTTCACAAACTGTAACTACAGTTCCAGGGAATCCAACACCATCACAAAGACATGAATACAAACAAAACACTAATACACATTAAATTAAATAAAATCTTTATGAGTAAGAGAAAAAGAAAAACTTCAGTAATCAAAATAGGCAGAATTTTCTTGCCAGGTGGTGGTGGTGCATGCCTTCAATCCCAGCACTTAGGAGGCAGAGACTGGTGGATTTCTCTTTGTTCAAGGCCAACCTGGTCTACAGAGTGATTTCCAGAACAGCAAGGGCAGTTACACAGAGAAACCCTGTCTTGAAAAACCAAAACAACCACAAAAAAATATCTAGCCATTCAAAAAATATAACATCTAGATGTCTTTCATAAATTCAAAAACATTCAGAACACCAAGAAAATGCTAACCAAAACACTGGATAAAAATCAGAAAATAGAAAAAGTATTATGATTAGTACTAGAGGACTTGAAAACAGATGTAATGGGTGATATATTTTCCAAGGTTTAAAAAATCTGAACACAATGAGGAAAGAAAAGTAACCATTGAAATGCTTGTGAGACTAAAATCTATAGTCTGTAAAATGGAAATTTCATTAGATGAGATGGAAGATTAAAAAAAAAGAAAAAAGAAAAAGGAGTTGTGAAAGCAAAACTATGTAAACTGCACCAAAAGAACTGCTTGCTCCCCAGGCGCAGGAGAGGCTGGATGGTTAGGAGTGCACCATTTTACAGAGGATCCAAGTTCTCACTCAGGCAGCTTCAGAGCCCCCTATAGCTCCACTTCCAGAGGTAAGGGAGCCTCTGGCTTTCTCCAGCATTTGCACTCACGGGTACATATCTATTGGCACACACGTGTAATTTAAAAATAATAAAATGTTAAATAGACAAACATGAGCTGTTATAAGAGACCTATACCATAGAAAAATTTTTTTTTAAGTTATGCAAGAGGAGGAAATATTACAAAGAAAATTATATATTGATACATTATATGTAGATAAAGATTAGGCATGGTAAATATTATTGTAGACTGAGATGAGTTAAACTACAAATTATAGAGGAACCACCAAGAGTGTAATTATGAATCTCTTAGTGTAGAGCTAAAATAGAAGAAAGGTGCTCAACTCAAAAGAGAAGTAAAAAGAATAAACAGGTGGCATAAGTTGTAGATGAGTAAGATATAGGATTAACTGCAGCACTATTGAAAAATACATCAGAGATAAATTACATATGTACGCACTATAAAAGGTACAGACTACCAAATCACACATAACAGGCCAACCATGAGCTATCTAAAAAAGCTTATTTTAAGAACAAATACCAGCCAAAAATGCAGAGTAACTCAAGGTAAACTATACAAATACCAAAGAGAAACAACTCACATCAAGAAATTTGACAACATGAATGGAATGTAAAAATGCCTAGATGACACAAATTACCAAAAGGGACTCTAAAAGGACTGAAAATCTGACTAGCCTCTAATATCTGTTCGATTAATTACTCAATCATTTAGAAGTTCAAAGAGGACATTTCAGGCCCAGATAATTACATTACTCAGTTCTACCAATCTTCAGAGGAATAAAGACTCTTAGAAGTACAAAACATCTGATGAGGCTGTGTGAACCGAGTCCACTGACTTCATAGAACCTGAACAAAACATTTTTTACTCTAGTGTTTATTAATTGTACAAAATAATGGGTTTTGTTGTGGAATATTCAAGCATGTCCAATGTCCCCTGGATATATTTATATACTCTTTAGGTCTTTATCCTCTTCTCCAAAGCAAAATCTTAAGGTACTATTAGCCCCAGTGAGCAGGCCACATACAGTCCTGTGTTTGTAGGGAGGTTGTCAGCATGGCTCCCCCGGGGCTTTGAACATGGGGTTTTTAGTTTATCGGTGCCAGTGCACCAATGTGACAGATGAAAAATCTAAATGACAGATCTAGTTTTTTCTTAAAAGTCAAAACTCTTCACAGTGTGGCATCTTAGAGGCTGGCAATTATAAAGTCTACATTCATTGGAATGTAGGGTTTTACAGTTTCAAGAGGATATTTAAAGTCTGATAAAGTCTATGTATTAACTGATCCTTTATCAATGTTTAATTTTTTTTGGTTTCCATCTGGGGGAGTTTGACAAAAGTAAACTACTCATTGATACATTCAGATTTGGTATCTCCCATGTTGCAGGTCTATAAATACTAAATAACTTTGGTACACTGGTGGCGATCTTTTCTTGTGCTTTATTTTTGTGTGTGACTTGCTTTGCTCATTCTTTAGAACATGAGGTATAATGGTACACTTTAGAAAATATGTAAATACTCCCTTTAAAACCCCCATGTATTTAAATATTAAAGTGGAAAGTAGCCTTTGTGGCCTACTAAATAATTCAGCTGGCTTTCCCTTGAAAAAGAAGGAGGAGGAAGAGGAGGAGGAGGAGGAGGAGGAGGAGGAGGAGGAGGAGGAGGAGGAGGAGGAGGAGGAGGAGAAGAAGAAGAAGAAGAAGAAGAAGAAGAAGAAGAAGAAGAAGAAGAAGAAGAAGAAGAAGAAGAAGAAGAAGAAAAAGCAGTGTGTGGGGGACATCTTTAAAAACTTGCTTTGATAAAGAACCAAAGAGCCTTGGTTTAAAAAAACAAAGGTTTTTAAGGGTTGTATAGAAAATAAATAACATGCTTGCTCTTGAGTGGCTAGATTAGTCTGTGCTCTAAAAGAGCTAAGAACATACTGTTTTCTTCCTATGTTAGTGCAGAAATGTTTTCATCAATTAACATTTGCTGAGAACAATTTTTGTATGCAATGCTTTTCAAATGGAATGATAGATAAAATGGTTGTGTAAGGACTGTTCCAGGGCCTTCCCTCCCCCTTGAATGTCTTAGGGCATAATAACTATGGCAGGCCAATTGGGAAGCATGGTAGAAAACAAAACCAAAAACAACAGGAAAGTTAACTTTGAAAAAAATTTTGCTGTAGTTAGTTTCAATGAAATGAAAAGAACATCACCCACAAACCATGCTTATTTCCTTCTTCAGCATTTGTCCCAGTATGTACACCCCTGGGTAAGAACATGGTGAGAAACAGCAGGTGGTAGGGCACAGGTGTTTCAGAGGCCCCGGAACTAGCACTGCATCCTCTGCCCGAGGCTCCCTCAGGACAGCTCCACACCAAAGCCATCGCTTTCCAGGGGCATCTGCAGAAGCCTCACTTCATCTGCACAATGTTGTCTCCTAAGATATTCTTGCTTCCTCTTTGCAGGTGAAGAAACAGTTGATACAACTCGTGGGAGGATAGCAGCAGAGGCAAACCCAGGCTTTCTGCTCCACAGTCTCCTTACCCAACCTGCCCACTCACTCGGGGGGCACATGCTTCTCAGCTGGTGACACCTGAACAGGAAACTGTCAGGGCACTTTCCCATTGTCAACTCCTAGTAGTTTGTTTGTTTGTTTTGGTCAAGACATGGTTTCTCAGTATAGCTTTAGAGCCTGTCCTGGAACTCATGGAGATGTGCCTGCCTCTGCCTCTGCCTCTGCCTCTGCCTCTGCCTCTGCCTCTGCCTCTGCCTCTGCCTCTGCCTCTGCCTCTGCCTCTGCCTCTGCCTCTGCCTCCTGAGTGCTGGGACTAAAGGTGTGCCCCACCAATACCCATTGTTTTGCTTTTTTGAGATGGGCTCTCTCTGCATAGCATAGGCTGCCCATAATTCAATACAGCCTCAAACTTAGGTGTCTCTTGCCTCAGCCTCCACAGTGCTGGTGATTACAGGCTTGTCCAACTATTTTCACAAATTTTAGTGTAGTTTTGTTTTATTAAAGATTTGTTATTATTTAGTATTTAAAAATTTTTATACATTTTTAATTAAAATTGAGTTATAATACTTTCTCCCTTCTTTTTCGTCTCCCCTCTATCAGATCCCCTCCCTCCAATCCCTCATCCACCCTCAAATTAATAATTTTTCTTTACTATTGTCATATACATTATATATACATATACGTGTATATATATATATGTATGTATGCACAATATACAAATACAACCTGCTGAGTATGTTTTGCTGTTGTTGTTTGTGTTTATATGGCTTTAGAGCTCACTACTTTGTCTTGGATAACCAGTTACGGGACTTATCCCTGGAAAAGGCTATTTCTCCCTCTCTTAGCCGACATTAGTTACCTGTAGTTCTGTTTTCATTTATGCACATATGTGTGTGTGCCACATGTGCGCATGTGCACACAGTGGCCAGGAGAGGGTGTCAGACCCTTTGAAGCTGGAGCTCTAGACATTTGTGGGCCACCTGACATGGATGCTTGGAAGATAACGTGGGTCCTCTGCAAGAACAGCAAGTGCTCTTAACCACTGAGCCATCTCTCCAGCCCCTGTTTTGTTTTCACTAAACATACACCTATGAAAGGGTAAGATCACAGAGTTACAGAAAGGAAGGCAAGACACAGGCAAACGTGTAAGGCATATCTTGAACAAAGAAAAAGTTGAAACAAAGATAGCTTACACAGAAAATGGAAAACAAAGATGGTGAAAGTAGACTTACAGGCTATAGTAACAGGATCAGCATGCTTACTAAAGCCAAAACCAGGCATTTAGAGTAAGTAAGGTCATACAGCACTCCATTTTACAGGCTAGTTAACCTGGCCCAGAAATGGTCTTAGTCTGACCAATCCAATTAAAGATCAGTAAATACAGGGTCAGAAAGATTAAATGCTTTGTCTAAGATCCAAAAAAAGTGAGAGCAGCCTGTCGGGACCTATCCAGACTGCCTGGCTTGGGGTTCAGCACTCTTCACAATTTAGCAGTTTTAAGCACGCAAGTATTCCCTAGGTTACAACTCAATTTCTAGGACACAAAAATAATTACAGTGTACCCACACTGAAGACCAAATGTAAAAAGTAACAATTTTTCCTCTTCTCAAGAAAGAATAGTAGGGTGTAAAAGCATGTACAAAGTAGTCATTTAGTTATTATACTGGAATGAGTGTTCTTAGGATCTTCCCGTAATTGTCTTCCAATGTAATTCTTCATTTCTTCTTCTTCCTCTTCCTCCTTCTTTTCCTTCTTTACTTCCTCCTCCTCTTCTTCTTAAGACAGCATCTATATAGCCTAGGCTGGCCTCAAAATTGCCACTTGACTGCTGGGGTAACAGAGTGCTGGGGTAACAGAGATGAACCATCTCTAATAATTTAATTCTTACAAAAATTTCAGATTTTTGTATTATTTTAGCCTCAGAACACTTAACCAGATATCTATAAACACGCAGCAAACAGGATTGTCGCTAATATTTATTTCTTCCATCAGGGAGTTCAACAAGATTGGGCAGAAAATTTAAGGTACTTCAGCAATTTTAATACTCATTTATAATCTCTAATGTTTTTCCTAGTCCTGAAACTGTGTAATTTTAAAAGCCAAGTAGTCAAATAATAATATTAAATTAGAATATTCAATGGACGCGTATGTGACCAAGACAACCGTGGTGCGTTCTTACAATAAGACTTTGCTGAGGCCGATGCTCCTTAATTCAACATGGGATTCGGGAGAAGTTGAGCAAGCTGATCAGGCTACTGTGACCTTTCAAAGTAGAGGTGAGGTATTGTCAAGCCTACTGCAAACAAATAGAAGGAAGGCAGAGAGATTGGTATCAGGTGGGAACCTCAGCCTCACACCCCCAAGTACAGCAGCACCCTTGTGCTAAATTTATTTATTTACTTGTATTTTTATCTGCACTCATTTTATGCTGAATTTATTCCTCTGCCATAAGGTTTTGTTTCTTCTGGGATATCTTTTTCTACTGTGCACCCCCCCCTTCTGGCTTCCAAATATTTTGTTCCTTATGGGGCAGGGGAATCACATGTATGGGCTGACCTGTGCTTTGTTCTTAGGTGCTTTGTTCACTGGATATAGTCAGTGACTAAATACTCTACACCTAAACCCTTAAGTTCAGTATTACTTTCTGCATTTTTAAGTGTGTGCAGCAAAAATTTAGCCCCCCCCCTTTTTTTTTGTTATGGGCATACCTACCAACTCTACTATTATACTTCTGGAAAGGCACACATTGCTCCTTGCTCCTTAAAAGTGACATCTTTCAGATACTTGGTGGCTTTTCAAATATGGTACTCTTGATAGCATGGGCAAGTCCTGTGTGCTCTTAAAGTGAACACTAATATTTGAACCTCTTGATTTGCATGATTTTGGAGGGTTTTCTGGGTCAAGAGAGTAGTGACCATCTTCACAGGTTACCTCAGGCCACTTACAGGAAGAGGAAATGCCATGGCTACCAGTAGGATTCCAAAAATCAGAATTTCTATTTGACCACAAATACACTAATTTCGTGTGGGGTCAGTGTTTCCCTTTTGTCATCTCCTGTGCAGAATGTCCTGCCTTGCTTTATTGTGTATTTATGTTGTTTCTGTTTCACATTTGCAACATGAGAACATGCCCAAAGATGAGCCCTTCCCTGGCAACACTATAGGCACCTTGACCATCCTTGGGTGGCAACACATTAGTGATGGTGAGTGATAGGTATGTTGGAGATTTCACCTGGGACTGTGTGGGGGTGGAGGCCTGTGCTTCTTCAAGACAGACAGACAGCAAAAGACTAACATCAGAGTGTAGTTCCTGGGACTCACAAAAGAGAAAATCAGAAAAACAAAGCAAAACAAAATGCAAAGACAAAACAGAAAGTAAAAGTTTGACTACAGATATTCCAGTAAAGCTGAGGTACTTAAATGCCCTAGTTAACTTCAGCTGTCAACTTGAAACAACCCCCAGTCACCTAGGAAGAGAGAACCTCAAATGAAAATATGCCTAGACCAGATTGACTTGTGTCTATGTCTGTGAGGCATTCTCTTTCATTGGTAATAAATGTGTGAGGGGGTGGGGGGGTACAGATCACTATGGGTGGTACCATCCCTACGCAGGTGGGCCTGGGCTTATCTAGAAGGATCAAGCCAGTAAGCAGCTCTCCTCCTAGTTTCTTCTTCAAGCACCTATCTTGAATTCTTGCCTTGGCTTCTCTGGATGATAAACCGTAACTTTTGAGATGAAATAAACTCTTGCCTTGATTTTGGTCAGTGTTTTATCACAGCAACAAGAAGCAAGCTAGAACACTGAATATGACCCACAGCACAGTCCATTATTATTAAACATAATAACATGATCTCTAAAGTACTTACTATAAATTCTCTAAATCTAGTGTCATCTTAATAGTATGTAAATTGTAAACACAAATATGGGATATATACATATAGGAAAATACATATTGCTGGTAAGTATGACAATGTTGACAATTCACACAGACTTTAGGGAAACTGATGTGATAGAGACTGCTCCTTGTCTTGTAATTCTTGGTAGGATAACAGGTATTGGGAGGGTTCTCAACCCAAGGTCAGTTTCTCTCCCCATACCCACTTTAATGAATATAAACAGGTAAAACAGAAACAGACATGGGAAAGTTACAACTTGGCTTCATATTCCCAATTAAGACACCCGAATTTAAATTCTATTCACCAATTACGCAATGGTTGTAGTTTAATATTTTTCTCTAGTAAATTCCTGGATTTCCTGATGTGAACCAGTTTTCTTTGGTACTTTTTAATGTTTAATAAATGAGGCCTAAATCCCATGAAATGTCATTTGGAGGCTTTTCAATCATGACAAAATTACTTCCAGATTTACTGTGTTCATATACTAGAATTTTAAGGATGTGTTTGTCATTATTAAAAAAGGTTTTATTTATAATAGCTTTATTGAGGCATAATTTTATTCAACAAAAATGAATACATTATAAATACATAGTTATTTTTAAGAAAATATATTGTACAAACATCACCACTCTCCTGTTTATTTCTCTTCCTAGGAAACCTTTATTCATAACTCCTGATCAGTCCTTCCATCCCAGGTCAAGGGTGATCACTGATGATACGTTTTAAACTTCGTGGAATTTTTACATAACTGATATTATAGCACACATGTCCTTTGTACATGACTTTGTTTTCTCTTAACATGTTTTAGAGGCTTATCCATCTAGCATGTATCCATTGCTCATACTTATTACAGTATAATGGTATTCTGCTATGCGAATAATCAGTTCAGGGATCCTTGGGTTATTTCCAGGTTTTCATTATAGTAGTTTCTACTGTTATTTTTCATGTACTAGTCTATATAACATACATTTTCCTAAAGAAAGGTCATATGATAAACTTTCATTTATGTTTTTAAGAAATCGACACATCGTTTTTCAAAATAGTTATGTCATTCCACTTTCCAATCACTAAGTTTATAATCATTCTCTGGTACTACATTATGGTTTTAATTATGCTTTCCCAGTGATTGATGCTGAGAATATCTTCATGTGCTTACTTGTCACTCGAATACTGAACCAGTTATCTATTTATTAAAATATTCTACTTAAAATGATTATTTTAAGTGTGTGTGTGTGTGTGTGTGTGTTTGTCTCTGTATTATGTCCAGGTTCCTGTGCCCTCAGAACCAGATGTGTCCTATCACCTAGAGCTGGAGTTATAGACAGTTGTGAACTACCTGATACTACAGTTAGAAAGGATCCATGTCCTCCACAAGAGCAGTGAGTGCTCTTAAACACTGAGCCATCTCTCCAGCCCCTTCTCCCTCCCTTTTCAATAGAGTCTCTTGGCTTATATTTGAGGTACCCATCCCTCCCACAGTCCTGCATTGTCTTTTTCTTTTCTTGCAGGTCTGTTGCTGTCTTCTGAAGGGAAAAAGATGTCATTTTGATAAAATCTAATTTAGTAATTCCTTCTTTTATAGTTCATGATTTGAGAGACATAACTAGAAAAGCTTTGCCAAAAGCAAGGTCACAAAGATTTTCTACTCTCCTGTCAGAAGTCTTACAGTTCCCAGCTCTCACATGTGGGTGTGTGGTGGATACTGCATAAGCACTTTCTGTACAGTGTGAGTTAAGAGTTTGTGTGCATATGAGTATTCAATATCATCATCCCAACAGCATTTCTTGCAAAGACTCTCCCCATTGATCTGTCTTGGCATCTTTGTTGAAAGGAACTGACCACAACGTAAAGGCCAGTTTTTGGGCCTGCTTTCTCATTGATCTACAGGGCTATCATGCCAATATGGTATTTATTGTTGCAGGTTTCTAGTAAGATTTACAATTAAATATTGTAATTACTCTTTGTTCTTTCCTCAGAAATTGGTTTAGGTAGTCTTATTTCTCTGTGTTCCCATTTTAAGATGATCAATTGCTACAACAACACTTGCTGGAAATTTGACAGTGCTCATATTGAATCTATAGATCAAAGGTATGCTTTACTTTGAAAATGTTTACATAAATATTGAATTTTTATTGTTGTGAATGACGATGTTATGAGTAGAATTTTTTGTTGGTATTCTGATTCGTAGCCCCAAGCATATGGAATGTAACTGGCTTTATATAATGATTGTATTTTGTGACTTTACTACGTTCATCAATTAATTTTAGTGTATCTATGTGTGCTCTTTAGGCTATTCTATAGACAGGATATGTGAACAAAGGTAGGTAACTTCAGCTTCTTTTCCTTTCCAATCTATATGCCTTTAGATTTTGCTATGGCCGCCTTATTACACTGGCTAGAATGTGGAGTATAGTGCTGAACAAACAGGATGCCTATGGATGTCCTTGTCCAGTTCTCCAATTGTTACTAATTTTTTTTGTTTTTCCTTTGCTTTCAAGATGAGGTGCACTGCCATAGACTCTACTCTCAGTCTTAGGGGGGTCAAGTTAGTCTTTCGTCATAAACAGAGTTGGCGGGATGTTTCCACACGTGTTCCTTATGATATGGAGGGAATTCCCTTCTACTGCTAATTTTCTGAGCATTTTATTACAAACTTGCGTTTTTTTTTCTTATAACTGGCTTTTCTGCATCTGCCCCCGCCCCCGACCCCCAGTTTCTGACTCCTGGTTCATGGCAGAACAGTGTACTAGCAAGTGCTGCTCACTCATTCTCCTTGTCCATTTTCACGGGTGTGCAAAGCTGTAACAAGCTATACAAGGGGCCCAGGGAGAGTATAGGAACAAGGCCCGAGAGAGAGAGAGAGAGAGAGAGAGAGAGAGAGAGAGAGAGAGAGAGAGAGAGAGAGCAGACAGACAGACAGAGAGACAGAGAGACACAGAGAGAGAGGGGGAGGAAGAGAGAGAGAGAGAGGGAGGGAGGGAGGGAGGGAGAGAGAGAGGCAGAGAGGGAGGGAGAGTTAGGGAGGGAGGGAGAGAGAGGCAGAGAGAGAGAGAGAGGGAGGGAGTGAGTGAGAGAGAGACACAGAGAGAGACAGAGAGAGACAGAGAGAGAAAGAGAGGGAGGGAGGGAGGGACGGACGGACGGACAGACAGACAGACAGAGACAGAGAGAGCCCTAAAGTAAAGAATATAAGGGGTCTTATTTTCTGATTATTTACTTTAGGAAAAACTTCCTAGAGCCTTTTTTAACAGCAAATTCGTATTTAGTAATCATCTGCAACCACTTTATAGTTTGCTGTCCCAGAATGGCACCTAGTAAAGAGCTATATGTTAATCAGCTTTCAGTTGCTACAATGAATATTTAACATCATCAGCTTCTAAAGAGGATTTTTTTTTTTTTTTTTTTGCCCATGTGTATAGTTCATAGTGGTCTGGCCCCATTGCCTTGGGGCCTGTGCCAGTGTCATGGTAGGTAGGGAGCACAGGAGGAGGCTGGGAAGATAAAAGAGCCAGAAGACCGGAACCCCCACAACTCAACTCTATGACCCCTTTCAAGGGCATTATAACCACCACTGGACAACAGTATCACTCTGAGAACATTCCTTAACAGAGGGGCCTCTGTGGCAATAGTCCAGATCCAAACGTCAACACTCTGTTTTTCAAATGGAGCTAGCTGCTGAGTGCTTGTCTAATTGTCCTTTCTTTCTTAGAGTGTCACACAAAGCTGGTAGCTGTGTGTGCATTCCCAACATAGGTCCATCTATGAGGACTGTCACAGTCAGTATTGATGGACAGTTTTGCTAGACACAGCATCCTTGCTTCCCATTTTTTTTTGGCTGAGTATTTAAAAATCCACATCCTGTTTACTATCATTGTGTGTCATGGCACAAGTGCAGAGGTCAGAAGATGCTTTCCAGGGACTGGGTCTCTCCTCCCACTGTGAGCTCCAGGGATTGAACTCCGGCTATCAGACTTGGCAGCAGGTTCCTGGACTGCCCAGCTGAGCCATCTCAGAAGACTGGCATGTTCATTTTTGTTTAGTTGTCTGCATGAAGATCTCTAAGGGGAAAAGGGGGAGCTTAGTTTGCTAGTGCCTCTGCTGATTTGTGTCTCCCCACCATTGTGCTCACAAAACCAGAACTTACAGTAAGGACCATGTTCAATGGGCTTACTAAAAACAAACAAAAAAACAAACAAACAAACAAACAAACAAATTGGAGGCTCTGGAGGCAGATCTCTGTGAGTTCAAGACCAGCCTAGCTTACAAATCAAGTTTCAGGAGAGCCAGGGCTTCCAAGACACAGAGAAACTCTGTCTTGAAAAACAAACAACCAAAAAAAGTATTTTATTTTTATTTGCATGTGAGTGTGTGTGTATGTCAGGGGCAGGGCTGGAATGTGCATTTGAGTTCTGGTGTTTGAAGGGTGTTGGATCACTTAGAGCTGGTGTTAGCTGTTAGACATGGGTACTGGGTACCAAACTCAGGTCCTCTGTGAGACGAGTAAATGCTCTTAACCACTGAACTAGCTCCCCAGCCCCTTGGTGCTATTTTGAGGTAACAAACTCGAGTCTCCTTCAATAGCAGCTGAGGCAACATCAGGACCAAGATAGCTTTCTTGCTGCCTAAGTTCCACATTGCCAGAAGTCTCTGGCTGATGCCATTACAGTCACTGGTAAACAGTCAGTAGCTGGACTACATTAAATTGTCGCCCCCATAAGTTTGTTTAGGGGGGAAGGGTAGAGGATCATGAATCATTCTAGCTGTCTCCTTCAAAGACTGTGGGGACAGATCTAGAACACCTGAGCATCACACATAACAGTTATCTGTTACATGCACCAAATGTCTGATGGTGTTCTGACTTCTTGAAGCTATTAAATTCTAATAATCTTATCTTGCGTTGAGAGACAGCACTTTTGGAGCTTCATATAAAGATAAGAATTAAATGACTCTTATTTAAACATTTTGGCAAAGTTGAATTCCAATGGCTTTCTCTAATAAACAGAGTTCTACAGCCTGAGTTCTGAGGAAGGCACAGGAACCCACTTCTTCTTATGCATGTTTCCACTCATCTTTTGGTGTTTCCAAGGCCTTACTGTCTTTGAGGGCTACAGAGGAGAAATCTATGCTACTCTGCATAGATTCTCATTTTCCACATGGACTATTTAATTTCTTCTTTTTCTAATTACCTCCCAACACTACTGATTCCTATTTGTCATAGTTAGAAATCGGCTTGCTTTAAGGACAATAATGGCTGATGAATACAGGCATCTCTTATTGGGATAGTCTTGGACGCACTAGGATACATATCCTCTTGGGGAAAATGTTCACACAGAAACAACTACATCAGGGGGTAAAATGTCAGAAGTCAGCCTGAGATTGGAGGTAGAGGACAGGGCTAGGAAACCCAGCTGGATCTTTAGGGTGGTGAAGGGTTTGCATATTTCAGATAATGCAGCTCAAGGTGAGGCACAGCAGATCCTGAAGCCACCAAGCTCTTTTCCAGCCCTACCCATTGTTCCCAGGTTCAGCACTGCTGTTCCTTTCCTCACTCACCACCTGCCTGCTTGTTTAAACATTCAATAATGAAAGCCACCAGCGCTGTTGTATTTTCCGGGTTTTGTTTTCACTGCTCCTACCTACTAAAGATATATCAGAGAAAGAGAGACATTGTCTATTCCTTCCTTTCTGTGGTGCATTTCAAAAGGACAATCATGAGATAATATGAAAATGGTAAGCACTGACGTCTCCTGGCCATCCTAAGGTTTGGGTCCACTTTCCACACTGGTACTGGAAATTTCCTTGGGGTTCTGCTGTTTACTTCTGATCCTGAGGTGAAGTCACCCAACCTCCTCATTCTTTTTAAACCTTGTGCACCATCAGCCAAACTAGAGGCCCCCTCTTTCTACCCCAGCAGCCAGACCCAGACCTCCCTCTGCTGAGGCAGCCCATTTGCATTTCTATGGCTCCTCAGGCTGGCTGACAAAGGTTCCTTCCTCTAGGAGAGCCTGGAACTGGGTGTGCCTCAGCTTCTTTTCTATCGCTGTTCTGACATATTTGACAAAAGCAACTGAGGGGAAAGGGGGTTACTCTGGCTCACAGTTTCAGGTTGCAGCCCCAATCAGTCCAGGGAAGTCACAGCAGCAGGTGCCCCAGACAGCTGACATGACATGCAGTCAGGAACAGAGAGCACGGGGATGTTTGTCTCCCCTTTTCGTTTAGTGCAGGGCCCAGCAGAGACATAGCGCAGGCAGATTACTCCGGGTAGATAGGTCTTCCCACATCCTTACAGAAGCTGACTTCCAACTACGATATGTATGTTTTTCTGGGATTCCTGAGTGTGTTAAGGAGTGGGCCTCTGATTCTTGTGCCTTCTCTTGGGCTCTTTTCCTTTTGTTGGTTTGTCTTGCTCAACTTCAATGTGATAGTTTTTGTTTTATTATAATTTTGTTATATTTAAAAAAAAGACTAAATGGAAACCTAGCCACTTAGGGTAAAGATAACAGCTGAACTGTCACACCTGCTGGGAGCAGAAAAATACATTTTCTCCAATGGAGTAACACTGGGTAATATCAACCACTCCAGGGCAGATCTCATGTCCACGAGTAGTTGATCAACATATAATAGACTCTACAGTATTTTTGTATGCTTTTATTTAATTGCAGTTTGGTACAACTTTTGCTTGTTTGTTTGGAGGGGGCATGTTTCATTTTCTTGATTTGGGAGGGTTTTGTTGTTATATTGGCTTTTCGAGAAAGAAATTAAAGTTGGGTGGGCAGAGAGGGAGAGAGGATCTGGAAGAACTTTTGGGAGGGGAAGAATATAATCAAAATACATTTAAATTTAAAAATTGTTTTGAATAAAAAAATGTGTTGGTTGGGTGGTGGTAGTATACTCCGGTAATCCCAGTACTTGGGAGTCAGAGGTAGGCAGGCGGATCTCTGTGAATTTGAGGTCAACCTGGTGTACAGAGTGAGTTCTAGGACAGCCAGAGCTGTTTTACAGAGAAACCCTGTCTCCAAAAAGCAAAACAAAAAATATTTTAAAAAATGTTCTAAAAAAGAATTAAACCCTATAACTAGCATGTCAGGGATAGTTATGATTTATTCCTTATTGGTGATATATCATTGGTCAGTTTAGCTCTCATTGCCTCATTTTCTCATTTTAAATGTGAATGTGACAGTCTTCTAGTGGATAAATTTATTCACATAAAAGTAAAAACTAGCCGGGCAGTGGTAGCTCGAACCTTTAATCCCAGCACTGGGGAGGCAGAGACAGGTGAGTCTCTGTGAGTTCTAGACCAGCCTCGTCTACAAGAGCTAGTTCCAGGACATCTTCCAAAACCACAAAGAAACCCTGTTTTTTTTTTTGTTTTGTTTTTTTTGTTTTTTTTAAACTTAAAAAGAAAAAAATCTGTTGCTATATAAAAAAAGACTCCCTTTTCTAAGTGACTGCAAATCCTGTTAAGTTTAAAGCAACATTTTGTTTGTTTTGAGACAGACAGTGTCTCCTATAGTGGAGGCTGGCCTGAAATTTGCTATGCCACTGAATGAGGATAAACTTCTGATCCTATCACCTCTGGCACCCAAGTGCTGCACTTACAGGCATGTACCCCACTCCTGGTCCAAAAGACATTGTTATATGTGAGAACTTAGCGAAATGAGCTGCGATTTTGTGGAGAGACAGAACCTTCTCCAGAACAATTTCAAGGGTCAAAGCATCTGGGAAGAAAAAGTGGAGCTCTCCCATTGGTTCTGCTTCTTGATGAAAGGAGAGAGAGGAAGGATTAGTAACAGGGTTCCATAAAAGGCCAGATATTGGGAGGCTAAGGGAGAGCTTGGGAGGAGGGGGGTATAAAAAGTAAACTGAGAAAGGACAACTGGCAGAGAAAAATCCTGTTGGCAAGAGTCTTGTGCGTTTAGTAGCATCACTGGAGTATGAGGTAGTCCTAGGTTATCACAATGCTGATGGTGAAAGGAATGTAAGGAGCAGGGCAGGTTCTGAGTAGCATCAACTCTTAGTGGAACAAAGTGTTTTCTTACTTTAACAAACATTCCTTAGCAATAAAAGTTCAAAATTTTTTTCCCACTAAATATAAGAAGAAAAAAAATATAATGCTGAATGACAACTGATTTAGGGAAGTCTATTATTCCTTTTGGGTTTCAGCAACATTTTTGTTATTGACAATGGAAATAATAAGTATATTGCACACATAAAAACAATATGAAAATACTTGCCAGATATCTGTTTTGAGAAAAATATAAAAGAAAGTGACCATTAGAAGTAAAATTGGTTCTGTTTTTCTTCTTTTGACAGAGGAAAAAAGTGAGACACCCATTTTCGCCTTTGATTAGGCATATCTTCCTATAATTCTGTATTACTTAAATTAAAAAAATTATTGGTATCTTGGCTACACATTTAAAATGTCTTATTTATCAATATTCCAATTTTGCCTTTTTCTATTCTCCTATGAACAAATACACATTAAGAAAACAAACAACAACAAAACCAAGAAAAACTCAAAAGCAGTTAATTTTCCAAACGACAAGCCTTGAGTTATCTCCAACTTTACTGCTCAATGCCTTCACCCTAACTCTAAAATATATAAAAGATATTTATTAAAGATATATATTCATGTTTACCCATTTTGTTACACAGTCTAACCCAGCATAGGACTGTCAATTAAATTCAAGTTTACAATAAATACTAAGGAGTTATTTTTTTTCCAAGCATGGTGCTACATTAACATTTCTTAGATATATGGCAGCAAAACCTACTATCCAATTAAAATTCAGAATGTAAGTTAGATATATGTAGTTTGCACACACATTAATCTACTTCTCTCAACATTTGTAATTTCAAAATCCCTATCAGTTTTTCCCATACATAATAACAAGAAAAAAAATACATATAGTCTTTTATTTTGAGGGAAAGCAGCATAAACATGATTTTTAAAGAGGATATTATGATTTTAAGAGGATATTTTAAGAGGATATTATGAAACTAACAAAGTCACCAAAAGATGCAAGGTGAATTTAACAGTAGCTATGTGCTAGAGTGGTTTAAAAAAAAAAATGGTTAAAAGTAGTATCATGTCTAAAAGTTCCAGATTAATGGGTAGTATCTAATTATGAACACCACTCATCAAAAATAATTAGTACAAGCAAACTAGCACAAAATGATTTAAGTGGAAGTAGAACACTCGTTACTAAAGGTCAAGGTTTTTGGGCGAGTACTGATTCCATGTCCCAATTCACCATTTCTTTATCAAATTTAGAAATAATTTAGAAAATAGAAAGCAAAAAGAAAAAAAAAATCTATCATTTGTAATCTATTTCTTCTTTGCTTTTGCAAAATCATCAGGATTGAATCTGGCACTGCTCCAGCCTGTGAAATACTGGAAAGATCTTGCACCTGCCAAGCTCAGTGCAGAAAGCACACAGAACAAGAGGGATGGGAGAGCCCAGTGACTTGCTCCTTCGGGAAGCATAGCACTAACTCATTCTGTTGTGGGGTTGATCCTTGGCACAATCCCACCCAGTTCCTTTACCAAAATACCTCGCGTAAGAAAGAAATCCTGTTACCTTGGGAGGGGGTGTTATAGGATTGAAGAACCAAACAAATCCGCTGAAATATCCTGCTCAGGGAAGGGGGAGTGGTTGGAAGAATTCAAGTGACCCTGCGACGTCAGGAAGAAGCAGAGGTTTAAGGAATGGAGAGGAACTCACCGGGCTGTACAGATGTCAAAGGTCAAAGAGCATATAGCCTTGCAGGCTCCCCAGATGCAGGAAAAAAATGAAACTCCCACTCCTGAACTCTCAATGTAAAGCAGAAGTCCAGGGGCTCAGTTGTTTCTGCCTTTGACGCCAGGGACAAGCCCTACCATGCACAGTCTTGGCAACAGTCAAAAGCAAGACGCGCCCGATTTCAGAGCCCAGGCTCGGGAATCCCCTAATACTCCTCCCCCCCACCCCCTCCCGCGCCGGAGGCCACAGACACCTTCATCTTCACTCCCCACCTTCTCCTGGCCCTCTCGCTCTTAACAGCATCGGTCTCCATGGCGACCTGAAACCGCAGCTCCCATTGGCTCGTTCAATATGAGGGCCGGGCCAATGGGGAGGGCCGGCCCTCTCCTTCCGCCCAATGGGGCGGGCGCGCAGCCTGTCTGGGGACGGCGGCGTGCTGACGTTCCCGGGTGCCGGGACTGGCCCGGCGGGCGGGCGGGCGGGCTTGCGGCGGGGCGGCGGCCTCCGAGCAGTCTGAGTGGCTCCGGGGCTGAGTGCGCGTGGACGCTGGCCGCGGCGGCGGCACTATGAGCACGGGGTAGAGCGGAGCTGCCGCCGCCACCGGGGTGGTGGGAGAGCCTCTTCGGGGGAGGGGGCGGGTGGGGAGGGAGGGGCGGGCAGCGGCGCGGTTGCCGCACTTTGGCCAGTTTGCTCCGGTGCCGCAGCGGCGACCCTCCGGCGCGGATGTCCCTGGTTCCTGGAGCGACGATGACCTCCGCCTGAGCTGGAAAGTAAGTGCGCGGCGCTGGCGGGAGAGCGCGGGGCTCCGGGGCGCGAGCGAGCTGCCCTGAGCGCGCCTTGCCGGGACCTGGCGACGGCCGGGCGCCCCCCGCGGCTCCCTGGCCCCGGTCGCTGCGTCCCCGCCGCGTGCTCAGCCATCCCGCCCGCCTCTCCCCTCCCCCCCGGCGGCGCACAACTTTGCCCCGCACGGCTCGGTGCGGCCACTCTTCCTCCGGCACCGCGCCACCGCTTCCCGAACTTGAGCCCCTCGGCTCCCGCGCGCCGTCGCGCCAGGGACCGGCCGTCTGTAGGTCCTCAGAAGCAACCGCTTACCGCTGCCTCCCACGCTCGCCCCGCGTATCGCCCCGACCCTTGGAGCGGACCTGGTGCTCGTGGCGACCGCCCGGCGGGTCCACGGCTCCCAGCTCGTGGCAGCAAACCGCACGCTCCTCCCTCGCGGGCGCCCCAGCCCCAAGGCTACGGGCCGCCTTCCAGCACAGCCCTGCCTCCTCGCGCTGCCAGGAGTTGGAGCGGGGCTGCTGCACCCATCGGGGGATCGGGGATTTCTGTCCCCTCCAGCTCCTTGGGAAACGAGGGGACCAGCGGCGGGGCCGGGATTCAGCGGTGAGGTGGCTGAGTGCGACACCCCGCGAGCGCAGGGAGCGGAGGCGCCGCGGTTGCTCCGGGCGCCGTGATAGGCAGGTGTGTGTGTGTGTGTGTGTGTATGTGTGTGTGCCCAACGGGCGACGCGCGCTGCCAGCTCGTAGGCTGGCGACAGATTGTGCTGGAATGCAAGGAATGCACCAGGGACAGAGTCCGCACGGGCCGCGGCCGCACTAGAGCCTTCCCGGCCCCGCTTTCCCCCGCGCAGCCAGAGGTCACGGAGCATCTTCAGAGCTGGTGAGCCTCGTTCATTCCCCTGCCTCCGCTTCTCTTCCTGCAGCAGAGGGCGGCGGAGAGGGGAGCGTGGTAGTTTCCTGGGGTTCCAGCTATGGTTCTGGGTTTTTGCTGCATTGGTCTCCAGGATCGTGAATTTGAGTGTCAGTGTAGCCAAGGTTATTGATCGTTGCACACGATTCTTGGCAAGTTTGGTTTTGCAAGGTTTGGATAGCGCATTTTTTTTTTTTTTTTTTTTTTTAACTAGGATTTTTATGAATACCCGCAGAGACAGGGCCGAATGTTCTTGAGTGACAAGCTTGCAGCCAACATATTTTAGCTGTATCAGAAAATGCCTTTTAGTGCTCCAGGTCCGGGCTGTACTGCGAGAAATCTTGAATGCATTACTGCTGTCGTAAGGATCGGAATATTTTCCCTCGTCATACTGGGCTGTGTTTAGGCCTCGTATAATACATAATGAGTAGAAACAGAGCAGCAGTGTTTGGCCAGCGATGGGACAGATAGAACTGTCTGGTACAGTGAAATTCGGGGCGTGTAAGTTACCACTGCAAGTAACCCGGGGACATCACAGTCATGTATATTTCAAGATGTAATTTATTAGTGGAAGGGGTCATTTTTTTCTTTGTCACCGAGTTTCACTGAATGAAAGCCACTCTCCTATAACTTAAAGATAGGTAACTATGTATAAAATTAATAATGGCTAGTATACATTTTTTGGTCAGTTAACACAGAAAGGCAAATTTTTGACATGTGATTCCCCAGAACTACGGTTAAGGTTTTGTTTTTGAGAAAGTAGAATTCTTCTCTTTTTAGTTGGAGTATAGTGCATGAAAGCATCTTCATTTCTGTTACCCGAGAAACCGTTGTGGAAAATGGCAACGTGAAAGCCCGAAGGAAGTGTTTCTGGCTGTTTCTAAGCATGCCCTGTGTACTTTCATTCCACACTGTTTGCTTTGAAGGTTGCAGGTACCAGAAAAACCTTATGCATTTGGTTATTTTGGTATCTGATTCAATAAAATAAGAAGTCAATTGTCTAACCAATTTCCCGTCTTCCAACCCCTACTTTGCCTGCATCAAGGGCATTGAAAAGTCTGCAGGCATTTTAGCTAAGACCCAAGGGAGATGAAATGAAAGGTTGTGTCTTCTAGTTGCTACATTGTTTTTCAGGTATGTCTGTAATCAGTGAGCCTTCTAATTTGGAGGTTTAATTTGCTTGCAGTAACAATGTGGAGGATTTTGGGAAGTGTTTGTAAGTGCCTACAGAAAACTTTTATTATGTAACAATACATTATAACAATTTAACTCTTGCTTGTTTATTTGACTTCAAGATTGGAAAGTTAGAGTTAGATTCTGCTGCTCAGCTATTGCTGAGCTTCAGGCCCCAAGCCCATTCCCTGCTCTTGCTCCCCGAAATATAAAAGAGAATTTAGTTTTTCTGATGCATCAGAAATGGAAACTGTTGTTCAAATATGCAGAATGTATATGAGCATAAGTTTTACCTGCTTCAGATAAAAGCAGGCTTTCAGTTGGAAATACATCCTGTGTGTTAGGAAGTCTTAAAGAGAAGGTGGGCTCATAGTCTATAATGATTGGGAATATCAAACTGTTTGGGCCAAAGTCTTCACCTTCTATTATATAAGGAGAAGGTGTTGCATTTGGCATTCTGTAAATGCCATACTGAAGACTCTGAAATGGGAGGGATGTTTTTGGAGGTAGATAGAGTAGCAGAGAAAGGATGGCAGGCCTGAAAGAAGGAAGCCGCTGCCATTGAGCCAGAGAGAAAGTCATACACATTGTTGCTGCATTTATAGGCTGCATAAACCAAGGTAATCCCACGAATGGATCTGACATAATATAAAGAACCCACAACCAATTTCAATCTAATAAAAACCTGAGTATTTAGATTACGTCTGCATTAAATCATAGCTACAGTTTTATTTCTCTCTACAAACTGTCAAAATAAATTTAAAAAATTTAAACTGCTTAAGTTGACTTTAAAACATGTAGCTGTTGTCATTTTTAAACAACCTGCCCCCACCCGGTGTTAGTGATCCAGACATCTATTTAAATAGATTTTCATAGCTGGCATAATGCCAACCACCTGGCAAATTCTGACCCGTACCTGACTCCTTTCAAAGTTATTTTGAGAATGGTTTGTATTCTAATGTTTTTAATTTACTTTGAGAAGTAATTTCTTGCTTAAGTGTAGAGTGGAAAAGAACTTTTTTAGTTGATGAAAAATGGAGTTTGCTGTAGAGTGTTCTAGAACATAAACATCCACAACGTCGTATGTCACTTTGGAAAGTTGCCTAAAGCTTTATCGGATGATTCCTTCTCCCATATGGAAAATCAGCTATAGCACCTTTCTGCAGGGAAGGTGAAGATGGCTCTGAAACAGAGCACCAGTAGACAAGAAGTGTTTGGAGGATTAAATGACTGTCTCATAGCCAAACTTTAACCACTGATAATTGTACACGAGAAAGGGAGAACTGTAATGCACATGGATATCAAGCTTCATGTAGGTTCAAGGAGTGATGCTCTAGTCATCAGCTGGCCATCTTTATGCCAGGAGTGAGAATCCAGGTAAGGGGATCAGGCCTGAAGATGGCAAGATGCTCTGTCTGTGTGTGATGGTCTCACAGCACTGAAGTGCTTCTCATATTGCCACTTAATAATTCAGTGGAATTACTTAATCTTTTGGGACCATGTTACAGTGACTAAGTTGGGGGTGTGTAACAAGAAGGTACTTCTCAGTTATGCCTAGAACTGCTTCACATATGCATACGTTGGCTAACTTGCTTTCATTTTTTTCTTTTTTCCTTCTATAGCTTAGATTTCCTTTTACCTGATGTACTAATAAATGTTGGTCACATTGCTGATCATTCTATTATTTATAGCCTTGATAACATAGTTTATTATGTGATTCATAATGATTCATGGCTGATGATAAATTGTCAACAGAGGCTGGATTATAAGGTTTAAATGGTGTAAACTTTGTAAGATATGGGAGTCTCAGAACCCCTAGTCATATCATATGAAGCGTTTTTCATGCACTGAAAAGTGCCTGGTTGGATAGATGAGGTTGTACAGATAGCTCTCACAGAGCTCAGTGCTGTCAGTGGAGTATGTAGAAGGAAAGCAGAGGAGCCAGTAATTCTTTCTGTGACAGCCACAGTGTGAATGATTTCTACTGTTAGTAGGGTTTCTGTTGCTGCAGCAAAACACCTTGACCAAATACAGAAAGAGTTGATTTGACTTATACTTCCATATTGCTATTCATGATCTAAGGAAGTCAGGATAGGAACTCAAATAGGGCAGGAACCTGGAGGTAGCAGCTGATGCAGAGCCCATGGCTTGCTACCCCTGGCTTGCTCAACCTCCTTTCTTATAGAACCCTGAACTATCAGCTCAGGGATGGCACCATCCACAATGGGCAGCTCTGCCTCTCCATCAATCACTAATTAAGAAAATATCTTACAGACAGATATTATGGAGGCATGTTCTCAATTCTGGGTCCCTCCATTCAAATGACTCTACATTGTGTGTCAAGTTGTAATACGATTAGCCAGAACAGTTGGTTTCTCTTTTTCTTATGAATTCAGTGACTGCTAATATCCTAGATAGGGACCCTATTTCCCAAATCTGGGTTCCCGGTGACCATATGCTACCACCATCACAATTATCTGATTGGTGGAGGGGAAGCCCTTTTAAGGGACTAAGGCCATTTGCCTAGAGTATAGATGTGGTGCCTAGTGTCTGGATAGAATTTAGAGTTGTGTGTATTTTGTCAATAAAATGCTGTTGTGTTAAAGTGTGGTTGTAGTTGAACTGGGGCTATCCAAGTACATTGGGGGCTTTTGGTGTCCTGGTCTTGGAACTTGGCATTCAGTTTTTCATAGAAACTCAATAGTACACCTAACAAACTTTGAAACACTAGATGGATGGAACCTGGCCATTTCACCAATCATGTGCTCTTTCTTACATTCCAAACTCGAGAGCTATAAATTAGGAGGCAGAATGGCATTAAACTTTATCACCTTGACAAACTCCTTAACATTTGGGAGCCACTCTCCTCCTTGAATACCAACGATTCAAGCTTCAAGTTTCCTAGGTATGCATACAGATCATCTTGTTTCCCTTCATATCCCAAATCTTAGCAACAGGCAAGTTGGGGTTCCATTTTGGGAATGTTTTGATTTTCTGAGTTGGAGTTTTACACTGATGCCTAGGCTGGCCTGGAACTCACTGTATAGTTCAGGCTGGACTCAAACTTCAGGCAATCCTCCTGTCTTCAGAATAATGAGGTAAAAGCCACTCAGGAGTTCTTTCTGGCTCCCCACCCCTGTAACAGAATCCCACTATGATCTTCTGGCTGTTCCTGAACTCACTATGTACATCAGAATGGCCTCAAACTCACAGACATCTGCTTGCCTCTGCCTCCCAAATGCTGAAATTTCATTCATGTTAATGAGTGTGTGTGTGTGTGTGTGTGTGTGTGTGTGTGTGGGGGTGTGTGTGTAGGGATACTGAATTGTGCCATGGCACATGTGTGGAGGTCAAGGGGCACCTTGAAGGAATCATTTCTTATGCTCTACTATGTAAGTTTGGGCATTGACTGTAGTAAGCTGGCAGGTGGCTTGATTTGCTAGGCCACCTCCCTTTTCTGCTGGCCCTAGTTTTGGTGGTTTTTTGTTTGTTAGCATTTGATTTTCGTTTTTCAATAGTATTTAGAGAATTGAAGAGAGTGTGTAAGTCATAAATGTTTCCACGGTCTCACCCACAACCGACAGCTAGTTCAAGGTTGACTGTGGTGCTTGAAAGTACTGACAAGCCATGCACCATCACCATCGGCCACAGGTCATTCAGCGTGGCTCTACAGTTAATCTTTCAGTCTAGTTTTGGTCATCTGTTAAGTGGAGTGCTCTAAGTACCCAGCTCATGTCGATTGTGAGGATTAAATATGTTAATGCAGGTGAAGTCTGTACAACAGGGCCTGGATCAGCACATAAATATTCATTATTTTTCTTCTCATGGTGTTGCTTTCCATGACCCTGTGTGACTGGCCTCACTGCTGTAACCAAGTGACTATGGACATAAAGTAGATTGGGGGAAAAGTAAACTACTAAAAAAAAATTTTGAAAGATAACTTATGCAAATCAACAAACAGTGGTTTGTAAAGATATCAAGAGAGCCTAGTTCTGGTTATGGCTCTGTCAGCAGGCAAGTATGTCTCTTGAGCTAGTCACCAACTCCCTGGGTGTTAGTATTCTTATTCATGAAAAGTAGGGAGTTGGACTGTGGTCTCTTGAGTACTTCTGCTACTTGTTTTCACAGCTCTTAGAGCATTAAGCATTTTCTTTCTGTTGCATTGCTTTCCTTAGCAAGAAGGTGCTGTCTTCTTAAGAATTTATTATATTACAATTTATCCTTTGGGATAAAGGAGCAAAATTGAAGTTGTGTACCTGCCATTCTCAGCTCCTGGTGTCACAAGTGTTCAGAGTATGTGAATCTAGGGTTGCATGTTTTGTGTGGCGGTGGTGATGTATAGAATGAATGAGGGTATAGAGGCTCAGCAAGGTGGCAGCCAGCAGGAGCTGAGCAGTGGGCTCTTAGGATGCTGCTGTGTTTGTCATAGCCCTGCCCTTGAGGACTCATTTGTTAACCATCAGTCCCCCATGAACATTGGAGCTTCAAGACTGAATTTTTAGACATGTAATAGAAGCTTAGGGGAACAAAGGGTAGTAGCTAGAGTGAACTAATCTTGCTGGCATGAGGAAGTCTCTCTTATTATTTGCTTGGATGGTTCGATTAGTTCTCAAGGAAATTCAACAGTCAGGACACACAATTGTTCCTCTGAAAAGATACTTTCTGTGAATACTTCGTGACCATAGGGTTCCATATTTCATACAATGTGAACTCCTTAAACTCAGCTCTAAACCCTTACTGTATATTCTGCTTATCAACACTCAGAAATTAAGGTGGATTTCAACTGGCTGTTCCTACTTAGCCTTGCATTCTTCAGAAAGAAAAAAAAATATTAATGGAGAGAGCTTATCCCATGTCCTGTTCCCTTTCTTACAAAGGTGTGGTGGGTTGGGGATGGGAGCTAGAGAACTGATATATTAAAAATAATAGCTTAAAAGCACCGAAGCTGGCCATTTCCCTTAATGTGTTATTTTCAAAGGGCAAAATGAATAATGCAGTAATATATGCACTACTAAATGAATTCTTAGTGTCATAACTGAAGTAAACATTTGGACAGGCCATTTGGTGTCTGTACCTTTACAGAAAACATTAAGAATAATTGCAGTGAAGAGAACCTTTTCTGACGCTTGTACCCTTGACCGTGCAGGAGGCAAAGGTGAGATAGAGGTAACTTTTTAACCCTGCGCACAGCCAGAGATTTAAGGTAAGGAGACTGCAGACAATTGATGGTTCAGATATTTGTTGGAGCCCTACCATCTCTGGGATATTGTTATTACAATTGGGATACCTCATATTCAAAAAGGTACTTTTCATCTAAAGTGATTGTTTTCTATATCTTGGCCAGCACCCATTAGTTGTCTGTTATGTGAGATTCTGCTAGGCTTCAGGAGTGACATCTGAAGGGGATGTGGTGGTCATATGGAATCTGTCTTTAGGAATCCTTCACAAGTTTAATAGCATGGTTAGAGGAGGTAACACACACGAACCAAACCTAGAAGTCTTGGTTTATAAACAGACTTGTACAATAGTTTTGATCAGTGTTAGGATGTGAATTTAGCTTTTACTTCTGCTTGATTACATGTTTACTACTTGATAAACTATCCAAATCTAGAGGGTCAGATGTGTTGGTCACTGTCATTGACTTTATTTTTAGTAAAAGATTTAAAACCAGAAGGCACTCCCTTACAGCAATAAGATTGTGACATCAGAACAGGCTGCCATCATGAATCTGATTATTACTCTTGAAACAACTTACTCAATAGCTTCTGGAAAATAATTAACCATAATGAAAATACCATAATTGTGACAGTAATTGATGACTCAAGATTTTCCATTTAATAAGTTCTTATTTTCTGGGGAAAAAAAAACTGTGTTTTTTGTTTTCTTTCATCTTGTTTGCAATTTATAAATCTTTATAAGTTTGAACTTGCTATTAATAATAGTCTTTTCCATTGTACAAATAGAAGAATGATTTAAAATCTCCCAAGATGTCTGCTAGAATAAATAGTCTCATTGAATCCTACCTTGACTCTTAGACTCAAGCACTGATGGAAAATTTCTAGTTATTGTCATCGACTGAATAGGCAGCAAGAGACCATTTTAATATTACAGTAAGGAGTCAGAAACATTACCTGGACTTTATAAGGACAGCTATTAATTTGAGACTGATGAAAAAATACTTTGCTGCTAAATGTCCAGCTCAGCTCATTGCTTGCAGATAAAATTTTGTCAATCTGAAATCTACCACATGTTGTCAATTATCAGTTTACCAAAAAATTTGTCTGAATTTAAAAAACAATTTTCAGTTGATTAATTAAAACTGTAAATCACCTATTGTGGCATCCAGTGGGTATATGTCAGTTCATGGGCAAATGGTTCTTTCCCCCTAAACTATTCAGTAGCAAGGATTCAGGTCTTTCTGTGACTAATCTTGAACCCTACGGAATGAAGAATGAAGGAATGAGAGTTATGAAACATTACTTTTCAACAATTCCTTCTGTTTCATGATTTTGGTCAACTGGTCTGAGACCTGTGTTTATAGTGCATGGTGCTTCAATGAAACCCTTAATTTTTTTCCTTCTTTAAAAATTTCTTTTCTAGCCATTTACTAGATAAAGAATTCATTTGTCATATTCTGGTAACAGAATTAATTAGAAAGATTCAAACAGATTGATTCATCTTCATGTAACCCTGATTGTTTGGATTATAACTACAGAGATATAGTACTCTTTCTGAAACTATCAGTAGACCTCTGTCAGGGGCCAGGACCAGCTTGGTCGGGTTTTGGAAATTTGATGCTAAGCAAACTTGATAGCTTGTCTCTTGTGACTTAGTATAGGTTCTGTATCTTAACTGAAATGCTTGGGACCAGAAATGTTTAGATTTCAGAGCTACTCATTTAATTTGTAATATCTGAGTAACTTTACTACTTAACCACCCCACCTGAAAATGCAAACTAAAAATTGTTCTAAAATCTGCAACTTTTAAAAATTATTAAGAATATTTTAAATTTATTCTTTGACAACCTCACACATGTTCAATGTGTCTTGAAACTTAGAACTTTAAAAAAAAAAAAAGGTTTATTCATTTTATTTGTATGTGTGTACCTGAGTGCATGTATGTGTATTGAAGGTGTATAGGTGCTTTTCAAGTCTAGAAGTGGGAGGTGGATCCCCTGGACTGGAGTTACAAGTGGTTGTGACCCATCCAGTGTGGGTGCTGGGAAATGAACCCAAGTCTCTATAAGAGCAGCGATTCTCTTAACTGTTGTACCATCTCTCCAGCTCTCTAACTTAGGACATTTAGGGTGCTAACATCACACTCAAACAATTTAGTTTGGAATACTTAATTTCAGATCTTTAGATAAGGAATACTCAATCTGTAATACCTTTTGTGTGTGTAAGTATTGAAAACAAAAGCGCATATAAAGTCCAGAGTTTTTAGAAGGGAAAATGTTATTAAATCCTAAGAGTATCATTGACACTAAATTATACAAATCAAATGAGTATCTACAAATCTTGTTTTGACCTTGTAAGGTAAAATAAACCACACACACACACACACACACACACACACACACACACACACACACACACGTATGTATGTATATATGTATATATAAATAATTTTTAAAATTTAAATTGAAAGAAGCTTGTTTTACATATCAATCCCAGTTCCCGCACCCTCCCACCCTCATTCTCCCCATCAACCCTCATCCCATCCTCTTTCTGCTCCCTTTCTACTTCCATGGGGAGTCTTCAAAGTCATATATATCATTTAGAGCAGGGCCCAGGCTCTCCCCCATGTGTCTAGGCTGAGAAATTATCCTTCTATGTGGAATGGGCTCCCAAAATCCATTTGTACACTAGGGATAATACCAATCCCCATAGACTTTCCAGTCCTCACTACATTCAGAGAATCTGGGTTTGTCCTATGCGGTTTTTCCAGCTATCAGCCTGGAGTCCATAACTCCCCCTTGTTCAGGTCAGCGGTTTCTATGAGTTTAGCCCATTTAATAGTGTCCATTTAGACCTTTAATAGTGTCCTTAGAAACATTCTTATACATCTTACCGTCTTTCTTCGAGTGTTTCAATAAGTTCTTCCACCTCCCCCTCCCTCCCTTCCTCCCTCCCTCCCTCCCTCCCTCCCTCCCTCCCTCCCTCCCTGCCTCCCTCCTTCCCTCTCTCCCTCCCTCCCCCAAGACAGGTTGTCTCTCTGTGTAGTCCTGGCTGTTCTGGACTCTATAGATCAGGTTGGCCTAGCACTCAGAGATCTGCCTAGTTCTCCCTCCTGAGTGCTGGGATTAAAGGCATGCACCACGACCACCACTGTTTGGCATTTCTTCCCCTAATTACTATTGTTACAAGGTCTTGGTGCATAGCCCTGGCCATTCTTGAACTTGATATTCTCCTGTCTTGCCCTTGTAATGCTGGTAACAGGCCTGCATCACCACCCAGCTCAAGTATACTTTTCATTAAATTGAAAAAAAAAACAGATTGTGTGTGGGTTGGGTCAGAGGGCACCCTCAGGTTTTGGCTGGACCTCGTCTTCCACCTTGTTTGACAGGAGGTCTCTGTCATCATTTTGGCTGTGCATGCCAGGCCTGTGAGCTTCTGGGAATTGTGCTGTGCCCATTTCCTGTCTTCCCGGAGGCACACTGCGATTGCAGAGGCTCCTGCTGCCGCATGTTTTTTGTTTGGTTTTCCCTTTGGGTTCTGGGCAATCAAACTCACAGCTTCCCTGGGTGCCTAGCATTGGTAAACTGTAGTGCAGTGCTGACGTAGGTCCAGTCAGGACACCAAGCACTCCTGTTGCCATAGATCCTCTCATCTTACCATGTTACCCTCTTGCAGGTTTACTCCACATCTGTGCCACCCCTGTGGGGCCGGAGAGATGGCTCAGTGGTTAAGAACACCGACTGGTCTTCCAAAGCACCCAGGTTCTCAATTCCTATTACCCACATGGCAACTCACAGCTGTCTGTAACTCTAAAATCTGACACCCTCACACAGACATAACATGCAGGCAAAACACCAGTGCACATGAAATAAAAAGTAAAAAAAAAATGTTACTATGAGTCAGGTCAAATTAGCATTTAATTTTGGATTGTTTCCCACTTATCATAATTCTTTGGAGATTCATTCAGATTGATGCATTCAGCAATATTCTATTCCATGTAACAGTATTCCATGATATGAATGTGGGGCTTGTTAAGCTATTCACTTGCAGGTTCTAATTTACCGCAATTGTAAGCCTCGTCATACATAGATGGTGTTTACAGGATGATCTCTCAGATAATCTCTCAGAATGCCCTCTTCCTTTCTTTCTGGCCTTGGGTATGCTAGGCAAGCACTCTGCCCATGAGTTATAGCTCCAGTCCTGTTGATATTTGTACTCATGTTTTTGTGCTAACAAGTTTGTATTATCTGAGAAAAAGCCTGAAAATATAAGCATCGCATCAAATTATGTATTTTTGAATTTTTCTGTCTAGAATTATACACTCAACTATATGAGACAACATACATACTAGCTATGATGTTTTGGTAAGTTAAGATGAAATGTTTTTAAAAGTTAAATTTATAGTTTTGGAAAATTAAAAAGGTACTTGTTTATAAAATTATGTCTTTTACTATTATTTTGTAAATTTATTTCCTGTGAGTAGGTTGTGTTTTATCATGAGGCCATCAATTGGTTTTAAGCAGGATTCATAGTCTTGGCTTCATGGTTGTTTGGTTGGTTCTGTTGTATTGTGTATTATTTTAGAGAGCAGCTGCATTTAATTTCCTATAACAATATTATATTTTTTTAATGTAATTGTTAATTTTCGCTCTTTCAGAATTGTAGTATATGTGATGATGCCTAATCTTACAAAATACAGCATTCAGGGAGGGCCAGTCAGTAAATTGATGGCCTTGTCAGTATGAAGACCTGTATTAGACCCTTGGGAGCTCAGCCTTCTCAGTGAGCTCCAGGCCACTCAGAGACCCTGCCTCCAAAGCAGTGGGGACAGTGCCTGTAGGATGACACTGGAGGTTGTGTGCTCCAGCACTTACAAATGTGCACACCCACATACACACAAAAACATGCACACACACATGCTTAGTACATATATACAGAGAGAGAGGGAGAGAAAAGAAAGGGAGAAAGAAGGAAGGAAGGAAGGAAGGAAGGAAGGAAGGAAGGAAGGGAGGGAAAACATTTTCATGCACCAGGCTAGTAGGCCTGACCAGTGTAGATTAAAAATGAAGATGGTACCCTCATATATGTTTAGAATGACCCCAGTTGTCTTTAAGGCTGGGTGGTACTTTTCCGTTTTCCTGAAAAATTTTCTAAAGTATTGTTTCTGTTGCCTCTCCCCTCCCATTATTGTTTTGCTTGGATATTGTGTACACTTTCTGCTAGAGAAAAGTGCTGAAGTCATTTCTGGCCTAAATAAAGTCATGGTTGTTATGTTAATCTGATTAATTTTTCTTAATGTTTTTCTAACTTGATGTCACACATGTTTATTTCATAATTTAAAGTAACATCATGCATATTACTTAGCTGGATTTATTCTTTGTTCTATGTTGCTTCTGTTCATTTAAAAATGTTAATTATTAGCACTTCAGCCTTCTGAAATCAGATCTGAAAAGACATACATTGACTGCATAAGCAATCCTAAATTATAGCTATATAATATATTCCTTTAATGTTCTGCTTTTTAAGAAAAAGAGTTCCTTTTTCCTACATTTGTTCAGTGTAATCTTTTTTCATTCCTTTCAATGGTCAGGCCAACATGGCACCTTTCCTGGCCCTTCCTACCCTGCTCCAGATGTAATGCTTTCTTCTGTACTTGCCCACATCGTGTGCCCAGCTCTGTTATGAACGTCGGTCACATGGTGTTGTCCTTGTTTTCTTTGCTGTTTCCTGGCTACTCTGTTGGCCTCACTGGGTCAGAGCTGTGTCACAGGCATCACTGTAATTCTCTCATCCAGCAATATTCCCAACACTTAGTAAGCCCCAGATGCTTGCTGTGAGCGATGAATAATTAAGAATTTGTTTACACCCTCAGAGACTGCTCTTTCCTCTGGCTCCTGTATCTCTTCATTGATTACCCTGAAGGATCATTTAAAACCCTTCATTGTCAAAATCCAATCTTGTTTTTCGAGACAGGGTCTCTCTATGTAGCCCTGGCTGTGCTGGAACTCACTATGTAGACCAGGCTGGCCTGAAACTCACAGATCCACTGGCCTCTGCTTCCCTGGTGCTAGGATTAAAGATGGGCACCATCACACCTGGCTCAAAACTCGGATCTTGAACCTTCCTACTTACAGTTTCCCACTTGTAGCCAAGTGTACACAGATCCTCAGTCCGTCAACACCTTATTCTAGTCCCACCTCTTCTGTTTGTCCTACGGATAGAACTCCAGTCTTCAGGCTTGGGCCAGCACCTCCACCTTCTGAGCCATCACCTTAGTCTAGCAATCCTTTTTTTCTTGTTCCCAGGCTTTCCTCCCATGATCATTTTGTTGATATATTGAACTTTGGTTTCTGTTGGTTTTTCCTTCTTTTGGCTGTTTTGTGGGGAAGACTTGGTTCCTGTCTGTCACATTTTCCATCCCAAGAGTTGAGGTGGCTGGAGAAAAAGTGTTGTCTGGAGGGCAAGGCTAGCACCTGATTGAGATGGACTCAAAAGCATGGCCTCACCTTCATCCTTGGATTTGCTAAGTACTCGTTATGTGTCAGCTTTGGTGTATGATGAGGTATTTTAAAGACCCCACAACAGATAGTTACAACATAAGCAGGGTTTGCTTCTCCAGGTTACCTTTTATTTTTATATTGTACTATCTCATATCAAAGAGTTAAAGCTATAAACCATAAAACAAACACATTTATTTATTGAAAATTTAATTTTAAAAAAGAAAAAAATATATTTTTGAAGCTACCACCTTGTGCTATTCCATATGGTGCCACTGGCCTTCTGCACTTTTTAAATGGAAAATGTGGTCCTGTAACTCATACTAGTCAGATTGGAAGCCTTACACAGGCACACCTTGCAGAAATTTCTGTTGGAAGTGGCATACCCAGGAAATGGGGTCATTTACCCCATTCTAATTCTAAAAGTATAACAATCTTGTTGGACTAAGCAAGGTAACAGACTTGTAGTTCCAGGACACATTATCACAGATGCTAACTCTGGGACTTAGAAGCTCTCTGCCATGACTGAGGGACCATGATGCAAGATAGCAAAAGATGCTCCCTTCCGTCACCTGTCTGACTCAGAAAAATCAACAAGAATTCTAGAAGTTCCTGTGCCTGGAACTTGGGGGCAGAGGCCAAATACACATATTCATACTCCAAATCAAGTAGTGAATTGAGGAGCGGATTATGGATGTACAAGAAAATGTAACGTTATACTTGCTTTCATTGATACCACGTTTTTAAATGTAATTTATTGTTATTTTTTGCATTAGTGTTTTATCTGCATGTATGTCCATGTGAGGGTGTCAAATCACTTGGAACTGCAGTTACAGTCATTTGTGAGGTGCCATGTGGGTGCTGGCAATTGAACCTGAGTCGTTTGGAAGAGCAAACAGTGCTCTTAAGCATTGAGCCAAATCTCTAGCCTCCAATATCAAGCTTTGTTTTTGTTATTTGTTTTTTTTTTTTTTTTTTTTTTTAGATTGAGCCTTTGGCACTTTCAGTAAATTCTGTCAATTGTAGCCAATAACCATTGATTTTTACAGCCTGTTGCTAGGTGTGGAGAAAGGTGCAGCTGTGAACAGTGGCCTGTGTCTTTGTCATTGGTGTTACAATGGCTCGGAAATGGTAAAAACAAGTGAGCATTGGGTCTTCCAGAACATTTATTTTTTTTTATTTTATATGTACGTGCTTTGCCTGCACATATGTCTGTTTACCATGTGCATGCCCGACACCCATGAAGGTCAGAAGAGAGCATTGGATGCCCTAGAACTGGAGTTACAGATGGTTGTGAGCTGCCATGTAGGCGCTGGGAATAGAGCCTGTGTCTTCTGCGGGGTCAGGTGCTCTTACTTAACCTGAGGACTCTGTCCAGCCTCTTCCTTCACTTCATCACTGAGTACAGTGTAGCAGGCCTCGAGTTTTCCGGTTTCTTGCTTCCCACCACAGTACAGGCCTCTGTGCTGAGACCTGAAGGGACAGAAATGGCAGCGCCCTTGCCTTCAAGGAGCTTTGGTTAAAAACCACGAGAGATTCTGGGGACAAAAGGAGGAAATTATTGTCCTGACTCTAATTTGCAGCTTTACTTTTGAAATCAAGATGAAAACACTACTCAGCACACATGGAAGCTGTTATCTACAGAACAAGGTACCCCACACAGTTCATTGAGTATTCGAGGGAGGGCCACCCTGCCTCAGTTACAGGGAAGGCAGAACTTCATTTCCTCTTGGTTTTTCTCTTTAATCCTAACATTCCAGAAACACAAATATCTGTTTTTAAAATTTCCATAAACTAGGTTCTTGGCAAAAAATATGCAGAATACCATATGAGTTGCCTCAAATTTAAGCTTCTAACACAGAAAATGTGACCGTAGTCTCTGTAGTAGTAGCCTTTGGTCTTATTTTTTACTGTTGCAAAAGGTGAGGTGATAGCCTTTCTTTCCCACAGGGAGGTATAGGTTGAGAGTGCCCAGATCCCTCCTTATCTCAGCTGGATTATAAAACAATTAAGACCGATAGGATCAGCCCAAAGCAAATGACTTATTCTGCCTGTTTTGGCTCATTTTACCTTCCACTCTTGGGCTGAGATGCTTGAAGCTTTTGGAAGCAGGAAAAGAGCTGAGAAAGAGTGTGTTTTCAGTCTACCCCAGGAGCATCTTGTAAGGGATTTGTAAAAAAAATGTTGGCTACCTGTAGAATGAGACTGAATAATGTAGGCATGTTTAATTTTTCAGTAATCACAAAGTGTTTCATGCCTTTGTTAAGTTTAATGGCATATCTAAAATAGGCATTAGTTTGCAGTGACTAGTTCTTCTCTTCTTTAAAATAATACGCAGTTCAATAAATGACAGTTATCAGAGGAAAGACATTGTCCTGGTTCTGTAGCTGTGAATAAGAACACTCACATAAGCTTTCATTGATATTTAAGTTGGATGCTACTGCTCTGTCAAATCAAGCAGAGGAGAGCAGCTTCACTTAGAGCGTGTCTCCTCTCGTGCACCAGCATGTTCTGTAGTGGTGTGCACACTCTGAAATAAAGCACATAACTTCATGTCAGCACTTGAAGGCTTTTTTCTAAACAGCAAGCAAAATGTTAGACATTTCAATGTGAATAGCTCTCATGATCCAGAAAATACGAGCAGACAATTTAATTGTTCTTGACTGTAAAGATTAAATCTGATATTAACTTTAATCCGGGGAATCTATTCATGTAGGGTTTCCCCTTGATCTTAAGCAAAAACTAAATTTGCATGCCTAAGCATCCACACTGATGTAACATTCAGAATTCACGTGGTTGGTGACCCATCCTCTTCTCCGACCCCTCTATCCTGTTGTTTGGCCTTCCTCACACTGTCCAGGAGCATGCTCAGAGCTTCTCTAGTTTAACACTTTGTCTACCAAAGCTTTGTCTTGGGCCATACTTCTCCTTACCCCTTAATCTTGTAGAATATAGAGTGGTCCTGTGAAGTGCTTAGTTGCTTACATTGGGAGTACAATGAGCTCACACAAGCCAGCCAGCCACCCATTCCTAGAGTCTGCATGTCACATTGCTTTTACTGTATATAAATATCTTACATATGAATTCACTGTTTAGATCTGTATAGTTGTCAAACACTGTAGTGGGTAGGAACAAATTCAGAATAAAAAGTTCTTGGTGTTGTCTATCAGTCACTATATCTAAGTAAAGTAAGATCTGAGATTAGTAATTGCACCACCAAAACCCCTAAAGTACTCTAGTTAGGTATCTCTGAAGTAGGAGTACAGGAGATGAGCACTCTATTCTACCTCTCAAGTCCAAACCTTGCACCTTACAGTTTGAGCAAAATGTGCCCCAAGTAAATGTCTACTTACATAGTCCTATGTCTGATGAATAATAAGACATATATGGGAACCAATACATTCTGTAATGAATTTATAATATGTCTTCATCAGTGCCATAGTCAAGAAGGAAAATTTTCTGACCATAGTAAATAGTGTAGTTCCAGCTGTTTCAAGGCCGACGGAGACTTTCTCAAAGTGGGTCCAGAATGAATGTATAATAGTGCTTCCCTGGGCAACATAGGTTGTCCATCAGCTACTCTATATAGGAATCCATCTCACCCTGATGCTCCACCCCCGGACCCAGGAGATTACCTAGGTTAGCCCAATTAGAGTAGTGACTTGCAGATAAAGAAAAAGCTAATCCTAAAGGGAATTCTTTGTTATGGCAGAAATATCAGCTCCCATGGCACCAAACTGAATTATGGCCTGATTCTCTCGTAGAGGTCAACAGCAGAGGCCATAAGAGCAAAATCGCAGAGTAGTTGGGTCTCTGAAATTTTGTTGTCTAGCTGGGACTAGACAGAGTTCCAATTTCCTAGGAACAGTTAGCGTTTTAAAATTGCTAAATTAGTGGCCTGGCAAGATGGTTGAGTCAGTAAAGGTGCCTGCCACCAAGCCTGACCACCCAAGTTTGATTTCCAGGACCCTCATTGTAGAAGGAGAAAACCTTTGACTTCTACCCTAAACAAACAAATAAGATTTTAGGGGTCCCTAAAGGAAAGCCTCACACCTACCTGCTCAGCTGGAAAGACTGACTCCTGTGGGATACAAACAAACTGGTAATATTATTCATGCAGGTAACCAAGAGAGAGAGAGATGAAGTTTATTCTACTCAACTCTTGTGTTTTAAAGAGAAATTCGCAGTTCAACTGGAAATGCTGTCAGTCTCCTAAAATAGATTGGCAACCTTGGAGAGCATACATTTGCAGTTTTTTGTTTGTTTGTTTTGTTTTTTTAAAGGGCGTGGCATGAAATTTAAAACTAACTTCATGCTAGTTATAAGATGAGAAGTTGTACAGTAGAAATTATGATGTCTTCTAGACAATACCATCCTGTGTTTTTAAATTAGGGAATCACTGAGAAAAGTTATTTCAGAATCTTAACAACGATAACTTTAAGCTGGTACCTGACCCTTCTCTCTGGTGAGTTATAATGTTGTGAAGCATTCAAAAGCAGGTGACATGCTGTGTCTTTGGCTCTCAGAATTTAATAGACATTCTGAACTCTGGCAGCAGTGTGCCAGGTCTTTAAGCTCTCTGTGCTGAAAGCCATTAACATGCTAACGCAGTGGTGGCCTTAGTGTTGTACTAATTCAAGATGAATGGGTCATCAGCCCGTCCACCACCACCCGCCTACTGCCCAGCATTCAACTTTAGCAGTGCCTTGCCTGTCCTTTCTCTGTTCAATAGTTTTCTAAATAATCTTGAAAGGGTCACCTAGTTATTACCAAGTTTACCGACATTAATATGACCAAAATGTGGATTATATAGATATTTTGTTGAGTATTCAAAGCCATATTTGAATTTGAGGGCATGTAAAATTGGTAGATGTTAATGACCAAGTTTTTAAGAGTTTTTCAAATTTAGGAAAGTACAGCAATAAGTGAGTACCTGTGGAAATATTTATTATATTTTAAGATTTTTTTAAAATGAATTTTGAAGTTAGGCATATTCGTTTTGTTCTGGGTATGCTGCATATGTTTTTCTGTAAACACAGGCTTTTAGATTCAGAAAACATTTGCTGTGGTCGTGGCTCTCATCAGCCGTCCTCCTCACCATTAATGAGGAAGTCCCACTCACCCTGTAGTTCATGGCAGGGACTTGCTCCCCATTCCTTTCTTAGGTTGGGCTGCCAAGCCCTCATTCTCCAGGAAGTTTCCGCTATTTTTATTTTTCCACTAGTAGGAATTGCTTAAGCAACACATTTTTTTTCTGTCTTTTTTAGCGTCTTGCAATTTAAATATTCAATATTAGCTTTCTTAGTGTAGCATGTTTTTAAGTTTTCATTTTTTTTCCTTGATATATTCCTATTAGGTGGTCATTTCCATACCCCAAGTGAAATTCATGTCTTTATCAATTTGAAAAAGTATATCTAATAACAAGTATATTAAGGACAAAAAGCTTCATCAGCCTAACACATGGCATTATATTCTGTGGAACTTGTGTGTGGTATATACATGTATAACATGTTCTTGTACGTAAAGGTCAGGAAGGAGTACATGTTGATGTCTTCCTCTATCACTGTCTACTTTTCTTAAAAGATTATGTGTGTGTTCACATGTTCCTCTCTAGAGGCCAGAAAAGGACATCATTTCAGATAGCTGGAGTTACAGGGTTTATGAGCTGCCCGGCTGAGGTGTTGGGATCTGAACTCCATATCTCATGATTAAGCAGCCCTTCTGCCTTGCTTTTTGAGACAGGCTCAACAGTTAGCTAGACAGTCTGGCAGTGAGCTTCAGGGATCTGCTTGGCTTGGTCCTCCTCTTCCTTGCCATGGGTTTACAGACACTAGTCATCACTCAGCCTTTTTGTGGGTGCTGAGAATCCACAGTTCTTATTCATGCTTGCCCACTGATCCTTCTCCCCAGGCCTATTCCATGTCTTTGGTGAATATGTTTGAAAAAAAAAAAAAAAACAAAAAAAACCTCTGACTCTCCGTGGGTGGTGGTGGCACAGTCCTTTAAGCCAGTATTCAGGAGACAGAGGCAGGCTAATCTCTGAGTTCGAGGCCAGCCTGGTCTACAGAGTGAGTTACAGGATAGCCAGAATAACACAGAAAGAAATCACATTGTGAAAAGCAAACAAAGTCTCTGAGTTTTGATACGACCCAGACAAGCAAATGTTTTTCCAGTCTTGATATGGGAATGTTTTTTCTAAAGCATTTACAATTCTTCTTTGAGAGATGTTTGTTTTACACCCCAGTATTCTTCCCTTATTTCTTTATCCACTCCTATTTGTAACTTCTACAAGAGAAAGGTAAATTTCATTTTTTCTCATGCTTACATCACAGAATGCTGCAGGTCTCAGAGAGAAGAGAGCCTGCATTCTCTTTAGCCTCAGGTCTGAGCTGCTGCGTTGCAGAGGGCAGCACAGGTCCGCCCTGTACATGCTTGGCTTTGTCTGCTCAGAAGCCAGCGCCAGCTCACGCCGTCACATGGCTCGGCTATGCTTGGTTTCAAGTAATAATTAACTCAAAGTTTTCCTTCCGGTATAGAACCTGTTTTCATATATTCACAGAAAAAACACTTGCTAAAACAGCCAGTTTCTTTTGAGAGATAATCCCTGCTTCAAGACATTTAGCAACAAATTATATAATAGGAAGTTAGTAAAAATTTCAGAACAATGAATTTTAGTGAGAAATTGCTGTTTACAACCAAGTTACTTACACTCATTCATTTAAATTTGTCCTTTTAAAGTGTGTTGTCTGGTGTCGGTGTGTTCACAAAGTTGTGTGATTATCACCCCTATGTAACTAGAATGCAGCTACTGCCCACGGACATGTGTGAGTTTTCCTGTTTTAGACATTTCATATACACAGCCACATAGTATATCACCTTTTGAATCTGGCTTCTTTTTCTTTTTTTATTATTTAATTTTGTTTGTCTTTTGAGATAGTCTCCCTATGTAGCCCTGGCTATCCTGGAATTCACTGTAGACCAGGCTGCCTTTGCCTTCTGAGAATTGAACCTAAAGGTGTGCCCGGCCATGCCTGGCTGTGTCTGGCTGCTTCTAGCAGTGTTTCCAAGATTCATATGTGTCGTAGCAAATCTGTGTTTCATCTCTGGTTTGGGATTATCGTGAGGAATGGCATCATGAACATTTGTGTATGTTTTCCTGTGAAAAATGTATTCAGTATTTCTGGACATAGAGCCAGACGAATAGTTGGCTCAAATGGTAACTTCAACTTTGAAGCACTCCCAAATTGTTTCAGAGCCATTTCACAGTTTCACTTTAGCAGCAGCTGAGTTGGGGTCCTCTCCCTTCTCACAACACTTAATTATCTGTCTCTAATTATAGCTTTGCTAATGGGCTCTAAGTGATAGCTCTATGTGGTTTTCATTCATGTTTCCCTAATGACTAGAGACTTGCATATCTTTTCATGTGCTCTTTGGACTTTTGTTTGTCTTCTTTAGAGAAGGGCTATTCAAATTCTGTGCTCATGTTCAACTACTTCTATTGTTGTAGCCCCAGGATTACTTTTGTAATCCTGATCCACAGTACTGATCAGCCATTCTGAGGTTTTACAATTGTGTTGCTGTTTTGTTTTTCAAGACAAGTTTTTTCTGTAGCCCTGGTTGTCCTAGAATTGGTACTGTAGACCAGGCTGGCCTCAAACCTGGAGGTACACCTGCCTCTGCCTCCCAAGAGCTGCGATTAAAGGCGTGCACCATCACTGCCCCACTTAAAAGACAACACAAGACACAAAAACCTTAGTTACTGCGGAGGTTTTAACTTGAGATAGAAACTCTGAGGAGGGGCCCAGTTTGGGAGACCCAGTGCATCTGTATGAATAGCACATTTCTGTCAATGCCCTTCTCGCCTCTGTCTTGTGTTGACTGATATTTGAAGCAGTCTTCCCTCATCTTTGTCTTTATCATCTTTCTTATTCTTCTTCTGCATTGGGAATTTAGTTCAGGGCCTGCAGCATACTAGACAAACTCTATACTACTGTGTAGTATTCTAAGCCCTGTAGCAATTCTTATAGTCATTTGCAATGTAAAATTTTTTGTTGTTCAAAGAAGGTCACATTTCTCTTTAGTTTCTTTTTCATCCCTTCCTTCCTCTTGCTCTTTCTTTCATATCCCTGGCTGTCCTGGAACTCCCTAACTCACTATGTAGATCAACCTCGCCTTGAACTCACAGAGATTTGCCTGCCTCTGCTTGTGCTTCCCAAGTGCTGGGATTAAAGGCATGCAACACCACTGCCTGGCTCTAACATCTTAAAAACAAACAAAAAAAGCCCAACTGAATCTGGAATTATGTTCTGTTGTATGAGAATGTATAGTTAACATCAAGAGAGAATAGGCCATTTGGAAGGTATTGGTTTTCATTATAGTTTACCCAATATTTTAAAAATTGTCAGTGAAAATTATTGTTGGCAATTCTGTTTTTTTTTTTTTTTTTTCTTCTTCCCATTTGATTACCTGTTTAATTGCCAGGCTAAGGCATGGTAGAGTGATTCTGCAGATGTTAAAAGTAAGCCAGTCTCTTGACCTTGAGCAATAAGCATCAACTCCGCTCCTCTCCGAGAACTCAGACATGGATGGTCTGTCCAGCCCTCCATTGCTGCTCTCAGGTGGTGAGCTGAGAGATGTTGATGGTTTCTTTCCATCATTCGTACATTGCGTTCTTAGGGAGAGTTTCTCCTTCACTTGCACACTCCAGACTTCTGATACTAAAATGCCAGGTTCAGGCTGAATTTGCACAAGTGCCTTTATCACCATGAATCTTACCTAGTGAGCCCTCTGGTTGGTGTGTCCCCTGTGACAGAGATGGTGATAATCGACCTCCATACCAGGTGGCAGTTTAGACAATTGTAATGAATGGATTCTCTGCCCTTTAAGTGGTTATGTAGTCATGAATCTATTCTTTAGACATGTGTTCATGTGGTAGGTATACAGGAGATCACCTGGTCCTGGAAACACTCAAACAGGGACAGGGACCGGCTGGCCCACATGTACTTGTCAGAAGAGCAAACTAAAAAAAACTGTGGGCCATTTCCCCACCCACTTAGTCCTAGTGCTAGGGTTATAGGCCTTGTACCACCACACTTGGCTCAAGACATGTTTTGTAGACAAACTATTTAAATATTTAACTTGAAAAAATAAAGTAGTATTAAAATTTACATTTTGGGTTTTGCTATCAGAAAAACTTTCCTAGCTACAGACTTGTTTTAATCAGAAACAAAATTAAGAGTAGGTGTTATTTAGGTTTAATGGTATCCATTCTTAATGTCAGTAATAAAAAGTACACTGGCATATGTAACTTAATTAAAGTTATATTATGAGTTGTTTTAATTGACTCAAAGCTCTTTTAATAGCAGAAGTCTTTTTTTTTTTTTCCTTTTCTTATGAGAGGAAATGCACATCCTGGTTTTGACCACAGTGGATATTTTATTATTTAAGTCGTTGTAGTCCATAATAGTGAGATAAGAGAATTCAAATGAAAGAATTACAGAAATTAAATTTGATAAGAATTGGATTACCTAACATTATGTAGTTTGCAATCAGTGAAATTATTTTGAAGACACCTTTATAATCTAATTTCTAACTTCCTGTTTTCATGATTACAATTAAAACTAGTTTTTTTTCTATTTAAATATATGTAGATATGAGAAAATTTTATTAAACTTTATAAAGCACCAGGACAGTATTGCATCATTCAAGGTAGAGTTTTTTCCTGTAAAATTATTATGACAGTAATAAAGTACAGAAATTTTAATAGACTGACTGTTTCCCACTGTATCAAATCAAATGTTTTTTTTTTTTTTTTTTTTAAAGTCTAGCTAATGACAGAGGGATTCTGAGATTTCAATGAAGCTAAAGAATAATGAACAAAGCACTGAAGGGTTGTGAGATTCTTAAAACCTGCAGTTATCAGCCAGATTTTGGAGCTGTGAATGGTCAAGTGACTGACATACAAGAGAGGGAGGTATTCCGAACAGATTGACCCATGTTTCCAATCTAGCTCTTCCTGACTAAACTGTGAGGCAGAGAATAGATAAATACAGCATGATCAACTAAAGCTGGTACCATGGCAACCAAATATGAAAAGCAGTCTAGAAAGCTACTTAAAAGCTAGACTAATGTGTGTGACTGGCAATAGGCCATTGTCATGAAGCACAGGGTAATATAATTCCATTGTGCTTGGGCTATTGATCAGTATGAACATGAGGTCCATCCAGTTGGTGGAAAATATATTCATTGTTAGTCGTCATGGGTTGAATAAGTAACTCTGCATGTAGAGAATGCTTTCTTTCAGACTTCCAGAAACATTTTCAACATAAATTTTTTTCTTGTATAGCTTCAAGAAGTATACCTGATTTTAACCAGATAATGTGACGTCAGCATGCTCAAGCAAGATATACAGATGTTAGACAGAGAGGGCAGAGGTAAGAGGCCAGAATGTGAGGTTCTCCATATTATGATTCTACCCGCAGTGGTGATTTTCACCCTAGCCTTGTGGGCTATGGGACCAAAACACTTGCATGTGTCATAGCAGATTCTTGAGACCTTGAATACAATGTTTGGAATGGACACAAGACTTTGTTTTTAAAAGCACAGCTGTGTGAACTGTGTATTTCTTCATCTACTAGTCACCTTCACCATACCCGTTGGAAGAAGCTAAAATTATAATCATAGTGTTTTAGGCATGAAAGATGGTAACTTGCAATCTTGCAGCAAGTGTGTAAACTGAGTCAGAACCCAAACCTTCATTTTTTTCTATGAAAAAGTGTGCTTGACTGCCATTGCTGTAAGCTAGAGAGGGGCCCCGTGTACAGAGTACCGGGTAATTTAAAGTTTGAGTTTGTCAGACACAGTGTTTACAGAGTTGCTCAAGTGAAGCTGAGGTAGAGTTGTACTGAAAAGCAAATATCCAGACTGTCTGCAAATGCTGCTTCTGCTGTCTTAAGGCCACTCTGAGTTCTACATGAGGTTGTTTTGTTCTCGAGATACACAACATAGTCATAGCTCGCTTGGTAGTCAATGGACTAAAGATTGGAAAACAGTGACCTGGTAGGTTTCTCTATCTTATAAGAGAAACTCTGTGTGGGATAAATATGGTGAGGAAATTATTACAAGTAAAATCAGATTCTCTGTACCTAGAATTTGTTATTGTCACCTGCTGACTTATTGGTAGGTATTGTGTGATACAAATTCTATAGTGCATTTATTAAAATTAAGTTCATCATCTTCATGAGACACAATAAAAAATAATGGGCTGGGCTTTAGGATGTGACAGTTGAACAAAGACATGCTGAGCCTATTGAATGCTCCCTAGCACCCTTTCCTTCAGCAGTCCCAGACAACTTTCTCTCTAGTAGGGTTTTCTTCTTTTTCCTTTCTTTTTTCCTTTCCTTCCTTCTTTCTTTGTTTTCTTTTCTTTTTCTTTTTTCTTTTCTTTCTTTTTTTTTTCTTGTCTGAGACAGGATTTCCCTGTGTAGCAGTCATGGCTGCCCTGAAACTCACTCTGTAGACCTGACTGGCCTCAAACTCAGAAATCTATCTGCCTCTGCCTCTGCCTCTGCCTCTGGGTTAAAGGGGTGTGTTACCACCACCTGGCTTAGAATTCTCTTAGCATCTTCCCATCTGAGAGAGACAGAGGCAGACAGACAGATACTGGTCCTGGCATGGGCTTTTGAAATCCCAAAGCCCACCCGTGACATACCTCTTCCAGTTCAGTTCTGATGGTTAGAATATTCTTAGTTGGATGGAATACCACTTGAAATAACCGTGGTACTAGCCTTTTAGAATATGTCAGTGCTAATCAATGCTAGGAATGGTTATTGATGGTTTTCTGATACAGGATCTTAGAATCAGTCAGTCAAGGAAAGGCTCTGAAGGCCACTCTGGCTCAAAAAGGAGCTGTCCAGAATGTGTGTGGAAACAAACAGGAATGAATGAGCTAGGCAGTGAGGCTTTGGAGGAAGGCTTGTCTTCATTTCTGGCCTGTGAAAGGACTTCTGTCTTTCTGAAACATTATTTTCTCCTGCCTACCATGAATGTAGTTGAGGTTGAAGATTTTAATAAAACCCTTCATATTCACTACTGCTGCAGGGACCTATTATTTTGCATTTTGATAAGAAAGTTTTACTTAAAACAAAAACTAAAATCATCCACATATTAGAACATTCCCCCCCTTTCTTAGAAACCACATGCTATCAATATGATTTATTTATTGTAATATTTAATTCATTCTGATATTATTTCTCTGAGTGTCCGAACACCAGGGCAGCTTTTTAAAATGTTATTAATGATAACCCCCTAGAGTTTTGTTTTTTATACTTAAGATCTAGTTTTATTGTCAACATTTTAGATTTGTGTCCCTACCAATTAAGAGATTTCTGCAACTAAAATCTGTCAGTAATTCCTTTCAGCACCTGCTGGAGAAATCGAGTGAGTGTGCTGCATGCATCTTGTGCCTCCTGTGGGGTTGACAGGATACCTGAGAGCATCCGCTGTGCTCTGAGATGCTCTTCATGTCTAACAGTGCACACAGAATGCTGATGGGAGATGTTCCTGAAACTCTTCTGCCTGCTGCAGGTGCTTATCTCCGTGCAGACCGGTGGGTTTTTGCTGGTGCCTTCGCACACTGGTCCAAAGATGATTTCGTGTTTTTACTCTCAATATGTCTGTCACAAGCTAAATGGTGCTCATTTGCTGAACTTAGGTTCCATTTGATTGGTGTGGTTTCAGTTTTTCCCTGTCATTTGGGATCAGTATGAACAATCTTAAAGCTATGTTTGTCAAACAAAACAAGGGTATATATGTTTAAAACACAAAGATAACTTCTGAAACTTAAGTAAGATAGTTGAAGATCGTAGCGTAGAGGGAGTTTGTGACTCACCTTCTAATAGGCTCCATAGTAACACTGGGCACAGCCCTCTTGTTCACCTCCCTCCCCCGCTCCCAGTCTCCTCCTTGAGAAAACAGTTACAAATGTGGGCAGTCTTCTTCAATTCTCAGTCATCAGTAAGAAAATAGGAAAGTCACATTGACTTTTTAAAAAGAGATTAGATAGAAATGTTAGACCAAACAGTGTCGATTACTTGAAAATTTTCATCCAGTTTTAAGGTGTGCAGATCTCTGGTAACAGATGGCATCTACCTAGGGTTTTCTGAAGGGTGAAATTGGGGTGTTTGTAGCCAAAATGTGTGAATTTATCTAATAAACAGTACCCATGCCAGCAGATCAGTAGAACAAATGTGATCCCTCTGTCTTTCCCATGAGGCTTTGGTTGGTACCTGCAAGACAGTAGAGGCACAAAATTTAGCTCCCAGCTTTTGGAGAGAAAACAAATGTAATAGCTATAAGGAAAATCATATATGTGCTGGACTTTTGTGAGTTAAAGGCTACGTAAGTGAGTGAAGATGGTGTATCTTTCTCATATATTCTGAAAGTCTCTAGCAATTTCTACTTCTAATGCTATTTTTAAAAAAGTGTTTTGGACTTGAAAGTGGTAAAAATAGCTGATTTGTCAGATAACGGAAGTTTAGGAATGGGAAATAGCAAGTTGGGCTAAAGGAGTGACATGTGGGGAATGGTTTCCAGCATCTGGAACCTTCCTGAGGGGAACGCGAGCTCCAATCTGTCTCCTTGTCTGGTTCTCCCTTCTCTGTTTGTGTTGTTAGCTTTATTTTGTAGACAGTTTAATTGGACTTTAGGAAGTGTTATTTCACAGCCCTGTTGATGGCCCTTTGTTAGGGCTATGCCAGTGTTTCCTCTATACTTTAACCTTTCCTCTGCATCTTCTATAGCTTTGTAGGTACTTGCTCTGATGTTTAGGATTTCTCTTTGTAGTGTATTCTCTTGGAGAATGCATTAAGTACATTTTCAGAATAATCAATAATCTCTTCATTTCTGAAGTAATGTGTACTCTTGTATGATAGCTATTTCATAGCATATCTATTACATAGATAGCATTCAGTAATTCATTCAGTAAATTTATTTCAAAATCACATCCCAGCGTTTGTGTGTCTATGTTGATGGCTGTTTCTGACCACAGTTTAGTTCCTTAGATATGCGTGCATGCTTCTGCATCCAATCACTGCTAAGGCCGCTTGTCCTCTAGGTACCTGTGTGATGGTTCCATTGGAAATAATACTGGGCTATAGAGTTTGCATACTTTATTTCATGTGAGTGCTTCCTGGGTTCTCTGGAGTGATGGTGTTGTCTGTGTGCCCCTGTACCCTTCAACAGCACTTGGGGTGTTTCAATCAGTCTGCCAAGTATAATGGTCTCATTTTCCATTTCTGTTGCCTTGATTGATAATGAAGTCGTACATTGCTTCATCTGCTTATCTTTTGGATGTCTTCTTCTGTACATTTGTTTATGGCTTTTGCTTACTTTTCAGATAGATTTCATAGGTCTTACATTGCCTTTAGAGAAGTCTGTGCATTCTGAGTACTTGTCCCTATTTAGAGCATTTTACTCCTTCATCTACAGAAAACTTATTGAATGTGCTTTCAAAAATGTTTTTTTTTTCTTTCCAGTTTTTCTTTTTGAGGTGGCTAATAGGTTTTAATTCATATTTCCCTCTCCCCCTTGCTCTCCAAGGTACTCTCCATGATTTTCTTTTTCTCTTTTTTGATTTTGCAGTGCTGGAGACTACATCCCCCTACCTTGTGCATGCTAGGAACACTCTACTGCTCATCCCTGCTCAGAATTTTCTTCTCTTTACTTTGCAGTTGTTTCCTCTTTACACTTTAGCCCTCTCCTGTTAGAGTCTGTGTCATATCACTGCGCTATCTGCCATGGCCTCAGCTGTCTACAATGAGGCCAGCATGCACACAGGGCCCAGCAAGCCTGCCAATTGCTGTCTTGCACTGTTCTGAACTACTTACTCATGAACCTGCTCCAATCCATATTTACTTTTATGTGTCTTGCATACTGAATTTGTTATTTTCCAAAAGCACCCTTAAACAGAAAAACAAACATTGTGACAGAATTTAAAAATAGTTTTGCCACTCTTCCTTTCAGTAATATACTTGCTTCTATTGGAATTTCACCGGGGTGGGGATGGAGGATATGGCCATTGTTTCAGAAGGCCTACGAAATGGAACTGCAGGAAGCACTAAGTGGAGAATTCTGAATTACAAAGCTTTCACACTTTCTCCCAGTCTCTGTAGACTACTTAAGTTAGCATTTACAAACAAACAAACAAAAAGCAAAACTACAACAACAAAAAACATCTGGAAACTAATCTTTATCCTTCATTACTTTTCTCTGTTGGTCTTGTCTCCACAGATTTTAACATCAGCAGTCTACCTTCACCTTCAAAAAATTGTCCTGGCCCCTGAGCGCCTCCCCTGTCCTCAGCCCCCCCTCCCCAGTCCTCTTTCTGGGCTCAGCCCTGCCTCTCCTACTTGCAGGAGAGTTTCTGAGGCCCCCTTAGTTTATCTCTGAGCAAGGCCTCCAGCAGACCACCCACTCTCTGCTGCTGACATTTCCGTTTCCTTTTATTTCTTCCTACTCCTCCTAATGGTGTTTTTAGCTTTCCAATTTTCGTCTGCTTACTTCCATAGGGAACAGTTGTTTTTTGTTTATAAAAATGTTGTGTGTACTGACAGCAGAAAATGTGGAATAATGAGAAAGATGGACGCCCTGCAATTTTACTTCTTAAAAACAGCCTTGTAGTTTTGTTTCTTCATGAGATCAACTGCATAGGTATAGCCTTTACACATAGCTTTTATTTCCTCCCTATGCATAACCTACATTTTCAGAACTGTTTGCATTTAATACTGGCTACTACCTCAGTTATTAAGCTTAAATTTTAATGAGAAAGTATATAATTAAAATACTACTGAAAGGCATACAATACCAAAGTCCAGTTAAGTCCTTGCTTCACTCTTTTTTGATCAAGTGCTCTACAATTGAATTTTCCAGTACTTACCACCTTATTTCCTTATCACACCATTCTGTCCTTTGTTGAAGCATCAAATCCAAATCCAAATCATTTAATCCCTATTTGGTACAAAAGTGGAAATTTCTGCTTTACACCCACTTCCTGTTGGTTCCCCCGTAGTGATAAATCTTAATTCTTTATTCTAGCTTTACTTTCTGTTTATATTGTTTTTATTATATAACGACTAGAACAATAAGACAGTCTTGTCTTTTTTCAGTTTTTATCAATTAATTGGTTGATTTTTAGTGCCAGTGCTTTCCCCCCTAGTGGAAATACTTTTCTCATTTTCTTCATTTTGTTTTGTTCTATGGCCAAATCTTCCTGTACCCTCCTTGAGCCACTTAGAACCTATTTCCCCAGCTCAACCTACCAGTTGTTCCGTGAGGTCTATGCTTTCTTTTGACTTGTGCCTGCCTTAAGGCTTTCCTGCTCTAGACTATCACAGTGGCTCCCCTGGTCTGCTGCACAATGCCATTCATTATACTTACGTAACCTTTGGTAGATAACTAAAAGTCTCTGACATTCTGCATGTTAGGATACAATGCTGTTAGTAAATTTGGGCTGAGAAAAATCTCAGGACATCTGGTCCCTCCAGATGTCTAGCTAGTGCTTGGTGGTTGATGTGGTAAACCGTGGCCAGCCTTTTAATTATCATTTGCAAACTGCTCTTGTCTGAATGCCCCATACCCTATACAGACCTATTTCCTCTATCTTTGTCTTTTTTTTTTTTGTTTGTTTGTTTGTTTGTTGTTGACACAAACTAGAATTGTCTGGGAAGAGGAACCTGGATTGAGAAAAGGCCTCTACCAGGTTGCCTGTATGCAAACTGCAGGGTATTTTCTTGATTAATGATCCACGTGGAAGGGCCCTGCCCACTGCATGGTGCCACTCCTGGGTTGATGATCCTGGGGTGTTTGAGAAAGCAGGCCAAGGAAGCCAGTAAGCAGCATCCTTTCATGGCCTCTGCATCAGCTCCAGCCTCCAGGTTTCTGACTTCCTTCAGTGATGAACTGTTGTTGCCTGGATGTGTAGGTTGAAATAAACCCTCACGTTGCTTTTGGTCATGGTGTTTATCACAACAATGAAAACCCTAGGTCAGGAAATCCTTCTCCAGTGGAATTCTCGACTGTATTGCTAAGTTCTTGGTCTTCGGGGAAGAAAGGAACAGAATCCAGGGGTACAATATAAACTCACTAAACAGCTGACATTTTCAGACTTACCAGGATGTAGGCAGACTCTTGCTATTACAAAAATTGGATCATTTTTCCTTGTAAAAGTTCAGAATTTTACATGATTCACTGATGAAGAGGGGAAAGCTGTTTGCACTTGACATGTTTCTCATTATGCTTCAGTGGAGATGTTCACCATCACACCACTCGAGATTTCCCTGTCTTCAACACTTGAGGACAAGATGGCATTATCTTCATTATGTGTATTGTGAAGGCCAGTTCACCTTGGGGTGACTGTATAAAGCCAGAAAGACTAACTTACACTAACAAATGTGACCCTGTACAGTCTTACCTGATGTCTAGTTGACATGAACTATGCCTGAAATGTTCCATAAATGATAGTTATTTGTAATAGTATGGAAAAGTAATTTAAAGTGTCTAAATTATGTAAAAATAGATGAGCAAATTATAGGCTCTGTGTGTCTGAAGTAATGATTAATAACATTAGTTTGATTTGTTTTGGAGAAAAATGTATGAACTAGGCAATCACAGGTACTAAAACACTTTAATATGGCAATAGATCACTTTAATTATTTAATTTTTTATCTAGATTTTTAATAGGAATATTTAAACCAAGTGCAAAGATATTTCAAGGTATTAAATATTTTTATGGTAGGTAAAATTAATGTACTAGCTATTATAATTTGCAAATAAACACTACTTTTGAAAACAAAGAGGTAAATCATTTTGCTGTTTGTTAAATAAGTTTAGGCAGAATATAAATACCTTGAGCCTATTTTTCTTTTCAAATCTGTAAAGGAAGGACAGTGCTTTGCTGTAGGTTTTTTGAAAATGTTCATTGGGATAAAATAAATCACCACTTTAAATGTTCTGCTTTAGTAATAGTCAAAGAAAAGAAAAGAAACTGAGATGAAGTGCCATTTGTCACAGATGATAGAGAGTGGAAAGAGTAACTTGATAACTTGGAAGGTTGCTTCAATTCCTAGAGGAAGTTCATAGAAAGCACCAAAATCCTTGAGGAAGGCACACTTTCTTAGGCTCATCACTGCCAATGTAGTGTAAGGAAATACCCAAGTAGACGAAGATTGTCTCTGCTAGTCTATTGTATTGTGAACTGCTACTCGCATGAGCTTCTAGGTTAGTCACAGCCCTGCGCGGAGGGTATGTGTGTGGATTGCTGTCTTTGGTGTTTCACCACATCAGTGGTGTTAGCGTATGTTCATTTAAATTGTTTTATTTTATCTTATGTTGACTGGAGGACCCTAGGGGCCAAACCAGTGTGTGCTAAGACTGTGCTATATCACTGAGCTACGTCTTCAATTCTGCACACTGTAAACACTTAAATTACATTCTTAGTTATGTTTTCTTGCTGTATTGCTCTGACTGCCTGGTACTCACCAGCTGTAAACTTGCTTCTGTAGCAGTGTCCACTGGGGCCACAAGCACCCCAAGCCTGGCTCAGGCAGTAACTTTTTAGCTGGCTGCAGGGGTGACTCCTGTTCTGTCAGGCTTCGTTTGTATCCCTGTATTCTTGAAGGACCTTGCTTGGCCCTTGTCCCTTTGCATAGTTTACGTGTCCAAATTCCGTTTCCTCTTCCTTTTCCTCTCTAACATCTTTGTTGTTGTCTTGCTCAGTGCAAAGACATCACAAGTCACACAGAGATGATGAATCCTTAACGAGGAGTTAGGTTCTCTTAAATTGTTTTCTCTTTTTATTTTTTTAAGGTGTGTGTTTTTGTTTTGTTGTTTTGTTTTAATGTCTCTTTTTTTTTTTTCTTCCTAGAAGCTGACAGGGTGTTGGTTAGGGCTTGGGCATCAGGCAGACAGCCTTGGGTTAGCCCGATGCTTCCTAGCTGTGTGACCTTAAGCAAGTTATTTACTTTTCTGACTCTGTTCTCAACTGTCCAATAAAGAAAATGTGTAACTGAGTTTGCCTTGAGTATTAAGTAAAAGCAGCACAGTGCTTAGCACCACTGCATCACAGGAAGCATTCAGTCAGTCTACAGTTGCTGGTGTTGCTGTTGTAGCATTGATGTCTCAGTGATGACGGCGGAAGTCAGCATCTCACATAGAATACAGTTCCCATCTGACAAAATACTAGATCAGTGGCGCTTATTCACTGAAGGCCCAACCAGAAAAGATAAGCCAACGAAACAGAAGGGAGGAGAGAGCTTGGGGGTTCATCCTGAGTATTATATATTTTATTTGGAATGTGATAGAAAGTTATGAGGATAGAATATGAGTCAAAAAGACATAAATGATGAATGGGAGAGGGCTTTTAGTGAGGATGGGTAAGTTGGGTGGAATCTAGCTTTACTGTGCTGATGGTGGCCTGGTAGCCATCAATAGGATGTTTCTGGGGGTGCTGTTAGACAATTGAGGTCAGCTGGGTGGCAGAGAAGCGTCACTGCTCACTGACCTTGAGTGTGTGCTTTGTGGTTACACGCTCCTGCTCCATGCCTTCATATGAAACAGTGGACTCTGCCAGGACTGGGAGGGTAGAAATACTTTTGCTGCTGAAGTTGTGCCAGGCACAGCTTTGTGGCGCAGAGCCTGTGGTGGTGTCAGCACAGAGAACTCCCTAACAAAGCCTGTGGGACTGGAGTATCCCAGTGCTCTGTAATCCCAGCAGGTCAGATGCATGTCCAGTCAAAGAGCCCTGTTGTGGTGCTTCTAAGAGGGCTTCACATCACTTTAGCTTTCCTGCAATTTGAGCAGTTTGCTGTGGTGGTTAGAGGAAAGCTTGTGGAGCTTTGTGAGTTTTGTTTTGGATGAAGTAACATATAGCCATGATGGTCTTGGACTCCTTATCTTCCTGCCTCCTCCTCTGCAGAGATGGGATTATAGGGATATGTCAGCATGTCCAGTTCGGGAAACTCCATTCTTTCACTGTTATTGAAAATAGTTTCCCCTTCATATCGGACATTCTGATTACTGTTTCCCATTTTTCTGCTTCTCTCAGTTCCCCACTCCCACACTCCCATCTGATTCACCCGTTTCTGACCCTCCTAAAGGATAATAATAAAATAAAATGATATAATAAGATAAAACAAAGGCTAACACATTGGAATTGAACAAAACAAACAGAAGGAGAAGCAAGAGATGGCACAAGAAATAGAAACCTATCCATTTGCATACACACTTGGGAGTCTCATAAAACACTAAACAGAAAGTCATAATTTATACAAAAAGGACCTAGAGAAAAAAAAATATATGATAAAAGGAAATACAATAAAATAAAAATGAAAAAGTAGTAAGATTTTTTTTTTTTTTAAAGGAAAAGCCCTAATGTGACTGTGAGACAAGAACTCTCCAAAGATTCTGTTCAACTCATTTTCTGTTGCTCATCTACTGTTTAATGTTCAGAGCACTTTGTTTCCCCAGTGAGACTCCTTTGCATGTGGTTATCAACTGAGAATTGATGAAGCTTAATTTTAAATGCATACAACTGGTCAATCCATTTGACTTTCCTTTTTTTGTTTGGTTTTGTGTTTGGGGAGAATATCTCACTAGCCCAGGCTGTCCTGGAACTTATAGTTGGCATTGAATACACAATACTCTGGCATTAGCCCCCAGGTAGAAAATCTGGCCCATTTTGCAATGACCCTGCAAGTATAGGAACATTGCCCATGGTATACATCAGTTAACCCAAGTGCCCAGTGTCCCAGAGCAACCCCCCACTTAAAACCCAGAGCGTAGCCTGCAGCTCAGCTTGTGTTGTCCAGTGCTACCTGTGGGCAATGCTACCTGTGGCCCACCTTGCCCAGTCTCACTACTCAGTAGAGGGTAGTGTTATGAGCAGTTTTCCCGCCAGCCTGGTCCCAGAGCTGCATCAGCCCCAAATAACACACAGAGATGCTGTATTAGATATAAAGCTGTTGGTCTGTTATTAGCGTTTCTTATTGGCTAGCTCTGTCTTAAATATTAACCCATTTCAGTCAATCTAAGTATTTCCATGTGGTTTTATCTTACCTGAGAGAGGGTCTGGACCTTCTTCTCAAGTCCCTACATCTTGAGTCTACTCCTACATCTCCCTGAATCCTAGTCTCCTAGTCCCACCTATCTTGATTTGCTATTGGCCATCAGGGCTTTATTTATTAACCAATAAGAGAAACATATTTACAGAATGACATCTCCCATCAGGGTAATTCATTACTGGCCCCGCTCTGTCTCCATCTGGAGAGAAACTGCTGAGTTTGGGAAGATAACATTTAATGTGTGTGCCTGTTTGAATTAGAATAACTGAGGTCAGTGTTGTGACAGCCCTGAAGGATAGTTGGGCCTGAGTGCCTTGGTTTGGATGGACATTTGTGTTGGTGTGGGTAGCCAACCAGAGCACCACTGACCCTTACTGTGGTTTGGAAGTGTGATGGCTTGGCTTTGTGACAGTGTGTACTAAATCATAGTGTTGTACCTACTCTACATCTACTCAGTTAAATGAGGTCAATTATTTCTGGAAAGAAAAAATACCGACAATACTTGGATCAAGCAAAAAACAGCCCTTGCTCATAAATTAGTTTCAGACTTCTTGAATAAAGGAATATGGGAGAATTACTTACTACAATGAGTTTAGGAAGAGGGGAGAATGGATTAGACATCTCATCCTCGAAATACAGCTTTTCAACCTGTCATTACGTTAGCCATGTATATCAGAAGGTAAGACGGTAAGTCCCAGAAATTCTGCTGCTCTAATTAGTGTGCTAACTGGAGGGAAAGCAGGCAGAAGTCATCTTGAACAGTAAGTTGGTGGCTGTCTCATGGACAGTATGTAAGGTAATTTAGTGCATTTTACATTCATGAATAATCAGGGCTGGCTAATCTGGAGTGTTTGTTTTCTAATTACCTTGTTTTTAGCACTGGCGTAATTTCTGTTTCTGCTTCAGGAAGCAGGGACACCCTAACCTCAGTGCAGCACACACTCATGACAGCAGCGAATATGAAGGCCTTCATCAGTTTGGTTGCTTCTGTAGAGAGCGATTGTCTAGACAACTATAGCAATGATAACCTTGTTGAATTATACCAGTCAAGATTATTATTAAGGATGCAGAATTTTTTTTTATTGTTGCCTTAAAAATGTGGTTTTGTTCTTTGGTAATAGAAAAAATAAAGAAAACCCATCCTCATTAAAAACCCAAGTTCTGTGAAGAAAAGGCACAAAAGCTTTCTGTGTTTACAGATACTATGTTTCCCCGAGCAACAGAAAATGCAGTACTTATTTAATTTAACAGCAATGCCCTGAAACATAGAAGTGTGCACATGGTTGGTAATGGCTTCTGTTTGTCCCCAGTGGAGTTACCTCCAAGTTAGAGCCTATGGCATTAAAGACAGTGTCAGCTCTCCTACCACAGAGGGCCTTGAACATGGGATGGGATTCTGGAAGGGCATGTGGGCTAGGGAGAAGGAGAGCCCCCATGACAGCTGGATCTTAGGAACTTTTAGTCCCTGGATCCGGGGGTTATGACAGACCCAAGTCTTCATGCCTAACCATCTTGCTTGGTTTCTGTTGCTGATGCTGGAAGCTGTTTTTCAGGGAGTTGCTTTATCTAAGACCTAAGAAACCTGGCAGTATTTCTGATGGCTTCTAGACCTGGACACAGATGGATTTGAAGCTGCACGGCAAGGACACCTTGGAAATGCCCTAAGAATAATCCAGTTCAGCAGCTCTCCTTGAACACTGTTTTCCCTTCAGCAGGCTTCCCAGTTTGCTGGGCTAACTCCCAGGGCCGCTGGATTTCTGAAATATATTACCAAAGACCGACATTACCAGCAAGAACCTTCACATAATAAAATAAAACAATAAGAAACCCCTACGTTGATTGTTGCCCTGCAGCTCTGCCTTCCTGGCCTTTTCTGGGCAATCACTGACGTCACTTAAATGAACCATTTCATTTCTAATAGCCCCATGCCAAGTTGGTTTGTGTGCTTCTGTTTCTCAGCATTCCCCAGATGCCACATTACTCAGAGTTGTGCTTTAGCGCATCTTTGTAGCCTCCTGCTTGTTCTCCTGTAGCAGCTGCTCATCCTCCCCCCCCCCACATCCATCTATGGTTCATGTGCAGCCCACTGAGCCTGAGCCCCAAGCATTGCTGCAGGGCCTGTGAACTGGCTTTGCCCCAGGACTTCCATACTCCTGTGTTGCCATCTGATGTTTGAGTGTTTTGTTGAAGAGGGAAATTTAAACACTTCATTGAGGGCAGGGCAAAATTATATAGCTTTATGCGGAATGCATAGTTGTTACTTGTGCCTATTTTGAGTGAGTCATTTTCTAAACTACTTTTCATTTGCTATTGTGTCTCTCTCTCTCTCTCTCTCTTCACACACACACACACACACACACACACACACACACACACACACACACACGGTGTCAGTGTACATGTGGGGATCAGAGGACAGTGTTCAGAAGTTGGTTCTGTCCTACTGTAGGCTCTGGGTCTTGAACTCAAGTAGTCAGGCCAGAGGAGCAAGTACTTTTAGCTGCTGTGCTGCCTTGCTGGCACTTGAATGGTTTTTATATTATTTTCTCCAGGCAGACAGTGGCATCATCCAGATGTTTGTCCAGGGAAGGCTTTCTTGTCTAAGACATTACTTTTCACTACCTAGTATTGTTAAACATGCAGGGTCATTTGTAATAGCCAAGGGACTTTCCTCAGTATATATTTAGGAGTCTTGTGTGTTGGCATTGGGCAGTGTTTGCATAAGATTTAAGCAGCATCAAATAAATGTACTCCATTAAATTTGTACTTGAGGACCCCCCCCCAGGGCCCGAAGCACTTAACTACATATAATAAAGTAAAACAAAAGCTATTTATTTGGCTTGCTGCATTTAGTGAAGGGTAGATCATTCACTTGGATTTAAAATACTAGGATTATGACACTTGAAACACTAAATGAGTATAGATTAGCAACCATATTTTAGACACCATTATAACTGGGATTGGCTGATGTTAAAAGCCAAGCAAGGACCTTGATGATGTTCTAGAAATAAGGTGCTGGACACGGTAGGTATGCCAGTTTCATTGACAACCAGCTTTAGTCAGCAGAAACTCTAGCTTCCCATTACTCAATGGAGAGAACATCTCAATAGGCTCCAAAATAAGGTAGAGCCTTTGTTCCCACAGTAGTGCCTGGTCTGGAAACCTTCATTTGAATAGTCTGTTAAATCCCTTGAGTGTTCAGACTCAATTACAGATTCTCTTTTTACCCCCTTCCCCTTGCTTCTGATGGCCTCTCTCCTTCCCAAGGTCCTACTCTGTGTGGATCATTGCAATTAATTTTGATCCTCTCTGCTTCCTCGTCCATCCCAGTCATACAGTGCAAGAAGCTTCCCGCAGAACACACAGCTCCATCCTTCAGGAGGATACCCAGATGGATATCCAAGGTGTTTCACAGAGTTGTGCCAGCTCACAAGCTAACAGTGATGTAATTGGAATTTTCTTTGGGCCACCAACCAGCTACCAAATGAAGACACAGAGACTTATTAATTATGAATGTTAAGCCTTAGCTTAGCTGTGTTCCACTAGCGCTATTAACATAATTTAACCTGTTTCTCTTTTTCCACGTTTTGCCTTGGGGCTTTTAAAACTTTTCATTCAGTATGTCCTTTTCTGCTTTCTCCATGTGCAGCTGGTCCCTGGCATCTCTTCTTTCTTTCTTTCTTTCTTTTGCTTTCTTTCTTTCTTTCTTTCTTTCTTTCTCTCTCTCTCTCTCTCTCTCTCTCTCTCTCTCTCTCTCTCTCTCTCTTTCTTTCTTTCTTTCTTTCGCCCAGATTCCTCCTCCTATTTACTCTTCCTGCCCAAAAGTCCCTCTTATACCTCCTGCCTAGCTATTGGCCATTTAGTTTTTTATTAAACCAATAAGGTGCCTTGGGCAGGCAAGGTAAACAAATGCAACACATCTTTACATAGTTCAACAAATATTCCCTAAACAAATGCAACACATTTACATAGTTAAACTAATGTTCCACAACATAAACAAATACAACACATTTTTACATAGTTAAACTAATATTTCACAGGACCACGATATAGATGGTGGTGATGTAGAAACTTGCTTATATTTGTTCAAACTCTACAGTGTACTTACTGAAGGTAGTTCTTTCTTTCTTTCTTTTTTTTTTTTATAAGAATGAAAGTAGACATTCGAAAAAGCATAGACTAGTAAGCACCCTGTTTTAAAATAAACTTTTGGCACAAATCCTTGAGACTTTCTGCTCTATGATCTGCTATTTATATACTTAAGAATGCTGTGGGAATTCTTGGTGGGGAGTGCTACAGTCTTTAGGCTTTTCTTATAACTTACTTAGCTTTGCTAGCCACATCTGCTCTACATAAATCTAGATGGAACCTCTTGTAGGAATTCTTCAGCCTAATTAAAAGTTTGAGCCATAGCACATGTGCAGACTTGGAAACGCTCCTGGAAGTGACATGTGTCAGATGATGCAAGCAGTATCAAGTTAACTGTACTCGCTCTGTTTCTAGTATTTTCTAAGTGTGTGTCACCTCATGTAAAAGGCACAGTTGAAGGAACTCGGAAATGCTTTGTCTTCAGCTTGTTCGATATTGGAGTTTAACTGATAACACCTCAGCCGAGCAGATTCCCTTGTTTCTCCTTTTACCTTGATTTTCCTTCCTCTCTGGGGATTCAAAACTCCCAAGGACTTAAGAAGAAATGCGTTAATGCCCCCCTCCCAGAAAAACTTAGGGTGATGGGTGAATCCAATGTGTAGTCTTATAAGGCCAAGAATATTCTTAGTTTAAAAAAAAATTATAATGAAACATACTTAAGTTTGTATTTTGTTGAATAACTTTTTCTGTGTGTTGTCTGCTTGTGTCTATATACTTATGAGTGTTTCATGTGAATATAGAGATCCAAGGACGACCTTGGATGTCAATTCTCAAGGACCTTCCACATTTTTGTTTGAGACAATCCGTCCTCTCATTGTTCTGGAACTTTACAACATAGGTCATCATAGCTGGCCTAAGCTTCTAGGGGGTCTGTCTGTCCCTGCTGTCTACATAACTGTCTCTGACTCCTGACTTTTTACATGTATCTGGGGGATCCGAGCTGAAGTGGTCACACTTTCAAAATGAGGGCTTTACTGACTAAGCCATATCCTTAATCTCAAATCTTATTTATCTACTTAAGTTTCCAAATTGAACTTTCAAAAATTAAGACCAGTCCAATCTCATCGAAATTTTATGCCAAAATTTTGGACATTGCAATTTTAATTAGAATATTTTAGCAGCTGTCCAAAGATTATCTTACTTGTTTTCCTATAGCTATTATTATCCCAGGATGAATAAACTATATGTCCCTTAGTTAATTGTTGTGTATGTCAAAGTACAGAATTATTTCTATAGCTAAGAAGAAATGATCTCTGATGTTTTTGTTAGAACTTTTGTTAGTATAAATCCACACCATATTTTCATGTTTACAGTTATGGCTGCACTTTAGTATATTACCTTGTGACTTGTAATTCAGGACAGCCAGCCTCTCCCTATTAGTGTCTGTGGGAAACATCTGGATGGTTCATAAATTCTTTTTGCCGTGCTCTTGAGGTTTGTGTTGCGGCTGACCAAGGCTGTTACTGATGCTACAGGACACACTATGAGAATCTCTGGCTTTGGATCCATGTGGTTTCCCGTAAATCCTAATGTTCACCCAGGTTTAAGTTGCCTTTTAAGCACACATTCCTTCTTGCTGTTTTCTGAATGTCATTTCACCTTTGTTTAAAATCTCCATGGTGTTCACAGAGTGACTGGTGTCACCTGGTTAATACCCAAATGCACATTCACTACTTTAATAACTTAACAGACAGTGAATGAGACATCCCCAGTCACTTTTGTCATTGAAGTTGGTATCAGAATTAGCAGTCATTCTAAAATATATATGGCCAGTGGCTGATGATTACTTGGTATTCAGTGAGTAAATGGCAATGGCTCCTTTCCTGCAATGTAGACTTACCAGTCATTGCCATTTCTATATTCTTTGTGCTCATGGCCCTGAGGAAGATGTCTTACTGATGGTTTAACCCTTCTCCCAGCAAGAACTGCAGAGAAAGCTGAATTAAGCTTTTGCCAGACTTACTTCCTAGTAGCATTTAAGTACTTATTAGACTCAGGAGTAGTAACTTAAAGGTCCTTTAGAGATGATTAGGGTTTGTTTACTCAAGACCACCTTGTAAACTTTCCAGTTAGTCTCTGTTTCCTCTGTCCCTGTCTCTCTCCCTTCCCTCCCTTTCTTTCCCATGTGTGTACAGATGCATGCAAAGAGTAGAGGCATCTGTGATCATACTCTACCCCATCTTTGTTTTGTTTTGTTTTGTTTTTTGTTTTTCTAGACAGGGTTTCTCAGTATTGTTTTGGAGCCTGTCCTGGAACTAGCTCTGTAGATCAGGCAGGTCTGGAACTCTCACAGAGATCCACCTGCTTCTTCCGAGTGCTGAGATTAAAGGTGTGGGCCACCAATGCCTGGCCTACCCCATCTTTTAAGACAGGGTCTCTCACTGACATGGCACTCATGGTTGACTGGACTGGCTGATTAGTTCTGGGACTGTACCTGGTTGTTGCCTCCGTCCCTGCCCAGGACACTGGGGTTATAGATATGCAAACCCTTACTATATAATCAGGGATGCAGACTATATCATCTGGGATAGTATGGTAGGTATTATTTCCGTGCTCTGCCTACAAATTCACAAGAATTTGCAACTATTTGTTAGAACTCCAAAACAATCCCAATTTCAATGCCTTTGACGTGTTTATCTAAGTTATCCTATTATTAATAAAAAAAAAACCCCAGGAGTCTGAAGTTGGGATAAATACCTGATAACCCAAAGAACAGCTGAGAAACAATCTGCTGGTCCTACTCTGCACATTTCCCAGACTGGAAAGCCCTCAAATCACTACATTCCTCCCTACTACTTCTTTGCATTTCTTGATCTGGCTCCCTGGGTCCTCCAACATCTCTCTGGCTAATTCTGGTCAGATAAACATCAGCTTTGCCCTCTGATTCAAGGTTTTAATTATATTGGCAGTCTCAGAGTATCAGTGCAAACAAGTTTCCTGCAATATGTCTTAGAGTTCTATTGTTGTCCAAGAACACCATGAACAAAAGTTGGAAAGGAAGGGGTTTACTTCAGCTAACAGTTCCACCTCGAAGCCCACCACTGGGAGAACTCAAGGCAGGAACCTGGAGGCAGAAATTGAAGAGGACTGTGGCTTACTGGCTGACTTCTCAGGGCTTGCTCAGTCTGTTTTCCTAGAGCACCCAGGACTATCTGCCCAGGGTGCCACCACCTATAGTGAGCTGGGCCCTTCTATATCAACCACCAACCAAGAAAATGCACCACAAACTTGCCTACATGCCAATCATATGGAGGTATTTTCTCAATTAAGATTTCCTCTTCCTTGGCTGGGCACACCTTTAGTGCCAGCACGTGGGAGGCAGAGGCAGATGGATCTATGTGAGTTCAAGGCTAGCCAGGTCTACAGGATGAGTGACAGGACAAGGCTTCAAAGCTATACAGAGAAACCCTGTCTCAAAAAAACAAAAACAAACAAACAAACAAAAAACAAAAAAAAGATTCTCCCTTCCCACATATGTCTTTAGTTTATGATAGAGTTGATATTATAGTATAGGCAGCACACTGGGAAATGCTACTTTCCCAGCTATTTCAATTCAGTGGAAAACATTTATAATATCAAAAGTTGGTAGGCATGGTGGTGTACATCTTAAATCCTATCACTCTGGAGGCAGAGGCAGGAGGCTCTCTGAGTCTGGAGGCCAGTTGGATCTTCATCTTGAGTTTCAGACCATCAGAGCTGTAGTGAGACCTTGTCTTAGCGAGAGAGAGAGAGAGAGAGAGAGGGAGGGAGGGAGGGAGGGAGGGGAGGAAGGAGGGAGGGAGGGAGGAAGGAAGGAAGGAAGGAAGGAAGGAAGGGAGGGAGGAAGGGAGGGAGGGAGGGAGGAAGGAAGGAAGGAAGGGAGGAAGGAAGGAAGGAGGGAAGGAAGGAAGGAAGGAAGGAAGGAGGGAGGGAGGAAGGAAGGAAGGAAGGAAGGAAGGAGGGGAGGAAGGAAGGAAGAAGGAGAAGGAGGAAGGAAGGAAGGAAGGAAGGAAGGGAAGTTCATTGTTTGAGTCTCTGGGAATGCTCCATCTGTCACCTCACCATTTCAGTGATCTCTTAGTTTTGTGTTTGATGGTTGGTCTGCTGATTATAGCAGACAAGAGTTCCTGTAGATTACTAAATGATTTGTTTATGTCACAAAGATACTTTCACAGCAGAAAATGGAGGGAAGAGTTTGCATTTCCAAGTAGAAGGGAAGGGAAGCTTGTTCTCTTTCTGGTACTGACCAGCATGATGTCACGGATTTAGTTCATTACATAGTGGTAGATTGCTCCTGCTTGCTTGACCAGGCCATTGCAAGACTGAATTAGATATTTTTTAGTCTTGTCTACTACCCTGACTAAGAAAGGTCCTTTAAGTCAGGCGTTTGTGTCACATGCCTTTAATCCCAGCACTTAGGAGGCAGAGGCAGGTGAGTCCCTGTGAGTTCAAGGCCAGCCTAGACTACAGAACGAGTTCCAGGACAGCCAGAACTGTTACAGAGAAACCCTGTCTCAAAAAACAAACAAAAAAGAAAGAAATGGAAAAGAAAAGAAAGGTCTTCTAAGCAGGCAGGTTTGGGGAGATTGAACATAGCTGAGGGCACCCCGAGTCTGAGTCTATTGGAGGACTGTCTGGGATACTTTTAGGAAACTAAGCTCTTGACTGCAAAGTCAGATTCTTAGTCTAATGAGAAGCCATCATTAACTTGTCAGCGTTTGCTCAGCTCCCAATGCAGACTTTCTAGGAAAATCAGACAGCCCTATAAAACACCTAGACTTTGGGCAAGAGGAATCAGGACTCCGAACCTGAATCCTAGGTCAGGTTTTATCTTGTATTATGTTGCCTGACATGGCTGTTGTTTTGATAAACCACTGAACAGCCTCCTCTCTATCCATGTAAGTCAATTCTAAAGGAAGGAAGTGAGCAGACATAATTGTGTGATATGTCATATAGGATGAGTGCAGGGGAAGGGAGGGAGGGCTAAGGAGATCCCTCAGGTGACTTCCCCATCCTTCCAAGGTCAGGAACCACAGAGCTGGGGTGGGGGCACAGCATGGCCTGAAGGAAGTACCAGTGTGGAACAAGCTGTCTCTGCAGAGTGACTCCTCCTGAAAACTTAGCAAATGTTCAGGCAACCCCCCAGCTTCAGCCTGAACTTTTTTCCCTCCAAGCAACACTATGCAGTGTGAATCTTGAAAGACTGGTTATAAGAATAAAGAGCTTTAAGTCAGATGGGGACAGACTTGCATTTCCTTTTGAATCCTATTATTTTGGTTACCCACTGTAGTCGAAGAACCCTGCCTTGAGTGCCGATAGAGGAGCCGCGGAGACTGGACCAGCTGTTTTGTATCCCTGCTCTGAGTCTCAGCTGCCTTCCTCTACAGTGTGCCCTTGACCTGGAGTGGCCTTGCATGCTTTGGGAAGCTGCCCTGACTGGGCTCATTCTGGTTGAACAGAGTAAAGGTGGCGCTGGAAGAATAACTTCCCCACTGTGCATATGTCTGTGTCTGACTCAGTGCTGTCTAGAAACAGGTGTCCACAAAGTAAGGACGGGAGGGGAAAGTTACCCACTTCCGTGTTACAGGAATTTCCCATTTCTAGAGTTCTTTGCAGCCATTACTTTGATACTATCATGTAATTTAGCCACAGATGTTTCCATAAACACCTGACACCTTGAGGTTTCTTAATTACTCCTGTGTTTAGTTATCTGGTCTTTTTGGTGATAGAGTGTCTGCTGGGCCTAAATACTCTTTCCTTGGTTTGGGACTTTTGTTTTGGATTTTGTTGATTTGTTTTTAGAACTGAGTAATTTTTCAACTTTTATTCCTATGTCTGTTTCTTAACCCTATGGCAATACTTTATGAAGTTGGAATAGTCTAGCATACTGAAGGGAATATGAAAGGACTTTAGGGTAGAACTTTTCTTTCTAGCTAATGTGTTTCCGTGAAATTTTGCCAAGAAGTTCCCATGGGTGTAATTTCACTTTTCATGTTCTTGGGTAGATAAGCCAGATGACTGCTGGTTAAAAATATTTGTTTTTTCCCTAGGGAAGTTCCATCAAAAGCGGTTAAGAACAGAACTTTGTAGGTGTTCTCTAAAAGTTCTATTTATTTTATGGTTCTTTTTTACAATTACACTTCATTAGAGGGCACACTCTTGTTGAATTGCACCCCTGCTTCGGAATAGCAGTGTGGGGCTATCCAAAGGCTGAGGAGAGGGCCATGATTTCCCTGATCAGCATCAACCCTGTCCACTCTTGATAGATACTCTTGCTGTTTCTTTTACTTTGAAAACCAAAGTCAGATGCCCATCACTTTCACATTTTACAATGGTTAAGCCATCGTGTCTGCATATTCTTCATGGGGCAGTGCATTGATCTGTTTCACATACTAAATCAAGAAGTAGAAATTCAAGTCTAGAGACACAACTGTTTCTCTCTGGGACTTGACCACTGTTTAGATCTGAGGTGGGAGTGGGGTGGCACTTTTAAGATGCAGTTTCAGTAGCCACTGATGGCAGCTGTTAGCCAAAGGAAAAACCAAGAGGTTTAGCTGTCACAGTGGTGAACATCAGCTGAATACTACAGAACTGGGACTCCATGGCCACATGAGAACATCCCACCCAACTCTGACATGTTTGATTTGGTGCTTTCCCAGCCATCCTTCACTTCCTCAGTTTGAAAAAGTGCTTCTTGAGGAACCATTGCAAGTCTTGACAGAGGCATAGACTTGGTTCCCTATGTTAGGGCATGTTCCCCAGTTCACCGTGACCCTCCGCTTCTGTGAAGACAGTGTTTCTATCTCCCCTGAGCTTTTGCTTCTGTCACCACCATCAGAAGAGCAGAGGGGTGCCTTGCTTTAAGCACCATGGTAAGGTAGTAGTGTTTGGATCCATAGAACTTCCTTGAATGTGGCACGTAGTATGGAAAAGACTCTCCAGACTTGGGTTACTGGGTGTGTGGCATGCTGTGTGAACCTGCTTTCCTCTGTGGTAAACTCCTGTAAGGACCCCTAGCCCCACCCCTGTGTGGGCTTGTTCCACCCGTGCTTTGTGTGGCTCTGCCTGAGGGTGGCCATTGCCTTTCCTAACAGTGATTGTCTCTGTAAATGTTAAAATTGGAGATAAAGATGACAGTGAGGGGAAGTTAGAAGCAATTCCTAATTCCTGAGGACAATTCTAGCAATGAATTGCAACAACTTATAGTTGACAGGAAGGTAGGAAGCTGATGCTGAGAGAACCAGCTGCTCTCAGTAGTGTAGTGACTCAGACAGGAGAGAAAATTGTTTGGCTGTAAATCAACAGATTGCCTTTCGGTTTCTTTTTCTGCCCCATCAAAGTGACAGATTGCTTCATTTCCACCAAATGTAAGTTAAATCTCTTATTTATCATGATATCTGATGGTCACGTTGCTGTAATTCTTCTGAGTTGTGAGCATATATATATATATATATACATGTGAGCATATGTATCTATAGATATATGAAGGAAGAAGGTACTTGAGATGGTCTTTGTAATTCTACGAGACTGATTGAGCATCACATTTATATATATTCTTTCTATTACCTTAAATGTGGAGTGATTCTCAGGTGGCTTGGACAATCATCTAACATATGTTTTCTTTCTTTGCACCATTAGGGTTCTAAATATTTACTAATTGTCATTTATTTACACTCCGTAACTCTCAGGTTAACTTGTACATGCCTCATCTTTCAGACGGCACGGTCGTTCCTTTACTATTTAAGGTAAATGTCTGCTTGTCAGTGAACTTTAGATTATAGTTTATCATCTTCACACTATTAAACACTCCTCCCCTCAAGAATTAAAATGGCACAGTGGTAATATTAGGGCCCCGATAATTTTAAGCTCAAAACATTTTTTTGAGATTTGATTATGTCACATTAATTTAGAATTTGCAATGATAAATTATGAGTTTGTAATAAGTTCAGTTTACTAGACTACAATTTTCTTAGCATATAGTAAGTCAAGTATTAGGCAAAAATTTAAAAGTAACAAAGTTATGGGATATAAGTTAAGCCTTTGGGGTATTTTACCATGGTCTCGGAATAACCACTACTGCTTTTGGTCTCTCCATTAAATCAGGGTACAGATGTATTCTTATTGGTGGTAACAAATGAAGTCTTTCAAAAATGAAATAGTGCAGTCCTTTCATTTTCCTACTCATCCTGGTCAGGGATGTTTTAGGATACTGAGGCATACTCAAGACTGATTGCAGCTTCTTTTGAGTTGTTGCTAGAAGGACACCGAGGATTGACAGGGTCCTCTTAAAGCATTTCACTGTGCAGATGGAAATGTAGCAAGAATAGTGTGGCTCCATTGTGCCATGGGTTGTATTATGTCCTAGTAATGGAATGCAGCTTCCTTGACTTGTGGTTGTTTCTCTGAGTTCTTCCTTTAAGAAACTCAAAAGTCTCATCTAAAAGGAGACAAGTTGCTCAACTAGAATAATCAAAGGTGAAATGTGAGTCTTTCTGGCACTTTTAGTGCCAAGTAATGAACAAAAGACTTCTTCAAGGCAGCAAGTTGTTCGGTGGTTCCCTGTGTCTGGATATGAGCAAGCCAATATATTAAACATTTTCCCCTGCTTGACAGTGGAGTGCCAGTTTCTATTTTCATTCCTCAGATAGGAAAGCCGCTTCTGTCAGCAGCCATTTCATTAAATGCCTCAGCACAAGTGTTAGACACAGGCGGAAGACAGGGATCCTGGTCTCAAGCTTAAGTCTGAGAAGATGAAGAAATATTCTAAGAGCAGAAGCAAGTGGGTAAAGATGTAATTGTGTGCTGCTTAAAGGCAAACAGTGTTGGATGGGTGAGAGGGAAGGTGTCCACCACAAAAGGAAAGGCCAGTGTTTGGTGGCCTGGAAGATGACTTCTCAAGCAGGGCTGGCTTAGGGATGTGTATAGAAGAAAGAAATGGCTTAGCAGTGCAGCTGACAGTCTATTTGGATTTACTCCTGTGTGTGGACAGCAAGAACTTGGGTGGGAGCTATAGTGTGCAAGGCTATGAGAACAGGCCTACACAGAACGGCCATGTTTAGAGGGAAGTGAGCATCGAGACCAGGAGATGCAGAGACATTCTTTCTGAGCTACTACGTAATTTTTGTCTTCAATTATTTTAGTGGTTTCTCTGCTGCCACCCACGATACCTTGCTCTCTCTCCACCTCTTCTCCCTCCTCTTGTCCTGGGTCTTTTCAATGTGCCAAGATCAAATCCAGGAGCTACAGGTCCAGCTTTCCCACAGCATTCTTCCTTCTTCAAACTTCAGAGCCTCTGTGAGCCGGAGCCGGGTGAAGGGACAGTCTAGAGCTTGGCAGGACTCACATGCTGAGGTCATGAGACCCTGTGGCAATCCACCGAGTCCCTATGGCCAGTAAGCACAGTGCTTTCCTCCCCGGGGCCCTTTGTTTTCCCTGCATGCTGTATTATGTTGATCAAAAGAGTGCTTTTTCACTAGTTTGGGATTCACAATTTTATTTGAATACTGTAATTTACTAGAGCTTCAAAAACAATGTGCCCTTTAGAAGAAATGTACATTTCTGCAGTCACCTGTGTCACCTGACTAAATTCCTTCTGGCAAGTGCGAGCAGGTATATATAAGAGAGGAGGGAAGGGTGGAAGAGAGCAAGTTGGAAAAATACTTCCAAAACAAAACATTTTTGTCTTTCAATCTTATTTTCATGGAAGCTTTTACACAAAAATGTCCATTTTGCTCTAAACCAAATCTTGAAAATTTAGGAAAAATAACTTCTCAGGAAATCATTCATAGTCATACAAATAGCTAAAAATCAGTTGTATTAAAACCAGGAAAGAATGGTCTAAGTTATAACATATAGTTTTTGAAGACTATTCCAGTGCACATTGTGTAGAGAAGGTGTTTTTGGTCCTTGGCACAGGATTGTAGACAGTGTTATGTGTGTCTTATTACATACACATTGTACAGACGAGACCCACAAATACTGTATGTTGATGAGGACAAGCATTCGGTTAAATTGTACAAAATAGGGATAATGTACAAAAGTGGTCTCTTTTCATCATATATGAAACATGGAACACTAGCCAGGCGTAGTGGTCCAAGCCTTTATTCCCAGCACTTGGGAAGCAGAGGCAGACAGACCCCTCTGAGTTTGGGGCCAGTCTGGTCTACATAGTGAGTTCCAGGACAGTCAGGGCTACACAGAGAAGAAGCCTTGTCTTGAAAAATAAACAAAACCCTCTATTATTCTGGCTCTTGGCTTTGAAATTGTACTTTTCATAAAACTTAAATGTTACTTTTTGAAAGCAAAAGTTAAAAATAGACCTGAGTGATATTCTGAAACTACAATATCATTCTGCTAAAGATGATTTAAGCCAGTAAATTGAGATAGGATTGAGTTTCTTTAGTGCATTTGTGGTAACACTGTGATAGATGAACACAGCCATTATCAGGCAGGTGTCGAGGTTCATGAGACAGCTGGCATGTAAAATGTTCTCAAGCCTTTTCGGTCTGGCTGGACAGATTCTGACTGACAAGCTGTGGTGCGCCTAAGCACCTTCTCTGTCCACTGTAGCTTTGCACATTTGGAGTATCTATGTAGCTGTTTTTAATACACTGAACTCTAGTGTGATTAATAAAAGTGTTACTTGTCGATGCTAACCTTTTTGTACTTACTGGTTATGGCAGTCCTATCAATTTCTGAAGTAGAGTGGACAAATGGTAAACCTGATGCTATCATGAGAACATTTAGAAGTAGTAACAAGGCCTCCCTGAAACCACAGTGCTGAAGCTGTCATCAGTTACAGAGCTAAGACCTAGGAGTGCTGTATAAAATCTAAATTCATGACCACCTCATGACTGTGTTGGTTGGACAAGCCTCTTTGGAATGAAAGCAGCTGTTGCCTTGGTGAACCTAGACTCTTGGTTCAGAGGAGGCCAGGAGGTCTCTCAGTACCATCCCTGCATTTAAGCATCAAGATCTTTCTTGTAATCTCTTATTTACCCAGACAGGATGGAAACTCAAGACTTTTTTCTTGTACATTAGACTGACCATTTCACTCTCCAATTCTGGCGACAGCCATGTGTTATGGATAATAGCTGTGTTTTGATTCTGGTATCAGTATAGTCTGTCCTTTTATTCTAGTTTTACAGTGTGTGGGGGCTCTTGAGGAGAATGCATTTACTGATGTATCCAGGACTGCCATTATTTTACTGGTTTTTTTTTTTTTTTTTTTTTTGCCTGTCTCTTGTGCCAGAATGCAGAAGATGATAATACCTGTGTACATGGTTGTGATTTCCTTCCGTGTGCTCTTACACAGTGAAAGAACTATAGCTGTCATTGGTTCTCCAGGGACTCAGAGTAGGATGGACACAGAATAACTTTTCTGGGGCAGGCTTTGGCCTTCTGGTCAACCCTGCTTTTTACTCACAGTGGCCTTCTAGGCTTTTCTCATCCCTTCCCAAGAGGGTGCTGTTAGTCTTTTACTCTTCCAGATCCTTATCGATTTTACCTACTTCCAGGTCACATTGGCACGCTCCGCCAGGTATTGGCACACAATCATTTAACTCCTCTTCACCACCCAACAACATCTGTGGCTGCCCTGAGGTGATTCATGGCTTTCCTTGCCAGCTTGCCTCCTTCATTTTCTCATCTCTAGAGCTGCCTTTCCTCCTCTTGCTCCACCAACTTTAGACTCAGCATTCTCTTCACAGAACACACTGGGAGGCTCACACCTTTGTGTTCTTCCAGTAACTTTCATCTTCTGATGGTTTCTCCCCCTCATGTCACACTGGTCTCATCTTTCTTCTGCTGTGGTGTTTTTGTTTGTTTGGTTGGTTTGTTTTTTCTCATTATTTATTCCCTTTCTCCCTGCTAGACCAGGGATTCTTCCTCACCTTACGATCATGACACCTAACATGGTGGATATTTTCATGCAGATATGAATGTATCGTTTTTTTACCCTCTATTCTAGTTGAACAGACACTTGCTAGCTAAACACTTCCTCTGCTTTGGACTCTTCCCCAGCTGTTGGGAATGTAGTGGTAACCCCCAGAACAGCAGCCTCTGCCCTCAGGAGCCTGCATGGTGTCTGTCACTGGGAAGTAATTGTTGTTGAATCTGTTGTTTGCTCTTTCTGTGCCCATCAAAGTCTAGAAGTTCTGTCTAAAAAACTGATACTTTCCCTTTTACTTTCTTCAAAAAGCTGTTTGGAGATATTAAATGCCAGCGTGTGCTTGGTGCCTTAAAAAACTGGCATTAAATATGCAGTAGCAGAGACTAAAAAGCTATCTGGCTGTCCGTCCGTCCATCTGTCCGTCCATCCGTCTGTCCGTCCGTCTGTCCTCATTCAGCCTGCTGATGACAGGGCAGAAAGCAAAGGCATTGTTGCTATTATATTACACTGTTTTTTTCTTTTGTTTTGTTTAATAGTTTTCTTTTTACTCCCAAAAAGCTACTTTAAAAGCTGTAAATTATTAAAAGCATCATTACTTAAATCAGCATTTATTAAAAGAGACATTGAATGTATGTGTAATTAATGTTTGATGGTTTTCCAGTTTAAAGCTGTCAGCTTCCTTTTTTACCTGTGCATTTACTGAAGTGCCATAAACTGGACGGGTTAAAGCAAGGTGAAATGTAATGTATCCCAGATGAGGAATTGATTTGCTCAAATGGATACTAATGTCTCTTGTATACGCAGCCTAACTCCACATGAATGTGCATGAAAAAAAAAAAAACCATTTAAAATTGAAGCAACTCTGGATCAGACTGGGTTCTCTTTCTAGAAAAATCATTCATCTCTATAGTCACAAACCAAGCTTTTGAAAACTTAGGACCCATGCTTGAGTCAAAACAAATGCATACTTAATTCTGTTGGCAGTAACATTTTACTATTTTCAAAAGTGTAGCTTTTTAAAAATTCCATTATTATTAAAGCACTGTTTTAGTTTGCTTTCTACTGCTCAGATAAATACCACTACCAAAAGCAACTCTGGGAGGAAAAGGTCTATTTCAGCTTACAGCTCTCAGTTCCCAGTCCATCATCAGTGGGAGTCAGGGCAGGAACTCAAAGCAGGAATGTGGAGGTCATGGAGACTGCTTACTGGACTGTTCCTCATGGCTTGCTCAGTCTGCTTTCTTACACACCTCATCCAGGAGCGGTACCACCCACAGTGCCTTGAGACCTCCCAAGTCAGTCTTCAATTAAGAAAATCCCCCCCCCCCCCGACTTGGTTCAGGCAATCTGATGGAGGCATTTCCTCAATTAAGAGTCCTTCTTCGCAGATGACCCTAGTGTGTGTCAAGTTGACATAAAAACTAGCAAGCACAGTATTATTAAATATGCTGCCAAACACTGAAAAGTTGGAGTCAGATTTGAGTTGTGAGGGATGGAGCATTGTTTCTTTCCAATGACATTGACTCATTGCTGATGCTAATGGTGTCCTGGAAGGGTTTTCCAGCACACTTTCCTCAGGCTCAGAATGTTAATAGAATGATCTTTAGGGGTGTGTGGGAGGGTCCTATGGAACTGAGGTCAGGGACTTGCGGTTGGACTTGGTGGTAGATCACATGCCTTGGATGTGCAAGTTCCTAGGTTTAACCCCACGTGTGGGGGTGGGGGACTTAATCAGTTTTATGAGATCTCAGGGTCATCATGGTGCTCTACACTGATGACTGAGACTTTCCCAGACACCAAACACCAGATCTTTTATGCACATGAAACCTCTGCCAGCAGCCTGGGCATCGTGCACTTCACTTGTGCTCTGAGGGGCTGCCAGTACAGGAGGCTTTCTGGCCATCATATGGGAAGACTGAGAGCTTGGAGGTGCCCACAGTGCTACCCAGATAGCCAGCTGTAGCAGCTAGTTTTTTGAGAAGCAAGAAACAGTTCACACTTGGAGAATTTTAAATTACAAATGAATTAATTTGTAACAAATTGAAGTCCAGTGCAGAGTATCTAGAATGACAGCCCACCACTGTAAAGCCACTCAATTAGTCTACGAGGGAAGAAAAGCCAGTTATCATCAAATACTAAGACAACCACTAAGGAAGATAAAAGCTGCTACTGCATTACAAACATTTTTACATTCCATAAGCCTGTATAAATATTATTAAGTGCTCAAGTCCTCAATTAAATAGTCTCTTTAGTTACCTTGAATAATTCAGGTATCAATCGCCATACCGTCATGTGTCCATGTGTGCCCCTCTAGTGATTTCATTACACAGCAGTCCTCACTAATGCTAGCTATCACTAGAAGTGAAAAATTGACGAAGAACGCAAATCTTTGAACAGATTGAGTTTGATACAACTTACAGTGCCTTTAAGTGTGAATCACAGGAAGCAAGAGTGTACAGAGATTAGAAATCCTAATCCTAGGAAAAAGCGTAATAAAATTAAAAAACAAAATAGGTGGGCTCTTTTCTACCTGGGCCCCATTGGTACCCGCTTGACTATTGTGTATGCCAAGTTCCCCATTTCCTGTAGCTGCATTTTATTGTAGTGGTTTACTAGTTTGTTTTACGTTGCCTTGTAGATTGGGAATAGATTGATAGTCAAAATCCTTTCCCTATTATTTTAAATAATACCTAATTGATAGTGCCACATGTAAAGTAGATCTGAAATGTAAATAAGTGATATTTTCAGGAAAAAAACCCAGCACATAAAATGTTAATTTTTAATCTTTTGATATTTAAAATATATGTTTTATTCTCTGCTGTCCTGGTGGGTGTATCAGCTTGTCACACTTACTCAATGTGTGATAGTGACTTAATTAGCAAGCCTTTCTTTCTCAGTATTCCACGTTGTCAAGGAGGTTGCTCTGCAGGTCTTGCTTAGCTGGGCTCCGCAGGCGGCTGCAGTCTGCCATTGAATTGGTCAGGTCATGATGGTCTGAGGTGGACTGTCTGCCTTTACAGCTGGGATGACTGGGATGGCTCTATCCACGGCATCTGAGCTTCCTCACAGCACAGTGGCAGAACCGTTCCAGGAGGAGCAGCTGGTAGGCTTCCTCAGTTGTAGTCCTTGATATTTCAATAAGGTCACATTTGTGCTTGTGGTTAAAACAAGCCAGGGACAAGCCCTTGGCGTGGAAGGTTGACCAAGGGCTGCCCCTCCTTAGAGGCTCATATAGTCAGACTGTCAGCTCCCAAATGATGGCAGACTGCTTATTACTTATGAAAACTTGACCTTAACTTAGGCTTGTTGCCAACTATCTCTCAAAACTTACCAACGTAGCTTAGTAACCTCTCCTCATACAGCTTCTGCCATATCTGACTGGTGAATACCCCACCTCAGATTCTTTTCCAGAGTTCCTATCTCTGCCTGGAAGTCCTGCCTGTCCTCTTCCTGCCTAGCAATCGGCCATTTAGCTCTTTACTAAGGCAATCAGAAGGTGCCTTAGGTGTCTGAGGCTAAACAGAGACACAAGGTATGCAGAAAGATTATCCCAACAACTTACTCAACTCACCCAACAAGTCCCTGATGCAGAGGTTGCCCCTCCTTAGAGGCTCATCCGACTCTCCCTCTTTCCTCAAGTAAGGACATTGGTACACTTTATTCTTGTCACCTTATCATGCGTTTCACATTGGTATCACAGAGAAGTTGAATCTCCTGAGATTTAGTTTTTCTGAATTATGTGTTTCTCAGTATTATTTCCTTTGTACTAAATTTTCCACCATTGTATTTGTGATTTGGTTGAAGAATTCCCTTAAAAGATTCTGAGTTCTGGTGTTTCCTAAAGTGCCTTTATTTTAGTAGAGTATTGCAGTGCGCATCTTGTAATCTCAGTACTCAGGGATCCAAGGCAGGAGAATTTCAAGTTCAAAGTCACCGTTGAACAAACATGATGAGTTTGAGGCCAGCCTGGATTACCCTACCTAAAACACAAAAAGCAACCAAAAGAAAGCCCCTTTGTTGCTTTCATGATACCTAGTAATATTTGTAAGTTTTTCTTGTATTTTCTGTAATTGAGAACAAGTTCATTACCAAACTGATTTCATTTCTTTTTTTTTTTTCTCCCTTTTATTCTTTTCTCCCCTCTGAAATAATGTTTTTATTATCTACGGAATCCAGGAGTTTTGTGATCTCATCATGGGAAGCTCTCAGATATTATTTTGCTACTCATTCTGTCAACCAGATTTACTTCCTTTTAACCTGTAGCCTTATTTCCTTTCACATCTGTGGGCTTCTCTCTCCTTACACACTCAGTTCTCAGTATGAACAGTGGGTATTAGTGCCATGTGCCCTTCACTGTCTTCTGTTTAGGGACATTGCTCTTCCTGGCCCCAGCAGCTGAGGCTTCCCGTCTGCATTTGTGTTTGGAAGCTGCTTGGCCACTTCCTACGGCAGCTGCCCACCCGAATGAACCTTCCTCCTGGTCCTCCAAGCTCTGCTGCTGCAGACAGCTGTCTGCCAGGCTCTAAGTCTTCACCACTCTCTCCCACCAGATGCCCAGCCTGCCTCTGCTATGGCAGTTCCCTCTGGTTGCTTTACCTCTTATCTTTCTGACATTTTGGCACACTGATGGCATTTTTGAAATTTCTCGACTGAGTAGGTTTTTTTACCTTAAAAGAAAGAAAATGCCTCTTTGCTATCTGATGAAGCTGTGAGCTAGACAAGAGGGTAATGTGTGCTCATCTTACCTCTTAGGCCACCCATTCCCTCTAGAATTCCAACCACACTCTTGATCTGTGATTACCTCATCTTGTGCTTGTGTACATTCAATTTCAGGCACCATTCTGGACTATTACAGCTCCCTTTCCTCTCTTTTCCCCTCAGTATGGCATCTGTAGAATACAATTACCTTGGGTCCTTAAAAGCAAAACTCCTGGGCCCTGGAGTGCCTTCCAAAGGAAACATCCTTTCTTTCCTTCTTTGTTCTTCATGAGAAGTAAGATGTCTTGGAGAAGAGTTAAAAAATAGCTAAATGTAATTTGTGTTTATCAAGATTATATTCCTAGTTGCTACGAACAGTTGTGTAGTATTGTCCTGTTGTTACAGGGGATTGGTCAGCCCATCCCCACTGGACACAGTATGAATGGCCAGATGTATGTGAGCATTAACTGTGTTTCACTTTCAGAAATTACTCATTATTGAATAGTACAGGGTGTCTGGGGGCAAGATATTTGTGACTTAGGTCTCTTTTATTATTAAAATAGTTAAAAATGGGTACATGTAGCTATTAATCTGTAAAGTGTTACTGTGTTGCTTATAATTTTGCAATTATTCAGTGTTTCTATTTATGGGTCTTACCTAGTATCATAGGCTCTATCCTGTTAGCCTTTTTTCTGTATATGGTGCTTGCATGTATGTGGGTAAAAATATGTGTGCATATGCTTGTTGGAAGCCTAAAGTTGATGTCAGGAATGTTCCTTGATCATTCTTCTACCTTATACTCTGAGGCAAGATCTGTCGGTAAATCCAGAGCTGTTCAGGTAATCTGGCTAACTTGGCTACTTTCTTGCTTCTGCAATACCTCTATCTGTGTCTTCCAAGGTCAGAGTTACAGGTGGACTATCATGCTCACCTGGCATTTACATGGGTTTTGGAAATCTGAACGCCAATCTTCTTATTTACACAGCAAGTACTTTTAACTGCTGAGCCTTCTCCCCAGATCCAATCTGATAGTCTTTAACCTTTTTCATATTTTTAAAAGTGTGAATAGGAAAAAAAACAAACAAAACAATTAATGAATAGTTAAAAGCCAGTGCATCCTGTACAATTAGTTCTTCAGTCAGGCTACTAGTGCAAAGCCCAGACCCACATGAGATTTCACTTTTATTCATCCACATAGAGACAGCTGCTACTCTGATATTTTTTTATGGTTATGTTTTTGCTACTTGTTAATGCATGGGACTATATTCTCTAAGAAATATGGTTTTATTTTACTTGTTTTAAACTTTGCAGAAATTGATTTATCCACTCTATTCTTTTGCAACTTTGCTTTCATTCTAATTGGGAGGATAATTTTGTTTTATAGAGCTTTAGTTTATTTTGGGGTTAAATAGTGAAATAAATCACATGAATATACTATGATGTATTTATTTATTCTACTGATTCTGGTTACTTGGGTTATTGGCAACTTATGACTTTTGAAAAGTACTAGAATGTCTGGATTCTCAGGGTCAAGAAAGTTTCTTCCTAATTGAGAATGAGATTACTGAAGTATGGGATATCTGTGTAGGCAGCTCTATTGGATAATGCTTACCTGTATTGCAAAATGGTAAGCCCTGCCTTCTTACATAATTAACAACAATTCATGGTTACCTTTCCACATCTTTGCCAAACTTTGAAGTTAAGTGCTTTGATCTTGTGATAGTTGTGTATTAATAACTCCTTGCATTATTAATTTGCATTTTCTAGTTACTAATAGAATTGAGAATTTCACTGTTAAGCCATCTGAATAACCTCTCTTTGCAAAGCCTTATTGAAGTCTTTTACTTGCCTTGTAGTGATCTCCTGATCATAAAAGTCATAGATCAAAACACTTCAATGTGTATAGATTATTCTCTATGATTACTATACGAGTTGGCAATTACTATACGAGTTTTTTGCCAATAAGTATGTAGTTTTGGATGAACCATGTGATTGTGGGTTAGTATTTATCTACCCCTTAATCCTCTAAAACATCAGAGGTATTGGTACTGCTTCTATTTCTAGAATATTTTAAACCTGTAACTGAGTAGTTATCTAGTACTAGATGGGGTCCATATGGCCCTGAAGATGCTCACCTCAGTAGACACATTCTCAGTTTGCTAGGACTGTGCTGCTTTTGCAGTGTTATCCCAGTTTCACGATAACACAGAGCAAAAAACAACAAAAACTTGTCTTTACTACAAATTATTAATAATTTCTCTTTTACTTTTACTTGTTTTACCTTTGCCCTTAAACATTTTATCATCCTGTGCCATTATTGTCTTTATATATTTGAATCACTTTTTTTTAAAAAACTGAAATTCTCTTGTTTTTCTTAAATTTGCACTATCTTAAGAATTTTCACATAAATGTATTGTGGTTCTCTTCAACATGTTTTCTTGAGTGTTCTAAGTGAAGTCATTTACTTCTAAGTGAAGTAAATACAGTTCACTATCATTTTAAAAAGGGAGGGAAAATATGTAGAGTCCAGCTTTTTGTTGCTTTCATGAAAAAACAAAACAAAACAAAAGGGTATTTAGGATACTCCTAAGAGTTGTCAGGGAGGCAATTAGAAGGGAATAAAGATGAAAATCTAGCACTGAACTGATTTGCCATCTTTTAAGTTTAGCATAGATGATTTTGTGTATTAATATCATCTGTGATAAAGGGAATTATGTGTATTGAGTCATAAATTACCTATTTGTAAACTACAAATAAAACCTTGACCCATCACACTAGAGTATATAAGATCTGCTAGTTTGAACACAAAGAAATGCCCACTAGCCAGTTGGAGTTCAGTGTGGGAATACAGTCCTGCACACACTGAACCAACAGTTTCCCAGTAAAACTTCTTTGTCTTTGCTTTCCTTGAAAACCCAAAATTACTCAGCCATTTCCAAAAAAAAAAAAAAGAAAAAAAAAAGGGGGGGGGATGTTTTAGGCATCTCGAATGAGTGGAATCCAACAGTGGCCATTCATACCTGCAATCCCAAACTTGAAGGCACAGGCAGAAAGAGCACTGGGTTCAGGATGCTATTCCCTCCACATAAGCTAACTTCCTGGTCTCCAGCATCTCTTGGAAGGGACAATGCCGTGTAGTTGATAGTGCCTGAAGACTCATAAAGGACTTCCTAACAGCAGGGAATGTGGAAGGTGTGTGTGTGTGTGTGTGTGTGTGTGTGTGTGTGTGTAGAGAGAGAGAGAGAGAGAGAGAGAGAGAGAGAGAGAGAGAGAGAGAGAGAGAGAGAGAGAGAGAGAGAGAGAATGATATATCCATCAAACTCCCCTTTAGTCTTCCTAAATTCTTAGTCAATGTAGATCACCTTAGCCTTTTGGTCTTTGCATCACTCTTAAACTTTGTATAAAGTATCTACACTTCCGTGCAGCGTGCTTGATCTTTCAAACAGGACATTACATTTATCTTGCTGTTTTTATCTAGTTAGAGGCAGCTCATTAATGCAACAGAATAGTGCTTTTCTTGCTTTGTTATTTGGTAAATTCAGTATTTGTCTTAGTTATTGAAGACTGTAAACATGTTCTGCATATTATTTCCATCATTGGTGAAGGTTTTGGGTTGGATTGGTGGGTCAAGTTCAGAACTTTGGCATTACATTATAGTCCTCTATAGATTGATACATTTCATTCAGGTATTTATAGATTGTTCAAGTCAGCAGTTACCCTTATTTCTCTGTTAATTATAGTATCATAGGGGACTTTTAACATTGTGCATGTCGCACTAGAATTTAGATACACTGCGTTTCCATGGTTACACTGCCAAGGAAGGAAATTAGACAAACTTAACCTGACTTCTTTTGACGAACCTCTTAGTTCTCACAGTCACTCTTGGAGAACACTCTTTGAAGAATCCCCCCCCCCTCCTGTGCAACACACTCTTTAATCTGTAATGTGAGGAACTTACCTTTTCTTTTCTAAAAATGTAGGCATGGCATTTCTTTCTTCCATTTTCCTGGCACAACTTCCATTCTCTGTGGTTCTTTGGAAAGCCTCTAAAATGATTCAATGTTCTCAGGTCTGCAGTATGTGATCACTCAGACCTGGCAAGTTGTGCTGACTGAGAAATACACAGCTCACTCTTTCACTCTCTTTTAGCTATGTATGTTCATTGTTTTTTTTTTCCTTAACCAATGGAAAGAGTTATTAGCATTTTTTTACCCTAGTCATTATAAATACTCATCTCTGGACTTGGCAAAAACAGGAGTCAGCTTTTGTTTTTAGTTTCACTTAGCTTTATTTCTAACTCATTATTTAAGACTAATTGTAAGAATAGTAAAATGGACCAAAAAACAAAACAACCCCTGTGAGGCTCCTTTTGGGTTACAGTACTTGAGGGTTGTTAAGGAGAAAAGACTGTCTCCACTCACCTGGTAGCTGTTCATGATCATTTACATTGTACCCTGGTTATTGAGGGATCAAAATAAAATAGCCCTGCCAAGAAAGCTCTTGCTTGTAGCGTTGGAGTAGTTTCCTTCGGGAACACGCTCTTTGAACCTCTGTTGACTTCAGTGTTAAGTCATCATTTGTCTCTTGTTAGACTTTGCCTTCTCTGATTCATAATTTGCTGCACCAGTGAAATGATGAGGCATAACTGCCTCCCACCTACAATCAATCCCTTACCACCCTGCATAGCACATGAGTGAGTATAGTTGTGCTCGGAAGATGGCTCATCACGTTTCAGTAAACCTGGGTCGTTACCATCATCAAAATAAACATTAGAAAATAAAATAAAATACACTCCCAGAGATACAGTAACATAATCGATATCTTCTTTTAAACCGAGAGTGTCTTGTGTATCATAGAATGCTTTGCTTTTTTTCTAAACTTTTTACTTGCTGATTTTCTTGTTTTTTAAATCTTTCCCTTCTGACATATTGGTTGTTTCATATTATACTCTTGACATTTAAATTTCTTGGGTTTGGGCATTATTTGTTTCACTGTAGCATAGTAACGTTTTTGTTCTTCACAACCATCTGTTAATTTTAAGGTGTTTGATTTTTTTCCCCCTCCTCAATGGCCAGAATGCTTTCATTTCTCTATTTTCCCTGACTGCTACCCTAGTCTCTCTCTGTGATTTTATATATATATATATATATATATATATATAAAATTCAATAGACCTGGTGATGTTATTTTTGATAAGCACTTGGTAAAAAATAGAATTCTATCCAGCTAGTGTTTTGAATGTGCTTTACATCTCAATAAACACATTCTAAAAGATAAAGATTGCCATAAAATCATTGAATTGTGTTGTATAAAATTAGCATGTCCATCTTTATCACTGAAGATTGTGGGGCTTGAAGAGTGGTGCTTTGCCTCGTGTTCCTGGGTTTTCATCTTAGACTCATTTGATCCAAGAACAAAGCCCCTCCTCCCAGTCCTGTGGGAGCAGCCCATCTTGTAGATGAGGGTCCACCTGATGCTTACATACTGTGAAACCAAGGGCTCACCTGCTAGAGCCGGCACAAGAAAGCTTCAGGAGTGTGGTTTCATCTTGGGATGAAAGCACCTATGAGACCCACTGTTCATTTTACCGTGCCTGTGAATATGCCAAGAATGCAACAGCCATTAGCAGAAGCCCAGAAGCCTGACCACTCTCTGCTAACCCAGAGGTCAGGATGGTTAGTTCTACGAAGCATTGGTTTTGTTTTGTGTTGTGATAGAACATTCTTTCAAGGAGACATATAAATAAGTCACTAGAGCATTTGTAAATTTAATATAGCATCTTTTTCCTGCTGTTTTTTAAACTTGTAGAATGTCTGTATGAGGTCAGCAAGTCTTCTGGTAAGCATGGTAGAGTTTTCTTAGGAGAGGCATTGCATTTCCTGCTAGGAACCTATTCTGTCACAGGCTTTGTGCTCTGACATCTCCCAAGTCCTTGTCTCTTTGAGAGGTTAAATTATTTAAAGGAAACCAAGTCATGAGAGCCCCACCTAGGGTGTCCTCATTGTACATTGTTAAGGCATAACATTTATTTTCAATGCAGTAGAATTTTATTTCTTAACTTTCAAGCTTTTCTTGAGTTTCAAATTCTTTTTATAAATCTATTGTCTAAGCTTCTACAATTGATGAAGTATTTTTCTGTCAATTCATGTTTGTAGATGTCTTTTGTGTATATATTTCCTAGAAAATTGAGTAATTTAGAAAGTCCTCGTCCAACCCTTTTAATGTCATTTTATATGATGGTGTTTAGATATTATCAAGTATTTATTATTTTGTTATTAGTGTTGTGGTCATTCTGTGGAAGACCACTGTAATTCTTAGGAACCATCTATAGTGGGACTCATAAGCAAATCCCAGACCCTGAGGTACACAGGAAGTAGTGTTAACCCTTTGCCTGCTTGATTGCAGGAGGAATGCCCGCCCCTGAACAGGCCTCACTGGTGGAGGAGGGGCATCCACAGACCCACCAGGAAGCTGTCTCCACGGGCCCAGGCATGGAACCCGAGACCACAGCCACCACTATTCTAGCTTCCGTGAAGGAACAGGTACACCCTTTCATTCAAATTTGCAATGACATTTCTTCAATGCCTTTAAAAATTAATCTTTGGATGTGTTTTCAATTTGTCTAACGTCCTTGATGCCTTCACGTTTTCTAATTATAAGGTGTTTACATCCCTGAGTACATTGGGATGACTGGCATGTAGAGCTGCTCCAGCTGCCAGTCAGAATCGGAACATGCAGGATACTTGTGCGTCTGCAAGTAAGGACAACCTTGATGGTGATCGGTGTCTGTCTCCCACATTGCAGAGTGTGTGCATGCGCGCAGAGCTATGTACGGCGTCTTTCACAATGCTGACTGTCCATCAGGACGCTGGCCTGTACTGTCTAGATACTCTGAGCATTTTAACATAAGTACTAGGATTGTCTCTATGGTTTGGGGGGTAAAAGTTGCATTTGTTTGTTTGTCTAAATCCAAGTAATCCATTTTGTGAGCTAATGTTCTAAAATTTGTCACATGTGCATACTTGCTTCCATCTCGTGTTTATGTTGATTTTTTTTTTTTTAAGGCACTAATACTTTTTCCTTTAAACTCAAGTGACCTTCTAAGTTAGAGCTCATCTGCAGTGAGTGCTTAGAGAAACTGGGGCTCTCAGATTTAATTTTTAAGATTTGAAGGCTTAATAAGATACATGCAGATGTATCCTCTAGGAATAGTTTTCTACCTGCCTCCAAAAGAATTCATATGCCCTTCATGAAGGTTATTCTGCTCAAATAATATATTAGTTCTTAAAAAAAAATTTACAGTTAAAATACCGGGGTTTTTTTATATCAAGAGAAGCAAACTGAATGTCATAGTGTTTCCCAAACTCTGCCTCTGCAGCACAGGGATGATGACAAAAATGAGGGGTCTCTAACAGCCCATGACTTCATTCATCATTTGCCCTCGCTAAGAACTCTGCATGGGATTGCTCCATACTTGGCACTGGAGCTATGTTTTAAAGAAAAACCATTTTTAGAAATTATTCAAGCAAGAATGTCAAAATATTTTCCTTACTGAAATTTGGAGTTTTAAAACACTACTAAAGTTTAAGAGTTCAAATGGCTAGTGCAGTAGCTCAGTGGTAGGGGCTTGCTTGACACGCACGATACCCTAGATTAATTCCCATTACTGCCAAAATATTAAGATAGGAGAAAAGTGTCATCGGGGTGTTTTCATTTACTCTAGACCGTAAGTCCTAGGGCCATTCAGTGAGGAGAAAAGGCTCTTGCTGTATGTAGTCCTGGTAGCTGTCAAGGTCTGACCTAAGAAGCATCAAGTGAGGAGGTGTTTACAATGTTCTGATGAATCCCATGGTAAACTGATGAAAATGCCCAGAACTGATTAAAACTGGAAATCACGTGTGCTAAAGAAAGCAGCAGACTGGAAACTGGGGAGCCTATGTGTTGGAGATAATAGGGAAAGCGCTATGATGTTTTTCATCTAGGGGATTCTGTGATGACATCAGCTTTCTTTAAAATTTTATTTTTTGGTTATCATTGTATCTGAATGAATATTTTGTGTGATATTGCAAGTAGGATTGCAATTTCTCCAGGTAGCAAAGGGTAGTACATGCTGTGTATTGAAAGAATCGTAAGTGATATGTCATCCAGATAATTTAGTTATTTGGAAGACACACTCTGCCTTTTGTTTCTTCTCATGTTGTGAGAAGTTTGAGTTCATTAATTTGTGTTTCCATACAGTTTCTTTTCAAAATTGTCATTGCCCAGCATTCAGGATTTCAATCATTTCCTGTGAGAATCCAATCTGTCTCATGTATGAGATGGATGCCTGGTTTTAAATAGCTAACTATCTTCCACAATATTTTTCAGAACTAAGCAACATAAACTTGAGTAAAAGCTTCTTGATACGATCATGAAACATGCCACTTCCTATCATCTACCCAATAGGACAGAGCACAGGAAAACTAAATATGAATAAGTAATGCTGATTGCCTTATTCTAAGTTTAATGTTAAACCTAGAGTCAAAGCGACATTCTTAGCTTACATGTTACATACCTGTGAAATGATCACGGCTGATAATGTTGTGTGTCAAAGACCAGTATTCTTGGATAGGACATATAATCACTTAGTAAGCCTTACTGCCTTGCCCCCATTCCAGCTATGGATGATGGGGCCATCTCTGCTGTTATCCAGGAATGGGTTTAGTTTGGTGGAGGCAGCATCTCAGTAAGGCCTGGTACTGGGGCACAGGAAGTAACTACACTTCCAGTGCTGTTGGGTAGATGGCTCCGCCTTCTGTCTTGGCTTCTCTGCTTGCTGTGACATCTTGAGGTTGTGCTTTTTTGTTTCTGTTTTGCCTATCTGTACCTCAGTTTCCTCAATTATAGAATGGGTATAATGACAGTGATGGTATTTACATATATAAAATGTGTACATCAGTATTTGATACCGAGGAAGGGCTGATACCATCTCCACCTCCTCTTCTACGTATAAAGTACTTCAAGGAGCTGGTGGTTTTGCGTTTCATATACTTTGGGGCTCTGTGAGCCTTGTTTTGATCATCGATATCAGCAGACAAAAACTCTTGCTGAGCATTGAATGGTACTGTCTCCCAATAGATGGCCTTAAGCTATCACATTTTCATCATGGTAGTGTCACAAATGGAAACAGTGTTGTGTGTAAATTATGAGATCTGATTATGTAAAAATTAATTATCAGCTTATTGATTTATTACAACCTCAAACACTGATACTGTAAAGGCATTTGCTGAAAGAGGTGGAAAATGAGAGCCTCTGACACATCTAGATTTTGAGAGGAAAAAGCTGGATTCTTCTTCAGTAACGTAAATCATAAGCCACTAAAATACCTCACATGTCCTCCTCTTGGGCAATTCATGGGCCATGAAAGGTCAGGAAACAAGTAAACAGCCTATAGAGGTCTCAGCACCCATTAGTTTTTTAAATATCTGGAATTGGTTTTCAGTAGTCATAAAAATAGAGAACTGTCTCTCTCAAATGGCTGTGCTTTCTATGGTCCTCTGGCAACAGGTGCCACATGGCTAATCCCTAGCATTGGTTGGAATTTACATTCTCTTTTAATGAAATGATAAGTTTTCAACATAGATGTCAGAAAGGTCCAGGAAAAGTCCTCCCTCTGGCAGATGGGAAGATCGCACTTTGGATCAAAGACTAGCTTCTTTATGAAGATGTGTTCTACCTGCCTAAAATCACGTCTCTCTGAATCCCTCATGCTCTATAGCACAACCGTGACTAGTCTGTGCTGCTCTGGGCTTACATAATTGGCTCCCTAAGGGCAGAGTGATGTTTTATATGTGTTACAAGCTTCTCTTCCCAGCACCCCCTACTATATCAGTCTTGCAGTAAATGATTGTTCAAAGAGGAGCTCAGGACTGTTGGATAGCCTTTTTACCAACTTGCTGTTTTGTGAAAACCATGGACCTGGAGCCAAATTCACAGAAACATGGTAAGCAAGAGTCTCACATATCCCAGACAGCTTCTTACTTAGCTGTACATTCTTGTTCTTAGACAATTTTAATTGTCCTGTACCCATATTGATCTAGGAATTAAACCCATCTACATAGTTGACTATGCATTTTTATTTCATATCTACTGACACTGACACAGATGTTCCAGCTTTTATTTCCCACATGTCCAAATTAGTCAACAGTTAAGTACAGATAATAAAAGTATGGCTAATGATATTGATTTGTGGCTTTTGTTCTATGAGAAATAAAAGTTAATCCATAGAAATAATAGCAGTGAAGTCCTTGGACTTGAATCTGAAGTTACAATAAGTGTCATTTGAACCACAGCCACCAGTTGGCTATAATCAGGATCTTTTGGCAAGTTCTGCTCTTTAATTCATCTCTCAATAAGAATACAAGAGTCCGAGATGACTTCAGAATCAAGGTGGGCTATCCTGTATCATGATAGTGTTTAGATCTCTGGCAAACTTTGTCCGAGATGACTTCAGAGTCAAGGTGGGCTATTCTGTATCATGATAGTGTTTAGATCTTTGGCAAACCTTGTATTACTGAGTAGCTAGCTTCATGTTCAAAAATATGTTCAAATATGGTACCCTCAATGGCCTTGCATCCTGTGAAAACCAGAGACGAAATGACAGATTCAGCCTTGAAATAGGAATTTGGTAAGGCAATGACTACAGTGCTGATTTGTCCGTTGCCTTCTTCAAAGGTACAGGGAAGCAGTGAGTAATAGGCTATGTGCTGGGTATTAGCAGTTGATTGGCAGAATGCACTGTATTTTTATAACAGATAAGCTCCTATCTCTTGGTTTTAGAACGATTCTTCAGAATAAAAACCGATATCGCCAATCATGGGTAGGATTAACTAATTAAGGTTCTATATAGGATGCAAGAGTACTCTGTGTGTGTGTGTGTGTGTGTGTGTGTGTGTGTGTGTGTGTGTGTGTATGTTCATTCTGACTAGATTCATTCATCTTCTGTTGTGAATTGTGTGAATGAATGAGGTCTTTATTTGCCTTGGGGACTCTAACTTGCTTATTTTGCCTACCTGTAAACCACATTCTTTAATTTTCTGTTTTCTTTCTTCCTCCTCTTCCTCTTCCTCTTCTTCTTCTTGCTGATGATTTAAGAAATATGGAATCCAGATTTAAGATTTAGGTGACTCTAGAATGCACAAAATGGATGTAGAGGGTAACTGTGGTAAAAACATGCTGAAGGACTGTATGCAGCTTCTAAGTTAGGTGTCCTGTGTAGTATTTGTGTTATTTTCAATGAGTGAGGATTACTGTGTTCTCATCTGTGGGGCTCTCAAGGAAGACACCATCTTTCAAGATAACATGTTCCGGCTTTTTGTGGAAATTATAAGTAGACCTTCATCACGCCCATATTTATTTAAGTGGTAGTTAAATATCAAAGAATGAAAGGAGAGCCAGGGATCCTTAAAATTTAAAGATAGAACCAGGGAATTTGGAGCCCAAGCATGTCCTATTGATATTACTTCATTTTTACATGGCAATCTTAGCTTTAGTAATTGCACACCCTTCCTGTATGGCAGAATGCCCAGAACTCAACAGACTCCAGTGCAATTATTTACTTTATTCCTCTGAAACTGAAACAACCGCACTGTTCCGCACCTGCCTCTCCCTGCAGCCTCCTTTTATGCACCCTGAGTTGATTTACATTGAATAGTCTTCTTTGACACACTTAAGCCACGTGCAGAAAACATTCTCATATCAGCTCTAAACAGGCATACGTTATGGTTAAGCTAAAAGCACTATACTGTAAGTGCGATGTCCAGACTTTACTTTCCCTATTCAAACTTGCTTATTGCTGTTATTGGTAACTAATTGATCCCTGGCAGTTATGATGTTTGTAACTTACAATTTCCCATGTCTGAGCTGCAACATGAAGCACAAGGTAAGGCTGGATCTTTCTTAGGTGTGTGTGTGTGTGTGTGTGTGTGTGTGTGTGTGTGTGTGTGTGTGTTGTGAATGCTGTCAAATTTCATAGCCTTTCTTAATATGTAGAAATGAGGTTAAATGATAGCACACTCATGACATTATCTGGCTTGTATTGAAGAAGGCTGGAGACTCACTTGACTCTGAAGTTGCAGTGGAAGTTGCACATTTTGTGTGTGCCATGCATGCAGATGAGAACTGGGTCTGCAAGTTAGCTAGCAGCAAGCATGCACACCTACTTTGTGGTGTCCTATGAGTAATCGGCCGGACCCCTGGTGACATTCCCAGGTCTACCTGATCTGAGTTAAAATTCAGAACAACTGAATGTTCTGTTAGAATTGAAAACTTGTTTTAGGAATGCTGACACTAGGGTTGGGGGCAGGGGGCTGCCCTTTAACTGTAGAGATTTGCTTATGCAGAGACCATCTGGCTCTTCACATACACAGCATCGCGTTCACAAGAGGTCTGAACATGCTTTCTTGTAGATGATCTAACAAAAGGAGATCATGCACACTCTTGGCTAAGCTTCGCTTCTAATTAATTAAAAATATTTATCACAAGCCTACTAGGAGAAAGGTCTTTGTCAAGGAGAAGGGGGGTTGAGCAGGTGATCTGTTTCATATATCCTTCCAGAAGAATGTGCAGGCATGAACAGTATTGTACGCTTTGGTGGACCACAGATCTGATCATGTGCACTCTGGTTCCTCTTGTGTTGAGACATACTCACACACACACACACACACACACACACACACACGTCAGTTATTTGTGTATTTGTTGCTTTAGGTATTTTAACTTTAAATTTTCAGCAACACTTTTCATTTACACTTGAGAGTAATAGAATACTTTTCCTTTGTTAACATTTAAAGCTTGCCCTGACTTTTCATGCTGAAATTTTAATTTTCCTTTCAGTTTGATAACCCAGTTCACAATTCCCTCTTGGGGTTGAATAAATCCATGTGATAATTTTCCCCCTGCACGGGAATACTTTATGCTACTAACTTTGAAGTGAGTGACTGCTGCACTGCTGAGGTGGGTGGACGACAGGGTCATTCAGCTCTGAATTTCATTCTCTGTGATCAGCTTTGTTGTTGTTTTGGGGGAAAATATCTCAAGACATGTCCTCATGTAGGGCCCCAGGGCCGCCTCAGAGCTCTGGCAAGCAGGTTTTCTGAAGGTACCTGTCTATACACTTCCATGTATAGGTTGCCATGTTTGCTACTTTGCAGAAATTAGTCCATATGGTCTTATGTCATTTGTTTGTGTTTTATGGATATGTTGTTTTCCAGAGTGATTAGACCTGCTTATGCCTTAACAAAGTAATTGAGGTGATAATTATTTTGTTTTAGGTATTCCTAAGAAAAAGCATTTAAAACATAAAGGTTTCTAAAACAGCTTAAGGATAAATCTATCTTAACTTGAATTTATTCTTCAAAACTTCAGGGCTTAGAGGTTACGTAGAACAGGACCAGCTTGTAAACAAATTGAGATGACTCACCGAAACTGGAAGACAAATGCATATTACAGTTATTTCTAATATGATCATACTTCAGATGTACATATAACATTTATAAACAGAATAGTATATTTGGTATTGAAATCTTTTGGCTCTTAAAACATAAATTTTCCTTTGATACTTATATAATAGTTCAAGTCATTTTAATATTTAGACTATTAGTCTAGTAGTTTTAAAATGTTTTTAGAATGTTAATTATACATAATAATGGCTTTTGTTATACTATTTTCAGACATGTATGTGATGTTTTCCAATCGCATTCTACCCCCTAATACACTCTTGTCCCTCTCCTCCTCCCAGTAACCAACTTAAGACATGGTCTCATTTGTTGAGTTTTCTTAGACAACTTCCCATAAAGTACCATGCCATCAGTGCAGTGTTCACCATAGGACATCATCTACCTGAGCAGCACTATACCTCCCCTGCAGATCTCCCTAAAGCCATTCCTTCTTAGCCAGGGCTCCTGGCCTCTGCCCCAGCCTTCTGGTGAGCACTCAGGAGGCATTTGCTCTGACTCCCAGTACTTGCTTGGTGCTTCTGGATCGCCTTCCCTCTGTGAGCACCTTTCCTTTGTGGCTAACGTGACAAAGTTTTCATCTTCTTAAATATTGCCATAAATTGCCTTCTTTTAAAATAAAAATCAAGTCGTCCATGTCCTGTCAACCCCCCCCCCCCAGTCTAAATTAGTCTTGTCTTCATTTTTCATTCTGGACTGTGGCCACCTCCCACGTTGCCTGCTTTAAAGCTGTAACCGTTTCCCAGTGCCTTGTGCCATTTCTCTCTACTTGGTCTTTAATAAGAATACTGGGGGTTTTTTTTTGTTTTTTTTTTTTAATATATGGAATAAGTTCTTTAACTGAAGGGTCTGGATTTCTTCTTATATTTCAGTTTGCACATGAAATTCACAGGGCAGTGAATTATTATTATTATTATTGTGGAAAAGTGTTTTTGATGATTACTGATGTTGTTTCCATTCTGACTGACTGACTGATGAGATAAGATGCCTTGAAGGCTGGAGGATTCATATGAGCAGTTGTCTGCAGAGTATAGACTGGGACAATGTGCCTTATATTTAAAAATGAATTTTGTCATGTGGAACTATTTATCATTCTGAATATTGTTTCTTATGAAAACAATCCCTCCACCCTTCTCTTTGTAGCCCTGGCTGTCCCAGAACTACAGAGCTCTGTAGACCAGGGTGGCCTTGAACTCACAGAGATCCACCTGTCTCTGCCTCTTGAGTGCTGGGATTCAAGGTATGCACCACCACTGCCTGGCTGAAAACAAATTTTAATCCTTGATAAACCTTTTTACTCTCCCCCTAAAAAGCCTTTGAACACTTGTTGGTAAGGGGAAAAAGAACAGGGGAAAATGCACAAATGCATTTACTGTGAGAAGAGATGGAGGCTTGGTTTCTACTGCAAGGTGGCTGCTAGAGAAGAATGAAAAAGAAGACTCAGTGGATCATTCGGGCCAGCTCGGTCATCATAAGGACAGAGCCCTGCATTGTTTCACTGGCCCCCTGCTTTCTAAATAGATGGCTGTTTCTTCCCTTCCTACTGCCACCACTTCTATTATTAGAACTGTTGTTACCACTGCCAGCACCAAATGAAAAGAAATTTAGAAAATAGTTTTAGCCAGCGTCAATGTGATATAAGAATAAATGGCCTCTGCAATCAGGGCCATTTATCCAGTCTGAGGATGTGCCCTTGGTGTCCAGGAACTCGCTCTGTAGACTATGCTGCCTCTGCCACCTGAATGCTGGAATTAAAGGCATGCACCACCTCGCCTAGCTTGCCTATTGAGTTATTATAGTACTAAATTTGGTTGGTAATCACTTAGTCCTAAGCTATCCAATATCTTTTTATATTTATCCATTAATTAGTCAGGGTGTTTTCTGTTGCATGTTACTGAAAACCTAATTAGACAGATAATTATTATTACACCATTTAGAAAGGGATGCACAGGAAAGCCCAGTAACTCACAGAAATCTACAGCATTAGTAGGGAACCTGAGATTGGTTTTCAAGAATTAACTAAATGTCACAGTGGATCTGGTGAAACAGAAGGTTATGTAGGGAGGGACAATGACTCATTGACAACAATGTATCCAAAGACCTCTTCCAGAAAGCTGGATAGACAAGAAGAAGTCATAGAAAAGGAATTAATAGAAACAAAGACTTTCATGAGAAAGATGCACATGATGGAATGTAGTAACCACAGGGATACTGTTTAGTTCTGAAATACAGTATCTAACCATCATGCTGGTAACAGTACAGTCAAAGAACAGGGAAGTGATGGTAATTCCATGGGTGCCCATGAAAGTCAATGCACAAACATTGGAGAGCACTCAGTCATCTGTAGTGATTTTTAAAGCTCTTAAAAATGGTTATGTCTATTATCTCATAATTTATAGAAAATATTGGATATTAGCATAAAGATGTTAATCACAACGACATTTACAATGCCTAAAAATTAGTATGATTGTTTTGTACATGTGGAATTGTATTATATTGCATTGTATTACATGCACGTGACTAGCAATACATTATAACACATTTTTAATGGTATGGGAGAAACATTAGGATTAAAATGAAATGTAAATACAGAATGATCAGTTTTAGTATAGAAATACATATTCATGTATATAGCTCTACATGAATATATTAATAAAACATAAGAACATATCTTAAAGATGCTTTCTCCTTGTGTTTCTATACTTACTACAAAGCATTTTGCTTTTTATAAAATTCTAAAGCTACAAAATAAGATGACTGGTGAGGAATAAAATATGTTTAAAGTAATAGTTGAAAGATGCCACAGGCTAAGGTTGACAGAAGGAAAGAGAGATGAATTCATGAAGCTTACAAGATGTGGAATCTTGTTGGGTGAATTGTGGTTATGAAGCTTGATTATCTTGCCTAAAATGTAGAAAATGTATAACTGTGATGGCAGACGAGCGTGGCATGTACATAAACCAGGTGGGTAGTCTATGCTTGCAATCCCAGCACTCAGGAAATGGAAGCAGAAAGATCAGAAATTCTAGGTCACCTTTGCCTGTGTATGGTGTTTGGAGTCAGCCAGGCTACACCAGATCCTGTCTTTAAAAGGGGGCAGGGTGTAGAAAGGTAGTAGGAGCAACATATTCATTCTATAGCAGTTTTTAAAAGGTCTGGATCCAGACTGAGAGAGACTCAGAAACAAAACCAGCTGACCTGGCCAATTGGAATGGGTTTCAGACATGGAGTTGCAGAGGTTCGGTTACATGCTGTGTGGAGTCACATGTCCTCAAGGTGACTCAAGACCTGTGGGATATGAACTGTAAACCAGTTCTTAACATTTGACTCTTGTAATTTGTATAGTAAATTTTCAGTTCCATTAAGAGCTTCCTCAGCTATGTCTACTCTTTACCTTGGAAAGAGGCACAGGGGCATCATTAAGGAAGGAAGGTACAGTAAAGTGTATAAAACCTCACTCTTGGTAAAGCTTGACCTCAAGCTAAAACTTCAAGGGGGAAGGTCTACCATATTTTACCGATTGGAATAGTGTCTGAACTTTAGTATTTATCGAGTATTTATGTGTTGTAAATGCTTAACTTTCATGGAAAATAGATTGGAACAAAATACAAACAATGTTAAATATACTAATCACATTATTTACCACCTTGAAGAGGCAAGGAAGATGTTTTTTTTTTTCACCCAGAAAATAATGGAGTGAGGAGATTACCAAGGTTAAGAGAAAAGTTACCCTGAGACATCTCTTTTGATGACTTATATACTTGATCATTTATTTTCCCTTGCTACTGGAGACACCAATGTATATGAGGTTAACATCAAAAAAGATGTATTCAAGTAAGACTCTTTTTCTGTCTCTGGTTGCTCTTGCCTGCAACTCTAGTACTAGGGAAACTAAGGCAGGAAGACTGCCACAAATTTGAGTCCATCTTAGGCTACAGAGACCCTGTCTTAAAAGGCCAAAGTAAAATCCATGGGTCCCTTTTGAGTAAAATGACAGTCTCTGGAACTTGGCTGAGACTATACCACACAGGCTTCAGCTTGTGCAGGCATTGGCCCAACCTGTTCATACACTATAATATATTGTGAAATGATGTCACAACTTTCTTTTGGAGGGAAAAGGTATTGGTGCTGGCAGAATTATATTTTCCAGCTTTTAAATGCTTCCAGCCTTATTTCATTGAAAATATGGCATGAGTCACATCTACGCCTGAAGAAACCCTGGCGCTTTTATGAAGCAGGCGAGAGTGTCACTGCTGCAATCGCGCATGCCCTTAATCTATTCTTGCCTTCTGTAACCTGGATGTACTCCAAGGCAAGTAAAATCACTCAGGCTGTTTTATTAGTACTGGCAGAGCTCATACTGGTAGATTCGAAATCTTCCCTTTTGATATATTTCTACCCAGAAGAAGGTGAATGTAATAATTAGGACTATCTTATTTTATTGCTAGCATTACAGAAAAAATATGGAGCTACTTTTCATACGGCTCTATCTACAAAAAGATCTAGCTACAGAATCATTTAAACTAGGAAGACTTGAAGTGTACAATAGCAGAATATATTGTGCATAAGCACTGCAAGATGCAAAATCTTGTTTGCTGTTCTGTTACTGTCAGCTAGTGCCTTGAGTGCCCCAAATGAGCTTTATATAAAGCTTTTAAACACTCCGAGAAAGCTCTGTCTGCCACCATGCTTAGTTTTGATTCACCTTTCAGGTTGGAATTGGCATGTTAGAAAGGCAAGCCCAGAATAATTAATACCAGGTGACTACCTAAGACTCATTCAGAGAGGCTACAAAGGACTGAGCCAAGAAAATCGCTCGGTGAAAATTCTTGTAGGTGTCTTTGAGGAGCCAGAACCTTCCCATTACCCTCTACCCCCAGCACTCAGGGGCTTCCGGAAGCCCTGAGCACCTCTGTATCATAGGACAGCTTTTACTGCTATTTACACTGATCACTGGATAGTCCTGGCAGATTAGTAAAGTCTCATCTTGGTAATAATGGAAAGAATGCAGATATTAGTTTCAAATAGACCTAAAATGTAACGTAGGCTCCTGCAAACCTCAGGATTCTGGGTGCCCCAGCACTTGACTAACATTTCAAGTAGGGGATGTGAGTAGAGTCCTGAACTTGGTAATACTCTGTTGGTTTTTACAGGAAGGATTCAAGCTTGAAATGCTAGTCAAGTGCTGTGTATTTACTAGGTAGTCACGTCACCATTCAGGAACATGGCTGTCACATGTACCGGGTGTTTATGAGCACTGAAGTTTTGTCATTCATTGGGGGCTTTCATGATAAAGCTGGCATTCCAATATAATTGTCCCCGAAATTTCTAGAGCAGAATGAAGCCACCTCCACCCTGGTGTGGAGTGTCTCTGTTGCTTGTTACTTCCTGCTAAGCATTAAGTTTGTTTCCATCTCTGTCTACATAAGATCTTTCCTCCCAGCCTCCCAGTTTTGCCTTTGAGTTAAGATGGTTCCTGCTTCCCTTGTCAAACAAGCCCTAGAACCCCTCAGCTGAAATGCATTCTGGCTTTGCAGGTTTTCTGAGAAGCCATTAATTGTTTAATGACTGAGCTGTTCCAGGTGTGGGGTGGGTGGATGCAACAACCTTGCTGGCCCATTAACTAAACCCACACAAATAGTTAATAATTTACCTTGAGCTTTAAGCATCCTGGCACACCTTACTGAAAACAGTTTGTTCATTTGCTTACATAAGTTTACAAGGAGGAATGATTTCTTGTGGTTTGAGTATTTTCAGTTTTAATATAAGCCCTGAAGGCGCTCCCAACATGTGCTCAGGATGCTCCTATCTGTATGGCATGTCTTAAATGCCAGTGGAAAAGGATCTTTGTATAGGGGCAAAATTATAATCCCAGCACTTGAGAGACTAAAGCAGGAGGCTCACAAGTTCTAGGCCATCCTAACTTACATAGTAAGACCTTTCCTCAGAAGAAGGAATGACATTACAAATAAATCTATACGGAACTGATCAGCACAGTAATCCCTGGCCTGATTTTCTTGCTGAATATTGACATTATAGCTCTTTATGATTTTTTTGTTTGTTTTAATTTGGTTTTTAAGTCTTACTAAGTTGCATCCACCACCACATAAATCACAAACACAACCTGCCCTAGTCGGGTTGTTGTTGCTGCATTAAAACACCATGTCCAAAGTACATCAAGGAGGAAGCTTGACTCTTTCAAATCCCTACAGGAACCCAAGCTAGACAGGAACCTGGAGGCAGGAGCTGATGCAGAGGCCATGGAGGAAAGCTGCTTACTGGGTTGCTCCTTAGGCTTGCTCAGCTTGCTTTCTTACAGAACCCAGGACCACCAGCCCAGAGATGGCACTACCCACCAAGGGCTGGGCCCTTCCCCATCAATCACTAATTAAGAAAATGTCCTACAGGCTTTGCCCACAGCCTGATCTTAAGGAGGTCTTTTCTAAATCGAGACTTCCTCCTCTCAGATGACTAGTTTGTGTCATGTTGTCAAAACTATCCTGCACACAACACAAACATTTCTTCCTGAAATGGGATCTGCTTCATACTCAGTTGGTATGTGTTGATTCCTGAACACAGTTCTATTTAGAAACCAGTCATGGCCAAGTGCTTGGTTCTAGGAAGATGGCATGAGCCCCACAGGCAGCCTATAGTAGACAACTTCAGAGAAGCAAAGTGTGCAAGAGACCACGGCCCAGAAGGTCTGGTCTGTCAGGTCTGCTGTGTCCGCAGGAGTTTCACTCAGGTGGTTCCCAGTTTGGAAGAGGAGTGAGGCAGCCAGGCGCTAACAGTCTCCCTATCTGAAGCTGCCAGGTTTTGCATCTGTTAACAGAGAGACATCCTGATACTTTGACTAAACAATATGGAAATATATTTATCAATCATGAAAACAGTCCAGGGAGCAGTGAGTTTGGGGAGCTCTGCTGTCATTGCCATCCTAGTGGCCCACACAGCTTCCGGTTTTTGGCAGTTCACCTTGTGGGCAACACACAACACATTCCTTGGCAGAGCATGGCTGGGAGAGCCTCCTTTTTCTCATGAGTGCAACTCGGTCCTGGCTGCTCCTAAACTGGGAATTACAACTCGGGTGAGCAGCTGTGGGCCCCGCAGAAACAACCATCAGCAGCCAGCAGCTTTGGCTACAGCAGGATAAAAAGAGCCCTGCTACCCGATCCTGCTGGCGCTGCTATCTCTGCCTTTGATTGGGGCTGGACTGGTGGTGTTGGGTTAGCAGACCATAAAGAACCAAAGTCAGAATCATTCCTCTCATTCCTGTTTTCCTTGGAACAGTCTTGCTTACTTCATACATATGTAGTAAGAAATTACTACAGAGGATACAGTGTAATGTTTCCTGTGTTCCCAATACATTTCTATTTTAAAATTGTTTTTTATCGTTAACTTTATCTTTAAGCTTTAAAATATGGATTTACTGTATCTTACAAATACTGATGAAATGTCACAAACCAAGTCTTTGTGTTGAACTTCTATGTTCTTACCACCTTATAAAATAATAATGGAAATTATTAAGTATGCCAAGTAATTAATATTGCCGTGATGTTCTAAATGTTTTGTTTGTTTTTCTTCATCCTGTGTTTGGGGAAATTGTTATACTAACCTGGGGTTTTCAATTTCAATTTGTTTTTATAACAACTATTAGTTTTCTCTCTAAACTTCTCCCAATCTCAAGTTTCATTTGTAAGTTTGTTGAGCACAATTTTCCCTATTGCCTGAAAATTATTTCCTCGGCTGTTTGTAACTGAAAATCAGCAAATTTCAAAGTAAAATCAAAACTAAATTATTCCTCTTCTAGTTAGACAGAAAAAGAGCTTGAACCTAAAACATTATGATCTTTAAGTAGAAACTCATCCATCTTCTTCAGCATTTTTTTTCTTAATACCCAGAACACCCAGTGTATTCAAAGAAAAGTATGAAAATACTGTTAACTAAATCATATTTAAGTTTTTAAATTTAAAGATTGCCCAGTTTTACTCGGTATGAGCAAGGCTACAAATAACTTGAATATTTGACTACCTTCAAAGAGTCATGCATTCACATGTACCACTTTCCTATACACTGAAGCACACCATGTGTATACACACACACACACACACACACACACACACACATTGATAATGCCTCATGTTTGAATGATACAAAGATGCTGCCTGGGCTCTTCAGACCCTCACCACAGCTCCACATCTATAGTTTAGTTGCCTGTGGTTTCTGTATATTCTCCCTCCCTCCCTCCCTCCCTCCCTCCCTCCCTCCCTCCCTCCCTCCCTCCCTCTCCCTCCTCCTCCCCTCCCTCCCTCCCTCCCTCCCTTCTCCCTCCCTCTCTCTCTCTCTCTCTCTCTCTCTCTCTCTCTCTCTGTCTGTGTGTATGTGCACAGCATACATGTGAATTTACCATGTGGAGGCCAGAATATGACTTACTTGGGAGTCTTTTCTTCCACCATATAGGTTGGGGGGTTCAGCCCAGGTTATCAGGTTCAGCAGCAAGCAGAGCACCTTTACCCACTAAGCAGGCATCTTGGCAGCTCAAGGCAGCCATGCTTTTGAAGTGATAAAGTTAACAGTCCTGAGACGTTAGGGAGACAATGCTAACAGTCATCACTGTACTGGTGTTGGGGTTATAAATTGCTAATTCCCCATCATCTTGTAACTTTGGTGTTACGCACTTCTAAGTATGAGAGAATTGAGATATAAGTGGGTTAAGTAGCTGTAGAGGGCTACAAGACACATAAACAATCAGGGTCAGGTTTGGTCCTCTAATCCACCACCATTTACAAAGCTGTCTGGTTGGCCATGGTCACCACTTCATTGGAACAAACCACTCCTATCTATATAGAGTCTGTAAGCCAGTCCAAAAGGGCAGGTAACGGTATTTAGCCACCTAGTCTACAGATCAAGTTCCAAGTTCTTGGAAAATCAAACAATCAAACAAACAACAAAAGGGGGGGGTTGTTAAATAGCTGTTTACCGAGGGGCATCCTGAGACTCTCGAGAAATAAAGCACTTAAAATCCAAAAATAACTTTGTGAGAACTATTACCCAAAGCATTGCTATGCTATTATAACCAGCAAAATGAGAATATGGTGATTTTCATTTGGGGTGTACTATACTAAGAAATAAATTAGATATCTCTGTTACTTTCACATACATATTCTCTCTTCTTTACCCCTCCAAGCTACCTTCAGATTTCATGTCATATTTGCTTCATTCTGTTGTTAGGTAAGCTACATGAAATTGGGAGAATAATGATTGTGTTTTGGGCACTGTTGAGTGAATGAGGTACAAATTCAACACACCGTTAGAAGCCAGAAGGCCTCATTTCCTACAAAGTCCATGCAGAAAGTCCTCCACCACTGCTTCAACTCACTTGCTACTCACAGATGTCTGGTTGGGGATTTGCATTCATAGCCTACAGAGCCTTCAGGGGGCCAAAAGCTGCATGTACACAGTCTTGCTGACCTCTGGATGAAAATGGGGAGCCATAGCAGTTAAGTCACATCCACAGAGGCTGGAGCTGAGTGAATGAAACTCAGTGTCTCACCAGAAGCCTTTACTCTCAAAGGCCTCTCTCGTGCACAGGACTGGCATTCCTTCACCCAGGAATGCACGGTACCACTGGGCACCCACATTCACCCCTCATCATAACCCCAGAGTATGAAGGAGAGCAGGCTTACCCTGTGTCTTCCACATTTAGTGTGCAGGCAAACACTAGCCAGTTCTGCCAGTCAGCTTTAAAGCTTGGGAAGTTGTACCTCCCGCTGGGAACTCAGCATGCTTGCCAGGCATCTAGGGCCCCACTGTCCTCTGAGTTGTCCAAGAGTTGTTCTCTCTGCCCATGCTCCTCTACAGTCTCACCAGCAGAGCTGTATCTGAGAAGTGAAGAGAGAAAAGAGCTTTTTAATTTTAATATGTGGATAAGTAACTTCCTTGTATTATGTTACACACTGCTGGAGGACATGTACCCTTGTTAAGTATTCCCGAGTGCTAATAAAACCTCCCTAGCCTAATGCATTTTTGTGTAACAATTATGGGGTCTGAGCAGGTGCAGAAGCATGGATTTTCTGCATCATTCCTGCATTAAAGTCACACTTTGTAGTCATATCAGTAAATAATTATAATCATTCACATAAATACATATATATGCAAATATACCCCCTAGGGCTGTGCTCTACCCAAGTCTGGGCACCATACTTTCCCTAGTTATGAGCTCATGATGAGATTCCACAAGTACATTGCATAATTTAATTAGTTGAATGTTTATGAAAATTCTATGGAGGCAGAATCCCTACATAAATGCCAAGAATTATGATTGCTTTCTTCATTTCTCACGGCCCAGTTTTTACTCTATGTGTTCAATTTCTCATAATCAGTCAAAGAAAGTTTATGTGCAATACCTTTGACAGTGCTGCAAAATTTGAATCATATTTTTAGCTTAGGTAGACACTGATATTGGCTTGTTTTTGCTGATTTGAATCTTGAAAAAATTAAATTCAGTTTAAATTGTATCTCTTCAGTAGATTATATCTGTAAATAGATGTCGACATTTGGATACCAACCATCAAACTCTCTGTATTAGACTGTCAGATTATTTTAAATTGTATAATGAATTTGTGCCACTCTTCTATGTTTTATTTGAGTTGGATGTTCAGTGGAGGATTCTATATAATGTACTTCTAGGGTTTTTTTTTCATCTTTTTTTTTAAATCTTTCACTGTGTGAAACAGAGTATAGCTGTAGTACCCATTGAAGATGACCCTTAACTGGGTGTCAGTGACCCTCCTACCACAGCTTCCTGAGTAGGTGCCACCATACCTGTGTAGTGAGAGATATTTACCCTGCCTGCACCTGTTGTACTGACCATGCCCATTGGGAGTAGGGACAGGTGCAGACAGAACCTGGGAGAGCTAGGTCTGGTGTCGGGGACCCCAGAGCTCTATCTTGCTTCCTGGTAGGAGACAGATAACATCCGGAGGCATCCTTGGGATGGGAACCTGCTGGCGGTCACGGTCATCTGTTTCTGTTGTAAGTTATTTCTCCCTGAATAAACATCTATTCAGCCTATCTGTTTTCCCCGATTCTTATTTTTCCACGATATACCTGCCTTATAATATAATTTTAATGGTATGAAGAATAAGTTAAATGTCAAATAGTAATAATTCTTAGATTCCTTGGCCATATGAGCCGCTTTCTCTGTTTATTTGCCGTGCTTTTCTGTGGCTCAGATATAGCATGCCTTCTTCACATTTTGCATCATTCTTTTTACAAGATGTGAACACTGTCTTGCGTAACTCATTTGGGATGCTTGTAAGAGAAAGTGCTCAGATGACAATGCCCACATGCGACGGGGTAGGATTTACCAGTTGACCAAACCTCAAGCTTTGGTGCTCTTTCTTCACAAGCAATTTGGTCGGCAGTCCTTCTCAGTCTACAGGAAAGAAATGTGGGATTGGGTTGGGGAAAGTAACAGCTCAGAGCAGGAGCCAAAAAATGATGTAGCCCAAGTGAGGTGTCGATTCTGGCAAATTTCACTTGTGAGATAAAGATTTCCTTTCAAGCTGTGCAGTTCAGGAGAGGAGGTAAATATAGCAAAGTGAACTGGTGGCATTGAGGAGGATGCAGGTTATTGGTGGAGCCAGGTGTGTGGTTTAAACCCACAGAGACAGAAGAAGGTTTGGCCTGGAGCTTCACAGAGTGGCCCAGGGTTAGCAATGGGGGGAGGGTGGAAGTTCTGGCACACAAGTGGAAAAGGTCTGGCATAAGCTAGGCTGACAAAGCCTAAGGCAAGCAAGAGCCAGGTGGCTCCTTTCTTTCATATCCACAGTATCACTAAGCGCTGGTTTTAGAAGATGCACCTGATTCATCGAAGACAGGGCCCCACTCACAAGGCCATAGTGGGTAGTATGATATTGAGTTCAGAGAATGGCCTTTCAGGTCACCTTTCTGGTTTGACCTTTGAACTCATCCTTAAATGGTAAGTAAGAATTGTAACATAGCATGTGTGTTTCAGTAATGTTACCTAAAGAGCCAGGGTGTTTGGACATAGAAAATCAGCCTAACAAAGGGAAGGGAAAAGTGAACCACATCTTCCTCATCTTAACATTCAAAGTTAATGTGTATAGTAAACAGAACATGACTTCTGTTTTTTAAAATCATTTTTATCCATGTGTAGGTGTGTGCTTGTGCACATGTGTCTAGGGAGGCCAGAAAAGGATGTCAGGTCCCCTGGAGCTGGAGTTAGGTAGTTGTGAACCGCCTGGTGTGGGCACACTCTGGTTCTCTACAAGAGAGAGCAGCAAGTGTTCTTAACCCTGGACCACCATCCAGACAAGGAAAATACTCTGCACATGTCATACTCCCTGTAAAGAGGAGTTGATGACATATGACCAAGTTTGATCATATGGGATATGATCACATATGTACATAATACCATATGATCAAGATCAAGTGTGGTACTTCAAAGAATAGAAGGTTGGGTCAACATTGGAAATTAAGCAGTGTAAACTCATATCAGGAGAAAATGTATGTGATTGTTTCAGGAGATGAAGAAATTTACATTTTATACAATTCAAAACCCATTCATCTTTATGTCTCAGAAAATTAAGATGAAGTATGTTGGGAGATGCCCACACCAAGCTCAATGCCTCGTTTGTTAGTAATAAGTATGAAACTTCCCCTTTGAGATTTTAGCCAGTGCAGTAAGCAAAGAAAACAAAATAAAAGGCATATGGATTTTAAAGGAAAATAGAACTAGTATGTTTTGTTTTGTTTGGAGTTTTTTTGCTTTATGTGTTTTGCTTTTTTTTTTTTTTAAATACAAATGCCAAAACAGAAGTCAGCAAATTGTAACCCACTGTGCAATTCATTGTACCATCTATTGTTTTGTTTCAGGATTTTTTTTTTAAACCTCATTTGTTAGTAATAAGTATAAAATGTACAACTGTGAGAAAAGTTTGGAAGTTTTCTGTTAAACATAGGTTTAGCCTGTGACACAGTTGTCTTTGATATATCTTAAGAAAGAGTGAAAAAAAAAACCATGCAGCATTGTTCACAAGTATCAGCTATACTGGAAAACACATCCTTACCTTGGCAGGTACTGCGTAAAGAGACTTTATGGTGTGCACACTACTCAATATGTGAGAGAGCCAGCCACTGATAAAGTTGAATGTGTCTCAGAAACATAGTGTCCAAAAGAACAGGTGTTTGCGTGCCTACTGCATTATTCTGGGCAGATAAAACTTTGGCAAAAATAAATCTCTAATAACAAAGTGAATCTGTTTGCCAAGGTGTGTGCTTAGGAAGAGCTAAGGCAGTTGGGTGTGACAGTGATGGGAATATCCTAATGGGATTTGGCTATGATTTGTTGTTGTAGATGTTTAGGAAAACTCATCAAACTCAACACCTATACCGTGGGTGCAGTTTATTGTATCTATATTAGTAAAGCTGACTTTAGGTGTAAAAATAATGTAAATGTCTTTAAAGGGGGATGGGGAGACACCCATGGTAAAACTTGACTTGCACCAGACTGTAGACATGTGAAGACAGCAGACCCGAGCATAGGCATTCTGACATTACAAAGCAATACCTGACTGAAGTCAGAAATACAGGAACCAGGGAAGAGTTCCCATCAGCTCACCCAACACGATGCAAGGGCAGAGTTCAAGTCTATTGAAGGCTGGATGAAACTATTGAAATGTAACTTTCATATTAGATTTGCTCAATTTAACATGAGTTTTTCTATTGATGTGGAATGTATATGACAAAATCTACCATGGCTGGAACTACATGTAAGTCTTTTGCATGACTGATAAGGTTCAGATTAGCTGTCTGGAGTACTTTCCAGAGGAGCCTATGTTGGGAGTTTCAACAAATCCAGGCCTGACTCATTTTTTGAGAACTAAGATCATCATAAGAATAATAATATCTTGTGCTTCAGAAATACTTTAAGATTTTTACTTATATAAAACAGAATTCATGTATAAATTTAAACTTATGTGAAATTTTAACTCTGTAGAAACATTTAATATTTTTATTTGGCGTCTCTGCTAACTGAAGCAATTGCTTTAGATTACATAACTCTAAGTGTTTCTATCATTGTTAGAAATCTACTTAATTTTTCAATTTTTTTTAAAATTAAAATATAATTACATAATTTCTAATCTCTTCCCTTTCCTCCCACCAACTGTCCTACTTTGCTCCCACTCAAGTTCAAGGCCTCTTTTTCTTTGGATGCTAATTGTTACACAACACACACACACACACACACACACACACACACACACACACACACACAAAGATATAGAAGTTTATTATATTAAAGTGTGTTTTCTTTACACTACTGCTAACATTTTATAAACTTACAGAAACAGATTATGAAAACTCTTAAGTTCATACATAATGCATTCATATATGATATTAAAATGTTCAGCTTTAGGTAAATAACATATTACTTCATATTAGTATTACTACTGTAAAAGATGCTGCTTAACCTGGTAGAAAATGCTGAGCAGACAAGCATACCTGCTGAAGCATATGTATCCCACCAAGGAAATATGAATTAATCCTGTCAATGACAACTTTTGAGATATTAATAGAGAAAGATATTACTGCAAATACAGAGGACAGTTTGTGAGTGAGTATGTAACAGCACTGTTTGGCTTATAGCAGCCCCAGAAGGAGAACATGGTATGACTTAATGGAAAGAAAGCATAGAGATAGGAGTGCATGTTCTTCAGGAAAGTTTACAGGGCTCTGATTGACGTACAGTAAAATTCTCCATAAAAGTGTATAGTTCTACAAGTTTTGATATGCATGAACCTGATCATGTCACCACCTGCTGTCAGATACGGACTATTTAGAGCTAAGAACGTAGCTTAGTGATAGAGCACTGAACTGGCATGCATGGGATTTCAATGCCAACATTGTTCCCCTGCTCCCCCCCAAAAAATACAGAACTGTCCTTAGGCAAACATTGCATTAGCTGAGGACTTGGCTTCCAAGTCAGGCAGAATAACCTCTGGTCTTATGATAGAGAGCCTTCAGTAAACAACAGTGGCCATTTGGAGTCTCTTGAAGTTAATCTTCTCTTTAGACCCAGCAGAAAAGCTGTTGTAACCATATGTAGTAAGATTCAGCATCGACACACATTCTCTAGCTGGCTGAGCTCATTTGAGATTGGACACTTTTAAGTATTTAATGCTTGTTTCATTGGTGGTTCCAATTTGCGAAACGAACCCTTCTGGGAAAAACATGAACTTGGAGGAAATAATTTTTCCAGGGACATCTTGGACAGCCCACACCTGGCCTTTTGAACATGTGTAAAACCAGCCAAACTAAGTAGACTTGTTACTTAGTCACACTTTAATAAAAATGTGGCTTTATATTCAATCTAAGAAGCGTAACTTGTATTTTGCAGATAGTGACTTTGTTTTCACTTTTATCATTAAGTATTAGTTTAACACACTGGATTATGTAATATAATGCTGGTTGCTCTCTAGGAGAAAATAGAAAAGAATGCTCACCTTTCCTGATCCTAAGAGCTTCTTTAGGGTTTTTGTCTCTGGGTCAACTGAGCAAAAACAACTCAAGTAGTGAAGGGTATGATTTTCTCTAGGTGTTCATCTGGAGGCAGAGAGCTCCAAACTGTGTTTGCTTCATGGTTGTTAGAGAAAGTGCATTAATTTGCACAGCAACACCAATGTCTGAATCTGCTTTCTTCGTAAGAGAGTTCCCAGGGAATCTCATCTTGCTTTTGGGATCTTAGCTGCCTGCTACTCTACTGAAGCCATTTCAGCCAGTGCTCTTCCTTAAGAAACTAGGTCACCCTGTTCTTCCTTACCCTGAGGATAGCTTTGTCAGACATGGTGTAACTGTCCCTACATACCTTTACTCATTGCAGAAGTGTATTTCAATCTTGGTACTTACTTGCATTTGCTATCTTACTAGTGCTTTGTATACTTAATGTACTATCAGACTCATTTCAAAATTATGTTTGTAGCTATAATTATTTGCAGATGGAAGGCTCAGAGTGAATGTGTCACATTAACATGAAAACAAAGTAATTTTGCAGCATTTTATTGCAAGAATAAATTTCAAATGGTCACTTTGAGAGAGCTGTGTCAACATTTGTTGATAAGTATGATAAACTGTTAGTAATTAATATACTCTACCTCTGTACTGTGATCTTTGTAAGGAAAATAAGGTTCTTATCCAACTGCATAGGCTTCCAGTGCCTGGGGTCAGTAAATATTATCAGAGATATCTTTATGGGTATAATTAATTTAAGAATCTTGAGATAGGGAGATTATCTTGGATTATTCCAATGACTAGAAATGCCATCACAAAATATCTATATAATGGCCAAGATCAGGGGGATTTGTTACATGTGGGAGAAGGCAATATAAAGATGGAGACAAACATTGGGGCGATATGGCCAGAGGCTACAAGAGACTAGTACCTGTCAGGGATAAAGTCTCTGAGTGAATGTAAGCAGAGCTTAAACAATGGTTTTGGCCCAATGGACTAATTTCTAGTCTTCAGGACCAGGGGATCTCATGTTCCTGTAACAGATATCTAAAATAGTGTAATTCAATTTGGAACTGGATAATGGGTGTTGGCACAAAGAATTTTAAGAGCCATGCTAACAAAAGCTGAGATTGCTTTAAACAAGTGTTGTGAACATGTGGATATTAAAAATAGCCCTCTTAAGGCTCACTGTTGAGAACATGTAACTGAAAACTGGAGGAATTAAATAGTATTGTAGTATGTCATAGTATTGAATTAGCTGAAGTGTTTTCCACAGTTGTATAGAAAGCATGTAATAGACCAGTATTTACTGGAATCCTAGTAAAGTGTGGCCTGGCTTCTTCATCTTACTCTTAAATTAAATACAAGAAGAAAAACAGTGATGTTGGGGGTGGGATTAAAGCAAAAATACACTACAGGTTGATTTGGGGAGCCTTCAACCTATCAGTTTGCAAATGACACTAAAATTTTATCTTCTGTGGGGAAAGCACAGACTTCAGGCAGAAAGCCTGATTTCTTTAGGATAGCCAGAGGCATGCTGTAAACAGATCCTTCAGCCATCTTAGCAGAAAGCAGAGGTCACATTATCCAGGAAAGATCTGTGAGGCTCCTGCTCCTTTAATAGCAGCAATTTACAGAAGCCCCACAGGATTGTTGAGAATGGTTTGTCATCACAGACAAGAGAAGTGTAAGATGCCCTGGAGCTTCCACAATCCACAGGCAGAAGATGGGCTCATGAAAAATTACCCTGTGCAAACATGAGAAGGGAAGGGTGACTCCAGGATAAAACCTGAGGTCAGAGTGCCATTCTGGGACCTTGAAACCCTTCCTGTCTGGTTTAGAGACCACCTAGGATGAGTGAGACCTTCTTTTCCTATTGTCTGCCTGAGGAATGAGACCTCCATAACTGCTACCTGTGCCTGTCCCAACATTGTCTTGTGGAAGAAGATAATTTCCCTTTAATTTATAGATCACCATATGGAGAGGTATTACCTAAGCCTAGGTCTTACCAGGGTCATTATCCATATTTAATTTATACCTGGGATTTTCTGTTTTGTTGTTTAGGATTTTTTGGTTTTCCCCAAGCTTTTGTGCACATATTGTGTTTGTTGACCATTTTTGACTAAACCTTCCTAGCCCCCCATTTTCTTGGCCTTCTCTTGATTATTACCATTTCTAAGCAGTTTCTCTTCTACTTTTATGACAGACACACAGCAGGTTTACTCGCTTTCCATATATAGGAGAATGATCTGTTTAGGTCACACCCTAAACAGAAACCAATTCCTACTGGATCAAAGACTTTAATATAAGAGCAGAAGCTCACAGACTAATAGAGGATAAAGGAGAACACTTAAAGATGCAGTCATAGGCAGGACTTTCCCAATAGAACATTACTTACTCAGGGAAATAAAACCTCACGTTATCAAAAGACTCGGGTTTTCATGTTTGCAAAAATCAGATTTAGAATATACAGCTACTGCTGTATTGTGTTAAAACTTCTCTGGATGTTGTTATTGGCCACACTGTTTTTCACATAGGATGGATAGGAATCCTTGGAGCATACAGAATAGATTGTGATGGGTAGAGTATTCTATGCCTCCTTTGCATAATGGAAGCTGGCTCTCATCTCATCTGGTCATTTGCAGTATTTTCTTACTTAGAAAAAGGATGCTTGCATTAGGACATTGCCCTGAATCATCGAGAAGTGTTACAAGGGAGAGATACTTGGCATACATGTAGTGTGAAGATGCCCACAGAAAATGGCATTGGGAGGGGGACCCTTTGAGCAACATGGCAGCCACCAGAAGCTGCCAGAGGCAAGGAACAAGGCCCTTACTAAGACCAGGATTTTTGCCCAGTGAGATTGATTTTAAATTTCTGGCTTTCACAACCATGCTTATAGTACAGTTTTGGGTGATCATAGTTATAGTGACCTTTTATAACACAGTGAGCTTTTCCTTTTAATCTTATTAAATGTGTTTTATTTTCTGCTTCATTTGATTCTCAGGAATCCTGTGTTACTTCTTGGAATCATAAACTATTTCGATGAAGCAGTTGGATACACACACACACACACACACACACACACACACACACATTTTCTCTTAAAATGGTAATTTTATTGACATTCATTCTATACATGTGATACCTGGTTTTTGATGTGTAGATATTGTTTGATCATATAAGTTTTGTACATTTTTTTAGTGGGTTGGCTTTTGTTGCTTGCTTGCTTGCTTTTTATCCTGTAGTTGGGTCTGCCTGTGTTAGCCAGGCTTCTCCCAAACCCTGGTGTTGCAGTGACTGGTCCCAGCACAGTCTTCTGAGCAGCTGAGTAGCTGGTACCTGCTGGCGTGTACCATCACATTCAGTTCACGATGTTTGAGGAAATCCATGGCCTTTTATGCACCTATAAACTGATCTTCCACAGATGCTTCCTTGACCTGTATTCATGATCTAAAGTCATGCTCCTTGTCCTGTAGTGTTTACAGGAGCTGGCTCATGGGATGACTGAAGAATGGTTCCCTTCCTATGTTTCCCTTCATAGTTCTTGGTCCTGTTAGGTTTATTGTTTTGTGAGGAGAGGCAGCCATTAAACCAACAGATAAAGGGATGATTTGTGTAAGGACCATCATGAAAAAGGATGGATATTAGAAGAAGGGATCTACTAGATCTACTGGATCTACTAGATCCTACTAGATGTTCTGTTAAAATCTTTTTCAAACAGCTAAGATCCTAAAGCTAAAACACGAGGACAGTAATGCCTCTGTGTGAAGAGGGGAAAGGAATGAATATTTCCCTTGAACTAAAAAGAGGCTTGTGTGATTCTGTCTTAAAGACTTGTCTAGAATCCATCTGCTGTCTATACCTCTCAGCACTATTCCTGCACAATTTCCATTCTTGTCTCACCCAGACAATCACAAGACTATTAATGTTTCTTTGGTTTTTGTTCTTGTGGTATTTTGTTTTGTTGTTGTTGTTGTTTTTGGATTTGTTTTGTTTTTCTTTTCTGGTTCCCATATCTACTCTCAGCATGGGGGTCCTGGTACACAGGAAGTCAATCAGGGCACCTCTTCCACCCAGATCATCCTGTGTCCTCTCTGAACAGAAACTAATGTCTTTACCCTCTGCCAGCCCCATGACCAGGCCCTTGCTTTTTCTATGCTCTCATCTTTCTTCCTCAGCCATACTCCTTTCATTCATGAACTCAGGCAGGCATGGCTGGTACCCTTTCTTGTCGGTGGCTGTGCTTCCCCTATTTCTACCTGCTTTGATTTTTCACTTCCTTCTGGTTGTGATTTATTTGGTACTCTTTGGGGGATGTTACTGGGCACAGTAACAATGGATGCTGGCTGCCAGGAGCAGTAACATCAGAGTTTTCCTTTGGCTCCAAACCCTGCTCACCTCCAACTTTCACATTCGGAGTAAAATCTCCCTGATACTGACAAGTCAGACGCAGCTGAGACAGGTAACTAAAGCTGGGAATGTCCTACCCTTGAAGCCCAGCAGGACATCTGTGCACAGCCATGCACACCTGCTGCTTCTTGACAAACTACACATTTCTGGAGGCTATAAGGTCTAAATTTCTCCCCTCTCACAGACTTCCACACCTGTCCAGTTAGCATGTTGTTTGCCTCTCATCCTCCCAGCAGATGCTCTGTGTAGTCTGACTAGCCTTCACCATCACCCTAAGTCCTCTGGAACTCTCCCTCCTTGGTCAGCTGTTATTCCCATATCCATAATCCCTGTGCATTTCCCGTCTCCCCCCATTCGTGGCCTTACTAGCAGTCTGGCTGTCCCCGAGTTGACCCATCTTCCCTTCAGCTCTTTGTCGGGGTACCTGATGATCCTATTTAGCCTATAGGTCTCTCAGGTACAGTGTAGTGTCAACTTTCTTTCTTGCTTCCCAGTTGTTGCACCTGTGTACACAGCACAAGCCCTGGCTTCCCAAAGCATCTATAGCTGATTCTGCCACTATACTCGTGTCTTCAGGGCTGTGGCTCTTCAGACTTTTCCAGAACTGAAGACCAGACTCATGTCCACCTAGGGGTCACTGAGCAGTCTACCTAGGTAGCTAGCTCATCTAGTCCCATGGGTTTCTATGCCAGCGACTGCTTTAAACATTGTATTTGCATTTATGCTTATATTTGCTTTGTCAGTACCCATCCAAAACTCATTTTTCATTTTCACTATACCTGTTGGTCTCACCACTTTCTTTGTACCTTGGCCAACGATATTCTCCATACACTAAGCTCACCTGGTTTACAGGTATCCCCAGAGAAAAATCAGAGCACCGTAGAATGGTAAACTGATGCTAGGCTGTAAAACCTGCAACAGTGCCTTACATCACACCTGCAGCTCTGCTTGCATCCCTTAATCATGGTAGTTTGTTCTTTTCTAGTATACATGGTACAGTTCAGAATATTGTAATGGGATAAGTAGGTTGTGAGAGTGTCCCTTTTAAAAGGCCATATTCAGTTAATTAAATACAAGCACATTTTTATTCAGTGATACCAGGCTTCCCAAGTTTCTAAGGCCAACTCCTATATCAGCCCAAATTACCCTATACCAAGGGAGCCATGCCAATCTGGTGTAAATATGAAGTGCCCATAATGTGATTAGAGGTTGAGATTGTTCAAACTATTGCTCCGATTGTGCTTTTTTCTCTAGAGTTAGATTTGTAACTGAACATACTACCCTTCCGCCCAGAAGGCTTTAAGAACTCCACCTTTCGTATATTGTTTATAAAATATTAAAGAAATGTAAACTGACTTCACTACCAAAGCAGAATGTAATTAGGAAAGCAGATCTGCGACTGAAATGCCACACCGTGCATTACAAATCCAAATGTAAGTGATTTGGATTAGATTCACGCCATTGGTTGTGTTTATTAGTATAATTAACTGAAAATTGCTTGCATAAAGATTATGTCACATAAACGATTTTTTTTGTCCCTTGATCTACATATTTCCAAAATGTTTTACTCTGCCTATCTCACAAAAGTTGAAAATGCTGAGTAAGCGAAGAAGGGCAATAATAAGAGTCCACACTAATTTACATCTGCCTTGGATTGATGTCCTGACAGTTATGATGAGTTAGCCTCTGCCATCTGTATCCTTACACAGCCCCCTCTCCCCAACTGTGCTTAGCTTGTGTGGAAGCTGACAGCGTTGTCAATCCTGACAGAGATGCCTTTTCCAATCTAGTGCTTGTTTTCTACTGTATTTACTAAGTCACTAGATGTGGCCTGTGAACAGACACACGAGGTTTAGTTTCTGTTGTGCTGACACTGTTCTCCTAAATTATCAAGATACATTTCAACCACTGATCAAGTTCTAGGAATTCCATTTGTATTTTGTCCCAGAGTGGGAGCTGGAGGAAGATTTGTTATTTACCAGTGATAAAGGGCAATACCAGATTTACCACGTTAGTGCACTGTGACATTGTCAAGTTCTGAAATAGATTAGATGGTTCCTTGTTTTCTAAATAAAGGAGAAATAGGGCTACAAACAATTAAACACATCTCAATGTGAATATATATGTGAAAAATATCTTCACACGGGCTAGTTTATTTTTCAAAGTTCCTGTAATATACTAATGGCTTACAATTTAGTTTAATGGCTCGATGTGTTGTAATCAAGAGTGTGAATAGGCAATCACATACTTCTGTGAAATTCTGCTCCCCAAAGAATTCATGGCAGGCCTGTTGCTATGGTGCAGCCTCACCTGAGACTTGTTTAGCTTCTTTCTCAATCAGATACATTGACAATAATGAGCTTAAAAACAGAACTCAGAGAATTTTTAGAATGGAGAAATCCAGATAAATAAAACTATAGGTCTCTTCCTATTTTGCTTGCTCTCATGAAGTCTTACTTGTGATCCCATGAGTCTAAAGAGCCACTGCCAGCATTATTGTCTCATCGTAGATTGAGCTGGGTGTCTTAGAAGGCAGTGTTATCTAATGGGAATTCCAGAGAAGACTGTTAACACCAGCTAGCTGGATTCTCTTATGTCCACACCTGCATCCTGGAGATTAGGAATCTGTGTGGTTTGTTTAGACCATTGCTGTTTGGGTTTTTGTTGTTGTTGTTTTCCTCTTTCCTCAGTACCATTGTATTTAGATATGAGCCACAGTTACTGAAGTTAAAGATGACAATCACAGCAGAGCCAAGTAAGCCAAAGGGGAGACTTTGAGAGGATGACTTTGGCTTGTATTATTTTCTAAGGCAGTGGCCCTCAACCTCCTTGATGTGAAGACCCTTTGATACGGTTCCTGACATTGTGGTGACTCCCAACCATAAAATTATTTTCATTGCTACTTCATAACTGTAATTTTGCTACTATTATTAATTGTAATGTGTTTTCTGATAGTCTTGGATGACCTCTGAAAGGGTCCTTTGACCCCAAAGGGGTGGGAACCCACAGATTCAGAATTGCAGTTCTAAGGAATTATCTTCCTCTCCAACTTAAAAATCAGTTTTATTGCCATGCTCTGCCAGTTGTGATATAGGAATGACAGTGATAAAGGACTCCAGAGAGGCTGGAACAATGGCTTAGTGGGTAAGGGCACCTACCACCAAGCCTGATGGCCTGAGTTTGCTCCCTGAACCCACATGACAGAAGGTGAGAACCAACTCCCACAAGTTGTTCTCTGACTTCCACACATGTGCTTACACATAAACACACAATGCCAGTCACATTTAAATGAACCTTGAAATTATACCTCCTGGCTTGATTTTCCTGTTCTGCCTTCTCTTGGGTGTGCAGCCATAGAAACTTATGATCTGCATCTCTAGGATGGGGATACTAATGTATTCTCATAGGATATTGTAGAAACTTAGTAAGTACTAACACACACAAGTCATTCATCAGGATCGGCTGTCCTCTCATGTGACAAGCAGAGGAGAAACTACTGGTACAGTATGTCAGTCCTAATAAGTAGCAGCCTGTGATTCTGTTACCACAGTTCTTAAGAGAATCTACCTGAGGTTCCTTGAAGACATGATTTTAGTTAAAGAGTTAGGTAAGGAACCTGAGACCATCCACATCGTTCTGTATAGTGTCCATAGGTGTGTGCCCATACAACTGGGGTAGTCTGCCTAGAGATGACGTCACTGGCCTTAAATCTAGTAGACATGTACCATGCTGTACACTTGTTCATGCCAAGCTATATCCACTTCTGTGACATTGTTTTACTTACCATTTAATAATTATGTCCTCACAATACTGCTAAATTGTTTTGTTTTAATTTATTATATTTGCTTATTTCAAAAGATAAATCACTGATATGTATGAAAGTGTGAATTTAAGTTTCCATTAAAAAAAACAGTGTACAGTAAGAATTTGTCTTTATTCCATGTGGGGTGTGATAAGGTGAATTTCTGAGGTGATACGGGTGTGGTAGAGGTAACATAAGTAACATTCTAGAGGTATTTGCTTGAGAGATTGTGTAGGCTTGTGGTTCTCAATCTACCTAATACCGTGTCCCTTTAATATAGTTAGTTTCCCTTGTTGTGATAACCTCCAATCATAAAATGATTTTCATTGCTACTTCATAGCTGTAATTTGCTACTTTTATGAACTGCAATGTAAATATCTGATGTGTGGGATCTCATCTGATCTTTGAGTCCCCAGAGGGTCGAAACCTACAGGTAGGCATCCTAGAGTCCCACTAAATAGCCAAACATTCAAATATGCATAGGAAGAACTAGGCTTAAGTTGTCCCCGAGAGGTTTCCACCCACACAGTAATTGGCCAAAGCCACAAAGCAGCAGAAGCATGAAGAACATAGATGCAGAAATGAGTCTTTGGAACTGCAGTCCCTATATGCCATGTGATCAGAGATACATGACTTAATCCCAGAGTCTCTTCTGAGTGATAAATATACCTGTTCCTCAAATTCACAGTTACTGAAAAGCCACTGTATTGCGGTTTAATAAGGGTCAGGATAAGCAAATAGGCCAAATAGAGGTTTATTAAGGGAGAAACAACTCACAACACAGACAGATGAACACAGCAGTTGGAACCGGATGCTCCTCTCTCCGCCTACCGCCAGAAAGAGAGCGTTCCCGCCTCCTCTAAGACCTAGTTCCACAGGTCACTTCCGCCCCTGGCTCCACCCCTCAATGGGTGTGGTCAGTGCCACAGAAGCAGACAAAGTGAATATCCCACTACAGTTCCCCTTTTAGTCTAAAAACAGATTTAAGCTTGATACAAAACAGTGTATAACAAGTGTGTTCTAAGAAGAGGAAAATCAAGAACAAACCCACAAACATCTAGTCCTAGGTTGAAGGCATAAGGAAGTTTACAATAGAGTTGCCCTAAGCTGGAAAGCTTAAGTCTAGTACTTAATATATCTAACTAGGAAGAGAGAATAATACTTGTGATAGTTTAATCTACAACCTCATCAAGACCTGAGAAGGAAAATAACCGCAGACAAAGTGAATATCCCACTACACCACTGCCTTCCTAGGTGAAATTTAAAGGTTTGGAGTAAGGTGACATACAGTATGTGCTCAGTAAATATCAGCTGATGTTGTTACTCTGGATAAAATCACTTATGGAGAAACCCTAGCATGCACTGAATACTAGAAGTACCACTGTTTGCAAGGGTTGGAGAAGAAACATGACATCCAGAGAAAATGACAGGGGAAGAGGAACATTCTTCCATGAACCCAGAAAGGGAAAGAGAATGTCAAGGAGTGAGTAATGCTCAAGGATGCAAGGTGGTAAAGGTAAAGAGTGCCCACTAGTTTACAACACTAATACAGGGAGCATTGGAAATGGGACAGAACAGTACGTGAAGCTGTTATAGTAGCAGATATATGGCGGAGATCAGGAGTAGTAAGACTTTAATAAGAGCCATTTCAAGAAGTGTGTCTGGAAAGGGAAATGAGCAGTCTTGGAGTCAGAAGACTGGACAATTAGGGCTTGTGATCGTAGAACTGATAATGGACATTTTTAAAGAGAAGACAAGTGATGCAGGAATACTGGAAGTAGATGCCATATGAGGTAGAAATAATTTGGAAGATCCTCAGCAAATGGCTGAGAGTCACAGTCAGTGTTTCAGTAGAAGAAAAGCAATTTCCTTCTGAATACTGGGAACATTGCCACCTGATATACTGATAACTTGATTTTCCCTTTACCTTTCATGGGAAACAGCATAGACAGACCCTCAAGAATGGAATGTCTTGTCTCGATCCTAGAGTTAGAATGCCAATGTGATCTGCAGAAATGTCCTGGAATATTTCCTATGAAAAACAGAAGTTCGCTTGTGAGTCCCTAATCAGTCCCTGGCTCTTGAAGTAGTTCACAGATTCACTGTTCTCCCTGGGAGACTTGAGTGAATTGTGATGATCCAGTATCCTGCCCTATACAGTCATTTCTCTCATTTAAAGGGTAGATTGTGTTACCCTTTCTTTTCAAAATGAGACTGCCTTCTCCATAATTGCATGTGCAGTCATCTAGACCTGAGGATGCTGTACCTCAGAGGAAGGCTCCAGCCAGCGTGCTGGCCTCTACTCTGACCTTCAGGAACCACTTTGCGAGACTTGCAGTGGGCATGTGGTTCGAAGCTGACTTCTGCCTTTGGGTTTCGATTGATTCTGGAAAGGAGCGTTAAGAAAGTCAAGGACCTTTTCCTATCCCTTAACAGGAGATAGGAACTGCTGGCATGATAATTAGAGTTAATTTCACAAAGCAAATGCAAAGGAAGTTGTTTCCCAACATTTTATAAAGTAGAAAAAGAATTTAATAGAATAAAATTATGGAAAATAGTAAACCTGAACAGTAAAAGAAAAACTTCAAAATTTAATCCCTATCCCTGGCCTACCATTTGATATAGTCAGGCCAACTGGATAGAGAAATTACAGTTTTAACTTGGGAGGGGGAGTCATTTGTAGTTTAGTCACTACAAAGTGGAGCATTGTTACAGTGGCAAGTAGCAAGCACTCATGTCTCAGTCATTTGTCTTGAGTGGTGCTTCAGACGTTACTTTCTTGTGATTTTTGTAATAAAATTGGATCCTCTTTATGAGTACTAGGAGGGAAAAAAATGACAAAGTAGGGCCATTGGAAGCAGAATATAATCAGAAGGTGATTGGTCTAATAACTGTGCAGTGCTGAGCCAAGCAAGGATGATACAACACATCTGTCTGTAGTGCAAGTTACTTCATTGTATTCTCTGCTTAGGACTTGGCATCTATCCCTAAATTCCTACTAAGACAGATACTTAAGCAATTAACTGATGGGCTGGCGATGTAGCTCTGTGATGGAGTTCTTGCCTGCCTTCTGGGCTGACAAGATGACTCATCAGGTAAGGGTGCTTATTTCCAAGCCTAATGACCTGAGTTCAATCCCCAGGACCCGCATGATAGAGGGAGAGAAGCAATTCTTTCACATTATCCTCCGCCCTCCACCTGCACACATGCACAAATGAATGAATGAATAAATAAGTAAATGCAATAAGGAAAATTAAAAGAGCCTAGGTTGTATCTGTAATTCTACAAAGGAAAGTTGTTTTTGATTTTAAATTTTAACTCTTTGAGAACAGATTTGGTATCAAATATTTAAGTGTTCAGTATTTAAACTTTCCAGTGTACCTATAGGCTTCACATCAACTCCTATGTGTTTTGCATCCATTTTACAGATTACCCAACCCAGATTGATAGATATTAAAGTGACTTACCTATTATTGTACCATTAGTAACTGATAGTCCCAACCAGGTTGTTCCTGTTAATTCTTAATTCTGATTTGCCTTATGCTTCCACATAATAAATAGTCCCAACTCAAAAACTGGAGCTGGCAGACTATGACCACAGACCAGATCTGAACTTCACCCATTACTTTACAGGCCTCAAAGCTAAGACTGTCCTATCCCATTTTCTTGAGGTTGGAAATACTCAAAGGAACATTTGTAGCATGGTCACAGACATTCCTGTGACCCTCTGCTTTCCCACTCTTAGGACAATAAGGACTGACAGAGACCTATCCAATGGTCCAGAATGCCTTTATGCACTACCCATCCTTTGTAGAAAATACATGCCACTTCTCACCCTGAGATATTAGGGCTAGCCTCTGTGATGGGAAGTCCAGTAAAGTTTTCATATAGTAACTTGTGTCTTGGAATGCCCACCCCAGTGAGGCATTTGGAAATGAGTGTCAAGTCCTGGAATCTATCTTGTCATTTCCTGCATCTTCACATATTCTCTGACTTTCCAGGCAGCTGATTTTACTTGGCATCCGAAAATTGAACTATATTTTAACCTTTCAGTTTTAATTCTCTTTCTACAATCTTGCGTCGATTCCTCACTTTAAGAGCCCTGCCAGCCTAGACCACCCTGCTTCTGGGGCCACCAGCTGGGCTTCCTAGGGTGCTCTGCTGCTCTTTGCTTGAACAGTGAAGGTCAGAGCACCTGTACTCTCCTGTGACCTTTTCTGCATCTCCTTCTCTGCTCGCTATACTGCAGGCTCATAAAAGGGGCTTAAACCATAAACAAGCAAATGGTGAGACAAAAGCCTCATCTCTGGCTTAATCCTGGTGGGTAAGACCTTTCACTAGTAAACTTTATGAGAGGTAATAGTGCTGTGTTTTAAATAGTAGTATGGAAGACAAACAAAATGGAATCTGAAAGTACAGTTAGTTGTAGTTTTGGCTTAAATTTTGTATTGAATTTCAGTTTTTAAAAATATGTAGAGCAGTCCAAGTGTCCATTGATACATGAATGGATAAAATGTGGCAGATATTTTTAAAACAATTTTTTTGAGATTATAATTATAATATAATTATATCATTTCCCCATTCCCCTTTCTTCCTCCAAGGCCTCCCTTGTACTCCCTGCCTCATGCTCTGTTTCAAATTCATGACCTACTTTTTAAAGAAAAATTGTTACATTCGTGTGTGTGTGTGTGTGTGTGTGTGTGTGTGTGTGTGTGTGTGTGTGTAGATATATATTACTAAATACATGAATGCATATCCTGGTCAGTCTGTAAAATGTTACTTTGTACATGTTTCCAGGGTTGACCGTTTGGCACTGACCATTTGACGTGATCGTCCCCGGAGAAGACGATTTCTCCCAATCTCAGCATTCTTTAGCTGCCTGTAGCTCTTCATGTATGGTTGTGGCCTCCTGAACTTTTCACTGTCAACTTTGGCGTGTCTTCCGTTGTTGTCCTTGTTCATATCATGTTTAGGCAGCAATGTTGGTGAGATGTCATGACCGTTGTTTCTGCCTTTACTAGTAGATGCACCCTCACAGCAAACTCCCTGATCCTCTGGCTCTTAGATTCTTTCTGCTTCGTCTTCCACCACGTTCTCAGTCTCACATGTGAGAGTTGTGTTATATAGATCTACCAAGTGGCCACTCTATAGCTCTGTATTTTGGTTGGTTGTGGTTTTCTTTAATGATCTCTGTCTATTGTAAAGAGAGGATGAGGACCACCCTTATCCATGTATAAATATTTAGTATGTAGTTAGGAATTATACTACTTTAGTAAAATGATGGTTGTAGATTCTCTGAAATCCATGACTTCTGTAGCCCTGAACAGTTGGCTAGCTTTCTACTATCAGTCATGATTTCTCTCTTGCTGAGCACATCTTAAGTCCAATTAGAGAACTGTTCGTTACAACCAAAGTGTGAATGCCATTGTACCTTTAGCTAGGATTGCTGGTTGCTTCCCTCCTTTGGAAGCTTTTATGGCACCTTTTGATACCATGAAAACTAGTCCTTGGGGAGGAGGGTTTTAGGTCACTTCCAGCTCAGTGGCCTCTGGGCCTTGTGCCTGAAGTGCATGTGCATGGTATCTTCAGCAATAGAGACTTGCTTACTTTCCTCCTCAGGGTAGGGAGTGAGGGCGACAAAACCAAGGGACAATCCAAAGTGGAGCTTCTTGTGCCTGGTGTTAGGTTTTTGTTAGATGGTCTATGGCTACTGGCGAGAGTATTGTTAGCCCAGATGTGAGAAGTTCATTTAAACACTGCATGTATATTTTACACCAATGTATATTATAGATATTTTAAGTAGTTAATAGCATGATTCCTTATAATTTTTTCAAGCATCCTCCTTTATTTTACCCTCCCATCCTTCTTTTATATTTATTTCCCTCTCTTCCGTGTATAAATATTAATTGTCCTTATAAGGAAGATAAATTTTGAACAAATCAACCTTGGGGGTTTTGTGTTAAGTGAAATAAGCCAGTCACAAAAGGTGAAATACCTTTTTAAAAAAGAGATTTGTTTTATTTTATGTGAATGGGTGTTTTGCCTGCATGTATGTCTGTGTATCATATGTGTGCATTGCCTACAGATGCTAGAAGGGGATATTACGTTCCCCCTGGAACTGGCATTAGAATGGACCTTAGCAACTATGTGAGTGCTGGGAATCAAACACAAGTCCTCTAAAAGAGCAACCTGAGCCATATCTCCAGCCTCTCGCAAATAATGTATTAATTCATTTATATGAGATTCAATTTTATATAAAAGACAAAATGGTGGTTCCCTGTTAGCAAGGGGAAATAGAATTATTTTCTAATGAAAATGTTTCAATTTGAGAAGATGAAGAACTTGAAAAGATGGTAAATGGTTAGGGTTACAACAATTTCATCCTTATTAACAGTTTGTGAAATAAAATTAATTACAATTAAACAGTGAGCCAAACAGCCTTCTTTATAAAGATTGTCTTTATTAAATTATCTGATGGAGTACAAAGAGAAATATATAAAGTGGAATCTATTATTAAATCAGCCCATTTGATCCAGCATATATTTCTAGATAATATGTTTATTACTACTATATATTTTATACCATTTATGAAACTTGATTCTTAACACTCTTTAAGAGGTCAAAATTTCCTAGCTTCTCTGGTGATATGGATTGTAGGCTGGTGATCCTTTGCTCTATGTCTAAAATCCATATATGTGTGAGTACATACCATGTTTGTCTTGTGACTGGGTTACCTCACTCAGGATGATTTTCTCTAGTTCCGTCCATTTGCCTGTGAATTTCAAGATCCATTGTTCTTTTTTGCTAAGTAGTACTCCATTGTGTAAATGGACTACATTTGCTGTAGAGACATCCATGGTCCTCCACAGAAGGGGAAAGGGACACTATCTCCTGAGCAAATTGGGAGCAGGAGGGAAGGGAAGAGGGAATTAGGAGAAAGAGAGAGGGAGAAGGGGGGGAGGAGGACATGAGGGAGCAGGAAGATTGAGTCAGGGGAAAAATACAGAATAGAAACAAAAGAGATACCATAATAGAGTGAGCCATTACAGGTTTAAAGAGAAATCTGGCACTAGGGAAATGTCCAGAGATCTACAAGGATGACCCCAACTAACAATCTAAGCAATAGTGGAGAGGCTACCTTAAATGCTCTTTCCTCATAATCACATTGATGACTACCTTATATGGCATCCTAGAGCCTTCGTCCAGTAGTTCTGGACGAAGCAACAGAAGCAGATACCCACAGCTAAACACTGAGTGAAACTCCTGAAATCCAGTTGCAGAGAGGGAGGAGTGATGAGCAAAGGGGTCAAGACCAGGCTGGAGAAACCCACAGAAACAGCTGACCTGAACAAGGGGGAGCTCATGGACTCCAGGCTGATAGCTGGAAAACCAACATAGGACTGACCCAGACCTTCTGAATGTGGGTCTCAGGAGGCCAGTGCAGTCTGTGGGTCTTCTGACAGTGCAACTAGTTAGTGCATGAAAGGACTTTGGGAGCCCATTCCCCATGGAGGGATTCTCCCTTAGCCTAGAGACAGGAGGGAGTCCCTACTCCAAATGACTTGACAGATTTTGATGATCCCTCATGGAAGGCCTCATCCTCCCTGTACAGTGGATGGGGGATGGGATGGGGGGATTGTGGGGAGAAGGAACTGGAATCAATATGTAAGAAAAAATATTAAATAAATTTTTTTTAAAAAAAGATCAACATTTAAGCAAGTAAAAAAAGTAAAAAAAATAAGTAGTAAAATTGGGATCTCTTGCAGTTTTATGGTGTGAATGACCCTTAGTCTGTTTTATTTACTTATCTAATTTTTGTTGTATATATTATTCATTATACATGGTACTGTGTTACATAAAGGCATTCCCATATAAGTATATATTGCACACTGAGCATATATGTCCCTTTCTCTTCTACCCTTCTCTTACCCTCCCCCATTAGTCTTCTTTGCTTTCCCTAGACAGTTTCATGTCTTATGAGTACATGATTTAATGTATCTGTTTAAACTCTAAGAATCATGTGAGAGAAAATGTGGTATTTGTCTCCTTGAACCTGATTTGCTTTGCTTAATATGATATTTACCTATTTTGTGGCAAATGATAGGACTCTTTCCTTTTATGGATGAAAAAAATATCGTATTGTACTTCCATACTACATTTTCATTATCCAGTCTTCTGTTCTTGGATTCTGGGTGTGGTTCCATCACTTAGCTACCGTGAATCATGCTGCAGTAAACCCTGATCTGCAATTACCTTCTTGCTGTGTCAACTTGATGTCCTTTGGGTCAATACCCAGGAGAGGTATAGCTGGGTCATATGGTAGATCTGTTTTAGGGTGTTTGTTTATGAACCCCCATACTGATTTCCATAGTGGCTGAACTAACTCACATCCCCAACAGAGTGTATAGTGTTTCAGTTCTCACAAGCATTTGGTATTTGTTTCCTTAATGACTGTAATTCTGGCTGAGATGGAATCTTGGATGCATTCTTTGTTTGTGTTTCTCTGGTGTCTCCTAAGGTTGAATACCTTTTCATATATTTACTGGTCTTTTCCACTCCATCTTTTGAGAACTTAATGGTCGGGTTGTTTGAATTTTCATTCAGAGTTTTAAATTCTTACACAGTCCAGGTGCTACTCTCCCATCCAGTTTCTAGCTGGCAGAATTTCTCCTATCCTACAGATTATTTCTTCACTTGATTAACTGTTTCCTTTGCTGAAGAGAAACAAATTATTTCATACGACCCTTCTTGTCAGTTGTTGACATTATTCTGTGAACAGTTGGAGTCCTTAAGTTCTTGGGGGCTGAGGAAATGGTACCGTGGTTAAGAATCCATATTCTGCTTGTTCTCCTTGAAGATGACCCAAGTACATTTCCCAGCATCCATATGACATGTCTTACAGCTATAACCCTCGCTCTGGAAGGACTGAAGAATCTAGTCTCTATGAGTATCTAACACTCATGGGTGCGCGCACGCGCGCGCGCGCACACACACACGTGTTATTAAGAATAAATTCAATCTTTCCTTATGCCTTTAAATATTTTCCATACTTTTTATTCAAGCAATTTCAGTTTTAGGACTTGCATTAACATCTTTGATCCATTTGGAGTTAATGTTTGTATAGGATGAGAGTTTGCTGTTTTTTCCAAGGCCTTCAGGCCATTGTTACATATTTGAGATTTTTCTGATTTCCTAATGTACACATTTGTAAGTCGAAATTTTCCTCTTTGAACTGACTTCATTGCATCACATAAGCTTTGATATGTTGTTTTCTTTTTCATTTGATGCTAGAATTTAAGTTTTTTCCCACCTTGTTTTTTTGCTGTTTTTTTTTTTTTTTTTAAATCACTCAGTAGTGTGTTGGTCAATCTCCAAGAGTTTGTGTTTTTCTATAGTTTCTCTTGTTGATGTCTTGTTTTATCGCACTGTGATCAGGTATCATATATTATATATACCCTTGTCACTTGTAATTTTGGTTTTAGATCCCATTTTGACAGACATTAGAACAGTGAAGCCCATTTCTTTCTTAGATCCATTTGTTTGGAGTATTTTTTTCAAACCTTGCACTGTAAGATAGCATCTGCCATTGGCAGTGAAACAAATTTCTGAGAGTCAGCAAACTTCCTGTTCCCTTATCTAGTCTGCTAGCTGGTTATCTGTTGATTAATATTCAGAGTTATTATTGAAAGTTGTGTTGTTTTCTACCATTTTGTTGGTTGGTTTGAGTTGGGTTGTTCTTTGTCTTTTGTGTGTTGTGTGTGTTTGTTTTTTATGGGAGACCACGTTTAGTATTTTTCTATTCTTTACTACCTTCTGGGTGTGGTTTGTTTCCTGTAGCCTTATGGGTATATTTATCTACCTCTTCCATCTAGAAGATTCCTTTGGGTGTCCTCCTTAGTAAAGCTGCTTTAGTGGTTATGAATTTCTTTAGCTTATTTTTATCGTGGAAAGTTTGTCTTTCTCTTATACTTAGGACTAGTTTTGCTGGGTGAGTAGCCTTGTGTGGCATTTGTGTTTCAGAGTTTGAAATATGCTTTGCAAGCCCTCTTGGCTTTAAAACTAACTGTTGAGGAATTGGAGAGATGGCTCAGTGGTTAAGAGCACTTGCTGTTCTTAATCAGAGACTTAAATTTGATGTTTTATGCTTTTTGTGTTTTTGAGATGGGATGTATACATGGAGGTTCAGGTGTAATTTTTTTTAATTACCCTTATTCTCTCATTGGATGTGTTTGTAGTATTCCATTATTCTGGGTGTTCTATTTCCTCGTTGATTTCCTTATTCCTATAGTGTATTCACTGTTTCATCCTGGTGTCTCTTAGGATTACATTCATGAGTTTATTTGTATCTTCTTTTGTTTCTGTGAATGTGCTGTGTTTGTTCTTTCAAATTCCTTGTCTGGAATTTCATCTAATTCATTTTTGTTTGTTTGTTTTGAGACATGGTTTCTATGTGTAGTCCTGGTTGTCCTTGAACTAGCTCTGTAGACCAGGCTGGCCTGTAGATAGAGATCTGCTTGCCTCTGCCTCCTGAGTGCTGGGGATTAAAGATCAAAGGTATGTGCCACCCCCACCTGGCCTAATTCATTCCTATTACAGATCTTGGGTGAGTGTGTGTGTGTGTGTGTGTGTGTGTGTGTGTGTGTGTGTGTGTGTGTGTGTGTGTGTTGTGGTTTTTATGTGTTCTATGTTACTTATCTTCTGGTAGATGCAAATAACACTTCATTTCTTTAGCTCTTTCACTTGGTTATTTTTATTTTTATGTATCAGATTTTAATTTAAAGGAGCCAAATGTTATCTGTAATGGTTGAAACAGTACAGTAATATGGAGATCCATATAATGCCTCCTCCTCCCATTGTCAGTCTTGCCCTCCTGATCTAACGATGCTGCTCTGTCTCTGTGTCCCTCTAATAGTTGCCTCCATACTCAAACAAAGGTGATCAGATTCCAGGTCTTTACTTGTTGTGTTTTAGTCAGCTCTTCATTAGTCTTTTTTTTTTTTTTTTTTTTTTTTTAAATCACATTTAATGATCCTTCTGAGGTCAGAAATAACTATCAGACTCATTCTGTTTAATGACTGCACAGTGTGCTGCCATGTGAAGTGCTGCAGTTAAAATGCTGCTATGTGGATGGGTGTGGACTTTATTGCCAGCAATGTTGGAGGTGATGCTGTGCGTATGTAAGGACTGGATACTGAAAAGTGCAACTGCAGGGTCACAAGAAATGTTTGTTTGTTTGTTTTGTTTTGTTTTGATAGTTACTATCAGATTGGCTTTTCAAAGATTGATAGGAAACCTCCTTGACTATCAGCTTGTGCAGGCACCCAGCTCCCTGTCTCCACTCCAGCCCTGGATGTGCCACACTTTAAATGTTTGCCAGTGTCATAAAAAATGATAGCACGTTGTTGTTTTATTTCTCCTTACTAATGACTTAGAGCAGTTTCCCCAATATTTTAGTTAGTATTCGCATTTTATTTTAGGTTACCTGCCTACTGTACCTGCTCTCCTTGTCCTCTCTCTCTCTCTCTCTCTCTCTCTCTCTCTCTCTCTCTCCCTCCCTCTCTCTCTCTCTCTCTCTCTCCCTCCCCCTCTCTCTCCCTCTCTCCCTCTCTCTCTCTCTCTCTCTCTCTCTCTCTCTCTCCCTCTCCTTGAACTTCTTTTGGAGGATTAGATGTGGAGCCCCAAGTCACACACCTGCAGTGCTGGCCATGTGATCACCTACTAACCTGCATCTCTAGCCTGTATTTGACTTTCTTTGTATGCTCTCATAGGTGTAAAGCTGTTTCCCTTACAGTTTTGAGGTTTCTTAATTTAAGAGTATAAAAGTGCTTTAGGTCATCTTTTTTTTTTATTTAAATTTTTTTTTAAAAAAATCTTATTTCATATACCTAGGTCATCTTTTTAATGGCCATGTTTTTTCTTGTGTGCGCTTGCTGTGCTGTTTTCATGTATGTGTATTTGTGGACCAAGGTTCTGAAGTAGCTTGTGCTCTCATTATGCCCACTCGTCTTTTCCCACTCTGCAATCGCACCTTGTCATTAGGAAGTGCCCGAGTATATTTGGCATCTGGCGTATTACTTCTTATTAAGTTCTAGGACTTTATTTGATTTGGAGAGAAGGTTTTGAAGTAATGAAGTTAATTACTGTTCTAAATATAACCTTACAGAGCAGAAAACGAGCTTCTTGCTCAAATCTTCAGCTTTCTATTATGGAGAAAGCAAGGGTGTAGAGTTCCCACTCCACCTCCTCAACATCATAATCCTGTAACCTTCCACAAGTAGCTCAGCATGCTTCCGATGCCCACAGCTGCGCCACTCAAAGCTAGCTTGTGTTTTTTAAGAACTTCCTAATAAATGAGGACCAGAGAGATGATGGCTCAGGTGATGTCCTTAGTTCAGTCCCCAGAACTGATGTATACAAACCCGCAGGAGGTACTATGTGTTCCAAGTCCCAGTACTCCTGTCGTGAGATGTGGAGACAGGAAGTTTGCTAAGCCAGCTAGTCTGAAGTATGCCGCATGCCAGAAATAGTGAGGAAGGCCTCAACAAGGTGGAAGTAAAGAACCATCTCTCCAACACTGTTCTCTGACCTTGACATGTGATGTGGCATGTACACAGAAATAAGGATTACAGAAACACAGAAGCAGAATGCCTGGCCTCTAGTCACCACTCATCCTGTAGCATCCAGCATTCTTTTTAATGTCATGATAAGAGAAAATATAGATTCATGACTGTAGATTATATCTGTGCCAAACATTGCAAATACATGTCTTCATAAATGATCATATAATATATACAAGATGAAAAAAGTATTCAATATGCTAATTTAGAGATTCAGACAAGTAAATTTATCTAGAAAATAACAGACAGCAACTTGTCAAATTTGCGACTTCTAAGAATTTTTTCTTCTGTTTTTTCCACCACACTGCTAGCCATGTAGACCTAACGTAAGTTTAAACAGAGAAATGTTTATTCATGGGATAGGATTGCAGTGAATCAGAACCAGGGTTAGCAAATATTCTGCTCTTGAGTACATCCTTAGCCCCTGCTCAACTACTTTATCAGATAAACAGGGAACAGAAAGATGTTCCTTTAGGGCTTTTTTACGTAGCTGGCCAGCAACAAGGAGTGAGTGTCAGGGGAAAGAACACATGTTTAGGAAAAAGGGATATCAAGACTAAATGGCCATCCAGACTTAAGCCATCACTAGATGTGGCTTGCCTCTCCTGTCACTCTAATAGACCTTGAAGGGTACCTGGCTTTATAGTTATAAACTGGTCATTCTTAATCACATTTCTGAAGACGTCAAGGTAATTTCTAAAAGTTTAAAAATGAATGCTACTCTTAATGAAGTCACATGCATAAAATGAAACATTTACAAGATTAAGAACACACACACACACACACACACACACACACCACACACAAATCATACCTCTTTAATTACTTGAGCCTCTACAAATGTTTCAAAGACTAGAGTAGAATTAGCATGTGCATTCTGTTAGAGCCGAACTATTGTGTACACATTCTGCTAGAGCAGAAGCAATGCCCACAAAAGCAACTCTAGCATGGTCATAAGAAAACACACCTAAGATAGATGGTTATTTTCCTTTCCTATTAATTTCATTGCTAACCCAATTTTTTTAAAAAAACTAACCTCATATTTTGTGGTGCTACTTATTAAAGTTCATAAAAGAATGGTAGCTTTAGGCTGTTTTCTCTTACCATTTTTATATTTTGGCTGTGAATACAATAAATACTCTCCATAGAGAAAATGAAAGATTGGCATTTATTCTCCATAGCTTTTCTGATAACCATCTTATCTTAGAGGACATGTATCATGAATCTCTCTCTCTCTCTCTCTCTCTCTCTCTCTCTCTCTCTCTCTCTCTCTCTCTCTCTCTCTCTCTCTCTCTCTCTCCCTCCCTCCTCCCTCCCTCCCTCCCTCCCTCCTCCCTCTCTCTCTCTCTCTCTCTCTCTCTCCTCTCTCTCTCTGTGTGTGTGTGTGTGTGTGTGTGTGTGTGTGTGTGTGTGTTTGGAGACAGGGTCTCATCATGTAACTCTGGCTGTTCTGGAACTCACTATGTAGACCAGTCTATTCTCAAATTCATAGAGACCAGCCTGCCTCTGCATCCCACATGCCGGAATTAAAGATGTGGGCCACCATATGTGCTAAGTCATATATCTTATTAGTTTTAAAATACATATGTAGTAGAAAATCAGTCAAATTTACTGTTGTTATTATTGTTATTCACAATTTGTTAACATGTAAGTCAAAGAAATAAATAACGAAGATACTACATTTTAAAGAAAAGAACTGTGCTGTAGCTGTCAGTTCTACCAAATCACTACTGTACTGGAAGAAAATATCAGTTGTCAGCTAACACTGGCTCCAAGTACTCATTGTCCTCATGTCATGCTGCCTCGGTGTTTAGTTAACAACAGGACTTTGCAAATATAAAAAATTTTAACCATGCTGGGGAAACCTCAAGTAGTCAGAGATTTAAGTAGTATTAATGATTCTTTTATAGATACATGCACTTCTCATATAGCACACAAATACCTTTTTAGGAAAGAAGCTAACTCAAAATGAGAAGGCATTGCTAGTTCAGCACTTGACAACACTCCTAGGCTGTTAAATCAGTTTTGAAAACTAATCTGCAAAGGATATAGAGCTGGCTTGAGAGATGAGGGAATTGGATGGTAAAGAAAGATAATTGCAGTGGACAGAAGAGGGGATAATGAACTGCGCTTCTGAAATTAGGGACCATGCACAATGCCTCTGAAAATATGCACTCAATATTAAATTCAGAAAACCCTATCTCTGTGAGATTTCTCACAGCCAATCTGTTAAGAGTTGATGAAGTGTTGGGCAACTAAGGTCCAGCCCCACCTCTGTCTGTTTTTCTCTGTGACTTCAGATGAAAGCAGAGCATAGTTTTATACATATATTTTTGTTCAAATGTCTTTGCTGTCTTTTAAAGGAGATGCGTTTCAAATGCTTTAAGGACCTCAAAAAAGGATTGTCTGTAAGATATTATCCAGGCCTTTATATAAAATATTTACAAATAAATAAATTTCAGAAATTTTGCAATCAATTTTACATACTACATAAAATGATGAATGAAGTGTTCAGTTCCCTCTTGAGTTAGTGAATTGAACATATGCCATGGTTGGGACTGTGCTGTGGGATGAAGAAGGTTGAGAGGCATTCACAGAGTGTCACATTTCAGAAGTAAGAAACAAATAAGGAAAAGCCTTGACTTACAGGTATAGGAAGTCATGAATGGTTTCATGAAAGTGCCACCTCCCTGTTAATACCAGGGGGGACACTGATGGTTTTCATTTGAGAAAGTTTTTCAAGTCTCTTTATTCAGAGGGAACTTGTTAGTACAAGGGGGGATAGGTCTGGTGTTCCTGATTATTTCTGTGATTAACTATGCATTAATGGGATAGTACCACCTAGACATTAACTTGTGATAGACCATTCAGACACTAGATCACCTCTGTAGTACTAGCTAAGATCTCGAGGCTGAGAAATCCAAGGACCGTTTGTAAAATATGGATGCTTTGATTTCAGTGCCACTTTAGAAAATAATATTTTACAGAATTTCTTAGTGGTTTTGGTGGGGCAGTGCTTGAAATCCAGCTAGGGATCTTGTGCCTACTGGTGAATAGCATCACAAGATCAGTGTTAGAACTTTTCTCTGTACCTATCTCAAGGTCTGCAATGATAGATGTTGACTTTAATTCACTCATCTTTTGAATATAGGAAAGATGGTGCTGTCTTCATATAGTATGTCATCAAAATGGGTGTATCCTGCCTAGTGCCTTGATTCTTAAAAGCCTAATTAGGACCCAGGGTGTTGATGGCTTCAGTGCCTTGGATGGTACTGTGATGTTGAGACAGTGTAAAGTGTCAATAATGAAAGGCTAGTATAGGTCATCAGAGAAGGGAACATACTGAGGGAGCCTGGGGACATGGTGCTATGTCTCCGGGTGAGAACAATCTCAGTATTAAATGAGAAGAGATACTAATGAACACACAGAGAGATGGGTAAGATCTGAGGAGTCCAGGGTACCTGGAGAGGGAAGCATTGGACAGAAGGGGCCATGCTGTCCACTAAGCCTGGAAAAGAACCAGCAGTGCCTTCAAATGTGAAAGCAGCACGTTGGAGACATCATTGCCTGAACAGAAGGGCCGTCTACTCACTCTTCCCTGCTGGCAGCACCACCATAGGAACTGTTATAGCTTCTCCTGTGGTAATGAAGCAGGCAGCTAGAGTAGGCACACAGCAGAGATGCAGATGTGCATGAGGCCAAAAGGTTCACCACAGTGAACCTTGACACACACATGGCGATCTCATGGCCCTGGCCTTTTCAGTAGGGGAAAGAAGAGTATTAAGACGGAGTATGGTTTCCAGGCCTGCTGACTGGACGATTATGTAACACGCTGGTGGTGAGGAATACTATGAACACATTATGCTAATAAGTAGAGGCTGGAAGGAGCCAAGAGAACACCCTCTCTTCTGGAAGGCACCTCAGTGTCGGGTGTGGAGGAGTACATAGTCTGTACCAGAGAGAGAGTTGTAGGAAAAAGGAGTATTTTTAGGAAAGAACTACATTGCAGTTAAAGCCTACTGAGTATTCTTAGTAACCCAGAGGTGGGAAGTATTCTGGGCAACAGATGAACAGCTCGTAAAGAAGGTTTGTGAAGCACAATGAGACTTCCACAAGGCACAGTTGGAAAGGGTCAGGAAGGGTGGCACTCCAGCCATCAGAGAGGATTTAATGAGGGCAAAAGAGTAGACAACCACAGGAGGTAAAGTCGGCCCTGATTTCAGGACCAGTACCAGCCTCTGAAGCTGGGAACCAACTGAGTGCAGCTATTTCTACTTGTCCAGAGAGGTGGGAGTGAAGGCATCTAGTGTTGGATACGTCTAGAAGCCAGAGCAAGGACGGTAGCCTCGTACATAGATGCACAGCATTCCTGGTGTTACCGTTTCAAAGAAACACGGACATCATTTTCAGGAGGAAGAGGGAGAATTCAAAGCTGAGAGTTTAGGCAAAGGTACAAACCTAAGGAGGAAGGAGAACAGGAGGAGAGAGATTTTAGGCTACACGAACTTGTAAGAGCAGATGGATACATTTTAAAAAGAGAAAAAAAAAACAACAACAACAAAAAAAAACCCTAGAAATCTCAGAAATAGAAAATATTTTCTTTTTGACAAACCCAGTGCATGAACTAAAACCTAAACAAGGTACTGTTGATTTAATACTAAGGAATTCTTCATGGCTACGGCTCACAAAAATAAAGGGGAAAACCTTAACTATGCTGTAGACCCAATATGTGAATCAAGTTTTTCTCCTGAATGGAACAAATAGACTGGGAACAAATAGATTGTTGAGCTGAACCAGGAAGGAAGGATGGGTCACAGAAACTGAAATGATGGGTCCTCTGCTGAGCAGTAAAACTGACCTCCCTGCATTGAGGGCTTGGTGCTCCTGCTGCTGGTGCTATATTGAGGTTCTGGAAGCTGGGAGTAGAACCTCACAGAAGGAAATAGGTCATTGGTATTCTTGGGGGTGTCTCATCCTTGTCCCCTCTCTGTCCCTTTTTCTGCTATCTGGCTGCTGTTCTGCCTTGCTCCTCCCTGCTGAGATGGACTGATAGCTGAAGCCATGAGCTTATTGCTGTCTGCTGCCTGCCATGAGTGCTGCTCAGAGTGGCAAGTCCCCATCCAGGGCTAGAGCCCTTCAGAACCCCAGCTCTACCACAGGGTGATGTGAGACCTATTTTCCGTAAAAGACAAGTGAACTGTTGTTAGCAATAAGGGGAAATTTTCCCCCTGAGAGTATGGTATTTGTGAATATGAAAACCTAAATAGCCAGTACATTAGTTATTGAGGAAATATAAATTAAAGCATAAGCCAAATAGACTCCCCAAAAGGATGAGGAGACTAAATCCAGTGCAGTGAGTGGGCAGGTTGGGACTACCTATATGACAGCTGGGGTAGAAGTTCTGCTACTTTGGAAGATAATCCAACAGCCTTTAGGAAATAAAATTGATGATGTAGAAATAACCCTTCTGTATCTACTCTGGAGAAGTGTGTCTCATTTGCACAAGGTTTAATCAAGAATGTATGCTTTACAGAATGCTTGTAGCATAAGCAATTAGAAACAACTCATGGGTCCATCATGATGAGAACATAAATACATGTGTGTTATCACAAAGTGGGGGTATTATTAATCAGTGAAAATAAATGAGCAAAAGCTACCCATACTGATGCTGATAATTCAGGCTTTTAGTACATTAAAAGCGATCTGCAAAGGGGCTATACAGTATGCTATTTACATAAATATAAATATGTGGATGCAATAATATAAATATTCATGGAAACACTATACATCAGATCCAAGGTACTGATTTCTTCTTCAGAGGGGTGAAGAGAGAAGAGTAGGATCCAGCAGAAGGAAACCCAGGGCTATCATTGTACTTTAACATAAGCTACCATTTTTACCTCTTAGGACACCTGATGCAGACAATAGCATAACAGTGAGGCTCCTTATAAGTGACCTGTTACTTGCTTTCACAGAAGTTGATTGCTTTATTATCTGTACTTTCCCCATGTACCTGAGGCATATCGCAATAGTCAGAAACTGAGTGAAAGAAACTTATATCACTGTGAGAAAGAAACCAACATGAGACCAGCCAAGGTGGGCCCTGTGGAGTGTTTTCGGTCTAGAGATTTATCATAGGTGAGTGCCTGTACAGAGGGAAGGAGCAGCAGGAAAGACAGGAAGGAGATCCACCTCTGTGCAGACTGACAAAGTCATAGCCACACCCAGAAGGAAAGTTCTCTGGACCCAGCCTGTCTAAGCCTCTGTAGTCTTCAGCTGCAGGAGGCCAAGCCAGAGGGCGTGGCTGTGAACAGAGAGGTTATTGGTGCCTTGGTAGCCCCTACTCCTAAGTGAGCTAGGGCAGTGAGCCCTTCTCCTTGGGCTGGGCAGGCCTGTCCACAGTCATCATGAGATGCAGTATCGTTTCTGTTGTCCTGATGCTCTCTCAGTCTTTATAGATGAATTTATGATGGCAACAACATTAGGATGAAGAGCCTGATGCTCCCGCGATCTTTATCAATGTGTTTGTGACGATGATGACGTTAAGAGTCTTGCAATACATACACTGATTAGCTTTTTGAGCATATTGGTCCCTTCACTGTTCTTATAAGTCTGTGGCTTTATTGACTGGATGTTGAGGATAGTCACATGCTATCACTACAAGTTCTTCTCATTTTCATCTCCTTACTACCCCTTCCTATTCAAATGCCCAGTTCTGAGTACTGGTTAAGGATCAGTCAGTCACATTTTTATGTTTAGAGGATAAAACATGCAAATAATATCTTAGCCTAATTATCTTAATGAGTGTTATTTTAGATTCCATTGGATGTGTTTTGTTTGACTATATAAGGCTACCTTCTTCATCACTCAATCAAAGAAGGCAATAGAGACAGAATTATCCAATACTTAGACCTGCTTGTCCATTTGGGTGCCAGTTACATGTCCTACTTGACTTGTGTTCTGTAGAAATAATATTTATCATTAAATAAAATGAACAAATACTTTATCTGAAAGTGCCCAGAGTTATTAGGTAACAGTTGCTGATCCGTGCTGTCCAGCCTCCTGGTACTCTGCCTTTGGCACTGAGATGATGTTCTACTAATGAGAACTGTGGACCCATAAGTGGGGTGGTTTTGATAAATTAGTGAGTAATGTTCAATTGTGTGGACTCAGGGACTGTACAGATATAATAAAGACTTTGTTCTATTTATTAGGATGTTAAAGTAATATCCCAACTGTCACACTTTCACCATGGAGTCAGTTCCAGCACAGGGGCCTCCCAAGTACTTCACATCTGTGGATATTTCCGAGGTTCCTCAGCTTTCCTAGTGACGCACAGACCAGTGCTCCTAATTAAGCAGAAAAGGAGTTCAGCTAGTGTTTATTAATGACTTTTCACACTTATGACAGCGGCTGGAGAGCAGAGCTTCCAGAACAGTTTACAAATTCTCCCAACAAACCTAGTCAGATAGTGTTGATGCAGCCCCCAGGACTAGACACACAGCTTATGTGGGGGTGGTTTCTGTATGAGGAACATGACCTTGAGACCTGATTCAGGAAGTACTGTACTGCTTGGCAGAGGCGAGGTGAGGGAGAAGACTCCTGTTTCCTGGAGCCAGTCTGCAGATGAGCATGTGAGTCACTGTGTGGCCTGAGTGTGTCCACATACTCAGTGCAAAGTCACTTGCCTCTGGCTATGAGTAAGGAGTTATGAGAAACTATGTCTTGTCCCTAACTTCAAGTAGAAGTTTTCTTTATAGTCCCTTGAAAGGCCCTTTCAGAAGTCATATAGAAGATGCCACAAACAAGATTTAAAGATCTGCCATGATGGAATGTTTTTCTATAAAAAGGAACTTTTTTCCCATGGCTATGTTCTTGTTTGAGATCTTACTCTAGTGTGGCAACTTGCGTGGTCCTAAGTGGAAAAGCATGCCAGCCCCCCAATCCCTGTTTGCCATTAAGAGCAGGGTGTACAAATGATGGTACAGATACTTGGGGATCTGGGAATGATACTTTCCTGGACCAACTTGATACAAATAGCTAAGTATTGTGGAGAGAGGTATATCTAATAAACAGCCGAGTAAAATGTGTAAGAAAATAGACCACACACACACACACACACACACACACACACACACACACACACACACACACACACACACACCCCACAAGGTGAGCATGGTGCTGATTCCTAAGCTTATCTTAAACCTGATACAGGCCCATCTGGTCTTCACTGTGGCCCTCTCCCCCCCATCGAAGTCATTGTGCAGCAGTATTAACCAGCTGCTGTTCATCTAGGTTGTATCCAATGAGCCTGTAACACCAAGTTCAGTGGGAAAGGACCTCAGCATCAGAGAGCGATGAGCAGTCAGCATTGCTTCTCTAAATTATTCTAGGACTGTTTCCTTTTCTGCACAGAAACTATTATTTTCCTTAGGCACATCTGTTGATACTTGGGGTTGGTTCCTGAGCTGTGGGTGTTCTGTTGAAAAAGTTCTTGCCAAGTTTCTGTGTCTCAGGGTTTAAATTTGGATCTTTGATCCCTTTTGGATTGATTGTTGTACAAGGTGAGAAAGATGGTAATCTCATTTGGTTCTTCTGTACAGAGAAAGCCAGTTTTGCTAGCACCATTTTTTAGTTCATTCCCTTTCTTCCCAAAGTGTATTTTTAACTCTTTTGTCAAAAATTACATGGATCTAGCTTTGCTGTTTTATCTCCAGTTCTTCTGTTCTATCCCATTGGTCTACCCATCTACTTTTATGCCAGTACCAGACTGTCTTAATCACTAGAGCTCTATAGTATAATTTGAGTGTGGAAATTGTGATATTGCCAGTATTGTTCTTACTTCTTAGGGTTGCTTTGGTTGTTTATGGTACTTTTGTGGTTTTATGTAAATTCTTATATCATTTTTTTCTAAACCTTTGAAATATGACATGGAAAATTTAATGGTATTGTGTTAATTCTATAAATTAATTTTGGTAGCATAGCCATTTTCATATTAATTTTCCCTAACTAGAAATATGGAATATTTTTCTGTTGTCTGGTATCTTCTGTGATTTCAAAAGGTTTTTCCTGTCTTTGATTATATTTTAAAATACTTAATTTTAACTGGTTGTGGCAGCATGTACATTTAATTTCAGCACTTGAGAGTCTGAGGCAGGAGAAGAACCTCTGTGAGTTCCAGACCAGGCAAGGGCACCTAAAGAGATAGTGAGACTGTCTCCTGTCCCCCTCCACACACACACAAACATGCATGCACACCAAACCCCTTAACTTTGAAGGAAGTTCATAGCACGGGAGAAACCGTCACCTGCTGTACTGAAGACAGATAAGATATTCAGAGATTACAAAGAATTCCAGGAATTAAATACCAAGAAAATAAAACTGAATAAATAGTTTGTAAAAAATACAATGGCCACCATGTTCAGTATCCCTGGCCATCAGGGAAATACAAGTTAAAACTATTTTAGATTCTACCTCACACCTGCCCCCCCACCACCAAAATGGACATCATCAGCAAATCTTAGAAAGGATATGGAGAGAAAGGAACCCTCATCCAGTGTTGGTGGGAATGCAAATTATTGTAGTCATTGTGGAAATCAATTTGGAGATTTCATCCAAAACAAAACAAAATCCCCTAAACATAGAAACACTATGTGACCCAGCCAGGCATCTACCCAGGGAACTCCATACACCACTACAGAAATATTTGTACCCTTGTTTATTGCTGTTTTATTCACAATAACAAAGAGTTAGACAACCGAGTTGTCCATCAATAGATGAATGGATAACGAAAATATTATGTATTTGAATACTATTCTGCTCTAAATAAAAATGAAATATAAAAATTTCAGAAAAATGAACTTAGAATGTATAATATTAAGCAAGGTCACACAATTGCTAAATATGAGGATATGGAAGGGCTGAAAGCAGGCAATAGATACAAGATACAAGCAGGCAAAGATCATTGTTTTTCTAGTTCTAATTCTGTCAGGATTTAGCTTAGTGGTGGATGAGTGCATAAGTATAGTCATCATGGAAGTAAATGAATAAAGTTTGAATGAGAAGCTCTAGGTTCCATTCTATGTTGCTGTTCCAACTGTGTAGAAGTTCAGTGAGTTATATATAGTCTTTAGATCTGGTTAATTTTAGAGTGTGTTTTTTTTTTTAAATATTCAAGTTTTTATAATAAAGGCTACAAAAATTATAAGTACATATAAGTATTTTAAGAATAGTCCATGGAATTTACAAAGCCAAGGCTGTCAGGTAGTCATTGCAGAGAATTAACACTTAAGTAAATTTTATAACAAACAAGCATTAACATAATCCTAACTATTCCCTTATTGTTCACATGCCTGTTATTTCAAACCAGCAGTCATTGTCAAATTAAACTACTTATGGTTGAATAGACACGTGGGAGGAAGATACTGTAGTGCACAAGACCCTATGTGTTTTTACAGACATTAACTGTAACTTAGACTTTTAGTAATGTGTCTGATCTTTGGTGTTTGATAGCATGATGTGCTCCCTGGTCATCAAGTCCAATCAAGCTAACAAAGAGAAGCACAAATAAAGTATAACCACTTAATGATCAAGTTGGTTTGCTTTTCTGATGTAGCATAAAGAATATTTCTCTAGATACCTTTCCCACCTCCCAGTACAAGTTCAGAGTCCATGGTACAGCATATTCTTTTCATTTGTTTCATTCTGCGGGGTAGCAACATAAATACATTTTGAGGAGAGCAATCTTTTTTGGTTATGTTATAGAAGAATACAGCCAGATAATGTGGGGTTCATATATTCCCACAGTGCATTGACTTGTATCGAACCTGGTACTGTGATTCCCATCATGGAGATTTGTGATTTTAGTGAGGTCCTGACTGGCAGTAAGCAGGGAAGATATAAAAATTAGCCATTGAGGAGAAGGAGCTCTAGATGGTTGGCAATGTCAGATAAGGTGCCTACATATCCCTAGTTTAATGTAGCACTTTGTAAAAGTACTGGTTAAAACTTTGTTAAGAACTGAAAATAAATGGCACATAAGTATCTACATGTTTTCATTTCCAAACAAGAGCTGATAACGTAGACACCCACATGTCCACAGGTAATTGTTCATACCCTTCAGGGCCCGAACTGCACACGCCTCACTGTAGCTCTATGTGATGGGCATGTTCCTGTGTTTCCTGTGACAAACATGCATTCTTATCTTTCTAAGCAGCAAACCTGGTCGCCTTATATGCCTTTTATCTCCTTGAATCACAGGAGCTTCAGTTTCAACGACTCACCCGAGAACTGGAAGTGGAAAGGCAGATTGTTGCCAGTCAGCTAGAAAGATGTAGGCTTGGAGCAGAATCGCCAAGCATCGCCAGCACCAGGTACAGGGCCAGTGGCTCTATCTTTATGCACCCAAATTACATGTCTCAGTAAGTTAGCAGGGCTTCAGCAGCCGGTCCTGGAGATTCCTGTTAACTTCCATTCTGAACCTGACACTCAATGTGTATTTATTTTGCCTGTGGGAAGCTGCTGACAGTATTGATTGTCCTTCAGTCCTGTGCAGGTGTGTGTGATACAGCACTGGTAAGCTCACACAGCAAGAAAGGGCTGCTGCCTTCAGAGGCATGATGAGGTCTCGTATGCACACCATTGACGGACACAGCACAGTCAATGCTAGCTGTCTAGAGTAAAGAGTTGGCTGGTGCTTGAGCAACATGCCGTAGACTCTTAAGCTAACAAATACTTCTAAGTGGTATGGTCGAGTTGGCCTTTAGAAATGCCTTCAGTTTACTTTCAGTTTTTCTAAAATCTGTGAAAGTGCTATATACAACAATTACACTGAAATAATCCAAAGTGTTCCAATATGGTAAGTACAAAACGATCATATTTTTAAGGTCACAATTTTTTTTTTTAATTTAAATGGCCTCTTCTACTCTTTAAAAAGATCGCTTTTGTGTAAATTACTACCATATCCTGCATATGTTAATCACTGCTTATCTGTAGATCTATTTCTTAAAAGTTACGTATCTCTAGAAGCATACTATTTTTAACATTTGCATTTTTAAGCTTGGAACCTACACACTACAACCCCACATCACATCAGTTATCTCTAAGTACAGCCTTACTCTCCTCAGTTTCTCTGTAGCTCCCTGGAGACATTTTGCTGAGTAAGATGCTGCCTGTAGCTTCTCTTTCCTAGTTAGTGGTTAGTGTGATTTCTAAACTCTTAGAATACATTTACATGAATGTTTCAGACATCAAGCATACAAATAAAGTCAATAGTACTGTTAAAAATGTAAACATAAGTGGTCGTGGGTTTTTTTTTTGTTTTGTTTTGTTTGTAAATATCTAGAAAGCTTTCTTTTCCCTCTTTTCTTTTGGCTGGGCAGTGATGGTGCACGCCTTTAATCCCAGCACTTGGGAGGCAGAGGCAGGCGGATCTCTATGAGTTTGAGGCCAACCTAGTCTACAGAGCTAGTTCAAGGCCAGCTTCCAAAAAATACAGAGAAACCATGTCTCAAAAAAACAAAAAACAAAACAAAACAAAAAATTTGTTTGTTTTGTGTATGTGAGTGTATATGTGTGTGAGTGCTCTGGAGTCATATGGAGGTCTGAACAGTTCACAGGAGTTGGTTCTCTCCCTTTTCCATATATGTCCCAGGGGTCAAATTCAGGTCATTAAACATGGTGACTTCACCCACTAGCCATCTTATTAGCCTCAGTAGTTTTTTTATACTAAGACTACATAAACAACTACATATAAAACTATATATAACTATATAACAACTATATAAAAACTATAATATATCTATATAAAATATGCTATATATTATAACATTATAAATTATGCCTTTTGATAGTCAGTGAAATAATTTACCAAAGAAAGGGACATTATAAAAATTATCTTGTGATTCTACTCAATAGTTTTAGCATTAAAAAGGAAAATCTACAGATTCAGGAATATGATGCTCTGTGTGTTTTCATAAAGGATGGACCAGATGAATAGAAAAATAGAATTTTATATTAGTAAGAAAATCAAGTATGTGAAGGGCTGGGCAGAATGCAGGATCCTGGCAATAGCTGACTCAGGAAAATCAGATTTATCCCGCTAAACTTCTAAAAATAATTTCCATATCAATAATAAAAGTTGATGTCTAGATAAAATGAAAAAGCAAACAAACAAACACAAAACCCGCTAAGCTTTGAGCTGCCTTTGTAGGAAGCTTGGGAATTACTAGACCCTGAGATAAGAATGGGAGTTGTGTTTAATTTCCATGCAGGAACTAAGGAATGAAAGCTTGGGTATGTACAAGTTAGTACATTTGAATTGTATTACCTCACTAAGTTGTACCCTAAAGGGCTACACACAAGGCAAATTACTGTGTGTGGATTTGTAGTCCAGCAAAACTGTCCTCATTATTCAGGAATCCCTGTCTTTGGAGTGTCCACCTCTAGAGATGAGTTCACAGTAAGATTTTATAAAGCATAAAACCCCAAGAAGGTCAGGATTTTCCAGTGTATGTCCCTTCACAGATGCATCCACTTGTGATAACCCCGTCACAAGAGCTGAGGAACCCTGAAGAGAGGTCCTAGCACACCCAAGTAGCACAGACACAAGAAGGGATGCATGGGGGCGGGGATGGTTTTACATGCTGTACTACATTCCAATTTGGTAAAAGTTTGCATTAAGATTTTTCTGGGGGGGGGGGATCTTGACAATGGCTAAAAATCAGTATGCAGAAAAACAGTCAGTTCCCAGCTCCCCAATCCCCAAATCCCTCAAATAGACCTTAGTTTTAGGAGTTCCTCCCCCTCCCTCTTTGATTCTCACATTCCAGTCCCTGCTCCTTGTCTATCCACAGCTATTTCCCCTTCCTGGGGACATACATCTTACCTCTTCTTCCCCTGCTTCCCTCCTACCTTCCCCCCACCTCCGAGTTTCTTACTTATACAGATTTTAGCTCGCTTATTAATGTCTTAACATTAACTAATTAACTAATGTCCACATATTATGGAATACATACCATATTTGTTTTTCTGGGTCTGAGTTATCTCACTCAATGATTTTTTTCCCCCAGTTCCCTCATTTATCCACAAATTTAATTTTTTAATGGTGGAGTAATACTTTACCATTGTGCAAATGTACCACATTTTATTTGTCCATTTATCAGTTGATAGACATCTATGTTGCTTCCATTTTGTGGCTATTACGAATAGAGCAGCAGTGATCATGCCTGCATAAATGTTTTTGCGGTAGGATTTGAATTATCCTTTGGGTATATGACCAAGAGTGTTACCCCTGGATCTGGAGGTAGATCGATTCCCATCTTCCTGAGGAACCACCACACTGATTTCCATTGTGGCTGTGCAATGATCACACTCCCACCAGCAGTGGAGGAGTGTTCTCCTTAACCAGCATGAGTTGTCATCTATTTTATTGATCTTAGCCATGCTGGTGTGTATAAGATAAAATTTCAAAGTAATTGTGACTTGCATTTTCCTGATGACTAAAGGTGTTGATCATTTCTTTAAGTGTTTCTCAACTATTTGAGTTTCCTGTTTTGAGAATTCTGTTTAGCTTTGCATCCCATTTTTAAATTAGGTTATTTGTTTTCTTGATATCTAGGTGGCTTTTTTTTTTCTTCTCCTTTTTCTTTATATATTTTGGATATTAGCCCTCAGTTGGGTGGATGTGTAGCTGATAAAAAAAATTTCCCAGTCTGTAGGCTGCCACTTTGTTCAAATGACAGGTCCCTTGCCATGCAAAAGCTTCTCAGTTACACGTGGTCCTATTTATTAATTGTTGTTCTTAGTGCCTTGCTATTAGTGTTCTATTTAAAACGTCTTTTCTCATGCCAATTATTAGCACTTGAAGTCGATCATTAGTGAACTCATGTGATAAAAGATCATAAACAATATTTTGGAACAACCCCAATTGAATATAGCAATACCTTTTCAAAGGAAGGAAGAAGTTACCAAGAGCTAAGCTTTGGCCAAATCTGTAAAATTGTATATAACAGAGCCATCTGGATCAAACATGACAAAATGCTAACATCTGTTGAGTGAGGGTGTATTTGTTATATGCATGGTGATTAAAGTTTAATTTTTGAAATATTAATTAAGGGTATATAATTGAATTGTACAATTAAATAGATTTGCTTTAAAATCCATAAAATACCTATTGTAGGTAATAGTTTAATTGCTATCAATTATTTTTATTTTCTATTTTGTGTATGTTTCATGTTTGCTTCTTATTACCTAATGTCGAAGGCATATCACCAGGTCTTAATTCAGTCACACAGGTAATGCTGGCCCTTGGTTGTGGGGAACCTCATTTGGAGAGCCATAGAATGCTGTGATGGTGGATACAAAGCAGAATTGTGTAACACAAACGTGTTACACAATCTGTAGAATTACACCTAGGGACAATGTTCTTCATTCCATGCACTCACTCCAGTGTCTCCTCAGATCAGATCATCTTGTATTCCTGATGGCCCAGCTGAATGTTCACCCCTCTCCACAACCTTCCCCAAGTTCCTGGGGCAAGTCATTTCCCTTCAGACAAATTCATAGTTGTTTCTCTGTGCTCATGTTAGCTCACTGTGAGGTGGTGAGGCCCAACCATTGCACACCAGTGACTTAGCAACCCAGTTCCCACCCAAATGCTTGTTAAGCACATAATGATCCTTCCTGAGGAACAGCAGCTTTGGAGTTCATCAGAAGATGCTTTGCAAGTTCCTCACTTGGGATCCTTGGCCTTTGCCTTCTGCACAACTTAAGGGTGCTTTCCAGAGGACCCACAAATGTGGTAGACACAGCTGCTCAGCTCCAAGGCCAGCATCATTGTACACCAGCCAGGAGCCATCCAAAGAAGGATATTAGAAAAGAGAATAGCAGTGTTCTGTTGTGTTGTATCAGAGACACTCTACTCCTGCTGCCTTCTGGCCTCTCACTGTCTGTCCACTGTGGAACCAGAGCATAAAGATATACATAGAAATTAGCTCTGAGACCCAGATACCCTTTGTTGTCAGCCGCCAGATTTGCTCAAAGGGCATTGTAGTAGAGTCCCTACTCAAAACCAGGATACTTCCTTTGGTTTGTTTTTGTTTTTTTTTCATTTTTGGGTAGAAGGAGTTTAATCAGAAAAGTGGGCATTTTATAACCTGTTGTCTTCCTTAGGATTTTTGTTTGTCAGTAAACATAAGGTAATCTGTAAGACTGCCTAATGTTTTGTCTTCTAAAGATGCAGCAAAAGGAAACAAAAAAGTATATTTTATTGACTTTTCAGTTGCCCACAGCTTTTGCTATCGCTGTCCTCACTCTGAATGAGAAGGAGCTAGCACAATCTGGTCTTTCCTGGGGACACTGTTCAAACAGTGAACAGTTTAATTCCCGAGTACCTGAGCTACACCTGCTGTGTGCCCCACTAAGAATTTTAAAACAATCTCTTGTGAAATTGGTCAGATTTTTCTTTAGTTAGCCCAGAAGGGGTGTTCCAAACAAGGCAGTGAAAAGATAATTTTTATTATTTTTCCATTTGCTTTATTTTCTGGCATCCTAACATTTATAAACTAGCAGTATTGGTACATTTATAATGTTTCTGATGTGGACTTGATGGTGTCTGTATGCAAAAAATGATCTATGCTACTAGACATCATCACCACAACCATGAAAAGCCCTGAAAGTGGGTGACGGTACTTATTCTGAGTACACTGTTGCTGGTCTACTTAATATGTCATCTCATCTAAATACATTTGAGGCATCTTTGAGAACACAAAAACTAAAAATAAAGTGTGAGGATCAGAGGAAGTGGAGGTAAAATTTAGAAAGATAAGATGAAGCCAAGATTAAAATGGAACAACACAACAAAATGTATATGTAGCATACTTTGCATTGCTGAGGTTGAGAGCCAGCCCTGAGCTTTCCAGCAGCCATACTGGAGACAGAAAGTCCTGATGTTAAGTATGCACAAGATTGGAAACAAACCTGGCTAACAAATGTCACGATGTTCGCATATAAGGGAAATGAAGCAGGCTGCTCAGGAGCATTCTCCCATCCTGGGTACCAAGACTTCAGTGCTTTCTCCTGTGTGATCACGTCAGGAGAACACTGTCTGACCCTCAGTGGTCTCTGCCAACAAATTGTACAATCAAGCTCAGAGGGCCACCTCTCATTGCTAAATGGAATATAGATAGATGAAATGGCACCTTTGCTAAAAGTAATTCCCCTTGGGGCCAATTCTGACGTCTAGCTTGGCTCAGGGTGATATTTAGCACATGAAGATAGATGAATTGCTTTCAGGTCCGCTAAGCAGGCAGCCTACCATGACTGTTTCTATCTGCATAGTTTTTGAGAGTCATGGATGACAAGGGATGCTGAGATGTGAGGTGTCCTGTGTTGCAGTTCACTGCACAGGTGTGTTATATGTGCCTTAGTGACAGAAACGGCTCCCAGGAAGCACTGCAGTATCACACAGCACAGCATGCGGGGTGAGAAAACATCACATCACCCAGGAGCCACACAGAGAAAGAAAGTGTCCTGTAAATTGTCACTTCCAGATTTTGAGGACCATGGGATTTGGTACATTTCTCCCTGCAGTGGCATCAGTGGAGGATTGTGCTCACAGTAGCTGAGTTGGGTTTAACTGGCTAAAAAAGCAGTAGAAAGACCTGGTACTCACCACAGGATTCTGTCACCTGAACTCTGCCCACCTGCTCACCCTGGAACCTGCCCTCCTTTATTTCCAAAAGTATAGAGAGGGGTAGAGGGAATCGGGTAACCAAGACCATATTCTCAGTGTGTGTTTTATTGACTGGAGTTAAATAATGATCACCTTAGACAATTTGTAAAGTACAAGAAAAAATAAAGGGACAAATCCATAATTCTGCCATTCAGAGATAACTACTGTATTTTAAAGTCAGGTGTATTGCAGTACAAATCGCAGCCAATCCACCCCTTTGAAGTACAGTTTTATGATTTCTAACTGACACAATTGGTGTAGAATTGTATGGCCACCTCTACAGTCCACCAAGAGTATTTTCATCATCCTCCCCAAAATGAGACAACTACTTTCAAAACCTTAATAAATTTCTTTCTCGTCACTTTTTTCCTTTAAATGAAAGTATTTCCCAGGAGTAACTTTTCATCTTATTCTTCAAGTTGCACTCTAACTATGGCAGGCTTATTAGTTGAACCACTTTTAATGGCCCTCAGTTGTTCAAGAAATCCCAGGGAAGCAATAGCTTAGAGCCCAGGGATGCTCATTTGGCAGCAGGTCGCGATACCTGCAGCCTTCCAATGGCAGGTGCATAGTGAGGGAAAGGTAGTCAAGGAAAATGCTTCCGACCAGCTGAAGAGAGCAGCCTTCTGGTGCACAAGGTATGCCTGTGTTCACATCTCATTCAAACAAGAAAATTGCACTAGTTGTTCATCTCACCGGGTCGCAAAACTGGGCAAGCATAGGAAATACAGTTAGGAGAGAAGCCAGAATGGAAAATGTGAGTCTTCGAATCCTTGAGACTCTTAAGTTTTAGTGCAGGATTTGAGAACTGTTCCTGGTAAGAGACATGAGATACTATTCTGTTGCCTAGAAACTCACCCTAACTGCTGGTCTTTGTTTCTCACTTCCAGATGAGTTTAAATTGGTGAAAGTGTATTTATTTGCAAGCTATAGATCTGTTTCTCATACTTTACCGTATAAATCACAACTTTTTCATTGATGAAGATAAAAGTACTCAATTTACATCTATATTGAAGTAAAAAAGAGGCTCGTAGTTGTAGACTATTGAGTTTTCTTTGCTCATGTGCTGTTCAGATGCACTTATCTTATTGGAAGCACAGTGTTCCTTATTGGCAGTGGCTGCTGCCTTAAAGCTTGGAGACAGAAAATCCCTGTCTCTGTACCCATTTAAAGGAAAAGGGGCTGTGGGTGGCAGTGTTAACATTACTGACATGACACTCACCCCAAGATTCGTTCTCATCTTGCTTTAAAGCCCCAGCCCCAGTCAAGAACTCTTGATGGTTTCACAAAAGATTGTGCAGCCTTGACTGTCTTCTTTTGCCACGAAGGGAAAGAACTTAGTTTTTAACGAAAAGAGTTGATTCCTCATGGCCACTGAAGCCTTTGGAAAGTTTCATGTTTTTGCATTTTATAGGTCATCGGGGTGCCCATCAGGCTTCCATTGACACCACTAAAAATTCTGAAAGTATTTTGGGACTGACAAAAGCAGAAAAGGTTTCTTCATGGTTCAGATCTTTTTCAGTGAATATTTTTTAAATCACTGTAAAATAAACTGCCTCAAATAATGCCTTTTTTGAAATAGTCTTTGAAAAGATTGTCTGTTCCTTGACATTTATTACTTACTTAATTTACCGCTTTGGGAAGATGTTTGAAAGTGTTCTGTCCCTTTGACATTTAGTGCTTTAGCCTTCAAAACTTGGAGGATTTTTATTATTGTTGTTAGATTGTTTTAATGAGATAATTTCATATAACCTTCAAATTTGTACTTTCAGAGTACAGAGATGAGTGGGTTTTAGTACATTCATAAAGGTGTTCACCCATTAGCATCACTGCCCTACCCTTTCCTTCTCTCAATGCTGGGAGCTATTTCCTGTTGGCTGTGACTCTATTCTAGATTTTACACACACACACACACACACACATACACACACACACACACACACACACATTTGGTCCTTTGTATCTGCCATTTTTCACTTCATATGTTAAAGGTTTATCCATTCTGTGTATAGCTTGCATTTTTATTTCCAAATATTGACCTAGGTGAACATATCTCTTTGTCCTCATAATTCGTTATTGGCCATTATGAAGGCTGGTGCCTTTGACTTTTAGGGGAAAGCCCAGGGTGTTTGCTTCTTGAGTTAGGGCCTTGGCAAGCCCTTTGGGCCTGTCTGTCCATCCTCCCGCTGTCTGAGGTTGTTGAACTTCTTTCCCTCTTCTACTTTCTGATACATCAGTCCTCCTTCATTGCTGAGTTTGCCCTCTGTGCATAGTAGGCCAGGGTATTTCAGTGTTGTTTTACCTGGTACAGTCCATTTCCTTATGTACTGTTAGATCTCATTACTGGTGCCTGCCTTAATGGTCAAATCTCCCTGTCATCATTTCTAATTCAGACTAATTGAAGAAGAAACTCTTTAATATTTGAATGCCATTCAGAAACGCTCTTTAGGATTTCCACAGTGAATATTTATCATGTAGACACTCTTAAGAGGAAATGAGCAACACTGAATTTTCATGGCAGAACTCCTGTTACGAGCAGGAGTTCACACTGGAAGGGAAGAAAATGAGGCTGCCTGGTCTGGCTGGCTGCAGCTCCCCAGAACTCATTTTTCTGAGGCAGTTAGCTCAGCACCACTTTTTCCAGAAGGCATTTTTAATTACTACTTCTCATTGCCACTCAAGCCACAAGCAGATTTTATCTAGGACATACATATCTAAGTGATGGCTGTTGCACACATTTGATTTAAACTTAGATCATGGAGACTCTGTAAGGAACATGCCCAAGGGCATGCAGACAACATTTCTAGATACCCATAAGAACACAGTCAAGTATTATTGGAATCATTAGCCAAATATTTTTCATATGAGAGAGAATCTGTTATGAATCTAGAACATTATACAGCAAAGCATTTTAATTGGAGTGTGTAACTATTCTAAGATGAATTCACTATCTCTGATGCTGAGTATTTAAAAATGTTAAGTGAGTGAAAGCTGGGTGGGATCACAAATACAATTATTTATAGTTAGCATCAAAGTTTTCAGATTATTCTAATACTGTTCTAGTATCTTTGATTAAATATGAAAGCAGCCCAGCTGTATTAATTTTTTCTAATTAATGAAGAAAATACCTGTTAAAAATTCAGAAACCCATGCATGTAAAATATATGTACCATGCTATTATCTAATTTAAGAAACTGTTTTAATTAAGATAACATTATTTCATTTTCTGAAATTTTCATAATTCATATTCTATAATTATTAGTACTCAATTATTTAAGATTAATGAGTTATTGAACCAAACTAAGAATTACATTGTTAGTGTTCCCTCTGAATCATTAGGGATTTTTTTTAAAGCTGTGTATATATTTTTAAAGTATGTTCAAACAGACTACAAAATAGAGATTATAGAATATCAGGGTACCTCTTGAAAAACAAACTTATTTTTACTTTTAACATAGGAATTAGTAATTACTTTCCCCATATCAGAAGCACAACAGTACAGTACTCTAAAGTCATCCTCTTGCTTTATGGATCTCCCTGTGAAGTTATCCATATTTGTAATCTTTAAGAAACACTAATAGCCCCAAATCAAAAGTGTGATATAGCAAATCTGAGTATTTATACCCAGAACTCAAAATTACTGAGAATTTTTTATCTTCACTTCCATTTTTATATAAAAGGAGAATATTAAACACACGTTTCTTCTGCCCACTCTTCCCTGTAGCTATAGTGTTGTCCTCTAATAATGCACTTGCTGTTCTTTTATACTGAATATACTTCATATTGACATGGATAGCATTTTCTGTTACTTTTATGTTGGTAGAGAGATGTTTCAGTGGTTAAGAGCACTGGCTGCTCTTTCAGAGGACCCAGGTTCAATTTCCAGCACCCACATGGTGACTCACAATCTCTGTAACTTCATTTTCTTGGGATCCAAAAACACCTTCTGACCTCTTCAGGCACTAGACACTCATGTGGTATCCAGACATACATGCAGCCAAAACACATAAAATAGATTAATATATACAAATAGCATATTCTATGTAATATAAAAATAGCATATTCTATGTAATTCTGCATTTGCCTTTTCTTCCCAAGATGTATCCACACTGGTACATGTGGATTTATTTTTTATACTGCTATATCACAGTATCACAGTATTAAGCTGTCAGCTCTTTTTTTTTTTTTTTAAATCTGGAATGAACATTCCTTTTTATTTTATCCTTAACATATGTTTGTATGTTTCAGAAGTGATTAGATTAGACAGACTAATTGGTATAGTTGCCACCTTAGGCACACACCCAATTTTGGGACATAGTGGACATCTTATGTACTAGCCATTTAGATATGCAATTAGTTACTGTAAGCAAGAATCATCTACCCTCTTGCCCACTGCGCCCCCATGTCTGTACACTGCTCCATGTACCACCCAGCCCCACATATTTGTGTGCTTATATTGTATGTGGGAGTGGTGCATACGCATTCACATGTTCAAGCACAACTTCCCTACATCCCAGGACATCTTTCAGGAACCAGCTCTTCCCTTCCATTCTGTGCACTGCAGTAATTGAGCTGGAATATTTAGGCTTGGCATTACTACTTTTTACTCCCTGGCACTTCTTGCTGGCCCAAATGTATTTTCAAAAGATGTTTCCGATACTTCTAAAGTTTTACATTTCATATTTGTATTCCTGGTTTATGTGGAAGTGATTGTATTATGCAGAAGGCAGGGGAGGACATCAGATACCTTGCTATCTCTCATGACAGTGTCTTACTAAACCTGGGGCTAGCCTGACACAACAAATCTGCATGTCTCTTCTTAGATATTTCCACTCTAGTAGGGCAGTCACTGTATAATACTATGCAAATATTACAGTGTTTAATATGGCTGCAGACACCATGTACTTTGTGGGAGTTCTGTGTTCAACGGGGTTACACTGGCTACCCAGACTCTAGCCTTGCTTATTATATCCCTGGATGTAAAATGTGTTTATTTATAGTAGTACAGTAGAGAAGAGAGTAGCCATCTAGCTGCTCTTATGGGATTGGCAGTTGCATTAGGAGATAGTTGGACTCATTGTCTTATTAGTGCTTAGTAGAGTTTGATTTTCTGGTTTGGTTTGATTTGGTTTTAATTATTATTGCACACCTAACTAACATTAAGATGTCATGTGAGGGGGGAGAGAGGGTAAGAGGAAGGAAGGGAGGGAAGGAGAAAGGGGGGAACTGGGATCGACATGTAAATTAAAAAATATATAATAATAATAATAATAATAATAATAATAATAATAATAAACAGCAGAAAAAAAAGATGTCATTTCCCATTAACAACAGTATTTTCCACAGGGGTACCAATAAATAGTTAGGGAAAATTTAAGCCCCCCTCCCTCCCACTTCCTACTTGAGTATTGTGTAGCTACACTCAATGTAGGAGCGAAGTCTTTAAACCCCTGACCTCCATCACTGAGCTTGCCCACCTGATACTGCAGTGGCCCTTGTTGTTTCTGCTAGTTAATCACAGCCATGGTACAGGAAGCTGTGAAAGTACCAGCTCAGAAATTCTGGAAGTCAACCTTGAAAAAACAGCACTATAACTAATGCAGCTGTGCTGTCGATTGTTTTAGGGAGAAAATGTTAGCATACTGTCATTGGATCACTTTGATCTTCACAAGCTAAAAGATGGTTGCCATTAAACTTAGCAGTCAGAACAGAGTGATGTGTGTAGCAAGATATTTCCCTATCCTTTAGAGAACTACTCGCCATGTCTCTAATGCAATGATGTTTGGAAAGGAAAATTGAAAGTGTGATTACCTTCCTAAAAGTGAGGGCCATCCATTAGCGCATCTTCAGCAGTTAGTCAACTTGCCGGAAAGATGAACATGGCATGTCTGCCCAGGGAAAAGAAAAAACCCTGATCCATTTGCCAGCTCGGTAATGTCGGAATTGTACCTATAGCTGTCCTCCCCAGGGCTTTACAATCTACTTAATAACAAATCAATCTAATCTGGTTTTGCATGGATTTTTCTATCCTGGGCTTGTGTTCCTCCACAATTAAACAGGGAGAAAAAGGCTCTAAAAACTGACAGGGAGAAAAGCCTCAGGCTACAGATTTTCATAGCTAGAAATCTTATATTGAACAGTTGCACATTTTACCCTCCACCAGAAGCCTTGGTACAACATTTGGTTTGCACGGGTAGGTGGCTTGTAATCCAACCAAAACTGTCTTTCATGATGATGCATATGTGTACCTTCCAGCTCTTTTTCTAAATTGAAAAACAAGAATTAGCTAGTGTTTTAGGATGCTATGATCATTGCTATAGCCTAGTCACTTATTTGTTGATCCCAACTTTATTCATCAGTAATAATTGTACTGGAGCCACAACAAATTGAAGTTAATTTTCCAAGTGTGATACCAGAATTGGTACCCAAGAGATACAGAATGTAGCGTGCATCTGCTTGCTGAACAGCACTGACAAAATACTTCTCAGTCAGAAGATTTTTGAGTAGGATATGAAACAGTCTCGCACTGTGTATCTTCTAAACATAAATCCCAAGGAAGATTATTACTGAGAAGAGTGGTACATTCAGAGTAAGTCTACATATAAAACTTTTTCTTCTCAACCACAAAGTAAGACACTTAATGATCATCAGTATTTGCTGAAGCTGATAGGTGCCATGTTTCTCAGTGAAAGCATCAGTGTGAGATCACCTGGTGATTTCACATGTCCGTCATATATTGACGTTGAAGAGGAGACTACCAAAAGGCTGGAATTGATGGTCTAATGTGACATATTGTAAAGTATGGAGTAGTCATCATGGTGTCTGCTTGCCAAAAATTGCTCCAGTACCTACATGTAAATACCAGTCTGCAAAATGCAGGAGACAGAAGAGCATGGTAAATGACAGTGGGGCTGGTGAGCTAATTAGATTCAAGTTGTCAGGTATTCTACCAATCAGGAGGAATAATTTCAAACAGGACAGGAATTTTAGAGACAAAGCAACTAGTTGCTTGCCAGGAGCCATATCCTAAAGAAAACAGACTTTCCCTTCCCCCAAACTGTCCATAGTACCTCAACCAGGGTTAGGGACTCGTAAGTCACAGTTGACAGGCTTCATTTTTTGCAAGGAACCACAGCTGGTTGGGTGCAGCAGACCCATCATGTGCAGAAGGCATTATTTTGCTGCGGTCCTCCTTAACCTCTGCCTCTTACAGTATTTCGGACCCCTCAAAGATCCCTGTTGGTTCCTGGGACCTGAGGGAAAGAGATGCACTGTAGACATCTCATTTGTGGCTAAGCACCTCACAGACTTCTTTTCTCTGCAGATTGGCTGGTTGTGAGTTTCTGCATTCACCACCATCCATTACACAGAGAAACTTCACTGATGAGGTCTGAGAGCTGCACTAACCTATGGGTGTAGAGATATGAGGTTAGAAGACAGTTTGATACAGGTCCATTTAACAAAATAATAATAGTATGTTCACTCTGGGGCCGATGAACTCCCCAGTCTTTGTCAGATTTACAGTACAAAGCATTTGTTTCCTCCTGTAGAACTGGCCCTAAATTCTATCAGAAATTGTTGACTGCCCTGTAACATTCCTGCCACAATGGCTTCCATAGTGTGTCTTGGGTGTGTCTTGCTGTGTTTGTCATGATTGTATCTCTCCAGGTTTAAGACATCCCCCATCAGGTCCCCCCAGCAACCTGAATGACACCCTCTGGTGCACTGAAAGCTAGCCAACGTAGGAGAAGCTTCCAGGTCATTACCAGTTTGGTTTCTCCATTCCTTGAGACCAAAGCTGCTCTCAGCAACAGGGCCTTACCATCCAGTTTTGCTGGGGATCAACAGCATAACCAGTATTGTTTTGGGCTCTCTAGGACACTAATCTCAAACAAAGATATCCTACACCTGGAACTGGCTTTCTATGTGGTAGCCCCTGCAGTATTAGTAGTCTTCTGAAGTGTTATTTCCTGTCAAGGATAACTCCAATTAAAATATTTTATGTGTGTGTACATGTGTGTAGCTTATAAAGTAGTAGGTTTCCTATGGCTTCTTCAAACCCCTGTGATGTTAATTAGTCCTCCATCCCTTCCTCCATACTATCCTCCCATCCACCCTGTTCTCCTCAAATCTCCTTCTCATTCTTCCTTTCAAATCTCCTATGTTCTAATTTATTTCATTTTTATAAAAGTAGTATTATTATATTTATTAGAAATTGCAATTTCCTACATCTTAAAATTTTATAGTCGGGACTTGAATTCTTCTGAAAGTTTAAAGAGATACTGTTTATTAGCTTGGATTTTTTAATATTTTTTTCTTTTTTCTTTTTTGGCTTTTATGAGACAAGGTTTCACTGTATAGCCCTGCTGTCCTGGAACTCACTCTGTAGACCAGGCTGGCCTGGAACTCACAGAGATCCACCTGCCTCTGCCACCCAAGTGGGATTAAAGGTGTGTGCCACCACTGCCCATCTTAAATTCAGTATTTTTTACCACATGCATTTATTTGAGGGAGCATACACATTCCACAGCATGAATGTAAATGTCAATGCTCTCCTACCTCCTAGGTCCTGGGAATCAAACTCAGGTCATCAGGCTTGAGAGCAAGTGCTTTTACCTGGCAATCTTACTAGCCCTGATTTTAAATTTTATAGGTTATAATTTACTTACAGTTTGTTCCATATCTTCCATAAGCCTTCCCTATGGATCATGTTAAGGTGTGGTAGCCATGATAGATTAGGCTGGCCAGCTCTCTTCTCTATCATATGTACACTAAGATTGCTTTATGGATTCCATCTAGAGGTGTAAAACATCCTTGACCGTGCACTCTTTATTATGTCTGTGCTTTGGATCACCTCTCTCTTTCGAGAATGTTGTTTGAGAGACCCTCCTGATCCATTCTCATGCCCCCCCCCCACCGCCAACACCATTACTATTTTGTAGCTTGAAAATCCTATGCATTTATGTGGGAAACAGTGGTAAGCAGAGAGGAGAAGGCAGCAGGTAGATTTGAGACTGTGGGATGAACCAGGGGCTTTAAGCATTCTGAAGCCCCTGGTCTGGGTTTTAGACACTGCTGTCTAGAGCAGCTGAGGATGGATATTGACGGTCTCCAGGCTCTGTTCTTCCCCCAGACAGTTATTGATGGTGCTAGATCTACCCTCCTCCCACATGTGAATTCATTTCTCCCTCAGCACAAAAATAGCTTCTTAGGGCCCTGGTCTATAAATCAAGAGTTGAAAATGTGATTACAGAGAGAAATGGGAACATGGTGGAAATTTAAGAATTGCATAACTGGAACAAAATTTCTCTTATAAGTTAAAGAACCTTTGCTCTTCATAAAATCTAAAAATAAATTATTGGTCTGACTTATCAGTAGGCAGAAATTATTTTTAAATACACACTACATGGATGATATCACTGCAACCTTCCAAGCATCGGAGTTAGAGGTGTGCACCACCATGACTGGCCCAGTCATTTGTTAAATGATTAGCAAAATAAATGTTTCCATTTCAAATGCAGTCTTAAATTTCTCTTAAAAATGAATTTTCAGATGCTAAGGCTATGGATTTTATGAAAATGTTTGCTGTGCAAATGTGAGGTCCCAAGTTTAGTTCCCCAGTGTTAAAGTTCACGTCTGTAGTCCCAGGACTGGTGAGGGAGATGGGAGGGTCTCAAGGATGCATTGGCCAAGGTACTTGGATCAGTAAGAAGCAGAAGCCTTGTCTCAAAAATGAGGTTGAGAACAGTAGAGGAAGACACCAGGCATCCGCCTTTGGCCTCTGTACATGTGTCAAACCACACACCAAAAATATATATACAATTGAAAGAATAATTTTCTCACAGAATAAATTTTTACAGTAAGTAAATTTTCCAATGCATTTTTTCCTTTTCTTTATTTTTGTGTATGTGTATAGTGTGTAGGGTGGGCACACATGCCATGCATACTTGGATACCAGGGAACAACTTTCTCTCATTCTACCTTCTGTGGTTTCCCATACTAGAACTCAGGTTTCGATAGGTAGGCTTGGCCAAGTGTCTTAACATATTAAGCAATCTTGCCAGCCCTCCTGAAAATTATAAATCCCAAGGACTGTGTAAAATGCAGTCATGTACATAAAAACAAAGTTTTATATTAATAAGCTAGGTTTGTGGATGTCAATGTTTTTCTTTGATCAGTACAGCACAGTCCCGAACTGGTGTTGTATTTAATGTCATGCAGAGAAATACAAAAGTTTTCCTCCTTTTTTTGGGGGGGGGGCTTTCTCACCAATGCTCCTCACCATTGCCACCTTTATTTAAGATCCATAAGACTGAGATTGTCTTGACTACAAAAAAAAAGGACATTTTTATGTGAACAGGTATCTTTTTTTTAAAAAAAAAAAAAAAAACTTATTTTTTCCCCTTTCTGTGTCTTCATCTTTGGAGAATTTGAATAGATAAGAAGTGGGGATCAACAGCAGATAATTCCCATCCCTCTGTCAATTCCTAAGCTGAACTTTTGCTTGAATTCCTACACCTTTGCCTGAATAGGATCTTGGGTCATGACTGAATCCATTGCAAGAAAGTCTGGTGTTATGTTAGCCATCTTACTATTTTCTTTCCATTTGCTTCAGCTTTTCAAATGTTAGGTGGGATGTTAGAAAACCCTTCTCTCTGGATTTCTTTCACTAATCAGGACACCTGTTGTGGGGTGGGCCTCAGCAGAAGTCTCACTTCCTGTGTAATTTATGGGGATGCCACAGGGAACTGTTTGTCTCATTTTTGTCTAGTAACACATCCTCTTTGATCTTCGCTTCCCATATGGTCTTCTAAATCTTTTATTCATAGATTCAAAGCACTCACACAAAGCGCTTTTGTCAAAGAATATTTAACATCATTTAAAATGTAATCGCCTCTGTTGCTTGGCGTGTTTCCTCTACCTTGAATGTTTGCAGTGTGCATCAAAAAGTCATTTTCTCTTTGAGAGACTGGTAATAATATTACTTATTAATATCTTAACCTTTTTCTGGAATGTACTTTAGACAGCTGTTATAAAGGGTTCTAAAGCTACAGTAGAATATGTAGGCTGGGTTTAAGGTAGAATGGAAAACCAAGAAGAAGAAAAACAACATGGATAAAAACGAAACAATGGATGACCATGAAGTTTACCAAACCCACTAGCCAAAGAAAACCGAGACTACACTTTGCTAATGCTGTTGTTTGTGATTCTTTAAACCTTGAAACTGGGAACTCACATTCTGACACAAACTGGTTTTTCAGGTCAAGTGCACCTGAAAGGGAAATACCTGAGTTTGATGGCAGGCCTTGCCCCTCTCCTACAATTCCTGGAGTATCCAGTCTGCCAACTTATTGCCCCTCAGTGGTCCATGCCTGTGACGGGGTTTGGAGTAGAGATGGACCAGAGCAAATGCCTGTCTACAAGTGGGGCTATCTCAAGACTGGCGTCAGGAGTTGCTATGTCCTATGTGAAGGGCATCATTCTTAATCTGGAGTGCAGTCTCTCCTTAACCATATCATCACTCTCAGATCACACAAATAATTATGATAAGACTCTTTGCCCTGTCTCACTTGTTATGTCTCATTGGTTGTGAACATGTACCATTCTCCAGGACAAGTTCATAACATCCAAAATAACTAATCCTGAATTATAGCTGTTGTCATGTTTTCACTTTCTCACCTTACTGAGATGTTGGGAACTGCCTCCAGAAGAGAGAGGACTAATGTCTACCTGCATGAAAGCCAGGAAGAATGGTTCTTGGTATCTAGCTAACAGAATTCAAGGTAGATCTCATGGCTCCAGATAGAAGGTTGCCCTAGTGATAAGTGAGAAGAGGAAAAGTCTCTTTGTTGAGGCTGGTGATGAACACCAAGCAATTTTGGAAGATGTTCCCAAATGTCAAGGATTTCTCTCAGACTGTTGCTAAAAATTCCTTCTGCCTTGGCTAATGAATTTTTTTAAACCAGGGTCATCAGTGTTTCTTGGAAGTGGATGATGTCCGTTTGTCTTGTAGCTTCCTTGTTCTGCAAGTAGGCACAGCACAGCTCCTTTGTTGTCTATTTTATTTATTGGCTTTTTTGTTCTTAAATAGCCTAGTGTAAGACTGGGAGCTCTCTGTTCTTGTTTGGGGAAGAACAATCAAGATTTATTGTTTAATTTTGTCTGATGTTTACTTGTTCTAACCCTCAGAGAGAGAATGAATCTAATGTAGAGACTGCACTTCCTAGTCACTCTACCTAAAAGCAACAGATGAGGTTTCTGTCTCCCAAACACAGAAAAAACAGAACTAGCTGAACTGGATGGTCATAGCTCTTGGAACATCAGATATTTGCAGCATTAGGGAGGCCTACTTCTTACATACCAAGGATTAGTATAAAGTGAGCCCATGACATGGCTGATGGGAGTTTGGGGACAGGGAAATTTCACCTAACAATGGGACAGATGCTTTGAAGTCAGAGGTTTTACTTTTCTATGGGTGTTATATTTAAAAAGTTATATTCTCAACAAAAAGCCAAGAACATTCAAGAAATCTACAGCATCATACAATGAGTAATCTGTCTCCTTTGTAAGAAAATGATTGAAAATCCATTAGAATATACACTTAACACCAAACAACCAAAAGAATTCAGATGGCAAACACTCCAGTGTCCTACTCAATTCTGGTTAGAGTTGAGGCACAGACTCTCTCCCCCAGAAGAGCTGCAGTATTGGGGTGGACACCAGTAACAAATACCACAGCTAGCATCATGGAAGGCACAAAAACTAAAGTGAGTGGTTGGATTGGTATGAAGGCACAAGGAATCAATTCTCTCTCCTCAAGCTAATTCTTGAAGGATCTAAATGGTCATCAAGGAGTGGGCAGACAGTCTAGACACTGGAACCTGCCCATGCGGCATTTACAGATAAGACAGTTTCTGGCGTAGTTCACCTGAGTGACATTTAATTTGCTATTGGGCAGCTGTGGGTAGTTTTGTTAGCCACTGATGGAAATTCTTTGTTTCTGAGTGATAGATGCAGACCTGAGAAGGGGTGAGGTGAGTGGCATGACAGAGGTGCTAGGTGGCTGCACTCTGGTCTCACTGTAGTGTCCAAGTAGGCTGGCTCCCATTAGGCATGAGAGGTAGAGTTTTTTTTTTGTTTTTGTTTTTTTGTTTGGTTGTTTGTTTGTTTGTTTCTTTTTCTTTCTCCTGTTTTAGGAAGTGACACACAGTGAAGTTAAACCTCATTAGAGTGCTATACAGAGTTTCCTGTATATGATACGTACATGCATAGTTACATGGTACCTGCTCAGCAGCTCTGGCTTTTGAACAATTCTTAAAAGAATTTTTAGATTGTTCTGCACATTCGTCCCCCAAAATAGCATTCAAAGTGTGAAGCAGCTTGGCATATGAGGCAAGTTCAAATACTTGCAAGTTCCTGGAATGTAGGTTTGTGTGGGAAAGGGCAAATTAAAGGAGCCAGGTGGCAAGGACCTTCTGTGCCACCCTCAGATGATGGCGCTTTGTCTTCAGTGGGTCTGTTTGTCCATTAGCAGTGGGAGAATGACATCCATTAATTATCATTCAGTAAAACTCAGTAGCAACAGCAGGAAAGAGAGCCTGAAAGGATAAGAAATCAAAACTATGATGACTTGTTAGGAGAAGGATGGAGACAATGTTCCAGCCAAACTGGGATAAAAGGATGGAGGTCCAACCTATGTCCTTAGTGGAGGTGGGGTGAGAGCCATGTGTCTGTTTCTGCAGCTCTTGTGTGAGTGAAGAAGACTCAGGGGACCCAAGGCAGGTCCAGTGACCCCCATGGTCCTAACTAGAGTAGACTCACTTTCCAGGAAAGAATTTTAACATGTTGAACATAAAGTATGGTTGGAAATCTCACAGGACTGTGTGCATTTGTTAGTTTTGGCGATAAGCCAGTCATGAATGTTTAGTTACCAACAACCTTCTCCCTGGTTTGCAGAAGCAGAAAGAGATGACTAGGTATCAATTCATAGAATCTCCAGGAAGGCACATGAACCAGATTCTGAATGGTGGTGACTAGTAACAGTATTCACTGCAATGGCTGTGTCCACAGCAAGTACTCAGGTCACCACCACCTTCGTCTCACATGGTGTCTTGTCGCCTGCTTACTAAACTACCCTCTGACGCTGGCAGAATATGAGCAGGCAAGTTTCCTAACTCCTGACAGAAGACCAAATTAAGGAGGATTTTCACACACAACTCACAGCTCTGAGTGGCCATTTTTACCTATGAATAAAAACTAATTTCATATGTATAGAATTTCACAGTGATTTTCATAGTCTCTGTCTAAATTTTAAAATAAAAGCTAATATTTTACTTAAAATGCAAAGCTTTGATTGGTTACTTTATCAGTGAGTTTCTTTTTATTTGTAGTTCATCTCTCGACCTAGACAGTTCTGAACATATGAATGGCTCATTGTAAATGATTGATAATCAAGTTATTTGAAATTGTGACGGTGTCTTCCTATTGCCATGAAACTCTTGTTGATGATTCAGTCCTTGTGTTTTAAATGTCTTTCACATTCCAGTGGAAGCTCCTGGAACACAAGCTGCTTGGCATCTTCAGAAGGGACGTGAAAGGGAGCCAGGGCGGAGTCTTGTGGGCACAGTGCCTGTAGACACATGGTAGACAGCCAGCATTGGTTGGGAAGTGTTTCTAGGAATAGATGGTGGGAAGAGAGGAGAAAAAAGAAGGAAGCAGGCCTTTCCCTCTTGGCTGGAGCTGCCTCTGGTGTCTCTTCCATGGATCTGCCTCCACAAGCTCTAAAACAGAGTGAGTTGTATTAAGCAGCGTTTCAGATTCCATGTGAGGCTCTGTTAAAGTGAACGCTTTCAAAAGAGAAACACATTGTTCTCAAGAGCATATACCATGGTTCCTACACAGCATCAGCAATTTCTCGTCAAGGTAATTGGGTAATAAGAGATCTACCAAATACACTCTGGCTATTTGGCTTATTTTTAATGTTCTTTATTAGCTTGTTTTCCTAATGAATTGTATACATTATTTTAAATTGAAATAGAAAAGGTATTTTTTTTTCCTTTTAGCTGAAGATTCTCATTGACTTGGGGGATATATCCTGCTGTATTTAGGGGACCCGAGGCCTTTTCAGCAGCAAACTGCTATTTGACAGATTTGTGTGTGTGTGTGTGTGTGTGTGTGTGTGTGTGTGTGTGTGTGTGTGTGCCTCCCCACCCCCACCCCCAAAGCTACTGGTTACAAGGGGTGATTATTGTTAGTCCACTTGAACAGAGTTACATCTCTCCATCAGTGTTTACCTCATTACCCAGAACTGTGAGCTGCTTGGTACTTTTGGCCTTCTGTGAAGAAGGCTGTGTAAAGGGTCTCTCTCCTGCGCGCCAGGCAGGCCGAATGCTAGGCCGATGGCACAGAGAGGAGCCAGACAGCCACAGCCTCTGCCACTCTGAGCAGAAGCCCAGTGTGGCATGATATGGTTAAATGAGTGGCATGATAAGGTTAATCATTGTAAAGATGGGAAACATTATAAAGCATTCTATTAAAGTTATGCAGGTTAAAACTCAGAGCTTAATAACCTTTCATGGCAGTCCCTAGATACACGAGCTCTGTTAAGCAGCTCTGCCTGGCAGTTTGGTTGGCAGCGTGTATTCATATTGCCATTCAGTGGGATTGTTTTGGCAGTTACACAGTGTGGCATTACCAGTCCCAGTAGCTGGAAAACTAATTTTGGTAGTAAAGTTAAGTAACAAAAATACAAAGGAACTGAAATCTGTTGTAAGAAAGAAACCACTTTCTGAGCTCAAGGGCAATGTGGTGACCTGCTACAAGGAGCAAGGCAAATAGCCCTTCCTAAGATTTACCGGCTGCTTCCTTCACCCCCAGCTGTCCCTTTGAAGTGGGGTGTGAGCACATTCGCTGGAGCAGCTTGGACTTGCTGATTGCCTCCATTCACGAGAGCAGTTACCCTGCTTAGAACCGAGTCTAGGTCCTGCAGTGTGAACTGCTGTGCCTGTCTTTGGTGGAGAACGGGTAAATGACACCCACTTTCACCCAGCAAAAGTCCCACTGGCCCTTTAGTTCTTGGGGAAAATGTCAGGGACTTGGATGGGAATGCAGCGCAGCAGCAGACAGCTCTGAACCTTCCAGAGCTCCCCGTCTTTGCCTTTGTAAAGTGTTTGTTTATTTAAGCCTAGAGTTATCGCTTTCTCATAAATTATTACATACTCCCCCAAAGTATTTGGGGTTTCTTTTCTTAAAAAAAAAAAAAAAAAAAAACAAGGAAAAGCACAAATTTTAAGAAAGAAAAAAAAAAAAATCTGTGTCCTCACCCCAAAGGAATAACTTCACTTTTTATCTTTTCTAGACCTCTCTCTCTCTCTCTCTCTCTCTCTCTCTCTCTCTCTCTCTCTCTCTCTCTCTCTCTCTCTGTGTGTGTGTGTGTGTGTGTGTGTGTGTGTGTGTTCTGTCTGTCTGTGTCACTGTTTAAGAGCACCAGCTTTGGAATCAGAACATCTTAGGTTTGATCTTGGTATTTCTAGTTGCCAGCATGGATGGCCCTTTGACAAAAGTTAAAGTAGATAATATAATCGAGATGAAACTATTCCCTTAAGCACTTTAATTTACATTTGACAAATGTTTGATTATCTAGTTTATGTTCCACTATACTGTCCTCTAATACCATAATGTCCTGTGTTAATTGGTGCATGGCAGAGAAGGACAAGAAGTGTTCCTCATGTATTGATGACCTCAACCATAAGATCATTACTATTGCAGCTTCATAACTGTAATTTTGCTACTGTTAAGTTTCATAATGTAAACATCTGTGTTTCCTGATGGTCTTAGGTAATCCACTGTTATAAGCTAAGAAACTATATAACTCAGATGTAGTCTTCACTTGTATTGTACCAGTCTAAGAATGTGTGCTTTTTACATGGCAGCTTTCTATTCAAAGCATGCCCCTGTTAACTCGCATGTCTGCTGGAGACTTTCATGGCTCCCTTTGAGCATTTCAGTGGCCTTTTGGGTCTTTCTAAATGTATGCGCTACACATGTGGTTTCATAGCATCACAAATACCAGCTCTATTAATATGCTTGATTGTTCTGTATCTCTTTATAATCTGCTTAATTTCCAGGTACAAATACAGCTAGTCCAAAATTGCTGTAGAAGGTTAAATACAGTTTAAAACATAATTTAAAAGGGTAATTTTAAATTTTATTTGTGATTTTTTTATATAATTTTATATAATTAGGTGTAACAGAGTGTTGGTATGTTTCCACGGTTAAATTTTATGACAAAACATTTTTTTTTTCTTTGTCTCTAGCTCAACTGAAAAGTCATTTCCTTGGAGATCAACAGGTATGTTTTTTATTTATTTATTATTATTTATATGAAAAAGTGTTTTGTATTTTAGACACACACACACACACACACAAAGAAGTTACTTAGCGAGCACCCACCCCATAAACCCTGTGCTAGGACTGAACCCAGGGCCTTGGGCATGCTAGGCTAATGCTCTACCACTGAGCTTAATCCCTAACTCCTACTTCACTTATTCTTTAACTTCCTATCTCTTGGAGGAGTAAGCCAAGCAGAGCTTTTGGTGGTATTGAGACTGAACTTCACTCTGATGTAGTGATTCTAATATCCTTCATCCTTTAGCATAATTGGAAGTTACAGTATTGCTCAGCAATCCCGCCATCAACTGTGTGTCTGAAGCTTTTCATTACAACGAAACCGGGCCGGGGAGGGGGGTATGGTGTGGGAGCAGCAGGAAGGTTATTGTAAAAAGGATAATTACTCATCTCTGCCAGATTTTTCATTGTTCATGCTTAGAGTTGCTTGAAATGTTCATTTTATGTACTCACATGCAAAAATCTGCTGCTCCTAATATAGCCTAGTAAGCTTTAATAAGTTTGCGTATATTTTCTACTAAACTTGTCACATGAAGGAAGAATTACTTTGCAAAGAGTACCTGCCTCTATCATATTCAGTCTTCACTGTGGTAATCAAGCACCTATGCCGTATGCTCAGCAGACAGGAGTATAGGACAGCACACCTGCCCTCCCACTATCTGCCATACAGATTTTATAAGGTGAGCAAGAGTTGGCCTCAGAAAATTCAGAGCACCAGATGCCCAGCATCTAAGTGTATCTAGACTTTGCCACAGATTTCCAGGGTCGTTCATGTAGATTCTGTAGTGTTTGTTCAAACTGTTGCTATGTCAAAGATACTGGAAAACCTCCCTACCTGCAAGACCTACATAGAGCCTGTTAGTAAAAAGAAAGATACTTCATGAAAAAATATGTGGCTACCTTTGAAATAAGTCAGAGGGGCTATTCAAGGAAGGTGAGCCCGAAGCCCAGTTGGTCTTCACTTCACCAGACTGGAGAGGAGACATTCACACCAGACAGAACACACAGTACAGCATTGTGTAGGAACATTTGAAACTAATTTGGAAAGGGAGAAGCTATGTACATGTTAGAGGGCCGAACAGCAGGGAGGTTGGACCAGCAGGCAGATTGGGTCTCCCAATAGCTATGAGAAGACTCTGAAAATCCTTGAAGAAGACTCAAATCTTTTAAGCATCCATGGTGGGTGTTTAAGGGTAGAAAATGTACCAGAGAAAGACCAACTGGAAACCTACTGCCTAATTTGGTGGGGGAACATCTGGACTGAACTATTGCTAAGGATTTGGAGATTGGCTTGGTGTGGATAAAAAACAACGATAACCTTGAGGTCTTACGCTGAGTAGGAGGGCAACTTCATTGAAAAACTGGGAAAGTCAGGATAGAGAGCAAGTCTTTGGGACACTTTGAACTATGGTGTTGGGCATGCTGGAGTTGATGGTAATAGATACAAAGGAGAAGAATCAGTAACTAGGTATAAATGTGAATGTAAGCCCCAGTCCAGTGTGAAGACACTCCTGTTGATCTGATAGCCCCACACACTCAGATTTCATCAGACATGTAGGCAGAACGCCATGAACTGGACCTGCTGAGTGACAGCAAGCCTGGAACCCTGAGAACAGCCCTGCCAGGTGTCCCTGGGAGGTAATCAGAGATGATCTGAAACCTGAGGAGCCTGAGGGCATCAGCTGGGACCTGTGTTATTTCCCTACTTTGTCACAGTATGTCAGGTCATCACAAAGGGCAGGAACCATGTCTGCTCTGCTCACCTGAGTGAATGAATACACACATACATGAATGAATAATAAATGTCAGGAAGGTTTGAGGGCATGTACATTAACTTTATAACTAGATTCGGAGCCCTTGGAAAGTTTCCTTTTCCTCTCTGCACCAGGACCTAGAAAATGCCAAGTCCTTATCAAATATTGAAGATATCACTCTGTGTAAGAGGGGCAAATGTGTTAATTCAGAAACAAAATGCATACTTGGAAAAAATTACAAAATGTTGTAATTTTCTAAAACCTTAAAGAGCTTATTTTGATCCCTAACTACTTTCCTCAGTGTTCTTGTAACTCTCACACTGAAGGGAATCTGTGATTCCATGCACTGCAGAATGGCCATGAGAGTTGGAAATTTACTTAAAACTCTATGAAATTAAGGTTTTGTTAGCTATTCTTTCTTGATCATGAACTTGGTAGATGACAGTGTTGTGTTGCCATGTTAAAAGGTTAGACACTCCTTGTGGCCTAACAGGACATTACAAGTATTGTAAATTTTGTACTTGTCAGCCACAACTGCTGCTGCCCTGATCTTCCTCCTCCTCCCCCCTACTCCTCCCCGCCCCCCTCTGCCCAGACTGGCCTGGCTCAGCCCTTTCATGCTGAGATTCATCATGCCCAGCATTTATGGGATTTTCTTTATTGCTAAGTTAACATGTATGACGTGATTCTGATCACATTATTTCTCTTGCAGCTCTTTTTATCTTCTTGATATAATAACTTCCTTGAGCAATTACTCATGTGCCCTACAATTTACACATTTAAACTGCACATGTCAATATGTTTTGTATATTCAAAGTTAAGTACCCATGGCCATAAATTAATTTTATAGCATTATCATTACCTGTATAGAATGCCACATATGTTTTATTCATCAGAATCGCTAAACTACTAATCTTGAGCACCCCCCATTCTCTTTCTTTATCAATTTGCCTATTCCAGATATTTCATTTAATAGGCTCATGTAACCCTCATGTAACCACGATGGACTTCTTTAGCTTAATAACATGTTTTCAAAGTTCACCATTTGTGTCAGTACTCAGTCCTTTCAATTGGTAAATGAACTTCCACTGGGTTAATGGAGAACATTTTCTTTTTCCATTGATGAGTTGATAGGCATTTTTTTCTCTTTTTGGCTATTGCTATGATTGCTATGAATATTTATGAAAGTTCTAGATGTTTATTTTTACCTAGATGTGTAACTAAGAATAGAATCGCCTGGTCAGTTAGTACCAGTGTTGAAACTTTAAAACCATTAGCAGAATTGTTGCCAGTGTGGTTGGACCTTTGTAACATTCCTACTAATAAAGTACAGGGCTTTCCACATCCCCTCCCACACTTGGTACTTCTTTTACTATAGCTATCTTAGCAGACATGATACAGCATCTCCTAATTTTTTATTTGTACTTCAGTGATGGCTAGCATCAATTTTCCTGGGTTAGTTTCTGATTTTTGTTTTTCAAGCAGTTGTGAATGGCAAAGCTTGTACTTTAATGTTACTAGCTGCTTTCCTACCTATTTCATTATTTAAAAAAAAATAAATCCATCCTGATTCTAAATGTGCTATATACATAGCCATCAGAAAATGTTTTAAAATATAGAAAAATATAAAATACTCATAGTTTATCTCGTCTCAGTTTTTCTGTGTGTTGCACCTAGTTGCCCTTTTGAGATGTGTTTTTGTTTGTTTTTTAAGTCTCACTGTATATATCCCTAGTTGGCCTGGATTTCTATATAGACCAGACTGGCCCCTGCTTCCCCAGATGCTAAGTAGCTCTTATTGAATCTCAAACTCTTGGATGAATTCATCTTTAGTGTTGCATAATTAGGATTTCTTGAGAGCCTTGAACTGGTGTGGCACACGGTTGTCAGCATTTAAAGCAGAAGTCTTGTCCTCTTAGATCTTGGGATTTAATGGAGACTTGCCACAGGGACTGTGACCACTGTAAGTGGTGGGGAGATGCCAGAAAGGGGAACTATAAATATATGATCCTTATCTGTATATGTCTCTGTTATTGGACATTGCAATTTGTTCTGATTTTTAGTATAAATAACTGCATTAATACAACTATATAAAAATGTATCTATTAGGTTTTTAGGAAAAAATAATATGTAAGGTGTGTGTTTGCTGGTAAAGTCTTTGATGTGTGTAACCAAGTTGCTTTCCCAGAAGACTGTATTCAATTTCCCTCCCTTCGAGTCTATGATACTGAGCCTCTTCCATCTTTTCCCTAATGTCTTTTGTATCCAGAAAATATAAATTTTCCTAAGAATGAGTCCTGTTTGGTGGGTAAGAGGTCTATATGGTACAGCTATAAGAGCTGTATCTCTGCCTCAGACTTTGGCTGGGAAAGCACAATCCATGCCAGCTAGTTCAATGTAGGGAATTGATGCAGAGAACCTGTGGTTATGAAAGCAAGGTTGGAAGAGCCGAGAGATTCAGCTGGATAGTGGATCACCCTAGAGACTGACGCTGCCAAATGTCTGCCACCGTCCCCAGGGCTGGGGGCTATGGGTGCTGGGCTTTGTTGGAGTCTTGGAGTTTACAGAGTTGGCACAGGGGTTGGGTGGAAGTTGTTTGGTATTCATTGGAATCAGGAAGATGCACTCTGTGGCAGAAGCACTGTCTGAAGCTGAGATGGGGTGTGGCACCTATCTCCTCTGACATTCTCTACCATCCAGCTGCTGAGGGCAGGCAGCTAGAAAGTGTTAGCTACCAACCCCAGGCAGGTGTTGGCTGTTCCTGTATGCATGTGATGCACAGTTCAGACAGATGAAGACACGCGATGGGGGGGTGCAGTATCTAGACCCTCTTGGACCCCTCTCCCTTCATCCCCACACTTAGGTCACCATCTTCACGATTTGTGTCATAGACAAGTAGCAAATACCCATTAATGTACATGACATTTTTCTTGAAATTTCTCAAAAAGTCTTCACAGGGTTGTGTGTGTGTGTGTATGTGTATTCCTTTTTAATTTTTCATTACTCCAGTAGCCTGTGCAGTCATCTCCCATGCAAAATATAAGAATATGTAAGAAATATGCACGTGTCCGCATTAAATATATTTAAATTAAATTAAATACATAACAATTAAATGCTGCCCACATATCCCCCAAGTACAGCAGCAGCAGGGAGATGCAGCTGTAGCAATTCTGCTGCCCTCCCCACAGCCCCTTTTCACACTCCAAGTTATCTAGCCCCTTATTTTCCTCAGAGCACCATAGCCCAAACTCCTACTCTAGCCCTGGCCTTGCATTCATGTATTTATTGCTTTTCAGGGTGGTTTTCACTTTCAGATCTACCAACTATAAATGGCAGTGTATGTACTTTTTCCTAGCCTCATTGAATCAATCATATTTTTCTAATATTAGCTTGCTTGTAGCCATGCTTGCAGCATCTAAACTGTGGCCATGACAGTCAGTTATAGCTACCAGGGCAGGAAAACTGAAAATTGAATTTATGAATAAAAGTAAAATCCAATTCCTTTTGTGCTCCTTTTTCTAGCAGACAATAGATGCCCTTTACAAGTTTGTGTGTAGATTAATAATTGGAATAAAATGACAGCTCTGATGTTCTTTTTACTGTAGTAAACCCTATTGTATTGATTCGTGTGTGTAGAAGCATGAACAGAATGTCCTGTAAAAAATCTTGCCCAGAATGAGCAGGGATGGCCTTAACATGTGGAAAATATTTCAAAGGTCTTCAGTATGCTGTGTCTTTGACTTGGTCTCAAGTAAAAACACCTTCCTTCTTTTTCTTGGCTGCCTGTGTAAGAAAGAACCACACAGAAGGGATGTGGCTGAAGGTCCATTACTGTTCTCATCTTCTTTATGTTTTGCATTTTCTTACAGGTTTCTCTGCCTTTTTCTTCCTCTTGAAAGGTTTTACAGATTTGATTCGAAAAGTTCATTCCCTTAAAAGCCTTCCAGAAAGAAGGTGAATTGTTAGCAAGGCATGACGTTGATGTCTGGAGGAGCTCATGAGGATGCCACCTTCTGTTGAAATGCCAAAACTGAACCCAGCTGTTGAATTTTGGTTTTAAATAGCCAGTTTACTGCAGCATCTAAGCTGCACTAAGATGCACTAAGCACAAAGACTTCCATTTCTTTGTAATTCAGCCCAGGAAAATCTGGTTTTGTTTGGTGGTTTGTTTGATGCGCAGTATTTTCCCTGCACTAAAAATGGTAGGCTTTTTGTAAAGAGACACTTCCCATAGGATGAGGAAGAGATGGCACTTACCCAATCCTGCATCCTGTGGGTCTGTACCACTTGCCTACAAAGTGATGATGATGCTCTGAAGCACTGGGCTTCCTCAGCTCTTTGCCTGTTGGCTTCTTCATTACTCTGCATTTTCTACAATACTTTATAAAACATCAGTGCACCTCTTATTTTTCTTTTGTAGAGAGGAGATTTTACTGTTTTGTAAATACAATTTCTGCTTTGTATTTTTCTTCATCTCACATCTCTAGTAACCTGTGTTCTGCTCTAACAATTCAGAGGGAGTGTCATCCCATGCTGCCTTCTGTTTCTGTTTGACAGGTGTGTCATTTTTCATCATTTACCCCTGCATATCTCTTAATATGTCATGTATTTGTACAATTGGTTATGATCCTTCAAAGCTTGAGTTAACTTTTAAGACAGTGTATAATGGAATAGAAAATAATACCAGAATACCACAAAACATGTACTAAAATAATAAAGGGCCAAAAGGAGCAAGAATGGCAGCATAGGTGTTGGGCATCTCCAGCTATGGGCCCCATTGCACACTGGGATCTCACCCTTCCTATTCCAAACCACACCCCTGAAAAAGCCCACCAAAAGAGCCCCTCCCTGGAGCTGCTCAAGACAACACCCATAGGCTGTATAAGACCTGGTAGCCATATTTGCCTAGGGATTCCTCCCCTGCCTTCCCAAAGGACCCTGAGGAGTTGCTTTGCTCTGCTCAGATTAAACTTAGACTTACTGACTCAGCCTGATCTGATTGATCGCATTGGTAGCTGCCTTACCACTGGGGGATTTAAACTTTTCAATAGGCACAGACTCTTTCATAGTAGATGCACCATGTAGAACATCTTTCATGAAAAGAAACATGTAGGTATAGCTCTTTTTATAGGGGGAAAACAATCAATTCTTACAACTGTAGCAGTGTCTGGAGGTCAGAAAGACACTTAGGAAGCCAAGATGACAAGATTAGTCCTTTTGTCACTGTTGACTGGTTGCTGCTTACATGCTCTGGCCATAGCTTGTGAAATGTAAGTTGCTACAAATCACAATTTCACAGTTTTTCTGTTCCAGGAAAGGGGGAAAAAAAAATCACTATAATCTGAGAAGTTGCCAGTTTGAGAAGTTCTGTGTGAGAAGTGGGGGGATGGGGAGTCAGTCTCAGAAAGCTGGATTAGACAAGAAGCACCTTGCAGAGCTGAAAGGCGCTGGTCCATTCCACCCACTGCACAGTCAATAAGACCCATTGTTTTACTTTTCTTGTTTAGGGGCAAAGGAATTTCCTTTCCTTTTCTTTTCTTTTCTTTGTAATTAGGCATTGAAGCAAGGGCCTTGTGTATGCAAAACAAGCCCTCTACCAGCTACCACGAGCTACATTCCCAGTCCCCTTGTACTGAGGCTGGCCTCAGACTCACTCTGTAACATTGAACTTGGGATCTTACTGCGTCAGTCTTTCCAGTAACCAAGATTATAGGCCTGAACCACCAGACCTGGCCAGGTCCATTGTTTTTAACACTATCATGGTTCCTAGAAAGAAGTATACAAAAGATTAGTGAATATTAAGAAAATGATATGGGGCATTGGTACTCAGAAGTAAATAATTTAAGAGTTAAAAAAGATTAGAGCTTCTCAAAAAACAAGTCAATAAAGGACACAAGATAATGAAATACAGGAAACTTGTAGTTGACCCACAGGGCTTTACATGTGCCCAGTAGTTTCAGATGAGTAGGGAGAAAACATTAATTCTATCTAGTAAGGATTTTCGATATTTGATAATAACTGTGGAAAGGACAAGAAAGGATTGTAATAAAATAAAAATTTTAAAGCAATTGTTTACTTTCATAGTACTATATACTATACATTTACTGTATATGCGGTGTATGTCATGGTTTATGAATGTTGTCCACTGATTTCAGCCCTGAGTGGTATTAGAAGTTAATATATTCTGTCATGTTTAAGATTATAATGGTAGGATCAACATATTTATAGAGAGAGGAAATTTTTGTTGTTGTTTCTAAAATGTATAGATACAAATTCTGCCACCAGAATGGATGTAAGCTTCCAGATACAAACACTAACAATAAATGAGGGACTAGACTTAAGATGATTTTTCTTTCTGTCTTCTCTCCATCTGGAACAAGTAATTTGCAACACAAAACAGCTTCGTTCATCATGACATAAGCCAGGAGCTTAAATGGGAGCAGGTTATGCCTCAGTAGAAATGTGGTGAATTCATGAAGGGGTTATAGTAGGAAGTGGTGTTATATTGTACATAGTAACAAATAGACTATTAAATCAGCACTCATGTGTAAAATGACCACTGTATTATTGAAGATCTTGGGTGTTATGATTTATTGTGGCTATCAACTGTACAAATGACAACATTTAACATCCATTCACTTCCCATTTCTCTTCTAAATGCCAGAAAGATAAGAGGTCCCTGTAAAACCAAAACTTGGGTCCAAGTTTGAAGCCTGACTTAGCCAGAGACACAGAGGGGGCTGTACAAAAGTAGAATATGCTTTCTGTTTGTTAGAACTTAAACGTCTAGAAGCACAGTAGTAAATAAAAACTTCGCTTCGTTCCTACACCTTCCCCGTCCATAGCCACACCTCCTCTGTCGGCCTGCACAGAGAGGACTAATAGCTGGTGTGTTTTATGCCAGATACTCTGTTCTGCACTGTGTCCGTAAATAAGCACAGGTGTGAATTTAGTTTGCTTCACACAAACTACCACACTATTTGTTGCCTTCTGACTTTTTTTTCCTCCTTTTCTTCCTCCTCTTTCTCCTTTTTAACCTGTTAAAAATCTTGTGTTTCTATGTAAAGATACAAAGATATGCTTTTGTCTTCTAAAGAGGTGAGTGGTATCTTTTTTCCCTATCAGTTTTTTACTTGGACAAACAGGGGTGAAAATCTCCTTAGCCTTTCCAGGTGTCTCTGTCAGATAGATTTCCAGAACTGGGACAGCCAGGGAAGAGCACCTGTCTACACTTTGACATTGCAGTTTGCCTATTAAAAATGCTTAATGGCCTTTTCCACTGTGGATGCCAACTAGAGTTCCCATGTGCTCAGTATTACCAGAGTACCAGAATGGAAATCTTGATGCATATTTAAATTTTCAGTAAGTTATTGAGTTTTTAAATAAGATTTTTAAAAGTCATTGGTTTTAAATTTACTCACATCATTAAATTTATAGGCACACTAAACAAAATGAAATCATTTTAAGAACTCATTATTAAATATTGGTAAATCAAAGTGTTCCATAGAGATTACAATACACACTAACAGTCAATATTTGATTACTTCTTTCAGACACTGAAAAGCATCATGACCTTGGAATAACTGAATTACTGTAATGTATCCTGCCAGGTCTACTTCCTTGTGGATTCATATACAGCTGAGAAGAATCAGGCATATTTTTCTTCTTGAAAGTCATGTGATAGCCACTACCCAAACAAACAGAAAGTATCCCTTTCTACCATCATTGGAGTAGTTCAGTTTCCAGCCCTCACCCCAGATGTTCCCAAACTTCTCTATAGATCAGATCACCTGTAGGGCATCTTAACTCTGTGCTCAGGCTTCACCACACACAATCAACTTGAGAATTTAGGTTTGGAAGAAGGTGCCCATAAGCTTAAGACTGTTTATGATTGCTGTGGTTCCCTCAGTGAGACAAGACATGAAAATTAGCAATGGTCAGCCCTTTCTACATTAAGGGGCTTAAGTAGCAGTTGTACAAGTCTTCTTTCCAGCTTCCTAATATAAGAGAGCTAAACAGAAACATTTTCAAGACACCAGAAAAAATTGAGTATGCAATCATTATGACATTAAAATAATTACAGTTGTACAGTGTCCTGGTTTTATAAAGGGACATGGAAGTAGTTGGAGATGACTAATTTGTTAAAAGAGGTACTAAAATTCTGTAACAAAGAAAAGAAAATATAAATGGACATTATTAGAAGTGTGAACTTGATTAAATATAAAAATTTTACATAAATTACTTGAAATAATTGAGGTTAAAATGACCTGGATAAAAGACAGAAAAAGTTGGTTGTGTTGTACATGATTTTTGTTTATTTGGGTTTTTTGCTTATTTATTTCATTTTGTTTTTTGGTTTGTGTGGGTTTGATTTGGCTTGGCTTGGCTTGGCTTGGCTTGGTTTGGTTTGGTTTGGTTTGGTTTGGTTTGGTTTGGTTTGGTTTGGTTTGGTGTTTTAAGACAGGGTTTCTCAGCCTTAAGACAACCTTGGCTGTCCTGAAACTTGCTTTGTAGTCAAGACTGTCCTGGAACTCACAGAGATCCTCCTGCCTCTCTGCCCCCTGAGTGCTGAAATGAAAGGCTTGCACCACTACTGCCTGTCTGTACAGGGTTTTTTCAACCATAAATCATAGAAAGAAACTTACTGTGGACCAAATGCCATGCCTTTTCCAGCAAGTAGGTATTATGTAATTCATGTATTTTTGTATGCTTGAGATTTTTTAATGAACTTTTTTTTATTAAGCAGATTTACTTGCACTGACCTCCCATTGCAGGCAGAAAATATTTGAAATGTCTTTCTCAGGTGCATAATGTTTAGACTATGATGATTGTGTCTTTGTGGACCTCACCTTGTCCTTCTCTAAATAATTCAGTACAGTGACTTGGTAAACATTTACATCTTACTGGTTGTGATAAGAAGTCTGGATATAAAGTGTATAGGAGGTTGTGTGTAGATGCAACTGCCCTTCATTTTATATAAATGGGCTGCCATGTGAGACTCTCTCTTTCTCTGTCTCCGTCTCTGTCTCTCTGTCTCTCTCTCTGTCTCTCTCTGTCTCTCTCTCACACACACAGAACACACACACACACACACACACACACACACACACACACACAAAACACATAAGCATCTTCAGCATCCACAGGTTCTTGTATCTTGGAATCCTGGAGCTATTCCCTGCTTGGTGCTGGACACCAAGCCACACCTGTATAGTGAAAATTGGACTTTCTACTGTGAGTTATTATTGTTTGTGCTTGAGTCACCATCAAATAAGAATAGTAGAATTTTGCTTCAACAGACACATGTCGGCTATTTCTGAGACACTTCTATGTGTTAAATGGGTACATCCCCAAAGCTTAAGTAGAGCTAGTACACAGTGTAAAAATTTACCATTTGATATTTAAATTTTTCCTACTCGTGTGATATGTGAAGACTCTTCCATTAACTTTCTAAAATGTAATAGCAATAACCAAGTATGAGAACTCACCATTCCCCTCCCTCCTCAGTGTGGAGCCTGAGGTCCTGTCTATGGTTGTTGCTTGGACTTACCATCTGGAATTCCCCATTTCCTTGCTGCACTAGTCCACACTTGGCTTCGCCTTAATGAGTTTATCCACGCAGATACCCTGGAGAAGAGTAGAAAAGTTTATTTCAGAAGACTCATTTGTGTTCTTTGCTAGGGAGTGTCATCCTTTACAGCTTCCTGTGGAGATGGGGTTTGCTTTGTTCTGTTTGTAGATAAAGGGCTCAGATAGTCTAAGCTGGTACACCACCATGCCTGCCTGGTTTTGTTTTCTCTAAAGAAATCTGTAGCATCTCTGCATTTTCAGATACACCCATTTCTGTCTTTGTCCTAAGACATTTTGTTTGAGCATGTGTGTATGCATGTAAAGGCAGGTATCCACAGGAAACAGGAAAGGGTGTCACATCCCCTGGAGCTGGACTTGCAAGTGACAGTGAGCCTTAGCAAGAGCAGCCAGCCCTCACAACGACCGAGTCATCTCACAAGCCTCCTCATAGTCTCACTTCTATATTTGATAGCATTTTTTCCAAGAAATAAAATGTGTCTGAGAAATCATTTGAGAATGACTTCAAATACTTATCTGTATCTCCCCCGGGTTAATAACTTTTTACATCACCATGAATCCCTTAACCTTTGTGTGGAGGTGATCTGCTTCTGTAGCCACCTGACCTCAAGCATGTGATCCTCCTGCCTCAGCTTCCCAAGGGCTAAGGTTATAGTTATGCACTGCCATACCCAGCTCCTTAATTTTTTCTTCAACTTTCCCAAAATGAAGCCAAGGACCATGGCCATTGCAGAGTACTTGGCTGTTAAACTTTGTGTCTGGTCCATTCATCCCCCACTTTACATTTCTTCTCATTTTTTCCAGATTTCCTTTTATAGTTACAAAGCATGTGTTCTGTTAGGTTAAACACCTGTGTTTTAATTTCTGCACACACTAGAAATAGCTAATAAACATTCATTTTGCCATGGTTATGTATGGAAATCCCTATTCCTTTTTTCCCCCTGAAATTGTTTTAATGGTTTCATATTCTATGATAAAATTCAGGAATTTAGAGTATCTTTTGTGAGGTGTCTCTGGTGCCCTATAGAACCAGAGTAGTTTTTCCGAGTTTGTTGCATTAGAAGTCAAAGCATCATTGTTGTATCCATGAGCAAACAGAAAGGTTGCTTCAGCCACAAAATGAGACACACAGACAGGCAAGCTTTTAATGTGAACTTCAGGGAGAACAGTTAGAAGTGAACTAGAAGGTACTTCATCAATGTTTTTTTTTTTTTTTCCCAGAGCTTTTCACATAGCATTTTCTAGATGAGCAAAATTTCAGGGCTATCATGAATATTTGAAAATTATATAAATATTCATTAGCACTTAGTCATGGTGAAGAAAACCAGACTAGAAATAATTTCAAGAAACATGGGCTTCAACCCTTTCTCTCAAATCTGTACTTCCATTAAAATTCCAGCCTTGAAAGTGTATTATATCTACATAGTAACCTCTGGTTGAGTCAGCAAACACCTATGTATCTTTAATATTCTTAAAATATCAGCCTGCCTCCTTTCCATGTACCAGGGAGCATGTCTGTGTTCCATGTTTCTATCACCTTGTTTCAAACTTCCATTCCAAACACTTTCCAGGTGTTTGGGTTCCAAACATCATACTTCCAGGTGATCTCCTTCCCTTTGTCCCTGGTTGTCTGCTGTAGGGATACATCTTACAAGCCACAAAGTACTAAAAATAGGAGGAATCATTTTGATACCAGGCCTAGGTCCTCTTTCAGAACTTCCCCTGGAACTTGGCTTCAAGCATTGGAGGCCTCTGAGACATCTGCTTGGAGAAAGTAGACTCCCCCTGCATCTGAGGCCGATTCCAGGGTGGAGAGGATCGGGGTCCATTGGGAAGGTCCATGCCGTTCCTCAGTTCACAGGCCTGATTTGGAAGGAACCCTTAGAAATTTCCATCTCCTAAACCCCATAACAACTTGGAAGACAGGGAGAACAGCAAGGAGAACCCAGCCTAAACTTCCAGCATACTGGGCTGTGAAAGACTGGTTACAGTGTTGTATATGCCAGAGATCTCTACTGAGCTCTAGGTCCCTGTTTCCATGGTGATTTACACAGTGCAGACCTCCCTCTCCTCATGCAGTCTGACAGCATGATGTGGCTTAACAAAGCAGAGCCTTTTTAATGACTCCATTCTTTAGTCTAAGCAAATGTTCTGTATGTTATCTGTTTGGAGGTGTATATTGCAGAAAGGAAAAAATAATGTATGTTGTACTTTGTCTTTGACTAGGAACTCCCTGAGGTAGAGAACATGTCAGCTTCTCATTATTATCCTTAGCCTGCTAATGTTCTCCATAGATGATTTTTTTTTAATTAATCACCTTTTTAAAAAAAATTAGTGCATCCAGATGGAATTTGACAGGCAGGAAGGACCGTGATTCCAGTAATCTTCCATTCTTAGGTGCAGAAGCAGATTTCACTGTACCTTAAAAAATGTTTGGGCTTTATTTTTAGACACACTCTTTCTTAGAAAATGCTAACTGATGTTTGAAAATGTCCATGAAAACATGTTTGTGATGTCTTTTGAGAAATATGTTGTTCAGGATGCAGTTAAAAGTAGCACTTGCATGTTTCTCTTTGAAATGTTTGGATTTCTTGTTCTGAGCCAATATGTCATTCCAGATTACAGTACTAGTCATGAGATGGTTCACCCTGTACTTTATGGCTCTGGTGTCTCTGAACTGGCATGGTACCTTCTTCCCCTTAAACTATGTTGTCAAGTAAGGCTGCCTAAATAATACATTGATAGACACAACCCTCACCATTCTTTAATCAGGAAAACTTTGCCAATTAATTAGGAAACTGGTGTTCTGATTATTTGGTGCATTGTGCCCATGAGTACATGCATTTCTGGGCATCTGTTTATGCTTTATAAATTAATAAATGTTCAAAGGAACATGGTGAATAATAGCAAAACTATTTTTGAAAGCCATTTAACTTTGTTGTAATGAATCAGAGAAGGCATTTCAGTACCTTTTGTCTTAATGAATACTTACTGATAGGCTGCACAGAAGGAGAAAAATGACTGAGGAGCTTATGCATAGTATAAAGTTTGATTGATTTACAGTTCATATTAAATAGATCTTTTTATCAAGTTGTCACAACTCTACCTGGCATATTTGCTTAGAAATGGGATACAAAACCTCACTCTTCTTTTCAGCCAGTTGCGCAACTCTCCTGTTTAGACTCTGCTAGTATGGCAGTGTGGTATTGGAGTTCTCCAGTTACCTTACTAGTACCGTTTGCTGTCTGCACTTGGCTCCTAGGGCACTGAATTAAAAAAAAAAAAAAAAATTAGAAGACACAGTCAGATGGTAAGACTTCAAGGGCTCATATATTGCTTTTAGGGTAATATTTGATTTACTTTTCTATTTTTAAAGATACTAATTGTGTTACAGTTTTTTGTGATTTTGTTTTTAGTACGACAAATGTAGAATCACTCAATTTGTATTGTCTCTCAATTTGTTTATGTTTTATTTGTGTGTGTGTGTGTGTGTGTATGAATATTTGTGTGTGCCCCATAGATGCGCACATGTGTCTGTGTATGTACGTGGAGGCCAGGACACAGCCTTGGATATCACACTCAGAAACTTTACCTCCTTTGAGGCAGCCTTTCATTGGCCTTGTGCTCACCCATTAATAAACCGGTAGGCTAGGGAGCCCCAGGCTCCCCTGTCTCTGCCTCCCCGGTGCTGCAGTTACAAGTACAGGCATTTTATGTGGCTCAGGGTAGTGAGCAGGCCCTCAAGCTGCAAAACAAACACTTTTCCAACTGACTGTTTCTCCAGTCCACAATTGAATTCTTCCTCTCCCCGCCACCCCCCAGTACTAGGAATTGAACCTTTGTACATGCTGGGCAATTGCTTGCCCACTGAACTACTTCCTAACCCTGTATGTTTCTCATGAAGAAAAGTTTAACTACTTGTCTAGCTTCTGAGATAATATACCATTGGCTAAAAGGACAGAGTAGCCCAGGTACAATAAAATTTTAAGGTGTGGCTCTCTTTCTAAGTAATAGCTCTGAATACAAACTGAGTGTTTTGGGTTTCTGTGAAGAAATTTTTCACCTTGCTGAGACATTTCATACCACTTGGTATTTCTAACCCAAATCCTCCATGTATTGCCATTCTAGGCTTTAATTAAAACTAGTGCTGAGGATACAGCCCAGTGGTAAAGTACTTGACCAGCATCTGTGGGGCCCTAGGTTCAGACTTTGTAACACACACACACACACACACACACACACACACACACACACACACACACACACAGAGCAGGGGGTTGTCTTAAAGTCTTTTAAAGATTGGCATGTGTTTCTGATGTGTGTGTGTGTCCATTTCTGTGTGTGTATATGTGTGTATGTTTCTGGTGTATGTGTTTCTTGGGTGTGTTGTGTGTGTGCATGCACGTGTGCCTGCGTGCGTGCATATGTATGTGTGTGCACGTGCCCGCGCGCGCGTGTGTGTGTGTGTGTGTGTGTGTGTGTGTGTGTGTGTGTGTGTGTTTTTCTGGGGTGGGTGTGTGTGGGTGTATGTTTCTGGGGTGTGTGTGTGTGTGTGTGTGTGTGTGTGTGTGTGTGGTGTGTGATGTGTGTGTTTCTGGGGTGTTGTGTGTGTTTCTGGGGTGTGTATGTGTGTGTGTCTGTGTGTGTGTCTGTGTGTGTGTCTGTGTGTCTGTGTGTGTGTGTGTGTGTGTGTGTGTCCTGGGACTGTAACAGTCTCTCTGGCAGCCTTGTTGCTTCTCCCCTGTGTCTGTCAGTATTCTCTGCCTGGGTGAATGGCCCTTGTGGTCCCTGTGGTTGTTCTGGTTCCCTGTGACTCTCTGTGTGCTAAGGAAGCCTTGATAGACTCCTTCAGGAATTGCTTTATAACAATGTGCAGAGCTCTAGAAACTCCTAGTAGAAGACTTACAAACGAAGACTGTCACGTCAATGTTAACTATCCCGCACTGACTCAGACTGTGTTCTCCTATCTATCAGAGAGGCCACACAAAACTGAAGTCTTACATTTAAATCCCAGACTTGAGAATTCAGAGCTGTCACAGATTTCTAGCACCTAGAGATGTACTGTCAAATGATGGATCAGAACTTGCGCTGTTAGAAGCTCCTTGAGGAATGTCAGCATCCCTTCCCACAGGCCCGGAACAGAACTTCAGCTAGAATCTACATGATTTAGTTAAAGGCTCAGAATGCACTAGGATTCCTCAGTTCTCTCTTGCACCTCATATGATCTCTAGACAGGCTCAAATAGGGTTGCCTAAAACTTGTACTCTACTTTGCATAGATCAACTTTATCGACTACATAAATAAAGGTAGAGCATGGTACTGTGTGAATCTTACCCAGCACCAAAAAGCTGCTAGTGCTACTCAGAAGGTTTGTTCAACAGACGTTTACTGAGCACTCACTGAGTACAAGGTACTACCCGAGGCACTAGGGAGACAACAGCAGAAATGAGACAAAAGTCTGCCTCCTTGAACTTACAGATTTTAGCAGACAGACAGTAAGAGTTTCCCACAGTGTAGCATATAATAGGTCCCCAGGAAAGAAGGAAGAAATCTGAGTGAAGACATTGAAATCCATAGAGTTATGTTCTGAGCTCAGAATGGACACGGAATTAGCTGAAATGTTTGAAAGTGAAGCAGCATTTCTGAAATGTGTGTTAGCACCATAAAAGTTAAATCTGAAAAAGGAGATAAAATGGCAATAGCCCAAACATGGAGAAGTGTATGTTCCATGTCTGAGAGAAGAGAGGATATCTGAGTAGTGTGCAAAGGTCAGCATGAGCTATATTACCTAAGTACTGCTTTTAGAAAAGGTGTGGATGGGAGGCCGATGAGTTGGTTTGGGTGGTGGTGATTGTCATTCAAGTTCAAGGTAGCAAATGATACTGTAGAAAATAAAACAAGCTATGGGAGAAGTAGGCTTATTAGAAGGAACAGTTGTCAGGTTAGACTTGTGTATGTTCCTCTGGGAAAAACTAAAGGGACAGATAGGCAAGATGTTAGTCCCTCTGTTACTTGTGAATCAATACTTTGTAGACCTCCTTTGACTGTGATCAACACGAACTGTAACATCAGCCCGTCTCACCTTCCAAGTTTGATCACTGAGTCTATCATGAGTACTCTCGGGTTTTGCTTTAAACACTTGGGATCTATATCATTCCCACCCCCAGTATTTGGCCATCCTTCTTAGTTTACCTCTGGATGTATTTGAAGGAAGTTGTGAGAGATGGGTTTTCCAAAGATATATTTTTCAGGCTTTGACACAATGTAATACATAAGTTAACTTGGGACTTGTAACCAGAACAAACAATATTTATGAAACTGAACAAAGTATAATAATAAATTGAGTGTGAGGAACACATTCACATATATAAATTTAAAATAACTGTACTATTAAGGTGAGCGGAGCCTTCTAGTAACCTGTGTATTATAGGATGCTATTGACAGATGCCTATACCTTTTAGCAAGTTCTTCTGTAATGTCATTAAATTCAGCTACAAACTTACTTTCTTACAGATGTGCCAAATACTGGTGTAAGCAAACCTAGAGTTTCTGACACTGTCCATCCCAACAACTATCTCATCAGGACAGAGCAGGAACAAGGGACACTCTACTCACCAGAACAGACGTCTCTCCATGAAAGTGAGGGTCTGTTGTGTTCTATTTTAAACACTAGATTTTCTTTTCATATTTTCACTTTGAAAGTGAGCCTCAGAAGTGTATAATAAGGATGTTCCCACTGTTTCATTCTTGTAGGATCGTTGGGAAACTCAAGAAGTTCAACACAGATGAATTCTTATTCTGACAGTGGGTACCAGGAAGCAGGGAGTTTCCCCAACAACCAAACCGTGAACAAGGCAGACAGTAGACAGCACCCATTCACAGGACCAACAAGTAACCATGTGGTGAGGACCTCGAGAGCTGAAGGACAAACGCTGGTTCAGGTAAGCCAGACATCTGGCAATACCCTCTTAGTTCTGTAACTGTTAGAAGCATTGCTTATAAAGAGAATGAAAAACTGCACTTAGATCACCGCGTACTGTTTGCATTTCAGTATTGAAGGTATTTTAAACATAAAGCCTGAAATTATGTTTGTTTGAATTCATTTCTTCTTACTAACCAATTTTTATAAGTTCCTAGATGCAGTAGAGCAATTCTTCTGCAAACAAGAAATTTGATACGAGCAGTCCAGAGGAAGTGTCAGGATGGCATTCAATGGCAGAGTTCCTGGGGGGCTCCTAATCCTTAGCAATATTAGCACTAAAATGTACTGTAGAAAGTCCCAGAGGACAGAAAACCATTCTCCACCTCCACGAGATGGAATCTAGTCCATTCTAAGCTAAAGTGTTCACCTTCACTAAAACTGTTCACTGAAAGGGTATTTCTCTTTCTGGATTCCCATGCTTATTGAGCCATTGTGCAGAGGCATATCCACACTGTTAACTTAGGACTCCGTTGATAGGCAAAAAATACAATATTGCAGGCATGTTTTGAACACTCCTTTGCTTTCTTATTACTACTTAATTCACATCATGCCACCAGACTATGTAAGGATGAAGAGCTATAATAGCCAGTAAGGCTAGTACTCTAAGCACCATAGAAATCCTTTCATTGCTAAAAAGTAGCAAAAAGGCCATAAAAGTTGGATGGTTATCATGTTCCTCATAAGGCAGCCCAAGAAACACTGCAGGACATACCACAGAGGGCCAGCTTCCCAGTGCTCCAGTAAAGTGTCGTGATACAGTGGTGGGCATTTTTGCTCATCTATTTAGAAAAAGTTAAGTATGTGACTCTTAAGCTTAAAGACAACTCTTAACCTTGTAGCCAGCTACTCAAGGCTGCGCTCCCAGCCTGCATAGTATCCATGCACGTCCTTGTTGGCTGGTAGACGTGTGTGATGACACCTGAGGCACTCTACACTGAGCAGCTCTGAATGTCCATCTGCATTAGTGGGTCTCCACACTAGTTGCCCTCTAGTCTTACTTTTGTATAATTAATTAGCTCCAATTTTATTCTTAGTCATGATCATGCTGTCTTAAAATAATAAAAGCTTGTATTAAGCTGATTTTGTCCCTAATGCTGAAGATTGTATTCCAAGTAGGTCTCCCAGACTTTATTTGCATATAGTCTGGACAGTGTACTATCTAGCCATCTAAGGTGTATGTTACTCCATTTGTTAGTGCATTGCTGATACTATTAGCACCCAAGCACCTCTCCAACTGTACACTAACTGTGTAAGGCCTATCCTATTGCCTTGTTTCGTTACCACATTCTTTTCTCCCCACATCCCCTAGTACACCATTACTGTCCCCACAGTGTTGAAGTTGAACCCACCTGAGGTGTTTCAGCAGCCAGCTTGCTTGTGACATAGGAGGCTGCAGAAAGCCTCAAGCCGTCCCTGCTTCCTTCCTCATCATCACAACTACAAACTGGTAGAGGTATAGATGGTAGCTGTACTACAAACCAAGCAGGCCCATCATCCAGAGCACTAAGATCTGTTTTCATCCCTCGACCAGCCTGCCTTTTCCCTGTGCCCACACTTCTCAGCCACTTATGCAGTCCAATTTCTCATAGTTGCACAGCATCAAGAAAGGTACCTGATACCCTTTGTGTGAAGAAGTCTACAGATTCATAGCACACACTATTCCATGGCAGAAATGTTCATTTTCCATTCTGGTCTTTTCCAGCTGGCTAAGTCCAAGAAAGCCAACAAAAGTTTAGAAAGCATTCCTTCTACCAGAACAGATTCTTGGGTATCTCACTGGCATCTCTTTAAATCCACCAGCTAAACTACAGCTTAGGGCTTATATATCAGCCAAGGTCAAAAGAAAGAGCTAAGGATTTGGCTAGGACACCTGTCTGGCCAGGCTCCTTGAACTAAATCATCAGGGAAGAGCTGGACCCAGGCACTATCCAAATGTCCATGTATTAGACGCTGGAAAAAACGCATCCCACCAGTTAACAGAGCCAACCCATAAAGGCCAGCTCTCCATAAATACTCCTCAGCTACATTTAGTCTGAGAGATGAAATAAATATATTTTTTTGTTTTCTACCAAATGCATTGCCTTGGCCACAGTTTAACTTGCAGCGAATGATACAAGCACATGGCCCCAGGGCCCTTCATGTTCACAAGTCATTTGTAGCACTTGGAGTTAAAGCATTTCATATGTTGGAACATGCAGAGAGGCAACAAGTGAAAAACATAAAGACCAAAAAAGAGCTATTTTCAGATTTCTTTTATTGACTGGTTTTAGTGTTCAAATTACATCTTTTAAAAAAAAAAAAGCTAAGATCTTACTGTAAACCTCCATGCAGAGAAGCTCGGGTACCTGAGATCGTGGGTCACGTTCTGTGTGAGCTATGTGCATTTTTATTTCTGTGATGACAATGGACGCAAAACCCTGGATAAACCCGTTCTCTTTTCTCCCCCTCTCATCAGCCATCAGTAGCCAATCGGGCCATGCGAAGAGTTAGTTCAGTTCCATCTAGAGCACAGTCTCCTTCTTATGTCACCAGCACAGGCGTGTCTCCTTCAAGGGGGTCACTGAGAACTTCTCTGGGTAGTGGATTTGGCTCTCCGTCAGTGACCGACTCCCGACCTCTGAACCCCAGTGCTTACTCCTCCACCACGCTCCCTGCTCAGCGGGCCGCCTCTCCATACTCACAGAGACCCGCCTCCCCAACAGCTGTGCGCCGGGTTGGGTCTGTCACCTCCCGACAGACCTCCAATCCTAACGGACCAGCTCCTCAATACCAGACCACCACCAGGGTGGGGTCCCCACTGACCCTGACAGATGCCCAGACTCGAGTAGCTTCCCCATCCCAAGGCCAAGTGGGGTCGTCCTCCCCCAAGCGCTCGGGGATGACCGCTGTACCACAGCATCTGGGACCTTCATTGCAAAGGACTGTTCATGACATGGATCAATTCGGACAGCAGCAGTATGACATTTATGAGAGGATGGTTCCACCACGGCCAGACAGCCTGACAGGTGAGGATGGATGACAGCATTGTACAGAGCCCAGGGCGTGAGTCTTCCCATGCTCAAACCTGATGACCACTGGGGAAAGGCCTGGTCGTTTTATTTGAAAAGTTACTGTAAGCTTAAGGTTAAATTATTTTTCAAGCTTTAGTTCTTTTATGTATGAAACTAAATAATATATACACAGAACTCCTTTGTAAGGCATCTATTTTTCCCCCTCAAAATATGGTATATAAAGTGTGATGTGTGTGTGTGTGTGTGTGTGTGTTTGTGTTTGTGTGTTTGCACACACTGAGTTTTAAAAGAACTGATTGAATCCCTAAACTCTTTATTAGTATTATACTCTAATGAAGGATTGATTTTTGAACATCTAGGATTACCTGCATGCTTCCTCATGATATATTGGTATATCATGATATAGTGATGTATTAAAATGTGGGATCATGAGGAATGCTATAGTTGTGTGTACCAGAATATGGCCCTCATACCCTACTGTCTTGATTTGGGCACCCTGATGGGAAATGTACAAAGCCCTTAAGAATTACTTTTAAATGCCATTTGGATTAAATTTGAAAGACACCAGGTTCCTGGCATTATATCTATCCCCTTTAGGGGATTTTCATAAATGATTTTCTATATTCCATAATGATCTTGTTCTTTCCAATAAGAGAAATTTTTCTTTGAAAAAAAAACTATGTTTAGGGCTGGGGGTATTGTGTGGTGGTAGAGTGCTCGCCTAGTCATGTGCAAAGCCCTGGGTTTGAGCCTATGTGTTGCTAGAAAAAATTTTTAAAAAGAAAATATATACAGAGTGGTAAAATTTAAAGCCATACAGGAAAGGTTGAGATGAAGAGCAGAAGTCTTTAGCTCCTTCTCTGCTCACACAAAGTCACATATACCAGCTCAGTCTGCATGTGTGCTGCCTAGAGAAGAGTATGTTGCCTGGGAAATATTCTGGTGTCTTTTTAACCCCAGTGTGTCTGAGAGCTCGCACTCTTTCTAAGAGATGCACAACACTCACTCCTTTTGTATATGTCATATGTTAACTGCTTCCACGATGCCTGTTATCTTTAACTACCAGAGACACATTCTTTCATATAAAAAAGTACAGTATTGATCTATTGGTCAAAGTAGGTGCATACTTTTCCCTTGAAAGAGTCTGTCAGGTTGGCCTCCAAGAAAGCATCACACATTTGTAATTTTTGACTTGTAATTTGACTTTGTCCTATACTGTCATTGTTGCCTCGAATGGCAGTCTGGTGGGTAAGACACTATAACTAGAGCCATTACTAGTTTATGTTTATTGTCCATTTTATCATAAAAACACAGTCTCAGGCCTTCTGTAATTTTTATAATGTATAAGAAGTTTTACACCTGAGATAAGTTACGTTGTTTCTCCACTGTATTTCTTGTTACTTTGCTTTTGAGGCTTTTTTATTAAATTTTTAAAAATATTTTTGAGGGTAAAATTAATATATTTTATCTTGTGGCCTCTAGATGTGATACCGTTGTAAGCTTTTTCTAATTTAACAAATTCTCATGACACATTTCTGGGGAAACTGGATTTGAGTGCAGAGAAATTTCTAGTTGTGAAATGACCTGTTTTATCATTCTGCCATCAGAGGGGTATGAGAGACTTAAGTGTCTTCTGCAGACCTCTGAAAAGCATGCAACCAAGTCATGTTAGAGGCAGTTATGAAGTACCCCGCCCCCACCCCAAAACCCCAATGGATGAGTGGCTCTGAGGACCTGTGCTCCCCTGTGTGTGTATAGAAGAGCCAATCAGAATTGCCAGCTTATGGAAAGGGGTGTGTGTGTGTGTGTGTGTGTGTGTGTGTGTATGTATAAAAAACATATGTGTAAGAATCAGCCTCTTTCCTTGCTGAGTTTGCTGAAAATAGCTTTAGACTTTTGAGTGAAGCAAAGGATTCTCAGGGAGATTTTGTTTCATCTACCTGACCACTGATTCTAAACATAACCCTAGTTTATGGATTCATCTGGTAATTGTAAATTTGTTGTTTTGTTTTGTTTTTGGATACAGTGTCTCTGCATAGCTCTGGTTAACCTGGAACTCACCATGTAAACCAGGCTGACCTCAAACTCAGAGACCCACCTGCCTCTGCCTCCCAACTGCTGTGATTAAAGGCTTGTGCTGCCATGTCTAGCTGTGATTGTAATTTAATTGATGTCATAATATGTATAAAAATGTATTTCCTACCACAGAATAATGTATATGGCCCAAAACTCTTATTTTGGTATAACTATGTAATGTCTGGAGACTTTTGTAAAAAGAATCAGTGCTTGAGACTTAAATTTTGTTTATTTTAAATGTTTTAAATACAAATTTTTGAGTCACATGGAATCATCATTGTAATAAGTAAACAGAAAGGTTGTCATTGGTCCTTGAAGTATAGTTGTCTCCATTGTAGGGTATACACACTTATCTTTGGGCTCTTAGCTTTGTAGTGACACCACTTGGCTGGACAATAGTCTAGCTAAAATACTGTTTGAACCTGTGAACTTTATTTTCGTAGGTGGGGGACCCAGCATCGCTCATAGCATGCCTCCTTCCATGCTATGTTGTAGGTACCTACTTGGATAGGCAGTAATCACTTACTATAGAGCTTTGTGTGTTTATAAATTCTTGTGTCATTACTCACTAAGCAGCATGTATTCAGGCTCGTGTGTGTGTGTGTGTGTGTGTGTGTGTGTGTGTGTGTGTGTGTGTGTGCGTACATACTCATTGTAGTGTGTGTAGAGGCCAGAGGACAATGGTCGGATTCACTCTTCTCCTCTTACCATACAGATACTAGGGATTGAATCCTGCAGGCTGCATTGCCTTTCCCTGTTGAGCCATCTCAGTGGCCTACTCCACTTGCTTTTACTTGTGATTTGATTAACTGAACTAATGAGGTGGGAATGATCTTTTTTATAAAGCAAATATATAGTGACTCCTTTTGCTTAGGTAATTTTAGTTAATATTCTTAATGAAGTGATTGGTTTTACATACTAAGAGTGACACATCACAAACTTGTGACCCACATAATATGAAGTACACTGATTTAATTTACAAAAACAAAATATGTGTGTTTGAAAACCCCTCTCTATCATGAGTCCCATCTATAAACATTGCAATCTAAATCAAAATATTTTAAATCATCTAATGGTAAATGGTCTTTACATTTTCCTTTATACTAGGAAGAAGGTAAATGAGAGTGCTAGCCGAGTTCCTGTAAGAACGTTTGGTTTTTATTTCTATTTGCTTTTTGAGAAAGGAGAACAGTGATTTAAAAATAGTAAAACAGTATTTCATAATGTTACTAGCTTGCTGATAATGTTCAGATTTTAGTGCCGTAAACTTTCCAGTATTTTCCCATAAAAACCATATGTGAATTAATAGATTTCAAACAGCTCTTACGTGTCAGCCTTTCGCAATAAACATGTTCTATTGATAGTGTCTCAGGCTTTGGGATACTATCAGCCTTTCCCAATAAGCATGTCCTATCGATAGTGTCTCAGGCTTTGGGGTATAGCAGTGTGAAGCACAGTAGGCTCTGCCTGCTGGTGAGATGGAGCATGTCTGCAGGCAACAGAAGAAGGGTCCCACTGCTGTTAGCACACTGTGGCTCCCTTCGTGCAGGATACAGCAAGAGATACGTTGCCAGCATTATGTTGTCTCTATACAGACATAGAGTATACTTATACAAACTAAGCTGATGATGTCACCATGTGTTAAAGTCTCATGGGGACAATGATGGACAGTCCATCACTGACCACAATGTCAACTATGCGGTGCCTGACTTTGTGATCTTCAAATGGCAATCATGGCAAAGGGGACATTCTCTTATTTGGTCACTGTCATAAAGTAACCCATAATTGGAAAGTGCATTTTAGCAAATCAAACTTAATAAATTTTTATTAGGACATTAATTTTTCTCTTGTTTTCAAAAAACAAACAAACAAAGCAAAACACACTCAGTGCCCAGCGTCTCTTTTACACCAGGCCCTCTTCCCTGCAGCTCTCAACTTGTGGGTCTCTTTGGGGGTGGGGGTCACGTATCAGATATTTACATTACAAATCATAACAGTAGCAAAGTTACAGTTATGAAGTAGTAACAAAATAGTATTATGGTTGGGGGGTCAGTAAACATGAGGGATTGCATTCAAGGGTCATAGCATTAGGAAGGCTGAGAACACTGCTGTAAAACTCCAGTAGTTTCCCTCTTCAGACCTAACACTTGTTCTGTTGGTTGGGACTTGAGTTGGGGGTATATGATTTTTTTTCTTTTTTAATTTCATATGCATTGGTGCTTTGCCTGCACATATGTCTGTCTGAGAACGTCATATCCCCTGAAACCAGAGTTACAGTTGTAAGCTGTCATGTGGGTGTGGGGAATTAAACCCGAGCCCTCTGGAAGAGCAGCTAGTTCTCTTAGCCACTGACTGACTCATCTCTCCAGCCCTGAGTATATGATTTAACGTCACTGTGACTTTCTCCATTTTGATAGTGCCATGTTCCTACCTCTAGGCTTACGGAGTTCCTATGCCAGCCAGCACAGTCAGCTTGGACAAGAGCTTCGTTCAGCTGTGTCTCCTGACTTGCATATCACTCCTATATATGAAGGGAGGACCTACTACAGTCCAGTGTACCGCAGCCCAAACCATGGAACTGTGGAACTCCAAGGATCGCAGACAGCATTGTACCGCACAGGCTCAGGTGGGCCCTGCTCGGCTGCCTTCCTGATTTCCCTAGCCCAACAGGAAGGGGATTTTACTGAGGTTGGGTTCCCTGTTTGAAGGAAATCGTGTTGCTTGTCAGATAAGCGACTGTGACAGCAAATCAATGAACAGTAAAACAGAAGTTCATTTAGCACATACTTAGGGGTAATATATTTTTACCACGGTGTACGCTAATCAATGAAGGTAGTGATTGTGCTGTTAATTTAGGGGTGAATTTGGAAGCTGTGAATATGATTCCCTCGGGTTAGACACATATCAGTCAGAGAAATGCAACCATCTGCTGAGGTATTTCTTTGTGATGTTTGTTGTCTGAACCAGGTGTTGAATGATCCACATGAGCGACTTGATGCCTGATGTAGCTGGCCTGGAGGTGAAGTTGATTTGGCTTCACTCTTTTTTTCCAGTGTTGGTTTCCTCAGAATACTCACATTTATGTTGTGACAGAGATGCCCACTGTGAGAGACTCAAACCCGAACAGAATACAGTCAGAACCTGTATAGACAGGTCACTGAGCCTCACAGCCATCTGCCACAATGCTAACCTTTGTCTTACACCACAGGGTCTGCTACACCGGAAGCTACAGTCCTTGTGGTGTGTGCTGCAAAAGGCGCCATGGGGCTGCTTTTGCAAAGTCTCTTCAAAGGCAGCTTGTAGTGTCCAAAAAACCCCAAATCTTACAGATTCATAATATGCGCACGGAAGTGCAGCTAGCAGTGATGATCCCTCACAGGCTCACCGCAGGGAGACCCCTCCCAGATCATTAGCAAAGGAAAGGCACCACTTCACCAGAGATGGAAAGTTGGTTCTACCTAAGAGATTCCCTTCTGATAGCATTCATGAAGAAATGGCCGTTTGAGAAGGCACTGTAAGCAGGGATTCTATGAGAGGGTTGAGAAAAGGAGAACAGCCATTCTGGTTGCTAAAGACTCTTGGGTACAGCAATGGGTTGGACACCCGCTTTGATTATTAGGGGAGAAGCGTCCAGGGCAGCACACATTCACTGTGTGTGTAACATCATGGAAGAACTTTTGGGAGAAGCCATAGGATTAAAATCGACCTTTCATGTAACATAATTTTTTTTTCTCATTTTACCAAGAACCATAGGCATAGAAGTAAAGTAGGATGCTTAGAAACTTGTAAAAATCTTGTTTTTTAATCACTAAATTAAAATTATAACATGATACCACTCACTTCTGAGATTAATTTCATGTTCTTTTCCTGGAGCTTAAAGTTCCTAAATGTTAATATAACCAAGCCTATGAGCAGCCTCCTAGTTTCATTGGCTCTTTTCTAGGTACCTCTTTTAGTGCCAGTAAGCTAGGTTTATGAAATCTAAAAATAAATAGTTGATGCAATTGCCAAATGTTTAATAGTTTTAAAAGTAAAAAACATTGTATGTTTGAAAAGCGCAACTCTGTGGAGAAGAAACATACTTATTCTCTCAACGCTGACTTTTGTAGTAGGTTTTGGAAATCTACAAAGGACATCCAGCCAACGAAGCACCCTTACATACCAAAGAAACAATTATGCTCTGAACACAGCAGCTACTTATGCGGAGCCCTACAGGCCAATCCAGTACCGAGTCCAAGAGTGCAATTACAACAGGCTGCAGCACACAGGGCCAGCTGATGATGGTGCCACAAGATCCCCATCAATAGACAGCATTCAGAAGGACCCCAGGCAAGTAGCAGGGGGAGGGGACTTTGAAGGACACTCCACATCACACTAACCATGTCCACTGTTGTGTCTTTTTAACCCTGTCCAGTCTGTGGTTAACTACATCTCTATCAGTAACCATATCTCTATTATGTCTACCTGTGTGAGTCATTGAGGCTGACTTCATGTCTTAAAGCTGGGTTGCTTCTTTCCATGCTTTAATTGACTTAGGGAACATACAGGAGTATTGGATTAGGTGAAGCATTCATCGTATAGGTACTTTACTCAGGTAGCTACCCGGAAGGGCCTGACAAAAGACTGTGAAGGGTCACCCCTTTCCCCCCTTTACCTACCTGATTTTAAAAGTTCCTATAGTAATTCTGAATTGGAAAAGATGTGTACATCTTCAATTGTATTACTCAGTGCTAGGTAGAGCTTGTTTTAATGAGGTCCTTTGCAAGGCTTTATGCCATTTATGAGAAGATAGCATACAAGAAATTATCATCTCACAAGCAAAACACATTTGACAGATAATAGGCATGTATTATTGTTTTATTTTGTTTAACCACATACATGACATTTTCCAAGGTAAATATGAGCCACTTGGTGCTTGATTGAATCTGAAAAATTGGTCTCCTCTTTAGTGAAATCCCTTTAAAATATTCAGAAGATATATTTCAAAACTAAAAAAATTTCATTTCTGAAAGAATGGAGTCATTACTAAGTTTTAAACAACTTTGATATTATTTTAAGCCATATATTATTAGCAAGATTTCATTCACTGTTCGCCCACAGTTGTTTCACTGGGAAGTAGTTATAATTATATCTACTTGGATTTAACAACCTGCCAGCTTATTCTAATGATTATGAACTAAAATTAGTGAGGTCACTAAATAGAATAAGTAGGGTACTTTAGGTGGATGGGAAGCCACTGGTGCATTGAAGACACTTTATGGGTTTGCTTTTATGCCTAAAATTCTTTTGGGCTTAGGCATACATTTTGTTTTTGTAGTCTTAGTTTGCCACTTGGTGCTATCATCAGGATTTTTCAAAAAGAACTTTATAATTGTCAGAAATATTCTTATTTTATTTTCTAAAATCTCCAGAATAACAAAATTTTATGGTTCCCCACACATGCAATATTTCCCAAAGTTATTCTAAATTCAAGGTGATTTGATACCCTAGCTGGACCTGCCAGATAATAATAGCGGCCTCTAAGAGCAACAAAGTGTGATTAGAGTTTCAAGTTGAAGATGTACTCTGAAGACTTCTGCTTTGACCTCTAATATAAATTGATTCACTAGAAACAAGAATTTTATGTATGGTAATGTACTTTTGCTATTCATACTATGGTAATTTCGTAGTCTGATGCATAAACTATTACAGCGAGCTTTGATCATGTGCAACTTCACTGATAATGGCATTCATAAGATGAGCAGATAGACGCTCATCCTATAGGAACAGGCACGTTTACTATAGCTGACCCTGGATCCAGATGAATGAAGACTGAATATCCAGATGTGAATCATGACAACTGCTATTCCTCAGTTGTAAAAATAACAACTTTAACATTTTTATTCACCACAAACTCTCCTCTTGTTGCTACATAATTAGCTGATGAATTCTCTGTGAGGCTGGAAGTTACTGCTGTTTACCATATAAAAGGAAATCTGTAAGGACTTTGCTTTTTAGGTTGGGTTTTGTGTTTTGTTTTATGGTTGTATTTGGTTATTTGGTCTTCTGAGGCAGGCTCTTGCTGTATATAGCTCAGGCTGGCTACCTGATTTTCCTACCTCAGTCTTATTATTGCTTCATGCCAGGATTACAGATACCCACCACCAGGCCCAGCTATGGCTTTAAAAGAAGAACAGGCTTGGCAACTAAAGTTATTATAGATTTTTTTTTTCCTGCACAGACCATTGTGAGGACATCTCTTATAGAAGGTGACAGAAGGCATGCTCCTTCAGTACAGGCCTCTGCTTGGCAGCTGGCCCTTTCTCTACCCCTGACCTTTATGTCATTGTCATGCATTTGAACATACATAATATACAGTGTTACTGTTACTGAAAGGGGTCACTTTTAAGGAAATGAAGAGAAATAAAAGCAAACGCAGGTCACCATCAGCTTGAAGAATTTGGTTTGACTTCTCTCAGGCTCAGTTTACCGTTTATGGTCAGTGTTTTTGTCTCACATTTCAGGGTACTCAAGATTTACAAGTGTGATCTTTTTTTTCTTTCAGTACTTTAAAGGGTGTTATTCATTGTCTTCAGACATCTGTTGTTTTTTGGTGAGAAATAATGAATTATTTGTATTTTCCTCGTTGTGTAACATGCCTCCTCTCAGCCTCCTCTGTTGCTCTCTTCTGCTTCCAGCATTTTACTGTGATGAGCTGAAGTGTGGGGCTTTGCATTTGACATGATTGGGGCTCACTGAAATTCTTTGAATATAGATTGATGGTTTTGCCAAAATTAGAAAAAAAAATCAGCTTTTTGTTCTTTAAATTCTTTTCTGCACTAAACTCCCTCTTCTCCTTGTAGGATTCTAGTTGCATCTAGTACAGTCACATTGTGATCATGAGGGTTGGTAAGCTCCATTGGCCCACAGCTTCTAGGTCTGTCTTCAGCGTAGCCTGCTGTTTACTGTAGCCTGATATCTGTGTGGCCTACACATTGATTGGTGTTTTGTTTTTAATCTCAAAGACTTGAACTTTCTAAAACTCAATCCAGTTCTTTTTCTGTTGTCTCCATGTCTCGGATCAGAGTCCCCATCTACTCGCTCATTATATTATTATCTTTGTGTTTGTTTGGTGTGGTCTGGCTTTTGTAACAGGGTCTCACTGGGATCCCAGGGCTCCCCCCACCATGCTCACCTTCTCTTTTCTTTTCTTGGACACAACTGGAGTTATTTCAGGTTCTTCCTCTGAGAAGTCCAGGGTCAGGGCTGCCGCTGGTTCTCTTTCCACTATGGCTTTTTGCCACATCATCTCTAGTGATGTTTGATTATCTGCTGGCTGTTGTGAACAAGGGCACCTGGGTTGGATGGTCTGCTACAGCATAAAGTTTCTTGCTGCAGGTAACAAAGTTACCAGCAGGTGATTCTGACACTGCCAACAATGATTTTGCCCTTTGAAAAGTCTATTTCAGATGTGTTTCAGCCCTAGAATATCGACCTCATTCTGTGGCATGGTCCTGGCTGCTCAAACATGGCCTCTGTGGGCTTATGACTTAAATTCTGAGGTACTCACCTTTGTACTCCCAACAAGTCTGGAGTTAGTATCACTTGCCATGTGTTCAGCTCTGTTGTACAGTAGCCACTGCAGCAGCCAGTCCTGTTGAGTGCCCTGCACTTGCACAGCCTTCTCACTAGTACCCTGTCTATACCTTTTAACTTCTAGCACCAGCAAATTCCAGTCCACTCTTACTGTCAGTCCTTATCCCTACTCCCCCAATCCCATGCAACAAACCCATCCCTGTTCTCTTTTAGCCTCTCAACCTTTTACATTATGGTGCAAAAAATACCCCTAAGCAGAAATCCAGGTAGATGTGGGATTCCTTTGGTATTTGCTTCCTCTCAAGGATTTCATTCTTGGGTTGCTCATCCAGGGCCTATAAACAGTTCCCTCACACATTTACATTGGTTTTGGTTGTTTGTTTGTTTGTTTGTTTTAGCAGTTTATGGAACATCAAAATACAGAACCATAGCTAAAAAGAAAAGTCTAGACTTAGGTTGGAGTTAAGCAGATCCTTGCAGTGACACCATGCATTTAGCTTGGAAATTGGTAGCAGTGTAAATTTCTGCTGAACTTATATCAAGGATGATGTTGATGCCAATCATTGCCCTGCTCCTATTGGGAGCTCCTCTTAGGTTTGCAATAAATTGTGAGCTTTCAGAAAGGATTAGACCACACTCCTTGTTAGTTACAACACAGCCTTCCAAGGCAGACCTTACAGAGTAGACTTTACGTGGTTAGTCAGAAATGGTTAGCTCAGTTGAATTTAGGAAAGGGAGACTAGTCTACAGCCATACCACCCTGAACGTGCCTGATCTCGTCTGATCGCAGAAAAGGGAGACAGAAAATTCCTCCTGGGAAACCTTGTTCTTCAGAGGTGAATGTTAATGACTGTACACCACCACACTTAGTCATTAGAGCCATTCTCAAAAGCAGATAGAGCACAGTTTTATTCTTCTTACTTTACAGATGAGGAAACTGCACTATAAACGATTAGCTAATTTCCAAAGAAACAGTGATTGAAAACCCCAACGGTTCAGAATCCTCTTCTGAGAATCCTCTTTGGTGGCTCTTTGGACTTACTTGCTCAGGGAGGCAGGCTTTCACACCAGTGATGCCTCTTCTAGCTGGCTGGCTGGCTGGCTGTGGGATCCCATCTGCACCTTCTGAGGCTGGAGTCCAAGCAGACTAGTGTAGCAGACTAGCATCGCATGGGTTTGGGAGAATTTTTAGGTCATCTGGCTGCCAAAGACTGAATCTAGAAAAGGTGGTATTTGAAGCACAGAGGAAGTCTAAGAGCGCTTGAGATGGTTTATGAAAGGTGGAAAGGACAGATAGCTGAGCCCACAGGCAGATCAGGTGAGTGATGTGGGGAAGACTTGTCACAGCCATCTCTGTTTTGAGTGACTATAGATAGTCCTACCACCAGCCCTCTCTGATTCCAGCACATTCTCAAATTGTTATCTCCCATATAAATATGGCCAAGCTACATTTCCTACTTCAGCTTGTGTTTACGTTCTGTGTCTAAAGGCCATGTTTTATTGGGCATTTGTGTCTTTAGCAGCCATGGTGATTCCTATAACTCGATAGGGATACACCAAATATTTGTTTGTATAGATTGTATGTGTGCAGATGTCTTTGAAGAGGACTGAAAAATTAATACCTGGAGCCTTCCCAATCCAAGTGACACTGGGATATATAAACTAGCAGGTAGGGAAGCAGAGGCAGGAAGACTGCTGTGAGTTACAGCCAGCTTGAGCTAGAGTGTAAAACCCTGTCTCAAGAAACAAAACAAACAAACAAAAAAATAGAATTAAAAAAATGACTTAAAATGTTCCCATTGTTCTAGAAAGTTTTTTCTTATACTTCCTAGTTAACTGAAACCTTACCCCTGCTCTGTAGACAGCTACTACTCAAATCCCTGTTGGCATCAATTCACTTTGCTTGCTCGTGTCAGTGCCACCTTGTATCTTGAACTGTGGTAGCCAACACACTACTGAGCATACCAGCCAGCTCCTTTTCATTGGCAAGGACTACTCCATTGCACAGCCACATCACAGATAATTTTAGGTCCCTCTGATGGACAACTGGGATACCTCCAAATAGGCTGCCACAAATGATGTGTATCAGCATCCATGTATAAAAAACAACTCACCAATAGAAGTCTCAATTTGTTGCTAATATTAAGTATAATTTTTATTAACTCAGTATGAATTCATTATTTCCTTTTTATGTGAATTTTTAAAAATGGTGTGCACTGGTATTATGTCTGAATGTCTGTCTATGTGAAGGCATCAGATCCCCTGGAACTGGAGTTACAGACAGTTGTGGGCTGCCATGTGTGTGCTGGCAATTGAATCCAGGTCCTCTCTAAGAGCAGTTGGTGCTCTTAACCACTGAGCCATCTCTCCAGACCAAGTTCATTGTTTTCATTAATATTTAATGGCATCCCTTAGTCTACATATTTGTTGTTCTGTGAACTATTTTCTACAAAAATTAAAAGCCATCTTCCATGTAAAATAGACATGATACAAAGATTCTAAACCATAGACCAGTCAGATGATACCAGAAAATTTTGACAGTAAAGTGCTACCTGAAAATAAAATACAAAAGAATATATAGTAAGTATAAATGTTTGCTCATTATGTCATTACAGAACAAAAAAAAAAAAATTGTGTTTTCTGGTGGAGGTGCACAGGTGTTGCTCTGATAATCACTGGCTGTGTAAGCAGCTCCCTGGACTCTCATATGTACACATCATATGGTTGGGGGGGGAGGTAAGAGAGCAGGAGAGCAGTCATACCTGGGATAGTGTCTTGACTCAGAACTTGTGTTGCTGATTCTTGACATACTAAATACTTAATAATAATACAATTTCTTAAAAGTACAAAGGCCAGGGGGTGTCAGAAATGCTTTCCTCTGAACAGAACAGTACTGACAAGTTATTGTTTCTTTCTTGAACTCCTGTGTGTTTCTCTCTCATAATCAAAAGCACCTATGAATATTTAAGTTTCTGAACAATCACTGTGATTCTCCACCTTATCTCTGATTAGCAGCTGGTTACAGCTCTGTCCTTTCCCATCAGGCCTTTCTTTCCCCAGGCATGACATCTCACTTGGCTAAATTGCATTTGTTTACCTGTGCGTTGCATCTGTTGCGTTCTTAGATGGCATAAAATTAAAATCCAGAGGAGAAATCTTGAAGTGGAAAAGGTGTCCATATTGAAAATTCCCTTTGTTTCCCTGACTCTCTCTGTGTCTGTATGCCATGATTTCTTTGGGATCTTAAGCATTTGGGCCTCTATATACATGATTGGGAGAAATCATTTCCAAATAGATATGTTAGGATTTTTGTAACTTCTAATCCTGCCTCTGCTAAACCTTTCCCTTCTATCAGAAATGTATTGTTCCTCTTGGAGCTTCCTTTCTGAAGCTATATCTCTTCCATGTAGGGAGTTTGCCTGGCGTGATCCTGAGCTGCCAGAAGTTATTCACATGCTGCAACATCAGTTCCCATCAGTCCAGGCAAATGCCGCAGCCTATCTGCAACACCTGTGCTTCGGTGACAACAAAGTGAAGATGGAGGTACTAGACCCAGAGTGTACCCTAATGTGGGCACACCATGACTTCCGCTTAGCAACTGCTTGTTTTCTATTTAAAAAAAACAAAAAACAAAAAAAACCTGGGGACTTGAGAGGGCCGGAAGGATGGCTCAGTGGGTAAGACCACTGGCTGCTCATCCAGAGGACCCAGGTTTGTTTCTGAACACCCATGTGGCAGCTCACAGCTATAATACCATTTAGCAAGAACCCAATGCCCTCTTCTGGCTTTTATGGGTGCTGCACACACATGTTGCACATACACACATGCAAGCAAAATACCCATACACATAATGACAGTTAAAAAAAAATAATAATAATTACAAAATGACTAGGGTTTGAGGGTGTTGTTAGTGGCACGGTACTTGCTTGCAAGGCCCTAAGTTCAACTCTTAACATGATGAAAAATACTACAAAATAAAATTAAAGTGATTCCAGACCCCCATTTCCTTCTCTACTGTGCATTTCATTGCCTTTCAGAAAAGCCTGGAGTGCTTTCGGCCTTGTCAAAAGCTCACCCACTGAGTTAGCTTATTTATAAAACATGAAGCTGAAATCACTTTAAGATGAGCTTTAGAAATATTTTCAAAGAATCGATTAGATAAAAATCACTTCATGCACTGAACTTGTGCATAATATATCTCACGAGGTTCTGGTCAAGACAAGTATTTTGGTGTTTATGGAAACAGTGAGTTACTAGTTATTGCTAGTGTTCTGTAGCATGCAGATTTTGTTAGTATTTCAGGCCTTATCCTACAATGACATTTATTACTGTTCAATATGTAAAACATAAATATGTAAAATGAATAAAGCTAAGCAGCATGCAAGTAAAATACTAAAGAATTCCCAAATGGAAAAGGATGTGAGGAGAGGGGCCTGGAGAAGCAGGTCTAGAAATCCCTTCTGTGTTGCCCCTGAGTGTCTGTGTGCTACATTTGTGTGTTTACTCCACACATTCCTACAGTGAAAGTATCAGGTCTGGTGTGTATGCAGACATCTGGCATGTGACTGTGGCCTGCATGCAGATGCCAATCCCCTGGATCTCTCTTCTCTTTAAGGCCTGTGTACAGGAAAGTAGTGCCATCTTAGAGAATGGCCTTCGAATTTTCAGCAGTTGTGTCCCATGATCTCACCATAGCAGATTTGTCTAGTCCTCAATTTATTGAATATCCCTCAGGCCTGGTACCTAATTTTTTTTTCATTCCAGGTGTACAAGCTAGGAGGAATCAAGCATCTGGTCGACCTTTTGGATCACAGGGTTCTGGAAGTTCAGAAGAATGCTTGTGGTGCCCTCCGAAACCTTGTGTTTGGCAAGTCTACAGATGAAAATAAAATAGCAATGAAGAATGTTGGTGGGATCCCTGCCTTGCTGCGACTTTTGAGAAAATCTATTGATGCAGAAGTAAGAGAGCTTGTTACAGGTGGGTAGAGAATGTGATCCTGTCTAGAGGGAATGCTGGAAACTTTCTAGACTGTGCCCCTTGCATGATGGCCTTGAGAAGTCATTGGAAGCAGTGTTGTAAGTGATAGACGATGTGCTGGGCAGAGGGCTGAGGCTAGCTGTTGCTCACAGCTGTGCAAGAGGCCATGCACCTAGAAGACATTTGCAACATGCTCTCCATAGCATCTTATCAGTACTTAGGCATTCACCCTGGTTTCCTGCTTAAGTAGCTGGATGTTTCATGGCATGGTCCTGACATCCCAAATGTGTGGTTTCTTTTCTGTTCATCTCTTATAACTTCTCATTGGGGAAATAAGAAATAAGACTTTTGGTGGACTTTTCCCAGCTAAGTTTTTCCTTGTATGAAATTGTTTTGTTGTCTTTCCTGATCAGACCTCAAAGGATTTATAAGATTTAATGCTAGCCATGAAGAAAAGTATATGAAATTCAGTGATTTCCTTTTGGTTTTTTATTATTTAAAAGTAAGTCAAACTGATTTGAAGTAGAGACAGTCTGCGCTTCAAAAGAACTCATGTCCTTTTGCCTGGGGCACATTTACCAACTGCTTGCTTAGATACCTGCCCCTCATTTCATCACTCCTGTATGTTGGCCTCTTTTATTTGTTTAAAACACAAGGTTTTCTAAGTTTGGGCCCTAGCCTTGAGGAGAAGAATGTGAGTGTATATTTCAGACACCTATATCTGCATGGACTCTTCCAATATAAAACTACAAGCACCTGATATTTCTTCTGCAACCCTATGCCAGAAACTTTTAAGAAACACTTTTTTCAACCATACATATATGGTAGAGGAAATCAAGACTTAAATAACTATGTATAGTAGCCAGTAATAATTTTAATAATTTTAAGTGGAATGATTGCTTATGAGATAGTCCTTTCAAAATATTGGAAAGTGAATGATCAATATGAAAACATATCATTCAGATCTCATATGTAAAAGATAAGAAACGTATTGTTCTCAGCTTAACATCTGTGTAAATATTGTCTGGTTAATATGAAACTACCAAGTCATACTATGAGTCTAGAAAACTTTCTTGCATGTTTGCGTATGTTTGGGGGGGGCATGATATTTATACACATATGTTAAAGCCTAAGACCTAGAGAGAAAGTTAGTAGTTCCATTTCTCGGTCGTAACATTTGTTACTAGACTGATGTTCATAAGAAGAAATGTAAGAAGAGCAAACCATGATGTATCTTTTAGCAGTAAGCATCAGGGAGATCTTAAATCCTTCTTTCATTAACACTTCTCCAAGTCAAGTATTTACAAGTTCTTTAAACTGCAGGATCACAGGGGGTTGAAAGGTTTTCAAATGCCTCTTGTCAGATCTGCCACCCAAGACATGAGTCTCTGTACCACTAGCAGCCACACTCTCCCCACTGTGTATTTGTGTGGGCCAGGGCAGGAAACTTGTATAACTTCTGAGTACAAGCTTGAGCAACAACCTTGTCCCAAAAGCAACAGCACATTTATTAGGCAAGGAGGCAAAAGACACAAAGCTGGGGAGCTCATAAGAACAGCCCAAAAAACACCCAGCCTCCAGGAGCCCTCCTCACTGGGAGCCATTTCCAAGAAACACAGCTGCCAGTGTTCTAGAAAACCCTCCCTGAAAACAGTATTATCTGTCGATTTTCAGTATTCAGCCATTGCCATCCACAAAGACAATGGCTTTACAGGCTTCATGTTTGGCCCCTGCAGGTTTGGACTAGGAGTTCATCAGTGGTAATTAAAATCAACTTAGAATCACAAAATGTTTCAGGCCAATAAACTGTTGAATTCAAACTGCTAATAAATTGAAGAAATTACTATTCACTTGAAAGTAGGTCTTCTGATATTCATAAAACTAAGTAATTCAACCTAGTTATTAAGGCTAAAGCCCCCACCCCCACCCCTTGTCTTCTTTGTTCAGTTTGTCAGTTTTTACTATACAAGTGAAGACATGTTACTAGTCTGAAAAAGATGTCTTGCATTTGCTTTAAGTTAGTAACTGACTGCCTGGGGCACATATTTTTTTGGCCACATTTGCAATTTCAAACATTTTCCCAAGATTATTTTCCCAAGACAGTATGGCTGTCTTTGCTAATTAAAGTGCTTCTCTAGCATGTAACGTGATTCTGGTGTTGAGCATTTCCCATAATGGAATATACTGTGCTTTGCAGGTACTTACTTCTGTGTGCAAGGTGCCTTGAGTGGACCTCCCTTCCCCAAGGGGCTTTTCCGGTTACTGTGCTTCATCACAAAAGCTGTGCAAAGTCTAACTGCCCCTCCATTGAGCTAGAAAGTCACTGTCTTCTGGGCCACAACTGTGGTGGCAAGTTGAAAGCATCTTGTCACCAACATTGTTCAGTTCATTTGTTCAGATTATTAAATTGTACGGATGAGCTAGGAGATAGGAGTTTATGGTTATTGGACATTCTGAAATATGCTATTTTAAACTGTAGAAGTTGAAGACATTGAGATAGGAGTTTATGGTTATTGGGCATTCTGAAAATATGCTATTTTAAATTGTAGAAGTTGAAGACACTATAAAAAATCTGGAAGCCTGCTCTGTAATGAACTAGATGTCTCAGCACTGTCACACTGTTGTTCCCTCCTAGTAATGCCAGTGTTAAGTACCAGAAAGTAGCCTTTGTTCTTCAGTATTAGTAGACTGAGTTCATGTAACTCCTGTATTCATTCTTTCCAATTTAGCAAGTAGTGATCTACTCATGTGGTTAGCAAATATTTCCATACTGGTGGTCTTGAAATTTGACATTTGCAGACACCATGCAGAGCATAATTCACACTGTACATTTAGACTTTAAGTCTAAAGTCTTCCCCCCTCTTGCCCTGTTTGTCTCAGTTTGGCAAGTTTTAACTGTTCTGAAAAAAAGATGTCTTGCAGTTGCTTTAAGTGTAGAAACTGATGTTAATTTTTTTTTTTTTTTTTAAGATAGTTTTGGGCTAAGGAAAACCAGATGAGCCAGGCAAAGGGTTAGCAAACTAGATCCTGGTAAGAGGAGATCATTTGTAGTATAAAAAGCCACATTCCTGCAGGATGAAAAATTCTATTCTTGTCTTCCTGACCTCATTAATATGCCTTTTATAAAGCCATTTGTTACCTGATCTAGACAGGAGGCAGTCCATTACTTTCTGTCGTGCTTTCTGGACCGATTGAGCTATTAGGAGCTCTGTGTTATTTTCAGAAATCTAGCAACAGCCCTTCCCACTTCCCAGCCCAAATTAGTAAAAACCCTTACCACCTGGTCTACTTAAAATAATAGTAACAAAATCATTCATCATCAGTCTGTGGCCATCTTCCCTCTTTTTCTATCTCGTTCCAAGCCATAAAAAATTTGTAATGAGAAAATAACCCAAAAAAGTGTATTTGTTAATAGCCCAAAATAGTTCATTATAGATGGGCCAGCTCTTATGAGAGAGATGAACCCTCTCAGTTCATAAAGAACTTAGAACAAGAAAATGCCCTAAAGAGATCTATTCCAAGACATGCAGCTGTCTACCCACCATCTGTCCACAGATGAAAACCTCTAGTGCAGGAGGTCAGGTTCCTGACATACAGGCTAAAGTTCTCTGTCCCCTGGTGCAGGCTACTGAGAAATGCTAAAAAGAAACAACTCTGGACATGCAAATGCCTGTTTTCAAGTACTTCCTTCCTTTCTGGGTACTAACAAATGGAAATCCCAGATTCTAATTATTTGACTTTTACCCAGCATTATAGGGAGCTCCCCTTGAACTCCACTAGTAGTCAAGCCATGCTAGTGGCCTGACATCATCCTGAAGTTTCAGCTTTCTGCAGTGGGACTTCAGTCTTCTAAGTCAGTCAAGAATGACAGTCTGAGTCTGATGCACCAAGAGTGCATGGAATAGGTCCTTATATCTGAATATGGGCTTCTGAGTGCTAGGCAAATGAGGCAGTCAAGTGAGAAACTGAAGTCACTTGGAGAACTTGGTTGGCCAGCATTAGTCAAAGTAGGATTTCCCAGCAAAGGAGAGGCCTGTGATGGTACGCTCCCTCGGTAGCCTAGAGAGCTTATAAATATGAAGATGGTGGGGCCCACAATGGAGATTCCGTATCACCCCATCAGTCGGCCAAAGTCTGATTCTGTCTGATGCCCTGCAGTGCGTGGCTTTAGTCACTGTCTCAAAGCTGCTGTCTGTCACCAGACTGCTAGATTGACCATTCAGTGCAGGTAGAGGTGAGACAATGCCCCTGCACACACGAGTCAGGTGTAGAATACATGTCTTAAGTGACTCTCTTGGGTAATTCTCCTTGCTCGTGCAAATGACCAAACTCTTTGTCAGAATCTAAAAGTGTCAGCAGCAAAACAAGGGTGGGAGGTGGGGACACTGCACGTCCTGCCAGCCCTGCCTCAGAACCTTCCTCATTTCCCTTACTCAGTCTGTTCCCTTGTTCCAGCCTCCAACAGAAGGAGCTGGCTTTCTGTCCCCTGTGGGCAATTCTCAGCATTCCTGACTGTAAGCATATTTCCTGAAGAAATGCCATTCCGGGGAACATTGAACTACATAACCATGTGGTGTTGTTAATCCTTTCAAATCACCCACCAAGTGGCAAAATTGCCTCAGTAGAGAACACGCTGAGATACAAGTGTGATCCTGTAAAGGGATCCCTAGTGTTGGTAGACCAACCCTTATGACTAGAAAGCCATAGAAACACAGACACTGAAGAGCTAATGTTCTCATGAACTTCAAGCGAGAAGAATTCTCAGTAGCAGAAGCAAGTACCTTCAGGTTGAGCAAATAGGTGGGACCCTCCCTGGGCAGCTGCTGCAGCTAGCCCCCAAGTTCCATTCTCCTCAGCTGTCTTCTAGAAAATTTTCTTCCCTCACACTCAAGTCAATCCTTACACCACAAAAAACACACCTGAGGGAGTTTCTCTCCCACACCTGACAGAAACTGTGCATCTAAATGTATAGAAAATTCCAGGGAGTTCTAAGGTGAGCTAGGCAGAGCCATGCCAAAGCCAGTTGAGCCCAGAGAAGGACTCCCACCCAGAAGGCCTATCGGGAAGAAAGATGCTACGGTCCATGCCTTTAGGTCAAGAACAGCAGTGTACATCTGCTCTGGGGCCATTGGGCCCTCCCCAAAGGTGTTGAATCTTCAGAACCCTGGAAATTATTGTGTGCCACCATGGTATTTTTTTTCCCTCAGAATTTATCCACAGAAAGGAAATTTTTTTTTATAATTGAAAACAGTACTTTTGTCCCTCTCATAATAATTGCTTTCCCATTATTCCAATTCCATTTCATTTTTATAATTTGCTGATGGCATAGTGGTCCTGATAGAAAGCTTGAGCGATTAGTCTGCAGCTGCAAATGGCAGGCGTTTTGATAGTGCACTCTCCTCAGTACCCCCTTCAACTTCCGCATTCTGTATTTGTACACATATTTGAGCTGTCGGCTTATCTTTAACACCACCAGCAGCTTGAATTGAGCCCTAAGTTGTCACAGGTGGTTCTTCCTCCAACAAGACTACTGGGAACCAAGCATTCAAATCTGTGAGCCTATGGCCACCATTCCTATTCAGCTACCACATGCACACTGGACAGGAAGCTAACCTTCATCCTCATCTCCGAGGTTGGGGTAGTTCAGTTATCTTGTGGGCATCTTGAGGAAGGTGCTGAAGCTAAGGACATCAAGAACTGACTTTCAGGGCTGGGATTATTGCTCAGAGGCAGAGCACTGGCTTAGCATGCATGACCCTGCACATTCCCTTTCCAGCACTGCAGACGTGAACAAAACAGACAGACCAGGAGACTGTGCTGACTTGGGAAGGAACAAGGTACAGCCAGGACTATGTAAAGAGCACTGGCACTTCTTAGGCTTTCCCTTTGGCAATGTCTACAGGTGCTTGATTTTGGGTAATTTGGAAAGAGCCTAAGCTGAATGTGATATATACAAAAATGGCTTAAAATGATCCTTCTCACCAGAGAGTGAAACATGTCTAGTGGCTGGTGTGTATGCAGGCCGCCAGCGAAAGCACTTTTCAAATGTTATTTACTTTTTAATGTTCTTTTAAAATTGCACTTGCAAGTAGTTGTTATGATTTTAATTAATCAGCAAAATCAGCTTCTAACGTGAATAATAAAACTATCAGTTGGGCATTAGATTAGTTATACAGCTAGCTTTAAACACAGGCGCTTTCAAAACTCTGCAGCATAGGATTGATGTGAAATGGTATTTTAATTACTTTATTCGCTCTTTGTGAAGAAAACAAACTTTCATCTCCCGCAGCAGCATTTCATTTTGCTTATTGGGTACTCGTGATTATCTCTACTTTTTCTGTGGTAGAGAATAAGCAGCATTTTCGTAACATATCCGGAAATCCCTAATACTTTATAAATTCATTTGTGTGTGTGTATTCTCAGTCTCCAGAACAAAGCTAATTGCTTTTGAATAAATAAAACCTCCAGCTTCCTAAATCAAGTCATAGCTTACTTTTCACTTCTTAACTTTTCCTTTGGGAGCAAGGAGGTAATGGAATGTGCCATCCATGATCTGGGGGGAGATTTTGTCCTGGGATGTCAATGCTGGAGGATGCCAGGCTCACGGCTCTTTGTGTTCTCATCAGTCTTGCTACATCTGGGAGCCACTTTTCTCTCCTCATTACTCACGGCCCTTGTAAGAGTCTCCCTGTTGCCCTGGATCCCGAGAGAAGCTGGACAGAACATGGCTTTCTTATGACTCTAGCAGGGTGGAACATATGCAGGGATTATTAGCCAATTGGACTTTGAGTAGAAGAACCAAATTCATAAAAGCCCTAACTCAGGCCTTTATGTCTCATTAAGCCTTTTTTTTCTCTGTCTCTCTCTCTTTCTCTCTCTCTAGTATTTGTTGACCAGAACTAGTTGTTTTGAACTCTACTGTGGGGTTGGGGAGTAGGAAGTCAAAACCAGTGCCTTAAAGATTTACTACAGCCTTGGAAGTGGTTAGTTCAGGCCATGACCATGGGCTCAGGTGACTTGTAAAGGGCAGAATGAGAGGGTGATGTAATGCATGGTGTGTAGCACGAACTATGGGACTATAAAGCTGCTGCTGTATGGGTCAGTACCGTATACTTGGCAAAGTAGATCTATCTCCCTTTTTCCAAGTCATGAATAAATGGGACCAGTTGTTTGGTCGCAGAAGTAAAACCCTGAATGAATTTCATTGGTTGGTCCATTTTATGAGCAGTAAGTCACCCCAGTTGATCAAAAGATAGCGTAATTAACTCATCTACTGGAGGGTTGCATGTCTTTAAACAATCTGACATTTTGTATTTTGGCAGCCCTGTTCCTTTCCGCCTCACAGTCTAAGGGATAGGAATTGTAGAGATTCTAGGAGGTGGATCCTGGAGATGGTGGGTCAGTGTGGAAGGCAGCATATGTCCACCAGCAGATTCTGATGAAGCTCTGGACACTGTCCTGGCCCTTTCTCTGCAGTTATGGACCTTAAAGGCACTCTTGAATATTTCAAGAAAAGTCACAATCCATCCTCTAAGCCTAATAGGCAGAAAACAAAAGGGGGATTTATAAACAAATATAAGACATAAGATGAATCCATGAACAAGTGTGTGCAGGCACCAACTATCCTGCACATGTTTAACAAAACATGAAAGGGAGCAGATAGTTAAGTAGCTGCCCTCACGTGCCTCAATAATTTTAAAAGTAAAATGTTCATCTTCCTTTAAGAAAATCCACATTCACAGTTGCGCATCTATAAAGTAATTGAGTGGGAAAGTTAATTAGCTCTAAGTAGGTGGAGAGTAAAGCGACCATAAATCAGGTGATGAAGGCTTTGTTCTTGTTAATTTGAAGACACTGTCTAATGTCAGTCCCGGGCTGATTGCTGGTGAACTATAGAATGTCAAGTCTACTGGACATTCTGAATCCTGGGGAAAAGAAGGAAAATTCTAGTTCAGTACCCCCCAAAAAAAGTCAGGAAACCCTCCCTCAAATATGGAAACTACCCTCTTGCCTGAAGTAAAGCTTAGAGGCAGCTAGGAATGGAGGCAGAAGAACAAAAACAGGGTAATTTGGAGCCAACATTAGGTAATTTCTCATCCTGAGCCCTTCCCATTTTTCTGTTGTGACTTCATCTGAAGTTTCTGGAGGAAGCATTTGGTTCCTTGTAGAGATAAAGATCTAGCTTCCTAGCTGTAAGACACACCCACAATCAGCTGACAGCAGGACAACATTAGTGAAACAATACAACAGAAAAAAATTCAAATAAAAATTATAATTTAACAAATATTTACACTGCATTGGGTATGTGTTCTGAGAGATACAGCATTTACAGTAGACAGTGAGCATAGATTATATGCAAACACCACAAATACCATTTTATTGCGAACCTGAGCATCTGCTCACTTTGGTAACTACAGAGGGTACTTAGACTCTGTCATCATCGATATTGTCCTCATCATTTGTCCTTTCATCCCCCACCCTTCCCATGGACAGTGAGTGGCAAACTGTATGTCTGATTTTATACTAACAGCCTATAATATGATGGCAATTGCATTGCATAAACCTTGCCTTGTAGTTAACTTGGCTGGACTGCACTTATTCTGTGAAGAAGGAAGCAGCTTGTTGAAAATGAAGCTGTCCAGGGAGTTGTATTTTGTGAAGTGAGGAATGTGAAAGGCTTTGACAGAAAGAGAATTGCAGCAGTCATGTTAGGAATCACGTGTTCCAAAATTGTCAGCGGGGGTGGTTTCTGGTTAATAACATTTTCCCCATCGATGGCCAGGAGCTGTGTGTTCCCACTGTAGCTGGCTCGTGCTCCTGGGTAGTCATCACTAGCATCCTGGGTCCAGTATGATGGCTTCTTTAGCAGTGACTGTTAAAGCCTTGACCCCACCCTGCTGTGCCTCGAGCCACTCTTCTGTCTCCTTACTTCTCTCTTGTTCCTTGGTCAGCACAGACAAACCAACTAATAATTCACTCCTGGTCTTGTCTATCATTGTCTTCCAATGTTTCTCCCTAAGAAAATGTTCAGCTAATGTCTTCCATGGTAAAAGAAATAGACTTTGAAGGCCACTATGGAGCAAAGATAAATGTGGCCATATTCAGGGTCAGTTCTTTCCCAACCAAGACAGACCAAACCCCCAGAATCCAACCACTGTCCCATAACTCCATAGGGAAGTTACTCTGACAGTGGAGTTGACGTTCTGTTAGACTGATCAGTACAATCCTGTGTCTGTATGCCTTGATATACTTATGTGAACAAAGGTCATAGTGAGAAGCTTTCAGAAACAAAGCAAGGCATTTATCTTCCAGATTCTGAGTTGTCTAAATCTCCCTTTTATACCAAACCACTCTTCCTAAAGGAGAACTAGCCTGGATCCAACTAAATGGGCACCACAAAAGATAAAGTTCTGAGAGGCTGTGCTCAGAATGGTGTGGGAAGGGGGGTTGAGAAACCAAATTAATGACATCTAGAAATCGAAGCCAAGTAGGAGAGGAGAGGAGAGGAGCGGAGAGGAGAGGAGCGGAGAGGAGAGGAGAGGAGAGGAGAGGAGAGGAGAGGAGAGGAGAGGAGAGAGGAGAGGAGAGGAGAGGAGAGGAGAGGAGAGGAGAGGAGAGGAGAGGAGAGGAGAGGAGAGGAGAGGAGCAGAGCAGGCACAGAGGCAGAGCAATGCACACAAAGCATCAGTCTCCATTATGGATCACATCTCTACAGCATAGAGATGGCAGTGAAGGCAGCCCTTGGACAAACATTCAGGGTCTGTTCTTTACCCTTCAGCTGTCCTTTGCTTTCTCCTCTCCTCCCACAGAGACAAAAGCTGCTGTCTACTCGATACCTTCCCCGTAATTTACATCCGGAGAAGGCTGCTCAGGCTGGCTCCAGGCTGGCTCCTTGGGTCACAGCATTTGGAGCAGCAGTGTTCAGTCTTGTCTGGCCCAGTGCTTGATGAGTTCTGTTCAGAGGCCCATAGACAAAGGCAGCCATTGTCAGTCCCTTTTCTCCACAGGGCCACAAGTGCCCAGTGTTAACGTTCCATGAAGCCTTTGGAGAAGCTTGTCATAAATATCAGGAGTGTAGGGCCCTGAGAGCCGCCTCTCTACCTCCTTCTTACTTAACAAAGTGCATTGATCTAAAAGTGTACTAGAGTAGATGACATCTCAGATTCATTCCCATTTCTCTATGAATCATAAGGAGCTATGGCAGTAAGTTAACACACTTCATTTATACCCTCTTTTCTCAATCGCATGGCAATAAAACTTTTGAAGAGGAGAATGGAGCAAGTACAGTGGCCCTCCATGCTGTTGGTCACGTAGGGCGCTATACTACACTGTATTTCCAGGGACTCTGTTGAAGCTGGGCTTCCTGCTAACGAAGTAAAAATTGAAAAAGTACTGGAAAGGAGGATTAATGAAGAGAAATATGCCAATCTTTTGAGGAAAAGGAATTTTTTGTCTAAGTCATAAATTCTAGAGGCTTGTCATATCAGCCATTGAGTGTAAGGGCCAACGCAAGACAAGCAAGCTCTATGAAAATCACAGGCATGTTGTATTTATGACCCTTGCACTTGGATTACTTCCCTGTCCCACCCTCCCCTGGCTCTGAAACTGGAAAATGAATCTTGAGACTTCGAAATACTTTGTAGAAGCCAGATGTGTGTGTCCAGCTCTTAGCACAGGTCCATCCCAGTCCAGTTACAAATGTGGGGAGTAGGTTAGGTTCCTATGGGTTAGAACTCATGTGATTGTTTCTGTCTTAAAGCTGCAGAATCTGATTAATTTTCACTTGAAACTTCTCATTTTAGGAGTTCTTTGGAATTTATCCTCATGTGATGCTGTAAAGATGACAATCATTCGAGATGCTCTCTCAACCTTAACGAACACTGTGATCGTTCCACATTCTGGGTGGAATAACTCTTCCTTTGATGATGATCATAAAATTAAATTTCAGACCTCACTGGTTCTGCGGAACACAACAGGTTGCCTGAGGTGAGTACTTTCTTCCCAATTAGTTATGTGATTAAAGAATGTGTCATAAGTAAATGGACTATAGAAGGTGCTCTCTGGCCATACACCCTGAAGGTGGTGGTTCTCCTTCATAGCAAAGTGTAGAATTTGTCACAGTGAGAAAGGACTGTGAGCACAGGCCGGTGGCCCCAAGGCAACTGTCTCCCTTGTGACTCTTCTGTGAATTATTAAAAAGGCCCATTAATCTGAGGGCACTTCGGCAATCTAGCATTTTCTACTGTAGTTGCCTGTTTCCTGACTATCACATGCTTATTACAGACCTGGCGTTGCCTGGTTTTTGTTTCAGTTCCACTTATGGTCACCAAAGTTCAGGTTTGTGTTGTTACTTTTAAAGTGAAGAGTGTGTGACTTAAACAGCTCTGGCTTTTGAGTTCTGTGAGTAAGCCAGCCCAAATGCTATTCATTAGTCATTACCTTTAACATAAAATGTGTGATTCTTTTATGTTTTTTGGAACAGCTCCTTGTTTGCTTAGCCACTCACATGTAATCCTGTTCCCCAGCCTCATGTTGCTCTGGGCACATGAAACAGAAGCCTTGGCAGAATGGCAGGGGGACCAGCAGAGCCCAGCTTTCCAGTTCTGCTGTGAGCTTTAGTGTTCATCTACAGAACAGAGGTGATAGTACTGTAGTGCACAAGGCCCTGAGTTCAAGTCCCAGCTCTGAAAAGTAAAACAGGAATGAAACATCTAGGCACCTCTGGGGCAGAGAGTTTGAGCCATAGGGAGAGGATCTGTGCTACTGTTCTGAAGCCTTCTGCACTGTGACAGAAGGCACTCATGTCACAGGTCGTGGGCAGGTCATTTAGTCTGTGGTCAGCTGGAAACAGCATCCCATTCTCTACCCTAGATCCAGGGATGTGTGACCCATACCCACTCCCCACTTCTCAGCCCATTAGGCAATGAGTACCCAGACCAGGGTACAACATTGCCTCTTGCAAGACCTGCTATAATCTTCAGTAAATGTCACTTGTGTAAAACCAATATGAAACAAGATGAACTGGGCCCCAGCTGTGAGGATGATGCAAACAGAACAGGAAGATGACAGTAGGCACCATAAAAAATAATGGTGAGGAATTATTAGTGAATCCTGTGGTCACTTCCCTCCTCAAAGATCCAGATTAGAAGTGGGTTTTCCCGCTTCATTGATTTAATCAAGGAAAAGTCCATTACAGGTGTGCCCAGTGATATGGGTTTTAGTTAATTCAAGATGTAGTCAAGATGACAACCAAGAAGAGCCATCACAGCCTGTATCTGAAATACCACAGAAGCTACTCATCTGAGGAGTAGGGGTCAGGAGGACGAGTCACTGGTAATGTAAAGGAATGAGCTAGCTCCATGAACAAAGGGCGAGTGGCTATCGGATCTCTGTCGAATGGGAGGAGTTTGTCCTTTATTTCAACTACTATGAAAAGTCATGAGAGTTTAAAGCAGGGAGGGCCTTTCCTGTTCTGTGGAAGACTGAGTGGAGGCAAAAATGGAAACGAGATCAGACTGCAACAGTGGTCCAGGAATGCTACAAAGCCTGGGCCAGAGGCTACAGATAGGTTGCTTTTTGAAGAGGAGCTAACAGAGCTTGCTAATGGGTTGAAATAAGAGATGGGAGTAGAGGCAAGAGTTACACCTCTATCTTTGACTGGCCTGCTGGATGAATGTACTATGGAGAGTTGCTGGGAGTTTTGGCCATGTCCATTTTGAGAAATTGAATTATCTGTGTAGTAATGTCAATAAATCAGATATATGTGTTCTCATGGGTCATAGGTTGTGATAAAGACACCAAGCAAAAAAAGGCACCTGGGAAAGTGCAAACCATAAAACAAACATTAAGGCCAAGGGAGTTCGCTCTCAGAAGAGACCCCAGAAGAAAGCTAGAAGCCAGGGGTAAAGGGGGGGAGGTCAGCTGTTGAATGACTGTGTTGCTGGGGCAAGCACAGGAGATCCATCTAGTTCAATTTTACAAATTGTCAATTTGCCTTACTTCAGTGTTAATTATCTAAGAACCCTTGTAAATGGAACATAAAAATAGAGGCTTATAATCTGGTATGCATTTTTGAGGGAAGGCAAGAAAGGAAAACAAAAACAAGACCTCAAATGAGACCCAAAATAATTTTGAAGTTTTTGTTTGTTTGTTTGTTTGTTTGTTTGGGTTTTTTGGAAGTGAAAGGATTAAGAGTTGGGGCTAATTGGGTTTGCTTGTTGATGGTTTAAAGTTGCATCTCATGTAGCATATTTAACATAATTAGAGGTGAGCATATAACTAATGGCTAACATAAGAGGGAAAACATACCCCAAAACAATGGCCGCAGTGGGGAACACCCTGCCCTCTATGTGGTAGCCACTTTTCTATTTGCTTTACTGTACAGTTCATTTCTTTCTCATCACAACCCTAAGGTAGTTGTTTTTATTTCTTCCACTTGCCTATGATGAAGCTGATGAAAATGGCCACTAAATAATGGCCTCGGGGAATTGTGAGGTTAATTGGCATGCTCACTGTCTGTGGGTATAATGGGGTTCTGGCCAATGTTGAGAATGCTTCAGATGCAAAAGGTCAGGATCTCAAGTATCTCAAGTCCCTTTGCACTGGCTTCTCTCTGCTGCCATTCTTGAGTGGGAATCATTCAGGGTAGGCTTCGTGGCTGAAGGGTAAGTTGTTGATCTCAGCAGTTCCCACGTCTCTGTCCATCCAGGAACCTGAGCTCTGCAGGGGAGGAAGCACGAAAGCAAATGCGGGCCTGCGAGGGGCTGGTGGACTCATTGTTGTACGTGATCCACACGTGTGTGAACACTTCTGATTATGACAGCAAGGTCAGTGTCCTAGCCCCCTACACTCCCGGTGGCAGGTGACCCTGCCACCTAACTGCTTTCATACAATCCAGTCTCTGAAATCTTGAGTGCCATGTGACACTGAACAGGCCTCGTGTCCTAGTCAGCGTAAAGCCAAATCTTCAGTGTACAGCTACACCCTGGCCCACAAATTATAGAGTGATACTTCTTTCCTTAGATGGTGTGAGAGTCACAGAAATACAGCAGCATTTCCTTTATGTTCTCCATTTATTTACTGTTGGTACATTCAGGCCAGAGTGTTTGGGGTGATGTTTTTAATTACACACTATGTTGCATTTCAGACAGTGGAGAACTGTGTGTGTACCCTGAGGAACCTGTCATATCGGCTGGAGCTGGAAGTCCCGCAGGCCCGGCTGCTCGGACTAAATGAACTGGATGACTTACTAGGAAAAGAGTCACCCAGCAAAGACTCAGAACCAAGCTGCTGGGGAAAGAAAAAGAAGAAGAAAAAGAGAACTCCACAGGAGGATCAAGTTAGCATTTTACTCCTCTATTTGTCAGAGAGTAAAAGATTGTTGCTACTTAGCTGAGTCCAGCAAAATGAATGGTTTCAGCAGTCAGAGACCTTGTCCACTTCCTTTTGACTTAGTGTGCACCATTTGTCTTTCAGTGGGATGGAGTCGGGCCTATCCCTGGACTATCCAAGTCCCCCAAAGGGGTGGAGATGCTGTGGCACCCGTCAGTGGTAAAACCGTACCTGACTCTGTTAGCAGAAAGTTCCAACCCAGCCACCTTGGAAGGCTCTGCCGGATCTCTCCAGAACCTCTCTGCTGGCAACTGGAAGGTGGGATGTTTCCTCCTTGTTCACGTTTGTTTCTCTCCTTGTGGTCAGAGCGACCACGATGGTGAAAGGGACACTTGATTACAGAGTTTGTCCTTAAAGGGGACGGTTAAGAGGGTGTGGGGAGGAGCCAAGAAGTGACTCTGGGGATCCGAGATTGATGAGCAAACAGAATAGTGTCCAGAAGATCCATGTTGTGTGGCCATGAAAGACTTCCAAGGTGGCCTGGTGGGGAGCAGGGGAGGCAGAGAGTAGAATGCAGTTGAAGGCTTCCTGCAGGATGAACAAACTAAGCTAGCAGGGTCTGAGGATGGGGTGGAGAGAGCAGGTGATGGAGAGATTAACAGACAGTAGGAAAAGGATCGTCTGTGAGGAAAGGACAGTGGGTTCAGACTAAAGGCTACTCTGAAGCAAAGCAGACAGGACAAGGTGTGGCTGCTTGGGAGCTGGCCATCATATCCAGAACTGGATGCTGTTTCAGGGGTGGATCCTGGCCATAGACAAGGGAACACTGAACTTTTAAGCAGAAGAGTGACAAAAATAAGCTGGTGTGGACACTATTGGGTCACTTCTGTGGCTGTGCAGGAGGTGAGGTCAAGAAAAAGTAGAGGCTGGGGTTCCTTGTGGGATCCAATGCCACACACATCATAGTGAGAGAAGATGGGGAACTGATTCGAGCTGAGGTCAGGCAGGGCTGGTGTGAGCACCCACCCCATGTCTCCCAGACAACTCCAGAGCATAGGGAGTATCTTTACACATGTACAACCTTGTGAACATGGAAAAGGTTTCCTTTTGTTACCACGATTTCTTAAAACATTAGATATTGTCTTTCATCTTCCCAGACAGTCCTTGTGTAAAAGGGTGATTATAATGCTTGTTTGGGCTCCTTGTCTCACTCCACCCAAAACAAGACACTTTGGGACTCCATGACTGAACTCTGCTCATAGATGTGGGTATGGATATGTCATTCATTCAGGTGACTGACATAGAGTCTATACAAATGCGTGTGGTGTGCTGTTATCCAAGCCTGTGTGGTTGTTTGTTGTTCCTAAAGTGCTTACTGCTTAGTGCTAGGGGCCGACTGGATTCTGAAGATCCCTGGTTCCTCAGAGCAGAGATGGAGGATCCCAAGCCTCAGCATCTTCCTCTATGGGATAAATGAATATTGTACTCACCTTATCAGGTAGTGGGGAGCAGTGAGCAAAATGATAAAGAACAAAGGCTAAAGGCAGCTCCTCACATAAGAGATTTTTGTTGTGTAGCCAAAGAATTGCTTGGTAACAAAATTATAATAATAAAAACACATGTGATTAGGTTTTACAGAATTTAATTTTTAGGATCATTCAGTAAGTACAAGTCACATGACAAGCTTATTTAAATACAAACATTGTATTTAAGTGGTTTTCAATATCAAAAGTACTCATTCAAAATCTCAGAGCTCTTGGTAGTTAAAGCTTGTTGAAGGGGACAGGAGTCTGGTTCCCAGCACATCAGGAGCTCACAGCTGCCTTTAACTCTAGCTCGAGGGAAGCTGATGCCCTCTTCTGGGCACACACACTCACATAATTGAAAGTTAAGAAATATATATTATATATGTGGGTCGTATTGTTTAGGGAAAGGCTCGCTGGGCTGAGCGGTCTCCAGTGGAAACAGGAAGCAGTAGGGCCTGTAGTCCCGGGAAGCTGATCACACTGGCCCAGTGCTTTCTGCAGTAGCCAGCCTTGTACTTATCTCCTCCTCCCTGTAGATTTCATTTGATTTGGAAAATGAATCTTTGAAAGACATCTTTTCCTATTTTGTTTATTATAAAGATAATCTGCTCTGTTGGAATTCAAGAAACTCGGATATCAATCATATGTTTTAACATTAACAGTAATTAATTGTAGAGAGCTAATGGATCTTTGGCCTCATGAGCTAATGAATCTCTGTCTTCATGCTTTGTCCACAGCAGGAAAATATTAGCTATTACTAGTACATATTACTTTTTTGAATTATCCTAATCTATTTTGTAACATTGCTTTCCAGTTCACAGGGTGCACAAAAAGTAGTCAGTTAATGTTGAGTGAGAATGCCTTTGCATCCAAACCTGCTTTAGCTGTGGGTATCAATTATGGTGCCTGGTGTCTGGAGAATTCTCTTTCTTTTCTTCTGAGTACAGGAATTTTTCCAGCAATCTTTTTGACTAGCTACTAATATTGCTGGAGCCTGTCCTAAAATATAAGTTAGCTCAGTGGAGCCAGCCAGGCTTCCCCCTAATGGATGCTGAGGGACTGGCTCACCATCCCACTTCTAGCCTCTGGACCTGGCATGGGGCCAACTGCCAAGGAAACAGGGGCTCCTTCCTTAATTGTGTTTCTATATCTGTGAGGGAAAGTAATCACAACGTCCTCTGTCCTGTACAGAAATCTGACAGATGGTGGTTTGAGATCTTCAGGCTTTGGGGGATTTCTTTTTAAGTCAGCCATCCCAGCCTGTCTCTCTCCCAAACTGTGGCACTGATTTAATCTCCACTAAAGGGAAAACATTTAATTTTAGTTTATCTTTTCAGATTGCTGTAGCATGTGAGAGTGGGTCTCCACGTTTCACTCACTAATGCCTTATTCTGCTCACCAGTTCGCAGCATACATCCGGGCAGCTGTCCGGAAAGAAAAAGGGCTCCCCATCCTTGTTGAGCTCCTGAGGATGGATAATGACAGAGTGGTATCTTCTGTGGCCACCGCCTTAAGGAACATGGCACTGGACGTTCGGAACAAGGAGCTCATAGGTATGTGCTGGCGACAGACCTGCAGTGGCTACAAAGCCCCACCCCTGAGCCTACTCCTCCTTTCCTGGCATGTCTGGACCTGCTCTTCAACTGTCCGTTTTCAACAAGAGTCAGGCTTGTTAATTAAACAGTGAAAAGGCAGAGATCCCCAGCGATTTCAGGTGTACATAGCAGCGCTGCTTGATGAATTTCTTGTCTCTGTTCCCTAAGAGGAGTTATATCCTGAACAGCAAGAACAAGAAAAAAGATTTAATTTCCTTTTCCAGTATTTGTGCCGCTATCTGCCAACTCACCAACACTACCATCTTCTAAAAAGAAACCAGGTGAATACTATGTGGCTTTCCCTCCCAGGTCTGCCTGAATGCTCACCCAGAGACAAACCACTGTCATCCCGTCCCAAGGCAGGGTCAGGATGGAGGGGAGGTAAGGACTAGGCCACCAGGACACAATTTTAGGAGGCCTTTGCTCTCAGGTCTCAAAGAGAAAGCTCATCAGCACGTACATACAATGGAGAAGGTGACCCATCGCCTTCACGCACCAGGCAGCTTGCTGGTCTCTAAGCTCTACCTCAGTTTGAGGGCTAACAGAAAAAAGAGGTGAACTCTATGGATCAGAGTCCCATTTCTCAACCTGCAGGTCACTGACCTCATAGCCCAGAGTGTCCTGTGAACCCTACTGCTACTCAGTCCCTGCTTCTGGGTGGCAGTAGGAGCTCCCTCTCTGCCAGTGTCTGAAAGGAAATTGGCAATGCCTTCTGGGTCACTGTAAGGACAGTACCCTCCATCCATTCAAGCTTCATGCCAGCCCAATGGCTGGTAACATGGGGAAGGGGGATTTTTTTTTGTTTGTTTGTTTTTTTAAAAGGGTTCTTATGAACTTAGATCCAATTTATATAAAATACACATACTATAATAATAGAAAGAGGGAGGCAGGGTCGGGGATGGGGTAAGAGAAATCATGAGAGAGAATGAGAATATTTAGCTTTAAGAGGAACTGTGATTGCCGAATGTGGTGGCTCACGCCTTTAATCCCAGCACTCAGGAGGCAGAGGCAGGCGGATCTCCCAAGTGTGAGGCCTCCAGAGTGAATTCCAGGACTACGTAGAGAAATCCTTTCTTGAAAAACAACAAAAGATTAGCTGTGATCCTGGCCTGGTGGAACAAGCCAGTACATCACACTTACTTGGGAAGCAGAAGCACAAGGGTGATAAGTTCAAAGTCAGCCTGGCCTACAGAGTAGGTTCAAGTCAATCTGCAGTAGAGAGACTCATCTCAGCATACAAAGAGGGTTGCAGTGTAGCTTTGTGGTAGACTACCTGGCATGCCCAAGGCCCTAGGTACAAGCCTACTCCCACCAAAAAAAGGCCTAACTGAAAATTGAATGGAGTACAGTGACTTGCAGGCAAAGGCCTTCCCACCTGGCCTGGCAGAAGTGCCATTTTAAGTTATTATTGTCCACATGAATGTTTCCGTTCCTTTGAGGCAGGTCAGCCCACAGAGAGGGAGTCTCTATGGCCCTGCCCTGCCCAGTTCCCACACTTCCTTTGAACTAGACTTAGAAGTTACATCTGTACTCCCTGAATTTCTTATGAGATACATACTCTGTTTCTGCTGCTAAGAAATGTGGCTGGTCACGTGTTGCCATACAAGCTGGTCATTGGTGAGTATTGAGAAGTCACCAGTGCTAATCTCTCACTGCTGTTTCCCGACCGCCTCTGTTCTAAGGAGCTTTGCCTGAGATGCACAGGACCTGCTTGCTGCCTCCACCACTGCATATAAACAAACAGCCCTTTGATGAAAACCCTGGTTAGCATGGCAGCAACCCTAAGAAAATATTTACTCTCACCTTAGTTAATTTCTTCTGTTTGTAGTGCATTTACCCCACTTTGTCAGTTGGTAATTGAAATTGAAAACGCTAGAGATAATCTCTGTTTGGATGTTTATAAGAATTGCTTCCCTGGCGGAGGCTCCCTCGGCCCTGTCTTCTCATGTACTTCTTTATTATTGCTTGTTACCACTAGGAGATAATATACCTGGAATTTCAGTAGGAGAGTTTTTCCTGGTGACTTTTAAATAAACTAGTGTGTGGTTAACTGCTGATACCAGATCAGCCCACATAACCCTCAGCTTTGTTAACTGTTCTCAGTTAACTTGCTAGACTCACCCAGAAAATGACTCACTTAATGCGAAGTGTGTTTTGGCAACCTTAAGTTAGTCCAGATTCAGAGTTTTTTAAACAGCATTGAGCAGAGATTGAAGTATTTTGATACACTAGAACTAAGAACAAAATTTCTGGCCTAATCTTCATTACAGCCATTGCTGTAGAATGTGGCACGACATCCAGTGGACTCCTAAGCACTGATTCTTTCAGCAGGTGACAGTGATATTTCAGAGTAGTCATTTGTCCAAGGAACATGAGAGTAATGTTAATTTTCTCTCAAAGTCACATATGTGTTTTTCTTCTTTGCTGTGAGGCTTTGAGTTTTGTTTTGTTTTGTTTTTTTCCTGTTCATGTCTCTTTTGAAGTTTTGTTTTTTAAAACATATGGATTATCAGGTTTTTCAACAACAGTAACCTGTGAAAAGTTGACCCTGGTCTTGTGCACCCGGCAGGTAAATACGCCATGCGAGACCTGGTGAACCGGCTTCCAGGTGGCAACGGCCCCAGCATACTGTCCGATGAGACCGTGGCAGCAATCTGCTGCGCTCTTCATGAGGTCACCAGCAAAAACATGGAGAATGCCAAAGCGCTGGCTGACTCAGGAGGTATAGAGAAGCTTGTGAACATAACCAAAGGCAGAGGAGACAGGCAAGTGTGTGGTGCCTGGGTCCCTGGACTGTCTTGGGGTGAGGGCCTAGTTCACGGATTTATTTCTGGATTACTCACATGCTGCATAGCAGTCTACATCAATAAGACCTGAAATGGTGGGAGGGGCTGTTTTTATCATGTATTGGCATCCCCTTTATTATAGTATAGCCACGCCTCCTCTCTCTGACTTAGTCTACTCGGGTTGCTGTAACAAAGTGCTGTGGGCTAGGGAGCTTATGAACACTAGAGGTTTATTTCCCATAATCTTGGCACCTGTGAAATCCAGGATCAAGGCACCAAAAGATTGATGTCTGGTGCAAGCCCCTTTCTGGTTTTATAGAGAGTGACCTCTTTGTCCTCACATGGAAGACTCTTCAGGTAACTCTTCCCAAAGACTGTGCCTCCCAGCACTGACATATTGAGAGTTAGGACTTGTGCACTGGAACTGTCTGGAGATTCAACCCCCCAACTGTAGCCATCTCTAAAGGCACATGGTTCATGTCAGCTAGAAGAACCAAAAGCACCAGGCTGGAGACAATCTCAGGGCCACCATTTCATTTGTGCTTTGGACTCTGTCAAGCCTAAGGCCTACTCTGCAAGAATGTCTTTTTAAATTGTGGCTTTTGAGATTGATTCTGCTGCCAAGTGCCCAGAAAGCATGAAAAGCGCCACTGCATGAGTGTGCTCTGGGCTTGGTCACACTTCTCCTTTTGCTTCTGGATGACAGTAACAGATGAAGCAGCACAAGTGGGCAGAACGAATCAGTAGCCAAATAGAGGCTTTTCGTCGTGGTGCTGGAGCTGTGACTAAATTTGTCTTGGTGTCAGATCAGCAAATGGAAGTGGGAATTCCAGTGCCTACTGAAGAGTAGGTCAGCAGCCACTCTGCACTCCTCCCCTCCACCCCATTCCCTCTACATTCACTCTGGCCCTGACTCACTCCCCTTGTGTGTTATTTGAGCCTTCCTCTAGCATCTCACTCCTGCAGTGCCTAGGGCTTTGTCCTCTTGTCTGCTGTTGTATCCTTAACAACAAGAACAAAGCTTGGCCCTGGTAACATGTGGTGCATAGGAACGGAATGGCAGTGCTGGGATTCACATTACAGCACAACTAATCTTTCAGTTGATACCTCAGAAGGAATTCTTAAAATATAGGAATAATGCAGGAAACCAGCTTTACCTGACAGAAGCCTCATGTGTCATTTCAGCTTTAATTCTTGCATTCTTAAAATGTCATTAGTAACAAATGCATACAATATATTTGTTTGTTTTGATTATTTTTTTTTCACTCAAATAAGGGTCCACCCTGTAGCCCAGGCTGGCCTTGAATTCATAGCAATCTTACTGCCTTAGTCTTCTGAATTCTAGAATTACAAAAGTAAGCCACCACACTCTGCCTTTGCTTTTAAGAAAATGAAAGTTTTCAGGCAATTAAGACCCCATTCCACCTCTCCCTCTGCAGACTACACACACACACACACACACACACACACACACACACACACAACATAGTCATATGATCACCTATCCACTCTAAAAAATTAGCCTTGTAGAAATGCTGAGCCAATGACAAGGCGTGCATGAATGCATGTGTGCAATATGCACATAAATATGTATGCAAGTCTAATCTCTTAATCAAAGCCAAAAATTCAGAACTTCTTGAACGAGGCAGAGCTAGAAAGATGGCTCAGCTAAGAGTACTCGCTGCTCTTGCAGAGGTCCCAGGTTTGGTCTGTAGCACCCTCTTCTGGGGCTCTGAGGACACCAGGCATGTACATGCTACACGTACATACATGCAAAAAATAAATAAATCCCTTTAAAAAATGGAAAAGAAAGAAGGAAGTCTTGAACCAAATCCAGTTGTGGCTGGTTTCCCTACATTTCACTCCCCTCACAGTTTGTCCCCTATTTTTTGCCTACTTGATGTCCAGTTGCTGTTCTCAGTACCTGGCTTACATCAGTGAACAGATCACACGACAGCATTCCAGAGCCAAGGCAGGATGAGGTGCCCAGTGAATAACAGCAACAGAGCTTGGTGATGGTGCCCACGGGGCAAAGGACTAAGTCAGGGAAGGTGACACAGCGCGTCAGACAGAAAGAAGTGACCTGGGAAGGCCTCACAGTGATAGCAGGGAGCAGACCTGGAGACGGAGGGGAGGGCAGCTCTTGGGGGCAAGACAGCAGAACCCGCTGTGACTAAGACTGAGCTAGTATGAGAGAGAAGAAAGAAAAGGGGAAAGTCAGAGAATAATAGGACCTTGCAGTGGGCAGAGGAAAGACATTGTCAGTCATTCCCCCAGACAGACTAAAGGCGAGGGTGCAGCAGCTACAGCTGTGAAGATGGCAGCATCTCTGGTGGGGTGAAAGGCAACTCAACAGGATTTACTGATGGATGAGTGTGTAGCCAGACGGGAGTGTTGTAAACGTTTTTCTCAGAAGAGGTTATCCCAAGGCAGAGAAGCCTGCAGGAGGACCACCAGGGATTTGCTCTGGACTTGGATGCTTAGAGATAACTATTAGACATCCAGTGAGCGGGAGAGGGGCAGGCTGAGAGGGGGCCTAAACTCCAGCTGGAAAAATACACTTGGGAGTCAGTGGCATCTAAATGACTTGTATAGAAGTGAAGATTGACAGGTGTCAGGGAGATGAGAACCCCAAAATGAGCCCAGAAAGGAGTGGCCAGAACTGAGTCTCCAGAAGCATGCAGTAACTCAGAGACCAAGTGAAAGGAGAAGATGAAAGGCAGGCAAGAGTCAGGGGCCCCTGCTTCCTCGGGTAGGATGAGGCCTGGTAGGATGAGGCCTGGTCACGGCATACAATAGTGTGGAAGTGTGAGTTTGAGAGGAGATGAGAGGAGTAGATAACAGCTTTGAGGGGATCCCCCTGTGCTGTAAAGGTGAGAAGGCAGCTTTGCCTCTCTCAGGATTCCACTTTCTGCACACAAACCATCCTGGGACTTTGGCTGCTATAGCTTGCGGCCCGAGTCTCTCAGAGCCAGCCGCCCTGTTGCTTATCTTCATTAAACCACCATCTCTCCCCAGGTCCTCTCTGAAAGTGGTAAAGGCAGCAGCCCAGGTCTTAAATACATTGTGGCAGTATCGGGACCTCCGGAGCATTTACAAAAAGGTAAACATTCAGCAGCCTTCCTCGGAGCACACATTGGTAGTCACTACAGCAATGAAGTGCCATTACTCCTTTTGAGACGTCTTTTTCTCCACAGGATGGGTGGAGTCAGAACCATTTCATTACACCTGTGTCCACGCTAGAGCGAGACCGATTCAAGTCACACCCTTCTCTGTCCACCACCAACCAACAGATGTCACCCATCATTCAGTCAGGTCAGTGGGCATTTGTGTGACAGAGAATTGTTCTGAAAGCATGAGCTAATTCAGCCTGGTACTTCAGCACTGCCCATCAACCCGAGAGGCTGCTCTGACCATAGCACTGGTAACAGCCCACTCTTCCATTTGAAAAGATAATTCAGCTTGTATCAGCTGCGGTACATTTAAAAAAAAAAACAGGGCCTGTCCCCACACCTGAGTTTCGGGTGGGACCCTGGTATCTGCATTTGACCAGCTGGACCAATAACCTGATGTAGAGCCTTGGGAGTTGATGGGTAATTTAAGATGCACTGGCTGGCTAGGAATGACTGTGCTCTCTTCCAACTTTGCACAAGTGTTAAGTCTCCTTGTTGCTGCTGCTGTTGCTTTGGGCAGAGTTTTTGTTTTGTTTTTTTCTCAGGTTTTTTTGTTGAAGCTTTTCAGGAACAGGCTCCTTGACCTTAGGTCTTTCTAGCTTTGCAGTGACACGTGTCTGGCTGCTTTGCAGACCCACACCCACCCAACCCCACCTCACAATGTGGCTTTCTAGAAAGTTCCGTGGATTTTTAAGCTGAGGTCTCAGCAACTGTGCCACCCCAGTTTGTAGAGTTTAGCTTTAATGGAAAGGATGTTTTAAGTTTCACACTAAATTAAACATAAAGAATCCTTGTGACCGTGAAGCCAAACCAGTGCTGTGAATTTAATTCTTACCTGAATGAAACAGGAAAAATGATGCTTCTTGCTTTGATTTGGCTTTCAATCACACATTCCCACACATATATTATCTGTTGTCCTCAACCGTGCTGCCTCTGACAATCCTATCGCTCATGTGGACAAATGTGGACAAAAAGACTAATATCCATGCCTGGGGGCTCTAGCCACATAATTGAATGTCTGTGGTTGTGCTGGGAATTTCTTGTTTGTTTACTTTCTTGGGTTGCTTTAAAAAAAAAATTATCTACACCTACTGTGTGTGGTAGATATGTCTTGCTTTAAAATTATAAACTGTTTCATTCAACAAGAACTCTACTTGTTTTGGACACCCCTGATAAGCCCTCATACTGTTCTTTTATTTAAAAAAAAGAAAATGCTCAGTATGTCCAAGGACTCAGGAATAGGGATGTCAGGGAAGCCAGTAGAGGTGGCTGCCAGGCACGGGGCTTCCGAGCAAGCACAGAATCATCCCAAACAGATTGGCACACAGCTACTTTGCAGTAGAATTGCTACGTGGGCCTCTCACACATATGAGCAGAAGTGCTAGTGGCCCCCACTCCTGCCTCTCAGCTGTCTGGGGGAACTGCTTATGGGCACACCTGTTGCCTGTTAGTGGCACCCCAAAGAGAAGCAGGTCTCTCCTGTCCTGCTGTCTCCCCAAAAGTGAGCTGGGAGTAGCACAGAGACACGGGCAGCCTTGTGTCAATGAAGAGACAGCACCTGAAAAGAATGGCCCGACCAGGGCCCTCTGAAGGCGTGGCTGTGCCGAGCCACGGGGGCTAAGGCTGGAGGACCACCACTTGCAAGTGAATCGGTAAAGACATGGCCACTTACTTGTAATTAGCTTTCCTATAAACCCCACTGTTGGGGAGGGGGTGCTCATCTGACCTGTGGACCTGTTTCTTCCTTCGTGGCCCAAAAAAAAAAAAAAAAATTGTCCAAAAGGGGAACCTTTTGGTAGGGGCTAGCCATTATCAGTTGTGTGAAATGTGTGTGGCCTGGGCTAGGGGGTCACATGATCTCTTGAAAAGAACTTACATGTTATAGACTGGGCACTTCTAGAGGCATAGATTTTTTTTAATGATCAAAAACCACAACATGCCATAAAACCTGTTACCAAATATGTGTACGTGAATGCTGACAGGAGTTTATAAACAGCTAAATCGTGATTGTTGAGTAGAAGTAACTCTTACGTGGCTCCTAAGTTATTCCACTCGGTTTCCGAGGGTGGGTCACGGCTCTGAGTCACACTGCTGCCCGCCACCCTGTACTCTGGGCTCTTGCAGCTGGCTGCTTGCTGCAGCAAGGGCATCAGCCCAGATGTCACCCTTGCTGGTATGGGAATGTACGGTGTGTTCATGGTCCTTGGGGTCTGGCTGCTCTTCATGTTCGGCACCTCTAAGAGCTGATTTGGCTGACATTGCTAATGAGCACTTTGTTTTCTGGAGCTGACAATCTGATTTCTCTCTCTTTTCCCCTTTCCTTCCTTTGCCTCTCCCTTCAGTCGGCAGTACCTCTTCCTCACCAGCACTGTTAGGAATCAGAGAGCCTCGCTCTGAATACGATAGGACCCAGCCACCTATGCAGTATTACAATAGCCATGGGGACACCACACATAAAGGCCTGTACCCTGGTAAGAAGCCAGTTGGGTGTGTGATGCAATACCTAGAGGAACCACATTTCCTGGCACTCAGACAGTGTCCTGGAAACTAGCCCATGCTTATATCGAGATGGTCCCCAGCAGCAAACCATATCCCTGTCCCCTCTCTACTGCTGCCGGGATTGTTGCCTTTTCTGCTTATTTTTAAATAAGTGAAGCCAAGTGAAGCCATTATAGTTATATGACAGCTACAAATTTAAAAAGAGGACTAGAGCCAGCGATCACTTCTGGCTGCCCCAGGTGCCACTCTCTTTGCTCCTTTCCCCTCCTGCTCTATCAAGAGTCCCTTACGCATCAGAACCAAGGGCCCAATGCATGTAGCTTTGCAGGAGCTGCATGGACCTTCTAGACTGACCCATTTCTAAACTCAAACTGACCAAGAGCAATTGAGTCCATTTACATTTTCGTGGAAGAGTTTGAGTGAATTGTAGACTATGATTTTCCTCAAGCATGATTATTTTTTTAAGAAAGTAGCATTTTCTTAAAAAATAGTATTGGTCCACTCTCAAATATTTGGCAAATTAAAACTACTCTAGAACAAGTCATGAGCTACTGCAAAACAAAAATTACTTTTTTTTTTTTTCAGGGAAAAAAAGGGAGGGGAAATGCCTATTTATTAAAAAGAAATAAATGAAAGCTGATGGCAACTTAACTACTGCTGGGGGAGGAGTCTGAGCTGTACTGTTGTCTTTGAAATTGTGATTTCACAGGACTATTTACTAATCAAGTATTGTTACCATGGCAATTAATAGCTCAGAAAATTGCAGATGCTCCATTTCAAATACCAGGCTCTGTGCAGAAGGGAACACGCATACAAGCTGAAGGCAGGCAGCCTCGTCTCTACAGCAGCCCCTCTGTAAAGACTGCCTCTTGAGCATGCATCCTTTACCTTTGCTTGCTTCAATAAACTTAATTTGCTTGGAGTATGCTTTATTTTCCTTATTAAAAAATTAAAACCTTTGCTAGTTTTAGCAGTAATAGAAGGGCAACTAGTGATGTCATCAGGGGTCTGCTCTGGGCTCCTGAAGACACTTGCCCAATTACCAAGTGCTTTTCCATTTACTGCACACTTAACCATAGTAGACCCAGGACGGTGCCTCTCCTCTGTGTAGCTTGCTGCTTTGAACATGGCTATGTCTGCCCTTTCCAGAACCCAGGGTCTGAATCACAGCTGCTCTGAAAGCACGAGGTGCATTCTAATGTTGCATTTCCCATCTCTGTGATTCACACTGTGGCTCAGGGCCCTAGAAGAGGGATGAATGGTCCTCAGCTCAGCACAGGGAGCTGTGTACTGCTCAAATCCAACTGCAGAAACCCCCTAGACTGAGCAGAGCTTGAGACAGCCCCTCTCTGCATGGGTTCTGCATTTACATACTTCTTGCTAACACACATGCACACACACACACACACACACACACACACACACACACACACACACACAGAGCCTGTTTTTGCTGCTAGCCTCCCAGGCCCAGGGTGTGCTGTCCAGATTCAGGGAGTCCAGACTGCTGCCCTTCTGTCTATGCTGGCACTAGGGAAGGCAGGACCAACACAACTTGGTGGATCAGAGTCATGAGCATTAGTTTTAATTTAATAAACTATTTTCTTACAGGCTCCAGCAAACCTTCACCAATTTACATCAGTTCCTATTCCTCACCAGCAAGAGAACAAAATAGACGGCTACAGGTGAATTTGCAATGTCATTTGTACAGAAGGCTGGTTAGCAGTCACACAGTAAGGGGACCACCCGTGAGAGCTGGGCCTCAATGCAGGGCCAGAGGAGCGACCCCTGAGGGTCGCTTTGCTTCTCAGACCCACTTGTGGTTCAGATAAATTGTCTCCATCAGTGCTTCTAAGACTGCATGCCTCTGACGGGATGTGAGAAACCTCTGGTGCATGCTCCTTGTCCTCCACTAGTTTCCCTCTCTGACTTTGTTTTTCCCATTAACCTAGAAAGTCTCTTCCAACTTTGGGGGAGACAAAGTTGGTGAGCAAAACCTCGCAGCCTCATTGTTCTCTCTGGACACTTCCTCCGTCATCATGACACCCTCCTCATTCCTCATCCAAGCTTCATGGTTTAAAAACACTGAGTCTGCAGCTCCCTTATGAGGGCCTTCCCAAGCTAGCCCCTGGGACTATACTGACACACATACACTCACACACCCCTTTCAGCCACAAAACTAGGGCTTCCCAGTCAGAACAGCATTGTGTCCTTCCAATTAAGAGTGTTCTAAGACCCCCATCTACACCATAACCTTTTTTATTTAGCTAGGAAGAGAAGAATTCCCCTCATTACTAATAATTTATGCTCTACTTTTTGGCAGTTTTGTTTTGTGATTGGGTCTTACCGTTGTTCCTGCTGATCTCAAACTTTTGAGCTAAATTGACCCTCCCTTTTCTGCCTCAGGAGTAGCCAGGATTTCACACCCAGCTTATGCTATTTCTTTTTAAGTCAAGAGAAATCAAACTCTACCTTTAAAAGAGGAAATAGCTAGCCAAGTATATTTTGATTGAGTTTAAAGTCAGATGCCAATACCTATATGGTCAATTCTTCAATCATACCGAGTTGGGGTGGGGGTCGAATTTGGGCAGCATGAAGACAGACATAAGAGCTATGACAATTTGAGGGCATCGTGGTGAGGTCAAAGCTAAGACAGCACAAAAGGACATGGGGACCAGGTGCCCTGTGTGGGTGATAACATGTGACACCTCACTTTCTTCAGAGGACGTCAGTGGAAGTCCTTGCCTCCATAGTGCTATTTGCTCATGTGTCTGCTTATCTTCCTGCCTTGAGATTGCTCATCCTCTAATAGTTTGTACAGCAGAGTTCATCACACTATGTTACATCTCTTAAAAATGAGTGGTGGATTCACATATAATCATAATTATCTGAATATCTAAAACCCCAGCCCTCAAGTATGTCCATGATATGCTTAACTTTCCTGTACAAAGCTGCCTCCCCTTTTGGTCCCTATCTAACAGCCTCCTCCATATCCCGTGCCACTTCCCACTGAGGGCCTATGCTCTCCTGGGGCCTCCGGGCAGGACTTGAGCAAACAAAGCCGGCCTGCCGGCCTGCCTATAAACATAATTTAAAATCCTCCCTACTGTGAGTAAACATGGTGTGCACCTGAAACAGCTTGCCCCCTTTAGCCCACAAAGAACTTTAAAATGTGAAATGGGAAGCCCACATTAGTGTTCTTTCAATGTGTGTTTTTGAAATGCTCTCACTCAACTTTCTGTTTTTGCCAGCAGCACCCACAGCTGTACTATCCAGATGACTCCACCCGGAAGACCTTGGACGCATACAGGTTGTACTTGCAGTCTCCTCGTAGCTATGAAGACCCTTATTTTGATGACCGAGTTCACTTTCCAGCTTCTACTGATTACTCAACACAGTATGGACTGAAATCAACCACAAATTACGTAGACTTTTATTCCACTAAACGACCTTCTTACAGAGCCGAACAGTACCCAGGGTCCCCGGACTCATGGGTGTAGCATCAAGACGCCTGTCGAGGGACTCTTTCTTGCTAACTTTGCCTGGATTGAGGTGAAAAGTCCGTCTTGCTGATTTGATGATGAAATGTGAAAGTGAAATGGAAGGAATGAGTGAAGAGTATTTTTTTTCTTTTTTGAGGAATTTTCAGGGAAGTGAGGAAACTCTTGGGAGAGGACGTTCTAAGCTCTGTGTAGGTGTTAGGTCTAATTACTTGTAGATTCTAGTGGTGAAGGTGTGGGTGATGTGAGGAGAGGTTTGAGAAATGGATGAAATGAGATGGGGTATGTGTAGGTCAAATCAAATTACAGATGATTTTTTTAATGTGAATAAAGTTATGTTCAGATAGTTTGTACAGAGAAAAAAATAATAAAATGGATGCCCTTCATGTTTTATTGCTATTACTAAATGTCAAGATTGTATGCTATTATGTCTTGTAAAAATTTATTCTGTTGGTGTAAATATGGAAATGCCACATTGGTTAAGTGCCATCATTTGTAATGCAGTGTGTCATTTGAAAAGAGATTTGAAGAACTGACAGCCTAAAACACAAAGGGGAAGCCCAAGGAACTATTAGCAGTTGACACAAACCCTGACATCCTGTTCAGTGAGTAGTGACCCCTGAAAGCACAAAGCTCAGTGTGACAGCAGCGCCATGCTCATCCCGCCTCTTTCACAGGACACTTCACTGCCATTTTCTATGCACATGGAAGAATAATAAATGTGGAAATTTCATCCTTGAAACTGTGTTCTGGTCCCTTTCTTCTGGGTGAGATATGGAAAACAGATTAAGTCTTTTGTGAGATGGGCCACACTGGACAGTGACAATGTGGCTGCTACCTTACTGACCTCAGTCTTTGTATTTCTTGGAGTGTTTGTTTGTTTGTTTGTTTGTTTGTTTGTTTGTTTTAATTTGACACCCACCCTAGTTTTAGCAGGTTCTGCTTTGTTCTAGCCTTCTAGATGTATTTAACATCTCTTTTTACCTAAGGGATATTACAGCTGGCATCCTGGCCGTACTACATTGGCAAGGACTACTTACAGCATCATTTTTTGAAACGAAGTCATTACATATGGACAGTTGGGCATTTGCTTGTGTGGCATCAATGTTAGAAGCCAACACTGATTCTAAATAATTATTGTGCTCAGTACTTGTTGGATTATAGACAGCCTTGCAGGGGGAGCAGCTCCCACAGATACTGTAAGCATGTCCCAATGCTACCCTGCAGCATGTGACTATAGAAGAGACCCAAAAAACAGTACTTTCCTGAGTTGAAAACAGCCTGAAGTTAGGATTCAAAGTAAAATGGGTCCAGTGTAGGCAGGAAAGTAGTTGAATCCTGCAAATGATAAGCTTTCTGAGCTTTTAGACTGTGCAAAGGACACCTAACACAGCTGGCAGGGTCATGCTCTCTGCCACGCGTGCCCTGGCTGGACAGAGGAAACAGCCTTCTGTATAACAAGTCACTGGATGTTCCTGAGGGACTGACACAGACTTTTGGTTTTCATACCTATATGATCTCACATTCCTGACCCTGGTTCCTTGGTATCTGGGTTTACGTAAAGGCTATTTGCTGAGAGGCAGAAAAACTGGAGCCTCCAGTGCTGACTGACAGGAACTGTTTCTTTTAGTGACGATTTTGGCAGCACTTGCTGTAACTAATGCAGATCACAATTGGGAAGAACTCATTTGGGCCTCCCGTGAGACCTCATGTAGCGAGAAAGGGGCCATGGTTAGAGCAGATCTGAGGCCTTTAAATCTCCTAACTTGTGACTGGAGAAAAGAAATTGCAGGTAGAAACCTGCATCATTGATCATAGAGATAGGCTCACCCCCCTCCATCAGTGAGAGCAAACACAACCTGCTAAAACTGTTCAGTCATTGTCGTGAACCTGATAGTACCAAATAGCATCAGCCCACAGCAAGAGGTGTGTGGTCTGCAGAGCCAGGGTCAGCTGAGGATAAGCCCTGAACAGAACCACGGTCAGAAAACTAGAGCAAGGCTTATTCACCCTGACTCAACCTTCGAAGCATCTGAGCAACTTCCGCTAGGTGAGGCTCTAGCCAACCACAACCAACAGAACACATGGTATGGGCCAGGCAAGCCTCAGTCCTTCCTGCCGAAGAGCTCCCTTGGTAAGTGTGTGTAGTGCAGAATGCGCAGACCTCTTGTTTCCTGGATACCATCCAGCCTTACATCCAAAGCATTTAGACTTCAATGTCAGGATATGGAATTTGCCAAGGAGGGAGGAGTGAGTGTGGAGTATTGTCACAGAACACTATCTTAAACTCAGGAAGCCATGAGACTTTTTCTGCTGGAACATGTGTACATGCGTGCATGTTTAGCCTGCACTCATGCATGTGTGCCACATTATGTGTCCAGTTTCCACAGAGATGAGAAGGCATTAGATGCCTTGGAACTAGAGTTACAGGTGGCTGGGAGCCATGTGGATGCTAGGAAGAGAATCTAGGTCTTTCGCAAGAGCAACAGGTGCCATCTCTCTAGTCCCCTAGAGCATATTTTTGCCTATGCCCACTTGTTTAAGGTTACACCCTTTGAAGATCATGAACTCCTCCTAAGTATTGGAAATCATGACCACATAGCATTCCCATCATTAATCCCTGGCCAATGTTTGTCCACCTTATTCCTGATTCTTATACAGAAATACTGCTTTTGAGTCCTTCCTAAGTACTAATGATTACACATTCATGATTAGTTCACCCTCACAGCCAATGTATGACATTCCATTTTATAAACCCTGAAAACAAACAAAAGTAAATTACTAAAGGTCATAGCCAGTAAGTGACCAAGACAGGGGTAACCATGTGGTCTAAACCAAATGCTGGTGGCAAATTCAGGCATTTGAATTTTAAGTACATACTGTCTGTTAGACATTGATCATCACTACCTTAAATTTACCAAAGGGAACTATTATTATCCATAAGTTAAAAGCAACCATAAATTGAATATTTAGGCATGAAAGATAGTTCAGCATATAAAATGCTTACTAGGCAAGTTGACAACCTGAATTCGGTCCCACATGGAGGTAGAAAAGGACTTCTGACTGCCTAATGCATGACATGGTACATGTGATTACACACATATAATAACATTTAAATATTTTAAATAGCTACTAAAAGTAAAAATATGCCCAAATCTACCTTGTCCACCGTGGATATCATACAAGCCTCACTGAAAATCATGAATCCTGATCACTCCATTGTGAGTGATGGGAATTTCGCTCTGTAAGCCATGTCTATTAGCAAGGATGTCTGTTCCCATGTGATCCTAGCATCATGAGGCCTCAGTAATATCCTTAAGTCAACACTCTTGTTAATCCAACAGATTGTGGCTTTGTTTCCACTGTCAAACTGGACTACAGAGAAAAACATTTGAAAACTTGGCCATTATTATTCATGTATTCCCTTTATTTTGAGTACTACTGTTTATAGTAACATTCCTAATAGCCAAAACCTGGAGGCAACACAACTATCCTCCAGCAGAATAGATAAACAAAAATTTTATCCAAGAATGAGAGAAATTACAACATGTATCTGTATCTTGAAATATTAGTTGACAATAAACAAACAATGAGCCACAAATTTGACCTGGACAAATACCAAAAAAAAACATGTTGTTCCAAAGAAGGAAGAGATTGGCAGAATGTACATGCTGAATGATTCTCATACAATAGCAGGAAGATTTCCTTAAGGTAATAGTGGCAAGGACCACAATGTCTACAGAGGGGGCTATGGGCAAGGACTACTTGGGATGATGGTAATGACCTCTGTCTTAATTGGAATGGTAATGACACAGGAGTATACATGCAGCAAGACTTCAAAATATACACATCAGATCTACATTTCACTGTGTCAAATTACATCAATAATCACCCCCAAAGAACTTCCGAGGAAAAGGGAGAGAGTTGGGAGAAGGATCTGCAGAAGTGGAAGGGACAAGAGAGAATAATGAAAAGTGAATATGACCAAAGTGTGTGCATGTATGAAAATATAGTGAGGCCTGTTATGTATACTTAATATATGCTAATAAAGCTACTCCAGTAAAGTAACAATAGTCAGTAAAGAAATAACATAGCCTGAGACATAGTTTAATGGCCTAGCATTAAAGTTAGTTATTTGTCTCTTCTGAATTAAAAAAAAAATGCAATTTATTACCAACTTTAACAAAATAGCCACTTAGTTTCTCATGCAGAGGTTCTAGAAAAAAAGAATCCCTTTATAGTTCTGTACACTAGCCTGTTTTTTAAAAAACAAAAACAAAAAAACTGCTTTCTGAGGGGCTTAAAAAGAGTTCTGGAAAATGTGTGTGTAACGCACCATTCAGGCAGCTTTTTGGCTAGCTACGGTTGTACAGAGTATGTGTGTTGACAAGAGAGTTACTTAAGAAGGCTCGGGCTTCTTGTGTTTAAAAGTATTGCCAAGAGAGAGGAGTATGGAACCCTTTTACCTAATGATCCAAAGAGATGTGTAAATAAACACCCCATCCGCCTCAGAGCTCCCCCCCCCCCCACCCCCGACTACAGGGAAGGAGTGTGGGAGCGGACCCCTTTCAGCCATGTTCCAGAGAGGCATCATCAGAAAGCTCACAGAACAGTGACATCGAGATCTCTCAGGGCAGACTTGGAAACCAAGGGAGAGCTTTGCTTCTGGTCAAGGAGACCCTTTTCAGGGAGGAAGCAAACTTAACTGTTAATGGTGTGCAGCTGGAAAGGGGATTCAGAGAGCGTGGAGGCTAGAGGAGCTTGGGGATTCCACAGCAGCTTTGACAGACAGAGCCTTTTAGTTCACTTTGCTGATCCATGGCCTGGGCTGAACACAGGTCAGCTGAGTCTGGTCCACTTCCGTCTCCCTCTAGCTCTTGGCTTTATACCTCCATCTTGATTTACCCTGTGACAGCAGTCTGCTGCTCATTCGCATGGCAGCTTGCTCTGATTGGCTGTCACTATGAATGCCCTCATTCAGGACCCTCCTCAAAGGCTGCAGACACAAAAAGGAAAATTTTAGCAAGCAAATTATGACTTGAATTGTGTCTGTTTTAGTGCCTTTCCTTGTTTTTATGTCAGCAGCTTCTCTAGGAGCAGCTGGCATGTCCCCTAAGTGGCTGTTTGTGCCTATTGCTGTTGCCTAATTCTAACTTGAAATCACTGAAAAACATTCTGTACTGTCATAATCGTTTGCATAAGCCATAACTAGCTTTTTCATTATTAAACTCCCATCCACCAGTTAGAGGAATTTTGATAAAGACTTAATGATATGATGAACTATTTTACTCTCTATTCATAGACAGGGAGCTCATTCCAGAGCTGACCAATGCATTGGCTCAGAAAATAAAATTAATCACAACTTATGCGGGATCCAAGGTATAATTCTGAAATCAGAGGGGAAGTATCCAATTCTCCCTTCACAAATCTCTTGTAACTGTTTACTCCCCAGAAGGCAGCATCCCTGAAATGTGCTGTTGTCTGCTGGCAATGAAACGTAATGTGTTTGGCTCCCGGTGCCATGATAAGCTGCCATATCCACTCAGTACTAATCTAATGAAAAGACTTCAGGGAAGAAGGCAGGCCCTCTAGGGGCTCTTTTTTGATTCTTCTGTTGCTAGGGCTGTCCCAGGCCAATCCCAGTGAGCTGTTACTCCTTTCTAAGAGTGAGAAAGATGGTGTTCAGGTATGCCCAGGTTTCTGAGGGCTGAGGGAGAACAAGGAATCCTGCTGGGCCTGAAGTCTGAGCTGACAGGAAGGAATCCATCCAGCCAATGCAGGGGGAAGGGGGACCTCACAGACTCTTCATTAAAGACTGCTGAGAGAGGGGGGAGGGAGGAGTCATCCTGCAGGATGAACCTAAGCTTATCTAATAACGAAGTAGCCAGGCGTAGAGACATACACATACAGACTCAGCAAGGTATTTGTATACTATTCACCCCCCACAAATAGCAATAATCAACAATAAAGAAAAAAGACCAGGAATTTGGGGACTAACAACCTAGGAGGGGATGGTAGTTGGGAGGGGCATGATGTTAAAAGAGGAAGCTGCAAAAACACTTTGCATTTAGAGAACAGGACAGATGCCTAAGGGTATCTCAGGAATTAGCTTGAAAGAAACCCCTGCAGCAGCCTCCTGCATGGATCTACCTGGGTATAGTTTCCTTGGGATTTCTTTTTCCCATGTTCAGTCATCAAGTTACTCTGGAGCCACTGCAGCTGTGTGGCTCTCCGGAGGAGCAGACTTAAGCAGCATGCAAATGATGTTGAGCTTACAGGCTTGCAGAATACAGGAGCTGTGGGTAGTGGAGGCTTACCAGATTTCAAAGAAAGGACTTGGAAGCTAAGCAATATGTTCAGAGTTGCCTTCTGCAGGCCCCAAGAGTGCAATGTCTGAACCTAGAGTGAAAGCAGCTGCATTGGAGACCCCTGGAAGTTAGAGATACAAGCAATCTGGTCCGCCTGACCAGAGAAGCCTCAGCCAGGAAAGGGGGCCCAAGAAACAGGCCATAATGACTTCAGCCAGGAGGGCTGTGGGGATAGGCCTGTGGAAGCCATTTGGTGCTCACATCATGCCACTCTGTGTCCCCCTCTGTTACAAGACCTCATGTTTGACCTGCTGGGTCTGGTCTAGGATTGGTGTATCTTCCTATTCCTTCCACTTGGAAATGAAGATTCACCCTGTGCCATATATTTGAGTATGTTACTAGTATTTCTTATGGGTGTTCAAAGCTTGTTTACCTTGAGTTTTAGGAGAGAATTCAGACTTGGGCTTTTCAATAATACTGAAACAGTTAAGACTTTGGGAACTCTGAGATGGGATAGATGCATGTACTTCTGTAGTAGATCCATGATAGAATGTTACGTTTTAACTCTTCAATACATCCCTGAAAGCCCATGGGAGGGGGGGTTGCTGTTCCCCAGCCTGTGTTCCTAGTGAGAGGTAAAACCTCAGTAGTGGACCTACTATGAGGAAGTTGAATCACTAGGGGTGGGGGGTGCTCTTAAAGGGGATATTGAGAGCCCAGAGCCTCTGTCTCTCTGTTTCTTGTTCACTATGAGGTAAAGAGTTTGAATTACCACAAGCTCACCCAAGATATTCTGCATTGCCACCAGCAGAATGTTACAAGCACTTTCCTGCCAGAGCCTCGTCAGTTCCAAAATAACACCCAGAAACTCTATTAGTTATAAAGCTGTTGGCCAATTGCTACCATTTCTTATTGGTTACCTTTGTCTTAAATATTAACCCATAATCACTAATATATGTACTCCTACATGGTCTTATCTTACTGAGACACCAGACTCACGTCCTCTTTCCAAGATCACATCTCAACTCCACTACATTTCCCAGAATCCTCCACCTTTCCTAATTCCATCTATCTTGCCTTCCTATTTGCCAAAAGTGTTTTATTCATTAACCAATAAGAGAAAAATATTTATAGAATGACATTCCCATCAGCAGAAAACTTTGAAACTATAAATCTTTCTTTCTTGAAGAATAAGAAAGAAAAACAAATTTTTTATATTTTTGTTTTTGGATATAAGACAGAGAGAGAGAGAGAGAGAGAGAGAGAGAGAGAGAGAGAGAGAGTCCCACCTGTATGGCTAGTGCTCTCAGAGGCCAGAAAGAGTGTATCAGAACCTCTGGAGCTAACATCATGGGCAGTTTTGAGCCAAATCCAGGTCCTCTGGGGCTCACTCCACACCCTCTCTCCTCCTTTCAACTTGATCTATCACAGCTATGCCACAATGGTGGGAAGCTAACATAACTAAGGAACTGTGTCTGGCTGGTAAGAACAAAGTCCCAGCAATTGTGGTTGGTTCTACAAGACAAGTTGTAAAATGTTTTATTTGGATCTTTTCTTAGCTATATTCAGAGGTGACCAAAATAAGACCTTCTAAAGTTAATACGGTACTGTCCTTCTATCCCTGTGGGTGTACCCTCACCCTCATGGCTTCCCTTCTGGCTTCTGGAACTTTGACTAACACAGACACATTCTGCATCAAGTAGAAAAATTGAGAAAGTAAAGTTTGCCAGGTGAGTCAACCTCTTAAGAAACTTGCCTGGAAGTCCCAACCATGTATCTCACTGGACACCCTACCTACAAAGGAAACTGGAACGCTTTTTAAACTGGGCCCCTTGCCAGTTCTACTCATGCAGGGGTTCTGTTAGTGAGGGAAATAAGGAATGAATGGAAGAAGTATTCTTAGTCTCTGCCCAAGATTACCAATATGTGATGAGGTGATTTCTGTACTGCTATTATTCTATTCCTATGAATGGAACGTCCAAACTGTTGAGCAGAAAGCATTGTATCCATTCTCCTAAACATGAGAAGACAACAAAGCTGGATTTTAAAAATCTTAAGTTTAAGTAAGAACCCCAGGCAATTCATACCTAAAGGTTAATGGAGGAAACCGAGTGAGTAACCATCAGAGATCCATACCTGGAACCCCACCTCACGGCAGTAGGCAGTCTCTGACCATGGGGAATCTCACAGGTGTTAAGGTCCTAGATCCCTCATCCATTGCAACATGCAGAATCTTCTATATTCTGTGCCCACAAAAGATCATCTTAGCAAGGGGTCTATAGCTAAAAACAAACAAAAAATAAAGGTGCAGCCAGGTATGGTGGTTCATGCCTTTAACCCAAGCACTCACAAGGTAGAGGAAGTAGCATTTCTGTGAGTTTGAGGCCAACCTAGTCTATATATGGAGTTCCACAACAACCAGGGCTACTTTATTTTTATCTCAAAATAAAACATAATGGTGTATCATGTGTGGCCAGCGCCTAACCTCATGGGTAGCTCCCTCTGTGGGTGTGTGTTCCTGCATCCTCAGCCACCCAGGAGAGTCACTACAGTTCTGTTTCTGGCACATCCTCCTACAATATTCTAGACTCTGTAGGGAGCTGGAAGGCCAATGAATTTACCTTTGCCCCAAGACTCTGCAAACCTTGACCTATTGCCAAGTCCGGGATGTGCTGTCAAAGACAGCCTCAGAGAACAGGGGAACTTGGACTAAACTTTGGTTTTATTTAAAGCCAAAGCACTAAGGAACCTATGAGACTGGCTGGGTCTGCAGGAAGGAGGAACCCGGAGAACTGAGTTCAAGAAGAGGGTAAAGAGTGAGAGAAAGTGAGGTGCTACACTGGGTTCCAGCTATTGCTTAAGGGTGAGGGTAAAATAAGTGGCAGATGTCTGACCTCTCTAATAAAAACAGTAACACCTGTGCACTGAGCATTTTCTAGGCTCTTGGGTGTCAAGGACTGTGCCATGGGCTTAACCCACATTATTCCGCTCACAAAAATCCCAACATGGATACTAGAAGAGAAAGTTGCCCTCAGACGTGTAACTGGTGGCTCAGGGTCGCATCAGCTGAGGTTTGAAGCCTGGATTTTCCCTGGGAAAGCTGAAAAGTCTCACTTTTGGGGCTCTGTGTTTTCTAAGTTGATGATGACTTAAACCCTTGGCCACCCCTCTTATCAGACAGGAGTCTCTGGGAGCTTCCTGGTCCACTGAGGCTTCAAGAATGCAAACATTACCTTAGTGAAGCTAACTAGGAAAACATTATATTGACTCATGTCAACAGTTATAGTTTTAAAAAAAGAAAATCCGCAAGTGACCCAAGTAAGACTTCTAAAAGAGACTTCTCTCTGCCCTGTCCAATTCCACCACCCCATGAGCAGCCTCCAGAAAGCAACTCACCTAAGTAAGGACAGTTGGCCCTGGGCAGGAGGCTCAAAAGATTAGCTTGGGAACGGGGCTATCAACCTCAGCTGGGAGAAGTGTGGTTAACCTGCCTAGCTGTTATGGGGGGGAGGGGGAATAAATCATCCCAGATCATTCACCGAAGAGGAATTTCAGGCATTACAAACATTCTTGAAGATGTAGAAGCTTTTTCTCATCTTCCTCATAGACAAAATTTTTATCCTTCACTGCTTTTCAAAAGCAATGGAGGTGTAGACTAGACAGGTGTTTGGTTGTGTAAACAAATGTCTTCAATAGCAACGTCGGAAGGTTTCATATGGTCCATCCCTTGACCCTTGGCCCCCATACACTTGGGAAAAACACTGTGGGAGTGAGATGCATGTGGCAGAAGAAGCCTTTCACCTCATAGTGACCTCATAGTGAGCAGAAAGCAGAGGGTGACCAGGGACCAAGTATAACAGTCAAGGCCGAACTCTCTGGGATTTACTCCCTCCAGCTTGGCTACACCTCCAAATAAAGCCAGCAGCCAAGACCATCACTCAGCATGAAACTGTGGAGGCATGTCACATTCCAAAAGAGGCCAGCTGAGGAGGTGAGGAAAGTCCAAGGTGAAGTCCAGAACACTTGACACCCATCTCTTAAGGTGGGATCGTCAAGTCATCCTGCACTTTGGGGAGGCTGGACATCTTGGTTGCGTAAGTTCGGCTCATTCTGGTGTCTACAAAAGCCTGATTTTTGTTCTGAATTAAGCTATCATTCCCAAGCCTCCTCACAACATCTTCCAACACATGTCCCCTCTGCATCCCACTCCCCCATGGGCTGTATTTGAGTCTTCACAAAGCTCAGCACATTCAAACCTGTGGCCTGTCTCTTCAGTGCACACAGACCAAACCAGGTGTCTAATGAGAAAGCAAGCATCTTCCCTGGAAGTGGGAAGGAAGGGGGAGGTTCTTCTCCAATGCCTCAGGGCTAGCACAAACCAAGGAAAAATCCCACCTTGCTAATCTGGGCCAAAGAATTGAAAGATTAAAGGATTAAAGCCTGTGAGTGTGTACATTCTGACTGACAAGCGTCTCCATCCTCAAAAAAACACACAAGTGAGAAAAAAAATCTTCAACTGTCTCCTACAATATCCTAGACACAAGGGACACACAGGCCAAAGCTTCCAGAGAACTCATTCTGGAGAGAATGACCGAGCCTGAGATTGAAAGTGCATTTCCCACTTCCATCTTCCCCACCCCACATGGCCTCTGAGGCAACCAAACCCACAGTGCGGGTCTGAGCTGTGCTCGCTGTCTTGGGTTATTACTGCTGTGATGAAACACTATGACCAAAAGCAACTGGGGAAGGAAGGGTTTGGCTTACATATCCTGAATCACAGGCCACTAAAAAAAGCCAAGGCAAGAACTCAAGCCAGGCAAGAACCCGAAGGCAAGAGCAGAAACAGAAGCCAGCCACGGGGGTAGGGGGAGTGCTGCTTAATGGCTTGCTCCCACTGGGCCCTTCCTGTCAATCACTAAGAAAATGCTCTACAGGCTTGCTAATCTTATGGAGGCATTTTTTAAATTGAGGTTTCCTCCTCTCAGATGATTATAGCTTGTGTCAATTTGACATAAAACTACCCAGCACAATCTACCCCTTTCAACTAGACAGACACATACATCGCTGTTAAGCTATAACCTTCCCTTTCTTGTTCATCCAAAAAAAAAAAAAAAAGAGAGAGAGAGAGAGAAATCACACCTTAATAGCAACATCCCTATATAAAACACACTTTAAAAATTCCAACTCTCAAAAATTCGAAGGCTCTTTAAAATATTCAAAATCTCTTGAAAAGTTCAAAGTCTCTCGACTGTGGGCTCCTGTGAAACCAAAACAAGTTAAACATTTCCTTATTCCAAGACAGAAGAGCCAGGGTAGAGTCACAATCCAATCTAAATAAACCAAACTGCAACAGTATAAAAATAATTCAGTTCCACTCACACCTATGGGCTCCTCCAAAAGCCTCGGGTCAGTTCTTCAGCTATCCTCTGCAACCCACACAGACTGTCTCCTAGGCTCGGGCTGCTCTACACCACTTCTGCTGGTGTCCTTCGTGGTCACCCCTTGGTCCCTGCATCTCCAAAATGCTGGGGTCTTCTGCTGTAACTGAACTTCACTGTTCCAACAGCCTCTCCTGGGCTCTCTTCAGAGACTCCAGCCCTGCCACACAGCGCCTCGCCACACTGCTCCTCTCTATGGCCTTCCTGCCTTCAAAACCAGTACCACCTGGGTGATTCACAATACTAAGTTCAGCTGCCAGCACAACGTATAACCTTGGCAGTCTCTGGTACACAGCTTCTGTGCGATGACCCTAAAGAAACACGTTCCAGATTTCACCTTGTTGACGCTGAATCGCTGCTAATTTCTCAGCTCCACCTGACCAGCATTCATTGTCCCAGAAAATCATCAGTTTTACTTCAGTGGTTCTGATTTCTTGTTAATTACAGCAGATTCTTCAGCCCCAGCTGACCAGAACCACAGATTCTTAGTGAGAAATACCAAATGATCCCTATAGAGCCTTTGCTTCCCTCTGGAACTTCACAAGCGAAGCCTCCATCCTCTATACTGTTCTCAGCACTATCTTCCAATCTTCCAAGTTCTCACAGTAGCTCACTAAGTTTGAACAGTCAGTGGCTTTCCCAGCCTGTCTTAGTTAAGGTTTCAATTGCTTTGAAGAGACACCTCGACCATGGCAACTCTTATAAATGAAAAATATTTCATTTGGGTGGCTTCCAGTTTCAGAGGTTTAGTCCAGTATCATAATGGCCGACATAGGGGCATGCAGGCAGACATGGTGCTGGAGAAGGAGCTTGAGAGTTTGACATCTTGATCCACAGGCAACAGGAAGTGAAATGTGGCACTGGGCATACCTTGAGCATAGGAGACCTCAAAGCCCACCCCCATGGTGACACACTTCCTCCAACAAGGCCACACCTCCTAATAGTAACACTCCCTATGAGCTTATAGAGGCCATTTATATCCAAACTATCACACAGCCCAAAGTTCCAAAGTCCTTCCACGGACCTCCCCAAAACATCTGGTCAGGTGTGTCACAGCAGGACGCCATGATCCTGGTACCAACTTCTGTCTTAGGGTTATTATTGCTATGATGAAACACCATGACCAAAAGCAACTTGTGGAAGAAAAGATTTATTTGGTTTACATATCCTGAATCACAGTCCACTGAGAGAAGCCAACACAGGAACTCAAACTGGGAGGGAACCTACAGGCCGGAGCTGATGCAGAGGCCATGAAGGGGTGCTGCTTACTGCCTTGCTCCTCCTGGCTTACTCAGTCTGCATATATTTATATATAGTCCAGGACCACCAGCCCAGGGGCAGCTTCACTCACATTGTGTTCGACCCCTTTCCCCCATCAATAATGAATTAAGAAAATGCCCTACAGGCTTGCCAATAGCCTGATCTTACAGAGACATTTTTTTTTTCAACTGAAGTTCTCTTGCTCTGAAGACTATAGCTTGTGTCAACTTGACATAAAACTAGCTAGTACACTTCCCAGTCAAGCAGCGTCCACAAGAGAGACCAGAGAAACCAGAGTGGAGAACCTCCCACAGCCATCCTACCAGTGTACAGGTCTATCGGTCTATCAGTTCTTATCCATGGGCATAAAACACAAAAGAGAGGGTTCCCCTTAGCCAGGTGGCTCACAAGACACAATAAATCAAGTCCCCACATAGATTACCTAAGCAGGGTGTTAAAAAGAAAATTCTACTGTCTTGACTTCATTCAGAGGTGAGTAAGATCAGCAGAGGGTATTTAAGAAACCTATCCCTGCTGGAGAGCACCAAAAAAAAAAGAGGACCACAGAGTGCTGTCAATAGCTTTATGGTGCTCCATGCTCTCTGGCCAAGGTGGGGTTGCCACTGATGCTCCCTCCAATGTGATAGGCCAAACAGAGCAGCCCAACCCTTACAGCATGATGTTTCATGAATAGTTGTACTTCACCATCTCCAGGATCCTGTGCTTCTGACAAGATCCAGAAAGCCTCCACGTCTGCTTCCCTCTTCAAAGCATCACAATCTGTTTCTCCATTCCCTCCATCCCTCTGCCTCACTACTCACCATCAGGTTGGAGTGGATACTTCCCAGTCTATATCACTCCCCACTGAAATCACACCTGCACATTCCCAGAGTGCAGGGTACAACCAGGCCTGCTGGCCCCTTGTTGTGGTGGCTTAAATGAGAATGACCCCCACAGGTCATATATTTGAATTCTTTGTCTCCATTTGTTGGAACTGTTTAGGAAGGATTAGGAGGTGTGGCCTTGTTTGAGATGTGTCACTGGAGGTAGGCTTTGGGGTTTCAAAAACCCAAGACATTCAAAGTTAATGAACTTGCTCTCCCTCTCTCTTGTTTCTTGGTCTCTGTCTCTGTGTCTGACTCTCTATCTCTCTCTGACTAATGCTTTTGGAGTATATATAAAGCTCTTGGCTACTGCTCCAGCCTCGTGCCTGCCTGCTACTTACCTTGTTTTCTGCCACTGTGATAGTCATGGACACTCTAACCCTCTGGAACCATGAGCCCCAAATTAAGTGCTTTCTTCTATAAGTTGCTTTGGCCATGATTTTATCACAGCAATGGAAAAGTATACCAATCTTTCTATATACGTCTGGATACTAACCAGTGGCCAGTGCCTCAGGATACCAGATCATTCTTTTGCCAAATTCAGCATTTGCCCAAAGTGTGCTATTGGGTCTACCCAATACCACTAAGAGAAGGTTTATGACTAAGTAAGTCTGGAAGTGCAATGAGGTGTATTTCCTACACCTTGTGTATTTCCTACATTGTGTATTTCACAATGCCTTAAAGTTCACATCGGAGGCTTTGAGAAGACATACAATAAATACCAGAATCAGAAATACAGTATTCATGAAATATGAGTACATAAAACTTATTTCCCCTGACTCATGAGTGGCAGTTCTTTTTTCACTTACAAGTTTGTGCAGCATTTAATTAAAATATACCTTCTTAGAGTAAATTTGAAATGTTAAATAGTCTAAACAACTAGATCCATTTATTTATTCAAGCAGTCAAGTGTGAATACATAATGTAGCCCAGAGACACTAATGACATGTGTGCTGTACACAAGGTAACTTCAGTAGTACCCCAGAGAACATTTGTGGATGAGTGTTCTCTGTACTTACATTTATGATATTAGACATAAAACTCTGGGGCTGGCGGCATCGCTCACTAGGAGACTGATTGTCTAGCACACAGGAGTACTGGATTTGATTCTCAGCAAAACAAGCATTTGAGAAAGGAAGAAAACATAAAACTCTAAAACTCAAAAATTCATTTACAAAGCTAATCCCAGTATACAAATCACCGCTGTAATAAATTGCCACTGTAAATTACCCATTTTACAAAATAAATAAATAACTGCAATTTAGATTTTGTTTGCTTTAGTTTTATGCTTCTCATTTATGTCTGGCTAGATTCTCTCTCCAACTTCTGCTAGCATGACATCGCATGTCATGGAGACTCAGCACAACACCACAATGTGCTCATGAGAGAATAAAGTAAAAGGGAAATGGCAAGAGTATAACAGTTTTGACTTTGGGGACTCCCTGAAAGGGTCTCTGGACCCCAGGGATTTATACTACCCTTCAAATACCACTGCTTTGGATAACTGGCCCACTTCCTTCCTTCTTTGCACACCCATGACAGAAGTAGAGACAAAGATGTCTCCCCAGTCCTGAGACTAATAAATTCCCCAAGACGGCATTGCACCTCTTGTGAGCTTGACCTGCTCCTTCCTCACCCCTCCCAGTCACTGTCCACTGTGGTTCCTAGGAGCCAGCAGAGCAGAGGTCAGCTTGTACATTCTTGCCTCAGAGGATTTAAAGATTTTTGATCTATAGAATTTCATTAACGCCATAGGGCCCCAAGATAGTCATTGTCCAAACACAGATATTGCTTTCATTTGTAAGCCGCCTAATTCCTGCACAAAATGGATTTAAGCTTTATCTATAATCCATGCTCTGTTCTCCTGCAGGGTTCCCATGGCTCCATGATACGAGGCAGCCAAGAAGATTCATCTTTTGTTCCTCTTCACGCACAGGAGAAGATGAAACAGTCTTTCATCTTTGCCCCATGGAGGTCTGAAGCCTAGACACAAAAGGGAACCTGAACCCAGGGAAAGAAAAACAACAGACCTGAGTGTCAAAGCCATATGCTGCCAGTACCCCCATGCAGAGCCCCTTTCCCAGGGCCAGCTCCCTGAGACCCGCTGAAGGAAGGGTCTAGAGGAGCAGAGATTAGGTGGAGAGACCTAAGGCACACTCCCAGACACAGCAAGCAAATCTCCTTCCTTGGGCCAAAATAAGAGAACAGGATTCCTCAAGGACCCTGCTTCATGCCAAAGTTAGAGCTAGATCTCTGGTGGCTCTACAAGCCCCTGTGTTTGTGAGGCTGGGGTTGTAGAGTTGCTTTTGGTATAACAAAGTGAAAAGATGCGATAAAGAAGGTTGAAGAGATAATTACCTAGGTCTTCACTCTTCTGAAACAGAGAAAACACCTCTCGTGTGGAGAAGACAAAGTTTGATTTTTGAAATTAAGGGGGTAGACTATAGATCCTGACTTGGTCAGTGTCCAACATGGTGGTCTGGGACAGGATATGGCTCTCTGAGTCTGTTTTATCCTCCATGTATAATGAGTTAATTGGAGAATTTGCCAAGATAGTCCATGTCATGTGTTGACCTAAAGTTAAAAATTTGTATTCTTAAAAAAGGTAATATCAAGAGTACAGAAGACTAGTCATAGACAAGGAGAAATATCTATAAACAACACAACTGATTAAGAAGAGTTATCAAAAAGAATTCTTAAAACTCAACAATAATTTAAATGATTTTAAAATGGGAACAACTCTAAACATCACACCAGAAAAAAAAATACAGAGATGGTTGGTAAGTATATAATAAATCATTATATGCCACCTGGGAATTTCAAATTACAACAGAGAGATACTAGTCTTCAGTTGTTAGAGTAGCCAGGACCACACTGATGACGATGACAACAAACGTGGAGAAACAGAAATACCTGTTCACTGCTGGTGTCAATACAGAATGCTACATTGGTTTTTAAGTTAGAGGCTGGTGAGATGACTCAGTGGGCAAGAACAATTGCCACCACACTTGGCAACCCAAGTCCCATCCTTGACACCACATGGCAGGAGAGAATTGACTTTCACGAGCTGTCTGCTGACCTCCACATGTTTCATGGCATGCCTACTCACTCCACACACACACACACACACACACACCATACACAGAGAAACAAAAAATAAGAACCAGGAAAGATGGTAAAAGAGTCTGATCTTCCATGGATAATCTTCCAAAGACTCGGGTAACACACCTATTCACTGACAAGACCTAAGGAAATCAGGCAATGGACCACAGCCCCTAATTTTAGAATAACAAAGTAAAAAGATGTACTGAAGAAGGCTGGAGAGAGAAATCCCCAAATCTTTAATCTTCTGGATCAGAGAGAAACACCTCACCTGTCACTTGGAGAGGACAAAGAGAAGAAAGTCCAGGCTTAAGATTTGAAACATGGTACTGGGCCCACTACAATAAAACCCAGTGTTAGGCAAAGCTCCACAGTCCCTCTCCCCAGGCCAACACCTACATATAAGTCAACGTAACCAAGTTAAGCCAGAAGGCTGAACATCCTCTGTCCCTCCTGGAACCCAGCATCAGATGGAGGTTGGTGTGCTGTTGGGATAGACCTGAGTTTCATCTGCATCAATTCTAACCACACCTCTGGAGCAGCCCCAGTGCTAAGCGTAGATGGGTGTCCCCTGTCTACTCAACTTCTACTCCAGCTGATGGAGAAGTTAAAGTAGCTGTTTTAAGGTAACTCAACAAAGCTTCAGCAAAACACAGGAAAATGTTTCAACACTGTAACTGAAAATTTTAACAAAGATAGGGAAATAAAAATTAGGCAAGGAAAGTTTATGTGTCATCAAAGGCATCAAACAAAAGAAGTTGTGAGCTCAAAGACATGCTATTTGAAAATACAGTAACAGGAGAAAAGGGAAGGGTAAATAAATGAAAGGAATGAGGAGCACTCATGGAAAATTTGAAACGGCCTTAAAAGAGTGAGTAGCTGGATAGCACTCCCAAGGCTTCAAGAGACTAGAGCAAACAACAGGGGTGTCCTGACACCTAACTGTGAACATCTCAGGAAGAACTTCAGACAGCGCTAAAGAGTGGACAAGATTCTCACCTGAGAAACAAAGAATGAAGGAGAAAGTCAGACATGGCGGTCCCCACCTGTGATCCCAGCACTCAGAGGCCTGAACAAGAAGAATGGTACAAAGCTAGAGGCCAGCCTGGGCTACACAGCAAGACTCTATCAATTTAAAAATAAATAAATAAATAAGAGAGGAAAGGAGGGAGGGAAGAAGAAATTTCCAGACATCACGACTGAAAGGCTGAAAGGACAAGGCTATGTACATTATTAATATAGATTGATCACATGATCTCACCTCTAAGGACATGCATAGACCAAAAATGAAAGATGGAATAATAAATCACCTGTGCATAAAACACAAAAGAAAACAGAATTAACTATACTTGCATCAGAGGAAACACACTTCAAATCAAAAGCAATAGAAGAAGAAACAAAGCCATTGCAGAGATAAAAGAGTAAATTCAGCAATTGGAATTAACAATTCTACATAGGGATGCAGCCAACATCAAAGCATCCACACATGGAAAGAAAACATGAATAAGAACTGGGAGAAACAGGTGCCAATTCATTCACTGTCCAGGGCTTTAACAGGACACTTTCAGTAAGGATCACCCAGACAAAAACCAAACAAAGGAACAGCAGGGTTAAATAGCTCCCTACACCAGATCTGAAGAACATTCCAGCCAACAGCTGCCAAGTACACTTTTTTCCCCTCATCAACATATGGAACATCCTCCAGGCCACAAAACAAGACTTAACCTATTTAAAAAAGAAAGGGGGGGGGGAGAATGAAGGAAGGAAGGAAGGAAGGAAGGAAGGAAGGAAGAAATAAATCACATCAAATATCTTTCTGACCATAACACAAACAAAGCAGAAAAAGAGCAAGAGAAAATGTGCAAATCATAAATGCCGGGAAGTGACACAACTTTCTTTTGAACAAGCAATGCGTTTATCAAGGAAAGGGTGAACAGAAAATTAAGAAAAAATTTGTCTTGAGGTGGGGAGAAATGCCACAGTGATTAAGAGAATTTAAAGCTTTTTTCTAGAGGACCTGGGTTCAATTCCCAGTACCCACATTGCAGCTTACAATGGTCTGTAACTCCAGTTGCAGTGAATCTAATGCCCTCTTCTGGCCTCCACACATGGTGGACAGATATACATACAAGCAAACACCCATACATATAAAAGAAATAAAAAAAATTCTTTTTTCCATTTTTTTATTTCATGTTACATTCCAACCACAGTTCTCCCTCCCACCTCTCCTCCCAACCCCCCTTACCTCCTCCCACCTCCCCTCAACTCCCCCCCAACCCACCACAGTCTATTCCTTCTCACAGGTAAGCGCTCCCATGAGGAGTCAACATAGGCTGGTACAATAGATTGTGGCAGTGCTCAGACCCTCTCCCATGCATTAAGACTGAGCATGGCATCCCACCCTAAGGAATGGGATCCAACAATCTAGCTCATGTACCAGGTTTGCATCATGGTCCTACTGCCAGGAGCCCCTCTGATAATCCAAGCTTCACAACTGTCTAGTTCAGTCCCCTGGAGTCTCCACAGCTGTAGGTCTAGAGTCCATGAGTTTCCACAAGCTTGGTTCAGCTGTCTCTGTAGATTTCTCCATCATGATCTTGACTTCCTTGATCATATGTTCCTTCTTCCCTCTCTTTGCCTGGATTCCTGGAGCTGGGCTGGTTCTTGGTTGTAGATCTCTGAGTCTGGTTCCATCAATTACTTAATGAAGGCTCTATGATCTTAGTTGGGATATTCGTCAATTTGATTACAAGGGGTAGGCCAGTTCAGGCATCCTCTCTACTATTGCTAGAAATCTTAGTTGGGGTCCTCCCTGTAGAGTCTTGGGAGTTACCCTAGCACCAGGTTTCTCTCGAAGCCAATCTCTCCCTATTAAGATATCTCTTTCATTACTCTTCCACTGCATCCCTCCCTGCCAGGCCATCTCAGTCCCTCCTGTCTCATCCCCTTCCCCTCCCCTTACCACCCACATGCCCAGTTTTTCCTGTAGATAGCATCTAATTTCTATTCCCAGGATGATCCATGTGTTCCTCTTAGGGTCTTCCTAGCTTCTCTAGAGCTGTGGATTTTAGTCTGGTTATCCTTTTCTTTACATCTAATATCCACTTATGAGTGAATACTTACCGTGTTTGTCTTTTTGAGTCTGTGTTACCTCACTCAGGATGGTGGTGGTGGTGGTGTTTTATCCATCTGCCTGAAAATCTCATGAGGTCATTTTTTACTGATGAGCCTTACTTCATTGTGTGAATGTACCACACTTTCCTCATCCATTCTTTAGTTGAGGCACATCTAGGTTGTTTCAAAAAATTAATTTCTTAAAACAACTAAAGAAACATAATGTACTGAAACCTAGAGAGAATAGCAAAGGTGATGCTAACAGAGAAGAGAGTAGTGATCAGGGCTCACATCCAAAGAGTGGAATGAGCTCAAATAAATAGTCACCGCAGCTTAAGAAAGTAGAAAACCAGAAATGAGCCAAGTGCCAAATGAGCAGCAGGAAAAGTAAATAAAGTTCAAGCAGAAATAAGTTAAATGAGGATTTAAAATAATAGTGCAAAATGCCAACCATGGCGGTACATGCCTGTAATTCTAGATCTTGGGAGATAAAACTTGAGTTTTATAGATTCAAGGCCAGCCTCAACTACTTAACAACTCTCTCTGTGTGTCTGTCTCTGTCTCTGTCTGTCTGTCTGTCTCTCTTTCTCTCTCTCCCTATCACACGCACACACACACACACACACACACACACACACACACACACACACAAAATGATGGCACATGCCTAGGCAGGCAGTGTAGCAACCTTGCTCATCACACTTTCTTTGGATTCCAGCCCCCTAATAATGACCAGAGACTTATTATTGATTGTGAAATGTTGGCCTTTAGTTTAGGCTTATTTTCAACTAGCTCTTATAATTTAATTAATCCATATTTTTTATTCTACATTCTGCCACATGGCTTGGTTACATCTCCTCAGCAGGACACAACCAACTTGCTCCAAGTCTACTGGCAGAATCCTCTTAACTAGATTCCTCCCCCTCTTCCTCTCTCTGCCTGGAAGTCCCACCTATTCTCTCCTGCCTAACTATTGGACATTCAGCTCTTTTCCAAACCAGTCACAGTAACATATCTTCACACAGTGTAAACAAATATTATGCAAAAAGGCAGATCTCTATGAGTTCAAGGTCAGCCTTGTCTATACAAGTTGTAAGTTATTGTTGCAGAAAAGAAATACATCAACTAGTCAATGCCTCATGCCTGCCATCTCAGCATTTGGGAGGCTGAGGCAGGAAAATTATTATGAATTCCTGGCCAGTCTGAGCTATATACACCAAGACTCTGTCTCAAAAACTGGAAAATCAAATGAATAGCTGGTTCATAAAACAACAGAGAAAAAAAGTTTTCTCTAAACTAAGAAACAGAGACAGACTACTAGAGGGAGATGTTATGGCTGACCACAGGAACCCTTAGGATCATCAGAGATGGTTAGCAACTACAGGAGAGAAGAAAGGATAAACTAAATACACACGCCTTTCCAAACAGAATCATAAACAAATAGAAAACCTGGGTCGGCTGTGGTGGCTCAGGCCTGGAATCCTAGCACTTGGGAGGCTGAGGCAGGAGAATAATTGAGTTCAAAGCCAGCCTATACTACATAGTGAGTTCAAGGTCAACCTTAGTTAAATGGTATAAGATTCTCAAAAAAACAAAACAAAGAGAACTGAAATAAACCAACAAGTAACAAAGTAATAAAAAACAAGTAATGATTGCTAATAAAAGAATCCCATCTAATAAGAATAAAAAAAAAATCATCCCAACCAATTCTATGAGGTTAACCTGACCCTGACGTCAAAAACAAGATAATGAAACAGACACAGAGGAAACATACAAGCCAGTGACCTTGATGAACATAGCTACAAAAACCCTTCATAAAATATTTGCAAAGAAAACCCATTAACACATTGAAAAGATATTTGCCAAGACCCAATGAGTTCATCCTAGAGATGAGGGATGCTTCAATATTTGCAAATCAATAAGCATAATACACATGAACACAATGAAAGACAAGAAAACCATGGTCTTATCTCAATTGATCCAGAAAAGATAATGGATAAAATTCAACACCCCTTTGTGATGAAAAATACTGAACTAATGAGGCATAGAAAAATATACTTTTCCATTTAAAAATCCATTCATAATAGGTGAACAGCTGACATTACACTGAATGGGGGAAAGCTGAAAGATTAGCTCTAAAAGACAACAGGGTCACTTTCTCTACTCACCTTTTACTCACCTGGTCCCTGAAATCCTCACCAGGACAACTAGGCAGAAGGAAGAGATCAAGGGCATTAAAACTGAATCTGTCACAGCTGACATGGGCTAATATGTAGAAAAACCCACAAAACTCCACCAAAGAAAAGTAGAACTCACAGAGGAATCCAGCAAAGTTTTGGGACCAAAATCAACATACAAAATCAGTAACATTGCTGTGTCAATAAACTATCAGAAACACAACCCAAGAAAGCATTCTCACAACAGCTGTAAAATCAAGGTGGGACTGAATTTCACAGAAATGGAAAAATCTCTCTATTATGAGAATTATAAAACATTGATGAAAGAAATTAAACAGGACATAAAACAGCAGAAAGATGGCCCATGTTCATGGATGGAAGAATCAACATGTCCAGATATCCACACTAACCAGAGATGCACATATTCAATGAAATTCACACCAAAATACCAATGGAATTTTTCACAGAACCAGAAAAAAAAATCTCTAAAATTTACATGGGACTACACATATACAACTAAATAAATAGTAAATAAATAAATCTTGAATAATGAAAAAAAGAATGCAAGAAGTACTATACTAGCTGACTTCAGAACACACTACAAATTGCAACAAGACTGCCTAATAGTAACATGAAAACAGACGAAACCAATGAAATTGAATAAAAGCCTACAAGTTAACCCACACATTCGCGGCCAACAAGGGTGCTGAGAACATTCATTGACAAAAGAACAATCTTTCCAACAGATTAACATTGCTAGAAAAGCTAACTACCCATAGGAAGAAGAATAAAACAGGACTCTAGAGAGTTACAAAAATTCAACTCCAAGATGAACTCAAAGCCTTACACTAAGAACTATTAAATCAGCAGGAGAAAAGCATGGGGTTGCTTCAGGACAAGAGTTCTTTGGACAGACCCCCAAAACACAGGTAGTGAAAGAAAGCATGAACAGATAACATGAACACATCACACTAAAATGCTCTCGCACAGGAAAAGAAGTAATCAGCAGAGTAGGAGACAGCCTACAGACAGGAGAAAATATTTGTGATGTGTATTTCTGGTATATAAGGAACTCCAAAAATCTCACAGAATAAAAATGAATAATCCCACTTTTTTCAATGGTCAGTGAATCTAAACAGACATTCTGTAAGAGAAGATGTCCCATATTGACTGCTTTTATTGTAATCATTGGGAAAATTCTGAGCAACAGCATAATGAGCTAGCACCTTGCCCCAGTGAGGACACCTATGAATAAAACAAAGGTGACAGATAAGCACCGGGAAGGTGTGGAGAAAGGGGGAACCACACACAACCCTGTGTCCAATGCCACTATCACTAAAATTCCAAAGCAATATTTAACATGTTGCATGTTGCAGAGTGAACCACTTTTAAAATGATCAAGTAAGTCATGCTTGTAAAAGATCCAAAAGAGATTTTTTTTTTTTTAGATACAAAGATTAACCCTGTTGTGGCATCTATGTCAATCAAAGGGAAAGTTAGTGAAATGAGTAGCATTTCTGAAGAAACTACCCAGGATGCTGCCCAGAGAAAACACGAAGATGAAAGATACAGATGAGGTTTTCAAGTGAGTAGACAGTGAGCCCACATTAAGACAAGTGCAGGGTAGATTTTTACTTTAGGTATCTCTCCTCTATCATAGAATGTGGATGACCACACCACAAGTTCAGTCCACGAGAGGGGCTCCATTCACCAGCACCTTCCCAAACTGTGTTTGCACTAGGCTAATGGTCACTCCAGAATGAAGTGCTGACCTATCCAATGCAAACCAAAATTGCAAAGAAAAGCAAGCCCTGCAGAATGGGAACCTGTCACAGCTGGGATCTGATTCTTTATGATGCACAATTTGTTGCAGCCCTATTGTGGAGACAGCAGGATTTCACTTCTTGGCTGAGCATCCTCGTGCCTGCCTTTCTCCTGCCACAGCCCTGTACATCATGATCTTCAGTGTCAGTTCCAGGGATCTGGATGTGAAGCAGCTTCTCCTTGGGCCTGAGCAGAGCTGGCCGGGGGTACAGATGTTCAGGACTTGAGGTCCTGTGTGACTTGGGCTCTTGTGTATTTTTTAGTAAAGGGGGCGGGTATGAATATGCCTATGTATATGTGTGAGAAGCACAGGCCCAGCACTAAAGCCAGGACTGTAAAGTCTAGAGTGAAATGCTCTTCACTATTGCTCAGCCACCAGGACCCTGAGGAACATCTAGGGTACACTGAGCACTGCCAGGCAGTGAGGTGGGGTGGAGGTGTGCTGTCAGTGCACACTTGCTGACTCAAGTGCACAAATTCAGAGAACCAAGGAAACAAGAAAAATTAAACAGCTCTTTCAGCTTGATCTGGTCATTTTTGTGGCTCTCTTTGGTGTCTCTCTTCTTTCTTCTTGGGGATGTCTGAGAGGTGCATAGCCATGGCATGGCGTCCAGTGGGTCCTGAGCTCACTCTTGGTTTCCAATAGCTACACATCATTGACTCCTGTCGCTGCTAATAAAAGAGTCTGCTGCACAGCAGAATTAATGACAGTGTCGACTCCTGAAGGGAAGGAAGTCATGATGAAAGGGGAGGAGGCAGTGAGATGGCTCAGGAAAAGGTGTCAGCCACAATGTCTGACCACCTGAATCCCATCCTGTCCCTGTTGCCCACACCATGAAAAGAGAGACTGCCACAAGTTGTCCTCTGACCTCTGCACATCTGCACACAAAATAAAATAAAATAATAAAAAGGATTAAAGGGAGAAAGAAAGCCATGGGTATATCGATCCTGTTCTAACCAGGCTGTCTTTCTCCTAAGTACTATGAGCTAGACCTGTGCTCAACCCTGCTCTCTGTCTTGCTGTGCCTAACCTGCTCTCCCCCATATCCTTGTGCTCAGCCCTCCTCTTCTCCTTCTTCCTCAAGAGCCAGATCAGGCTTGTGGTACTCCCTGTCCCAGCCCCAGAAGCCACAGCCCCAGGGACTGAATTCCAAAGTCCCCCAGCCCAGCCCCTGCAGGCACCACAGCAAAAGGCCTCTGACTTCTGTACCTGCTTGTTACCCTCTCCTGATTGCTCACTCTTCCTTGGAACTAGCCTGTAGTCCCTCTGGAGATGAGCCTTGAATGTGTCCAAGACAATGGAAGAATCAATCTGCAGGAGAAGGGCCGACTGATGCCCCCCGTCCCATCAATCTATTACCATACCCACCAGCCTGCCAGCAACCCAAGAGAGGCAGAAACATGATTATTTTTCTGTTTCCGGTTCTTCAGACCAGTTGTTGTCTCCATGGTCACAGCTTGCCTATCTCCTGCAGCTGCTCTCTGCCAGGGAATTATTTTGCTTCCCTGGGGAGACATCTGACAAAGCTAGATAGTGTCTTAGGGTGGCACCTGGGGTGGCAGGGTACTAGCATCTAGATAGAAGATGCCAGGGCTATTGTTGAACATCCTACATGCTGGGCTAGCTGTCACAAAAAAAATTAGCAGGCCCCAAATAGCAATGGTGACCCGGTCAAGGTGACCACTTTCCTCTAATGCTTCTGTGGACCTGCAGGTCCTGCCAGAAAGTTCTTCATGCCCAGCATGTCAGCCTTAGGACTGTCTTGACTGCCAGGTAACCTGAGGCAGGAATCTCCTTCTCATAGTCACAGAGCCCAGCAGTGCCACTAGGCCAATGTCCTATTAAGGATATAGGAGAGGGCTCCTTTCCTGCCTCTCAGTTTTTGGTGGCTCTAGGCTTTCCTTGGCTTATGGCATTAAAAATCAACACCTGCCTCTGTCCTTCCCTCAGTGTGGTGGACAGACCCCAGGGCCTGCCACATGCTAGTCAAGTGTCCCCCACTCCACCCTGCTGATTTCACATGGCCTTCTCCTGTGTTCTCGCCTCTTTCTGAGAATACACTTCCCCAGATTCAGAACAGCTACAAATCAGGGATAATTTCATTTCTCTTACTAATTACATCTATAAAAACACAAACCACACACAAATACAAAATGGTTTAAAAAAAGAGAGAGGAGAAAGAAAGCTTCTAAACCGAATAAGGAAATAAGGTCTCCTCGGAAGTTGAGTGTGAATTTTCAGCCCACCACACCCTAGAAAGGAATGGCCTTTTGTGTGGGAGTGGTGGCTATAAATGTTTAGTAATACAAAACATAGTGTCCACTCTTAACTCCTAAATAGCCAAGCAGCCCTGAAGGGGATCGAAAGCAGCAAAGATGAGCCCGCCCCTTCCAGCTCTCTGTTGCTGAGTTTAGATTCCAGAAGCTAGGCCTTCCCCTCCCATGTCCCCCACACACAAAGCCTTTCTCCTCATAAAGAACAGTCACATGAAGTCAAGAGGAATGCTCGGGTCTGTCGGGAGTCCATGGTGCCTGAGGCGGGATTTCTGTTGGCAGTGTTTTGCTTTCTTCATGGTTTTTGCTTGGTAATGGTTATTCTGAGATGTGATCTTGATATATAGCCCAAACTGGCCTCAAACTTGCTATCCTCTTGCCTCCCCAGTGTTAGGATTACAGAGGTGAACCCTCACAATGACTGCAGTGGTGGTTTTCATTTAAAGCACGGCCACAAGCTCATATACACCTCCCACCGAAAGGGGGGATGCTTCCTTCCCTTGGGCCTTAGTGAGTTTGGATGACTGCTGTCACTAGAATAGTGGTCTTCTGCACTGTTCACTGGGGGCCTGGTGCCAGGAGCCCAACCATCTTGAGGTCGTTATGGTGGAGAGAACAAGGGAAGGACGGTTGAGAGAGTGAAGAAGGAAAAATGACCACAAATCTCTCACCCTTCATTCAAGCAATCTCAGCCCAAAGGCCGAGATGTTTGAGAGGAGAAACCTTCAGTTAGTTTCACCCTGGGCACGAACATCACGGCCAGGGAGCAGGCCTACCTACCATAACCTACTCTCATTCTTGACTGGTGGGCATCATAGGCAGCACAGCTTGATGGGTAGTTTGTCAGACACCAGTAGAGAACTGAACCCGTGAAGGAGAAAGGAAGTTTCACCTTGTAATTCCTTGTTCCTCTTTGCCCGTTTGTTTCTCTTTGGATCTCCGTGTTAGAAAACAGCCCCAGAGAAGGCAAAGAAACTAGAAGTTTTAACTAACCCCCTCCCATGCCCTCAGCTTCTTACAGCATGTCATTTATACACTGAGGCTGCTAGTCTCCCTAATTTAGGGAACGGGAAACTTTGGTTTATAAGATTTGACACCACCAGCCAGGGAGCCGGTTGGCTATGAAGCTCTCAGCCCTTATCCCCAGCCCTTCTGTGGTCCTCCGGAGCACAGGGTATCAGAGTTACCACCTAGACAGCCTTTGTCTAAATTACATTTTCTTCAAGTCTGTGTTCTTAAGAAAACGAAATTAAAGTACTGTTCAAAGAGCCACGGCAACTTGGGAGGATTAAACATGTCAAAACATCCCTAGGCATGTTTTCCCCAAGATGGCACAGACTGCTCATTTACTTCTCTTTCGAGATTGTTTGGTTTTCGAGCTCCCGGCAAATATCTTCCTTGACAGTGAAAGAGTTTGCAAGGGACAGGGGCCTGTTCCCAAGTCTGTCCCCTGTGGAAAGCAGGCTGGCAGCAGGTTTTCCAAGCAAAGGAAAAGGAACCTAGTGGCTTCTGGCTTTAGGAAGTCCTTCCACTCCTCCAAGAGGCACACCCTTGTGAGGTTTTCTGTTCAGATCCCCTGGAGGCAGCTGTCCAAAAGCAAAGTCTAAGCAGCTTGTTTGTCACGTGGCCTATGAAACAGCTGAAGAAACAGCAAGTCCACAGCCTTCACAAACAGCCCTTGGGGCCTCTGATGCATTGTCACTTGAGGAGCCATGATTCTGCTGCCCCATCCTAACTAGTAAAGTGTTGAAGAACAGGAGGAACAGCTAGCTCTTCTCAGATCTGTCACAGAAAAGAGAAGACAAATGAGCAGTCCTTCATCCTGAAGGGCAGGGTTGAAGATCTGAGCATCACTGTTTACAGTAAAACCCGAAAGAAGCTTAATGGGGAGCCATCTCTACAGCAGAGCTGCTAGCTGTGGTCTTGGATTGTTGCAGCCTACAGGTAGACAAATCTGAGCATTGTGAACTCCAGGGGGCCCTAAACTGCTAGACCTCAGTGCTTTGGAAGGCTCATCTCTAGGAGTTTAGACAGTGAAATCCCCTAATGCTCCCTGCCCACAGCTATTTCTAAAACACCCAACAGCATGCCCTTAGCAAGACCCACTATCCAGAAAACAGACTTTCCCAAAGGCCAGCCTGCTGGGAGACAGGGAAAGTCAACTCCAGCTCCACAAGGGAGAAAAAGGAGGCGTCTAATGGAGGGGGGTGGGTACTCTGTCCTCATGCCCTGTCCCATCAAAGTGTGCTGCAGGGAAGCAACTTACCGAAAAGCATTCGGGAAGGTCATGCCAGAGGCACTGGCTCAGCGGAAGGTCAAGACCAACTTTAGGATTTGGATTCTGCTTCCTCACACCTCACCCTCCTGCTCCAGGGTCCTCTCCTCACACCTCACCATCTTATTACTCAGTTCACGTTTCTTAGTAGTTCTCCATTGTTCACTTAATAGTGTCTCCTGTCTGGCTTTTTAACCAAAAATTACAAGGCATCCTGAAAGCAAACGACACAGCTAAAGAAACTAAAGAAGCAGCCGAGCTTAGCTCACTGAGTCAGACCAAGAAGCTAAAGCTCACTCTGAAGTAGAGCCTCAGTGGAGAAGCTGTCAACACGCACAGGGGAGGTGAGTAACGTTGGAAGACAGATGAAAGCTAAATAATAAAATAGAATGACCAGAGATTTAAAAAAAAAAAAGTATCTGTAATACTGTAACAGAGGTAAAATGTGTTTGATAAACACTGTTACAAGGAAAAAAATGGTAAATTTGATGATATGCCTTAAAAAACTTGAGACAATACTGAGCAGAATACACAAGACCTATACAGGGCCAATAAGAAAGGAGCAACAATACATAATGAGATAAAGAAAGATGGAGGAAGGGGAAAAAGAGAAGGAGAGGGATGTGTGGAAGAGGAGGAAGGGGAGGAGATGGAGGAGGATGTGGGGAAAGGGCCGCAGCAGAAGTAGAAAATTTCCTAAAAATTAACGTCAGTGAACCAGGAAGCTCAGAGAACACTAAGAAAAGTAATTCTAAAAATTACACTCAAGGACACCATGTTCAAACGGTCAAAACCCAAAGATAAGGAAACAATCCTTTACAACTAAATGTACAATAAATACGATCGTGGATATATATAAGAGCAAGAGCATAAGCAAGATTGGAAAACTCCTGCCCAGCCATAACTGCTGGCAGCATTTAGGTGGTTAACTTTCCAGAATTCCCCCCTGCTAACATGGGAGGGTAACTGTAGTTGAATACCACTTCATGCCCATCAGAATAGAACCCAACACCCCCCCAAAAAAGAACCAAGCAAACCCACACCAACAGCTGCTGCATGCTGCATGCCCCACTGATGGAAGTATAAAATGGTGCTGGCCATCTGGAAGATGGCCTGGTGGTTTCTTACAAAGCTAAAATATTCTTCTCCAGATACCCAGTGATTACCTGCCCAGACATCTGAAAACGTGTGGGGATTTTGAGAGCAAAGTTATTCTGCACAGTGCTGTAATCGTGGCTATGGGACAGTACACAGTGGTCAAAACCCATAGAGTAGCATGAAGGACCCCTGATATGACCATGGGCTTTAGTTGAAGAGAGGTACTGTTGGTTCATCGGTGAACAGTGATGGAGTATGTAATAACAGTGGCAGCTAGAGAGAAGAGCACATGGATGCTGTGTACATCTATTCAATGCTCTAAAAAGCTAAGAATGTTCCCAAAACATGAAGCTTCTACTATACTCTGAAAATCTGCATGCTCATTCATTAAACTAAGGCTACAGTTATAAACATCAAAAGTCTTCAGAAACATCTTTAATATTCCATTAAATCAGTGTATCTTAATTTTCTCAGCCAATCATGTCCAGTTAACTTTTTAAAATGATTGAAGGGATAGGGATATGGCTCAGCGGTAGAGCAATTGCCAAACATGTGAGCCCCTAAGTTCAGTTCTGAACACAGAACTGAAAAAAAAATTAAAAATAGAGCTGGGTATGGTGATGTATGCCTCTACTCCCAGCTCTTAGAAGGCTGAAGCAGAATTTCTGTGAAGCTCACTTGAATTATAAAGTGGGTTCAAGGCTAGCCTGGTGTACACAGCCAGACCACATCTCAAAATAGCAACATATGCAGCACCAGCCCTTTATCTGCCTCTTCTGGTTTCTGAGACACCCAAATTTTCTCTATTTCTGGGGGTCACTGAGCCAAAAAGCTACCTGTGTCATTAGAGAGGCATATTTCTTCCTCATGGTGGGGGTAGAACTTTGTCATTGCATTAAATCTATAACTGTTTCAACTTCATGTTTCAGAGGTTCTGGAAACACATTGTCCAAGCAATGTCAGAGTCTGGAGTCTGCCTGAATCTGTGCTTTTCAGATTAATGGCTGGTGATGTTTGTGTTGGAGCTGTCACCTGTGACTCCCAGTATCTTGGAGGCTGTGGTTGTCACCACTTGACCTGTGTCAACAACAACGCTGGTGAATATCACATGATCTCAAGCTAGTAATAGTAACTAAGGAACTGAGCCTCACAGCTGGGTTTTCAACTTCACGACCATTGCTTCTCTATATGCTCTGCCCCCTCTACTAAGCCATCTAGGAAGCCCAGTTCCTCACCCAAGTTGCCTTGGAGACAATCACCAGCCCAGAGTGAGTGCCAATCATGCTAAGCAGATGGAGAATTTTAATTTAATCTGCTCTTCTAATAACCATGTGGGATGATTTTAAGTTTTACTTTATTCTCAATTGATACATATGGTTGTACATATTTATGGGGTGCTGTTTTTCGTGCATGTATATATGATATGATGATAAACTCAGAGTAGATTTCTTTGATTAGATTTTTTTATATTGAAACACTGTTGACCTAAATGTAGCTATGAGAAATGATACAGACATATCATATATCCAGTTTCTCCAATGACAAAATAATGAAACTATACTACAGTCTCATCACCAGAATATTGACAGGATTTGTATCTTGACCAGGGGTTGCCCTCATCCTGAGCTTTGAAGCTTTCCAATCTGTACCAACCTCACTCCCTTTTAATTCTAAGCATGCATTAGCAGATCATTTATTTCTATAATTTCATCATTTCATAGAAATGGGTCCCTGAGTATATAACTTGCTTTTCTGTACTCATCATAGTTGACTGGAAATAATCTAGGTTGCTATTTTTATCAATCATTCATTCCTCTTTATTGCTGAATAGTACACCATGATATACATATACATACCACATTTTAATTATTCATCCATTGTACATTTAGACTGTTTCCAATTACAAAGGAGCTTCTATGAATGGATATGTTACAGTTATTGGCGTGGATTTAAATTGTCACCCCACCCCCTGGGGTAAACACAAGAGTAATTGCTGGCTTGGATGGTAGTAGTATGTTTACATCTCTTTAATGTAATTTTAAAATTTCTTTTTCATTTTTTGTTTGTGTCTTGAGACAAGGTTTCTCTGTGTAACAGCTCTGGCTGTTCTGGAACTAGCTCTGTAGACCAAGCTGGCCTTGAACTCACAGATCTGCCTGTTTCTGCCTCCTGAGTGCTGGGATTAAAGGCGTGTGCCACCAGTGCCCAGCTTAATTTCAATTTTTATGTGCATTGGTGTTTGGCCTGCATGTTTGTGTGAGGGAGTTGGAACCATGGGAACTTGAATTACAGACAGTTGTGAGCTGCCATGTGGGTGCTGGGAATTGAACCCAGCTCTTCTAGAAGAGTAGGCAATGTTCCCAACCTCTGAACCATCTCTCCAGCCCTGTGTTTGCATATCTTTAAGCAGCCAAACTGCTTCCCATTGTGGCTCTACCACATTGTGTTCCCACCAACAATCCAGTCACTTTTCTAGTAACCGTTTGATTAGGTGTGTGCCTCCTTGCAGCATGGTGTCAAAGTAATACCCACTTCATACAATGAACTGCTCAGACTTCCCATATACACACACCGTTGCTTTCGAGCAGAGAGTGTGTATAGAATTGGTGCTAATAATTCCTTAAATACTTAATAGACTTCTCCAGCAAAACTATCTGGACCTGGAGTTGTTTTTTTTGGGGGGGGGTTCTAATTATACACTCAAGTCCCTTAATATTACAGGGCTATTCAGACTATAAACACCCTGTGGATGATGGTGGTTTGGATTTTTTTTAGAAGTGGTTTGTTTTGCTTATGCTGTCAAACACAAATAGAGTTGGTCATGCAAGTCCTTTATTAACCTTCTGACACTTGCAAGATCCAAGTAATTGCTTTTTTCAAGATTTCTGATATTGAGCTTGTGTTTTGCCTTGGTTTTACTTTTTTAAAGATAAGGGTTTTTTACATGTATGTATGTGTACCACATGCATGGCTGAGGTTCATGAAAGCCAAAAGGGGGCCCTGCATTCCCTGGAACCGGAGATACAGATGTGTTTGTGAGCCCCTGTGTGGGTGCTGAGAACAGATTCAAGATCTCTGCAACAGTGGCCCATGCTATTAACCACCAAGCCATCTCAACTGCTCTTGCAAATTCTGCTTTTAAAATAACAATTTTATCACTCTTTGAAAAAAAAAAAACAAGCTTCATTTCGGTGTTTTTTCTGGATTGTTTTATGTTTTAATTTCATGAGTTTCAGATGTTACTTGATTTTTTTTTTCCGTTCTTTCTGTTTTCTTTGGGTTTTTGTTGGTTTGCTTGTTTTCCTCGTCTAGATTGTTGAAGTGTCTCTACAGCAGCTAAGACCATTCATTGAAGATGTCTTTATTTATTTATGGAGGGGTATGTCCTGTAGCACACATGTGGAGGCCAGGTGACAACTTTGTTGGGTCAGTTCTCTCCTTCACGTTAGGTGTCTTTACCCACTGAGCCATCTTGCCAGCCAACTTATCTTTGCTTCTAATGTGTGTGCTTAGTGTTCTAACTCTCCTATCAGCACTGCTCCATCTGTTTCTGATGGTTTAAATGAGAATGGCCGCATTCTTAGTCTCCAGTTGGTGGGATTATTTGGGAAGAGTTAGGAGGTGTGACCTGTTGAAGGAGGCACTAGAAGTGAGCTTTAAGGTTATAAAAGTTTCAAAAGGTTATACCTTTCCGAATTAGCTTGTACTCTTTTCTCTCTGTCTCTCTGTCTCTGTCTCTCTGTGTCTCTGTCTCTCTCTCTCTTACTCTCATGCTTGTGTCTCATGATATAAACTCTCAGTGCCATCCTCCCTGCTGCCATGGTCATGGACTCTAACCCTTGGAAACTATAAGCCCCATCCCCAAAACTCTTCTTTCTTTTACAAGTTGCTTTGGTCATGCTACCTTATCACAGCAACAGAACAGTAACTGAGACATTGTTTCTCTTTGTTTGGGGTGTTTTTCTTTCCCTCAAACCTTCGCTCTGGCCCATGGGTTACTTTGAAATGTGTTGCTTAGTTTCCACATGTTGAGGTTTCTTGGTTGTGTCTCTGGTGTTGATTTCTCCACTGTAGTTATGCTCTGAATGATTTACATCCACTGAGTTTTGTTTTCAGCCTGGGCTGCGGTCTGTTTTGGCGTAAGGCCTGTGGGCAGCTGCAAGTATTCTGCTCTTGTTGAGGGGCAGTTTCTATGTGTTGGCTACCACCTGTTGATTAATATTGATCTTACATCCTCGCAAATTATCTCTCTGGGTATTTAAGCAAATTCCCAAGAGAGCGGTGTTGATGTTTCCACCTGTAACTGTGAACTTTTCTACTTCTATTCAGTCAGTGATTGATTTATGTATGTGTGCCTCTGTTGTTTGGTACATACATGATTAATCATGTAGTATTGGAAACTGGCTACATTATAGTGCCCTTATGTCTGCCTGGTATTTCATTTTCTCTGACATCTTCATTCTTCCCTATTAATAGAAGCACTCTATAGTTTTGCTTTGAACATATAATACACACTTTGTATCTGCTTCCTTGTTGGTCACTCTGATCACTCTGTATAATCATCACCACAAACTACCTCTGAGAAACTTTCACATTTCCAAATTGAAACTCTGAACTCATTAAACAACAACTGCCCTTTGCCTCTCTCCCCAGCCCCTGCCAACAACAACAACTCAACTTTCCATTTCTAGAACTTGTTGTAGGCAACTCAGGTAAGGAAAGCATATGAAACTTGCCCTTTTGTTAGTGGTTTGTTTCACTTAGCATCCTGTCCTTAAGTCCCATCCATGCTGTAGCAGATCAGAATTTCTTCCTACAGTTGACTACACAGTGTGTGTGTGTGTGTGTGTGTGTGTGTGTGTGTGTGTGTGTGTGTGTGATATTCTGTTTAGCTCTTCATCCATGGATGAACAAATAGGGACAGATAGGTTGCTTCTCTCTTTTTGTATTTGGGAATAAAGCTGTTAGGCCTATGGATGTACAAGAATTTCTTCAATTTCCTGTTCTCACTTTTTTGCATATATTCCCAGGAGTAGAATTGCTTGTTTGTAGTGATTTTATGCTCATCTAAAGGCCTCCTGTATTACTTTCACCATTTTGCATCACTACTATCAGCACATAGAGTTCCAAGTTTTTTCTCTGAACCCTTGCCAATTCTCTCTCTCTCTCTCTCTCTCTCTCTCTCTCTCTCTCTCTCTCTCTCTCTCTCTCTCTCTCTCTCTCTCTCTCTCTCTGTCCTGTGTGTGTGTGTGTGTGTGTGTGTGTGTGAGAGAGAGAGAGAGAGAGAGAGAGAGAGAGAGAGAGAGCAATAGCTATTCTAGTGAGTGCAGTATGTTTCTATTCTTTTGCTTTTAAATTGCCTTTATCATGTTATTTAAAGAAGTTTTGTAGGCAGAATATGGCTGGTCTCTTTTATTTACTCACTGTGATGATGTTTAGAATAAGAAATATCACCATAAGCATAGGTATTTGAACACTTGGTTCTTAGTTGGTAGAGCTATTGGCCAAGGTTCAGGACTTTTGGAGAAAGTAAATTGCTGGTTTGGGATTGAGATATACATCCTTGTCCTTCGTCTAGGTTATTCTCTCTGTTTCCTGCTTTTGATGATGGAAGTCTTTCTGCTTGGGCCACCATGGTGGCCATGATGGACTCTATCCCTCTAGAATCAGAAGCCAGCATAAACAGTATCTTTGGTTATGGTGTTTGACCACCACAGCAACAGAAAAGTAACTAATGCACTCATCCAACCTCTTTCTTTTAAGTGGTATTTTAGATCGCTTACAGTTACTTAAAAGAAATAGGTCATCAGGCCTGGTGTCAAGTGCCATTACCTGCTGAACCATTTCATTCACCTTCAGATTTTTTTCCACCTTCTAGTGGATTCTTTGAAAATTTTGTAGAATTCCACTGGGATTTATATATATATGTATACACACACACACACACACACACACACACACACACACACACACAATATATATATATATGTAGATATATCCTGGTATCGCATTTTAGCAGTTACATATACATATACATGATTTATACATGATTTATGATAGTTATTGGTGTCATTTTTAGCAGTGTGCAGAAAGTTTGAAATTATCATACCCTCTTACATTTCTTTATAACTACCTCTTATAAAATATTATCTCTTTAAATGCTTCTTCTATATATATTTAGAATCATATTAAACAGTTGTGGTTTTTACTGCAAACATCATGATTTAGAAAACTATGCAAAAAGGCAAAACCTGCTGTAATTATCTATATCCTCCCAATCATGTTCTTTCCTCCTTAATAGTCCAAAATTTCTTCTTAGGTAGAGAGATAGAGATCCTCTCTATGTGGAAAGCTTCCTCTGGCCATGTTTTTGGACTACATCTGCCTGCAATAAGTTCTGTCAATATCCCTTTCTCTCTGAGTATCTTAATTTTCCCTTCATTCTTCTCATTACCACTGGGAGGGGACAAAAGTCCTGACTGTCCACTAGGCAAAGGGTCAGAGGACATATTATCACTCTTGGGTGGGGTCAGAGTCCAGACTTCCTGTGTAATTTCCACTCACACTATGGAGTGAAAGTGTGCCTTTGGCAGATATCAAGGGCAAACATCCTCACTCCCCGTGTGGCCCTTTCTGGCACCACTCTGAGAAGACACTAGGTTCCTTTCAGACATTGCGAGGGCACAGGTCTGGACTCTTCAATTGGCCTTTGCTGGCAAGGGGACAAATGGGCCAGAGTTTCCCTGTGCTATCCAGCTGGAGTAGAGCTGATGTCGTTCAGACATCCCAGGCTGTGAGGACATCCTTTTTCAGGCCTTTGGCTGCTCTAAAGAGGCTGTTTGGCTTGCACTTGCCACTGTGTCCACCTAATCTTGGATGTGTGAAGCGCAAGCACAGCCCGGAGAGCCCATCCTGGTATAACTTCTGAAGTCTGGCCCTTAGCCAGTCTCCCTCTCTCTAGTGTTCAGAGCCTTCTTACATATACATTAGATCGCTATGTGACTTTTCCTAATCAGACAGAAAGAAAGATGTCTGTCTATCCATCCCAAATAGGGTTCAATGGGCCAACGTAAGTATTCCAGCCAAGTGTATTTGGTAAACCAATAAGATTATCAGGGTCAAATTCCAGAGCATGTGAGAGGTGTTGTTTATAGGAGATGGCAGCTTCTTCACTGAAAAATCTATCCTATCACACTTCATGATTCATAACAGTGGCATCTCTGGAACTTCCTGTTCAGCTTGCAGGCAACCCCACTGAAAAGTCTGCTCTTGCACCAATTGCTTACTGTTTACACAATCACACAGCAGAGTCTCCAAAGTCTTGTAACATTCTGAGCTTCCTGAGTCCTGTAAGTTTTGTGAGCTTCCTGAACATCCTAAATTTAGTGAGTTTCCCCCAAAGTCCTTCCTCCTTCTAGGAGGGCATTTTTCAATTCAGAGAAAGTAGCTATGTAACAGATCAAATGTCCATGGGTTTAAATTACATTTAGAAGGATTAATAGGGGGAAGTATATTTTATTTCATCTGCCCTGAAGTAGAAATCTAAGAGAATGATTTTCAAGTGAGAGATTCTTTTAAAGAGGTTGAAAAAAATAGCATAATCTTGTTAAGTCAATAAAGACAATAGACATTTTTGTATAGCCAGAAGCATAAAAGTAAACATCAGCATTTTCCACTGTTCTGAAACATCTTAGCAGTTGTGTCATTTAAAAAAAAATATTCCTCTGTGACCAAAAATATTTCATAAAAGCCATATTTGAAAGAAAAGATAGAATCTTACTATGTAGTCCTGGCTGGCCTAAAACTCACTATGCAGATTTGCCTGCTTCTGCCTTCCTAGGATTAAAGGCATGTGCCACCACACCTGGCTAAAATGTATTTGTTTATCTTTATTTTTAAGTAATGTGCATATGAGCATCTGTGTGCATATGTGAGTGTAAATACCCACAGAGTCCAGAAGAAGGCATTGAATCCCCTGGAGCTGGAGTTCCAATCTTGCTGACATGAGTGCTGGGATCCAAACTTAGGTCCCTCTAAAAGAGTAGTACAGACTCTAAGAGTAGAACCAACAAGGCTGAATTCAATCCTCACTCTGACATACTCCAAGAAATCCTCATAGCAAATGTTCCAGGTAAAGAATGTTCCCAGCTTTTTAATCCAATATTTCCCAAATGAAACCAAACAGAAGATTCTTCTCTAATGATATCCTGTCATAGTAGCCACTTTAGAAATATGAAGCTCCATAATCCAGAGAACTAGTTCAGGACTCACACTCTGTAAGGGAAGGGGCCGATATCTCACTATATTTTGGAAAGGGGAGGATGGGCATTTCATCCTGATGGAGCATACCTGATGGAGCAGGGCTGAAACAGAGGAATTCTTTGATTTCTATTGACCCTACAAGATAGATGGGGGAAGTACTACTGTCTCCATTTTGCAAGTGACATGGTCCAACAACAGTAGTATTCTTACAAGAGCCAGACCGACCAAAAAAGGCTAGCCACATTGCCTGAGTCCTCACCATGCCAGACTGGAGCCCCGTCCTGCTGGGACTTCAAATAGCCTGCCCCTCAGTGCCAGACTTCCAGGGTCTGTGTCCTGAATCCTCCCTAGCCAAAATCACCCAAGGAGCTTTCTAGCAGATCACTCACTGCTCACGTCCCCACACAGGGCTCCTTAGGGATAGGATAGCCTTCCTGCTTCCCAGAAGCCTTTGTCCCATGGAAAACAACTGCTGTTTTCCAGAACGAGAGCTGGGGGGGGGGCTTGTGAAAGGAAGCTAGGGTTCTAAATACTGGATGAGGATCAAAATTACTCCCTGGCCCTCACTTCCTCTTCAGCCACCGTGCAGGCCACTGTGCAGGTCAAGAGAGGAAGTAGCTGGGACCTCTGAAAGTGGATTTACTGGGAAGAAAAGGGCAACATGCCCCCACTCCAGAAACTGCACAATAGAGATGTGTCTGCTGTGCACCTCAGCTATCAGAGGAGGAAATGACCACTCTCTCTTGTTTTGAGGACAGTCCAGTATGGGGGCACAAGGTCACCACAGAAAATGAGGCACAGGATGACATTGCAAAAACGAAGCATTTGTCCCTGAGAGACTTTCTGAAAGATGCCATTGATCTGCCTCTGTGGGTTTCCCAGTCCTCCTTTTCTCTACATGGGCAGAGGAGTGGGCAGGTCTTCACAGAGGGAGGAGCCAGCGGCAGACAGAGAGGGATTTTTGTGGTTGCCATCACTGGTCTGTCTGCTGGGCTTTGCAGGGAAATGAAATTGATGTGGCCCTGCAACTAGCTATTCTGTTTTAACACAGCCCTTGACACCAAGGACACTGAGGCTTCCCAGTCTGAAACATGCCCCCAGTCTCCAGGCCTGCCTGCTACTATAGCTATAAAAGCTAGCTGCAACCTGTAGGAGGGAAACAATGCCAGCTGCCTCTTCTCTAGCTTGAGTTCATTTTTGCAGTCTGACCAGATGGGCTTGAGGGGTCAGATGTGGACACAGTGCAGATTCCATAGGGAGGAACATCGGGAAAACACGCATCACGTCTAAACCCGCAGGTCCAGGCAGCAGCATGGTTGGTCCAAGACCAGCATGAGAGAGAGCCCTGGGCTCCTGGGGCAGCCCAGGAGAGCCAATAAAATGGAAGGTGGCTTGGGAAACACCACGCAGAGCACAGCCAAGCAGCAGCAGGCACTTAGTGAGGCCTGTCCTTGGGTGGAGCCAAGAGGAAGGAATCAGAATGTCACTGCCAGCAGTACCTTCTCTGTTCTGTGTTCCCTCCAAGCAATTACGGAAGTGTCAAAAGTACAGGGTGAAGGACCCCGAACAACAAGCCAGCCATTCTTCCTCCCTTGTCCCTGCCCTTAGGTCATTGTCCCCTAGTTTAATACCCAGATTACTGGAGCAGAGTTTAAGATCATGGGCTTCCAAACCAAATGATCCAGTTCAAAGCCACACTCTGCTCTTTCCCAGCTGTGAGGCCTTGACTGCAGCTTCCCCCTCCTGTCTGCTTTCTCATGCACAAAACTGGGACAGCAGCGGTGTGTGTGCTGCTGTGAATTAACTCACAGAGACACCGCAGTGCCCAGACACGGTTCTTGCCTACACCCACTGGTTTAATTGCTTCAGACCTCCCTTACAGTGGGGAACAATAAACATAGCTGTCCTGGCTGCTTCCTTCAGGGAGCTCACAGATTAACCCAAGTCCTGCAAATGTAGAAACATACGGTATTGGCTCAATTTCCCATGTGGACATTTGCAGAGAGAGGGGACTCTGGTTAGCAGAGATGGGTAAAGAGCTACCCAAGACTGTGGGTATCACAGTATGGCCCCCTTCACCCAGCTGAGTCCTCAGAAAAAAGCTGGACAAGCCGATGACCCAGTTTGACTGTCAACACCCTCATGGTGGAAGGAGAGAATATTGTCTGCAAGAGGTCCTCTGAACACACTCAAACACACACACACACACACACACACACACACACACACACACACACACAAACACATGAGTATACATGGACAGGCATATGTATGCAACATAAAAGTTAAACAACCAAGAAGAACATTACAAAAAAAGCAATAGGAAAATTGATTTCCTATTAAGATAGTATGTTTTATTTTTTAATCCATTGCATTCAGAAATTCTCCATCAGTCTGGCATTGATTCTGCATCAGAAAAATGTTTCTGGTTATTCAAAGTAAACAAAATTTGTTCTAGCCTATGCACCTCTGTCCACCCCCCAGTTATGTTCTGTCTTCTTTGACCTGCATCCCAAAGTGAGCCATGGGTATTCTAGTCCATCACTACCATGCATCTTCCAGTTCCCGAGCACAATAGCCATCCTATAGTGAACTCAGGCTCTGGTCCCTCCAATTGGCCATGCCCTACAAAGACTTTCCCTGCTACCCCTGAAGGCCAGATGCCCCTCCCTCTAATTATTCAATTATTTTGAGTTGTAGAGGGCCATTAAGGCTGGCAGAAGCTAGGGGCTGGTTGGAGGTCACATCGTTAGCATCCTCATCTATACAGTGGGTGTTGATACGAGTGTCAGCTTCACAGGCTTGCAGCAAAGTTTAAGTGAGGTGATATAGATAAAATGCCTATCAATATGACAGGGAAGTTCTCCCTGTTACTTCCCATTAGAAGTACGTGTTAGCCAGGCTGTTCACCTTGACAGACAGTGAGTTCCCATGGGCCAGAACTATGTGTTACCCAGCATAGTTTCTCTATTGCCCCAGTAATACTGCACTCAAAACCAAACTTGAGGCAGTAATTTATTTAGTGCATGATTCATTCCGCAATTCAACTGTTTAAGCCAAGCTCTGCTGGGTGGTTCTTCTGGTCTATGCTCAGCTCAGGGCTTGCAGGGTCTGCTTCAAGGGATGGGGGAAGGTTAGAGAGGGGGAGGCCACATGCCTCTCATTAGCTAAGTCTGGACTGATTCATTGGAACCCAAGCCTGGCAGGGTCCTTGCACAGAGGGGAAGAGCAAAAGTCCTCTTGAAGGCCAACCTTGAAACTGGCACACAGTTGCCCCCACTGTATTCTCTTTAGCTGTGATGGCAAGGCTGGCTCAGATTCTAGCCACAGAGAAACAGACTCCATATTCCCAGGGAAGAACCTGTGTTAAATGACAAAGACTCGAAATGATGGGTGGTAGGCTGGCTTCGATCTACCATACCCACGTTTCTAATCAAACCAGTTAGTTAGGGTAGAAAAATGAACAGCAAAGGCAAGAAGAAAGCAAGCACAATTCCTGGCCTCGAAGTCATGGGCAAGGATATTTACATTCTAGGTTGCTCAATAGAAGCAATATGAAAATTGACCTCTCAAGCCATTAAGTAGTTGAGCATTCCCTAAGGTACAGTAAAGAGACTATGTGCCAATTGGGAAATAAATCAAGAAGCTCCCTTCTGGAGCCTTGGGAAGGCAGATGAGCCTGGATTTATTGAGGATGTTCAGCCTCCTGACAGCAGGATAATTACAGACTTCGGCATCATTAATCAGCAAACCGTTGCCAACCAGAGTAGTCTATAAACCCCTAACTCTCCCTCTTCAAATTGATTTGACTTAAAACAATTATTTAAATTCCATATTCTTGAGCATTTGGCCTAAGAGAAAGTAGGAAAAATATCAAAAAGTATCTGTCTTTTATTGCCACCTTCAGAATACCTTTTATTAATCTCTCAATAATTTGATAAATCTTCTCTTACACACACACACACACACACACACACACACACACACACGCACACACACGTGCAATCTTCTATCAGGTAGACTGTCAGAATTTTCCAGCTGTGATTTCAGAAAATTCAATTTGGTGGGTGGGATGAGCTAGTCTAGAAATACTATTCCAAAGTCACATGCCTATGTGCCTGGCGTTCTTCATGAACCCATTCCTCCAGAGAGCACTCCATTGGTCTATGTCCTTCCTTTCCCTCAATACCAATTTAAAACAGCCCTGGCCCTGAGAAAGGTCCCATTCCATTGACTGCTGGAGTCCCAGGGTCGGGGAAGGGGTTCCCTTGTTTTCTGCTTCTCACAGCACTAACTCCCATGGTGCCCTCCACTCTCCTTTCTTGAGATGCCCTATGGAACGTTCTTTCCCGAAGTCATTTGTTCAGGAGCCAAAAGTGGGAGATCCGGCTGCAGGCTTTGCAGAGAAGGGAACAAGAGCAGCACATGAGCAGATACGTGTCTGTCCGTGTGTCTGTCAGTGCCTCTGCTTGGAGGCATTCTCCTCCCTTGTCTTCCATCCACCCCAACCTGTGCCTTGCTGCTGAGCCAATGGGCCTCACTCAAGACACCACGCTGACTCTAGCTGTTCTGGCCTTCTGACTGCTCAGCTCTGCCCCCTGCTTGATCTAACAAAACTTCATCTCCACAAGCAATCTAACTTTCTTTTCATTAGTGCTTATCACAAATCCAACTCAAGCCTGGGAACCTCAGTGTTGTGTGTGTGTGTGGAGGGGAGTTGTCATTTTGTTTCCTAAGCAGAAGTGCAATTCTCCCTTCTGGACCAACAGAAAACAATTTATTCAGCTTCAGTCATCTGTCCACTCTGCTGAGTGATTTGAAAGCTCAGAGAAATTCTTAGCCCTATTCCTTCAGGTTAAGTACCACAAAAAAAAAAAAAAAAAAAAAAAAAAATCATGTAGGAATACTAACTCACACTGTCTTAAACCTAATGCATTGGAAATCTGCACATCTCTGCCCTATCATGAAACAATCTGATTTTTTTTTCTCTCATTTTGGTTTTTTAAGACAGGATTTTTCTGTAAAACAGCCCTGGCTGTCCTGAAACTTGCTTTGTTTGTAGACCAGGCTGGCCTCAGACTCACATAGATCCACCTGCCTTTGCCTCCTGAGTGCTGGGATTAAAGGCACAGTCTGATTCCTAAGACCTATGTAACACTTAGGAATTCTATGTTTTCATAGACTGCTAGCTCCCTCATCCCATATACTTGTAACAAGGGGTCAGTTGCCCATGCTCTGCAAAAGCTACTCTCCTATATGACCTCTGGTGAAGAATTCAGGAAGGCCTCAGGTCAGGTTACTATCTCTATTAGTTTCTACAGCTTCTGGAACAAATTTGCTGCATTATTTATGTTGGCCAAAAGGTGCACACAAGCCCAATACCCATTAAGAGATGAGTGGATAAACAAAGTGTGGTACACATAGACAATTAAGTCTTTAAAATGGATGAAATTTTGATGTATGTTATGGCATGAGCAAACCTTGTGGACCTTACTATCATAATAAATGAAATAACTTTGACATAAAAGGACATTCCAGTTCTATGAGGTACCTGGAGTAGCCAGAGTTGAGACAGAAAGTAGCACAGACTTTAACAGAGACGGAGGAAAGAAAGGTGGAATTCTTCTTCAATATACACAGAGCTTAATTTAGGGATGATGAAAAAGGTCTAAAGATGAATAGCAGTGCTGGCCGGTGATGGCAGGCAGATCTCTATGTGTTTGAGGCCAGCCTGGTCTACAGAGTGAGTTCCAGGACATCCAGGGCTACACAGAGAAGCCCTGTCTTTAAAAAACAACAGTAACAAAAAGATGAATATGTCAGTACAACAGCATACACTCAATGCCACCAAACTCTACAAACATGATTAACATGAAGTGCATATACATTGTGCTTCCTAGTTTTATGTCAGCTTGATGCATGGTAAGAGTCACTGGGAAAAAAGGAACTTCAATTGATAAAATGGCCCTACCAGGTTTTATTAATTTATTTTTATTAATCATTGAAATGCAAGGGCCCAGCTTACTGTGGATGATGCAAGTACTCCTGGGCAGACAGTCCCAAGTGTTTTAAGAAAGCAGGCTGAGCAAGCCATGAAGAGCAAGCCAGTAAGCAGCACTCCTCCATGGCCTCTTTCGAATCCTACCTGTAGGTTTCGGCTTTGAGTTCCTGCCCTGACTTCCCCGTGACAGACTTGTAACCTGAGAATTCTAAGAAATAACCCCTTTCCTACCCAAGTTGTTTTTGATCATGGTATTTTATCACAGTAATAGAAACCTTCACTTACACAATGGCGTCATGCCAACACCAGAAATGTCTTCTCTCATAGTTCTGTGGGTTGGATGTTGACCAACGCCGCTGCTGGGTAAGATCAAAGGGTCACCGCCTCTGCTCTGTCTATAGACTCTGGAGAGAATCTATTCTTGATTCTTCAAGCTCTGGTGGCTACTAGTATTCTTGGTTTGTGGCCACGACCGTCCAGTCCATGCCTCATGCTCACTCTACCTCCTTCACTCTGCATGCTGCTTCTCCTAGGATCAGGGTAATGTCTCCATCTTAAGACTCTGAATCTAACCACACCCGCAGAGCCCACTTACAAGGTAATAGCTTCAGGCTCCAGTGGCTATATCCTGGGACCATAATGCATACCAACTGTTAGGACGATCCCAGACAGTGAAGCCAATAAGGTGAATGAGAACTAGAGAGAGTCACACACTAGGATCTGAGAGTGGGGTGGGCAGCACAGCAGAATGGCCACCATCCTGCCTGGTGAGTGTTCTCCTCTTCAGCTTCCTGGTGTCAAGATGTTGCCAACCCACAGAAGCACTGGTTCAGAGATTGAACCACTTGTCGATGTGGCTGAGAAGCAGCCAGGACACTGAGGTCACTTTCCCAACCTTACAGATCATGACTGAGCAGACAGGAACCCAGGCACACCAGGGTCCCCATGTTCTGGGGAAGCAGCAGCAGGAAGAGACTATTCCTACTCTGACCACTTGGGCCCCACTGACAGGGCCCAGGTCTGAAGGACAGAGAGCCAGGGTGAGCCCTCACTTTATTCCAAGAAGGTTCTGGAGCCCTGTGAATGTGGAGGACTTCGTGTGAAGCTGGACAGGTCTAGCCACAGCCTGTCCCTTGCTGGCCATGTGACCTTGGACATCACCTCCCTGTACCTCCCTTCCACGCTCTGAAATGCTGCTAGCAGCAGTGTCCACCATGTAGGAGATCAATGTAGTACTGCCTATGGCATTTGGCACCAAAACATATAATGAATGTCAACATTTCCAGTCCTGCCCAGGACCTGAGCTGGGCCTGCCCCATCAGGATCCTCCTCCCCTGCCCTGTAGGGAGGGGACAAACAGTGACAATGGCTGCATCTCTGCTGTGATCTGCAGCTTGCTGAGCTGGCCTGCTTGGGACAAGATTTCTGTACCAAGGCAATCAGTCCTGAGGTGGTAACAATGGGACCTTTCAATCTTTGCCTTTTTCCTCCCCAGGAACCCACTATCAAAGTGCCTGGGGCATCTAATGCAATTTCCCTCCTTTCCCCTCTCCTCCACTCCCACCCTTCCCCAGTACCACATCACTCTCAACTTGAATCTGGATAGGCTTCAAGGACTGTGCCATTCGACTCGCTCAGAGCCTGTCAGCAAGTCAGCCTCACACCAGTATTGGCTGCCAGTGTGGGCTAGCAGCCAGACTACATAAAGTAGGGGTGACCCTCTCCATGCCCCAGGCCTTCTTGGGGGCTCCCTTTGAACAAGAGTGTCTTTCAAAGCTGTGAAGCCAACGGAGGGACAGGCCTGCCATTGTACACGTTGTTTAAAGAGCTTTATGAAACAGGACTGGCGTGACAATCGCCTGACTAACATTGACTCTGGAGGTCACAAGCTCGGGGTGTCCACAGGGAAACCATTGTGATCTCAGGCGCCCAAGGGCTGGCAGCGGGTCAACGAGGAAATGGAGCAGTGGCAAGGGAGGTATCTCCCGTCTATCGAGGACCTTCTACAGAGGGTGCTGTGTGCTGCCCCCACCTCTCACACTACATGTGAGGGCCTACAGCTTTAGAAAAATGCCCTGCAAGTCTGCTCAAGCCTATCAGCAACATGCCTTGGGATCCTTCTTCTCTCAGGGCCAGCCTACCCACCCCCACCTGGCCTCATAGTCCCCACTCTGCTTCTATCTACCTCCCTACTCCTCCCCCATCCCCCCAGTCCTCAGAGGATGGTGCAGACCCAGGCTGCCAGTTCCCTCAGCTTCCCTGCAGCTTCCTTGCCAAGTGCTCTCCAGTGCCCACATGCCTGGTCCAAATGCCAGCAGCCAGGGAACTCGGGCCCAGAACCACTTCCAGCTCATGACACTACACGCTCTCTGTTTATCACAACTTGACATATCTCAGCATTCATGCTGTAAAATAGCGAGTACTGCAGGCATAGCAGCATGCCCTGTTAGGCCTAGACCTGCTTATCTTGACATCAGCAACAAAACAAACAGGCATTCTACCAAGCAGATGAACTTTCTACATGATTTTGTTGTCTTTAGTTTTTTGTTTTGTTGTTGTTGATTTTTTTAATTTTTTTTTTTTTTTTTTTTTTTTTTTTAATTTGGGGCTGGAGTGTTAGTTTCATTTTGTTTCTGTTCCTTTGGGATTTGTTTTGGTTACCCAGTCTTGCTCTATAACCTAGGCTGGCCCATGATCCTCCAGCCTTGGCCTTTGAAGAACCACACCTGGCTACCTTCCTTTATTTTGATTAAAATGTTACACAGATCTGCATCTACATAGAGGAGATCTCCATCATCTATGGAGATTCAAAGGACCTACAAGACTGTGGGGGGAGGGGGGTGTCAAATCTTGGCCTCCAGGGGGCACACAGCTGCAAGTGGAGTTTTTCTTTGTGCCACACCCTTGCCCACACCCAAGTTTCTGACTTAGGATGTCAGACTCCGGGTGAAACCTCCAGTCTTATCAGAACTCTGCTTCAGTGAGGCGATCACCCCTGCCCTGGACCAGGGGATTCCTCAGAGCTGACTTGGGGAGAAGTGATCTGCGGGGAGAGAGTCGGGAACCAAAACTGAAGTCGGTAATAGGAATAGACTGGCCGGGATATCTCCAAAGAGGTGGGGAGGGGCGGCCTTTCAGGTTTGGGGTGGGGCTCAGAGGCAGCCCTCTGCCCCAGCATTCCAGAGGACTGGGTCTTTCACCACTACTAAATGATGTGCTGCCATGTGTTTGCCCGCCTTCTCTCCTCCCCATTTTGCATCTTAATGGCCCCAAAGGATGAGCTTCACTGTGGCATTTCTGTAAAATCCTGTAATACACACACTGCATTTACCCCTGCACTGCCCTTTCTTTTCCCCTCTATTTTCCTATATAAAACTGAAGAGTCAGGCATGGTAGCACATGTCCTTACCCCAGTACTAGAGAAGCAGAGGCAGGTGGATCTCTGTGAGTTGGAGGCCAGCCTGCTCTACACATTGAGTTTTAAAAGAGCCAGAGTTACATAATAGAGAGACCCTGTTTCAAAAACAAACAAACAAAAAGCCTGGAGAGTTATCTACATTGCCAACACCACTAGACTATTCTGGATTCTGTCCCCAGTTAACAAGGTGGAGATGTGCTGTCTGGCTGAAGATTACTTGGCTTCAAAGTCCTAAGTGGTTTCATTCTTACAGTTGCTCAGTGGTGTAAGATCTGTTCCTCCCACATCTTCATACGGAGCTCTTCCTATTGTCAAACAGAGGCAGACTTTGGGGGAGGGCATTAAAAGTTTTTGTGGAATCAAACACATTTCTTTATTTCATTTTAAGAATTTTAAATTTTATGTATGTCTGTGTGCCTACTTGACTTTATACTCACCAGCTGCACACAGGACCCTCAGTGGCCAGAAGAGGGCATAAGATAATCTGCAATTGGTTTGGGACTCCCTGTGCACTCCAGGCCTAGAGCCTGAGTCCTCTGAGAGAGTAATACATGCTCTTAACCACTGAGTCCTCTCACCTTTCCCCCTTTTTTTTTTTTTAACCCCTCTATTTCTTCCCCTGCTGTTTGGTCTAGGTATATGTCACCAGTGTTTTCATCCCCCTAGCTCCATAGCAAGCCACAAGAGGAGAGGCCAGCCAGTAGTCCTCAGGGAGATCCATTATTCCCACCCTCAACTTCTCTAATTACAAAAGTTAAGATGATTTCTCTGATGTAGTTTGATTTTTCAGGAAGAGGGAGGGCTTGCATAATATTTTCAAAGCCTATAAGTGGTATGCTTATTATTTTTCATAAAGGCCCCTGAATTATGTATACTTAGACTAATAAACCCTGATCCATACATGCCCAGTGGTTACCCCCAGCTAAAACAGAGGGACTAAAGAATCGCATTTTGAAGAAAGAAACAAAACCCCTGGAAATAAAGACTGCAAGCCATGCATCCTTGTCTCTGTTTTTACCAACCCTTGTTTTTAAAGCTTATATTAAAGTGTTGGAGATGCTGGTAGTGCTAGCAAGCTAACACCAGACACTAATTAACATGATTCTACTTGAAAAGCTACAGGGCATTGAGTTACAATAGTATCCATTATTAATGAAGAGATAAGCAGTTTCCACCAAGAAAAAGAAAACTAAGCTCATGCAAAATTCAACTTAACTAACTTGAATTGAATGCAGCAAAACCAGGAAGAGAGAGAGAGAGAAGAAGGAGAAAGGGCTGTAAAGCAAAGATTAGCAGAAAAGAAAATCCTCATCCCAGGGTCTCAGACACCCAGCCATGCTGAACACAGTCCAGAGGACACTGAAAAGATGGCCGGATTTGGCCACTCAGCTGCTGGCTGCTGGCACATGATGGTGAGTGGACAGACATGGCCCCCAATCCACAGCTGAATCCAAGGCAGTCAAACAGGAGAGCAGTGTGAGTCATTGTGAGTGGTGCTTTGTAGAAGAGGACTTGGGGGAGCACCTAATCCAGCTCTTGGGCAGCAGGGAGGACTTCTTCAAGGAACCATGTGACAGACACACGGGGAGATATGTGAGAGACACAGGGAGACATGTGAGAGACAGGGAGACATGTGAGACACCCAGGGAGACATGTGAGAGACAGGGAGACATGTGAGACACCCAGGGAGACATGTGAGAGACACAGGGAGACATGTGAGACACCCAGGGAGACATGTGAGAGACATGAGGAGACATGAGAGAGACACATGAGGAGACATGTGAGAAACATGGGGAAACGTGAGAAACATAGGGAGACATGTGAGAGACAGGGAGACATGTGAGAGATACATGAGGAGACATGTGAGAGACAAGGAGACATGTGAGACACTCATCATGTGAGACACACACAATGAGTAGGCATCCACCAGAAGAAGGAATGGTCTGCATTTGAGGAGGCACAAAGGGAAGCAGCCTGTGTTCTCCAAGGCTGTGGACGGGGATGAAGGGGGTGGAGCACAGAGGAAGCACTATTTAGCTGGATCATACAGTAAGCATTGTGGACTTTCAAGGCAATGAGAGTGGCTCTGCGGCATCACCCAGGCGCAGTGAACACAGAGAGAGTGTAGCAATTACAGCGAACAACAACTGACGCCCAGACACAGGCAGAACCGTGAATGGAGTGGAAGGTGAATCACAATGGACATGCTTGGTCAGACATGAGGTGTGAGTGCTCAAGAAACCTAAGGTGACCTCAGGTACGCCTCACTTCAACAGTTGGACAGCCAGATGGCAAAGCCATTTGGGACTCCAGAAGGGACATGTTCAAAGTTTCTGAAGAGAATCAACTATTAGGACAAAAGGAGGCTTCACAATTCACCGCAGAAGGTCGGGTTGAAAGGCTCAAGAAATTTTGACTTTCCAAAAAATACAGATGTCAGGAAGGAGAAGGAACAGCCAGGGGCCGAAGTTCAGTTGAGAAGATGTTCGGCTGAGAAAAGAGGCTTTTAAAAAGGATGTGCAAGAAGGCACACACACATTCACACCAGAGACACAGGGGGTGGAGGGGTGGGGGTGGGGGTGGCTGGGGGAGATGCTGGGCACGACCAGGTCATCAGTGCTCCATGTGCCTCCTGGGAAGAGCACCAGACTGGATGCTAAGCATTGGCTTTCTTTTCTTTTTAATAGCGCAGAAGTTGATTTTGAAAAGTGGCTGTGTATAGGTGAGAGACAATGGAAAAGCTTTTAAAGTGAAGAACTTAACTAGAAAGAGCAGCCAAAGGAGGCCAGGGACATGATTTTACTGCCCTGCACATTCATTTGAATATTGGGATCACTTGCAAAATTTGAAATGTACATCGCAGATTTTCTGACTCAATTGGCAGGATGTGGGCCTGAGTCCCAGAGGGCCTTTAATGCCCCAGGTGAGATTCCCTGGTCAGCAAAGATGGGAAACCATTAAGTAATGATGAAATGTAAAAGGGCTGACTTTTGAGACCAGCATTCTGAGTTCATTTAGGAAAGAGTGGGAGTCTTGGGGTTATCCCAATGAGGTCAGGAAGCATGGCCAAGGGTCAGTAATAAGATGGCATCCCCAAAGCTGGGCATGGGGCCAGTCACACAGTCAAAGCTTGAAGAAAGCTAAATTTAGCTTAAAGGAATAAGAAGAAAACTGCAAGACATGGGAATTTACATGAAAAGCAATCCTGAGGTACTGGAGGCTTCTCCATATGAAAGAGCAGATAGCAAACAGTCCTGTGTGTGAAGGCCAGGGCTCCCATCTGAGGCATTATGAGCCAACAGACAGCACCATGGATACCTCACCTGGAGGACAGGTTACTGATGGCTGATAACAATGCTTTTCAAATAGTTTGTCACTGAAGACAGCCATGCCTTTCCACCCCAGCCTGCAGAGTCCACCACGGCAGGGCAGCCCTTACAGGGACATAGGCAATGTTCCTGTGACCCTGCACCTGGCTACCCTTGTCTTCCTGGGGGAGTTGTCTCACGCACCCTGCCTCATTCTTCTGCACCTGTGAAAATGAGGCTACCGACTGTTATAGCAATTGAATAAAGCTGTCTTCCTTTGCTTTCTGCTGCTGTAATGAACACAATGACCAAAAGCAAATGGGGAGGGAAAGGGCTTGTCTCACCCCTCACAGACCATAGTCCTTCATGCAGAGTAGTCAGGGCAGGAACTCAGGGCAGGAACTTGAAGGAAAGTTGGCCAGAAAGACGAATCTGAGATCATGGAAGAATGCTGCTTCCTGGCTGGCGGCTCCTCAATTGCTCAGTTTGCTTTCTTATAGAACCCAGGACCACCTCCCAATGGGCGGCATCACCTCCCGTGAGCTAAATCCTCCCACACAAATCGTTAATCAAGAAAACGCCCCACACCAATCGTTAATCAAGAAAACGCCCTACAGACTTCCTATAAGTAATCTGATGGAGGCATTTTCTCAGTTAAGATTCCTCTTCTCAGCTAAGTCTAGCTTGTGTCCAACTGAAGAAGGACGGACAAACAAACAAGCAGGACAACAGCTACTAAGGGCTTTGAAACGTTTTGTGATTGCCATAGCAAAGCTGTTAAAGACAGCCTGGAGACGAGGGATATGGGTCGGTGCAGAGCGCTTGACTAGTATGAAAGAAACACAGGGCTTGCTCCCCAACACAACACAAACAACAGCAAAATGTCAGTCTAAGATGGACAGGAGGCAGAGGCAGGTGACTCTGTGTGAATTCAGGGCCAGTGAGCTCCATACCAGCCAGGGATACATAGAGAGACTGTGTCTCAAAAATAAAAATAAAATGTGACCACACCAAAATCTTCCAGTCTCACTCCCATCTTTTTTTTTTTTTTAATCTAACTTTATTTTATATGCATTGGTGTGGGGGTGGGGTGGGGTGTCAGGTCCCCTGGAACTGGAGTTACAAACAAGTGTGAAATGCCATGAGGATGCTGGGAATTGAACCCAGGACCTCTGGAAGAGCAGCCAGTGCTCTTAATTGCTGAGCCATCTCTCCAACCCCCCACTCACATCTTTGATCTAATATTTCTTTCTTTTTATTTAACCTTCCCATATTTTCCCCCAAGATGCTAGTTTGTGTATAGCTCATGACAGATAATAGTTATGGGTATTATATATTGATAGCAAACACTAAAGCACCTGGGAAAAACCTGTTCTTCTCTTGGAAGATGAAAGACATGGAATAGGCAGGCCTAAAATAAATCTTTTAAAAGTAGAATCAAAAGGTTAAAATTTATTTTGTTGTTGTTTTGTTTTGTTTTTTGGGTTTCTCTGTGTAGCCCTGGTAGTCCTGGAACTCACTCTGTAGACAAGGCTGGACTCTAACTCATAGAGATTGAATACATGCACCGCCACTGTCCAGATTGAACACATGCACCACCACTGCCCAGCTTCAAAACTTATTTTTATGTAGAACATCTTGATGTGGGAAATAGTCATCAGAATGTAGACAATACAATGGCAACTGAAACCTAAGCTCTTGGGCAAAGGGTAATTTAGAGAAGCATTGTGGTTCTGTGTTTTGTGAGGTCAGAAATTCACTGTCGCCTCGTGAATGACAAAGGCAGGCTGTGTTTTTAATTAAACTGTGACATCTTTTCTCAGGTATTTTTCCGTACTCAACTTTTAGATGGATCTGAGCGTGTCTTGTCACTATGCATCAATCATTCTTACATAGTTCTAAAAGGAAAGCAAGTGAGACGAGATGGTGAGGGTGTTCCATCAAATGTCTTCACATTTTCTCTCCTGCATCACTCCTCAGTCATCACTACTCATGTTTTCCCACACAACAGGGTCCCCTCTGGGTTTTCAAGGAAGTTGGTGACATCCTTTCTTATTAGCACCCATATTTCCTTCTGAGCTACTGATACTTCCTCTTATAAACTTCTTGCCTAGACAGACAATAATCTTGGTAACAAAACATAACTCAGCCACAGCCACTCAGGATTTCCCTGCTCTTTAACTCCCACAAGGTTAAGCCTTCAAATTTCATGTTCACACAGATCATCTGGCCATCTTGCTAACATAGGTCTGGGCTAGGGGCTGAAATCCACATGCTCCCAGGTAAGGTCAACACACCAGCAATCCCAGAATCCCAGCCTAGGCCATAAAGCTATAGCATAGTTGCTCCAACTGGTCACTTCTATGCCAGAAAATCTGGACGGATTATTCCTCCAACAGATGTTTGTTTTGTTGATATCAATTTTTTGCTGTTTCCAAGTCTGCCTATGTTTAAAGTAATTTTCATTGCAATGCCAAACCATAACTTAATCTTTTCAAATCACTTAAGTGGTAGTGAAATGCAAGGCATGCCCCACCAGCAAGGCACATAATTTATTGAATTATTCTACAGTCACGATGCCCATCTGTATTCCCAACACTCCTGTAACAAGATGTGCAGCAGTGACAGGACAACCTTTAGAAAACTGTGGGCCAGCTAACCTGATCTACGATGCAGGGAACAAGTGACCCTGAGTCAAGGGAAAAGTAGAGACTGCCAACGCTATTCTCTGAACTCTATTTATGTATATGCACGCACACACACGCACACACACACACACACACACACACTATGGTTTTTAACAAAAAGGCTAAAATTAGCCAGGCAGTGTTGGTGCACACCTTTAATTCCAGCACTCAGGAGGCAGAAACAGGTGGATCTCTTGAGTTGAAGGCCAGCCTGCTCTATGGAGTGAGTTCTAGGACACCCAGCACTGCACAAACCCAGCACTGCACAAACCCAGTCTTTTTGAAACCCTGTCTCAAAACAAGCAAACAACAAAAAAAGTAAAAATATGCTTTGGAATTATGGCATAGTTTGGAGTTATGGCAGAGATGGTCACAACCCTGATGTGTTTCTCAGTGTCTTTGCATCTTCCTATGGGACTGAGTCCTCCAATCTGTGTGTAGAAGGAAGGGTACCTACAGCTGAGCAGACAAACAAATGGTATAACTGTGCTGGTATAACTGGCTGTCAACACGCAGAAGAATGCAAATAGACCCATATCTGTTGTCATGCACATAACTCAAGTCCAAATGGATCAAAGACCTCAATATAAATCCATATACACTGAACCTCATAGAAGAGAAAGTGGGAAATACATTTGAACCCATAGGCACAAGAGATCACTTCCTAAATAGAACACCAGAAGCATAGATTCTGAGAGCAACAATTAAAAAATAGAACCTCCTGAAACTGAGAATCTGCTGTAAAGCAAAAGACAGATCAACAAAACAAAGCGGCTCCCTACAGAATGAGAAAAGATCTTCACCAACCCCACATTTGACAGAGGGCTGATCTCCATATACAAAGAACTCAAGAAACTAGACATCAAACTACTAAATAAGCCAATTTTTAAAAATGGGGTACAGATAGAAATAAAGAATTCTCAATGGAAAAATCTCAAATGGCAGAAAGACATTTAAGGAAATGTTCAACATCCTTAGTCATCAGGGAAATGCAAATCAAAACTACTCTGAGATACCATCTTACACTGATCAGAATGCCTAAGATCAAAAACACCAATGACAGCTCATGCTGGAGAGGATGTGGAGAAAGCAGGAACACTCCTTCATTGCTGGTGGGAGTGCAAACTTTATAGCTGCTGTGGTGATTTATCAGAAAAATTAGGGATCAACCTACCTCAAGACCCTGGAATACCACTGTTGGGCATATACCCAAAGGAGGCGCATTCACACCACAAGGACATTTGCTCAACTATGTTCATGGCAACATTATTTGTAATAGCCAAATCCTGGAAACAGCCTAGATGCCCCTCAACTGAAGAATGGATAAAGAAAATGTAGTACTACTCAGCTGTAAGAAACAATGGCATCCTAAAATTCACAGGCAAATGGACAGAACTAGAAAAAAACATCCTAAGTGAGGTAAACCAAAACCAGAAAGATAAATATAGTATGTACTCACTCATAAGTAGATACCAGATTAAAGCAAAAGATACCCAGCCTACAATCCATAACTGCAGAGAAGCTTGAACCCTTTTCAAGAAATAGATGGAAGCAGATGCAGAAATCCACAACTAACCAATGGGCTAAGCTTCTGGAGTACAATCAAAGTGGGGGAGGAACAAAAATATGAACAAAGGAGTCAAGACCATGATGGGGAAACCCACAGAATCAGCTGACCTGAGTTAGTGAGAGATCACTGACAAATGGTGAACCTGCATAAGACCAAACTAGACTCCCTTAATACAGGTGACAATGGTGTGGCTGGGACAATATATGAGGTCACTGGCAGTGGGTCCAAGATCTAACTCTAATGCACAATCTGACTTAGTGGAGCCCATTCTACATGGAGAGATACCATGCTCAGCCTAGACACAGGAGTGTGTGGGTGGAGAGGTGCCTTGGTCCTGCCTCAACTAGAATGGGACAGACTTAGTAGACTTCCTGGGGGAGACCTTATCCTCTGCATGGAGCAGATGGGAGGAAGGAGGAGTGGGGGGAGCAGGAGGAGCAGAGAGAGGGAGAACTGGGATTGGAATGTAAAACATTAATTAATAAAAAAGATTTAAATTTACAAAAAAAAAAAGTATGACATACTTCCTCTTCCCCACACTCATATTCTGTCTAAGTCAGAGAATGCTGTGGGAAGTCAGAGGAAGAAAGGAAGACAGGAAGAAAACAGCTGCTTCCACAGGGCATGGTTAGTAACGGGCTTTGTAAAGAAAGCAGGAAACAAGCTGGGTCTTACAAAATGGATGAGGCTCACACAGGATGAGGGGGTAAAGGGTGTTTTAGGAAGGTGGGACACGCAAACAAAGGGATGGAGACAGTCAAATAACCACTGTGTGCCACGGACACAGCAGTCCTGGCGTGGGAACTAAGGTCTGAGGCAACCAGAGCAGACATCAGCTGGGGTGTTTAACCAGACGGAGGTGCTGGCCCAGGGGGACCTCAGTCCCTGAGTTTGGAATTCAACTTGTTGCTTTCCCTTTTTCTCTATCTTCTCTATTCTCTCAGAGAGAGAGAGAGAGAGAGAGAGAGAGAGAGAGAGAGAGAGAGAGAGAGAGAGAGAGAGAGAGAGAGAGAGAGCGAGAGAGAGAGAGAGAGAGAGAGCGAGCGCTTGATTTTCCATGCGTGCTTCAAGTCCCACCCACCCTGTCACCTCCCTCTATTTAGCATGCCCCTTCTATCCAAGTCACTCTGCCATCAGCAGGTGCATGAGGACAAATGCAAGCTCACTGCAATATTAATCGGAGCAAAACACCACTGGAGAGGAAATTTTGCTGCTCTATTGCAAATAGCATATGGTACTTCCCAAAAGCCAAAAGAAATGATTTTTTAATCATCTGCTGCTCGGGATTATCCATGCTCCCTTTCCTCAGCATGGATAATTGAAGGCTGGCAGTATTTAGATTTCAAAGCAGTTTGGACTTTATTGAAATCCAAGGCTCCCAGTTGGCTCCCCAACCCAAGTGGGCATTCGGGCCTGTAATTAAATTGATTTGTGAGGGGAGGGCCCCGAGGTATATCTCTAATATGAGCGATTAGCAGAGAAGACAATTGACATTTTTGTGTTGCACATGTGTCCCACACATGGGACCTCTATGATATCAATAGCTTTCCTTGCAGAGGGACAGCTTTGTGCTTGTTACTGGGGTGCAGTTAGACATTGCAGCTCTGTATTCTAGACAAGGTTGCATGCCTCCTGGGTTAAGACCTCGTTGAGGTACCCATGGGTCCCTCAGAGGTGGAAACAAATGTTAGAGGTGATTTGTTTTTAAGGTGGGCAAAGTTTAGCCAACACATGTGTACATGCATGTTCTGGAAGCTGGAAAATTGCAAAGAAATGTTGAGTGAGTATGGTATGGTTAGAACATTCCATCTGTCCTTGGCAGGTGTGTGCCGTCTGTCTGAGGAAGAAGGTAGCCAGCCTCTCCTAGGATGCATGGCTCGGGAGCAGGAGTTGTGTTGCTTCAAACAGTACTCACTAACAAGAAAGGACAGATGGGAAAAAGAAATATACAAGCCAGCCCTTCACCTGAATGTGTTCTCCACGTAACCAAGAAGGAAAGACAATGTAAAGACACAGACATAGGAACACACAGAAAGGAATGAGTCAAGGCTATCTTTAGTGGCCACAGAGTCCTCATGGTGCTGGGGGACAAAACACAGAAGATGGAGGAGGAGGCCCAGGAGCCAAGTAACCTCTGGCTAGACAGTAGGCTGAAGGGTTAGCTGGACCGCCTTGGATAGGTGGGATGACAAAAGGGCAGGTTCAGGAGAGGGATGGAACCCTTCCCCAGAACTCCAGGTGACCTTCTCACAATGCTGTCCTGCTCATTGCCAAGGATGCTCCTCAGTTGCCAGCCACCATGGACAGTATTATTATGAAGTCCACCAGATGTGGATTCACAGGGCAACTCCAGGGCCTGCTGAGGGGCAGTGTGGACATTGAGTTGGGCTCCATCCTTCCTCTGTCACAGACAGAACCAGGCATCCGGTCAGGACCCAGCACCATCACTCAGCATCTCCCCTCCAGTGAAGGCTCAGCTTCCTCTGCCCTCCCATGCCCCCTCCTCATCATGCCTCTCTAGCCAGGCCCACCTCTGCGTTGGACCCCCAGCCTCTGCTGGCCTAAATGGAAAGGAGTCTTTGTTTTGTTCATTCCAGAAGGGAGTGGGGTGTGTGTTCCCCTTCACTCCCTCCTCGGCATCCTCTGCTCTCAGCCCTTACATGAAAGACACAGCTCCACTCACCTGTAGCATCTCTCAAGTTCTCTGGAGATCCCCTGTGCTCTCATAGAGCTTGTTACTGAATATTTATGCCTCTCTCACTGTCCCCTGGCACCACAGACACTGAGAAACAGCGGCCCTGCAAGCCAGCTAGCTCACCACTGAAATGAAGACAGTGTCTTGGCAAGGAATGAAACCCATCCAAGGCATCATCTGGGCCCTCCTTGGAGAGAACAGCCAGGCCATTTTCCTGATTAAACCCACTCTCCATCCCCACAGGTCTCTGCGATGGCTATGCCTGACCTCACTGGTTACTGATTACACACAGGCTGGGTTACTTTTGTTAAACAGTAATTAAAACCAAATACGGAGATTGAACACAGCCATCTACTGCAATGTTCTTGATGGGATCCATAGATTGTTCAACCCTTTCTGTCAGGATACCAGGTACCCAGAGTCACCCAGGAGATGGCCCTGGGGCATGCTCTGCTGCCAGATGTATATCACACAGGTGCAGACACTCTGGCCCTGTTATTCTTCTGGTCTTGGAGACGAGAAGACCTTCTGGTCTTGGAGTGAAGCTCCATGCTGGTCTTGGAGTGAAGCAGCAAGCAGCCCCGTGCTCCCTCAGTCACGTGGAGACAGGTCTCATGAAATGCACTAAACAGCTAGAGGAAGATTGCAGAAAATCTCCTTTAGCTTGTTCCATGCTGGCTGGCTGTGCCCCTGCCAAGCTTCCAGCTTGCAGACTGCGGAACTGTAGCTTAGCCCCACTGCCCAGCTTGCTCTGTAGACTGCAGCTCAGCACGGCTGTCAGCTTGTATTAGAGACTACAGATGTGCAGCTCAATCCCAGCAGCCAGCTGACTTTGTACACTGCCATACTGCATTCAGCCCCACTGTCCTGCTTACTCTATAGACGGCAGAAGCACAGCTTGACCTCAGAGATGCTCACTAGCCCCCTTTGGGTGAGGAGCAGTGAACTGTCCACTGGCAGTTCTCCCACCAGGAGCCACAAGTCTATGCTTCCAACAGTTCATAAAAAATACTGACATGAAGGCTTTCCATGGTGTCTCCCATAAGTGGCTGCCCTTCATGATCTGAATGCTTGCCTCTTGTTTGTGTTGCTGAAGAAACGCTGGTGACAGCTGCAGGGTTTCCCTATGGTGGGATGAGCCACTGACTATTGGGCGATGGTTATATGGGGGGCAGTGCCCATGAGTTAGACCCTCTCACGTTTGCCCGCCTCTGCATGCAGGCTCTGTAGTGAGCCTGCCTCCTATGGACAAAGCCAACATGGGAATTAGCACAGACACCCCCTGGTCCCAGCTCTAGACGGCTGGGGGAGCTTTGAACAAACGGGGACTATATTTTCAGCTTCAGAATTCTTATCTGTAAATAAGTCAGAGTTGGACAAAATCATCTGTATCTTTAAAGTAACTGTTGGCCTTGGTGGAAGGGAAATAAATTGGAGACATAGCATAACCCCCCCCCAAACTAATGATGCTGAACGCTCTGCACCAAAAAGACAAATCACAGGAAACTACAAATGGTAGAAGTCATGGAAACTCCTTTTGTCCAACAGCATTCATCACCACTACCTCCGGCAATAACCATTATCTAGTTAATCCTGACACAGCACAAAAGTGGCCTGGCTTTGCTTTGCTGGGGAATTAGCTGAGTGACAGCACAAAGAGTACAGAGGGGTCATAGTAGAGGCCAACTTAAGGTCTGGTGAGTCCGATGACACACTCATATCTTCCTGCCCACAGCCTCAAATGGCCTCCGGGCCAGGCCACAGCCCTGCTGTTGTGCCTGGGTGGGATGGGGTTGGATTAGCTTGAAGGCAGAGCGACTGCTGTTTGTGTTGGTTCTGTTTGTACACCGCTTGTCTCCAAAGCACTCCACCTGTTTTCGCAAATAACCATTACAAGCCTTTTCTGAGCAAGTTGAGGAGAGACAAGCTGGCCAAGGCAGCAGCAGCTGTTCAGCCCAAGGACCTGACGAGAGCCCTGCTTCCTCAGCTGACGTGACTGTCAGAGCCCATGATTCAGAGCACAGCCTTCTGCGAGCTGTCTGCAGAGGCAATGCATTGCACAGCAGATGTGTCAGTCCTCATGGCCACTGGCAGGGTCTGAGGCGATGGAGCTTCTTGTCATGTGAAGAGCGGCAGAGTTAGCCCTGTCCCCCAGGCTCCTCTCTCCTGTGAGGCCATGAGGGTCACTGAACAGGACTATGCAGGGCTAGTTTTCAGTCTCAGGCCCCAATGCCTCTTAGAAATGGCAAACTCTATTTCAGTTTGGTTTTGTTTGTTTATCTTTTTGTTTTGTTTTGTTGTCCCTTTCTTTTTCTTTCTTTCTTTTTTTTTTTTTTTTTTTTTTTTTTTTTTGAGTCAGGATCTCACTATGTATCCCTAGCTGTCCTGGAACTCACTCTGTAGACCTGGCTAGCCTTGGGATCAATCAATGAAATCCACCTGCCTCTGCCTCTCAAGCGCCAAAATTAAAGGTGTGTGCCATTACTATGTCTAGCTTGAACTCTATTTAGGACTAGACTCACCCTATTGGTGGTGGGGGGGTGGAGGTAGTCTCTTACCAGGTCTGGCATCTTTCTGAGATCCCCCTGCTGGCTGCCCATGTGAACCATGCTAAAAAATGAGCCTGAATGGAAACAGGTCAGTTATGTTTCCTCACTTATGTCCAGGGGTATCAAGCTGTATCCAGGGAACTGGGTTTTGGAGTCACAGGGGAGGTTGAGCAGAACCCAGGCTGCCCCACCAAGTTCTGAGCCTTGTGTACCTGTGCAGCTGGGCCCAACAGTCCCTGGGAATCTTTCCTGACTCAGGCTGATGACCCATGTGCCTCCCTGCCTGGCTGTGGGCTCCTTCCAGTGCCAGGCTGTTCTGCCCTCCTCAGCCTGGACACATGACAGTCCCCTAGATGGCCCTGCAGAATGGAGCAGGGTGGCTTCCTAGTGTGCAGTTTAAATTCAGCTAGGAAAACCAAGATGAGAGCTCTCATCTGACCCAAGCACTGGTGTGTTCAGGAAGTTCTCAGACAAATACTCTGGGCAGAACATGCAAGAGGCAAACTTTGCATATTCCCATTAGATTTATACTAACTGACCTTCAGGTTCCAAGCCTGGAAGACTCAGATACTTCCTCTAAATACTGGTCTTCAAGGTGGAGGGGGGGGCGGTCTTCCAGAAGGGAACTGAGCGGCCTATTACAGCAGGTCCTTTATCCCAGGACCTGGAGCTTTTAAACAGAGTTCTACAGATACAAGGAAGTGGGAGATGATTTTGGTTCAAAAAAAAATAATTCACTATCTTGTCTCAACTGAAGGTCAGTAGATGGCATGTGCTGTAGAACCTACTAGAGTGAGTGACCATCACTCCTCCCCAATATGTGTTCTGTCCTTCACTGAAACCAAGAAATTTATTCTAGGACATTTATTTCTAGGGCAGCTAAGTTGTCACCAGAAGGAAAACAAGGCAACTCATGGCCCAAGAAATGGAACATCTAACCAGGCTACATTTGACTCTTTCCCGCCTTCCATACTAACGAGCAAAAAGCAGCCACCTTAAGATTCTACTATCTGGATGCCACTGTCCATGCTAGTAATGTCAGGGACAGGGTAGGTGTCCTTGGGAATCAGTCTTGTTGTTCTAGGATACAAGCTACCCAATCATTTACCCCTGAGTTAGCTAGCAAAGAGAGCAGGAACAACCAGTCTCTGGAAAGTTGTTTGTGGAACCGAACATGCATAGCTGACACTTTACAGAATATGGCAGGCTATTAATTTATTAGCACTAGTTATGACTATCGGATGGATATTAAAATTATCCACCTTGTATATACCTGCAATACAAAGAAGTGGAGGAACTTGTCTGAGATCACATGGTGAGTGAAGGGGCTGAGACATGAGTTCTGTGGTCTTCCAGAATTGTCCATAGCTTGACCACAGAGGGCATGAAGAGAGCCTGTAATTCTGAAAGGCCAGTGCTCAGAGTCACCCAACAACTTCCAACTGGAGGGAAGTGGTAATGAGGGCCTATCTGCCTAGAGAGATGGTTAGGTGGGAATGGTCTGGACACTGGGGATCGAGGGGACTTTGTGATTAATATCATAAGTGTGTGATTGAGTGACCTATAAGAACCACTAGAATTTTCCAGGCAAGTAATATGGCTGATGAAACAAAGACGGAAGGCAATATCAGCCTTACGAGCCTTCAAGCTGGGAGAACTTTAGCTTCTGTTTCCCAGAGACACAGTTCTGGAGGCAAATGAGAGAGGCAGTCCAAGCTCCAACCAGCATACACACCTGTAACGAGTATGTTTTCCCTGCCGGCTGCCTGGTCCCACCACCGCGCCAGCCCCAAATAACACGCTGAGACTCTGTATTTGATATAATGTTGTTGGCCAGTTACTTGTTTCTTATTGGCTAGCTTTGTCTTAATGATTAACCCATTTCTACTATTCTAAGTATTTCCACGTGGTCTCATCTTACCGGGAGTGATGGCCTGGCGTGCTGCACTCTCCAGGTTCTCCATGCTGACTCCTCTTAACTACTTCCTTGTAGAGAGCCGCGAAGTGCCACACCTTAAAGTGGCGCTGGCTTCCACCTTACACTTTCCCATTGGCAAGGGTTCTCTGGTGTAAACAAGCCCTTATTTAGTTAAGTCTGTTCAGCCTGTCTGCTTCCGCGTTAGAGTAGCCTATCTGCAGGGTCCACTGGGGTTGGTTAGCTCAAGGGTATTTAAGCCTGTGCAGGAGTCCCCCAGGCTCTCTTGGGTCAGAGGAAACATGTTTCAAGGATCCTGATTAAAACTGCATGAAGAAGATCTTCCCGGAGTCGCGTCTTCCTTGCTGGCAGGGGTAGGCGCGTACACTTCCTCTTTCCTCCTAGTCTCCTAGTCCCTCCTATCTTGCTTTCCTATTGGCCAACAGCTCTTTATTCATTAACCAGTATGAAAAACATAGTTACAGAATAACATCTCCCATCACACACCAGCCAGCTTCTGTTCTTGCCTGTGTCCACTGAAGTGCCCTTGGCTTTCCTTACCTCTCCCTCAGCCAAGGAACTGGACAGTTGCATAGCCATTGACCTCCAATGCCCCCTCTCAGTGCCTGGCATTTGGGCCACAGAAGAGGAGCAGAGTTGCCTCATCTGACCATAGCTGACACCACGTGTGTGTGATCCTAAGCACACTCTCACTGTACAGGAAGAGCCACTGCCCTCTCTCGCTGTTGTCCGCTCTTAGCAGCCCTCTCCTGTAGAGTCCTTTGGGAGATTTAATTATATGCTTTGTGAGGAGCCACTGATCTTGCTTCAGCGAGAAGGATCACTTGAAAGAGTGAAATGGTTTTGTTCAAACAGAAAGGCAAAAGGCCTATGGGTAGGCAGAGAGGAGCTCGCACAGGACAGGTTCAGAGTGAGGGAGGCAAAGCCTTCAGGAGGTTAGGACAGGTTGCAGCTAATACTCTGGGTGCCTATGGGGGTAGTTGGCGAAGGGCATGACCCATGGGATGCTGCCAAACAGGAAATAAGCATCTCTGGGAAGCAGGGCACAAAGAACCTGAGATGCAATCAAGTGGATGCAGCTGGCTGCACCCCCCAGGAATCCAGAACTGGGTAAACAGCTCCCAGGAAGGGCTGAGTCCTCCGCTGCACAAATGCCCTGGGTCAGCATTCACCAAGGATCCTGGAAGGGGGTGGAGGTGGGTAGGAGGAGTGGAAGACATTTCTGAGGTCTGCCTCATTTAGAGGCTGAGATGCTCGTGACCCACCTGAACACAAATTACTTCTCACAAACCAGAAAGAACACAAATGCACCTGTACATACTCATACCTTCCCATAAACACATGCAAACATACACAAGCACACACATGGTGTCTGGCTGAATCTGGCTGTGACCCCATCTGTGCCAGTCTCATTAGAAATTACATTTCAGTATTGACCATTGAGCCCAGAGCCTTTCACATGCTGGGCTGAGCTGTGCCACTCAGCTGTCTTCTCTGGACCTTTTGCTTTGGTTTGGTTTTCGTTTTTCTTTTTCTCAGGACAGAGTTTCTCTGTGTAGCTCTGGCTGTCCTGAGACTCACTCTGTAGACCAGGTTGGCCTCAAACTCACAGAGCTCTGCCTGCCTCCGGCTTCTGAGTGCTGAGATTGAAAGTGTGTACTACCATGCCTGGCTTCCCCTAGGTCTTTTTTAATTTTCACTGTCTTGCTAAGTTGCCCAAGATAACCTTGAATTTACCCTGTAAGGCAAGCAGGGCTTGAACTTGCCATCCTCCTGCCTCAGTCCCTATTCACTTAGATGAAAACCCAAGCATGATTCCTTGGTGCAAATATTCTCTCTGGCGAACCCTGGGGCAATTGGTTCCAGCTGATGGACAGAGCCAAACCAGCTGACATTGGCAAGAAGCAAGCCTTGAGAAAAGCAATTCTTGCATACTTTGGCTCTCCCTGCGATCTCTCCTTCCAACCAGGGCTTTGTTTGAGGTAAAGGTTGGTCTTGTTCAGCTCTGCAGCAGGGTGTAGGAGATGATAGTACCATACACTCAGAAGGCTTTACCATGTGAGCCCTTCCTCCGTCCTAGGGCCTCTCCTCTGCTGCTATTGCCCAGGGAGGAGGAAGCATGATGCTTCTCTGCTGTGACCTTTCTGCTAGGAAAGCTCTCAGTTGATCAGAGCCTGGAATGCATAACGTGATATTTGCTGGAAAGGTGACCTTCATTAACTGCTAAGGTCAAGTGCACTGTTGGGGGATGGAGCCATGAAACAAAGAGAACAGGATTGCGGCTACCCACCCTCTAGGAGTGTGAACTGAATCTAGAAAGGTTGAGAACCTTCTCTTGGGCAATGTCCACAGCTCCCTGTGGCTCCCTTCACCTGCAAGTTTCCTGTAAGGAGTAAACAAGGGTGGGGTCTGGCTGCAGGGATTAGTTTGCTGAGTTCTTGGGAGGAGCCAAACTATTTCATTTAACCCTCCTGGGGATTCATCAGTTCTTTCTGGAATTTTCAAATAAGAAAGAAAGAAGGAAAGGAAGGAAGGAATAAAGAAGGAAAGAAAGAAAGAAAGAAAGAAAGAAAGAAAGAAAGAAAGAAAAAGAAACAAGACAAAAACCCCAGAAGACTTTACCAATAGTCCTAAAGAAAATCAAGAAAGAGAACGGCCCACACAGAAAGGAGCTGCCAAAGGTATATTAAACTCTGGCTATGGTTTGCAAATGCTCCGAGAGCAGGCCGCCCAGACATTCTCAAGCAATATCCGAGGTAAAAAAAAACAAAAACAAAAAAAACAAAAAAACAAAACAAAACAAAAAACGGTTTCCTCTGCTTGCAGAGGTATCACTCTAAGATTTTGGTCTCATATGAGATCATCCCCAGATCCTTTGGAAAGCAGACACAGTTCTCGAAAGCCTGATGGGAAGCAAAGAGCATGTGTTTGGGACCAAAAGCACCTATGTTTATGTTCCAGCTCCGCCTTTTTCTGGCTTGGTGACTGCTTGTGGGCAGGTTCCCAATGTTCTCTCGGCCCAAATTTACTATCTACAGGAGATAATTATATGAGGTTCACAAAAGCCTAGCAGGCTCAATGAGGAAGCAATCAGGGGTTAACTAGCCTGGGGCACTGGGCCCAGAAGCCAGGCAGCGCAGCCTGTCCCTCCTGTCCCCTTCTCTGTGAGACTCTTGGCTCTCCGCCTCATCCCTCATTGTGTGTGTGTGTTGGGTGGCAGCACACTTCCAAGACTGGGACACACACCCAACAAAGTTGGGAGAAAGGCAGCTGTCCCCTGCAGTCACTCTCTCAAGGGGAAGCGAACTTTCCCCCCAAGGTCCTTGGTGGTAGAGTGCTTCTCTTGTAAAATAAGGGTTCTACCAGATCACAGATCAGGATTCTACCATATCGCAGATCAGGAATCTACCAGATCACAGATCAGGAGTCTACCGGATCACAGATGACCCGCTTAGCTGTATTGGCCACCCTATCCAGGAAGGAGAGATTCTAGGATAAACTGTTGGTAGACTCTATGGCTCACTAATTCCCTCGTGCCCACGCCCCTCATCCGGCCCCTGTAAAGGGTCCCCACCAATGTTTTTCTCTGGCAGACCATTCCTTAATGCCCCTGACTGTGTACACTAATAAACACAGACCATCTGTTCAAGGCCAGACTCCTGTCTCTTTCTGCCTTCTGTCACTTTCGATGCCTCAGAAATCTAATACTTGGCACCTTCCTTTTGTTTCCTGCGGCCCAAATAAGTCACATTTTTATTTATTTATTTATTATTTTTATTTATTTATTTGTGCATTGCATATTAACCCAAGGCCTCACACATGCTACACAAGCACTTTCCTGATGAGTTGCAGCCTCAGGCAGGCCTTGAACTCGTGATATACCTGCCTCAGCCTCTTTGCTGTTAGATTTGAGGCCTGTGCTACAGGCCTGGTTTATGTGTCATTTTAAAGTCTTGTGGCGGCATGATGCATATCACATGATGACTGGCCCTGAGCTCAGCCTACTGGTGGTAAAGGAAGGGTTCATCTTGGACTAGGTAAGACCCATCCCTGGAGGTAGGAGTAGACTTCTCTCCTGGAATGACCAAGGCTGAGAAGCAGCAGGAATAGCATGTGACAAGAGGAGATGATTCTGCTGCTTAGGTAGGAAGCAAGTCTCAAGTCCTCACCTCTCAGGAGGAAGAGAAGTAAATAAGATATGGGAAATCCTTAGCCCTGCCTCGGCCCCGTCCACACAGTAAGTCCCAGTACCAGAGAGGCTGTTAGGGGCAGAAGACAGGGAAGAATACCACACATGAAGTGAATCCAGACATGGGGTGCCACTCATTTGAGGGCCACAGTTCAGAGAGTAGACTTCTACATTTCTGTAAATTCTATGCCCGTACTTACCGCCCCATATCAGTTGAGTTGTGAACATCTTCACAATGCATTTGAACCCCAGGGTAGGATTTAGATGACCATCAACAACTCTCTGGGAAGTCTTATCTTCTATTAATTCACTGTTAGTTATTTGTCAGCTTCATAAGTGGACTTATGTCATGTCCATAGTGGGTACAATGCCACAGTGCTGTCCAATAGAATGTTCTGTAATGAGAGTCACTATTGTACTGCCACATGGTAGCCACCCCACCACCACCACCTCCACAAAATGCAGCAAATCAGATTTAGAAGTTAATTATTATAATAATTTTTAACTTTAAGTTGAATAGCTCCCAAAAGTCAGTGATGACTCTGCTTGTCTTTTCTTCCTGTAATCTTTATCTTCTTGACCCCTCAGGCAGAAGTTTCTACTGCCTTACCTCACCATGTGTTATGTCAAACGTGAGTTCTTGGAGGGCCTCTGTAAATGTGTCTGACGAACCCAACCGGCTGATTCTGTTTGCACAGATTCCTGAACAGCCCCATTGTAGAAAGGATAACTGACATTGCAGACATCAGTGTGCTGCCATGGAGAAACGTGGGGCCCACACAGTACAGACTGAGCACGAGAGCAACTTTTCTCTGTTCTCATTGCAGTGGTTTGCAGCACTATCTAGGCCACCGTGGAGACCTGGGTCTGCAGGTGTGTGTATGACAGCTGTGTGTGTGACAATGGCCCCGCTAAGCAGAGAAGTGACCCAGCTCCATCTCCCTGGATGCTAGTGCTGCCTTCCGGGACACAGCTCCATCCTGCCCCCTGCTTTCTTGTGGCTCTCTCTGAGGCCATACATGTTTGACAAGTGGAGGGAAACTCACTGCTTCCAGAACGCAAACATTTGAGTACACTTACTACTCATGGCTAACGGAGCTGTCTGTTCTACCATGATGCTCAGCTCATGCTCAGTAATCTTTGTCTTTGAGTTACTATATCTTGGGTGATGCCCTTTCTGGGAGCCTTTGGGCAGCCCTGGCCTCTCTCCTGGAAGAAGGCCGCAGCCCATGACACCATGGCATCCTTGGGTAGATTGACTTCCTTCCTCCACCACTGTCCTCAAAATGATCAAAGCTGCCATCTTTGAAAATATCCAGAAGGGGCTTGGGAGTGTCATTGAGCTGCAATGGGGAGCAGCGTATTATAAAATCCTTGCATCTGAACTGAGCCTTGAGGCTTCCATTCCAGATGAAGAGCTGCCTCTCCCGGTATTTCTCACGATTTGTGCACCACCTAGAGGCCTCTGTCTGAAACTCGTCTCATGGCCAACTGGGCTGTCTCTAGAAGACTGAACTCAGAGTACGTATACTTGGTTTTGTCTTCATCTTTCCATATTTGGGGTGCTGTGATCCCACATACTCCTCTTGGCACTCCTGGATGTGGGGGAGGCTATACCCCTAGGCCTTTCCAGTATGTCTCAGCTGTACAAACGCAAAAGACCTTTTCTAATGTTTCTCAGCAAGGAAGCCACCCAAGACAGATGAGTGGATGAACTGGGACTTCCCAGTCCTCCTGCCCTCTCCCTCTCCTCCCCGCCCACATACACACCCAGGAGCTGGCAGAGCAGGAGCTGTCCACCCACAGATAAGCAGTCCTTCCAGCTGTGATTTTCCTATATGGGTCCCAAGTGCCCAGGACTGAAGATGCCACCCACCCAGGACCATGACTTTTCTACACAACTCACAGTAGGAGCTGACCACAGCAGGGGACGCTGTTCCGGGAAAGCAGACAATAGACCCAGTAGTGAGCATGCTCCTTGGTCTGCTTCCCCAGAGTAAAGTAAATGCAATACAAAATGCACCATTTGGGCCATCTTTTGATGGATAGCTTAAAGGGATTCAGTGTATTTGCAATGCTCTGTCACCATCTTGGCTACCCATTCCCAGACATTTCACTTAACCTCAAAAAAAAAAAAAAAAAAAAACCGCTACCCCATGAATCGCCAATTCCCCTGCTCCTTGCTTCGCCCTCCCCAGTGCCTGCAGACCTCTATCTGACTTCCTGTCTCTCTGGACCTGCCTATTCCAGGTATCGCACACAAGTGATGTCAAATGTGTTGTCCTTTGGTGTCTGATTTAGCCAAGCAATTTCAGTTGTGGCCAACTTACTTCAGCATCATAGGCCTGGCTTGCCTTTCCACACTGTCCATAAACAAAAGGGGAAGAAAGGAACATAGCCGACTTAACCTTGCCCATGTCCCGCCCTGGCCACACTTTCTGACTGGGCGTGATCCTGGAAAGAAATTCAGCTGTCTGGGAAGACAGCTCCAGGCAGAAGAGTTCATTGTTTGCAGTTTGGCTGCCTTAATGCCTTAGCTGGTGCTCCCTGGCCTGGCTTTAAAGGGATCCGAAGAAGGCCGTCACCGTATGTTATAGACAAATGATGACAATGACAAAATGCTCCCAAAGTCTCATATTTCAAAGGTTTGGTCTCCATCTGGTGGCACTGTTTTGGGAGATTGTGGAGGTGAGGCCTAGCTGGGGACAGGCCCTAGCATATACATTATCACTAGAGACCTCCTGTCTCATTCTCTGCCCCTGATGTAGCCGCTTTGATGTAGCTGGATTTCTCCACCCCTCCCCCACGGCCACCACAAAGGACTGAACCTTCTGAAATCATAAGCCCCAGTAAAGCTCCTCCAAGTTACTTTTCTTAGGCTCTTGGTCATAGCAATACAAAGGTAACCAATATACTGTGAGAGATGACAGGGGGCTGGCTGTGGTGATATTTTGTTTATACTCTAACAAATAAAGCTTGCCTGAAGATCAGAGGGTGGAGCCAGCCACTAGCTAACCATAGAGGTCTGGAGGTCTGTACAAACAGACAGGAAGTGAGATGACTGGGCTGAGAGAGGAATATAGACTGGAGGAGATGGGAACTCAATCTCTTTTCAGTCTGAAGATTTCATAGGGGTAAGAACTCTAGTGACCGGCTGCTCTGCTTCTCTGATCGTTCAGCTTTCACCCCCTAATATCTGACTCTGGGTTTTTATTGCTAAGACCAATTAGAACTTGTGTTACAGTTGGCCCAGCCCAAATGTTGAGATCTGGCCATGGAGGGTTGAGACAGGACAGGCCTCCCGAGCTCTGAGGGCCAGGACTCATTGTGATGTAGTTTCAGATGTGTGCTGGCAGAGGATGCTCCAGTGGGTTGTCTGCTCCTGAAAGTCTGCATGAGATGCTTTCACTGCTGATGCCTGGTCTAATTACATACCAATGCAACAATGCACTCAGTGCATTGGCAACATAAAGAATTTTGTGTCCTTTACGTCAAAAGTGGAGAGTTGCTCATTGCAGGCCTTCCGGGCACTGACAGCCTGAATACCTCCCAGACATCTTTCTATTTATGATTATTAAAACTTCGTTTTTAATTTGCATTTTTTGCCCAGTATAACAGAAAGGTTAAAAATTACAACAAGAGCAGGGCTGGGGGCAGGGATTTAAGAATGAAAATAGGGGTAAATTGAAATCAAGAAAGTTTTCAGATTTTTTTTTCTTTCAGATAATTTAGTGGCTAGAGAATGCAAGCATAATTTCATCTTTTTCAAATTCCTTTGGAGGTAGGTCAAAGGTGTTAAACCAGACGTGTAATCTGTAGGAGTTAGACTATTTTGAAGTTTTCACCTAAAATTATTTTTGATACAACCTGAGAATCTGTTACATCAGACTGTCTGTGAAATACAGAAAGAGTTAGACCCTTCCATCGAGCTCTTTCTCCATGGAACTGTTATGCTTTAATACTGTTCACATTTTATTTCATTTACAGTGTCACCTACACATGACATCGTGCTTGTATGGAAAGACCCAATTGTTTTCTCCTTCAGGATTTTCTGTGACAATTTCTCGGGTATGTCTGAGTGCCCAGTTATCTAGTAGGAGAGTCTGTTTGAGCTCAGAATTTAAATTGCCCTGGATTTTGAAGAATCCAAATCTAATGTAACTAGCCTTACATTAGAAATGAATGAACATTGTTAATTAAGTAGGTTTGTTTTTTTAGCTTTGAGCTTTCCCTTGGTCTGACATAAATGATCAGACTCTGGCAAGGGAGGAAGTCAAAGAAGGCTCACCAGAGCCTATCCTCCACTGAAGACATTTCACACCGCATTCCAGGCTTCCGGTATATAATTAGTAGTGAATAGCTCTCACATCAGCTTGACTAGGGATGTCTGTGTCTGGGGCCTTCCCAGCTGTCAGGTATGGAGAGACCTGTGCTCAGAGTGTCCTGCAGGTATGTACAGTGTCTCCTCCTTAACTAGGCAGCTGCAGAGCACAGTCCCAGACATGGCATGGGGCCTGGGGACTCCAGGAAAATATCACTGTGTCATATCTGGAACTTGACTTTATATATGTGTTTTCTTTCCCTAGGACTGCCATTAGAACTAACAACTGATAATGGTCCTGCTTATACTAGCAACAATTTATGGAATATTAATAAAGTTATTGGGATCCCTTACAATCCGCAGGGTCAAGCTATTGTGGAATGACACCATCAAGTACTTAAGTGGCAAATTATAAAAGTAAAAATGGGGTATATACCCGCCTAATCCCCCACATGTGATGCTGCATTTAGCCATGCTAACTTTAACTTTTGTCACTTTAAAGGATAATGCTTCTGCTGCTGCCCCAAAACATTTTGCCCTAAAGGGGACAGAAGCAGCCTAAAGTGTGTATTAATTGGAAAGATCTAGAAAGCAATCAATAGAAAGGTCTGATATTCGGGATGAAGTTATACTTGTATCTTTCTGAAAAATGAAAGAAGCCATAGATGGCTTCTTTTTCAATGTATCTAACCAGGATAGCATCCCAGAGGCCACCAAACGACTAAATCATCTGAAAATAGATGACAACCCCATCTAGAGGAGATGTCCCAAGAGAAAGAATAAGCCAGTGACTTAAGGAAACAACAAGGACACAATACAACTGACCCCAAAATGAGGCCGTTATGCTTACTGACTACATTACATGTTAATTCCCAGCTTGTTGATGCAAAACCCAATGCCCTTTGTCAGGGGAGATAAAAGGCACACCTGTAACAGAAGACATTATGATATTGTTTTGCCATCTTAAGGACTGTTTTTCAGGGTTGGTTTTTTTTTGTTTTGTTTTGTTTTTTTTTTATTGCAAGTCCCAGGAATGATTACTGGAATAGAGAGGTTTCAAAAATGGCTATGTAATTAGTAAAACTACTAATATTACAGCAAAAATACTAACAGAAATTAATCAAAAGATGGGAGAATTGAGAACTATAGTTTTTTTTTTAATAGAGCTACTATACTATAATCATTTGTTGTTCAAGCATAATTTTGAGTATCAACAATTTCCTGGCATGTGTTGCTTTAGTGTGTCAGATTTCTCACATACTATCAATGGTTAAATTAATGATCTGCAGGGAAATAACTCAGTGGTTAAAAGCACTGGATGCTCTTCCAGAGGACCCAGGTTCAATCCCCAGCACCCACGTGGTGGTTCACTATTCCCAGGGGATCTGACTCCGTATATGTAGGCAAAACATATGCATAACATAAAAAATAAAATAATTTTTTTAAAAAATTAATATCTGTAGAAAGAGATAAAATCTCTTTAAGTGACCTTCGAATGCTCGTCATGGTGAAGGTGCCTTTCCCCTTGGTCCTCTGTTAGCTATTCTTATAATTCTATTATGCCTGCCTATATTAGTTAGACTTAGCCATGCAGGCATTGCATTCAACCTTGGCTTCTATTACAGCTGCTATTTCCTCTTTAAAAATTAAAAATGGGTGAGATGTGGGAGGCACAGAGGTCCTCATACTCACAGATAAGCACTAGGGGAACCGGGAATCTCAAAACCACAGGGTTTTCAAAGAGAAAGATGTATTACTGTTTTCCACCCAGAAGTCTGGGAATGGATGTGGTTTACAGTGTGGTGGCCATCATGCTATCTGTGTGGCTGAGACCACACTGGATCTTCTCCCAGACCCCTATCATGAACTTGTCAATCATAGAAACTATCTTTATGGAAAGTGTCACATGTACTTTACTGTAGAGAGCTGCGAAGTGCCGCACCTTAAAAATGGCACTGGCTTCTGCCTTCCACCTCCACAAGGGTGAGCGCTCTCTGGCGTAAACAAGCCCTTATTTGGTTAAGTCTGTTCAGCCTGTCTGCTTCCGCGTTAGAGTAGCCTATCTGCAGGGTCCACGTAGCTCACTGGGGTTGGTTAGCTCAAGGGTATTTAAGCCTGTGCAAGGGTCCCCCCGGGCTCCCGCAGGTCAGAAGAACATGTTTCAAGGATCCTGATTAAAACTGCATGAAGAAGATCTTCTCGGAGTCGTGTCATTTGTGGCAGGGGTAGGCGCGTACAAATGGCGGCCCGTAGGGGGAATTTTTCAGATCAGAACTTCTTGCAGTCAGGGCAGCGCTGGTTAAGTTCCCAAGGTAAGTTGGGACTAAATGAAGGCCCTCGGTAAAGAGACAATAAGGTCTCCAGTAAAGAGCAATGAAGTTCAGGGTTTGGACTAAATTAAGGCCCTCGGTAAAGAGGCGATAAGGTCTCCAGTAAGGAGCAATAAAGTCCCAGGTAAGTTGGGACTAAGTTAAAGACTATGGAAATAAGCGGCAATAAAGTCTCGGGCATTGAGTGAGAGGTTGTAACAAACCGAAAGTAAAATTTTCAAAATGGGGACTTTTCAGTCTCATCCAATTTTTCTGGCTTTTCAGGAGCTAATTTTGTCAAAGAAACTTAAGATAAAGAAAAGCACACTAGAAAGATTCCTGAGCAAATGCAATGCCATTGCACCTTGGTTTGCAGTTTCGGGAGACCTCACGGTAGCGTGCTGGGACAAGTTAGGCAGGGATCTTGACTTTGTTTGGGAACAAGGGACGCTAACGTCCAGAGTCTGACCTGTTTGGAAGTTAGTGCGTAGCTGTATCGAAGACCAGAGGTACTGTAAAGAGGCGATGGAAAAAGGGAAAGCTGCGCTAGAAATGTTACAAGAAGAAAGATCAGAAGAGCGTTGAGAGCACAGGAGAGTCAGGTACGGACAAAACAGATTCTGAGGAAGAATTGCAAGCCCTTGTAGAAAAGGTTCAGAAACAATCCCTTAAGGGGCAGAGGGGGAAGGGAGAGGAGAAATGGCGATGTGGGGAGGGGAGGGACCCTCCTAAAACAATGCCTTTGGTGCCTTCTCCTGATCAGAGTGAGGAAGGGCAGGGCTGAGGTACAGGGCGTTCCTTTTGCCCTGAGGTCTGGAAAGCCTTACGAAATGACTTAAGTCTTGAACAAGTAAATCAGATTGCCATAAAAGCATGGACGTCATTACCCAATAAGGGAGAGGTGAATGGTAACCTCACTAAGATACTACAAGGCCCCATAAAACCATTTTCAGATTTTATGGCCTGTTTGATAGAGGCTACAGAGAGAGATTTTGGCATTACAGCAGCAATAGTTGCAGCTATCTCTTTTGCAGTTGTGGATTCAGTCAAGGCTGCCATGGCTATGAGCACATCGGTGCAGACAGCCTCTAAGCTAAATGAGTTGTCCAAGAATGTGGCTACCACCTTGGATGCTCAATCCACAATTGGTGCTCAACTAAAAGGTTTAATGATTATAAACCAAAGAATTAATCTGGTGCAGGAGCAAATAGACACCTTGTAGCAGCTGGCCCAATTGGGATGTGAAATGAAGTATCCATGTTTGTGTGTTACCAGCATTCAGTATGAGAACTTTACACATGCTGCTAATTTGTCATGACAGTTGTCTAACTATCTTTTAGGAAATTGGTCTGCTGACTTTGATGACTCGATAGCACAGCTGCGAGTGGCCATCGTTGCAGTGAATTCAACATGTGTGGCTGCTGATTCTCGTCGTGGTTCCCATTGCCATGGATCATCTGAAAGAGTGGGCGGGAATGGGAGCCATGGCTATACTCTTGTTGCTTATCTCCTTCGTGGGCCTGTGGTGCCTTTGCAAGATGAGGTTTGCTCAGAAGCGGTATGCAACTATGGTTTTCCAGGCATTTACAGCCATTGAGGCAGGACGGTCTCCCCAAGCATGGCTCGCAGACATGAACAAGAATTGATCCTTCACACTCAGGTTGTATGGCTTAGCACTGCACTCTGAGTTAGCTCTGGAAGTGAGCAACTCCGAGAAGGGCAAGTCTGGTTGCATGTGGGTTGGTGTCCGAGGCCCCACCTCCAGGAAAAAGATACTGAACGGATGTGGCACTGACTTGGCTGACTACCAGGATTCAGGGTCATTACAATGTCCACTGCTTTACTGGAGACCAGATCACTACCCTTGCCTGTTGCATTATTAAAACAAAAAAGGGGGAACTGTAGAGAGCTGTGAAGTGCCATGCCTTAAAGATGGCGCTGGCTTCCGCCTTACACCTCCCCAAAGGTGAGCACATTCTGGCGTAAACAAGCCCTTATTTGGTTAAGTCTGTTCAGCCTGTCTGCTTCCCCGTTAGAGTAGCCTATCTGCAGGGTCCACGTAGCTCACTGGGGTTGGTTAGCTCAAGGGGATTTAAGCCTGTACAGGGGTCCCCCAGGGTCCCGTGGGTCAGAAGAACATGTTTCAAGGATCCCGATTAAAACTGCGTGAAGATCTTCCCAGAGTCGCGTCTTCCTTGCTGGCGAGGATCAGGCGCAGCACACTTTACAAAGTTTCAGCATAGTCATGTCTTAAGTTTTATTGTACACATAGGATAAAATTATCACCAGAAATTTTTCACCAAATTGCACTGTGCTTATATATGACCTCCCAAAAATTACTCAGGGTCAGATTCTCGGAAGTTTGAGCTGACACTTGTTACTTATTCTTGCTGAACAGAACTGCCTTCTTGCCTCTCCAAGACCATTACTCTGCTGGCTGTGGTGGTTGCATGGACCCCACAGTAGAGTGAGGTGTGTGCCTGGAGTATTTGGGGTAGGTCTAAAAGCAGCACTCCCAAGGTGGCATACTCCATTGGGATGTGCAGCCGCTGTCCTCCCATACTTCCCAGGTGGGTAGCAAGAAGTCTGGAGAGTCCACAACCCCTCCCCCAGTTCACAGGGATCTCCCAAACCAGTCAGAACCTTCACATGGAAATGTAGGGACCCTCCGGGAGCTGGTGGCACACACCACTGTTAGTCTCAGCACTCAGGAGCCACAGACAGGAGTTCAAGGCCTGCCTGGAATACAAAGTAAGCTCCGGGACATCCAGGGCTATGCAGAGAACCCCTGTCTCAAAAAACAAAAACAAAACAAAATAAAATAAAATAAAATGCAGGGACCCTTCAAGCCATCTTCCTGGAGACCTCATAAATACAAGCAGCCATCAGTACATGTTTGGAAACCACTCCATCACACTGTTTGGGTGGCTGACTTATTTAGTGGGCCTTAATTTTTATTATTTGTTAAAATGTGCTTTCCAAGGCCCTTGAGTTAAGAGTCATAGCAGTAGCTGCTATGTTGGGCTGCTTTCCCTGTGTGTGATACTGCCTCTCCTGAGGCCCCGGAACCTTCTAGCTCTTTCCTCATTTTACAGATGAAGGCACAGCCTCTTAGAAAGGCTTCCTGCTCTATCACTGAGATTATTGCTAGCAGATGGTCGCTCCTCAATGTTAACCCCAGTATTCTGCTCTTGTGGGCTCTCCGTAATCACAAGGCCTCACTGGCTCAACTCAAATGGAAATGATTGCCTGACCCACTCCCCATTCATGCTCTCTGAACACTCTTCCCCAGGAACCAGTTTTATCCAGCAAGCGAAGATGATATTTCCTGGGCTCACTTTCAGCTAGACCCCTTCGATGAAGTAGACGCTATAGGCTGTATCCTCTGGGAAGGCTAGTTAAAAGAATACTTGGTATAAGGCGTATCGCCGTTGGCCTTTTCCTCTTGCTGCCCACCTAAAGCTTGGAGGCGGTGACTGGAGTGCCAGGTGGCATCTTAGACCATGAGGAGTCTTTGAAAATGCTTCCTCACCCAAAAGAAAGGCAGAAGGGTCAAGCCTAGGCTCCTCAGGCCTTTGAACCAGCATACCACCCCTCGAACCATAACTGCAGATGAACAAAGCCAGAGCTAACACACACCATGCTTACTTTGAATTGTGTTTCTTGGATTTGATTTGTAAATGCCTGTCTTATCTGAGTATAATTTCCTCCTTTAAGTCCCATTTCCCTTCCACACCCTATTCCCTCGGGAATGAATGTTCTCTGCCTGTCTGACTCAAGGCCAAAGCCCCAGCGACCTTTTCCACACTCGCCTGGCCTCTCCCTTGCTGGACCTAACGCCACAAAAACCACAGACCCGGATGCCGAGTTCTTTATGGCAGCATGCCAAACAGTGTTAGGAATGTCTCAAACAACAGTTGTCTGGGCAGAGCCACAGCTTGGTATAAAAAGCACCACTCTACCAGGAAAATAAGGGGTGAATTGAGTCCCATCTTCAAGCTACAGGGTGTGATCAGCAGAGCCGCAGGTGATACTGGACCCCTGCCTCTGCAGTAATGGCTTTCCTGAATCACGAGGAGCAGATGGGATCTTAATGGCCTGTGACTATTGTCTATTTCTTTAAGCAATCTACGTGGAGCTCAATGCGCCCCTTCCAGGCTACAGGGTGCACAGTCACAGCGGGGACAGCACTGTTTGCAAATGCTTACATGTGCCCTTTCCCTGAGTAATGTTGCTTCTTTGATTTCTCCTACCTTTGCATTGAAGGAAATGAAGGGAGACGTGGAACCCTCTGTTTTCGAGAGAAAGTTTGGAGTGTGGTGATGGGCTAGTGACACTCCACTACCCAAATTATGAAGAAAGCAATGACTATAGATCATTTCTAAACTTGAACACTAGCACGTGTGTGGAGAAGGGTAGAGTTGGCAGTGAAGGCGTCCTTGGGTGGCAGCTAAACTTCGGTCAGCTACCACAGACATTTGCTATGGCCGGGCCTCCTAGTTAGCAATTCTTACAAAATGTTTTGTTTATTTTTATATGCATTGGGTAGGTTGCGTGCTTGTATGTCTGAGGACCGTATGTGTGCAGTGCCCAAGGAGGCCAGAAGAGGGCATCAGATCCTCTGGGAATGGAGTTACAGATGGTTGTGAGTGCTTGCGATTGATTCCAGGTCCTCTGGAAGTGCAGCAGGTGCTCTGAACCTTGGAGTCATCTCTCCAGCCCCCTTCAGCTAGTAATTCTTATGACTTTATGTTTGCTTTATGCAGTTATCTGATGGGAGATGTTATTCTGTAAATATGTTTCTCATACTGGTTAATTAATAAAGCCTGTGGCCAATAGGAAACAAGATAGGTGGGGCTAGGAGACCAGGAGGAGGAAAGAGGAAGTAGTTGGGAGGAGTCAAGATGTAGACCAGGGAGGAAAGAAGACGCGGCTCCTGGATAAGATGAGCCACATGGAAATAATTAGATAAGTAGAAATGGGTTAATAATTAAGACAGAGCTAGCCCATAAGCAATAATGGTAACTGGCCAACAGGATTGTATCAAATACAGAGTCTCTGAGTGTTATTTGGGGCTCACGTGGCGGCCGGACCTTGGCGGCAGGACCGGGAGGCCGGCAGGTAGGAAAAACCTGCCGCAACAGTTATCTGTATTGTGCGGTATTTAACATAGAGAGTTTTAGGTGTCCCCCTGACCATCCCCATTGAAAATGCCTGCCAGTCGTGTTCTTCTGTGTGGCAGAGGGGCTTCTCCTATCACCATGCCTATCACCTAACAAGCAATGCTGGCTCCAAAAGTTAGAATGCCGAGCTAGAGTTTTAAAAGCGTGTGAGTGTATGAACCTGTGTGCGTGCTCGCACATGCTCGCACGCATACTCTCTCTCTCCCTCTCTCTCCCTCTCTCTCTCTCTCTCTCTCTCTCTCTCTCTCTCTCTCTCTCTCTCTCTCTCTCTCTCCTCTAATCAATGAAGTGACTACATGAGGCAGTTACTCTCATTATGACCCTCATTTTACGGGTGAAGAAGGTGAGGTTCATATATGTGATGTAACTTGCCATTAGTAAGTGCCCAGGGCACAAGGCAATCTGAACCTTGCTTATAGTCCATTTGTCCAAGGGTGGAGGCAACAAGCTAGGGTGACTTCACTAGAGGACTTTGGGATATCCTCAGACAAGAAACTTTCCATGTAGAAAGTGGTCAGACTCAAATAGTTGATCATCCTAGTTGGGCTCCTCCTGCCTCTTCCAGACCATGTCCCCCAGAACAAAATGTATATAACAGCTATGTCACTGTGATGAATCTGTGGAAGGAGAGTTAGAGGATATAAGTAGACAATGAAATTTAAAAAAAAAAAAAAAAGGCTCCCTGAGTGGCAGCTTCTTGTACCCTGAAGGCATTAGGAGAAAAAACAGCAGGAAGCTATAGGGTAGAAATTTAAACAGGACCAACAAGAGACAGGGTAAGATCCCCATAAATACAATACTACTAAGGGCAGCATCCACTGAGTGGACTTACAGCCTTAAGGGATAAAGTTCTTACTTTCCATTTCTCTGCTGCTTGATCTTCTGTCTTTTCTGGATGTGCAGTTCTTTGTCCATGCCAGAAAATGAGCTTGGTGATCCCCTAGATAAATACCAGCATCCCTGTTATTCTGTGAGCAGCCAACACCCATCAGGCTGCATGCAGAGAAAGGGCAAGGCCTGGTGGCTTTCAGGCTGGCTGGGGCTAGGAGTGAACCAATTTCGTAATTAAAAAGCCTAAGTCAATCCTGACACCTAAGGAGGAAAACTGATGTTACCCTGGGAATGGTCTGTGTACGAAGGAAGTTCTCATTTCTTTACTGATCAGCCCCCTTGAGACTTCCTATTAGCTAGACCGTGTTTAATTCTGTCAGTCACCGTGAGCCAGAACCATGGTCTTAGCAGATGAGGCTCTGTGCACACTGCTATCATCCATCCTATAGAGCACAGATAGATCAGGGTATCCACAAGCATCACACACATCCCTGCAGCTGGCTCGGAGCTGCTAGGAACGTTCAGCTCATTGTTGGAGGGATGTGTCCTTTTCCTCCGGTTCATCATGAGTAGGAGGGGCAGATGTGACACTGTAGTCATGGGAAGGACATGAGGGAGAAGTGCTGTGATGAATCTGTCAAAAGGAGTTTGGTGCAATAGTCATTCATAGGGGTGAGCAGGAGATCAAGGACATTAACATGGCTACCGTCTAAACCAGTCTCACTCAAAGCTCCTCACAGTCTGTTCTTCAATAGCCACCCAGCAGATACTCTCCACGAACCTAGTGGTGTGTATTGAAGCCAGTCTGCAATGTTCCTGAGCGTGGAGCGGAGCACCCGGTTTCTGCTGCCACCTCTACGTAGACACAGCCCTCTTCTTATAAAGATGCCGGCCATAATATTACATCCTCATCTCAAGCATGGTTACACACTAAGGGACCCAGGGTTAGGATTAGCATTCCATCATAAAGAGACAGAGTTCAACCCACAGCAGCCTACACAGGTGCTTCAGTGTCCTCATCTGCAAAAGGAAAGCAATGGTAGTGCCAGCCTTGGAGGATCATGGGAGATCACAGCAATGCATACAGAAAGCTCTGCAAACAGTGCCCTGAATATAATCATTCTCCCTTAGAATGTGTCATTTTCCTCATAGTTTGAGATGCTGCTTACCAGTCATTATCTTCAGTTAGGGTGGCTATTGCTGTGGTGAAACATCATGACCAAAATCAGCTTGGGGAGGACAGGGTTTATTTTCCTTATTGTAGTCCATCAGTTATAAGTCAGGCCAGAAACTCAAACAGGGCAGGATCCTGGAGGCAGGAGCAGAGCTGATGCATAGGCCACGAAGGAGTAATGGCTTGACCCCCATGGCTTGCTCAGCTTGCTTTCTTACAGAACCCAGGACCGCCAGCCAAGGGGTGGCACCACCCACCCCTCCTACATCAACCACTGATTAAGAAAGCCCTCCAGGCTTGCCTACAGCCTGATCTTACGGAGGCCTTTTCTCCGTTGAACCTCCCCTCTCCCAGATGACAATTTGTGGCAAGCTGACATAAAAAACCACTACCTTGACTTTACAGTACGGGTGTTGCTGTAGAGATACCTACTTCTTGCCGGCATAACAGACCTCCAGTGTAGTTGCCAAGGCCTCCATGGCGGTGCCTGCTGACCACCCAACCCACTCTATCCCAGGCTTGCTATTCATTGTCAACTCTTAGCTGCCTGAGAATGTTACAACCAGGTTTTGTTTGCACTGTTGTGCTGTTCCTACCCTAGCGATCCTTCGGCTCTCATCTAAACAGCAGCTCTCCAGTTAGTCTGCCCTAACTACTGGTTAGGGGATCCTGTGCTCCAGCTCTCCCTGCAGAATGGATGCATTGTTGCTCTATGGTCAATGTGCATCCCCTGCCTATGACCCCCATTCTTTAGTGTTCCTGACATATTAACTACAGGGCCTGCTTGGGAGCCATTCCTTATTCCTTTAACCTAATCGATCCTGGGTTCCTCTCTGGTATCAGGAACTCCAGAAGATTACAGGGCAAGTGTCTTGGAATGAATTCTCAATTGTATCTAATCCTGAGTAGAAAATAGCACCCACACTATGCCACCCCCACCTCAAAGATCAGAGCCCAACCTGGGGCTTTCTATGAAACTTTTTAGCCAAGAGATAGTTACTTTCCAAGACATGGATACGGAGATGGGCAATGATCAGCAGCTATCAGGGAAAGGTCTGCTGTGATGACTCTAGGACAGTAGTGTATAAAAGTCTGGAGCTGATGGAAAGTTAGGAGCCCAACCTGGTCCAAGCAGCCACAATAGCAGGAGCATAGCATAAATGTCAACCTGCTGAGAATGGCAGAGCCAAGGTATGGAGAGCACCGAAGTCCCCGCTGATGTCGCTAAGACTACACCAACCAGCCCTGTCACTGTCCCTGCTAGACTCCTGGGGTGAGATGACTTCCATGATGCTACCTGTATTGTCACAATGATGTTATTTTATGTGATAACATGTCATTCAGAGTCAGTATCCCTTTCCCTGTTGCTTACAAAATGGTTCCTGTCTCTTGAAGCTGCACATTTCTAATTAGTACAGGCATTAGGTAGTGTGTTTGAATGAAAAAAGAGAAAAAAAGAAAAAAGAGAGATAAAGGTCCCTGCTAATGTATATCATCGTGTGAGATCTTCCCAATGACTGGGATAATAGAAGCTCCACCATTAGAGATGAGGAAACTGAAGCCCAGAGAAAACCATGCATCCTAGCAAAGGCCAGGATTTTTTAAAGTTTCTTTTTCTACTTCTCATTGAATTCATATTTTCTCTCTTTCCAGCACTGGGGATGGAACTGAAACCCTCGTAGAGAGTAGGCAATACTACACAGCTGAGATGTGTCCTCTGCCGCCCATTGACCTTCTACCTGCTGCCTTAGAAGCCAGCATCCTAATTTTGACCTGTGCTGACCAATCCTCTCTTTGGACCCACATTCATTTTTATCTAGTCTGTTTAATTCCTCAATGTCATAGCTGTCTGTAACTTCTGACTAGGATACAGCATCCACATCCCACAGTGCTTCAAGGAACCTTAACCGAAGAGTATTTCCATGGCATTTGGTCTCCCTAGTCCAGTCGCTTCTCATCAAGTTTGCCTTGGTACATGTCCACATTGACTTAGGAGAGGTTGCCAGCTGCCCATTTTAGCTTGTTGTGTTGGCTGGAAGCCTGGGCGTAGGGAGAGAGACCCCAGGAAGAATTACCATCTTACTGTGAGAGCTAAAAAGATATATGCAAGTACATGTATATGCTCTTTAGCAAACCTAGAAAGAACACAACTTGTGGGTGTGACTTTCTTTAGCTCTTTTCTCTTCCCCTGGAGAGAGAGAGAGAGAGAGAGAGAGAGAGAGAGAGAGAGAGAGAGAGAGAGAGAGAGAGCAATTCTTCCTCTATGGACCAGACACAAACGCTGGAGAGAATGTCTTAGCTGCACCTAGGGAAATTCAAGTGCTTTGCTCCTGCTTCTGTGGGGAAACAAACTACCACCACCTCCTGCACACACATACAGTTTGGTTCTCTATTCAACAAAGCCCAGGAAACTGGCTGTGCAAAGTACCTTGTAAAATGGAAATCATGTGCCCTCTAGTGGTCATCCGCAGGAAGTTCCAACCAGAAAACAGCCAGGAACCCGCAGACCGAATATGTGACCAAGAGAGGATGCTTAATAAATCGTCACGGTGGGAAGCCACCGTTTATTGAAAAACAAATATAGGTCATGAGTGTAAAAATAGACTTCTGAGATTTTCACAAACCCTAGCGGGTTTTTATCAAAATCTTCTGAACTGGGCCTTCTAGTACTAGAATGGCATTCCAAAGCCAGGGTACTAAGCAGAAAAGTCACTCCCCAGGGCTCCTCCCAGGAGGAAGGCTGTTGAGGGCAGGAAAAGATTTAATAAGAAAGTAAAACAGAGGTTTGGTTTTTATTGCTTCCTGAGAAATGGAAGAGCTTGAAGGAAAATGCAAGAAAGGTGGATGGAGGAGGGCAGTGAGCCCGCCACGTGCGAGCTACCTCCTGGGTTAGTTACACTGTGGAGTGTGGGGGCGCGGGTGGTAGTTGGTGGCCAGGACTGCGTGAGGAGCTCATCTCCAGGCCTGATGCAAGGCTCCAAACAAAACAGTCCTGGCCATGCCAGGAAGGAGGCCTAGGCTGAATATACTTCCTGGGGCAGCGTGGGGGCCCAGGGACTCATAAGTGGTGGAAGGTTCAGACCAATTTTAACCAGATTTCTGACAGAATTGTAGACCAAGCAAGATTGAAATAAGTTTTTGGGGTGTCCAGCTGCAGCTTAGAGAAAGCTTGCTCATATAGTGCTCACAAGGCCAGGCCTAGTGCCACTCTGGCGCCTGAAAGAAATGGGTGGCTGGGCCATGGGTTTAGAAACCACAACCAACCCGAATGCCGTGAGGCATTAACTTAAAGGAATGTGATAAGCTGCTGAACAACCTGAACTTGGACCAGGGCCTCCCTCCCTGGTCTCTCACCGCAGACCTCATCCCTTTCTCTTCTTTCTATGGAGAAATAACTTGAGTTGAGAGAAACTGTAGTCAAATGCTCCTCTCTGACCTAATCTACTGTCTTTCAACTAGTGCCAGAACCAAGAGCCCTAAAGCTGCCGACACATCTGAAAACTACTCAGCCCTTTGTCTGAGGATGGAACCCAGCTGACCAAATAACGAGCACAGTGCAGCTCCTCCCTGTGTTTTCACGTGTGCCTGGGAACAAACGCTGTGGTCCCTGCCGATGAGACTTCTTTCTTCTGCGCTATTGCAATCACAGCTTCAGAGCATGCGCAGTCTGACTCACGAGCCTGGTGAGGCTGCATTTATCTTCATTGTGCTGGACCCAGAAACTTCCTGGCATCTATTTTGAGTAGGGCATGGGCAGATAGGAGGAATCCGTGTGCTTCTTCAGCTTTACGGAAATTGACAACAGAAGAGAAGCGACACAGTCCTGCAGGGCACACGTCACACTGTAGCATATGGCACAACACACCAAAGGCATGGATTACACAGAGTCCTATATTTTTTTACATGATGAATCATTCAGTTAATACTAAATGCCGTTTCTATCATCTGTACTTCTTTTTCTCCAAGCATAACAAAGAGAAGAAAATATGGAGTCATTTACCTTGTTTCTTCAACAAAAGAAAGATGTAGACTTACACCACTTCTTTTGTCCAAAGATCTCAGCATGCCCACCCACCTGGTATCCTACTTGTCTCTGGTTCATCTCTATAAAGTCAGTAAATTGTTATGTTGACAGCACTACCAGGGAAGATAGGAGTATGCAGGCTGGTTGCTGCTCACCACAAGGGGGAGCCATTGCCCCCTCCTAGATATTCATTTCGACAACAGTCACCTACAGATAGGTGCGCCCAGAAACAATCCAGTGTAGAGCCGCCAACTGTAAAAGAAGAAAGTGGGCAGAGAATCCAAAGGGAGTGAAAATGAGTTCTCAGGGGGAAAAATGCCTTAGATGATGCAGATATAGAAGAATTATTTCCATGAGCCAAGAAGTAGAAACACAATGCTCAGGACCAGATGACAAGACAAACAAAGCATAAGATGCACATTCAGTGGAATATTACTCAGCCTGAAAAACAACTATAGTTCTGACCTATAGGTAGCACTTGTGTGAACCTAGAAGATATCATGCTAAGTGAAAGGTGATAGAAGTAAAGGCATCATTGTATAATCTCATATATGTGAAATAGGGCATGCAAATTATATAGATAAAATATAGACTGTTGACTTCCAGCAGCAAGCAGTGTTGGGTTGGGACTGGCTGCTTAGTGAGCATGAGTTTTATTTGGGGATAGGAAAATGCTGGGGAACTAGGGAGAGATGATAGAGTGTAGCACTGTGTGTGTTGTAGGCATGGGATTCTTCACTTCAGGATGGTAAATTATACATTATGTGAAATTTTGTTATTATTATTAATATTGGTTTTTCAGGACAAGGTTTCTCTGTGTAGCCCTGGCTGAGCTAGAACTCACTCTGTAGATCAGGCTGGCCTAGAACTCATAGATCTGGCTGCCTCTGCCTCCTGAGTTCTGGGATTATAGGTGTGCACCATCACTGCCAAGTATGCTATGTGAATTTTATCAAAATAAAATTTTTTTCAATAAAAATTTTTGAGTGAAGCTTTAGACAACAAGTGTCTGGGACAGGTCAGTGGGATCTTGTCAGATGCAATTCTAGAAGGGACATTTAAGACAACAAATATAGTAATAAAGAAGTAATATAAAGCCAAAAGTGGGAGGAAGGTTTCCCTGAGTTGTCTTCTATACTGGAAGAGGGGGTCACATGGGGAATGAGGTTGGAAGAGGACTTTTGTTACTGGTGGCCAAAGTCACTAACTGGACTGGTTGTTTCTAGGTTCTTGGTGTCCTATGCAAAGCATTATTTATACACAAACAAATATACCCAGGAACAGGGAAACTTTATTCAAAGCAAAGTGACAGTACAGCTTAGACCCTGTCAAGAGTGAGTGACATCAGGCCACCTGAGTGAGAGTACTTGAAGGCCCTGATGATTTGGGGGGGGGATCCTTCAATGTGTTTTGAAAGAAGATGGAGCTAGGTTTCTGTGTAGCATAGCCTGGGAAGTTCTGTTTCAATTAACAGGTTTGAGTTATATAAGTCTCTGCTTCCATGCATGAACTGATTGCAGTCCAATGCTTGTTCAAGTATGCAGAGACACAGGGTGGCCAACAGGAGCACCTCCCTAAAAGTTCACTTGGAGGACAGTTTGTCTTGTTCAGTCCAGAGCAGACCATGTCTCTTGGTTTCAGGAAATGTTCCAAGACATGAAGAAGGATATTTTATATTCATCAAAGGAAAAATATATCAAGATGATGTCTCAAATCTATGCTCCCACATTTGTAAAAGAAACATTACTAAAGCTTAAATCACACATTGAACCACACATACTAATAGTAAGAGACTTTAATGCCCCATTCTCACCAATGGGCAGGTTTCCAGACAGAAAATAGACAGAAAAACAATGTAACTGACAGATGCTATGACTCAAATGGTTCTAACAGATAGCTATAGATAATTTCACCCAAACACAAAAGAGTATACCTTCTTCTCAGCACCTCATGGAATCATCTCCAAAACTGACTATATACTCAGTCTCAAAGCAATTCTCAACAGATACCACAAAAAAATATCCTGAAATAACTCCCTGTAATTACCAGGTCACCATGGATTAAAGCTGGATTTCAACAGCAACAGAAACAACATAAAGCCTACACACTCATGACTGAACAACTTTCTACTGAGTTACCACTGGGTCAAGGAAGAAATAAAGAAATTAAAGACTTTCTAGAATTCAATAGAAATGAAAGCATAACATAGCCAAACTTATGGAACACAATAATAGTAAAGTTGATAGCACTAAGTGCTTTCATGAAGAATTTAGAGAGATCTCACACTATCAAATTAACAGCATACATGTAAGCTCTACAACAAAAAGAAGCAAATGCATGCAAGAAGAGTAGACCACAGAAAATGATCAAACTGAGGGCTGAAATCAATAAAATAAAAACAAAGAGAATAATATAAAGAATAAATTAAACAAAGAGTTGGTTCTTCAAGAAAATCAATGAAATAGATAAACTTTAATCCAAACTTACTAAAAGGCAAAGAGAGAATATCCAAATTAGCAAAATCAGAAACAAAAAGAGGGACATAACAACAGACATGGAAGAAATTCAGAGAATCATTAGGTTATATTTCAAAAACCTGTACTCCACAAAATTGGAAAATCTAAAAGAGAGGTATAAATTTCTTTATAGAAACCACTTACCAAAGTTAAATCAAGATTAGATAAACAAACTAACAAGAGCTATAACCGATAAAGAAATAGAAGTCATTAACTCCCCCCCCCCAAAAAAAACCCCAGGGCCAGACAGTTTTAAGGCAGAATTCTACCAGATTTGTCAAAGAAAAACTAATACCAATACTCCTTGAATTACTCCACAAAATAGAAACAGAAAGAACATTTCAAGTTCTTTCTATGAGGTCACAGTTACCCTGATAATCAGCACCTTACAAATACTCAACAACAACAAAAAGAATTACAGATCAATTTTACTCATGAATATTGTTGCAAGAATACTCACAAACCTAATCCAAGAAAAAAGATCATGAAAAAAGATCATCCACCATGACCAAATGGGCTTCATCCCAGAGATGCAGGGATGGATGGTTCAACATATGAAAATCTGTCAGTGTAATCCATCACATAAACAAACTGAAAGAAAAAAAACCCACATGGTCATCTCATTAGATGCTGAAGAAACATTTGAGAAAGTCCAACACTCCATGATAAAACTCTTAGAGGGATCAGGAATACAAGGGACATAACTAAACAAATGTAATAAAAACAAAATACAGCAAGCCAATTGGCAACATCATATTAAATGAAGAGAAAATCAAAGCAATTCCACTAAAATCAGGGACAAGTCAAGGTTTTCTACTCTCTCCATATCTATACAACATATTACTTGAAGATCTAGGTAGAACAAAAGCAACAAAAGGAGATCAAGGGGATACACACACACACACACACACACACACACACACACACACACACCAGGAAGAAGATGTCAAAATATCATTATTCACAGATGATATGATAGTATACATAATTGATCCAAAAATTTCTACCAGGGAAGTTCACAGCTGATAAACACCTTTAGTTAAGTGGCTAGATACAAGATTAACTAAAAAAAAAAAAAAAAAAAAAAAAATCAGTAGTTTTCCAATATACAAATGATAAATGGGTTAAGAAAGAAGTCATGAAATCAACACCCTTTACAATAGCCTCAAATATATAAAATATCTTGATATAACTCTAACCAAGAAAGTAAAAAATCTTTATGAAAAATACTTCACGTCTCTGAAGAAAGAAATTGGAGAAGATATCAGAAGATGGGAAGATCTCCCATGCTCATAGATTGGTAGTATTACCATAGTAAATGGCCATTTTACCAAAAACAATCTACAGATTCAATAAAATCCCCACTAAAATCCCAACACAATGCTTTAAAGACCTTGAAAGAATTATACTTATCTTCATCTGGAAAAGCAGAAACTCAGGATAGCTAAAACAATCCTATACTTCCAGAAGTATCACCATCCCGGATTTCAAGCTCTCCTATAGAGCTACATTAATAAAAACTGCATTGTATTAGGATAAAAACAGACAGGAGGCTAAATAGAATTGAATCAAAGATCCAGACATAAATCCACACAACTATGGTCACCTGATTTTCAACAAAGAAGCCAAAATTATACAATGGAAAAAAAAAGCATCTTCATCAGTGGTGCTGACATAGCTGGATGTCAGAATGTAGATAAATGCAAATAGATCCATATCTATCACCCATGCACAAAACTCAAATCCAAGTAGATCAAAGACCTCAATATAAATCCAGTTACACTGAACCTGACAGAAGAGAAAATTGGAAGTGGCCTTGAATGCATTGGGACAGGAGACAACTTCCTGAACAGGAGGATACCAATAGTGCAGACACTAGATCAACACTTAATACATGGGACCTCATGGAACTGAAAAGTTTCTGCAAGGCAAAGGACATTGTCAATAGGACAAAATAGAAGCCTTCAGAATGGGAAAACATCTTTACCAACCCCACATCTGACAGAGGGATGATCTCCAAAATATGTAAAGAACCAAGACACTAGACAACAAACAAAATAATCAAAGTTAAAAATGGGGTACAGATCTAAACAGAGAATTCTCAACTGAGGAATCTCAAATGGCCGAGAAACACAGATATGCTCAACATCCTTAGCCACCAGGAAAATGCAAATCAAAACAACTCATCTTACACCTATCAGAGTGGCTAAGATAAAAAAAAAAAAACCAAGTGACAGCTCATACTGGAGAGGATGTGGAACAAGGGGAACACTCTTCCATCACTGGTGGGAGTGCAAACTTACACATTCATTTTGGAAATCAATATGGTGATTTCTCAGAAATCTGTGATATCAGTCTATTACAAGATCCAGCTACACCACACTTAGGCATATACCCAAAGAATGCTCAGTCATATCACAAAGACACTTGCTCAGCTATGTTTGTAGTAGCTTTATTTGTAATAACCAGAACCTATAAATAACCTAGATATCCCTCAACAGAGGACTAAATAAAGAAAATGTGGTACATTTACACAATAGAGTATTGCTCAGCCATTAAAAACAATGATATCATGAAATTTTAAGGCAAATGGATGGAACTTTACAAAAAAATCACCCTGAGTGAAGCAATCCAGACCCAGAAAGATAAATATGGTATATACTCACTGATAAGTGGATACTAGCTATAAAATAAAGGATAACTATGTCATAATCCATAGACCCAGAGAAGCCAGGAAATAAGGAAGGTTTCAAGGAGGGATGCTCAGATCTCCCTGAGAAGAAAAAATAGAAGAGATTTCATGAGTAGATTGAGGGTGGGTGAGGATTGGAACATGAGTGATCAGGTTGGGGAAGGGAGAGACTACTGAAAATGAGAGCATTTCAAGGTCAGGTAAAAATCTGACCCAAGGGAATCTCCCAGGATTCACAAGGATTACCCCAGCTAAGACGCCTAGGAATAGTGTATATGTACCACAATCGGTCATCTCCTGTGACCAGATAAGACTTCAAATTGATGAATTAGGAGACCATATAATCTTCTACCTATAGTCTGTCCTGCCTATGGGATGTGGCCTAGAGAGTGGCCTAGAGATTGAGGGAATAGCCAACCAATGACTGGTCTAGCCTAAAACCCATGCCATGAGAGTAAGCCAACCCCAGATATGACCTGGAGTACCAGTACCCACAGGCTGGATGACCCACAGATCTAGGATAGAACCAAATATGACTGGAAAAGAAATGTCATTGTAGATGCCTAATGATATTCTGCTATATTCATAGATTGGTGTCTAGCCCAATAGTCATTAGAGAGGCTTCATCCATTAACTGATGGAAGCAGATGCAGACCCACAGCCAAACATTAGGCAGATCTTGAGGAATCCTGCAGAAGAGGGGAAGAAAAGATTGTAGGAGCCAGGGGCGGGGTCAAGAAAACAGCAAGAAAGCCCACAGAATCAACTAATCTGGACTCACAAAGACAAAACTGACAACCAGGGAGCCTACATGGAACTGCCCTAGGCACTCTTCATATGTTACAGGTGTGTAGCTTTGTCCTCTTGTGGAACTCCTAACAGTGGGAACAGGTGTTAAGAAATGTGTGTGGGGGGTGAGTTTGGAGGATCCCATGGTGTTTGAGAAACAAACACACCATACAGGCAGAACCCACGGGGGAAAGAAGCACGAAAGAAACTTTATTAGAGGAAGAGAAGAGGGAGGGGTTAAGGGAAGGAAGAGAGAGGAGAGAGAGAGGGAGAGGCAAAGACCTGTCAGTCTCTTTAGAGGGACAGCAGGAAAGAGAGAGTAGGAGTGGGCACAGCTTGTTTTCTTTTGCACCTGCATACAGAGCCAGGATGTGACACACTCTGCCAAGTCTCCAAGGAGTGGGGCTAGGTGTGCCTCGATGTAGCAGCAGGGACTGTCTTCAACTCTTTTACCAGCTTTTGGGATCCTAGTTCTCATACTGGATCACCTTGCCCAGCCTTAATACACGGGGAGGTGCCTAGTCTTGTGGCAGCTTGATGCATCATGTTTTAACACATCATGGGAGACATGCCCTTTCCTGAAAAGAAAGGAGGACGAGGAGTGGATTGGGGGCTGGGGAAAGGGGTTGGGAGAGGGAGGGACTTGGTGAAGAGGAAGAAGGGGAAACTGTGGCTAGGATGTAAAAAAAAAAAAAGAGGGGGGGAGAGTGAAAGGAAGGAAAGAATGAACGAAGGAAGGAAGGAAGGAAGGAAGGAAGGAAGGAAGGAAGGGAAGGGAAGGGAACGGAAGGGAAGGAAAGGAAAGGAAAGGGAAGGGAAGGGAAGGAAAGATAGGCATTGCACAAACAGAGAACAATCCTATACAGAGCCAAGCAGGTCTCTTAGGGTCCAGAATGAAGGTTCTTCTTCTCAGACACGGTCCATTCTCGGTCAGGTTCATTTAACACATGAACAAATGAATAATGAATGGAAGTGACAGACTTCCCATTATGGCAGGAAGCCATCAATCTTGTTAGGGGAACTGCTCAATTTAAGCTCCTGTCCAGGCCTTAATCTTTGTTATGTCACAGACTCCTGCATGGATCTCCAACAAATAGAGATGGAACAAACATTGTTGAGGGACAGTCTAATGTGTGGGCTGAAGATGATGCTCTGGGGCATGGTGGCAGCTATAAAGTGTTATAAAACATCCACAGTTTGTCCCACTGAAAGTCACAGGTGTTGCTGGGACTACAGTAGATTATTGCCCACATTTATGACTGAAGATAATGCTAAATTTCACTTAGAAATTTCAGTAAAGAGATTTTGTGGGTCCCAGTTTCAGAGCCCTGTGTTACAAGCTTGCTTGACAGGCTGTGGGGGCAGCATCTAGAACTCTTCAGCTCATGCTGATGGACTGTAGTTGTCTGACTAAGGGGCTGAAAACCATAAAGCCATCCCAACCTAGGTCTGTTCTCAACAAGGCTGGAGACAGGGAGCTGGCCTGGAAGGCACCATAAGGCTAAGGAAGGGCAGGGTAATGGATGAGTAGAATGTGAGGGTTGGTTTTAGGGCACAAGTTAGCAGGAGGGAGCTCCCTCTGTGTTCACACATAGCTTTTCCATGTGCCGCTGGAATGGCAAGACTCACGAGCTGTCTGAGGTTTTCTTTTTATAGAACGAGTCAAGTAAGGGCCGCTTGATGAAGTGTGTGAACACACAAAGCAGAGGTTTCCTAACAGCCCATTTTACTCAAGGGTGCACTGCGTACATTGTGCCTGTGTATTCAGTGAAGGTAGAGATTGAGCGTCTACAGGAAAAATCTTCAGGAATTGCTCTTACTAGACACATAGTAGAGGAGGGAGACACCCCCATTCAAAGTGACATGCTATGCTTGTTCATTCTACCCCAACAAACATAAGCAAGACCCTCACTCCCCTAGGGACACAAGGAGTTCCTTGAATTCTTAAATGTGTGCTTTACTCTCTGTCTATAGCCCCCCCCCTGAGATCCTTACTTTCTGTCTATACTCACTCGGGGTCCTCTCTGTCTATATCCCCTCTAGATCCCTATGTCTATACTCCATCTGGATCCTTACTCTCCATTTATACCCCATCTGCATCCCCTGTCTCTGCTCTAATCCTTTGTCACATTTAACTAATAAATCCTTTGTATGATACAAGTCTCAGCACACCATCTACAACCCATCACTTTTCACCTTTGCCTCCAAACCCTGCCATCTGGCTCCAGGGACCTTCCATCCTCATCATTACTCATTCCTGCAAGGCAGAGCTTCAGGGCTCAGTTTCCCAGGCACACCAGGCTCTCTCTTCTCTCAGTCCCATCCCCATGGACCTGGTGTGCCTCCACTGCCAGTCTAGGCTAAGGACTATGCTTTCTTTGTATGAGCATAATTTCAGTCCAGTACATGTTGGTTGAGTGAATTAACATTTGAGTGCAGACTAACACAAAAAGCTGCTGTTAGGGGCTTTTATCATCTGCTAGGGTTGGTGTTTCAGATGCCACAGACTGGATACAGAAGAAATTATTTTCTCATGGTTTTGGAGGTTGGAAGTACAGGCTCAAAGTCATGTAAACAGGTGTGGTTTCTCCTGAGGCATCTTTCCTTGGCTTGCAAACCCTGCCATTTTCTCACATGGCCTTGACTCCGTGAGTATATTCCTGTTTGTCTCTTCATTTCTTCTAAAGACACACTCATATTGGGTCAGGGTTCCCACCCTAATGGCCTTATCTCAAATACAGCATAGGATGCTGAGGTGAGAATTTGGAGAAACATAATCCATCCCAGTCTCCTGCAGTTTAGCAAATTAAATGGTGCCCTGTGTGATGCAATGGTTTTCGAAATCTCTTCTGCCCCTATTGTTTGCTGCAGCTTCTGATGATGAAACACGAACCACAAAACTCAACAAAACCCATGTGGAGTTTACTGGGGAAAGAGAGTGAGGGGAGGGGTTGGTGTCAACAGGGAGCAGAAATGAAGAGAGAACAGGCAGGAGGCACTTGCTTAAAAGGAAAAGCTTGCACATTCCTACAGAATCCTTAGGAAGCCGCATAATGCATGAGATAGCTGTGCAACACAGGGCTCTTGAGCTGTCTAAGTATCTGCCTGAATGCCCGCACACATACCCTGCCAGTTGTCAGGGAGCGGGGTCAGCATAATGCCAGGATACCAACAGCTCCTACAGCCTATGATGCCCTCTAGGTATAAAACATAACACAGAGAGGAGAGGCCAAATTGGCACCAGTCTTCTTCTGTCACCAGCTGGCTTCCCTAGAGCAAAGTGGAGGCTGTAAGCGGAGTTTAGAGAACTATTTACAAGTCGTTTTCTTCTCAAAATTAAAGGAAAGCTGTGTGAAAATAACCCTGGAACCAGTCAGAAAATGACAAACAGCTACTAATTGCTAAATCAGAGACACAAATTTCTGTCTCTGTCTCTGTCTCTGTCTCTGTCTCTCTCTCTCTCTCTCTCTCTCTCTCTCTCTCTCTCTCTCTCTCTCTCTCTCTCTCTCTCTCTCTCTCTCTCCTCTCTTTCTCATACACATCTCCAACAGATTTACATTACAGGAATGGCCTAAGGGAGAAAAATGGGGTACAGAAGTATGGACTAGAAAATAAATACAGGTGTAAGATGTTATACTAATTATTTTATAACCACAAACTCATACAGAGAATGATGCCCTGTACAAAACACAACAGATTCAAACAAGGCGTTCCCTTAGCAAGGCTGAAGAGTCAGTCTCTGGTGTTTGGAAGTTAGGATGCAGTCCTTGTTTTTGGATGGATCACTGGGTGTTAGGCTCATTCCATGCTTTTAACCAGATTTGAACAGAAGAATGGCCACCTGACCCAGGTAGAAGTAGATGAAGTGTTTGGTTTCATGTGTCACATAACTACCAAAGTTCTGCCCCACAATGCGGTGCCAGGTGGAGTTGTACTTCTTGTCAAACTCCTTCTTGGTATGTGCTGCAATATTCTTTTCTATGTTGTATTTCTCCAATGCCTGTTAAATTCTAGGTCTCAACCCAGTCCTACCAAGTGAGAATCAGCATGTTAACAGGTTGACTCGTGTATACTACCATTTAGGAAGCATGGTCTAGAATGTCAATTGTTTTATAACTCTATTCTGCTCTTAATCCAATAAGATGGGTACCTGTGAATATCAGTAGAAGGTGAGAAAGAAGGAAATTAAGAAGCTGAATATAAAGGTAATCCCATGACACGTGTAAGGAACCATTATCCAAACACAGACACATGCACTTGGAGTGGACAGCTAATACATGGGCATGACAATCACTGCTTTTTGTCAAGCACCACTCACGCTATGTCATTCTTCCAGGGCTAGTGAATCACAGGACTCTGTCAGGGATGGACACATAGCCCAGTCCTGGCTAACCTTGGTACCTCCCCACCCTCCCCACTATTATTGTTCAAAGTCTTTGATCAAATGGTGAAAAATTGCATCTATATATTCAAGTAAAGACAATAGCCTCACACTTGCAATGTGAGGGGTCGGGAGATCTGGGGTGGACTTTGGAGAGAGAAGATAGTCTAAGCAGCCAGAAGCTCAGGAGAGGGAGAGAGAGAGAGAGAGAGAGAGAGAGAGAGAGAGAGAGAGAGAGAGAGAGAGAGAGAGAGAGAGAGAGAGAGAGATGTCTATTACTTGGGACAACAAAGCCCCTCACACCCCAAAATAAAAGTGACAAAATACCCATCTAGTACAGGTGGGAATAAAAGAAGGAAGCTTCCAGCAATGCAATCCCCTTCACCTGAGCCACAAGATGTTGGGCATCCTCAAAAGAAACAATACCTGCTGTTGCCAAAGCAGGCAACAGTCATAGCATTTCCACCAAAACCATGCTGCTCACCGAGCCAGGAACCTCCAGGGCTTTTCATTTTCCTGAATCCCCTCGCCAGAAGCCTGGCCTGTATCTCTACAGGCAGCTGGTGAGGTTTCATAGACTCTGTAGTGGGCACACATAGAAATGGAGAATGTGGCTAGGGAGTCACGGCCCAGGGTTAGTGAACACTGGGTTGTCAACCAGGTTCTCAGGTTCAGCTGAGATACAGAACTTCATTTGAGCACACAACTGTCAATGGTGTTCCTGCCTGTCATCCTTGGACTTGAGGGGCTAAGGCAGCACCAGTGCTATGGGTTCAAAGGGAACCTTGCCTTCACAGTGAGTTCTAGCGCAGCCAATGCAACGTTCACCTACTCACCCTTTACCCCACCCTTCCTTAGACCCAGGCCAGCTCCCTGTGTCTAGCCTTTTGAGAACAGACCTAGTTTGGGTTGGCTTCATGGTTTCCAATCCTTTTTGTCCCTATCAAAACAAAACAAAACAAAAACCCTGAATTTATATAGATATTTTCTATGATATTAATTATAAGTGATAAAAGCACATACTATAACTGTATGCAGCATATCACCTATTTGGGTTTTTAGTTTTTCTTAAAGTGTGTATGTGTGTATACACCATGCTGGGCACTGAGGTAAGAAAGGATTTATCTTTTTTTTTAATCCAAAACAGGAAACAATAATTTCCAATGAAGTATCAACCATTTTAATCAATTGTAGAAGAACAGCCTACTTAACAGGAATCCCAAGGTCTGGCACCAAGGTCTGGGCACCTCATTGTTAAGCATCTTGGTTGTAAGTAGGCAGCTCTGCACCAAGTCAGGACAAGTCCCTAGGGAGTGGCTGAACACAAAGACAGCGCTGCTCTGGAGTCCCTCCCTGGCATCTCTTTTCTATCCACGCCGTCAGGTAGGAACCTGTCTGGAGAATGTGTGTAGGAGAAAGGAGTCATGACAGTGGTAAATATGAGAGTCACTGGTTCCAAAGACACTTGTGAAACAAGACCAAGCCTGGGTTACTCATCATGTGTACATGGGGAATTTGACACGGGTTGCCCAGTCTAACCCGAGTTTATCACTCCGTCTAAGCTCCCATAGAATTAATAAGCAGGCCAGTGATCGAGTCTAAAGCTTTGAAGGAGGTGGAGGCATGTTCTGACTGGTTTCTTTCTCCCAGTGAGATGGATTCTCAGCGGAGTAGTTAGCCTCCCTCCAGCCTGTGGAGGACCATCGTCAGTAAGAGTTACTCCCTGAGAGCTTCCTCAGGAAGGGGAGAAGAACCCCTAAAGAATCAAAAAAGCTAGACTCAAACAACAGTCCATACAAGTGAGGGTATAGGATTCCCATTTAGGAAATTCAGTCAAGATGTTAAGAAATCTTTTAAAATATATAAGAATCACTTTATGAACCCTACATGTCTGATGCTATTTTACAGCTGTCAGTGAAAGGAAACCCAAACTTGAAAAGTAGTCGGTTCTTGCACATCTGGTGATATCACATGGCTACCAGCTCGGCCTAAGAACACCTCCTCCAGGCAGGAGAGACTGATAAGGAGTGGGCCTGTTCACAAGAACCTCACAGACAAACAAAATCAGGACTAACCAATCTACCCTCGGCTGTTATCACCTGAATCATCTGCAAAGCTACAAAAATCTTTGTAAGATGCATGTGCTGCCAAAAGTGGGACCTCTAACCAGACCTGGTAGCTTACATCTGTAATCCTAACATTCAGGAGACTGAAGCAGGAGAGTTGCTATGACTTTGGGGCTTGCCTGGTCTATGTAGTGAGTCCCAGACCAGCCCGAGTCACCGAGTGAGATCCCATCTGCATTCATTTGCTTTCTACTACTGTGATAAAGACCACGGGAAGAATGGTGTGTTTCACCTTACAGCTTGTAGTCAATCATGAAGGGAATTTGGGGCAGAACTCGAGCAGGAACCTGGAGGCAGGAACTGAAGTAGACACCATGGAAGAACGCTGCTTACTGGCTTTCTCTCCATGGCTCTGTCAGTCTGCATTTTCTATAAAGTTCATAACCACCTACCCAAGGATGGCACTGCCCACCGGGGTCTGACTCCACCCACATCAGGTCATCAGTGAAGAAAAAGCCCCATACACTTGCCTTCTGGCCAATTCCATGGAGGTCATTCCTTAGCTGAGATTTTTCTCTTGAATCAGATATGTCTACAGATATGTCTAGTTTTGGGCCAAGTTGAAAAAAACCTAACCAGCATGCCACAAAAACCAACCAACCAAACAAACAAACAAAAACAAAGAAACCCAACAACTGTTTTGTTGTTGTTGTTTTGTTTTGTTTTAAGTAGGGGCCAGCAAGATCATGTAACCAGTAAAGGCACTTGTTCCCAAGACTGACGGCTTGAGTTCAATCCCTGGACTCCACATAGTAGAAGGAAAGAACTGGTCCCTGCAAGTTGTCCTGTGACCTCCACACACACGAAGTAGCAAATATTTAAAAAGTTTTCTAAAAGTGAGATCATTGCCAGAGAAGGCAAGAGCGCTACTCACTCGGTCCCATTGAAGATTCATCCAAAGGAACGGATGAAGCTGGCATCCTCATGCATTTCTTGTCAGAGTGTGGGATGCTGCAGCGAGTGTAGAGATGGCATGGAAATGACACAGCTACTCCGTTCTAGATTTGTACCTCAAAGAAGAAGTAAGGAGCAAGCAGTTCCCACACAGTTTACAAAGGTGTCATGCACTGTGGCCAAACAGCAACACACAAGTTTTCAGAATGAAAGGGTAGATGAAATGTGTGCACTTGGGAGTGAGGGTGCACATATAAGAATGCAGGCATTATGCTGGCCTGCCCCTGTCACCTGCCAGAATGCACTCAGGCAGTACCATGGTCAGCGCAGGGTTCCATGACTACTATTCTGCACGTTGGAGCAAAGGACCCACATATGCTCTCTTTCCCGCTGTTTCCTTGGGGCAAACTGGACTTTTCCTGTCTCCCTCTTCTCTCTGTCCTCCCTTGCCTGTAAGTCTTTTTAATTCTCCCCCTCCCCCTCCCTTGCCTGTATGTCTTTTTACTTCTCCCCCTCCCCCTCCTTTCTAATAAAACTTCTCACTTAAGCCCTGTGTGCCTGACATGTTTGTCCCCTGCCTTGGTCACCCTAGCCTGCCATGGAATCTGCCAAGGCTCCCAAACCATTATTCTTTATTCCTAACATTTGGTGCCGTGACTTGGTTGGTTATGCCGACATTTGCCCCTGCCCATGGCAGTCTGAGATATGTAACCTTCAACTCTGTAACCTTCAACTCCGTCACTTTCCCAACTAAGGAGCTCTGGATTCTTCCATCCACTACCGCCATGTCCCTTCCTCTCTACCTCTGATTTTGTGAATTAGGACTGGTATCGAGTCCACAGTCTCTCATCTTTTGGCCTAGTTAAGAAAATAAAAACCCTCAGTACTGGATGACAGTGCATCTCTGCATCTCTTGGGCTCCGAAAGCCCTAACCCCTGATTTTGTGATCAACAGACCACAAAAATCAGCCTGTGCCTCTCGTATCCGATCCTCCTACAGGCTTTGGATCTTCTCTACCTCACTGAAAGAAACCGTGTCCCCTACTTTTGATATCAAACCATGTGGCTGCTTATTCTGCCAGTGACCAGTGATCCATAGTTGGAAATACAGTCTCTGTTCTTTTTCACTGGTCTGTTTGCCTCCTGTTCCGGCATGCTAAAACCAAGCCTGTCTCGGGATGCTCTGAAAGCTTTTATTTTTTTCCCCCCACAGGGGTCTCTTGGGTTTTCACCCTAGCCCCACCCTCACTGAGCAGTGTGTCGAATGCATTCATATAATGGGATATTATTCAGATTTGAAAGGGAAGAACATTCTGCTATAGCAGCAATACATGAATCTTGAAAACATTATGTAGGTGAAATAAAGTTAGTCACCAGAAGACAAAACCTCCATGATTCCACATGAGGTACCTAGGGGATTTAAGCTCTCAAAGGCAGAGATGTGGGGGTAGGGGGAGAAAGATAGGGACAATTAGTAAATCAAAAATAGCGTGCCTACCTCGTTATAAAGATGGACCTGAGCACTGTGCCTTTTTCTGGTGATTTAGAGCTTACCAAGCTTGTTTTAAAATTCTTTAAGTTGTGTGTGTGTGTGTGTGTGTGTGTGTGTGTGTGTGTGTGTGTGTTGGGGTGTTATTGAAAGCAAAAAGAGAACAGCAGATCCCCAGGAGCTGAAGTTAAAGGAGACTGAAAATAGCCCAACATAGTTGCTGGGAACCAAACAGGTCCTCTGAAAAAGTAGCAAGTGCTCTAACTACTGAGCATTCTATTTAGCCCTTAAAAATGTCATATTTATTGCAATGTGTGTGTGCATGCACACCCACGCCATAGCACATATGTGAAAGTCAGAGAACAACTTGTAAGGGTTGGCTCTCTTCTTCCACCTTATGGATCCCAGCAGTCAACTTAAGTTGTCAGGTCTGGTGACAAGTGTTGTGAAATACTCTTTTTGTACATGGTGAAGGTGTGTCATTCTGATTGGTTCAATAAAAAGCTGGACAGCCAATAGCTAGGCAGGATTTTCAGGCACATGGGATGCTAGGAAGAAGTGGGGAGTCACCAGCCAGACAGAGAGGAAGCAGCATGGACAGTACTGAGTAAAGATAATAAAGCCACAAGACAAAAAGTAGATTGATAAATATGGGTTCATTTAAGTTGTAAGAGCAAGTTAGTGACAAGCCTAAGCTATTGGCTGATCTCTTATATTTAATAATAAGTCTCTGTGTCATTATTGGGGAGAAAAGGTCTAACTACAAATGTCCAGACATGTATATCCACGTAAGACCTGAGGAAAATTAATGAAACATTCTAAACACACAAAAATGGAGCGAAATGTGGATTCCTAGTATTGAGTCTCTCGGGCTGGCCACAGTACAGAGACACATCTCCTGGCAGCTGCGGACATGCCTGAGCTTCCAGTGTGCCAAGAGTGAAGCTGCGTGGCAGGTTTAAGGTTTTGCTCATGCAGACAGAAAAGGTTACATATACACAGTAAAGCAGGTGGGAAAATGGGGGAAATAATTTACTGTGTGTTTATCAATGTTCATAAGCGTAAGAAAAATGGGTATAGACAGTCACAGAAAAAAATAGTTTAAAAATAATAAAGTCTTAAAGAAAGAGTAAAGTAACTTTTTTAAAGGACAGAAAATACACAGGGCTATCCCATGAGGTGTCTTGAATTTTTTAAATGCTAATGTACAAAAAAACCCAATAGCTGCTGGCAGACATTGGGTTACGAAAACTGCTAAATTAAAACAATCCATATATTTTTAAAGTGTCTTTAGCTTCAAAATGGAAGTCAGACAATGTGTTGTTTTGGGGGAGAGGTTATAGCATTGTTTCCACAGGAAATGAAAGACTGTGGATTCCTTCTAAGTTAACAGAGATCAGATTTGACCACGGGAAACCTCCTGAGTATCTTGGTTATAGACATGGGGGAGGAATCCAAACCTGACTATAGGACAGGTAACATGTAAGCAAGAGAACAGCTGTGAGATGAGATGAGAGATAGTAAATCTTGTTGGCTACAGAGTCCTCATGTCTTATTATTATATGCCGTTCTTTCATATGGCATAGACAGAGATTTATATTACAGTTTGATTACATAGTCCAAATGGACTTATAAAGTTGACACATGCCTTTTACGTGCTCAAAGAACAACAACAACAAAAATCGCCTTTAACTGGCTTGTGCACACTGCACATTCTATACTTGTGTTAATGCAAATACATATGTTACCTTTAAAAGTGTATGTGTTTTTTGAGCAAGGGGATCAGATACCAACAAAAACAGGTGGCCCAGGTGATCCAGCATCTCAACGTGTGTCTGTTGCAGTTTCCTCAGAGTTCTGCATCCAAAGCACCTTCAAGCCTGCTGGCTGAGATGGTTCAGCCTCACAGACTATCTAGCCTTGCCCTTCCCCATTGCACAGAGACAGGACAACAAATATGACTTACTCCTCTAGGACTTGACCATTATCCCAATTTTCCCAGGGTCTCCTAAAGATTTCAGCAACCCCAGATCACAGGAAGCAGTCTAGAATACACAATGCCCATATTCTCAAGAGGTAGAGGTTGATGGGTTTTAGTCATTTGATGTTTGTCATTGTTTGGGGGGGGCGTGGTTACAAGTTGTTATTGGTCATGGTCAGGAAAGAAGGCTGACCATGGAGTCAGATTCTAGGACCTCTTTCAGAAGGAAAAAGGAGGATATAGTACAGAAACAATGGGAAAAGAGGTGGATTGTTGAGGTCTACTTTTAAGCAACCACTAGTCTCAAATATTTTACATTGGTATGGATTTTTGTACATTGATACAAATTTAAGGTTATTTTTGTTATATTGTATATATGTTTCTATTCTTGTTTAAGGTATTGTACCTATGCAGCTCATTTTAAAAGGTTATGTAAACTTTTAGTTTTTGAAAGCAAATTAGGGTAATAAAGACAGGTTAATAATTAGTCACCTATAACTATCAAACTTGTTCTTATTATATAAAGAGTTACTGTATTAGAGCTGAACCCTTTCCTTTTTACTTAGACAAACATGAAAATGTTATGGAATAATCTTTTTGTACACTGTGAAGGTGTGCAGTTATAATTGGTTTAATACAAAGCTGAATAGCCAATAGCTAGGCAGGATTTTCAGATGCTAGAAAAAAAGAAGTCAGGAGTCACCAGCCAGCCAGAAAGGAAGCAGCATGGTCAGTCCAGAGTAAAGGTAATAAAGCCTTGAGGTAGAAAGTAAATTGATAGCAATGGGTTAATTTAAGTTGTAAGAGCTAGTTAGTAAGTCTAAGCTATTGGCCAACCTATTATAATTAATAATAAGTCTCTATGTCATTGCTGGGGGGCCACTGGTTCTGAAGAAAAGGTCTGACTACAGGCAAGTGCCTTTATTGGCTGAGTCATCTCCTTGGCCCAGACCAAGAACTTTTATAAAAAGGATCTTATTTGAGCTTCTCAGGGATCCTGGCAGGCAGGTGGCATTGTCAGGCTTCTACCATGTAAAAGAGGAAACTGAGGTTCAGAGAGGGTGTATATGGTCCAAAGTTAAAGCAGACTGGTCAACTAAGCCACAACTCTCTCTCTCTCTCAGTCTGCTTCTTGCTCTGCTATACCATATGGTCAAATAGAGTAACCAAAGACCCAAGATACCAGTTCTCAATTTCCAGTCACCAAAATCAGTCCTTGTCCTGCCTGAATAGTTTAGTGAGGAATGAATGCACAATATATTCGTCCAATATGAAGAGGTCCATGATGCCTCATGTCTCCTAAAGATAAGACCTGAAACTTGTAGACCTGAGATGGTGGTGGATTTCTGTGTGGAATGTGAGAGATCCCAGCACTCCAGAAAGATGCTTCTAAGATGCTTTGAACCCCTCCAGGCACTGGCTGAGTTGGTTTCCATCAGTTGTTTTGCTTTGGCATTGTCTACCATTAGGTCCTTCCCTATCATTTCTTGTGACAGTCCCCAGTAACCCCTCCCAACCTTTTCCAAACCTTGCCCCACACTCAGGCATGCTAATGAACCTGGCCTACAGCCTCAGGTGTCTTTGCTGTTTATTCTACCCATCTATTCATAGACCTGGCCTTGTTACCATGATTACAACGCTTCCCCCCACAGCTCTTCTTCTCTACTGAAATTGTGTCTGTTGAAATACTGATGCCCACCTGTCTCTGTCACTTACACATCAAAATCATTGGGCAAAGATGCTGTAAATGTTGCTTCAGCCAACAAGCATTTATTAAGTTGCCACAGATGTGAAACATTTATGACCTTTGAATTTGAGCAATAGGTAACCATCAATCACATTAATAATTAACCAGACATTTGCGTATAGGGTTTAGCCCACATGTAGGCAGGGTAGGTGGCCAGTGGAAACAGCCAAAGGACTGCCTAAGTTATCTTTCAACAGAAGGGCCAATTTGGAGCCAGCAGACAAACCTGGGAAAGCCGACACACCCCGTTGCCATCATTATTACAGAGACTCTGCTGACTAGGTGTTTTTGAACCTATTAGCAATTCTGCCCCATTAGCTAAAAAAAGACCTTGAAGGGACAATGGAAAGGAGCAGGGGAAAATGGCCATGGAAAGTCTGAACCACAAAGCATTGGCTGATCAAAGCTGGCTGAGGAACAAAGAGTAGTAAGTGACCTTGGGCAACCAAAGATGAATGAGAACACCTAACACCAAGGGAAGGAGTGTCTAAAAGAGAGTAGAAAGAGGCAACCGACAGTGGGAGTCCTCCCCCTTTTGGTTCAGCCCTCAGCCAGCCCCAAGAATAGCTGGAGAACAAGAACCCACCTCCCAGTGGCTACAACCTGGTCTGAGCCTGGGAGGGTGCACAGTGCCATGGCTGAGATCTTCCCTATGTCCTCCAAAGTCACCTGAATGCCTCAAAAGTAAAGACCAAGGAGGCCTCTCAGGACTCTCATCCTACTGTTCTTGTTCTGTCCATAGACTGTCCACAGGGCTGGAGATATGGCTCAGATGAGAGTGCCTAGCATGCCTGAAGTTATAAGTTCAATCCCAGCACTGCATAAAGCAGGCATTGTTACACACCTGTGATCTCTACTTGGGAGTTGGAGGCAGGAGTATTGGAAGCTTAAAGTCATCCTTGACTATATAGTGAGTTTGAGGCCAGGCTAGGGTACACAAAGCCCTGTTTTTGTTTCTAAAGATGTTCACAATTGAGATCTACAGCCCCTCTGGAATGTTCTGAATAGACTAGGATAGTGTTCCAGTCTTCAAACCCATCTAATTCACTGACCCTTTTCTCTTTTTTGCATAAAATTAAATCTATGGCTAGTCTCTCTTTATTGGTCTGCCATATTTTAATGTGCCAAGAAACAGCTAAGATTAAAGTTTAATGAAGCTAAGGGAAATAACCTGTAATGAGCATTAATAAGCACCAAGTGTGAAACTTTTAGCGCAATTACTCCAAGATAAATCATCTTTGTAAATGGCCAATGGTGCCAGATGCTTCATGACCCTCAGATTGCAGCCTGTTTGATACCCTGTAAAATCCAGAGCTGCCTTCAGCACTTTAACCAACCTTCCTAGATGGTTCCCCCTGTAACTACTACAAAGAAATAAATACCTATAATGAGATTTACTTTTTATTGTTTTATGTTTTTGATGTTGGAATTGAACCCAGAGCTTTGCACATGCCAATGCTCTTGGCCTGACCAGCACTCTTGGTCATTTAATGAGAATGGGAAAAGAAAATGTATACAGCTACCCCACACTCATAAAGTGAAAGCTGTCAACTGATGATTTTGTTTTGTTTGTTTTTCAGAGTTGAGGACAGAACCCAGAGCCTAGCAAGCATTCTACCACAGAACCAAATCCTCAACCCCAATCATCTGATGTTTTACACATGGCTATTTTTCAATCAATTTCTTGTTTTCATGTGAACTAGGTGAACTGGGGCCAATCACCATTAACCTTTTCTTTGCCACACTCTGCATGGCTTTGGGATTAACCAAACTAGAGTGATGAGGGACTGAAGAAAGACAGGCACACAGGACACATACAGAAAAGCTGGGATCTGGTGGTCTGTGTCCCCTCTGATGGAAGGCACCAACTGCAGCAGCAACCCAGAACCTAAGTATGTACATTTATTTTGTACATCTGAACCAGGAGGCAGGCTTAGCTAATCTCAGTAGGAGTTGGCAGGGGAGCAGTCCCAGGCTGTAAACATCTCAAAGGAAGAAACTGTGGTTGGTAGTCTCTACACACACTGTCAGCGTTCACACTGAGATCAGAAGATTTTGCCACCCCTCGGGTATGAGGCTCTGGAGTTCTTGGCGTGGCCGTGCTCATGTCAAAAGCACACATTTACTCGGGGCTTCCTTGGCTCCCCACATGTTTTAAGTGTACAAGCTTTGATTCAGTCCCCCTTTGCTCGGGTGGGAGCTGCTTCAGGTGGGAGAGCATTTGCCAGAACCCACTTATGGCTTGAGATAAATTTGGCCAAAGGAGGAATCTATGCAGAAGTTGGAAGTTAGAAAGAAAGGAGCAGCCATTGTTCTCTGAACTGACAGAAAGACAGAGTGGCATCTGCCTAGCTCATGCTCACTGCTTCCTGCATTGCTGTGCAGAAAACCACTGACCAACAGGGCCCTACGCCCATGCTAGGATGCTTAGCCACCAGACTTCCGAAGCAACGATCACACAGAACACCTCCCAGCAGCCTCCCCTCGCAGTCCTACTCTGGTGGGATGTACCTACATTCTCAGACCCACTATGATTTCCCAATGGCCCACCATGGAGTCAGTCTGGCAGCATTTCTCCAGTCCCCCAGCTCCTCCTTTCAGACTTTTAGTTCCCTAGCTGCTCCCACAATTGTCCTCCATGACACTCCTAGAAATTCCCTTGCCTGAATAAATGCTGACTCCCTTACCAAAAAAAGGGCTGGGAGCAGTTATTCAGCCAAATAGAATTCACCCCAGTCAAGAGCTGACCATATACCTCTTCATGATGAAAGACATATAGAGCTAGTAGCGATTCTCAGCACAGAGACAAACTCTTCAGAGAAAGATTTTATACACATCCTTATTGTGATGGGAACTTAGAAGGCCTGGCATTATGAAAGGACTGAGGGATTTCTTAGTTTTCAGTTGTCCTTTTTAAACCTCAGCATGTGGTACACAAGTTCAAGGTTAGCCTGGCTAAATATCAAGACCCTTACCCCCCACAAAAACAAACAAAAAGTAGAACTGAAAAATAAAATGGTCTTTTTAGATTTCAAAGATGGCATCAAGCAAGTAAGTTGAACATCATTTTTCTGCAAATATCAATGCCTCAATTTTGCTTACTAGTACACAAGAATGCACTTGGGGAATGGAACCATGGTCATTATGCCCTGTTTAAATGATAAACTCCCATCTTTATTCTCAAGATATATACAACAACCACATACCCATCATAAATATTTTCTCCTTTGGAAAACGTATTACATGAGAAATCCCCAGGAGAGGAGAAACTCCCTTTATTACCTGAATTATTTCACCTGGTTACATAACATACCCATGGGTCCCATCTCAGTGTCTGCCAAGTTCCACCTCTCCTGATTGTCTTATGACATCCTCTGTGAGCTCCAATCCCCTCTTGTTTGCTTCCTCACTTTCTCTGTAATTTTTTTTATCACCCAAGGGACAACCTGAGCCTCAAATCTCTCATCTCTTGTGATTTGAGAGTATTCTGCTACATGGTGTTAAGTATGGCGAGAGGACACACATACAGTACCCTATACATCATGGGAATGGCTCACACAGAGGAGGGAAAATGACATTTTAACTCCCCTGAGAGGCTTCTGCTTGTCATAGAGGTATATGTCCTTCAGTGGACAAGATAAGAAGCTGTTATAAAAATGCCAGCTGGCAACCAGGAACCCAGGGGAACTGAGTTCTCTCTAGTCCTGACCATTCTCATTTGATATGTGAAAGCGAGCAAATCACATACATTTGTGGAGGCAGAAAGTTCAGTTCTTTCCAATATGCATTCGCCCTTCCAGGGTGCCCACAGCTTATCTCAGACAGAGACAGCCAGAAATAATGACTACAATTCCCAGTCTCCCTTGCAGCTAGACATAGACAAGTAACTGAGTTTGGGCCATTGGTATAGAAGAAAGATTACATGGTAGTTTCCAAATGGTTTCTTAGGAGACAAATAAAATGTGTGTCCCTCACTTTTCTCCTACCTTTCACCAAACTTCATGAGTTGTAATGTTAGACAGAATTCTGTCTAGGACCATAACAACAAAAGCACTTCAGCAATTATGAACCAAAACTAGAAGTAAAATGTAGTTCCGTGAGAAACTACAAGCCTCATATACACTAGCCTTGCCACTACACACAACCACCACCAACAAAAACTGGACGTAACTTCATTTGCCAATGACCAAAGGGCTTCCTATATTAATCAGGTTTGTGTAACTGTAATGAAATACAGTTGTGTAACAGTAATGAAATGAGGCAGGTGAAGTTTTTACTATAAAGGGTCTCTTTCGCTCATAGTTTCAGAGGCACAAGCATGTGGTGCCTACATCCACTCAGCTCTGGTAAAGAGCCTCTTGCAGCACATGCCATTGTAAAGGGGATGCTGAGGTCCCACAAACCCTTCCAAAGTCTAACCCTAACCCCTAACCCTAACCTCTAACCCCAATCCCTAACCCTAATCCCTAACCTGAGCCTTAACTCCTAACCCTAACCCTTAACCCTAACCCCTAACCCTAACCCCAACCCTAACCCCTAACCCACATCTCCAAGACATAAGGACCCCCCTTCCAGGATCCACTACTCAAAGGTTCTGTCACTTTGAATAGCTCCACTTTGAGAACCAAGTTCTCAATCATAATAGATAGTTTGAGTACATGATTAAATAATGAAATGACATGCAAACCATATCACCCCTTTGCCACAATTTTTATGTGAATTTTCCCTATTACTATCATTCCTCTGGTTATCTATTAAAGAGATCAAATTCTAGCAAATACATGTAATTCTTCACTGTGTTTAGATGCTTCTAAGAATAATAAGATTAATATCCAATTGATATTGTTATTGATGTTAATTATTATTAGATTAGCCTTATTTATTCATTTACTTGTTTATTGTGGGAAGGGTCTCACTATGTAGTCCTGGCTTGCCTGGAACTCACAGAGATCCATGTACATCTGCCTTCCAAATGCTGGAATTAAGGATTTGCACTCCCATGGCCAACAATTAGCCACATTCTTGACAAGACAAATGCTCTTGCATTTCTCTGGAGATTTTTGGCATTAGAAAACCGGTTAAAATTTTTAGAACAATCTCACAAACATTTGTACTCTCTGGTCTGGTTATTGGGCAGGTATTGAGAGTGAATATGGAGAAAAAGGAGAAGAGTCACAGATTGACCAACCTACTTGGCATAATTAGGAAGTTTTCCCAACGCTGGTCTCTTCTCATGTTTCCCTCACGGAACAAGCCATTCAAGTCTTGGTGGCACAGGGTAGAATGATTTAAACATTAAAGGTTCCCACAGACCTGTGCTTTGAATGCTAGGTCCCTACACAGTAGCAGTTTGGGGGTGGTAGGAAACCCAGGGAGGTAGGATTTAGCTGGAGTAAGTAGAGTGCTGGGTATGGGTCCTTGGAGTTATCTTGTTCCTGGGTCCTTCCTGACTCACCCTCTGCTTCTTGTCTACCAGAGAGAGGCAGCTTCTGACACATGACCACACAGCTGTGACAGTCACCATACTATACACCCAGGAGTATAGTGGGATAGGACAAACCTATATTTCTTCACAATGAAGATAATCTCCTATACACAAGCCCACAGGCCAGTTTGATGTAGAGAATTCATCATATGAGGCTCTCCTCTCGATTTATAGATTGGGTCAAGTTGACAGTTAAAGATATGCTTTCTTCATTAATGTCATCTCTCCTAGAGCTGGAATCTCCCACTGACATTCCTTTTCTCTCTACTGATTTAAAACAAGCAGTTTTGTTGTTGTTGTTGTTGTTTTGTTTTGTTTTGTTTTGTTTTGTTTTAAGCACAGAAAGCATCAACTAGCCAGTCAGCCTTTCACCTGTATGCATAAGTCACACCTTTGTCCCATGACAACTAAAGACAGAACAGAGGCTCTTCACCAAGGAGAGATCCTTCACTAGAACCACTCCCCTTGAGTCAATTCTCTAGTCTTCACAAAGTGTTGATGGCTTTCAAAGAGAGGTCAAATGAAGTAGTACATTTGCTTTTCTCTTTTCCTAAAGGTTTGTTCTAGCTTTGACCCCAATGGTGCTATTATGTGATAGATTTTTCTCCCCTGTGTGTATCCTCTTCTCTCTCCCTCTATATCCCCCATTCCAAGAGAGCACTTGAGCTTTCTTGTGGCCTGGCATTGCCCCTTATGGTTTCACCCTTCTCTCAAGCTTGGCATATGCATTTATTTCAGCAAATGCAATACCCTTCTCAAGAGATACTCTACTAGCAGTGAAGAGAATAATTTCCCTTTATGCATCTGAGGTATGGATTCCCTCAACCCCACTAATCTTGGACATCTTCTCAATTACTAATTTATTTTACAGTTTGTCAACTCATGGAGTCATTGAAAAAATGCAACATTGTCCTATTCTGCAGCTCATTGTTCCTGGTGAGCAGAATCTAACACAATTCAGGATTTGCATTTGAAGACAGGCAGGCAGCATCTTTCTAAGTCTATTTCCTAAATGGAGCATTAATATGTGCAATAAAGAAATTAAACAGCCATTTAACATGATGAACATTGCCTACTTTAACTTGATTGCCTACTTTAACTTTAACTTGATTTATCATGATATACTACCCAGGATTCTCAAATACACAGCAACTACATAGTCCTATATATGTACTTAGATGTATTTTGGCATTTGGCTCACATCATTACCGAAGCCTGTGCATCCCACAGCTTCCATCTGCAGCCTGGGGAACCAGGAAAGCTTGTGGTGAGATTCAGTACAAGAAGGCAGACCTAAGAACCAGCACAGACTCTGTGGAGGGGACCACATCAGTGTAAGTCTGAAGACTCAAGACCCAAAAGTCCTGGTGTCCCACACAGGGAAAGGGGTTTGTCAGCTCAAGAAGAGAAAGCAATTTTGTCTTCCCCCCACTCCCATCCTTCTGATCTATTCCCAAATGATTGGCCAATGATGTTCAGTTAGAATGAGTAGATCTTTACTCGGGCTACTGATTTAAGTCCTAATCTCTTCCAGAGACACTTGACAAATATAGAAAGAATGTGAGGTATCTAGACAATCCTAAAACCAACCAAGTGAACAAAAAAAATTTACCAGCATATATGGGAAGTTGATATAAATGAAGCTAATCTATCAGATCTGTGACTTAAAACACAAATATAATTCTCAGATCCCATTAAATTTGACAGCATAAGGAGAAAGGTTAAAAAGACCATTTAATTTGCCCACAACAGCAACTTAACTATAAGAAGAAGATGAAGGAGAAGGAGAAGGAAGAGGAGGAGGAGGAGGAGGAGGAGGAGGAGGAGGAGGAGGAGGAGGGGAGAAGAAGAAGAAGAAGAAGAAGAAGAAGAAGAAGAAGAAGAAGAAGAAGAAGGAGAAGAAACCTTTCTCTTTCTCAAAAAAAAATGTTCCATCTGGTACAATAATCTCCATGGCACTTCAGCAAAGCACCTACAGTCTGTTGGCCAACACAATGATGGCTCCCAAGACAGGTGACACCTACAGGGTTGAAGAGTCTAGGTTCTATACCAACTGTCTGGGTTTAAGTTTTTGTTTTGGTAACAGAATATCCAAACTAGTCTAATATTTACAACTAAGAGGAATAGAAATAAACCCTAACCAACTTTTTTCCCCAAAGATTTGTGTAATTATTATGCATATAGTATTCTGCCTGCATGTATCCTCTCAAGCTAGAGGAGGGCACCAGATCTCATTACAGATGGTTGTGAGCCATCGTGTGTTTGCTGGGAATTGAGCTCAGGACCTCAAGAAGAGCAGCCAGGGCTCTCAACCTCTGTGCCCCTCTCTCCAGCCCCATGACAAACTTTGACAGAAAAGAAAATTTACTTAAAGATTAGGAGGTGTGCATCCAAAGTGGTCAGGCAGTCTGGAGAGCCTGCTTGGAGATGGTGCCAAAATCATGGTACAGACACAAACTACAGGTAGAAGCTTAGCTGTGTCCTTCAGCATTGCAATGTCCCCCTCTCCCATCGGCCACCACTTCAGGCCCTACAGCATGGCCTGTGGCCAAGGACTTCTGCTGTCTGAGGAGGGCTCACCACAGTCCCTGCTTCCTGATGTTACAGGACAGCTACAAAGTGAGGCTCCTGGGTGACCTCTTCTTACAGTCATTCATTACACATTTTGGATATTCCCTTCTCTCCATTTGTCTAAACCCCCATCCACACTGGGATGTCTGGGTCTCTGGGTTAACCATCTGGAAATACCATATTCCAATATTTGGGTGAACATTTCAGCTAATGAGTACAGATCTCTTCTGTGAGTTTATAAACCACTACCATGGATAAATAAGGAAAATGAAATGTAAAAATGCTCCAAGTCTAAAAAATACTAGAGAAATATGCTCAGACTTGATTAGAAAAGCAAGGCATACTGACAAAAAAAAAATCATTAATCTACTCCTAAATCTTTTCCCACAGGAGACACCGATATACAGTCATTTCTTTATGACTTACATTGGGCAAGTCTTAACAGTGGTCACAACCTGTTATTTGCACATTAGCTACTCACCTTGATAAATCAGTAGGTCATTATCTCAGAGTGCTGAGCCCTCTGGAGAGGCTATGGGCATGGTTTGCAGTTCCATTCAGATTTGCCCTATTGCTTTGGCCAGTAAATCCACAGATAGACTGAGCAGAGTCAGCACTAAATGGAGTGGCAGATGCTGTTCGGGCTGCTCTTGCTGAAGCTGGCATCCCCATCCCAACAGAACCACTGAGAGGTTGTTCATATTTGCCAAATCCCAGAATTAGAAAGCTCAGCCTGGCCTCCGGCTGTCCAAAAAATCTAATGGACAATGACTAGATTCCACCATGATTGAAACGCTTCAGCACTTAGGGATGCCGTAGGGAGAGCAGGTTCCATTTTCATTATAAGCCATTAGTGAAATGTATTTACCATCTTGCAAATGATAAACAAATTCAGATCTTAATTTTCATTCTACAATTGGATGCAGGTAAAGAGAGTGATAACTGTTGCTCCCAGATCATCACATTTGCGTCTGTGAAGTACCCCTGAGATCAGAAGGTGGTGGGAAAGCCAGAACTACTACTCAGGATGGCTAGTTTGATACAGTGTAGGTTTGCTAGGTTTATTTCCCTTTAACCTTGAAATTTTACAGAAAATGGCCTATGAGCTGATCATAAAAATAATGACAGTCAGTTTTCCTTTCTTCCTTCCTTCTTTCCTTCCTTCCTTCCTTCCTTCCTTCCTCACTCATTCCCTCCCTTCCCTCCTTCCTAGGATTTATGTTTCTTTTATGTGTATGAGTGTTTGCCCCGTGTATGTGTATATGCATTCACCACATGCATGACTGGTACCCATGGAGACCAGATGAGAATGTTGGATTCCCTGGGAACAGAGTTATAAATGGTTATGAGTTACCCTGTGGGTGCTGGAAACTGAATTTGGGTCCTCTGCAAGAATAGCAAGTGCTTTTAACCACTGAGCCATCTCCCCAAGCAAAGATCAGTTTATTTATGGGCTTTTCTGGTCCTTGGCTAACAAGTTAATGTCAAAATCAAAGGCCTTGGAACTATTATGGGTTTGGATTGTGTTCCCAGCCCCTACAAATGTGACCTAATCTGGAAATGGGATAGGAAGATAAGAAAATTAAAATGAGTCTCTACCATCTCTGCCTATGTTCTCTAACAAAGGGGGATTTGGACACAGAGGGAGATACACAGAGAAAGTGGATGATACAAAGAGATACAGGAGATGGCCAACCACAAGCCAAGTAATCTTAATGTCCCCAGAAGCTAGGAGAGAGCTTGGAATAGACTGTTCTCTCTCTTCATCAGAGAGATCCCAGCTGTTCTGACAGGCTGCTTGTCACACTTCTAGCCTCAGGAGACAACCCATTTCTATTATTTAAGTCACTCAGTGCGTGACACTTTCTTAGAGCACCTCCACAAAAATAATATGGTAACTAACACTAGGGTTCAGCAGAAGGCAACAGTTCCAGGTATAAGACCCACGAGAGCATGGTCCCTCACGCTCCCACTCAGGAAAGGCACCCCCCACCCAAATCACTCACGAGAAGCCGTCTTGATACAAACGCATAAGGTCCTTTATATTCTAGTATACTGGGGCCGTCAGCCATGCCATGCAGGGTAGAGGGCTGAGCAACCTCCGGTACAGAATTGAGACAGCTTTTATAGGGTTACTACAAAGCCCGCGCATCGTGAACCAATCACCTCATAGCATCCAGTGCGGACCAATTAATTTAAACAATCCAAGCCCGCCCTTAGCCCAGGAAGTCTGCTTTCCGCACAGGCTTCTGGGTTTGGCGACAAGGCTCATTTCCTGTGTTCATTCACTCACAGGCTGTCGTAAACATTAAAGTAGGTGACCGTCAGCTTGGGATTTAAGACTCCCAGCTTCCTGGGTTCACTGGAGAATTAGACTAAATTTTTCCATCCTAACACAGACATGACCTTACTCAGGAGTCAGGATTCAACAAAGGTCGCCATTGGTCCAGAGTAGTCTCCTGTGATCTGAGGCAAAAGGTGATGTAGGGAAGGGCTTAGGACTGCAAAGCTGTGGAAGTCCACATTGGAGGAAGGTAAAGGATACAAAAAGAACTGACAGGAATCGGGGTCTGCAGCCTTGAAGCCTTTGAAGAGAACATCAAGGAGACACCACACTAACACCACAGGGAACCTTTACAAAATAAAGGGAACAGAGTCTGGAGACAAGCATTAGGGTTAGAGCCAATGGGAGTGAGCCACTAAGAGACAGAGAAAGACAAGAACAATGGCTTGAAAGGAAAACAGAAGTGTAGTTCTTCAAACATAAAAATATATTAAGATTGTATAACTTTACTGTGTAAAAATAAGCAATAGGTAGAAAACTTAATTGTGCTGCAGGCTGCACAGTGGTGGGGAACACTGGCTGCTCTTGCAGAGGACTCAGGTTCAGTGTCCAGCACCCACATGGAGCTCACAACTGTCTGTCACTCCAGGTCCAGGGGATCTAACACCTTCTTCTGACTTCCATAGGTATTAGACATATATGTGATTCACAGATGCACACTTGGACAACACAGACATATATGTTAATTAGAGAAAAAAACTATGAATGTGTTAATGGTCATTCTTCTGGTGAATGTAGTTTCTTTACCATGTATAGAAACCATCAGAATGTTGGAACCCACTGGGGGATCTCCAACTCAAGCCAGAGAGCATTGCAGGGACACTGTATTTCTATGTATCATGTCACACAAACATGCAATTGGGATCTTTAGACAACATTACTGAGTGTTTCCTAGTTCCTCTGGATAAAGACCAAACCATAAGTCCCACACTTGATGAGAACTACCCAGGCAGTTGATGGCTGAGAAAGGACAGTCAGATGGCCTAAGAGTGAATATGTTGGGTCTTAGGTTACATTTGTGGTGCAAGAACTGAACTGAGCCCACACGTGAGATGGAAGTCGGTTTCAGAACAGAAATGGAATAATGCAGGGCCTCTGCTCATCCTTATCACATCTGCAGAGCAGCAGAGGCACTGAGCATCCATTCCTGTTTGTCATTCTTGACAACTGAGGTATAATCAGAGTCCCAAGTGGGTCCATTTTCCTAGACAGCTTCAAATCATCTCATAGCCACATTCAGTTTAAATGTGCTTTTCCTATAACCCATGAAAGGGATGTCACATTCCTCTGTCACACAGAATGTGAATATTATCCAGGACTCTGCATACTCAAGACTGCCCAAATGTTTATCATTCTGAATCCTCCAAGGCAAGGAAACATGCACTTTTGTGGCCTTTTATAGAAAATCATCTGACTGTTAGGAAAAAGGATCATAAATACACCACATGCTCTAACAACAGCATCTATTAAAATCATTGAAGATGCAGATAATGACCAGAAAAGCTATTTTTCAGCATTGCTTTCCACAGCAGTAGAGATTACCTGATGTGCATGCAGTATTTGCCTTTTGTTCTGTGGCAGGTGCAAAACTCTTCTCATCACTACATGCAAAGAATCTCTGAAGAGTTTTACCTAGGACTCTTATTATCTCCCAGGGATCTTAAGGAGGAAACCAAAGGTCACTGAGGACTTGCAGAGGATGGTAAAATGCCTTGTGAATTTGTTTTGGTAGATAAAAAAATGCCTTACAAATCATGCCATGACTGCATAGGATCACCAAATCATGCAGTTGGGGAACAGTTTAATTAGTAACCAGAGTCAGCTAGGGGACCAATCTGACCTTGATAATGAAAATAATAGAAATGCTTAATTAAGCATTCTTTAAATCTGTTATTCTCTTCCCTGTAGACAGGAAAAAGATTACATAAGCCACACACGCACAACCCAGCCCAACCAGTGAGACAATGGGGTCAGAACAATTCTGTCTAATAAAGGAGACAGGGACTTGGTGACAGCCTCCAGTGAGATGCAAGGTGTGGAACAGGGCATTGGACTTACAGTCACCACTCCTTTCTGTCCCCAGACTCTGAAAGGCAGATATTCCCTGTGTTTTACAGGTAACCAAGGCTGAGGAAAATGCCCACCAAACTGCTCTCCATCAGAACTGCGAAGGGTCTGAGGTTTACCATAGCACACTGAAAATAATCACCCATGGCTTTGTACATGCCTGCAGAAGACATGAGTCTGACTCAGAGACAAAGGCACAGCAGACAACGAGAGCATCACATACAAGTCAATTAGGGTGTCCAGCCATCCCAGTGTGCTCTGGAGTATTTCAGTTTGAACCCTGAAAGTCCTGGGCACCCTATGGTAGTTAGTCACTTGGGTACCTATTGTGAGTCTCACAAAGGGGCAAAGGAGCAGCTCTAGAGGATGATGCACATACAATAGGCCTGACTCGCAGCTTAGACATCTGAAGTTAGGAGATTCCAACTTCCTAAATTTCTACAAATAAGCACAATCAGCTTTTGCCTCAGAGGAGACCTTAAAAATTTATTTATTCATCCATCCATTCGTCCATTTACTGTAGTGATTGTTCCTGTCCCTGGTGGTGGTGGTGGTGGTGGTGGTGGTGGTGCGCGTGCCTGTATTTGGATGTCAGAGGACAACTTTTGGAGTTGGTTCTATCCTTCCAGCTTAAGTTCCAGGAACTGAACTCAAGCCATCAGTCTTGGTAGCAAGCACTCTTACCCAGTGAGCCATATCACAGGCTGAATGCATTATCTTTAATGTCTTGATTCACAAAGAAATCTTCCCACTGTTGTGAAATAAGATGGCTTATCTCCTAATGTCTTGATTCACAAAGAAATCTTCCCACTGTTGTGAAATAAGATGCCTTATCTCCTACTCGGCGAGCACACCTGAACAGATGCTGACACTGTCGCAGAAGTATAGAATGGGAGCCCTCATGAAGAGTGTGCTCCCAACACTTTCTCTAGCTAATAAGGGATGAAGACAGTGTGACTCAAAATTCTTCAGCTTCAGAATCACATTTGCTACCCCACCTTTTAAATGATGCTCAGGATTTATGATGTTAAAGCTGAATAAAGCAGGTTTTTGTTTTTGTTGTTGTTTATTTTTTAGGAAAGTGCTTTTCTTTTCATTCAAGCTTTGAACTCTTAGTCATGTCTAATGTATAGTACTCTCCGAATCATCTGCATGTATGAAATAAAAGTTTGAAGGTTTGGCAGGATGGTACTATAAAATAAAATGATAAGTGGGTTGGACTAATTGACTCCTAAACACCCTATCACCCTCCTTTATTCTTGTTACCCCCTGGGATTTGATTTCTACTTGAGTTGAATGTGCAGCAAAATGGTAGTGTGTGTGTGTGCATGTGTGTGTGTGTGTGTGTGTGTGTGTGTGTGTGTGTGTGTGTGTGTGTGTGTGGCTTGAAACTGGAGTCCTGTACATGCTAAGCAAGTACTTTATCCCTGATTGACAGCCCTGGCCCTTCTGCCTCATTTTTAAATACAGGAAGAATTTTAAAACCAAACTTGGGGTATGAATTTTAATACTAAGGTTATTTTATAAACATGTTCCATCATTTAAAAAAAAAGTAGCTAAGATTATTGCATAGAAAACCTATCTTTCACAAATTCTCATTATTTTGCACAGGTGTTGACCACAGCATCAAATGGGCATGATTATTTTAGGAAGATTTTTAAAATCTTCCCCTCCTCCCCCCATAATAGTCAGATCAAATTTCCTTTTCTTTGTTTTGTTTAGCACAAGGTACCAGCAGGGACAGATATTACAGCGTCTTTTTAAAGGTTTATTTTCATTTCCTTTTTGGGTGGAACTAGTTCTTTTTATCTTTTGCTCTCTGAAGATCAAAAAGACAATGAACTGAAGAAAGGAAGAGGCAAACAGAGACAGAAGGTGTGTATAATGAGTTTCTATATTGACTGAATGAAAGTTGCCTTTAAGGACACAGTAGCCCAAATAAGTGTCCAGGGGTCAGAACAAAGAACAGAGACATGACAGACACAGTTGACCCTTTTAGAGATGGTTGGACCCGAATCCTCTGACAGAAGCCACATGGAGATGCCCTTGTGAGCCCATGCCCCATTCTGAAACTATCAGAGTGGACATGAGCTGTGATGTGAGAAGCCAGGGTCCAGAGGTGTGTTCAATTTATTTAAAGATTAGTGGGAATACAAACTCTCTAAGCCATCGGATGCCTTTAGGAGCCCTTCATCTCCGGGGCATGAAGTAGAAGGAACTCCACAGGGAACAGGACAGGCTTTAACAAGTGGCAGCACATATGTCCCACCTAAACATAGTCAGACTCGGTTTCAGCAAAAGACTGTGACCTCGGGTGGACCCCCAGGTGACCTCAGACTCTAAGCTGCTGCCTGAAATTTTACCGGAATTCAGGAAAACCCCAGGCAAAGCTTTGCTTTAGATGTTTGATTAAGAAAATGAAATATGACTTGGTCTCTAGTGCAGTCTGGCAGACAGAATCTTTCAAAACACGGGCTCTATGGGACAGCAAACAATGGGAAAGATGCTTAGTTAGCATTGAGCTATTCTTTTCTCCAAATGAGTCAGAACCTGGCTTTCGAGGAGAGGAACCAGAACACATTTGGACCATACGAGAATTTAACAAAACCTGTTTTCAGCAGGCTATTTCTCTTTTTCAGAAGGAGTATTCTTTTGAGACTTGGAGGCCCTGTTTCCTACTGCCTGATGCAAAGCATCAAGCTTCCCTGACTTGGGAACACAGCCACACGGCCTTATTGACATTTCCAGTTTTAAACTGAATGGGCCCAGGCACTGAACAGCGTAGGGAAGGGCTGCCTCCCTGAAGATTTCCTGCTGGCTCCAAAGCACAGGATGCTGCCGTTTCCAGAGGGCCTCCTGCTCAGGGTGGTTTCCCCTTGAAACTGCTGGCCTCTGCCTCCTCATCCTGCACCCCTCCCAATTTCCACATTATATAAAGCACTCTTAGCTGCTGCTGCTTCTTTGGACTCCCTTTCCTCCTGCCCAATTTCTGACATTTCCATTCTTTGCTTTCTGCCCTATATCCAGCCTTTCCCGTAGCTCACAAATGTAGACTCCTTTTCTTGGCATGTCTATTTTCTTGGAATACGTTCTGACAGCAAAGAACCCTTAAAATGGTAGTTAGCCACAATCAGCTGCCACTGTGCCTTTCAAGGCCATCAGGAAGACTGTTCAGTGGCCAGCATGGATCACCCTCCCTTTCTGAAGGGGATTTTAGAAGTGGGTGTGGCTGGCCTTCCTACTGACTGCCACACATCTAAGATTGAGATGCTTCCCATGACTGTCTACCCTGGAATCTTTGGCACTATCATGTGCCAGCCATATGCCCTGGGATTTGAATAACAAGCATCCTATTCTCGTAAGTCCCATTCCTGAAAGGCAGAAACACGTGCAGAAGGGGAAATGCTGATGTTGTCACCTCGCCGATGGTAAGACCTTTGAGGGGCCAATGGGGCAGGGCTAAAACTCTTCTCGACTCATCTTAAGACCCATGGCTTCTGATGTCTGCCCATGATATGAGGAAAATCAAGGCCCCCTCTTGGGGTTCTTAGTCTCATTAATAGAAGAAACTTAGAAATGAACAATTTTATTAGAGTTTACAAGAAAAAGGATCCCAGGTCAGACCAGCTGAGAATCTCAGTGGCTGCCCAGAGGTGGAGGATGGGAAACTAGCAGAGTGGTCAGCCACATGGTGGACAAGCAGCCGGGAAGGGAGGGGAGCCTTAATGAAACACGAAGCACCATATACACTGAGGCTCCACTCCAGCAGCATCCAGAAGACAGTGACAGAAGAGAGGACAGAGAATATACACCTTTGTGAGTCAGGAAGGCAAGCAGAACCTCACGGCAACTGTTGGGACCTCCCTAACAGGCAGGAATTCTGGGAAGAAAATCTATAGTATTGTGCTCTTTAAAGCTATAATTAGTCCACCTATGTCTTTAACATGGCTTAGGTAACCCTGCCTTCCAAAGCCTGGAGCTCAGAGAAATAGCCAGGGTACCAGGAAAAGCACAGACTTCTGCCTTGACATCAGGCAAAAGGAAAAACAGAAATATGTATCTTCAAGCTGTGGAGTCTGAGCTCAGAGGGCCCCTAAATCCAGGCTCCTGTGTCTCAGGACAGAGGACTGCACCAGAAAAACATGGTTACAAATGAAGACAGCTTATAAAGAGGAAAAACACTCCAAAAACTGAGTGGACTAGGGAGCTAAGGAGGAATGCTGAAGGCACTGGGCCCCCATGAGCTGGACCAGGTAGGACACTATAGAGCACCGAGCTCTCCCAGGCTTGAATAGCTCAGGCTTTGCTTGTACACATTGCACCTGTTAGAAGCTCAAGACTTCGTGTTCCTTTGCAAGCTAGCCCATGCAAGCCACATTTGCCCTATGAAGCCCAGATGGGGAAAGGTTCACAGTCATTCTATGCCACCTGGATCTTTCCATATATTAACTCTGAGGTAGCTTTCACTCCAGAGTACAGGCAGCTGAATGAAAGGGCTGGTTTCTCAATCTCTGTGTTCAGTTTATGATCATGGTCATAGGAGAAAGAAGGCAGTGTTTGACCATTATGCATGTTTGAAAGCTTTTTCTCCCAGAAATTAGATTCTTGGATGGTATACTTCAGTAACTCTGTTAATTACAGAATATAAAAACTTAAAGCGGGGAGGCTGGAGAGATGGCTCCATGGTTAAGACCACTGGCTGTTTTTCCAGAGGACCCAGGTTCAATTCCCAGCCACGCAAACAATAGTACACAGCTATCTATAACTCCAGTTTCCTTTTCTGGCCTCCACAGGCATCAGGTATACACGTGGTGTACAGACATACAGGCAAGCAACTACAAACACACTTAATATTGATTAATTAATTAATAAAACTTAAATCTTAGCCGCATATCTGCAATTCCAGCACTCAGGAAAAAGAAAATCTCAAATTCCAGGCCAACCACAGATATCTAGTGTATTTAGTAAAACCCTGTCTCAAAATAATTTCTAAAATATGTTTTATACCATTGTCTAAAGCTTCCAACTGATGCTATTTGATATGCAGTTTGAGAAAGTGGGTGTTTTCTTCTAAGTTCTCCATACAGCATCACTGAAATCAGACTTAAACATTTTCAGTTATTTTCCAACCAGCCGTTTGTGTAGCCAGAACCACATGTGCCCACAGAACAATATACAAGAGAGAACAGGGCATGTCCCTTCCTCTCCAGGCCCAACTGCTCCCCAGCCCACACAAGGATAGGTCCACACTTGACAACAAACAGTTGCAGTTTCTTTTATACCCGCAGGAAAGGGAGGGAAGCCCAAAGAAGACCATTTGTGGAAACTTTCCAAGGAAAGAACTTTGTAATTTCATCAGTTTAATCAGTTTATCTTTATAGATCACCAGGCAGACAGAGACTGAAATAGGATTAACTAAGGATCGATGGATCTAAAAACCATTTATTCCAGCAGTGGTGGTGCTTTAATCCTGGCACTTGGAAGGCAAAGACAGGTAGATCTATGTGAGTTCAAGGCCAGCCTGGTCTACAGAACGAGTGCCAGGACAGGCCCCAAAGCTACACAAAGAAACCCTGTCTTGAAAAACCAAAAAAAAAAAAAATCATTTACAAGATATAATTATTCATAGTTGTGTTTCTCCTTTACTTGAAAAATGAGAAATTATCTGTTACCCAAGATGTCAGCTCAGCTGCATTCATTTCACTGAAGTGGACAAGCAATTGCAGATACTGTACAGTGGTTTAGGGAGAGCAATTTTCCATTCAGAAACCATTTGGCCAACTTGTCTGAGAAGAAATATAGCTGTAAAGTTACATGAAACAAACTTTATTCCCTTTAAGCAAATGCTTCTGGAAGACATAGGGCTTGATTCAGACCCCAAGGCCTGTGAGTTCATCAAACTCTCACTGGGCAAGAGTGGGATGCAGAGGGCCATCTCACAGATTGATGGCATATGGGACTTGACTGGCGGCTAGAAAGGATGCAGGGAAGAGACGAGCACAGATGTGAAAACACAGAGACCAGCACTCATTAAGAAACTGCAAACCCACAAAGCTCAGCATCACCAAGACCACAGCTGCAGCCCCCTGGGGGGTACTTCCTACACCCCTAAACTCTCACTGACATTTGACAGGCAGCGAGGAGGGACATTATTTAAAGTGAAAACTATGCAGATTAACAAAAAAAACAAAACAAAACAAATAAACAAAAAAAAAACAAAACAAAAAAAACCCTTTCCTTACTCTAAGTGGAAGGAAAGCAGAGGTGGGAGAGAAATGCCTGAAATCTGAACACATTTTGTCATCGTGAGCCAGAGGAACTCCGAGGAGAAGAGTGTCTCGGTCCTGGGAGTCTTCTCCTGGGTTAGATGTAAAAGTCGGCTCTTGGCACTGCATGTGCTCTCCTCCCAAAGGCAAAGCTGTGCGTTTCTCCTTCGAGGCTTTGCTTTCTACATTGAGACAAATATCATTTTCTGTATCTAACATCATTTGTTAAGGACAGTATGTTGACTACAGTGACAGATCAGCCACAATAGCACACAGAGACAACCAGACTTTATTGTGCCTCTTGATGTGACTCAACAGGAAGTGTACAATAACACTCTCAAGTGTTTTTGACAAAAAGAAAAAAAAAATCAAACATGAAACCTACCGGGCCTCTAGATCTAACTACCAGATTGTATGAAATAGAACAAGAAAACATATTCAAAAAAGTGCAACTAACCCATCAAGATCTGAATGTACCAACTGCTGGACTAAATATCCAGGATCTTCAATGAGTAACTGCAAAAATATTGTTTATTTTTTTAAATGAAGTAAAGGGCACAAGAATATTTCACTGTGATTTAACAGTGTCCGGGGTTATTAACTGAGCAAATGTTGCATTTAGGAGCCCCAGAGTTCAATCTGGAGTACCCCAAAATAAGAGTAAGTAAGCCAGCAGTGGTTGTACATGCCTTTAATCCCAGTATTCAGGAGGCTGAGACCAGCCCGGGGGGAGGGAGGGAGGGGGGGGAATCTCCAAGTTCAAGGCCAGCCTAGCCTACAGACCAAGTTCTAGGATGACAGCCAGATCTACACAGAGAAACCCTATCTCAAAAACAAACAAACCAACAACAATAAAAATAAATAGACTTATCAAAGAAATGCATTGTATATATCCGTTTGGTTTCTGAAGTGAAACAGACAAATCCAAATTCTGACTGAATATTCAGTATCATTAAATAAGGACTTCCAGGGGCTGGGGGAGGGGGACAGCTCAGATGTTAAGAGTAAGTTTGGTACCCAGCATGCAGGTCAGGCATCTTACAGCCCCCTGTGATTCTGGCTCCCTGAAGATCTGATGCCTCTGGCCTACACAATCCAGATGCCTCTGTAGTTATGTGTCATAGCCACACAGACATGGGTGTACACAAGTACACACACATACACACATGCGCGTACACACACTCACACACTTAAAAATAAGTTTCAAAAATATTTTTTAAGGATGGCTCATTTTTTTATAAAGACATAGTAACACTTTAAAAATAATGGCAATAATCATTATTGAAATCATATAAATGCCATAGAGATTTGCAACCAAGGACAGAAGAAAAAATTGTGAGGAATTTAGGAGCCAGGCAGGAAGACAGTTGTAGGTATTAGGATGTTTGGAGGTGGGCGGGGTGGGGGGACACTCCTAGCTGATGGCTGCTGGTGGGGAATCAGTTCGCTTTAGTCATGTGACTCCAGAGAGGCTCCCCATATTTCAGTAGATGGTCCTACACACACATCTACACAGATAGCACTAAGAGAACTGGAAGAGAGGGACTGGAGTGGATTTGATTAAAAACACAGTATATGGACTGGGCACGATGGCAGAAGCCTTAATCCAGTACTTGGATTAATGCCAGTCTTGGAGATGCTCAGCTGGATGACTAATTGGCTGGAGACAACACAGGGGTTTGCCAATAAAGAGAAATGCAGAAGTACAGAACACGGTGAATGTCCCCATTGTTTGCTTGGCCAGCAGAAGAAAGAGGTCCAGTCACAAGTGAGGGTTCCCAAGCTCAGAAATCCACACTGGACTCTCTGTAACCAAGAAAATCTTCCATAGTCTCCTTAACAAGAACCAGGAGGATGTTTTCTCCACAAAATTGCTCCCTGCAGCCCACCACCCAAAGCATGCATAATGGAAAAACAATAGAGAAAGGCTAAAAACAAAGCCAGAACATCTGCACAGACCTGTTTATTTTCAGCTGAAGATTTTCCTTTAACAGGAAGGTGTTGGTGCCCATATAGATGCCTGCACTCTGCCTTGGCACAAGGACAGAGTTCAAAACTGTCCTCAGCAAGGCATAAGACCTAAAGATCAAAGGTGTGGCTACAGTAGGATGTTTGGCTGTCTTATTCAAAATAACAACAGACCTGAATCTGAGGTGTGGCTACTCCTGATTCTCAAGGTGTGGAACAAGAAGTTGGAGCTAAGGTGTGGTTACTGAACCCTTAGAATAAGTGAGGAAGAAAAGTTTGTTTGTTCTGTATACATGATATGTGTTCCCCTTTTTGGATAAGGTATATAAGAGTGGTGAAAAATAAACTCGTGGCATTTCAGTATTGACTGATGACTTTTATTCTGTGTCTCTGTCTTTTCTTTATCGTCTACAGCTAGCCTTTCCACACACCCCACTCAGGAATTAACTTGGGGCCTGCTCAGTTGGTTCTGATTGCAGCCCCACAAAGACAGCTCCCAACAGGAGGGGCAGGCTGCCTCCACAGGGCTGGGGGAAGCCACCAGTGAAGCAGATAAAGGAACCACCACCACAACAAACATTAGTCTTTAAAAGGCGGGTGTCTCACAGCCTTTCAAGCTCACACACACACACACACACACACACACACACACACACCACACACACCACACACACACACACACACACACACACACACCACACACACACATACACACACACACACCACACACACACATACACACACACACACACACCACACACACACATACACACACACACACACACACACACACACACACATCACACACACACACACATACACACACACACACACACACACACACACACACACACACACACACACACACACACACACACACACACACACACACACTATATCTCCTCTCCCATCTCTCTCCCCTCATCCCAGTCTGTGCCATTAGACTCCTTTTCATAGTCTTTAATGGCTGAGCCTCTCTAACCCATGGGAGAGGCAGGCATCCCTTTGACAAGTCAATATTACCATCCACTCCTCAGTGTAGGCCACTCCTTGGCTGTCTTGTCTGGTGCATTATACAGATTTCCCAGTACTCTCAAATTCTTGATGGATGATTCAAGTTCTCACACAATGGTGAAGATTGAGCCAAAAAAAACTAATTCCAAGCATTTAACCATTTCTCTACCATCTTGCCTTGTATTTTTCTGACTATGGAGTGGAACAAGGATACTTTGTCTTCTGGGATGTGGGAAACATAAGGTAACTACAGAAATTAATGTTTTCATATATTTTCTATTACAATTTTGTTGTTTGTTTGCTTTTTGAGACAGTTTCACTGTGTAGCTCTGGCTGTCCTAGAATTTGCTCTGTAGACCAGTCTGGCCTTGAACTCACAGAGATTCACCTGCCTCTGCCACCTGAGTGCTGGGATTAAAGGCATGCACCACCACCTGGCTCTATGATGAATTCTATAAACAAACAATTATTATCTTCTAATTAAAGTTGTCTGTTTCTTGCTTCAAGACAAGAAAAAATATATTTTTTTCCTTTGTTTACCTTAAAAGATTGGCTAACTTCTAACAGAATTTTCTTTCGGCAGCTAGCTCACAAAAAAAAAAAAAAAAAAAAAAAAAAAAAAAACCACAGAGACTTATTATTTATGAAAGCTCAGTCTCTAGCTTGGGCTTGTCCCAATAGCTCTTACAACTTAAATTAGCCCAGTTCTACTCATCTACATGTTGCCATGCCATTCGACTTTTACCTTTCCTCCTTCGTATCTCGTTCCCTCTGTGTCCAGCTGATGACCTCACCTTTCCCAGAACTCTCTCTGTCCAGAAGTCCCACCTATAACTCCTGCCCAGCTATTGGCCATTTAGCCTTTTATTGAACCAATCGCAGTGACACATCTTCACACACTGTAAAGGAATATTCCTCAACACTAACTTTAAACTACACTCAAATACCTTTCCTGCACAAAGAGTTAAGACTTGCTTATTGGTGAGGAAATTCCTGCATGCACAAATTTCTGATATGATGAATGAGGGAAAAGTGGTACACACTGCTACATCAACAGTGGGCTCTTTGCTTCAGGGTACAGCTAATGGAGAAGATGACTACTTTTTTTCCTTAAGAATACTAGGAATTAAATTGGACATGTGTTTTATGCCTTCTCATTCTCCAGTATCTGGGAGGCTGAAACAGGAGGATTGCCAAGTATTTGATACTTGGCAATGTGCCCCATGCTAACATGAGCTACCAAGAAAAATTCTGTTTTAAAAAAACAAACAAACAAAATTGTGTGTGTGTGTGTGTGTGTGTGTGTGTGTGTGTGTGTGTGTAGGAATGGATTGGAGTAGAGGAGTATCAGGACGGAGAGGTGGCTCACACAGTAACTTTTAAGCATGAGAACTTGAATAGCATCCCCAGCACTCACACAAAAACTGGCCTTGGCAGCATGGTCTGTAAGCACTGCACGGTGTGTGTGGTAGAGCAGAGCAAATCTAATTGGTCAGCCAACCTAATCAAGTGATGAGCACTAGGTTCAGTGACATACCCATCCTCACAAATCTAAGGTGTTACTGAGGGTGGAGGATAAAAATATGGTCGATATATTACATGCATGCATGGAATTGTCAAAGAATAAATACTCTTAATTTTCAAAATAAAATAGACAATGTGGAGAGTAACTGAAGAAGACACCACATGTCAACTTCTGGCCTCCACACCTAGCCACACAAACACATTCACACATATATACTCATACCCCAGCCACACATACACACCAATTAATAAACAAAAAAGAATATTAGGAACTAGAAATCTCTGGGGCTGGCACAGGGGCTCAGGGGCAAAAGCGCTTAGCTCCAATCAATTTTGACAATCTGAGTTCATTCTCCAGGATTCACATGGTGGAAAGGGCTACTGGTTCCCATAGCTTGTCCTCTGATCTCCACATACACACTGTGTCAGGTATACACACGTACTCTTCAAACACTGGAAAATAAATAATGACTGCCATCAACTTACACCCTCATTTCATTATTTAAAAAAAAAAATATGTCTGGAAGGAAGGGAAATCCCAATGTTCAGGAGAAAGAGAGACATATAAAAACATAGGTGTTGGAAGCCCAGGAATTTTACTAACAGGAGGCAGGATCTGTAGGAGGTTTCCTCTACCCTCTTGGGTATAGTATTGTTTGCCTATCATTTCTGACACAGATTATTAATGCTTTCAGAACATGGCATTAGATATACCATGTAACTAACATTAGGGAGGAGAAAGCAAAATATAAAAATGAGATGCATGCTGCAAAAAAAAATAAATGTTCATGAGAAATGTAATAACATTACCACACATGCAAATTAAGAGAAGAAAGTGCTCTCATGAAAGCAAAGCCTGATTAATGTCATAATGTTATATAGGCCTTTCACTTAAAAGCCAGAAGGCTGTCTGGAAACCTCCGAGTCGTGAGAATCCACTTTACTAGGCTTTTAACATTACTAAGCACAATTTCAAATGCTTTAGTGCTAACAGGACCACACCCCCACTGGAGTCACCCACACCAATGCCTGCTTTAAAAAGAGGTTTAATAGCCCACTCCAGGGGTATTTAATAGCCCAGTCCAGGGGTAATAAGGTGTTGCTCTTCTTTGGAAAGCCTTTCATCCTTATAGAAGTTCTAGTCACATTTTTCCAAAGCAAATAATGCTGACTCCGCTTAATTCATGCTCCGCAGGCAAAACAGACCTAGGCTTTTGAAGACTGACCTAAAGGCAGGGCATTGAGAGCGCACCGCCTCTGGGCCAACTGTTCACGCACCGAGGCGATCAGAATGAACGCTAGACGCCCCTACGGCTGCAAGAGCAGGATGGGCAAGGGTGTGGGAAAAGACCACCAGGAAAGCAAAGCGCAGTGGCCTCACCCGCACACACAGTTAAGCAGGTGGTTTGTCTCTACATGGGTTATGACACTCTTTTATAGATAACTTTTTACAGTCCCGCTATAAACTTGTAGTTTATTTTGTCTTTCAGGGAAAAGCAAAAGGCAAGTGGTTTTATTACCAATTACTAGCTGAGCAGGCCTTTATCTGCGATGCTCAGAACCAAAGTGTCCAATTTGTGCTTTTTCAAATCTTGGAATCCACACATGAAATCTCTTCGAGATGGATCCCAAGTGCAAACATGAAATTCATTGTGTTTCACACATGCTTATGAGCAGAGTCAAATCTATACATTATTTTTCCATAAGTTTATGCCCATAAACACACACATACACACAGGTGTGTGAGCACCTGCACACATAGTTAATAAAAATAAATTCAAGAATTTTTTAAAAATCAGCAGTGATGCACTACTTATAAACAACCCTTCAACATTTCATAGCACACATCCATCAATTTATTTAATAAGCAGATACTCATATTGTTTGAGATATATTTTAACATACAGTAATATTCACCACTTTTATAGAAGGTATGCATGACCTGTGATTCACGTAACCACCCTATAATCAAGATACAGCATCGATCCACCCCCAAAAGTCCTTTCCCATTCCTTTGTAGTTTCATCTCTCTTGTCTCCTCTGCAGTAGTCACCAATTAGTACTGCTGCTTCATCTGGAGCCCTCCCCTTTCTTCTCTACCTTGCTGGGATAGTTCTCACCACATGCCATGAAGTGCTCTGACACTGAGTCCTTCTGACATTTTTTTTTTTAAGTGTGTGTCGGAGTGTATAGGCATGAGGGTGTCCAAAGGGATCAGAAGAGGGTGAGAGATACCTTCGAGCTAGAGTTACAGGAGACGATGCGTGGTGTGAGTTCTGGGAACAGAACCACAGTTCTCGACAAAGCAGCCTTCTTAACTACTACTGAGCTTTCTTTCCAGCCCTTTTGATTCTTTTGTTGTTGTTGTTGTTATTGGGGCTGGCGGGGGGGGGGGAGTTGGGACAGGGTTTCTTTGTGTAGCTTTGTAGACCAGGCTGGCCTCTAACTCGCAGAGATCTGCATGCCTCTGCCTCCTGAGTGCTGGGATTAAAGGCGTGGGGCACCTTTTGATTCTTATTTGAGACAGGGTCCAATGACATTGCTCGGCTGGCCCCAAACTTAGTCTTTTCGTCTCGGCTTCCTCGGTGTTAGGATTATAGGTGTATGTCATCACATCTAGCCTGTAATGTATTTGAAACTCTACTGTAAGCAACTTGTTTCATGTTTTTTGTTTGTTTGGTTTTTTTGTTTTAGACTAGCATATTTTGTTGGGTTTTTTTTTGGGGGGGGGTCCCTCTGTGCTGTCCTTTTCTGTTCCTGAGTTGTATTCTGTTATGAGCAGATAGCACAAGTTGTTTGTCCGCTCTGTAGTTAATGGGTTTGGGGATTGCTTGTCTTTAACTTTTGTCAGTTCTGAAGAGAACTGTGGCAGACATCTATACACAGGTTTCTATGTATACAAAAATTTTTATTTCTCTTGGGAGAATTTCCAGCAATTGATTATGGGTTACACAATATATGCTAGGTATATTGAACAGACTTCTAACACTTTTACTTTTTTATATTCTCATAACATTGTGTAAGAGCTCTTATTGCTCCAATATCTTCATCGATACTTGGTAAAAAAAAAAAAAATGTTTTTGCATTTGTGTTATTCTAGTCCATAAGTAGTGATGTTTCCAGTAGTCTTAATGAGATGTTCTAGTACAAAAGCAGGGAGAGAAGCAGAGCCCTAGTTTGCATTTCCCTAACTGCTAATGCTGTTGACTACTTTCTTAGGTGCCTGGTGTGAACCTTCTACACTGTGGATTTTGCTGTAAAAATTGTTTGTATAGTCTAGATGCTGGTACTTCATCTGAATTGTATTCTATGAACATTTTCTCCCTTTTCATGGCTTTCTTCATTTTCTTCTGAGTGGTTTTTTTGTTTGTTTCACTTTTGTTTTCAAGATAGTCTCCCTACATTGCCCTGAAAGTCCTAGAATCACTATGTAGAGCAGGCTGGCTTTGAACTTGAGATTCACCTGCCTCTGCCTACCAAGTGCTAGGATTTAAGGCATGAGCAACTATACCTGAGTGAAGAGCAGTTTTTGATGGAAGAACAGTTTGTCTAAGCACCTAAAGGTTGGCCCTGGAAATACAGCAATTACTACAACTTTAATACATATGTTTTTAGCAAAAGAAAATATTGTTATTGGTTTCTAGACTACCATTTTACTGCATCATCACTAATATTTTTTCATCACTAAATATTACATAAAACACAATTTGAAATATGTATTGCATAGTATTCTCTTGGCCGCACCTTAGTTTAGCTAAGGCTCTGTTTGGGCAATATTTATATTAATTCCCTTCAAAGCAAAACAAAATAAGAAAGAGAAGAAATATATAATCAATATACTTGCACAGAAGCCTCTGCCCATACCTGCAATTATTTTTTTAGTATAAATGCCCTCCAAAAGGCATAGTGCTCACTTGTAATTGTCATTTGGAAAGACCACGGGTGTCACGAAGCAAAGACCCTGTCTTGTCCATCGTGTCCTGCCTGTGGAAGACAGAACCTCACACTTACTGGAGAGAACTGTTAATGTTACTGAATCTCTTTTGCTTTCTCCTCAGCGCTTCCTCTGTCCTGTGGACATCTCCCTTGCTTTCCCAGATCAAAGTAAGAGGAGAAGGCTTGCCAAGGAGATTCAGGTTCCAGGGCAACTGAGTGACAAGCCCAGTTGTTGCTCAGCAATGCCCTCAAGGGGCCCCGCCCCCTGCAGCTATAAAGCCTTAGTGAGGTTAGGTGAGGCAGCTACAGCTGGCATTCAGCCTTCAGAACACCAGCAAGGCACTGGCACAGGGGCACTATGGCAAATGACGTGCAAGCCCCGTTGTCCCCGCTGAAAGGGCGGCATCCTCCAGCAGGTAGGTCCCCCCGCCTGACCTGGCTCCCTGACCTGGTTTCCCCGTGGCTGCAATGGCCCGCATTCATCCTCCCAGAAGCAGATCGGTAGAGCCAAGGTTGTCACCCCACAACTGTTGCTTTAACTTGCAGCAACCTGAGATCCTCTGAGGCTATAGATTAGTGGGGACATACCCTCGCCTGACTAAGTCACCACCTTGGGGAGCCCTACTCAGTTTTCCACCTCTCACACTCAGTTTTTACAAGATACCCACGGTTAGCTGACTTAATACTGACTCCGTGACAAGAGTGCCCCATGTCTGCTTCTGGAGTCTTTGGGCCTGGCAACCGTATGAGCCCACAAACTGAAGAGCACTGTTTGATAAACCCCCCGGGACTCGAGGGGCTCCTACATCCAGAGTGTCTCCCGTTTTTTAAATTCATGTTGTTCACATCAACTCTGTGGAATATAGGCACTGGCTCTCCTATAACTAGGCTTATGTTTATACAGCTTGGCTAGCATGAACAGGCATATTTTTAGTCAGTTTCGCATTCTTTCAACTGCTGTCCTTTTCTCCTGACATCTCAAAAGCTTGGCTGCTTTGTGCTCGCCTGTCTCCATTTACAAATCCAGTTATTTGTATAATTCTGTATTACCTCTAAGAGGAAGTTGAGGCCCCTGAGCCCCAGGCAGGTATGACAGGCACAAGCTTTGCACGCGGTGGGGATCTGATAAAAACCCAGTGCATTCTGGAAGGTGGCCCAGTACAACTAGCGTTTTCTGGCTTATTCTAGACACCAGGTCCAATCTCCTTTGTCAGTCTACTGACATTCTACACTTGTAGTCAAATTTAGCAATTTTTAACATTAAAAGTGTAAAGGTATTGATACCAACAAATGGGGAGCTATATATACTGTTGTTAGAAGAGGGACTCATATATTGTACAGATTAAAAGAAATGCACCGTTCCCTTCCTGCTACCTCCACTCCAATATTTCAGAAAATGATCCAGCTTAAAAAAAAATTCTGATTTGCTACAGTACATTTATGCACAAAGTTAAACTTAAACAAATGATTCCTTTGGCTTAAGTCAATTTAAAAAGTGCAAGTTTGAACAATACCACCAGGAACTTCCTGTCCCCATCACTAATGATTGCTAATTACTGTGTACATAGCACACCATGACTCCATCAAGCATGTCACAATGCCTCTGGCATGACAATGAATTATTATGAACTGTAACACTGCAGATAAGGGGTTTGGGATAATTGGAATGGAGATGCAGGCAGGCTTGCTTCCCCACTGAGCTCAAGAGAACAAAGGAGCTTCACCCTTCAGCTGGTTCCCCATATTTTTTAAGTCTGAACCAGTTTGCAATGATGCAAATTTTTATTTATGGAACAAAACTAATAAGATGCCAGAAATTCTATTAAATTTTCATCTGATATTTAGAAGCAAAATACAGATGTCTGACAGCAGGAAGCTAATGCCATATGGTGGGAAGGTAAGATATGACAGAACCTGACAGAGTGAGGTTTGAACTTAACTTTTAATCTACATCTCAGAGCCTCAGTTTTCTTACCTGGGAAAGGGGATAATCAATAACTTCAATCTGGCAGGGCTATTGTGTGGATGAGAGACAGTGAATGTAAAGAGTAGACACGTGAATGGAGACCCCTTTAAAACATGGGCCTGGTAAAACCCACTGTAGTCAGAATGTAGAATGATCCTTCCAGACTCCAAGGCACACACCCAGATGTGGGAACCTCACTGGCACCTGCTGGAGTAGACCAGACAGAAAACAATTGCAATAGGAAAAGACACTAGTGCTTGCCAGCATAGTTATGAATGAAACCATTGAGAAGTCAGCCAGCCATAACTCCCCCACCCTGTGCATGTGTGCTGAGCGCTTTACATGCGTGTTTTAGTGTAATATATCACACCACTGTTAGCCTGGCTTTTACAACTGCAACCTGAAACAAGACAAGGCTAACCATGGAGTAGCCTGAGCTCTACTCAGCATAACTTGGCGTTTCCTGCTTTTTTTGGTTTATAAGAACCCCACTGCAGGAAAGGCAATACCAAAGTTTTGTGAGTAGAAGGCAGTCCAGGGATGCCAAATGCTTGATGAGTAGGAAGACTATATGAAGACTAACAAAGGCTCTTCAGGTCATCTCCATCCTGCACTTTTTAAACGGACTTAAGCCAAAGGAATCAGAAATGTGCGGACGGTCAGCTGTGGATCGCAAAAGGCATTTTCCGGCTAGTGGGGAAAACAGGGAAGTTTATGGGGAAGGGTTATCATGAAGAACCCCAGAGGTGACCATAACTGCCTAAGGACCAGTGTCATTTAAAACAAGCAAAATGGAGGAGATGGCATAGGTTAGTGAAGGAGGGAGAATAATAAGAATGCACTATAATGACATATACACACGAAAAGGCTGTAATAGTTGAAGGTGGGTATGAGATACACTATATATTTTTTTAAAGAACACATAAAAGATATTCTATTAGAACAATAAAAATAAGCCAGGGACAGTGGCATACACCTTTAGTCCCAGAACTCAGGAGGCAGGGGTAGGCAGATCTCTGTGCATTCAAGGACAGCCTGGTCTACAAAGGGAACTCCGGGCCAGCTGGGAATCTACATGGTGAGATTCTGTTGTCCCCTCCCTCCTAGTCCCCCCCCCACTCTAGAAAAAAATTAACTTTAAGAAGACAAGAAAACTAAACAAAACAAAGTCTTGATTTTTCTCAGCCCAGTTGTTTAACTTGTGTAGAGTGGGAAGGACGAATCTGGGGGGTTAGATGAGAAGTGTATGAGATCCATTGCCCAAAACATGGTGGAGAAGGGAGCTAATGATTGCTAGGGCAGCTGCCATTCACTCAGAGTCAACCTTGCACAGCATAGGAACTTCCAGGCATGGAGGCTCCCTACAGATAGACGACACTCTACAGAGAAGCCTCACAGAGGAGCAAACTATAAGACAGAGAGGCCAAGACACTCCACTAACGCCACACAGCCCTGAGACTGGGAAATAACTAGCTGTGTGACAAAATTTTAGAGCAAACTTTTCTTGCTCTAAAAAGCCCCTTCTCTTAAGAGTTTTTCAGGGGTCTTGATTGGCCACCAAAAATTCACTGGCAAGTCAACCATGACTGTACCCTGAGCAGTCTAAGCCTCGGCCTCTTCATTGGATCTTCAAGTGCATGTTCAGCCTAAAGCAGAGTTTGGACAAATTTCCTGTTTTCTTGCTTCTGTTTCCATATTCCCCATGGTCTAGGGAAGGAAAGGGGTTAATTTTCTTTACAGGCTGGTTTTTGTTTTGACTACTCTCTACCAAATACTGGGGTGGAGGGGGACTTAACTGGAAATTACGTATAATTTGAAACTCTAAGATCTATCTTTGAAAACATACAAACCACGAAATCTACCACAAGAACTCAGCTCTAACCCAAGACAGGAAGGGAAAATTTCAATCCTCCTGCACCAACATAGGTTTTCTAGTGAAACAACCCAAAAGAACCTCACTTTATTCTTCTGTAGAGCCTAGTTCATTTTACTCCCGAAGGTCCTGAAAATCTTTGTATTCAAGTTTGTATTTATGGTCTATTAAGGTAGTAAACCCATTCACATTTTACTTTGTTGAATTGCAGTTAGTTTGTTTACACACATATTCTAGAGCAAATAGTCAAAATATGAAGCTGAAGTGGGGGTACATGTAAGTTTTGAAAGGGTTGATCTAGACAAAGTGGCTCCTTGGGAAGACCCTCCAGCCATATGACACATCAGGAAAACAAGCCAGGGGGATTGTCCAGGGCTATTGGGGTGTTTTATCTACAACCTGTGAGACCAGTGTTCCCAGCAGAGCTTTGAATATGACCCTCCCATAAACTGGTTCCTACTGGTTCATTCACCCCAAGTTTGTTCGAGCCTTCCTCTATAAACCAGTGCATCCACCCACAGGATGGGGCTATTTTCTGTCTTGCCAATTAAAACTATCTTCCCCAAATGTTTTTGCTTTATTCTTAAAAATGAAGAACTCCCACAGTGTGGGCTTTTAAAATATCCTTTGGTGTTTAGCTCCCTGTTAAGTGTTTATACCCTTTCCAAAGTGAGGCAAGTGATGGATATTCTTTTCACGGTAGAAGGGTTAGGATGACAGTAAGTTCCCCAGAATTCTCCTAGGATGCTCATGGCAAACAAACCTGCACTGACCATTGTACCACAAATGCACTTCGCAGTGACCAACACAACCTATTATTCTTATTTGATAGTCACCCTCCCCTCCCCTTCTGGAGCAACCTAAACTAAATCTAAATGAGAATAACTACTAATTTTCAAGTGCCTACCATGCACCAAAGGTTTGCATATCTTTTTGTTTTTAAGTATTCCCCAGCTTTAAGTTTTTATATATATTTATATGTATAGATGGTGCACCTCCCCAGCCCCCACCAGCACACACATGCTTGGAGGTGAGAAGACAATTTGCAAGAGTTGATTCTCTCTTTCCACCATGTGGGTACGGGTGATGGAACTCAAGTTATAAGGCTTGCATCCTTAGCCACTGAGTATCTTTCCAGTCTGGTTTATGTATCCTTACTCTCAAGAATACCTCTGAACAGTGGGACTTACTCCCCTTTGAGGGATATGGAAACCAAGTCTGAAAGAAAACTAGATATTTAGCTCACAGTCACTTTATTAGTTTGTTCTCCTGACAGGCTAACTTTATGAATGAAATGGGCTTAGTTAGCTCCCAGTTGTGGAAATGGGCTCTCTGGTGAGGACTTTATGGTAGAAGGCAGGACTACATGCAAATCAGAGCTAGAATCACCCATAGAACACAAGAGGAAGGTTGACTGGGGCCTCTGTATCCCATCCAAGGGCCACTCCCAACTAGCCTAAGGATCTCCCAAGAGGCCAAACCCACTTTTCCTTTCCTCTTCCCAAAATCATCACACTGAGGACCAGTTTCCCAGATCTTCGACCCTTGGAATACAAACTCAAACCACAGGTAATTCATAGCAGTCTCATGGCTTCGGGGAATGGAGATGCACAGCACCTCCTCAATACTCTCATAATCCCCAACATGACACATGGCTCTTCAGTGTCATGGTACCTTTTGGTGATGGTACCCTTGCTTCCCCCTAGTGGTCTTTCTGGATTCCACAGCTCCTCCTATGACCCAACTCAATTCTCTCTCTCTCTCTCTCTCTCTCTCTCTATATATATATATATATATATATATATATATATATATATATATATATAGTCACTGTGCTTTGGAGACTCTCAGAGTCCTTCCAAATAAACTAAACATTGCCAAAAACAATGTTCTAATGAACCACATTAAGGAAAAACCTCATATGACCATATATCCATAAATGTTGAAAAGCACTTGTTAAAAGTCTAATATCTACTCAAATAGCAGAATAATATGGAATGATAGTAGGATATTCCCTAAATGTGATGAAAAATCCATAATGTGTAAATGTATTCAAAACGATAGATATGTAGGAAGAGAAGGTCACCTGAAAAATATATTACGTTTAATAAGGAAACACAAGGTTTTAAAAATCAGAAATGCAAAGATAAAGGAGATACATTATTCTTTGTAAATTATATTTTTCACCTAGGAAAGCTAAGAAAATGTACAGAAAGTTATAATAAACAATAGTAAAATTCACTACATCTTAACTATAAAATCAATTATGATAGCCAGGCGTTAATGCCACATACCTTTAATCCCAACACTCTGCAAAGTTATCAACATATTAAAAAACCAAAAAAAAATTCAATTATGATAAACTTACTGATATTCAGTTAATTTTTTCAGCTTTGAGTTCTTAGTTTGGGCATGAGGAATATACCTGATTTACAATAGCAGTATCAATGAAAATAAAATGCTTATAAAGGGTGAACCTAATCATAAATGAACAAAATTTGTCTGAACAAATTTCCAAGGGATTCAAAAGAGGTGAACAATAGAAAACAAGGCATATTCTCAAATACAGATATACCAGGGTATAATGACATGAATTTCCCTCTTTTTAAAAAAAAATCCATAAATTTACTCGGTTGTTGTAGAGCACATCTATAATATCAGTTTTCAGGAGGGTAATGTAGTAGAGTCATAAGTTCAAGGCAACTGGGATACATAGTAATACTGTTTCTCAAAATAAAAAAAACTTATGTATTAAAAAATATTTTAAATATATCAACAAGAATTTACAGGAAATTCACAAACTTTTAAGTTTGTGTAAAAAAATAAACAATGGATAGTAAAATTCTTTAAATAAAATGTAACAAGATGGACTGTCAAATATTACATTATACTATAATGCTTCAACTACAATATAGTGATATCTGTACAAAGTACTTGAACAAAAAGTTCAGAAATAGTCATAGATGTACATGTTCCGATACACTCTTGTGTACTCCCAAATTTGTGTGTATATACGTACATATATATAGCGGTTTGAAAAACATGGCCCCCAAAGGAAGTGACACTATTAGGATGTGTGGCCTTATTGTAGAAAATGCATCACTGTGGGGGCGGGCTTTGAGGTCTCTTTTGCCCCAGTGTGACAGTCAGTTGACTTCCTATTGCCTGCAAGATGTAGCACTCTCAGCTCCAGCACCATGCCTGCCTTCACCCTGCCATGCTCCCTGCCGTGACAATAATAGACTGAACCTCTGAGACTGTAAGCGAGCTGTTGTGGGATATTTTACAATGTAAAGAAGTATTGCTGTGGTTGGTGTAATAAACATCTGAATGGCCAATAGCTAGACAGGAGAATATAGGTGGGACTTCCAGGCAGAGAGAGAGCTCTGGAAAGAAGAAAGCTTAGATAGCAAGATACAGAGAAGAAGCAGGAAGTACAAGATGGAAGAGAGGTAATGTCATGTGGCAGGATGAAGATAAATATAAATGGGTTAATTTAAGTTATAAGATCTAGCGGGATAATCTTAAGCTAAGTATGAGCTTTCATAATTAATTTAAGTCTCTGTGTCATTATTTGTGAGCTGGCAGTCCTGACGGAAAAAAACTTGCTACAGCAAGCCACCGCAATTAAATGTTTTCTGTATGAGAGTTGCTGTGGCCATGGTGTCTCTTCACAGCAATAGAAACCTAAAACAATAGTGTGTGTGTGTGTGTGTGTGTGTGTGTGTGTGTGTGTGTGCATATACACATACATGTCTAAGATCAATATTTCGATCATAAAAAAAGAAAGCCCTTACATCAAACCAGGTGTGTGGTGCATCCCAGTCACTGCACCCCAAAGATAACAAAGACAGGGGGACTGGAGTCTGAGGGCAACTTGGGCTACACGGGGAGACCTGGTTCACAGCAAAACCCAGTCTCAACAGCCTCAAAACAAAGCAAGACAAACCTGCATGTCCCATATAACTTGCATCAAATAGATCACTAAGGGACCAAGGACATAAGTATATATAGCCAGAGACTCGCTTTACAAGATAAAACCACTGAGCTTCTAGAAGACAGCTGAGAATTGTCTGTACAACATCACAATTCCTTACAAATCCATAGGAGATTGACAAGTCTACATGTTTGCAGTGACTGATGTCATCAATAAGTAAAAAACGAAAATTATACCAGTACAATTAATTACTTTGTATTTGCAATTTGCATTTCACAAACTGTTCCTAACATTCAGTAAGAAAAAGATAAAGAAAAGACTATAATCCAGTGGGAAGGGGAGTTGGACAAAAAGTATGAAACACTCATAAAAAAGAAAACACAAATACCCTTCTAAAACAAGCTTAAGCTGCAATAACAAAAAATGAAATGCAAATTAAAGCGATGAGATACTGTAACCAGGAGTTTGGGGACAAAAAGCCTTGGCTCTGGCAGCCCCAAGAAGCCAAGTTTGGCCATTTTTCCCAACATGCCAGTTAAGGACATGAACAGTGACAAAAACAGAGAGGAAATTTGAGCCGTGTGCACTAGGAAGAGGAACAAACAGAGGAGTCCAGGGACCTCCCCCTCTCCAACTTTGTCTACCAGGTCCTAACATGAGCACGAAACTTAAGACATATCTATAGATGTGTGGGGGGGGTGCGCCAGGAAAGGGTGTGAGAGCCCCTGGAGCTGGAGTTACAGGTGACTGAGCTAGCATGGGTGCTGGGAACCAGACCAGTTCTCCCCAAGATCAGCAAGCACTCCTAAGTACTGATCCCTGTCTCTAGTCCCAGCCCAAGCTTTAGGTTTAAACACGACAAGAATCAGGAAGGGTACTGTGAGGTCATTTTCTTTCCCGACCAAGCCATCTGCCTCCTCCCTCATCTCTAACACCTAGACATAAAGCAGGTGACCCAAATGAAGGCAAACGAAGCACAAATGAAGCACAAAATGAAGGCAGCGATGCTGGGTTTCCATCCTGCTTCCAGTTACTTACCAGACGCAAGGCAGTTTCTCCATGCCTCTTACAGTTCTCATTTTTGGCTTACTAGTTGATTAAAAACATTATATAGTCTGGGGAAATAATCGTTGCCATGGTAACTGATGAGGTTGTGAACTAGTGTAACCTCTTCAAGGACCAATTCAACAAGATTTTACGAAATTCCAAAGGCACCTAGGAAAGTCATTTCTAGATAGTCATGTGTTAGTGTGAAGTTATGTATAAAAAGAATACTCATTACAGCTTTGTTTATGAATGAGATGCTTAGCATTAACAGGGTGGCTAAATAAACACAGAAGGTTTTCATAATGGGATTGCAAAACACATATTAAAAAGAAAGATACACTGGGAGGTGGTGGCACCCTGGAGACAGAAGCAGGGGGATCTCTGTGAGTTCTAGGCAAGCCTGGTCTACAGAGCTAGTTCCAGGACAGTAAACCCTCTCTTGGTGGGGAGAGGGGACAGGGAGGGCAAGGAGGATAAGAAGACAGATGAAGACAGAGAACTGTAGAATAGTCTATAAGATGTATGGCTTAGGTGGGGGAGAGGGGAGATAAACCAGATACACAACAGTTAGCATCTTATTCTACCACTTAAAACAAATAATGTGTATAACATCTGTGGGTGAAGGCTAGGAACTAGGAATTTAGCAGTGTCTGGGGAGACTGAATGCTGAAAGGGGGTAGTGGGAGGGACTCACAAACTTTTCATGTTTCTCTATTGCATGCCTTCTGCACATATGCCCCATCAAAAGACTCATTATAATATTTACAAGAACAGTGATGAAGTCAGCGCACAAAGGCTTGAGAAATAGGATTTCTTTACTTCTTACCTTGTTGGAATTACTTTTCAAGAACTTTCATAATAAGAATTATCAGGTTCAAACAAATCAACGTCCATCCATGTAGCCACCTCTCATTTGAGCTTGTCACGTTTCAGATGTGTGATTTTTCTGGGAAAAGAGGGAAGTATTTATTTTAACTTGCAGTCTGAAGTTGGTCGCTCCCGTCTCCAAAGCTGATTTCAGTTGACATTGTTAAACACTTGAATAGCTTTCAGGTCATCTGTAGCCTAATTAACACTAATTGAACTCTTGAATGGCATGACTATTAATACAGTTTAATTACTCATTAGAACCTCGGCGCTCAGCCAACACAGAGGTTTGGGGTCTGAGATGAAGGTGGCTGAACCTTGAAATTCAAAGCCCTTCATTTGAAAGAAATGTCTGTTAGCACCCTGAAGTTTGGCTCCACCTCTCAAAATCTGGCATTTGAGTTTCGGTTGTAAAAACAAAAGTGCAAGCCATGAAAAAGCTTTAATCTTTAGGGGAAACAGAGGGTCACCTTGTAATTATGGGTTGCTATCTAGAAGAATGTAATTGGTTTGATAACAACAGAAAAAAATGTTTTTCAGCTAGATGCCTAAGGGAGTGTGTTGTTATTCTTCCTAAGACTAAGGCGTGACCTTATGCCTTTTCAACCTTGATTTCACCTCTCTGAGCAGAAAACAGTAAACCCCAGACCTTCCCCCTCCCTGCCCTGACTTTCTCAGATTTTATTTTTCTTTTATTCTGTTGTTTAGATAAAAGGTTTTTTTTTTTTTTCTATGTACATTTGGAACCTCTTGTTAGATGGGAGTCTTGTCTGGAAAGCAAAGCTGTTCTGACATGCATGTCGGTGCTTGTTTCCAGTGAAAGCTGGAGGAATGCGAATTTCCAAAAGGCAAGAAATGGGCGTTTTGGAAAGACACACCAAAAAAGCAGGACTGGAGAAAACAAGGTAGGGATCGTGTACAGTTCTGCCTCGAGAAGTTATTCGGGGACAATCCAAGGCCCCAAGAATTTTGGGGGAGGCAGCCAGGCTTGGGTAGAGGGGAGCATCATAATGAATCTTGGTTCTGGGATACCAGCTGGAGAGTTTTCCCGTTCTACCCTCCCAATTCTCCTCTCTGTAGCCACCAGCCGCCTCCTACAGTAGTCCTAACTGCATCCCACCCCGATGCTCATCCATTCATCTTAATTTTCATGTATGTCACTCTTTAAAATACTGCACTTCATCCTGCCTTTTCATAACAAGCTCTGTAATAAGGCAAATCCCCCGAATTAAAAAACAAACAAACAAAAAATGCCTCTAAAATTTTGAAATCATCATTCACTTGTTTAAGTAAATAATAGCCACTATGTGCTTGCTAGATTTATGTCAACTTGACCCAGGCTAGAGTCATTTGTGAAAAAGGAAAACCAGTAGAGAAAATGCCCCTGAACAGATAGGCCTGTAAGCAAGCCTGTGGAGCATTTTCTTGATTGATAATTGATATGGGATGGCCCTGCTCGCAGTGGGCAGTGCCAGAAGGAACAAGCCGATACACAGCCTCTGCTTTAGTCCCTGTCTCCAGGTTCCTGCCTTGGCCAATTTTCTGTCCTGACTTCCCTCAGAGATGTACCTAAGGGTAAGATGAAATTAACCCTTTCCTCCCCACGTTGCTTATGGTCATGGTCAAAGCATACTAACACTGGAACTGTTTTCCTCCCTGCTTCTTCTACCAAGACGTTGGCATTTTTAAGTTAGAAGTATGAGTTGGCGAATCCAACACACAAATGTGCCAAAGACTTGTTTAAGGAAAATGAGTGCACTTGGAAAAGAGATTAACACATTGACCTTATTCCTCCAAGTAGCCCAGTGAGGGATGCTTCAGAGATTGGTTTCCATGGAGCATGAATGAGTCATTCAAAAGTTGACAAAAGGGTGCTCAGAACATCTGCTTATGTCTTGGTGAATGTAGAGGGAAACAGACTATAATTCCTTTGTCCCTTTCATACCAAATTATTAGGTGTGTGTGTGTGTGTGTGTGTGTGTGTGTGTGTGTGTGTGTGTGAGCACGTATGCTCACACATATGGAACCCCAAAGTTGACACCAGGTGTCTTTCTCAATGGTTCTCCCCTTTATTGATCTCACTAGTTTGTCTAGTCTAAGCAGCCACTTCGCCCCAGGGTTGTCCTGTCTATGCATCTAGAGGACCGAGGTTATAAACAGGCTACTGTGCCTACATGGATTTATGTCGGTTCTAGGGATCCAAACCTAGGTCCTCATGCTTGCACGGCATGTACTCTCTCCATGAGCCATCTTCCCAGCTCCCAAATAAAACTACTTTTAAAATTACTTTTCAAAGTTTCTTTTTTCCAATATGTGGGAGGGATTTTTAATAAAGGATTTCACACACAGACACACATGGATGAAAAAAAAATGAAATACTGATCAACTTCTGAACAAACACTTGCTTCTTCTGATACCAGACAATAACATCCCATGATGAAAGTGGGACCCTAAATTCTGAAGAGATTCATAGTGTTTACCTTGTGATCTAATATCAGGACAGCTCCTAGGATAGTAAGTACACATGCTGGAAATTGTAGCACAATTAGTAAAAACCCAGAGGCAGATATTGGGGTTCCAGCTGAAGATCAAAAAAGCAAAGCAGCCAGGCCACTAGAGAGTTCTTACCTCTACCAAGACTGAGACCAAAGAGGGGCAATCCTGTCCTCAGTGTGACTGCAGGCTGCAATGCTGGCCACCAAACACCTCAGACTACTCTGAGCTCCTGCCTTATATTCCTCTCTAGTGCTGGGATTAAAGGTGTGTCATCACTAGTGCTTCGATCTTTTAGACTGATTCACTCTTACGTAGCCCAGGGTAGCCTTGAACTCACAAGAGATTCATCTGCCTGTTTCCTAAATGCTGGGATTAAGGTATAGCCACCACTGCCTGACCTTTATGGCTAATTAGTGGGTTAGGTATGCAGCTAACTAGTGAGTGAGTGTGTGTGTGTGTGTGTGTGTGTGTGTGTGTGTGTGTGTGTGTGTAACTTGTTTTTCATTTTTAATTGTTTTGCATTTTAAGCTGAGGCCACTCTGCCGCTACAGCAGCTAGGCCTCAAGGGCCAAATCATGAGGGCATTCTGTTCCCTCAGGCACCAACTCTTTCAAAGCTACTAAAGAAATCTCTGTCCCACTAGAGAATTCAAGATTTAAAGGTTGAGGTAAAATCCTGATTCCCAGCAGCTCATCTAGCTCACCTCTTCCTGTCTCCCAAGGAGTCCTCGAGTTTTTCTCACCCCTCCTTACAAGCCAGTCTCCACCTGGCTCCTCATTACAACTTCCTGTCAGCTAGTTGCTGACCCAGCCTCCTGCCCACAGGTGAATTTTATTTAATCAAACACATCTTTGCACCATCAAACAAATGTTCCAGAGCATAAACAAAAGCAACACACCTTAAAATACTAGTCCACAAAACTAACTAGTGGCTTAGCTCTTAACTAGGTATGTGGCTAACTAGTTATCTCTGCACTCTGATCTTCAGGCAAGGTTTATTGTTAGATCATAAATAAAATGTCACTACAGGAAATAGTAACAGTCTGCAATGACTCGATGATGGATTGGTCGGGGAGCCTGCTGTCTTGTTCTTAAGTGTGCCCAATTTGCCATTATACCAGCTACCAGGTCTGGGGCTCTACAGAATTATAACGGGCAGCCAATGGACAAGTCGTTGATTTACCTGCACTTGGAGAATCAGGGGCTTCCTATTAACTCTAAATCCCGCTGGGTGCTGTGGGCAGGAGATGGTTAAAGAGTAGTGAGGTGGTGATCAGGTGACCAGAGGGTATTTGCTAGTAGTCACAGCAAGGTGACAAGGGATGACTTAGAGAACTTAAAACAATGAGACCACTCTCCCTGATGCCCACCTTCCAGGGTCAGATTCAGGTTTCAAAGACCCTGTCACTTATAGAATGGCTGGGAATTGGGAAGAGTCAATGTCTGAGAACTCATGATGGGCAGTACACACCCCTGCACTGTGAATCCTCCCCTATGACTCTTCCAGTTCCACTTTCACGAGAATCACTTCTTACAGAACAGTTTGTAGTTATTTTTATTGTATGGTTTTTTGGTTTTTTTGTTTGTTTTGTTTTGTTTTGAGACAAGGTTTCTCTGTGTAGCTCTGGCTTTCCTGGAACTCTCTCTATAGACCAGACTGGTCAAACTCAGAGATCTGCCACTGCCTCCTGCGAACTGGAAATAAAGGCAGGTGTCCCACCACCCAGCTACAGAACATTTTTTAAAATCACAGGAGACATTTCTCTCACAATCATCAGTCTATAACTCTAATAACTTCTAGCAACCAACACAAACCACCCAGAAAAATAGATACCAAGCACAGAGTTCATTTAAGGCCCTGAACATGGGCCTGACTGAACCATAGCTTGGCCAGACAGAGAGAAAGTAGGCAGAGAACGCATGCTGTTGATGGCTTCTTGTTTGAAATCCAAAGACAGAATTGGTGGCCTATGGGGCTTTGTCTCAAGGAAGGTCACTGATTTGACAAGTGTTTTGGGTTTATGAAACCATAAGCTATATGCTTATAATATGTGCACTTTATGTATGTATGTTATATTCCAATAAAAAGATAAAAATCAATTATTAGTAGCAACTTGTTTTTCAAAGCTTGGTGTGGCACATGTGTCCATGGGGGACAGATGCTGTTCTCTTAGGTGTTGCTGAGCACAGCAAAAACCTGCAGGAATCATTTAGCCTCTCTGGCAGATATGTTTTGAAAAACATAAAATGTGTGTTTGTGTGAGTGTGACTCTGTGTGTGTGTGTGTGTGTGTGTGTGTGTGTGTGTGTGTAATTTGTGTCTGTGTGTGTACATGTAGAGACCACATACACATACACATGTAGAGACCACAGGACAGCTCCAGGTATTGCCCCTTAGAAACAATTTGCCTTCTTAATAACAGGCATCCTTATTGCCCTGGGCCATCAAATAGGCTGGGCTGGCTGGCCAGCAAGCCTTTCTCTACTTCCCCAGTGCTGGAATGACAACCCAGACCTGCACACCTGGCTTCCCCACCCCCTCTCTGCCCCCTCCTCCATACTGTGGGTTCTAGTGATCAAACTCAGGTCTATCAAGTACTTTCCTGACTAAAACATCTCCCCAACCCAATAAGTAACTTGTAGGGGTGATCCTGGGGGTTGAATCTAGGGTCTTGTGTCTGCCAGGTACACACTCTACCAACCACTGCTGAGCTTTGGATCTTATTTAAAGTTCCTTTTCATCTTCACAGTGCCATCACAAATGTTGCCAAAATACAGATGCTGGATGTCCTGAATGACACACTGGACAAGGTGAGCCACCCATGAGACAACTCACACAGCACTCCTGACTCTGTATTTACCCAGTGCGTCAAGCGGCTCATGTGAGCTGGCAGATGAGGAACTGAGATTTTTTTCCAGCCCATGACTTTGATGTCCTTGTGAAAGAGATCGATCTGTTCTCAGTTAGAGAAACATGAAATAGTTTAAATGAGAAAAGCTGTTTCCTCCGAATCCCTAAGGTGTCTATTAATAAATCATTTCAGAACACGGTGTGGGATGAAGTGAGGACCATGGGGCCGAGTATGCAGAGCTTTTGTTTGCCCTCCCAGATATTTCTCAGAGACTGGCATATTTTTTATAAAAGACGGCGCACGTGTCGAGACTCCAGTCATTTCTGGCCTCCCTCCATACCTCAGCATCTCCATAGGAAATACTTGATTTGTGACTGTTGGTGGGTAGGGGACGGCCAAGTGATTGGGAGCTGAAAGCAGCCAGATACCACCTGGGTTTATCTAGAAAAGCACATTTGTAAAGAGGGTGACCAATACTATTTTTCCTTGCAGAGTTTGAATTGCTCCCAAGTAGCCCAAACAGCTCAAAAACATCATATTGGGCAAACAGCAATTTGGGGTTTGGGGCTTTGTGGTTGCTCCCATCCCCATCCCTGTCCATCTGTCCTTTATCCATCCATCTGTCCATACATGTGTATCTCCCCAAACACCGCTCCCCTTCCCCACCAAACTCTGTAGGTAAACACTGTGTACCTTTGTTCAACTTTCAGGAAGCAACTGCGTTTATCCTAAGGGCCACTCTCTTTGCTCTACTGGCCCACTAATTGAAGGAGCAGAATAGAGTTGCTCTGTTTGACAAAGACTTGGAGTTGTAAGGGAGTTGTAAGTGTCTCCTACACGCTGAGAATCGGCATTTAGCCTGAAATAAACCAGTAGACAGATGGGCAGGGGAAGGCCTGGAAGTTTATTGCACACTCAGAAGCTAAACAGGAAAAGCGAGCACCCGATAGCCCAACACAGAGTAGGAGCAAACACACTTGCAGGATAAAGGGAAAGGAAGTGGAGATCATGAGCAACGCAGAATAAAATCACTTTAGAGGACTGAGTGGGCTAGAAGAACAGCTGACAGCTTGCAACCAAGTCTGCTCCGTGCTTTGGTGTGGGTCAACCTTTGCTCCCTTCCTGAGATCTGCATCAGTTTCTTGGCTGGTAGAAATCTCAGAAAAAGGTTCACATCAGCAGAGAATGTCCCAGAGGCCCTGGCCTTTTGGGTTGAAAGAAGACTTCAGCGGTAGCCCCTCCTGCGCCTGCTGCCTACTAAGCTTTCTCGGTGTGCAGTATTAGTGTGCCAAGGGCCATGCTTTGAAGTATTGTGTTGCCAAAATCAGGATCTTGGGAGCATCAGCTCCACTCTAGAAAGAGTCATGTCTGTGTGTGTGTGTGTGTGTGTGTGTGTGTGTGTGTGTGTGTGTGTGTGTGTGTCTGTCTGTACCTGCCTGCCTGTCTGTGACTATGTGTCTGTATCTATGTATATGTGTGTGTCTGTCTTTCTGTGTGTCTGTATGCCTGTGTTTATGTATCTGTGTTGTGTGTGATTGTGTGTGTTGTCATGTGTATATGTCCACAAAGATGTCCCTTTTTGAGACAGTTTCCTTTTTGTCTTCCATTGCATTTACACACACAGGGTACATAAGAATAAAATTTAAGGGATAGAGAGATAGCGCAGTGGTTAAGAGTACTGACTGCTCTTCCAGAGGGCCCGGGTTCAATTCCCAGCACCCACATGGCAGCTCACAACTGTCTCTAACTCCTGTTCCAGGGATTCCAATACTCTCATGCAGGCAAAACACCAATGTACATAAAATAAAATAAATAATTTTTTAATAAAGCACTTGGGAGGCAGAGGCAGAGGCAGGTGGATCTCCATGAGTTCAAGGCCAGCCTGGTTTACTTTAGAGATCTATACTTCTTTTGATGTTTTTCCTTTTGTATTAAAGTGGTTCCTCTCCCACGCTATACATTATCATGAAGACCCAACAATTGGGCAGAAGAATTACAGTAGCACAATTGAGGGGTGTATTTTTTTGTATTTTCTAACATTCTTGCCTACTTTCAGTTAGTTATGTTGAGCCCCAAGAAAACATGATATTTCTGATCTTGACATTGGGACTGGAATAGTCTAAGATGTCCACTTCCTATAGGGTTTCACCAACCATCCAGTCATTTGTCTACCAACCTAGGGTTCAAGACTTTGGAGACTGAAAACGCTCTCCCAGAGGGCTGGAACTAGGTTAATTTAGATGAAAGGCAGTCCAAGAGCATTCTCCTCCCACTGTTTCCCATATAGACTTCTTTCTTTTTCCCCTCCCTGCTTCTCCTCCTTCTCTGCCTCTCCCATCGGTCCTTCCCACCTCTCCATCCCTACACAGAATATTTACATTGTCCAGTGGCTGGGTACATTACCTAATGTCACTGTAGAAAAGGCATCATGTACCCCAGATGCTCTCTGTGTTAACATTTGAGAGACCCAGTCATGACTAACTCCCACCAGCCCTTGCAAAGGCAATTTGATTTTTGAGATGTCACATAGTTCCTCAATAGTTTATGGTTTCTTTTATATTTTTGGTTGTGAGCCTGGTCTTTAATGGCTGAGCCATCTCTCCAGCCCAGGTTTATGGTTGCTAATGTGCTTTAAAATTTTTTCTTTTTAAGACAGAGGGAAAAAGATACTGAGTTGTGTTTGGACACAAAGATATCTGGTTAAACATTAATAATGTTTATGTTACATAGAGGTGTGATACTGGAGTCTAATTAAAGTTCAGTGACATTTTCCAAATTGCCTGGCGTTGGGTCACCCACTGGCCAAAGTTGCCCAGCCGTCTGTGAAATGGGATCCTAGGAAAGAAAACCATCAAAGGCATCTGTGACATTAGGAGGGCTCCTCTTGTTCTGCAGATTAACATCTCCATAGGAGTGCCCTTGAATGTCGCTGATGTGGAGTATGTATTGCTTTAAGTGCTTTGCTTAACAGGGTGTGGGAATGTGAGAGCCAACATTGGGGTTGGAACTTAACAGCCGAGGAAGATGAATGAATGAGCTGGCATCCGCTCAGACCACCACACTTCAGGCTCCAAAGCAGAACCTGCCCTGGATCTCTTTCCATCTAGAGTTTGCTTCAGAGCTCCAGACAGACAAACTTTGATCAGACTTCTTATGCTGTCTTCCCTGGAACTAAAAATAGGGGTTTTGAACTCACAGGTGTCTACAAGGAAGGAAAAATTCTCAACACAGGAATTTCTCTTGATGTGTTTTTCATGTTCAGTATGTCACTCCTGTAATGAAGTCATGAGACCGAATCCACACAGACACACAGGAAACACACACACACACACACACACACACACACACACACACACACACACACACACGAACATACACACACAACTCAACCTTGAATTCTCCCTCTTATGTTCTGTTAGGGACTGTTATCTTAGTGACTCAAACAAGAAACAAGTTCTATTCTACTAACACTGTCATGTTATGATGACCAATGGGTTAAGACTCTAGAACTTTGCCAGGATAAGATGCTAGACTAAAATATAGATTGTTATAGACTGTATTCCAGAAACTGGCTTCTATTTGTTTCCAGTTTAGTTTTGAAAATATAATCTCAGTACCTCTAATGACATATAATCTATAACAAAGACCCTGCCCTTGGGAACTGGCCATTTTATTTATGGTCTCCTGTAGCCCAGGCTAGCCTCAGACTTTTAGTCCTCCTGACACCACCACCCAAATGCTGGGATTACAGGTGTGCCCTCCACACCTGGCTGGAAGTCTCTTTAAAGACTGTCTGTCCACAACTACAACACTTCTATATCAGAGAGCTGCTGACAGGGACAGGGTGCGACAAAGAGAAAGTAACTCTTCTATCTTTGGTTGATAGGAATATCTCCTACTGTCAGAAAGTCTCAACAGTTTGTGTTCATTTGAATGCACCTCCTTTCAGCTGACTACTGAGAATTGTTTTCACCTGTAGCTAGGAAGCTACTCCTTAGTGTTCTTCACCAGGCTGTGTAGTTGAACCAGGTAAAACAGCCACTCTTTACTGAAATATATATGTGTGTGTGTGTGTGTGTGTGTGTGTGTGTGTGTGTGTGTGTGTTAGTTAAAATGCACTGCCCTAATGAATAAATCAATACTATCTAACTTCTTTCAGAGGCTCTTTTTCCTGGTAGTTTGATAATTAAAGACTTTTCCATCCTCAGAACTTCTCTTTAATGTCTCCATATCCTTCTTAGAATACAATGATCTGGCCGGGCACTGGTGGCACACGCCTTTTATCCTAGCACTTGGAGAGCAGAGACAGGTGGGTCTCTGTGAATTCCAATCCAGCCTGGTCTACAGAGCTAGTTCCAGGACAGGCTCCAAAGCAATAAAGAGAAACCCTGTCTCAAAAAAACAAACAAATAAACAAAACAAAACAAAAAAAAGAAAAAAATAATATGATGATCTGTATTACATTCACTAGTGGTAGAATCACTGACTGGCACAGATATGAGTCACCATTTTTGTTTCTCAAAATGGGACCTCAAAACAAATACATAGCCTGGTGTGATGGCACACACTTCTGATCCCAGCCCTTTGAAGGATGAGGCAGAAGGATCATGAGTTCAAGGCTAACCTAGACTTTTACTTCTATATGTCATATGTTCTTACAATTATAAAAGTTAAAAACACACCAATGAAGGAAACAACAGTGTAACACACACTGACTTCCATGAGCTGAGGACTGACGTGCTGATGAAGGAAGGTCTCGACAAAGAAGCAAAGAAAACTCTGACTTGACCAACTATATTGCTTTCTAGTACTGTAATATTTTATAACCCAAGAGATCCAATATGCTTATTTCTTCTTCCCTTTTCACTTTTAGTTCAACCATAAATTTCCAGCAACAGTTCACACGGCACATCAAAAACCCACACCTGCTCTGGAGAAGGCCATTCCACTGAAGAGGGCCTACATTATCCAACAGCCTCGGAAATAAGATGTAAAATTCAACCATTTGGTCAACCTTCCCAAGATCTGACAGCTCATCAAAAATGGCCAACTCTTCCTGTGTAGACCTGCTACCCTTGGTTGGTAAATAAAGCAACTTTTGTATCTTCCCTTTTTACTTAGATAATAAAGCTTTCAAAATTATAAATTCAGTACATTCCTTGCTCCTTTTGTTATGTATCAGGATCCTATTGGAAGTCTATATGTAATTCTGTAGAGTGAGAGAAGAATTCAGAACATAACCATTCCATCTACTACCCTAGGTCAGTGCTCTTTTCCTGGATACCGACTCTGAGTTATTCCACACATTCTCAGTTCTCCTTGCAGACAAAGGTGGTGAGGGGAGCACACTGCGCTTTGCAAAAACTTAAATTCTATGCAGATGAGAGAAATACGTCATTCGGTTTGTCTGTCTTAGGATGGTCACGTTTTCACTTAAACTGAAATGCTCATCTCAGTTTCCCACATAAGTACATAGTTTGTTTTGGAGGTTTGGTGAGGAAAGAGGAAAATAATTATATTGATTACATAGTAAGTACCCTCTGTCAAGGAATCAAAGATGGAAGGCAAATTGATTACAAGCATATTTTCCTCCAAAGATTGTTTTGGTAGAAAATCGCTGATAAACTCCAAGGTCAATGCTCTACACTACAATGCACTGGATCTGGGCACATTTTGGGGTATGGTGCAAAGTAAGTGTTATCATCTCTATGCCTGTTCTAGCTTCCCTAACACTCTACCACATGGCTAGTCCCTTCTTATCCTTGGATGATAATAGGGGACAAGCACATTCCTGCTTCACAGCAGGGGCTATCATTCACTGTCTCCCCCATTCTGCCCCCTTGTTGATCATACTATCCCAAACTACTCGTTTCTTTACTTAAGGAAGGAGATCCACACTTTACCCATCATCATCTATCATCTTTCCAATTAACATCCTTTAGGACAGTGGTTCTCAAACTTCTTAATGCTATGACCCTTTAATACAGCCTCATATTGTGGTAACCCCCAACCATAACATTATTTTCATTGCTACTTCATAACTGTAATTTTGATATTGTATAAATGTTAATGTAAATATCTGGTATGCAGGATATCTGAGAGGTGGTCCCTCTAAAAGAGTCATTTGACACCCTTCCCCAGGACCCCAACCCATAGATTGAGAAGCGCCACTCTAGTATGTGGTTCTGAGTTGCTGAGTCTTACCTCGGAAGCCTAAGGCACCCAGTAAAATGCAGATGGGGTGATGCCTCCAGATTGTTAGGATTTTTCAGGAATAAGAAAATTAATTGAAGACAATATCAAGCTTTCAGTCAATATTAGCATGAGTCAGAAAAAATAATCATAACCACTCCACCTAGGCTTAGCCCAGGACCCAGTACTCTGAACTATTGTCAGAAAATTCTAAAATTTAGGAGACAAGTGTCTACTTCTGTCTCTTGCTGGTTCTGAAATCTTAAACAAACCACTTACCCTCTGTGACCCTTGTCAAACAGATGCCATTATATATGCCTCCCCAGCTGAAACCTCAAAGACAAAGTAACCCCTACAATTAATAAAATCTTAAACACTGAGCCATCTCTCCAGCTGCCAGAGGCTGGGATACAAGGAGGACGCTAGGAGAGTCATGTAAGATCACCCACAGAAAGGGAAAGGGACAAGAGCTCCTGAGAATGCTGGGAGCAGGGGCAGGCAGTGAGTGGAGAGGGGGTTAGGAGAAAAAGAGGAGAAGAGGAGGGGAGAGGAGAACATGAGGGACCAGGAAGATTGAGTCAGGGGACAAATAGATAAGAGCAAGAAAAGAGATACCATAATAGAGGGAGCTGTTATAGGTTTGAAGAGAAAACTGACTCTAGAGAAATGTCCAGATACCTACAAGGATGACCCCAACTAACAATCTGAGCAACAGTGCAGAGGCTACCTTAAATGCCCTTCCCTGATAATGAGATTGATGACTAATCATCATAGAGTCCTTATCTAGTAGCTGATGGAAACAGAAGCAGACACCCGTAGCTGATGGAAACAGAAGCAGACACCCACAGCTAAGCACTGAGCCAAACTGGAATCCAGATGCAGAGAGGGAGGACAAGAACAGGCTACAAAAACCCACAGAGACAGCTGACCTGAACAAGGGGGAGCTCATGGACCCCAGACTGATAGCCGGGAAACCAGCGTTGGACTGACCCAGACCCTCTGAACGTGGGTCTCACTCAGTTAGAAGGCCCGGGCACTCTAAGGGACCTCTGACAGTATAATCAGGATGTATCCCTGGTGCACGAAAGGACTTTAGGAGCACATTCCCCATGGAGAGATACTCCCTTAGCCTAGAGGCGGGGAGAGAAGTCCTAGTCCCTACTCCAAATGACTTGACAGATTTTGATGATTCCTCCTGGAAGGCATCATTCTCTCTATCTATGGAGTAGGTGGGGAATGGGATGGGTAGGGGGTGGAGGAGCATGGGAGAATGGGAGGGAGAGGGCACTGGGATCAATATATAAAATAAGAAAAATATAATAAAAAATAAAAAATAATTAATAAAGTGGAAGCTACCAGAATAAAAATAGTAAGAAATGAACAATTGTTAGGAGCATACCACAAAGGTCCTTGAGCCCACAGATCTCCACAGAAACCAGGAATGTTAAGCACATAGGATTGTCTTTCCAATGGGAAAGATGAAAAACCTGTTCTTCCATCCAAAAAGTTGAGAATTGGAAGTGATAAACAGCCTGTTGGTCTAGGCCATATCAAGCTCTTACAACAAAGACCAGAGGTGGCTAGTAATCTAAATGACCCTGAGAGCCAGAGGTTCCCCCAAGCTCCCACAACCAGCACTGAAAGTGGCTATTAGTCCAAATGACCACTGTGCTATCTGTATGACTGAGACCAGGCAAGAAGACCCCTCTGGCCCTTAAGCTAGTGCAGGTAGCATATCTCTAGAATCCATTTCTCGAAAGAAATGACATGTATTCTGAGTTGAGTTTCAATGTAATCATACTTCCTTGTGTAATGGGGATTATATTATAGCAAAGAAATTTTTCCAAATTATACTGGGCTTCAATACATTGGAAATAGACTGCCTGTTATTAGACTCCCCACAGTCTGATCCAGGTTGAGCAACACTTTTTAGTCACAACATCTAGTTCCTTCCCTGCTACTCCTCTCTCCTGGGTTATTTTGGAGCATGGTGCAAGTATATAATTTCCTCTAGAAATGTTTCAGTATATTCTTCTTAAAAGATGAGTGCCTCCTCTCTTACTCCCTTACTCTCACACTCTCTATTTCTTTGTCTCTTCCCCTATGCTTAGACAGACTTTTCACAAATACCGTGGAATAAAAGACAGTATTTTTGTAAGTCGCCAGGGATCTTTTATCCTAAAATGGAGATTGTCATTGCTACCCTAGTTACAAGAGCCAAGGCAAACAAACAAAAGGCCCACAGCCCATGAAACTTGAGCTGCAAAGGGGAGAATACAGACCAGAGGATGTTTCAGACAGAGGGAGCGAGCAATGTAAACAAGAGCTTGCAGAGAGTTAACTAGAGGGGTGGAAGGAAAGTGCTGGAGAAGATGAATCTTTTCCGAGGAAAATGATCTAAAGAACCATCTCTGACCAAAGTAAATAAATGACTGACACATAAAACTTTCTTTTCTCCACAGATACTTGTAAGGCTCTCTGCATGAGCTGCATTCTTCAGAAAGACCCCAAAACAAGTTGCATTTGGTGCATATTGTGTCAGCTGGGGTCACTATCCCCCTCTGACTAGATAAAATCCACCCCATGAGTCTCCCACATCCACCTCACTTGCAGTAGAAGCTCAAAACACCCTCACAATGGCTGGGGATTCCCAGTGAGTCCTCTGTCACAGTCGCCTGTGACTTCTGATAAATGTATCAATTGCTTCCTGTCCCTGTCCACCACCTTGATCTGGACACCCATCTTTTTATGCTGTCTGTCCCCCACTCTTTCTTTCCTTTTTCTTTTCCTCTTTCTGACTTCAGCCAAACCAGCCATTCTGCTATTTTCTTGGATACTTTAGGGAATTGGTTTGCCCCCAAAATAGCTTCCCAGCCCCAACAAGTTTGACATCAACTGTCAAGATGGCATCCAAATATGATAGAATGGCTAAATGATGAGAGATTAATTAGAAAAAGTGAAGAGACAGGACCTAAGCCAAGAAAAGGTGAGAAATCAGAAGAAAAAGCAGAAAACATTCAAAGACATTATCAAAAGCCCGAAAGAAAAACAAGTCCCTGGAAGGCCAAGTGCATCTCTGAGGTTGGGGGGGAGGAGGGGAGCAGTTTCTCTGGGAATGCCTTAGTCCTAAGTCTACAGCTGCCTCTCCCATCCCTTAAGAACAAAGGCTAGAGAGGAAGCCAAGAATCTCCAGCTAGAAAGACTCTGGTATAATTTTGACAAGAAACAGAACTGAATTTGAAGAAAGAAATCTTTGAGTGAAAAGTCTGGTTGGGGAATAACCAAATCCCCCCACAGGGCATGAGCCGTGTAAGTTCAGGCTTTCAGGCTTTTGTTTAAAAAGATCAGGGTGGGAACTGAAAGACCATGAAAGTGAACAGGAGAGGGAAAAAAGATCAATGTGGTGTTGACGTGCGCCCTCAAAGGGATGTTGGGAAGATAAAGGGGAGGTTTGAACAGGATTCCTTGCCTTGTACAGCCAAGGCATGATCTAGGAGAAGGACTGGGAATAGGGAGACAAAAGGTGACCTCTGTATTAAAGTGTACAGCAATGATTTGTAATGTTTCCACGAGGGCTTTCAAAACAATCAATAACTATAGCAGCATATTTTGGGTGACCTGGACTCCCATCTAATAAGTCAGCATGACACTGGTCCTCGGATACTAATTGGCTCTGGGTACAAGCCCACTGGGTACAATGTGCCACTGTTGTAATTATCAGAAACTGATGCGAAAAGACCCAACCCATATTCCTCCTGAGCAAACTTGGAAAGACTCTGAATATGAAACATGAGACTTCAGTCATCATAACCTTGCTAAAGTCAAGGAACAACCCACTTTAGCCAGCACCTTATCTGTTATTTTTATAAATAAAATTACTTTGCTAATTCTTAACTCTTAGTACTTAACCCTTCTCCTTTTCTTCTTTAAGAAGGGTTCATTAGTTACTCAAGGATAGAATAACTAGGAAAAAAAATAGTGTAGTAAGGTACCCATCTGTAATCCCAAAACTCAGGAGGCCAGAGGAGGGGGGTGGCAAATTCAAAGCTACCTGTGCTGCATAGCAAGACCTTTGCTCAAAAAGTAAAATACAAAATAACAACAAAAGGTACCATTTAAGAGAGTAGGTGCAAAGTAAAAGATTGTGTCCCTTCTGGTCATGCAGTAGCAGGGGTTGAAATTAACTCCTTAGAGCATAGAAAACTGAGAAAAGAATCAGAGAAGGGAAGTCCTTCTCCCCTTTAACGACTGCAGAATAATGAGACATTTTTAGCGCCATAAAGAGAGCTTTCCAAAGAAATCTAGCCAGAGGCTTTCAAGAATAAAACAGATATTGCTGCAAATGCATTTAAGGCAAGCACGGAGAAAGAAAATGAAGGTGAAGACCCTGAGGCAGACAGGGCAGAATCAAAGAGCGGATGCAAACAGAATGGGGGAAATGAGAGCAGAAAAAGGTCACTCAAGAACAAAACCATTCCCTCTGACAGCTGAGGCCCAGGAGACCGTTGCATGGATACAACAGGCAGAATAAGGCATCCAAAGATAGAGATAATGGAAGTTTTAACTGAATGCATCAAGTGCCGAGCTTGGCTATGGGCTGACAAGAAACAAGCAGCCTGATGGCTGGTCAAGTGGTCCTGCTCCAGCTGGCTTTCAAAGCCCGGAAATGCTCTCAGATCTGCAGGTCTAACGTTTGGCTAAATGCAGACACTGGGAAGGAAGGCAAAGTGTCCTGGTGAGGGGACATATGGAACTGGTGATAATATTTCCAAAGAGAAGATAACCCCATACTATCCCTTTGGAAGAGTTCTATTTATTGATTGATTGATAATTTCATACATGTAGACATATCTGTCTTCCCCCTCCTCCCCTGCCCTGGCCCTGAAAAGTTTCTACACCCCAATAAAGCCTCTCCACCAATACAGCAATCCAAATCAGACCAAACCAAACCAAATTAGAAAAGCCCATATTTAATGGATACAGCACTCCCGGATGGCCTTCCAGCCTCCCAGAGAGGAGATGGGAAAGGGAGACCAGAAAAACCACGAGTCTAGTTTCTGGGAGGCAGTTTAAATACCCTGTGGGAGTGGTTTTGAGCATCACTCTCGGAGGGGTCATCTTATAGAGGCTTTCGGAGATGCAGCAGGATTTAAAGGGAATGGGGGAGTGGGGCTTGGGTGGAACCTACACCATACCATCCCAGACTCTTTGGGTCTATGGATGCCAGGGGCTGGGGAGAAACTTCCACCTTAACCCTTAGGGTTAGGGTTAGGGTTAGGGTTAGGGTTAGGGTTAGGGTTAGGGTTAGGGTTAGGGTTAGGTTGGTTAGGGTTAGGGTTAGGTTGGTGGTTAGGGTTAGGGTTAGGGTTAGGGTTAGGGTTAGGGTTAGGGTTAGGTTCCTAGACTCCTTTAAAACATCCCCCTCCTGCCGTCATATCTTAATTTTAACCCACTGAATCAAATTCGTGCTGGGTGCAAATACAGGAGACTGGAGGCCGTCCTACAGCAACCACACCTCTGGAAGAAAGTAACTCCCTCTCCTCAGGAAACATTAACTTCTAAAGGAGGCGGGGCCTCACCAGCCCGGCCCCTACCTGATTGAATGTTGATGGGCTACCTTGTGCCGGTCACTGCAGCTCACTACTGTGAGCTCATGAGAGCAATGGCATGATATGTTTGGAAAAAGCACTTCACAACACTCCTCCCCACCCAGCTCTTTCTTCCTTCCCATTCTTCCTTCCACAACGTGCCCTGAACCCTCCATTTAGGGCTGAGTTGTCATTTATTCTCACACTCTAACCAGTCTGCATCATTAACTGCCATCCCCCCTCCCCCCAACACACACACACACACCCTTCATTTGGAGGATGCAAGATGATAGCTAAGACCTGTTGGAAAGTTCGTGTGCCACAGGCTACCCACTATATCTGATCTCTCTCTAAGATTTCCCGTACCCATTTTACGGGTACCCATATGCGGAAGGATTGTTCAAAGGACCTACAATGTAAAACACCCATACCTGCTGGCTTTTATTTATGCCCTTTTTTTCCAACTGGAAATCTTGCCACTATTTTTCTAAATTATTTTTCACCATGATAACCATGGTAACATTATATATAATATTAAAAAAAAAAAAAAATCAGCCGGGTGGTGGTGGTGCACACCTTTGATCCCAGCACTCGGGGGGGCAGAAGCAGAAGGATCTCTGTGAGTTCGAGGCCACCCTGGTCTACAAGAGCTAGTTCCAGGACAGCCTCCAAAGCCACAGAGAATCCCTAACTCGAAAAACAAAACAAAACACAACAACAACAACAACAACGAAAACCAACAAATGACAAGATATGAAAATTGTGGTGCTACTCATAATAACCTCAAATTGGAAACATCTCATATGTCTAAGTCAAGTGATCAATGTGTTAACTAAACTGTACTCTCTCCTTGCAATGAAATCCTTGCAATGAAAAGTTATTTGACAATGAAAATAAATGGAGAGTTTGGGGATATACTTGCTTAGTATACACAGGGCCCTGCGTATGATCCCAGCACCAAAGAACAAAGAAAGAGCCCCGAAGTCCTGACATGTACTGTACACAGATGATCCTGATACCCAAAGAATGCCAGTCGCAAGGAACCACGCATTACATCCAAACCAAATGTCCACAATAGGCAGATCCACAAAAGTAGGAAACAAGTGAGGGCAGGGTGGAAGTCCTAAGTACTATTTTAAACATAAGCAGCAAGGGTATTCTCAAACTGATAGGATTATCAGAAGTACAAGTCTGTGAAAAACACGAAAATTAGACTGTATTCTTAAAAAAAAAAAAAAAAAGTTACATTTATTTACTCATTTATTGGGGGGGAGGGCAGTGCACATGTTCTAGCTCACATGAGGAAGTCAGAGGACGTCAGGAGTCTGTCCCCTCCTTCCACCTTGGGTCCCAGGGATCAGATTCAGGTTGTCAGGTTTGGCAGCAGGGTCTTTCAACCACTCGGCCATCTCCTCAGCCTGAAAATTATTCCGTTTTGTTTTCGCTTTTGTTTGTTTTGAGACAGCGATGCCCAGGTCAATTCCCAGCACCCACATGGTGGTGGTGTCCCACAACCATCTCTAACTCCACTTCCAGGGATGCGGCTCCCCCTTCTGGCCTCTACAGGCACTGCAGGATGTGGCACATTTACGTGCATGCAGGCAAAACATTCATACTCACATAAAAAAAAAAATAAAGACTTTTTTAAATCGGAGATGGCCTGCAGTGCAGATTCGAGACCCTGGGTTTGTTGTCAAGCAGAATTTACCTGTAATTCTGGTTACTTGAGAGACCAAAAAGTCAAGTGAAGCCTGGGAGATTTGGTGAGACTTTAACTCTAAATTAATGTTCTTAAAAGTTAGGGATATGGCTTAGTTTTAGAATTCTTGCCTCAGATACTTGAGGCCCAGAATTAAATCTCCAGTGCCTAAAATTAAAAAAAAGTCAAAAGAAAGTTGAACAAATAAACATCATGATTTTCACCTAAGAATTGAAATTAGCTCAAACTCCTAATCTCCATCCACAAAGAACGAACTAATGAGGGAAAAGCGTGTCCCCCACCAGAATGGTCAAATTCTGAAGAGAATAACAGGAAAGCAGAGGGAGTGGGCAGAAATGGAGTCAGAAGGGAAAGTCCCAGCCCAAACAGGGCCACAAATCCAGCCCAGCTGATGTATGCCACCCCTCCCACCCACCTGGGTCGTAGGACAGTATCCGTTAATGGTAGATTCATTTTTCCTTTCGATTAGCCAAATGGTATCTGGCTCTAAAGCATCTGTGGAATGCTTCTGGAATCGTGTTTGAACCACTACACAGTATCATAGTACTGTCTCCAGGAATCAGAGCAGCTGCGTGGGGCTCAGGGTCTTGAACGCAGCCACGGAAGGAAAGGCTCCCCTCCCCCTCTTCACGGCTTCTGGCATTATCCAGCTGCATATTTCTCCTCTTTCTCAACTCAGCTGCAGTGGGAAGAAGCAGGCCCTGACCACACTGACCACAGCAGTCAGTGAAGGAAACAAATGCACTTGAAACAATGCACCATTCATTTTTAAATTACTTTTAAACAGCGTGTAATTGAAGAATCTTCTCGAAGTTCTGTTGCAGAACTATGATGTGAATCTGTGTGGCTTAGGACTTCAGGGGAGCTGCTGGCTTTTGGAGCTGAATGACTTGGCTTGGAGCAAAGGGAAGAGAGAGAAAAACACCTACTGTAAAAGAACTAATGGGCCCATTTGAAGAGTTTAACGAGCTCATGGTGACACTTTGTTGATCTCCTCACCTGTGGTGGCAGATTGCTCCAAAGCTATTTTGTACAATATAGATGTTTCAAAGGGTCTTTGGTTTAGAAATATTTGTTTTTGAGGGCGGTGGTGGCACACGTCTTTCATCCCAGCACTCAGGAGGCAGGGGCAGGCGGACTTCTGTGAGTTCGAAACCAGCCTGGTCTACACAGCAAGTTCCAGGACAGCCAGGACAGCCAGGACTGTTTCACAGAGAAACCGTGCCTCAAAAAAACAAAACAAACAAAAAGAAAGAAAGAAATATTTGTTTCCTAAACAAAAAAACTCTTGTCCTCACTATGTAAACATAAACTCTTGAAGTTGACAACTGTTCAGTAGTTACGTCTTCAGGAGATACTGTGCTACCTGAGATCAATTTTCAATGGACAGTATCTGGAAGGACAAACTGCTAGGTGTATCAGAGGGATTGCCTAGACTGCACACTGCCTGAGCCGCACCACTCCATGGCCCCAGGTCCTAGACTGCATGCACAAAAAGGAGACAGTGAACGGAACACCTACATTCATCATTCTCCAATCTTGACCAGAGACTTCCCAGCCTTGATAAATTGCATCCATTCAAACCATTTGCTGAGATAAAACCCCTCCACCTCAAAGTAGCTTTTTGCTAGGTGTTTTGTCACAACAACCAATACAAAAACACAATCAACTTTTAGACACAGGAGGACAAGATCTCAGATGGGCCTGAGATGCAACTGGATATAGATAGAGGCAGATAGGGTAATCTCAGACGTGACAAAATGCTGGCAGGTGAGTCTGCTAAAGAGTACATGATTCTTTGTGCTTTTATTTTCGTGTGTGTGTGTGTGTGTGTGTGTGTGTGTGTGTGTATAAGTTGAAATCGTTTCTAAACCAGTTGTTTAAAAGACTCTCTAGGCCAGAAACCAAGAACACATTGATGCTTCTTAAACAGTAACATAGCACATGAGGACTGTTACTGGCCACACCTCCTGTTATCTTATTTTTCAAATGACCAACTGGGTGTGTGTGTGTGTGTGTGTGTGTGTGTGTGTGTGTGTGTGTGTGTGTCTGTGTGTGTGTCTGTGTGTGTGTACATGCACATGTGTGGATGTCAGAGGACAATTTTGTTTTGGTTTGGTTTTTTGTTTGTTTGTTTGTTTTTGTTTTTTTCAAGATAGGGTTTCTGTGTGTTGCCCTGGCTGTCCTGGAGCTCACTCTTTAGACCAGGCTGGCCTTGAACTCACACAGATCTGCCTGTCTCTGCCTCCTGACAGAGGACATCTTTTGAGACATGATTTTTTCCTTCAGATGTGAGTTTTAGGGATCAAACTCGGGTTGTAAGTCTTAGCAGCCAACTCCTTTACCCACTGAGCCACTCACCAGCACTTACTTCCCCTGCTGCCACTTTAAAGTGAAACCAAATATGGTAAGTGACAAAGAACTGTCACTCGGTTTCCATCCCATCTACTCTGATCGCTCCCACATGCTACCAGCATCTCTATTTACTCATTTGTGATTTATTTTTCCAGTAATATGTGTATACCTGCAGGCCAGAAGAGGGACCAGATTCATTATAGATGGTTGTGAGCCACCATGTGGTTGTTGGGACTTGAACTCAGGAACTTAAAATTTTAGACAATATTTGCTTGAGTTTTTGTTTTTGTTTTTCCATCCTTATTCTTGGCAACAGCCTAGTTCTGCCAGAGGAGATTACATTCATGAAAGGTTTCTAAACATCAGAAATATTATGACCAAAGGAAACACTTCTTTGCTGTCTGTAATACAAACCAGTTCAATTCGAAGACACTCCAGAGGCCTTGTAGAAAGCACTGAGCTTCCACAGACTTTGATTCTGTCCTCCAGACGCTCAGAAAAAAATGTATCTTACATTTTTGATTGCATTGTGTGGCCTTCCCTGGAGCTCAGACTTACTCTGAGCAGTGGCTGCAGCAAGGATCTTGGTCAGCTTTGCCTTCTAGAAGGTTCATGTAGGCTTGCATGTGGAGAATTTGATGGAAGAATAAATCAGTAAGAGGAGAACTGTAGGGGGTGACATAGACTGAGAGGCAAATTGGAGGAAACATTAAAGAGTTGACACCCCAGGGTCTCATGACTATTAGCTGTGGATAAATGGAGGTCAGGAATACCCTGGGTCTCACTCGTGAGACACAGAGACAGCAGTTTCATTAAATGAAGCACAGAAATGAGCAACAAGAAAGGAGGTAGTCCTGAGCTGTGTTCAGGTCTCACTGGATGCAAGAACAAACAGATGTCCATGTGGCTCTGATGAGCAGAGTTCTTGTCTGAAAGATAGAAATGTGAGTAGGGTGTTCACTCCCTACTGTCTCTGTGAAGAAGGACTCCATGCTTAGTGTGCTCAAACTTATTCTCCCATAGTCCTGGAAGTCAGGCATCTAAATCAGTCTCATTGAGCTATTGAGCTCCAGTGAAGTTACCAGCAGGACTAGCCCCTTCAGAGGCCACTGCAGGGGATTCTGTCTCCTAGAAGTCACCTGCATTCCTCAGCCCTGGCCACTCTTCCATCTCCAAAGCCAGCTGCATGGTGTCTTACCCCAGCTCCACTCTGCTTCCTTCCTTTGTAGTCAAGTCTCCCTCTGCCCTATAATTACTTTGGATCCGTGCAGGTAATCCCAGGCTTATTCTTGTCCAAAGTCCTTAACTTAGTCACGTCTGAAAATTCCCATTTACTATATAAGGCAACATCCACAATCCTGAATCTATTAGGGCAGAGGCAGGAACCATTGTGAATTTGAGGCCAGCCTCATATATATACAAATTCAAGAGTTTCCAGGACTACATACTGAAATCCTGTATCAAAAAAACAAAAAGAAGAATGGGGTGTGGTATTGTATGCCTTTAATCCCAGCAGACAGAGGGAGGTGCGAGGATCTCTGAGTTTGAATCCAGCCTGGTCTACAGAGTAAACTCCAGGTCAGCCAGGGCTACATCTTTTTTTGTCTTGGCAAAAAAAAAAAAAAAAAAAAAAAAAAATGAAAAGAGAAGTTTGAAGCAGAAAGATCTCAAAATATAATACAGGTCTCAGACCTACAGAGAAGTCTTGCAGAAATGAAAACGGGAAGCCTCTAAGGGTCCACAAACAAGAAAGCACCGGAAAGGCGTTACTACTCCTCTGATTCATGAACTCCTTCCAGTCCCTATCTGTGAGAACTGAATGGATGAATGGGCAAAAGCTAAAAATGGCATTCATAAAAGACAAAAAGCAAATGGCCAATGCATGTTTGTATGAAAGCCCATCATTCTGCTGGTAAGACCAATGGAAGTTAGGAAGATTGACATCTGCCGGTGCAAGTCTATGCAAAAGAGATTACAGGTGGATGGAAGGTTAAGATGCACACTTTTAGGGAGAAGCCTGGAAGTGTCTGTCAAGGTCTCTAATGTACCATTTGCTTCAGCAATTCTCCTAAGAACACATCTACACACATAGTCAAGAAGCTATCGGCAGCACATGTCTCACTTGCTCATGCTTGTTTACTTCTATGGAATGGTGGGAAGTTTCGCACAACCTGAAGATCCACTAAGAGAAAAACAGTTAAATTAATTAATTAAGCATGTCATGAAAGATTGGGTCACTGCTTACATATATATAAAAAAAAAAGAATTAGATACAGACGTAAGAACTTGCATGAAAGTAATATGTTAAGGTATAATATCAGTTTCCATGTGCTAGGTCAAAAAAGAATTTGATAAGTTGCTGAGTAATGGTGGCGGACACCTTTAATCCCAGCACTTGGGAGGCAGAGGCAGGTGGATCTCTATGAGTTTGAGGCCAGCCTTGTCTACAGAGTGAGTTCTAGGATAGCCAGGGCTGTTACACAGAGATGCCCTGTCTTGAAAAACAAAACAAACAAAACAAAAACAAAAAGAGAATTTGGTAAGTCACCATCATGAACAGATCTCAGGTGCATTGTGTTAAGTGAGAGAAGCTACATTCCAAGGACTCCAGAATAAAAAAGTCTACTAGTGTGACATTTCCCTCACTGTGCCAAAACAACTGAGCAAATGAAGTTATAAAAAGGCAAGACACACTTTAGCTCAGGGTTTCAGATGGACTGGCCCATGAGCACTTAGATCTGTCACCTTAGGTTGAACAATTCACATGACAGGTGCATGTGTGGTCCAGGAAACTACTCATCTCCTGACCATTGAATTGAGAAAGCAAACAGAGAAAAAAGAGGAAAGGCAGGGCTCCCAATAGCCACTTCAAGAGCACACCTCCAATGACCTATAAATCTAGACCATAATAGTCACTAGAAGGGAAAGAATAATAACAAAACCAAAAAAAAAAACATGCAACAGCAAACAGAGAATTGGTTGCTAGGGCCAGTATCCAGGTAGGAAGAGCCAGAAGGGGTCGCAAAAACAAAAATGTTTCAGGGAGGGCTGGAAATGGCCCATTTCTGAATTGTAATGGTAGTTATGAAAATACACAGATCTTAAAAAGACACAGACTGGTCCAGGCACATGCCTTTAATTCCAGCACTTGGGAGGCAGAGACAGGAGGATCTCTATGAGTTCGAGGCCAGTGTGGTCTACAAAATGAGTTCCAGAACAGGCTCTAAAGCTACAGAGAAACCCTGTCTCAGAAAAAAAGAAAAAAGAAAAGAATAAAAGAAAAGTCACAGACTGCTCAAAGGATGAGCATCACTAATATGAATTTTACTTTCATAGACTTTAATTTTGAAAAATATTCTTGGCTCATTTGCAATCCTGGCTATGTGGGAGACTGAGGCTCAATTATTGAGAATTCGAGCCAAGCCTAGGCTGCCAGGCAATGAGATTCAAAGGTCAGAAATGGGGTGAGAAGGGCTCCTTGGAAAATAGCCAGAATTTTCATGTTTCTGTGCTTTGTGACTTAAGTTATGTTTAGTAAGAATATGCTACTTTGTGATTTTTATAAGTAAATCATGGAACACTTGAACAAAAAAAAAGTACCAATACAAAAAAAGCACTCAACCACCATTCAGCAGAAAAATAAAAATTATACAATTGTTGAATCTACTTTTAAACAACCAGTAGTCTCAAATATTTTACTTTGGTATGATTTTTAGTATACTGATATACAAATTTAAGGTTATTTTCTGTTATACTATATATGTTTCTACTCTTATATAAGATTTTTTATAGTGATACAAATTTAAGATTATTTCTTATACTATATGTTTCTATTTCTTGCTTAAGATATTGTGCCTATGCAGCTAATTTATAAAAAAAAAGTTCTAGTCTTTGAAAACTATTTAGGATAATAAAGAAATACAGGTTAGTAGTTAGTCATCTATAACAATCAAACTTAGAGTCATGTTAGGTATATCTTCAAGGTCAATCAGAGATATATTTTAAATAGATGGTCTTCAGAGACTTCAGAGACCCACAGTACATGTCATTTAAATGTTTTAATAACAGGGCTTTCACAGTACATGTCATTTAAATGTTTTAATAACAGTGCTTTTCATGATAGTGAGGCACATTTGCTCCTGGAAGCTCCAATCTACTTCATGATGGGCATCAAAATAAACCTTCACATGGGGTTTGGCAAAAGCTAGCCATTTGGGCAAGAAAGTGGCCATGGCTTGTCAACTGCTGACAGTATACTGTGCAAACTGGACAAGCAGGACACACAGGAAAGCAACTACTGAACTTTGCCAAGACTAGATGGCATAGTCTTTCAAAATTCTTGCTTCACAGAAAGTCTGTCAGATCTTCTAGACCCACAGGTTGAAGATGGGTGCTCCAATACTGCAGAGGAATTTTGGGTGACTGTTTAAGCAGCCAGATATCTGTTGTTCCTACAGGTTTGGAAGTGGTGTTTATATGGCACTTCCTGCTTACTCAGGTAATATTATATCCTTCTGGGATACTTGATGGAATTGAAGATTAAGTAGTTATAGTTTTCCTTTATGACAGAAGATAAATTAGCAAAAAACTTTGGAGTCATCAACAGAGGATAGATAATGGAGTATTTTCTCTAAATTTGCCAAATACAAATGGACTGGACATTGTAAATGTAATTCTTACTTGACAATTGTTCTTATTGCTTATAGTTTCATTTGTTGAAGTTAATACCTTTCCTTTCTACTGGACAACACTTGATAATTGTTTTTACTGTGTATAGTTTTGCTGTGTTTGAGTTTAAAACCTTTCCTTTTTATTTAGACAAAAAGGGGGAAATGTTGTTAAATAATCTTTTTATGCACTGTGAATATGTGTTACTCTGATTGGTTTAATAAAGAGCTGAGTGGTCAATAGCTAGGCAGGATTTTGGGGGCATAGAGAACACTGAGAAGAAGGGTGGAGTCTCCAGTCAGCAGCAGAAGAAGCAGGATGTGCAGGAGATGAGGCAACAAGCCATGAACCAAGTGGCAGCACGTAAATTAATAGAAATTGGTCAATTTAAGTTATAAAGATCTAGTTAGAAACAAGCCTAAGCTCTCAGCTGAGCTTTCATAATTAACAAGAAGTCTCCATGTCATGATTTGGGAGCTGGCTGGCAGGACATACAATAGCATGCAATCTTGATTTTGGAAAATCACAATAAAATTTTGTGTATGGAAACCTGTTTGGTGGGTGTGCCTTGTGGAAGGAGACAAGGGATGTATCTATGAAATATTTATCGGTAATTTAATCGTGTTAGTTTTTGGGACAGTGGTATTGTTGTAGGTTTGTAGATGAAGTGACTTATTTTTAACTTATTTTTAATGATATATTTTAATGATTTTTAACTTATTTTAATGATATATTCGAAATAATATCATTCCTGTAATTATATTTTATAAAGGGTTTTTAAATAGTGTGCCTGAAGAGGTTCCTTTGACTAAAAGCTGGGGAAGGGGGAGAGGGGTGTCCCATTCTCTGAGAGGCAAGATTTGTCCATCTAGATGGGAGTGTGGAGGCTGGAAAGTGGGTGAAATATTAAGTAACCAAGTCCCAAGTTTCTCAGTAAGACTGATTTCTGTTGAGAGAGAAGTGAGCTGGTGTCAGAGAGGGTGGGGTATAAAGAAGGGACAAAGGACAGGGGTAGCTTGTAAACTGAAGGACACAACTGAGACTCAGTGTATTCCCGAGATGCCAAGCGGCTATGCAATGAACGACCAGCAGGGGGAACCAGCAAACTGGGAAGAGAATTACTGGACACGGATCTTGGTGATCAAGCTTCAAGAAAAGACAGAAACACAGATTTTTAAATTAAATCGTCCCATTAAAAGCATTGACAACCTGTTAAGTGTTATTTCACATACTGCCAAGCCAAATGAGACCTATCAGCCCGTGGCAGAGGTGGCCGATAAGGGAAGGGAGAGAGAGGTGGGGCACACTTCGTTTTCTGAAACTGTAACCACAGGGCTCTGTTTTGTTGCTGCTGCTGCTGTTGTTTTATTGTTGTTGTTGTTGACAGGGTCTCCCCCATGTAGCCCAGGCTGTCGTAGAACTTGTGACCCACTTCCCTCGGCCTCTGGAGCACTAGATTACAGGTGTGCGTCACCATGCCCAGCAATTTCTCCCCGTTTCCAGCATCCTTTAACTCACTGTGGCTTGTTTTCACGGGGAAAATGAGATACAGGTCAGAACGAGAAGGAATGTCATTGACCGGATGTGACGTGCAAACTAGGCCTTTTAAAAAAAAAAGCACAAAGCCAAGCGAGGCTTTGAAACCCGGGCTTCCAGCAGTAAGCGCTCAGGTTCTTAAGAGGAAAAGGTCTATTGAATTCTCAGTGTCTAGCGCAGTAAGTAGCCAGCTCAGTTTGCAGCTGTCGGAGAAGGAATTCTGTGAGATACTGAGCGGTGTTCCCTGGAGTAAAGTCTGAGTTGTGCGTGGGAAGGGTGAAGCTGAAGAGACAAGGGTGGCCAATCAGAGAATAACAACCAAAGCTCCTCTATGGCCCTGCCAGAGCTGCATGCAGATCCCAACAGCAGTGGGTCAGTCTCCACAGAGAGCAGGCCTGGGCCAACCTATTCTCCCATCGGCCTCTCACTTTAAGAGAGGCCTTGAGGGTTCCAGAATTTCCCACAGGCCATAGAAGAAATAGAAGTAAGCTGAGAGAACGGGCCTAAAAACCCTAAGGCCAACATTGGGTGGGTGGGCAGTAACCATGTGACCAAGGCTCATAGGGTGTCACTGGAGGCCTCAGGTAAGCCCGAATGGCTGAAGGGGTCTGAGCACAAGAACCTCAGGCCATTCTGAGGCCACTGAATTTACAGTACACTAAACCATGCTGGGCTTTGCCTGGCTGGAGGGAGGGAAGGAGGAGGAATAGGGTAAGAGGATTGGGGGGGGGGGGGAGAATACATGTGGCACTGAGGAAGTTTGTGAAAGGACAATTCCAGGGCTGGTGATGGAACTTCCACCAATGTTTGTCTCTTGTGAACAAGGCCCTGTGTTCAATCCCCAGCACCATATAAACTGTGTGTGATGGCACACACCTGTAATCCTAACACGTGAGAAGTTAGGAGCATCAGAAGTTCAAGGTTATCCTTGGTTACAAAGCAAGTTCAAGGCCAGCCTAGGATACATGAGAACCTATCTCAAACTGAAGGGGGAATTGGGAAGATTCTAGTTACCCAAAGAACAAACAGTCCAATGTATAGTGTATGTCAGGCACCAGAAGAAAAATTGCATTAAAGCATATCATATTCTCCTTATTTCATCTCCCTGTCCTCTCTTTTAAAAACACTAAGCAGACACCACAAGCCACAATTCAGAAAGTGGATTTCCTTGCTTCTTGTCAAACTTTCCCTGGAGACAAGGGCCCAGAACTTCTCTAGGGCCTTGGGGCGTTTAACCTGGCCCTGCATTTCTGAATAATCCAGAAACAGAATACTGCAAGATGAGAAGAAATGGAGGCATCAGGCAGGGCTGCTAGGGGTGCTCTCTGGGACCAGAGGTCTGTCATGGAGCCAGGGATGGTATAAAGGAGCTATGGTCAGAGATTCCTAGAGATGGGCTCTGTTCTGTGGCTTTATGCTGTAGAGATAGATGGGTGGCTGATTGGAAAAAAGAAGGACACAAGATTGTTGCAAAGGTCACACAGAACACAGCCGGTCACAGGATGAAGTAAGGACCAGCCGGTCAGATTACCAAAGCTTTGTGTGAAGCCACAGGACCGTTCACTATTAGGTATGCACTGTTATGTATCCAGTTTACTGACTGTCACATACTGAAGGCTGAACTTCCATCTTAGGTAGCCTGATAGCCACATGATTGAGCTCTGAGTTTGTGCCTCTCAATGTAGTGAGGCTTTGTAAAATGGGCTGGAAAACACATTAGCTATTTCTATCACAACAGGAAACAGCAGAATCAGGGGCCGCATGTACCATGCCTTTTCCCATTGAATGCACCTCAAATTAAACTTCTTTCAGTCATTCATCTGACAAAAGCAGTCCAGTCGTGTATGGAAGGCTCTGTTTTCAGACGGTTGAAGGTAGACATGAGCTGCTGGACAGCTCATGCTGTACATGTTCACTTGACATCCAGAATGAGGGTGCAGAGAAAGTTTTATTCAGCATAAATGTCTTTTTCAACTTTCCAGAGAAAATGAAGCCAGGAATGATTTTTTTAAAATCTTGCTTTCATTTTCCCTATGCCAAACTAAGTATTCCTGAGAGAAAACAGGCCTTTTCAGGGAGCCAGGCTCACTGCTCCATATACCTAATTCTGAGTGATTACTGTTTTTCCTACTGGGGGTGGGGTGTGGGAGAGTAGGCCCAGGCTCTGAGAGAAGTCTTGTTGACTCCTAGCTAATCTTTAGTTTTACGACCAGTTCCACTGGGTTTTTTTCTTTAACGATCTAAGTATCTGCTATGAAATTTTCCTTTCAACTAAACTGAAGGTCTGGCTTTATTCTGTTCTGAAGCTTGCAGCTAAATATTCATGTATGTTCTGAGGGAGGAAGGCAAAACAACACTGCCTGTGGTAGAGTGCCTCGGGCAGTATTAAAATGGCCACCAGAGTTCCTGCCACACAGGTGCTGCCTCAGTGGAGGAGGTGATGTTTATCAATAGCATCCATTTCATTCTCTCTGGCTTGACTTTGCTAGTCAAGGCTTCTGCAAGAGCTGAGGCAGCACTGGATCATGGAGGAGTTTGTAAGGTGAGGGAAACCTTTGAAAGCCTGCCGCTGATGTAACAGAAGCGGCCCTTAATTTTCCACACAGCCTTGTTGTGTGAGAATCCCGTGGATGGCACAGGGATCCTTGCTGGCTCTTTTGGATTCTTGTACTCCACACATACATTTCTATCAGGAAGTCATGTGCTATGGCTGCAGATTGATGAGAGCTGAGGAAGGAATTTTGCCAGGCCTACTTCACTGTCTCCTTGGAAACTTCAAAACTGGTATGCTGTGGCTTGGAGGTTCCTCAGCTAACACACTCTCCCGAGGAGGAGGACCCCATTACACTTGACACCAGGTGTGTGCCTCTGGTTCTCTGCTAGTGCTGCTGTGGCAGATTATTACAAACGTAGTGGCTTAACACACACATTCACATACACATGAGCGCACATATACATACACACACATACATGCATGCACACACCATACGTACACACATGCACACACATATACACACATGTGCACACATATATACATGTGTGTGCACACACACACTCATACACACACACACACACACACACACACACACACACACACACACACACACACAGACAGATCAGAAGCCCCCAATTGGTCTCAGAAACAAAAAGCAAGATGTTGGCAGGTCAGTTTCCCTTTGTGAAGTTTCTGGTTTTTTCCAGTTTCCAGAAGCCATCACATCTTTAAAAACATACCTCTCCAACTTCTGCTTCTGCCCTTGAATGTCTTTTCCTGAACTCCCACCCTCTCTACTCCCTGTAATAAGGGTCCTTGTGGATGTCCTTGGCCTACCTGTATAACCAGGTATCAGCCCATTCCAGGATCTTAAATTAGCCACATAGACAGCTACTTTGCTATGGGAGCTAGCTCATTCAGAGACTAGAAACAAAGGTGATTCAGTTGACCATACCAGGACCAAGCCAGGTTTTCTCAGCTAGGGCCAGTTCTAGAGATCAATCCCCAGCAACAGGTTTAAGCCTGGCCAGGCCTTTCAGGGCTCCAGGCTTCTGAGCTCTTGATTGGCTTTCACAGCCTCTGTCTCAGCCACATCCCCACAGCCTGGAAAACTGATGAGCAGGAAGAGTACATAGGTCAGCATAGGAATTTCAACCTCGATGTCATGGACACAGTAGATAAGCACAAATGGAACACAATCAAAACACGCCTTTACTTTGTTCTGCCATCATCCTTTTCAAGGCCTGGCCTCTAGGGGTGCAGTTCCATGGGGGTGGTGCTGTTCAAATCTTACGAAGGACAATTCTGGGAATTCTAGGATACTTAGCATCCCAGCTCTGTAAAGGTTTGCCGCATCCTCCCCACCAACCATTGTGACAATGAAAACACACTCCCACACATTTCCTAATGACTCCTAGGGAGGTGGCATTGCCAAAAATCTCAGGCAGGACTATGCTTATTTGTGTACTCGGGTCTGCAGGGAGAAACCATTTCTTAGGTCACAAGCAAGCACTTGTTCAGCTATTAAGTGCTAGGTCCCAGGTAAAAGCCTAACCTCTGAGGGTTAGGGCTGCTCCTTGGGAGATCTCTGGTGGAGAAAGGGAACTGTCAACTCCCCCATGACCCCACTCCCAACTTGATGGCCTGAGCTGATGAAGGCTAGTGGGGAGGGGTCAAGCAGAACCTAACAGTACTTGGGAGCTGGAAGTAAGAGGATCAGTTCAAGGTCATCCCCAGCTACTCAGCAAGTTCAAGGCCAGCCCGGGCTACATGAGACCTTCCAAAAAATAAAACAAGAGGTACTCTCCACAGCTCTCACTGAAGAGTTCATGTTATGATTTCAACCTGGCTTCAGAGTCCATTCTGAATCTCCTGTTGGAAGTTTAGCTGCAACTGTGAGTGTCTTAGGGGATGAAGGTTTTGATGTAGGGGATAACGAGGAGAGTCACAGCCTTTCTTGAAGGACTGAGTGACTTTTGAGTGAGCAGGTTGTAATAAAGGGCACCCACCCCTTGTGCTCTGTCTCTTACACAGGCTTCTGCCTGTCCTCCAGCACCAGACCCACACCTGATCCAGCTACCTGGCCATAGATCCAGAGCCATGGGCCATAACTATCACCACTATACTTTTTTTTAAGTTACTAGGTCTCAGATATTTTGGTATAGCAGCAGAAAATGAACTAAGACATTGGATGCAACTGGTATTTCTCCTGAGGGGGCTTTTGTGGGTTTTTCAGAGTTTCTCTCACACTCACAGGCAGTAAGGATATGTTGCATGCCTTGCATCCCTACGTGCCTGGCAACCCACACATATGTGCTACATACAAACATACAGGACACTTCTTTCCAGAGTGAACAGGGCAAATATCAAACCTCCACCTTTGTTCTATAGGTGGTATCACAGGCTGACTTTGGAATTTATTTATTTATTTATTCATTCATTCATTCATTCATTCATTCATTCATTTGTTCAGTTATTCATTCATTCATTCGTTCATTTATTTATTTTAAGATTTGTGTATGTGGTGCTCTATCTGTATGTATGCCTGCACACTAGAAGAGGGCATCAGATTCCAGTACAGATGGCTGTGAGCCATCGTGTGATTGCTGGAAATTGAACTCAGGACCTCTGGAAGACCAGCCAGTGCTCATAACTCCTGAGCCTCCTCTCCAGCCCCCAATATTATTTCTATTGTAGCATTTAGCTGAACCTTTCATTGTCTTAATATTCTGCTGTGTTTACAAGTTCAGAGAGTATTTACTTTTCTTCTCTTTCATTTTTGTTTTTATTTTGTTTTGATTTTTGTTTTTAAAAGACAGAGTATCTTTGTGTATGTAACACTGGATAACCTGGAACTAAACTTGCTCTGTAGACCAGACTGGCCTTGAACACACAGAGATCTGCATGCCTTTGCCTCCTGAGTGCTGGGATTAAAAGCATGCATCACCACCACCAGGTTTCAGAGAGCATTTTCAAAGCAAAGAAACAAGAATTGATGTGCAATGGCTGAAGATGGTTGTGTCCCTGAATTCTCACAGCTTTGATTAGTTTTCACAGATTTGATAATAAAAAACAATATTTTATTAGCCAATATATGTACTTGAGATTTCCTTTTCTGGGGTAAAGGGGTTAACAAAACTCTGGGAAGGTAGGCATGGCAGTGTATATCCATAATCCCATCATTCAGGAGGCTGAGGCAGGAAGATCAGGGCTTCAATTCCAGCCAGGGCTACACAGTGAGACCCTGTCTCAAAAGCAAAATAAAGTAAATGAGTTCTTTTCTTTGCTACTTGCAGTCTTAAAGCCGAGAAACCTGCTACATTGTATTCCTCTCCCCTCCAAACCGCTTTTGGGGCTCAAAGTGACTTGGGTTCATACCGTGGCTTTTGGGGCTCAAAGTGACTTGGGTTCATACCGTGAATGGACTTTACCAGGATGTCTGGAACAAAGAAGAACGACTAACTCAGGCGTGAACTATAATGACCCTTTTTACAGCGGCAGCAACTGCAGCAGCATGTCACACTTACAAAACATCTGCATGTATGTTTTCTCCTTTGAGCCCTACGAGGCCAGCCACTTCCCTTGGGAAGTAAAGCTAAGACAAAAAAGAGAAGACTGACACTTGATGGGAGCTAGTAGACGCCGAGTGGGATTCGGTTATAAATACTTCCGTTGTCTTACTTCAGACTGATGGGGAATAGGAAGGGCAGACATTGTTATCACCCAGATGACCAGGCTCAGAAAGGGGCAGTGGCCAGATTGAAGTCACACAGCTGCTACTCGTCTTTCAGATGCACCCTCTCTTTACACTACCACACATTTAGCTTTCTTTCCTAAACTAGAATTCGCTCAATTACTCGTAAAATGCTCGTTATTCACTCTATTCCAGGGCAGGAAAGAAAAGAGATTTAGGAATGTTTTTACCCGTCCATTTTATTGAAGTGTAATGCCAGAGGAAAACCAGATGGCCAGAAGGAGTAAACGTTTATGGTTCCCAACATTGGGATTTAAGGACGAGTGAATCGGAGTAAGGATTTGAAGAAAAAGCAGTGCAAGGCATCTCTCAGCTTTGTAAAATTAGGGCTGTGGGACCAATCAAGCCAAGATGAACACCAAGTCATTTCAAGTGAGACGAACACCCTCTCCTAGGGTCTCTATTGCTCGTTAGGAACCCAGAGCACCTCTCAGAAGGCCAGTGGTGTCGGGTTCTACGCTGGCACTGTCAATACTTCCAGAACCTTCCCTTTGCCCTCTGCTCATTAAACAACTTCCTCAGCCCAAGGAACCCCTCTTGCAGCTCTTCTGCTGCCCGGGGTCTTGAGTTTTAAGGAAACCCAATAAACCCCTTTTGCTGCATGCAGTTGTGCCCTGCCTCCCACAGACATAGGCCTTCCTTGGCCCTTTGTATCTCCAACTTCAATGGATCTAAACCAGGGTAGCTATTGGGAAAACACCACATTCTTTGTTGCCCTTCTGTGCATGTAAGTATTCCCACTTGGGGTGGTTTGAATGTACTTGCCCCCCAGCCCTATAATCTCATGGGGAGTAGCATTCTTAGGAGGTGTGGCTTTGCTGGAGTAGGCGTGGCCTTGTTGGAGGAAGTGTGCCACTGTGGGAGCAGGCTTTGAAGCTTCGTATACCTGTTGATTTCCTGTTGCCTGCAAGAGGAAGCACGCTGCCACACATCTCCATGCTCCCTGCCGTGACAATAAGTGACCAAACCTCTGAAACTGTCAGCGAGCCCCCTTAGTTAAATGATTTCTTCATAAGAGTTGCCATGGTGCCTTTTCCCAGCAACGGAAAACTCTGACTCAGACACCACTACTGAGCTTTTCAAATCACTGAGTTGCAGCAGAGGACTGTATAATACAAGTTCAGATGCTGTTTTTCTGGGTACAGGAAGTTCTTAAAACAACAGAGAGTGTGAATCCTTAGCAGGGATAACAAGGCTGCCCAGACCACAGAACAGAGTGGTAAAAGTCTGGCAAGAACTGCTCCAAGGATCCTACCTGAGTGGAAGAGGGTGTTTTTAGAAGCAAATTATGAGCAGGATTTAAGAAAACAATAGGAGGTTGGACATGGTGGTGCATGCCTTTAATCCCAGCAGAGGCAAGTGGTAATCCATGAGTTCAAGGTCAGCCTAGTCAACATAATGAGTTCCAGGGCAGCAGGGCAGCCACAGCTACAAAGTGAGACATCCCATAACCCTAGTTTCTCCAACATCCTGAGGCCCCATTGCAGTTCCACAGTTGCCACATACAGGCCACTTTAGAGTAACTGTACCACCAATAACTGTAGAGCTGGACAGCATGGTCAGTGGGCAATGCCGACAGCAGGGGCAGCTGGGGAACACTGTCTCTGTCACAGGATGTGTAACTTGGAAATTACACTTCTTGTCATGTATCCAAGGAAAGAAAGCCAGGCAATATTGGTGGACACCTTTATCCCAGCAATCAGGAGACAGCAGCAGGCTGTGAGTTCAAGGCCAGCCTAGTCTACAAAGTGAACTCTAGGACAGTCAGAGCTACACAGAGAAACCTTTTCTTATAAAACCAAAAAAAAAAAAAAAGAAAGAAAGAAAGAAAAGAAAGGAAAAGAAAGAAAGAAAGAAAGAAAGAAAGAAAGAAAGAAAGACGAAAGAAAGGAAGAAAGAAAGGAAGGAAGGAAGAGAAAAACACATACTCCTCCTATCACCCAATACTTGTATTTTTGGTTTTGGTTTGGTTTGGTTTGGTTTGGTTTGGTTTGGTTTGGTTTGGTTTGGTTTTTGGTTTTTCGAGACAGGATTTCTCTGTGTAGCCTTGGCTGTCCTGGAATTCGCTCTGTAGACCAGCCTGGTCTCAAACTCACAGATATCCACCTGCATCTGCTTTCTGAGTGCTATGATTAAAGATGAACATGACCACTGCCCAGTTCCAACATGTGTGATATGAATGGCTATAATAGTCATATTCTTTTTTTTTTTACTGGATTTTTTATTTGATATTATAACACAGACTACAGAATAATCATGAATTTTCTTTTCCCTTTTATTGATTCTTTGTGGATTTCTCATCATGTTTTCTGATCCCACTTATCTCCCTGCCCCCTCTCATCCACTCTCTGCCCTTGCAGCCTCCCCTATCAAAACCAAATTCAAAAGAAAACCCAAACAAATAAAGAGACAAAAGAAAGCAGAAGACGTATCTTGCTGTGGAAGCTGTAGTGTGGCCCATTGGGCCACACAGTTTACCCTTTAGTCTGTTCATCTTTACTTGCAAGTGTTCATTACCCAGAGTCATGGTCTGGCTTGAGGCTTCTGGTTTCTGTCACACCACTGATAATTGGCTCTAATAGCCTTATTCTTAAAATCCCTAAAGTAGAAATAACTCAAATAGCCATCTGCAGAAAAAAGACAAATTGTCACCATCCTACAAAGGCGCAATAACAACAAAAAAAGATAACTATTATGTTGGACAAAAAGCAACCAGATTTAGAGGGACACAAAGATACACAAAGGTAAGAACAACACATTAATTTGGCAAGGGATACAGCATAATTTTCTGGGGTGGAAGAAATGAGTTCTCATGTCTTACATGGCTGGACATGCTTTTCAACATTCATAGAACTTATCAGGTAAGATCCATGAGAGTGTAGTTCAGTGGTACAATAATTGTCTGGGTTTGGGCCCAGCACTTTAGGAAAAAATTTATGCGTAGTATTATGTCAAATCATATCAACTTGAAATTACATGTTTTATAGTTTTACATTATCATCATCATCAATCATCACCATCATCATCACAGTGAGTCATCACCGGGGCCATTGGCCTCAAGGAGAACTGGAACAGGTTTCTTGGCTGTTCAGGATGTATCAGCTGCTCTCTGACTCCAATATTTCATGGTGCCCATGAGAACTGAGCATCTGTTGTTCCTGGTCTAGTAACTCCGCACTCCATGACTCAGATTCCCTTTCAACTTGCCAATTCTTTCTCCTGCTGTTTCTATCTTTACTCTTGATTGATATTTCAATGTTTCTTCCTTCTCTGGCCCCTGGAGGACCTGAGGTTGGATGAGTTATCTAGCACTTTCCAATGGCATAGTCTCTTTAGACACCAAGGGTCTGTTCCCCCAAACCCAGCCAGGTCAAAGCCTCTGGTCTACTTTCTTATGTGTAGGTGGGTTCACCTTCATCAGTATAATTTTTCTGTCTTATCCATAAGACCAGGATGGCAGGGGCTCAAGATACACTTCATGGCAGCATGGGTAGAATCAGGAACCTGTGGCACTGTGTGGGTTTCTGAGTACCTGAGGGTTCCTGAGTCAGTCATTGTAGTTATCTATGGCTTTGTCATGGGGACACAGCACCCTTGCCTGGCCCTGGCCCCTTTGTCAATTTCTAGGCCTGCCTTTGGGACATACCTGTCTATAACAGGAATGGTTCCTAGTCCTATACTTTATACCTACAGTACTTCCCCAAGACTTGGTTGTCTTACTGATAATGCCACAATATTACCAAAACTACAGCTAAATATATACTTAATGTCAACAGTTAACACCCCCACACACAAAGACCAAAAGAAAATTCTGTTGATGAAGCAAAGTAAGGAGAGGCGTGACCTCAGCAAAGTTCCCACCATGCTCCAGCACAATTTAGGAAGGTTTTGCAAGAGGAGACATCGAAATTTGTGTTCGTGGGTTCAGTGACTTGTGGGTCTAGGAACAGCTTGATGAACAAGATGTGGTAGTTACTGACCAGCTGCTTGGCTCATGCTCTTTCAGGAGCAAGAATTTTTCTGCAGCAATGATGAATTTACTTCTGTTTATCCCAGCATTAGTCAGCACGGGGCTCAGAAACTCTGCTTCTTAGCTCCCAGTGATCCATTTGTAAAATCTTAAAGTCATTTCTCACACATTTTCTTTTAACCCTCATACCTCTTCACCAACCACAAAGCCACTGTGGGAAGCCCTGCACAGGTTATAATAGACTGGCAATTGCTTTTGTTGTTTTGTTTTTTAATTCCCATGATACAGTGGGTGAGATGTATATTTTTCTTTCTTTCTTTCTTTCTTTTTTATTTTGTGACACAATGAACTTCTCAATTTAACCACTTGTAAAATAGGGATAATTACCTCATAGAATTGTGATAAAGATTAAATGACATAAGTACAATGATGTTGGAATACTAGTTATTATTATTGCCTCTTTTCTCTAACCTAGATATGACATTACAACAATCTGCTGTGTAATTAATCTGTCTTTTTTTTTTTTCAAATACAGGGTCTTCTTTGTAGTCCTGGCTGTCCTAGAACTCACTATGTAGACCAGGCTGGCCTGGAACTCACAGAGATCCTCAGGCCTCTGCCTCCTCAGTGCTGGGATTAAAGGCATGTGCCAACATGCCCATCAAATAAATACCCACCACAATAATTTAATTTTTTTATCATGCAACTAAAGGTTGCATACCTTGAGTTCCTGAGGAGATCTTATAAAGTACTTTTTATCAGGGCTCTCCCCTGATCCCCTCCTCTGATTTTTATTCCAGACTCTTACCCCATCGTTTCTACCTCTAAGTACCAACCTATCCAGATATGTTGTCAGTATGTAGGTTGCCCCATTAAAATTCATGTGGAACCCAGGCACCAAGGGCAAAATACAGTTCTGCCCAGGGCCATTACACTGAGCAGGACAAAGAGACGCACACACTGCCTGCGGCCCTGAGGAGAAAACAGGCTGGCTGGACAGCTGGGTGCTATCACAATGATGACCCTGAACTAAGTATGTGTGAGCCACATGCCATGGGTACTGGGAACTGCACTTGGGAAGAACAGGACTCGCTCTTAACTGCTGAGCCATCTTCTCCATCCTCTATCCTTCCTTCTTAAACCGAGCTTGTGCAGGACTATACTGCATTACTGAGCATGTTCAAGAATAGGCCTGCCCCTAAGTCATACAGACTTAGCCATGTGCTATCATGGTCTAGGAGGGCTTGCCTGGAAATGACCTAAGACTCTTGTGGTCTACTGCTGCTGCCTCTGCTTCAAGTCTTGGCTGTGCCAGTTCTGTCCTTGTACTCACCAAGATGTGGACCCATTGCCTTTGGTTACACCAACAGCTACCAAACTAAAGCCCTTTTTACCAGGTGCTTTTATTTGCCACGCATCCAGTGCTCAGCTTTTGTCCAGATTAGAGGCAGCCTGTTCCCTCCCCAACCCCACTCTACCAGAGAGCCATGAGCATGTCACACTCAGACCCACAGCCAGGGTGGACACTGGTGACACACTCACCTTAGGCCTTTCTGAACCTTAGCCATTGCTGCAAATGTCACTGTCATAGCACTAGCTCTGCTGGCTCGGAGGAGGCAGCCCTGTGAGGGAAGAAACAGATGGGTGCAGGAGATGAAGCTGAGCATCCCACCCCTGCCTGGCTTGTCCTGGCAAGTTTTTCACCGCTGAGGCACAGCCTGGGGATTGCAACAGCCACCTACCTTCCTGGTGTCCCCACCTCCATGAGGCTTATTTATCCCCATTATCAGAGAACCCTCTACAAGCAGCCTACTGCCCTTGGTCGGCTTCATTTGCTACTGGAAGCAATGCAAGTTCCGTGGCCTGCCCTAGGTCACCTTCCATAGAATACTAGATACAATGTCCCCATCCCTCTGAAAAAACCATCCCCCTCTCCAGAGCCTGCCTTGGGCACCCAGAATTTTGGGCACCCTTCTTCCCTCCTGCCAACCTCTTACTCACTCTTCAAGACCTGCTCTAACATCCTTCCCTCAAGAAAGATTTCTCCAAGTCCTTCAGAGGAAGATATTGTCACCTGTTCAAGGTCCCCTCAGCGCTACATTCATTAAGTCTGGCAGAGCAAAGTGTGTGCTTTACTATAAATCATGTGTTTCTCACCAATGGCAACTTATGCTGGAGAGGATGTGGAGAAAGTGGAACACTCCTTCACTGATGGTGGGAGTGCAAACTCGTACAGCCATTTTGGAGATCAGTATGGCAGTTCCTCAGGAAAATGGGAATTAGCTTACCACAGGACCCAGCAATTCCACACTTAGGTATATACCCAAATGACCCACATTCATGCAACAAAGACATGTGCTCAACTATGTTCATAGCAGCAGTATTTGTGATAGCAAGAACCTGGATTCCCCTCAACTGAAGAATGGATAAAGAAGATGTGGCACATCTACACAATGGAATACTACTCTGCAGAAAAAAATAACGGAATCTTGAAATTTGCAGGCAAGTGGATGGAACTTGAAGAAACCATCCTGAATGAGGTAACCCAGTTACAAAAAGAGGAACAGGGTGTGTACTCGCTCATATATGGATTTTGGACGTAGAACAAAGGATCACCAGCCTATAATACAAACCACCAGACAAACTGGGATACAAGGTGTATTCTAAGAGATTCATATATGGTCCCTTACAAAAGGGGGAAGGGACAAGTCCCCCAGAGCACATGGGAAATGGGAGGGGACAGTGAATGGAGAGAGAACTAGGAGAAAGAGAAGGAGAGAAGAGGAAAACACGTGTGACTAGATAGATTGAGTCAGGGTGGGGGGGGACATAAAAGAGGGAGCCATTATTGGTTTGACGAGAAAACTGAACCTAAAGAAAGGTCTAGAGAACTACAAGACTGACTCCAACTAATAATTCGAGCAACCATGGAAAGGCTACCATAAATGCCCTTCCCTGATAGTGAGATCATCAACTAAATTATCCACCATCATGGAGCCCTCATCTAGTACCTGTTGGAAACAGAAGCAAACACATATAACCAAACACTGAGTTGAACTAGAAACCAGATGCAAAGAGAAGAGACAAGACCAGGTTGCAGAAACTCACAAAGACAGCTGACCTGAACAAGGAGGAGCTAATGCCCCCCGCCAGACTGATAGCTGGGAATCCAGCATGGGACTGACTCAGACTCCCTGAATATGGGTCTCAGCTAGAAGGACTGAGCAGTCTGGGGGACCTCAGACAGTAGAAACAGGATCTATTCCTGGTGCACAAAAGGACCTTGCAGACACATTCCCCCATGGAGGGATACCCCCTTAACCTAGAAACAGGAGAGAAGTCCTAGTTCCTACTTCAAATGACTTGACAGATTTACATGACCCAACCTAGATAGCACAGCCCTACAAGTGGAATGGGGGTGGGGGGATGGGAGGGGAGGGTGGCCAGGGTGCATGTCACAGCGGAAAGAGGGTAAGAGGGAGGGAGGGAGGGAGGAAAGGAGAGAAAACTGGGATCCACATGTAAAATTTTTAAATTATATTATTAATAAAAAAAAGAAGGAAAAAATGCTGCTGGATTAATTCAATATATATATATATATATATATATATATATATATATATTGCTTTGATTTCAAAATTTAAGCCTAAGAACAAGTTACTGGGGAAAAGGATTTCTAATTTTGTTTCCACAGAAAATGAAAAGCTGTGGATTCCTTCCAGACTAATGTGGTTTGATCAAGCAAGACCCCCTGAAGCAACGGCAATGGGACAATGCAGCCTTGCAGACCGCTACAGTCAGGATTTCTGGGTCTTCTTATGATTCCCCCATGACAGAGCCCCCTACCGCAGGAAGCAGTTTGGAAGGAACGACGCCCAAATCCCCAAATATTGTTTATAAATGTTTGTTTTAATTTAAAAAAAGATAGAAAGTCTTTGTATAAATAAATAATAAATAATCATGTGTTTCTATATCTGTTTCCTCATTGGACATATTTCCTCAAGCACATTATGTTTAGTGAATTAATGAGTAAAAAGCAAAATCTTGACACTGTTATGCTTTCCTTTTAAACTGTAATATGATCTCAATACTCTGGTACTTCTTTCCCTTCGTGGGGCCTAGAGCTTGTGAGAAAGGAGAAATGGTGTTAACTGGGACACAGACGCTCTTGCCTCTGGAATTTTCTGCCTTCCCTTTCAGGTGCCTTTCCATCTTTGGGGACCCCCTCCATCCACACGTGCTCAGGAGATCAGGCACCAGCTCGTGTGTGACTGTGTGTGGCCTGTGACATCTTCCCACTGCTGCTGTCTCATGTGAGAAAGGGGAGGCCGGAGCCCAGTGGCGCCACAGACTCTCTGTACTTCTAATTGTCTCATAGCCATTACAGAAGGAATTAGAAACCTGGACACTCCCAGCCAATAGGACAGTCACTTCAGAGTAGAAGCCCACATGACAACCTGTTCATCTGTGGTCACAGCCTGCCAGCAGCAGCTTGCCTGTCCTCCCTGACACAATACTCCCACCACGTCTGACTCAAAGCTCCCTTCCGAGTTGCCAGCTGGGCACCTTGGAGCCTGTGTGTGGCTATGGTGTGTTAGCTCTGATGCCTCCCCCGCCCGCTGCTACAACCTGTGTAATCCAAACTCTCTGCGTCATATTTTTAAAAATCATTTTTTGTTTTTTTCCTGAGCCACTACACTAGCAGAGCCAGTAGCAAGGAGACTGGGGCCTGTGCATTTTGTGTAGGGGAATCTTAAGGATACCGTGACTGAAATACATCACACAGTTCCGGGGTCATTGTTCAGACCAGGGTTATCATGAACTTGAGCATTCAGGATCATTTTTTGGCAGATGGCAATGAAGTTACCCATGTGTTTATTTACTTATTATGTATCAGTGGATTCTTGGGATTTTCTCCCTTTGAGCTATTAAGGATGTCTTAGTTGGGGTTACTATTGCTGAGAAGAGACACCATGACTCTTATAAAAGAAAAGCATTTAGTTGGGGTAACTTACATTTTCAGAGGTTTAGTCCATTATCATCATGGTGGGAAATATGGTGGCATGCAGGCAGACATGGTGCTGGAAAAGAAGCTGGGAATCCTGCATCTTGACCCACAGGTAACAGGAAGTGAACTGAAACACTGGGTATGGCTTGAGCATATATGAGACCTCAAAGTCCACCCCCACTGTGACACACTTCCTCCAACAAGGCATGACTACTCCAACAAAGCCACGCACTCCCTATGGGCTTATGGGGAACAATTACATTCAAACTACCACAGGATATAAAATTGTTTTGAGACCAAGGGCTGCACATAGGCCATGCTGACCTCAAACTCTCAATCTTGCTGCCTCTGCCTCCAGGGTGCTGAAATTACAGGCATGTGATACCATGCCAAGCTTTTTAAAAGTTAGTAGCACAGCAAAACATTTCATGGTGGAGAACTCCTTTAGATCTTTGCTTTGTTGTTATTCATACAGCTTTGTTTTGAGATGAGTTCTTGCTATGCTGACAGGACCTTGGTATGTTGTCTGGACTGGTTTTAAACTTCTGATCCAAGTGAATCTTGTGCCTCATTTTTCCAAAAAGCTGGGACCATGAACATGTGCCTCTACCACAGATAACTAACTCCATTTGGGTTTTGGAAATGTCTCTGAGTTGTTGATTTAACTTACTTCTTTTTGTGGGTTTAAGGACAGGGTCACATGGTCCCATTGTTCCCATCCCTATAGCTGTGGATTCTTAAAAAAAAAAATCCCATCACACGGGAGGCAGAGGCAGGCAGATCTCTGTGAGTTTGAGGCCAACTTGGTCTACAGAGCAAGTTCCAGGACAGGGTACAAAGCTGCACAGAGAAACCCTGTCTTGAAAAGCCAAAAAACAAAATACTGCAAAAGTCAATTAATTCTCTCCTTTCAGCAAAATGGGTCCTAGGGACCAAACTCCAGCTGCCTGCAGATGACTGATAGGATGCTGAGCCAACCTATCAGGTCTCATTTTATTTGTTTGTTTAGAAGATATATTGTGTTTATCTTCTAAAAGGCCACTATAAAATAACCAGAATGAATCAATGCAATGATATTATTTTCTGAAACTACTAATGACAGACTGAAGAGGAATGCAGGAATTGTTTTATATTGGATTTTGGATATGCTGGGAACTGATATCGTCACACAGCTTCCTGTCATCTGTCTTAACATGACTTTACCTTTTCAAAAAGTGCTTAATTAGAAAGGTAAAGTTGAATGTGAAAAATTTATCCCAATAATAGACACTCAATTTATCTTCATTGGAGTGTCTTTGTTGGTTGGAGTCCTTATGACAAAACACTTTGGATTGGGTAGCCTGAATCACAGACTCGTTCTCTCTGCATGCTAGAGATGAGCACGTTCTAGATAAAGGTGTCAGTGACTCTTCCTGCTAAAGGATTTCTTCCGGACCTGCAGTTGGCTGCTTTCTCACTGTGACATCAAGTGGCCTTTCTTAGTGTCAGGCTCTCTTCTTCTAAGGACATTAACCCCAGGGTGGTGGCCCCACCCACATGACCTCATCTAAGCCTAATTCCTTCCAAATCCCACCTTCGTACTGAAGATTAGTGCTTTTCCAAGTGCATTTGAGGAATATAACATTCAGTCCCTGACACTGGGGAAGTAGAATTTTTTCCATGGCAACACAGAGATAACTACAGTTATCAAATGACTATTTACTTGTTGGGTTACTTGTTTTGTTTGTTTTGTTTTGCAGTACAGAGGTTGGCTCCCTGGGCATGGCTCATGGTAGACAAGTGCTCTATCTCTGAACTATATCCCCAGCTTAGCAGTTTACTTTTGGATGTCTCACTTCAAAATGTTAACCCCTACTATATTCACTAATGACTGTAAAATTATGAACATTGGTCCAGTAATAGTCAAGCCCCAACACTGAAAGACCCACCTTAAAACCAGTCCCCACAAACTTCAAAAGCAACCCTACCTCTGACAACCCTGCAACTAAGATTGGATTTTTAGGTTTTATGTACTTTTATTTTGTGTATATTAGTGTTTGCTTGCATGGGTGTCAGTAAATCACATGTAGTACCCTTGGATGCCAAATGAGGGCATCAGGTACCCTGAGATGGAGGCACATGGTTTGTGAACTACCTTGTGTGTTTGGAACTGAACCTGGTCCTCTGGAAAAGAAGCTAGTGCTCTTAACCTCTGAACCATCTCTCCATCTCTTTTTGGTCAAGATACTGGCTTCTATCCGACATCAAAGCCAACGACATAATTGTATGAGGGGGGTACAGTAAAGAAACCACCAAAATGGCGGCTCTATGATTGGGAGGGGGTGAAGAAGAGAAAGAGAATGGAGACATCTGGAAGAGTCCAGAGCAGAGAGAAAAGGATGCAGACTGGACATGACCAGGACTGGAAGCTGGGCATGGAAAAATCATGTGGGTTACAAGGAAGATGAGCACCTGAGAGGTGGGAAGCCCATTAGCTAGAGCAGGCCTGACAGTTTGGGATAGCGGTAAGAGGGGACAGAATGCTAGTGTGGGGGCTGTAAGGTGCATAGCAAGTACTTGTGCTTTGATATGTATCTACAGGTATACATCAACGGAGAGCCATATGTCTGTTCAGCTAGAGGCAAGGAAATGACTCCTTTTGACAGATGGGAACCCCATTCACAAGCCCCTGAAGATTGCTAACTTTTATCTAACACCAGAGATTCAGTTTGAGCTAAGTCAAGACTATCATTTCTGGACATATGCATTGCCTGAGACCTAATGATAATAAAGTAAGTGGGAAAAGACAAAACAAAATTTGAGGTTTTTTGGTTTTGAGGGGTTTTTTTATGTTTTGTTTTAAGTATATATTGGGTATTGTGACCCATGCCAGAAATCCCAGTATTTCAAAGGCAATGCCAGAAGGATCCTAACTTCAAGGCCAGTCTGTCTTTAAAAGAAAATTACACTAAGCTGGAAAGACTGAAAAGATAGCTTAGTGGTTAAGGGTTCATAGAGGATCCAAGTTCAATGCCCTGCTCAATGTTAGGCACAATCACAACTACCTGTAACTCCAGCTCAAGGCCTCCACAGGCACTTGCATTCACACGTTTGTAGCAACAAACACAATTTTTTAAAGATTTTAGATTTTAAAAATTATATGACAAAAAATATACAATAAATATATCAATGCAGGATGGGGGAGATGGTTGAGACAGGTTCTTAATACATAGCCCTGGCTGTCCTGGAACTCACTCTGTAAACCAGGCTGGCCTCAGATTCACAGAGATCCTCCTGCCTCTGCCTCCCAAGTGCCGGGGTTAAAGGTGTGCACCACCATCCAGGGATGTTCTTAAAATTTTTTCAGAGAAGGGAAGGAGTTTACACCAACATGTGACCTGCTACAACCATGAACAGCATCATGTTTCCTTTTTTCTTACTCTTTTTTTAAAATTTAATTTTTACATTCCAATCCCAGCTCCCCTTCCCTCCTCTCCTCCTACTCCCCCCACTTCCCCTGAACCCCACCTCCCTTCTGCTCTTTGGAGACGGTAATGCCTTCCCTAAGAAGTCTACTAAGTCTGTCCCATTGTCTCATTAGGGAGGACCAAGGCACCTGTCCATCCCCACACCCCTGTGTCTAGTCTGAGCAAGGCATCTCCAGATAGAATGAGCTCCACTAAGTCAGTCTGTGCATTAGTGTTAGGTCATGGACCTACTGCCAGTTAGGTCTTAGCATGTTCCTCATTTGTCAGACCTGAGTCAGTGATCTCTCACTAGCCCTGACCATTATTCTTAACAACTGTAACCAACATGTTAAACAAAGACAAATATCCATAATCCAGATTAGATTAGGAACTTCCCCAAAACTAGGGATGGGGAAGGGTTTTGTTTTTGTCTTTCTGGGGAAAGAAAAGCATCTTGAAGAATTTAAAGCCCTTTGGACAAATACGTATCCAATGAAGAAGGGAGAATTACCTGGAAAAAAAAAAACTACCAAGAAAAGAAGTAACCTGACCTAATGTGATCCCTGAAGCCCCAAAAAGAAGATTGAAAACAAGCTGAGAAGAGGTTACCCACACCTTTAATTCTACCACTTGGGAGGCAGAGGCAGGTGGATCTCAGGGAATTTGAGGGCAGCCTGGTCTACAAAGTGAGTTTCAGGACAACCAGGACTGTTAACACAGGTATATTTTAGAAAGACAGGTCATCTTCAAATACTTCAGAGATCTACTGAATATAGTATTTAAGAGGTTTTAATAACATAGGTATTTATTAATGACAATGAGACATGCCTGCTCCTGGCAGCACCAATCTACTACAGAGAAGATGATGGGCATTGAAGAAACTCCATATGGAGTTTGCTTTCCCTGCAGCAAAAGTAGCCACTAGGCAAGCCTCAACTGCTGACAGTATGCTGTCTAAATTAGACAAGGAGAACACAAAAAAAGAGTGACTATAAACCTTAACAGGACAAGGTGGGACACTCCTTCAGAGTATCTTGCTTCACAAAAAGTCTGTCAGATATGCTAGGCTTATAGGCCAAAGATGGATGCCCCAAAGTTGCAAAAGAACCTTGTTTTTGTTATTTTGTTTTTGTTATTTCTCACATTTTTTGGAGTTGCTTGCTTGTACGTCCTGTTTGCTCAGTTAATATTAATTCCTTCTTGGTCTCTGAAGGAGTTGAAAACTAGATAGTTAATAGTTTTCATTGTTTACCAGATTCAGAAGGGAAACTCACTAGAGAAATGTAAAGTATATAAGGTTGAAAGACATTAAAAGATAACTTGGTAATGCAAATTAGAATAGAAAGTAGATTAGGTACAAGACTTTGGATTCACCAAGACAGTATAGATAATGAAGTATTTTCTCTGAATTTGTCAAATGCAAATGAACTAGACATCATTAATCTAATTATTGCCTGCATATATTGTATATACTTACTGTACTTATTATATATAGCTTTTTTCTTATGTTAGTTATAATTTTCCTTTTCATATTAGACAAAAAAGGGAATTGTGGTGACATATTGTTTATGATTTATTAAAGCCACTGGAGATCAAAATAACAAAGCAGCAATACTGGTTAGCTATAGAAGCTAGGCAGTAGTGATACACACCTTTAATCCCAGGACCCAGGATTAAGAGGTAGGTGGATCTCTGTTAATCAAGGCCACACTGACTAAATGAAATTGATCCAGTCCTAAAAGAAACAGCTCACACAAAGTTTATCTCAGAACCTGGGATCACATGCCTTTAATTCCAGCTCAGGAAGGTGGAGACAGGAGTGATATAGTTGTGCATAGAAAGGAATAAAAGGAGGAGACAGGCTCTAAGAGCTTTTGCCTCTGAGAATTTGTGGGGGCAGGATTGCCATTTCATCTGGGCAGAGGTAAGATCTATTGGCTTGGCTGCTATTTCTCTGATCTTCAGCTTGAAGCTTGAAGACCAATACCAGTCTCTGGGTCTTTTATTTTCCATGATACACACCTCCTAGGCAAAAAAAACAAAAAACGACAGGCAACTAATGACTGCGAGGAGATAGAGAATTACCCTCTCCCAGGGATGTGCCCCCTTATTGGTTATCCAATGAAGAGTGCTCAGCCCTAAAACTATGTGCACACGCTCAACAAAAATAGACACAGCAAGTTGTATTTATTCATCTATGTACACACATATATAATTATAAAAGAAAAAGAGGCTATCAACTCTAGGGAGCAGGAAAAGAGTTGGAGGAAGTATACCTAGGAGGAGCAAAATAATAATGTTCCATTTCAATTTTAAAAATACCTGGACATGGGTGGCACATGCCTTTAATCCCAGCACTCCAGAGGCAGAGGCAGAGGCAGGCGGATCTCTGTGAGTTCGAGGCCAGCCTGATCTACAGAGCTAGTTCCAGGACAGGATCCAAAGCAATACAGAGAAACCCTGTCTCAAAAAACAAACAAACAGAAATTATTTTAGGGCTGAAGAGATGGTTCAGAGGTTAAGAGCATTGGCTGCTCTTCCAGAGGTCCTGAGTTCAATTCCCAGCAACCACATGGTGGCTCACAACCATCTATAATGAGATCTGGCGCCCTCTTCTAGCCCATAGGCACACATGCAGGCAAAACACTGCATACATAATAAATATATAAACCTTTTAAAAATGTGTTTCCAATAAAATAAATTCAAAAGGCTCTGTAACTATGTGTAGAATTTTTTGCTGTGCATAACCAGTATACATTAAAACTAAATATGTTACTCATCTTTATATTTGGATAAATGTAGAATACATAAAACATAGATATCAGTCTTTTAAAAAGCAGGATTGTCCAAAATCAACCTTCAGATGATAGGAAGACAGCCTGGTTGTCTTTATTCACACCAGGCTTGAAGCAAAGCTTCCCAATGAAACAATACATACAAAAACAGTTAAGCATCAAGTTAAGATTGACAGCCACCAGTGGTGGCCCATGCCTTTAACCCTAACACTTGGGAGGCAGAAGCAGCGGGATCTCTGTGAGCTGGAGGCCAGCCTGGTCTACAGAGTAAGTTCCAGAACAATCAAGACTACACAGAAAAACTCTGCCTCAACAAACAAACAAAGTTGAGTTGGACAGATTCACAAAAGTCTCATTTCAGGCTGAGGCTGAGGTGGTGACATGATGGGGATATCCTACTGTATATACACTTCTCTTATTGGTTGATGAATAAAACACTGTGTGGCTAGTGGCCAGGCAGGAAAGATAGGTAGGGCTACCAGAGGAGGAGAAATCTGGGAAGTGTGGCCAGACAGTCGAGATGCTGCCAGAGGACTAACACCATGCTATGGCATTACCAGGTAAGCCACAGCCTTGTGGCAATACATAGATTGATAGAAACGGTTTACTAATTAAGACAAAGCTAGTCAATAAGAAGCCCTAGTCATTGGCCAACAGCATTATAACTAATATAGCATCTGTGTGTTTATTTGGGGGCTCAAGGGCGACAGGACCTGCTGAGCCAGAAAACTCATGCTAACAAAAGTGACATTGCTACTTCAGGATGTAGCTGTCAAACATCAAGATTCTTCTCCAGGAAATTCATTATAAATTCTTTCTGCATTTCCTTAAAATGTCCCAAGATTTTCTTTTGCACAAATCAGGTATAATGGCTGAGTGATAATTAATCTTGGCTGGACCTGACTCTTTCCTTTACAATAGGTCTCCTACCTGGGAGGAAATGATCCAAGAACTCAAATGTTGCTCTATATACTTCTTCGGCAGCACTGGACCAGCATCTCTCGTGAGAGAGCTATCTACTAATGCTCTGATTTTGCAGAGTTGATAGAGTTCTCCACAGTTCCTTCATTCACTCTTCAGTCAACAACGCTGAAGTTTAGCATTTGGGGTACTATTGGTCCAACATGGGTGTTTTTTGACCTAGCCAAGGAATCTTAAAGGGAATGCCTAATTAATGAGCTTCAATATCCAGCAATACATGCCACATATTGTCTACAGATGCATGTGGGCATAGACATATATATAGCTTTGGTTTCTAGATATGCACATACTATTGAGATGAATGGAAATAAAAACACATCCTTATAAGAAATACTAAATCCAAGTAGCTTTTAATCCTTGTGTATTTTTCTCAGCCAAATGTTACTGAAAGCACAAATGCAATCACACACACGCTTTCTCTGTACATTTAAATGGGAATCTTTTAAAGAAGATGATTTTCTTTGTCATCAAATAGCAGTATGAGCAGTTTTCCACCAACCACTAGAGGGGAGTACAAACCAAGCAAAAACCCAAGCTTCCGTGGAAGCAGCGGTCTCTCAAGGTGGTAAACAGCCAGCACTTGATTATAATGAATTTATGCAAAACATTTCAGGCCTTGTGTTTTTGAAACTTAAAATGAAAATGAAATGCTTCTCCTCAAGATTGAGAAATGTGTGTGTTCTCCCTGATGGGCAGCCTTAAACATAAATGCTACATGAGACTAGGATCAGTATGCCTGGGTTTAATCTTCTCTACCCTTAACAGCTTTGTACATTGTAACCACACTGGATTTCTTTAACTTTTCCCTTTTTTTCTCCTCTCTCTCTCTCTCTCTCTCTCTCTCTCTCTCTCTCTCTCTCTCTCTCTCTCTCTCTCTCTCTCTCTCTCTCTCTCTCTCTCTCTCTCTCTCCATCTCCCTTTCTCTTATGTATGAGTGTTTTGCCTGCACCACATGGTGTCCTAGGAGGTTATGGGTCCCCTGGAACTGGAATGAAAGACAGCTGTGAGCCGCCATATGTGCTGGGATTCGAACCTGGTTGCTCTAGAAGAGCAACCGTTGCTCTTAACCAGCAAGTAACCTCTCCAGCCGTGGTCCCTCTGTGTATCTGTAAATTAATCTTCCTGCACTTAATTAAAACAGTGAGCATGCTCTGAGTTCACACTAGGGAATGTTAAACACACTAGAGGTTACACTGCCTACATCCAAATACTGCCTTCTCTAAAATAAACAGCTTGGTAATCTGGGCAACTTCTGGGGCTCGGTTTTTTCATCTATAAAATGGAGCCAATAAGATCAACTCTGCAGCAACTGCTTGAATCGTGAATATACACACATTTAGCACAGTACCTGACATGTGGTGAAATGTAGTTTATACAGTTTGTACTATACTTAATTTTGTTGTTGTTGTTGTTTTTCGAGACAGAGTTTCTCTGTCCTTGCTGTCCTGGAACTCACTGAGATCTGCTTCTGCCTCCCAAGCTCTGAATTAAAGGCATATGCCAACGCTGCTCAGCACTTAATATTCTCTTAACAATAACAAATGATATTATCATTATTAGGTTTGTGACAAAAATTGTGGAAATACATTTACACTATTGCTGACCTTAAAGGCACACTGAGAAAAAGCAAAACAAAATATATTTTCTGGTTCTGACCACAGACCCGCTGCTTACAATTCTCTAAAGCTTTACTTTGAGTGAATACCAAAATGGAAAGGTATACACAACTATGTGGAGAGTTTTGACTTTGTCAACAAGGACTTGTGCTCCTAACAAACTTGACCTCTTTGGGGAAGTAGATCTTCCCGTTGAATCCTTCAGAGTCTTCGAGTTTCCCCTAAGAGCCTAAGTACCAAGCACCACTCCTTGTCTGTTTCTGGACTGCTTTCACAGATCAAAGTGTCTGTCCCTCCCTAAGCTGCTTTCTGCTGCCAGGCTTGTGTTTGTTGTTAAGCATGGGTGGCTCTGTGCAGGCTGACTTCCCCTGCTTCTGTAGAGGGGATTTGTCTTTTAAAAGGTCATGACTGGCTCTCACACAAATGCCCCGGATTATTTCATGTGTTACTAGATCTACTTCAAGAGTTTCACAGGGTTGGACGGTTGCTCAGCTCGTATTCTCTTTGAGCAATAAAAACAGTGAACATCTTTTTCAACAACGCAAATTGATCTTGAGTTTACTGATAATCTGGGGGATGCACAGAGCCCACAGACGCCAGCCGGACAGGTCACTTCTTGGCAACGGTTTGAGTTCCCCATAGAGTTGTGTCCCATCTGACCTCTAAATTGCCCCACTGAGCGACACACCATCAGCACTTCACTGGGTAATATCACCAAGAGCCAGGGAAAATGGTAAGCCCTGGCTGTCTTCCAGAAGACAAGAACCTGGCAAGCCAAGGACTCTGTTTTCACCATGTCAAGGGTTCAAAAGACTTGTCTAAAAAAGCCAGAACTTCTGTAGCTGGCTGGCTGGTGTTCCAGTGTGGTCATGTCTGCCCTTTAGATGTGGAAACTGAAGTACTTTGTAAAACCTGAAAACAGTTTAGGACATTAAAGAGACCTCCCCACCCACCCCAGAACAGGAATTTTCATGCACTGTGGAAACTATTCAGAGGCAAAAATACAGCATCCTCGAGAGTATAATAGGGGCTCACATCCCCTTCTTATCTGAACACAACTCTCATTGACTTAAAAGTGACATTTCCAAACAGGCTGCAAGAATGATTTGTCTCCCAAACAAAGCAGACTGCATTTGTTCTGATAAAATGGCTTCTCTTCTTTGTCTCTGAATAATTTGATACACCATTCATTCATTCATTCATTCATTCATTCGAGAGTGAGTCTCATTTGAAAAATTTTCTCAATGAGACCATTTAAAAATAATTTTAAATCCAGAGCTTTACTCTAAGGCCCCTTTCAGCCTGCTGCCTTGTAGCTTAGCAGGATGACAAGATTGATCTTTCAAAATAATAATAAAAAAATATTTCAGTAAAATTCAGCCCAAAAGAGATCATATACTGTAACATTTGGTCGGACTGACATGTGCAGCTTGTATCTACAATTTTCATCGGATTGTATTGTTTTCTTTCTTCAGTTAAAATGTGAGTTAAAAATGTGAGAAAATAAGTCATTTAAATAGAGAGACATTCCTGTGCTGAATTTCAGAATAACCCATTTCTGCAGTTTGTAAACAGAGCTAAGGAAACCAGAGCTGCAGGTATGCCCCTCCCCCACCCCCATTGGGGCCCAGTCTCTCTCCTACCCACCTTCTCCAGTCCCGTGCACTTCCTGGCCCCACAGGTCAGAATTCTCATAAATTTCAGGTTTGACATTCTCTGGGGGCAGAGGTGAGGCCTGAGGGAAGAGGTGACTCCAAAAGCATGTCTTCATTAAGTCAAACGAAGCAGTCACGTAGAGTTTACATCTCGGGCCTATGGGTATTCCTCATGATGGTATCTTAAATAAACTATGTGAAGAGAAGAATACAGCAGTGTCTGCTGACAGCAGGGCTGAGTATAAGCTGTGCCGGGGATGTGAACTGGGGGAAATGAATCAGGGGCATGTGCCCTGAAGAGCTCTGAGCTCACTTTGACAAGCACCTTTTCCTACATACAAACAACCCACAAGTTAGCAAAGGGAGTGAGTGCATTGGTTTTTACTTTTTATTTACTCTGAATAGTGCTGGGGATCAAAGACAAGCCCTTGCCGGAAGTAACTGCCTCACTGCTGAGCTACAGACACCCCAGCTCTGTGGATAGAGTTAAAAAGTTGAAATGAAAAGGTCTCAAATACCAGAGGTAAGATGGTGTTTAAGAACTGATCAGTAGCCTGGCAGTGGTGGCTCACACCTTTAATCCCAACAGAGAGAGGTGGCTCTCTGTGAGCTCGAAGTCAGCCTGGTGTACAGAGTGAGTTCCAGGACAGGCTCCAAAGCCACAGAGAAGCCCTGTCTCGAAAAACAAAACAACCACCACCACAACAAAGAACTGGTCAGTAGGCAAGCTGTGGATTGTTTTTCAGCTTTAACTTCCTATGCTTGAGCATTTGAGAGGTTTTTTAAATTTTTTTTTAATTAATGTTTAAAGTCAACTAAGCTCTTTAAGACTAAGAAAACAAAGACAGAATGAGACTGTTAAATATCAAGTATCAAAGACGTTACTGCTCCATCCTAAATGTCCCCTTGAGTGAGGAGTGAACGATCAAGTTCAGAAAGACTTTATTTGATAGAGCCAAATGTATCCTTCTTGCTAATCTCCTCCTGGGAATTTGCTTTGCTTGAGCAAATTAGCTGAGGGTGAACGGTGATCAAAAGAGGAGCTTATGAAGGGCGAACTCCATAAACTGTTAGTGAGACTGAAATGCAGATTACACACTCTCCCTGTAGATAAAGATCAGAAGCAGAGGCACAAATATGAGTAGGAAAGAGGCAGCTGCTGTCAAATAAATGGAGGAAAAACAGGAAAACAGAGAGAGGTGCTAAGAATGTCACTATTGGAGAGTGTGGTGCTGCACGCCTTTAATCCTAGCACTCGGAAGGCAATGGCAAGAGGATCTCTGAGAGTTCGAGGCCAGCCTGGTCTACTTGGTAGGTTCTATGATAGCCTGGTCTACACAGTGTGACCTTGTGTCAAAAACAGAATAAAACAAAAACAATCATCCCCTCAAAGAGTGCCACCATCAGCGGAGATCTGTGGGGGGTGGCAACCTGTAGGAGGGGGGAGACCTGTGGGAAGGGGAGCTGAAGGCTCATGAAGTTCTTTTGAGTGTCTCTCTTGGCAGATAGAGCCTGAATTACGTAGACCTGGCCCAGGCCCTGTTCTCTCCTTTCCCACACTCAAGTTTCTATTTTCACAAATAGGACTTAGAGAACACCCTCTAGGAGCATCGAGATGGACAGAGGAAGCTTACGTTTTAAGACATAGAAATCTAGGGGCTGAGAGATGGCTCGGTGGTTAAGAGTAATAACTGTTCTGGCAGAGGACCTGGGTTTGTTTGCAAAGCACCCACATGGTGGCTCACACCCATCCCTAACTCCAGATCCAGAGGATCTTATGTCCTCTTCATCAGCACACAAAGCATGCATATAATAATAATAATAAAAAAAAAAGTTATCTTAGAGGAAAAAAAAAGACATGTTTGGATTTGATTCTCAACTGTAGGAGGAAAAGGAAACTACTGTAAACAACTCAAACGTCTCCCCAACAGGGGAATAGCTCAATTCACTACTGTTCATCCTTTCAACTAGATATGAAACTGAGAAAACAATACAAAATCCAAAAATGTCATCCAGGACATACTGGTGCTCCAATATGCATACATACTTATATATTTCCCCCATGAGGGAATGGCCTTTTCGATCACTTCAGCTGTTAAAACCACATTTATACAAGTTCTATTCAGAACTTTTTATTTCAGATAGCAGGGCAACTCAATAATAAGACAACACTTTATTTTTAAATTTAGATTTATTTGTTTTATTTTATGTGTATTGCCTGCATGTATGTCTATGAACCACATGTATGTCTGGTTTCTGTGACGGTCAGAAGAGTGTTTTGGATCCCTTTGAACTGGAGTTATCAATGGTTGTGAGGCATCATGTGGATGCTGGGACCTGAACCCAGGTCCACAGCAAGAGCAACATGTTTAGACATGCCTGAGTTATCTCTAGATTACCTGATACTTAATACCAAGTAACATGTACATAGTGTGTAAATAGTTGTTATTCCATGTTGTTTTCAGAACAGTACAAAAAAATCTGAATGCATTTAATACAAGCAGGATTTTTTTTCTCAATATTTTTTATCTACAACTAGTTGTCCCCACACGTGTGGAACCACAGCCGTGGAGGACCAAGATGAAGAGACTTGCTAATGCACTGGCTGGAAATCAGGAGAGATCTAGCATTTTCAAGGAGGCTCGAAGCATTTTCTTTATCCTGTGCCATTTGAGGCAGGGATGAAGAAATGAGCACGAACAGTTCCAGCCTGATTTGGTCATGAATTACCGACAGAATCTTGTCTTCTGCATGCACACCTTAGCAGCAGCTGTATGTGAAGGACCTAAAGAGCAATGTAAAAACCAAAGAACATCTGGCAGAGAATCTGTTTGTTATTTGACCTAGAGACAAAAAGTAATTAATTAATTAATTAGTTAGTTAATTAATTAATTAATCCAGTCATCCTTGCAGGAGAGAAAGGCTATTCTCAAAGAAGTTGATTTTCATACCAGAATGGCAACAGCACAAAGATGAAAATGCTACTTGTATTTTCTTGTAAACACAGAACAGCCTAACAGGGGGCTCAGTGGTTAAGAGAATGCATTGCTTTTGCAGAGGACCCAGATTTAGTTCCCAGCACACCATGGTGGTGAAACCATGTAAAGAACTGAAGTAACAGGTGCTCAAGGTAGAGCTCAGAGATAGAGTACCATGTTCTCAGAGATGCACGCACAGCTCATGGACAATTCCTAGCACAGAAAAAGAAAGGGGGAACCCTGTTCAAACAGTCACTTTACTAATATGATTCCTTCTTTAATCTGACAATATAAACAGACACACACACAGGGGTGTATTATGATTATAAAGTAACAATTGGTGGGTTTGGGAAATGGTTTAGTCAGTAAAGTGCCTGCCATACAAGCATGAGAATTCAAGTTCAGAACTCAGCACCCATGTAAGGGCCAGGCATGATGGCACATGTCTGAAATCCCAGGGGTGAGTAGGGCCAGAGACAGGTACATCACTGGCAAGCTAGTCTAGCCAAATTGGTGTGCTCTAGGTTCAATGAATGCCCCTGTCTCATAAAGCATTGTGGAGAAGAACTGAGAAAGAGACTCAGTGTCAACTTAGCCTTCACAAGCATGGACACACCTGTGCACATGCACCCACACAAAAGTGGCAGTAATCATAGGGTCTTAGAAAATGCTTTAGAGCTGAGCATTGATGGCACATGCCTTTAATCCTGGCACTCAGGAGGCAGAGGCACATGGATCTCTGTGAGTTTGAGGCCAGCCTGGTCTACAGAGAGAGTCCCAGGACAGGTTCCAAAGCTACAGAGAAAACCTGTCTCACCCCACCCCAAATTCAAACAAAACAAAATGAAAATACATATAAACTTAAAAAAAAAATCCCCAATTCCATTCCCAGACAACCACTGCGCTAGAATTTAGGTACATATCCCTTCAGTTTGTTTGATGTGTAACCATGTTTATTTTAAGACCTCTGATTACAGAAAGGTAATTTAAAGACATTTGTGTGTGTGTGTGTGTGTGTGTGTGTGTGTGTGTGTGTGTGTGTGTGTGAGTAGATATTAATACTTCATCTTTGATTAGACAGAGGAAATGATATGACATGGTATATTTAAATACCTCCAAAGGATATATCTGATGATTCATTCATTTTTAAAGTATTAATCCATGGTCATTTATTTTGGTGGTTATTAAGATAATATGATGAAAACCCATGGAAATCAGTAAAATAAAATTACAGAATAATTTGATCCTGTATGATGTTTTTTATCAATCACTTCAAAAGGACCTATTATAAGAATATGTTGTTCTCATGGGTATGATTTCTAAATAATATAATAAAGTATATTACTAAATGTTGCTAGTGATTTGAACTGAAGAAAACTATAATAACAACCATTAGGTAATTTAGCATCAAGATATTTCTTTAGGTTAGATTTCTTAACATCAGGGCTGGTGAGTTGGCTTAGCAGGTGAACTGCTTGCTGGGTAAACCTGACAACCCAAGTTCAATCCTTGGAACTCAAGTAAAGATGGAAGGACACAACCAACTCCACAAAGTTGACCTTTGACCTCCACATGCATTCTATGTCATAAGTGCACCCATACTCACAAACACACATCATACACACAACACAACAATCTTAAGTAAATTTTTTTTCAAGACATTTCTTTAGGCTCAAACTTATTAAAGAAAAATTAAGAGAATCTCCCCCATGGATGTGTTTTAAATCATCCCATACACAATTCTTCTTAGTTGTAAAAATATATGGGGCAGTCAAAAACTACCCAGGCATGACTTGAATGGTGAAATAACGCTATGAAGCTTACAGTAACAAATGATGATGTTGATGACAACTGGCTCCAGAAACAGACCCTTCGAAGAGAGACACAACTTCTAAGCTGGTTGGTCGTTTTTCCCTTTCTGGCTCATGAGCTATAAAACACGTGTGCGCTGTACTGCACAGCTATCCTCGCTCTGTCGTCAGACTTTACGATGACCTGCAGTTCCTATCTTCCACGAATTCATGTGTTGAGCCTATGTTCCCAAAGGTCTAGAAGCAGAGTCCTGAGGGATAATCAGGTCGGGATGGTAGAGGCTTCATAATGGAATTAGTGCTGTCTTGAAAAGGCTCCAAAGAGCTTGCCTTCCCCTTCTCCTTGTTCCTAAGAAAAGGACTTGGCAGTTAGCACCCTGGAAGTGGCCCTTACCAGAATCTAACCATCCGAGCATCCAGCCTCTGACTTCCAGCCTCCAAAAGTCTGAGTGTGACGCGACCTAACTATGTTGTTTTGGGGGAAGATTTTGGACACGCTTGGAACCTTGCGCTGGAAAAGATACTGAGTTCTCAGAGTTTAACGAGCTGTTTCTGTGGGAGCCTGGAAGAAAAGAGCCCTGAGAGAATGAGGCCTGGCTTGTGAAGTTTCAGGAGAAAGTTTGAGAGCTCCTTTAAAACTCCATCAGTGTCACTCATGCGATATATTTGAATTAAGGATCTGTGAAGCCTTTTCTTTACTGGAATAATGGATGCTCGTTAGCTGAAGCTGAAAAAATAGCTGTGATTACTAAGAGCCAGACCAGCGTCGTTGAGGAAAAATCATCTGGGAAGTTTCTCCTCGAAGTTAGCACAGGGATGTTTATCTGGTGGGGAACCAAGAGTGCTCACCGAACTGGCAACAGAACTTGGCAAATAATGTGTAAGAGTCTCCCACGCCATAGTGGTTTTGAAGGCATGGAGGGGACACGGAGAGCAGCTGAGGCGTGGCTCTATGTAGCAAAATCAGAGTCTCCCTGAACAGAGGCCGGGAGAGGCCATTGGTGAAGATCACAGCATAATGGAGATGCCAGGACAACGGGATGTTCACCAACTAGAGCAGCAAGTGCTGGGCGGGGCTGACTGGGCCTGTGATGAAAGCTATTTGTGCTTTGGGGGTCAGAGCCACAGAGGTGGAGCTGCATAACCCTTTGGAGTCAGATTATGACTGAGTCCCAAGCATTGGACACTGAATTATGCACACTGCTGGATTTTGGTTTTGCTTTGATCTCATTATAAAAGTGCCCTGGTTCTTCACTCAGAATAAGAACACATGCACAACTTATTTTGGTTTTTACAGGAGCCCACAGTCAATAGTCTTGGGATTTTTAAAGAGAATTTGGACTTTTGATGTTTTAAGACTGTGAGACTTGTAAACTTGGATTGTGATATTAATATAAGATCTCAGGGAAAGAAAATTTATAAATACATACAAACATACACACATACATATACACATGTACATTATTTTGAAAGGTCAATAAATTAAATGTCTAGAATGCCATAAATATTAAGCAATTACGTATATTCAAAGAGGAGAACAGGAGGAGGATGATAAATGCATAGAAAATTTTATTGTAAAACTGAATGTGGTAATCTCAGCACTAAAGGAACAAAGTCTAGGAGATTGTCACAAATGCAAGATCAGCCTGGGCTACATAGAAATTTCCAGGTTTGACATCTACATAGCAAGACTCTATTTCAAAGAAAGGAAGAAAAAAGAAAGAAGAGAAAAAGACATCTTTACTATATAGTGATGTCTAATAGTGAGTGAGTAGAGCCATTTCTAAGGCTGCCCAACCAAGAGATATTAGGAGTGATCTAATTTACAAACTAAACAGAAGCATCCTTGAAGTTACATAAACATGCAGCTATAGAAAATATAAATAGATAGCTCTATAGTTCAATTTCCAATTTTTATTTTTAGAAAACATGCTATACTCTTCAGTAGTCAGAACCACTCTGTGTCAGTTAGGAGATCTGACAAGCAACAGATGGCACTTCCAATAGAGGCACTGGGGAGAATTTAATGATGGGACCATTTTCAGTGTGGGGCGGGGTTAAAAGAAAACCAGGGGGCTGGAGAGATGGCTCCGTGGTTAAAAGCACTTGGATGCTCTTCCAGAGAACCTGGGTTCAATTCCCAGCAACCACATGGCAGCTCACAACTGTCTATAACTCCAGTTCCTGGGAATCTAACACCAATGCACATAAAATAAAGTTAAATGGATTATTTTTAAAAAGAAGGAAGGAAGGGAGGGAGGGAACCAGGAAAGAATGGTGACATGCCTTGGGATGACCCATAGGGTAGGAAATAGTCATTGATCACTGAGAGGGAGTACCTGCGAGAGCAGCTGCCTGCAGGAACTATGGCCATTGTAGAAGGTCACAGTCAGCCTATGGGAACGTAAAAAGGAGGAGAAGGTCAGACAAGCCGGCTTCACTTTTTATCTTTTGTTTTCCAAGACATGGTTTTTCTGTTTAATAATCCTGGCTGTCCTGGAACTCACTCTGTAGACCAGGCTGGCCTTGAACTCACAGATATCCACCTGCCTCTGCCTTCCCAGTGCTGGGATTAAAGGCCAACACCACCATGGCCAGTCTTACCCTATATTTTTATTTGTTAAACCTGGCAACCCTATGTGGGGAAGGGGAAAGTCAACCTGGAGGAGGAAACAGAAAATATTCTGCTCACATCCGTGGCCTACTTTGTCCTTAGCAGCCAAGCCTACGGACCTCAGGGTAAAGCCACCTACAGCCATCAATGATACATGTGTTTAGTCACTATAATGAGTTGGTTAAGTGTCTACTTTGGCTTATAATTCTAATTCTATAGAAAAAGAGATTGCACATTAAAAGAGCTAGTAAGAAAAGTAAAATGTTACTTTTACTTTTAAAAGAAAAATGTTCCCTGCCGCTACCAATTAGTACTTACTTAGCTTCATCACATATGGCATGCCGTCAGAAGCCGACTGGACATCCCTCACTGGACTTAGAAGAAGACTACCATGATGCTCTGGGGCTAAACTGACCAAAGAATGCAGGAGAAATAACTCAAGCTCAGGCTTGGGCCTGGAACCAGTCCCATGTTTATAATAAATATCACCCTAAGAGAAACAGTGTAAAAAGAAGACATGGGTAAGGGGAATAGCCCTCGGGAAAATCAATGTGGCTACACAGCACTCTGGAAGTAGCAAAGCAGCAATCTGCTTTAATAATAGAATTTATTACAATTTATAAGCAAGTAGACACAAATTTGAGACAACACGTGTATAGTTTTTTACCTAACAATAATGTCTAAATGGTTGGGGGAAACACCAAGAAGACCTGAGATTTCATAGGTTTGGAAGATTAATTTTCCTTAAAAATTTGTTTTGGTTTTTAAAAAAAATCTAATGCATCTCATTTTAAAAGTCCCTTTATTTATTAACACATGGTATTTACTCTTAGAGGTTTAAAACGAATGGTGTTCTTTTTGTTAAGAAATATGCTTTTGGCCCGGCTTTGGTAGCTCATACCTTTAATTCCAGCACTAGGGAGGCAGAGGCAGGTGAAATGCTGTGATTTCCAGGCTAGCTTGGTCTACAGAGGGAGTTCCAGGACAACCTCCAAAGCAATACAGAGAAACCCTATCTCAAAAAAAAAAAACAAAAACACATACAAAAAAAAAAAAACAAAGAAAGAAAGAAAGAAACAAATATGCTTTTGGGGGCTAGGGATGGCTCAGCAGTTAAGAGCACAGGTTCAATTCCCAGTATCCACATGGCATCTCAGAACTGATTGTAGCTCCAGTTCCAGGGGATCTGACACCCACCCTCATACATGGTATATACAGGCCACCCTCATACATGGTATATACAGACAAAACACCAGTGCACATTAGATAAATACATCTTTTTAATTTTCTTCTTTTTAAAATTAATTTACTTTTTACATTCCAATCCCAACCCCCCCCTCCCTCCTCTCCTCCTACTCCCACCACTCCCCCTTTCCCATCTGGTCCTTTGAGAGGGTAAGGCCTCCCTAGGAAGTCTACTAAGTCTGTCCCATCATCTCATTGAGGCAGGACCAAGGCACCTCCCCACCCCCCACACCTGTGTCTAGTCTGAGCAAGGTATCTCTCCATATGGAATGGACTTCTCTAAGTCAGTTTGTGCATTAGTGTTAGATCTTGGACCCACTGCTAGTGGCATCATATATTGTCCCAGTCACACCATTGTCAATAAATAAGTGTTTTTGGTTTTTTTGTTTTGTTTTGTTTTGTTTTTTTAAAGAAAAGAGTTACAGAGTTTTGAAAAAGTACTGAGGAGGAAAGATAATTCTTGCCAGCTGCAAGAGCATTGAACTCACTTTAAGAGACAAGCCACTATTTCCTTCCTGGTACCTAGAGTTGCCCAAATATCTCCTGAGCCATGTAGCACAGTTAGCACCAGTGATGTAGCAGTTTTAACAAATCCCTCCATATGTGGTAGAATCATTTTCATACAATAAAACAAATGATGATAGCAAAACAACCCACACTGAGCGATTTTTGTTGAATTTTCTACATTTAATTGTGTCAGTAAACACATAAGCTAGGCAGTGGTGGCACATGCCTTTAATCCCAGCATTTGGGAGACAAAGACAGATGGATCTCAATGAGTTCAAAGCTGACCTGGTCTACAGAGAAAGTTCCAGGAAAGCATGTCTAAAGTGTGTGTGTGTGTGTGTGTGTGTGTGTGTGTGTGTGTGTAGCCGGACGGTGGTGGCACACACCTTTGATCCCAGCACTCAGGAGACAGAGGCAGGTGGATCTCTGAGTTCGAGACCAGCCTGGTCAACAAGTGCTAGTTCCAGGACAGGCTCCAAAGACAGAGAAACCCTGTCTCAAAAACAAAACAACAACAAAATATATATGTATGTATGTATATATATGCACACAAACATATATGTATGGGTATAGCTCAGTGACAAAACGTGATTGGGTTCAATCCCTAACAGCATACCTAATATTATAATATCAAAAAATGTAATTAAAGGCTGGGTAAGTTGCTCACTGGCTAAGAATACTTTCTGTGCAAGCATGAGGATCTGAGTTCAAATTCTCAGCACTCATGTAAAAAGCCAGGCGTTGGTGCACATTTCTGGAACCCCAGCATTGAATGGTAGAGGCTGGTGAATCCTGGGAGCTCACTGGCCAACCAGCCTAGCAAACATAGTAAGCTTCCAGTTCAGCCAGACCCTATCTCAAGTCAATAAAGTAGGGCAAGTGATGGAGGAGGGTACCCAATATCCTCTTCTGGCTTCCAAATGCATGTGCACGAGCACACACACACACACACACACACACACACACACACACAGGAGAGAGATCACACACAGAGATCACACACAGAGATAACACACACACACACACACACACACACACACGCACACACGCACGCGCGCGCACACACACAGGCATGCTTTTTAAACATTGGGAGAAAGCTTTGGGACTGGTGAGATATAGCTCAATGGGTAAAGGCACTTGCTGCCTGGCCTGATGACCTGAGTGTGACCCCACAGACTCACATGGTAGGAGAGAACCGACCCCCAAAAGCTGTTCTCTGGCCTCTCATGATAAGCCCCCGGCACATGCACACATAAATAAAAAATAAGTGTAACTTTTTTGTTTGCTTTTGTTTTTTTGAGACAGGGTTTCTCTGTGTAATAGCTTTGGCTGGTCTGGAATTCACTCTGTAGACCAGGTTGTCCTGGAACTCACAGAGATCCTCCTGCCTCTGCCTCCTGAGGCCTGGGAATTAAAGGTGTAAACTACTACTGCTGGTTTAAATGTAATTTATTTTTTAAGGGGGCTAAGAATACACAGAGAAAGGTTTCCAAATGTCAAACTCTGCAATATATGACTATAAAGGGACAGAGCAAGGACAAATTAACACATAACAAAACAGTTCTGTCCCTAGATCAGCCTAACTGTGATGAAGAGGAGTAGAACCTCACATTCACTGCGTTGCATGCCTGTTCAATGGAAGACCTTTAAGTAAAAGCTACGCCTATACCAGTGTTGACTTCCTGCTTTCACTGGGGTGTCTGGTGAATTGCTGGGAACACTCTATAGTATTTTCAAATCTCTCTGTGAATCTATTACTTAGAGATGTTTTTAAAGATTACACAATCAGCAATTCAATACATTTAATATTCATAAAAGTCAGAAGTACTGGTTGGCAGGTGTAGGGACAGGGCGTGAGCACAAAAGCACAAGTTTTGGCAGAGGGTCGGGGTGAGAGGACAATTCTGTATCCATGGTTCAATACTAGTGTTCTAATCTGAGGAGCTGCATATAAGTACTGTGTCAAGTTCCTGTCATTATAATATTTATAAAACTTTGTTACCTTAAATATTATCTAAAGTGTTGGGAGATTTTGAGTAAGTCAGACTTTCATCTAGCTATGGAATACTGGAAAATAAATCTGTTTTTTAATCTATGGAGTGGAACTAACATAGTTGACCTAGTGGCAACTAAATCTGGTAGCACTGAGACAATAAACAGCACTACTCACTTACATCTATGGCCTTTTATTTATGAGATTCTTTTTGTTAGATTGCTAGTTAAGTGTTAGAGGCCTTGAAGGTCACTGAGGATAGACCTCATAATCAACAGCTTCTCAAAACCAGGAAGGAAAGAAGAGTGGGATTTGGATTTAGCTCTGATTCTTGGTGCAGACATGGCATTCTAGTAGCTCAAGAGGTCATTGAGGGATAACCATCGGAACCTTCCAAGATCACTATCTAGCCAGCCAGAGGCTTCCCAGTAAAGAAGATAGCTATACCAGACACACTGTTTCCCTTCCTGTGAAGAGTCAGTCTGAATGGGCCTGTAGATCATGTGAGCAGGAACACACCCTTTAAAGAAAGTTTAAAGTCTGTTGTAGAGCCTTCAGAAATAGGATAAATCCCAGGCAAGAATGACATCTATCTGGTGGAGTAGATGCTTGGCTTACACAAAACCCTGGGTTCAATTCCTGGCATTGCATGAACCAGGTATGATGGTGCAAGCTGGTGGACCCAGCATTTCAGAGGTGAAGGCAGAAGAATATGGAATTCAATCTCATCTTCAGCTACACAGCAAGTTTGGGGCCAACCTAAGCTACATGAAACCCTGTTAAGATGAGAGAGGATGGGGGGGGCATGCCTCTAATCCCAGCAGAGAGGCAGAGACAGGGGATCACTGAGTTTGAGGCCAGCCTGATCTACATAGCCAATTCTAGAACGTGCAAGACTGCATAGAGAGATCCTATCTCAAAGAACCAAGGCAGCAGGCAGGGAGCAGGGAGGAAATAGGATAAACTCTGGCTAGCATGAAGGTTAGCACATGATCTCTTTGGTCCTAACTCATTGTCAACCCCTGAGAGTGCTTTACTTCGCTCTAAATAAATGCTACCTGTCTTCTTCATGCTTTGTGCTGCATCTGAATTCTTTGAACAGATGTCTAGGAGGAGTAGATATAGGAGAGTAAGTGTTGACAATTCTATTAGGAGAGCTTTTTAAATTGTTCTGTTAAATACATACTTATCCTTTTGTACATACACATGTTCACGAGTGGGGTGCTCATGCTATGGGATGTGTGTGATGGTCAGAGGACAAGCTTGGGTGTTGGTCCGTTCTCCCTTTCCACTTCCTGGTTCCTACATAGACTCTGGGGATCCAAGACCAAGCCAAAGGCTTTTGTGGTATCCTTCACTCACTGAGTCATCTCTCCAGTCCTATAATAAGTTGTTGAAATCATCTGTGCCCTGCTCTAAGTGACTCCATATCATATAAAACTGCTTTTTAAAAATGGTGCCCTGCACTAAGATTCCATTTTACAAGCAGCGTTTGACTCCATCTTGGGGACGGAGAATGACTTTGCACCTTAGTGGGCATATAAACAATACCATCTGTCTGGCACCACCCACAAAGCACAAAGTGATAAATAACATAATACAAAAACAGAAAGGGCACCACTCTATGAACTTGTCAAAATAAATAGAAACTGCAGAAATGCATGGATATATTAAAAATAATATCAGGGACTGACAAGATGGCTCAACAAGAAAGGCACTTGCTGCCAAGACTAATGACCTGAATCTGATCCCCAAAATTCTCCATCTGGTAGAAGGAAAGAATTGATTTCTGCAAAATATCTTCTGACCAACACACATACACACACACACACACACACACACACACACACACACACACACAAATATTTACACAAATATATGTAAATGTAATTAAAATCAAATCAGGAAAACCAGGCTGGAGAACTTACCAAATATACCAGACTGAGGAAAAAAATGTCTTCATGTGACCTTCCTCAAGAGAAGGAACATGAATGCCATCCATCTATCTGTCCCTTTGTCCACCAGAACCTGGTTTTGCCCTTTGCCTCTACAACCTCCAGAGTCCTGCATTTCTTTGGTTCAGTTTGGCTCTGGGGCAGACTTGAACCTGTGACCCAGCAACCTGACTCCATAACTTCCAACAGACCTCCAGCAGGGTTAGTTATATGAGCACACTGCAAAGAGCTTTGATTTCTTATCAGTTTCCTGTTTCTGCCTCTCAGTTGGGCCTCTTGGAAGCTCTTGGGACACTGCCAAGGCCTCTTTAACTCTTTAAAGACAGTGTGTGTGTGAGAGAGAGAGAGAGACAGAGACAGAGACAGAGAGACAGAGACAGAGACAGAGAGACAGAGACAGAGAAAAAGAGGGACAGAGAGAGACAGAGAAAAAGAGGGGAGAGAGAGAGAGAGAGAGAGAGAGAGAGAGAGAGAGAGAGAGAGAGAGAGGATAGATACATTTTCTGTGTGGTATGTAATGTGTAATCTGGGTCATTATTAGTAGTTAAGATTAAAATAAAACAACTTCTGTTTGCCTTAGTGGCTATCAAAGAAATTGGGCAGATTGCTGACAATTAAACTCCTGTATCTTGTGAATTTGTGTTATTTACCAAATTCTGATATTGAAGAAACCTCTTTGTCTAGGTGACCCACCCCCACCCCACCTCCACTCCAGGGTTTCTCTGTGTAATCCTGGTTGTTCTGGAACTCTACAGAACAGGCTGGCCTGCTCTGTAGACCAGGCTGGCCTCAAACTGAGAGATCTGCCTACCTTTGCCTCCAGAGCACTGCGATTAAAGGTGTGTGACACCACCACCAGGCTATTGTCTATGTTTCTGACATGGTGTGCTCCTAACAAGGTAACAGAGATTCCTACTGGACATCTCCAGTGGAAGAGAGCATTGCCTACAACACGTTTTTGTCTTATCTGTGTCTAACCTTTCCCTTACTGTAAGCTGCTTTGTAATTCTGCATTTGTAAACTCCAAATCTTCAACTTACTGTACTGACAGCACACCAAAATGGTTCCCATCTGCTGTTTGCCCATGGACTCTGAGGTGGGGCTGTGCTCATGTTAGCTTTAACCTACCCTACCCCTCCACAACCTAGTACCACCAATGGGAAAAAAAGCTTTGTGTCCATTTGCACATCCATTTAAACATTCTTTTACTCCACATGGAATTGTGACCCCTTTGGGCTCTCCTCTGAACCCGTTGTAGTGTATTTCTAGCTTCCACATTAAAAAATGAGTGACATAACTAGTTGATGTCTGTTTGCTTTATATCCACAGGAGAGTCATGAGTTCACTTATTTTGAACTTTAGCATCCTTTAGGAACTTTATAGCTGGAGAAGACTCAGAGGCAGTGTGAGCCTGTAACAGAAGCAATTGCCAATCTCCTCAGCATCTTCAGTCCTTTTTGGCTATTTTGAATTATCTGGAATTTTAGTGTCTAATTTTAAGAAATAGCCCAAATAGTGAAATACAGTTTTTATCACTAATATTGCTGTTTGGTGCTTAGTTTTTGTCTTTTTGTTGTTGTTGTTGTTTTTCTTTTGTTTTGGGTTATTTTCTTTTTCTGAGACAGTGTCTTGGTATGTAGCTCAGGATAGCCTAGAACACCAGATCCTTCTGCCTCATCTGCAATACCACAGCCCTTAATTCAATGCTTTATACACAGTTGGCTCTCAGCATATATTTGCTGCACAAGCACAGTGATCTGATATTTCCTCTAAAATTGCTCCGTTAGATCAAAAGATGGATTTAAGCTTTTGTACTCATGACAAATATTCACTGACTGTCTGGATTATTTATAATTGCTCTGAATGTTATCAGTTAAGAAGGACTGGAAAGCAACAAACAACTCAGGGATTAACACAGTGAAAGTTAATTTTTGAACCAAGATGGCTCGGTAAGTAAGGTACTTGCCATGTAAATATGACAACCTGAATTCAATTTCATAGAGACTAGAGAGAAGGAACTGCCAAAAGTTGTTCTCTGACTTCCCCCAGTCACACACACACACATTGTTCCCACACACTGGTACACACATAAGAGAATACTTTTTAAAAAGTCAGTTCTTGCCTGGCAGTGGTACCACATGCTTTTAATCTCAGCACTCAGAAGGCAGAGGCAGGCGATCTCTGTGAGTTTGAAGCCAGCCTGGTCTACAGAGCAAGCTCCAGGATAGCCAGGGCTGTTACACAGAAAAACCCTGTCTCAGAAAACCAACCAACAAACAAATGAGTATTTCACAATAGTGAAATTGCAGGTCTCAAGGGATCTCTCCTAGACCTCGTCACTGAACCCCAGCCCCCTGGCTCTGGAGATTCTGTCTCAGCATTTACTTCCAGAGTGTCTTAGTTGAGTTTCTTTTGCTGTGAAGACACACCATGACCACAGAAACTCTTATAAAGGAAAGCATTTAATTGGGATGGCTCACTTACATTTCAGAGGTTCAGACCATTATGATCATGGCAGAATATGGCAGCATGCAAGCAGACATGGTATTAGAGAAGTAGCTGAAAGTCCTACATCTCGCAGGCAACAGGAAGTGGTCTATGACACTGGGCAGTATCTTGAGCATAGACCTCACCCCTCCACACAGTGACACACTTCCTCCAACAAAACCATACATACTCCAAAAAGGTCCTAATAGAACCTAATAGTGCCTATGAGCTTATGGGGGCCAGTTACATTCAAACTATCACCATAGCAACCGCAGGGATGGGAAATGAGCCTAAGGGATCATTGGGCTTTGAAGTTTTCACCTAGAAAGGGCACATGGCACTTTACATGTTCCACAGGACTGAGCAAATCACATAGTGACACTTATAGAAGAAGCATAGTGACACTTATAGAAGAAAAGAGCAAGGAAGTACAACCCTACGGTGTCTGGAGGAAACAGCATTAACGATTTCCATACCAGTGGGAAAATGGACGTGGAGGGAGCGTGTGCCCACAATAGATTCTAATGAAGTTGTTAATAAAAGCTGCAGAGATGCTAGGAATTTACTATATCCCCTCCGCTGTGACAGTACCCACCCAACTCCGCGAGTTTACAAAAGAGAAGTCTCTCCTGCTCATTGCCACTGCTAGGACATCACCGAGCACCAGCAGAAGTGAAGAACACAGGCACTAAGCAAAGAAACAATATGAATGTCTAAGGAGAAGCTAAGTCAGAATATAGAGGTCAAAATAAATCTTCAAGTGAAGAAATAAAAGATGAATAAAAAAAATTAGTTCTAAGCAGTTAAAGGTAAAAGTCAAAGACCAGATAGATTGGTCTATCTAATGTATCACCCATCTTGGGGGCTTCACATAGCCTAGGTTGAAATCTGCACACCCCTAGAGACAGAATGATTACGCCTTGGCATAGGCACACAACAGGAAGAGTGAGGCTTTTAAATCACTGTTTTATTGAAGGAAAACTGTGTCTGTACCAGAAGACTCAAAACAACCCAGGAAGTGAAGTGTAGCCAAGTGCTGCCTGGGAGTGGGGGCAGCCCGTGGAGTCTGTACCTGGATTGGGACCAAGTCTGTTTCAAATTGACTTGATTGAGAATTTTACTTTGAAAAGAGTACTTCACAGGACCTTTGGGAGCTGTCAAGCTCTGCCCTGGGGCAGAAGATTAACGGCTCTGAGGACCAGCAGGGAAAGCCTAGTAAATCAGAGGCCCCTTGTTTGTGGCTGTGTGGACTTACAGGTGGCAATGTAGCGGGCTGTGCCTCTCTGCAAGGCGCCTGGGGACTTCACAGTTTATGCCTCAGAAGGAGTCATGTGAATGAGGAAAAAAAAAAAAAATGTCTAAAGCCAGTCTCAAAACTGCTGGCTAAAAACGGGGATGGAATAGTAGGAAACACTCATTTCAACCTGAAAAATAAAAAAGTATAGATGACAAAGCCAGGAACAAATTAAAAAAGAAAATAAACATAACAAATATGATAGCTATTAGTGCATATATGTCAATTACCATCTTTAATATCAACTGTCTATATATACTAAAGGACAAAAATTGTGAGAACTGATCCAAAAGCAAGACTCACGTAGTCCAAAAACAAACCTGCTCTAAATATAAAGATACATGTATATTAAAAACAAAGACATGGAGAAACACGTACCTCACCACACTGACCAGAAGAAAGCGGACAGTGACTGAGCGAACAGAAGAAAATTTCCTGGAACTCCCTGTACCTGAGGGCAGGGCTTGAGAAACTTGGCTCCACCCTGTAGTGAAGAGCACCACCCCCCCTCCAATTTAAATGATCTCAGCTGTAAAATGGAGATCATAGTGAGGATCTGGTGAGCCAATTATATAAAAAAAGAGCATTAACATAGTAAGCACCATACAACTCCTGGCTTTTTGTTACCTGTGAGCCACCATATGGGTGATGGGAGTTAAACCAGTTCCTCCTCAAAAACAAGTGCTCTTAGTTGCTGAGCTATTTCTCCAACTCCCTCTCTGTATTTCTTGGTTATTTGGGTCCTTGCTCCTATATGGTGGTCTGGAAAGATGAATAATCACTGCTATTAAATGCTTCTAGAGGTCCGTTCTCCATCTATCATGGAAATGCTATCCAGAAGGTCTATCAATAGCTATAGAAATGAACTATCCACTAGTGCCCCAAAAGAAAGGAAATTAATTGTTTTTATTCCTCTATTTAATTTATAAGTAGCAACAGCAAAGATATATGCTTTCTGAAGTTAATACTTAAGGTGTTACATTGGAAACACCACACACTCCTGAAAATGATTAACATTCTCTATTTTCCAGAACAACTTCAGGCTACAGCAAAATCAAACAGAAAGTGTCTCCACACAGCCGTTAACACACACACACACACACACAAACACACACACACCCTTTACAGCTGCCAACGTCTTCCAACACAACAATATACCTGTGTATTAGTTAGAATTTCTATTGCTGTGAAAAGACACCATAACCACAGCAACTCTTATAAAGGAAAACAATTAGGGAGGCTTGATTACAGTTTCAGAGGTTCAGTCCATTATCATCATGGTAGGAAGCATGGCAGCATGCAGGCAGACATGGTGCTGGAGAAGGAGCTGGGAGTCCTACATCTTGCAGGCAACAGGAAATAGTCTTTGACACTGAGAGTAGCTTAAGCATAGGAGACCTCTGACTGTGTGGTCTGACAACAGTGTGGTGAGACCATTACTATCACCATCTTAGTCTTCCTCTCTATAGTGTTGCACCCTTTCCTCAGACTGGTGTTTCCAATAAGTTGCTAGGCTTGGTTTTCTAGATATATTAAAATATATATTAAAAAATATGTTCATGTGCTCTTACAGTTCATTTCCCCCAATATATTTATAAGGAGACACCCTTTCTATTTTTCAGAATATCTTATTTATCAATCTGTGACAGGCAGATGGTAGTGCTTACATGTCCACCAAGGTGTAGGGTCATCCTCTGTCCCCAAAATGGAGGTTGTAAATGGAGTATCTCAGGGCAGGGCATAGTCAGAAAAACCACTGTTTTATATAGTATGAAGCAGCTTAGGGCAGTGAACAGCCTGATATCATCATCATCATTACCATCATCATCATCACCACCACCACCATCATCACTATCATTACCATCACCATCAGGAGCACATTACCAGGTCACTACATTGCCTTCCAATTCCTTGAATGAAACAATCATCCTTTAAGTATCTGTAACCACAGACCTGTGACACCATACCCTGCTACTTTTTAGAACAATAGTTTTATTGTTGGGATGTGACCAATGTTTGCTTGTCAATTATTCTCTGACTGGAGGACACCTTGGTTACTTCTAAGTTTAGGCAATTATAAATAAAGATTCTGCAAATGTGTATAAGAGATTTTGATTCTTTGACATTTGTAAGCTGGGTATGGTGGCCCTCCCTACCTTTAGGGAAACTGGGGCTATGAATTGTCACGAGTTCCAGGCTTGCCTGGGCTACCGTGTGAAAATCTCAAAAGCAACAACAAACAAACAAACAAACAAATAAATAAGAACAGCAATATGAACCACAATAAAATAATAAAAATAATCTGTAAAGCACGTTTTGTGGCTCAGAATGTTGCCTGCCATGGCTATTGCCCCAGAAAAAGTGTGGAATCTGCTGGGGTAGATGAAGTCATGGATAGGTGTCACCTCAGTTGATTGATGGCAGTGTTGAATTCACTACTCTTACTGGTTTTCTGCCTACTGAGTCTATTCGATTCTGATATAAAGGAATTGCACCATTCAACTTTAATAGTGGACCCATCTACACAACTTTATAGTTCCATCCAAATTTCCTCTCAGGTTTTTGATGACCACACATTAAAGGTTAAGTTCACACAGTAAGAGCCCCTCTATTTCCTTGGGGTACTTGCTGCTTACCATTGTGAATACCTTTTATCCATGATTACTTCCTTGACCCAAATCTGCTTTTTCTGAAAGTAGTATATTTACTTCCACTTTCTTCTGATCAGTGTGGTGTGGTATATGTTTCTCTATGTCTTTGCTTTTAATTGATGTGTATCTCTATATTTAGAGTATGTTTTTTGTAGACAACTATGTCTTGCATTTTGTTCATTCTTACAATTTTTGTTCTTTAAATTAGTACATACAAACAATTGATAGTTGAGATAGTTGAGATACCTGCATTAGCATCTATCATATTTGTCATCTGTTTCTCACTGAGCCATCTTTCTAGGCCCTAGAGAGTAGGGCAGAAGCAGGCAGATCTCTGTGAGTTTGAGGTCAGCCTGTTCTATAGAGCAGTTCCAGGACAGCCAAGGTGATAGATACAAAGAAACCATGCATCGAAAACTAAAACCAACCAAACAAGCAAAAACAAAAAGCCTTCACTCTGCTACATTCTTGATTGCATAGTCTTTGAAAGCTAAATTTAGAGTAGGAGAGATAGTTCAATGGTTAAGAACACTGGCTGTTCAAACAGAGGCATTGCATTCTATTCCCAGAAGCCAAATGGTGGCTTTTACCTGTCTGTAACTTTAGTACCAGGGGTTCTGATAGGCTTTTCTGGACTCTATGGATACCAGGCATATACATGGTACACAAGCAGACATCTAGGCAAAACACTCATCTGCATAATAAATCTAAAGAAAAGAAAAGGGTTCTATTTAACTCTATTTTAAATGTTTTTCTAGGCCAGCCAAAACTAAATAGTGAGACCTGGCTTAATTTTTTTTTTTTTTTTTTATTAATTGTCTTATTTAGGGTTTTTGTTTGTTTGTTTGGTTGGTTGGTTGGTTAATTTTTTTTTTTTTTTTATTGCTGTGAAGAGACACCATGACCATGGCAACTCTTACAAATGGAAACATTTAATTGGGGTGGCTCACTTACAGTTTCAGAGGTTCTGTCCATTATCATGGTGAGAAGCACAGCAGTGTGCAAGCAGACATGGTGCTGGAGAACTGAGAGTCCTACGTCTTGCAGGCAACAGGAAGTCAACTGGGACTGGGCAGTATATTGAGCATAAGAAACCTCAAACCCCACCCCCCACCCCCAGTGACATACTTCCTCCAACAAAGGCCATGGCCACTCCAACCAAGCCATACCTCCTAATAGTGACACTCCCTATGAGCTGACGAGGGACAATTACATTCAAACTACAACCACCATACTAGTATATATTAGATATACAAGTTAATGAGTTTCATGGTAACATTTTCTTTCATGTGTATGATGTGTGTGACCACATTCACCCTTTCATTACTCCATCTAGTATCCTTCTCACTGCCACTCATACTCTCCCTCTTCCCAGCCAATTCTCCTTCTACTTCCAAAAACAATGTTCATGCCATCCTTACAGAAAAAAAAAACCATGATAATCTTCTCCATATTATACCAGTTTTATTACACATGCGTGTGCTGCTGAAGTGAGCACCCAGATTTATTGCTTACGGTTTTTCTCTACAGGGGGATGCTTTTGGCTTCCTTACCTATTTTTTTTAATCTTTGATTTTTCTAAAATTTTAATATATTATAGTTATTTTATTTTTTATGACATTATTTCTTTTTGTGTGTGCTAATGGGATGGAGGAATGCACATACCACGCCATGCATGTGGAAACCAGAAGGCAACACGAAGGAGTTAGTGCTGTCTGACCACATGGGTCCTGGGGGATCACGCTTGCCTCATCAGATTTGACAGCAGGTATCATTACCCACTGAGCCATCTTTCTAGGCCCAAGGTATGTTGTTATGTTTTTAAATTAATCCTACTTGGCGTTGTTTAAGCTTCCTGGCTCTAAGATATGATGTCTGACATTAATTTGGGGAGATTATTGGTCATTGCAAGCATGTGTTACCAAATCTGTATAAGGGGGGCTTTGTTGGTTTATTTTCCTTTTCTTCTTCAGTTTAGCTTTTAACTTGCCCTACCTCCTTTTGCCTTTTTTTTTTTTTTTTTTTTTTTTTTGACAAGCTCTCACCATGTATAGTTCTGAGTATCCTAGAACTCACTCTATAGATCAGGCTGGACTTAAACTCACAGAAAATCTTCCTGCCTCTGCCTCTGCCTTCCAAGTGCTGGGATTAAAGATGTGTGTTATCATTCCTGGCTTGCTTTTGTAATATAATGACAATTTCTAAACTAATATAATATAATATAATGACAATTTCTAAATGTCATGCCAGGTCCTGGAAATAGTCTTGCTTTTTTAATTTAAAAAAAAAAAAAGATTTACAAAGAAGTAAAGAAATTAGTACAGCTTATCCTCACATAGCCAGCACTCAAACTTAACCATTATGTTTCCCATATTTATCCCTGGGGTGGTTGTTGATGTTTGTTTTTGTTTTGGGATAGTGTGTTTGTTTGTTTGTTTATTAGATTTTCTACAGAAAATTATAACTACTCTTTTTAACTTTCTAGAAATAGTGTAGTAGGGTGAGATGGGGGGCTGGTGAAGGGCATGGGAGGCTGGGAGGGAGAGGGAACTGAGATTGATATATAAAATAAGATTGATTCTAAATTAAATTTTAAAAAATCATTGTGTCACTTGGGTAAAAAAAGAAAGAAAGAAAGAAATAGTAGATTCACAGGCCTTTTAAAGTGCTCAATTCCACATTTTCCTGTCTTAGATATTTGCAAGCATCAATACCATGAATCTTACAATGTTTCATCACCCTTAAAAGAAAACTCCCCTGCTCTTAGTCCCTACCTCCCCCTCTTCCCCAGAGAACTACTAATCTTCCTGACTGTGTCTTAGATTTACTATTCAGGACATCAGATACAAACAGACTCTCCCATTGTTCCTAGAGAGTACCTTCTGACTAGCTTCGTTCACTCAGCAAAACTTTTTCTTGGCTAAGCCATGCTGTGTCATAAATCACTACATCATTCCTTGTCCTGGATGGACTGTAACTTATTCTTTACGTAGACCATATTTTACTTATCCATTCATCTGTTGATTGGTAATTGGCTACTATATAAAGAATGCTGCTAGGAACATTCCCCTATAAATAGCGTGGTATTTCACTCTTTACATTTTTTTTTTTAAATTTTCATTTCTAAGAGGTGAGATTGTCTACAGTACCATACAAATGAACAGTCACCTAATAACCAATGAGAATATAAACTAAGATCCAACAATACACTGTGTCAATATTCCCTGTATTAGGTTGTTTTCCCATTGAGTATCTTTGGGTAGAAGAAAGTCACCTTAACTTTTCTTTTCATTAAAAAAAATGTTTATTTATGTATTTTTCTTTTGTGCTACAATTTGAGCCTAGGGCCTTGAATGTACTCAACAGATCTGCGACTGAGCTACACCCCTAACCCTATGTTGATCTTTTGAAAAGCCACAGTTCTTCTTTAAGTCACTTTCTGGCAGTCATGGACAGAAGGGACAAATAAATATAAACAAACTAATAAAACCAAGCAGTCCAAGCTACAGGGCTTATAATAGCAAATTCAACCACAGCCCTTAGTCATTTTTGCAGTGTGTTTTAATCTCAGCACACAAAATACTCACACCTTCACCTTCCTACAGAGAAATTAACTTCTATTTTGAGCTCTAGTGTCTTTCTACTAAGTGGGGATGCTTAACTGTAACCAGATGGAGTTTCAAGTTCATCTTTTCCTAGGGTGATGTCCACATTCCTAGGGGTTTACAGTGTGTGGAGTGTGCCAGTGGCACACACTGTTAGAATATGTTGGAGAGACAGAGACAGCAGGATCACAAGTTCAAGGCCAGCCAAGAGTGTGGCCGTGTGTGTGATCAGATAGGTCATGATTCTCCAGATTGCCACCTCTCTGTGGTGATCACTAGGCATCCAAATTGCCCTCTCCCCTCTCAACCCATGCAGATCAGTGCTCTATCTCCTTATCCTAAAACAAGGTCTCCTAAGGTCCTCTGCCTCCTAGGCCTGTACCTGTGCCTGTAATACTCTTAAATGTAGACAGACAGAGGAACAGACAGTCAGACAGAAGATAGAGTGATTAGGTCTTGGCTGTGGACTAAGAATTCCATAAGACTGTTCTATCAGAATCTACACTGTCTAATACAACTCTCTCCCTCCCCCCACACACACACACACATAATAACAGAACTATGACTTGGCCTAAAATGAGATATTCCTTGACTGAAACTCCTTGCAGATTTTGAGACCTGATACAAAGACTGCAAACTTTAGCACCCACATGGCAGCCTGGCCTACATGACTAAGGTCCAAGTCAATGATTGATGATGTCTCATATAGGTGAAAGGTACCTGAAGACTAATGCCTGAAGTTGTCTTCTGACACCTACATACATGTGCCCTGCATATGTGTACCCATTCATACATGAGAGTGCACACACACAAAGTATAAGTGTTATCCAAATTAATTTCACTTTTTTTACTTTCTTTAATGTGGCCACTAGAACACTGAAAATTGTATGCATGATTCAATGTAAATTTATTTTTTTTAATTTATTTTGGTTTTTCGAGACAGGGTTTCTCTCTTTAGAGCCTGTCCTGGAACTCACTATGCAGATCATGCTGGCTTCGAACTCACAGAGATCCTCATGTCTCTGCCTTCCGAGTGCTGGGATTAAAGGTATGCGCCATCACCACCCCGAATCAAGGTAAATTTCTAACAAACTATGTCTAGAACACCTGTATAGCCTTTGGTCCCTGCTCTGCTATACTTCCTTGATTTGCTCTCCAACAGGGAGTCAGTAGTGAGCAAGTGATTCTTTCTTCAGCATGTCCTAAATCCAGCTATTCATCCTTCACCAAAAGTGTCAAAGCCAAAGGCCAGGCATTTGCTTTTTGTTCTATTGTGGACTCTTTTTTATAAGTTCTTGGATAATTTTGTATAATATGTTTTGATCATACTCATTCCTTCCCCAGTTTTTCCTATATTCGCCATGAGGTTACCTGGTACCCACAGAGGTCAGAAGAGGATGATGGGTACCTGAGACATGGAATTACAGGTGGTCGTGAACTATATATTATATGAGTGCTAAGAACTGAACTTGGATCCTCTGCAAGAGCAGCAAGTGCTCTTAACCACTGAGCTATTCCTACAGCCCCTATTCCACCACTCCTAGTTTTTATATGAGTGATTATTACTTCATAATCAGTAATAATAATAATAATAGTTTTAATAGTTTTGGCTTAACTGCCAAACTACTTGATCTGTACTGGTTCCTGCTACTTCCTTCCAATCCACTGAATCCAACCAGAAACAGCAGGATCCCTGGAGCTTACTGGCCAGACTGTCTGGCTTAACTGATGAGCTTCTGATTCAATGACAGGCCCTGTCTCAAAAAGTAAGTGTGAGAACAATTGAGGAAACAGTTGATGCTGACATCTGGCCTTAACATTCACGTGAAGGTACTTTTCCACATGCATGTGTGGACATACACATGAACACACACACACACATACACACACACAGAGAGAGAGAGAGAGAGAGAGAGAGAGACAGAGAGACAGAGAAACAGAAAGAGAGACAGAGAGAAAGACAGAGAGAGACAGAGAGACAGAGAGTCAGAGACAGAGAGAGAGAGAGAGAGCTTTGATTATGCTGGGCAACAGTGGTCCACATATTTAATCCCAGCACTTGGGAGGTAGAGGCAGGATTTGTGAGTTCGAGGCCAATCTGGTCGGCAGAGCAAGTTCTAGGACAGCCAGGGATACACAGAGAAACCCAGAGTCTGCTTCCACAGCACTGAGATTAAAGTGCATGCCAATATGCCCAGCTTCTTTCCTTGGCTTCTGGGCACTGAACTTGGGTGCTTGTAGCAGACACTTTATGGAATCAGCATCTCCCCAGGCTCATCTAGCATCCTTTTTACCTAAGCTCATGTTTATATCATTATATAAGAATGTATACACACATACAATTTTGAATTTTGTACCTCTTCTTGAGACTCTACTTATTTCTACAAGATAATTACTTCTTGGTTTTTCCAAAATTCACCTGACCCACAAACTTGAAAACAGGAAAAACCATGTGTCTCACTGGTTAAAAGAAAGTGGAGAAAAATTGCCTACAGTTCTTGTTAACATGTAAATGCCTGGGGCATGCATAGTCTATGTCTTCAAAAAGTTCCTACTTCATTACTCTTTTTAATGTCTTGGGGTTTTTGTTTGTTTGTTTGTTTGTTTTCTTTTGTTTTGATTTTTGTTTTTGTTTGTTTGTTTGTTTTGTTTTGTTTTTGGTTTGGTTTGAGGCAGGGTCTTACTAGGTAGCCTAGGTTATGCCAGAACTCACTATGTAGACCAAGCTGGCCTCAGAGATTTGCTTGTCTCTGTCTCCTGAGTGCTAAGATTACAGTCATGTGCCAGTACACCCAACATTTCATTAGTTTCTTTTGACCCACAAGACTTTATATTTCCTACTTTTACATAACATATAGTCCAGAAATCCCACTAAAAATATATACAGTAGACATACACATAACACACACACACACACACACACACACACACACACCACAGAAACCAACTAAACAACAAAACTAGAGTGCTAACTAGTACACATTAATTGTCAGATTTCAGTGGCAGTATCCTGAGTGTCTTTGTCTTCTAAAGTCCCTTAGGGAATTCTGATGGCCTCCTCCCTTAGCTTCAGCATTCTCCTACCTGTACTTTCATGAACACGTGGCCAACTTTCAGCCTCCCCTTTGCCTATGCCTTTCTCTTGGCCTACATGACCACTTCTCATGTCCGTGGTTAGAGCTCAATTCAAAGGTGGTCTCCTCTAACTTCACCGAGCCTTTTCCCCACCCTGTGTCTTCCTCACCCTGTTCACAAAATAGAGCTATACACCCAAGTGTCCATGCTTTCAGGCTGGATGACAAACTGCTTGAAAGCCACTGTGTCCCCTATACCCTGTTAGTTACCTCCTCCTGCATAGTCTATAGTGCTAACTGTTGGATTCTTCTAGCTCTGGCCCTGGCTGCAGGCTGAGAGGAGCACAGAAAAACACAAACATTTTGCTGCAGCTTTGGCCAGTAATTTCGTGGTGAGCATAATAGGGAGAAATCAGGAATAATTAAAGTAGAAGGGAAAAGGCAAGCTGCCCACCTTTCTCTTCAAAGCTTCCTAAAACTCAGTAGCTATTTGCCTCTAGGAAAACTGTTATACACATCATCAACCAAGTGGCAGGTCTTTATTTTTAATTCATCACAGAAGCCTGATGCCCAAATGATGCTTGTCAGAAAAATCTCATTGGTAAGGGCCTTTTTAGATGCCAAGAAAAACTTCAGAATTCCTTGGTTTTCCTCTGGGTCCTTGTGTTAGTCAGGGTTCTCTAGAATAACAACTTATGGAATGAATATCTCTCTATATTTAGAAAGGGTATTTGTTAGAAAGATCTACAGGCTGTGATCCAGCTAATCCAACAATGGCCATTTATAAACGGAAGGTCCAAGAATCCCGTCGTTTAGTCCACAAGGCTGGATGTCTCAGTTGGTCTACAGTATATTATATATATTCCAAAGAAGTAGGTTCAAACGCCAGTGAAGAAATGGATTTGCTAGTGAGAGTGAGAGCAAACAGGCAAAGAGGGAGAGCTTTTGAGCTTCCTTTATCCATGGCCTTTGTATAGCAGAATGTGTGGTCCAAATTAAAGGTGGATCTTCCCACCTCAAAAGAACAGGATTAAATGTTTACCTCCCTACCTAAAAACTCTGGATTAGAAGTGCTCTTCCTACTTCAAATGATTTCATTAAGGAAAAATCCCTCACAGTTATGTCCAGTCACTTGGGTTTTAGTTACTTCCAGATAGAGTCAAGTTGACAACCAAGAATATCCATCACAGCCATCAAAGCCAAGTTCAGTCATCTTTAACCCTGTGTACTCATGGGTAGCTCCTAGTCTTTGGTATTTTCTAGAAAGGAAACTCTGATCATCTAAAGCAGGTAAAGCCTGGGCCCCAGACAGCCTACATCGAAATGATTATTTCTGCGGGACTGTGGTGGAGATGGCTCACACCTTTAATCTCAGCACTCAGGAGGCAGATCTCTGTGAGTTTGAGGCCAGCCTAGTCTAAAGAGTTCCTTCTAGGACAACTGGAGCTACACAAAGAAATCCTGTCTCAAAATACAAATAAACAAAAAGATTGTTTCCCTAGTTGCCAGATCTGTGTGATCTAGGACATGTTATATTTTGTGCCTCTGTTTCCTCCTTAGTGAGATGGAGAAGATATTTTATATACTCATAGAGTTGTGAACTTGAACAGTAAGCCATATGTATTTTTTATAACATAATTCCTTATTGATTCTTTGGGAATTTCACATCATGAACCTAATCCCATTTACCTCCCCATCCCTTCATATCTACCCCCTCACCACTGCAGTGTCCCTCCCCCAAAAGGACCTTTCCATAAAATTAATTAAAAACAAGACAAAGCAGCCAAGCAGTGATGGCTCACACCTTTAATCCTAGCACTCCAGAGGCAGAGGTAGGCAGATCTCTGTAAGTTCAAGGCCAGCCTAGTCTACAGAGTGAGTTCCAGGACAGGCTCCAAAACTACACAGACAAACCCTGTCTCAAAAAAACAAAAACCAAAAAGCAAAAACAAAAACAAAAAACCCTGTCACCTAGCCTGGAGCTAAGGTATATCATGGAGTATACCCTTTTGTCCAATCATCCCCACCCACAAATGTTCATTGCAATGAGTCATTGGTTTGTTTCAAGTCTTCTCACATACCATAATCATTGGACCTTCACTGAAACTCCTCTGATACTGTTGTTCAGAGTCACAGAGATCCTGATGCTATATTTCTGAAGGATCAGTCTCTTCATGCCCTCCAGTAGGTCATAGACCAGGTAGATGTTAGGGTGGGACATCCCAAGACCCAGGATGTGGGTCTGGGTGGTAGCTGTGCTGGTCAGTGTGATCCTCTGAGACCACCTCCCTTAGACGAGGTATGGAGCCTGTTCTCCTAGGCCCATGCCATGGGGCCAGCTCACCCATGGTGGGGGGGGGGGGCCATCTCTCCTGAGTGGGGGAGGGGACAGGGAGATACAACACTTGAAGCTCTCTTGCTGCAGTGTCCAGTGAAGCCGGCTCAGCACAGACCTAGGATTTCAATATGCACGGTTCCTATGAACCCCCACTCCCGTGATAACACAAGTCATGGGCATCAGCAGGTCCACTGATGCAGACATGGCCTTTGGCAGCAGCTCTGAAGACATCACCATGGCTTCCATGGCAGCAGAGATCACCCAGATCAGTATGGCCCTGGCAGCAGCATGGCCCTCAGATACCAACATGGTCTCAGGTAGCTGGTCAGACCCTGGGCATCTGCACAGCCCTCAGTGTTATCAGGAGCCATGGCCATCACTTCAGACCCTGGCCACTGCAGGGACATGGACCCAGACAAGGCCCAAGAAGCAATCCAGGCCTGGACATCACCGTGGCCCAGGGTCAGCAGAGGCCATTCAGATCAACACAACCCATTTGGCGGCACAGACTCCAGGCATCCATGTGGCCATTGGTGGCAATTTGAGCCACAGATAGCAACCAGACCCCTGCTGTTGTAGGACCACATGATCCTTAACAGCAGCCCAGGCTAGGATGCCAGCATGGCTCCAGGTGGCAGGCCATATGTAATTATTACATTCTACTGCTAATGTAACAATATTCCAATACATATTTCTTCCTATGCACTCTTTCTTATCTTCACCATTATATATATAGGTTTGGTTTTTTTTGTTTTTGTTTTGTTTTTTTTTAATTTGGTTCTCTTTTCTTATTTATTTATTGTTCATTAAATATACATCATGGTAACTATTTGTAAACAAAATTTTAAGTGGTACAAAGTCAACTTAATGGCCAGCCAATTGACAGTGTCTTAGGACCTGTAACAGTTCAAGTCATTCAAGCCTAAACCCAGGTCGGAGCCAAGGCTGCTTTGTGATGAGGCTGTGAAAGCTAATCACACTGATTAGCAAACAAGTGCAAGAATCAGGCCCATCATCCCTGTAAGCTCTTGTGAGCTTGTAGGATCTGATCAGAACCGCAAATGAATATTCACTCAACCTAGACACCACAGTGTCCTAAAATAGGGTCCAGCGGATGGAGGGACTGCCTCCTGCACAGAGTGGCAGACATGGGATCGAGCAAACACTGAGACCTAGAGTGTGGTCCTGGGCGCTCATCATAATGGACTCCCGTCCTGGGAGAATGAGGTACCAAGCCCTGTAGTGAATAGCTACAGCCAACATCCCTTCCTCTGAACTGTAAATTCTCCGATTACATTCAGACAGGGCATGATAGCTGAAGGAGCTGGAACAGCCGTAGATTCCAGGTCCAAGGTCCCCATTTGAGAGATGAAATGCTAACAAAGCAGTCCCTGGTGGGCGTATTCCTGTTAGAACACTTCAAATGTTAATTAGAAATTCCTGGGGTGAGTATCAAAACTAACTTTTCAAGCAGATGCTGAGGTATTTAAATTATGATAATAATTTCTTGATGTTGGTAGAACTCATATTTTTATATTTTTTAGGTAATAGCTCTCTTATTGGCTTGGTTGAGACAGGGACCTCGTTAGCCAAGTTTGCCTCAACCCCTGTATGTAACTGTGGTGGCTTGAATGAGAGTGGTCCCCATAGACTCATACGTTTTGAGCACTTGGTTTCCAATTTGTGGAAATGTCTGGGAAGGAATAGGAGACCAGGTCATGGGGGCAAGCTTGAGGTTTCAAACTACCCCCGCCATTCCCAATGCATTCTCTACCTCCTGCTTGTGGATTCAGATGTGAGCTTTCAATTTTCCTGCCACCATGCCTTGCCTCCACCATCATGGATTCTAGCCCTCTGGAGTTCTGAGCTAAATGGAACACTAAAGGTAACTAATACAACAACAGATCTTTTGAGTGCTGGGATTACAGACAGCCACCACCATGCCTAGTTCTTACAGTGCTGGAAAAGAACCGAGGGTTTCCTGCCTGCCAAGCAGCCACCATACCAGCTGGGCGACATCTCCAGTCCTTGATGCTAAATTTTAAAGCGATTTATAGGGACTTCATTAAACATGAATAATTAAAACATCAGCCGATAAATGCTGTTTGCAAGGAAGCTTCACAGCTCTTGATTTTCTAATCACTGAAAAAAACTGCGCTTCCAGACACGTGGGATGTGTTAGAAGTAATTCTGCACATGACTCGGGTGTATCAGAAGTGGCATGACTACAGCACATTAATACCAGAAGTATCTACAGGAAGTTGGCCCTCCCAGGGGTGGATTTTTGATGAAACAAATGGAGTTTTGTAACTGAAATATCAATGCAGTGACAGGAGCAACTGTCTTACTTTTTGCTGACTCTAGAACACAAGTCTCTGGTTTGGGGTACAAATCCCATGTGGCCAACACTGAAACAGAGATCATAGGCCTGTTTATTGAGAACACACCTCAGTCCTATGCTTTTGAAATCAACTAAAAGTAGGTCACAGCAGGCAAAATATCAGAAGAAAATATAGATATTTATTTTTAGTGCCCTTGATGGGGCTCTAGTTAAATCAGTAGGAGGGGGGGCACAGGCAGAAGGGAGGAGACAGGGAGAAGAGCATCTGTTAAAGGGAACCTGTGTCAAGCTGGAACTAGATGATGTGTCATTAAAAGCTCCAGCCAAAGAATTTTCCCTTTACTTTTTCTTGCGCCATTAAGAAAAATAAAGACATATTGTGATAATGGAAGAATAGCAAGAACTAGGAGGGCATAACCATGAAAATTTCTATTTCCCTCTTCCCGTGAAATCCCTACCTTACTGAGTTCTCTTCATTTTTATTTTAGCTGGTTATTTATTTAATTCCACGGGAGCATCATGCTATGTAGCTGAGGGCGATCTGAAACTAAAGATCCTCCTGCTCCTGCCTCCCTGTTCCTGGGAGAGAGGTATGTGCCACTAACCTGGGTTATTATAGTCAGTTTTAAACTTCAGTCACAAATACAAACTATCAATGTCGGAAGATTCAACGTGCTCTGCCACCCCCATCCCCGTACACTGAGTGTGGGGTACGTGCCTACTCTCAAATGCCATCTTTCTTCCTTTTCCCAGAGGACCACCTTATGTTTGCAGGATGGAGTAAGGGAAATGGTTTCCTTACTTGAATCCTCTAGACAAGCTGAGCAGGGCTTCTACCTGAGCAGATAACCAAATAACTTCCTTCCCTTCAGTCCCTGCCTAAGATGTTTCCTAGCACCACACACTCTGGCACACAAACCCTGGCTGTGGCATCTACCCAACTCTGCCGCTTCTCCTGTCAGCCCAGGTTATGATGTACTTACTCTGTCTTGTCTGTCACTGATTTGGATGTGGTACTAACAAGATAACTTGGGCTCAGCTAATTTGCCTACTCCCCTTATGGGAAACTCTATTCTTAGCGTGCACAGGAGCTTCATTAGGAAAGTATCAGAGCACTTTGCAGCAGCAGAGGGGAACAGTGGAAAACAATCTATTGCGGTTTCAAGAGGGTGCACGATTCCCCATTCCCAGAATCCCTGCAAACTCATGCTCAAGCCTAGAGGGGCTAGAGCAGTGGTTCTTAACCTTCCTAATGCTGCAACCCTTCAGCACAGTTCCTCATGTTGTGGTGACCCCATACCATAAAATTATTTTGTTGCTATTTCATAGCTGTAATTTTGAAACTGTTATGAGCCATAATATAGATATTCAGGCTATCTGTTATGTAACTCTGGGCTAGAGCAAGGTCCCAATTTCATATAGCAATGCAATGTCCTATACATGGAAAACACAGTAGGGTCTTTAACCAGTAAGCACAAATAGGAAATTTATTTTTCTCCTATAGCCCAAGTGCTCTATTGAAGACACCCCCAGTCCACACTCAGGGTGGAGCCAGCACCTCTCAGGCCTTCCTCCTCTGCAACTGACCTGACCTGTTCTAATGTTCCTGTGAAGACATCCTTCTTATAGGAAGTAATCAGCTTTCCTGTCTCCATCCTGAGCCTTGAACCAGATACCTCTTTTGCCTTCTCACACTCACTAACTTGTGCAGTTCCAGCCCCCCAAGTTCCCGTATTTTCTCTGCTCCCTTTGAGAGTCAAGGAGCAAGTCCAAGTCCAAATCAACCAACCATTGTGTAACTTATGATGAAAGCAGCCACATATCAGCTAAAGCCAAAGACTGATAAACTGGCTTTATAGTGAACACTTCACGGTCTTCTTTCTTCTGTTCCTGCCTAGTCTCCTTTTCACTGGGAAACTTTGCTGTTCCAGCCAGGTGGTAGTGGCACATGCCTTTAATCCCAGCAATTTGGAAGCAGAGGCAGGCAGATGGATCTCTGTGAGTCCGAGGCCAGCCTGATCTACAGAACAAGTTCCAGGACATCCTCCAAAGCAATACAGAGAAACCCTGTCTGGAGGGGCAGAGGGAAACACTTTGTTATTTCTACAAAGTTATCAACATATTAAAAAAAAAAACTAGGAATTTGAGTTAATAGTAGGGTGCTTGCCTAACATGCACCAAGGCCCCTGGTTCAATTCCTAGAACCACACATACAAAACAAAGTCAAGCTAAATTTACAAAACACACCTAAAAATAAATAACAATTTAAATCACCATCTGTCAGCGTTTCCTTTAGTTGTCAACTTGACACACCTGAGAGATGGGGACCTCAACTGAAGAACTGCTTCGGTCAGATTGGCTTGTGCAAATCTCTGTAGGGTTGTTTTCTTAATTGCTAATTGATGGAGGAGGGCCTAGGCCACTGTGGGTGTTGCTGTCCCTAGGCAGGTGGGCCTGGACAGTAGTTGAGCAAGCCCAAGGAAGCAAGCCAGTGAGCAGCCTGCCTTCCACAGTCTCTGCTTCAGTTCCTTCCACAAGCTTCTGCCCTGGCGTCCCTGGATGATGGATGGACTGTAACCTGAAAGCTAAAATAAACACTTCCCTTCCCCAAGCTTCTTTTGGTCAGTGTTTTATTACAGCAACAGAGAAGCACATTAGGACACAATCTAATACCCAGTTCCTCCAATTGTCTCCTAAGTCAGGATTCTAGTAAGGTTCCCTTGTTCAATTTGTAGTATCACTTATGTGACTCAGAGCTCAGAGTACACTATGTTATGCTGTGGTGGCAGAAAACTCTGCAATCAGGCCTCCAACAGCCTGGGTTGACTTCCTGCTCACGTGAATTTCCGCTGTGAGCCACCTCCACATCCTCTTCACTCCTGGACATCAGCTAAAGAAACAGTCCCTGTTTGTGACGACCCACTTCCTGGCAGATGGCATTGAGGAGTGGTTGAAATACACAATGACTTGGAAAGCTTCTGCTTGGAAGTAACCACCCTCACACCTGCTCACGTTTCACTGCTCAAAGCAAATCTCATGGCAAAGGCAGAGGTCAGCAGAGGAGGGAAAGAGTTGCTGTCCCACAGGAGAGGGCAGGCAATACCTAAGGCAAACCTATTATACCTCTTAAGTGTCTCTTGATAGGTCCCCTCTTAGCTTTTCCTCTTCAGTCAATCAACTGGAGAGATGAGGCCATTTGGGCTGCAGGGACTCCTCTAGTCTAGGTTTTGTTGATTGCATTTTTACGGTATCTACTTAACTATGTTCTTCTACCACTGACCAAGCCTCCACTTATTCCAAGCCTGTAGTTAAATCTGGGCCTACTCCAGTTCAGAAAACACAAGTCCCAGAATGGATCTACTACAGCTTTTACCATTCAACGCTGTTCAGCAATTCAAATATTCAGGTATGAATGCATTCTAAGGTGAGCATTGTGTTGTATCGATTGTCAACCCTTGTATAACAAGTCACCCAAATATGATGATGCAAAACAATGTAGCCATGCACTATAGTTTCTATGAGTCAAGAAATGGGCTGGAGGGTGTAGCTTGTCTCTACAATTTCCCAGGTTCTTAGCTGGAAATCTCAAATGCTGGGGAACTGAAGTCATCTGAATATTTGACCGAGACAATCCTGCACCCATTGTGGCCTGCTTACTATTCTTTCTCATGTAGGCTGTTCATTAGGGTCCATAAGCATGGTAGCTGACCTTCTCAGAGTGACTGGGCCAAAAGAGCCATACTGATTGATGCAGCTGTGTGTTAATGACCTAGTGTTAGAATTCACATACTGATACTACTGTAAGTCGTGATAGCAGCTCTTATCCAATATAGGAAAACTCTACACAAATAAATAAATACCAGGAGGGGGTTCAGAGCCTGATGGGGTAGCACATTCCTATAATGTTATGAGCCCAACACAACTCCGCTGCTCCACTCTGCTGCCTCTGTTCCTATAATTTGTTTGTTTTTCAAGATAGGGTTTCTCTGTGTAACAGCCCTGGCTGTCCTGGAACTTACTCTGTAGACCAGGCTGGACTCAAACTCACAGAGATCCTCCTGCCTATGCCTCCCAAGTGCTGGAATTAAAAGCCCATACCACCACTGCTCAGCTACATTCCTATAATTCTAATATTGGGAAGTAGAAGCAGAGGTCGGATTAGGAAACCAATTTTGGCTATATAGCAAGTATATGGCCAGCCTGGGCTAAAAGACCCTGGTGAAGAGAGACAAAAAGAAGGGAGGGAGGGAGGGAGGACTCTTTAGGGGTTTGTTTAGATTAGAGGCTAGCTCTTCTTTAATACACACACACACACACACACACACACACACACACACACACACACACACTCCACATCAAAACAGAAGAGAATCCACAGCACATTCTGTGGGATGGTGATTTTCAGCATTGAAATGCTGTGGTCAGATAGATTTCAGGGGAAAATCAAAGTTTCTAAAGAACAGTTTGTCCCTCCCTCCTCTCCTTCCCTTCCTCATTTACATCTTAGTGTCATTTAAGACACAGTCTTTCTACGTAGCTCAGATTGACTTCAAACTTAAGGCAAATCCTGCTACTTCTGTCTCTCAAGCTAGGACTACAGATGTGTGTCATCATGCCCAGGTCCCCCCCCCTTTTTTTTTTTTGGAGGTGTGGGGATTGTTTGGTTTTTTGCTTTGTTTTGTTTTGTCTTGTTTTTTGAGACAGAGTTTCTCTGTAGCTTTGGAGCCTGTCCTGGAACTTGCTCTGTAGACCAAGCTGGCCTCGAACCCACAGAGATCTGCCCACCTCTGCTTCCCAAGTACTGGGAGTAAAGGCATGCACCACCATCACCTGGCTCCATTTTGTTTGTAAAGAGCCTTTTCATACAAAAACTTCTTAATCTTAGAATGAAGAATCCATTTATTTATTTGTTTGTTTAATTATCTATGCAAGTATGTATTTATTGAGACAGGGTTTTTCTGTGTAGTTTTAGCTACACAGAGAATTCACTCTACAGACTAGTCTGGTCTTGAACTCAGAGATCCACTTGCTCCTGCCTCCTGAGTGCTAGGATTAAAGATATGTGTTACCACTGCTGCCTTATTTATTTTTCAAGAAATGGAATCACACTATTTCCTTGGGCTGTCCTCATATTCCTGACCCAAGGAGTCCTCCTGCCTTGGCCTTCCCAATAGCTGGCACCATCCATTCATATTGCCATGCCAAGCCAAAATGTATTATCTTTCATCCAAAGCAAAGAGAAATCCTCTGGACTTCTCATGGCACTGTATGTGTGGGATCCACTTGCAAAACACTCTATAGGCAACTTAAAGATTCTGATATTTCACACCTCCAGTCCTGTACCCTAAAAATGTATATACACACATACACCATGTGTAAGAGTCATGTGCAAGAATATTCTTAACAGCATGCTTGTGATGGCTTTGAACTGAAAGAAACTCAATGTCTAGCAGTAGTAGCAGCCATTACCTAATGGATATTTGTATTGGGTGTTCCCATTTGGAGAGAGTCTTGAGACAAGCAAGAGTGTAGTAGTTTAGGATGCATATTTTAGGTGAAAAATGCTAAAAAAGCAAGGACAGGATTATGAAAAGGCCAAGCTATAGTTACCATTGGGATGAATAGTGTTTCTGATCGAGAAGGGACCCAGGTAGAGATTCCCAGAGAGCCAGCCTCACTTTTCTTATTGACTGTAGTAGTAGCTACATAGCTATAGACTTTATAGCTCACTCATTAAGTTACATATTTTTAAATGTCTATGTGTTGATATTTTATAATCAAATGTACTTTTTAAAAAGGAAAAAAATCATCTTCAGAATATAAAATGTTAACTTTAGAGAACACTTAAAATTTTTTTAAAGCCCATCTGTTCTTTCTCGGCTTCATCACCACTCTCCTACCCCTTTCTCCATACAGAATGCCAGTCTATCAGCAGGGTCCCTGCGACTTCCATCACTGGCAACCTTCACAATGAAGCCCGTCATGTGGCTCTGACTCGGTAGAACAAGAATGATGCACACAGGCCTGGAGCTTCCCTCCTGCTGTCTCAGGAAGAGATCTGCCGTCATTTCTCTTGCAGGAGGAGGAGGAGGAGGAGGAGGAAGAAAGGAAACAGCCCCTACTTATGAACATGGGGCACCTTTCCACAGGTCCTTGTATGTGATGGACAAATAATCTTCCATAGAACTCTACATAGTCACTTGGAGTTTAGAGCACTGGGCTCAAACTCAAGGCTCCAACAAAGTTAAATGCTGACTCTCCCACTGAGCCCCAGCCTGTGACAACTTCAAAATATGTCCACAAGGACTTCAGGACTCCTTCAGGTGTGGCCTAATTTTCCTCTCATAGGAAGGAAGGTCTGTACAGAGAGTATGAGTATGACTCCCAGGGTTAGGTTGTTAAAGATTGTTGGCTTCCTCCTAGATCTGTCTTTGAAGAGGAGCCAGCTTCTATGTATGTCCTCCTGTTATCCATGGACAATCCCTTGCCAGGCATGGAAGTCATTTCAGCTGTGGATCTCCCATCCCTGTGTCTTCGTTAGGGTTTCTATTGCTGTGAAGAGACGCCATGGCCATGGCAACTCTTCTAAAGGAAAACATTTCATTGGGGCTGGCTTACAGTTTCAGAGGATCAGTCCATTATCATTAAGATGGGGGGGGCATGGCAGTTATGGTGCTGGGGTAGTAGTTGAGAGTCCTACATCTTGCAGGCAACAGGGTGAGAGTCAACCGACACACCGGTCAGTATCCTGAGCATAGGAAACCTTAAAGAGCACCCCCACAGTGCCACACTTCCTCCAACAAGGCCATACCCACTCCAACCAAGCTACACCTCCTAATAGAGCCATTCCCAATGATATTATGGGGGCCAATTACATTCAAACTACCAAACTTGTCAAGCCTGTAGGTGACTACCACCTATGAGAGCCCCTGTACAAGATCTACCAAGATAAGCCATCCTGGATTCCTAATCCACAAAAAACATAGGAAGTATATTGTTGGTTTCAGCCACTGAATTTTGGGGCTAATTTTGTTTTTTTTGTTTGTTTGTTTGTTTGTTTTTTGTTTTTTGTTTTTTGAGACAGGGTTTCTCTGTATTGCTTTAAGCCTATCCTGGAACTAGCTCTGTAGACCAGGCTGGCTTCGAACTCACAGAGATTGGTCTGCCTCTGCTTCCTGAGTGCTGGGATTAAAGGCATTTGATGGAGCTAATTTTTAAATACAATAATAGATATCTAAAATCAGTATGAATGGAAAAAAGATAGTACAAGGAATATTTTATTTTTAAAGTATGGGGGGGTTGGGTGTGCACACGCAGGTGCAGGAACATATATGTTGGGGATCAAACCCAAGGCCACACATATACTAAACAAATACCACTGAACTATGTTTCCAGCCCAGCACTTATGATTTTTTAATTAAAAAAAAAAATGGTGGCATATCCATTTAACCAACCCCAGCACTCAGGAGGCAGAGGCAGTGAATCTCTCTGTGTTAGAGTCCAGCCTGGTCTACAGAGCAAATTCCAGGACAGCCAGGGCTACTCTGAGAAACCCTGTCTTGAAAAACACAAACAAATAAACAAGTCGGTTAAAAGATAGGGCCTTAGGAGATGACTCAGTGGGTAAAAACTTTCAGTGAAAGTCCGAGGGCGTCGAGTTCACATTATTTTCATCCACACAAACCTAGACATGGTGGCCAGCCTGTAATCCTTGCCTTCAGGAGGTATCGAGATGGGAACTCCAGCGGCAAGCCAATAATCTGGACTCTCTAAAGTAGCCAAACTGGCAGACTTCAAGTTCAGGAAGAGAAAACAGTAGAGGAAGACATCGAACATCAACTTCTGGCCTCTACAGGAATGTGCACACATATGTGCGCGTGCTCGCGAGCGCGCGCGCACACACACACACACACACACACACACACACACACGGATAATTAATCTTTAAAAGACAGGACTGGAAACTTTAAGAAATCTAAAATCTTTAAATCTTAAAAATTTGTGAGACACTCGAGCCAGGTGTGGGAGTAAATGCCTGCAACCCCCCAGTTTCCAGAGGTAGAGGCCAGAGGTCACAAGTCCAGCCTTGGTTGTACAATGAAACTGTGTCTTTAAAAAAGAAAGAAAAAAACCAAAGAGAGAGGGACAGGGAGGGAGAGAGAGGGAGTGAGAGAGGAGGAAAAACCACTAATTGTGGAGACTGCATATGTAGAGAAATACGTCAAAAATATGTCTGTTTCTAGCAAAATAAAACGTGATATATTTCCAGTCATGAATCATTATTATGTTTCTCTGGCTGGACATCACTCAGTCAGCCCTGACTACAGAGGAGGAAACCACAGAAGGGTATTTTTCTCTGTTGCATAAACATTTATGTTTATGTCCACAAAGGACAAAGAACCCCTTTTGCCCCCCCTTTCTTCCCCCCATCGCCCCGACTTAGAGAATCAATCATTCAACTTGTACATCTGCTCAGTGGTCACGATACTAATTAAAATTGCTTTCTCATGGCCTCCATAGCCTTCCTTTAGGTTGTGCCCATTAGAACTTCAGTATTTGACCCCCCCCCATCATTTCTTCTATTTTAACCAGTTGTTTTCTCTCCTCTTTACTCCTTGGGCAAACCCAACAAATCAATCTAGGTAGGGTCTATAGTAAGGATTTCCTAGAAAAATACCATTGGCTTAATGACTTCCCCTACTCATAGTTACATTTAATTCCCGTCGAGCTAATGGTACCAGGGGACTGATGTCTACATCCTGAAATGAAAATTCCCATCATTTTCCCTGCCCCCACTTAAAAACATTCTTTAGCTCTTACTAAAGCTAAAAGCCCCAGACTTCTGTGAGTATTGTATGCACTGTTAGATAGATTTTATGCACCAGCCAGATATTGTTTAAAGTAAATATTAATCTTGCCTGGTACATAAATGAAACATCTGCAATTTTCTCTATGTAATGATTTCATCAGGGGAGGGAAGGGCATGGGGGCAGGGAGAAATCATTAAAAACAGAATATTAGGCTAAGACAAAGGAATCTAGACAGAGACCAGCTGTCTGAAAAGCTGAAGTAATTGTTCTCCTTGAATTACATCACCAGCCCAAGTTGGGGTGCTACAAGCCATTCCAGTCATGGTCATTGTAGCTAACCACCCAAGTAGTGAATTCATTCTTAGTGTTCAGGCTTAATAGTGTTCAGACAGGAATCCGACACGTATTTGACACACTTGTACCACCTGTTAGTCATTCCCCCAACTCCCCTTTGCTAACATAAAAAAGGCACTACAACTTTCCCAGCCAAGACCTACTCTCTTTTGACTGTGAAAACTATGGTCTGTTTTATGGTCCCGTTTGGATTATAGGGGGCAAATGGGGTGAGATAAATCTGGAATAAACTGGTTCGGACAGCACCATGCTTGTGTGGGTTGATCTGGCCCTTTGATGCCTTCCTTGTTGTTTCTATGCTGGAATGCTTCAAATATGCACTTAAGTCTCCCATAGAAAAAGCTGCTAATGTAAATGGACTAAATGGACGTGTGTTAGAATGGACTGTCACCTTAACCTTCCCAGAGATGAAAAAGCTGGAAACACAAAGGATCAATCGGAATTACTTCTTCGGTTACTTCTTTTCAATACTAGAGGTTGCAGAGTTCAGATTGCCCATTCCTCCTTCTGCTTCTATTTATTCAGGTGACTTAAATTTTAGCTACTAAAAGAAGGGATTGACATTCCCTCCAAAATGGAGTTTTGACTTCTGTCCCCAACTGATTCTTTTAAGAGCCTTATTGGATAATCATCGGCAACAGTGATTTTCATACTTAAAAACATACAGGAATACAAAATTATATAAACAAATACCTGAACTCATTTAAATTTTAGCTTTCAGCTCTAAAATATATTTCATCAGATAATCTGGGAGTAGTACGCATGCTCAGTGGGAGAATGCATGTCTAGCATACTTGAAGCTTTCAGTTCAGTTTTCAAGTTTGTGTGCGTGCACCCACACATACACATACCTACAAAGTGTTGTAAAAGAAAACTTGAGAAGCAATGGAAAAAGAACTAATAATTCACACAAATACTGCTATATCAGACTTCATCAGAGGTAAGGCAGTGCACTGACCCAGCCAAACACAATGTTGCTGGCATGTAGATACTGCGTGTGTGTGTGTGTGTGTGTGTGTGTGTGTGTGTGTGTGTGGCACCAACAGTTCCGTAGAAGTCTGTAAGGTGCCCTCTGCATGGAACATACCCTTGTAAGAATCCTTAGGTACAATTTCCTTTTACAATAGCATTATATTTCTTTAGATTTCTAGTTTGTCTTAGAATATTCTTAGAGAAAGCCAAATTTATAGCAACATTTCCAACGTTAGCTGAATACTTAGTCCCAATGTTTGACTATGTATAATAATTTCAGAAAGTCATGGTGGGAAAACCATTTGGTAAGCTTAAGAGGTCCCTCTCCCCCTCCTCCCCCCTCTCTCCAGGGCTTCTCTGTAACAGTAACAGCTCTGGCTGTCCTAGAACTCACTCTGTAGACCAGGCTGTCCTCGAACTCACAGAGATCCTCCTGCCTCTGCCTCCCGAGTGCTGGGCTTAAAGGCATGAGCCAGTACCACCCAGCTTTCTAGGGGTTATTCTTAACTTGCATGCCTGCCAGAAGCAGGTCAGTGGTTCTCAGCTGTGCTCTGCCAGAGACTTCTGAATCACAATAGCCTGTGTGGGGCTTCATTGCATACTTCCCTTCCAAACACCGGTCCCTTCAGAATTTCTAGACTCAGAGTCCACGAGTAAAAACACATACATACCGCTTTAAATGAACTCCTCAAAACTGCAAACACAGCTAAGGCATGGAAGGTGAAATCACATCGAAGCCAAGAGGGCTCTTTCACGAAACTGGTCACCATCCTGGATAATGGAAGACTTCGGTAAGTGATCCCTCGAAGGCTTTTGAAGGACAGAAATAGAACAATGTCGCCTCTCAATTTTATGGCACTGTCTGCCTGACCCACTTGGCACCTCTAGTATCCCTTTCTCCAAAATCCTGCCTTAGTCAATTTTTTTTTTTTTTTTTTTTTTTTTTCTGCTCTGTGATTAGCTTCGAATCATCAGCCAGTTTAGTTTATTTGGCAACTTCATTTTGCTAATGAGGCCAAGGAAGATGGGCCCCTTTGGCCCTAGGGAGAGAAGAACTTACCTATTTATCTGTTTTTATTTTTAATTCAGGGTCTCGCACAGCCCAGATCAGCCAGAACTCTAGAGCCTGAAGCTTGCCTTGAGCTCATGATCCTTCTGCCTCTATCTCCCAAGTGCAGGGATTACAAACAGGCTCCCCTAATCGGAGCTTAGATTTCTTTTTCAGTAAGCTCCTTTCTCCACTTTCCTTAGTTCCAAGGTTTTGAGGCTGTGGACAATTGAGCAAATTACACCATGAGACCAGGGGAATCATGGGAAAACTAATTTAGGAAATCTGAAGAAAGTGAAACCAATATTCATATTAGAGAGAATTCCTTTCAAATTGTTTGACCTGCTCATCTGGGAGGTGAAGCTAAATAGTGCTGGAATTTGCTGTGAGAATGAGGGAATGCGGATGCTAGGACATACCGTGGCTCAGAGTAGTCATTAGGGTTACTTACCCACTCTCTCTGGTGTCCTCTTTCTACCACACAAGAGGATCTCATTTAGTGGCCCAGTTCTGGTTGTTGGCACCATGCAGCTGGGTTCTGCTAATACGAAGATAACAAAGTCAGCATATACAACCGCCAGAGCCCTTAAGACCCTGTTTACCCTTGGCCGTGATGACAGGCAACATTCCAGACGGAGAAGGAGTGGGTTTGGTAGTTACCATGAGGAGTGTCTACCACCTGCCCAACAAGGCAGCGGTGGAATGATCAAGAAACAATTTCACATCCAGCCACTGAGACTCGGTTCCTCCTTCTGCATCGCTACCCCCTTATTGTTTTCTCCTGCTGAAAAGCCAAGTGCAAAAAGTGAGAAATAATTAGCAGCTGTAGGAGTGTCTAGTAGGGCCTCTACCCCTCACTCTGGTCTGATGGAGAAGTCACTCTTCCTCATTGGAGCTAGACAAACCTTCTCTGGTGAAGGATTGCTTCCAGTGGTGCGTGTGTGGGTGCATGTGTGCCTCTGTGTGTGTGTGTGTGTGTGTGTGTGTGTGTGTGTGTGTGTGTGTGCACGTGCGTGCGCTCATGCTTAAAAGTAAGAACATATCCTCTCTCTCCCCATTTCCACTGCCTGTCTTACTTTTTAAAGTTTTAAAATGTTCTGAATTGCAGAGAAACTATCTTAGTATGTTTGCAGATAAAAATAAGAAAGCATCTTTTGGAAATGATCACTGCTTTCCTTTAAATAAACTTTAATTTGGGAAATAAAGATTACATTAGCTAAAATATTAAATGCCTTATTCTCTCCCCCTTGTGATACCAGTTCTAATATTTTCCTAGTTGGCAGGTGGGCAGGTAGAAGTGGGGGCTTGAGACAAAGTCTCATGTAGATCAGGCTGGTCTTGAACTCACTGTGTTGCTGAGGTTAGCCTTGAACTCTTCATTCCACCTTCTTCACATCCCAAGTGATGGACTTACAGGCATGTACCGCCACTCATGGCTCTTACCCAGTTCCTTTCCAGTGAACATTTGCAACCAATGACTGAGAATAATGAGAATGTTTACCAGATCTGGTTAATTATCAATAACTTTTTGCAGACCTTGCCGTTGCTAAAATTCAGAACGTTAACTAGGAATCTCTTCTTTGCTCACTATAGTGACTCATGACATCATTATGTCAGGCCATGATGTCATTAAGGAGACTTTCTGGAGAAATAAAAGGCAATCTTTCCCAGGTATTCTTACCGCAGGCTAAGTACTCAGATCAGGACTACATTCCGTTGTGGGTGACAGAAACAGGCCACAAAGGCTCAGCTGGGTAGAGTTCCTTTTCCTCAGGTAAGAAGTCTAGGAGTTCCTCAGGAGCCAGGTATGGAGGAGCATGCCTGTCATCTCAGGACCTGGGAGGGTGAGGCTCTGGAGAGAGTTCTAGGCCATCCCTAGCCTACAGTAAGAGACTGGTTCTTAAAAACTAACAGATGTCTGGAGGTGGGCAGTTCAGTGTGAAGAAGATCGCTGGCTCAGAGTCCCCTTCTGCCAGTGTCTGCTGTCCTGTAAGCCCCTCATTGTGGAGCCACTGGACACTGTAGCGGTAAGGAAGCCAAGGCAGCAAGAAGGATGCATTTTTGTTGTTGTTATTGCTGCTGCTGTATTTTTAATTGTTTGCTTGCTTTTTTGTTTTGTTTTTTTGTCGTTTTTGAGATAAGGTTTTATTTTGTAGCCCTGGTAGCCCTGAACTCCATCACAGAGCTCCTCTAGCCTTGGCCTCCTGAGTATGGGGCTCAAGGCTTCTTGCTGTTGTTATGCACAAGGGGGCAGTAGTTTTGCTCCGGTCACCTGACCACTGCAAACAAAAGCAAAATGCTATTTCTGTTACTGACAAGGAAGTGTAGAACAGGTAGTCAGCTAGCAATTTCTTCCAGGGGATTATAAGGACCCTCGTCTTAGATTTTTTTTTGCTATAAAACTGGGAAGTATTGACTGCTGTTTTCCCGTTGTGTACCTTAAAAACAGAGGTGCCAAGGGCTCACTTAGGGCAGGGCCACATACTAGGTGGTGAAACTGGTATGGGAAGTTGGACCCCCTTTGGACAATGGTCCTCCTATAATCGCAAAAAAACAAAGATAGGAAGTGGGTCAGGTTTGAAGGCCAGACTGCTCCTTTAAGCCTCTGACTGCCTAATCCATTGCACAGAGAGCCGGCCCAGGGCATGGCCAAGGTCTCTTGGGCAATCTGCCAGCCGGCCCCCATGGGAGGTGGTTATGCGGTCATTCCTTCCCTGCTGTAACCACAAACTCCAGTCGTTCTTAGGCAGCTGTGACATGCATCTGGATTAGCTTGCCAGGGAGGCAGGGTTCATGAGTCCAGGAAGCTAGGCACATCAAAGATCTGGGAGCCGACTTAGATGGGGGAGGGGTGGGCAGGTTTGTCGCTCCTGGCCTCCCCGCTCAGGGTGTGCTTCAGATAGGCTAGGAGGCACTGTAGGCTCATGAAGAGAACCAACTGGTGCTGAAGCAATAAGTAAATATGTACAGAGATTCAGTCATCACAACGGGGGGGGGGATTTCTGTAGTCACCCTGTTATCTTCATTCATTGTTTTAGTTGACTTTAATGGCTCCTGGGCCTGTAGTAAACTACGTGAAGAACAGCCACGAAAGAAAGGTTTGGCTCGAGGCAGGGAAGCAGAGGCACTGGGAGCCAGCCACGGTTCTCAGGTTGTAAAATAAAATCTCTAGACCAATTGGACACTGGCCTGGGGCCACGGGGGTGATTGATGCCAGAGCTGTAAAAAGTGCTATGCTAGGACGGTCAGCCAGGTTGCACAGTACGCAAACGCGAATGCATTTAGTTTTTCTCTTCTCTTCAAAGCGGCTTAATATGAAACATATCATTTTCAGCTGTTTTTTTGGCATCTAAAATAAAATTAAAAACTCATTTGCTTTTCTCTTTTAATTAAGAACTTAAGCAACTTTCCAGAAGAAAAGCCTAACACGACACTCCGAGCCGGTGACATCATTCTGTCGCCCAGATCTTTCTCAACATATACTGGTACATTTCACACAGGTGTAATTAGTGTAGAAGACAAACAACTCTGGGTTCAACTTTTCTCACTTAACCTTATTTCATGTAGACATTTTTCAGACTTATTGGAAACATGTGTTTGGGGGTTTTCTTTCAGCTGTATCCTGTTACATTGATCGGCCATGGTTTGCGTCATCTTCTGTTGTTTGTGGGGCATGTGGGCTGTTTTCATGGTTTTCTTGTTATGAATGATGCCATTTCCAGCATTTTTTTCTTTTTCTTTTCTTTTCTTTTTTTTTTTTTTTTTTTTGTTTTGTTTTGTTTAAATGCTTTCTTTTCTGCCTTTGGGTTTAAGGATTATGTTCTCCAAAGGGTTTTGTCTGTGTCAATATTATAAAAAGTTACTTACTTCTTATCATTTGCTTGTTTGGACTTAGTGTCAACAGCAATGTAGAAAAAGACTTGCTTTTCAGTATGGCCTGATGTGCCAATCATTTATCTGGGCTTCTTAGCTCCATACCGGCCCTACTATATTCTACTTCATAATGCTGGGGCTCGGGGCCTGCAAACTGTATCTCCCAGGATTCACTTCTGGCAGGTTCCACATCAAATATTGACAGTAGAAGGTGCCAACAGGAAATTAGGAAGGGAAGGAGGGGATGCCACACTTCCCTTCCTTTTGGTCTGTCTCTAGAAGTGACATCCTTTCTGAGTACCTTCCCACTGGTGTTCCCAGCATCCCTTTAGGCACTCCCAGAGACAAGAAAGAAGTACAGTTCTGTTCTACTATAGTGTTTCCCTCTCCTTCCTACCCTACCACCTGCTTCCTGGCTCTCCTTCCTTATTAATCTACCTTTCCCTGTCTGACTGTCAGATGGTCCAACAATATGGTTTTCTATATCAAATGCTTTCTCTTTGAAAATTGTAGCCTGTTCTTCCCTCCCTCTCTCCCTCCCTCCCTCCCTCCCTCCCTCCCTCCCTACCTCAGTCTTTCCCTTCCTTCCTTTATTTCTTACTCTCTCATCTTTGTTTGTTTGTTTTAAGAAAGATTTTCATCATGTAGCCTTGGCTGATCTGAAATTCACTATGTATTCCAGGCTGGTCTCAAACTTGCAGCTTCTGTCTCTTGAGTGCTGGGATTGTAGGCATGAACAGCCATGCCTGACTTCCTGTCCACCTTCTAAAAAAAAAAAAAAAAGGGTTTATTATCAGTTGTTCTGTTCTTCTCTGTTCTGTTTTCTGATGACTCTAATAAATATGTTAGTTAGACCTCTGTGCCATTCATGTTGAGAGAGAAACAAGCAACAGGATTCCGTTAACTTCTTACTGAGCCAAGAGTCTGAAAATTCACTTTGTTGCTCCCTTTGGTCACTTTTTATTTTACAGCTACCTGTTATCCTTTCCTTTTTTCCTTTTTGTTATTTCTTGTTATATCAGTTATTGCCAACCTGTTTTCATTTTTTTTTTCTTTTTTAAGAATTGTGGTTTAAAAAAATAATTGTTGGGGCTGGAGAGATGGTTCAGTGATGAAGAACCCTGGCTGCTCTTCCCGAAGACTGGGCTTTGGTTCCCAACACTCAAGTGGTGGCTCACAATCATTTGTAACTCCAGTTCAGAGGATCCAACACCCTGCTCTGCTGCTGCGACGGCATGCACTTGGTGCACAGACATACATGCAATCAAAACACCCACACACATAAAATGAAAATAAAAACCTAAAAAAAAAAAGCCTGTCAAAGATTTGTGTTTGTTTGTTTGGTTGATTGTTTTGAGACAGGGTCTCTCTATACTGTCCTGGAACTCACTCAGTAGACCAGCCTGGCCTCCATCTCACAGAGACCCTCCAGCTTCTGCCTCCTGAGTGCTGGGATTAAAGGTGTGGGCTACCATTCCCCACCTGTTTAAGATTTCTAAATTTCCCTCTACAGTTAGAAAATTCCATTTGTAACACACCTTTCCCAATCATAGATGTTTGTTGGTTTACTCTACCTAATCAGCTATTTCTTGGAGAACTTTCCTTTTCCTGTTGTAGCCTACTTGCCTTAGTGCCAATCAACCAATCCCTACATACCAGAATAGGCTAGGACTGAATCAGGCCAACCAGCATGCTTCACACACATTCCCACTTTGTCCTACACTGTTACTGCCTTTGAATTAGACAGTGGATAACAGACTGCCCAGCTGAAGTGATTTCAGGGCTCAGGTTTGGGTGTAGACATGGCGTTTCCCTATGTATACTGGTTGCAGTGGCAGCACTGTCGAGTTTGCAGGTGAACCAGCATCAGGAGGAAGGATGAAGTTAATGTAACACAAGCTACAGTGGAAAAAAAGATGACCTTTTATCAGATGAATCCAGATGACCTTGCTGAATTGCAGGATCATCCTGTTTGTTTGTTTGTTTTATTAATTTATTTTATGTGCATTGGTGTTTTCCTTTTTTGTATGCGTGTATGTCTGTGTGAGGGTGCTGGGTTCTCTGGAACTGGAGTTAAAGACAGCTGTATGCTGCCATGTGGGTCCTGGGAATTGAACCCAGGTCCTTTGGAAGAGCAGCTGGTGCTCTTAACTGTTGAACCATCTCTCCAGCCCCACAAGTCATCTTCTTTTTAACCTTGCCCTACCTATGGCTTTGCCACTTAAACTAGCAATACTCTGTTGGTAGTTAAATTTTCTCAGATTGGTCTTGGGAGACTGGTCATTTTTATTAAGATGCATAAAGTTAAATGTCTGTTCAATATCTGTAATACTTGTTACCATTTATTACCTACTACATTGCCAAGTAATTAAAAGTCATTGCCATTCAAAATATTTCAGAGATTGGAAAGTGGCACTGAAACAACATAAGCAGCTGGTGCTTTCATTCCTAAAGTGTCCTTTAGCTCTGTCACTGCAGGGAAAGCCTTGGAGTGAACTAAAGCCTTTCCTTAGAAGCAAACACAAACTCCTCTGTTGTGGGATATTAGTTACTTTAACTATGTAAAGGTGTGTTACATTTGTTTATGCTGCATGTGTTTAATGATATAAAGATGTGATGCTTTGCCTGCCTAAGGCACCTGAGTGCTTTAAAAAAAAAAAAAAAGCTACATAGTCAATAGCTAGGTGGAGGAGGGATAGGTGGGGCTGGTGGCCAGAGAATAAGTAGAGGAGGGATCCAGGCTTGAAAGAGAAGAGAGCCTATAAAGAGAGCCGGGTAGGCAGCTGACAGTAAGACACGGACTAGGACGTCAGAATGAAAGAAAGGTAAAAAGCCCCGAGGTGAAATGTAGATGAAGAGAAACAGGTTAAATTAAGTCATAAGAGCGAGAAGGACAAGCATAAGATAAGGCCAAGCATTCATAACTAATAATACTTCTCCCTGTGGTGATTTGGGAGCTGGTTGGTGGCCTAAGGTGTTTGTCTCTAATTCCTTGCCACTTAACTCATACTCATGCCCTATCCCTGACAAATGTTTCCCCAGTAAAGACACTTGCCTTCCAGAACAGCATAATTCACCTCGGGCTGCAGAAAAATCTAAGTCACCTTACAAAAGACTCCTGGCAGGAAAGGGAGAGGTAGGCTGTGGATCAAGCATGCTTGCAAAGCCCCAGGTCTTTTGATGACACCAGCTCTCAACAAGTAAGGATGCTGTGGGACTTCTGAGTTAGGTTTGAAAGGGATGTAGCTCTTGCTGTTGCCCTGGGAACTCAAGGAGTCCCCTGCTACCATCAGAGAGGTTTGTTATGCTGGGACCACTGTGTGAAGAAAACCTGGGACAGCTAGAGACGTCTAGAAGCCCCAGCCCTTTTGCTCCGGGTTGCTTGGCTCTTCCCAGACCTCACCCCAGCTATGTTCTGAGTACAACTGCAGGGAGAATATTTAGTGAAAGAACCAGCCAAACTCAGATTTGTGAGCAAAACATCCACTATCATATGACAGCACTGAGTCTGGAGTGGCTTACTAGCTGATGATAACTGGCCTACACACAATTTATGTATGGTCCGTCAAGTATTGTGTTCCCATCTAGTGGGAAAGTTATCAGACCTTCTACTACCAGCTCTTAAAATATGCCAATTCGGGGCTGGAGAGATGGCTCAGAAGTTAAGACACTGACTGCTCTTCCAGGGGTCCTGAGTTCAATTCCCAGCAACCATCTGTAATGAGATCTGGTGCCCTCTTCTGGCCTGCAGACATACATGCGGAGAGACTGCTGTATATATAGTAAATAAATACATCTTTTTAAAAAAAATCTGCCAATTGGTCATTAGCATTGTATTGTGAATAAGCTACTCTTCACTTGGGCATTGGGATGTCATATTTTAATTAATTAATTCATTCATTAGCTTATTAATGGTGTTTGAGGTAGGGTTTCACTACAAAGTCCTGGATGACCTAGAACTTGCCATGCAGACCAGGCTAGTCCCAACTTGTAGCAATCTCCTGCCTCTGCCTCATAAGTGCTGGTATTGTAGACATGTACTACCATGACAGGTTTAAATGTATTTTAACCAATACTGGATGCAGCCTTGGCTTCTTATTGATATATATTTGTCATTCTCAATGATGATACATAGGTCTTTAAAAAGCTATTACATTCTCGAGAATGTGTGTGTGTGTGTGTGTGTGTGTGTGTGTGTGTGTGTGTGTGTGTATCTAGCTACACTGTCAGTTTAGCCTATTTTGAAGAATTAAACTTTTATTTTAAGATTAGTATCAGGCTGATGAGATGGCTCACTGGGTACAGGCACTTGGCTTGCCAGCCTGAGGACCCGGTAAATGTGGAAGGTCCACAAAGTTGTCTTCTGACCTCCACACAAGTACTGTGCTGTTTGTGCAACCCTCTACCCCACACAAGTCACACCCACTAATAATAACAAACACAAAGGAACTTCAAAATGACTAACAATATACACATAGTTATATAATGTAGTCATCTCCTGCACTATTTACTTACCTTTGCCAAATAATCTTACAAATATGTAGTAAACCCTTATAAGAATATTGACAGTTCTACTATCCAGATACATTTCTGTCACTGTGAGGACTCTTCTTTTCACAGATTAGATTAGTGGTTCTATTGACCCTTTCACAAGGATCACCTAATACCACTGCAAAACACAGATATTTACACTATGATTCATAACAGTAGAAGAACTACAGTTATGAATTAGCAATGAAAGTAATTTTGTGCTTAGAGGTCACCACAACAGGAGGAAATGTATTAAAGGCCTGTAGCGTTAGGAAGGTTGAGAACCACTGTACTAGAGACACCCTCCCTTCAGCTGTCCTTATACAGTCCTCCGCTGATATTTTGTTTTTCCTATCTGTAAGAATGTCAGTTCTAGGAGGCTATTTAAATGGATCCTGTAGAAGTTTGGATTCATCTGCCTTCCTCCCTCCCTCTTCTCTCCCCTTCCTTTGTTGTTTTTCGAGACATGATCTCACTAAATAACCCAAGCTGATCTCCAACTCAACTCACCATGTAGCCCACGACACCAGGTACACTTGGTCTTCCTGCTTAGACGTCCTAGTCCTGGGAATGAGCCACCACTCCCAGCTTGGTTTTTTGTTTTTGTTTTCCATTCAATAGAATTCCCCAGAGATAAATACAAGTTGAATGCAACAATCTTCCATTCCTTTTTTCTGCTGAGTAATAGCACTCATGTATTAATATTTTGGACCATTCATCCTTTAACAGGGACAGATTGTTGCTAGTTGTCATCTATTATGACTAAAGCTGTTATTGGCATTTTGTCTTCCTATAAATTCCAGTCTTCACTTTTCTGGGATAAATGCCCATAAGTGTAATTGCTGGGTGATATGGTAGCTCCATGTTTAGTTAGTTTATTTATTTTTAAGGAACTCTCAATTTGTGTTTTCAGAAAAGTGGTAGCATTTCCTATCTCCAGGAGTGATAGATGAGTGATCTGATTTCTAAGCATGCCACCTGATTTTGAATAATAGTTTAAACACAGCTTTCCAGATTACATTTCCATCCATGGATTCTTTGATCAACAAGGTTTAGGCCTTTAATATCTGGGTAGATTCCCAGGGATAGGATGGGGCCTGGAAAATTGAAAAGGAGACAAAGAGGCGGAGGGCATACCATCTAATTTTAACGCTCGGGGTTGCTGTCTTATTTTGGATCGCTGACATCTTGTTTTAACTGGTTTCTATTGTAATTGTTCAGTAATCTCTTTCCCTTCAGGGACTCTTTTCAAAGCCACTGGAAAGCTGGAAGAGCAAGAGGCTATAGATTAGCTGTAAAAGCACAGTTGATTTAGGAAGACCTCGGAAACCATTGAAAGGTAACAGGATTGTAGCTAGATCTAAGCAATGAGATCTGTTTTTACCAAGCAGCTTGTTTTCAGGGCACATGCCCTAAGTAAGGGTGACTCCTTTAATGAAGCCTGGTAGTTCAATATCTGCTGATATTCACAGAGTCAGATTGTCTCTGAGGCACAAATGACTCCTGCTATAGCCATTGACACAGGCATGACACATACAAGGAAGACAGAACAAGAGCTTATGTGTCCACAGTTCCTGTCTCGATTCTAAGATGTATGGGTCTTTGTTTGTTTGTTTGTTTTCTCAATACAGGGTTTCTCTGTGTTACAGCTCTGGCTGTCCTGGAACTCACTTTGTAGATCAGGCTGGCCTCAAATTCACAGAGATCTGCCTGCTTCTGCCTCTCAAGTGGTAGGATTAAAGGCATGCGCCACCACTGCCTGGCAGATGTTTAGATCTTTAATAGACTGTTGCATAGATGTAAGAACTCCTAAGAGTTAAATTATAAGTGCTAAAATTACTTTATTTTTTATACTTATTCATGTTCATAATAATTACTAAAATGTGGATACTAGCTCTAAATTGTTTATTAAGAGTATGAATCCTGTTTTATATACTTTTCTTTTAGCATGAAAGTTGCTATTGCCTTTACTACACTGTCTTTTTATAGTCAGAATCTTCAGTTCTGTCAAATTGATTATCTTTACCAATAATACCAGCAGCCTTCATCCATTTTAAGATTGATCGTGTGACTGTCAAGGTGAAACAGCAAACTGATTTATCAGAATTCCCAGTTTGACAGAGCACAATATTTTTAGCACCCTCCCCCCTTTTTGCAGTTTTGCTTTCCTTCCTTCCTTTTTGAGCAAGCTCTTCCTATGTAGTTCAGGTTTGACTTCAAATCTCAGTTCTCTTGCTTAACCTCCAGAGTGCTGGCGTGACAATATGAGCTACTGTGCCCAGTTTTACAAGGCAGTTAAAGTCCCAAGCTGGCCTCACACATGGCCACTCTCCTGCCTTAGCCTTCCAAATACTGGTAGGATGAGTGTATAGCACCATGTTCAGATGCAAAGCAGTTTTGCTTAACAACTGCTCTCACAACACTCTTTGTAGAGGCTCAAGTTCATAATCTCACTAGCCATTAAGCTCACTATTTCATAGGACCAAAGGGACAGTCATTGATTAGTAGTATAAACAAGATAGTAATCAATGACTCTTGCAAAAAATCACAGTTAGGATTTCTTAAAGAAAACATTTTCTTTACATTAATATACTATTTACTTAATAATTTCCAAGTCCAAGGCCAGGTGTGTTGGCACATGCCTTTAATTCCAGCAAAAACAGGCAAGTTTCTGTGAGTTCAAGGACGACCTGGTCTACATAGTGAGTTCTAGGGCAGCCGGAACTACACACTGAGACCCTGTCTTGAAAAGAAAAGAAAATGAATAAACAAAATTATTTCCAGCCTGGGTATGATGATGGCTTTAATTCCAGCACTTGGGACTCAGAGACAGGTGGTTCTTTGTTAACTGGAGGCCAGTCTGTTCTGTGTAGGGGGTTCATGACCAGCCAGGGCTATAAGATGAGACTCTGCCTCAAAAACAATCTGTATGTTGATGTGAGATATATCAATATAGTATGTGTAGTACAATTTTCCCTCTTTAACACTGACATGAGAGAAAAGCATAACTCCCTAAATGGTTCCTCTGTGCTACCATTTGAGACAAGAACTGCCAATTTATCCCCAGATGAGACCCCAAGAACTTAATTGGTGTTATTATCTATTGCTGAATCACTCTTCCTCTGAGTGCAAATGTTGGGTCTTCTGGGTTATTCCAAGCATGTTGGTCCCTGGTAACAGAGGGGGAAAACAAGACCTTTACAGACTACTTTTCAACTTACTAAGTCTTTACAACTCTTACTCATTTATTCTTTTAACAGACCTGTGAGGCAGGGATTCAATATTCTTATTTTGTAGACTAGGACCCCGGGCCAAAATGACTAGATGGATTTCCTGTAATCACAAACAGTGCAAAAGCCAGAGAGGCAGCCTAGATGCTACAACTCTGATTTCAGTGCCTCTTCTTATAAAGCTGTTGTATGATATTTTGATTGTGTTTTGACAACTAAAGCTTGCTTGGAGTCAGAGAGCGGAACTAGCCACTAGCTAACCATAGAGGTTTGGAAGATTGTAGAGAGAGGAGACAGAAAGTAGTAATGCCGGACAGAGAGAGGAGCTCTGCCTTTAGGACAGAGGAAGGAAGGAGGTAAGAAGCAACTGGTGGCTGCTCCTTGATCTTTCAAATTAATGCTTGACAAAGCTTGGTGGAAAAAGGGAAGCCATACTTCTAAGAAGGAGACTGTAAAATACACCTTTTATTTGCCAAATTAACAGGCTACCTTTACATTATCATAAGTAGATTCAGCAAATAGTAGTTATGCCCTCGTCATGACCCTCCCCTTCTCCCCCCCCTCCCGAGACTACCAGGAGTCTGTGTTTGTATGCAAAAGCAAAGAGTCTTTATTGCCAAAGAGTCTTTATTGCAAGCTCGAGCTTGGGTTCTCGTCTGCTCCTACACAGCGGATGGATCAGGGAGAACACTGAGCGCTGCTATGGCAGGGCTTTTAAGGCGGACAGGATGGAGGGTAAGGGAATTCCGAATTCAGATGGGGGTTGAGCTCCTGACTGGGCAGAAGTGAGGTAACAGAAGACTTGCAGTGTTGCTGCAAGGAAGTTGGCAACCTATTTACAAGTTAGGTAAGCTATTCTTAATGTTCTGGGGCATCTAGTACTTGTTTGTCTTCATTCTGATTGGTCCCCTGCAGGATAGAGTCTGTGGCTTTTCCTAGTTATCGTGAGGGTAAGGCCTAGTCCCAATATTGTTAGTCTGCAGCCTGTCATGGCTGCACTGATGTTAAGTTAGGCCTGTTCAGTAGATGGATTAGTACCCAATTGCATTATTCCTTTTCTGAAAAAGGAAAATTGTCTTTCTGTCTTCAGATCATTTCACAATCACAAGATTTGAATAAATCTATTTTTAAAATATTAGTCAGATAAGGTGTACTCCTGTAATTCCAGCTCTGGGGAGGCTGAGGCAGGGGGATCTGTAGTTCAAGGTGGGTTTAGATTATACAGCAACTGCATCAATAACAGTAGCAACACAATTAGTTATATTTGTATTACCCTCCCATATTCTTGAAAAAGTTTTATTCATTCCTTCCTTCCTTCATTCATTCATTCATTTTTCAGAGAAATGATTTTGGGAATTGGTTCTCTCCTTCTACTCTGTTGGCCCCAGGGATCCAACTCAGGTCATTAGTCTTGGTGGCAGATGTCTTTATCAGCTGAGCTATCTTTCCAACTCTATCCCCATATCTTATAATGCAATGTGAACCCCTAAATCTGTTTCCCTTACTTTCTTCCCTTACTGGATTTCTTATTAGTTTAAATAATTCACTGCCTACCCTGTATTTGATGAGTTCCCACACTATTGGCAGGCCACGGGGTAGACCTGTGAGCAGTCTGTATGTTCTGTGACTCCTTTAATTTAGCAGCCTGGCTAACTGAGCACAGCAATGGCTTTCTGAGTCCCTGGGTGAATGTCTGCCATCAGCCCATATGACCGTGGTGTTAGCAAACATGTGTGACTATGGATCATTGCACATGCAGAGACTGTATAAGGGTATTTAATTTCATTGTTTTTCCCAAATGATTTCCAACTATACCCAATTTATTTTATTACTCCCCGTGTCTTTACTTTTTTTCCTTTCTCCAAATGTTAAAAAGCAGAGGAACAGTGAATAAACTGAAGAAGAACGAATTCTGTAACTATTTAAAGATCCTCCAAAGAAGGAGAAGTGTGTGCTTAAGGTTAGATTTTTTTTTTTACCTTGTCTTATTCATTTTTAAAATTTCACCTGGTGTTTAAGTTTTAAACTTAAACTCTTCTTACTATGTGCTCCATACTACACATCCCATAATAAACACTGGCAACGACCCTAATTTAGGTTTGTTTTAAAATAGAACTACTTAGGAATCTGACCAAGGGGGAGAAATATACCAACACTCACAAGGCACATTCTTTTCTCATGCCTTCCACAGTCTATTGCCCTAGGCAGTAAACTGTACGGTAAAATAACCAGTTTGATAGTTGCTGTTTTCTTTCGGTCTGCTGAGAAAAGCTACATTGTTGGCAAAGGGACAGAAAATTTACAAACGAACCCAGTATATGGCATGTATATGTGAGGAATGTATGTGACTCCCTTAATATCTACAGTTCCTTTTTTATTTTTTTTCAGTTGTTATAAACAGACAAGGAATTAGGGAACTTTTTAAAACTGGCTGAGTGGAGAGCTGGGAGAAAAGCAAGTGGTGATTTGTGAGCCTCTGTTGCCCCGAAAAATACAAAGTTGCCCAACAACTAACTAAAAGCACCTTTTCTTTTATTTATCTTTTTAAAGGGAGAAGCAGATTGCATTTAAAGCATGGAAATTCGTTGTTCGAACTTGTGTTCAGTTAACATTTTACATATTAAGAAGAGACTTCTTTTTTTTTTAAAAAAAAAATTAACTTCTTTATTGACTCTTTGGGAGTTTCGCATTATTCACTGCAATTCTGCTCATTCTGGGTCCCCCCATGACCTCCCCTCATCCCTGCCATGCCCCTCCCAAAGAAAACAAAACAAAGCAAGCAATCAAACAAAAGCAAAACCCCCCCCAAACCAAAACTAAAATAGAAAAATCTTTGCTGCTTCTTTCCTGTCTAACACTTCTTCATCTGTCCTGGTGACATAGGTGGCTTTGGTGTGCCCTACCGTATACCTCTGCCCTATCAGCTTTACTGGCATTGCAATGAGTCACGTGGCCTGGTTCAAGGCCTGTGGTTTTTGCTCATTGGATCCTCAGCAGAACTCCTGTGGGATATCCTGTGGCCACTCAAAGTCTTGGGAATCCTGTGGGTATCGTTCCACAGGGCCAGACCCTTCATGAGCTCCAGCAGGTCCTAGATGGGGTAGAGATGGCTAGGTAGGTCAACCCACGCGGGCTGGGTTGTTGGACGGGTGGTAGCCAAGCTGGTCAGCCTGGGCCACTGGGACCACCCACCTTGGGCGAGGGGGCAGAGTCAGCTCCCCTTCAAGCATGCCTTCAAGGTTGGTTCATCCTGGCCTGTGGTGAGTGGTGGGGCACAGCTCAAGAAGAGACTTCTTAAGAAGTCTTAGAAGCGACTGATTGTCCTTACACAATAGATTTTCATGTGCCTCCCACTCCTGTTTTTATTCTCACCCATGATTTTTTTTCTTTACTCTGTTGTATGTTTGGCCTTGACTTTTCCAACATGTATCATTTTCACTCACAGGTTAAGGCAGCCTTGATGTTCTCAGTACAACATTCTGTATATAATGGTCATCTTTTAAAGCAGGAGATCGGGTTGTGCTTAATAATATGTAGTTCGGATTATACAAACAGTCCAGGAAGAAGGGGGGATAAGGGCTCTTCTGTGTACAAATTTCAGATAGCTAGCTCTCTCCCTGTGTAGAATGGTAAGCACCCCTAACCAGGCAGTGATGAGATTACTCCTTCAGTGTCCGTGACTTCTGAAACTGTAAAACCAAACCCCTTTCAACCCAAAAGAAAGATGATGCAAGAAATCAGCATATTTCCCTTCTGGGTTTGTTCTCCTTGCTACTTAGTCAAGTTTGAAAGTAGAGAGGAAGAAATTTGATTGTCTTCAAAGCTCCTTAAGCAATTTCATTAAAGTTTGGAAAGATAGCTTAGGATAGTGCAAGAGCAATGGACAAAAAATTACAAATTTCCCCCCATCACCTAGCCAGGTTGCCCACTACTAACAGCCCTGAAGCAGGAAGCTGTACTTGTTTATTTCTTCAGGAGTTTCTCATCCATCTTAGGAATCAGACTGGACTGACTACTGAGTTTTTGTCTTTTGTTTGGGTCGTTGTCTAATTGTTGTCAGCTGACTTTCTTATCTGTGGTTGAAAGGTTGGTCACTTTTACACACTGTATTTCAAGAGAAGTTCATCAAACATCACCCTGGTTTTCAACAACCTGGCACTTGGGCTTGGAGAAGGCTGTCCATAACTCCCCCCTCCTCCCCGGCTGGCTTCCCATGTTACATTTACCCTCTTACTCGATTTGAATATTCATGTCCTCCTTTGTGTGAGGAAAGGCTGAGATACTGTTGCTGCTTAAATATAAATATAGTGATAATCAGGCCTTTGAATGTACAGTTAAAAAATATCCAGCCCATTTCAGTCATCTTTTATTTATTATAGAGAGATGGAGTGGCCTTTTGCTTCCTGTCGCTTTCCACAGGAACTTTAAATATGAACGCCATTCCTGCTGCTATCTTTATATTGGGAAGCTCTACGTGAGGTTGAAGTTTTTATAGGGAAACTTGTTTAAAACACAGTAGTCTTTAAAGACGGGTTTGCCACAGCAAAGGTTAAGGGTTGCCAATAAAGCCATTTATAGCAACTTCTGTATTCTTCACTCTGCACACGGATGGGGCTGCCTGTGCCCAATTCCTTTTGGAATTTCTACTTGATGCTTCTGTAAAGAAAGGGGGTTGAAAGGGCTTTGGGAATAGAGTGGGCTGAGCCTTCTACATGTAAACTGGCTGCCTGCATTCTTGGGAGGTTCTGGAGGAACCAGGTCTCCCAGATCCCGAGGCCATTCTTGGACTTCTGTTCAGTTGGGAATACAAAACATTTTGGGAACTAGAGAGTTTAATTTACTGCCACCAGCTTACTTAATAATAGCATCTTTGTCTGTTCCTCCTCCACAACTCCTCCTCCTGACAAGAAAACTATACGATGGCCAATGGACTTAGCCCAGACGTATCTCCAGCCACAGATTTCAAGGAGGCGGTGGACCCTCGACCCTGGGCAGTCATTGATCTCTGAGCACCCCCAGTTCACTTTTAAGAAAGAAAAAGGTACTGTGGGCAGAGGGTGCGATGCACTGTCCATCTCTCCCAGCTCTTTTTGGAACCAGAAAGTGTGTTTGTTTGTGTATAGTTAAGCGAGGGGGAAGAACAGCCAACAAAGCCACCCTAAGGCATCCGCGGAAACTTTAGCTTGGCTAATTGTTCCCATATGTCCTCCTCCGTTGCTTTTAAAGAGCAGTGTAGACCGAAGGCCGGGCCACTTTACTGATTTTTAAACCGGCTGAGAAGAAAAGGTGTGTGTGGAGGTGGAGGGCGGGGGAGGCGAGGAATCCCACTTCTGGTCCTGTCCCACGAGAGTCTAGTCGGAGCCCCCAAGGGAGCGACCTTCTCTAGGGAAGCTTGGCCTCCCGCAGGGAACATGCTGGGAGAGGAGGAGCGGAGGCGCCGGGCGGAAAGTTCGCGTGCCGCGCCCCAGCGGGTCTCAGAGCCCGGGCAGCTCCAGGCGGGAGGGGCGCGGGAGGCGCAGCCCCAGCGGGCGCGCACAAGGAAGGTGCCTTCCGGAACACGCGCAAGGGCGGGGACTGGCGCTGCCAATGAGGTCCCGGTGTGGGCCGAGCGAGGCGGGGGGACGGGCCCGAGAGCTGCCTCAGCGGTGGCAGCTGCGGGAGCCCGGCTCCGGAGCCGCAGCAGCCACCGTCGCCACCCTGAGCGCCCAGCCCGCCGCTCCCTGAGGCCCGGCCTCCCGGGGTGGGAACCGCGTCGGAAGCTGGAAACTTTCCTAGCAGGTAAACTCCTTCTGCCCGGGCGCCGCTGCGGACCTCCGGGCGTCCGCAGCCGGGTCAGTGGCCGGAGATGGCGGGGAGGAAGGGTCCCGGGGAGCAGCCCGGGAAACGAGAGCGAGGCTGGTGGCAAAGTTTCGGGACGCCCCCCTCCTTCTCCGGGCACAGCGGGAGCTTTCCGGGAATAGGCGCGGGCATGCCTGGCGCTCCCGGCCTCGGGCTAGGCGCTGCCGGGGAGTCGGTGCAGGCCGTTTCCTGCGCGCCGGGAGGAACGGGTTGCAGCACCGCCCGGCCGGGGGACACCGGGATCACGCGGCGCACTGGACTTTCCCAGCCGCCCCTCGTCCTCCTCCTCCGTCCCTTGGCTAGACAGGCCCTGGGCTGCGCAGGGCACCTGGAGTGGGGGTTGGGGGTGGGAGCGTGCGGGAGGGGCGCATGGCACAGCGGGGTCCCGGGTGTCGCGGTGCGCGGGTCGCGAAGTTGCGGGGCGAACTTCAGCGGGGGGAAATCGTATCGCCAGCTATGGGCTTGAAAGTGTGTGCTTCGCTCCTGCAGGCTGCGGCTGCGAATTTCTTTCCTTGGTGGTGGCGGTGGTGGGGTGATTGGTATTAGACCTTGAGGGTTTTTCCTTTAGTGTCAGCTAAGTGGAGGGTCGTGTCAAGTTTGCGAGTCCCCTTGTCCTTGGGCGACGAGTGATTACTTTGGAGGCATTATGAGCATTCAGGTTCTTCCTGGAGGACTTTCGGGTGTGTGTGGGCCCCCCGGGCTCGGCGCGGTTCTTTCCGGAACGGCTGGCGGGGAAGGAAGCCCTGGGCATTGTGTAGCATGTTTGCAGACAGAAAGATCTCTGGACTGGCGTTCCCAAAACTTACTTGGCTTATTGTGTAAAGGCTCCATGAGGAAATGCGGCTGTGGCCAGGTAGAAACGCGGCGCCGCGGCCGAGGGCGGAGGACGCCGGGCTGTGACAGTTTTCTTCAGGTTACCTTGGCTCCTCCTGCCTGGGAGCCCCAGATCCTGGTGCCTGGACTAGTGGGACTCGTCTCAGTATTAGTTTCCTGCGGAGTGAACTCAGGGAGGCGAGGAGGGTACCTTCATCTTGAACTTGACCCGAGAAGTAGCGTCCCGGCGGGTTGAAAGGTAAAGGCAAGCTGAGTCTTAACCTGGAAAGGAGGCTCAGATGCCGCTGGCTCCAGGTTCAAAATCTTTCAGGAAAGGGCTCAGGGAGGCCGAGGTCGCGAACTCTGGAAATGCCAGACTCATCAGACTGCAGAAGTTAGTGTGCTGGGGGAGGGAAGGAGAACCTGGTTAGCTGGCACAGGGAGTTGGTTTTCCTTTGTGGTGAAAAAGAAGGGATCCTGCGTCTCTGCTTTCACCAGATCCGCTACTCCCCTTCGCCCCACTCCCCCCTTCCTGGGTCATCCTTACCCTGCCAGGCTGGCACTCTTGGGGTGGGGGAGGGAGGAAGAGAAGAAAGCAGTTGTGAGGCTTCTCTGGGCAGCCCCGAGATATTTCAGATCTGCTCCTAGGAAGATTCCTGGATTTTAACAGCTGCCTCTTGATTGCTGGGAATGAAAGAATTTATGAGCGCTTGTGAGGTGCTCATTATGGTGGTGTTCTGAGTGTTTTGCTCATCTGGGCTACTTAAAGAGCTCACAGGGACTTACCTACAATCTGCAAAGTTTGTGTCAGCCGGAATGCTTGTGGGTGTCAGTCAAAAAGCATCATAAATAGAGCTTGGTGTTTTTACAATGGAAAGTAAGCCTAGTAAAGCAAGTTTGGTGTTTTGACTCTTTGCTTGGAGATTTCTTCTCATCTGCCAAGTCGATGTGTCCAGGCCTCACAACTACTGTGATTCGACAGCAAGGCATGGGAAATCGTGTCATTGATTTTGGTGGGGGCAGGGAAGTCCAGAAATAAGTTTAAGGTCACTCGCATGTTGCTGGTGCCACAAACTTAATGTTTGCTGGAACTTGAAAGTATTGATTTTCTTGCTTTTTTGGTTTAACCACCAGAATGTCTAAATTATCATAATTCATGTTCGTTGTGGAGCTAAAACATAACTGATTCATAGTCAGCCCTTTCCTACTTTCCATAGCAGCCAGAAGAACATTTTGTCTCTTTAACCACATACAATTTATTTGATGCCATAGTGGGGTTTTGATGATGGGTGATTGAGGGCACAATTTCAGAGACAATGGAATTACTTTGACTAAATCATCCATTTTTAGACAACTTCTTTTTTGGGTTGCTGATTAATTCTTTATCTCCCAGAGAACATTAAAAGCCCTGTCCCTGGGCTAGTAGAGCTGTAATCCATATTACAATGAGGCTTGCCAGAATAGCTGGGAGGTAGTTAGGTCTGTTTCTACCAGGCACTTAAAACTCAATAATAAAGATTTTGTTTCTGTTAGGTTGAGAATTTCCTAGTTAAAAAATGGGTTTATGTTCTTGTCCAACATACATGAGGCTTTGCTGGAGGAGGGGTGTGGGGAACAAACTTTATTTTTATTATGGAAACTTTAATTTACACACTCATAAACATGCATGTGATTGGGAATTGTTAGTCTCTAGAATTGTCTTTTTTTTTCTTTTTTTCTTTTTTTCTTTTCTTTGGTTTTTTTTGAGACAGGGTTTCTCTGTATTGCTGTGGAGCCTGTCCTGGAACTAGCTCTTGTAGACCAGGCTGGTCTCGAACTCACAGAGATTCGCCTGCCTCTGCCTCTGCCTCCCTAGTGCTGGGATTAAAGGCGTGCACAACCAACAGTGCCCAGCAACGGTCTTTTTCTTAATTGTTTTGTTTCTTTGTTGTTTATTTTGAGATTGGGTCTCACTATATAGTTTTTGCCATCCTGGAACTCACTTTGATACCAAACTCAACTCGCAATGGTCTTTTAAGTGGTTATTGTAGTTGTAAACTATTTGTCCCTCAGTTTACAGAAGTGTTTGCTCTACAGGGCTATTAAGCCTTTCTGGGTTTTAGTTTTCCTAGGGATCATCCTCAAAATGGAATCACATTGCAGCTTTGTGACTACAAGAGTTGGGGAAGTGTAGGAATTTTGGGGCCTGTGTTGTAATACTAGAACAGTGTAGTAGCAATTATTAGGAGCTTCAGCACATCTTTTACCCCTAAACCTCTGAGTGGAGTCAACCAGGGCCCAGGAAGTTAGATCAGTTTGCCTGAGATCACCTGTGATGGAGTTGAACTTGAGCTCAGCCAGTTCCTGTCCTCCTAGTCCTCTCCCTGTATCTCCTTTTATTCATGGAAATCACCTGTGAATTCACTAAAGCCTGACAAGCAGAAGATGTGTCAGTTTCTCACCGTGTTTGTGGTTATTTTTGTTCTAGAACCCCAGGGCTTCTGTCTCTGCGTTGATACGAAGGATTGAAAACAGCTCTCTAATAATGATAACTAAGCATTCTCCCCAGGAGAGTTTCAGAAAGTCACATACCTCTGACTAATCATAATCATTGGTTTACTTTCAATTCCCTTCTTCCTCCTTCCTTCCTTCCTTCCTTCCTTCCTTCCTTCCTTCCTTCCTTCCTTCCTTCCTTCCCTCTCTTTCATCAAGTAGGCTTCAGGGTCTACTGTGTTTATATTCCAGATGTGTATCAGTGGTAGCATTCCTGCAGAGATCTCTTATCTCCCTTCTCAAATCAATCTCTTTTTAAAAACAAGGATGAACACACCCTTTGCCTTTCTTCTTGGCTTTGGTCAGATTAAGTATAAAGCCGGGCTGAGTATCCCTTTCTTGGAGTTATGCGCCCTTCCTACTGAGTACATAGATGGATTTTTGCAGCCCTTTCCATGCTATGAAAGTTTCTCTGGTGGTTCAGCGGTGAAGTGGCAGGAGGGTACAGTGACCCGTTTTCACTGTAGGTTTACTGTGTTCCTGCCTTCCTGTTTGGGAGCACTAAGTGTAGCCAGACCCTCAGTCTGGAAGCTGGTCAGGAGTCTTGGTAATACTGAGAATCAAATCTAGGTTTTCTGACATGCGGATCACATGCGCCACTGATCTTAACCACTTGTCTGTGAACTTGAACAGGTTCAAAAATGAAGTCATATGATAGGATACCAGCTTTTTGTTTGTTTTTCGGTTTTTGGAGACAGGGTTTCTCGTGTAGCCCTGGCTGTCCTGGAACTAGCTCTGTAGACTAGGCTGGCCTTGAACTTACAGAGATCCCCTTGCCTGTGCCTCCTGAGTGAGTGCTGGGATTCAAGGCCTATGCCACCACCACCCAGCAGATACCAGCTTTTTACTTTACAGCTTTTATTTCATTTATTGTTTGATCTCTCTGTGTGTAAACGTGGATACTCATGCCACATTGTGTGTGTAGGTCAGAGGACAACTTCTGGATTTAGTTCTCTCCTTCCACGGAGGTTCTGGAAATTTAACTCAGGTTGTTGGTCTTGCACAGAGAGCCCTTTGGCCCATCAGGGACAGCTTAATGGCTTCTTATTAGGTCTTTTATGATTGAGCAACTGGTCTGTATAAAACATTTATTTGTTGTTTTGACAGAAGGTCTAACTGTGTAGCACAGTCTAGCTTCAAACTTTTATCTTCTCCCTGCCCCAGGCTTCTGTGTGCGGGAATTACAGGTATGTGACACAAGGCTTCCTATTCAGCTTTTAAAACTTACTTTTGGAGAAACATCTCTGCAAAATATTAAGAAATGGGGTTTAAACTCAAACGATGCTATGTCAGTATCTGCTCACTGACTGGTGGTGAATCTGGAATTGTTGCCCTTTTCCTTGGGGAGCAAAGGCAGATGAGACCACTGAAGCAGTGTTTCCTAATAAAGTTGGAAGGTGGTCAGTCCACCCAAAGGGGCTGGGAACAGAAAGTTCATTTCTGTGAAGAAGGCTCTTAGAAGCGCTGCCTTGTGGCTAGTGAGAGGAGTTCTGGTTTCCTTTGCTGTCTTGCTAGTCAGTTGTCTAGGTAGAGTGAGTATTGTCTTTATTAAGGGCCTCTGTGAGTTCGTGATGGAAAGGAATGTTCTAGAAAGAAGCATCCAACAGTCAGAGACGTTTAGGGCAAGAAAAACGATGCAGGGACAGAACATAGACCATGGATTTGCCATTAACTTGAGAGAATTTCTTAGTCCTGAAATCTCCCAGCCACTATTCATTGTAGTTAGATGTGAACCCAGAATGTTCAACTATTTAACGTAGAATCCTAGTGGCTCAGCGCCTTCCTTGCCTTACTCAGCGTACCCAGGGTCACACACCTGAGGTGGATTTGCTTATTGCCTCTGAGGGGTGGAGAGAGTGGAAGTGCAAAGAGGGTGTACTGAAGAAAATGATAAACTATGTTACCTACAGTTTTGAAGACATGAAAGATATCATATAAATAAAGACTGTCTATTGCATTTGTGCGGTTTAGAGTCGGTGTATGATTATGTGATACACTTTTTCTTGTCACACATGCATTCTCTGTTTAATGACTGGCTACTAAATCCATTGCAAATGTTACCATAACCAGATAATCCATTTTGACCTTTGATGTCTTTGGACAGAAGTGTACCTTGAGACTACCGGAGCCCTTTGCCTCAGATAGGTTGCATGTATGGTTAAGTCACCATGGCCTAGCTCAGCCTTTGGCTCCTGGCAGCTCCAAAACCTCCTAACATCAAGAAGCTGTCTCTGCTGTTAGTGCCAACCTGAGAAAAATGGGGAAGAACCCAGATTGGCCAAAGAAGAGCTCCAGTTGGCAGGCCCCATTAAACCCACAAGAAGGGACCGTAGGCTACAGAGTGTCCCACAGAGGAGGTTATTGTGAATGCAAGAGGCAGGGAGTAAGAAAACAAAAAGAGCTGGCCAGCAGCACATAGATTTCTAGAGGTGGTATTGGCTGGCCTTAAAAACATGCTCAGATCGCAAAGAATGTTTTTATGACATATGGTCCTGTCGTTTGGAAAGCATAGCCGTGTCCATATTCTACAGAGATTTAGTCTCTGTGTGTATAGCCATTTGTAAAGGGGGTATTGAATTTCTTCTAAAAACTTGGGGCTACTCATAACTCCCATATAGTCTATTATGAGCCCCTCTCACTGCCAGGCTTTGATCTAAATTCCATGAGATTCATGACATCAATTATTAATGTTTATTGAGTACTTGCTGATGTGGAACTAGATGTGTGAATTTTAAAAAATCCATGGAAATGAAAGAATAGCCTTCTCTCATTGCTCGGTGCACCCAGCAACGTTCTGTATCCTGGGCTCCCTTGCTTCTGGTGAAATAGACCAACAACCCGTTTATTTATTTGGAATGAGAACTGGTCTTAGTTGGGTGGTTCTTCTGCTTAGGCATGATTCACTGGCTTCAGTGAGGAGCATGGGGTGGTGGTGGGGGCATTGCTGTAAAAAGTCCACAACATTGCTTCCTACCACAATTCTATTCTGCCTTTTTGTTTGTTGGTTTTTGTTTTTTATTCAGAGTTTCTCTGTGTAGCTCTGGCTGTCCTGGAACTCACTCTGTAGATCAGGCTGGTCTTAAACTCGGAGATCCGCCTGCCTCTGCCTCCTGAGTACTGGGATAAAAGGCATGCACCACCTCTGGCTCCACAGTTCTGCTTTTGATTACTTTTCAATTGACCACATATTCATGGATAAGCTGGGTGCCTCTCCTGCCCCTTGAGTCAAGGTAATTTTAGTGTGACTGTACCTGCTGTCAGTGACTGATTAATGAATGGGTTTGTGACACCGATCGTGATCTTCATATCTGTAGCGTTACATGAAGCTTGGAGTGGTCTAACACCATGCAAAGGCTGAAGGTACCCAAAACCACGGTGGCGTCTTCTCAGCTGCTGAATTAACCAGCCCTAGAACTACCATGGCTTATAACATCGCTGAGGACAATAATTTTTTATTATTGCGTAAGAGAGTGATTACCAAAGCACATAGGACTCTTCAGTAGTATGGGAGAGAAGGAAATACAGAGCTCTGCCAAGGGGAAAGAAACCAAAGCAAAACAGTTCTACCCATTTATATATGGGTGCACCCTGGGTGTAGAGCCACTTGTCACTTGTCACTTGGGTTGTGTCAGAAACATTTTACAGCCTAGTGGAGCTGACTGTGGTACCCTCATTGCTGTCCTTGCCTTAGACCAGTGGTTCTCAACGTTCCTAATGCTTGGACCCTTTAGTACACTTCCTCATGTTGTGGTGACTCCCTTCACCCCAAAATGGGAAGCAGCTTTAAAAGGTTCTTGCAAAGAAAATGTGGAAAAATGCTAATGGCACACAGTTGGAGTAAAGATAATGAGAAGGTATGAAGGATAGGAGCTTATTGAAAAGTGGTTAGGAAATTGGTTTTGATGGGTTGGCACAAGATTTGCATATCAATTTATATTGATAACAATAAACTAAAATACTGATTGAATCTGAAGTCTCATTAGGTTCTTGGGAAAAGCCACGTGTTATATTCTTCTTCATGTGTGGAATCTAGTCAATATTATACTCACATACATAAACAAATGTACATGTGGATATAGTGTAACATGTAGAAAATAACAAGAAAGGCTAAATATTGGGTGAGGAAGGACTGAATGCAGGAAACAGGCACATGTTAGGGAAGAAGGTACAAAGTTAATTATTTTTCTAGTTCTGACTCTGTCATAGATTGTTTTTGGTGGCTTAAGAGCATTCAAATATATTCGATAGTGAAAATATAAAACCCAGTGTGAGCGCCAAAGCTCCCCTTCTAAATGGCCATGCTAATTGTATTGAAGTTCATTGAGCCATGCGTGGTGGTGCATATTTTTAATCCCAGCATTTGGGAGGTAGAGACAGGCAGATTTCTGTGAGTTTGGGGTCAACCTGGTCTACATACTGAGTTCCAGGACAGCCAGGTCAATGTAGGGAGACCCTATCTTAAAGACCTGTAGCACCCCCCCCCAAGAAAAAAAATTCATTGAGATGTATAAACTTTGGATCAGGCTAATTTTGGTGTGTGATGAATTTTTTTGTTGTTGTTGTTGTTGCAACTTTTGTTTGTTTGTTTGTTTTTTTCAAGAAAAGCTTTTTTTCTGTATAGCCCTGGCTGCCCTGAACTATCTGTAGACCAACCAGGCTGGCCTTGATCTAAAAGAGATCCACTTGGTAAGGCTCTTTGGTAAGGCTCCTTCCTCTTCCTCAAACGGAAAACTGCATTACCCTTAAGACACAGCTCAGAGAAATGGATTGCTCAGGAAGATTTTCCCTCTCAGTTTTCTACATTTCGGTGACTCCCCCCTTAATCTTCCTGGCACATGCTTGAGTATTCATTAAGATGTTTTTCTCCTTTTGCCTTTTGTAATTAAGTTGTTCACCTGTTTGCCCTGCCCTGATGGGTTGTATGCTCTTTGATGGTAAGTGTCTTGCCTTGCCTTAGTCGTTTAAAAAAATAAAATAATTTTTTGCTTCTGCTTTGGAATGAAGAGACAAGGCAGGCAGAGAATCTGTTTTTAAAATTTTTTTATAGATAAAAAATTTTAATTTTTGTCTTTAAACTATAGACTATACATGATTTGGAAAGGAGACTGTTCCAAATAATGATTCATCCGTTCTATGCCTTTTCTTTTGTCTGGTCGCTCAGAAATATGTCATCAGCTAGGATTGTTGCTGCTTGCCGTCTCACATTAGCTTTATCTGTGTATTCACCGTAGTCCACTTTCCCTCCCGCGGTGTGAGCCCCTCTTTTCACATACAGATAGATACACCACATCTCTGAGGCCTGGTTGAAACTCTGACACTCTGTGCTGTGTCGTGTTGTCTTGTGACCGATGTCATCCATTTGGAATACTTCACTATCCCCTGATCACCACAATTCATTTGTTGCCAGAGAAAATACTGTCACTAATTTTTTTTTTTTTCCTTCTACCTGTCTCATGATAGGGTCCTGACCTACTCGCACAAGTAACTGGACACCAGTCAGAGATTGCTCAAGAACCAAACTGCTTGCCACTTCCGCCTCATGTCCAACAAACTAATGAAATCCCTGTAGTGCGGGTCTTTGAAACATGGCTTCCGTTTTCCTTACAAGCTAATCTTTAGGCTTTCCCTGACATGCAGCACTCCTGTTTTTAGATTTTAAAAACAGTGCTATATTTTTATGGATATGAGTACTTCACCTGCATGAATGTATGTACGTCACTTTCATGTCTGGTGCCTGTGGCGGTGAATAGGGTGTTGGATTACCTGGAACTGGAGTTACAGATGGTTGTGAGCCACCATGTGGATGCTGGGAATCCAACTTGGGTCCTCTGCAAGAGTAAGAGTGCCTTGCTTGTTGGGCCACCTCTCCAGCTCCAGAACCTCCAGTTTTTAAGTGTCATGGTGCACCAAGTGCTCGGGGTGGATTTCCCACTTCTAGAGCTTAGTGACCTTCAGGAGATCAAAGAGCTGTGCAGACATATCGGAGCTGAGAAGGATCCAAGACACAACCCAAGTCACATTCCAAAGCAGTGTGTGTGTGGTGTGTGTGTGTGTGTGTGTGTGTGTGTGTGTGTATGTGTGTTGAAAATAAAGACTGAGTGTCTTCTTGATGCACACTATTAGTTGTCATATGTATACACCATGTAATATTACCACAGTAAAGCGAACACACTCAATACTCATATTACCTTGCCTCTCTGAATCTGACATTCTTTGTTTGTTGTTTGAGATGCATACAACACTAGCAGTAGCCACTTTAATATATGAAGTGTTTGTCCTATTGTGGTTTGATTGCTCAAAGGTCTTTAGTCTGCTCTTAGAAGTACTTAGTTAAATATTGACATGAGCAACAATGGGAGGCTCCATGGGATGTGGTACAAAAGCATCATTGGACAGTCCTAGGTAGCTACCCAGTCGATTAGATAGATGAAGATCTTTTGGTAGTTTTAAAATAATTAAAATACACTTAGTTATGTGTGTTGCACACACTGCTGCACATGTGTGATCAGAGGACAGCCTATGGGAGTTGGTTCTTTCCTTCCCAGGACAGGGTTGGTCCAGGGGAAGGGGTGGGGGCGGGACTAGAAAGCAAGCTCAGGTTGTCAAACCTGTGCTACGCCTCGTTTTGCCTTTAGCTGCTGAGCCCTCTCGTTAGCTCGATTTTCCTTTTTCTTAAAACAAGGTTTCATGCAGCCCAAGCTGGCTTGAACTCCTGATCCCTTCATTATCTCCAACTTATAAGTGACAGGATTACAGGCATGTGCCATCTTGTGCTGATATATAGTAAGACCTGAATACCTGTGAATGTTAGATATCTGTAATTACCAGCAAGCCAAATCCTGGGAGACTGTCCTGTATGCTACTGTGATACTGGCCAGAGCATTCCTGTTGGGAATGATGGAGTCTCCACTGCTCAGCTGACATTCCTTACATAGAAAGGCTAATTGAGGGTTGACAAGCTGTCTGCTTTCAAGTTGAGCTCTGCTAGATACTTTGTGCTGCTATGATGAAAAACAGATTCCTCCAGAGTTTTGAGGGTCAAATGACAGAGTGTATACCAAAGTGTTTGGAACATTATAAATGGCCTCCTATAGGCAGGGGAAACATAAAATCTGATTCTTGTGGTGTTGGCTTCTATCTCATATTTCTTTGCTAGCCATTTCTGTTTTCTTCTGAGTACATTTTCTTCTTGCATTTTAAAGTATAGCATAATCTAAATAGAGTGGGATGTGTACAAAGAATTACAGACAGTATTTGAAAGTGGCTGTAAAACATTTAGCTGTGAGTGGGGATGATGTGTGATCAGGTGGTGATGCTCTGGCACTTTAGTTGGCCAAGTATTGTAAGGACCTGCTTATATATGGGATACTACTACGTAAAGATGGGAATCAGGGCCTCTGAGGTAAGTGATGGCAAACTTTAAGTGGTACCCAGGAGGAGATCTTTGATTTTAGGGCTAAATTTTAATCTCCCGAGAGAGATGTTGGTGTTCCTTGGAAATATCTCAGCATAGATTGAAACTGAAAAGTTAAGTGTAGTTTGACAATTTGGATGAGTTTGAAATTGTTCCTCTGTGGATTAGAAGGAAATGGATGAGAATGAGTAAAATTTAGCTTCATGGAGGGCAAGTTTGCAGTGGAATTTAGTATTGCAGAAATTTACACACCAAAGCATGTCAGGGACACAGTGTAATTATAGATGCAAGAGGCACAGAAGCAATAGGTAGTCCTTAGATTGTCAACATGCAAATTTGATTTTATTTCTTTGTGTTAACAGGGGCCAATTTTGCAGCCCAGGCTAGCCTGACACTCACTGTTGTAACTTCAATTTCCTTATGCTGGCATTGCAGCTGGGTGTCACTACATTCTAGCTGCCTTGTCTGAGGTCCTTAACTTGAATGTGACTGAAGACAACCTTCTTACAAGGTGATTTGTCTAAACAAACAGCAGCTCTCAAAGTGGGTTTCATGAAAAATTAATTTTCATGGAACTGTAGGGCACCACAGAGGGACAGGGTTCTATAGTAAAATAACTGCAAAAATCCTGGTCAAGCAAAGTATACCAGTTAGGGAGGGGGGGTGTGTGTGTGTGTGTGTGTGTGTGTGTGTGTGTGTGTGTGAATGTACACGTGTGGTGGCTGTACATGTGTGCAAATATATATAGAGACCTGAAGCTGATGTTGAGTGTGGAATTAGTTACTTTCTATTGTTGTGATAAAACATGTCCAAGGTGACTTGTTTAAGGAGGGGTTTAATTGAGCTGACAGTTCTAGAGTTAGAGGTGGAACAAAGGCATGGAGACAGGGACAGCTGAGAGCTCACATCTCGAACTGTAAGCAGGAAGCAAGAGAATGCACTGAAGATAGCTAATGCTTTTGAAGCCTTAAAGTCTGTCCTTCCGACACCCTTCCCTCACCAAGGTCACACGTCCTAGTCCTTCACAAATAGTTCCACCAACTGGGGCCCAAGAGGTCAAGCACATGAACCTATGAGGGCAATTCTCATTCTAACCATTACAGGTATCTTATTCTATTTTATTTACTTAGGATCTCTTGCTGAACCTAGAGTTTGCCAGTTCAGAGTAGTTCAGTTTGAAAGCTTGTCCCTGAAATCCCTGGTCTGTGTCCCAGGTGATAGGATTACACACAGGACACCACCATGCCTGCTTGGTTTTTCTGAACTCCAGTACTCAAGCCTGTATGGGAAGTATTGAGCAGTCTTCTCAGCCCCAAACCAGAGAAGTTTTGTTTAAAATGCTACAACTTTTGAACAGTCTGGTTGTATTCTCATTGTAGATCTCTTAGAAAGCAGATAGAGAATTCAGTTTTGCAAATGCATGGAGCAATAGGTAATTTTTGCAGAGCATATTTTGGCTACAGAACAACGGTGGATGAGTCGTTTGTATTTTAAAGCAAATCCCAATATGTAATTTTGCTTCACAAATTTTGGTATACATTTCTAACTAAGGACTAAAAAAAAAAAAAAAAAAAAAAAAAACAGTACTTAATTATCACATAAAGTTAACAATAGTCTCTCAGTATTATCTTAATTGTCCCCTAGATGTCATTTATTGACATTTTCTTGTACCAACAGTGAATCACATATTCACATTTTACACCATACTGGTTGTTCTTTCCATCTTTTTCAGTACAGAAAAATACTATTAAACTGCTCCCCTCTGTGTCTTGATTTTTCTAAAAGAACTTGTAGATTATCTTATGTTCTGAAATCATTTCCATGTGGTGGTGTTTATGCTGTTGCTTTGTCCCTATTTCATATAAACTGGAAGGTAGTTTAAAGGTGTAATCATTGCTTGCTGAGATGGCTTAGCCGTCAAGTCCAATGACTGGAGTTCGATTCCTAGGACCCATGTGGTGGAGAGAGAACGGACTCCTGCAAGTTGTCCTCTAACCTCTAATCTCAAGCCATGGCCGTAGCATGTACACGGGCACACAAAATAAATAAAAATAGAACCAAGCCACAACTAGAATCAGGATAAAAGTTTTGGGGCAAAAAATTAAAAAGATTTGGGAACATTTAGGTGTAGTAACTCATAGGGACTAGCTTTTTTCTGAAAAAAAAAATAAATCTAGACACTATTTAGAAGTTGATTTTTATTAACATGTCAAGGAGGTGCAAGTTGAATTGGTCTGGGTGTGATGAAAAGGTGTTCTGTATAGTCACCTGGTTTAATTAATAGTTTAATAGCATGTGTCTTTTGAGTAAAGTGTCTTGGGTGAATGACAAGGTATCTGAGTTTTAATGATTAATTTCTATTGTATGGTGGCTCATTTTTGTTTGCACGGTAGTTTAGAAATAGTCATCAATTTTGTTTTTACTAGATACAGTTTTTAATAAAGACACTTTGCTGACAAACACGTAGGCCAATCTAAGAACAAACTTGCAAGAAATCTTCATGGTAGTGAATTTATCTACACATCATCTTATAAACTAGGATGTATAAATCAAAGTTCTCATTGCTGACTTTGCTAATTTAATTTGCCATGGAATTTTTTTTTTCTCCCTTCTGTAGCCTTTTGAGTCCTTTTATGTCTGGGAAAAATTAAAGGAATTTGTGTGTTAATCAAGAATAACTTAGTCACATATAAAGTAGCTTTATACGATGAATGGCAATCTTCATAAGCCTTTACCAGCACATTCTTATACTTAATCCCTTAGCTGGCAGGGATACTCTTTTATACATTAAAATTTGCCTTTTGTAAAGTAAGGTACTTTGGTCATAGTAAGTATTTTGTAACTATAGTACTGCACAGCAAATATACATATCCCCCCCCCCTTTCTCCCCCTCTTCTCCTTCACCTTCTCCTCCTTCTCCTTCTCCTCCTTCTTTCTTCTTTTCCTTCTTCTCCTCTTCCTCCTCCTTCTTCTTTCATGGAGATGTGCCTGCCTCTGCCTCCTGACTGCAGGGATTAAAGGTGTGCACCACCATTTTCTGCAGCCACCATCGCCTGACTCTTTCTCAAGATTACCATCCTGAATGCAGTGGGTGTGTGTCACTGTGCCAGCTCCCCTTTTCCCTTTTTTGCTAGTGTGGGGCATCAAACCACAGACCATACACATAGTAGGCAAGTGCTCTACTACTGGGCTATGCTTCCAACCATAAGTTCATGACCTTTGGAGTCATCTGAACCTTGATTTTGTGTGTAGCTGTGATAGGAGACTTGACTTATTTCCATATTTGCAAATGAGGATAGTGATGCCTACTATTTCTTGGAGATTGTGCAAGGACCAAAGGTTGAGACCCTATGAACTGCTTACTGCCAGACTTGGCTCACAGGTACTCTTCTGTCTTCTTAACATTCCATATTTTAACCTGATAAGTTGTTGGATGAAAATTTATTTATTTTACGTCTTGCTTATTCAGTGTGAGTGTGTTTGTGTGTGTGGGATTGCCTATGTCAGTCTTAGCGTAGAGTCAGAGGACAACTTGCTGTTACTGGTTCTTTCTTTCCACCGTGTGGACCCCAGGGAGTGAACTCGGGTCATAGGCTTGGCAGCACCTCTGAGCCATTTGTTCTGAGTATTCTAAGAATTGTTTAAAGGGACCTAGGACTAAGCTCAGCAGTAGAAGATTATTCATTATGTAGGGTTCAGTCCTCTGCTTCTGGGTGGGGGAAGAATTGTTAATTTTATGATATTAAAAAAAAATAGAAGTCCAAAAAAGAACTTGGTTCCATGCTCCTCTAAGGTTTATATTTACACACTTAGGTGTGCATACAGAAACAGACACGCAGGGCAGTTTTAGGTGGCAATTTATAGAAGATTAGGAACTGGCCACCCAAAAGGTGCATTTTATTATTTGCATAGGAATATTGCTAAGCAGCCGTCTGGTTTTTGTGAAAACCCATTTACCTACTGAGACTGTGAGAACACCAGAGGCTTCTTGGACTTTTGTGGTGTTTTGCTCTGTGGTTCAGAACAGTAAATTGTGTTTTATTTAGATGAAGCATTTCTGCATACCACACACCAGTTGTGCGGATGTGTTTGTTTACTGGGCAGTTGTGAAGGGGGGGGCAGGGCTTCCCCAGAGAACTTCCATAGGGGGTGGTGGTGAGTGCACAGTGCTCCTTACAGACAGGGTGTCTTGTTAAAGTACATGTCTGGTGGGCTCACTCTTGCCCAGTGGGATTCACTCTTCTGCAATTTTCCTCTAAGGTCGGTCTGTCAAGTCAGTCTTCCATTTTATTTTTATGCGCATTGGTGTGAGGGTGTCAGGTCTCCTGGAACTGGAGTTACAGGCAGTTCTGAACTACCATGTGGGTGCTGGGAATTGAACTCAGATTCTCTGGAAGAGCAGCCAATGCTCTTCACTGCTGAGCCATCTCTCCAGCCCCTCAAGATCTTTCTTAAGTCACTGACTTTGGATCTAGCTAGTTATCAGGAAAGTACTCAGTGAGACAAGGGGGTTGCATTGTACTCAGGTCTTTACCCCCTTCTCCCACTGACAGGTTTGTTGATCTTTCCCTTTTTGGGTCTTGATTAAGCCTGAGGGACCTCTTCTACTGACCAGCTTCACATTCTGGAAGTCAGGCCAGGAGGAATGAGGCGACCTCCCTGCTCTCACCAGCGTGGAAGAGAGATGCCATTTCTGCAGGATGCAGACTGAGTTCTGAGCTAGTGGACGTTATAAAGAGATTTCACCTTCATAGGCCTCTTTGCTTCCTTTGTTAGCTGCAGCTTCAGCCCACAAATAATGCATTTTTCAAGGTCAGCATATTTACGACCATGCTATTGCTGTGGTCAATTTGTCCTAGTTAGGCTTACTACTGCCATAATGAAAGACCATAACCAAAAGCAAGTTAGGGGGCCATTTTACTTGGCTTACACTTGCACATCGTAATCCATTACTAAAGGCAGTCAGGGTAGGAACCTGGAGGCAGGAGCTGATGCAGAGGCCATGGAAGAGTGCTGCTTACTGGCTTGTTCCTTATGGCTTGCTTTGTCTGTTTTCGTACAGTACCCAGAGCCACCAGCCCAAGGGTGGCCCCACCCACAATGGGCTGGGCCCACTTCCACTGATCACTGATTAAGAAAATGCCCTACAGGCTTGTCTGCTTAAAGCCAGAAGCATTTTTCTCTATTGCAGTTCCCTCCTTCCCAGTAACTATAGTTTGTGTCAAGTTGATGTAAAATTAGCCAGTACATGGTTCTTATGTGTCATAGCTGGGTAGGACTGTTGGGGGCTTCCCTCTTTGTAAGTTTGCATGGCATCTTCTAGTACCATGAAAGCTAGTCCTCAGGGAGGAGGGTCAGTTTCATTGGGCCCAGTATCTGAAGTATGTAGTGTCTTCAGTTATTACTATTGGGACTTATTTTCCATCTGGGGGAGGGGGCAACCAATGGCAATAGCAATAGTACTAATAGCAACAGCCTATACTGTTTTGGTAGTCTCTTGGATAACCCTGACCAACATCTCAAATGAGGGCTCCTTATGCCTGGTGTTGGGGTTTTCTGGTCTTTGGCTCTTGCAGCCAACAATAGTTTTTGAGGGCTGTCGCGTCTTATGAGGGTCAGGCCTGTATCTTTGTCTGAGACAGCTGCACACATGGCCTCAGGGGAAGGTGACCACCAGTTAGTGAAGCAGGAGAAAGGAGGAGGTGGGGGAGGAGGAAGAGGAGTTGTTGGTTCTGGGCTGGCCTCCGGCAGCAGAGGGAGGAAGTAAAGCCTGTGTAGGATTTTGCCAGGTGGGAGGGAGTGCTTTCTGGATGAAGGCAGCACAATGAACAGAGGCTGGGAGGCAGGAAAACAAGTCATGCTTGGGGGTTTGTTCTAGAACAGACGGTGCCTGGCATTTGGGTAGAGTGGCTGGGAGGAGACAGCCAGATTGCAGAGGCCTTGCATGCCAGGCTAAGAAGTGTGGATTTGCTCCTGCGAGAGCAAGTGATAGCTGTCAGAGGCCTTTCAGCTGGGAGGTGATGTAATCAGATCTGTTTTGGAGCAAAGCCTTGGCAGCCGTGTTATGGAGGAAAGGAGACTGGCGTGGGGACAGGTGGGTGGCAGGGCGCAAGGCTTTTGAAGGAGGTCAAGTAAGAGATGATATTTAAGGCTGGAGTTATTGGGAGGACGAGGACTGATGGCAGCCCCAATGCCTTTTAGTGTACAGTTAAGACATACTAGCTTGTGGGGTTCTCATAAAGGGACACAGGTCCAGGGTCAACCGGGTCATCTGGGATTTGAGCCCAGATTGCTATCCCATATCACTGTCCTCTTAGAACAGGGTGCCAGGAGCACCATTCCTACAAACTGAGTTTTTAAGATGCAGCTTGACCTGGGCGACACCGAGTCCACACACAGACAGGAGCTCTGGGAACGGCAGAGCCTGGCACAAGAGTCAGCTGGGACACCAGCAGGGAAATAGTGCAGTGCCTCAGGAGGACTGGTAGGGCCCTGCAGAACCTTCCTTTTGTGTGCCTGTGTTTGCTCTGGATGACATGGCTGGCTTCAGCTGGCTGTTGTGAGTCCCAGCTGTCCATCTGGGAATTTGAAGAAAATCCTTTTTCTTCTTATTTCTAGAAAGGTTGGACTTGGGGGTGGGGGGCGGAGAGCACATTTTATGTTTCTTTCTTAGTTGCTTCTCCTTAAGTGCCCTTACCTGGTGAGGAGCCTTGCCTGCCTTCTGCCCTGGCTGTGGAGACAAGCTCTCTCACCGAAATTGGAGTTTGTGGATTTGGCTAGGCTGGGGGCCAGTCAGTCTCCCCCAATCCCTGACTGACTGAACCATCTCCCCAGTCTCTATTTTAGGAACTTTTCATAACCCCTTAAACCATATATATGGTGTTGATTTTTGGTTTTTGAGAAAATAATCACCTAGGAAAATCATTTATTTTTATTATCTTGTGTGCATTTATATGGGATATTGCCAAGGTTGATCTGTTTTAAAAGTTATGTGGATTAACATTCTGGATCAGCAAGCCCTCAAAATTAGAATTTGCTTTGCCTTTTCAGTGGACTTTCGGAAAGAGATTTCTAGGAAACTAGATTCCCATTTTTCTTGCTTACAGAAAAGAGATTGAAGGCTGGGTGTTGGTGGCACAGGCCTTGAATTCTACCACTCGGGAAGCAGAGAGGTAGGTGGATCTCTCTGAGTTGGAGGCCAGAGAGAAAAAAAGAAAAAAGAAGTTGGAGTTTTGGAATCCTGGGAAGTAGAGCGTGAGACTGAGGAATGATACATATTCTGGGTTATTAATTGGCCCAGGAACGGCCTGGGTTGTTCCTTAGTAAACATTTATAGAAAGTCTAGGTGTGTAGCTCAATGGTTAGATCATAGAGTGCTTAAATCGTAAAAAAGGTCCTGAATTTGGTTCCCCATCACAATGATAAGTTGGTGATTTCAGGCCCCCCACCCCCACAAAGGAACAAAAAAGTACGCAGCTCTTTGAAATCTGAGTTTCAAAGTCAAGCCACCTCTCATTATTGGAGTATACCTAGTGACACCCAGTTCCTGTCCTCTTTGTCAAGTTGCACTGTGGTAAGGTCCCAACCTGGGTCCCAACCTTGGTCTCAGTGCCGTGAAGAGATCACACAGCTTCCTGGAGGTTGCTCTCTGGGGATCTGGGGTTGTGGCTGCTTCTGAGTGTTGTTTTGGGAATGGAGTGTGGTGAGGTCCTAGACTTCAGCTTAATGGGAGACGGGAGAGGCTACCTTCTGCAACAACCCCAGAGGTGGGAGGGCGTCTCTGTTTTGTGTGTGGTGCTGTCTGCTTGGAGTTGATAGTGGGTCTGTAGCTTTCGGTTTTTGTCTTTTGCTGATACCTGGCTGCCCACAGTAATACTTACATCTCTGTTCCCCCTAGCCAGCAAATTTCCCATTAACTCTTGCAGGTCAGACTAGTTTCTTGTTCATTTTTCTCATGAGCCCGGTGTAGCTTCAGGTCTCAAAGACAGGGCTTCCCGGCTCCGAGAGCCTCAGTTCTCATCCATAGAGGACAGGCCGAAGGTTGGCTTGATTGCTTAGTGGCTTGATTCAGCCACTAAGAAGATGACAGTTGAGCATCTACTTTGTGCCAGGCTTGGGGCCATGTGCTTGTTCTTAAAATGTCTAATTTGGTCATCACAGGGCCTCCTTAGCATTCTTACCCCCTGTGCCTATTTTGTAGGTGACCATGAACCCTGACCCTAACCCCCACCACTGTGGCACTAAGTTTCTGTTCTTGCCCTGCCCACGGGCTTTCCACTATGTATTCACAGGAATTGCTGTGTCCGTCCAGAAGGGGGGATCTACTTTTAAATCCTTACAATTTCTGGTTCTGAGGTCTATGGCAATGAGTGGGTGTGGGCATACAGATGCTGTGGAGTGGGGTGGTGGGGAGAAAGATTTGGGATGTGACTTGACTGTTGATGGGGACAGCTAACTGGTTGGATTAAGCTGGGCTACTTCGGCTGCTTAAGATGGCTTTTGTTTTGCTGTTTGGATTTTGAACGGCTCTCCCCAAATCCCTTGCCTGGATATGCTAAAAGCAGGTTAGTGGGGTGGGGGCCTGGTTATAGAATTTGTTCATAATATGCTTTCTGTTTCACCGTCATTTCTGGATTGCTTCTGACTGACATTTGGGGGGATTCACTTGCATTGCCCATGACTGTGAACTCATCCTCACCTTCAGAGCTTCACAGATCAAGCGCCACAAGGGGACAGCTTTCCATTGTAAGGAGTGATGATTCAAGTTTCAGCATCTGCTTAATGCCCTGGCAGCTGTTTCCTAATGTCAGAGCCTCAGTTTCTTCATCTGTAGGAGGGAATCACGAGAACTTGACACCCAGGACACCTGGAATAGGTTTTGGCTCGTAGTAGGTGTTGGGAAGTGCTACAAGGCTGAAGGTGTGGTCTCTGTTTAGGAAGAACCTGGGAGCTCCTCAGTTGGAGGTTAAGTGCCAAGACCCAGGCCGAGTAGGGGCAGAGCACAGGAGCTGCTCCTCTCCCCAGGCCTTTGGCAGATTCTTTGAAGCTTTTGGAGACAAGCTTGTGCTGAAGCTGCCTTGGGAAGGACTAAGAACTGAGTTTGCTTCTCTGTTGCTGTGATAAATACCATGACCAGAAAGCAGCCTATGGAAGAAAGGGTGTGTTTCATTTTACAGGTTATAGCCATCGTGGAGGGGAGTCGGAGCAGGAGCCCGTGGCAGGGACTTGACACTGAGGTCACTGAGGAAGGGGGCTGCTTGAACTGCAGGTCATAGCCACCAGACATCCCCATTTAGTTTTCTTTGTCCAGGTTTATGTATACCTTTGGGTGGCCCACAGCACCACCCCCCACCATCCATCACAGGCTATGACCACCCAATGGTCCACCTCACTAATGGGCTGCCCTAATGTCAAATCAGTGACAAAACTCTTACTCACTTCTTTCTGGTGACTATAAACTGAACCTACCTGCCTAGTAGTGATGCCCTAGTGATACCTGGGCCCTTCTACATCAGTTATCGAAAGAGAATGCCCCAAAGATATGCCCACAGGCTAATCTGATAAAAACAGTTTCTCAATTAAGGGTCCCTCTTCTCAGGTGTGTCAAATTATTGGCTAAGATTAACATCACAGGTGGGTTGTAGCCAATGCCACAACATGAGTAGTGGATGGCAATATTCAGAGTTTGAGAGGGGTGGGTAGCAGGAGGAAGGCAGGCCTGAGACAGGAACCCTGGGAGCCGGTTGTGTGGCATTATTGGTGGGCCTCATGGACCTTGCTGAAGAGCTAGGGCTTGACTGTTAGGTGAAGGAATCTCTGAAGGGCTTTAGGGGAAGGGACCTGGTTAAATTTGCTTTCCTGTAGAATGGTAGGAAGGGGCAAAGACTTAGGGACAGGCTCTTCTATGGTCTAGATTGTAACTTGAACTTGGCTATGAGTGGGAAGCATGCCCAGTATGAAAAGGTGAAGCTGTGATTGATTGATTGATCGGTATCTAGGGGGAGGAAGTACTGTTCAAGATTTCAGTGTAAATAATGGGGAAGAGGGGGCACCAGTGAGGGAGAGAAGGAAGGATGCAGGGGTGGAATGAGGAGTTTGGGGCATTTAACACTTAAGATACCTGTGGGGATCTGGGTGGAGTTCATGAGACGTGTGATGTGGACACACACACACAGGGTTTAGAAGCACAGTGGGGAAAAAGGCATCAGGGCTGGGGATGAGAAGCAGCCTAGGGATTAAGATGCAGTACCACAAATGGAATGTTAGTAATACTTACCTGTAAACCTCTGCTTAAAACATAAATGTGGAGTTTACTATTTAACCAGGCAACCCAAAAGTCAAGAACCCGGGACGGGACAAAGCCTTGCTTTTATAGGCCCCTTTGTACTTACTGTACGGCTATTTTTCTACAATCTGTATTTTTTTTTCCTTGTTTTAGAAACTTAGAGGAAATACTGTAAAAAGTGAAATGATTAATGTTGTACATTATCAGGTGAGCCGGAAACCAAGAGCAGAACATAAAAATAACTCGCGCTGTAATGCTATGATGCATAATTCTAGGTTACTTCATGCTCTGACAATAATACCATTCATGGTGGGGGGGGGTTTAGCATTCCCACCTTTCAATACATTATTTCAGTCAGAATTAATCACGCCTCCATCTGTGCTCACAGCAATTAAAATATTTTAAGAATTATAAATGTTAAATGATGCTCTGTAAAGTTTGGGAAAGGGGAGAAAAGAATACCATTATGTGTTTAAGGCAGTGGCCATGCCTTCCTTCCCTTCTAGCCTTTGTGAGTATTTGGAAGCACAGTTGCAGCCAGCTAGGGTGACTTAGGGACCTTTTGTTTGACTGACAGGACTTCACAGGTTTCCCAGGTGTTTTCAGGGTCAGGGTCTTCCCTCCCACCCCCACCCCCATTTCTGTTGTAGCCTGGTTGGTTTTGGCCCCGTTGCTCATCTCTCTAGATGCTTGGCACTGGCATGGCCTCTTTGTCTTCAGAATCAGGACACAGAGAAAGATCTCAGCAGGTACTCTCGGAAGAATAGATGCCCATTTTAGGCTTTCTAGACACTGTGAGGTAGAGATGGTGGATATTTTTGGCCGTTTTCAGCCAAGAGGAGATGTGGAAAATATTACCCGCAAGATGCTGGGCTCTGAGATGGCCTGACCTCCAGCCCAGCTGCCTCCCATTGTCTTCAGAGGTTTTACTGTGGGAAGATGAGTCAGCATGGAGAAAGATGGAAGCCTGGTTTTGGCATTTGGGAGAAGCTTAAGAGCTAGCTGTCTTGTGTTCTGTTGCTTCTGAGCTTGGGTCATACCCCAGCAGCATGGTTGACAAGCTATGTGAGTGACCCTACTGTCCCAGAGTAGTGTGACAGTTACACAGCTGTAATGTATTTGGGGCACCTGTTTCCACAGGGCCATTGTAAGTTTGGGTGCTAAGAACTGTGGTAGTCATTTTCCTGTTGCTGTGGTAAGAGGCCATGGCCAATGCAACTTAAGGAAGAAAGAGTATATTTTAGCTTATGACTTCAGAGGGATTAAGGGTTGATGATGGCAGAGTGGAGGCATGGTGGCTGGAGCAGGGTGCTCAGAGCTTACATCTGTGAACTGCTAGCTCAAGGCAGAGAGAACAACTGCAAAGGGCTTTAGACTCTCAGAGTCCACCTTCCTTCAGTAAGGCTACACCTCCCAAGCCTCCCCAAGCAGCTTGGCCCATAGGGAGGAGCCTAGAGGGAGCATCCCCATTCAAACCACCACAGTAACCGGAGAGCTTTTCAGGTGCTCTGGATGGTGCTCCCTGAATGCTAATGAAATGCTGATTAAAAAGAATCCCCATGTCAGTAAGGGCCAACTGTCTTCCAGTGTTGGGAGGGCCAATGGGGACAGTTCCGCAGGCTATCTGTTGATGTACTTGTACAAACCATTGGAACAGAAATTCTTGTCCTAGAAGTTTATGCCAGTGAAGTAATTGTACAAGTGCACACGGTTATGTCATGTGGATGGTTACTGCATTTTTTATTAGCAAAAAATTGGAGGAAATGTTCATTTCAAAAGGAGAGCTTGAGAAATAAACACGTCACCCATATGATGGAATGCTCTACCGTCATAGTAACTACAGTATCTTACCAGCAGTGTGATGGCTAATCTTGGTAGTTAACTTGGCATACTTGGGAAGAAGGGTCCTCAGTCGAGGAAATCTCTGTATCAGATTGGTCCGTGGGGCATTTTCTTGATTGCTGATTGATGTAGAAGGGTCTAGCCATCCTAGGGCAGATGGCCTGGGCTTTATAAGCAGAGTAGCTGCTTATGAGCCTGGAGACTGTGAGTGAACATTGCTCCTCCATGGTCTCTGCTTAGTTCCTGCCTTGAGCTTCCTGCCCTGGCTTCCCTCCATGGTGGACTGTGTCTTGGAAATGCAAGACACATTCTCCTCCCTCGAGTTGCCTTTGGTAAGTGTTCTGTCACAGCATCAGAAAGCACACTAGAATAAGAAGGTGGCTCTTTATAGGGGAGAGGGAATGAAAGTGGGAACGTGAAGGTTTTTATTGTATGTATGAGGGAGAGTTCAGCCAGATGCATTTGGAAGAGTCCAGATAAAACCTGGCCATGAGAGGGGGTGGGGTGGGGAGGGGTGGGTGAGAGAGGGGAGAAGAGAGGAAGACAAAAGAAGATCAAGAGGGCAAAGAGGACAGGGAGAGGGAGAGAACCAAGAGCTCAGGACCAAGTGGACAAAAAGGACCAAGCGAAAGCGGGACCAAAATGACAGGTTTTTATAGGAATCAGAAGCTGGGGGAAGGGAAGCCAAGCCTTTGGGCTGGAGAGGTTTAGGGTAAGGACAGGGGTGGGAGAGAGAGTGCTGAGAGGAGCCACAGGAACTGTGCTTTTGGTTTGAGTTGCTTCCGGAGTTGCCAGAGAGGAGGGCTCAATGGAGTGACAGGGACCTGTGCCATCTATGTGCTGTTGAGGTGAGAGGCAGCGGCTCCCAGTCCACACCATGGCTCCTCCGTTCTGCCACTCTACTCCCTGTGGTTCAGAAACGCACTGTCAACAGGACCTGAAATTCCTAATATTTACCTTGATTTGTTCAAGAGGGACAGACATGTCTACAAACTTTTATTGTAGTGTCATAATGGTTTTATTGTTAGCTGTTGTTGTTAATCATTTACTGTGACTAATTTATAAATTATGCTTTATTATAGGTGTGTGTGTTAGGGGAAACAGTATGTTGCCACTTTGGTGCTGAGGCTTTTTTGTCTGTTGTGGGGTGTGTGTCTTGGGATGTATTCTTTGGAGAAGGGGGGTTTATTAAATGGCAATGTCACATTTATTTATTTTTTAAAAGTATTCATTACATATCTTTATAAAATAGTATTTTGTGTGTGTGTGTACGAGTGGGTGTGTGAGTGTGTGTGTGTGTGTGTGTGTGTGTGGTATATGAGTGCCACAGCAGGTGTGTGGAGGCCAGAGAATGACCTGATCTGTGTTAGACAGCCCTCTCTTTACACCATGTCGGTCTCTTGGGGATCAAATTCAGGCTGTCAGGCTTGGCAGCACGTGCAGTCAGCTGTTGAGCCTCTCACTAGGTCTTGCATATACATCTGTATGCCAGGATAATGCCCATGTAGACATTCATGCGCGAGCAGACACATGTTGCATGCACACACACGAATGCACGAGCACAGACACACAGAAGACCTAGATGATATTTGGTTGGTATGATTGAATAGTTTTAAAAACAACCTTTGTGCTGTTTGTCATCCTACATTTTAATGAGCACAAAACATTTTTTTCTCAGTCTTAAAAATAAAATGAACCTAGCCAGGAATGGTGGGGCACACATTTCATCCCAGTACTCAGGAGGCAGAGGCAGGTTGATATCTGTGAGTTTGAGGCCAGACAGGGCTACAGAGGGAGACTCTGTCTCAACAAACGGACGCTTTTTCCTTCTCAAGTTTCCCCTTAAAATTTCTCATTGTTGTAAACGTTACTAAGTCCTCTCAGGACTGTCTTGTCCTGAGTGTAGCTAGGGTGCTCAGCTGTGACAGATGATACTGAGGATATGTATCTGTGAGTGCTTACAAGTGTAAGGGAGGGAGCTTGGCGTCTCTTCACCACCCTCCTAGATTCTTGGGCTGGGCTACAAGTCAAGTTGACACAGAACAGATTAGTAGGGGAAATCCATGTTATGTGTACAGGCAGAGGAGTGTCTCACAGGGAAAGGAGAGTGAGGTCATTGAAACTCATGTAGCACAGTAGGCGTGGGGGCTTCCAGTGGGTGTTGGGAGCTGCCTCAAGGCTGACGGAGACTGCCTTCTAACACAGGTAAAGCCTGTGGTGTGATGATAGATGTTGGGAGCAGCTTCCTTACTAACAGACCTTTCCTGTTCAGATGCCCATTCTCTTTCAGAAGGACCCCTTCTCAGGACATGTGAAAAGGTGGCTCTTTGTGGTCCTCTGCAGTCGTGTTTTGGGGTGCCACATCCTGAAGCCCACTGCAGTATCACTCTTCTTCGTCGTCGATTAATGAATGTGTAAACGAAATCATTTTAATGTAAAAAACTTCCCCATTGGCATCGGCAGAGTATACACTAAACAGTTCTAATTTTAACTGGAGAGATTCTGTCTCAGAACACCAGAAATTATAAACTGGCAGGACCTGGCCTAACCTTTTTTATTTTATGGTTTGTAGATCAAAAAGTTATTTTAATGTTTCTGCAGTTAGGTGAGGAACAGAGTCTTTATTAGGGTGTGGGAGAGGTTGTTGGGAAGGGAATCGAAGAGAGGACAGACTAGGTTAGTCTTCCCTGGACAGGAAGCAAGAGCTCAATGTCTGCTTCAAGTTCAGATTTGGTCTTTGATACAGGGTCTTGTATAGTTCACTCTGGCCTGGAACTTGAAATCCCCCTGCCTCAGTTTCTCAGTGCTTTGGGAATGGAGAATATTTTTTGGCTGTTTGTTTCTTGATTTTTGAGATAGGGTATGTGTTTTTGAACACCTCTATAGCTGAGGCTGGCCTTGAACTCTTAATCCTCCTGCTTCTAACTCTTGGGATTACAGGTATGTACTGCCATGCTTGGCTATGTTTCAGATTTTAAGCTTGAGATCAAAAGACTTGAGGAAGGAATTGATCTGATGTCTTTTAAAGCTTTACTTGTGTATGTGCCTACATGATTATGTGCCCACTAAGAGCATTTGGGAACCCTTGGGACCTAGAAGAGGGTGTCTTATCCCAGGAACTAGAGTTACTGGCAGTTGTGAGTTGCCATCTGGATGCTGGGGGTGGGGGTGGGGGTGGGGTGGGGATTAAACTCAAGGCTTTGCATGTTGTAGGTAAAGATACTACTATTGAGCTATGAGTAGGTGTTTGCTGACTAGTCCTTTCCTTGCTGGTTGTGAGGTGAAGGAGATGGCATTCGTAACACACACTGCCCTGTCTAGTTAAGTGTTCAGCACATAAAGCATTTTTCCCCCAAGCCCTCACAACTGCAATAGATTCTCTTGTGTTGGTGGCACACAGTATCTGTATAAGGCCAGCCTGTCTTCTTTCTGTCTAGCCTTATGTGATCTGGGACTAGAAGTAGCTGTCTACTGGGCTGTATGATGTGCACTGAAACCGACTTGAAAGTGTTAGGCTCTACTCCTATTATTAAGCTTTCACCAGAATGGAAGGTTACTGTGTTCTGGAGTAGTTTCTGTAGAGGTGAGGTGTAAATCCCAGTGTAAAAGTTATAATCCTAGGATCAGCCACTTGAGCTTTATTAGATCCACTGGAGGCAGATACCCACAGGTAATCTGCCCCCCCCCAAGGTAGGTGGAGGACCCCCTGTGGATGTTAGGACCCTGGATCATCCTGGGTTCTCATAGAGATAACGAGACATAGTCCAGGCAGAGGGTTACTTCCCTTGCCTGCTTTCCTTTAAATCTTTCTTAGCCTTTAAACCCCACATGTGTTTGGACATTCTCCTGACAGCCCCAGCTCTACCCCCTGATCTGTAAGAAACAGTATTTGCACTCATGCCCTGCCTTTGAAGTGTTCCTCCTGGGTGACAGCAGACCTGAGGGTACGGCCCTCAGACCTTTGCTCTTTGTTCTGTGCCTCTGGTTAGCCTTGCCCTGGAAACTGTTCTGAGTTCAGGATACAGCTGCTGATTCTAATTGCCCCCCTTCACCCCCTTTTGAGACAGGGTTTCTCTATGTAGCCCAGACTGGCCTGGAACTTGCTGTGTAGACCAGGCTGACCTCAAACTCCGAGATCCACCTGCTTTTGCTTTCTGGGTGCTGGGATTAAAGGCATGCAACACTGAGCTGGTTTTTTTACTCTTTGTTAAGATCAATACTCCATGTCTTAGAAGAATCTCCTGTATGGTTTTCTGCATAGCAAACAGGCTCCTAATTTTAATCTAAAGAGAAAAAAAAAAAAAGCTTAAAAATAACTTAGTATGTGTCTTTCAATGTTTTTCTTTTCACAGACATATGCTAAATAGTATGCCATTCTTTTTTGTTATTTTAGCTACGTATTTTTTTTTATACACAAGTGTGATATATTTTTATCACATACCAATATGTATTCAAATGGTTCCCAACAGTTGTGTGTAATTTGCTTTTTAGTCTGTTAGGAATAACATTCAATTTATAACTATTACTGAATTTTGGGTAACATTGTGATGAAAATTGTCCTTCAAGTTTTGTTGAATGCCTCCCAATCATTAAACTGCATTAAATTAACATAAAGTGCCTAACTCTTGATAGCTTGTTCATCTTTTTAATATTTGAGCAATCACTGTGTTTTAGAACTGAGCTAGGTCTCAGAGTCAAAGCATTAAGGGTAAAGCTCAACGTGTGTGCCTCCAGGAGTGTTGCTTGGGTTGTACATAAGCACGTTAGCTAGATTAGATAGAAAAGAATCGTAGTATATTCAAATCAGAAACTAGACAGTAGCTGTCTGTGAATGTGGGGTGCGTGTGTTGAGATGCAGACGATGATGGAAGAGTCTAGCAGTATGACAGTGACACTGAAGATAGGGACACAAGGCACAGGTACCTAGTTCACTTTGAAGAATGGTATTTTGGGTATAAATCTAAAGGCAAGGAAAAAAGGAAAACAAATTATACTATAGCTGGTAAACTTGCTCATGGGGTTAGTAATTCTGGAGTTCTGTTGCGGGTGCATGTCTTAAGAGATGGTGAAGTAAGCAGGGGAGAAGGCTGGGATGTTCCTCTTTGCCAGGGATTAGAGTTGGAGAACGAGGTATGGACTTGGATTTAGCTAAATACTGACCCAGATAGAGTTGATAAGCAAATGTGTGTAAATGGACTGGTAGGTACCTAGGAATGATGAGGGCCTGGTGGTAGCTGTGATGTGCTATAGCAACAAGCACACCTATGTCTTCTCCAGTGACCCAGACTCTTTGGAGAAATGCATAATTACAGGTCTGGAGCATCTTGTGTGGCCAGACAATAAGGAAATGCTCAAAAAACAAAGGATGTGGGCATGTCAAAGGAAGGAGCCAACCTCAAGTAGCTCTTAATAGACAGAGCTAACTTTAGCAGCAGAGTAAATAATGTGGTACTGCATAATAATCCAAAGCGTAGTGTGCATTCACATGACATGAAGTTCTTGCTAAGACAGGAAACAGCTTTCTTATAGAAGAAGTTGGGGTACTTTCTGTTGATACTTTCCTTCAGGAGCCTAAGGCTGAAGCATACATTCCCTCCAGCTCACAGAGGGTACCCTGAGGCTGAGCTCTGTGACTCTTCACAAGGGTAGAGTGTGGGAAGGGAGAAGTTTACATCAGCTGTCACTTAGCAGTCAAAGCTAACCTGGTGTGTGGCCATCCTGTGACAGTGTGGGCATGCAGTGATTTTGGGAACTTAACCTGATGTCTCCCCAAACTCACAGCCCAGATAGCCATTGGAAAAAATAAAATGTCAGACAGGCCTGCCTCTTTGCTACCAGCAGAGCCCTCTGAGGTTGAGTTGCCATGAGCTAGTTATCATCGAGGTTAAGGGGTGGCTGACATGCACCTTTTAACTGCGGGCCTTTGATCCCTTTGTGAATCTTGGGATTGATGAATGTGTGGATATGGCAGCTAGTGGGCAACAGAATAACACTGGGATAGTGTCATACAAGGGAACAGTATCACTTTAGAAGACTTGGAAAGAGTCTAAACAATGGCTGTTCAACAGAGGAAGCCACGTCCTTTCCCAAAGGGCATCTTTGACTATGGTATAGGATATTGGGTCGTGTACATTTTCATATGAAACTTTCTTTCTTTTTTATTTTTTTGCTAAATAATTTTTGTGATTAAAAAAAAAAAAAGCAAGAAAAAAACCCACTGAGGAACATTCTACAAAATACTTGACCAGGACTCTTCAATACCATTAATGGTGTGAAAAAAAAAATCAAATAAAAAAAGATACCAGTGGTAGTCAAGGAGGCAGAGGACCAGTAGCTAAAAAATGGGACCCTGGATCAGGAGCCTAGAACAGAGAGATGTTAGTAGCTCAAGTAGCTCAGGTGATGTTTTGTTATGAGGACTTTCAAACGAGGGGAAATGTGAAATGAACAGTGATTCCCGATAACTACATTCTATATCCGTGATTTACTTTCTTGACTTATTGTGTACCTGCCTATTAATCCATCTTAGTTTAGAAAGTACTTTAAAGTTGCAAACATCAGTGCATATGCCTGTTTAAAGAATAAGTTCTTCTTTATTAGCACATTAGTCATACACAATAGTGGGTTTCTTTATGACATTCCCATATATGTGATGTAATGGATTCTATCTCATTGCTCTTCCCAATCCCGCTAATCCCCTTGGTCTTCCCTAGCTTCCCAAGGTGGCTGTACGGCAGGTACCAGGCGTGCCAGGAACTACATCTGTGGATGTGCACTGTAGAGTGTGGAGGAAGATGAAGAGTTAGTGTAGCTTTTGTTGCTGTGTCCTAGAGTGATGAAAGGTGTGTGTGCAACCACCTGAACGTGTTCAACTGACATGTAACTGTACCTGTGGTCACTGGGATGTTCTGGGGTCTGTGAATGACCAGGAAATAATAGCTCTCATAGTGTCAGGGCAGCTGGAGGACATTGTGTGCAGTGTACCCCTAGTTGGGATGTGTTTATCTGGGGAGAGTCTGAAGCCTCCCAACATTCTTCTTCCCTTTCCAGGGGTCGCCCGAGGAAAGAGGACTCCAGGGAGAACAGCTTTAGCTCTGGCAGGGGGCAGGAGGATGGCCCATCAGAGTGCAGTTCCGCAGAAAGGATAGCACCCCCCCTCCCCCAGAGCCCACAGAGCTGGCTGGGGCTGTGCCCAGAGGATGGCCTTCCAGCTGCTAACAGTGGCCCTATTCAGTTTGGCTGCATAATGATTTTAAAACTAATCAGGAGCCACAGCCCGAGGCTGGAGACAAACACAAATATCTTGTTGACCGAGCAAACATCTAGATTTTGTCAGATAGGAAGTTACTGAGGAAGGTCAGAGTGATGTAATGGCGTGTGCTGAGCTTTCATCCTCAAACAGATGGGCCCCCGAGGTACCATCTGCAGCTCCCTGGGCCCTGGGAAATCATTTCCTATAAATGAAATTGTCATAAGTTTCTATTGAGAAATTGGTGTGGTAGCCATACCAGAAGTAGAGTTAGACAAAGGTAGGAAATTTCCATGGCAGTTAGCTGCTTCCCTTTCCTCCCTTTGCTTATAAACAGCCCTGAGATTTATTATTTTCTTTTCAGCTTTCTTATATAGCATGTGAATATTGTTGGTGTCCACCCCCACCCCCTCACCCCACCCCTGTAGTCATCCAAAGTAAACTTCCCTTTCTACTCTCAGACTCCCACAAACTGCCTCTTACCCTACCTAAGCCAGTGTCAGCTGGGTACTTTTTATAAGCTGTTTTGCTATTTTCAGTTTTTGTTGAGGAGGAAGTAGTGTTTTTGTTTCTGGTCTCCACCCCCCCCCCATCAAAGGAATATATTTGTTTTGGGGAGGCAAAGGCGTGGGATGTTTCCTAATCTAATTCAGAGGAAGAGAATGTACAGCATCGTATGTAAGTGGTGGGTTTGTGAGTCTTAATTGAAGTGTTTAATGGAACGAGTCAGTAAAGCATATTGGAGCAGAAAGGATCTGCAGTCCTCCTTGGTTTATTTATTTGACAATTATTGGCACGCTGTGCCAGGCGTAGCTCTGTACCCTGGTAGAGAGACAGCATCAGTAGGAAATAGAGAAGTGTTCTTGGAGGAATGCAGAGGGTTAGAGGCTGGGAGGACAGGCTTCTTGGAGGAGACTCAAGGGAGGGGCTAGGTGAGGGAGGAAGGTTTGGCATAGGGTGACACCCAGTGGGACAGCCCAGAGGGAGCCCAGACAGGCAAATGGCTGGAGTACTTGTCTACCTGGGATAGGGTGGAGTGTACAGTGGTTGAGACCCAGGAAAGGGACTCAGGAGAGGTTGGTTTGGAGTCACAGTGGGAAGCTGGGGGAGATTGCCTGTGGCTGAGCCCTGGTGAGGAGCAGAGCAGCAGGGAGGTGGGTTAGCTATCAAGCCTGCTGGCTTTGGTTGTGGGGGAGGGGTGGGGAGGGGTGGGGTGGGAGGGAGTGCTGAAAGTGCAGCAGTTGTCGAGGGCAATTGAAGGGACCTTATTTTAGTCTTTTGAGGAACTTTCTGGGTCGGAGAATTCCAGGGCTCTGGCGTCTCCGGGCTACACAGCAGGTTCTCCCTAGGAGGTCTTTCTGGCTTGGAATGTAGTTGAGAAGCTAAGCCTTGTCTGGCTCCCACCTTGTGTCCAATGAAGAGGATTCGGAGAGTGATGGCTAGGGAACAGAGGTGGGCTTGAAGAACAGGACACACTCAAGGGGTCACCAAGAGCCAGGACCTTGGGTTTGGGGCGCTCCGTACCAGCCGGGATGGACTGGAACACAGGCATGGAATGACACTGGCCACTATGAAGTGTGCCTGGTAAAGCCTAGATCTGGGAGCTGGAGGTGGGTGTGATGAATGACAGTTGCTGTCACCACATGTGCTGGACACAGCTCTAAGTGCTTTCGAGTGTCCATTAGGACAGCAGCACCATGAATGGCTTATCCCGATCTAAAGACGAAGTATTGAGGCCCAGGGAGGGGAAGAAAATTGCTCCAGATCACATGATGAGTCAACAAATGGAGTTGGGCTTCTAATCCAGATTGTCTCCTGCGCTCTTTCTTAGGATCTGACTGTCGGACACAAGCACACAGGAAAAGGACAGGAGAAAGAACCTTGCTTCCTCCGTGAACCAGAAGTTTGCAGAAGTAGGTAGGTGTTGGCTGAGAATTGGGGTTGACCATGCATGGGGGATCACCAAAGGTGGAACAGTTTCCACAAGCGGCCAGAGGGGAAGGGGCTGGAGTAGTTCCATTTGTCTAGAGCCTTGTTTGAGCCTGGGCCTCCTTAGCTGTGCAGGCGAGTTCATGTGCAAGCTAAGAGTTCCGGCGGGAGGGGGAGGAGTTCTGTTCAGACATGGCTGGCAGTGATGGCTAAGACCCTTGTGAGTGTGCGTTTGTGCCGCCCGTGTCTTACAAGTGGTAAAACGTTTCTGTTGCAGCATCATTAAAAGTAAGATAGCAGAGGGAGGGAATAATAGCCATCACCGGCTACAAAACCTTTTCCCTTTGCAAAGTGGGCACTTAGCAAACATGCAAATGAATGCTAGGGATTCCGCTAAGTGCTTTATGCTTTGTTTTCATTTAATCCCTATTTTGAGGATGAGGTCAGCTCTGCTGCACAGATGGGGGGCGGGGGTCCTGGGTTTAAAGGGATTAGACAATTCGCACATTCAGCGAGTGGTGATGCTGGTGCTATTGGCTCCTCCTGTCTCAGGGAGCTGAAAAGCAGGAAGAAGGTTCTGGAAACTGTGAGGAATGGGAGTTGTCATTCATTCATTCATTCATTCATTCATTCATTCATTCATTCAAAAACTTGAGACAGGATTTTGTGTAGCTTTGTAGACCAGGCTGGCCTGGAACTCACAGAGATCTGCCTGCCTCTGCCTACTGAGTGTTGGGATTAAAGGCCTGTACCACCAGAGCCTGGCTTGAGCCACCATTGCCCCGCTGGGTGGGAGTTGTTAATAGAAGTAAGAATGCTTGATGAGAAGAGGAAGGTGGGAGGGGGCCTAGCCATGAGACCACATGGATCAAAGTGTGCTGGGAGAGCCTGGCCTCCAATGTCTGGGCTGGGTACCACACAGTACTAGAACTGTCAGAGGATACAGGAGGGGACTCTAGGTTATCATGAGTGTGTGTGGAGTCTGTGCTACCTACAGCTACCCACTTGTTAGCAGATTCTTCTCAGACTGGGACCTGTGGCTAGACAGGATGGGTCTGAGCGCAGTGTTAAAGAGCAGCTTAGTCTGTCCCCCTTTCTCATGCTCCTCCCGAGTGTACCTCCTTCCTGTCACCTTCTCTGGGGGCATCTGTGGACCGACTGAGTCTACAGCCAAGAATCTGATACTGGATGGAGATGCATGGGTACAAGGAGGAGGTGGCCTGAGTATTTTCTCTGCTGTCAGTACTGAAGCCCAGGTGTGAGTTAGGATCATCGCCAACCTTCCCACTTTGTAGACAGTCAACCAGCTGAGACCTTTTGTCATAGGTTTGCTTTCTTTCTGGCAGAATAGTACGAAATGAATCTATTAGGAATTGGGTGGCACTGGCTCCTCAAGAACATTTTTGGAGCTGTAACCTAAAATGCCTAAGGCATGACCCAGTCAGTCTTCAGTGGTGGCCCATGCTATTTGGGGTGCCTGTGGTTTAGGTGCAAGGAAGTTTTAGGTCCTTGGACTGAGTGAGGTGTTTATGATGGGACCTGAGCTGTTTATGAGGAAAGTACTCCCTTGGGGGGGGGGGTTGCTGTTACCATTTCCTTGGACCCAGCAGGGTTCATTTTTCCTCCTGGTTGGTGGCTTTTAAATTCTGTGCCGAGAGGTGGGCTGTCTGAGGGTCCCTTCCTGTGAAACGATGGTGACTGTAGCAAACGAGATCTGTGCTTATGTAATTTTCTAGAATAAATAAAAAGATGGCTCCTGGCAGGTCCCGCAAGGGCGGCCTGGAAATGAACAGTATCGTGAGGGATTCAGTTGCACTGCAGTTGAATTTGCAGCTGCTAGACTCTGCAGTACAGTCGTCAGCTGTAACCTCCAGGTGTAAACAGACCTTCATCAGCATCACTGAAAAGGGCTTTGAGGATTGAGACAGAACTCTGTGGGATGCTGTCCATCAAAAAGTCATTTGCCAGGCCTTGTTTCCGGCTGTGATGTTACCCCCAGCGGCTGGCAGGATCTGGAGAGCTTTGCAGCAAGGAGAGGTAGAGGGTATCTGGGCTCGCTTGGGTCCTGATTTCAACAGTAGTTTGTCTCCTTTTTGCCAGCTAAGACACATTTAGAGGCCAGGGAAAGCTTGCCTTTAAAATAAGACTGAAAGTAACAGTTACTAAAGTAGTCCTTCATTTTGTAAAATAATTATGGCTGATTTGGGGGCTAGTGGTAAAATACTTAACCTTCCATGGATGCAGCTCTGGGTTTGATTCCAGCCCCTCCTGGGGTATGGGTGGGGGCAATATTATAATAACTTCTGTGCCTTCTCAGAATTACCTACCGAATGGGCCTTTTTGCCAAAGGATTTTTTGTTTGTTTGTTTCTTTGTTTGTACCTCTTTATCTATCTCTCAGCCAAGAACATTCCTGGCATGTGGAATGAATTTAATATAGATTAATTACATGGCGCAGGGCGGTAACGTTGCCTGACTTGTTCAAACCTTGAATTGGTAGATAGTGGCTTGTCAGAACCTCTTCACTGAAAACAATAGTGAGGGGGGCTGGAGAGATGGTGCTGGGGCTAAGAGCACCTACTGACCTTGAAGACCTGTGTTAGGAAGGTATATGCAGCTCATGTACCTGCCTTCTGTTCCAGCTACCAGATCTGACACTGTTTTCTGGACTCGGCCTGTACGCATGTGCAAATACCTACCCCACACCACATATACACACAATTAAAAAAATGACAAAAGCAAATCTTAGGAAGAGATTCTGAAATAATCAATATTGAGTATAGACGAGTCCTGAGGTTTTTAAAAGTTTTATAGCCTGGGGTTGGAGAGATGGCTCAGGGGTTAAGAACCCCTGCTTGTTTTGCAGAGAGAGTGTGCATTTAGTTCCTAGTTCCTGTGTCAAGCAGCTCATAACTGCTCGCAACTCCAGTTCTAAAGGATAAAAGCCGTCTCCCCACCTCCTAAGTTTACCTGTATGCACATGCTACCCACACTCAAGTGCACACACCCATAAAATAAATCTTTAAAAAATAGCTTCCCCAGGTATTAAAAATCCTAACTTTTGTAGAATAAATGAATACAGTTATATATGTATATATAGTCTAAAAACATTAAATAAAGGACAGTTCGTATATTCAGGAGTTTGAAAATTTGTCCTAAATGTCTTTTTTTTTTTTTTTTTTTTTTTGAGACAGGGTTTCTCTGTGTAGTCTTGGCTGTCCTAGAACTAACTCTCTAGACCAGGCTGGCCTTGAACTCAACAGAGATCAGCCTGTTTCTGCCTCCCAAGTGCTGGGACTAAAGGCATGCACCACAACCGCCTGGCCCAATGTCATTTATTTTGAAGAGCTGTTTCACTGATTATTTTAATTTTGAAATATATATATTTAAAATATTTATGAATATCTGTGTGTGCGCCTGAGTGAATGTATGTATGTGCACTGCAATCATGCAGCAACCCCTGGAGGTCAGAGAGGCATTGGATCCCCTAGAACTAGAGTGACAGATGACTCAGATGACTGTTAGCCTCTGTGAGGGCACTAGAACCGAATGTGCTGTTCACTGCGTGCACGCTCCCTCCCCCTCCTTCAGCGGACCCCCCCCCCCAGGTGTCTCTAAGAGTAGGCCTGAATAAAAGTAATTTTAACTATAGAATGGGAAAGCCAGGAATGAAATACGATTTTAGAAGTAGGATTGTTCTGTTTCTATCTAAATTGTATGAATATAAAACATTGGTTTATTTGGGATTGTCTATAGAGCACTATGGTAATTTGACTAAGAAATGCCCCCTCATGTGTTCGGGAATTGGAACACTTGGTCCCTAACTGGTGGCACTTTGTGGAGGTGTTGCAGCCTTCCTGGAGGACACATGTCACTGGGGGTGGGCTTTGGGAACTTACAGTTCTTTTTACTTTGTCTGTGGTTGGAGATTTGATCTCTTCACTTCCTGCTCAGGTCACCATGCCTGCGGCTTGCTGCCACACCTCTCCTCTGTTGTGATGGGCTCTTAGTCCTCTGAAACCTTAAGCCAGAATAAACTTTCTTATGTAAGTTGCTGTTGTTCATGGTGTTTTATCAGAGCAACAGAAAAATAACTAATACAGCACCAAGTCAATTTAGGGACAAAAGTATTACTATTTATTTGTCCTGTAGCATTTATTTTATTTTACATTATCTATCTATCTATCTATCTATCTATCTATCTATCTATCTATCTATCTATCTATCTATCTATCTATCTTTCTATGGCTTCTCTGTGTAGCCCTGCCTGCCCTCGAATTTACTCTGTATGTTTCAGGCTGACTTCAAATTGAGAGATCCTTCTTCCTCTGACCCCCAAGAGCTGGAATTAAAGGTGTGAGCTACCACTGCCTGGCTTTATTTTACTTTTAAATAGGCAAGATCTTGTTTTTTTGTTTGCTCATGGGAAACTCCAACTCCTGGGTTCAAGTAATTTCTCCTGCATCAATTTTCTAAATAGCTGGGTTTATTGGTGCATGCCACTGTGACTGACTAGGCCAGTAGTCTTGAAATATCCCCAACATCAGTAAAATCCTTTCTCACACCTGCAACATTTGTATAAGTATAAATTATAGTTATGCCTATACAGACTTAGTGGCAAGCAGTTTGTAGTTAATATAGAAATAGAAACAGGATGAGGCAAGTCTACACAATTAGAAGTTATACCATTTCCTTTAGGTACCCTTAGAGATAACTTCCTATCTTTTGCTTTGGAGACATCTGGTTGAGGGTGACAGCGATCTGGAAGGGGAGGCACATAGCACTGTTTGAGGGACGGTGTGGCGTGTCGATGAGAAGTTGACAGAGAAGGTACACTGTTAAGCAGATTGAGAGTAGGCTGGGTGGAGAGTAAATCAGAAAACTGGGGGTACAACTCCCTCACCATCTGTCCAAGAATGATGCTGAGGTATCGTTTATGAAAGGTCCGAGGATTAAAGCCATCTCATTAGAATAGTCAGATCTCTTTCTCATAGCTGGTAATGCTGGACACCCGACTGGACAACCGACCACAAAGTGTAGTTGTTATGAGCAGTCTCCCCCCATTCTGGTCCCGCCACCTCGCCAGCCCCCAATAACATGCAGAGACTCTGTATTTGATATAAGGCTGTTGGCCAGTTACTATCATCATTTATCGGCTAGCTCTGTCTTAATGATTAACCCATTTCTACTACTCTAAGATTTCCACGTGGCTCATCTTACTGGCCAGAGCGGTGCTGGTGTTCTACCTCTCTGGGCTCTCCATGTTGACTCCTCCTAATTACTTCCTCTTTCCTCCTTGTCTCCTAGCCCCGCCTATCTTGCTTTCCTATTGGCCAACAGGGCTTTATTCATTAACCAGTATGGGAAACATATTTACAGAATAATATCTCCCATCAGTGTAGTTCTTACATAAGACATGCAGAGATTAGACTGGGAGGTCCTTCCAGTCTTTGAAAAGAATAGGTTGTAATGGAGTGGTAAGGGAACCAAGCCAACCACCAAGAAGTGGGAATAAGATGGAAGTACTGGGCTCAGGCTTGGTGAATTGTGAGTGGATAGAGGCTGTGGACTGGGGAGGCAGGCTCAAGGCGTGCGTACTTCCTTCATTCTTGTGGAATATTTGCTGCTAAGCCAGTCCAGCAAAATTTTGAGGTTGTGTTTATTAGCGACTTTTCTATGACTGATAGAACACCATGACCAAGACAACTTAAAGACGGAAGGGTTTGTTTGGTTATTTATTATGGTTGCAGAAGTTTAGAGTCCACCCTGACAAAGCAAATACATGGTGGCAGGAGCAAGAAGCTGAGGACTCACATCTTGAACTGCAAGCAAGAAGAAGCAGAAGGAGCACACTGGGGATGGAGCTTAATACCAGGACTGTTACCCAGAGAAACCCAAACCAAACCAAACCAAAAACAAAACCCCTCAAAGCCTGCCCCCAGGGATGCATTTTCTCTGGTAAGGCCACACCTCCTATGTTTATCCAAACAGTGCCACCACCTGGGGGTGAAGTAGTCAAACATTTGAGCTCATGGGGATATTCTCATTCAAACCCTTACTGTTTCTGGAGGGGAAAGTCCTCCATGGCTTAGTGAAAATGCTATTGCAGGACTTGAAGGAAGTCAGCCCCGAAGCCTGGAAACCACCTCAGACCAATATGTGGTGAGCATGTGATTGATGTCTGCCTGGCTGGGTGTAACTTGAAATAAAGTTGGTGATTTCAAGCAGATTGAGAATTCAGTATTGTTACTTAGAGGAATAAAAGCAGGCAGGGGTGATATGTGACAGATTGCTGGAAGCTTGGCTATGATGTGAAAGTATTTAGAACAGTACTCAGATCTGAAAAGAACATGGAATCCTACAACATTTCCATAGCCATGGATTTTATGAACTACCTACAAGTGAAATATTGAAACAGTGTTTGAGTAATCCTAGCAGAAATATTTCATAGTAGATGAGGAAAGAGCATCTTTAGGAAATAGGGGGTACAGATAGATATTCAATAACCAGAGGCAATTGCAAATACAGACACCTTCTGTTCCTTCAGGAACTTTTTGAAAGACAGGCTGTGCAGAGCTATATTAAATTCTGGAGAAACATTCTTAAATGATATAGCATCTAGAGGCACTTAACTGTGATTCTGAATAAGAAAGAGTTAGCCAACTTTATAACTAAGTAGTTGGTGTGTTTGTGGCTTCCATGGTGGATGTAGTTGAGGTTTTATAGAGGCAACAGAGGTACAAACTGATAAAATTGGGATTTAGGATTATCTTTGAGCAGGATGCCACCCTGAAAGGTTGAGTCAGGGACAGTTTATGTTGATTTCTCAGTGGGACAGTGCAAGCATGCTCATCCTCAGCCTTTGAAGGGGAGGCCCTGAGTGCCCAGCAGGGGATGCCTCACCATTGTCTCTACAGTAAAGAAGGTCTTCAATTTACAGATTATAATCTGCCAAATCCTGTTTCAGGGAAGAGGGCGACATTAAGAATTGTGTGCTTGTTGTAATGAAGGGTTTAAAAAAAGATCTGTGAGTGATGGTCTGGCAGCTCATTTGTTCCTACTTCATCTCAATTCTTTCACCCCCAAATGGAAGAAAGGCTGACTGGGACAATCAGAACCCCTGCTGGCTCTGAATGGCTGTCTCCATCCTGAATAGATGAGGGTAGAAGAGGACTAGGCTCTGCCTGCCTTACTGAGCGCCTTCTGTGTGTCCTAGCTGCTTTACGGGTGGTGTTTCTGCAGATCTGTGTGCCCCCTGCTCTCTGTACCAGTGAGATGGGGATAACCATGTTCCCATTTTACAAGCACAGACAAGTTCATTAGTAAGTGTCTGAGTGAGGCATATTGAGACATGGTCATAATGAGGGTACCAGCAAGTTCCTCGTCAGTATCAACTGAGATTTTTTTTTTTTTTGGGGGGATGGGGACTAAATCATTCCGTTTAATTTTTTTCTGTTTTCTCACAGATGGCTTAAAAAGTAAAACAAATATAAAGGCATTTATTTTTATTTATGTTTGCAGTGTTGGGGGGGTGAAACCTGAGTTCTGTTCATGCTGTGCCAACATCCTACTGCTGAGTTATACTCTCAGATTAAAGTCAAATTTCTGAAGATTTTAAGATCTTGAATACTACCTTATACTCATTTGGTGTGTGTGTGGGGGGGTGATGATACAGGAACACTATCATCTAGTTTCTCCCCTTGAGGTAATGAGACATTTCTGAGATAAAAGCAGGGAGAAGGTGTACTGAGTTTATGTTGTATTTTTAAAATTTTTAAATGGCCAGAGATACAGATGAAGAATGTACCTTAATTTATTTCTTCTTCTTCATCATCATCATCATCATCATCATCATCATCATCATCATCATCATCATTTTAATTATGTTGTTTTGGTTTTCTGTTACGATAACAAAATACTCAAGACTGGATAACATTTAAATAAGTAAGTTCATTTGGCTCTTGGAGGCTAGTCATTCAGGAGATGGCTTTACTCATCTGCCCAGCATCTGGTGAGGGTCCCTCTGCAGCAGCAGAGCACAGCAAAAGGCACAGTGGTCGAGGATACTTGCTGGGCTTGCAGAGGACCTGGGTTTGCTTCCCAGCATCCTCACCAGGCAGCTCATAACTACTTGTAACGTCACTTCCAGGAGTTCTCACGCTCTCTTCTGGCCTCTGCAGGTGGTGCACACACACATACAAGCATGTTCATGTATATACACACATGTAAATCAGAATAACATTTTAAAACATCTTTTAAAAAACACAGCAAAGAGTATCTCACGTAAGCTTGTCAGTTTGGGTCTCTCTTCTTTTTATAAAGATCTCCCAAATGTTATAAAGTCTCTACCCTGATGACTTCATCTAATCCTAAATTTAGTTTCCTAAAGCTCCTCCTTCAAATGGCATTAGCATAAGGATTTGGAGATTAGGCTTCCAATACCTCCTTTGGAGGCTGCTCACTGCCCTGTGTTGGAGCATCATTTTGTGCTGTACCTCCCTGTGGAGGCCATTGTCAGCAACCACAAGCGGTACCAGGACTTCCAGTGGGTGCTTTAGGAGAGAGCTTGGCAGCCAGGGAGGGACAGGCTTCCTCCCACCTCTCAGTGTTGTTCCCACACTTCATGAATTAGTAAGAGGCTTCAAGAAGTGGGGGCCCCAGAAAGAGACCCAGATGGTGAGCTAGTGGGAACTCTCTATGAAAGAAACAGGAACCAGACCGGCTCCCGTTCCCAGGAACAAATCCTCTTCTGTTTCTCAAAGCCAGCATCATTCTGGGAAAATGTTATCTTTTACCAGAGGTGCAAGCTTTTGTAAACGTTCAGGTGGATTAAAACTACAGCGTAAAAAAACTGTCACCCTATAGCTACTGTCAAGGCTGATGCCGCTGTGGTTTCTATTTAGTATATATAAGTCAGAGTAAATACCCTGGTGCATCTTATTCGGTAGTTTTGGAAAGTCCCGGCACTGAGGATGCAGCTGTGGTGACATGCTTGTCTAGCACGAGTGAGGCCTTGGATTTGATCTCAAGCACTGAGGAAAGTCATCGTATGTGGTTGTGCTGTCTCGCTGAACTGTGAGCAAACATGCTTTAAGGACATTAAATTTCCTTCATATTTTCTGATGTTATGGTTGTTGATGTCTCCACTATGTCAAAGACCCAGTTTTAAAGTACCTTCTTCCTTCACTTCTTTTTTTTCTAGTATGAATGGAAAATATTCATACAAAAATATATTGTGGACAACTGGTTTGTCAATTTCTGAAGCAGCATTTTTATTCAACAGCAAGTAAAGCAAGTTTGCTCGGCTAAATTATTCATAAGAATTACAAAACTTGTCATTTAGAATGGATGTTAGGATATTCAGGTCATTTAGGAGACTGAGACTGGTTAAAAATAAAATGACCCAAATATATAGCTCTACTTTTTTTTTTTTTTTTTTTTTGAAGGCAAGTTTAAACTTTCAATTTTTATTTGACATTGGTCCTAATTCTGTTTGAGGAATGTCAATGGCTACTTTGTCAGTGTTTAAATAGAAAGGCAATTCTGTTGTTGGTGATGCCTCTGAAGCCAGGATGCATGAATGTTGTAGCCATGACCCAAGCATAAGGGATATGTAAGTGAGTAACAGAGAAACCAGAGAAGGTCATGAGCAAATCACTCCTCCAAGAAAAACTGAAAACAATTTATTACTTGTCCTGATCACTCCTTTTGTACTTTAAAGAAAGAAGCGGTTGAAATATGAACTTGTCCCAGTCTGCTTTGGGGTGGTAACTGGAGCATAAAATGTTGAAAATCAATTATGTATTTAGGGAGATGAAACAGGCTGACATATTGAAGGCATAGTATATTGTTTGGTGGACAAATCAGGGCATTACATCATCTTCCTGCAGTAAAATGGTCTCCTGAGAGGGGACAGGATAACCCGTCGTAACTGTCTAAACTTCACTAACTTGCTATTGATCTTGGGGAGAAGCCTGTCTTAAGAATTGGCTGAGTTTTTATTGTTGACTGATAAGTATTTTCTACTGTCATGGTTTACATTAGTTCAGTAAATCACAAAGCGCGGTTTGTTGCCCATGCTACTGAGCTGGGAAGATCTTTACAAGAAGGGGCAGAGAGGCTGAGGTTTCTCCTGTAGCCCCACCAAGACTGAATCCCTGCTTACAACTGCTCTTATGTTTATGGACCTGGGCTGCCTTGTGAACACTGTCTTAACCTTTCTGTGATGGAGAGGCCTGCAGACTGGGCTGCATAGACTCTATTTATACAGTCATACACAGTGACTTGACAGCTGGAGCTAAAACCCAGGGCCTGCAAACATAACAGCTTCAGCTAAGTGCCTCAAACTGTGTGCCTTCACAACAGAAAGTCACTTGGGAGGCGGAGCTCCAAGATCAAGGTGTGGGCAGGGCTGTTTCCCTCTTAGTCCTGCAGAAAAAGGATCCATTCATTCCAAGCCTCTCTGGTTTCTAGGTGTCTGTATCTATACCCAAATTCCTGCTTTTATGAAGATAACACCTCTATATCAGTTCTGTCTGTAAAGAAGGTCCTGTTCTGCAGTGCCCTGATGTAGGACTTCAGCATTTACAGTGGGAAGGACCTGTGGACCCCAGTAGCAGGTCTCTGAGCTTGATCTCCTGTCTATTCAGTGCTTCTCCCCATTGTTTAATAAACACTTGGTAATATTTGCAACTTGGGCAAGAAGGCCAGTTTCTTCCTATATCTATATCCGCATATCTCCATTCTTTATTTTCTTTCCTGCTGACTTATAGATGGATGTCAAATCTTTGATGGCAATAATTTTGCTTGAGGCTGTTTTTCAATCAATTTTAAACACTTGTCTTTTTCCCTGTTTTCTCTGTGCAGTATAAAAGTACTTGTTTGATGCACACATTGGTTTTTAAAGAAGACAAATAGAGTACTTTGCCTGTGATCATTTTCCTTTTAGTCTGTTTGCAACTTTTAAATTGTATTTATTTATTCATATTTTGTGCTTTCACAGGGGAAAATGATGACTATTTCAGTATTTTTTTTTTTTTGTGTAGGATATACATCCATCTGGATCTCAGTGCTTTCAATCTAAGCAGCCACTGGAGCCAGGGCTTGTCTCCAAGATTATCAATGCTGTATTTAGTGATTGATTGATTAACAATGCTGTATCACTATGCTGTATTTAGGAGATGAACCATGTGCCATATCATTTGAATTTTGCTAGTATTTAAAAGAATTGTTTATAGCTGGGCAATGGTGGCACATGCCTTTGATACCAAGACTCCGGAGGCAGAGGCAGGCAGATTTCTGTGAGTTTGAAGCCAGCAGTGGCTACAGAGCTAGGTCCCAACAGCCAGGGTTACACAGAGAAACCCTGTCCTGTAAAATAAACAACAAACAAACAAACAAACAAACAGAATATTTATGTCCCAAAGACACCAATTTATTTAAGAAATGACTGTGGGCAGAGAAGTTTTTCCTTGGAGTCCCTATTCAAGATTATAAAATCATGGACAATGATTCTCTTTGTCAATGTTAAGAAATAAATGTTTCATACCAGGTATGATGGTGCACCCCTTTAATGCCAGCACTGGAAGTCAGAAGCAGTCAGGTCTATAAGTTCGAGGCCAGCCTGGTCTATAGACTACAGGACAGACAGAAAAGCAGTAACTTGAAAAACAAAACACTCCCAAAACAATAAAAGAAAATGAAGGTTTTGAACCCCATCCTAGCATTTGGGCCACAAAGGCATGTGATCTCTGTCAGTTTAAGACCAGCCTACTTGACATAGCCAGTTTCAGGCCAGCCAAGACTACATAGTGAGGTCCTGTCCAGAAGAAAGAAAGGAAGAAAGAAAGAAAGAAAGAAAGAAAGAAAGGAAGGAAGAAAGAAAGAAAGAAAGAAAGAAAGAAAGAAGGAAGGAAGGAAGGAAGGAAGCAAGCATTGTGATGGATCCAGGAAATTTGTGGAAATATACCATGTGTATAGGATATAACTAGTTTATATATACTAGTAAACTCTTCTCAAAGTAATTTTTAAAGATAGACACCTTAGAAAATGGTGGCACATAGAAATGTAAAGACCTTGGCAATCTGGGCATGGTAGTATACTCTTGTGTACTAGCTGGTTTTGTGTGTCAACCAGAGAGGAGGGAGCTTCAGATGAGGAAATGCCCTCATGAGATCCAGCTGGAAGACATTTTTCTCAGTTAGTGATCAATGGGGGAGGCCCAACCCATGATGAGTGGTGCCATCCCTGGACTGCTGGCCCTGGGTTCCATAAGAAGGTGGGTTGAGCAAGCCAGGGGAAGCAAGCCAGTAAGCAGCATCCTCCATGGCCTCTGTATCAGCAGGGATCCTACCCTGTTTGAGTTCCTGTCCTGACTTCCTTCAGTGATGAACAGCAATGCTGAAGTGTAAGCCAAATAAACCCTTTCCTTCCCAACTTGCTTTTTGGTCATGGTGTTTCATGGCAGCAATAGAAACCTAACTAAGACATCTTGTAATCCAAGAACACCAATTTAGGCGATTTGTGACTGTCCTTGTGTTTTGTTTATAGCTGCCTCTTAGTGTCTATTTGCCTTTTGAATATTATCATAGAACAGGCCTGGACCAAAAGTCTCTGTCGAGTTTGCTTAGTATCCCACAGTTCAGAGCAGCCAGTTACATGGTACCTGACTGGAAGGCCCTCATTTGTTTGTTGAGAAAAAAAGGGAAATCCCTAACAGCTGATAGTGAAGGAGCAGACAGTCCTAAAAGTTGACAAGCACTAAAAATTAGTCTTCTCTCATACTGTGCTTGCCATAGATTCCTTCTCATACAACCCAGATTCAAAGGAAAGGCTTTTGTTGTGAACATAGCTGTTAAAGTACTTAATGCTCTCCCCCATCCAAACATATTAAGGGATATGTGGTATATGGCTTTTGAGACCATAAATTAATAATGGAGTTGAGTGTTTTAGAAATGGCAATACCTTAATTTCAGCTAATTGCTGCAGATTAAATTATGCAGGCTAGAGTAATTATTTTTGTAAGAAAATTTTGAGATATGGTGGCACATGTCTTTACCCTAGCACTCAATAGATAGAGACAGAAAGTTCTCTGAGTTGGAAGCCAACCTAGTGTACATAACAGCTCCCAGGCTAGCCAAGCTACATAGTAAGACCCTGCCTGAGAGAGAGTGGGGAGGGGAAGGGAGATAGAAAACAAGAAAAAGCAAACCAAACTGGGTGGTGGGTGGTGGGTGGTGGGTGGTGGGTGGTGGGTGGTGGGTGGTGGGTGGTGGGTGGTGGGTGGTGGGTAGTGGGTGGTGGGGGCAGCAACACACTCCTTTAGTCCCAGCACTCTAGAGGCAGGCCCAGGCAGATCTGTTGAGTTCGTGGCCAGACTGGTCTATAGAGCGAGTTCCAAGACAGCTAGAAGCTTCACAGTGAAACTTTGTCTCTGAAAACAAACAAACAAAAAAAACAAAACAAAGTATGGGCATGGTATGGTGAAGCATGTCTATAACCTATCAGAAAAACAACAACAAAATAAAACAAAAGAATTATGGTAACAATGTAAGGCATAAAGTTCACTTTTAATCCTTTCTAAGTTTTGTTATCTGATGGCATTAAATGAATTTGTGTTTTTATAAGCACCACCATCCATCTCTAGAATTTTCTCCTAAGCTCAAAGACAAATTCTGTTTCCTTTGAGCAGTAGCTGCTCATTGCCTTGCCTCCAGTGTCGGTGACCTCTGTCTACTTTGTGACTGTATAGTTTGCTGAGTCTAGGTACCTCATCCCCTGGAGTCATGCATTTATCTTTGTGTCTGTGCCTCTCCTTATCCTTTAGTTATATCTGTACAACTTTCACCATAGGCAGTTTCTTTTTACATCATAAAATAATTTGGCAGATCACTGTGGAATATTAAAGTTCTGAGACAGAAATTTGAAACTCTGCATTCCTCTGGGGGCCAGAAGGTAATAGTAGCCTCTCTAACATTGATGGAGCAGTTACTGTGTGTCAGACTGGGCTCCAAACACTTTGCAGGTGATAACACACTTACCCTCACACCAGCAGAAACAGACACAGATATCCCAATTTTGCTCACTGGAAACTGAAGATGAACCATGTCCTTAAGACAATGACCTAGCTTGTATGTGAAAGGTGGGGCTTCTAGGTCCAAAGCCTGACTGTTTCTGGGTGCAGCTGACTAGGCCATGGGAAGCTGGGCAGGTGGAGGCCTCTGATCCTGTGTCCTGGTACAGGGGCTAAGAGAGCTTCGCAAATAAATACCCTCAATGTTGCCAAGAGGAATGGTACTGCTGGTCCTTGCACATTTTCAACAGCAGCTAGAAACCCTTTCCCACTTCTGGCCTCCTAATTGCTAAGCACAGACAGCCTAATTCAGCCAAAGACAAAACAAAGCGTGCCGCCAGACAGAGTCTCTGGGACCCACTAGTTTGCTGGTTTCAGATAACCTTTTTTTTCTTTTTTTCTTATCCAGAACCCAGGACAGTTTGCACCCCTGGGACAGTTGCTGTCATTTTCTCAAGGGAGAGACCTACTGGTCTTTTCTCCCTTAGCTGCAACTTAGATATAGCAGTTTTCAGTAAATCTGCTGAGTGACGACTTCAGAGCAATCTTGATTCCTTCCCAAGTGCTGCCAAGAGTTCACTAAAAGTCTAATTTAAAGCAAAACAAAGCCAGTCGGTTTTGAGAGGCTCATATCCTTTCATGTAGGGCTTTGTAATTTATTGTTTCATTTTGGGCTTCTTTGATTTAACAGTGCTGATTAAAATAAGACTTTAAAGTGTTTTTTCCCCTCTCCTTTAGAAAAAGCCTCACCAAAGAAATTGAAATGTATGCAGTGTGTAACACATCCAAACCTTACTGTCCCTATTTTAATACCAGCTGCTGCTAGCTTTCATGACGTGATCACTGCATGCTAACCACTTTCTTTCATTATGGAGTCTTTCAGTTAAGAATTTTGAATATATGCTGAATTTTAGAATGGGAAGGATTCGAGCATGTGTAATTGAATGTATTGATTTTGCACATGAAACTGTTCAGGGCCATCTGATTCACAGGAGCAGTCAAAGGTCATTCAGATGTCTGGCAGTCAGAAGCCCTTGAACACATACATCTACTGTGTATATAGCCAGATAGGCTTTGTTTAGGTGTGACAATATGTTATCACTCAACAGCTTCTGAGCCATTGGTCATAATCTAGATATTTTAAATGGGTATATCTTAGTCCCTTCATGTTACTATACACAATAATGAAGACTGAGTAATATTGCTTATAGTTCTGAGGCTTAGTTAATCCACGATTCAGTGCCTGCAGTCTGGTAAGACGACAGCTTGTTGTTGCATTTTTTAGATGTTAGAGAGTGGAAAGGCAAGGGGGCTTAGGGTACTCCTTCAATTCTTTATTAAGGCCCTAAGCCAGAGCCCTCATGGATTGATCACTTCCTCACCTTTTATTGTAGTAGCCTCCCTTATCTTGAGGCCTCACACATTTTCAAGAGAAGCTTATTCATGTTTAACCTCCCAGTGCTCTCTGAGACTTGGAGTGTCTGAAGCACTGGAGAATGCTGAGCCCTGAATATACTGTGCTTTTCCCCTGTGCATACATACCTGCAATAACAAAGGTTAATTGACACATTTAGCACAGAAGAGATTAACAGTGACTAATAATATAGAACAAGTAAATGATATACCGGAAACATAGCAGTTGCTCTGATTATGTAGACAGCTACCAGAAGGCTAATAGGTTGATCGTATATGTAGTCTGGATGGGCTGGATAGAGATTATTTACTTTCTGGAAGGGCGGTAAATGGCTCTATCACACCACCCAGTACCAAATGTGGCCATGTAGCTCAGTTGATAGGATTCTTGCCTAGCATGTACAACACCCTAGGTTCAATCTCCAACCCTGTTTTTAACTGGCCATGGTGGCTCATCCTTTTGTGTGTGTGTGGTGTGTGTGTGTGTGTGTGTGTGTGTGTATGTATGTGTGTGTGTGTGTGTGTGTGTGTGGTTTTTTGAGACAGGGCTTTTCTGTGGCGTTGGAGCCTGTCCTGGAACTTGCTCTTGTAGCCCAGGCTGGTCTCAAACTCACAAAGATCCACCTGCCTCTGCCTCTACCTCTTGAGTGCTGGGACTAAAAGGTGAGTGCCACCACGGCTCAGCTGGTGGCTCCTACTTGTAATCCTATCACTTGGGAGGTAGAGGCAGGAGGACCAGAAGTTCAAGGTCATTCTTCCTTACACTGTGAACTCAAGGCCAGCCTGGGCTATAAGAGGATCTTGCTTGGTGCTTGGGATTTGGGGTTTACTATGTCTAGGAGAGGTCCAAGTTACCTCACTAACGCTAACAATCTGATCATCTTGCAGGGGACATTTAAATGAGAATATAAAGATAATTTCTAACCTAAAACAAGTAATTTTCACAGGAATGGAGTAGTAATCTGTAAATGGAGTTCTAAATGGTCTTAATAATAAAAACCCAGGGTCAGATACAGAGGAAAATCCTGATCAGAGAGAAGAAGGAGCATGTCAAAAATGCAAAGCCACCTTTACCTCATTAGCTTCCCAGTGGAAAAGAGGCCATGTTCCTGTTCCTTTCCCCTTATATCCTTTCTCCACCCAGCCATCTCACTTCCTGTTTGCCCAGACATCTCACTTCCTGTCGGTCTCTACAGGCCTCCAGACCTCTGTGTGGTTAGGTAGTAGTAAGCTCCATCCTCTGATTGGCAGACAAGCTTTATTTGTACAAACAAGATGCCACCACAGTCATCACTACATTGATCTGAAACTGGCCTACGTTTTGGTAGACATGAGTGGGGTTCAAAGCTGGGCGGTGGGGAGGGTGGAGGCAAGGCTTGTACCCTTTCTACTCAACATGAAATCATCCACGCTTTTTTGTGGGCAGCCTGGGCTATGAGATCCTGTCTCAGAAAACAAAAAGTAGGTGGAATTTGGATAGGAAGTGTAGCGTAGGGGTAGAAGTGCTTGCTGCCAAGCCTGGTAACCTAAGTTGAATCCCTGGAACCTACATGGTGGGAGAGAGCTGAGCCCTGCATGTTGTCCTTCGGTCTCCATACATGGTGTAATGTGGACACACACACTCTCTCTTTCTTAGTAAACAAATGTAAAATCAAGTAAATTTTAGCCAGACATTGGTGGCACAGCCCTTTAATCCCAGCACTTGGGAGGCAGAGGCAGGGGGATCTTTGTGAGTTCAAGGCCAGCCTGGTCTGCAGAGTGAGTGCCAGGACAGGCTCCAAAGCTACACAGAGAAACCCTGTCTCAAAAAACAAAAACAAAAAACCCACCAAATTATTTTCTTGATGACCAGCAACCTGCCTTTTGTGGATACTTTTAAAAATCATAGAACTATAATCCAGGCATTTAAAACAAGATAATTTTAAATTAAAAATTACTATTGAGTGCATACGTATGCATGTACATAATGTGTGTGTGGGTGTGTATACCATGGTATGTGTATGGAGCTCAGAGGACACATTGTAGGAATTGGTTCTTTCATTTCATTCATTTTTTTTTTTTTATTTATTTAAACGTGGGTTTTCCAGGCTCACATGGCAGGTGCCTCTAACTACTGAGCCATCCGATGGTTTAAGATAGTAAATTTTATTTAATTTAACTTTAACATAATACAATTGAATTTAAAGTAGAAGGGATGGCTGAACTTAAGATTTCTTGACTTTCTCAGACACCTATGAAGGTTGAGAAAATTTCCAGTGCCCCTCAGCTTTTTATGGGATCATAACCTGATAAACCCAGTTAATGAGTACACTTGCCCCTACCAAGCATCTTAGCTTATCCTTGTCTGCTTTGCTGTGTTGTTGTTTTTGAGACAGCATCTTCATTAGCCTGTTATAACCTCCCAAGAGATAGATGCACTGGGATTACCGCTCCATTACGCCCCCCCTCCCCCTGCCTCTACCATACTCAGAACACTGTGTGTTGGTAGGCAGCGTCATCTAACACAAGCCCATTTTGCAATGCAGTGTTGAGTGTCTCTTGTATACACACAGGTGAGTGTTGAGTAGACACAATGGGATGCAAAAAATGCGAAACACAATACCCTGAAACACTGGAAGCACAGTGTGCTGTAGAATGCTTGCTGACCTCAGGGCCACGTGACTGGGCATTGTGGGTCAATTGCACTCACTGCCCAGCATGGAGAGAACACATGCTGTGAGCCTGGGAAAAAGTCCAAATTTAGTGCCAAGTATGGTTTCTACTGAATTTGTATCAATATCACACCTCTGGGAAGTGGGAAAATTCCCACGATTTCATCGGAAGTCAGTGGCTGTGTATATGAAAAAATCAAATCCCCATCTCAGGATGATTTTGTACAGCCTGAAAGACCTCCATACCCACTGACAGGACAACATTTGTGGTTTGTAGTAACCCCAGGCTAGGTAGGCCTTGTTTGTGTTTCAAATATTTATCAGGTGACATACTATATACCACATCCGGGGCATGTGATAATGAAACAAATGAATCCCCCTTTCTTGTCAGTCTAGGAGGGTAGTTGGCTTACATGCAAATACAAGACAATATCACAGGAGATTGAGAGTGAGGGGAACGGGATTTAGTGAGAACACGTGGGGAATTGAAGCAAGCCTCATCTTTGTAGTAAACAGTCTTGTTAGAGTAGCGTTGGCTGTTAGGGAGTGAATAGGAGCTGTCAGGAGAAATGAGTATATTCCTGGTTTGCTACAAGGATCTGTGTAGTTTAGTGAGGTGGCTAGGATTTGGGTAACAAACTTATACCAAATTGGGGGGGGGCACGCCCAGAGGTTTAAAAGGTCATCACGGGAATTAACACAAATCTGTGAGCATGAAACATGTAACTAAGTCTGTGTAAATACTCACTGGCCAGCTACAGGCATCAACATTTTGCTGAGCTTATACACAGTTTGTGTATGGATGTTTCGAGTAATTTATATTTCCTCGTCTGTCTAACATGAGCAGCATGAAGTTTGATCAGAGTCACTTTCTATGTAACCATATTTGGTTTATATCTGATTGTGAATACCGCAGTGGTCCTGTAAGACTACAATGGTACTGAAAAATTGTTCTTTTGCTTAGCGATACATAGTGGCTGATAAGTAGAACAACACAACTCATTTTTGTGGTGATGCCAGTGTAGAAAGGTAAAAAAGTTCATGGAGACTCTTATGTGTAGTATACCGTTTTATAGAAAACTTTTTAATATTAAAAAGGTAATGTTCTACTTATATAAAAAGTTTCCTGTTATGCCTGGAGCAGCCTCCCATACCTTGCATTTAGCATCTCATTGTATGACCTGGTTTCTCTAGGTCCACTCTGGTGTTTACACAGTGATGAAGTTGCCTAGCAATGAATGCTCTTCTCAGGCTATGATTTGTGGTAAAAATACATAAGAGGCAGTCCTTTGAAAACTATCTGTATATTATTATCAGCAATCGTCCTCATGCTGTTTAGATCTCCAGACTTATTCATCCTTCATAACTGCAACGTTGTCATCTTTGACCTATATCTTTCCCCCTTCTATACACCAGCAGTTTAGAACAAATCCTATGTATACGTGATTTTATTTGTAAGTAGTACTCATTTCCAGTTGATACAGCTTCCTATCCCCATGCTGTGGGCACACTGTAAAATGAGAACGAGTCCCTGATGCTCATCTGCCATCCAGTCCAAATTTCCATCACTATAATGAAATACCTGGGATAATGAACTTGAAAGCACAAATGGCTTATTTGCCTCACACTTTTGGAGGCTCCAGGACAAGATGAGCTGTAGGCTTGTGATGAGTTAACCCATCTTGGCAGGCATGTGAGGTGGAGCAGAAATGCTCATCTCCTGGCCAGGAAAAAGAGGCTGGGTTCCCACGGTCCTCCTCATGGGCATGTACCCAATGTACTTAGAACACACACACACACACACACACACACACACACACACACACACACACACAAAACCCAAACAAACAAACCAAAAAACCTCCTCTACCCAGCATGGCCTTTCTCAGAAAGGTTCCCCTCCCTTTGGACAGCACCATCGTCATCATCTTGAGGAACAACCTTTTTTACCCACAGTCCATTGAGACATTTCAGATCTGAACTAAAGCGCATCATCTGAAGGGTTCATTTCCGGAATATAAGTATTTTACTAGTATGTTCCTGTGTTTTTATTCCTTTTACAAGTGTTTTGTAGTTTATCTGGTGTTCCTCAGATCATTTACCATCAGAGCGGTCCCTGTGGAAGGCGATTCCATAGCCGCCACATTGCTTAATTACCACACAACACTGCATGTGCACACGTATGTGCATGCCTGCTCTTGCACCTCGCTCCACCCCTCAGCCCTCCTGCATGCTGACCGGTTCCAGTGATTTGCCTCAGTGTTTAACAGCTGATGATTTGGAAGCATACATGGAAGGTGGTCTCCAGCACCCACAGCTCCAGCCTTTGAAAGCTGTCCCCTTGCATAGCTTCTTGGCTTGGGCCAGTTTAGGGCCCTCATTTAGATAGCTGTGCTAGTCGGTTTTTGTCAACTTGATCCAAACTAAGAGTCACCTGGGAAGAGGGAGCCTCAACTGAGGAATTGCCTTCATCAGATCATCCTGTGGGCATGTCTTTGGAGGTACATTCTTGATTAATGATATGGGGACGCCCAGTCCACTGTGGGTGGTGCCAGCCCTAGGCAGGTAGACCTGGTTTGTATAAGAAAAGTATCTAGGCACAAACCAGTAATCAGTTCCTGATTTCTGTTTGTTTGGATTGATACTCAGAAATATCCCCCATCCCCAGGTTTGAAGTGGCTTCATTGTGCCCTTATTCATTCATGATTTACCATTGTGATGGGGGGAGGGTTCTCTTCTGCCTAGAGTCATTAACAGCCTCTTTGCCAATAGTTTGTATGTACTTTACAGTGCTTCATCATAGGTGGTTGTCTGTCTTGCTGAATTCAGGCCTTATTATTTTTTGACCTTGGGAGTTATTTGGGAGGGAATCTGGCAGTAAAGAAATCCTCTTCGCTGGTCTCAGGCAGCAGCTGTGTCATTGAGGAAGTGTTGACACTGCTTTTGGTTTTCAAATGACTGTAGACTTTCTTCCCAGGAGTGAAAAATATGCAAGGTTGGGCTTTCTGGATTTTTAACAAGATCAAAGTTACAAAACCAAGTGAGGGAAAGGTCCAGGTAGAAACCCTTGGAGATTACAAAATAAGCTCTGCCTAAGACATAGCAGTGACTATTTTTCTTTAGTTCTCAAGAGTAAGACAGTGCAACAGGCTAGCTTTGAAAGTCAGACTTTTTGGAATATTGATAAGCTTATACGTGTAGTTAGCTTTGCCTATATGGCTTTGGATGGCAGCAGCATCTTTGCCTAGGAAAGAATAGTCTATTAATTTCTTCTTCCTCCCTCCCCCTCCCCTCCCCCTCTCCCTCCCCCTCTCCCTCCCTCTCCCCTCCCCCTCTCCCTCCCTCTCCCCTTCCCCTTTCCCTCTCCTCTCCTCCTCTCCCTCTCCTCCTCTCCCCTCCTCCCCTCCCCCTCCTTCTCCCTCTGCAGGGGTGCACATGGGAGAAAGTTCACCCTCAAGTTTAGTCTTGAATTCAGGGCAATGCTCCTGCCCCAGCCTCCCCAGTACTGCAATTAAAGGTGTTAGCCACTATTGTGTATTGTGTACAAGTTTGATAGTGCAATTTAAAGTAACATTAACATTTGCTTTTCTGTTTGTTTCTTTCTTGTTTGCTTTTAGTTTTGGTAGAGGTTGTCAATCCCTAGCCCAGACTGGCCTGGAACTTGTAGGAATTCTGCTGTCTCAGCCACCCATGGCTTTGAAATGGTGTATGGGAAGCCAGCCCCGTATGGCGTTCTTAGCTTACATAGTTGTAGTTCTGTCTCTGAGTTTTCAGTTTTTAACCTTACAGCTAGTGGGCTCGGGTGCTCACCCAAGGCCAGCATGGGGTTCTCAGCACAAGGAAGTGTTTTTCTTTGATTTTTATTGCCGTGGTTTTATTTTTCATCTGTCCGTCTGTCTGTCTGCTTGTCTATCTCTTTTTTTCCATCGGATAGTTAGATCCAGATCTTGTGACTTACTGTACCATAGCCAGAGGCCCCCTCAGCACTTTGTGATGAGTCATTTCCTAATCAGTGCCAAGCATTGGGCCTGGAATGCCCTGCCCAGGGGTGGGGACAGCAGGCCTGTCTGCAGCTGAGAGGAAGTCCTTGTTCCAGAAGAGAAGGGCAGGGGTCTTTAGGAAGAATGGCCTGGATGGGACCCTGAGGGCCCTGTTGGTGGGAGTGGTTGACACACCCTGTGTTCCCTGACCTACTCTGGCCTTGTGGATTCAGTGTAACTACCAGTGTCCTACCTAGACAAAAGCAAAGAGCAAGGTAGTGCCTCAGCCCCTGGGGACTTGACAGGTTATCTACGGAGAGTCCCAGGCTCCTTATCAGAACTGAGGTAAAGGGTGGGTTAGGCCTGTGTGTTGCAGGAAAGAAGCAGATACAGTCAGAGCTTCCTGATGGGCTAGGGACTGGCCAGGGGCTATTTAAATCTCTAGTGCAGAAATTCCCACCGGATTGAGCCAGGAAGGGATGGGTGGGATCAAGGGCTAAGAGGCTTGGCTGGGGAAAGGAAGGCCTGTAGTCACAGTAAACAGCAGACCAGGCCTGGAATCCCTGCTTCCTGGACCTCAGCTGAGCTGTCCTCAGTGTCCTGGGTGGTTGGTTGTTCTGGCTTGTCTTGTAAATGCCTGGGGTTCAGAATGTAAGGATCATGTTTAATAAGTTTGAAACAGTACTGAGAATTATTTTTTGAATATAGAAGCAGATGCAGCTTGTATTTCTCATTTTGAGATAGGATCTTAGCAGCCCAGGCTGGCCCAGAGCTCATCATCCTCCTTTGCCTCAGCTTCCAAGACCCAGGATAGAGTGCACCGTAACCCCTGGTTTGTAAGTATACAGCCTCATCTTACAGAACTATCAGCTTAAGCATATTGCAGTAGTTTCTTCATTAAGTCTAAAACAACTCGGTGCTTTTGAATGCTATTGTCTATCAGGTAACACACTAGGTCCACTCTGAATAGGTAATGAATAGCCAAAGCTATTCTTTTAGAGCAAGGCTAAGCCCACCCTTGCCCTTATGCACCAATGCCGAGTTTATTGCTTGACTCTCTGTATTTGATGCCGGTTCCATACAGGTAGTTGCCACTTGGCTCACTGATCACAGAACCCTAGTATGTCAACCCCATTTTATTATCAACCTCAAAGCAGGAGAAATATTGTCTTTACAGACATTGGAAGACTGTCTTAAAACACACTCATTTAAAGGCTGCCTTCCCCAGGGTCCTAAATCCCCAGGACTGACTCCAGGGCAGATTGAGTTGATAGAGCCACAGGCCTTAGTGTAATTCAGAAGGAAGAAGGGCTTGGCTTCCATCCCAAACTTGTAGCCCTGTACTCATCAAAGTCTGTAACCCTGTGAGGAGCCTTACTCAAAACTGCCGCAAAAGTGGTAGGTAAGGGAGTGATGGATGTGAGTGGAGCCAGAGGAAATTCCACATCCAAATGGCAGTGCTGAGTGATGCAGCCTGACTTTGGGAGGGGCTGTCAGGGCCTCAGGTTGTCAGGGCCTCAGGTGACCCAGGAGGCTCCAGGAGACAGACCATAGCAGACCACACCACACACCATTTTGGTTTTTTAGATTCCTTGGTTCTTAAAGGACAGAGTTTGGTTGCATCTTCCTTTTTGGTGTCCAGAGCCATCTTTCTGAGCAACTCATTGTGCATTTAGTTTAGTAATGTGTTGTCTTGGTGCCCCTGGGTACTTTGGGGGAATTGAATGGCTAAACTGTAAATTATCTTCTCTCAGTCTTAGTTTCTCCTAGCTGTCCCCTCTACCCTCTTAATTGCCAGTGGCTCGGGAAACCAAACACTCCCTCCTGTGAGAGTTGTATCCCAAAGGGGGTGAATTGCCTGGAAGGGTGGGTCTGGAAAAAGGTGTAGGCTAGGGGTTGCTGCGCTCTGGTGAGTTTAGTCCTAGATTCTGGCAACTCTGAAAACAACTATGTGCTGGGCTCCTGGTAAGAGGGGTTTTCAGCTGTCATACTTCCCTAGTCTTACCAGCATCTCCTCATCAGTGCCCAATTCAATTTTATCATGGAAAAAAAATGAACATTTTTATTGGATGATGAGAAGAGTGGATGGAGAGCAATTCAGACCCCAAGAAAAGGCACAGGTCTTTTCTGACCCAGTATTCTGAAAATCCATGTGTTTTTCTGTGTGATGACATGGACCTTGTCATCAAAAGTAGGTAGAATTAGCAGACCTCAGACCTGCAGTTAGAAATAGTAGCCTTGCATCCAGGGTGCCTGTTGTGTGATGTAAGTCAGGGATTTGGAATCAAGAGGGCTGGGACCCAAGTGACATTTGAGTTTGAAGGGCCATGCATTCAATATAGGACACCCAGTGGGGCTACTAGAAGCCTGAGGAGGAGAAGGAGGGGGAGCGGGAGGGGGAGGGGGAGGAAGAGTTCAGGAAGCCATCCCTGGGAAGGTGTAGGTATTAGGGGGAAGATTGCACAGCTCATTTCAGAGGAGGAATGATAATGATCTGTGACTGACTGTGACTGAAGTGCAGACACTTGGATTCTAGTTCTGAGGATCGGCCGCTGTGGTGGTGTCTTACAATGGCCAGGTCACTCTGGGTACAAGTGAAAAGGTTTCCCCTGGGAGAAACAGGAATTGGGAAAGAGGCATCGGAGTAGGACAGGGACAGTTGGAGAGTGGGCAGTTAAAGGAACCCTACTTGTGAGAACACGGTGAGCAGTGGCTGGGCTGGCCCTCCCTTCCTGCAGGAAACCAGTGTAGTCACTTTGCACCTCTTCAGGAGCGGAGAGAGGGAGGGAGTGTTCTCTACAGACAGCTCCGAACTGTTACTGCTCACCCTTATCTCCTGCCTGCCAGGGCAACCAGATTTACAGACAGTTTATGCAGGACTCAGCAGTGGTCCCTTCTGTCTTTATTCCAGTCTTCCTCCTCAGGCCACACCTTGCACCTACCCCAGCCTTCCTCCTTCTGAAGTTACCCACTCCGTTTTTCTCCGTTCCTTTCTCAGGTCTGTTTGCTTTCTCAACTTTTCAGAGGTGTGTGAGTTTTCCCCACCCCACCCTCAAGAGGACAAAGTAAACATTCTGGCAATTGGTCAAGGGTAGTGGCTGGCACTCCTGCCTACCTATGAGGATCCGGTAGGTCAAGCTGATGAAGTACACTAGTGTTAACTCTGTAACTAAAGATTCTCTCTTAATTCTTCTGAACATCAGAAAACTCCCCAGGAAATCCAAATAGGAGGTGTTAGGGATGGAAAGCCATCTCCCCGTAGGGCTAGCAGGATGCCTGTCTCAAGGAAAAGAACATTTTGCAAGATTTGAAGTAGAAAATAATGACCTTTGCCCCTGGACTTGGTGACACCTGTCTGTGGTCCTGGGTATGTGGTAGGCTGAGGCAGGAGGATCGAGACCAGGAGTTTGAGATCAGTATGGGCAAAACCAATAAGCACCATTCAAAACAAAAACAGAAAACAGACAAAAAACAAAAACCCAACCAAACAAAAAAGAGTCCTTTGCCACTTAAGCTCCAAATGTCAGAGGAATTCCCACAAAAGAGCTCCTTCCCGTCCCACTGTTAGCTGCTGAGCCTGCTTTCTATTAAGCTCCATCACTCATGTCACAACAGAAACCGGGGCTGGCTTAATTTGTTTTAGGAGGTCTGGGGTACTGTTTCCCTGGTTGCAGTTGAGTGTGACTTGAACCTCTTCCTGAACTCTGGCCTCTGTCCTGTTGTTGAACCACTCTGCACCTCTGCCTTCTGGTCAGTGTTATTCAGAGCTAGAGCCCCCACACAGCCCAGCCATGACATGTTTCAGTTTATGTAGTACCTTCTGTTTTATGGTGCGGGGGGGGGGGGGGGTGCCGCAGTCGTAGGTTAATACTTGAGAGAAAAAGAAAAGTGGGGGTTTTGGGATGACTACGTCATTGGATAAACAACTTTGAAGTCTATTTGTTTTGAAAGAGAATGGTGAACAGTAGGTAAGCCCAAGTAATTCTTTTCAAAAGCATTAAATCTTGTATACTGGAGCTTGAACCTGCAGCCTCCCTCATACGTGTTAAGCAGGCAATGTGCCATTAAACTGTGTCCGCAGCCTATTTTATGCTTAAAGAAAGAATAAGCAGGCATGTTTCTTATTGTGTGGAGGGGTGGGGTATGCCACAGTATGTGCATGGAGGTCAGAGGAGACAATGGAGTCTTTTCACATGTGACTTCCAGGGATCAAACTCAGGTTCCCACATTGTGCAGCAAGCCTCTTTAACCACAGAGCCATCTCATCGGCCCAGTTTTAATGTCTTATTTGCAGATAGCGTCTTGACATGTTTCCCAGGCTAGCTTTAACACTCACTGTTCGTGGTCCAGTCAGGCCTTGGACATGTGATTTTCCTTTCCTCAGCCTCCTGAGTGCTGGGTTCTGAGCATGTACCCCCAGGCCAGCCTCTAGTTTAAAGAAGTTAGTTGGAAATCTGGGTATGGTAGGTTGTGATTAATAATCTAAGTACTTGAGAGGCAGAGGCTGGAAGGGTCATGGTTTGAGGCTAGTGCAATGGTCTACATGGTGCATTTCAGGCCAGACAGGGATTTATAGGGACACTGGCTTGAAAAACCAAAGCAAAAACAAAACAAGTAAAAATGTTTGAAGTCAGTTTGAAATTAGATCTTAAAATTAAATGTTGGTAAAAGGTGGCTGGAATCCTTAGTCTCCATAACAGTGGCTCTCAACCTTCCTAACACGGCAGCCCTTGAATGCAGTTATTTTCATTGCTACTTTACAGCTGTAATTTTTCTATTATAAAATATCTCATGTGCAAACTCCAAAGGGGGTCATGACTCACAGGTTGAGAACCACTGCTGTATGGACTCGAGTTTCAAGTTTCATAGACACTGACCGGCGTTTTACCAAACTGTATTTTATGTAGGAATATCTCATGATATAATGCTTATTTTAAAACTGTTATTGGGTATAAATATTGTTCTGTGTACTGAAAGCATTTTTGAATGGAGGGGATTTGAAGCAGATTATCAAAATGTTCCATGCTTTTTTTTTTGGTTTTGTTTGTTTTTCCTAAAGTTGGTTTTTAAGAGACAAAAATCCCAAAGCATAGATTTTTGTTCGAGTACAGCAGGCAGTCTGACTGTAGTAATAAGTAACTTCTCAAGCACCACTTAGATTCCTCTGGTCTCCGAGGCCTCTCCTTTTCCATACCGTAATTACAGCGGAGATCCTTAAGACCCATGTAGGACCAGATACAGAATCTGCCGACTGTGATCGCATCACCACAAAAAACAGGCGGCAGGGGCGGTCCCTCTCCTCTAAGGAAGCTCCTTCCCCTCCACCCTCTGTAATTTCCACCTCTGCCTTTGCTGTAGTCTCAAATTCAGAAAGGATGTTTTCCCTGGCTTTGCCGGAAGCAGTGGTACAGGCGGGTTGCTAATCGTGGGGCAGAGGCCAGAGAACGAGGGTGCTGTGTCTGTACCCTGCTGCAGGTCTGAGGGCCTCAGGCTGGGGGTCTCTCCGTCAGCGGGCCAATCGTACAGCATACACGAGAGGTGTGCCTTTCCTATGGAGATGTGTGTGCTCCGCCAAAGGACCAGTGGAAGGGCTTGCAGTGCTGGGAGAAGACTCCCGTCTGTCCGATCCCCTGAAAGAGACAGGTCATGAGGGAGGAGCGCACACTAGGCTACCTGGGCATACAAGCTGTTGTTCACCAGGTGGTGCTGTCCTGCAGCGGATGAGACCCTTGCCTGCTGTGGGAGCAGCTGGGGTGCTCAGAAACCCTGACATTTGCTTAACAAGAGCGTGAGTGGAGGCATGCTTTGTTGAGGCAACATTAAATATTTGGTAGGGGAGTGACCAGCTGTCCCCTGGAGGATTCTGTTCCCTCCCTTGTGTTTGCACCTGTGGGGTCCCAGTAATATGAAGGGGGTGGAAGAGACTGGACCTTCCCCAGATCAGTGCATGGTTTCCTCCCAGAGAACAGGGCCAGTGCTCTGTTGTCACCTTTGAAGTCCTGGTGGGTATGGAGGCGGAGCATGACTTCTAGCTCCTCATTAAACCAATTTAAACCCTCAGACTCTGCATGCACAAACCTATTAGTACCCTGTGCCCTGCCAAGGCGATTTTGTTGGCCCAGTTGTGACTACACACGATCCTATCCTTACTGGCATTATGGGGGTGAGGGTACCAACTTGGGTCAGAGCCTGATTGTCAGTGTTTGAGTGTGGAAAGCACCCTTGGGAATACCAGTTTTTCCTGGACAGGTGTTAACAACCAGGAAATAGGCCCCGAGTCAGTCATGGGAGCCCTCTAGAATCCAGTGAGGAAGCCTGAATTGAGTGGAGTCTCTGTGTCTGTCTATCCTTTTTACAAGAGCAGGAGGGTGGTGGCAGGTCGCACTAGCCCTCCAGAAACCAAAGGTCCAGCAAATGGCACAGATGCTGACCCAGGGCAGATTGGGGGGGGGGTGTCGTCTTTGGTACAGAGCAAGCATTGTGGGGGTAAGGCAGGCTTTCAGGATGACTAATACACCTAGTGGGAGAAAGGCTGTTCATAGTGAGGACGAGCAGGAGAGCTAAGGTGTTGAGCTGTACACTCAGAAACAGGAATCTTGGAGAAAGCTGGGATCTGTGATTGAGGTAAGAAATATGGGAAGGAGAGTCCAGAGGGACTCAGGACTGAAAACATATCACTGTGGACTGGGCTATAAACCTCTCTGAAGTTAATGGAGGTGAACCGGACAGGACAGGTCTAGTGCCTTGCAGGAGACTGGCGGCCAGGGGCTTGCAGAAAGGTTCAGGTCAGCTGGTACTGAGTGGAGCAGGTGTGGAGCTGAGTCCCCTGCTGTTCCTCAGTGCTGCTGTCCCCTCCTCCCCACCTCCACTGCTTTTGACTTCTTAGTGAGTCCAGGGCTGTTTTCAAGGTGTGTGGGTTGCTTGTCCCATAGGGTGAATGTGCAGGCAGGCTTGCATTTTCTGGTTCTTTCTTGCCAATCTCCTTCGGTTAGCCTCTGTAGAGGAACTTTCCAGGGTTCCTGAGTGAGACAGTCACTCTATGTTGCAGGCAAGTGGAGCCTGGGGTGAGGTGGGGTGAGGTGAGGGGTGTGTATGTGTGTGTGGGGTGACACGCTGGTGCAGACAGATCTTGAAAATTTTGATGGCTTAGGAAAACAAACTTAATAATAATTAAAACAAAACAAAACAGTGTTTTACTATTAAAACAATCCTGACTGATAGTGTAGAAATGTTAATATATCCTTGATTCACCATTTTCTAATTTAATTGATTTATGCTTATTTCAGAGTTCTTTGGGTTTTCTTATATATATCTAGTACAGTACTTTTCTCCTGAAAATATTTAATACACGTTGGCTACTATAATGTGTTGGCTTACAATTTACTTAAACATGCAGAATACAACTGATTAAGATATCCGAGGTTGTTTATTTTTAGACTAGGCCTCTTCTATCCCAGGATGACCTTGAACTCCTGATGCTTCTGTTTTTGGAATGCTGGGATTCTAGGCATGTGTCACTATGCCTGCTTTGCGGGGTGCTGGGGACCAAACCCAGGGCTTTGTGTGTGCTAGGCCAGCATTCTACTGAGTTAGGCCCTATTCATACATTCTGAAGACATGCTCCCCATTGTTGTTCAGGCTAGCCTTAGACTCCTGGTCTCAAGTGACACCCCTCCACTCCCCAGCTTCCAGAGTAAGAATATTGGGGACTACAGGCACACACTACTGTGTCTGGCTTCAGGATTTTTAATAAAGTTAGATTGACTGCCTCTTTCCTTCTGTCAGTTTCCTGCCCCTAGTTCCCCGAGAAAACTCTGTCAGATTTAATTACAAAGCTGCTTTCTGCCTCCCAGGAGACAAATAAGGGAATGTTTACAGCCTTCCTTACGTCAAACACCACTCATAGCTTGGCTTTTTGGGGTCATCAGTTGGAGCTGGCATGTCTCCCGCCCATTCTGCAGTCTGTCCAGCCACTTCCGGTCTCTCTGCCCATACTGGATTTCAAGGAGAATTTTGTAGGTATGTGCCTTTAGCAATACCTACTGGGGGGGGGGGCGGATAAAACCTGTGCTGTGATTTTTCCTGTCTAAATACCTACTTCATGATTGGAGATGTAGCTCAGTTTGCAGAGTGCTTGCCTAGCATGTGCAAAGCCCTAGGTTTGGTCCCCAGGTACTGAAATAATAAACAGACATGATGGCAAATGCCTTTAATCCCAGCTCTCAGGAGGCAGAGGCATGTGGATCACTGAGACCAAGGCCAGCATAGTGTACATAGTGAGTTTCAGGGCAGCCAGGGCTACACAGTAAGATGCTACTTTAAAAAAAAAAAATCAACAGTACTTTTACAGTCATTGTCCACATAAGTAGGGTGAGCTACATGAGAAAAGGGGAAGAAAGAGAAAGGAAGGGCCCCCCTTTACTCATCTTTCAAAACATTCTTTATGAGAGAGAGAGAGAGAGAGAGAGAGAGAGAGAGAGAGAGAGAGAGAGAGAGAGAGAGAGAGAGAGAGTTGGTTTCTCTCCCATCATGTGGATTCTGGAATGTCTTGCAGTAGGCTTGGAGCAGCCAGCCCTGCTTTTTCCTTAAGGAGAGTGGTCTGATGGGGAATGGGTCTCAAGGCTGATGCTGGATGAGTACGGCTTGGGGTATTCCAGGTAGGCTCAGATGCCCCCACAGGCTTGGGAAGGCATCCTCAGGAGGTCCACCAAGGACTGGCCCAGGTGTCTCTGGGGACTGGTGATACTTCTCCAGAGGGATGGAGGATCAGAGTTAAGGCTGTTCCAGACTGTTCTTCATCAGATCTCCCTGTGATATGCACTGTCACCTTCCCTGTACGGCTTGCCAGTGGGATTCCTTCCCTGCACTTATCTTTCCATCACACCCTGCTTATCCATCAAGAACGGTGGTCTTCCTGCTCCCCTGATTTTGGAACTCTTGCCAAAAAGTGGTGGGGCAGAGGGTATATTTTAGAATCTCCTGTGAAGGGAAAAATGAAACTTCTGGGATGCAGCTCTGGTGTGCTGAGTTATGATTTGGGCGAGAATGAGACCCTGCTACATTTTTATTTTTAAGTCTCTCTCCCTCTCTCCCTCCCTCCCCTCTCCCTCCTCCCTCCCTTCTTCCCACCTTCATTCTATTTTGTTGTTTTGAGACAGGGTTTCTCTGTGTAGCCCTGGTTGTTCTGGAACACACTCTGTAGGCCAGGCTGGCCTTGAACTCACTGAGATCTACCTGCTTCTGCTTTCTGAGTGTTGGGATTAAAAGTATGCACCACCAGCAACACTGAAGAATTTTCAAATGTCAAACCCTTTGTTACATTAATATCTGAGATATTTATTTTGAAAACTGCTTGTAGAGGTGTTCACTTGAAGACAACGCCTTCTTACCCCGAGCACATGTTTGAGGGTATTATTTTGAACCTCACTAACTAGTTTGACCACTTTATACTGCCAAACCAACATTCCCTTCTCCATATATGTCCAAACCATTTCACAACCTCAACCTAAAATTGCATGGGAACAATGTTTTCTACCATTTTAACTGCACACAGGATGAGAGAAATAACATTGAAGAGTAATTTGCTAAATTCAGCCCAAGTTTGCCTTATTTAGAAATCCAGGTGGAAATCTGCTTGGGTGGAACTCTGCCAGAGATTTGCATATTGAAATAGAGGCTCACACTGCAGCCAAACATTCCTCAGGGTCACATTGAAAAGGTGATTAGGTGTGCTACCCTTAGATTTCCTGGGCTGGGAATGTATTTAGTGAATTATCCGTTTTTCCTTCTCAGGTTTTGTGTTTAGCCAATATTTTTCTCTTCTGGGATGAGCTTCAGGAAGCAGGTAGGAGTTCACTAACCGATCATGTGACAAGATATCCCGGTGTGTGTGTGTGTGTGTGTGTGTGTGTGTGTGTGTGTGTGTGTGTGTGTGTGTGTGGTGTCAGGCATACACATAGTACCTGTGGAAGTCAGAGGGCAGCTTGTGAGAACTGGCTCTCTCCTAGGGTATGGGTCTCAGGGATCAAACCCAGGTTGTCAGGGTTGGTGGCTGCAGCCTTTTTCTGCTCACATCTCCTTGGCCCTATTATGTTTTTTAACCATTTTAAATTTTTAACTCTTTTGCAGATTCCTTTTATCTGAAAGAAAACATGCAACCCATTAATATTTGAGGTCTTACTAATGTTTTGGTTTTGAGGCATGGTGGGCTCCGGTTTTGAAGTTAGAGAATTTCATGGCTTAGGGGGGACCTCACAGATGGCCGGTCATCTGGCTTTCATTGCCTCAGCAGAAGCTGCTCTTGTTGCGGTCACATGTGGCTTCTGATGGGAGACCTCTGTGGCCACTTGGTAACCCTTGACAGGACTTCTCTGTAGCACCCATACTCCTGACTACCTCTCCTGGGAATGTCCTCCTGTCTCCTTTGTACGTCCACGGCTGTTCTTCCTCCTCTGTCCACCCTTCTGTGCTCACGTCCCCTGGAGCAGGCTCATCCTCAGCGGTTCTCATTTATTCTGCCCAGCCCCTTCCATGTTTGCCACCACCCACAAGGTAGTCTCCCCAAACCCCACACCTCTCTGAGTTCATCCTCATCTCAGTCTTTTGGACCTTTCTCCTTGGATGACTCCTGGGTACTTTTAACTGAGGATAGCTAAACTTAATTCATGTCCTCCCTAATTATCTCCTGCTTCCTGGCCTGCTCCCAGGCCCTCACCGGCACATCTATCAGCTTTTCCATTTTTGTGGTTGGCTATACAGTGAGTCTGTCACTAAAGCCAGAAATTGTGACTCCTTCTCCTCCTTTAGTCAATCTCTTGCTTTAGTTAGAAATTAGGTACTGTTTTTAATATTGTAAGTAATGAAAAGGGTGATTTTATTATGTACAGTACATCCCACTGAAAAGGATTTGAAAATCCTGGCTTTACAACAGGTACCTAGGTCTGAAGTATTATAGGAGCCAGTTGAGAGCATTTCTTACTGGACACAGTTAACCCAGACGCTTGTCAAACAGTGTTCTAATTTTCACAACATGTTCGGGGTATATATTATAAGAGGAATTCAGGGTTCAGAGAGACTCAGTATAGACACTGTATTACAGAGCATGGGAAGTGTGTTGGGGTTGGGATTGGGACCTGTGGGTCACCTCCTCTCAACCTCTAAAGACTCAGCCTTTGCCTCTGCCCACTCTGGCTTGCTTTGTTCCCATAATGCCCGTGTTGTTTTAGATTTCTGTCAGGTAAATTTAATTTGAGCTGGCAACTAAGCCTCACTCATTTTCCTCTGCCAAGGTGTATCTTCTTTTCTTCCAAAATTGGGATGGCTTGGATGTAGTTTGTCCACTCCCAGTTGGGTGTCGAAACTTGGTCTCTGTGTAGCAGTGTTGACATGTGAGAGGAAGTTCAATGCCTGGATTGTAAAAAGGGGTCAGGGCAGAGCTTAGAAACGTGTCCTGCTCCACAGATGGGATGCTTGTCACCTTGTCCTTCTGATGTCTCCCTGGATACTGCCATACAGTTGTGGCCCTTCCAGCTCTCTGAACGCTGGACTTAATATACTTCTTTCCCTTATACAGTATTTTCTCAGGTATTTTGTTATAGCAACTCAAAACAGAAAAAGGCATGACTTTAGTAAAACGGTGTGATACTGTGGCCTTGTCTAGATTCCAGCCCTGGGCTTCTCAGAGTTGTGTTAGCCAGGTGCCCTGGGAAAGGAGAGTGGGACCTTGCTTTCTTCCCTAACAGGATTTTTGTGAGAATTAAATGGCTTGAGGGAAAGTACCATGAATCCGTTGGCCAACAGGTACTCTGTCTTTATAATGGCTGTCTGTGAAGACATGAACCCTCCCAGAATTTGGGTGTTCACAGTGATTGGATTAGTCATGGATGATTGGATCCGTCATAGGTAGGCAATAAAGGCAGGAAAGACCTACATAAAGACCTGATTAATAAAGACAGTATACACAGAGCTAGTTTCTGTGTTTAGTACATAGAGTAGAATAAGGTATGATCTACAGACTCAAGATTGGCAGGTAGAGGCAGGCACATTCGAGCAAAATCCTCTCAAGTTTTCGTCTGTTCTATTGATCTTGGAAGAGAGCAGACTTGGGCATGTTTGTAGTGTACCAAAGTGAACCCGGCTTTGTGCACTTTTAGCTTCCACTCTGCCATAATTCCGAGGACATAATCTTTTATCCCTTATTTTCTCATTACATTTTGGTAAGTGGTTGGCTAAGAAAAGGGCCCCAGCTTGTTACTGTGGGATTTTGACGTTAACTTTTAAAGTCTGTGCCCTACAAAAATTGTCCTATAAATTTTGGTGTGATGCTGTATATTTGGCTGGTAGTTTTGACAGAATGCGCATCTGATGTTCTCGGTAGACCCCGGTAAGAGACAACTTAGTTATTAGAAAGTTGAAATTTCAGATTTTAGCGACAGTGAAGGGATTGTCTATGGCAGTGGTCCTCAGGGGACCCAGAAGATCTCCGCATTGTGTTCAGCTTGGGATCATTAGAGCCGGAAACTCAGCTGCTCCCCAGACACAGGAACGGGTGGGTCCCAGCAGTCTGCCTCAGCAATTCCTCCTTGTGATCTGATGCAGCTTTCACTACCAATGGGGCTTAAAGGTATCCCAGTTAGCCTGGAGGCTTTGGGGGAGGCAGGACTTCTAGAGAGAGGTGGATGAGTGAGGAGGAACTAGACTGAGGAGCTGTGGTCCCGATTGCTTAGCAGACAGAGGCGGCCATGAAAACATGGAGTCTTTGAGTCTGGGGAACAAAACAACATGGAACTCGGATCAGGAACCTGGATGCCTGGATCCCAGGGATGTATCTGGAGGTGTGGGGAGAGGGAAGGTCTAGTTTGGGACGTGCAGTGTTGCCGTTGCCAGGGTTGATGCAGTCATAGATTGTGGTTATAGTGCTGGTGGAAAAATGGAGTAATGGATGTGTGAGCCGTCAATAGAGAGGCAGAAGAAAAGTGGCTTCAGTAAAGGATGCAGAGGAGAGAACACCCAGGGCTGGGCTGGGGTCATGGCGTTCACTCACCTATGCACGTAAATGGGTTTCAGAGTAGTGGACCCAGGTTTACACTGACAGGGTTATAGGAGCAGTTCCAGGGGCTCTCAAGGATGCTGCCTTTGTCCTCCCTTTGCAGTACTAGAGACTTCATGGGCATGCCATTATCTTTGACGTAAGGCCTTGAGGTGCAAGGCAGAGTTCTAGTAGTTGACTTTTTCCCAGAAGAGTGAGGAGGGAAGGGCAAGGGTGCGAGCTGGAGCAGGCTGCCGAGGTTATCTCCACTTGCCTGTTCGTCTGGCTGCCCGTGCTTCCACAGCTGCTGTGGCCCTGGAATCATGCATCTAGCAGCTTTACAGTACATTGTGGAGATGGTTACCAGAAGGGCTGTTCGGGATCTTAACAGGAGAGGAATGGGATTTTCTGCTTTCTGGAGAGTTACCAAAACCTTGAGATGTGTGCTTCTTCCTGATGCCGATGAGCAGGCAGAAAGGATTTGGTTTGGGAAGTTTTAGTGCTATTTAACAGATTAGTTAAATCCCAGCTTTGCTGCAGACATATTTTGCTGTACTGGAGAGATGTTTCACTGGGACTGAAACCCAAGTACATCTGTGTAGCATCTTCCTTAGAAGTAGAACCACCTCATTGGCGGTCCCTTAGTCTAAGTCATTCCAGAAACATGTGTCCTCTTTTCCACTGGGCTCTAATTTGGCTTCCTTAAAGGAAGGCATGTGGACCACACACTGATATTTAGGAAGTAACTTTGCCCTATGTATATGGGAAACGTGTATAGAACGTTCCAATTTTGGAAATTGGCTTCTGGATATCAGGACCTGGACACCCAAAGTGTGTGTGTGTGTGTGTGTGTGTGTGTGTGTGTGTGTGTGTGTGTGTGTGTGTGTGTGTGTGGTGGGGGAGTGGGTGTCACACAGTGCTCACTCAAAATGCCTATCTTGTGTTCCTGAGGGATAGAATGTGCCTCATACATGTTCAGAGAGGTGGTGATGGATGGGTCCAGTGATCGGAAGTTTCAGTGTAGATTTACTAAGGCCTTGATAGAAACTATCAGTGAGTTTCAGGGGAAATAAAAAACAAAAACAAAAAAATCAAAACCAAATCCCCCAAGCCTCACAACATTTGTATGCGGAGTGGGACATGCCTTTAGATTTAAAGCTTAAACTGTAGTTGGAAGGCTTTTCTCTGTTTTGTTTAGTCCCACTTGGACGGGTTTTTCCTGGCTATTGGATTCTCACTGCTGCTTATAACCACTCAGAGACTTAATATATATTTATAATTGTTTGAACAATGGCTTAGGCTTATTACTGGCTAGCTCTCTCTTTCTCTCTTATAAATTAACCCATTTTTACTGGCCTGGCATTGTGTCTCCTTGGTGTCTCTTTCACCTTAGCCTCCTCTCCTCCCTCCCTCCCTCCCTCCCTCCCTCCCTCCCTCCCTCCCTCCCTCCCTCCTCTCCCCCTCCTCCTCCCTTCCTTCCTTCCTCCCTCCCTCCCCGATTTCCTGCCTGCTTTACTCTGCTTAGCCATTGACTGAAACAGCTTTATTAATCATACAGAAGGACATTCCATATCATTTGTTTGTTTGTTTGTTTGTTTGTTTTGAGATAGTCTCATGTAGCTCAGGCTGGCCTCAAACTCTCTACAGCTAAGGATAACACCAAACTTCTGATTTAACCTCATGTCCCTAGTGCTGGGGTCAGTCTTGTGCCACTGCACTCTGCTTCCCCAGTGCAGGGGACTGAACCCATCCATGGCTTTGTGCATGCTTGGTAAGTACTTTACCCGCTGAGCTACAGCCCTAGCCTCCGCCCCCAAACTCATAGGCTTGACTCAGATTTTATGGAAGCCCTGAAATTGATGTTTGATATCTGCACGCATAGAAATCATTCTATGATGCAGATTTAGTTGGGGTGGTTTTTTACTGCTGCCTTGGATTTGACTGCCTAGTGTGTTCAGAGCCACCACCCAGCATTTTTAGCATAGCTCAAGGCTTGTGTCTTTTCTGGAAAGTTTGGCCGCAGCCACCGTAGACACTGGGACCCAGACTTAGGTAATTTTATTAATCTAGGAAAAGCGTGGTGCCCTAGCAGCTGCTGCTGTAACTCAAGTCGAACAAACAAAAGCCTTCTCGGTTACTGGAGACCATGAGAAATTAGTGCTGCCCAGTGTGAGTCCGTGAATTTTAGACTCTGAGTCATCGTTATCGTTCCACGGGGATCTCCTGATTTAGGGTGTGCGGCTGGGGAATGGCCTGGCTGTATACTAGGCAGTATCAGGCAGGAGAAACAAGTCTTGGGGTCACATCCTTCCTGGGAAAGCCCAGTGTAGTTAGCTGAAAGACCCTGGTTGCCAGGCCATAAACACTTTGTTGAATCAGTGAGGCAAAGCCAGTATGATGGGGCATTCCAGTGGCCTCTGTGCTCAGGAGGCAGAGGCAGGTGAATTGCTGCAAAGTCAAGGCCCTTGTTGTCTACCCAAAGTTCAGACCTGCTAGAGTTAGTAGGGAGATCCCTGTCTCCCCTCCCTCCCCCACCCAGTAAACACATAGGAAACAGTAAAGCCAACAGTGCCTATAAAATAACACTCCAGAAAGTACATTCATCCTCATTTCCAGTTTGTGTGTTGTCCTGCTATGTGAAAGGAGGTCTTCCTCCTACATTTCACGCTGCATAGTGATATGCCAGCGATGATGGGCATTTTGGTACATAGAAGTTTAGCAGACTATTGGAAAGCTAGTGGGATGTGTGTGACATTTGATTGGCAGGAGTGGTGCAGGTGAGCGGCATCCAAGCATTTGTGTGTGACCATGGCAGAGGACTGTTTAATTTTCTGGGTTTCACTGGCTCCATGAGTTGTTGAAGCCGAGTTACTGTTTGTTTTGAAGTGCCCGAGCTACTAGCAAAGCCTTTTGGGTCTGTAAGCTTTGGAATCATTATATAATGAGGGAAAATTGGTTTGAGTGGATGGATCAGTGGACATTATTTTACCAATCTTCTGCCTTTGCTTTAGTCATGAAAGCCCGCAATAAAACTCTCAAAATTTTATTACATAGAAGTTACAGATTTTTGTACTATGCTGCTAGATCACATTGCTTTAAAACCTTCCATTCTTAGCCAGGGGTGGTGGTGGTGGTGGGGAGGTGGGGAAGTGGCACATGCCTTTAGGCCCAGCACTCAGGAGGCAGAGTCAGGCAGATCTCTGTGATTTTGAGATCAGCCTGGGTTGCAGAATGAGTTCCAGGACAGCCAGAGCTACACAGAGGAACCTTGTCTTTAAACTATAACAACTAAAAGCCAAAACAAAACAAAAAACCCAAACCAACCAAAGACAAACAGGACACCTTTGTTTCTTGGCATGACTCGGCTTTGACTTTTAATCATTTGGAGCTGTGGTGTTGCCTATTTGGGGACTGTTAGGGTCAGTTTGGAGAAACCCATCATCTTGTATGTCTGTGCATGTGTTCTCTCTCGTACTGGTGGTGATTCCCCCTTAAAAGTAATTTTTTTTTTTTAATTTATGTGTATGGGTGTTTTGCCTGCATATATGTCAATGCACCACAAGCATGCTCAGTGTCCTTGGAGGTCAGAAGAGGGTGTTGGATCCCATGGAACTAGAGTTAGAGATAGCTGTGGTGTTGGGATTGAACCTGGGTCCTCTGGAAGAACAGCTAGTGCTCTTAACCACGGAGCCATCTGTGCAGCACAAGACTACTTTCTATAACCAAATGTCCATGGACATTCTAAGAGCTGTCCTGCCCTCAAGGCAAACCACTATCACCTTCATGAGAGAGAGCAGCTGTGCCCACTTAAAAATGCCTCTCTCGATCCAGCTGAGGGCGGTGGACGTTTCCTCCTAGAAGGACTGGGGGGACGGGGGTTATTGGGAAGTCACCTGAGTGTTCAGCCACTCCTCCCAGCCATTTGTATGCAGTTCTCCCTTAGTTGCTCAGGGCCTCTTCTGGCTGTCTGGAAGAGGGGCTAGAACCTGTGGGTTGGGGAAGCCTGAGGAGGGGCTGACAGATCCATGCAGGGTGGAGACTTTCTACTGTGTCTATTTTCAGGTTGGCCACACTCAATAAGTAAGCCCAGGGCTCTCACTGGTTCCACAGGGTGAACATGGATTGGACTTGTACTTTGGTTTGTGGTTGGAACCTTCGGAGGAGGCAGGAGAATCAGGAGGCGTGAACAACATCCAGAGGAGGACTTTTAGTAACAGTGGCCAAGAGTAGTTTCCCCTGTAAATTCAATGAGAGGAGGCATTGCAGGTGCTGATGCCGGCACTTTTTTTTTTGTTTTGTTTTGTTTTTTTCATTTTACATGCATTGAGGTTTGGCCTGTGTGTATGTCGGTGAGAGGGTGTCAGATCCCCTGGAACTGCTGTTATAGACAGTTGTGAGCCACCATGTGGGTGCTGGGAACTGAACCTCTGGAAGAACAGCTGGTGCTTGTAATTGCTGAGCCTCTGTCCAGTCCCTGGCCCTTACTGGATGGGGGAAGAGGTAATTTGATTCAGTGTCACTGCATTTTCCTTTCCTTTTCATTTCAAAACACTTTTTTGTTTGTCTGTTTGTTATGTTTTGTTTTGTTTTTTTCTCCTGTGTAGGCCTGGCTGTCCTGGAACTCTATTTGTAGACCAGGTTGGCCTCGAACTCAGAGATCTGCCTCTGCCTCCTGAGTGCTGGGGTTAAAATTTGGCATCACCACCGCCTGGCTTCCCCACTGCGTTTTCAATACAGGCACACCCAGACTTTACAGCTGATGTCTAGTGTTGAAACCCTATGACATTATTAGATTGTGTAAAACTGCCTAGAGAACATAAGAGGGCATCAGGCCATTCCTTGCCACAGGTCCTATGTTTAACAAGTGTTAAACGATGAAAGTGGAATTCCTTTTTAACACGAGAGATGCTCATGTGATACATATGTATCTCCCAAATATTTCCACTGGTGGTCTGGCTTGCCTCTCCTTGTGTGTGCTCAAATGACCTCTTGGGCTTTAGTATGTATGTATCCTGTTGCATAGTGTCTGTAGGCCACAACATACTAGTTGGATGTCTAGAAAATCTGAGGGATGGGACAGTTGGAACGTCAGTGGAAGCAGCTTTTTTTCCAGGGTAGACTTGAGACCTAGGATGTAACTTCCTCTCCCTCCCATTCTAGCGACATACTATTTATGATTTATTAAAGCTTGCTTGAGGATTCAGAAAGCAAAGTCGGTCTCAATCTATAGAGATTAGACAGTGATGGCACACACCTTTAATCCCAGGACTCAGGATTAAGAGGTAGACTGATCTCTCTTAGTTCAAGGCCACACTGACTACATGGAATTGATCCAGTCCTAAAAGAAACAGCTTACACAAAGTGATCTTAGCACCCAGGATCACACACTTTTAATTCCAGCATTAGGGAGGTAGAAAAGATAGGAGCAGGGTCTTCAGTAGTCAGTATCAGGATTAGTTTCTAGCCACGTTGAGGAGAGCAGAGCAGTCTGAGTGAATTTGGGGAGCAGCGAAGTCAGGAGCAGTCTGAGGATCGCCCCTTTGGTCTGAGCTGAGATAGAGGTAAGAGCTAGTGGCCGGCTGCTTTGCCTTTCTGATCTTCAGCTTGAATCTCAATCTTTGGATCTTTTATTTATTGTGTTACATTCCATTTAACTCCCTTGAAAAATTAAAGTTTTCTTTTTTCTTTTGGCCAAGTTCGCCTGTGTTCGACTTGCTCATCAAGGCCACAGAGAGAGAAGGCATAGAGACTGCATAGCCAAGGCCTGGAGCTATTCAAGTCAGGCTGGTGCCTGGATGGGCAACAAACAAGGCTGTGTCACATGTCAGCTCTGTGACAGGCTTGTCTGTACCCCTGCAGAGTGGAGATCGATAGTGCTTTTCCCAAAGGATAGTTTGAAGATGAAATGCCTCCACACATGCAAAGTGCTCAGAGCAGTGCTTAGCATATGTAGTAAGTGTTGCTGCCTGCGTGTTACAATCACCTTGAGAGATTAAAAAAAAAGATGGGTATTGGTGTGATGGTGCACATCTTTAATGAATTCACATCCATCCTGGTCTATATATCCTGCGCCAGGATAGCCAGGAATACATAGAGAGACCTTGTAACTGAAAAACCAGAAAAGAAAGAAGCAAACAGACACCCAAAACACTTAAGTGGGCATTAAGAATTCCAGTCCCCAGGACTGGAGAGATGGCTCAGTGGTTAAGAGGACTGGCCACTCTTCCAGAGGACCACGTTTAATTCCCAGCACAGACATGGCAGCTCACAGCCATCTAGGAGATATGACAGGTTTTTCTAGTCTCCACAGACACTACACGCACACACACACACACACACACACACGCAGGCAAAACACACATAAACACAAGCATAAAAGAAAATTAAATGAAAAAAAGCAAAGACCCCAAACCTCTCATCCTAATGAAATTAGGGCATGTGGAGGTTATAACCTCGCTAGTAGTCACTGCCAGTTTCTAATGAAGGGGAAAAGGGATTTTGAGGTCTTTTATTCCGGGGCATTAAGTGTAAGATTCATCTGTCAGCTACATAAGCAAGAGATTTTTCTGTAATGAATAGCTCCCTTTCATGGGCCATCTTTGAAGTTGTCTGACCCTTTTCACTTTGGGGCCAGATGCAGTGCAAGTTATAAAACTTAATTTCTGTAGATTCTAATCCAGCTGGCGTCGATTGACTGAGTGCCTTTAAACACTTTTGGAAGAATGTCTTCAAGGTCTCTTCCCTTTTCATACTAAAGCTTATCACCCGCACTTCAGCCTCCCTCCTAGGCATTCCTTTTTTATGGTGACCGTTTGTCAACTGCTGTGATTTATAGTGGGAATGTGAAGGAGAAATAATTTCTTCCTAAAAATTGCAGCACTGACCCGAACTTACCCAGTCCTGGGGGTCAGGAATCAGTGTACCCTTTGGCTGATTGAAAGGGGGAAAGGCATTCTCTCACACTTCATATGGGACCTCGTCTTTATTTAGGGAGTTTATTGACAGGTATCAAGGATGCAGGTGGGGCTAGTTGGAGATTTAAAACCTAACAGGAAAGAAAAGAGCAAGTGGGGCTTTCAGAGATGGTTTATACGGCGCTAACCTGAGGAGGGTTGGGAGTTGGATCTCCAGGGAAGACTCCTATGGCCTGGGTGCCACCCTCCACAAAAGCCCTGTGAGAGGTCCTGAGGCCTCATTCAAGAATGTGGGCCCTATTCAAGCCCCAGGACGTCTTCTAATGCTTTTGGTCTCATGGCCAATGTTGGCATTCCCCAAGACCACTTTGGCTAGATCGTCTGCTATAGCTTCGCCTTCTTTGAAAGCCATCTTTTCCTTGGGGCTCCCATTGCACTCTTTACCTTCCTATCTCCCTCTCTCTCATTCTTTGAAGATTTTGAAGGAAGCTAGCTGCTCAGCGCCCAAGCTTTCTTCAGGTCAGTTCTGGGGTCAAGTTCGAGGTGCACCTTCACCAGTCCTGTGGATTTTACCCATATGGAATGGGTACAGATCCAAAATTTAAAATCCCTTTAAAACAGCCAGGTTCTCTTCAGCTTGCTTGTGCTTTGATGTCCGTGACATTGATTTTCTCTGTGGCTGTCTTGTCTTCCTGTTCACCACTCCTTCCTGATGCAGGTTTCATTGCATGCAGGTAACTCTGAGCCCTGCTGTGCTAGCAGGTCCCTGCTGGCGCTTCGCCCCTATGCCGTGGATGTTTCTGGTGCTGGGCATCAATCAGAGGTGGAACTGTGGTTCCATCATTCGGTCCCTGGCCTGGTCGTCTGCCTGTGCTGGGTGACAGGAGCTCTTCAGTTGTCCTTTGGTCTCAATGCTTATCTTCCCCTCCTCCAACAGGGTTCTCCTGAGCTGTCATCTACCTTTCTCACTTTCTTTCCTTATGGAGAAAGTCCAGGTGTAAACTTGTTAATGTCTCAGACATGGTTGTTATCATTGCTGCCTTTCTCTTCCATTGTAGTATGCCTGACTCTGTATGTATGTATATATGTACATGTGGCTACCTACTGAGACCCAAAGAGGGTGTTGGGACCCCTGGAACTGGAGTTATAGACAGTTGTGAGATTCCTGATGTGTGTGCTAGGGACCAATCTAGCAGTGCATTTAACCACTGAGCTCTCTCTCCAGCACCTCAAATGATTTTAGATGGAGGTTTCTGTTCTGCCTGGTCCCACAACTGATTAGCCCTAAATAAACACACAGAGACTTTTAATAATTTATAAACTGTTGGCCAGTGGCTAGGGCTTCTTACTGGCTAGTTATGTCTTAATTATTAACTCATTTCTATTAATCTATGTATTGTCACGAGGCTGTGGCTAACCCACAATCCGGCGTGTTACTCCTTGGGCAGCATGGCGTCTCTTAGTAGCTTCTGTCTTGCCTTCTTCCTAGCCTTCTCCTGGTCTCATAACCCCACCTATGCTTCTTGCCTGGCTATTGGCCAATCAGTGTTTTATTCATCAATCAGTAAGAGAAACTTATACACAGAAGGACATCACACACACACACACACACACACACACACACACACACACACACACACACACACACACACACACCCACCCCCGGTCAAATGATAGTCATTCTTTTTTGAGGTGCAAAAACTACAGATGATGATGTCATGCTCCTTCAGAAATGCCCGTTGATGTTGCAAGAAGAAAACATGCTTGGTTTCGGGAAGGGTCTGATAATGCAGGCTATTATTCCAGGGTGCTGGGCAGAGTAGAAGTGTCAATAACATAAGTTTAAGTAACATATCTAAGAGATGGAGATTCTGGGATGGAGTTGGCATTGGCTTGCTTTCTCTGATAGACCTCACTATCTATGTGGTTGGAAGAGTGGTAATGCTGCTGTTGTAGTTAGGGGTGTTCTGATGCCTGGGTGAAGAGGAGGTTTGCTTAGGGAGGACACCTTGGGAGTGAGCAGGGTTCCCTGCAGGACAGGGGTTCCACCTTTGCACTGGTTATTTCTAGAGCTGAACTTGTCCTGGTTTGAGGAAGAATGCATTGATTTCAGACTTGGGCTTTTCTGTCATTGCTCTGATCCATTTTGTATGCATATTTGAAATGCCAAAACAAAATCTTTTTGTAGCCAGTGCTTTTAAGGCCCGATGAAGCACAGAGCTCTTTTTCATGCATAAACCTGAGAACTCTGACCATAAATTTGGGAGTTACGTACTATAAGAATTTTAGGGTAACTAGTCAAAACTTTGGGGAGAGACTTGCCATTCACTATACTTTCTTTTCTCTGATAACCTTAGTTATTTGCTGGAAAACATTTGCTTTGAATAAAGAACCTTGAGGTGCTGTGGGGAATTTGTAGAATTCAGTATTTTTCACCAACAAAGATATATCAGTGGAAATGGAATGTGTAACCATTGTTGCCTGGAGACCTTGTAGAGAAGGCATTGTTAAAAGTTGGACTGCACAGGTCCCTTCTCAGTTAATTGGAAAAGGCTATTGTACACAGAAGGAAGTAGAAAAATTACTTTTCCCTCCAAAAGTGAAGTTTCCTTTTGGCCAAGTAATGTCAAGATGAGAACTTCTCTATACAAACTGAACATATAGTCATTTTCAGCAACTCAAGATAAACTTAGTATTTAAGAGGACTAGAGTATTTTAATAAGGTGTAATGTGATGCCATTATAATAGGGAGTTTCCACTTACTTTATTAAGCATTGGATGCATGTGAGTGTGTGTGGGTACAGGTGTGAGCACACATGTGAGCACACAAATGTTCAGTGTCCCGTGCAATCACTTTCTGTCCCATTCCTTTGAGAACAGGGTCTCTCACTGAGCCTGGAGTTAGGCTGGCAGCCAGCAAGCTCCAGCCATCCTTCTTTCTGCCCCTGCCTCTCGAAGTGCTGGGGTTAAAGAAGTGTAGGACCACACCAGCTTCTTAATGTAGACTTGGAAGATTTGAACTCAGGTCCTCATGCTTTGGGTATCAAATGCTCTTAGCCTCTGAACCATTCCTCCAGCCCTAATTTGTTTAATATTTTGAGTTTAAATCAGTGCATTGAAACTTTTAAAAAAAATTCATATTATTTCTGTAAATTTGCTTTGCTTTTAATGTCATAAATTTCAAATCTTTTTTTAAAAAAATGAATCTAGCTTATAATCAAGTAAGTTATAATACAATTGGAGATTGAGTTTGTAGCATCAGTTTGAATATTGCACATAGAAAGGTGAGGTCTTTGTGTTGGAGAATACAGCCTACAGGTACCATATTTTCCAGCTATGCATGTTGAGGAAAACCAAAACCAATCCTTTGTCCCAGTTGCTTTTGGGTTGTCTTACTGATTTTTATGTGCAGTCTCTGAGTCCTAGAGACGTTCCGATACTTGTTCATAGCTTCATTGTAAGGATTGTGGCTTCCTTTGTATTGGTGGAGAAGGAATTTTAAGTATCTATTCATCTAGTCGGGCTTCCCCATCCTTTCTTTTGTGCTTTTTTGGGTGATGTAGATGGTGGTTTTGCTTTCAGAACACTTCTGTAAGGCAGGCTTCTCATGAGTTCCCAGGGCACCTCTCCAGACCTCTTTCTGTGGCTGCCTCTGCTTTGTTGTCTCTTGCTTGCATTATTCGATATTGTTTATTATCTTGTAGGTTGTGTTGACCTACTGCTACTATACATTTCCTTTCTTTGGATAAACACTGAATGTGACTAATACATAGATAAGCTCACAAGGCCTTCCCTACATGAGTCAAAGCTAAATGGACTTTAAAAACTTGAGTTGCTGACATGAAGGAAGGATGTTGATGCCTTCCTTCTCTGAAGTAAAATGGCTCCTAATACTCACCGGCATCATGATTTGCTGTATTTCATCTGTAAATATTAATCGTGTTTCATTTATTTTTTATTTTATTTATTGTCTTACATTTTTACCTGTTAGGTAAATGAATGTTTGGTCTGCCTGTATTCACAGAGTCCAGAAGAGGGTATTGGATCTGTTAAAACTGGAGTTACAACCAGTTATATGACCTTCTGAATTGGTGCTCACAACCAAACCCAGGATTTCTGCAGGAAGCAACAGTAGCTCTCAACCACTGAGCCATCTCTCTATCTCCACTTTATTTTGACCAGAGAAAAGAAGCATATTAAGAGTGTTTTGTTTTGAGCAGATAGGTGGGTGAAGAGGAGATGTTCTGTGAATTGGAATGTATAAAACATAAATGTTTAGGTGTTAGGAATAACTGGTCTGACATTTTTAGGTTAATTTAAGTGTGGACTTGAAGGATTTAGGAAATGCAGCATATTCTTTGTAAGAATCTTGTTCCGGGATGTCCTTCCTACTGGATTTGATGCATTCCTTGCAAGCAAGAATATACAGGAATGTTATCTGTCCTTTTTAAACTGTTGTAAATGTTGATTCATTGCTTGATTTGGGAGGAAATCACTCATCTATATTCATCTGAGGCTGGTTAAATCTGTCAACAAATACTGAGAACAGAGTGGATGCAGAGCCTGTGTTCTGGCTTCTGTTAAAGAATAAACAAGAGTCCCTGCCCTCTGCTTGGCGGTTGTCTCAATGCTGCATTGACAGGCAGTGTACAACCCAGAAGCAAGCCATTTAGAGCTAGTATTACTCCATGCCTTGTAGTGATTGACAACTGTGATGGATTTTACCTTCTTTTGAATTTTTCTTGTTGATTTCCTGGGGTGTTCTGTTCTATGACAGATGGGGTATACCATGCCCTGCGAATTTTCTGCTGTATGAAAGGGCATTGTGTCTGTTCCCAAAGACTGGATGAGCTAAAGGAGAAATACCAAAAGTAAAACTTTTGATGTTAGCTTAATTTCTGGAGAATTCTGGTGCATTTTTTCTTTTTGTGTGTGTAGATACATGTATGCATATATGGTGTGTGTGTGTGTGTGTGTGTGTGTGTGTGTTTGTGTGGTGTCAGTTCTTACTTGCCTTGTTTGAGATAGGTCTCATATTTATTACTGCAGCCAACAGACTAACTGGCCATGACCTTCCTGAGATTCTCCTACTACAGGAACACTATGATTGCAAATGTATGCTGTCTTGTCTGGCTTTCCATGAGTTCTGGGGACTTGAATTCATGTCTTCATGCTTATATGGCAAGTGCATTATCTACTGAGCTGTTCTACCAGCCATCTAGATGTTTTAAAGGATGAATTTGTGTTGCCTGGGAAACTCAATATGTCAAGTGATTGATGGTAATAAATAAGGACATCTAGGTGACCCTAGAATATCAGCCTTCTTGGGGTAATGATTCACCCCGACATTTTCTTTTAAATGAGTGTCATGAGAAACTTGCCTCTGTTAATTTTATCTAGTAGTCTAAAGGTTGCCTCGTTCTTTAGTTGGGCTTCAGAACATGGCATCTTAAATCTAGCCTTTTGCCAGATGATAACAGCAACAGCAAGGTCAGTGCCTCTTCCATGGCTGTAAAGGAACTTCCTATTTACCTCGCTTTGGGAGGTCACTTAGACCCCCATTCCAGAGATCTTGCCCCTTAGGGGGCCCGGAAGACTGGACAGGTGGGCCTCATACTGTATTGCTCAAAGTTTACTGCTATTGTTTAATACCACACCTCCTAAGCATTAAAAACTCAATTTTCCTGACTCTTTGGGTCCTCATTTTCGAATGCTTCCATGTCACATAAGACCTTGGCTTACCTCCTGCCAAGCTGGCTGTTACTGAGGTGTCAACCACGAATTTGGTAGTGGGCAAAGAAGAGATCATATTTCTGCCCTACATTCTCTTTCTCAAAATAATCAGTCAATCTTTGTCTTTCTCCCTCTGCAACCATTTCTCTCTCTCTGCCCCCTTCTCTCTCTCCTTCCCCGCCTCTTTCCCCCTGTGCTCCCCCCACCTCCTTCTGGAGCTAGGGATGGAATTATGAGCAGGTTGAGTCAGTAGACTGCCACCATGCTGTATCCCCCAGATCAAAAGTGTCTAACTTGAAGTTATAAATATTGTCCATGCATCCTGAAACGTCTCAGTCCTTGCTATGTAGTCTTAGCAGCTCTCGACATTACAGTTCTCTTGCTTCTGGCTTCTGGATGGAGAGCCTTAGAGTTGTGAGCTGCTAAGCCCAGCTTTGAAGTGTGTCACCATCTGCTCCTCTTCATTTGAGACAATGTTTCACTATGTAGCTTGGGGTGGTCTCAGACTAGTGGTGACCCTTCTGCCTCACCCCTCCCAAGTGCTGAGTCTACAGGCGTGCAGCTCAGAACAGGGATTTTCCAGACAGGGTTTCTTTGCTTTGGAACTCATTCTGTAGACCAGGCTGGGCTGACTCTGATTAAAGGAGTGCGTTTGTGTCACATTCTTCCAGGAAACGTCAGTTTCCCAGGGCAGAAATCGAGGGTTCTCACTTGGTCACTTACATCTGTGCCTTTGGTGTCAAGCATGGTATTTGCAGTTAAGATGAAGAACATGGCTTTGTGCTTTACTTTATAACCCTCGCTCCTAAGCACTTCCTTGTAGCATGCCTGGCTCTGCCTGTGTAACCTGAAATCTTCTGGCAGTTTCTTTCTAGTGTGCTGGGCTTTCATCACTTGGGTCTGAATTTCTGGGTCTGGAATCGGGTGGAGGGAGGGGGGCAGTGGAGTCTGTGTCTTCTCTGTTTGGTTCATACCAAGTCAGTGCTCACAGTGTCAGGGAAGTGACAGTAGCTGCCCACTGGGAAGGAAGTGTATGATGAACAAAGGGTGTGTTCTGAGAGCTTACCCCTTGGTGCCATTGCCATCAAAGAATTTCTGCTGTCTTACTTTGGTCCTCCAACTGGGGTCAAGAAACACTTTTCTGTAAAATGGATGAGACTTGGCAAAGTGATGTCCATTATAACAAAGCTCACAAGAGCGTTTATTTAAATTCAGAGCACCAGCTTACTAATTGACTCTCAGAATCATGTCTGCCAATAAGTCAGACCATCGTGTGACTGGAGCAGCACACCATAGTGGGCTGATGGTGAGTTAAAAAAAAAAAAAAAAGGAGCCAAGCTAGGTGCTTCGTGGAGAGAATGGAGTGTGAACAGGGGGAGGCAGTTCTATCTACCGATACCTGGCACAGTTCTTGAGATGGCTGTATCTATTTCCAGCCCTGCACATAGGTGTCTGTATGTAAGTTCAAAGACACAGGTACAGTCAGGTATGCTAGGTGACCTTCCAAAGGATACAGTATTAGCCTCGTTTGTTATTATGGCTTCTTTTTTGGTTATCCCTCATGGATTTTGGATCAGATGATTTTGCATGGCTCTGTTGCATTTTCGTTGATTTAAGAATTTACTTTTCTGGAAGTCTTTGTTTTCTTTTTCTGGTGTGTGTGTGTGTGTGTGTGTGTGTGTGTGTGTGTGTGTGTGTACATATAGGCACACATGCTATGGTAGTAGTACCATACTTAATTTTGTATTCACATATGATCCATTTTTCCATGTTATTGTTTGAACAGCTTTTAGAATAAAATTTAAGCTTTCCCCCACATCAGAGTGGGAACTTAGGAGAAAAATTAACATATCCGATAGTCTGTTACACCTAAGACCGCTTATGTAAATGTAACATAAAAACAACCTGAGTGCCCTACACAGGCCAGCAGGACCTCTGGAATGAGGTGCCAAAAATCAGTAACACCTAGACCGTACTTACTCTGTAGCATGGTAGTTCCGCTGCAAGTTAGGAATGACCTGATGGCCAATTAAGGGCAGCTCTGTGCAAATAATGTGGTCTGAGATGGCCAGAGGGTCAAGCACAGGCCTCTCTGTGAGAGCTCCCACAGCATGTGTGAGGGGCCTAGGACAAGCTTATGGGGTGGTTCTGCTGGTGTTTTCGTTTTTAGGTGTATAGGTTCCACTGAGTTACAGACCTGGACAGTTGATTTGAAGAAGAAAATTTGTATGCCTATTTTGTATTTGTATATTTATTTTATTTTGCCCTTGACTCCTTTAAATTAAAAACAAACAAACCCAAAATCTCTTTGGAGAAAGTCTTGCTAGGTAGCCCTGGCTGACCTGCAGCTGGTGATCCTCCTGCTTCAGCTTCCTGACTTCTGGGATTACAGGTGTGTGCCGCCATGTCTGGCTTTCATGGCCTTTTAAAAATACCACACCACTTGGCATTGTTTTGAGCACGACTGTCAGGAGAAATTGGTGTTTCCAGGGGCCTCCATGTGGAAAGATACTTCAGTTCCTAGAAGCATTTCAACGGCAGGACTGGGCCTGAGCTGTACTCCTTTTGTGTGTAAGGCTCTGTTTGTAGGAAGGTTTATCCCTGATAACCACGGTGGCTTTCTAGATACTCTTCTCCTCATGTCTTTCAGTTTTGTTTGTTTGCCCAAAGCTTTCACTGGTCTGAGAGGAGAGGCCAGCCCGCCAGCCACTGACAGCCTGCAGAGGAAGATGAGCCCGCTAAGAGAGGCAGAGCCCAGCTGGAACCCTGCACATTTGGAATCAGGCCTTGCTGTTAATTAGCTGTGTGACCCCTGGGTGGACTCAGTCTCCCAGGGTCTGTTTCTTGGTTGGTAAAACAAAGGCTTGGAAAAATAAACACAGTCTTGGACCACATGATAAGAAAGGTCACTCAGCTTGCTTATACTGTGTCTCTGACTCTGTGGATGGCAGCACATCGAGACTCCCTATCTTTCCCAGTGGGTTTCACAGAACTGTTTTACTCTGAGCATTGAGATGTGGCTTGTAACACAGAGGCCACCCGAAGCTCTCAAGCTAGGCAGGTTTGGGATTCCGTCTGTCCTGGAAGTCTCCCCTCTATACTCGCACCCCCCCCCCAATCCTCGTGGGTTTGGCAATGCTTGGCTTCTTCTTGGTGCATCAGCTTCATGAGGAAATAATAGTGCCATTGTTTCTTGTTGTAGAGATGGTTTCCAGTTTCATCTTAATCCTGGGCCATTGTGTTGTTTTTACAAACCCCTTGTGCAAAATGCAGTTCATTCTTTTAAAGGACTCAGCAGCCATCCACAGGCCTGTTCTCCTCATCTCCTTCCCAAAGTCATAACTATATATAGTAAAAATGCACGGGAGTATGCACTGTTTAATTGGGCCACCTGGCACCAGGGTTAAAATGGGTTCCATCTGTATTTAGTTTGCAAATGCTTGTGAGGTATGTTCCAATCCAGTAACCTTCCAAAATGGTTTTTGTGGGTTTATAATTAGTGGCACCTGTAAAACATTTCTTTTTAACCATGTAGCTTCATTCTTATTAACCATAATCTTTGTGATTTCATGTTTTCTTTTTCTTTTTTTGTTTGTTTTTTGTGAACTGGAGCTGGTAAACGATCACCTTGCCAAATATCTTCCTACTAGCAATGGCCCCCAGGTTCAGGCTCGTAACCCTAATTAGATGTGGAATTCGGGGAATGCACCGCATGTGGTTGTTGTAACTTTTATAACATGACAGTGAACTTCTGATGTCTTCATGGAAAGCTCTAAAGCATTCTTGTGTCTCTGCCACTTAGTTCCCCACCGCATGTGTAGTCATAGGGAATTCATATAAATCTCAAGGTACTTCTTCTAGGTTATCCTAAGGAGTCTTTCCTGAACATGAATTACACATGAGGCCATGATGAAAACAATAGTCCCCGTGTTTTTTTTTTTTTCCCCCTACATTTAACTCCTCCCCTTTTCTCTTTAGAGACGAGAGTGTTGACAATGTTGAAGGCTGTGTTGAAGAAGAACCGTGAGGGAGGAAAGGGAAGCAAGAAGGAAACAGGTACGTATGTGCACAAAAAAAGGATTTGGGTTGGCACTGGGAGGCCAGATCCCACCCATTCAGGCCACGGAATAGCCCAGACAGACCAAGCAGTGTCCTGGAGGCTCTGTGGAACTCTGTAGTTTTTAAGTTGCTTTGTTTGTTTGTTTTTTTGCTTTTGTTTTCATTATGAGCAGCGATGTTGGAAAAGAGTTTCAGTTTTGAACCAAGCACTTCCCCCAAAGATATTAAGGGTTCATAATTTTAACAAGTCACTCAGAAGCATAGTTAAAGGCGTTGACAGATACCAGTTGTGTTTAGGAATCTGATTTCTAGAAAGCCCTTTCCCTTGTCCCACATGGAGTTGAATTTTATGTCTGACCAACTGTTGCCCGACTGGTTCTTGTGTTCCTGAGTATCGAGTTTTATTCCTAACAGGTGTAGCCCCGCTTAATGCCAGGCTGCTCACTCACTGTGAGAGGAGTGGCTTAACTTGGCTTTGGTTTCCCTTTCTGTCGGTCGTGTTTTGGCGAACATTTGGCCATTGTGACCCGAACAATATCACATTGCATGCGGTAACCTTCTCTACGGTTGTTCTGGTCACCAGTCAGTCCTACGTTCCAATTTCTCTTGATAGGAAGTTTATGCATGGTGTGTTCGTATTCACAGTTAAAAGTGAACGTTTGGAACTACCCTGCAAACCACTCTTTAAAGCAGTGTGAAATCTACTCTTGTTGGCAAATGGCTCCTTTTAAAACTAATGCCAAGTAATATTTCAGTTTTTGTTTGTTGCCACATCATAGATGAGTAAACTTAGTGTCATCAGTTATAATTAACTTTTAATTCAAAGGACCTTATATATTGTTAATTTGTCTCAATGCTTTTATAGGGGACTCAGTAGACCTCTAAATGTTTTAGCTATATGGGACCTAGATAAAGTTTCCACTTATTACTAATTATCCCCGAGACCAAGCCTGCAAAGTGGCAAACTCACCTAAAAAAAAGAAAGCCTTTATTACAAGGTTGCTGTTAGGATTCTATTACACACTTCTCATTAATGCCTGGGTAAACAGATACAAAGAATAGAAGGAAGCAGATTTTAATGATATAAACAGAAGGCTGCATAGTTAGCTCATAACCTTAGAAATCAACCTCTAGCTTTGAATAATTAATTCAAAATAATTAGAATTGTTACTATGGAGAAATTTTAGTTCACATAATTTCTTTCTAGGGGCACATTCATTTTCTGCTGGGTCAGGGCCAAAATGTCTTTCTCATTATTTTTCTGAAAGTAGTTAATTTTATTTATTTATTTTTTCAAAGTTTTGGCTCATCTGATATTAATTCTAGAAACTATTTGTTGCCTTTGAAACCTTTGTAAGTTTTAGCATAAACATAGATCCTAAGCTGTCTTGGGATGGAGCTGCCAAGCAAACAGGTACCCACCCCCCACACCCTCCCAGGACCAGGGTCTGCAATCCAAACTCCCTATAGAGTAACAAAATCTCTCAACAAAGACCCTCCTCTTCCACAGTTCGGGGACCATGGGAAATAAATTTAAATGATGTTCAGCACCTGCACCTTCAGGCAGACCAGGCAGCAAGCATAGTTTGCCTTTGAAAGGTTTCCAGTTTCAAAACATGGGTCTTGGGATTTAAGTCTCCCTTTGGCCCTTTGAGAGTAACTACTGCTTTTTCTGTGCGTCCTGTCTTTGTAATAGTTCCCACACTCTGGATTTTTCACTAGGGTACACCAACTTGAAAATATAATGGGAACATTCTGTATAAAGCATCTGTACGGTCTGTGTTCTTTGTTGTTAACTGGAACCTGGTTTGTGTTGTGTTGGGAACAAAGCAGTTGGGATTTTATATCCAGATGAAGTTATGTGAAAAGATTTGGGTAAATACTTGGAATTTAACAACTTCTTTGTTGAGTTCTGTGCCAATTCTCACCATCTAATGGAATCCTAGCTGAGTTTTCCTCTAAGTTAAAGCTAACAGGTCTGAGACAGCTGTGAGATTCAGGTAACAACTTCTCTTTCATGGGAAGGCTTTGCAGTGCTGTTTCCAATTAAAAGCAATCTTTGTTTGTCTGTCTTTGTTTTTCAAGGCAGGGTTTCTCTGTGTAACCCTGGCTGTCCTGCAACAAGCTCTGTAGACCAGGTTGGCTTCCAATTCAAGAGATCCATTTACCTATGCCTCCCAAGTGCTGGGATTAAAGGTGTGGGCCACTATCACCTGTTTCATTTTTGGTGGTGTTTCTGAAGCAGGGAATCCAGGTGCAGCCCAGCCTGGCCTTGGGTTTATTCTCTTCCAGCCTCTGCTTCCCAGTTGCTGGGGTTACAGTCTTGGTCCACCATTCCTGGCTAAGTATTAATAGCTCTTCCCCACAGCCACAACCAAAGATTCAACCAACCTAGGGCTGTCAACCTACTAGTGAGTAGTCTGTAGCTGAGCTGTATCCCCAGAAGTATTGGAAAGCATTTTTCCTCCCAGCCTCTGTCCCTAAAAGAATATGTCCTATGTATCTACCTTAAGCTGGGTAGAAAAAATTAGCAAGTGTTTAGACGAGAGAGAGAGAGAGAGAGAGAGAGAGAGAGAGAGAGAGAGAGAGAGAGAGAGAGAGAGAGAGAATGCTGTAAGTAAAAGCTGGTAAGAGAAGGGATACAAACACAAGTGCCCAGTCCCCTCCTATGGAAGGCAGGAGATCATCTGTAAGAACAAAAGTCTGTGTTTAAAAAAAAAGAAAGAAAAAGAAGAAAACAAACCATTATCCACTTTAATTACATTTGATTATATTAGATATCAGATAAAAGCATGTTTCGTTTCATGACAATAAGAACACAAACAGAAAAGCCTAGCTGAGCCAGCTGCTTGCTGTATCGTGCAGCTATTATTATGAGCTACACTAAGTACATGGAGCAACAGGACCTTCCCAGTGCCTCTGACTTAGGAATCCTCAATGGTGTATTGGCTGATAGGCAAAATTCTCCAGGCCCCATAGACACCAAGAAACTACATACACTCTCCCAGCTTCTGTGCAGACAGGACCCAGGCATGCGAACCAGGCTTGGCCATTTTATAAGTACTTGCCACAGTTTCCAATTCTCCTTGCCCAGTCCTAATCTTGCCCTCTTCCAAATGAATTTTTACATCAATTTTATGCTGTGTTAGCAAAAAGAAACACAGAATGTTTAAGGAGGCCAAAATGTTCTAGACAATACTACAATATATTTCTCTAAACCACAGGATGTAGACATCTACAGATGGGCCCTGGTGTAAACTATCTTTGCATCATTGTGATTGCCAGTGTGACAAGTATGCCAAATGCAGCACTCTGGTGTGGCTGCTTTTAATAGAAGTCATGCAGATGTAGGGAGAGCTGCCGCACGTTCTAGTCGATTTTACTGTGAATCTATAAAACTACCCCTTTCGAAAACTTAAAAAAAAGTTGTCGAAACCAAAAAGCTGTTGTGAGTGCAAGTTTTGATCAGGAATGAAGCATTTTTGAGGCCCAGGGTTTTATCCCCAGGACTACAAGGATCAACAACAAAGGCAGGATTTCATCAGGGAGTAAAAGAACTATAAAGATAATTTTGGAAGAACTAGTTTAAAGTAATAAATGTGTATGTGTATGTATACAGACTCAGATATTTAATATTTCTTTGTATTCAGTCAAAGTCTTGAGTCGTCAACAGTTTTATCATTTATTTCGATATAAAGTTTGCACATTTATTATTAAAGACTTTTGCTGTTACGACATGGAATGTTATTCCTTTCCTCTAGAGAAGAGAAGCTGGCTTCCTCTGCTGGTTTAATATGTGTTCCACACTCTTGCTAGGTTCAGATCTTGCATCAAATATTTCCAACAGCATTTTAATGACAGTTTAATAAGAGTTGCAAGAAAATCATCTGGTAAGATAGGTCAGACGAAATCAAGAAAGAGTAGGTGACAAACCTCTGAAGGGCTCTGGTATTGCTTTAAATCAAAACTCTACCATGAAAAGAGGAAGGAAAAAAAAATAGATGTCCTAGTCTAACATGCCTTTCTTCTGTGGCTAAATACTGATTTTTTAAAATTACATTTATATAAGTATTGTGTGTGTGTGTGTGTGTGTGTGTGTGTGTGCGCGTGTGTGTGCATGGGGGAGTCCACACATGTGGACATAATAGGACAACATTCAGAAGTATATTCTCCCTTTCCAGAATGTGGGTCTTAGGGATCAAATGCAAGTCATCCTTCAGGCTTGGAAGTAAGCACTTTACCACCTGAGCCATCTTGCCAGCCCTTAATATTTATTTTTGCTTCCATAGACCTAGTTCAAGGCCAAGAAACAGATGTGGCTCATTTTTTACTGAAGGAACTTCAACAAGGACAAAGAGAACATGCATCTCAAAAACACTCAAAGCTTTTGATATTTCATTCCCTAACATGCGTCTCCAACTTCCAGAAACTAACATTTTGCCCATCTACAAGCATAAATAAAAATCATTTCAAAAGAAAATTTTGCTAATTTTAGAGTTCCGACAATGGGATTCAATCCCCCCCCCCCGTGTACATGAACATGCGCATGCCTGCGTTACAGAAATGGCCTTAGTTTGGAGCAGTTTATTAAGAAGTTTTGGCCTTCACCTTTTCCATCACTAAAACCCAGGTGGTTGGCTAAACTCACTTGTAATGTGTTAATTAAGACAGTGGATAGTTTCAGCCTGTTGTGGGTACCCAATTAATTGGTTTATTTTCCATAGTTTCTTCACTTTGATATCGAAGCAAAAGGAAGCTGTTGTCCTCTAAAAAAGTCTAAAAACCATTGATGTGATTGTTAAACTTGGTATTTTAAGCCATTCCAGGCTGCCTTCTGGCTTTTGGTGGTACCTTCTAAAAATGCCTCAATATAAACGATTCTTTGTTTCATCCAGGAAATATGAGGCTGCTTTTGATTATTTTGTGCTCCATTGCCCGCTTTCTGCGGCTGTGGGCCATTACTTAGGAATTCGGTTCAGCGACCATAGTGTTGAGATGTGGCCATTTGGTATCTTCTGTTAAGAAACTACAAAATATTTCTGCAGCAACACAGTAACCAGAAGGAATCTCAGTGTAATGAGCTATCTTTACCAGAGCATTTGAATAGCTGTATAAAGTGTCCGTTTCTGGCTTAAGCACAGTGGAGCTGGGATGTAGCTTTCCTCAGGGTGGAGTAGGTTCCTGCTTTGTTTTCTTTGTTCTCTTCAGACATTCTAAACCTCCAAACAAACCAAAACACCAGACTTTGGAGTTAGCCCTCACAAATTCAAATCTCAACTTGATCACCTCTGGAATAACTGAAACCTGGGCACAATTTCTTAGGGTTTAATTCTCTTGTCTGGACAGTGGTGGCTCACACCCTCAATCCCAGCACTAGGAGGTAGAGACAAGCAGATCTCTGTGAGTTCCAGGACAGCCAGAGCTGTTATACAGAGAAACTCTGTCTTGAAAAACAATTAAGAACAAAACAAACAAACAAAAATACATTTTTTTTTCTATCTAGGTTGATACTTACTTTCCATTAGATATTCATTGCATCAGTTCTTGCCTGAGAAAGCTGTGGAAGCTTAAAGGACAGAGAGAGGAGTTGCAGACCCAGAGTACCCCTAAACTTGCTAGATAGCTCAGCTCGCAACTCACTGTTTCTGCCTCCCAAACACTCATTGTGTGCCCTTGTGCTGGCTAGTTTTATGTTAGCTTGACACAGGCTGGCGTCATTTGCCAAGAGGGAACCTCAGTATGCCTCTCCAGAGTGGCCTTTGGGCAAGCCTGTGGTGACTTTTCTTGATTGATGATTGAAGTGGGAGATCCAGGTGCTGGGTTGTACCACCTGGGCTGGTGGTACTGGGTTCTATAAGAAAGCAGGCTGAGCAAGCCATGGAGAACAAGCCAGTAAGAAGCACTCTTCTATGGCTTCTGTTTTGTTTCCTGCCTTGGGTTCCTGCCCCAGCTTCTCTCAGTAAAGAACCTCTAGGTGTCAGGTGAAAATAAATTCTTTCCTCCCCAGATTGCTTTTGGTCATGTTACTTCATTACAATAGAGACCAGTAGGACGACTGTTGGTTATACTGGATATCAAACACAATTTGTGCTCCTCTCCTGGAAGTTAAAGAGAAGTCAGGACTGATTGGAGGGATTTCTTTCACTATTTATTGCAATATAAAACCAGGGGACAAATATAAGAACCTGAGACAGTCACCACAGCTGAGACATACCTACCACCATTGGCCCTGAAACCTAATTCCCCTTCCTTCTTCCTGGGGTCACTTTTTCTCTTAATCCCGACTCCTCCAAGGACTCTCTAATCCATTCCCGCCAGCTGAATGTGAACTCCACCTCTTCAACCAAATGCTCCATTCAACTGCACAAGGGACCACCACATAAACATTTCCTGTAACACCGCCCCCCATTTGTCTAATTAAAAAGGAAGAATTCTAACTTTTAACATAGTAAAACTATGTACAACAAGAATAATTATCAGATATTGTCCAAATCGAAAGGAAAGGTAAGTAACCTTAACAAAAATGAAACCAAATGCTCTGTTCAGTTGGACAACAAACCACGACATAAACAAAATTCCCATAACAGTTGATCTCAGGCAAAGAATGCTATTCTAGAAGCTTCTTTTGATGACTTTCTATTCCTAAATAGGGACTCCACTGTCAATTTGGAGCAATAAAGGTGCTTCTCCCATCTTTATCCATCCCTCCATAATGTAACCAGTAAGCTCTCAGTTGTTTACTAGATGGTAGTTTATACTTTGGAAATTATTTTCCTTTTTTTCTTTTTTTTTGCCTTGAGCCTTCACGAAATACTTTCTCTTTCTTTGTGCAACTAAACTAAAAGGCCATTTTCCTTGCAAAAGTGATTTCAGGAGATGCCAGGCAGGTCTGAGGATAGATTTCTAAATACAGTTTATAAGACTTCATTTGAACGCGTCCTCATCCATGAAGGCCTTTACTTTGGAAGACCTTTGTCTTCCATCCTCCTGTTGCTTTCCCAAAATGAATGAGTGCTATGGAGTAAGGGAGCAAGTGTGGAGCATTTGTCATGCGTTGGACACTTGCACATATGGGCCATGCTGGCTTTGTGCTGAACTTCCTGTGTGGTGTGTGCTGCATACTTGAGCAAGCCCTGTGCTCAGAGGGAAAGGTGAGGTGAAGGCTATTGCCCACAACCTGCCGCTCAGTATGGCCAGTGGTACCTCCAGGGAGACACTTCCTGCTCCAGTCATCATAAAGGATGATGCAAAACTCTCACCATTTTCCTTGAGCCCCTGCTAGATGTGTATGTATGCAAAAGGAAGCTTAACTTCAATAGAGAAATGATAAATTAGAAACTCAGTTAAAATATTTATTTTTACTTACCTAATTGGATTTCATTTCAGATCACCCACCCCCCATGAAAGGTGTTTTTGTTTAAAAAATAAAAACAAAAAACCTGCAAAGAGCCTTATCAGTATGTTTTATGATTCCATAAAATCTCCTTATTTTAGTTTCCATGTGAGTTGTTTTGCATTTTGGGGAGAGAATTTCAAGGTTTTATTTCTGTTCTACAAAAATATGGAGAACTTGACGCACCTCCCTCTACTGGCCAGAAGTTTCCACAGAGGAGACTGCGGTGGCAATCTGAACTTACCATTTTTGGTTAAAGTCTTAGGAATACAAATCAAACAGGTATCTCAATAGCTGATTTAAATTCTTCGCTATTAAATTTTCAGCCAGGAGTTGCCCATCTTTAAGGTGACCCAGGAGCATCCAGGCTGTTAAATTGACACAATACCTGTTCCAGCACACAGAGGACTCAGGAATAATTTGATCTCTGAGGGGAATGTACATGGTGTAGGTGCAGTGGTGTGGGCTCTTGGTCAGGGGAGGGGGGTGCTTTAAAAAAAGATTCACTTGCAGTGGTGGGTGGGTGTGTTTCTGCCTCTTCCTGTGTGTGTGCCTGTGGATCCCAGGAGAAGGCATCACGTCCCTTGGAGCTGGAGATCTAGGCAGATGTGAGCAGCCTGACATTGGTGCTGGGGTTACATGGAGGTAGGTCATGGGACTGGCTGATTAGCAAGGTCAGGAGCCTGGCTACAAGCTGTGGGTTCCGGATACAGGGGAGAGTCGCTGCAGATCGTGCTTGGGCTTCCCTTCCCCACCCTGAGCAGTTTACATGTCACTGTGTCTTCTCTGAGAGCCTGGGCTCTCCCTCCAGAAGGACAGCTTTTAGATAAAGGAGTTTATTCTCAAACATTTTCCCAAGTACCAGATGTGAAAATTGTTTTGATTTTTGATAGTGAATTTCCTTATCTCCTTGAGCTGCCATAACAAAACCTCTTTGGTGGGGTAGCTAAAACAACAGGGATTCGAGTGTTTTCAGTTCTGGAGGGGGTAGGTCTGGGATCTTCGAGCCAGCCTGTGGGTTATGGTGAGGGTTTTTACTGGTTGATGGGAGGTGACCTTCTAGATTCGCCTGTAATGTGTGAGAGAGACAGCACAATCTCTGGGTCCCTTCTTTCAGGCATGTTATACACCAACAAGGACTGTGCACTTAACAAAAGACAAGACACTTTTTCTTTTGTTTTATACACACACACACACACACACACACGCACGCACGCACGCACGCACGCACGCACGCACGCACGCATGCACACAAACCCGTACCCCCCCCTCTCTCTCTCGTCTTCAAAGCTGCCCAATATTTTACTGTGCCATCATACCATGGTTTGTTTTTCTCCTTCTGTAAGGTAAGCACCTTTGTATGAGTTGGTCACTGTAGGAGAAGGAAGGTTCCCAGACTGCAATTGTTTTGAGCTCTTGGTGCCCTTTGCAAATTATTTTCCAGAAATTCTGTACTGGTTGTTATGTATGTAAGTGGCATGTGTGAACATGCAATTTGCTGAACCCTTAGTATTAAGTTTGTTGTGGATTTTATTAGTGCTGGTTTTGTAGGTAAAGTGTATAACTAATACTCCTTTGCATTTGATACCTCTGTGTGATTCCTGCTCAAGTACATTACCTTTCCTTTCCCAGCTCACTCAAGTCTGTTGGCCTTGGTGACGGCCCTGTTGACTCTCTCTTCTCCTTTCCTAGTGTGGCTCTGGTTTGTATGTGTGGCATTTCCTTTTTCCCCTTTTACATTTTGTTTGTTTTTGCTTTAAGAGATAGGCTGTTTGCTTTGGTGCCCAGAATGACCCTGAACTTGTGGGCTTCACAGGTCCTCCAGCCTCAATCTCCTAAGTGCTGGGATTTAAAGGCGTGTGCTACCTACCCTGTCTGGCTGATGTACTATGATTCATTTCGATGGTTGATAATGAAGTTGAAGCCTGGCCTGATAGCATGTGCCTGTAATCCCAGCACTTGAAAGCAATGTGAGTTTAAAGATGTATTTATTTAGTATGTATACAGTGTTCTGTATGCAGGACAGAATAGGGCACCAGATCTCATTACAGATGGTTGTGAGCCACCAAGTGATTGCTGGGAATTGAACTCAGGGCCTTTGGAAGAGCAGCCAGTGCTCTAAACTGCTGAGCCATCTCTCCAGTCTTCCTTTTTTAATGGTTTATGTATTTATTATGTATACTAATGTGAGTTTAGAGCCTGGGCTAGCCCTCATGATGATTTCCTGGTTGTCCTGGGCAATGAAACAAGACCCTGTATTAAAATGAAAGTTTTATTGTCTTTCTGGTTATTATTACAAATTAATTCTGGAATGACACTCCCTGTATGTACGTATCTGTCTGTGTTTCCAGTGAAAAGAGTTGTTAAACAAAAAGTATAATTTTAATTTATATTTTTCTTAGCACCCTTCAAAAAAGGGCAACATTAAGTTTATAGTTCTACCAGCAAATCCTTACCAGCATTGTAATTAAACAATTTCATTTTTGGTGGTTGCATCTTAATGTTTCAATTATGATTTTTTTTTTAAAAGAAGGTATGAATTTAGCACCGTCTTGTATGTTCACTGAAACTCCTTCTTGGGACTGTATTGTGGCTATGTAGCTTACCAGCCCCATGAACCTGGGCAAGTGACTTACTTACATGCTCTGTGCTCACTGCTTGGTTGTGAGGATTCAGTCAATCGGTATTCTAGAAGCATTTAAGCTGATGTTTGACACTGTATATGTTGTATGACTTTTTGTCAATAATAACATTCCTTTCTTTGTCCTGCTTGTTTGCTTCTGAGTTTAGTTGCTGTTTTAATATTTTAATGGGTATTTAATCATCGAGAGCTCACCAGCTAAAGTCTTAAGCAAGGCAAACATGTCTTATGTTTAATTTTGAATTACAAAGCCTAGAAAGATTTATCTAAGGCATCCTTTGTAGTTGATAGGATTAAGTGAAGGATTCCATGCCTATTGTGTAAGTTCAGTGTTAATTCACTTTCTGAGTTCATCCACCACTCTGTTTCCCTGCTTTGTGCTCGAGTGTGATGCCCATGTGATTAGACCGCTCAGACCCACATCCACATGAGATGGGATGAGATCTCTGTAGGGCTGGTTCCTTTTCATGCATTCAACTGGCTGGGTCTCCTGACACGAGATCAGGTACCTTCTGATGTAGGAAAGTCTTGTATTGAAGTGAGTTAAGAGCGCTTTTGTGGATGCTTTCAGCCAGGCACTCAGTTGGCTGAAGTGGGAGGGTTGCAAGCTGGAGGCCAGTCTGGGCTGCTGAGTGAAACACTGGCTTGGAACACAAAACCAGGTAAGCAAACAACAAACCAAAGTCCCCTGAAGTGACCTTTCAGTTTCAAGTTTGATGGCACTTAATAGTTTTCTTAGAACAGGTTACTATATTTCTTTAGACCTTTAGCTTTCTTGCCTGTGAAATAAAGATAATTTGTGCCACATAGCAACTATGAGAGTCAAATGCAAATGAACTTAGTTTTCAAATTTCAGGTGAGATTAAAAGGAACCCTGTGTGGCACCTTTGACCTTGGAGAAATGCTCATCATGAGTATACTCATGCAGATATTAAAATTTGTGTCATGGGTTTTGAGAAGCAGATGCTGGGGGAGGGGATTGAGATTTGTTTTCCTTAAGATATTAAAGAAATCAGGAAGTGAGCCACAGTTGACCAGGAGGCAAATTCTGTAGAGAAGACATGATGGTCCTTAGGAAAAAGCTATTCTTCACTGCATGGTCTCATACACTTGCTGAGTGCTTGTGTTTACCCAGTGTAGCAGATGCTTTATAAATAGAGGGTAAGGGTGGAGCCGGGGATAACTGTGGTAGAGTGCTTGCTTGGCATGCTCAAGGTCCTGGGTTCGATTCCTAGATCCGCAAAAAGGAAACCAAGGAAAGCCACTCAGAACTATGCAAAGATGACATGGTAGATGACACGGTTCTTACGTTACAGAGGCAAAATAGTTTCTCTGTCCCTGAAGTAGTGACTGGGTGCTTGGGTTCATTTCCCAGCTTAAGCTGCTGAACCCTCACTGTCTTTCCAGTTTTTTTTTTTTTTTTTTGTGAAATGGAGAATAACGCTACAGAGCTGACCAGTTGAATGTTAAGATCTGCACTAAAAAAGTTAGCAAGGAAAAAAAACAAAAACAAAAAACAAAACTGTTACTATTAACCAAAAGCAGATTTCGCCCTGTATTCCCTAAATAATACAGCATGACCCCACCCATTTACATAGCACTTCCATTGTATTAGGTGTTGTCCAATACCTGGCAGTGATTTAATCAAGTACAGATGAAGATGTATGTAGGTTTCATGCAAATCCTGTGTCATTTTCCTTAAGGGATTTGACATCCTAAGATTTTAGTATCCATTGGGGATATTGGGACCAATTCCCTGCCAATACCAAGGGGCAGGCATTCTCTGTAGATTGTTGATTCTGTGACACGTAAATGAGTTAAAATCTGTATAACAATGCCTGGGCCACATAAGCATGTTAGGAATATTGTAATTGTAATTGATGGTGAACACTCTCCTGGTCTGGCCACTTTGCTTCTCTGTCTCCTTACACTCTCCTTTAGACTTTGGTAACTGGTGGCATCTTGGACATGTTGTTTCTTTCATTAACTCACTTGTCTGTGTGACCACCCTGACCCTGGTCACTCCATCTAGTGTAGATGGAGGAAAGAGCTACTTAGTGGTCATGCCTGTTGCAGAATGCTGCAGGGACAATTGCTGTAAACACTCTGGGAAGACACGTGCTCACTAAGAGATGGAATTGGATAGGGGTACTAGGGCCTTGATACAAGGACTCGAACAAGAAGCCCCTGTGTCAACAAAGATGTGTCTACATTGGAGTTCGCACACGAGACCCACTGTCACTTCCTTTGTACAGAAAGGGACTCTAGTGTAGCTAAAAGGCAGCAGAGTCCTACATCTGGCCAGTTCTTCTCCTACAGACATACTTGGTGTCGCCTTGGCAATGACTGGGTGGGAACCACACATTTGTACCTTTGTGAGGGTGGTTGAGTGGTTAGAGCTGCTGGTGTGCCTGCCACCATGCCTTTCTGGGTCACTGCAGGGACATCACAACTATCTATGCAACATTTGTGTACGTGTTTTTGGAAACTTGGCAAAAGTTTATTACCCGGTTATGTAGCAAACTGTGTTCTGGTAATCCTATAAAGATGAACTTTAAATACAGATACACAAGTACAAAAGTTAAAGGATTCTATTACAAAACAACCAGGCACATGATTTGATCAAAGCAATTTGTCAGTGTATTTCATTTGTCTCTTGTGTTTATGCTGTTTCTGTGTTAACATTTGCTCACTCACACACTTACAAGTTAGATACACAGAATGGAATAGCCAGCGAATATGACTTTGCTCTTCAGTTTGCATGATGTTAGAAGGCTCTTTTCCCAAAGACATACTCAAAGAATGAATGAAACAAATTACTTGCAATCCATTTTAAGTTTTAGAAATCATGGTTAGAGTGGAATGTTAATATGGTTAGCTACAGTGAGACAATATTGATGTTGTTGCTAAGATATTTTACCAGACATGTCATTGAAACTGCTGTTTTGAAAACTGAGCTGTGTGTGAGAGAGAGAAGGGGGGAGGGAGGGAAGGAGAGATGGTAGAATAGACATGGTATATAGAATACAAAAGACAAAAAAAATAGTAACGTCATGACGTGATGGGGCCCACGCCTTTACACCCAACACCTGGGAGGCAGAGGCAGGAGGATCTCTGAGTTCAAGGTCAGCCTGGTCTACAGAACTAGTTCTAGGGCAGCCAGGACTACACAAAGAAACCCTGTTTCAAAGAACAAAACAAAATAAAAATCCAAAAACTAGTAAATGCCAGGTCATCGCATTCTCTCTAGTCTCATACCTCACTATAGGCCTAAAAACGACCTGGTTAAAAAGCTCCTAGTCCATTTATGTGGTCTTCCTGGAATATGAATGGAGTTTGTTGTGTTATGCAGTTTTGTGTGTGTGTGTGTGTGTGTGTGTGTGTACGTGCGCATGCGTGTGCGTTGGAGGTGTGTATATGTGTGCATGTTTGTGTGGAGGCCAGAGGCCAGCCTCGGGTGTTCTTTTGTGGATACCTGATTCCTTGAATTCTCTCACTGACTTGGTGCTCACTGTAGGTCAAGCCAGCCAGGCAGTGAGCTCAGGGATCTCCTGCCTCTGTCTTTCCGGTGCTGACTGGGATTTAAGTATACAACCATGCTCACAAAGCTTTTCTGTTTGTTTGGTTTTGGTTTTTTTTGAGACAGAATTTCTCTGTGTTGCTTTGGTGCCTGTTCTGGAACTCACTCTATAGACCAGGCTGGCCTCAAACTTCCAGAGATCCACCTGCTTCTGCTTCCCGAGTGCTGGGATTAAAAGTGTACCCTACCACCTCCTGGCACCCACATAACATTTTTTTGTTAATGTGGGTTCTGTGGCGGAAACTCAGATCTTCACACTTGAATTTTTTAAAGTTGTTTTTGAGGACTTCACAGGCTACCTTCAAACTTTAACCCCCCCCCTAAGTTTATAGATCCCATTTTCCTTGTAGTGAAACTTTCCTTTTCCTTTTAACTGAAATAGGAGAGGTAGCAGCTCCCTTTATTTTCGCCCCTTCTCTTGTAGTGAGGCCTGCTAGCACACAGATTTGCCGATGGGGCTGGCAGAGTTTGGGACTGAGTAGTGAGTGAGGGGGTGGTGTACAGGTTATGATATTGTTCCAAAAGCCTTTTCCCCTCCACTTATTTTTCCACCCCCAAAATGTCATCATGTCCAATGTGACAGAATGTTCCTGATGATTACCATTCAGAGAAACACGAGTTGCTAAACGATCTGTGGGTGATAGAATTTCTTAGGCACCCAGTAGTTAGTTCTCCATTCCCAGTTTGCACTTCGGTTAGGGCATCTGCTACTTGGGCAAGCAAGCCAGTGTGCTACTGTGATAAAGCCACGACTGGAGTCAGGCAGCCTGGGTTCTAAGCTGTGGGCAACTTTGCATGTCCTCATCTGGAGCAAGTGAGATGTTAAAGCATTTCTTTTAAATGGACTATAGTGAATAAATTGATGTATATAAAGTATTTAATGAGGTGTCTGGCACATTGAATAAGGACTTGAATGACTACTAGCTTAATCATCCTTATTAGGGGCTGGCAAGATGGCTTAGCTATGGTAAAGGTACTTGCTGCCAAGCCTGATGACCCGAGTCCCATTCCCAGAACACACATAACAGAAGGAGAGAACCAATACCTGCAGGTTGTCCTCCGTCTGCCAAACCCACACCCACACTCAGGCAGTCAGCAAATGCAATCATCTTTGTCAGTCCAGATACACTCAATAGACATAATGTTTATAATTGAGACATAGCTACAGATCCTGGTGTGTTACTTCCATGCCCACTTGATGAGAATTCAGGAGTCAGTGAGCTTAGGCTGTATGTAGTCATGGCGCTAAAGCATGTAAATGAGATGGGGGAATGGCTTAAGGATGGGTACTCTGTGGGTGCTGGCAGTTCCTGGCTATCTTGTGGTGTTTGTGGTACTGTGTTCCTTGTATTCCTCAGGTCAATCACAGGAAGCTATGGTGGGAAAAGTGAGTTTTTAAAAATATTATAATGAATTTGGATTATATTTAAGGACATTAGCATTAAGGAAACACAGCATTAATCGATTGAGTTTGGAAGTTGAAGACAGAAATTGGAATAAAACAGCTGGGCTATAGTTAATACACATTCATCTTCGTTGTTGAGGGTGGGGGTGGATTTGAGGCCAGCCTAGACTTCATGGGGAGACCCTGTGTCCACATGGGGAGGAATGACAGCCAGACAAGCCAGTTTAGAACATCACTGTAGAACAATCAGTAGAGAATAGATTATCCTGTGACCTCGATATATGGGTTGGGTGTGTTAGCTCAAGTCTAAACCTGTAGATTGAGGTTCATGGTAGGTATGATTAGAAGCTGCTAGGTAGGGGGAAAGTAGGCTTCTTGGTAGGTATCCAGTGGGATTGCTTTACTTGGCAACCCCAGGAAGTAAAAAGAGATGGGTATAGTTTTCTGTTTCTGACTGCTGGATAATCCAGTATATTTTATAAAATATTCATCTCCTAAACATTACCAGAATGCATGCTAACAGCCACGGAAGAGGGGACACCACCAACATCTTACTGTATTCCTCCTAAAGCTTTGGTTGTATGTTGTATTCTTACTATTGTCACACAGCATGTAACATGTTACGTATACTGGCTTCGATGTTTATTCTACATGGTTTAGGAAATGCTGATCATATGGCAAACTGTGCCTTCTTTCTTGTGACTTGTTCATTGGCACCAAAACCAGTCTTTGTGCTGCTCTGCTTGTTTAGAGTTGTTGGTGGGGACAAAGCAGGCGTTTTTTTGCCCATTGTCCTGCTCATGTAAAACGCAAGTTCTGGCAGGACAGTTATTATTTTAAGAGGCCACCCAGATAAGGTAAGAGGTTCCTTTTTCATCATGGGGTGAAGTATGTGGTTCAAAGCCACATTTCCTGAAAGAGTAAGGGGATGGAAAGGGACAATTGACTGAAGTACTAGAAGGCATTATATAGTACACATTTTTAAAAACAATGCTGTAATTAATTATGTGGTTCTCTTAAATAATGTTTTCTTTTTGTTTCCAAAGTAATAGATGTGTGTTTTGAGTCTGCCAGCATCTCAGATGTTTATGATTGACATGATGTACAATTGATAACTTGCTTCAGCTTTATGGGACTTGATCTTCATAGCCCCTCCCTCTGTATGTAGCTATTGTTTTGACTCCTGGCTTTTGATGATGGAATAGTGTTTCCTGCAAAGATATGTCGAAGCCTCAACCTTTAATATGGTTCCTGTGGAAATGACCTAGTTTGGAAATAGTGTTTACAGATGTGATCAATTTAAAGGTCATGATAGGATTAGGTAGGTTGGTCCTAAGGCAGTCTTAACATGAAGGAGAGAACATTGTGGACTGATGAAGACAGAGGTTGGAATGACTCTTCAAGCCAAGAAACATCAGAGATGGGGCTAGAAACAAAGAAATAGGCATGGGCTAGCTTGACTCTGGAGAGCACATGACCCTGCTCCACACTTTGATTATAAACTGTTAGGTCTGGAAGTGTGAGACATTAACTTTTGGTTGTCTGATGAATCCCCTTTGTGGTACCTAGTTTTATAGCACTCCAGACAGCTCAGGGACCAAGCATGGTTGGGTTCTGGTTCTTTGCAGCATCCTCTGTTTCATGCACAACCAAAAACACGTATGTTGGTCAGTGACCGTCTTTTGTGTTTTCAGTACCTAGTTTTACCAGACGACACCAGGGCTGTGTCTTCCCCCAAGGAAGTAGCATAGGACCTGGTGGGTGCTTTTGTCTGTGTTCCTCCTATCAGAGCAAGGTTTGGTTTTAAAGACTTCTCTGTGTCTAGGTTTCTTCAGAGAAACAGCTTTTGTTTCCCACATTTGTAATCTTTTTCTGTCTCTTCCCTGTGTGCCCCGGGGAAAGGTCCTGAGCCTTTGCTCTTTATTAGTGATTAATATGAAGTGCTGGTCGATCTTAGACTGTTTTGCAGGTTGAGTGATCAGCAACGTGAAAGGTGTAGGCCAGCCATTCTGTATTCCACCTGCGTGCCCAGCTGTCCTTGAGTGTTGTTCTCAGTTTTCTTTCTCCGAGTCTTCCAGAAGTTCACTCTCCTTCCTTTGACAAACGGCATACTTCATGAGCTCCTCACCACCGGTGATTTTTAGGGGGGCCCTGTTGTGTAAGGTCCTAGTGTTTGTGTTGGGAAGCTTGGGGTGGAACAGCCGCAGTGACTAGATTGTGGTTGTTGCAACAGCAAAGTGTGCTCCATTGTCTTCTTTTAGATCGCTGGGGTCTCCTGTCTGCCTTTTCTAGCCATCTTTTATTTGAGGGCACAGTTTCTGCACGTGTGAGTTTTTGTCCCTTAGAACAGATAACGAGGCTTTGTATAACTATTTGCCTGGTGCAGTTTTACCCCTCTGCATCCCAGCTCAACCCGCTCCGTCAACTGACTGTGCCCCCTGCCAGTGGCAGCAAAGATGACCGTTGGTGATGGCATACTGCTGTTCTTCCCTTTTCGGCAGTCGAGGTCACCTCTGGGTGACAATCACCATGCAGGTGTCCTTGAGCACATACCCTGTGAAATGGAACTTCATTCACTTGCCAAATTAGATCATAGCAGGTGGCCAGTTTAACCCAAGGACCTTCAACTATACACATGGCTCTATCCTCGGGAGTGTGAATGTAAATATTTGCATCAGACATACACACAGAGAGGTCAGCCATATACAAGGATTAACCTCTACCCATGCCCCCCAGTTATTTACTTCCTATTTCCAGATGCAGGCACGACTACAGAATCCATGTGTCCTTCCAGAGAGCCTCCGTTCACAAACAGTAGTTGTGTTTACATGTATATCACACACACAGAGCTGTGTGTGTGTGTGTGTGTGTGTGTGTGTGTGTGTGTGTGTGTGTATGTATGTATTATATAACATATACAAATATAGACACATACATCCCCATGAAACATACACTTTTAAATATAGGAAACTTTGTACATGATCATTTTCTAAAGTTTTTTCTTTCTCTCCATCTTTTTTTCCCCCCCTTCCCATGTTGGCCTTGACTTCTGGCTTCCTACCACAATCATCTTAGTTTCTGGTCAGCTTCTTGTTCCAGTGACAGGAGAAATCCCTGCTGCACATTGCATTGCATTACCCTCTCTTGGAGAATTTTAAAGCCCATGACTTGAGCTGCAGTAGTTGAAACAGCTTCCTGGACAGCTTTAGGCCTCCTCCCCGAACAAACAGAGGAATTGGGGCCCCCGCACCCTGATCAGATAGATGTAGGGACTCACGGCCTTGAAAATTTCAGAACCCAAGAGGTGGTTAGGTTCACAAGGTCAGTAAACATGTATGTGCTGCTGAGGAACAGAGAGGGGATAAGGGATTGTACCTGTATCCCACAGATATTTCCAGACTGCTATGGGTTGCAGGTGACCCACATCTTTTGTCTTCCTCTGGGCCTTGCTGGGGTGGGGGTGGGACTAGAACTCCTATTCTCACAGTGCAGAAGCCGCAGGCCCTTATGCCGCAAGAGTTAATGAACGTATAGTACTGGGTGAAAGGAAAGGGAACTATTTCAGGTGCTTGATGACCAAACACCTATGCATCAGATGCACTTGGTTTGTGTGACAGCAGCATAAGGTGTGACTGAAAGAAAATTAATGATCAGGAGGCTTGGGTACCTCCCCAGCGCAATGCTCAGGGGTGCTTGGAACTCATTAAGCAGCTAGCACAGAACTGGAAAATAGATGAGGCTTCTTGGTGGTGGCCTGGGACTGCATGTAGACCTACATACCCTATTTTTGGGTTTTCCCTATTAAGTACACAGAATGACATAATACTGAAAGCGTATCCTGGCAGCCTTCTGAAAGGGAATGCACTGGGAAGATGGATCCCGCATTTGATTGCCTGAGTCCAAACTCACTTCTGACATTTGCAAGTGCCCTTGGGCATGTTACTTAGTCATCTGAGAAGGGAACAGGGAATAGTGACTGCTTGGTAGGGAGGCTATGAAGATGAAATAAGGAGGCAGTGCTGTCTGGGCACCTGATTGCACCCTTGACAGCCCTTCCTTTATATGATGCTTCCGCAGGGCGTGAGATTGGAGGTTTTAGTGAGGTCATATATTTTTAAAGCGTAGTTGCTCTTGCACAGTGACATATGTTAAAGGGGAGACTTGGACAGTTAAGGAGGAAATGCCCGTCTGTTTATTTGTATGTTTCAGGATAAAGTGCATTTGTGCGTGTGGTTCTATAGCATGCAGTTTGAGGACAGTTGCTGGCCTCTGTTTAGAAGGTGTTTGTGTAATATCTGAAGACAAAAGGATCTATTTATCTTATTAGCTGGTACCTTTTGGATCCCAGGGGTTAGTGGGTTTCTTGGGTTTTTTTTGTTTTTGTTTTTGTTTTTTGTTGTTGTTGTTGTTGTTTTGGGTGGTACTATGGTACTGTTTTTGGATTAGTAATGATTGTGTAGCTATGTTTTGGAAAATTGCTGACATGGATCCCTTTATCCTTTTTGAAAATATACACTGAATGATCAGTAGCTCAGCCTAGACACCAGGAGGTCACATAGACACAAGATGCTTTAATGTGCGTCCCGTTGCAGAGAGAGCCTTCTGCAAGATGCAGAAATGACATTGAGTCTTGCAGAGGACATTTTTTCGAACTTGCTGGGTTTCTGTAAATATGTGAGTTATATGGTTATAAAACTTTATGATGGAAAATATGTTTAAAAAAAAAAACAAGAAACAAAAAACAGTGTGCTCAGAGGCGGGAACCACAAAAGATGCTTTAATATATATAATGCCCTAGTTAAATGTATCACCCCAATCCCGTTTTCTGGAGCTGGATAAACAAAACATCTTTCTCTTTCTATTTGAAGCTTCCAGTCCCCACCTTCCCCAATCACTTTAGTGCATGACAAATGGAAATCTTTTTTCCTGCCTCTGTAGACCTATTTACCTGAATGTCTGAGCTCACCCCTGTCTTTCTCAGGTCTAGCCTTTCTCAGATAGGCCTTGCTTTCATCTGCCTGCCTTCCCTTTTAAAATCCGCCTCTAATCCCATACTCCATGTACTCTAATCTACATTGTCGACTTCAGCATTCTGCATGGCCACCTTTAAACACTCATCTCCTAGATTCAGTTTTTCTTCCATTTCGAATTTAAATCCTCATTCCAAGTCTTTATGAGTAGGGGGAAAAAGTTAAAGAACCATTATCAAAAGCTGTTTCTGCCAATTTGCAATGCTTTACTGGATGTCTTTATTCTCTTTGGCGAGTCCATTATCTTCGCATGTACAGCTTTCACTCTGATACTTCTTCCATGTGTATATTTTAATTTTGATTTATTATGAACACAGAAGACCTTATAAATGACCATTTGTCCCTATGCCCTTCATGACCTTTTATTTTTAGAATTCATGAAATCAATGGTTTTAAAATAGGAAAAGAGGTGTGTGTGTGTGTGTGTGAGAGAGAGAGAGAGATAGAGATAGATAGATAGATAGATAGATAGAGAGAGAGAGAGAGAGAGAGAGAGAGAGAGAGAGAGCAAGAGCACACCCACACATAAATGTCACAGACTGTATGTAAGTTACAGAGCCTAAAATTCTAGTAGACCCTTTACAGAAAAAGTGTGGTTACCCCTTACATATTTACTCATTTAGAATGTGTTTCTTTGGGGGCTCTCCATTTCCTCCAGCATTCTAGAATAAGTAGAATAGTGTTAGAGTCTGAGCTGGCTGGTTGGAAGGAGGATCCAGCTGCTCCCTCTGTTCCTCCCAGTTAATGCTATTCCAGTTTCTTGTCTGTGAGAGGTGTGATTGGATCAGGGGCTCTCTGGGATGATGTGATTCTCTATGGTGTTGAAATGTTCCGTGGGAAGCACCTGCCAGTGTTGGAGGGGAGCCTGGCCAGTCCTGGTTGTTGCTAACATGGTTTGCGCACCCTGGAGAGGATGCTTTGGTCCTGCCCAGCCTGGGCCTTTCTGCTGCAGTAACAGGAAGGGTGATTGGAATGTGCTTCCTATTACCTAATTGAAGTGAGGAAAAAAGTAGGCTATAGTTAAAACAGCATCTACTCAAAGCCCAGTGAAATGTCCTAGTCATCCTGGTTGTTGTAGTGAAACATCTTTAGTTGTTCTTAAACCTTTGCTGAGGAATGTTGAACCAACTCCTTCCATGTCTCATTAGCATGTCTTCTGTACCTTGATTATCTCCTCCTCCTGCCTCTCTCTGCCCGGAAGTCCCACCTGTAGCTCCTGCCTAGCTATTGGTTGTTCAGCTCTTTATAAAACTGATCATAGCAATATATCTTCACACAGTGTACAAATATCTCACAACACGGAATTTCTGATGTCTGGTTGCTTGGAGCATATTTTACCATTGATGTTTGTGCCCATACCAGAGTTCTGCTTTTGGCCTCTGGTGTCATAGGATGCTCTGAGCTCTCTCTGACCTGAACCTGCTGTCCTGAGCCATCAAAGTTAAAGCTGTAGTCTCCAGGATACTGTCCAGCTCTGAGCGGCTGGATCTCCCACTTGGTGCTTTGTGCCTCCTGCTTGTCTGTAAAGCTGCTTTTCCCGCTCTGTGCCTTCCTAATAAAAGGAAGCTGGAGGTTTAATTGTTTCTAAAAAAAAAAAAAAAACCAAACAGAACAGCATGTTTGGGACAGATACTGTCACAGGATGGCAAAGTCAAGTTGAAATAGAAATCCCCTTCCCTCAAGCCCCATCTCTAAGTCCCATTTTTATTGCAGCCTTTGTAAAATCAAAGAGCTGGAACCCAGCTGTTCCCAAGGTTGAGGGTCTTCATGGCTGCGGCATGCTTTGGAAGCAGTTTCTCACAGACTTGCAGTTAGTGAAAACATTTGCTTTGTTTGATACAAACAAAGTTTATGGGCAGAATTTGTGATTAGGAAATGCTTTAAATCTCCTGCCCTCCAGTCCCTAATAATTCTGTGTCTGAGATAATAACCCCTTTCTCAGGAACAAGCTTAACTTTTAAGGTTTCGGTGATGGTGTATGTCTTTCTGCATTTCTTTATGTTCCCCTCAAAATTAAGGGGTTGGATGTCTGGGTTTTCATGTGTAGGTTATGGGTAGGGAGACTATTGGTTATGGCTTGTCAGGCCATCTCACTGCTATTGACAGCACAAACCTGTGACTTGGTAATACATAGGCACCCATGGGGCCACACAGCTCTCTTCAAACACATGGACAATCAACACTGCCTGGTGTCCCCATGTCCTCTTCACTGTGGGAGTGTAGCCTTACCTTCTGGTTTGTTCTTGTCCATCTTCTATGGTTACTTGCCCAGACACTTGTAGATCAGGTCACTGGAGTGTTCTTGAAGGTACCGTACCTGCTTACAGAGCCAAATGGTAGTGGGAACTGGTCATGGAACCAGTTAGGAGACCCGACAAAGTAATTGTCCTTCTGCTCTCATGAGTCCCTCTATAAGCATACGGCCCTGTGGGGACTTAGTGTTCTGGTTGTAGCCTTGGCTGCCCTGTGCACTGACTAAAAATCTCGAGGTGGCATCTTCAAGAATCCAAGCTGCTTCTCTCATAAGTGTATATGGGGAAAAAATGAGTGTCTGCCTGGCTGTGCAGCTCATGGTTTTTACTCCCCGCCCCCCTCAAATGTAGTGTTTGCCTTTTTGTTTTTAGCAGGAAGTCATGACAAGGACTAGTTAGCATTTGTCAGACAGACTGACTTTGCTTATGGAAACCTTACATGTCTCCTCTGATTTCTGCTGTCTATAATTTAGCACTTTGAAGATGGTTTGTAATCTGTGGGGTGATGACTCGGGTTTCTTTGCAGACCTCAGTTGCTTCTTGGTCTGTACTGAGAGACGTGCCTGGGGGTGGGGTGGCAGAGTCGGGGAGGTTAGGAGCAAAGTGTACCATACGAGGACGTGCTCACTGACTGCATTTCTTCTTTCTTGGCTCGTCCTTACTGGGATCTGTATTCCTCGTACACTGTGTACACTGTAATTGCATCCTCCGTATTTCTGGAGGATTTGCTTCCTCTAGAAAGTTTTATTTCATAAAGGTGTGCCAGTTTGTTTCCAGGTTCATTTGGGGGTTAAGATGCTAAGGGAGCCTGCTCAGTAAATGAGCCCTGTGATGATTTGGGGTTGGCTGGGGTTCAGAGTGGCCGAGTAGACAGGATCAAAACAGAGAAGTGGTTCCAGGGAGCACTGTGGGAGCAGCCGGGTCCTCCATTGGCAGCCTCATATTGGAGGAGCAGACTGCAGGCTCACAGTTCAGAGAGCTCCAGGCTTCGTACACTCCTCCCCTGTTAGCCACAAAAGTTCAGTGACCCCCACTCCCCCCACTTGTAACTGCAGCTGAAATCAGAGCGTCTTGTGGATCATGACTTTCCGTGGAACGGAAAGGGTCTCCTGTCCGAGTTCATTGGTGCTTGCGGGAGTTTCTCCTATAGGCACTGGATTTCAAGAATGATAAGTAAGGGAAACAATTTAAAGGAAATTTGATATTCTGGTACATGGGAAATATATTCTAAGAGTGTAGCTCTTAAGAATTGAAGTCTCATCATCTTGTCGTGGGTGGTGTAACCTACATGTCATCTTTCCACTCCAGGCAGTGACTTTGGTTCAGAGACGCCCGCCTTGTCCCCCGGTCACAGTGGTGACTCTCCTGTGAGCAGTCTTCCTACAGCAGAAGACAGCTACCGTGTGAGCTTGGCCAAAGGGGTTTCCATGTCTCTTCCTTCATCGCCTTTGTTGCCTCGACAGTCTCACCTGACACAATCAAGATCGAACAAAAAATCCCCAGGTAAAGAAAGAAAAAAAAAATCCCAATATCTGCATCTACATAAGCTATATTGATTATTTAATATATACATTAAAAGTAAGTAAGATTAGTGGCCTATAATGCCAGCACTTAGCTAGCTGGGATAGAATTGCTTAGCCCAGGAGTTCCAGGCTAGCTTGGGCAACATAGTGAGACGTCATCTTAAAAAAATACATCTTGGTCAGGCATTGGTGGCGCACACCTTTAATGCTAGCACTCTATGGGGTTGAAGCCAGCCCGGCCTACAGAGCAAGTTCCAGGACAGGCTCCAAAGCTGAGACACCCTATCTTGAAAAACCAAACAAAACCAAACAAACAAAAATCTTTTAGGAGATTTTTTTTTTTCAGGGTTCAAATAACTTTTAGAAGAGACTTTAAAAAAAAAAATGATTGAGTGTGTGTGTGTGTGTGTGTGTGTGTGTGTGTGTGTGCGGCGCGTGCGCGCGCACATACATGGGAGTTTGGGTGCCCTCAGGCCAGAAGTTGTTGGATTTCTTGGAGCTGGAGTTGTAGGTGGTTGTGAACCACCTGACATGGGTGCTGGGAATTGCACTCAGGTTGTCTGCAAGAGCAGTAGGTACTCCTAAGTGCTGCTGTCAGAGGGGGGGCGGTGCAGTGGTTAAAGTATCTATCTACCTTTCTATATAGTTCCACCTCCATATAATGATAAATTGCCCATAAAGATTTCATAAAGATCTTGACCTAAGAACTCATGTTCATCATTGGCTTTGTCAGTTTCTCCCTGGTGAATCGAGGAACATTCTCTCTTACAAGACACTTCTAAAGTATGGATGCAGGCAGGTGTCACGGACACTACCAAGCCTTTCGCATTGAATCTGTTTGCCTGCAGACATCATCCAGCATTGGGACAGCTGTGAAGTTTAATTTCTGGTGAAGAGTCAGACTTATAACAGGGAGTGTGTGTGGCTTAGGAGTCCTTAATTGTATGAGGGATCTTGACCCCTTTCCTTATTGCCAACTCCATACCCTTGCTGATACCGAGAAGAAAAATAAGTAGAGTTGGCCATATGAGGCTGGGGTTCAGATGTGAGGAAAACCCCTCCTATGCTCACCCCGGGGTCCTCACAGTTCTTTGATATTCTTTTAAATTGGCTGAATATTTGCTTACAAAAGCCGGGGTAATTTGCGTTCTCATTGATCATGTGCCAATGAAAATTCTTCTCAATTACATGGGAACATATTCAGAGTTCATCTAGATTGTGCCCCGGGGCTATGAAATTAATTAGTTTCTGGTTTTCTAAATATTTGTGTGACTTGCAATGGCATATGCATTATTTGTGAGCAGTTTTAGTCAATGTTTGAGATTTTTGTATGGTAAACTGTAAGAGGGAAAACCCTGGGGTAGTATATGTTAGAGATGGTGGTGTGAATTTGGTGAGTGTTCAGAACCGTTCACTGCTCCAGAACTTTCTTATTTTTGGAGAGCATTGTTTACAGTTCATCATTTGCTGGGACTTGGGAACGGCTTTTGGTATGAAGTGATTTCCTGTGCCAAGGAATTTGACCTGTTTATCAGTACTTAGGGAAATTCCTGGAATGTCCTTTACTGGCCTCACTGCTGTATCTCTGTGTCAGATGTCTTTTCTACTTCAAATCCCGTTTCCCACAGGGTCTCTCTTGCTAGGTTGCCCTGGTTGGAATGACTGCTCCAACTATACCTCTTTTTAAAAACACAGCTCCTGTCTTTTCACTCAAGATTAGTGTGTTCATCAACAAAACCTTAAATGTCAGACTCATGAACCTTAAAATCCAGATTTAGCCAAGAAACCTGTTCTGTCCGTTTAACAGGGAAGCCCCATCCTCACACCCAGCTGTGATCTTGTTCTCTGCCTGTGTCCATCCCCAAATGATACACGATCATCCTGGTCTAACTTCAGCAAGAACCCTGTTAGATCAATTAAGCCAGAATTCCCCTCCTTATTCCTGATGTTTCCTCTTTGCAATTTTCCACCCTCTGCCCTTCACCGTGTACCTTGGGTATACATTCCCATTTGACTGTGCAACTTTCAGAGCTGAGCCTAGTCTTTTACTGAAAAATTCTTCTGCAGGTGGTCCAACACCCACTCCTGAATTTAGTGTGCCTCCCTACACTTTCACAAGTATCACAGAATATAACGCTTTTTCTTTAATAGTGTGCATGTAATATAACCAATGCTTTAGGGCAAGCAAAATGTCTTAGCCAAGTGTGGCAAACCTATGTAGAACAGGGATAATTGAGGGTCTGTTTGTTACTGAGGAACCGCAGTTGAAAGGAATGCCAAGCACAGAGATTTGCCATGGCGAAACAGTGTTCCTTTCTACCTTGCAGTTGCTCAGACAATGAATTGCTATTGCTTTTGCCTCAGGACTGGGCATCACCTGAGTCTCTAGGGAATGCTACATTTCAGACATAATTTTATTACTGATGGCAATGCCAGTGTCTGTCAGGGACTTCCCTGCAGCATTGGCAGGCAAGCCTAGGTGACATGACTGCCCTCAAGAGTTTCAAGAGGACTCTCTCTTCGTATGGGCGGAGAAGCCCTGAGCACTTCGTTCCACTTCCCTGGGCCAATATCAGATAGTTTGGCTTTGAAGAAACATCCCAAAGTTTTTTCTGCTATAAAAATGAAATTTATCTTTGGGTTTTACGGACAGAAAGATGTAGCCGTCCTTCTGAATATTCAGTATTTTAATAGGTTCAAGAAAATGCCTTCTGAGCAGAGCCATGCTCGCAGAACGGCTCTAGTGCACCGCCTAAATCCATGTGCTGAATTATTGTCTCACAGTGCTGACTTGCATCATTATCTTAGTGATTTTAGCTTAAAAAATGAAAGGCTGCTTAGGAATGGCAGAGACTCACAAGACATGAAATAACATTTTCATAGTTCCTAATGCATTTCTGCTTAGACCATATTATTGGAAAAGTATCCAAAGTGCTAATGTCTTACCTGCCTGTCCCCCCCCCCCTTCTTTAATTTTTAAAAAAGGTTGACATATGGCAGTAACATGCACTGGCTTTAAAAATATCCATCTATTTTAAAACTAGCACTATTTGCTACCAAGGATACAGTAAATACAGTATATCTGCAGTTCTCAGAAGATAATGAACCATCTCGTCCTCAGGTACCTATCTTTCCTCCCCTGTGGCCTGTGTCATTCAAATCACCCTGACTGTCATTCAAATCACCTTGCTGACTTTTTTTATGGTTTGCTTTTTTATGAAGTTGCTCTTGAAAGACACCAGACTTTGGAATCAAGAGTTTGTGGCCAGCCTGGCTACACATAGCATGATCTTTTCTCCACAAGCTCCCCTACGTCTTCGAACTGGTTTACTTTCTGTATAGAAACACTTCACAACTTGATGCTAATCAAACTTCAGGCAGGCAGTACACATGGTTGTACATTTTGCTTGACAGAAAGGAATGGCCAGATCCACAGTCCCTTACTGATTTGTAGGCTGTAGCTAATGTATTGGCTGGATGGTCAAGGACTTGGAAACAACATGATTGGAAAATTGGTGAGAAAGACATTCGAGGAATATGGTAGTTTGAATGAGAATGGCCCCCATAGGCTCATATATTTGGTGGGTTCTCCATTTGTTGTAACTATGTGGAAAGGATTAGGAGGTGTGGCCTTGTTGGAGGAGGTGTGTCACTGAAGGTGAACTTTGAGGTATCAACAGCTTTCACTACTTCCTATTTAAGTGTGTGAACTTTTCAGCTGCTTCTCCAGAGCCCATCTCCTGCCATGCTTCCCTGCCATTGTGATTCTAACCCTTTGTAATTCTGAGTCTCAAATTTTGAACAATTTCTTTTGTAAGTTGATTTAGTCGCAATGTTTTTGTCACAGCAGTTGGAAAGTAACTAAGACAAGAAGTCTGTGGATAGATCTCTTTGAGTGGGCAAAGGGATACTTGTGTCCCATATAAATGCTCATCAAAAGGTAAGCTTAGCAGAGTAGGAGTTCGATAATCAAGTAGAGGGGCTGACTGTTCTGTGGATAGTCAGCCCCTTGCCCAGTGGGCCCATGAATAGAGTGGCCATGGTACTGAGATTAAAGTCATGTATGGGCCCGACATCCTGCACTTCCACTCAATAAGGCTGAGCTGGCTACAGCTGCCGCTGAGTGACAGCTCTGTCAACAGCACAGACCAACAGTGAGCCCCAGATTTGGCACCATTCTCCAGGGTGACCAGCCAGCAACTCCGTGGTGGGTGGATGACTTTGGACCACTTCCTCCATGGAAAGGACAGTGCTTTGTCCGTACTGGAATACACACCTTAAAAAACAAAGAAAAAACCATCAGAGACTGAAACTGCTATTCTGCCATGAGTCAACTGCTGTGTCTGTATTTAGGCACCTTGAATAGTATAACTTACATTTATGAAAATGTGGGTTAATACTAGGTAACTACCTAGACCCTGGGCACTGTGGGCAGAGATAATACCACTAAACCCAGGTTGTGTGTTAACTGCCACACGTGGAAGGCAGAGAAAGGACACTGGCACAGACATTCAAGGCCAGCTTGGTCTACATGATAAAAGAGTTCCAGCCAAGGCTACAATGCAAGACTCTATCACAAACAAACAACAAACAGATGCCAATAACTGTGTTGATGTAAATTTTATGTAATTGAGTTACTCATTTTAATCACTTATTTTTAGAAGTACTGAGAATTGAACTCATGGCCCCTTTAGTGCTAGACAAGTGTTCTACCACTGAGCTATATGTGCAACCCCCACTTTATATTCAGAGTTATTTGTATTTACCCTTCCTTTGTTGGTTTGTGTCTTGTTCCACAGCTTGCTAGAATGTTCCATGTTCTGGCTATTGTTTCACTTTTTGATATTACTCTAACTGGAAGATCCATTTTATGATAATCACAAACAAAGATTGAGACACATTATGATACTTCTGTGGTTGTTGTATGCCTGATGGGACTAGGAATTCCCCAGTATCTCTACTGTATTCTTTTTCTTTTCCTTCTTCCAGAGGTGAGAAAACCCCATTCCCCGTGGCTTCTTCCTAATACATTATTAGCTATTTCCTACCTGCAGGCTCTTCCCCGGATCAGTTGGGCCCATTGTGATTAGGCACAGGTGAGAAGTATAGCCTTTTAAACACTGTAATGGAAATGTCAGAAGAGATGACAGGTGGCAGTGCAGGTTGAACAGCCTTAGTCTGAAACTCTAAAATCTGAAATGCCCCAATGTCTGCATTTTTGAGCCTGGACATTACATCATGCACGCCTAACCTCATGTGATTTCATGAACAAAATTCAGGCACAAAAAAGTGTTGCACATGTTTCTTCCTGTGTATACCTGTGGGATGGATACGAGTGTAAGTCGGTTTCATGTGGCTCCCAGGCCCCCATATCTATCTCAGTACCTGTACTCACATATTCTAAAACCTGAAACACTTTGGGTTCTGCATTATGGGCGTCCCAGACCTTCCCATGTCTCAGACCTCTGCCCACATACTCTAAACCCTGCAAATCTGGGATTAGGATCCCTGCTCTGCACTGCCCTCCTTGTACTTTTGGCTAGGGAGGGGACATTGAAGAGCACTGGCCATCTCCAGCTCTGGCGTAGCTTTCGACATAGCTGTTGTGGTGATTGTGCAAACCCCACTTGTTGTCTGGTAGAGAAAACCCCGCATGCTGTGAGTTGGAACTCATCTTCCTTGTTTGATATTTGGGTCGTGAGTTAATGTCTGCCAAGGCTTCTCTACCCTATCCTGCAAGAGTGCTTCTTAATTTGGAAATCTCATCCTTGAGAGAGAACTGCTGGCATCATTTATTTATTTATGTTTGTTTGTTTGTTTGTTTGTTTGTTTTGTGCGTGAGTGTGTGTGTTTTCCACCTATTTTATTTTTGAGATGGGATCTTCGTATGTGTCTCAGACTGGACTCAAACTTCAGAGATCCACCTGCCCCTGCATCCTGACTGCTGGGATTAAAGACACGCTCCACCACATCTGATTTTTCCCCACCTTCCATTTCGAAAGAGATTCTGTCACTGTACCCACAGCTTCCCCATCCATCTAAGACAGGCTTGGCCATCAACAAGCCCCAAAGATTCTCCTTTCTCTGCCTCCCCAACATTGGGATTACAGGCACATATGGCCATGCTTAGCTTTTTTATATGGGTGGTGGGACTCAAACTCATGTCCTCATGCTTGCATAGCAACATCACTGATTGATACATCTTCCCAGTCTCCCCCAAACCTACCCCAGGTATATCTGAGACCCACATGATACAATTTTTCCCTGTTCTTTTTTCCTGCTTTATTGTAAGGTATTTCTAGTTTCCTTTGTATTTCTAGTTTTTTTTTTTTTTTTTTTTTAAGAACTTGATATTTATTGTCAGCTGTTTCAATATTCCATAACTGATTTCAAAACTAGTTTCCATTTAAATGTCTATATTGTTTTTCATCCAAAGAATTGGTAGTCATGTATGGTGGGGCATGCCTGTAATTCCAGGGCATGGATGGGTGAGAGAAAAGAATTGCATACAAAATAAACCTTGTAGCACAACCTAAAATGTTTTTTTGTTCTTTTTTTTTTGGCTAGTAATTTCTGGTGTGAATTTTTTGGTTGTAATGTTATCTACATCACAGTGTATATCATTTCCCATCTTGCCAAGGATAGCAGTGCCTGTCTGTAAGCCCAGGGCTTATGAGGTAGAGTTAGCATAGTCAGATTTCAAGGCCAGCCTGGGCTACATACAACCCTGCTTATAAGCATATTGTTGAGCATAAGTCATTCATATCGATGTGGAGCTCATCTCCAGAACTCCTTTTTTTTCTGTTAAATTTTATTCACACCTGCTGTCTCCTCAGGGTAGTAGCTTCCCAGAGTGGATTTATTCACTGAAATGGCCTGCATTGGTGAGAGAACTCTTGCTGCACACTGGCCGACCAGTTGCTTTCCACAAAGTAGTATTGATTTGACACTCCCTTCAGAGTTCACCGAGAGCTGTTTTTGAAGTTAGCATCTTCTGGAAAACATCTAAATGGTTGGTGCTTGTAGGCATTCTATAAGGGCTGGTTGTGCCTGCTGAGTGAGACCTTTAAAGAGATGCAGGGTCTCTCTGTGACCCTCCTCGTTTGAACTTCCCATCTGTCCGGGCTTCTTAGACATTTCCATTTCCTTTCTTCCCAGCGTACAGTGTTGGGAGCATTATCACAGCTGAATCAGATCAAGTTCATGTTTAGGAAAACATTCAGCTGGCCTCCAGTTGCATCTATAACTGCTTGCTGCCTTTGATGCTTGGAGGGGCTCACACAGATTATGGAGGCTGCTAAGACTGTTAGAGATGGGAGGGCTCTTAGAACAGCTTCTGGCTCTCAATTCTTTGAAGAAAAGGAAGGAAAGATCCCACAGTCATTAATGGGACATGCCTGAAATTTGTGCAAGTTATTGGTCTGTCACTAGTACCCTTCTGCTACATGAGCTACAAATGAGAGTGTATGTTCTGGTTTTATACATGGAGGAGAGCACAAGCCGAGGGTGGTGCATTGCATCTGTGAGGCTGCTTCTGGGGATGGAGAATAAGGCAGGGAACACAGTCCTTTTTCCCCTTTTGGAGGTAGTTACTTCTACCCCCTGCATTCCTTTGAGTGCCTAAGACCAGGCTTAAGCTAGGCTACATTCCCTGCTGTGGTCACTGGAACAGTCTTTTTTTTTTCTCCTGGAAGTTGTATGACTTTCTCTAAGGAGTAGGCAGACAGTGTCTCTTACTAAGACTAGGTGTGACACACACACACACACACACACACACACACACACACACACACACACACACACACACAATGTGCTCCAGGGTTTGTTCTACTTTGAATTTGAGAGTCTCAGAGTCCACTTATTTCTCTGTTCATGAGTCCTAGCTCATTCACATGTCATTTGGCCACACCCAGAAATTGCTCCAGGAGTATCCAAAGAAATACCAGCACACCAGTATTCCAGTCTTCTGCTAGAGCTTAGTATTTAAGGCATAAGAGGAATGGCTTGAGTTGTGTTTCTTTAGCTTCCAGACTAGTGTGTGTATGCATTTCTGTAGTGTGTATGTATTTCTGTATGTATATATGCACATATGTATGTACATAAATACATACATACATACATACATACATACATATTATATACACCAAAGTATATGGAATTGCTAGGTGTGGTGATGCACACCTGTGGTCTTAGCTGCTTAGGGGGTTGAGACAAGAGGATTGCTTAAGGTCAGTCTGGGCAATACTGGGACCTTAAAAAGTATGTGAGGAAGAGGGGGGATGTACTAGATGTCTAGTCTTGCTGTCCCTCCTAACTGACAATTGCTTTTTGTCTCTGTCGTTGGCTTTTGTCAGAGGCTCCCATGGAGCCCAGGATGGCCTCCACTCCTAGTCTTGCCTCAGCTGTTCTATGGGATTGCAGCCATGCACCACCACACCCAGTTCCCTCCCTCTCTTCTATGGCACACAAAACAACAGTCACACATTCACCTGTTTTCCCTAACATTAAAGAAGTAAGGGGTTAGATAAAGAACAGTGAGAGAACATTCCTGTCTACCAGCTCAAGGAATGTGAGGCTAGGCTAGGCTGCAAGAGTAGAACGATTGGGTTGGGACAAACTTGGTTAACATCAAGGATGTAGTTGGTCTTTCCTAACTGTCTTGTCAGTGTGTGCTTCTTAGGGATGGCCACAGTTTTATTGTTTGTTTTGAGCTGTCAGTCATGAATGTCATGAAAAAAAAACCCTCATTGATCCATTTTCCACTTAATTAGGTTATAGTGTTTTATGGCTCACAGAAGTTTCTAATTTTCTAAAGTTAAATTGATACATTTTTCCATTGTAATTTAGCTGGTTGTCTTTCCTTTTTCAAAACAGATTTATTGAAATATAATTGCATACCACATAATTCAGCTATTTAAAGTTTCCAGTGCAGTTTTTAAAGACATTTACACATGATTGCAACCATTGCCAAAGTCTAATTTTAGAACTTTAAAAAAAAAATCACCTAGTAAAGAAAACCCAAACAAACTTACATCCATTACTAATCATTCCACATTCCTCCCCATCCTTCATTCCCCACTCCCAAACCCTGAGCAACTACGACTCCATTTTCTGCCTCTATAGATTACCTGTTGTGGGCACTCTACACAGTTAGCATCATAACAAGCTGTGATCTTTGGTGAGTGATTTTTGTTGCTGTTTTTGGAACATGCTTTGTAGTATGAATCGACATCATTCAGTTTTGTTACCAAATCAAATCTCACAGTGTCTACTTACCACATTTTGGTTATCCATTGTGGACAGTTGGCTGGTTTCACCTTGGGCTATTATGAATGTTGCCCCATTTTTGTATTTTACTTTTGATGTGCACATCTGTCTCTGTTTGTTCTTGCTCATATATGTAGTATTCGTGTCAGTGGGTCTTAACTGTAGCTCTGTGTAATGCTTTGCTGTTTTGCTAACTTACTTCCTACAAGGACTGCACCACTTGATGTCTCCACCAGTGGAGCAGAAGTGGACTTCCGCTCCGCTCTCCCTAGCAGCCTCTCTAACCCTAGTGTCTTGAATTTTACCGCATTTTTAATGGTTCGAATGTAAGTTATCAACTGTATTATTTGCAAACATCCTTCCATCCTGTGGTTTCTTTTTCACTAAAAATGGTAGTTTTGTTTCAGACAGAAAGGGATTGCTATTGTCTGCCTTTTTACTTGTCCCCGTCTGTCCTTTTGATGTCATATGACCATTACCTAATCTGCTGTCACGTTGTCTTCTAAGATTTCCATCATTTACTCTTCCTCGTATTCAGATCTATGGCCTGTGTTGGGTTAACCTGTGTGAGAAATGTGAACTGAATTCATCATTGCACCCATGGACACTGCTGGTCCCTGAACTGTTACTGAAAAGACTGATCTTCCCTCCTTGATTGGCCTTTGGCTGACCGCCATGGCTTTGTCAGTCCAGCCCATGCTACTCTCCTCTTTTTGCTCGTTCTCTTTTTTTTTTTTTGTGCCCTAGGTCAGGATTTCTCAGTGGACTTCCGGTACAGCTTCCTTTCCATCTTCCCTTTTCACTGTGAGGGGGGTAGTCCCGGAATGCAACAAGCACCACACTCCTCATTTCCTTCTCTGCCAAGCCTTGCATTGCATTTCTCTGCCTTGATAGTGAATGCATGCATTCCTCAAGGGCAGGAGTCCTGTCTTTATTTGTTCCTCCAGGAGCCCCCAAAAGAGGATCCAGTCACTGTCTTAATGCTGGTGATGGGTCCCAGGTATGAGTTTTTTGGTATCCTGCATTTACCAGCTACTTGTGATTGGCTAGAAATACTAACGGGCACAGAAGCAATTGAGAAATAGTGGTACCTTGCACCCATAAAGCTTTGAACATCGCTTTATAGTTAAGATCCAGCCTCCCCTTCAGGCTGGGTTGCCCATACGCTGTGAGCAAAGGGAGTGTGCCCGAGCGTGGGTCTGTTGGCAGCCTTGTGTTTCCATGCCCTGGTCACACTCATTTTCTTAGGCTTTTCAAGGTTTTGCTGCCGGTTTCCTGCCGTTAATGACAGCTGGAGATTTTAGCTGGTCACACTTACAGCAGTGTCAGCTGCACCCTGTGGTTGTGTCAGATGGCGGCTGGAACGAGCCCAGAGTCATGTTCAGAAATGAAGGTTTTGCCTCAAAGAAAATCGGTGGGGGTGGGGACAGCGAGGATCTTTTTGATTATTGCTGATTCACAGAGAAACCCGGAACTCACAGAGGCCGGTGGAAAGCTGTTCCATCAATCTCCAACGTTAATGAATGTTAGTGTGAGGTAGGACTAGAAAGAGGGGGCTGGCGCTCTGGCTCTAATCCTCAAATTTGTTGTGAAATGTGAATGTTGGTAGGGGGTAGGAATGGCTGGCCGTGTTGAAGGCAGAGTAGCCAGAGATGTGCAAAGCCAGGAATTGGGAAATGAAGGTTACACAGGATGAAGATTCTTTTTGTTTTAAAAGAAGGAAATGGACTGTGGAGAAGAACATGCCAGCTCTAGTCTCTTTTCCTTGTCGTATAAGGAAACATAATACTGTCATGGGGTATTGTCAAGCCTCACAAGCCTACCTACTTTTTATTGTTATTTTTTGTTGTTGTTGTTTGCTTGCTTGTTTTTTGAGATGGGGTTTCTCTGTGTAGCCCTGGCTGTCCTGGAACTCACTCTGTAGACCAGGCTGGCCCCAAACTCAGAGATAGCCACCTTCTTCTGCTTCCTGAGTGCTGACATCAAAGGTATGCGCTGCTACCCCACCTCCCCACCCCCTTGCTAGGGCCGCCTATATATTTAATTATCTTCCCAAAGTCTATTCCTAATGGCAGGTCACCAAGGCTTAGTGTAGACACAGAATGTATTTACCCTTCCCCATCCCGCCCCGCCCCACCCCACCCCAGTTGAACCCAGCTGATTTATGCACACCCAGTGAACACTCCACCACTAAAGTATATCCTCTAGTTCCACTCAAGGATTTCTTCTTTCCCCTTTCTTTTTGTGCTGAACATGGAAGCCAGGGTGTCAGACATGCTAGGTGGGTGTTGGTCTACCCCTGAGACATGCTTAGCCCCATTACCTTCATTGTTTAGGACAGTGAGAGCTGAGCCCAGGAGCCCTGGCTGAGGGTAGCTGCTTCTTTAGAGTAGTTGGCACCGTCACTCCTGCCACCCTTTCTTTGTGTGAAGATGCAGGGATGTGGAATTTAGGAAACACCCCTCTGGGTAACTTCGATTTTCTCAATACTTCCTTTTTCACAAAGCCTTCCTCGATGATGACAGGTGGCGAGTGCTGGTAGACATGTCACCTTGGATAGCACCTGGGAGGATGACTTCTCCCTAACTGAGATGGGGGGACCCTCACTGGCACAGTCTGTCTCCGATTGCTCTGCTCACAGGCAGGCCAGACTTGGTTCCTCCCAGCATGGTGTGCTGCAAAAGGCTGTAGGTGTTTGCTCATCAGGGAGGCGGGGATCTGGTGCCTTTCTTATAGGTGTGATGGTGTGATCTTGAATGTGTTTTCTTACATTTATTTCTATGTTGAAATATTAAACCCAGAGGACCTGCTGTTAGGAAATAGCCCCGGGGGGGGTGTGTGTGGCACAGGTGGCTTATTAAGGATAGATGGGCTTGTGAGAGTGGGCACCCCATGGCAGTATTGTGTGCCTTTGTATGACTAGGGGAAGAGACTAAAGCTGGGTTTACCACAGTTGTGTGAGGAGACCATGAGAAGACAGTTTCTAGCTAGTTCCTTGGTCTTAGACTTTCTGCTCTCCAGACTATATAAAATAAATAGTTTAAGCTACTCCGCTTGGTGCTCCTTATTACAGCATCCTGAAGTGACTACAGCATGGGGCAAGCCATGTTTAACTTTAGATGGAGACTGACGACAGATAGGGAATGGTGATGGAGCGCAGTCTCCATCTTCCTTCATTTGACTCAATGGCCATCACTGTGTTCCCACAGGATTGCTCTTCCTGAGCCTTCATCCCCAGCCAGATGCCCTCCAGTAGGATGCCACCCTCAGATCTGTGTTTTCTGGCAAGCATGTGTCATCTTGATGTGCAGCTCCGCCTCCCACAAGGCTTCGCTCCCCATGAATAGGGCATGAGAGCAACATAGCACAGTGGGTTCCAGTTCAGCTCTACCACCAGCCACTGGGGTCACTCATCTGTCCTCTTGCTTTGTACATGATTCACATGACATGAATGAAATGCTGTGTGCGGGTGATTGCCCGGTGAAGGAAGCTAAGCTAGCGTTCCTAACTGGTGATTGGAGGGAAAGGGCCTGCAGAAGTAATGGGGCTCAAAGTGGCGGCTGCATGCTCCACAGTGATTCCCTGTTTGCTCACTAAGCAATGGAGTGCAGCAGTCAAGCAGACAGTAGCTCGGTGTTGGAACCGTGTGTAGGAGAAAGTCATGGTGTTGCTCCTTAATGCAGGCAAGGGGTGAGGTCAGTTCTTGAGCAGAAGCTTTCATGTCAGTTTGAACATCACTTACACTGCCCGTGGAAGCCACTCACAAACATACAGTGTCTGGATGACACAGCCGTTGTTTTTTTCTGTCGTTGAAACAGATTGGTGTTTATTTGGATGGATACCAGATGGAGTAGAGCGCTTATGCGTCGTACCAGAAGCATGTAGCTTGTACATCGGAATCCTGTCATGCACAGGGCATGTGGGGGCAGAGCCAGACTGTGCGGCCAGAGAATGAGGCTGCTATAGTTGACCACGCGTCTTCTTTTTTCTTTATGGAGAAGATGCAGTAGGCTGCAGATGAGGTCATCATGTCCTAGTTATGACTCCACCAAAATATTGGAGGGTGTTGTTTGACAATACAGCAAGGACTAGGGACACTGCTATTTGGGGTAGCACAGTGTTTCTCGGGGCCTCTGGGTAGAGCACTGGCATGCTGGGAAGCTCCCATTTGTGTCAATCAGAGAATGACCATGGGTCCTAAGCTCTTTAAGGAAAAAGTCAATGAGGGATTTCTTTTATTGAAAACATTTTGGTGCAATTTATATTTTTTCAATAATAGAGTTTTTGGTAGAGCCAAATGTATACATTCTGAGACCCGAATGAGTATGTATACATTAACATTTGCATGTTAAAGGTAGCTGTGAAGTGTGGGTAGGTATAACCTGTATTATGTGAACATGAATTCTTGTATACTGTCCCCACTATTTATTCTCTTATGCCTTAGTAGAAAAATTTAGCCCATGAGGACAGACCTGGGTTCAGGTCCCAAGTCCTCATTATTGATAATGCCATAACTTTGCAAGTTACTAGACTGACCTCTCTTGATACTTGGTCTCTTATGTGGAAATGATAATAATCATCTATCATACATATTTTTGTGGAATTATGGAGGCTGTTGATGAAGAGCGCCTCCTAGAACACACTGGATAAAGGCTACTGATGTCACATCAAGCTGACTCTAACTTCTGAGACCCCATAATGTGCTCTAACATGCCATTTTTTATTTTTAAAGGTTTATTTATTTACTATGTATACACTATTCTGCCTGCATGTGTGCCTATGGGCCAGAAGAGGGCACCATATCTCATTACAAATGGTTGTGAGCCACCATATAGGTTGCTGGGAATTGAGCTCAGGACCTCTGGAAAAGTAACCAGTGCTTTTAACCACTGAGCCATCTCCCCAGCCCTCTTTTTTTATTTTTATTTTTTCAACGTTTTATCTCAGACCAGGAGGATAGAGAAGGCTTTACTGTTGAAATGCAGGACTTCTAAAACTTGAATTGCTCTCTAGATTTCGGTTTGTAAATGTTGACGGGCCAGTTCAATTTGGATTTATGCTTAAACATTCTTGCCATGGCTTTGGGATTAGTTGACCCATCCCTAACTTCTATAGAAAAGATCTTGCCAGATACGGAATTGGTTTGCATTTCCTGTAGCATGTGTCGTTCCCAGCCCAATGCCTTACGCTTGTTTATTCTTGTTCCTGTGGCCACTTTTATGGGAGGTGATGAAGACCAAGCAGTGGCAACACAAGTGAGCAAGCTTGGAGGAGCGTGTGAGAAGCATTTCACAAGCGAGAAGCTGAAAGTGCCCCAGAAGGCTTCCCGAGCCCTAGAAGATTCTGTCCAGGAGAAATCATGCGAGTGGGCCACATTAGGAAACCGGTCCAGTTCCTGAGGACTGGCATTTACTGTTTTTTTATTTTACAGTGTACACACACACGCACGTACCTGAAGAGACCAGCGGAGGCCAGGGCCTTGGATACGTGGGAGCTGGAGTTACAGGCTAACTGAGCTTCCTGAAGGGGAAATGGGACCTGAGCTGTCTCTGGACAGCAACAAGTGCTCTTAGCTGCTGCTCCATCCAGCCCCGCTCACCAGAGCAGCCCCATTTCTCGTCCTTGCTCTTTGTGGGCTTTTACTCAGCCATTTACCTTTGAAGAGGGGAAAACAAATCCTTACTTGTCTCCTAAAAGCTGCGAGCCACCTTGGTGAGTTAATAGTGTTGGCTCTTAGATTTTCTGTGGTAGACGGAGGTGGAAAACAGAGTTTCATGAATTTACCCTGAGGCGAGGAGGAAACTTCTAGCAGATTGCTCAAGAGAATCACACTTTTATTTGTGTTTTGCATCTTTTCATTATCTTTGTGGATGACATCCTCTTTCTTTCTTTCACCCAGGACATTTCTAGTCACCGTGTCTGTCTTTATGTGGAGTGCCCCAAAGGTCCCTTTCGGCCCCAGCATTCCTGGGGCCCTTAGTGACTGCTCCAGGACCCTTTTCATCACCAGAGGACACTGTGAGACGGAGGTGGCTCTCTGGCGGTGATGCTTATTTTCCCGAATGGCCTCAGAGGCCACTCTGAGTTATTTGAGGCTGTCTCTCACTCAGTGGCTTCATGAACTTTCATAAACATTTGTTTCATGTGGGTTTTCGGAATGTTAGCAGGGTGGGCTCTGTGCTAGGGACAAGGGAGGCATGGAGGGAAATAAACACTTGGCCTGAGCTCTTGGGAACACCCAGCTTAGTGAGAGACTGGTGATGGCAAAGACGCAGACTCGTCTATAGAGTGCTGTGACCTCGTGGGAAAGAGGGAGAATTCTCGGCTGGAAGCAGGGGTGGGTCCATGTTTGTGCGTGCTGTTGGAAGGGTTTTTAGTAGATGATGGCCATGGAAGACCGGAGCTCCTGGGGCATCTAGCTGGCCATGAAATAGTCCCCTCGGTGGTCAGGAGGCATGTGAAAATGTGAGTCAGGGCCAGGGTTGATGTGACCTGTGAGAATTGAGAATAACTGGGTCACGGAGCCAGGAAGGCTTTTATTTCTTTTGGTTATTTTGTTTTGTCAGTAATGCCCTTTGACTGTTTTTATACCGAAGGATGAAAGAGGGTTGTGGTTTGGAGCAGGGCCTATTTTCTACTTGCCACTGGGAGTTGAGACTGGTTTGGGACTGTCACAGTGATCCACATGAAGTGCAGGACCAAGAAAATAGAGCGATGTGGAGGTGGTCAGAATCTGAGGGGGTAGAATATGGACGGTGGCTTGGAAGGGGCATTGTATTATCACACATTTGCAGTCTTCACAGTTGGGATATCAACGGGCCGTCATTGAGGCACTGCCCCTGCCTCTACCCAGCAGCCCAGAGTTTAGGGATCTCTGTCTTGGAAGAGCCATTTGGGAAAATTGCTAGGGCCCTAGTTTGGTTTTCTAGATGAATTTGGATTTGAGAAAACTTTTTTGTTTTTTTTGTTTTTTGTTTTTTTGTTTTCTGGTGCCTTGTACCTTTACCACCCCTCCCCCAATACAGTTTTTGTGATATTTCCAAGGTGGGTAGTACTTCTACATTTTTAAAGAATAAGAGCGCCAAGGTTCTATGGAATGGTACTTGTGTGGGGACCCAGGTGTAGTGCTGGGGTAACTCACCACCACGAGCACCGATTTGACTTGGCAGGTCAGGGACTGTGATCTCCCTTGGAGTCCTTCCTGTTTGTGCAGAGTATGAGGGGAGTCAGGGTGCAGAACCCAAGTTCAGATCTCTGGCCCTGAGGAAGAAGGTAGTTTGGGATGTTGAAGGTCAAGTGTAATGTTGAAGGTCAAGTGTAATGTTGAAGGTCAAGTGTAAGAAAGAATGAAAAGTGTCTGTTAGCTTTTGGAAATACAGTTCTTGGCCAGAGGTGGCCAGATTCTGCCGTCTCTGTTGCAACCATTGGATTCGGCCATCATGGCACAAAGCTGCCATAGATGATGTATAGATAGATGGTCACGGTTGTAATCTGGCACGCACTTATGAAAGGACCTGGTGGTCTTAGACTCATGGTTTTCCCAAGCTTTGCCTCTTAGGAGTGGAGTATTAGAATTTATTCAGCGCTAAACACAGTCTACATGTTTTTAATCCTAGGTATAAGTGTCAGTTCCTTCTACAGTTGTTGAAGAGTTCTGGGAGTTTAGGCGCTAGCTCTCCTGGTGGGCACACAGCCAGCTGATAAAATGGCCTGGCTGATTCAAAGCCTGGCTTCTTCTTCCTCACTTGCCTGTCACCCAGGGCAGTGGCCTTCATCCCAATCGTTCTCAGGAGGTCTGGTTGGCACAAAAGACACGGGACAGCACACTGCCGCCTTTGCCCTTCCTGTGACCAGCACAAAGCTGAGCTTTTCTTCTTCTCCTGTGTGTCCTCCTCAGTAAGTGTGTGGGACCACAAGGACACACGCACCTTCACCTGGATAGATAGATAGATGCTCCTGTCTCTAGTGTCATCTGCCAGTTACTATCTGAGCCTAGGTCAGCTTTGATTTTATTTTCATAAACATTTTGGAGTATTTTTAGATTTATAGAGAGGTTGCAAAGAACAGTATAAAGAAGTTCCAGTTGGGCGGCTGTGGCGCTCGCCTTTAGTCCAAGCACTGGGGAAGCAGAGGCAGGCGGATCTCTGTGAATTTGAGACCAGCCTAGTCTACGAGAGCCTGGTCTACAAGAGCGAGTTGCAGAACAGGCGCCAAAGCTACACAGAGAAACCCTGTCTGGAAAAACCAAAAAAGGAAAAGAAAAGTTCCATATATCCTATGGTCCGTTTCCTGTGTTATTAACTCTGAGGGTTGTGTAATACATTCTATATAATTAGTGAACCAGTATTGATGCCTGCTGAAGTCTGTACTTGTGGGTTTTCCCATCTCTAATGTTCCTTTTTCTATTCCTCGTGACCACATCACATTCAGATATCATGTCTCCCTAGATTTCTCTTTTTTGTTTGTGTTTTTTTTTTTAATTGTTTTTGTTTTGTTTTTGTTTTTCGAGACGGGGGTCTCTTTATGTATCCTGGCTGTCCTGGAACTCGCTCTGTAGACCAGGCTGACCTTGAACTCAGAGATCTTCCTGCCTGCCCGTGGGTCCTAAGTGCTGGGATGAAAGGCTTGCTGCACCACTGCTTGGCGTCTCTGTAGACAGACTGTGACATTTTCTCAGACTCCCTTTGCTTTGATGACCCTGGTGGTTTGGGTATGGTGTTTTGTCTGTTGCCTGTCTGTTGAATGTGTCTGATGTTTTTCTTACCACTGGCCAGAACCTAGGAATTTTAGGCAGAACCCAGAAGTGTGGTGGCCTTTTCCATCCCACAGAATTGAAGGCACCTACTGTCAGCATCATTTGTCTCCGTTTGTTTGGTCTTGATCATCTGGCCAAGGTTTTTGCTGTCTGCTTTCTCCGTGGAAGTTACCCTGTCTCCTTCCCTCCCCGTTTCCATCATCCACATTAGGCACATCTGTATTATCACTGTACACAGGTGAGGGTTGGGGCTAAGCTTGTGCCTCTTAAAAGTGGAGTATCTGTAAATCTTTGGGGATTGTTCTGGCTCTTGAGAACCGTGTCTTCCCTACTTATTTATCCCACCGTGGATTTCAGTGTGCAGGGACTTTGGAAATGTCAGGTGTATAACTGGGGTGCCCTGGCCGCTACGCCTGCTCTGGTGCCTGGTCCTCGCTCTGTGAGACTATGTGCTGTTCAGAATCTGTTCTGTTAGGGTAGGTGTAAAATGGGCTGTAAGTTGTTGCCTCTGAAAGTTAATTTCTTAGTGTAAACTGCTAAGCATATATGTGCCACCTAAAATCTTAAAGAAAAAGCATCCTGGAGTTTATACTTCTTAGGTTGACAATCATTTCTTACCTTAATGGTGAGGCAAGCCTGTGCCTCAGGGCCTTTGTGTGAAACTGGCATCGAAGCAGCGCCACCTTGTGGTAGATGCTGAATGTTTCAGGGACAATTTCTGCTAAGTTCTGCATCTCTTAACTGTAGCAGCACGTTTTTTCTTTTCTTTCTTTCTTTTTTTTTGTTAATAGTTTTGCTCTTCAAAGAATTCAAAGAATTTCTACTCTAGTTTTATATATTACCAAGTTTAGATAAAAGATAATAGTTGTTCCAAGAAGAAAAAGAAAGCAACTTGGACTGGTGAGATGGCTCAGTGATAAACAATGTGACCCGCTTGGTCACGTGGACCTGAGTTTGGATCCCAGGCAAATGCTATTAGCTCCAGCTCCAACTCTGAGGACCCAGGGACATCTTCTAGCCTCTGCATGTACACACAGGCACGCACACACAGACACGCACAATGCACACACACAGACACCACACACGCACACAGACATGCACAATGCACTCACACAGACACTCCATGCACACAGACACGCACAGTGCACACACACAGACACTCACACATGCACACAGACACGCACAATGCACACACACAGACACTCACACACGCACACAGACATGCACAATGCACACAGACACGCACAATGCACACAGACACGCACAATGCACACACACAGACAGACACTCACACATGCACACAGACACGCACAATGCACACAGACACGTACACAGACATGTACACAGGCACACACACACACACACACACACACACATACCTTTTATTTTGAAAGCATAGATGTTAGGTCAGGCCTTCACAACCCCATGTTAATCTTTAATCTCAGTCAGCTTTCATAGGAAGGTCAGATGCATTGTAGCAGCTTTCATCATTAAATCATCCCACACGCACCTGGGCTGTGGTGTGTTCACTGTGGAAGTCCTTCTTTGTGCTGTGTGTGTCTTGAACCCAGACAGGACACAGAGTCAGCCCCACTGCTGAGGGCCTTGTGGTGCTCTGGGTCACTGCAGGGGATGGCAGTAGGGATGCTGTCTGGACTCTAGAGTGACTTATGGCTCAGCCCAACACATCACTGCATGATATGTGCAGGAGATGCTTTAGCAGATAAGAAAGCCAATGCCTTTTGGTGACTTGACCATCAAGTGTGTTTGTCTGCCATAACCCTGGTCTGCACTCGAAGTATTGGCCCTGTCCTGTAAGGTCCTGACTGCAGAGATGACAGAGTGGCTTAGATCATAGTACTTCCTTTGTTTAAACAACAGCAGCGAGGCAGGAAGCTGCCTTGAGGTGCTTTCAAGGACATGAGCAGTAGTGCATGATGGGTACCCTTGCCACCTGGTTAGGAGCTGGAGGACAAGCAAGGACTTGGAGTTAGAGTCCCTTTTCTTCACTAATATTTTGGAAGGAAAGCTTGACCTTACCAGGTGGGAAGACTGTTTTAAGAAGAAATTTTCATTTCTGAGAGCAACATTTTATTTACATAGAACATAAAACAATTGCTTTTCAGTGTATTCTAGCCAACAATTTAAAGCATAGTTTCCATAGCCTTTAAGTTCAGTTTTAAGTCTTACATTTATTAACTAATTTAAATTATCATGAATTCCCACTAAGGCTGAGAATCATACAATTCAGGTAGGACCCACAGGCCACTCCCCCATTTGCTCCATTTACTACCTTTTTTCTTTTTTTTTTCTTTTAAAGACTAGTAATTATCTACTAGGTATATTCTCAGTTTCTGACAGGTGACAAGCTCACTCCTAAATGTAGCACAATCATGTTGATGATTCCTTGAGCTTCTTTCAGCTCTTCATTTAGTTCTAAACATTGCTTAGGTTGTAGGACAGCTGATAGGCTCAACCCAGGAAAGGCCAAAACCTGTGTGTTCTTAGGATTAAATCTGGCCTTGAGTTTGGAGCAAATGCAAAATAGTTGAAGCAAGCCATTTATTGCCCTTTCTTGTTAACCGTCCAGACCGCCCAGAGGAACCCTGACCTCATGGGGGAGGGAGGGGAGCCCCCACATTGGTTCTGGAGAGTGAGTATTTGTTTCCTGGGGCTATAGTGGCATGTTATCGCTATTTGGTGGTTCCAACTGTAGATGCCTGTCTCTCTGAGTCACAGGCAGATGCCTGTAGATCATTGTCTGGGAGGACTCTTACTCTCTGTACCTTCTGGTGGTTCCAGATGCTTCTGCCGTGTCCCCACATTTCTCCATTCTCTACATCTATTTCACGTTATTGCCAGTCTTTGTTTTAGTCTTATTGCCTTCCTCTCTCCTGAAAGGACACATGCATTTGGTACCTGCCTGGATGATCCGAGATGGTCCCCTCATCTCAAGATCCTTACCCTAATCACAAATCTCTACAGACCTAGAAATCAAATGGCTACATGTCCCAGGGAATAGATCATGGACATGTCCCTGGGACCCATTATCATTTATCATACACTTCTAACACAGTATTACCTGATAGCCTCGTGAAAACTTTGCTGAAGTACCTTGCATACATGTCCACGTCTCTTGCCAAAAGAAACAGAGAAAAATGGGGGCACAGATCCTCAGCCTCAACAAATGCATAGACATTGCGTAAAAGCCACCACAGTCAAGATGGAGACCAGTTCCTTCATCCCAGTATAGACATCCCAATATATTCATCCTACTCCGTTCTAGTCAGCTGTACCTGAAGCCCTGGTAACCTGTGGTCTTTTCCCAAACCTAGAACTTTGCCTTTTCAGAATGTGGTGTGTAGAACCACCCATTGCACAGTCCCTTTGAGTTGAGCTTCTTGGCTGGGTGCCCCTGAGATCCACCTATGTTAAAGTTAAATCTTTACTACATGGCTCAGAAGTAGCCCACCGCTTGCATATGTTACCGTTTGTCCATTTGGGAGACACTTGGTCAGTTTCCAGTTTGGGATGATTCTAAATAAAGATGTTACAGCTGTGTGCACACTGGCTTTTGTGTAAGCATGCTTCCTGGATTTGGCAGGAGCATACAGTGTGTACACGTCTGTGTGGAAGTGTCAGCTATTTTCTAGAGAGCTGAAACACCGTGCAGTCTCACCAGTGAAATGGGAGCTTGGTTGCTCTGCATCCTCAGCAGCGGCTTGTTTTGTGTGGGTGAAAGTGTTAGCTGTTCTACAAGGAATGCACATCCTCTGAGAGGGACTTGGAAGTCTGTGGTGGCTTCAGTGTAACCCAGTTAGGCTTAAAGGGCTTTATTAACTATTACCACCATCAGTACAGTTTTGAGGCAGGTAGCCCAGACAAGGGTGACCTCGAGGTGTCTAACCTCCTGCCTCTACCTTCCAAGTGCTAGGATTACAGGCTAGGGTGACTGCATCTTCTTTTATGAGGTGCAGGGGATCGAACCCAAGGCTTCACACATGCTAGCCAGGCACTTTGCCAACAGAGATACAGCCCCAGGTCTCAAATTGTAACTGAGACATATAATTAATCTTCTTTCTAATATAATTGTACCTGTGAATCTTTCCACTTAACAGCCCTGCGTAGACATTTCTCTCTAGAAGTGGTTAGAGTGTGTATCTCTCAGGCCTCTTCTGCCCTTGATGTCAGTACCCAGACAGGTTGGGTAGAGCAGTTGAGGTAGGTCTGCCCGAATGAGACGCAGGCGATTCTGAGGACGAATATTACGCTGAAGAATGTTGCTATGCTGAAGAATATTGTGCATGTCTCTTTGATGTGGACATCTCTCTGCAGTGCAGGGTATGAAGGTGTATGGTGAGAGGTGGTGCGTACATACAGGCACATACATACATACATACATACATACATGTGTACATACAGGCCCATCGAAAATAAAGTCACAGAGCATGGGCTAGCCCCTACCTTGGCACCGAGGTCTGACAGTGAGACGCGGGTTGCTCTGACCCTTCCTGGATGCTAGGGGAGATCTTAGGGCAGAGTGGAGCACCTCTCTTCCTCTGAGTCTTCCTCCACTTCATGCCTCCTGTCTGATGGAGGGGTGGAAGATGAGGATAGATGTGCTGTGGCCATTGGACTAAATGAAAGCTTGAGGAAATATTTGTGAATATAATTTTTATGAGATGATAATATTTATATTTATTCCTTTGAAACAAACCTCTTCTCATTGGAGTCAATCTCTGTGGAAAGAGAAGACCTTCTCCCCTCCCCACCCTCCCAAGAGTTCCTTAGAGTGCTCCCACCCTCCTCACTGTCAGGTGTGCTCCGAGGTGCCTCTCATTTTCTGATGCCCCTGCTTTCCTTAGTTACAGCACTAGGGAAGGTCAGCATCCAGGGCAGCTCACTGAATGTCTTGTCTTTCAGCTTGATTGTGAGCTTCCTTAGGAAGTGGGCAAGGTTTCAGGTATGCATTCCAGTTAGGCTAAACCAGTGGGTTTGAACGTTGGCTAGGATGGGTACCTCAGAATTGCTCTTGTGGGGCGGGGCTGAGAAGGTGAGCTCTGGGGAGTATAGGAGACAGCAACAGGGAATTCAGTGCCCAGAACTCACAGGGAAAGGACATTCACAAGGGCCTGCCTCTGGCCTTGTGTTCAGCTTCTTCAGGCAGTGCGGGGATCGTTTCCTGCTGTGAGAATGGCAGCAGAACCATCTCCCTCTCTTCTAGAAACTGGGAAATGAATCTTCCAAGAAGGAAGCAGCTCTTTTCTTCCAGGCCCATCGCAAAATTAATGTCAGTAGTTATCAGTTTTATTTATAAATGATGCACACCAGCTAACTACACCTAATCTGAAATGCCTTGAAGTTGGAAGATTTTGGTGTTTGGAGTATTTATTTATACATACAATAAGTTATCGTAGGAGTAGGGCCCAAGTCTAAGCATAAAATTAATTTATAGTTATAAATTATGTAAAAATGTATATAACTCACACATATATAACTTGAAAGTAACCCCCCCCCTCCTACCTCCAGATAGAGCTTCTTTCTGTAGCCCTGGCTGTCATGGAACTCACTCTGTAGTCTGGGTGGCTTCAAACTCAGATATCCATCTGCGTTTGCCTCCCGAGTTCTGGGATTAAAGGAGTTCTGGGATTAAAGGTGTGCACCACCACTGCCTTGTTTTTGAAAGAAACTTTACACAGTATTTTCAGTGTGCTTGTGTTTTGACTGTGGCTTGTTACACAAATCGGGGAAAATTTACCATTTGCCCATCAGGTTTGTCTGCACTCAAAAAAACATGTTTTAAAAAACGACCCCCCCCCCCGTGTGTGTGCATGTGAGTGCCTGTGCATGTATGGTGTGTGTGTGTGTGTGCATATGTGCATATCCTGATCTCAGAAACATTACATCCCCCTAGAGCTGTAGTTGAAGGCAGTTGTATCCTGCCCAGTATGGTGGTGGGAACTGAACTTGGGTCCTCTACAGGAGTAACAAATGCTCTTCTGAGATGTCTCTCCATCCACCTCTAGCCCCCAACAGACACTTTTTGAAAGTTAAGTATTTTTAACTGTTAGAACAAAGAATACTTCTGCTAGGGCTTACCCACAGGGTGAATTGTTTGGCTTTGTCCTTCCTCAGAATGAATCCTCCCAAGAGGCTGTCTCCAGCCTTATGGCTATGTCTGTGGCAGCCACCACTGCCCTGGCCATCCTTGAGTCCAGTGGGAATGGTTCTGTTGAAGAGTCCCTGTAGACTGCAGCCTTTGTTGACTATGGTCCTCCCTCCTCCTTTTTATCAACCCTCTACTCCTCCCACATTCTCTTTGGGGGTATAGAAAGGAAAGGGGGTCAAGCTTTAGAAGCTTTGTCTGCATAACATTTTCTTTTAAAAAGAAAATTTGCTATGGATCTCTCCGAGTTTAAGGCCAGCCTGGTCTACATGGTGAGTTCAAAGCCAGTCAGAATTACATAGTGAGACCCAGTTTCACAAAGAAAACTTCAAGATTAGCTAGGTGCCATGCCTGGTGCATGCTTATAATTCAGACACTTAGGAGGATCACTGAGAGTTTTGAGACCAGCCTGGTCATCATAGCAGGTCCCAGACTGCAAGACTCTTCTTTTTAGAAAATGTGTGTGTATGTGTTTTATAGTGTATGCATATGTATACTTCTGTGGGTCCTGCTCTTGTCACACTCTGCCTTTCTCCTTTGGGACAAGATCTCACTGAACCTGCAGCTGGGCTGGTGGTTAGCAAGCACCAGCAAACCTCTGTGTCTGTCCTCCCATGGTTGCTGAGATTGCAGATACATACCCATGGTCATGCCTGTTTATATTAATGTGAGTGCTGGGATTAGAACTCAGGTTCTCATGCTTGCATGCAGCAAGTGTTCTGTCCATGGGAGCATTTCCACCCCCTTCCCAGACCATTTGTTTTTTATTGAAAACAAAACAAAAAACCCCCAAGAGTGTGATCTGGTACTCCACCGTGGTTTGCCATTTTGAATCTACTACCAAATAACACGCTCTTAAAAGAAAGATCCCTCTCCCTTCAAGAATAGTCCTTTTCCTTTTCTTATCCTGCACACGTCTCAGGCATAAGGTGAAAACCTAGACCAGATAAAATTGGCAGGACCTTTAGTGCTTTTACTGTTGAAATTCAAGATTATAAAAACAAAAACAAACCCACCTCAAATGACTCTGAACGTCACTTCTCATAGTCTCTAAAGATCTAGTTTAAATGCAGTGGGTAGCCTCAGGTGTTCTTCGTCCAAAATATTGTGTGCATGTACACATGTGCACATACACATGAACACACCCAACGTTATTTTTAGTGGAAGCACTCTGAAATGAGAAGTAACCTCCACCCTCCTCTCTTTCACAGGCTGGAGATAAAGCCTGGCTTGGTTTATTTCTGTCATCGTCTTTAAAAACATTCCTTATATGGTAGTTTCTAAGCAGCAGAATGGCTGTGTGATGAAAATGTCAGAAAGAGCAGGAAAAAGCTGGCCGCAGAGGAAAGTGTGTTTGGAGACTTAAGCAAAGGGAGAAGGCTCACTGGGAAAAGGCTGTGCCTCCCAGTCAGGGTAGAGCAGCTGGCCTGGCTTCACCCATATCTTCCAAACCCTTCTGTGTGATTAAAGACGCAGCTGTTGTGCTCTGACTACTTGGTATCTGCAGCCTCATGGCTGTGGCCTCTGTTTGGCACTTTTATGTTTGTTTGTTTCCTTGGATTTTAAGGGTTGTTTATAACTGAGAGCCCTTTTCTTTACCACATGGTGTGTATAGAGCTGGGGAAAGTGCATTGGAATAGGGAACGAAAAAGATAGATGCCATGCCTGGGAGTGGTGGCACAAGTCTTTAATCCAGCACTCCGGAGGCAGAGGCAGAACCATCTCTGAGTTCGAGGCCAGCCTGGTCTACAATTGAGTTCCAGGACAGTCCTACACAGAGAAGCCCTGTCTCAAAAATCCAAAATGAATAAATAGAATAAAGTCATTTAGAGTGAGTTTAACTTATGGTCATGAAAAGCCCACTTGCCAGATGTCATGAGGGTAGCTGATAGAGAGAGGTAGGAGGATTGTGTGCTTGTGGTCAGCCTGGGTGAATTGAATATTCTAGGCTAGGTTAGACCAACTGTGACCCTGTCTTTAAAAAACAAAACAAAACCTCAAATATTATCCTAAAGTTTTTAGTCTGGACCAGGCTAGGACATAGCCGTAAGACCTCCATTAACTTACTTTTGCTTCTGAAACACGGTCTGAGGTCCTAGGTGATGCCTCAGACCACAATGTAGCAAGACCACCTGGGGACATTGAAGGTGGGACAGCTGCTTGACACAGCTATCAGGGACAACCACTCAGGGGTGACCTGGATAAGGCATTTGGCCAAGGAAACATATTGGCTCACACTCAGAGCTGACAGTCTTGTTTTCCAGAGCTTTTGCTTTAAGACACAGATAGTGGCAGAAATGTCTTTCTCTTTGGACAGTTACTTTCCAGGCTTCCGTTCTTGGTTGGTGAAAGATTGTTTTGCTTTAAAGTCATTAGTGCTTGGGAGATTCATAGTGTTTTATTTGAAGCAAAAGCTGGGTGTGGACATGAGCTGGGCAGTAATTTCCCCCGAGTGAGGGGGGGCTTGAGGGAAATGGGCTTTTCAGTCTTAACCTATGCCCATAAATTGTATGGCTGCTGTATGTGGGCTGACCTTTAGCGTGCATGGTGCTGAATTCATTGTCGCTATGGTTTAGTAGGTGGCCATTCTTCAGGAGGAAGACCAGCAGGGGTGATTTCACTGCTGTGGCCTCGGTTGCCCTCTTTTGCAGCTGCGGCCTGAATTCCCAGACTGAGTGCTCCTTGTCACATTGCACCCTTGTGGTTGGATGCAGTGCTGTTTTCCTCTCGACGGTGCTCCTCCCGGGTTCCTTAGTTCTTTTAATGACACTGTTGCAGTCAGGTGACTGGCAGTGAAAGGCAGGTCCTTTCACTGATAGGGCCCATCTGGGCATCCCTGACCCTTTGTACATGACTGTTACGTACTGAGGTGCCGTGGAAAGGTAAATGGAGAGGTCTGGCTGTGCCCCAACATGATGGTCAAGGGTTTGCCAGCTATAGTACCCGGTAGGTCTGAGCTTCCCCAGAGTGGCAGCCTCTGCATCTTGGTGTACAAGAATGCCTGTCAGTATTCCCACGGCTGAGTAGAGGGTAGGGGATGTTTGTCCCTTGAGCCCATCGGTGCACACACACATACCACTTTTAGTCCTAGGTTTTCATTTTAACTCTACCATTTTCCCGGGGGTCTTTGGATTCATCTTTCCTAGAGAAATAATAAACTCAGCTGCTAGGATCAAGGGGGGAGTATTCTGGGCTGGGGAAGAGGCCTAACTCCTTCTCCACCCTGCAGGGTTGGCCTCATTGGCCCCTGCTTTCTGACTGGACTGTGACTCTGAGGCTGGGCTGCATGGGAGTCCTCTTCCCTGTTTGAGAGTTTGTTTCTCTCCGGTGACTGTCTCCTTTGCCCAGATTTCTCAGTTTAATCCCTTTACTGCAACATCAGTGGGGCTTGAGAGGCAGAGGGGGTGAACGAGTCTTCACCTGCTGTGCTTGGTAGAAAGTGTGCACTAAGTCTCTTAACGATCCGTCGGGGCAAGAATAAAACCTCGCTGCCTGTAAACGCATCTTGTTTTACGGCATCCACGGTTCAGCTGTTCATGAAAAGCAATTTACATGAAAGGGTCGTGCTGGAGAACGGTTGTTGATATCCACTTTAATATTTCTGGTGCTAGTAAAAGTTAAGGGAGACCAGAGCAACGAACAAGAGCCTTGCTACCCGCACGGATCCCAGTGCTCTGGCCCTGTGCAGAGTTGAAGGTCTAGACTTGCTACTGGTGTCTCAGTTCACGGGCTTCAGAACTGTGCCGGCAGCCGTGTGAATTCTTTGTGTTTGGAGCTGATTGTTGGTTGGATTTACTTGAGCCTCAGTTTCCTGACCTAAAAATGGTGAGCGTTGTACTTTTGTTCCCAGGTTTCTGGGACTGACTTAGCGAATGCATGGAAGTGTGCCTAGCTTGATGGACCAGTGGGGGGTGGATTGGGGTGCGGGTGGGGTGGTAGTACAGGTTTTATTTACCTCACTATGTAGTTGTTTATGCCTGGGAACCATATAGCCCTGGTTCGTGCCCTCGTGGATTTTGCCCTCATCATAAGAGCCTCCCTTGTTTGTCTCTCAACTCTGGGACATACTGAGATCAGTGTAAGAATAAGGGAGAGACGAGGAAGGATACGGTAATTAAACCTAGATTTGTCCAAATTTGTTCAGTCTGCTCTTAACATCGCAACCCCTCCGGGTTGGCAAGTGTGAATTTATAAGAATGGCTTTTAAGGAGGGATTGAACCTAGGACTGTGCACTTGTTAGGACAGTGCTCTCCTAGTCAGCTCTGTCCTTGGACCTCTTGATACTGTGTGCTTTCAGATAATCTCACTAAGTTAACCATGCTTTCCAGAAGGGTCCTCTATAGCCTGGATGGCCTTGGACCTACTGTCTGCCTGGCTTCGCCTCTAGGCTCGTTAAGATGACTAGGCTGCTGCTCCAGGCTCCAGGCTCCAGGCTTAGATAGGTGGGCGTGGATGTCTGCTGGAGGCTCTGGGTAACACAGGACAACTTGTTCCCACCATTCCCAAGACCTTTTGCTAGCCTGGGAAGGAATCCACATTTTAAGGAAGCACCAAACTGTTAAGAGGATATTTTTGGGGGGGGTTGATGGGTAACTTTGGAGCCTGGAACTAGATCCCTGGGTTTGTTGCTGGTGTACCCGGAGTTCTGATGAGCGGGGCAGGTGTATCTGTAACAGTGGGTAAGGCTGAGGCTATAACAGACTGTTGTTACTAAAGGCTTTGCTGCCTCGCTATCTTTTAACTTTTAAGAGACTAAGATGTCAGGACTCTGCTGTGGGGATCTGGGGACAACTGAAAGCCTGTGTAATTCTTTAGCTCTCATGACCTGTTTCTTTGTCCCGTTCTGGCCATCTTGCTGTTTCTGTTCTTCCTGGAAAATGCTGTATTTTTAGCCTTTATGTTTTCCCTCTTATGTATCTTAACTGTGGATGTATACATGCATTAGGTAAAATCTGGATGCTGTTGTATATGCCACACCCCCCACTTAGACTGTGAACATATTTCCCTATAACCATATTTCCCGTAACCATTACACTGAAATTTAAAGAAATTCTCTGGCAGTTAAATAAACTAGTAAAACAGCCATGTACTTAAACACTTCATTAGCCGTTTGTAGTCATGTTTTCTAAAGTTTGAAATAGCATCCATTTCTAAAAAGAAGCCTCTTTGATAGCACAGCCTCTGTAGGATGCACTGCATTGCTGCTGGCTGGGAACTGGATTATTTTTCTAGGCATGCAGATGCTTTTATAGTAAACCATTAGATGGCAGCACCTCTCACCATGAGACATTGAACAAGCTCTTTCAGACAGGATGTAGAGACAGGAGGGGCTGTTCACAGTCTGCCTAGATCACCTGCTTACTGTGGGGATGAAGCAGGGTAGTGGCCTTGGCTGATTAGAGGACAAGTGTTGTAGCCTGCCTGGAACACTATCCAACTCCCCCTCCCCCCGCCCCCCTTTGTCTTTCTCTTCGACCTTGTGCAAACTGTAGCTGGTCAAACAGGCAATTTCACAAGGTGAAAATAAGCATTGTTTTCGCTTCTCAAGTCACTTTCGATCTAGTTCATAGACCAAGCAATTCACCCATCGAAGCATGTGCTAACTATAGTTTTTAGCTTGTTCCCAAGGTGCTGTGAATGATTGCTCAAGTCCAGTTTTAGAAAAATGTTACTCTAAAGAATTCCCTTATTCACTACCCTACAAGCCTGCCTGTCTTCAAGCTGGCAACCATTCAAATCTTTGGTTTCTGTAGGCTCACCTATACTGGAAGTTACGTGTTGAAAGGAACGGTGTAGGGTGTGCCTTTTTGTGACTGGCTTCTTAAAGTCCATTTGTGTTTCAGCATGAATGGATGCTTCCTGAACCCCTCTCCTTTCCCAGTCTTCTAGTGGGTTCTGCTTCACCAGTTGATGGGTAATAGTAATAGCAACAACATTGCTGTGAGCACAGTGTACTAGTTTCTGTGTGGACATATGTCTGCATATGCACAGACCTGCTGGGCCACATGGCAGCTCTGTTGAACTCTTAACAACTGCTGGATCGTTTTCCAGAGTGACTGCATCTTTGTCCCCTATAGTGGGGAATGAGTGTTCCGTTCAATCTCATTAACAATTCCAAGAGCTTTCTCAGGAGAAAAGAAAAACCAAAAACCAACCGAACAAAAACCGTAGAATTATAAAGAATCCCAAGAGTGTGGTGGTACATGCCTGTAATCACTCCAGAGGCTGAGGGAGAAGGATGGATGTCAGTTCTAGGCCAGCCAGAGAGACATAGCCAAACTGTGACCAAAAATTCCAGATTTTTTTTTTTTTCTGATAAATTGTGGTTGGGAAAAAGGAATAAAACTCTCAGTGTCTCGTGTCCCTAAATCCGGGTGGGACTGTTGTCCACACCCACTTGAGGGCAGCTGCTTCAGCTGCCAAGAAAGCAGCCATGCTTGGTCTCCATGCAGTTACCATGCGTCATCAGCCTGATAAGAGGCCTACATTCGGTGGCTGCTCAGCATGTTGATTACCAGAGGCCAGCTGTTTGTAATTCACAACTCCTGACTTGGAGATAGATGCCAAGGAACCAAGCCATCTGCATCCCAGTGAGAGGAAAATGGTCTCTGCATCAGAACTGCATCCCTTACCGCTGTCTAGGTCTGAACATGTCAAAATCACCTATTTGACACATGGTGAAGACAGCTGTGGAAACTGCAGCTGAGGGGAAGCAGCTTTGGTTTTGGTTAGCATTTACCTTCTCCAAACTGAGCTTGCCCTGTTCTGCTCTGGCAGAGGGGCCTAGACATTCTTGTGTCTGCTCTGAATGTGTCTGACTCTGTGTGTGTGTGTGTCTCTCTCTCTCTCTGTGTGTGTGTGTGTGTGTGTGTGTGTGTGTGTGTGTGTGTGTGTGTGTGTGTGTGTGTGTGTTTTCAGGGGAGGGAAGGGCCACCCTTCCTTTAGGCGTGTTTGGGCCCTGGTAAGGACACAAACTGTGTGTTCAAAGCTCTGTTTGCATCTGGAAAAAATTAGCTATACTCAGATCTTTCCCTCTGTAGGTCCCATCAGGAAGCCCAAGTATGTGGAGAGCCCCAGGGTGCCTGGAGAGACAGTTATGGTCCCGTTCAGAGAAGGGTCCAAGCCCTCAGAGCCCAATGAGAACGGTAAGACAATGTTTTCTGTGATCTTTCTCTTCCCTCATGACTGCATAGTGGCATTCTCCATTTCTAAAGGAAACCTGAGAGTCCCTTGCAAGAATGCTCCACCGAACTAAATGTATCTGGAAGGTTTTTCCCCTTGGGCAGTTGACGGAGATTAGTTTAGCTGATGTGAATTCTTGAAATTGTATACAAGAGGCAGGAATAGTTGAGTTGGGTGTATTTGCATTGCTTAAGGGTTGGGTCTTGTATCCTCTGAATTCTGACCTTCCTGGGTTTAGGAGACATGAAAAGCCAGCCAGTTGACTTTGGTTTTTATATAAACACATTACCCCTTCAGAATATTCAAGACCAGGCTTTGGCTTCGAATCTGAGACTTCCACTAGACAGCTTAAGAGCTCGTGGTGACTTTGGGAAGCTTAAAAAGTTAAACATCTGTGATTTTCTTTAGGGGGGAATTAGATTAGAGACAAAAAAGAAAAATCCAAACTGATTGAAGCCAGTTTTTTTTTTTCTTTTGCCATAAAGTCATTTGCATTCCCCCCAACTACTTCTAAAACAAAATGTAAGTATAACATACGTTATATGCTTGTAGCATTTCATAGATGCATTAATGACTTGTTTATTTTTTAATCAACTTGGGGATTCACGTGTCTGTTCTTTTTCTGGGATTGCGTCTATCCACAGTGTGTTCTGAACATATAGTCTGCTTCCCTGCAGAAACAGGAGAGCAAGACTCAGCAGTAGAGGATGGCTTTGTCCTCTGTGAACACAAGAAGCTTCTCGTAGCTTCTGGCACTGAAATATGCCCACCCATGGAAAGGATCCCTAGCCAGATTTCCACTGTGGAATGCATTTGTGTAGTAGTAGGGGCTCACATTGAAGACTTGTGACCTGAGTGGGGGTGGGGGCAGTAGGGGTGTGTGTGTGTGTGTGTGTGTGTGTGTGTGTGTGTGTGTGTGTGTGTTAGGTGGGGAGAATCCATGGTAGTGACCAGTTAGCTTAGATAGCTGTCAAATCAACTGATACAAGAGGCTATAAATGAGGGCACAGTGAAGCCACTGCACTGTCTGCTTCCTGGGTAGAAAGAAAGGTTTACTGGGGATCAAACCGCCAACGTTATATCTTGCGTGGGAGCACAGAAACAAAAGCAAAACGGCAGAAAAGCAAACAGATTTTATATGGGAGTAGCTGGGTGGAGGCTGTTCAGTTGACTGGGGATTAGATGCCCTTGCTCTTTTGGGGCTAATTAAGGGAGGATCCTGGTAAGCAGAAACCCTTCTTTAGGCCTCTGTTTAACCAATAAAAACCCTTCTGTTCACCTGGCTAAAGTCCTTCTGTTTAGGACTTGTCACCAGCACTGCCATTTTGGGATTCTTTTTTTTTTTTTTTTTTTTTTTTTTGGCTGCAACATATGCAGGAAATCTTCCCCCCCCCCCCCCATTTCCCCATTTTTCTTCTGTGTTGAAAGGAAAACAAGAATATTTTCTTGGAGGTGAGTACTAGTAATCAAGTTTGCCAGCTGTGTGCTCAATTCTGATTAGTTCTGCCTCTCCACACATGATCTCCACACAAAGACCAAAGTCTTTGTGGCCCTGGCTTGTTAAAGTACTGGAGTTTTGACTGCATCAGACATGGATGCCATTCAAGGGGTTCTGTGTTGAGTTCTTCTCATGTGAAATGAGAGGACAGACTTCGAGTTTTTATTGAACTAAGAAAACTGGTTCCAAATAATTTTCATTGTCAACTTTTCTCCTCTGGTTTGAGGCAGATTTGGACACCTTTCCTGGCAAGAGATGTGTGTACTTGACTATGGGCCAAGCCAAACTCAAGAGTAGCCATTGGTCTTGTAAGAGTGGCCAAAATTTGCATGTATGCTCATTCCTAAGAGCCCAGCTTTCTGATCCAGCATCATCAGACCACATTAGGACCAAAGTCATAACATGCATAGGTTGCAAATGCAGGACATGAGACATTACAGTAGACTAATTTTAAGAAACAAGATGTGTTCCCTTCTAAAGGTGTGAAATGGGGGGGGGTATGGTTTACGTCTCTAGGTATATGGCCATTATGTAGAGATAACTACAGCGTGGCACGTGCTCCAGCAGTTGCTCTGTTGGCTGATGATGAGGCAGTTGTATAACAAAATTGAATTTGACAATTAGCAAAGGGTGGTATGTTTTTGTAATCTTTGTGGAATCTTTTAAGTCAGTGGCGTTAATTAAGACTGCCATATCAAAGTGTAAATGTTACATCTAGATCGTTGCACCTAAAGTGGAGGCTCATGCTAAGTAGAGCCAGCTAAGCTTTGAGTAGTAAAAGCCAAGCACGATGGGCAAACTCTAATTTCCAGAGTTGAATATCTGCATCCTCACTGAACTTATACTTGAAAGTTTGACCTTCTTGCCTCCCGTGCTTCCTTTGGGCACTCTTATTTATGTCTCTGAGACCCTCCAGCTGCCGGCAGTAGTAACATGACAGAATTTAGTAGAGTAACAGTCTTGAACACAGCTCCTCCCGTGATATCTTTGAAATTTCATGTAGACGTGTGCAGTATCAGTTTATTCCGAAGGTTTGAGCCACGCTCTCCCAGGCTGCCTCGTTTTGTTTTAGTGGCCACATGACTGCATTAATTCTTGGTTCTTTGCTCACTGTTTGGAATTCAAAATAAGGCCAGTGAGCACATACAATTTGTTTATTAACAGCCGTCTGGGAAGTAGGTTCAACCAGATGAACATGTTTTTTTTTTACTAAGCAAAGAACTTGTTTATTAAACTTCATATGAACCTGTAAACATCTGTTTAAAAAAAAAAAAAAAGAAAAGAGACCTAGTATATTTTTTAGTATTTTGAAATATGTTTGAAGTTTGAATTTTCTACTCGGACAAAAACAGACTTAATGGATGGAGAATGCAAAGCAACTCCTCTCCTTGCTTTTCCCTCTGTTGAGTGGTCCTCTTAACCTAGGCCCCACATAGAACAGACCCTTTATAGAAGTAACCATTCTGACATTAACTCAGAGTCTGTCCCCCTTAAACAGTACTTCTACTTACAGAGGATGGTTAAATTGCAATGAGTAACTTCGTTTCTTTGGATTAGGAGCAAACATATTTCAGTTAGGTTTGCCTTACTATTAGCAAAGCATGCTGGGATAGGGAGGGGTGAGAAACTTCTTAATCTACTGAGTCATTGCTCAGTGAAGATCAGTCTCAAAATATGATGAAACCTTTTTCCCCTAGCAGGTTTGTTTGCAAAGAAAAGTAACACACATACTAGATGTTGTGGTTAGGACATGGCTGAGATCTCAGCATACAGAGGAAGGAGGTGAACCACAAGTTCAAGGCCAGTCTGGTTTACATAGTGAGTTGTAGGCCAGCCTGGGCTAAATAGCAAGACCTGGTTTTGAGAACTAAGACAAAACAAGAATAAAAAAAAAAAACATTCATGTTTAATAAACAGCACCACTAAGCACAAAACTAGATGAACAATACCAGATGAGCATGTATGGTAATATTTTTATTAGTTCCCTTTTTTAAAAATTACTTTTACATACATTCAGAACAATGTAGAGAAGAAAGGTGATTCAAAGAGTAATGGCATGTGTCTGTTTTCCCTACCTTGGTTTAGAAATAAAACATCATGGCATTTTCCCAATTGCATTCCTTTTACTTTCTTGTGATGTAGCCCCTCCACCCCCCAGCCTGCTTTGCATTTAATTTCAACCCCTTAGATGGCCATGCATGGTCTCCTAATGCTGGATTGAGATTTTGATGGAGTGTTGAAGTAGACATGCCTAATTATATCCAGAGGAAGGGAAAATAGGTATAGAAGAGCTCTTCATTTTGTTTCCTTTAGTAAATAAATATTCATAAGCTGTGAAAGCCCCATGCTAGGTTCTGTTTGAGATGAGTTATCCAGTATGTATGGGGGTCCTCTCTTCATGGAGCTTTAGTGTCTAGTAGGGGATTAAAGACCTGTGTGCTACTGTGTGACTGGTTAATTTAGAGTGGGAGTGGGGATGAATACAAACTGTGTGATGCAGGCAGAGATGCTGAGCATGGGAAGGCTTGATTGATGCACTATGCTTTATAATTCACCTGGTAGTCTATCTAGACTGCTGTGTCAAAAATACCAGGAACCAAGTAGCTTATAAACAACAGAAAGAACAGAAATAGTTTGTATTTTATTCCCACCCCCCTTTTTTTCTCTCCCAGTTTTTGAGGTCAGGAAGGTAAAAATCAAGGGGCTGGTAGATTTCTTATGTCATGAGGGTCGCTTTATGACCTCTTGCTGTAAAGAGAGGTCACAGAGACATGAATGTCATCATGAGGGCTGTGAATTCCCCCTTCCATGGTCACCTTCCAAAGGCTCCAAATTCTATCACACCAAGAGTTGGGTCTTAACATAGAAACTAGAAGGGAATCTTAGCATTCGAGCCAAAGCACCTGGCAGCAGGGCAGATGGAGGGAGTAGGTAGAGGCTAGTGTGGGGGAGAACGCAGCCTTTAGAGCAGGGTCATCAAAGAGGGGGTGGGCGAGAGGATTTTGAGGGCCTAAGGCCCTGAGAGAAAGAGATGATGACACCTAGCCTGTGAGGTGACAGCTCTGGGCGAGAGGAGACTCAGCCCTTTCATGAGACTTGTTTCAGGGAGGTTGTCCCTTGGAGAGAATGGAAAAGCGAATAAGCAAACGTGCTGAGCTGAGAGTTGGAAATCATACTGGGCCCCAAGAAAGAACCCAGTATACAAACTGGGTACCTTTTGTCTTAGAAGTGAAACGAAGCAGAAGGAGCTCTCTGTTCTGAGATAAGAGTGCTGAGCAGCTTTGGATCTTGTTAAGACACTGTAGCAGGTAGATGCAGCAGGCAGAGGGGCAGGAGAAACCACGTTTTCTTCCTGTGTCTCTTCTGCCAGTTGCTACTTTCTGCCTTGTAGAACAGAGTTTGCAAAGTCAATAAAAGTAGAGGTATATCATCAAAAAATTAAACATAAATGCAGTTAATAGGACTATTTGGGGAGAGTACTAAAGGTGAATGAATGAAGTTAGAGGTAATGAAGAAAGAATTGATGAGGGCAGTTGTCTTTTACCCCCCAGGAATTTGAGCATACTCAAGGCCATGAGGGGTGTGTGGCTAGGTTTTTTGTTGTTGTTGTTGTTGTTGTTTTGTTTTGTTTTTTATTTCTAAGGAAAAGGCTTTCCCTGAACATAATTGTAGACTTCATACAGAGTCTCAGAATGTGGGCTGTGGAATGTGCTGTGTTTATTAGGCCAAACCCTTTTTCATTTATAAGGTAGATACTAACTTCTTGACAGTTTTACACTTGTATATAATAAATTTTAGTCATTTTCATTCTATCTTTTTTTTTAAGCCCATCTCCTTCTATAAAACGCTTCTTCCTAAGAATGTTGCCTCCTACTCCCCCCCCGTGTGTGTGTGTGTGTGTGTGTGTGTGTGTGTGTGTGTGTGTGTGTGTGTGTGTGTGTGTAAGTAATAGCTTTTATTGTCAACTTGACACAGCTTAGAGTCACCTAAGAAGTAAGTCTCAGTTGGGGAGCTGCCCAGATCAGATTGGCCTGTGGTCTATGTCTTGATCATTCACTGATGTCGGAGAGCCTAACCCACTATGGGTGGCGTCCATCCCTGGGCTCTACCTACGTAAGACATCTAGTTGAGCCCAAGCCCAAGTGAATGATCGGTGTTCTCCTGTTGTTTCCTGTCCTTGCTCCCCTCAGTGATGGGCTGTAACCTGAAAGTTGACATAAACTCTTTCCACCTCTAAGTTACTTTTGGCCAGAGTGTTGTAATCACAGCAACAGAAAAGAAAGCTAGAACAGTGACACTGGAAACTCCGTAACAATTGAAGTCATTTTTCAGAAGCTCTTCAGAACAGAGTGCTGCCTCTCCAGCATCCTCATATCCTTCACTGCTGCCTGCTTGTGCCAGAACTGGAAATTCACTCAAGCAAACCCCAATAAGACACTGAAAATAATTAGTGTTATTAAATCCTGACCCTTGAATACCAACCTTTTTAGTATTCTGGGTGGTGAAGTAGGAAATCTGCCCAAAGCATTTCTCCTGCATGCTGCTGTCTGATAGCTATCTCCAGGTAAAGCATATTGCTCTGATTTGAATTGCAAGCTAGACTAGCAGCTTTTCAAACGAAACATAACATTTACTTGAAATAATGATTGGCAAAGTATGATTGTTCACAGTTGAGCATTTACCACACGTTTTCTTATAAAGGGATGAAGCAAGCATGGAATGAGCCTGTCACTTCAATTAAACCAACAAACCAACAAAAAAGACACCTCATAGGATTAATCATCACTGCTAAAACTTGACCTTTTAAATGAAAGGTGCATTTTTGGGAAACTTGCACTTGTCACATTGAGCTTGGTACCGTCTCAGGATTTTTCAGTTAAGAGCTCATGTAATATTAATGATTATGATAGTTTGATATTGTGTAATAAATTGTGCCAACATTTTTAAGATTTGCAAAACCAGCATTTTCCCAGTTGACCCAATCCATGATATTACAAAATCTTTCTCGGGTAAATGATCCCTTTAAAGTATGAGCAGGCTGGTGGGTAGCTGACTGGTAGAGTGCCAACCCATTTAATATGCATAGTGCCTTGGGTTAATTCTCCAGCACAAAACAGAACAAAACCCATAAAACAGATCATTGGATTTTACAGGACCAGAGTACAGAAAGTTAATTGGTACACATTAAAGTCAGCATTGGAATTTACCTTTAAGAAATTGATATTTGTCGGGTATTGGTGAGGTGTGAGAGAAGAACCACAGTTAGCTGAAAAGGGTCCTGTGTGTCTTAGGTTACAGTTCTGTGGTTCTACAAGACTATATCAGGGGCAGGGGCAGGGCAGGGCAGGACAGGGCAGGGGCCAGGGCAGGGGCCAGGGCTCAGTGGCACAGTGAGTATGAGGGTCTGTGTTCAGTTCCTAGCACTGACAAACCCAGGGACTTGCCTCAGCAGATTGGATGTGGGGGTAAATGAGTAAAATGCAGGGGTAAATGAGTTGAATAGCTTACAGCTAGCTTGTATGCAGGTAGATTTTAAATGTTACGGCCTAGAAATACCAACTTGGTAGATAGATGCCCTATTAATAATATACTAGTTTTTGGAAATAAGGAGGAAATTGTGATGGTTCAGGAGAATTAATCAGAAAGAAATTGAAAATGTAACTGGGCATTATGGCAAACGCTTCTAGTCTTGACCCTCAGGAGGCAGAGACAGGCAGATCTCTTTGTGTATGAGGTCAGCTGGTCTAGAGAGTGAGTTTCAGGACAGCCAGGGCTGTTACACAGAGAAACCCTGTCTCAAAACCAAACCAAGCAAAGAAAGTGCACATAGTAGTAGTTAGAGAGGACAAGAAGTTAAGATGCAGGCCATGGGTAGGAAGAGGCTAAGATTAGGGAAAGGGGCATAATTTCTTTCCAGGGTCCATCTTACTTAACACAGAAACACATTGGGAGCTTAGTGTTCTTTAGCTGTTCAAGGGCATATAGCTAGTGGCTGTCCAAGAGCTGTCTAAGTACCCTGAACCAGCACTGTGGGGTACTGTGAAATGACCACAAATCAGGAAGGACTTAAATATGCGACTTAATAATGGACCTCAAAAGTTTGGAAAGACTGGAACAAAGCAAAACCCCCAAACCAGTAGACTGGAAGGAATAATAGAAATCAGGGTAGAAATCAATGCAATGTAAGCTTGAAAGTCAAGACCAAGACTCGCTGAGACCGAGAGTTGGTTCTTTTATAAAAGACAGACAAGATTAACAGATCTTAGCTGGATTGCCCGGAAGATGGAAGGAGAAGAGCCCATTTAGAGATGAAGCTGGAAAATCCCACAACAGGCATCTAACAGTGTCTGGCTTTAAGGGGTGGAGAAGATGAAATGGGAAGTGAAAGGTAATCTTGGGCCTAGGAGAGAAACTTCGGTGTAAACAGTAAAGGGGAAGAGCTTTCCTTTTGGATTAGTGAGTTTAGATGAAAACTGTCAAAAAAAAAAAAAAAATGACACAGTTATATTTTGGGGGACGGGAGATATAAGCACATTTGGAAATATGTATGAAGCCAAAGAGTGAAATGCTGGTGGACACGTGCAGCCTTGGTGCTAACCATCTCGTGGTCTGTAAGGTTTTCCTTGAGTGTTGCTGGTTTTGAGGTTCACAACCTACAGGAAGTGGGTATGGCCACTTCAGTGATCAGGAAATTGAAGTTCTGAGAGGGTCATTACCAGAAGAGCTCTCCAGTGCCTTTAGCGCAGAGGATTGATCTGGCTCCTCAGTGGCAGATGAGAAGACACGGAAGGGGGCCGATGACTACGGCCCTGCCTCAAATGCAGGGCAGGCAGTTCTTCATTCAGGAGTCGCCATCCAGACGAAAGTTCAGTAGAGAAGATGCTGCATTGGGGGAAGCAATACATAACATGAGGGAGCTTGTTAAGAAGTGGACCTTCTGAGGAGACGGTTACTGAGGTGTCCTTTAGGAAAAAAGAAAGCACCCCCCAAAACGAAAAAAACAGGTGATAAGTCTCTGGAGGAAGACATTTTGGTGACTTTATGAATGCAGAATGAAATAAAGAATGTGCATCTCTTCATCCTCAACCTTTAGTGGGGTTTTAGAACTTTGGTAATAGCCGCCATGTCCAGGCTGATCAGTTCAGGGAGTCGCTCACTGAGGATTGTAGTATTTCTGTCCCAATCAGCTATCATACTTCGAATTGCCATAGTTCCCCAACTCATTCGAACATGGAGATTCGAATGACTAGTTTTGTTGAGTGTGTGTGTGTGTGTGTGTGTGTGTGTGTGTGTGTGTGTGAGTTTCTCATTTTTTGAGACAAATAATCTTGCAGTGTGTGTTGGCTGTACAGCACTTACCGGGTAGCCCAGGCTGGTCTCAAATGTACATGTTTGTTGCCATGCCTGTCTGACTGTTTACTTTTTTTTTCTCCATGATACCTTGCGGTGTATCCATCTGCAGACTCTGTGTAGAGGTGACAGTACCTCTGCCATGGAGCCGTAATGTCCCTCTTCACTATGCAGGTTCTTCCCAGGATCCAGAACTTTTGAATGAAACCCAAGTGAGCCATAGGCAGTGTTTGTCAACAGGGTAAACGTAGCAGCCAAGCCTGCATGTACAGCTGCTTTTGGCCTCTGAATCAGCTGCCAACTGGGTGGAGTTTCTGGCTCTTTCCCCAGAGTGTTTCTGGTTGAACCAGAAGCTAGACTTTCTGGGGCTGGGACACAGTCACAGTGGGGCAGTGGTGTGGAGATTGTTTCAGAAAGAAAGAGGGGTGAGGAGTAGAAATACTCCTGAAACCTGCCCCCTCACCCACTTACTCCTTCCCATCCTCACCGGTCCCTGGCCCACAGTCATCTTGCTACCTAGAGCTGTTTGAGGTGTGAAGCATGCTGCAGGGGAAGGCTGAGGTCTGTGGGATGAAGGTGGGGTCTGCAGGTCCTCCGGATTCAGATTTTGGGTGTGCCTGGGCTGTGTTGAGTTGATAGTTTCTTCCACCTTCCTTTCCCAAGTGCCTTAAGAACCTGCCCGTGGTTTGAAGTCTCTAGTGAGAAGGGACTTCTTCTAAGGTTGTGTTAAGGGCGTGGTTCACCTGCCCTGGGGTGCTTCCCTTCCTCTGTGTTGGCATGAGGCCTTGGATATTTTGAGTTTAACCCAAATCATCTGGAAATATCAGGACTGCAAACACAGAACAGTCTTGTCACTGTGGTTCTAGCGTGATGCCCTGAGCAGGTTTTTGACAGCAAGCAAATAGTGGGTACCTTTTCTTTCATGATGTTGCTGGCTTGGCTTCCCACTAACCTCCATTCTGAGTACATGACGCAGAAAGATGGCTCTGTAACTCAGGGTAGTCCATATGATTTTCACCATTTATGTTTTTGCAGTTGCTTACAAAAGACAAAGTTGGAATTGAACATGGTGGTGGTGATGTTAGCTAACAGCGTTACTCATGTATTACATGTCCGTCATTTTCCTCCACTCGCAGCCTGTACATTTCCATGTGTGGGGAAAATAGGTACAAACATGTATAGATCTAGATGTCTTGACAAGTTGAAGAACAGACAAAACATGGAATAGTTGTCTTGAGAGTCAGTCACATTGTTCTTAAGTTCCAGCTCCAGTAAACACAGTCAGCTTTTGTATGTAGTCTCATCATAGTGGATACCTGCCTTTAAGTGTGAGAGTGGTGTTAAAATAATGTCCATATTTTATTTGCCAGCCATAAGTGATGAAAGCTAAGTGCCCTTGGCCTTCGAGATTAGTCTCCAGGTTGGTGTTTAATTCCAACACGGACATTCTCTTTGGTACAGAAAGCCAGATGACTGACCTTATTTAGGAATGCCATGCTTCCCAGCATTATGTGCTGAGAACGTTTTCTATTTGGCATGGACAGCAGTGCATTAGATTCCAGTCTTTGATTCAATGTGGATTCTTGTGATAGTATCTGAGTTGGGACCAGAGTTTGAATCTCATTGCTATGGAATATGTACAGCAAGTTTTCCACCCAAATCCTCCTGCCCGTTTTGTTGAATTAGAGCTTAGATTTTAGTTTATCCCAACATCAAAATGACCTGGGCTATGCAGCGTGCCATCCAGGTTTTAATGCTGGCCTCCTGTGACAGTGGATATATTGCTCTTTGAGGATATGATGAAGTAGAAGTCTTTCCTTACCCAAAGAGTTCCTCACATGATGTTGGAACTGGAATTGCTGTCAGAAAATGACATGGAGAATCTTCTTTTTTCAGATCAAATATTTCACCCTTTGCACTTGCTGTTTCTCTGTCCCTGTTTTCTCAATCTGTCATGGCCCCTTAATTAGAATGTACAGCTGGAGGAAAGGCACTGTCATCAAACTTTGGGACAGTTTGTAAGGATGCACAAAAGCGCCAGACAAGCAACTGGAGTGTGAACTCATCCAGATGTGATGCTGAAACTTCCCAGAGGGGCATCTTCATTGTTTTCTTTCTTTGTTCCAGAAGCAAAGGCCGATAATGAACCTAGCTGTTCTCCAGCAGCTCAAGAACTGTTGACAAGGCTGGGATTTTTACTGGGAGAAGGGATCCCAAGTGCCACGCACATAACTATTGAAGACAAAAATGAAACCATGGTAATGCTGGAAGAAGATGCTGCATTTCCTACCCATTTAGAGGATGAAAGAGGCGATAGTACACACCCTACCAGTGTGTGTGGGGGAGGGGGTGGGGGGATGTTACTGTTTGTCAAATGAGTTCTGGGCTCTTGAGTGTTGAAATTTATTACAATAGTTTGTTTCTGGGTCTTTGCAGGGGTGGTTGTGGAAGTAGTTAAGGACAAACAGAAGGGATCAGAACTTAAGAATATGTCCACATTAATGTTCTAGCCACTAGCCAGAGAATATGCTACATGATTTAAGGTGGCGGGAAGAGTTTGTATAAAGATGCTCCTTTTCTGTCTTTGGAACACCATTCTCTCCGTTGACTGCTTTGGTCTCTGCTTACCTCTGTTCTCTTAGCTGCTGAGATTGGGGGTTGGAGTGAATCAGTGGGGTGAAGAGAAGATGTGTAAGAGATATGGTAGAGGGAGTCAAATGGTTTGTCCTCCCTGAGGCATTGTCTGTCCAAGGGAGCACAGCCACCAGCCTCCTGACACCTCTGTGTGTGCAAATAGTAGTGGGGGCTGGGGCTTCTGTCTCCTTCTGGGGTCTCTGTGAGGAGGCATGGATTGGGGAGGTATTGAGACCACACTGGCTACCCATCTCGTTTCCTGAACACCGAGCCCATAAATCTTCAGGAACCGGATCAGGCTATGAAAAGTTACAGAAACACAGTCCCCAGGGTTCCCATCAGAGGCCAAATAACCCGTTAGTCTTTTGCAGGCTTTAAATGAAAGGAGTCTGCCTGTTGCCATCTCTGTTTTATGAATTTGAGTTCCCATGGAACTATTGCTAGGATGGCCCTTTTAGTAAAAACCAAACCCTGAAGGAGGAAACCAAGAACAAAGACACGTCTCTTAGCATTTGGAGAACCGTGTCTATCCCTATTTAGCTGTAGTCTTTCTAGAGGTTAAGCGTGTTTCCATTTGTCTTGTGTTTAGTTTCCTCTTTTTAGCATCCCAAATAAAAACATGTGCTGAAGTGTGCCGTGGAAACCACATTAACGCCTCCTTCCATTCGTCTTGCAGTGCACAGCTCTGAGCCAAGGCATCAGTCCCTGTTCCACACTGACGAGCAGCACCGCCTCTCCTAGCACCGATAGCCCCTGCTCAACCTTGAATAGCTGTGTCAGCAAGACGGCAGCCAACAAAAGTCCCTGTGAGACCATTAGCAGCCCTAGTTCCACCCTGGAAAGCAAGGACAGTGGGATTATAGGTAAGAAACTCACTGCTTGGTGATGTAATGGCTCGATCCGGGGACAGACGGAGTGCTTACGGGCGCCTCATGAGAGGGGCTCCGTGTGGCCCGTGAAGGTCAATGTGCAGACAGCCCAGGGCTGTGTGCAGCAGGAGAATGAAGATCAGCTTTTATATTCCTTAACATTTATTTTATATCACTGGGCTCCTGTGGTTTAAAACAAAACAACAACAACAAACAAAACACCTTATCAGGTCTGACCTGTGTAGTTAGAAAACTCTCCCAGCTCACAGGTCAGCTCATTCCTGGGGTATTGGGTCCCTTCAGGGTACCACAGCCCAGCAGTGAAATCCCTGCATATGAAGCAGTTTGCATAGCCCAATCCATTGCTTTTCCTTCTGATGACCTGTAAGGCTGTGTTCTCTGGAGGTTGCTTATTCTGGGATCTGGCCACAGTTTTGAGGCAAGGGTTTGTTTGTTTGTTTGTTTTTAAATATTTTTTCTTATTTTACATGCTAATTCCAGTTCCATCTTCCTCCCAGACTCCTCCCACAGACTCCCCCATCTCATCCCCCATCCACTCCCCAGGGAGGGTGAGGCCTTCCATGAGGGATCAGCAAAGTTTGTCACATCATTTGGGGTAGGGCCTAGGGTAGACCTTCCCCGGTGTCTCTAGGCTAAGGGAGTATCCCTCCATGGGGAATGGGCTCCTGAAGTCCGTTCCTGCACTAGGGATACATCCTGGTTCCATTGTCAGAGACACCATATACATCTCAGGCCTTTTAACCGAGACCCACGTTCAGGGGGTCTGGGTCGGTCTCATGCTTGCTTCCCAGCTATCAATCTGGGGTCCATGAGCTCTCCCTTGTTCAGGTCAGCTGTTTCTATGGGTTTCTTAAGTAGCAACGGTTTTCTAAGGAAGTTTCTCAGCTTCATAGGATACATGTGGTCCTGTGGAGTTGAGTGTAAGAAGAGTAAGTTCTAAGTGACTTGAGTAACATTGGGTTGACTTTGAATACTTCATTGTCTAGAAAATCAAGGGTTCTGTTGAATTCATTAGCCTGTAGACTTATGTGATATTAGAATTCAGTGACTCTAAGAGCCTGTTTCCGTATCCCAGCTCAGATAAATCACTCTGTGATTCCGAGGTAGGCTGAGCAGTGACTGGCTGAGTTTCCTGCTTGCTGGCCTTCCTTCCGACAGTGATGGGTGCGGACAGGTGGGACCCAAAGGGATGACTCAGGCTTTCTGCTCTGCAACTGTTGATTTCATAGTGGGACTCTTCCTGAACCGTTTGCAGCTTCCCTTTTGCTAGGCTATACTCAAGTCTTTGAAGGATAGCTGTGTGTTATTATCGACCAGCTTAACTTCCATCTTAATATGTGGTCAAATAGACCTGAGCTCCATATTTTCTCATTCAAGTATAAAAAAAACTGAATGATGAGTTCATCCAGTTTAGACATTGAAGGTGCCCCCCTGACAGAGACTGGGGCAGGTAGTACCGGGGCTTACTGTAGAGCTCTACAATCTTGGGTAGAATTCAGATTCAGCAAGGAGGCATTTTTTTAACTAATTTTGGTGGGATCAGACTCTTACAGATTTGTTTTATGTTGCATCATTGCAGTATCAAAATGTAATTTGCATACCATTATACTCACTTAAACTCAGCTTCTATTTTATTCAAAATGATGTACCTGTCATTAGAAGCTGATCTTAGTATGTTCTCACATCCCCACAAGAGACATGGTACCAGTTTGAAATAACTGTTCCCTCCATATCCCCAGGCCTAGACATCAGCAGCCTACTTTCTGTCTGTGGTTGAGCTGACTGAATAGTTCATATGAATGGAGGGTTTGTCACAGACCCTTTTTGTGTAACTTCGAGCCTTCCACTGAGCCTACTGCCCCAGCCAGCTGGCATTCTCATCTTCTCTGCTCCTGCTGCTAATGAATTCACTGCAACAGACTGTTCCTGCATTTACTGCTTTTCTTCTGTCCTGTTTGTGCATTCTCCATCCTAGATAGACCTTTGATGTAAATTCAGCGGTAGCCACACGACTTTCTTAGCTATTGAAATGTCTTTTCCTTCTGAGGATTTATTCTTCCTTCAAGGTTTTGCTACCTTTTTTTTTTTTTTGAAACAGGCTTTTTATATACTGTTCTAGAATTGGCATTACATGGCTCTTGATTTTAAATATGCCATTAGGGGGTTGTCAAACATTTACATGCATTTTCAGTCAGAACCTCCCGTCCATCTTTCATTCTCTCTCATTCAGGTACTCTGCTGCAATTTTGAATTTGTTTTGCAATTCTAGGGATCAGACCAAGGCTTTGTACCTGTGAACCAAGTGAAATAGAACCAAGGTGCATCCCCAACCCCTACAAGCATTTCTATAAGAAAGCAGACACTGGCTTCGCTGCCTGTATTGCCAGTGAAGGATTAAGCTGCCAGGAAGCTCTTAACTAACACTTGATTTAATATAATTTCCCCCAGTCAGACTCCATGTTATATGCTCCCATGGCACAACAGTGATTTTCGTCAGTGTACTTGTTATTTAATTATAGCTCCATATGGACTGGGGTCTTGTTTTGCCAACTCCGTTGTGGGTTCTTAGCCCAGTGCTGGGAATAAGATAAAAAGGAAAGAATTGGTGCTATTATCCAGCTGCACACACGCAGGGAGCATCTAGCTGGTTTATAAAGAACTATTCAGGATTCCTATTTCATGTTTGTTCATTAAAACTTTTAATATCACAGCGTCTTAAGCTCTGGTTTGACTGGGGAAAAAAAAATAACTAGGGACCTTTTATGCCATTGGTACTTCCTTTTGCTCCTTGACTCGTTGGTCCAAGCCAACATGTTCCCTAAACTTGGCTGAACATGAAGAGCTGGAAATACTTGATGTGGTAGTGGGGACAGTGAGAGAAGGGGTTGGCAGTCTCATATGGGAGATGGGAGGCCCTAGCTCCTGGGGCCGGGCTTGCACTGCATACATAGTACCAGACTTAGGTAAGCGAACCACTGTCCTGGTGACAAGTGACAGCATGCCTGTATTCTCTCCCGCCTGTGACCTGTAGAACTAAAGTCTGTTGCCAAGGTGTGGTAGGGAGGAGAAGGAAAAGAAGCAAGAATTTCCTCCCTGGGCTGACTTGAGCTGCAGGTGTTTGAAGAGGCAGCAGTGTCGGGATTGGAGGGGAAGCGCTCATTCCTCTGCGATCGGCGCAGCGGGTAGAGGTGCCAAGGCCTCTGAGCTGGCAGGTATCAGTGTTGTGCTTATGGTTCCTGCCTTTGTTGGGGTGGGCGGGGTGTTGTGCTTTTCGCCATCTGAAGAACTCACTGACTTTATAAACTGTAGCCTGTGCTCACAGCTTTTGGACTTCATAACTGTTTAAGAAAGTTGATACACAAGAATGTCCTGATCTGAGTGGGCAGAAATGAAGGTAAAACATCTCGGTTTCCCACCTCGGAAGCCTGGCAGCAGCTTTATTGAATGAGTTACTCATTCGGCAAGATAGTGAGGATCCATCTTCCAAGTGGATCCTGGAGGAAGGAGTCCCGGAGGAAGCAAAGAGGAACCAACCTTCCTATAACTTTCCATTTTAAGTAGGGTAAGCCTTATGAACCCGGGCAGCCAGCTTTGAATGGCAAGGGCCATGTGACGAGGTGGGCTGTGTAAGGCACAGGTTGCCTTGGGATTGCACGCTTGGGGCAGCAGAAGGCTCGCTCATATGAGTGTTCTGAGCACAGTTTACTCAGGGCATTAGGGGACATTTCAGACAGTGGCAACATCGAACATTCCTCTTCCTCCTCTTAGTAGGCTAATTTCCAGCATACTAATTGCATTTAACCTAAATCCCTCTGCCCAGCAGATGCAGGGAGAGGAAGCCTGTGCTGCCGCATGCCCGGGCAGCTTCCTTGGGACTGCCTCAGGTACCCCATTTGCATTGGGTTTCCACTGTTTAGCAAGGGGCCTGTGGCCATTAGAAGTTACTGGTCCCTTTCCAGTCTTGCTCTGGGAGACCAAGTCTTCAAGAACTCTCTCGCCTCCTTTTCAACTTCGTCATGTCATCCATAAGGGAGACCCACTTACCCTATTCCAAGAAGTTCAGATTCTCCCAACATTGAAGTCCTTGGAAGTGCAGTGATTCCATGATGTAGGAAAACTGACTAGGCAGATGGGAATAGCCGCTTTTTCTGAGTGTCCTTAACTTTTTAAGTAAAGTTCCTCACTTCTTAACTTATACTGGAACCATTAGCATTGCCTGGTTAGTGTCTGGTTTCCAAATTTGCAACATGAAAACCTGCCAAAGCTGGTGTTGGGAAAGCTCCAGGAAGGCTGCAGGACTCTACACGGTGGCTCCGCTCTCTTACTCTCCCAGATCATGTGTGTCACCTACTCACCCCCCCCCCCCCCCCCCCCCCAGCACCTCCCCTTTCTCAGCTGGACCACAGGACTCTGCATCCCAGGCGATGTGGCTGTGGCTAGTGATGCTACTTTCAGCTCCTTGGCTCCCTGTTCATTTAGAAATAGGGAACAAGTATAACTTTGAGGGGACATCTTTGTGGGAGCATTGCTCTTGCAAGAGTGGCTCCTGTTAAACTGTGGGGTCCTTGGGCCATACCCTGCTGCCACCTGATGGGGTGTGCTAACGTTTGCTTTCCTGCATGGTTGCTTAGAACATAAAGTCGTCATGGACTGACTTTTATCTTCCATTGAGTCTCTGCTTCTTTCCAGGCTTGTGAAATGAAAGTGGTTTTGGAGGTAGCCCTTGTCTGTTCATTTCTGTGATTTTGTTTCTCCGGGGAGGTGACCAGATGCAGAGGTATAGGAGTGTAATCTAATTGTACTTTCTTTTCATTTTAAACTTGTAAATCCCACCCTTTAGATTTTTATACTAATACTGTCCTGTTGCTACCTGTATTGCTCCCCCCCCACATTAGGATGGTTTAAAATTGATTTGGTAATAACTATTTAGGATGTTTCAAATCTGGGTTAATATTCATTTTGCTGCATTGCCTGCAATTTAAAAATCATCATTAATTATAGAAGCCCTTTTTAATCTCTTGGGTAAAGGCAGAAAGTTTCTCTTTACATTTATGATTGGGTAACATTGTCAGCATGGGGAAAAGAAATCCTGGTGGCTCCAGTCCCAGCGTCTGCCCTGAATACATACAGTCTCTCCCTGTGTTTGGGTTCTTCCGGCTGTTCTGTTCATACTGGCCAGCATGGATGGACACCTGCTGTGTTCCTGAAACACATTTGTTCAGTACTGGGACAGGGGGAAAAAAAATGAGACACGGTATGTGTTTTCAAAATTGTCTTCCTATGTGGCTATGAAATTATCAGACTAGCCACTGGCTGGGAGAAGCGGGTGCCTCCCACAGAAGATACTTGGCTCTAAGTGCATATTAGTACCAGCCACTGTGGGCCGTGAGTCTTTTTACAAGGAGCCCAGAGCTCTGGGGCATCATTTGAGTGTGCCAAAGGCATTTGAGTGTGGATGCAGTCCATGTACACGTTTGCAAAACTTCACCAAAGCACCGTGTAACTTGTTAGACAAAGTCACTCTCAGGCCTCCAGACTTTTGCTGGAGACTTTCATTACCGTGACAGATCCAGTTGTGGCAGTGCTCTTGTTGAGAGAGGCGTGTCCAGTCCTCCCCCTCCCACACTGCCCTGCCCTCAGCCATTCCTTCAGGCATTTCCATAGTTGAAGGGCCTGATGAATGTACCTGGGAACTGCAGCTGGGTCCCTGGCCTTGCTGCATGTTGTGGCAAAGCATACCTTGCGCAATGCGGGTGAGCGCGCTGAGCTGGAGATTCGGTACAGAGATCTAGCTGTCACAATCCAGTGCACAGGGTTCCCAGAACAACACCCAAAGGGGCAGGACTAGCCGGAAGTGCCAAGCTGCCATTCTGGGGCTGTACAGGCAGAGAAGCCAGGCAGTCCCTGGAGCTGAAGGTTCCCAAGGCCCCATCTGGGCATTCCCTCTGGCAGGGGAGGTAGCTTGCATTCTTCCCGGGGACGTTCTTGCTGAGCTAATAGATATGAGGACCTGGGAGCAGGTGAGCCAGGGACCATTGTGTGTGGCTTTTACTGGTTTGCAGTGTCGTGGGCATGGGCAGGAGAAGTGAGAGATGTACACGGCTGCACTCCTGGTCAGAAAGATGAAGCCACGAAGAATTCGGCTATGCGGTCTTTGTTGGTCCGGGAATCCAGAGCATACCCAGATATCCTGAACAACTGTTGGTGTGTGGTGTGAGTCCAGTGGGGAGAAGGGAGAATGGGACCTTTTATCCGTCCAAGGACCTAGAGATCTGCTATAATGCTGCCTCGACACAGGGGTGATTTTATTTTTTTCACAACCTCAGGCTTCCTTTGCTGCATTGAAATGTAACTTCTGAAGTGGTCAGAGACCTTCCTTTGGTCAGGTCAAAGAAGGCACTCAATCTATACTGGCTGCATGTTCCTTCTGAGCCTGCCTTCCCTTCTCCCACTTTCATGAGTAGCCATCATATGCCTTTCATGTTTGCCTTTTAATCCATTCCTCTAATGTTTTAACTTTTAAGCCCTTCCTGTGATCCAATCTACTGAGTTTGGAACTTAACAGATGTTTCAATGCTACTTTATTTTTTTTTTTTTCAGTTGTTCAGGAAGGGGAAAGAACTATTATACTAATAATTTAAGAGGCACTTGAACTATGACCTCCTATTTAAATGTTTCCAAACCCAGGGAAGGGTGGGGTTCTCTTGGCGCTCTTACTCTGAATGTGGAGAATGAGTGACAGTCTATGGAGAACTTGAAGAGAATTCTAAGTTCTGTTTTTCTCTCATTTAAAAATGTGTAATTTTTGGTATTTGTTTTATAGAGAACAAACTATAACAGTGTATATACATAACTTGTCCCAGATTTTCTGGAAGTAGTGTGGCACGATCAGAGCAGCATAGGGAAGCATAGTGACACTTCGGAGGGGTGGGGTCTTCCTGTCTGAGGATGAAGATACGACAAGGACTCTGAATCGAGCCTGGCTTAGCATAAGTACCACCACCTCCTCCTTCTTTCTTCTTGGTTGTGGTTTTGGTTATTGTTTTTTTTTTGTTTTGTTTTGTTTTGTTTTGTTTTGTTTTGTTGCTCTATGGATCAGGTTGGCCTCGAACTCGCAGAGATGCACCTGCCTCTGCTGGGGTTAAAGGCATGCGCCACCGCCCAGCTGAGCATGTTGTTGTTTAGGTATCTCATTACTTGATGGTTCTCAGGGGTAAGCAATTCTCACTTGCTCATAGACATGGAGGGATCCAGGAGTTTTCTGTGAGGGTGCAAGTCAGACAACAGAGATGAAAACGGGGAAGAGATGGACTTAGAAGTCAGGTCATACAGTTGTACTTTCTTTCCCAGCAGTGGTCAGAGCGTGGTGTTGAGTTCCTGGGTAGCCAGTAGGAAAAGAGACACTCGATTGCATGAAGTTCTGTCTGTGAGATGGGCATATATACCTCAGTGCCATGTGCCTAGGGAATCAAATCACAGTGCTGGTTTTCAAAAGAGGGAGCCCAGGTTGGACCGCAAAGCATTTGTATGTAAGATACTGCTTCAGGTGTTGTGTCCACATGCTACATGCTGTGTGCACTCCCTCTGCACCTGTCTGTCCTCTGTAGCTCATGATGTATGTTGCTGCTGTGTGCAGCTAGGCCCGGCCATCAGGCTAAACCTGGATTTACAATGCAATCTAATTAGCTCTTTTTGTTTTTTTGAGACGGTTTCTTTGTGAAGCCTTGGCTATCTTGGAACTAGCTTTGTAGACCAGGTTGGCCTTGAACATAGACCTCTGCCTGCCTCTTGAGTGCTGGGATTAAATGCCTGTGCCACCGCTGCCTATATGAAAATTTATTTTTATCTTAAATTTATATGCATCTGTGTGCATATGTCACACATGTGCAAGTGTCCTCAGAGGCCAAAAGGCTTCAGATCCTTTGAAGGTGGAGTTACAGGCAGTTGAGAGCTGCCCGATGTGGGTGCTGACAATGAACCTCGGATCCTCTGGAAGAGCAGCACGTGCTCTTAGCTGCTGAGCCATCTCCCCAGCCCCTGCTATAAAGACACTTTTAAAAAGTCTGTATATGGGTCAGGCGACGTATTGGTATACACCTTTACAGCACTTGGGAGGCAGAGACGGGAGGATCTCTATGAGCTCGAGGCCAGCCTAGTCTACAGAGCCAGTTCCAGGACAGGCTCCGGAGCCACAGAGAAGCCCTGCCTAGTAGGGGAAATGTCTTCATATTTAAGATGTTGCCCTAGTTTCAGGTTGCTTTTATTGGTGGTGGTGGTGTGTGTGGGTGTGTAGGTGGATATGTATCCTGGCTTTGTATGCACACAATCTCCAGAGTGGCTGTGTTGATACCCTAAATAGGAATCTGTGTTGCTCTTAGCCTAGAAACGTTTGCAGTAACATGTTATTTATTATGAGGGCCAGCTCCCTCTCTCTGGGAGACTGGAGCTGTCCTATAACAGGGGAGATAAGAGTCATTGGCCTCTCTGTTCCACAGGTTTGCTTCAGGAGCTTAGCTGAGCTGAGCCCAGAGCCTGCTGCCTGGGCTTGGTACAGTAGTGCAGTCCCACTTGGCTTCAAGAGCCTCTGGTTTCCACTGTCAGTGCCCTAGTGAGTGTGGCCAGTGGGCTGCCTCTCAGTCACAAGCTTCCTAGTAGCAATGGCGGCACTGCTACTCTCTCCTCATTAAGAGTCCCCTGCTGATGAATACTGATCTTCCCTAGCCAGGGTTAGGGGTGTAGCTCACCAGTAGAGCACTTCCGAAGGTGTGCAAGGCCCTGGATATGACACCCAGTATCACAAAATAAAAAGCAATAGAATCTGGAGGATTCTCTTTCCCACACCGCTTCCCTGGCTCAGGGCCACCATCTCTCATCCACTTTCTTTCTCTTACTGCCAGTACTTGAGGGTTTCTACCCATCACATCCTGAATGCCATGTACAACCCTGGTATTCCCTGTGAGAGTTAGCCTTCAGCCTGTCCTGCCCCCTAGAAGCCTTGGCTAGGCTCTTCCAGATGTTCCCAGCTGCTTCCTGGGACCCCAAGGTTGCAAGTCTGCTGTACTGTCACTTGTAACAGGAAGTGGGGTGGTCTGGGTGCCTGTTCCTACTGGTTAGAGTCTTAGTTGGAGCTGAGGTATTTATCGCAAGAGCACAGGGAGAACAAATGTAGAAAAACAAAGCATCAATTGCCCCGAGATGCTTAGTTTTTAAAGAGCAGGTGCCACCAAAAAAGTAGCCAAAACAGGAAAACCAAACACATCACCCCACCCTCATTCTGGCCATGCCCCTCCCATCTGTCCATCATTTAGATGTTGAGACAGCCTTGAGAACTGAACTTATTACAAGGTATCTCAGGGAAAGCACTCAGAATTCCAAGTACTGAACTTAAACCAATTTGTTTTACAACTGCATTTTTATGCTTTTAACTTGTTAACAGAGTTACTATTAATAATGAATTCCCATAAATAAACAATAAACTCATTAATAAGTTAGGCCATTCCTGTAAGGCATTAGTAGTCGCTGGCATATAGCAGGCCTCCATGGAATGACAGTTGCAGCTCTCAATGCAGCAGCGTTCCAGCGGGAAGAGTCCCCAGGCTTGTTGTGCGTACATGGAAACTGTCCATTTCACAACGCAGTGAAGGCTGGCCTCACTCCAGAGAGATGGACGCATGGTTTATTGTTGCTAGAACATGCAGGAATAGTGGAATAATAATCTTGGTTCCCCAGAAGTTGGAAATGACCACACACCACACTGCTTTTCACTTTGGTTCGGTGTGAGGCGAGTGGTCCTGAACAGGGAACGGCAAAGGCAGTGGAGTACAGTGTCTGACTTCAAAGGGAGTTGAAATATTATTGCTCACTCATTCACTAATTCATTTACTCAATAAGAAGATACTTATCGATGGCGTATCATGCCCAAGATGCTACACTGTCCACAAATGGAGGTCAACTTGGGGCAGGTATACCACAAAGGTTCCCACATGTGGGGAGAAGGGCTTATAAATAGGAAGAAACCAGAGGACAGTTATGTGTAGGCTGCAGCAGCAAGGGCAGTTGTAGGATTGTGGCAAGGTGTCCTGCGGCCACAGCAGTCTCCCGAACCTTCAAGAACATTTCAAAAATCAAACCATTTAGTTGGTCCTTTTGGCCCTAGATAAGTGACTCTGCCTGAGCTCATTTACCAGTTGCTCATACAGTGTGCTCTTCGTGGCGTGGATAAAGCTGCTGCCTCCAGGCAGCTGCGGCTGAGCATACTCTGGCCAGCTCACTCCCATTTACCAGGGTGCCTCTCAGAGGCCTGGGCTGCTGGGATCCAGGCAGAGCATTAGTGGGCATGGCTCCTGTCCTCAAGGACAGTTGGGGCAGCACTAGTGGCCAGGTGACCTGTGGTTACCGGGGTTTGTGTACTGCTCACTCAGGCTGTCTGAAACTTAGGAGCGTCAGCATGTAGCAGCTATGTAGGGTGAGTACTGAGTACTGGGCTTCACTTTTCCTTATTCCTCTGTGTTTTTTGCCAGGATGCTTTTAAGTTGTTTTTTTCCCCCTCTTACCAACACCTCCCTCCCTCCATCCCCCCAGGCCAGTGCTTATTTGTTTTCGTAGATGTTAAATTTTAATTCTAAAACCAGTGCAGACCTTCCCATACTGGTTCTTTCCCTGCACTGGTCACACAGATTTTTCCATCCTGTGTTGCAAAAAGGAATAAGGCAAGTTGATCTCTCTAGACTATGCTGAATAGACGCTAGAGTGCTTAGTTTTAATCAGCTTCTCTTAACTTTAAATTGCATCTTTATTTCCATATCTTGCATCTTTTCTGCAGTAACTGCCACAATTGCTTCTCCCCCAGCAAATGTTCGTTTGGATAGGGTATTTAAAGATTCAGAGGAATTTAATGAGATATGAGCAATTCATCTCGGTTGAAGGGAAGATTCATTATCTCCAAATTATATAGATTCACTCTTAGGTCTCAGACACTTTCAGGCAGTCCCTTCATTATCTTTCTATCAGTTCCCCCCACCCCCACCCCTTTCCTGTAGAGTGATTTAGCAGTTTATTTCCCCTGATAAGCAACATTCTTTTAATTTACCAAAATACATTGTATGAAACATACTTTGATAAAAATCTGTGTCGGTCAGAAAACTTTCCATTGGTCCTGTGCGTGTGTGTGTGTGTGTGTGTGTGTGTGTGTGTGTGTGTGTGTGTGTGTGCGCGCGTTAACTCTTGGCAGCGCCAGCTGTGCCTAACCTCCTTCAGAGTGTTTTCAAAGTATTTTGATTTCTCATTCCAGCCACAATTACAAGTTCATCGGAAAATGATGACCGGAGTGGCTCCAGTTTGGAATGGAATAAAGATGGGAGCCTAAGGTTAGGGGTTCAGAAGGGACTGCTTCATGATCGGAGGGCAGATAACTGCTCCCCAGTGGCAGAAGAGGAGACCACTGGGTCAGCGGAGAGCGAGCTGCCCAAGGCGGAGCCCTCAGCTGGAGATGGTCCCATCCCTTATTCTCAGAGCTCCAGCTCGCTAATAATGCCACGGCCCAACTCAGTTGCAGGTAAGACCATACCCCTCCCCTAGGGCCTATCTCCCCAAGCGTCAGGGTCCTGGGTTCCCTTCATTGACTCCCAAAATTGGTCCAGACACAAGCCAGCAATGGGATCTTTTCCATAGGCTTCAGTTTAGTCATAGTAAACTGAATCTCTCTTAAGTTTGTGATTTGTAATGTTGGCTCTTTGTAGGTGAGGTAATAAAGTTCAAGTTGATACCAGCTTGAAGGACTTCTAATTCAACTTTAAAACTTTGTTTTGTGTAGTGAGAGGGAAAGTGCTTTTGTACAGTTCATCTGTAATGGAGCTCACAGCTGAAGGCTTGGGTAGTGGAAGTGAGAGCAGCCTACAGCTAGAGACAGCCAGGCACACACAGGGTGGCATGCATTAGAGCCGTGCACACACATGGGGGTACGCATTAGAGATACAGCCCTGCACACACATGGCGGCACTGGATGTTGGTTGGGCAGGTCAGTGACCATCTTCAAACAAGGAATATGGAAGGTGGGGGGAGGGGCCCCACTCCGTCTTTTAAAGGTCTTTTCCTTTCTATGCTTGTGCTCTTAGGCTGAATTCACAAGAGGCACTTGTTCAGGTAATTCTTTGTTACCAGCACAGAGTGCTTAAGAGTGTCCCCCTCACCATAATGACTCTTTGTACATCAAAGCATCTTCCTGCAATTTATGTTGTTCCTTCGATATGTGCTAGGTCATTCTGGCTGCTGTTGGATTTTTTTTTTTTTTTTTCTTTTTTTAATGATGGAACTCTGAAGCAGCTGGTAAATAAATGGCCTAATGGAAAAGTTGTGAGGTACAACTCTAATTCACTTTCAAAGGAAGCAAAGTGGCCTTGTTCCAGAAGAGGGATTTGGCCTGTCTGCCAGGGAGAAGTACTAGAGAGCATTATGTGTATTGATTGATGATTCTTCCAAAAGCTCCTCTGTCCATCCCCCCACCCCCCACCTCTGGCCCACCCCTGGAACATAATTCGAGGCACTCAAGATACTTTAGGTTGTTACCTAGTTACGATGAATGGGTCACTTGTAGTCTCCAAGAATTTGGCAGCTTAAGTTCCCTCAACAAAATAACGCATATATTCAGGGTAACCCATCTTGTTTAAAATTAGGAAAGTCATTAATACAGAAGTTTTAACGATGTTAACAGTCCTGCTAGAAGCTCTTTAGATGTCTCCAACTATGCAAAGTGATGGTGGGTGTGAGCTGAATTTTTCCAGACTGCCTGGATTACGGCGCGAAGCGGTCTGGTTTCTGTTGTTCTCACCTGGTACCTCCTGTGTGTTTCTGGGCGCTAGACCTCCTCAGGAGCAATTGGCTTTTACCTCTGGGTTCTAGGGGCTCTGTTGTCTAATGTGTTTGCTCATTTACCTCTTGAATTGTTGCTGCAAACTGAATCCATGGTCAGAAGAGATGCAGGCAGCTGCCTTGCCTTGTGCTTCTGTTAACTAGTGAGGAGTCTGGTGGCTTCTTCACGGTCACCCCCCTGCCACCAAAACAGATCCTCAGCTGAGGGAATGGCATCAGGTGTCAAGGTTTGTGGGAAAGAATAATGTTCAGTTGTGTGGACTATTTTCAGCATCGTTTATCTAGTAGACTCAAGGCAGGCTGCAGACAAGGAAGTTAGGATTGAAACCAAATGTGATGGACCATGAGGTAAAATCTTCTGAAAGTATTTGAGTGCTATCGTCCATGTAAACACAAAGCGATACTTGGTAGGAAAGCTGGCCTGTAGGTTAAAGAGAGGCCTCTATTGACAGCTGTCCACTTAAGGGCTGGACCCGAGGTAAAGGAACAGGTAGTCCCTGAGATTACTAGACATCCCTATAATTCAGCTGTCTGAAGAGAAGTATAAAGAACTAAAGAGCTTTAAAAAAAAAAATGACTTTTTTGTTTGTTTTTGTTTTTTAATCAAAGACTTAAAAATAAGTTGACTATGATCAGAGATTGTAAAAGTGTTTTTTAGAGTTGGATTAATTTGAAGTGTTGGTTATCACATGAGAAGGAATGACGTGAACCTTCTTTCCTTCACTAAGAGTGGGGCTCAAAGACTTTAAAACTATACCTTGGTTAGTTGGCTTTTCTGTTTTTGTGTTTTGCTTGCACATAGGTAGGTGCACCATATGTGTACCTAGTGTCTGTGGAGACAATAAAAAGGCTTTAGGAACCCCCGGAACAGGAGTTACAGATAGCTGTGAGCCGCCACGTGGGTGCTGGGAATTGAACCTGGATCTTTGGAAGAGCATCCAGTGCTCTTCTCTCTAGCCCGTGGGGCTTTCTGTGTTTGACTGTGTCTGAGCTGTTTGAGACACTTTCCAAGTGATCTCCAGGAACCAGCAAGCACAATTGCCAGCTGAGTTCCACTTCCCTTGAAATACTAACTGATGATTGCCTGGGACTGGCGTTTACCTTGGCTATGTTAGTCCACAACGGAGGGCTGTCAGGGCACGTTGTTGTTTGTTCAGCTTAGGAGAAAACTCCCTCCCCAGCAGTTCCTACAGCATGTTGAAATGAGATTCCCCACTCCACTAAAGCACAGCGTTTGTATGCATGCATGCATGGGTTCCCACTCACCTCGTGCACGACTTAGCCACAGAGATGTCAGCAGTGGGTTTTCTGCAGCGTGAGTGGGTTTTCTGCAGCGTGAGAGTGTTTGACCCCTGATTTTTCTCAGCCCAGAGTGTTTTCTTTTTGTTGTTTGTTTGTTTGTTGTTAGCATTTTAGGTATTCATTGTGTAGACTGATGTGAGCCTGACTCTAGCTGCTAAGGTCTGGGGCTCTGTGGAAGAGGACAGAATTGAGTCATCACTTGGAGGGGAGTGCCTGAGCACATAGCTGAGCAGCCCAGGCCTCACTGTCCCTGATCTCAGGCGTCCTGGTGGCTTCCAGAATCCCATAAGAAGTAGCAATCGATCGCTGCAGCAGGAGCTTACTGCCACGCTGAAGCTTTTAGCTCAGCTTAATCGTGGGTCTTTATTGTTTGAAACAGTCTCACCCTGTAGCCCCAGTCTGACAGTATTTTGTGGTCCCTTGCCTCAGCTGCACGGGTGCTGGATTCTTGCATGTGCCCCATGCCAGTTCTTAGCTACGGGTGAAGACTCAGCTGTGTGCTGTGTGGCATTGTTGCTCTGACTGCTCTGCTGCAGACTGGTAGCTGGAAAGCTGACACAGAGACACTTGAAATCTCCTCACCTCCTGTACCCCCATCACACCAGGGCTTTCCCTCCCCTCCACTCCCCCCCAGTTCTTTGATGTGAATGTCTTTTATAGTTATATATTTTAGTCTTTTAAGTTGTCACAAAATTACAGAGTGAATGCCATGCTCTAAGAGACCAGGGAAAGGGGAGACAGAAGCCCTTTGAAACTCAATGTGTCTTTGTATTCGTCAGGACCAGAGCCCAGGCTCTGAAGTGAGTTATGGACTGATGGTGATGCGGCCTTCTGCTTGAGCCACAGTGGTTGCATTCACCATGATGCATGTTGAGCAAAGAAGCCAGAATCTCAGGCCCCAGACATGAACCAAGGATTAGTTTTCAAGTTGTGTTACTGTAGGGAGCCTGAAGGGATAGGGGTGGTCTTGTAGCCACAGTATGAAGCTTCCCTCTGTAAGGTCTGCGGAGACTGTTAGTGGGTTAACCTGCTGAAGCTCACTGAACATTCTGTAGAGTCCTGTCTAAAAATTACTCAGGCAGAGGCAGGCAGATCTGAGTTTGAGGCCAGCCTAGTCTATAAAGTGAGTTCTAGGACAGCGAGGCTACACAGAGAAACCCTGTCTCACAGCCCCCCCCCCCCAGTTCCTGAGTGGAACATTTATTTGAATGTGCATGGTATGTGATAAGAAAGTGGATGTACACCAGTGAGATGCAGAAACGGTTTTGCTGCCAGGGAGAGATAGTAAGCATTTGCTTGGCTGTACTTGGAGGAGATGCAAAAGAGGACCAGACATCTCTGAGTTGGGCTCTCAACCTTTGGTGCTTATTGAATGAAAGAATGAAGAGTGATGTGAACTACAAAACAACAACAAACAAGCAAAAAATAAAAAACAAAACAGGAGATATGAAGGGAGCTAGGAAAAGCTCGGGATAGATGATGCTCTGGGTATCAAAAGGATTGGGATGGATAATGCTCTGGGTATCAAAAGGCTTGGGATAGATGATGCTCTGGGTAGCTAGATGCTGGTAACAGCTTGTGAGGTAGCAGAGAGAGGTTTTCAGAGTACTGATTGTCCAATTTGACGTCTAAACCTTTCATCCTGGTCCTACTAGGCATTTCAAAAAGATTTAGCCCTTGGAATGTAACTTCTCCTAGAATTACTACTTATGCATACATGTGAATGAGCCTTAGTGCTTTTTAACAGGTACCTATATGCTGTGAACCTTTGTTTTGGTCAGAAATAAACATGATAGGGCATTAAAGTATCTAATACATACATACATACACATGTGTTTTGGGTTTTTTTTTTTTTAGACAAGTTCTCAATATGTAGCTTTGCTTAGTAGACTGAAACTCTGTAAATCAGGCTGGCCTGGAGCTCTTGGTGACACACCTACTTCTGTCACCCAAGTGCTGAAATTTTACTGCCAAGAGCTCGCTTTTCCTGTTTGAGTGCTGTGGAATTGTATGTGCAGAATCTGCTTATTTAATTAGGAAGGTTGGAGTTACAAACAGCACAGAGCTTCCCAGAGTTGCAGAGAAATAGCTCATGCCGTGCTTTAGCAGTAAGTACTCAAGTCTGCCGTGTGACACTCAGTGACAAGTTTAGTTTGTTTTTTATTTTAAAAAAATTTATAATGAAGTTGATTTCTTTCAAGGAATAATGGTGAATTCTGGCAACCAGATCAGTGTAACATTAAGAATGAGTAGCATTTAATTGTTTCAATGTTTCAAAGTTAACTGTACTGCTGGAAAGACAAGCTGGCACAGATAATTATCCTGAAGTAAATTTTGTTGCAAGTTGAACTGCTTAGTAATTAGTCATTTATAACTCACAGTAGTCTAGGTGTGGCCTTTAACTCAGTTTTACTTTCATATTGCAGCGACAAGTTCTACCAAATTGGAAGACCTGAGTTATTTAGATGGGCAGAGAAATGCTCCTCTCCGGACGTCAATTAGATTGCCCTGGCACAATACGGCTGGAGGTAGGACACAGGAAGTTAAAGGTATTTATCCTCGCTTCGCATGTCACTGTGATGAGATTGCCCACTAAACACAGAACGTCTGATGACCAGCATTCACTCTGTGTTGGGAGTGAGCATGCACTCTTCTTTTAAGTAGTATCTTAAAGGTCTGCTGGGAGCCAGCTTTAAGGACTTCTTCCTGAAGTGGTTAAATTACTTCTGGAATGGAAAAATAATTCTGTGATGAGATAGTTGCCACTCACAGAGCATCTGTTTTGTTTCAGTCCCTTTGGCCATATCAGCTACATCCTATGGCTGCCTGTAGTTCCCAGCTGTGTGGTCAGGGACCCTACCTGTCACGTGGACAAAGCAACATTGCACCCAGATGAGGGCTGTGCTCTCGGATCTGGGAAATCGTGTTTGCATTTTAGCTGAGCAGAAGAAACCAGCCTTCCGTGTGCTTTCAGATAAGCCAGCCAGGCATGATTGGAGCTCTCCTTCGCTTCCTCTCTATCTTTGAAAATAACCTGGAAGTGTGAAAGGGCCAGAAGTCATTTTAACATGATACTTTAGGGGACAAACAGGATATCATGAATAGAGTATTATTTATAGACGAAGTCATAGAACCAAGTTAGACATGGTGTTTCTTCTTACATGAAATTATACTACATTCTCCGTAACAATATTTGTTTGCTTGTTTCAAAGCACGATTTGCTCCCTACAAGCCACAGGACATCTTGTTGAAGCCCTTGCTGTTTGAAGTGCCAAGCATCACGACCGACTCTGTGTTTGTGGGAAGGGACTGGCTCTTTCACCAGATAGAAGAAAATCTGAGGAACACAGAAAGCAGAGGAGCAGTCGTCGTGGGAAGTGTGGGCTTTGGGAAGACAGCCATCATTTCCAAGTTGGTGGCCCTGAGCTGTCATGGAAGCCGCATGAGACAGATTGCGTCCAGCAGCCCCAGTTCATCACCTAAAAGTACGTCTGTGGTCGATACCTGTCTAGCTTATTATATTTATATAAGATAAATAGATGGAGGGAGCTGCTGTGTGAATAGACAGGAATTACCGGTTCTCCGTAAGTCGTTCTAGCTACTGTATCTGTCTAAGTTCATAGGTTAAGCAAACTGTCTCCATACTTCAGCTATCATAGTGTGAGGCAGTGTTTCGGGTTAATCTTTTTTTGTTTTTGTTTTTGTTTTCCCTTTGAGTGGTGTGTTAGCTACACTCTGAACTAATGCCAGCCTTCCCGTGTCCTACTAACCTGTATCCCGTCTTCCTCTTTCCACAAAGGGGCTTTGCATGCATACATTACCACAGAGGGCTTTGGTCAAGTGACCTGGTGAAGTTTTGGCCTTAAAGTGATTGGGCTACTGGAAGAACAAGGCAGATAGTCTAGTTCCTTTCTTCCTCCTCTTTCCCTCCCTCCCTCCCTCCCTCCCTCCCTCCCTCCCTCCCTCCCTCCCTCCCTCGGTGTGTATGTATCTGTCTACACTTACCTTTATCCTATATATAATTCTTTGTATCCTGTTCACCATAGCCTGTTCTTCTGTGATGTCTTTACCAAAATGAAAAGACTAATTTAGATGAGAGACAGAATAGCTAACACTTGACTTCTTACTTTGTGTATGCATGAGTGTGTGAACAAGGGCTCTCTGCATCCCAGGCTGCCTTCGAACTTGAGGTCCTCTTGCCTCGGCCTCTACGGAGGCAAGTGCTGAGATACAGGCACACGCCACCACCATGGCTGGCTTCCCTGACTGTTTTCATGTGCACTGAACCTGTTAACAAAGAAAGTGTCTTGAAATATGAACAAGAAAAAGAATGCATGTGAGACTTTCATTTTGTTTTCCAAGACAAGAGTTTCTCTGTGTAGCCCTGGCCATCCTAGAACTCACTCTGTAAACCAGGCTGGCCTCCAACTCAGGCATCTGCCTGCTTCTGCCTCCAGATGCTGGGAGTAAAGGTGTGAGCCACCACTGCCCTGCAGCTTTTTCTTTCCTTTCCTTTCCACCAGAAGAAATGTGACTAGGAATGCAGCCCTCCGGGAAGGAGATAGAGTGGGAGCTAGTGTGCTCATTTGAGCCCTCTCAATGTCTAGTCGTGTTAGCTCATTACTACAAATTTGTTTGGGACTAATTCAGAAGTGTATCCTGTACTCGTTATATCACATGCTGATGTTACAATTGTGTGGCTCCCTCTCCAGCATCAGATCCCACCCAGGACCTCCCTTTGCTTTCACCAAGTTCTTCCACAAGTGCTCTCGGTGTGGCCAAAACACCTGCGGGGCCCGGTACTGCGGAAAACCAGAGACCGAGAGAGGATGCAGTGAAATACCTCGCTTCTAAGGTAACCCGCTCTTGTTTCCCAGAGTCTTCTGATACGGAGTTGCTCGTTTGGCATGGGTGAATGAGTTTGAGAAGGGATTTTAAAACAGAAACAATTGCTTGGTGCTGGAGTGTGGTGTAGCTTTTGATGAAGTATGACTGAGTAATCCAAATTTAAAAAAAAAAATTAATGAGAAAAAAATCCTAAAGACAACAGAAGTGGATTTATATCCATCTGAATCAAGTTCACAGAGTTTAAGGCAGCAGGGGAAGTCACCAGTACTCACCCCATGTCCATCCTGACAGGCACACGCCCTTTCCTTTGCTGTGTGAATGAGAGATGAGAAGGAAGCTTTTCACACTGCTTCTGCCTGGACCCTGTTGCCTGGGGCCTGTGGGTCTCTGCATCCTCTGTCGGGATTCTGAGGAGGTTGGACAAGAACTTTGGCTGACTTCTTTCTCTCAGTGCATGATCACCAAGGACTTTCTGAACTCTTCCGTCTTCTCTGTGTCTAACATTGGCACGTAGGCCACCTTTCTATGTGCAAGCAGTTGGGCTTCTTGCCTTGATGAGCTGCTTCTGTCTGCATGGGCAGCAGTGGAGGAGTGTAGTGAAGCTGGAAAGCCATCAGAGATGGCGGTGATGAGGCATACCTTGAAAAGGCACATTGTGAGGTGGTACAGGTGGACTGAAAGGAAGGTCATTTGGCCCAGCCCATTCTCACCTGTCCCCCCACCCCCAGAAGGCAGCCGCTTATGGCACAGTGAACCCACATATGACCACTGATTCAGAGCAGCCCTCTGGCCTTGAAGGGATGATCTGAAATGACCTCATCTGTCTCAAAGCTACTCTAAACTGTGGTGGCTTTCCAAGCATTCTAATTGTGAACCACAGTAAGAGACATACACAGTGTTATGTGCGCACACACGTAACTGCACAGGTCACAGAAGCTAAGCTGTTATTGAACTCTGTTTAGTTTATGTCCTATTGCCTGTCCTGTGGTTAAAATTAACTTTATTCAAGTTTTAAAAACTACCTGTAGTTCCTAATGGTTTCATGGCCTGCACGGGGTTATCAAGATGCTTTTGACAAACATTATAAGACGTGTTTGGATGTCTTGTAATGGCTTGTTCGTGTTTGGGGGTCCTCATGTAGACTGACGCGATCTGTGTTGGTGTAGGAGTCAAAGGCGGTGAGCGTTTCTCTAAGGGCTAATGACAGATTTATTCTAAACTGGAAGTCATGGTTGTTCTATGTTGCCCCAAGAAAAGCTGCACCATGCGTACTCTTACCTCTTGTTCTGAGTCTGCCATTGTGGGATCTTGTGCAAGATCTTGAAGTGTATTGTCATCTTGGCACGGTTTATGCTGCGTCTTTGGTATCTATGACATGCCGGAGCTAGTGGTCTGGGCCTCTTACTGTAGGAGTTGCGGGGCTGAGTAGGAGGGTGCAGACTTGGAACCCTGTAGAAAGCACAGTGCACTTTGCACGTGCATGCTGTCCGTCCCACCTCCCTCACCTCACACATTCTTGCTTTCATCCTCACTTGCAAAGTGGTAAGGTTTTCATTTGTGCAAAGCGTTCCTCTTGTACCCAAGAGCTCATTGTTTGGGCGGTTTCGGGGGGATTACCTCACAGACGACCTGACACTGAAGATCTGTCCTAACAAAGGAAACCCCTCAGCCTTGAAGGCTGGAGGCAGCTCTTCCCTGTCTCCCCTTGTGTCCCTTCACATGATAAGCAGATAGCTGGTCATTTCTTGGCTATCCCTTTTAATGTCTCCTTGGCATCCCTTGAAGAAGTGAGGATGTGGGGAGGAGGAGAGCATCCTTGCCAGGAAGGGAAAGCAGCTGTGATTTTACTGCTTGGGTTCGTAGCCACCAACTTGATCCTGTGATTTATATTTATTTTTTAGATGAGCACAGGGTCCCCTCGAGGTGCAACTGATCTTGAGAACAGAAATGCGGTGCAGATGGCTGTGTCGGGAACAAGAACAGAAATGCGGTGCAGATGGCTGTGTCGGGAACACGGCTTACTTGGAAGTTCTCTAAGCCAGACTAGGCATTAGGTTTAGAAATGACTTTTACTAATCCACATTCAATTCAGAGTACAATTGTGCTGATGTTTGTGTTAATCAAGGTGGATTTGTGACTGCAATTAATGGTCCACTGAGGATTAGCAAATCACACCAGTTACAGAATAAGTATTAAGCTAGTCGGCAAACTCTGTCTGGGGGAACAGACACACGGTGGCGTATCTTAGGAAAAGTCAGAGCTGCATTCTTGTTTGAAGTCATGGGAGGAGCTGTGGAGAGGGTGAGTTGATGCCAATGTCTCTGCTTCTCCGTAGGTGGTGGCCTACCATTATTGCCAGGCTGACAACACTTACACATGCCTGGTGCCTGAGTTTGTGCACAGCATTGCGGCTCTGCTGTGCCGGTCCCACCAGCTGGCTGCCTACAGAGACCTTCTGATCAAGGAGCCCCAACTGCAGAGCATGCTGAGCCTCCGCTCCTGCGTACAGGACCCTGTGACTGCTTTCAAGAGGGGCATTCTGGAACCACTTACAAGCCTAAGAAACGGTACGTACCAGAAGCCTCAGGGCTGCTTCCCCACACGGGCTGATGCCCAAGTTGTCCTCAGAGAGGTTGTCCTCAGCTTAGTCCTAGTGTGGCAGGGGGAGGCTGTTGATGAGTCAGTACCCACCTGGTGCCACCACAACCCTCCTTCGTGATATAGTTTCCGATGGAATGTCACTGGAGGCATGTCACTAAGGAAGCCATATAATGGAGGAAAGAGGAGACTTTTGGCCCTACCAAAGTTTGGTCTGTGAAATGAGCCAAGAGTAGAGAGATAATGGGGCAAAGCCAAGAGGGCTCCTTAATGCCTGCAGTGCATGGATGTGAATGGTAGCAGGGTGGGACTTCCAAACTCCACCTTCTGCAGGATCCTCAATAAAGAAAGAGCAGTCACTTTTAGGAGTGGTGAGACGTCAGAACAAAACAGGAAACAGCTTTGGCTTTCGGAGGCAGGAAACAGGGACGATAAATATATAGGACGACTAATGTTGATTACAAGTAATTAGTAAGCTTTGAAACCTAGACTTCTCCAGTTCTCCAGCTGCTGGGACATTGCACTCATCCCATTTTCCTGTATGTGAACTACAAGACCGGGCAGGAACTTACTTCCTCGTAGGCCTTCACATTTCAAGGAGGCACATTCTGGAACTGTAGTCTGTGTATGTGGTGCGCACACTAAAGACTAGTTAAAAACTCGTTGGCACCTACTACACACTGGAGATTGTTTACACTCTTAGGCAGCAGGGGCTTGTTGGGAATCTTCCAGTACGTTCTCCTTCCTTCTGCCCGAACCCCTGCTTAGATGAATTGAAATCTAAATCTGATACCACTTCTAGGAACTTTCATATCCCCCCCCCTTATCCTCCTGAATAGTCTCCAGGTAGGAATGTCTATGACATTATTGGTCCTTAAGGTCTCCAACCTCTGCTCCTTTTTGAGTTGCCCACCTACAAAGCATTTTATGCTGGAAGATGCTAGAAAGAGGGTCTGAAATGGCTGTATAATGCTTGCTCTGTGTTGCAAGCAGAAAGCTGTCACTACTGTGTGAAGGACCCCGCCCTGGGTATCTGTAAAGCGCTTTCTCCGCTGGGTGATTCCAGTCAGATGGCCCGTGGTGGTAGTGTGCGTCCTCCTTCCCTGGAGTCAGACCCAGGGGAGGGTCTGGTGTCTGTCTGTTCCAGGCTTGGGCTCTATGTGTCAGTTCTTCTGGCTGCAGGCCCCTCAGGTGATGGTGGCTTATGTGGGACTAAGTGTTGCATGTATAGGATTGAGACTCTGCTAATGTCTGTGATGCAGTTTTAGAGTTTTGTAAGAATTGGCTCTCTTTTGGCTCAGTGCTCTGTTTGTCACTATAAACTTAATAGGAAATCTGCTTCTTTGAAAACATGTCTTCTGCCATATGTAAACCTTTTTAGGTTTTGCTGACACTTTAAGCTGTGTGTTAAAAGGCACCGGGTGGTGCCATGCTATAGAAATGTATAATTTCTTAATTTGGGGAAATTATTTCATCTTTTAGAGCAGAAAATTCCAGAAGAGGAGTACATCATTTTGATAGATGGCTTGAACGAAGCTGAATTTCATAAGCCTGATTACGGAGATACGCTGTCTTCATTTATTATGAAAATTATTCCTAAATTTCCCACCTGGCTGAAGTTGATCGTGACTGTGAGAGCAAATTTTCAGGTGACCGAAAGATTTCTCCCCTTTCTTTCCAAGTCCCCAAGTGTACAGTGACAAGTGACCCCAGCCTAATGTTACAGACATTTGCCTATTGAATTGAAAACTTTGTCAGAGTCCCATGGGAATAAAGATTGTCAAGTGGTTAGCCAAATCAGCAGTGTGCTGTCCTGCTCCTTATGAAATGGCAGTGGCTAAGCCTGGCTTACTGTAGTGGGGTATGGTCTGGCTGAGTTCTCCGGCCAAGTGATCTTGCTGGACTTCAAAGCATTTTCCAGGGGTTTGTGGCAGCTCATTGTCGGTGTTTTGTTTTGTAGAACTGGGTGAGCATACTGATTTTTTTTTTTCCTCATTAAAACTGAAATTAAACCTAAATTTAAATGGCATGTTTAATTTTATGTACCTTTGAGCCACACATTTTCGGTTATGTTTCCTTCAATATGCATAATTTGGCAGCTATGTTAAAACTTGAACGAGTCTTCTGCTGGCTGAGTGGAGAAGCTTGGTTAATGTCCATGCAAAATGCAAATAACTGTCTACTACCTTCCTCTTACTGTTACTGCATTAAAAAGGGTGTGGACTTCTGAAGTATTAGTGAGAAGTTGAAATTTTTCTTCTTTCTGCTCTTGGGGTTAGGACTATGCTTATTGAAATACCATGCAGTCAGGATTCATGAAACAGTTCACTCGGGGCTGGAGAACACGGGCTTGGTAATTAAGAACTACCAGGCATACACGTGGTACACACACATGCAAATAAGACATAAAATAATTTTAAAATTCTTTAAAAAGGAGAATGTGCTACACTGGAACGGGCAATGATTTTTGCTGTATATTATTCAGGTACACAGGCAGCACAGGAAGTCTCATATTTCCTGGTGGGGTTACACAGCCCTGGTATCTGATACAGCAAGGGCACCTCTTATCTCCGTGTCTGGCTGTGTTCTTAGATGTGCAGTGTGGGTTTGTGCTTACCCTTGTTTCAAAACCAGCCGCGCAGCGATGGTTCTAAATTGGGTCACCCACAGGATCTCGCTGCCCATCTATTGGTGTAGACTGCTTGCCACTGTCTACATGGGTCCCTCCTTCTGTTCATTTGGCTTAGAGTCCTCGATGAGGGCTTTGGGAAAAGCCTTTGCCGATCCTATCTAGCATCAGGATTTCTTTCACGTAAGCTTTTTATCTGTACCTTATCCTATTACATGTTTTAATACGAAACGACGAGTCCCTGTAATCCATGAAAATCCTCCTTGAAAGAGAAAGAGTGAACCTGGTTAAAAGTGAAAAAGGAAACTCCATGAAAGTGACACTGTGGGTTTTTGCTTTCTCCCCAGGAAATCATCAGTGCACTGCCGTTCGTCAAGCTTTCCTTAGATGACTTTCCAGACAACAAAGACATTCACAGTGACCTGCACGCATACGTCCAACACAGGGTCCACAGCAGCCAGGACATCCTCAGCAACATCTCCCTGAACGGCAAGGCCGACGCTGCCCTCATCGGCAAAGTCAGCAGCCATCTGGTGCTGCGGAGCCTCGGCTCCTACTTGTACCTCAAGCTCACGCTGGACCTCTTCCAGCGGGGACACCTGGTCATCAAGAGCGCCAGCTACAAGGTGGTGCCCGTGTCTCTGTCTGAGCTCTATTTGCTGCAGTGCAACATGAAGTTCATGACCCAGTCTGCCTTCGACAGAGCCCTTCCCATTTTAAACGTGGCCCTCGCGTCCCTCCATCCCATGACGGACGAACAGATATTTCAGGCTATCAATGCGGGCCACATCCAAGGCGAGCAGGGCTGGGAGGACTTTCAGCAGCGCATGGAGGCCCTCTCCTGCTTCCTCATTAAGAGGAGAGACAAAACGCGCATGTTCTGCCACCCGTCCTTCAGAGAGTGGCTGGTGTGGAGAGCAGATGGGGAAAGCACAGCCTTCCTGTGTGAGCCCAGGTACAGGAGGCGCATCCATTGGCGCTCAGAGGGACTTGAGTACCAAGTGCTGTTTGGGTCCCCATTTTGGTCATTAGAGAGTGAAAAAGAAAGTTTCCATACCTTTTACAAAAGCTTCCCTCCTTTGACTGTTGGAATTACTATGGGGTTTCCGGTGTATTTGGGTGGAAGGGAAGCCGAGCAGTACCAGGGTGATGTTTCCTAGCTGCTAATTATTTCGCCGATGTGACTCCGCCCACTGTCACAGCAGGTCATATGTGGGAAATGTGTCTCTGTTTTGGGGAATATCGAGCTTCTGTGGAATGTTTGCTTGCGGCCAGGGTCTATCTTAGGTCCTTCACCACCTGCCAGTGCCTGACCACCCTTGGCACCTGCACTGATTTCTCTCTAATAATTAGACAGGCATTGTAGTTAAATCAGCCTTGCTTGCCTTTTTGCTTTTGTCTCCAGGGCTATTGAGGTCTTCCTCAGGATTGTCCTTGTTCATCCTAAAGGCTTGCAGTATTTCCTATTTTCCTTCTAGCCCATAGTTCCTATTCTTACATAGTTCTCAGTCTGTATTTTTGAGCTGTGTTTTAAAGTGGTGAGAGACATGTTCAATTTTACTCTTCTGCTTAGTTGGAAAGAAAGAGTTCTTCCTTTGTTGAAAGTTGGTCAGGTGTAAGAAGGGGAATTTACTGCCGGAGTCTCCGTGGTACTCCAGAGGTCAGTGTGCTTCATGCCGTTACTATGCTGTTTTGATAACTAGAGCTTTGTAGTAAATTTTGAAGTCAAGGGCTGTCATGCCTTCTGCTTTGCTCTTTTTTTGTTTGTGTGTTTTCTGTTTTTACTTCCCATTTTTGCAAGGACACCTCACAGATTGTACCGAACACTTCTCAAAGGAAATGTACAACTTTTGGCAGATCTTGTGTGATGATTAGAGATGTTAGTGGTTCATGATTGAACATTTTGGTGAGGGAACTCGACATGGAGAGACTGTGAGCTTCTGGAAGAGGAGGAGAATTACAAGGAAGGAGGTTAGAGATAGCAACAGAGGTGAAGGGAAATGAGGATTTGGGGGAGGCTAGGAGAGCCCTGCTGCTGGGTTGTAAGGAGAAATGCGGGCGGGGAGGAAGTTGAGTAGTTTGGATTCAGTAACAGTGGAAACGGGGTTCTCGTTGGGAACATCTCAAGGCAGTGTAATCCACAGGGAAGGGAAACTGGAAACACAAAGGTAGGAAAGTAGGATTGTTTCGTTGGGGCTGCTTCCTGCTTTCTCCCACAGCATCTCTCCCTTGCAGTGGTTCTCTGGCTGAATTTCATGATGGTTATAATGTGTCTCTTCCAGTTGCTGAGAGCCCCTGGAGGGAGGGAGGTACCCAATGCTGTTCTCCCACAAGCCCAAGCTCTTGAGTCAGGTAGACTGCCCACTCTCCATTACTAGCCATTTGGTCTTGGGTAAATCACCCAACGTGTGTCAAGGCCACTTCTTCATATTGACAGGGCATGATAGCACTAGGTGACTCACGAGGTCATGTGGGTGAAGGCAATAGCTCAGTTTGGTTTCTGAATCTAAAGTGGGGCCCAGAGCATGGGCACACTGGGGAAGGCCTAGTCATAGGAGGCTAGCATGGGGGCCACTCAGAAAGAGGATGGCAGGGCTTCAGATAGGTGGGAAGCCATGTGCTTTGCTGAGAGCCCTGGAAACCCTTGGGCTGGCCACTGGAGGCTATACTTGTTGCCTACAATGGAGCCATCTGTAGCTGTGTAATTTGCAAGTCTTGGCATATATTAATTATACAGAGTAATAGTTTCATTGTATGTGTTTATATATGCACTTAACATATTGTGATCGTACGCAGTGCCTCCTGCTACCCAACCTTACCCTTTACCCCTTCTGCTACCTTCACGCTATTTTCTTCCATGTGTGACAGAAGACATAATACACTTGTCCTTCTGAGCCAGGCTTGTTTCTGTTAACATGTGGATGTTCCATCCACTTTCCTGTAAATAATGGGATTTCATTCTCCGTTGAGGCTGGACAGTACTCTACTGTACATATTATGCACCATGGCTTCTTCATTCATAAATTATCCAGCACCTCATGTAGGCTGATTCCATAACATAGCTATGAAAGGTGTGGTGGTGAATACGATGGGCAGGTGTATCTACTGTATGCTGGCTTTGATTCCCAGAGTTTTTTGTTTTAGTTTTTTTAAATACTCATTTGTTTGTTTATTGGTTTTTTTGATGCAGGGTTTCTCTGTGTAGCCCTTGCTCTTCTGGAACTAGCTCTGTAGTTACTTGCAAAAATCTGCCTGCCTCTGCCTCCCAAATGCTGGTATTAAATAAAGGTGGGCATCACCGCGACCTGCTTGATTCCCACAAAGGAATGATTGATTTTTAGAGGAACCCCATGCTGCTTGAGACGCTTGTGCAATTTACACTCTCCTCAAAGGTATATAAGGGCTCTCCTCTTGGCCAGCATTTATTGTTTTATTATTGGCATTGTTTTGTTTGGGACAGAGTCTTATGTGTCCTAGGTCAGCAGGTTTTGAACTCATTATAGACCAAGAATGACCTTGAACTCAGATCCCCCTTAACCATCTAAGTACCAGGATTACAGATGTTCGCCACACTACAACTTTTGCCTTGTTGGGGATTGAACCCAGGATTTCATGTGTGCTAGGCAAGCATTACACCAAGCGAGCTTTATCAGCCATGTTTCGTTGGTGTTAGGTATTCTGATTGATGTGAGATAGACTTTCAGTCTATTTTTTTGATGACTTTCTGTATTGGCTAAAAATTAACCTTTTCCAAACTACTGACCATTTATACTTCTTTTGAGAAGCTCAGTTCACTTCATCTGAACGTTTGTTGATTGCATTTCTTGTTCTTTTGCTGGGAGCGGTTTGGAGTTCTTGAATGTATTCTGGATGTTAATCCTCTTGGATGAATAGCTGGCCGAGAGCCCTGCTGTAGGCTGTCTGTTCACATTGTGGATGATTTCCTCTGCTACACCGGCTCTTCACACGGTCTGTTTGTCACTGCATGCTGCTGTGTCCTGAGACATTGGAGTCTTGATTCACAGAGTCTTTGCCTATGTCTGTCTCTTGAAGTGTTTTTCTTAATAGTTTAAAATTTCAGATCTTATATTTGTCTCTGATCCATTTGAATTAATTTTTATGCATGATCAGAGATGCACATATGGTTCCATTTTTGTTAAAGAATCTGCCTTTTGTTTAGCATGTGTTTTGGGCACCTTGTGGAAAATCAGGTGGCTATAGCTACAAGTGTTTATTTCTGGGGCCTCTGGTCTGTTCTAGTGGTCCATGTTTTTATTCCAGTGTCATCCTGGGTTTTGTTACTATGGTTCTCTAGTATATTTTAAAATCAAATATTGAGCTTCCAGAATTGATCTTTTTACTCAGGATTGCAATTGGATTTTCCAGCTCTTTGTGCTTCCATATGAATGTTAAAGATTACTTCTAGTTAAGTCAAGAGTGTCATTGGCGTTTTGATAGGTATTGCATTAACTGCATAGATCATTTTCAATAATGTAGCCATTTAAACAATGGCATATTTCCAATCTGTGAATCCAGAAGATCCTGTTTTCTAGTGTCTTTGGTGGCCTTTAGTTTTCACTGCAGAGATCTTCCACCTCCATACCATGCATGGATTTCTTCCTTAGCAGTCTTGTTATCAGTGTAGAGAAACCTACTGATTCTGTAGCCTGTTACAGACTGGGTGGACACATGCCTTTGACCGCAGTACTGGGAGGCAGAGGCAGGTAGATCTGTGAGTTTGAAGTGTGTGGGTTCTATTTGTCTTCTAGGCTCTACTCCTTGGGAGGTAATTCAATGCAGGGACTGCCTTTCTTCTCTTCCCCTTATAAGGCCAGGCCTGTCTTCTGCCAATTATGCCCCAGAATGATGATTGGGGTGGGGTGGGGCTGAGGGCGGTGAGGATTATGTACCACCTCTCCTCATGTCCATCCATCCAGCAAGCACTTCCTTGTGTATTTTTAATTAGGTGTCTTGCTAGGCATCTTGATTATAGCCGTGAGTTAGTCAAGACCCTGAATGTCTTCAAGTTTGTGTTTTTGTGACAGGCTTGAACAAAACTTCAAGGGATAGTGGAGTGATGCTGATGAGCGAGCGGGTAATGTGGTCCTGGAGATCCAGGCACCGAGGTGCTTGCTCACTCTGCAGAGACATGAAACCCCAGGAAAGGCCCTGCAAATGACTGCAGAATAAACATCACTTGCCGCCTGGCAGCCTGAATGTCCTGTGCACTCATGCTGATGCCCCCAGATGACACTTCGGGGGCAGTGTGAAGTCCTCACCCAACCTGTGGTGTGGTGGGATCTTTTGTCATGAGCCTTTGTATTTCTTGTCCTAGGAACGGACATGCTCTGCTGGCGTTCATGTTCTCCCGGCAGGAAAGCAAACTGAACCGCCAGCAGACCATGGAGCTTGGTCACCACATCCTGAAGGCACACATTTTCAAGGTGAGCTGTGTGTAGAATTTTGTGGTTTGAAGAATTGGGGCTCGCCTGTGGGCCCTTCATTCATTACCTGTTGTGTCATTACTAATCAAAGAACTCGAGTCCCGTGTCCTGTTCATTTCTTACGGCCTGGGTTCTCTAACCTTGCCTGTTTCTCAAAATGAAGTTTGATGTGTACCTCTTCCCCTCGGATTTCCTGTCCAGGTAGATGTGTCTAGAGCCTTTATCAGGCTTGAGGATTTTTTTTTTTTCCACTTGCAAAGTTCCAAGATTATACAGTTGAGAATTCTCTATCAGGAAACACAACACTGAGATTGCCTCTTATTTGTAATGCCACCAGCCTTTACTGGCCACTGCCTAGACCCCTTCCCTCATTATAGATCCTTTATCACTTCTATCCTGCGATTTCCTTCTGCAGAAGGAAATTTTCTCCTTATCTCTCTGGGCTGTGCATATAGTTCACAGGGTCATGGCCTGTGATTTCCTGACCGTGTTCACAGGCCAAGGAGTCCTTTTGTATGAGACACTGTCTCCAGCACACCTCTGTCAGGCATACTCACTTTCAGACTGATGCTCAGCTGGGAGGAGGTGCTCACACGTGTCTGTCTTTGACTCTTTCCAGGGCCTCAGTAAGAAGACCGGAGTCTCCTCGAGCCATCTGCAGGCCCTGTGGATTGGTTACAGCACGGAGGGGCTTTCTGCTGCCCTGGCCTCTCTCAGGAATCTCTATACTCCCAACGTGAAGGTGAGCCACCTTCTGCAGGGCAGCCTGGCCTATTCTCCTTTCCAGTCCTGCCAGCTGAGATTGCAGGGAGGGCAGGGGGAGATAGGGTAGACGGAACAACTGTTAGCACATAGTGGCCAGTGCAGAGAGGGTGTGGTCATCAGGTAGTTCACAACAGAAACCAAAGGTCAGAGAGCTTTGCATGGAAATTGAATTTTTAGTGTCTTGAATTAACATAGCAACCCAGCTCTTTGTGGATCGTATGAAATTAAGTATTAATGACACAAAACAATGGGTCACAGAACACTACCTGCGGGTCCCAGGGACACATACACTTCTGGCAATGGAAAGAGAGTAGGTTGGCTGCACGCTGAGCCGAGAATGTCTGCGCTGTGGTCAGGGGCTTTCCTATCATGCTATTCTTGCTATAAACTTGCAGATAGATTTTTCTTCCCCATTTGCAGATTGTATAACACAGTCTTAGAATCGAAACCACACCCTAGACCAGGTCTGGTTAAGGCCACACCAGTGTCCAGCCCCAGGTACTGACATGCCCTGCTACACACACTGTTGGGGCTCTTTCCTGGTGGACCGAGTCTTCACTGTAAGTCACACGAAGTGATAATTGCACCTGCTCCCTCATCGCAAGCCAAAGGAAGCCCAGCATGGTCATCAGTGAGAGAGGAAACAAGGCCTGGCTCAGTTTTCAGGCATCTGGCATCCACTCCATCTCAAGAAAGGGACTGCCTTGCCCCAGAGATGGAGATATGGGAATGACTCCTGGCCCTTTAATACCTCTTCTTCCAGCCTAACTCACTGTACCCTCAGAATTCTTCCCTTAGCCCTGGCTCTGGAGTCTGCACTGTAGAGCCTTCCCCATTGGTTAGAGGTGCTCTGCCCTCCTCCTGTCCCTGTTGAAGAGTGAGGTTATCTCACACCAAGGATTGTGGGTATCAGGGAGGACCTAGCAGTGGTAGGTAGATGACCCAGAGCCCTGCTGGCCAGTGTAGGACCTTGGTGTAGAGCAGAGTGTTTATTGTCTCCGGGTGGCTACAGATAGTGTTTGCAAAGATTAAAAACACTACCTGTGTTCCAGTGGCATCCCTGCTCCCCACTGTGGCTCTTTGGCTTGACGCACCCCGCTGTGTGGGGGCCTTCACACTGAAGTAGAACTGTGTTGCTGGGGCCTGTGCGCGAACTCTCCCGCCAGGCGCCTAGCTCTCAGTGCTTTTGTGCAGACTGATCCCTGCATGCAGGTTTGCATAAGTGGCTGGGCAGGAAGCCATTTCTATCATGCAGGAGAAGCAGTTCACACTGCTGTCCCTTGTCCCAGGTAATGCTTCCTTTCCAGACGGAGTTTCCCCAAAAGTGACTGGCTCTAAATTTAGATGTCACATAAAGATTGGTGTCTTAGGAGTTTTTTTCCACTTAACACTTTGTAAAAATTCAAGTTTAGGTTACTATAACGTTGGCCAACTTTCTGACTATAGCAGTATAACTTTTGGCTTCTTCATAGAATTAATAAAGTATAAAAGAAGAAGTAAGCTGGCAATATCTGTTGACTCTACTTTAATGGATTTATGGGCATAGACGTTAACGTATGTAGGCTGTAAGTGTGGAGAGGAATGAATGGGAAATGTTAAACTCTCCTGAGAGTAGATTTTCAAGACAGCACGGCTTGGCTCTCCAGGCTATCAGCTGTGCTTTCAACATACTGGCAAGTTTGCTTTGTTCATTTTTACCTTGGTTTGATAAAGCCCCCATGGTAACCTACCTCTGTCGCATCCCCAGATTTATGTAACATAGCTCTAGAATCTTAAGTCCTTCCATTATCTTCTTGTTTTGTCTTTGTAAGACTTTGATGAGAGGGAAAATGGTTTTCACAGAATATTGAACAAATTACAGTAATTTAAAATTATGCATGCAATTAAGGAACTGTTTTTAGAGAGTATTAACTGTTGTCATACAGGAATGAATGTCATTTTGAAAATAATTGCAGTTTGCCACTTTGGCAAATTAAAATGAGTTGCTCCGAAATGAGTGCTTGGTAATTTTGGAAGTGTGCTGCTGATTGCTAGCCCTGTGGCCTCTGTTACCCGGCCAGGATCAGGCCTGCCTGTCCCTGCATGGCCCACTGGGATCTTGCCCAGCTGGTTGTTTTGTTTGAATGTTGTCATATGGCTGGTAGCAGCCCCCACATGTAGCCATGGGAGCATTTGGCTGCTGCTGATGTTTTGCTCAGCTGTAAGGAGGGAAGACCCAGAAAGAGGCGGGGGGGGGGGGCTCCTGGGTCCATTAGACTCTGCATCACAATCTAGCAGGACACATAGTGGCCCCACCTTTGTCAGCCTCAGTATACTGCTCCACAGCTTGAGCTGGTTGGCACGTCTCCAGGTCCCTATTGTCGGAGGTGCTGCACTACCCTTGTGTATTTTCGTTAAGTTGCTAGGTGGTATTGCCACTTTCAAGTGTTAACTAAAAAGAACTCCTGCGGATGAGCAAGACTGCATAGGATGAGTCATCTCGTCCCTTCTTGTGGACCACACAGTATCTTCCACACCCCTGATCTGTGGCAGCAATAAGCTTTGTGACCTGAGCTACCTTTGCCTTGCCCACTCTGAGCTCCTGAGTCTCACCTCTGAAATGGAGGCAACAAAACACCACCTCCCCAGTGATCAGTAAGCTGGCAAGTGAAAGCTCTTGGGAAAGTGCCTGGCATGTTTTATGTGCCCAGGTGAGTTGTTTTTATTGCTGCTCCCCGTGGCTCTGGAAATTGTGACAACACCAGGGCTGCAGGCACCTGGGAATTTTGAGATGCTGACTGTGACTCATGTAAGGCCTTCCGTCTTGCTGCTTGGTACTGGAGATAGTCTCCTGGGTACCCACAAGGTGGGTGGGAGATGGGTCTCCAGGGACGTCACTCAAGGGTGACAACATAAGGGTAATGGTAACAGTAGCTGCTAATATATATTTAGCTCTTTTAAAATACTGAGAGTAGTGCTAAGTCTGTCTCTCCCTCCCCCCTTGCTCCTTCCTCCTATTCCCTTCCTCCCTCTCTCCTTGTTAGGTGTTATTATTGGCATTCACTGTTAGGTTTGGGGTACAAAAGGATGGAAGGCCACCTGATTCTCAGTCTGTCTTAGTGTATCTGCAGGAGCATGTGCCACCTGTGTGTGTACCGCTCTGCTTGCCAAGCCCATTCTCTTGGGAGCTGGGTTGCCAGAATCTATAGCTTACGGTCTAAGCACTGGAAATTTGAAGCTCTGGATGACCCCAGATGTGTCATATGGTTGAAAAATGGCAGGGTTTTAAGTGATAAAAAACACAGCAGTGCAACCAAAAAAACAAAAACCAAACGAACAAAAAAGAGAGGGAAGGAAGGAAGGAAGGAAGGAAGGAAGGAAGGAAGGAAGGAAGGAAGGAAAGAAGGAAGGAAGGAAGGAAAGAAGGAAGGAAGGAAGGAAGGAAAGAAGGAAAGAAGGAAGGAAGGAAAGAAGGAAGGAAGGAAGGAAGGAAGGAAGGAAGGAAGGAAGGAAGGAAGGAAGGAAGGTGTTTCACCAAAGCAGATGAAGTATGGATTTCAAGCTTCAGCAGCATGGAAACACCTTAGCTAACATTTCATACTTTGAGTTCTAACATGTTGTGATGCTGCTGTGGACCATGGTTTCCTCTGTGGTTGTATTAATCCCCTAAACCTACATTTTGTAAATATTCTATCTGCTACTCCATGGATACAGCACTGAAATACTCAGAATTTTGATAGTCCCAGCTCCTTTATCTTTTAATGATCCCCACATGCTTCTAGTCAAATAGATGACATGGTCTCTGGGGCTTTTAACCTAATGGTGAGCCCTGAGGACCTGCCAGGGCTTGGCAGCGGGAGTAATGGACGCAGGTTGGAGGTTAAAAACGACCAATTGAAGAAATGCATGGGTATCTTAGTAGGTGTGAAAGGGCATCTTTTTTTTTTTCTTATAATATGGAGATTTGAAGCAAACTAGTGTAGTTGGAGATTTGCATCTATTCAATAATTTTAGTATGTGTAGATCAGAAACTTGTCATGATGTCTTGCAGGTGTTGTGTGCAGTAGTCAGAGGCGCAGCAGAGGACATGCTGTGGGTGTGCAAGTGTCCCAAGGACACACAAGCATTCCTGTGCTTCTCCCTTCTTCTAGGAACATATTCTTGTCAAGAAAGGAGACTATTCATGTTTTGGTTTTTTTTTTTTGCCTTTTTCTCATTGTTATGGCTCTAATTATTATTATTATTATTATTATTATTATTATTATTATTATTATTATTATATTGTTGAAAAGGCAAATGTTCTCTATTTAGTGGTGTGTCAGAGTGTAGCTCCTCTACTACTAACGTCACTGTTAGCTGGAAAGCATTAAACATGTACCACCCAGGGACTGGTGAGATGGCCCCAGGTTAAGAGTACTTGTTCCTCTGACAAAGTATCTAGGTTGGATTCCTAGCACCTGTGTGGTGGCTCGTAACCATTTATAACTCTGCTTATAATGCCCTCTTCTGACCTCTGTGAGCACCAGGCATGCAGGCAAAACATGCTTACACATGAAGTCAAAATAAACCTTTTAAAAATGTGTTGTGTGGGAGATGAGGGAGGAAAGGTACTGTCCACATTAAAAAAAAAATTTTATACACACACACACACACACACACACACATACACACACACACACACAAACGCGGGCGTGATGAAAAAAATCCATAATAGAAAATTTAACATCTGCTGGGCAGTGGTGGCACATGCCTTTAATCCCAGCACTCAGGAGACAGAGGCAGGTGGATCTCTGAGTTGGAGGCAGCCTGGTCTACAGAGTACTGAGTTCCAGGACAGACCCAGAGAAACATTATCTCGAAAAAAAGAAAAACAAAAGAAAATAAAATTAACTTCTTAACCATTGTGAAGTCAGTGATTCGCATTTACTATTGTACTCATGTAGTAACCCTCTGTAGTTGTTCAACACTGGTTTCCCCTCTGTCCGTGGCCTGGAAGCCATGCTCAGCCTGTGTCTGTATTGGAATACTTTGGGTATGTCCTTTATGGTAACATAACATGACCCTTTTGCTTATTTAGCATACTCTATACCACTTTCTGCTGTGGCATATCTTAATTCCTTTTTAGATCTTTCCACTGTTGGCCAGTGCATCTCTATCCACCTTCAGCTGGGGGACCTGAGGTTGTTTCCATGTCGCAGCCTCCATGAATGCTATTGGTGGGAACTTGGGTGTGCACATCTTCAGGAGTCTGTGGCCTCACACTGCAGTTCAGCTTTCCATTATTTGGATGAACTTGGGCAGTTCCCACTAGTGAAGATGCACATTATACGTACACACACATGCTCATGATGGGCGTGCACATGCGCGCACTCACACACATGTGCACAGTGTGCACATACTTACTGTTGGTACATTTCAAACCTGAGATCTGTTAGAATAAGAAGTTGTAGCTACTGCCCTTCTTCCCAGATGTTCTTAAGACTAATGTATGTATGAGATATTAACTTTGTTGGGGGGGTGTTCCTTGCCCGACAGGTGAGCCGGCTCCTGATTTTGGGAGGGGCCAACGTGAACTACAGGACAGAAGTGTTAAATAATGCCCCCATCCTGTGCGTCCAGTCTCACCTTGGCCATGAGGAGGTTGTTACTCTGCTTCTGGAGTTTGGCGCCTGCCTGGACGGGGTGTCGGAGAATGGTATGAGTGCACTCTGCTGCGCTGCTGCTGCAGGCCACATGAAGCTGGTGTGTCTGCTGATCAAGAAGGGGGCAAGGGTAAGTAGCAGCCTTCTTGCCATGGAGGGTGACAGTAGAGTGAGTGAAGGGTGGGAAATACCTTTTCCTTTCATTACTGGGATTGTTGACCCCTGGGCCAGGCTTGGTGGGTTTCAGTGTCGTCTAGTGAAGTGAATTAAGAAATGCTAGAACCAGTGTAGAAGGTAAGGGCATCTTAGTGGAAGCCCCAGGAGAGCGGTGGCCATATATTGGTCTGCTTGCTCTTGTATCAGGCAGATCCCTGGTCTCTGTGCATGTGCTAACATGCCATGTTACATGTGAAGAATTCAGAAAACTGCACTGGAGGGAGTTGGTTCTTTCCTTCTACTGTGTGGGTTCTGGGAATTAATCTTGGCAGGAAGTGCCTTTCCCTGTTGAACATCTCGCCAGCCCTGCTGGAAAGAGTTTAAGTGTTTGCCTCACACCACCCTCAATCTCCCCCTCCCCCACCATTTCATTTCATGACTCTTTTAAAACAATCCCATGAGTTCTCTGGTTCTTAGACGTCATATGCTTGAGCTGGGGGCACTGCATGAAATCATTTTTTTTTTTTTTCCCCCACCTGTAGACCTTTGAGGCCTACATTTCTCACCTGTCCGGGCAATCCCAGCAACTGTGCCATGACACTGGTGTGAGCCTTCAGACAGCCTTTTGCTGTGATCGTGAGATAACTCCCTGCTACTTGACACTTCAGTGCAGAGTTACCAGGCTCCTAGAGGAAGTGAGATGGGTGCTAAGCTCAGCATACGCCCTCTGTAGCTTCCTATATGCACAAACCCATTTCACAGGCAAATGAGCCTGTTGAGTAACAATGGGGGAAACATTATAATAATTGTCTTTTGCCTGTTTAGTCACATTAAGCTTATAGTAGGTACAGAAATGTTTGTTTTGTTTTGTTTGGTTGCTTTTCTTGTAAGTCCAACATTTGGGACATCTCAATCTCAGCTCCAGTTTTGGGGTGCATACCTTACAGCCACATAACACATGCCCCGATTTCTGGATACCAGCTATGTCTTAGCTTTCTTCTGAGGCCAGTGGTGCCTCTTCTGTCACAACTGACATCCTGTGGGAAGAGGCTGGCTGTCGTATTGGTGATGACGAAGCATGCCCCTAGTTTTGCAGACATGTCAGAGCTGGGCCCTTTGCTCTTCTTCAGCCCTAGGACTCCTACACTTAGATAAGGCCTGCTGGGGTACCTGCCACCATCAGGCCACCATCACACATTTCTTCTGACTAGCTGGCATCTCTCAGCTTTGTGACTTTCCTCTGTAAGTGAGTGTGTCCCCGTTTGCTCCCTGCACATTCTCCTTTTGGTCCTCCTCCTTTTAGATCTGTGTTCTCTAGACCAAAGGCCTCAGGGCAGCCTGAAATTATTACTTCATCTAAGTACTCCATTGGGAAGCACAGAGCTTTGTCCGAGGGTTCAGTCTGTGAGCTCTGTGTCGTTTGCTGAGAGATGTGTGTGTCAGGAGGCTGTCTTCTGTTTACTAGTCCTCAAAGGGAACCTGAAGCCTCCGAGAGTATTCTTACCTCAGTGAAAGTAGTCAAAAGGCTGGGCGCTGTCCAGATCAACTGGTGGGGACGTGAAGCCTTCCTCTCTTGCAGAAGCTTCAGTTTGCTTATAGCCTTCAGGGCCATCACGCTCTCAGGGTAGAGGAGATGCTCACCCTCGTCTTTACTCTGCTTCCGCTCCCCAGGTGGACCACTTGGATAAGAAGGGTCAGTGTGCCCTCGTTCACAGCGCGCTGCGGGGGCACAGTGACATCCTCCAGTACCTACTGAACTGTGAGTGGTCAGCAGGTCCTCCCCAGCCTGGCACACTAAGGAAGACCCAAGCACTTCAGCAGGCACTGACAGCAGCTGCCAGCATGGGCCACAGCTCGGTGAGTGGGGTTGTGGGGTTGCTTCCTGGGGTATGAGATGCCATAGCCCAACATCATTTGTTTGGTCACGGCCTTCTAAGTGGAGAGCTGCAGCAACAAAAGGAAGTAGAGATTCAAGAAGTAGCTGCTGACTTGACTAATAACTGGTGACTGTATCCATGCAGTGATGAGTGAGGCCCGTGGTCTCATTCGTGTGCATGGGGTGGGAAGGGCACTGCCCTTCCACCCAGGAGCTCTGTTGGGCCTTCACTGTTGCTCTTCTCCTTTCCTCTCCTCTCTTTGCCCTCTACCTTTCCTCCCAGCCCTTTTGGCTCCTTCTCTTGTCCTTACAAACTTTAGGAAAGAATCACATGGAATCCTAGTTTGCAGTCATTCTTGAGTGTGTGAGAGTTTTTAAAAATGGAGCTTGGGTGCATTGAGCCTCTGAGAAGGCCCATTATTCAAATTTCCTACACCAAAGGGGAGATTCAATACAGCATTGTTTTTTTGTTTTTGTTTTGTTTGTTTGTTTTTATTTGTTTTTTTGGTTTTTTTTTTTTCTGATAGTTATCACTAGGTTTAGGTCTGAAGATTTAACTGTCGTGTTTCTCGGCTATGGCTGTGAATATAATAGCATTTGCCCCCACTTTGTTGTGTGTTTCTCAGTCTGTGTTATCTTTAAGCCACTTGAGGTGCCAGTGTTTGGTAATATTCTCTCCCCCAAATGGCTGGAAATTGAATGCCAAGCTGGCTGCCTGCTATTTGGCACTCACACATAATGGCAGATATAGGTATAAGCATGCATTGCTGGCTGGCTAATAATTTGGCATGCATAAATTACAGTGTTAAATACACATCTGGAAATGTGGCTATTTTCCTATTTTATTTGTCTTGGTTTTTTTTTTTTTTTTTTTTTTTAACAAGACCTCACATAGCCAGGGCTCTGTAACTCTCTATTGTCCTGCCTCTCCCTCCCAAGTGCTGGAATCACAGGCATGGGACCCCAGCATGTCATCTCTGGGAGGCCTGTGAGTACATGTACACCCACGAGTGACATGTACCCCATGTTTGGAAGCGATCCTTTTTCTTAACTCATGTCCACTACTTAGGAGCTGGCCTGGAGAACCCTAGCATAACCAATAACCATTTTAAGCAGAAAAGCAAGACGTCATAGTCATAAGTCCTAAAGAGGATATTAATTTCCTAATGTCATCACTACAAATGGCCACACTCTGAGCGACTAAACCACAGCGCATGCTTAATCTTCACACTCTGGGGGTCGGAAATCTAAGATGAGGAGAAGGCAGGCTTCTCCCTGAAGGCTCCAGGAGACAGCCTTTCCTGGCTTATCTAGCTTCTAGAAGCCACCATTTCCTTAGCTCAGATCTGCCTCCTTGTTTCTTCCTTGTCTGGCCCAGGTTCCTCCTCTCCCATCCTTCTGAGTGTTGTGGTTGGACCAGGTTTGTGACAAACTGTATACCCAGACAGTTCCACATAATCACTCCATTTCAAGGTTGTGATTTCCTCCTGCCTGTCAAGGAGCACCCACAGCTTCTGGGGAGTAGGAGGAGACCCAGTCAGCAAACAGTACAGACTGGGAGCCAGGAAAATGGCTTTGTCGTATTATCCTGTCATTCAGGATGATGCTGGCTCTGGTCCAGGGCACAGATACTGCGTCTCCTCCCATGAGCAAGCTTTCTTGCCTCCAACTTGTGACCTGCTCTGCTCTTTGACAGGAAGATGCCCAGAAGGGAGAGGACCAATACTGTCAGCAGAAAAATCATTCAGATAATACTAAAAGGAATTTTTTACTGTAACAAGTATATATCACCTTGTTTTCTTTCCATGTAAAGAATGCACTAATGGTGATTTATGCCGCAGCTGCACTTTCTGTGGTCCGCTGGGCCCTTTGTTGATTACGTTGGCATATTTGGGTCATGTCGGAATTCATTAGAATTCTGAGTACCTGGTAACCCTGAGCAGAGTTGCCGAAATTCACTGAGATTGTCTTTTTATTTATTTTTTTTCTAATTCTCCAAGTGAAAGTGTGAATAGCATACGAATTATGCTTGAAGGTGGTTTTCATTCTATTTTCTCTATTTGTGCAGCACACGATAATAATGGTTAAAAAAAAAAACAAAACACTTTCTCCTTCGATATATGGGCTATAATAAGTGCCTATTGCTCTGAGAGCTCATTAAATCACCTTGCCACGTCTGACAGGTAGTCCAGTGCTTGCTGGGAATGGCAGAGGAACATGAAATCGAAGTCAATGGCACCGACACATTGTGGGGAGAAACAGGTAATTATGCTTCTACTGTTGGTAGTCAGGGGCAGCTGATGTCTCAGCCCTGCTGTGGCCTGCTTGTCTTAAGAGTGACTGGTGATGCATGTAGTGCTGTTTTTATTTTGTCACGAGCCATTTGGAGCTTAAACTTGCCGTTTAAACTTGCCAAACGAGTAGTAAAACTTACCTGCTAGCAATAAAAGGGACTCACTTTGAGTTAGAGCAGCAATTACCGTGCACTTGAGAAACATCCGATAGAAATGCCTTAGTGGGGCATTCGGTTTGCACATGTCCCGCCCTACCTGATCCTCTGATGCCTAGCAAGGGAATGCAATGTGGCTGGGTAGGGAAGTAGGACTTACTCTGCCTTGTGGAATGAGGGTAGGACTCAGGTCTCATAGTCTCATCTAAAATGCTGAATGCAAAGTCCCTTTCCATGGTCAGGTGGTGAGGGTTTCGGGACCTAGTGGGGAGAAAGTAATGTTCAGGTTAATGAAGCTACTGCTGCTTTGAAAATCTCCATTTGATGGCTGTAACCACGATGCTTCATAATATGTTCTCCAGCTTTGTGCATGGTGTATGTGATTGCTGTTTTTCTTGTACAGACCTGTTTCTAATGCTTCTTAGTTCTTTCCCTGCAGAGCAGATGGTGGTGTGGAGAGTTTATTAGCTTTCTCACACTGGGGAGAAGCCTCAGAGATTTTCTTGGTGGGAGTGCAAGCCTGCCCTTCAGAGCCACATGGCTCGCTCTGGGAAGCCACCATCAGCTGACTCCACAGCTCTAGCTGTGGACTGAAGCGGGAGCAAGGCATGGCATGAGTTGCACAGGAAGTTTAGACTCCAGATGGTGCAGATCAGTCCTGAATGTCTGTCCCCTCCCCATTGAGATTCTGCCAGTTGGTTTAGACACTTGAGAAATTAAAGACTTCTCACTTAAAAATGTACACATTTATTATCTCACAGTTTGCAAGAGTTAGAGGTGTAGGCTCAGCGGGGCTGGGTTCTCTGTTTCAGACCCGCGCCTCCCCATAGTGCCCATAACCTAGGCATTGGCTTGAGCCGTGTTCCCATCAGAGCCTTGCCAAACTCCAAGCGGTTGTTGACAGGGCTTATCTCCTTGCAGCTGTGCAGGAGTCTGGTGAAAAGACACAGAGTTGTCTGGCCCTTCTGTCATAAGGCTTTTTGCACACTTCTCAAACTTTGTGGCCTAGAAAGCAATTCTTACAGTCACTGGTAAGATTTGGGTGAATTTAATCAGCCAGGAGGTTTTTTATTTGGGCATTTTCTTTTGTTTATTTTTTTTAGAATTTCATGTAATATCTTCATTGTATCCTCCTTCCTCATCCTTTTCCAGAACCCTCCCTCACCCAACTTTGTGCTTTCTTTCTCTCAAAAGACAAAGGTGTGCACTTATGCACACACACATGCACGCGCGCGCGCACGCGCACACGCACACACACACACACACACACACACACACACACACACACACACACACACACACACACAGAGTCCCTTTCATGTTGCCCAGCTGCTCCTGAGCTTGAGCTCGACCCTGGAGTGTAGGTTGGTATACCATTGAAGACGCTGATTTTCCCTCTTCTAGCAGCTATCAGTTGCAAATAGCTTCTTGGCTAGGGGTGAGAATTTGTGCTCAACACACTGACTTTGGGCTCTCTTGAGTGGGGTTTGGGGTCAGGTTCGGTATGGCTTTTGTCTCAGGACCCAGTTGATGGTGACTCTGGGCTCAGACTCCAAGCATTCCCAGATCTTTGAAGTTAGAAAGCTGGGTGGTAGACAAGAAGTTAGGGAATGTTCTTGTTGGAAATAAGCTTGGTTGGCCTAGAATTCACTATGGAGACCAAATTATCCTCTAGCTTGCTGAGATCTTACTGCCTCTCCCTTACAAGAGTTAGGGTTATAGGTGTGCATTACCGTGCCCAAGAGCCAAGAGTTTTATTGAGATAATTTTAAATTTTGACATTCAGAGTAAGAAAAGGCAAGGTCAGCTGTCTGTCAGGCTGAGGGAGCCACTGCGGCTCTCTAGGAATTGTGTGTTAATAAAACCATGGCAGCGCCGTTGTGGACATTGCCTTTACCCCTGGTAGCCACCGTCTGCCCACCACACACCTTCCAGCCTTCCACAGCTGTGCTTGTCAAGGGGAGCAGCCTGAAACCTTGTAAGGCATGATTTAGATGAGAGCATCAGCAGACACTGTACTGTCTGGAAGCTTCTGCCATTGGATCTATTATCTGACTTCACATGTGGGAATGAGAGATCAGTGAGGTAAAAAGCAGCATTCTGACTCAGTGCCTTCTGCAATGACAGCGATAAAAGAGCTAACGAGTCATAGTCTTCATCATCAAGCTTACTCTGTAAACAGTGGAGCCTGGCTGCTCCTCAGTATGTGGGAGTGGTGTACTTGAGCTTAGACATTCCTCGGTGTATGTGGGGTGCACTCAAGCCCAGCTGTTCTGAGTGTCTGTGGGGCATATTTGAGCCTGGCTGCTCCTCAGTGTGTGGGGGACATACTTGAGCCTGGTTGTTCCTCAGTGTGTGGGGGGCATACTTGAGCCTGACTGTTCCTCAGGGTGTGGGGGGCATACTTGAGCCTGGCTGTTCCTCAGGGTGTGGGGGGCATACTTGAGCCTGGCTGCTCCTCAGTGTCTGTGGGGCATATTTGAGCCTGGCTGCTCCTCAGTGTGCATGGGGCATACTCGAGCCTGGCTGCTCCCCAGTGTGTGTGGGGTACACTCCACGTGTAGTTTGGCCCTCCTCATGGTAGGGATTCTCGGCAGTGAATGTGGTTGTTTGGTCAGTGGTTTGTTTGGTTCTCATTCCTGAGTGTTCTCAATAGCATTTTGTGTCTAGAACGTTCCAGAGTGAGTGCTGAGAGTCCGAGAGTGAGTCCTGTGTAGGGTGTGGGAAGGTAGAGGAATAACTGGGTGCTTTGTATGGAGAATACACTCATTATTTCTCCTGGAACCCTTGTATCTATTTACAAGTCTGCTCAGTGTAGATTTAGTTATAAAGATGTTGGCAGGCTTATGAAGGTGGTTTCCATATGTGCTTCGGGCTCACCCACCCGTCTTTGAAGGGTGCACTGTTTTTTTATGCACTGTCTGCTCTCACAGTAGTTAGCGCTCAGGTGGGCAGCAACTCCTGTACACAGTATTTCCCACTGTCTTGTCAGGACAGATTGCTGTGTACCTTCTTCACAGTGTCCAAGTGTGGACATCATGGCCCCTACTGGCAGTGTGAAGTGAAGACTGCTCTCAGCCAGCGACGGACTTCACGGGGTGGGGTAGTCGGGAGCAGGCATGGTCCTGTGCCGTTCATGTTGAAAAATTGCATCTCACTGCTGAAGGTCCACACGTGTCATCATGAAGGAGCTGGTTTGGAGCAGACATTCCTCTACTCTGTGTGTAGTCTGGGCTCCGCAATAAACCCATAGGTTTTAGAAAACTCCTAAGTGCCTGCTGATCTGTAGAGCAGAGATCTTTACTTAGAACAACCTTCCTTTTCATGAGGCTGTTCTCCTTGTCTGTCCAATGTTTAGAGACAAGCCCTTCAAAGTGAGTTCCATGGTTGAAATAGCTCTGAGCTGCTACCTCCCCCCTTCCCTCTAGCCTCTCTCTTCCCTTTCTCCTCCTCGTCCCCCTCCTCCTCTTCAGTGGAGAGTAAGAGTGTGACCTATTAGCAGAAACTGCACCACCCTTGAGGCTGTAACTCTGTGACACACACAGGCTGTCAGGCAATGATGGTCCCACAGTTTCTGGGCAGCCCGAAACATGGCATGAGCCCATCAGCTGCCTGGGCTATCTGTCTCAGCATGCCACAGTCATGACGAGTCAGTCCTGGCTCCCACAAAGTCATGCCTGAAATAGTTACTGTTTCCATGGCACTGTTTAATGTGAATCAGCCCAAGCCAAAATGACCAGGGACACTTAACTGGTGACCTAATGCTGTGCTGTGGGGATTCACACGCCATGTTTCCAAACTCCAGGCTTCTGTCCAGTGCAAGTCTGCACTGTGCCTCTGGCTGTTCAGCCCTCCTCTTGGGATAGATGGAAACAGGGCCCTCATTTTCCAGCCTGTTCCCTGAGAGCAGGCTTCTACCACACAGATACCATGTGCAGCTCCCTCCCCAGGACTGTTGAGCTATTCTTTGAGGAGATGGCATGGCTCACACACTGTGAGCTTCCCAAGGGCTGGAATTCCTGTTTCTTGATCCCTGGCATAGTGCTTGGTATCCTGGGGAGTTTCTGTAGGGGGAGAGGTATTGTTCCTTGTGCTGTTGGCTACGTGCCTGTGGCTGCTGAACAGAGGAGTAGACAGTGTTGGTCTAACCAAGGGCTGGCTGTGTGGGTACTGACCAAGTGAGATGAGTGAAAAAAATGAAAGCTTTACAGCTTTAAGGCATGGGTATTAGATTTGTAGAATTATTTGGGAGAAATAATTGGTGGATGGGGCAAGGCAAGGAGCCAGTGATGTGACTTTTGTCCTGTCCTGCCTGCCTGCCTGCCTTGTTGGATAACAGCTGAGCGTGTGTGTGTGTGTGTATGAGAATGCATGCATATGTGTGAATGTGCCCAGCTTACCGAGTGTGAGTGTGTGTGTGAGTGTGTGTGTGTGTGTATGAGAGTGCATACATGTGTGTGAATGTATCTAGCCTACCAGCTGTGTGTGTGTGTGTGTGAGTGTGTGTGTGAGTGCATGCATGTGTGTGAATGTGTCCAGCTTACCAGCTGTGTGAGTGTGAGAGTGTGTGTGTATGAGAGTGCGTGTGTATGAGAGTGCATGTGTATGAGAGTGCATATGTGTGTGAATGTGTCTAACCTACCAGCTGTGTGTGTGTGTGTGTGTGTGTGTGTGTGTGTGTGTGTGTGTATGAGAGTGCATGCATGTGTGTGAATGTGTCCAGCTTACCAGCTGCTCTGAGTACATTACTTTCTGGTGTGGTGCGGACATGGCTGCTACATGGCTGCTCCTCTATAAAGATGTTAGATCTTTTACATCTCCCTCTCCTGGGCCTGTAACTGCTCTTAAGGGAGCTGCTGTGTACTGACTTGGTTGCTTCCTCCAGAGGCCCTTCACCCTGGGCTCAGAGAAGATAGGATGTCATCTGCCACTGAGGGCTGTCCTTTCTTAACTTTGAAAAGGGGTGTCCCAGCATGTCCCATCAGAGTTAGTTAGGACCGACTGAGATACTGTGTGTTAAGTGCCAAGTCTTTTCTTTTGAGCTTGTGTTATTTTCATTAGTGAACTCTTGCAAAGGAGTTTGGCATTGTAAATAATTGGCTCCCATTGCCAAAGCTGCTAAAGGTGCTTTGCTATTGTTCCTAAGGTGAACCAAGTTTTCTCCTCTGTAAGTGAAGTGGGAGATTTGGGCTATGGAGTGCACACACACATACACGCCACGCTTCCTAGTAGGTTGAAGCACATAGACTAATCCCACTTAACTGTTGGCTGTTTCTGGGTGGAACCTGGCCACCTCTGTCTCAAATGCTGTGTCAGTTGGACTACCGTGTCTACAGGCCTTCCCAGTTGTAGGGCAGGATGTATGCATGTACCTATCTCCACACTAGATCACAGATAAGGGAAAGAGTATTCCATCCGTTGTGATTGAGTGTCCCTCTTGTCTATGTGAACCACTTTACTTTCCATCCTGTGGCTGTTGAATATTTATCTTAGGTGTTTCAGGTCATGGGAACCTGTGTTTATCCATGGCTGCCTCAGAACGCGAAGAACTGAGTACCTTATTTTATTATTTTAAAAATGACTACTTGTTCAAGTTTATCTTCGGTTTTTAGGTGAGGTGGGGGTGCTTTTAGTAAGAATTTATATTTTAAGCTTGCTAGTTTCAGTTTGGTCCTCACACGTTATGTATCTATGTACGTACACACACACACACACACACACACACACACACACACACATACACACATACACACACACCCCTCCCTTTTTTAAAATGCTTGGGGCCAGAAATATTTCGGAATGTGGGTTTTCCAGAGTGTGGGATATTTTCATAGTGGGAGATGTTCAAAGCTCTAAAACTTGGAGCATTATGCCGGTGTTTTGCAGAGTTTCCTGTTTTAGATTTTAGGATTTGGGACATTTACCTTTCTCCATTCTCACTAGAGCACAAGGCCAGATGGGAGACTTGCCCAGTACTTTCTGGGTCTGTGGAGCATGTGTGTGTGTGAAACTGACCAAGACATATGACACACCCTCCCTTCTTTTCACTGATGCCTGATTGGGTGTCCCACACATCTCTGTCCAGCTCAGCTTGTGCCCCACTGTGAGGGAGAGAAGGGCAGACTATGAGACATGTCCTCGCGCCTTTAGGGAAACACATCCTCAGTGTCTTGGCAGGTAGCTGGGTCTATCCGGTGTGAACACCCTCAGCTTGGGGAAGTAACAGTTGTTCGAAGCTGTGCTCTTCATACAGATTTTGGTGAAGCAAAGTGCATATGACGTAGAATTAATGTCATCTATACTTAGGAAATTGTGTTTAGGCTGAATTTATGTTTCGTATAGCACACATTATTCCCAAGGCTTATTTGAAATAATATCAGAAGAGGGGCCAGAGAGAGGCAAGTAACAGCTCAGATGTGTGTGTGTGCTATGTAGTGGTACTGGTATGCCCTAAGATGACCTGTTCTGGCCTCCCCATTGCCACAGTGAGAAAAGAACATAGCCATTGCAGACAGTTCTTGTCCATGGGAGAAAGCAAGGCAGTTCATAGGGAGCTCAGAATTGTTGTCCTGGTCTTTTCCTTCTAAGGACACCCACAAGCCGTTGTTTGGGGAGTTCAGTGTCTTTTGAGTTGACTTCCTAGAGGCAACAGGGAAGGAGCCAAGAGCTCAGATGGCAGCCAGGCTCCCACTTCTGCGTGGCCTTAGTTAGGCAAGCTGATAAACTTTTCTAGACTTCTCTTTCTTATTTGCAACAGATAGGAAAAGCACTTGCCTCCCAGGAGTTGCTTGTGTGTTAAATGGACTCATGGGTATGCAAAGTCCATTGCATAGAAAGCCCTTCTTCACACATGGCTTAGTGTGTCACTAAAGCGGTTAGTGGGGCTGGAGGGATAAATTTGGTATATTACGCTGTATCTTAGTAATAGTAGCTAATCATAACCCTAGCTGCATCTAATAGCTCTCGAATGTCTGTGAGCTGCTGAGTCCAGCAAAACACCACTGGTAGGTTCTGTTCACTCTCGGTAAGCACACTTGGCGATCGCCGTTAAGTGAACTTCTGTGAGGCTAAAGGAGCTGAGCTACAGAAAGAGGTTATCTCTTACCCTGAGTCACAAAACGAGTCCATGTGGAAGCCAAGAGTTTAACCTGGCCAGTAGATTAATCTTGATCCCTGCTCTCAAACAAGACAGAAAGCCCTTGGCTTGGGAGGTGGTTCAGTGAGGAGAATGCTTGCTGGTTAAGCACGGGACCCAAGTTTGGAACCTCAGAACTGTTGTAAAAGTGGGGCACAGGGGCATGCACCTATAACCCCACCCAGTGCTTGCAGAAGGGGAGCGGTGTTCTGGAGGCTTACGTTACTGGGCAACCGTTCTCACCAGAATGGTAACCTCCAGGATCACTGAGAGGCCCTGTTTCAAACAATGAGAATGGCAGGGGGTGAATACATTTGATGCTGACCTCTGGCCTCCATGTGCATACACGCAGGCAGCACACACAGACACACACACATACGTACACAGGGTGAGGGGGCTAATAAAGACTAAAATTTCCATCTATTCAACCTTAACCAATACACAGTCTCATTTCCCTTAACCCAGCAAATGAGTCTCCCTCACTGTAATTATTGTCCCTACAAATGCTGTGGGTTATGGGAGATTTGAAAAAGGAAAACACAAAACAGACAGTAACCTCTTTTCTTAAGAATTTGTTCGTTTGCTTGTATTTATGTATACTGTGAAGTCTGCTAAGTTAGAAAGCTTTGGGCAGAGCCCTCCCTGGCAAGCTTTGTTCTCCTCGCCTAGAGCCCTGGCTTATGATGCCAATGCAGGATTTTGTTTTGTTTTATTTTAATCATTGCTTTCATTTTATCCTCTTAAGTTGATGAAGATGAGATCAGATATCAGCCACAGCTTTGTAGAGATGAACTTATAGATCCTGGAAAGTATGGTTGTTTTTTGTTTTGGTTTTTTTTTTTTTTTTTTTTGTCTATAGTAGAAACCTTGGCCTCCCTCAAGGATGGACAAAAATGCCTGCCAAGTAAATTAGGAAAGCCGTAGCCTGATATGGTTCAATAGCAAAGACATATTGCCTTGCCTTTGGGGCTTTGGGAACCAGCCTTTCTCAAACTGCCAGTGTGGAGCCCTGTCTGAGTAACAGGGCACCCCCCCCAAAAAAAAAGGTAATTTCTAGTTTCATTTTACTTTTTAGGTTGGCTTTTCTCAACCAATAGTTCTGAGACCCTTATTGTCAAGGGGACTTTTCACGGGTGTGTGTGTGTGTGTGTGTGTCTCCCCTAAGTACACCAGAAAACACAGATATTTACATTACAATTCAGAACAGTAGCACAATTACAGTTATAAAGTAGCAACAGAATGATTTTATGGTTGGGGTCCCCGCAGCATGAGGAACTGTATTAAAGGGCCGCAACCTTAGGAAGGTTGAGGCCCGCTGCCGCTGCCGCTGCTTCTGCTGAAATAACAGAGAGATCACCAACACTTCCTTGCAGTCTTTGCTTTGCGTCTGTCCTTTACTATCCTTGGTGTGTGTCCACTGTGTCCTGGTGAAGGGCCAGGCGTCAGCACCTTGTCAGTCACATGTACTGGTTTCTACCTCAGCCACAGTGAGGTGACCTTTCTGAGGACCCTGCTGCTTACTTTTAACGCTGGCACTTCCATTTTATTAAAAAGCTTTTACAAAAAGTGGGAAAGGCCAGTATAATACAGAAATAAATGTGCAAACAAACACACACACATAAACAAAACTGAGCTGTTGATCATGTATAGAAGATGCAGACTCCTGCTTTAGAGCTCATGGCTGGCCAGGAAGCTCAGTTTGGAATTTTTGTACATGGTGTATGAAAGACGGCTGTCTGGTATGGAGGCGTGGTCTCTGTCACCTCCTCTCCCAGTCTTCAGGTCAGGTCTAAGAAGCCAAGGAAGGGAAAAGAGCATCTCTGGTTTGATACTCAAGCTGAGCCACCCTGGACCAGTGCAGTGACACACCCTTGTACGTTTGAGTGACAGTTCTGTTATAACATTTTGTAAACAGCCCTGTTGATGAAATGACTGTGTTTCCAGCAAGTTGACAGTCAGGGGTTATTTCTTTTTTCTTTTCTTTTTGTTTTTCTTTTTTTTTTTTTTTTTGTTAAAACCAAATCTTTGCCTGGAGAACTTCAATATGTAAACTATTCTGCCAAATGATCCATTTCATGATGCAAAGAAGTGTTTCTCAGTGATGCTTTCAGTAAGCTCACATGGTTGAGTGTCAGTCAGGTTTTTCTTCAAATGAACATCTGCCATGACAGGTCTGCTCATGCTCAGAAGACAGTGCTGCTGAGGTTAAATTATTCAGGATTGTCAGGAAGAGGGTATGTGCTTCCCCCCCCCACACACACAATTTAATTACACAGATATCTTGTTAAGGGTTTGCCAAGTAAAAGCACTCTCCGTGCTAACTTTGGTCGTGCATGCTCACATGGAAGGCGGGGGTGGTGGTGGGGCTTCCCTTTCATATGTCTTTGTATTTTGTTGGGCCAAGACAAAGCATCAATCCCTCTTCCCCCACCCTGGCCCTGTGTCTTTCGTGTCCTGGCTTCCACTCTTTTTTTTGTCTTGTCAAGCCAAGTTCACTGGCTCTCATTAGAGCTGCTGAGGTTGGCTTTCTCAGCAGGATGGTTGGAATTCCTGAGCATAGCTTGTTTTGAGTTTGTTTGCTGTAGCCCTCCATGCTTCCGAATATGGGAATATGGTACCCTGAAGTCCTTGTGGCTGATGAAACTTGAGATGCATTGCATCCTTGCCTGGGGAGTTTGTGTGGTGAGGCTAAAAATACTCTGGGTAGAAGAAGAAAGAAAGCCATGTCCTGTTGTCTGTCATCAGCAGTGTCTCCTTAGACTTCCGATGTCAACCCGAGCTGGTTTGAGCCTGAGCAAAGCGGACCTGTGCTGACAGGTTCTTAATCCCCTTCAGAAGCGCTGAAGTGAAAGCACACAGCAGATTGGGCTGTGGGGGAAGAGGGTGGAGTCCAACCCTGTTGCCAGGCCTGGGGGGGCACACTTGTCAGCCAGTCAGCTGCTCTGACTTCCTGCTTCTCTGACGGCTGGCGAAACTCACAGATCCTATTTTTAGCTCGGGGCTGTCTGATGTGTTACTGTTGAAAGACATCAGTAGCAGCTGCAACAGAAATCTTGATTTAAAGGTCCCATTCCTCACAGGCATGAAGCTTCTTTACAAAATGAAGGAAGGCAGTGTTTAGTCGATGGATCACTCGGGTCTCATCCAACGCAAGGCTCGCTTCTTTCCATGTAGACATGCGCCTCTGTATGCAAACATGTGTGTGTCTCTGTGTGCCTTTTTGATCCCTTCTTAGTTGGGTACAGCCAGGAAGGAGAAGGAGGGTCCCTAAGAGAAGGAAAATTCCAGCTGGCACTGGGATGTTTTGTGACGCACTTGCAGACACACTGCTCAGATCAGCTCAGATAATGCATATTGTAGGAGAAGACAATACAGTTATTATACTTTCATAACCCCTAGGGCAGGGACAGACCCCTGTAACAAAAGATGGAGCACAACAGAGTGTCATTCCCTGTAAAGCCCAGGAGTACATGAAAGAGAAGGCTCATGGCTGTCAGAGGCAGTGTAGACACGGGCATCTGACTCGACCTTCTGCACAGGCTACGGGACACACAGGAAATGGGGGCAAGGCCAGCAAGTGTGTGTGAGGTTTGCATGGCTGCTTCTCCGGATATTCTGTCTGGCCCTCCCTGGACAGAGGTGACACCTGTCAAGGGATAATTCCCACAGAGATGTCAGTTGCCCACACGAAAGGGGACAGCTCACTTGTACTTCTTCAGTATCCAAGTTTCTCAAAATAGTAAGAATAGCTTTTCTGCCAGAGGCATATTCTGGGCTTCTATAGTCCAAAATACCGCAAGCCCCATCTCTCAGCAGTCATGAGTAGCACCACCCTCCTCATTGTGGCAGGGACAGACTATATTGGGGTTCCCTGCAGCAAGGATGGGGACTGGCTTAGTCTCGTCTTCTGGTCTGGACCACCTTGGCCACTCCTTTTGTGCACCAGTGCATAAAGCTGACTTGGGAGTTTATCTTTTGGTCCATGTTTGTGTGTAAGTTTGAATGTCTTCTCCTTAGGGGCAGGGGGGGGGGTCTGTCTGTATCGCCTGCGTGCACTTTCAAGAGCATGCGTGCACATGCACATGTGTGCACAGCCACAGAAGAAAGAACCTCTTTGATGAACTAAAGAAATGTTCTATAGATGCCTTTTGGCCCTGTCTTAGCCAGCGTTCTATTGCTGTGAAAAAGCACCAGGACCACAGTAGCTCTTGTAAAGGAAAACATTTAATGTGGGCTGGCTTACAGTTTCAGAGGTTAGTCCATTGCCATCATGATAGGAAGCATGGCTGCACGTGGGCGGACATGGTGCTGGAGAAGGAGCCTGGAGTCTTACATTCAGATGCACAGGCAGCAGGAAGAGAAGAAAGCCAACGGGCCTGATGCCAGTGAGGCCACATCCACTCCTTTCAAACCCATATGTCTGTGTGTCCCTTCAAACAACCACAGGCATATCACTCTTGTACCCATCAGTGTGCTTCGATGGCCCCAGGGTTAAAATCTAGTAATAACAGATGTGGTTGAGGGCATTGTGCTTGTTACTCGGTTTCTCCATAGTTAAGATATAGTTAAACAATGAATTAAACACCTGATGAACTAGGACTCGTCTCATGAGTCTGGTCAGGTTTGACTACCTACCTGCACATGTGAGGAAACTAGAACAGCATTTTCCCTCTCATCCTGAAACCCCTGCATCCTGGAGAGCCTCGGCTCCATTCCGAACCCCTTGGGCCTCTGAGTCTTAGCAGGCTCTGTGTGCTGGACCTTCTGCTCAGCCTGTAATTCCTGCCCCGGTGTCAGCTCTTGACTTTTCACAGGGACTGAGGCTAGCTAGACCATGCCTTGGAGAGCGGAAAGGGGTTAGTCCTACTTCCTGAAGCAGCATTCCACTACAGAGGCCAAGGCAAGCTGTTAGGATGTGCTGTGCTTTGTAGGCAAGCACAGTTGACTTCAGATGTTAGAACATCTTGACAGCCAGCAGATGCTAGCCCGTGAGTGCTCATTGTCAGGCCTGAAAAGGCTAGTATCAGCTGCTAATCTGCTACCTCCTCTGGTCCCCTGACTCACTCCTGTGCCTTCTGGAGAAATGTGCTGACCCACTCCCTGAGTAGGGAGCAGGTGTGTGTCACTGAGTGAGGAGGAACTCGGGAATGAGCAAGAATGTCCTGATGTGGCCAGGCCTGCAGTGTGCCTCACTTCCTTAGCTGCTGATGTAGGCACAGCGTCCTGACTGAGGTCCACACATGCCTCAGGGGCTCAGGACCAGAAGCATAGTGAGGACTCCTTGCCTTTCTGAAAGGATAGGGAACTGCGTGTTCTGGTGTATTCCTGTGCTTCAGATGCTAGGTCCCCCAAGAGAGTTCTCCCTGGTAGTCTGCTCCCTCCCATGGCTTCTGCCTTACTGCTTACTTTCTGAATACGGCCAGGAGTGGAGCTCAAATGATGTCAACAGGTGTCAAGCCCAGCTCTCTGGTCTGCAGTGTGTGGTGTGTGTGTGTGTGTGTGTGTGTGTGTGTGTGTGTGTGTGTGTGTGTGTATGTGTATCTGTATCTGTCTGTCTTGTGGTTAACCTCTGTGTGTGTGTGTGTGTGTGTGTGTGTGTGTGTGTGTGTGTGTGTGTGTGTGTGTGTATCTGTATCTGTCTGTCTTGTGGTTAACCTCGGTCACCAGAGCCATGCTTAGTGGAAGCCATGTGGGAGGGGCCTGGAGTGACAGGTGCAGGCAGACACATGTCTATGAAAAGCAGCCTTCCTGAGAGCAGGCTTCCGAGGTTCCCCAGCTCTGCCGAGGAGGCAGCACATGGGGCTTACCTTTCTTGAAAGGAGGGTCGGAGGACCACTCTCCAAGATGGCTCTTGCGGTATGGGTTTTTACTGTGTGTTCTTTGCTATCCATTGAGTCCCGTGTGTAAGACTGGCCTGCTGAGTTGTGTTTAGGTGTGGGGCATGCATTTTCATAGATGTGTAAAGTTCCCGCTGTGCGACAGTGTTGTTCACGGGTGTCTCCCACTGTTGATGGCAGTGTGGGTGGTATCTGGCTTGAGGCCGTATGAAGAGTGCTGCCGTACAAGTGTAATTCACCAGCCGCAGCCTCCTGCCATTATCCCCACCAGTGAAGGGCAGGTGTCCCCTCATTCCACATCCGTTTCTCAGTTCCATCCGTTTCTCAGTTCCATCCATGGCTGAGGCGGAGGGCCACTTTGCATGTGTCCACTAGTGTTGACTTGCTCGTTTGTGAAGGTTTTCTTCTGTTTCCCCTCTTGTAGCCTGAGAAGTCTGCCCCTTCCGCCTGGCTCAGAGGGATACTGCTATCTTCTGGAAGCTGAGGCTATATTTACAAAAGAGTTTCCCAGGCAGGTGCGAGAATGGCACCACAGCCATGCTTAGGCTTCTCCTTACTCCCGCCAGCAGGGTTGCTTCCTGAGGAGCATCTGTCCTGTGTGGCTCAGAACCGAGCAGCCCCTTTGTCCAACTGAAAAGCTGTTGTCTTTTCTTGGACAAAGCGGAAGCTGGGCTGTAGGCGAGTGAGGGCACGGTTGGTCACAGCGTTCTTTCCCTGTGGTGTTGCATCCCGCACTGTGTAACACTAGTCTGCTGGCGATTAACTGATGTCCACCAGCACCTTTTTGTTTTATAACATTTAATCTGACTTGTAAAAGAGGTTTTTACATTCCAGTAAGGCAGCAATCAATGATAGGGAGGGCACTGTGGTTATCTCAGTCATTCTTTTTATTTAAAAAAGGTTATAATTTTTATTTATTTACGTACGTGTGTGTGTGTGTGTGTGTGTGTGTGCGCCACAGGAATGTGGGGGTGGGCCCATGGAGTCACGGCAGGGCATTCAATCTTCTGGAGCTGGAGTTAGAGGCTTCTGTGAACAGCTTAATATAGGGGCAGGGAACTGAACCGGGGTCCCCTGGAAGAGCAGGAAATGCTCTTTGCCACTGAGCTGTCTCTCCAGCCCCCCTATAATTATGCTTCATTGAATGGACTGACTTAAGGCTAAGAGGCCAGATTTGAGTATAGCAATAGTCTGTTTGTGATCTACCGTGTTCTGTCTCTTGTTGAAGAAAACAAACTTCAAACTTAATAAATCTGGGATTTAAGCAAAGCATGCTGGGGCCAGCTCATGTGTCTTTGCCCTCATAGCTTTAGGAGTATAGTTTGACTTGAGCTGGAGCTACATAAGATAGCTCACACACAGCTGGCCTCTCGTTGCTGGCTGCCTAGTGGGAGCTTACCTGAGATTGTCAAGTACCTGCAGCCTCAATTTTGTCCCTATTGATCTCACCCCAGAACTGCTCAGTCTTCCTCATAAACTTGGCATAACTGGCTTCTAGGAAGCACAAGTAGCCCATTTCCAGAGGCCTAGGCCCAAACATTAGCATAGGGCCACCATGCTCTGTCTATCACAGATTGGGGTGGGGAATGCACACACAGGCAGTGGTAGGTTGAGGCCCTTGAGGCCCTTGCCCTGCACCTCTGACAGCTCCCTCTACCCTTCCCTTCCCCTAGCTCTGACTGCTGCTGCCGGGAGAGGAAAGCTGGAGGTCTGTGAGCTGTTGCTGGAGCGTGGAGCTGCTGTGTCTCGGGCCAACAGGAGAGGGGTTCCCCCTCTGTTTTGTGCAGCCCGCCAGGGGCATTGGCAGGTACCTGGGGGCCCCTAGATACTTCAGGAACACTGTTGAGACCACTTGTAGCTCTTGAGACTGTTTCCCACCTCTGGCTTCTCCTCTGTCATCATGTTGACTGCTTCACAGAGGCAAACATGACATACAAGTACAATCAGTGAGGGGGGCTGAATAGAAGGCTAGCAGCCACGCCACAGCACATCATGCCACACTGTACCATACCACACGACCACCACATAGTAATTTCCTTAACTCCAGGAGGATTGGATTATAGCAGCAGAAGATTCACCATGGCATACCTGCTGCTGTTACGTTTTTTTAAACTGTCCATACAACATATTCCTGTAATAGCTGCTTCTTGGAAGAACCAATTGTACACCATCTTTAACACAAGGGAACAGGGCATCTTCTTTTGTTTTGAAACAGTGACTACACATTTCTACCCACACTCAGCGCCTATTACATTACACCACAAACAGCTTCAAGACCACTCATTATACAGTGCCTGTGACTAACCCTCTGCCTGTCTTGGTGTCTCCATAACTGACAAGGAAGGTGGAAGAGATTTGCTGGTGCATGAAGTGAAAGCAGTAGGAATATGCCACTCTGTCACTCTGGCACTGTGACAGGTGATGTGCCCAGGTAACCTCTGGGCCAACCCACTGGACAAAGTGGCTTCCTCCAGCACAAGGACTACATGCGTGGGACTCCTGCCTGTGTTACTAGCATGCATGGTGTAAAGCACATTGCTGAGAATTCACATCGAGAAGCTTTGCTAAGAGTTGTCCTGAGAAGGACAAGCCACCACCCAGTGCTACATCTTAGCAAAGCGTGCAACCCAGGATGCATAGTTGCTCTCCTGCCTTAGCCCCCTCTCAGTTTGTCTGCAGATGTCAAATCTGAGGAAGCTAACATTCTTTATAATGGCACAGTATTTTCATTCAGTCTATACATTGCATGCTGTTGGTTGGATAAATCTATCGCTGCAGAATCCCAGACACACAGGGCACTATGCCTCTCCTCAGGACCAGTTTGGAACATTAATGGCAACTGCTGACCCCTTCCAAAGCCAAGATAACCCTGCCCGCCCACAATGTGGCTGTCCTGCCATCACCTACTTGTGATTAGCATGCCTTACTACTAATTCTACCTGGTGTATGTGATTCTGTACATGTAATAACTGTGTACACTAAGAGAATACCATAGAAGATTTTGTTGAAACGAATACAGTAGAAAGCTTATTTGTCCCCATGCATCACACAACTGGTGGGAAAGATGGAGAAATTGGCTGGGAGTGGAGGCCGTGGCCTCAAGTGCAGCAGCAGCCTGATTCTCAGTGTGTCTTTCAGATTGTCAGATTGCTTTTGGATCATGGCTGTGATGTGAACCTGAGTGACAAGCAGGGTCGGACACCTCTCATGGTGGCTGCCTGTGAAGGACACCTGAGCACCGTGGAATTCCTTCTTTCAAAAGGTATGGTGTGTTGCAGTGCCCTAGCTGCGTTTGCAGGAGGGGCTTTGGCAGACCCACTGGTACCTTTGGCTTCCCAATTACTTTCTTTGTTGTGTGGATTTTCGAAGGCATGATGGTGCCTGGGTGTTTGTCATTCAGCTTCCGTGAGACCCTCTGGCCATCAAACCTGCTCAGGATGATATACTCACAGGCAGGCATCCAGGTGGTGAGATCCAGGTTTACTCACGCCCTGTGATTGTGTTACTGGACCTGGGATTACAGCCCGTGGCCCAAGTCAAGTCCAGCAGCCCCTCTTCAATAAGCCAATTAAAAGAATCAAAAGTCGAAAGTAGACAAAGGAAATTTATTCAGTGTAGCCACATTGGGAGGAGGGACAAAGGTTCTGCAGCCTCTTCCAGTCCACCTTTGGGGTCCTGAAGTGAAATCCAAGTTTAACCTAAAGGCCAAGGACATGAACATCTATCTTATCGGTTCTGGTCAAGGTGTGGTCTCCCATGCCATTGGCCCATCATTGTCTGGGCTTCCCTCTTGTCCTGTTAGCTGATCTAACAAGTTCTTAAAATTGGGAAATCTCTTTTTGGGAGACAAGGTCTCTCTCTGGCTGGTGTGTTTCACTTTTCTCAGCATGAGATCTTTGGGACCCATTTTTCAACTGCCTGATAGTGAGATTGGGAAATACAGTGTCTCTTTAGAACATCTTCTTTTCTGCCAACCAGGCGCTGCTCTTTCTTCCCTGGACAAAGAGGGCCTGTCAGCATTGAGCTGGGCGTGTCTCAAGGGTCACAGAGCCGTGGTCCAGTACCTGGTAGAAGAAGGAGCAGAGATAGATCAAACAGACAAAAATGGCCGCACTCCCTTGGACCTGGCTGCCTTCTATGGTGATGCGGAGACGGTGCGTACTAACTGACGTTCACTGCCAGTGCTTGGGTCTTTTCCCGTGTGCAGGATGGGGCGGATGGAAAGAGGGGCCTGCTCTGATGCTCAGGTTCTGTGAAGCTGTCTGACTGTGGCCTCTGTGTGTATACACATGCATATATGGTGTATGCAGTCTTTTCAATTGTCTGTAACTGTTTTGTGCAGTCCAATCGGAGATTGTTAGTCAAGGCTTTAATTCACTCTTCGAAGCCCAAAAGCGCTACCAAATGTATATACTACAGACATGGAGTGACCATGTATGCCCCATTGGTAGCTCTATTTTTATCATGTGGTGGGTATAAATAAAATCCCTACATAGGTCATTCAGAAACCACTTTCCCTTAAGAAAAATTATCAATTAAGCAAATAGTTACTTTAGAATATACTAATTGTTTAACATTGTTTTTAGTTTCAATTTTCATTTGTAAACTGAGAGCTGGGAGATGTCCTCCAGGGCAGATGTCATGCTCTGTCTGGGTGCACATTCCAAACCTCTGCAGGTACCAGAGCATCATTGAGCTACTTGGGGACTCTGCTTCATAGTCCCGTGTGTCTGATGAGAATGGTGAGCCAGAATGACATACACTGTGGAAAGCAGTGACCCGTGACCGGGATTTTATTTAGGCATTTGTCCATCAGTAGAAGTATCACTGGACAAATAGGTCTTAATAGGCCCCCATTCTCAATCTTTGTGGCTAAATGCTCAGAAATGCCCAGGCTGGCTTCAAGCTCCCTGTTGTTGCCAGGGTTGGCCCGCACACCTGATCTTCCTGCCTCCATCTCTAAATACTCTGATGGCAGGTGTGTTCCACCATACTTGACAGTAATCCTGTCTTTACCTTTCTAGGGACACCCCAGCACCACTCAACGCCTTTTCCGCTTCACCTTCCACAGCTGACGGGAGCTTGCATTTCCATCACAGGGGCTCCATTGTCTTCTCGTCATCTTAAGCACCCCCCACTCTTAGAACATAATTCGAATTCTGTGGGTGTGGGTTGATATCTCACCATGGCTTTGACTTTCATTGCTCTACCAACTAATGACTTAAGTGTGTTTCATGTGCTTGCTGTGTCTCCTCTTTGGAGAATTATCTCTTTAAATCCCTTACCCACTCGTTGGTTAGGTGCTATAATTGTTGTGACTCTTTTTATTTTCTGGACAATAACCTCCAGTGTTAATTTGGATACCCAGTAGATTGGCAGGAAACATGTCCTGTTGCATTCACACAGCCATCTAAGCTGGGCATAAGTTTCTTTTCTAGTCAGTGGAAAACTTGGAATGGCCACAGTAGTTTTTTCTTAGCAATTCCTATGCCGAGTACATGCAGCTATTTCATCATACCCAGCTGTTCTATACCGTGGCCTCGGGTACAGCATCTTCACAGTCCTAACCGTGTCATCTCCTCCTTAAACCCTAAAGTGAATGACGCTGGCCCATCTGGTTCCAGGCTGCTCATGTCTGTGTCTTGCCCTCCCATGTCTGTGTGTCTGGAGCATGCCCCAGCGCATTGCAGAAGCTTCCCTGCTAGTGGCAGGTGACGAAGTCACCACGAGTCCTGTCTGTGGCCTTGGAAGTGGGGTCAGGCGCAGGTCACGTGTCTCTGCTCACACCTGTCTGTACCTGTCAGCTTGCCCTTCCTCGTCATTGGAGGCACTCTCAACTCACTCTCAACTCAGCGGAGAGAGCCTAGCCTCGCGCTGTCACTCCCGCCTTTCCTTGGTGTCACATCAGTTTTCTTTCCATTTGGCCCCGCCCCGCTCCAGCCAGGGACTTGATCCTCTACTTGTTCTCTCCCTGCTGCTGTAGGTCTTGTATCTGGTGGAGAAGGGAGCCGTGATCGAGCACGTGGACCACAGTGGGATGCGCCCCCTGGACAGAGCCATCGGTTGTCGGAACACTGCTGTGGTGGTTACACTTCTTAGGAAAGGAGCCAAGCTAGGTCAGTGAACCAGCCCCACTTCCGTTATCAGCAGGGCCAGAGGCCGGCTTCAGAACCTTCCCTGTAAGGATTAAAGCTTACCTGCTGAGTGGCTGGCAGCACGTGCTCGCTCTTGCTCTCCTCTGTCTTATGTCTCATTTAATTCCAGTCATCCAGAAAACCCAAGTCGCTTTTGATTTTCTTCTTTAAAAAAAAAAAGATGACATTTTGTTTGTGTGTGCCAATACAAGCTGCAAACAGAGGTCAGAGGGAGGTTGGTGGGTGTCAGTTCTTCCCTTCTGCCATGTGGGTCCCAATGATTAAACTCAGATCTTTAACCACTCAGCCATCTTGCTGGCCTTTAGCTCATAACCTTTCTCTCCAGGTTGGCAGAGAGCATAGTCTGAGGGAGAGGGACAGTTTGAAATCATGCATGTCCCAGACACTCACACCGGGAAGTATTAGCGTTTTACCTTTTTATTACTGTGATGGTAGCATGGCCAAGGCAACTAACAGAGTTCCAAGGGTGACTCCATGACCATTGTGATGGGGAGCAAGGAGGCAGGCAGGCAGGCAGGCAGGCAGGCAGGCACTAGAGCAGTAGCTGAGAGCTGACATCTGGTCCACAAGCATGAAGCAGAGGTAACTGGGAATGGCATGGGCTTTTGAAGCCTCAAAGCTTCAAACATCTTCCCACAAGACCATACCTCCTAATCCTTCCCAAATGGTTCCACCAACTGGGGCTCAGCCATTCAAATATAGGAGCCTATGGAGGCCATTCTCATTCAAAGATTCAAAAATATCCCTACAGTTAGGCTCTGCTTTAATTGCAGATGCCCTGGGCACCCGAAGCTCTGACAAAGCCCAGGGTGGTTCTGTAGATTGGCTGCTGTCCTAGAGTTGTCGGTGACTGCGTGTTAGGACTGCTGTGCACACAATTTCTGTGAAGGAGACATTGAGGAGGTCCTTGGAGCGGAGTGGGCATTAGTTGAGGGTTGTGTGGAGGCCCACATATGTGTTTAGTAGAGCGTCACATGTATTTAGCATGTACACAGGGAAGAACTATAGCGCCTGTGTCTTGGTTTGCTGTGCAGGCTCTTTGACCATGAGGAGTTCTGGGTACAGGGGGCTGCATGGAAAATAGTTTTTCCAAGTAATAAGCAATTTCCCTTTTTTTTTTAACCTTGATCCTGTATGTAGGTAGTGGTGATGCCATCATTTTTACTTGAAAAACAAACAGAAAACACAGGGAGCTCAGTGGTCTCCCAGGGTGCATGTGTTGTTTTCAGAGCTGCGTGTGTGTGACCAGCATTGTTCCAAGGCCAGGTTAAGGGCCAGAGACAAGGCTATAGCCTGTCTAGACCAAAAGAAAAGCTGGACAGGGACGGGACAGAGGACCCAAGCTAGGACCTTAGAGTGGCCTAAGGTCAGAGTGCAGGGGCCTTGGGGGCAGTAGTATTCCACCCCTGCCATATTGGGTGCTGCAGGTAGTGAAGAAGACGCCTTTGAGGGCTTCATTACTTTTTCTTGACTCCTCGGGAAAGGGAAGCACCTTAGTTTCTATTGTTAACAGAGCAATAGGGATCGCTTTTGTGGGCATTGGTGACTCCTCATCAGGGGCTGCCTTGGCATAAAATAGTTGAGAAGCTTAAACCAGCTAGCTAGCATCCTGCTGCCAGGAGCCCCAAGACACAGCCCAGCACTGTACCTTGCCTTGAATTCCTGCAGCTGCTACTGGCAGGTGTCAGGGCTGCAGCAGGGGATTGCTTTCCCTGGGCTGAGGAAGCACCCCTGACAGCATGTTTATTTTGCAGGAAATGCCGCTTGGGCGATGGCCACATCCAAGCCTGATATTTTGATCATACTTTTACAGAAATTGATGGAGGAAGGAAATGTGTTGTACAAGGTAAGTGGCTTTGTCTCTCTCTGTGCTATTGTTGTTGACTTGGAGCCACCTCTTAGTTTTGGTATTGGGTGCTGCAGCCCTGTTTCTGTGCAGAGCAGTAACTTAGCAAGAATGGAGTTGCAAAACATTCCACCCTGACCTCTTGCCCAGGAGCCTGTTAATCTCCACACAGCAGAACATTAATGGCAAAGCACTTCTCCTTGTGTTTGAGAACAATTGTTGGTAATACTCCTAGCACTGGCTGTGACTTCCTGTCTCTAGCTCCTACATGACAGAGAGCCTCTGCTAGGTCAGATGACATCCCACAGGAAGCTCCCCCACCTCCCAAAATGCCAAGCATGGCACTCGACCTAGTCATGAGGGACGCAGAAAGACACCAGAGAGCAATTACAGAAGAAAAGAACATTTAAGGGGGCAGGCGGAGGGTGGTGTAGCGGCTAAAGTTCTTGGTTGCCAACCTTGGCAGCCTGACTCTGAATCCTAGGCCCCATGGGTAGGAGAGAACGGAATCCTACAAGTTTTCCTCTGACTTCCACATGTGGTTTGTGGCGTAAGTGTTCCTACACAATACAAACATATGCCAAATGAAGAAATGCATTTGAAAAGAAAATTCAAAGAGCCATCTAGTACTTGTGCCCCTCCCTGCAGCCTTACACTTTTCAGTTCTTAATTCTACAGATTTGGGGATTTTAAGTATTTTTAGTGATATTTTTATTGAATGTGCTCTCGGGTTCTCAAGAGATAGTTATTTATTTCCCTCAGAAGTGGAATTAAGGCCTACAGATTCATAAAATTGGCTTTATATTTTCCCAAATGAGTTGCCAGTTTAGATCCATGGTGGGTAGCCATAGTGAATACTTGCGGCTTTGCGGTCTGTGCCGATCAGCCAGCCCAGTGCTGGCACACAGGTAGGCATGGGTTATACATGCACAGGCAAAGGAAGACTGTAAATACATGCCTGTGACCACCACCTGACTTGGGGAGGTGTGTAGGTCATTTGCATAGATCGCTACGCTTTCCAGACCTGTAACTAGGTAGGATTAAGATTATTGGGGGACTGTGAGGGGAACTCAAGATGCGACTACTTTAATCCTTTCCCCTGCTAGGCAGTTTTATCTGCTAGGTTGTTCATTTATTTTCTTTGTTGTTTTTTTTCTTCATGGTAACAAATAACGAGGCATGTAGCATGACCCAGCAGGGTTCCCAGCCTGGAGTCGGTTGGAAATTGAGTTCAGGGTGTATATTGTTGTGGCTTTGAAGTGGTTTTAATATGGATTCTGCTAGGTAATTATGTCAGAAATACCAAGCCATTTCCAACAGGCTGCAGCTCCCGCTGAGCAGTGAGGCTGACTGAGCAAATGGATTTCTGTAGCCTTGAGAGGGATGCGCTGTAGCTCTGATTTCTGAAGCCAATTCTTCAGTGCCTCTAAAAGGAAAATTATTATTCTACAGCAGGCTGCATGTTTATCCACGAGGCATGGCCTGCCTTAGGAATGGCGGCATGTTTCCCTCCAGCTTTCTATTATACTTGAAATTAAAATATATTTTAGTGAAATGTGGTTCTTGCAGTAACACTGAAATTATCCGTGTGAAGAAAATTTGATACATGAAGATGGAGTTGGCGATTTTGCAGTTTCCAAACACTTTCTTGTTAAACCATCTTTTTCCTTGCCATGTGAAGTTGGTACAGCCTGAGCATGTTGAGACGAGTCAGTGTCCTGTTTCCCACTAGGACATCCTACCTACTCATTGGATCCTGGTGCCCTGTGGTGCATTTACATGGGGGTCTTCAGCATGGTGGTTCCTCTTAGAGCCATAGGAAAGGATAACTTGATGTGATTTTTGAATCATAGAAAGGGAAGATGAAGGAGGCAGCCCAGAGGTACCAGTATGCCTTAAGGAAGTTCCCTCGGGAAGGATTTGGAGAAGACATGAGGCCATTCAGTGAACTCAGAGTCTCCCTCTATCTCAATCTGTCTCGATGCCGAAGGAAAACAAATGTAAGCTGGGAGTTCTTATATCCACCCCACCCCCACCTCCAGTTCTTCAGCAGCAGGTGAAGGCCATCCCCTAGGCTCAGGCTTGGAACTGCCAATCCGACTGGGGTGCAGTGGGGACCTGCTGCTCTCGGGGACCCTCTCACAGGTCAAGGTCACAGCCACTGCCCACCTCCCAAAATGCCGACAGAATGCACTTAGCTTCAATTTCCTTTGCTTTGGTGAAAGCAGAAAATGCAAGCTGCGCCCCTCTCCCCTGGCTGATGCTTCCAGTGTTGTCAACAATCAAGAGTTTTCCCTCCTCACATTCAAGAAAAGTCCAACACCAGTGGCTGTTAAGTCAAGCTGCCTTGTGGCCCTTAGGTTTGCCCAGAGAGCCTTAGTAAATACTCAGTTTATAACCAGCAGTAGTTAACTTATAGTTTATTACTACTAGATGTTTTATAGTTCTTCCTACTGATATTTTTAACTCCATTCCCATCCAGTGTCACTCACCTGCCCTAGGGCCCACGCCACCTGTCCTGCTGAGAGCAGCAGGATGCATGTGTACACACAGACACCTACAGACTGCTCTTGGCCTGGACCCTTTCCGGCCACCTTTGCCTCCTGTTACCAATGCTTTCTCCTGAGTCGTAATTGCTGCTTCTATGCTGGATTTTTAAAAGTAGTCATAGGCTCTGATTATCCAACTTTAAACAGGCAGATGACAGGGAGATGTGCCTTGCCCTACCCCAGGACTCCCTCCCCCTAAGTCCCAGGCCTCCACTGCTCTTAGAGCAAAGCTCCCAGGAGACAGCCCTGCTACTTCTAACTCGTGTGTTTACCTGTCGACCCCAGGACTTTGGCTTGGCAGAAGAATTTGCTTCAAAGGCTCTGGAATTGAAACCCAAGTCCTATGAAGCCTTTTATGCCCGGGCAAGAGCAAAAAGGAACAGCAGGTACTGTCTGGGGTCACCCATGTGACTGTGGAGGCTTCTGGGAGGTCAAGCCTGCTAGCATGATGAGTTGGAGGGTGTGTTCCTTCATCAGGGTTGTTACTCTGACACCTCTCGTTCCTTTTAAGAGACACAGTAGTGGGTGTTCCTATAGTGGCTAACCTTTCATTTTCCTGACATTCTGGTGTCTTTCCCATCCACCATACCCAGCACAGAACACCTGCCGATGCCTCGATTCTGTGAGACTGACAAATAGGGGTGGCACGGGAGCAGAACAGGGTTATGTCTGACCTCTGAGTTAGAAGGGGACGTAATAAGGGCCCAAGAAGGTAAAGTGGGCAAGATGCTGGCACCCTGTCTGCGGGTCTTCATGGATAGGTCAGGGAGTCACAAAGCCCTGGGTTAGAGTGCAGCCCTGTATTTGGTCCAGCAACTCTGGGCTAACCAGGCCTTAACCGCCTCCGCAAGTGTTCAAACCCCACTCTTTCCCCCTCTGAGGACAGCTAGCTTAATGACAGTAACAGTCAGAGCGTGCTCATGTGGCTCCTAATCCCACCTTCTGCTTTCTTCTGAAGGCAGTTCCTGGCAGCTCTGGCTGACTTGCAGGAGGCTGTGAACCTCTGTCCCACCAATCAGGAAATCAAGAGGCTTTTGGCCCGCGTTGAAGAGGAGTGCAAACAACTCCAGAGGAACCAGCAGCAAAAGCAGCAGGGGCCCCTTCCGGCTCCATCCAATGACTCGGACAATGAAGAGGATGCGCCAGCCTCCAGTTTAAAGGACCACTTCCCCATCGAGGAGGTGGAAGAGGAAGAAACCTCTTCACAGGAAGAATCCGTCTCCCCAACTCCCAGATCCCAGCCACAGTCGTCTGTCCCTTCCTCGTATATCCGAAACCTTCAAGAGGGATTACAGTCCAAAGGCAGGCCAGTGTCACCACAGAGCAGGGCGGGAATCAGCAAGTCCCTGAGAGAGACTGTAGCTCAGCCAGGCTTGGTTATGCAGCCTACCAAACAGGCACAGATCGTCAAGACCAACCAACATCTGGGTTCTGGGCAATCTAGCATGAGGAACAGTACCACAAAAATACAAGTGTCTTCCCAGAACCCTCCTCCAAGTCCCATGCCTGGTAGAATGTCTGCAGCCTCTGCTGGGAGCAGAAACCAGCATTTAGAGGGAACTGTACCCTTCACTGCAGGAACTGGTTGTGGCCGCTTTGGGGAGCGGCTGGGCCCCAGCCAGAACCTTCAGCTGCAGCGCAGTGAGAGCGGCCCTGCATATCCTCTACCAAGCCAAGTCAAAGCTGCCGAGCGGCTCTTGGCTCATGCCTCCGTGACCGTGGATGTAGCCCCTCCAAGCCAGGGTGGACCAGTGAGCGGCAGCGATGTGCGGCACCCGGCTTCCCTCACTAGCTCAGGCTCTTCTGGCTCTCCATCCAGCAGCATCAAGATGTCGAGTTCAACCAGTAGTTTGACTTCCAGCAGTAGTTTTTCAGATGGATTCAAGGTCCAAGGACCAGACTCTCGAATCAAAGACAAAGGTACCAACCAGGTGCAGGGTGGCACCACTGAACACAGGCCGCGCAATACTCCATTCATGGGCATCATGGACAAGACTGCCAGGTTTCAGCAGCAGAGCAATCCTCCAAGTCGCTCCTGGCACTGCCAGGTGGCAGAGGGGCTACTGACAAACACAGCCGCTGCAGCTGGCCTGCAGTCTAACCCCGAGAAGCCCACTCTCAAGCCAGGAGGGTACTGTAGCCAAGCCAAACCCTGTTCACTTTCCCCGCTGAGCAAGAGTGTCCACAATGGGGCACAGATGAAGGAGCTGGAGGAGAGTAAGTGCCAAATCCCAGCCCTGTGTCAGGACAACAGGATAACTAAGGGTGTCCCTCACCTGTACCAGGAAAACATCTCTAAGCAGCAGTCTCATGTCAGTACGGAAGCCCACAGGAGCCTCCTCACTTCAGCAAAACCAAAGCGATCATTCATAGAGTCAAATGTGTGAGCCTTAAGCAACCCCTGTGTGGTATCTGGAATGCAGTCTGTTGGCTCGTAGTTGCGAATAATGTCTTTTTTTTTATATTCATAATAAAAAATTACATTTTAGCTATATATTCCACCTCTTCGGTGGATCTGATGCCACCAACATTAAAAATGTAGGATAAAACTATATTAAGTAGCTAGAAATCATCCACAAGCAGGAATACTAAACAGAATGAAAACTATGGTCAGCTTCTACCTATCAATTTAAAGGCTGCCAAGAAGACATCAACCTATGCTATTCTCCTAGGAGACTATTTGGTTTGCTCTGTACAAAAGCACATTTACTTAGAAAAGAGGGGGAAAAAACCATTGGCAGAAGATTTTAATTCCTGACTTAATATCTGGAAGTGTGTTCTGGTTAAGATGGGGAAATATTTACGTTACAGATCCCTTTAGTCACACCCCAGTTCTTACACATGTATAAAAATTACAACCTGAGTGGTTTCTCGATGGATATAAATGTACTGTAAACAGCAGGGTTTTTCCTTTATGTGTGGAAAATATGAGCATACCCTAATATCATTCCCATCATGGCAGTTACCCATAGGGGTCAAACATTTACTTCTATGTTACAGTCTTTTTGCAGAGTATTTTTACAGCACCCTTTTGGAACTATATTTATGCTTCACAGTGTTGCCGATAGAAGAGGAAAGGCTATCTAGAATTTGATTGTCACCAGGTCAGATTCTTTTCTGAAAAAGTACCTAGAACAGCACTCTCGATGGGCTCTAACTGCTTCCAGAAGTCCTCAGGACAGTGATGGAAGTCTCTGAAACAAGCCTCCCATGTCCCCTAGGGACAGGGTTTAAACAGGACCCATAAGGTCTGGGTGGTTGTGTTGTTTTCATTATGCAGTCCTTATTTCATAGTCACATGTTGTATATATAACTATCTAGCCCAGTTCTATTCAGACTTGTAAATATTACCCAAAAGAAGTTAATCTACAGACAAACAGAACCCCGCCATCAATCCGCATGTCCTCTGTAAGCTTCATCCATGCCGGTCAATGCACTGATGATGTGTTCTCATGGCATGTTAACAGTATACCCGTAATGGCACTTTATCTCATTGTATGAACACCTCGGAGGTGCTGAAGCCCAAGCTGGCCTACTGTTCCTCTGTAAAGATAAGGGACAGGGATGAACCTTGGTTTAAGGTATTTTTATATGAAAAATGGTGTTATTGGAAGATGTTCAAATACTGGTTTGAGAGAGGTGGGGGGGAGTATTTTATATGTTGAGATGTGAGATGTATTTTCTAGAATTGGGGAGAAGGAAGTTCTATATTTGCAGAATGTTTTAAAAATGAGTAGATGTGATGTTCCTGTGGACATCACGGAGGTTTTGTATGAATAGGACCCTTGCAGTGTCACTCGGCGTTTGTCCCTGTGTGTGTAGCGTGCTTTGTACAAAAAGCTAGGCCATTTGTATGAGCTTTCTCTGAGTTCTGCTCTAATTACTATGGCTATTTATTGTTTCCTGTAATATTTGTGAAAGTCTTTTGTTATGTAGTTTTGTTTCTGCACAACTACTGTACTTTTCCATATGGAATAAAAACCATTACTACAAGTGGGCTGGCCTTCATTGATCAGGATATATCTCTTCAACAGCTATCTGCCTCATTTTAATGTTACCCTAAAGGGTGAAAAACGTTTTCAATATTCCAACAAGTGCATGTTTCATTTTCATTTCAGAATAAAGTGGAAGCTTCTAGAAATTCCAGAGTAGTATCATAGTTGGTGACTTTTCCTTAAGTAGGAAAGAAGCACAAGGCAAACCAATGTGTATTAATGTGCTGTCACCCTGTAAGAGACCAGAGCTCTGAAGAAGGGCTGGTGTATGTAGCACATTTGCATTATCTTTCAGTTAAAAGTATCTTTATGACCATAGATCGGTTTCAAAGCAGTCAAAAGATTGTTTTTTGTATCATGATACAATTCTTACTTGAAATATTTTTATATTTATGTATTTTTTAACTTAAAGTTTTAGAGACTTTCCCATATGTGCACTGTGTCCATATTTCCACAATTCTGTCCTCAAATTTATAACTCTTCTATTACTGTTACACATACACCACACACACACACACACACACACACGTCTGTAGAGTTCAGCTATTGTCACTTGTATGTATATCTGGGGCTCGCCCATTGAGATTTAATTCTCTCAGCATCTGTTACTTGCCTGTAGTTCATCTAGTGCTAAGATTTCCCTCACTCATCCTTGTTTGCATATTTCTATATTTTCAAGTACTGTGTGTATATGTATGCGTGTGTGTGTGTGTGTGTGTGTGTATTTACATCCCAACCAGTTTCCCCTCTTTCCTCTCCTTCCAGTCCCTTCCCCGGCCCATCCCTATCCATGCCTCATCCATTTCTATTCAGAAAGGGGCAGGCCTCCCATGGATGTCAACCAAATATGGCATATCAAGTTGCAGTAAGACTAGGCACCTCCCCACATAGCACTGGATGAGGTATCCTAGTATTGAGGAGTAGGGAGGGTCCTAAAAGTCAGCAAAAGAGTCAGAGACAGCCCCTGCTTCCAGTGTTAGGAAGGAGACCCAGCTGCATAACTGTCACATATATGCATGGGCCTAGGTCAGTCCCATGCAGGATCCCTTCTTGTCAGTTCAGTCTCTGTGAGCCCTATGAGCCCAGGTTAGTTGATTCCATGGGTTTTCTTGTGATGTCCTTGGCCCCACTGGCTCCTACAATCCTTGCCCCCTCTCTTCCACAGGGCTCCTCCAGCTCCACCTAATGTTTGGCTGTGGGTCTCTGCATCCATCAGTTGCTGGATGAAACTTCTCTGATGACAGTTGGGCTAGGCACCAATCTATGAGTATACTAGCTAAGACTCCTAGTAATGGAGGTACGGAACCTAAACTGGCCATCTCCTGGAAACAGGCAAGGCCCAGCTACAAAACCGTCAACCTACAATTTGGCTTGCCTACAAGATGTACTGGGGTAAAGGCACAGAAATGATAGGAATGGCCAACCAGTGACTGGTTGGTCCAGCTTTAGACCCATGCCGTGATGGGGAGCCCACCCTTGACACCGCTGGGAAGGCCAGGACCTGAAGACTGGATGACCCAGAGACTTAGGATAGAACCAACACACCAGGTAAAACCATCAGTGAAATGATGCCTAATGTCTGCTACACTCAAGTACTTTTTAAAAATAATTTTCTTGAGAATTTTGTACATGCATGCAGTGAAATTTGACAACACCCCCAGTTTCCCTCCTCCAGCTCCCCTGTGTGCCTATCAACATGTACTGTTCCATCTCCATGGTTTCGCTTTTTCTAACCCATTAAATCCGGTTGGTGCTGTGCATTATGTGTATGGGTGGGGTTCACTGGAACGAGGGGACACACCTGTGGGGACACCTTCCAAGAGATTGACTCTTTGCCTGGACTGGAAGAGTGACTTGAACTCTGAAACTAAGTAATTTAGGTTACTGTCTTGTCCATAATGTTGCTAGAAGCCTAATCCAGTCCTCCACACTATTTCCAGGCTAAAACAAGAGGGCCAAAGCAGTACCGAGTAATTCGTAGCTCTTGTCTTGACTATCCTGGGCAGCACCAGTGTGTGAGGACTGACATGAAGTTGCTGTTCTGATTCAGTTTTGGTAAAGACAGGGCATGCTCAGTATCCAGGCAAGAAGTGAGATCTTGGGAAGCTCCAGGTCAGAGGGCACTGGGCACTGCTCTCAGCTACTCCTGAACCAACCCTTCGGCTCACAGCATCCACTGGAGCGGGTGGGGGTGGGGTGGAGGGTGTCTTGACCCTTCTTGTGAGACGGTCTTAGAATTGGTTACCACTTTTGGTGAAAAGGGGGTTGTTTGGCATTGTCTGTTTATATAAAGTGTGAACTTGGAAAATCAATGGTTTTCGTGTCTGGTGCCATGGGTCCTCTGGAAGTAGAGTTACAAACAGTTGGGAGTCACCATGTGGGTGCTGGGAATTGAACCTGGGTCCTCTAGAGGAATGCTCCTAACCACAGAGCCATTTCTGTAGCCCCAGTGCATCTAAAAATCTTTTAAACTGCTCTTTCCAGCAGTGACTTTTAGTGATTGTGACTTTTTGTGAAAAGCTGGCCAGCTTCTAGCAAGTCTGAAAACAAACAATACAAAGAGACATTTGGTCCAGTGGTGACTTCTCTTCTAAATGAAAACAATTAGAAATCACAGCATGATTTCCATCATTTTTGTGAAACTCATTTCTGTCTACAATGAAACTGTAAGTCATGTAGAATAAAATATATTCCCTTCTACAATAATAGATGGCAGGATCTACCTATGAAACAAAAGAAATATAGTTCAGTATCCATTTAAAAATTCCCAAAACAGACATTGTTTTTGGCAGCTAGATTTGGCAATGTGTTTATGAAATAGGAGAAAGTAAAAGGTGTATTTACATTGGTCTTTTTCTTTCTTTTTTCTTTTTCTTTCTTTTATTTTTAAGGACAGGGTACCTCTGTGTAGCCCTGGCTGTCCTGGAATTCACTCTAGACCAGGCTGGCCTGGAACTCAGAGATCCACTTGCCTCTCCCTCTAAGTGCTGGGATTAAAGAGGTGTGCCACCACTGCCCAGCATTTTTTTTCCTAATCAGTACTTTATTTATGCACAACAGACTGAGACAATCTTGTAATTAAATATACTCAGTGCTTTTCATTTACAAACTATTCATGTGAACATTTTTTTTCCCCTGAATTCTGTTTGCCATGTGTATTTCTATTTGTGGAGGCCAGAAGAGGGCACTGGGTTTCCAGGACCTGGAGTGACAGAGGACTGTGAGCCACTTTGTAGGCTCTTCCAACTGAACCCCAGTCATCTGGAAGGGCAGCTAGTACGCTTAACTGTTGAGACATCTCTCCAGCCCCTCATTTACAAAACTGGATAAGACAAGTAGGGATATGTGTATGTCTTCTTAAGTTGCAGATCATCCCTGCAGGTTGCATGTGGGTAGACCCAGTGGTGTCTGTGTGGGGTGACCAATCACCAGGAGGCCAGGCAGTGCCTGTAGCATCTAGGATGATAAGGCTCCATTGCCTTCTTTGGCATTTATTTTTGTTTGCTTGGTTGGTTTTGTGTGTTTATTATGAGGCAGGCTATCAGGTGTCTCAGGATAGCCTCTTGACAGTCCATATAGCTGAAGGTGACCTTGAGCACCTCCTGAATTACAGGTAAGTGCCACTATGACTCACCTGTGCTAGAAAGTCTAAAAACCTTTGGAGTCAAACACATCCCTTTCTAAAACTGGCTTCCAGTCCTGATCAGATTCCTGAATCCCTGCCCATAATATCTACATAGTGTCCCAAACCAACCTTAGCTCTGGAGAGAGCGAGGGCAGGAGGGAGAGGTAGGAGAGGAAGACAGAAGGGAGGAGAGGGAGGGGTGGGGAGGACATGACTGCTCCTAGGTCTGATGGAGGAGAAAGTTTATTATAGAAGTGTAGGAGAGCATGAGTAGAGGTGGGGACATCTGGGAGTCCAGAGTGGACATGACAAGACCAGGCTGTGTCATGTGGGGAGAGAGTGAGAGAGAGGAAGGTCCAAAAGGCAGGTAACCAAAATGTCTGGATTATATGGGCAAGAGCCTCTGGAGGAAGTGTTTGCCAGCCAAACCCTGTAACAGGTAAGGACTGAGGGATGCTGGGAGATCCTGGAGGCCAGGTCCACTTTGATATGTGAAACAGGCACCTCAGCCTTTGGTGCCAGGTTTGAAATTGAACAGTTTCAGTTCCTGGGGACCCCATTTCTTCTTCTGACTTCTAAGGTACCAGGTACTCGTGTGGTGCAAATATACAGGGTAGGCAAATACATGAAATAAAATAAAATCATTGTTTTTGAGAAAGGTTGTCCTGCCTGGCATTGGTGGCAGACACCTTTAATCCCAGCACTCTGGAGGCAAAGGCAGGTGGATCTCTGAAATCGGGGCCAGCCTGGTCTACAGAGTGAGTTCCAGAACAGCCAGGGCTACACAGAGAAACCCTGTCTCAAAAAAACAAAACAAAAAAAGATCCCTTCGTCACTCCGCCTGGCCTAGAACTCACTATGTAGATTTAGCTGGCCTCCAGATATGCCTGCTTGGCTCTACAGGGACAAAGGCCTGCGCTACCACATCCAGGTAAAATAAAACCTTACAACATGATCTTAAAAAGCTAGACATACCAGTCTCAAGTGAGCCACAAAAAGAAAAACTAATGGAAATTTGATTCAGTCAGAGATGTCAGTAATTAGGCTGAGGCAGCCATCTGATTTCTGCATCAGGGAGATAGAAGCAGGAGAAAGGCAAATGTCAACCAACCTGCACCACATGGCCAGTGCAGAGCCAATGTAGGCAACAGCAAAAACTAGTTAAAAAAAAAAAACAAATTAACAGACAAAAAAAAAAAAAAAAAAAAGCAACATTTAAGATGAAGGCAAAGCTGCAAGAGAAAGAAACCAGTCTCTGTGATGGCGAACATTATGTTTAAGTTTAAAAGTACAGTGCATAAGAGAACTATGAAACAAAAAAATGCCTCTAACCTGTAACCCCACTTGCCCAAGGACAGATAACTTTCTGGAATACTAGGATTATTCTCTTAATTGCCTGGGCTTGTACAAACCTTGTCTCCCCTTCTGTAAAAAAAGCTTGCTTGCCCCTGACGGCATGTCGGCAGGAAGTGTGCCTGATTACATGTAATACATGAGGATATGTGCTTGCCCCTCATTGCACGAAAGCGGTAAGTACATGCCTTGTGAGTTCTGTCTTTATAAACCTCTGACTGATGAAATTTGGTGTTGCATCTTGACCGAAATCTCGGATGCAGCCAGTGTTCCTATGATCTGGGGCTGTTCAGAGATTCTCCAGTCTGACCAAGAATAATTTTTCGTAAATAAGAGACTTTATCAAATATTGGCCATGCCAAGGATACTGGCCAGGTCCTTATATGGTCATATTTCTTCATTCTAATGTTCTTAGATATGTTGTGAGTGATTGGGACAGGACAAAGGCTAAAGACACCGTGTTCTATTCCCTGATGGCTCCACTCTGGGCAACAGCTAGCCAGGGTTCTGAGGGGTCAGTACACAGTCTTCTTGCACTTCGGTTCCTGTGTAGTAGATGCAGAGACAGTGCTGGGAGTGTAGCAGGTGCTAACCATCTGGACCTAAGTTCTCACATACTGGAATGCCTAAGAATTCCAAGTTTCAAAAGGAAGGTGGTTTGCTACTTGATGTATTTTCAGCAAAGTTAATTTGACTATCTGACGTTTAGTAATGGAGAAAAAATCCTACAAACTTGGAACTCAGCAAAACTGCTATTCAATATGCCTGGAGTGATTTTTTTTCCAATTTATTAAACAATTTACAATTTACAATAAAAATTCTATTATGAAGGTCACTGAAAACAACTGAATAGCTGTTATTCAAGATGGAAACATCCATAGAATCTAGATGACTATAGGTTATAGCTACTATTGGATGTGGCCTACACCTAATAACATATTTAGGCATTGCAATGTAAAGTCATGGTAAAGTTTTATTTCTACACGTTTTCCCATTAGTGCAAAAATATTTTCACTTTTATAGAAACAGCAATGACATTAGGTGTATAATTCTGTACTGTAAGAAGAATAATTGACGGTTTTTAAAGTAATTTTAAAGTATCTTTTCTTTCTATTTTGCTTTTGGAATGCCTAATTAGCACTGAATGAGATCACTGAAAAATGTACCCGATACCATATGAACAAATTCACTTCTGATGTGTCTCTAGCCATCGATTGATGGCCATTTTCAGAGTCCTGTTTGGTGTCAATATCAATGAAGGAAGAACCAAGTTCGTCATGGGACTTGTGCGTTTCTTTTTGTGGATCCAATTTTCCATTGCTTCTCTCTCATAGGAATAGCCATCTGAAAAACAAAAACACATTGCTTCAGGTAAAGAATGGGAATTAGGATTAGTAAACGAACTGCACTATACACACCAGGCTAGCTATTATGAGTTAAATGGTCTTCTTGCTTTGCCTGTACCATGTCTAAAATACCTTGGCCACAACAGCTGGCTTGTACTCCTGGCTGGCTTTGGCTATGCTCTGTTGAAACACAACAGCTGAGATCAGGGCCATGTTGAAATTCAAAACTATGGTCAGAAAAAAGGGTCGAGTGGTGTGGAGAATAATTTTGGTAAGGATGAGGGAAGAAAAGAGCCTTAGGAGTAACTCAGAACAACCCTTCAAGGTATCAAACAGCACTGGAGTTAAAGATAACTGAAAGAGATGGTGTGGGAGTAAAAAATCACTACCATCTTTATGTTGTGTTTGTACTCAGCTATTTGCTTTCTTTCACACATGTGAAGACTGGAGTCTTCAAGGTGGGCAAAGGGATGCAAACCTGTGGACCCAGCACTCAGGAGGGAGGCCAGTGTGATCCTACAGTTTTGCTGTAGTGTGTTCACTGCTGAACTTAGTTTTCGCCCAGGATGAAATGCTTGCTTCTCTCTGCTTAATCTATGGAACCTGTGATGTTGAAAATAGGGCCTTGAACTTGTCATCCTCCTGCCTCCCCCATGGGAACATTACAAGTCTTGCACCATTCTGTTGAGCTTCAGCTGTGATTATATTTTTTTGCCTTTTCAACAGTATACAGCTAGTAACATTCTCTTGTATAGCTGTACATTGTATATATCACTTCTGTTGGCAGAAGCAAATTTGAACTGTTTCCATTTTGTGAGTATTCTCAATGCTGCAATCTGTACCCAGCTTCTCCTGCAAACCCAGAGGGATGGGGACCCCCCTCCCCCAGGAGTTAGAACTATGTTGTAAGTTTTTGGGAAACTACCAAGTTTGTTTCAACAATAGCCAGCATTTTAAATTCTCACCAACAACATAAGATTCCAATTTCTGTTCATTTTGTCTACATTTATTGTCCAACTTTTTGATTAGGTTTTATTTTCCTCAACATTTTGAGGCTAAGCCATCAGTTAACATGACTGCTGTGTGGCTCTGAATTGTATTCTTTTAGTGACCCTAACAATACTGTGCATATTGCCCAGTTGTAAACAGCTTTATTCAAACTATTTGCCCTTTTTTAGACATGATTTCACATTGTAGCCCAGGCTGACCTCAAATTCGCAGCAATTCTACCTCCCTACTGATGGACTTACAGGCACATACCACCATATCCTGTTTATTTGCCCATTTCTAATGGCAAATGTTGGGTTATAACAATACACTGAGCAAGAAAAAAATTCCATTTCATTCCCTTTCCCTCCTCTCCTTCCACCGTCTTCATGCCCCATACACTCCCAATTTTCTCAGGAGATCATGTCTTTTTCCCCCTTTCTAGGTGGATCCATGTATGTCTCTCTTAGGGTACTCTTTGTGACCTAGGTTCTCTGGTGTTGTGGCCTGTAGGCTAGTTGTCCTTTCTTTGCTTTATGTCTAATATCCACTTATGAGTACATACTATATGTCTTTCTGGGTCTGTGTTACCTCACCGAGGATGGCTTTTTCTGGCCATTTGCTTGCAAATTTCAAGATATTTTTTTTAACCACTGAGTAGTACTCCATTGTGTATATGTACTTTTTTTTGTTTTGTTTTTAATCCATTCCTTGGTTGAGGGACTAGGTTGTTTCCAGGTTCTGGATGTTACCAATAATACTGCTGTGAACATAGTTGGGCAAGTGTGCTTGTGGTGAGTGTACTTCCTTTGGGTGTATGCCCAAGAGTGGTATAGCTGGGTCTTGACATAGATCAATTCCCACTTTTCTGAGAAACCACCATACTGATTCCCAAAGTGGCTGTACGAGTTTGCACTCCCATCAGCAATGAAGGAGTGTTTCTCTTACTTCACATCCTCTCCAGCATAAGCTGTCATCAGTGTTTTTGATCTTGTTTTTTATTTTGGTCATTCTGACAGCTGTAAGATGCTATCTCAGAGTTATTTGTTGTTTTTATTTGTATTTCTCCCATGGTTAAGGATGTTGAGCATTTCCTTAAGTGTCTTTTCAGCTGTTTGAGATTCCTCTGTTGAAAATTCTGTTTACATTGATACCCCATTTTTTAATTGGATTATTTTCTATTTTGATGTCTAGTTTGAATTCTTTGTATATTTTGGAGATTATTCCTTTGTCAGATGTGGGGTTAGTGAAGATCTTTTCCCATGTTGTAGGCTGCCATTTTGTCTTGTTCATTGTGTGCTTTTCTTTACAGAAGTGTCTCAGTTTCAGGAGGTCCCATTTATTCATTGTTGCTCCCAGTGTCTGCTCTACTAGTGTTATATTTAAGAAGTGGTCTCCTGTGCCAATGCATTCAAGGCTACTTTCCCTTCTATGAGATTCAATGTGGTTCATGTTGAGGTCTTTGATCCATTTGGACTTGAGTTTTGTGCATGGGAATAGATATAGATCAATCTATCTAGATCTGGATCTATCTGGAAATTGATATCCAGTTATGCCAGCACCATTTGTTGAAGATGATTTCTTTTCTCTCTCTGATTTTTTTCCTTTGTATAATTTTAGCTTCTTTGTCAAAATTCAGGTGTTCCTAGGTGTGTGGGTTGATATCAGGGTCTTTGGTTCAGTTCCATTGGTCCACCTGTTTTTATGCCAATACCAAGCTGTTTTCACTACTATTCGCTCTACAGTAGATCTTGAAGTCAAGGAGGGTAATGCCTCAAGAAGTTCCTCTATTGTACAGGAATTTTTTGTTTTTCCATATGAAGTTGAGATTTTTTTTTCTTCCTTTGAGGTCTGTGAAGAATTGTGCTGGGATTTTGATGGGGATTGCATTGAATCTGTAGATTGCTTTTAGTTAGTAAGTTTGCCATTTTACTATGCTAATCCTACCTATCCAGGAGCATGAGAGGTCTTTCCATTTTCTGATGTCTTCTTCAATTTCTTTCTTCAAAGACTTACACTTCTTATCATATAGGTCTTTCACTTGTTTGGTTAGAGTTGAATATTTTATGGTATTTATGGCTATTATACTGGGTGATATTTCTGATTTCTTTCTCACCCTGTTTATCATCTGTATATAAGAAGGCTAATGATTTTTTTTAAGTTAATCTTGTTTCCTGCCATATTACTGAATGTATTTATAAGATGTAGGAGTTTTCTAGCAGAATTTTTGGGGTCACTTATATATACTATCATATCATCAGCAAATAGCGAAAGTTTGATCCCCTTGATCTCCTGTTGTTGTCATATTGCTCAGCTAGAACTTTGAGTGCAATACTGAATACATATGAAGAGAATGGACAGCCTTGTCTGTTCCTGATTTGAGTGGAATTGCTTTGAGTTTCTCTCCATTTAGTTTGCTGTTGTCTTGCTGTATATTTCCCTTATTATGTTTAGGTACGTTCCTGTTATCCCTGTTCTCTATAAGACTTTCATCATGAAGGGGTGTTGAATTTTGCCCAAGGCTTTTTCAGGATGTAATGAGATGATCATATTTTTTTTTCTTTTCAGTTTGTTTATATGGTGGATTACATTGTTGGATTTTTGTGTGTTGAACCTTCCCTTCATCTCTAGGATGAAGCCACTTGATCATGGTGGATGATTTTTCTGATGTGTTCTTGGATTTGGTTTGCCAGTATTTTATTTGGGTATCAGAGTAGTAAGGCCTCATAAACAGTTTGGTAATGTTCCTTCTGTTTCTATTGTGTGGAACAATTTGAAGAATATTGTTATTAGTTTTTCTTTGAAATTCTGGTAGAATTCTTTGCTGAAACCATCTGGTCCTGAGCTTTTGGGGGGAGAGGGTTGGGAAACTTTATTTCTTTATGGGTTATAGGTCTACTTAACTTGTTTATCTGGTCTTGATTTAATTTTGGTATGTAGTACTTATCCAGAAAACTTTCCATTTCTTTTAAGTTTTCCAATTTAGTGGAGTACAGATTTTTGAAGTATGACCTGATCATTCTGTAGATTTCCTCAGTGCTGTTGTTACATTCCCCCTTTTCAGTTTTGATTTTAATAAGGATATTCTCTCTCTTCCTTTTGGTAAGTATGTCTATCTTGTTGATTTTCAGAAAGAATCAACTCCTTGTCTCATTAATTCTTTGTATTGTTTTGTTTCTATTTTGATAATTTCAGCTCTCAATTTGATTACTCCCTGCTGTCTACTCCTGGATGTGTTTGCCTCTTTTTGTTCTAGAGCTTTCAGGTGTTCTGTTAATTTGATTATGAGGGATTTTTAGTTTGCTTTCATTGTGTCTTATAAGTTTGGGTATGTTATGTTTTCATTGAATTTGAGGAAGTCTTTAATTTTAATTTCTTCCTTGACCCCAGTGGTTGAGCATTGTTCAATTTCCATGAGTTTGTTGCCTTTCTGCAATTAATGTTGTTTCTAACTTAAAGCCATGACAATATGATACAGGGAATTATTCCAACTTTTCTGTGATTTGCTTTGTTACTGAATGTGGTTGATTTTAAAGAAGGTTCCATGGGGTGCTGAGAAGAAGGTGTATTCTTTTGTGTTTGGGTGTAATGTTCTATAAATGTCTCTGAAGCCCATTTGAGTCATAACATCTGCTAGTTCCTTTATTTGTTAAATTTCTGTTTAGTAGACCTGTCCAGTGGTGAAAATGGGGTATTTAAGTCTCCCACTATTTGTAGGTGGGGCTTGATGTGTGATTTAAGTTTTAATAAGGTTTCTTTTACAAACGAGGGTGCCCTTGTATTTAGGGCATAGACATTCAGAATTGAGAATTCATCTTGATGGATTTTTCCTGCAATGATTTATAAATGTCCTTCATTTCTTTTGACTAATTTTAATTTCAAGTCTATTTTGTTAGCTATTAGCATAGCTACACCAACTTCTTAGGTCCATTTAATTGGGAAATCTTTTCCCAACACTTTCCTCTAAGGTAATGTCTGTCTGTGAGGTTGAGGTGTGTTTTTCATATGCAACAGCAGGAGGGATTCTGTTTTTATATCCAATCTGGTAACTTGTGTCTCTTTATAGACGGATTGAGTCCAATGGTATTAAGGGGTATTAATGACCAATGATTGCTACTTCCTGATATTTTTGTTTTTGTTAGTGTTGGTGCTATTGTGTTTCCCTTCTCTGGGATTTGCTGGTGTGGGATGATCTACTACTGCCTGTGTTTTTGTGGGTGCAACTAATCTCCTTAGGTTAGAGTTTGCCTTCTAGTATTTTCTGTACGGCTGGATTTGTGGACAGGTAGTTTAAATCTGGTTTTGTCATGGAATATCTTGTTTTGTCTGTCTTTGGTGATTGAAAGCTTTGCTGGGTATAACAGTCTGGGCTGGCATCGATGGTCTCTTAGTGTCTGCAGAATGTCTGTTCAGGACCTTCTGACTTTCATTGTTTTCACTGAGGAGTCTGGAAGATTCTGATAGGTAAGCCTTCATATCTTAATTGGTCTTTTTTTTTTTTCTTTGCAGCTCTTAATATGCTTTCTTAATCCTGTATGTTTGATGTTTTGATTATTACGTGGTGAGGGGACTTGGTTTTTGGTCCTATTTGGTGTTCTGTAAGCTTCTTATATTTTCACAAGCATGTCCTCGTTTAGGTTGGGACAAAGTTTTTCTGTGATTTTGTTGGATATATTTTCTATGCCTTCAAGCTGTATTTCTTTTCCTCCTATCCCTCGTATTCTTAGGTTTGGTCTTTTCATGGTGTCCCAGATTTTCTGGATATTTTGTGTTAAGAATTTGTTGGATTTAACATTTTCTTTGACCAAATAATCTGTTTCCTCTATCTTACCTTCAATGGCTGAGATTCTGTCTTCCATCTCTTGTATTCTTTTGTTTTCATCTGTACTTCCTGATCAAACCACTTCCTTCATTTGCTTAATTGCTTTTTCTTGGGTTTTCTTTAAGGGAACCATTGCATTCTTCCCCCCTTTTCTTTGTCTTTCCCTCCATTTCTTTAAGGGAAATTTTCATTTCCTCTTTAAGGGGCTCAATCATCTTCATAAAGTTATTTTTCAGGTTGTTTGATTCTGTTTCATCTGTGTTGGGATGTTCAGGTCTTGTTGCTGTAGAACCACTAGTTTCTGGAGGTGTATCGTTCTCTATGTTGTTGAAGTGTGTTCTTACACTGTTGTCCACCCATCTCTTCCTCAATTGGTGCAGGTGGAGCCTGTGCTTCAGGAGGTCTCCCTTTCTCCAATTGGTGTAGTTGGGGGCTGTGACTCTGGTGATTGACCCTCTAGGTGCTGGCGGGGCTGAGGTTCCAGTGGTTGGATAGTTTCTGGAGGCTGCAGCTGTAGCCGCAACCCTCTACACAGTTGAAGACACTATTTTATTGCTAAAGCTGCATTTGCTGAACTTTCCTCATTCTCAGCACAATCACCGTCAGATCCATACTGACTAATTCCTGTGCCAACAGGTTAGAGAAACATGCTAAGTGTGTTTTAGCTCAGGTGAAGGACCTTTTAAAAATGTGTGTCATCTTCTGCGGTAACAAAATACTTTGTGTTGCCTCTGGCAGTGTGAACAAAAAAAACTGACATTTAGAGAGGCTTTGCATTCAGAAGCTAAAATTTCTGTTCAGGAGTTTCAAAGTCTGCTCTGCCTCTCATGTCCATTTCCTCGCCACAATTCTGGTTAGAGGTGTGAGCAAGTGTGTTACTATGTGCTCTCCTCCTCCTGTCTGGAGCTGCTTTGTGGGGTTGCTGCTGGCAACTGTGCTGGCTACATTTACTGAGATGAGTGAGGTCTGCAATGTTAGACAGTGTTCTGGTCTAATGTTTCCTGGGATCTGGATCCTGGTTCTTCAGACCCTCTTCTTTTAGCTACAACTGTCTTATTTCACATTACAGGCAGATTTTGTTGAACTTAGCTCAACCTGTATGGATCACAGATTTTTTCACTACAGAAACTGCTTTCAGGAATTTCTTTTCTTCTTTTTTTTCTAGGCAGTGTTTCTCTGTGTAGTTCTGGCTGATGGATTTCTCTTATTAGTTGGTGGGAAGTGTAGGTGGGGCTATCAGACTAGGATAACTCTGGAAAGAGGGACACAGAAGAGTCTAAGGAGATGCCAAAGTGACTCGGGCATCACTTGTAAAGCAGGACATATGGAAATCAATAGACTAATAGATAATAGAAATGTATTAATAATTAAGAGAGAGCTAGCCAGTAAGAAACCAGAGCCAGTTTATAATTAATATGAGCCTCTGTGTGTTTATTTGGGAATGAAGGGAAAGGAACTCCATCTTCTAATGGTACCTGGATGTGGGGAAACAATTTCCACGTAAAACCTGACAAACGCTTAAAAAGGGGTTTTAAAAACAAAAGAACAGAGGCAAGCACAGCTTCTTGGTAGCAACATTTTCTCTAGTGGGCTGTTTGCTAGAGGCAAGCAGAGCCAGGACTGCTTTAAGAGAGGCTTCCTGGCAGCGTTAGCAGCAAAAACCACAAGGCTCTTTTAAGAGGACCTGCTACCAAATAATTAAATGCTGTTATGAGTAGCTGGCTGCATGCTTTTTGGTGATGGCATAGACCTAGAAACTCTGCAGAGTTGTGGCAATAAGCATGGCTCCCATCAATACTGTGGCATGAAGCTATTCTCAGAAAGCAAAGAAATAGGGAGGAGTCAGCTGCCAATTTAATCTTAGTCATGCCGTTTAGCAGATAAAAGACTCATGGTCAGAAAAAGAAATATACAGTAAAGATCAAGGAAAACCTCTAAACAGAATCAGAGGCAGGCAGATTTCTGTGAGTTCAAGGCCAGCCTGGTCCACAGAGTGAGTTCCAGGGCAGCCAGAGTTACACAAAGAAACCCTGTCTCAAAAAACCAAAAAGTAAAAATAAATCACTCTCACAAGCCACGTAAAGGTTGAAAATACACAGGTTCTGGATTCTGTATGTTATTGTGTTGTCTCTGAATTATTTGACTGCCGAGGAAGGGGCAACAGCCACTAAAAGACATTTGCAAGATTAAATGCCTTCAGTTCAAAATTTAAGTCTAAGCACATGTCACTTTAGAAAAGAGGTTCTGCTTTTGTTTCCAACAGAAGAAGAAAAGCTGTGTATTCCTTCCATACTAATATGGTTTGATTAAGCAGAACCCCCTGCAACAGTGACCCAGGTGATCCAACATCCAAAACAGCTGTGAGGATGCAGCCTCACAGTCTACAACAGCCAGGATTTGTCCAGGTTCTGGGTTTTCTCAGGATCCCCTTGGGATGAACTATGCCCAAATTCCCAAATATTGTTTGTTTTCCTTTAAATGGAGTTGGTTATAAACGGTTAATGATCACAATCACTCTCCAAAGAAAAAAAGGGAATATGATATAGAAATGAATACTTTGCACAGGTATGGATTTTGGTTTATTAATACAAATTCAAGGTCAATTTTGTTATGTATTGCTACTCTTGTTTAGATATTGTGGTTATACAGCTCTTTTAAAAATGTATAAAAAATACAGATTATAGTCACCTATGATAGTCAAAACTTATATAATGTTAGTTAGGTTTTCTAGATAGAGATAGATTTCAAATGAATAGGTATTCTTCAAAACCATATGAAATGGTTTATTAGGGTTTTTCATGACAATGATACACAACTTCTCTGGCAGCACCCAATTACGTTAGAGAAGAAGATGAGCATCGAAGAAACTCATTATAAAGTTGGCTTTTAATATACCAAAACTGGCCTATTAGCCAAGAAACTGCTCTTGTCAGGACTGCTTGACAGTATGCTGTCCAAACTGGACATGCAGGAAAGTGACTGCTGAACTTGCCAAAACAAGATGGGACAAGTCCTTTAGGGAGATGATATGATAGTTTACATAAGCAACCCAAAAAACTCTACCAGGGGCTGAGAAAGAAATCAGAAAAACATCATCCTTTACAATAGCCACAAACAACATAAAGTATATTGGGGTAACACTTACCAAACAAGTGAAAGACCTATATAGCAAGAACTTTGTGTCTTTAAAGAAGATATCAGAAAATGGAAAGATATCCCATGCTCTTGGATAGGTAGGATAAACATAGCAAAAATGGCAATCTTGCCAAAAGTGATCTACAGATTCAATGCAATCCCCATCAAAATCTCAGCATAATCTTCACAGACCTTGAAAGGATAATACTCAATTTTATATGGAAAAACAAAAGACCCAGGATAGCCCAATCAACCCTGTACAATAAAGGAACTCTATAGTAGAACTTCAAACTCTACTATAGACTTATAGTCCTGAAAACAGCTTGGTATTGGCACAAAACAAGTAGACCAATGGAACCAAATCAAAAATCCTGATATTAATCCACATACCTATGAACACCTGATTTTTAACAAAACAGCTAAAATAATACAATGGAAGGAGGAAAATATCTTCAACAAATGGCGCTGGCAGAACTGGACGATGGTATGTAGAAGACTGCAGATAGATCCATATCTATCACCATACAAATGGATCAAAGACCTCAATATAAGTCCAGCCACACTGAACCTCTTAGAGAAAGTAGGAGGTACCCTTGAGACCACTTCCTCAACATAACATCAGTAGCACAGACTCTGAGATTGACAGTTAATAAATGGGACCTCCTCAAACTGAGAAGCTTCTGTAAGGCAAAGGATACAGTTGACAAGACCAAACAGCAGCCCACAGACTGGGAAAAGATCTTCACCAACCCAACATCTGACAGAGGGCTGACCTCCAAGAAATACAAAGAACTCAAGAAACTAGTCACCAAAACATCAAATAACCCTATTTAAAAGTGGGGTAGAGAACTGAATAGAGAATTCTCAATAGAGGAATCCAAAATGGCTGAAAGACCTTCAAAGTACCTAACATCCTTAGCCATCAGGGAAATGCAAAACCACTCTGAGATACCATCTTACTCCTGTCAGAATGGCTGAAATTAGAAACTCCAATGACAGCTTATGCTGGAGAGGATGTGGAGAAAGGGGAATACTCCACTGCTGGTGGGAGTGCAAATCTGTACGGCCATTTTGGAGATCATTATGGCAGTTTCTCAGGAAAATGGGAATCAGGCTACACAGGATCTGGTAATTCCGCTGTTGGGCATATACCCAAAAGATCCATATCCATGCAACAAAGACATCTGTTCATCTATGTTCATAGCAGCATTATTTGTAAGAGTAAGAACCTGGAAGCAACCTAGATGCCTCTCAATGAAAAATGGATAAAGAAGATGTGGCACATTTACACAATGGAATACTACTCAGCAGAAAGAATCTTGAAATTCGCAGGCAAATAGATGGAATTTGAAGAAACCATCCTGAGTGAAGTAACCCAGTCACAAAAAAGAGAAACATGGCATGTACTCACTCATATATGGATTTTACACATAGAGCAAAGGATCACCAGCCTATAATACACTGCCAGAGAAACTAGGCTACAAGGAGGAACCTAAGAGATTCGTATAAGGTCCCTCACTGAAGGGGAAAGGGACAAGAACGCCTTAGCATATTGGGAGTTGGAGGAGCAATGAGTGGAGTAGGAGGTAGGAGAAAGAGAAGAACATGTGGGAATGTGGGACCAGGAAGATTGAGTCGGGGGACGAATAGATTAGAGGGGGCGTGTGGGTAACAGTACTGGGTTGAAAACCTAGGCAGCCTGATTTATGATGGTATTCAACATGCTAAGTCCAACTTCCAGGAATAGCTCAGTAACTAAGGTTTTGAACAGAGGCAGGAAATAGCCTTAGAAAAGTGGTCTCTAAGGCCCTCTACAGAGACCCAAGAGAAGAGGGACCAACACAGCAGACATTTTCCCATAGAAATGCCATAAGGCAACACAGGAATTAATTCAGTGTATGTGAACTCAACCAGAGTATGAGTTCCCAATGTCGGGGCTCTGGACAACACAATGGCCAGACCTGGGATAGTAGATTTTTAGTATTATGAATTCTATGCATGAACTTTTCTTTTTACAAAAAAATTAGTGTCAATAAATTATTAATAAAACAGACATGAAAGGAAAAGGACCCAGCAGAGAGGGTACCTGACCAGTGCCAAGTTACCCGTTCATCTTTCATAAAATCCTAGTCACAACATCAGCCTTTTCATTAAAACAAGGAAAGGTTTTCAAGATTTAGTAGAGGGCAAAAAAGAACAAGCTGTTAAAACTGAACACAACAAAGAGGCAAATGATTGAAAACTCATAAAACTAAGATGGGAGGAACCTCCTTCACTTGAAGGAGGGTTGGCAGCCCTGTCTGAAGCTGAAAGGCTGGATGCTCTTCCTCCCAGGAATACTAGGGTCAAATGTCTATTTCTTAGAACTTTGTGCTGGCCATGTTTACTTGTGTGATCAGAAAGAAAACCTACAGGCGAGAATGGAGCAAAAGGCAGCTGTCTCCTGGCACCGAGTCAATCCAAGTATCATGCAAAGAAACCAACTCTATGCACCTGTTATGAAGCAGTTACTGATGGGTGTGGCAGTCACAGGACATAGAGTCAATATACCAAGGCCAATCCTATTCCCATATACAAGTACAAAAAAAACAGGTAAAACCACAGTACTAGATTAAACAAAAGAAAAACTGTAAAATCTGTACAGCAAAACAGCACTGCTAGGAGAGAGAAAAGACCCACATAACTGCCAAGCAATGTTCCCAGTTCCTCTCCGGATTAAACACTGTACTAATGAAAACCCCAGCAGGCTACTGCCATGAAGAAAGTGATGTAACATCTGAGTGTAGGAACCAAACCTGTGGACTCTTTGACCTGACTCCAGACCCACTATAAAGCAGCAGCATTCAAGGGCTGACTGACACAAGATCAGACAAAAAGACAACACCGAGCCTGGGGTCAGCCTTCTATGGATAGCCATCTGCTTCTGAGGAAGGACTTGGAAGTCAGTGAATTAAGACAACAGGAACCCACCAGGAACACGGAGATGCTTTCATCTCTTACCAAAATTAACCACAGGCCTAAAAGCTATGATGTGTCTGGAGTAAAACATGCTAAGTTAGAATTAAAAAATGAAAACTCAAGATGAAAACAGTGGACTCCATCAAAATTAAACAAGTTTTTCAAAGATGTCACAGAGAAAATACATAGAACGCATTTCCTGACAAAAGACACGTTGGGAAACAAATGATAATTCAGTACAAAATGAAGAGAGGGTTTATGCTATGGAAAATATAGTAAATAAGAAGCCTGTAGAAATGTACTTCATTGTGGAGAGGAATAAAAGTACAGCAGGCACCAACCACTTCATACCTGTTATTCAGAACTACAACAACTAGCAATAGCATCTGCAAATATGGGCAGAAGCTGGAATTCTCAGTCATGAACTTAAAATGCTGCATCCACTCTGAGAAACATTTCAGCAGTCTTAACATGCACTTAGTAAACAACCCAGAAATTCCACTCCTAAATATTTTATCGCAAGAAATGAGTTCTGTCTAGACGAAGATCTGTGCATGAGATGTCAGGACAGTTTTAGACATGATATCCCATTGCCAATTAATGGATAAATGTACTGTGGTGTTATATATATAGTGCCATGCAACACTGATGTGTGTAAACATCAATCAATCAAAAAACATTCTGCTGAGCATGACTCTATATTGGTGCAGAAACTGATATCAAATGTTCCAACTTCATAATCTTTACATTCTGGGTTCTCAACCATTAAAGTGCATGATAGACACAACAAAAGGTAGGAGGTCTAGGCAGTCATCTCAAATCTTGTGGACTGGGGAGATGGTGAGATGGCTCATTGGGTAAGGGAGCTAACACTAGTCCACACATTAAAGCCTGGTATGGCTATGCATGCCTATAACTCCAGCACCAGAGTGAGAAACAGGCGGATCCCAGGAGCTCATAAACTAATCTGTGAGGTTCAAAGTTCCAGTGAGAGAATATGTCTGTCATAAGGGAGTAAGGCAGATAATGAAAGAGAAAGTTACCCAGTCCTCCTGTGCACTCTGCATACGCAGTCTTTACATCTGGTATCCACATACATTCAAGTGAAATTTCTACACTTAGTCCTTTTGTCTCAATTCTAAATTTGTGGTGTTTATTTATTACAAAATATATAGTGTACAATTATTTACTTCTGATCTAATGTTTTTTAAAGAAAAACCTACTTATGAGAAACAAAATGGGATTTTGAATGTAGTCCAAATGTGCAGACACTTGTGTCAAGTGCCCCCTCATCCTCTATGTAGCATGTTACACACCCCAAGCCTGGCAGTCACCACACACACATACCTGATGCAATGACGGGGTCCTTCATAAGCTCTCTTGTTATTGGACAGATAAACTCATCGGGAATCCCGGAAGAGAGGGAGTCCACCCTGGTCCTGAGTTCTTCGATGCTCCTCAACACTTTGCTGCGCAGCCCTAAGGATTCTAAAAGGTTATGTGTTACATTTTGGCTTCAAGTGAAAAATCTGTAAAATGAAGTATTACTAGGAAGTAAAATAAACTTTCAAAACTTAAGGGTGTGAGACAGGTAGAACATAAATAAAGCTGAAAAAGAAATTTTTATTATTTGTGTTAAATAGTCAGTCTTCTGTTACTAGACACAATACTCAAGATGACCAAAAGGTGGGAGGGTTGTCTTTGGTTTTGGTCCATGGATGAGTTGGCTCTATTGCCATTTTGGCCTGTTGAGAAGCAGAAGAGTGTAGTGGGAACATTCAGTAATAAAGCCACTTGCTTCCTGGTATCTAGGAGGGAAGGGGACCCAGTGTCTCTTCAGGGGGATACAATGACCTAACTTGATCCCTCTAAGTCTCAGCTCTTAAACTTCTGTTGCTGTCATCTCCCTGCAGTATTACAGGCTGGCCCTCAAGCTTAACATGTGGATGTTGAGGTGCATATATCTAAACCCTAGCAACCTGGAAAATGATATTTAAAAAGAAATGTCTTGTGGGCTTTTATTGAAAAAATGAAGCCTCTTGGGGAGGGGGTGAGGAAGCTTCTCATTCCTACTTATAAATGTATGATTAATTATTTCAGTATATGAATTCTGACCTACAGTAGTTTCTTTGCACTTGTCATTCTAAATTTCTACCAGTTTATCACTTCTAAGCTCTGAGACCCACAGCACTATGCAGTATCCCAAAGGCCTGGCTATACACAGGCCAGTGTGCGCACACATCTCTAGTGACTGGACTCACAGCTTTTCTACTACTGTCCAAAATTGATTTTCTTTCTTTTAATCATGCATACCTTATACTTAAAAATATGACAGTAATGTTCACAAATGCACAGATTCACAAATGCCTTAAAACATCTCAACATCAGGATGGGTACTCCTTATGCAAATATATGATATAAGGAGTTATTTATTAGGTGAACCCTGACTCTGAACTCCTGGAGAGCTGGAAGACAGCAGGTGAGGTGCAAAGCTAGGGAACACACCCACAAAGGCTTGCTTTATTCACGCTCTTCTCAAATACCTGGGATTTCAAGACAGGATCTTACTATGATGTTTTTCATTAGCAACCTAGGAAATGGTTTAAACACTCTGGTTAAAACACTAGAAGGAGGATCTCAAGTATGTTTAAAAGCCCTTTATCCTACATTTACAAAGGTCCTATTGCCAAGAGGCTTAATGGTGTTCAGTCTCTTAGCAGGTGTATCAAACATGGTGGACACACTGCTTTGGCCCATCACATTCCAACACATCTTACAGTGTATAGCTACTTCCATACACTGGATGCTAACAGAATCCAGATTTTACACTGGCATTAGGAACCATGAAATCAAACAACAGTGACAAACGCAGGCCAAACATTTCTGCATGTAAAATGCAAACATCACATATCTGTTAGCAGTTTGCCTTTTCTATCTTCAATCCCTATTCTAATTCTGCCTCAGCCCGATTTACTGTTTTACGGAAAGGGTGTGTTTCTTAAAATTCAAGACTAAAGAAAATCCTTTGTAGCTTAAAACAGTATTTGAAGATTAAAAGCTATCTTCTATAATGAAAATAAATAAAACCAGATGTTTCAACATACTTCAGAATGGCCTGGTATGTAGCCATCCTGCCTGTAATCTTAGCCTCTAGGAGGCAAACCAATCACCAGGCACAGCCACACAGTAGATCCTGACATAACACTACAATAGCAGATATTTCAGAATGATGTGAAGGGCCAGGTGCTCCAGTGAACATATTTTCTAATTCTGTTCCTAAATTATTGAATTTGCCAATTTTCCAAACTGTAAAGCATAATATTTGTGTGTGGGAACCTATCACCATTGCTTCCAAGCCTTAGTCTAAGAGCAAGTATGAAACACAGCTACAAATAACATAGTGGTGTTAGAACTATGGCTTTGGACAAACGGGATCAGAACCCATATAAGTAAAAGACTCCAGAGAGTGAACTCATTCATTCTCCTAAGTAAAGATATAGTAGGAAAGGCACTGTCCATAAGCCAGAAGTTAACTCTTGACAGGACACCAAACCTGCCAGTACCTTGATCTTGGACTTGGCAGAATGAAGAAATCAATTTAGCATTTATTAGCTTACCTCGTTTAGGGGATGTTGCCATAGCGATCCAGATACATTTAGGCAACAACCTAAGTCATCAAGGAAATGCAAATCAAAGTTTAACTACTGGATGGTGCTAATAATAAAGGCAAACAAGTGTTAAGAGACACTAGCCTAGCTAGTTTGGTGGACGTTGCCACATCAACCAAATTCGTTAAGGCAACAACCTAAGTCATCAAGGAAATGTAAACCAAAGCCTAAAGGAAAAACAATTACTGGATGGTGCTAATAACAAAAGCAAACAAATGTTAGAGACACTACCAGCTAGAGCTTCTCCCTTTGTAGGGGTATGGAGAAGCCCTCCCCCATGCTAGCAGGACTGTATAATAGCAACGCTGCTTTGAGAAACAGCCTGCCAACTCCTGGAATGTCATGCAGAGGACTTCCCTATGACCCACCAATTCTACTTTGAACAGATAAACAAGAAACTGAAAAGATGCTCACACAAAAGTTTGTATATGATCATTCAGAGGATTATTCATTATACCAAAAACATGGAACTCCTAAGTTCCATCAAGTGATGACAAGCAAAAACAGAAACGTTAGACACAAAAGGCCACATATATTCAGAACTGGTATAAAATGACAATAATAGATAGGTTTGTAGACAAAATACTAGTTCCACAAGCTGTAAAGTAATAAGGTATGGGATTTCTCTTAGCACTGATAAAAATGTTCTAAAATTAAATAGTGGGTTGTACTACTACAAACATGAGTAGAACACACACACCACTGCCACAAGTAAACATCACTCTTAAGAGAGTCATTTTGACTGAGGATATAGCTCAGTCAGGTGTCACACAAGCATGAGGACCTGAGTTTGATATCTAGAACAAATGTCAAAAAGCCAGGCATGGTAGCCCATGTTTGTAATCTTAGTGCTGAGGATGCAGAGACAGATGACCAGGCTTTCTGGACAACTGGTGAGTTCCAAGCTAATGTGAGAACATGTCATAAAAAACAGCGTGGCTGGCTCCTGAGAAACAACAGAGATTGCCCTCTGCCCCACTCTATATACACACACACACACATACATGGACTTAGACATACAAACCAAAATATCATTTTGAAAAGTAAATTTTAAGGTATATGAGCTATAGTCAATTTTTTTTTTCTAATGTTGTAATTACAAGCTAGGTTTAGTTACATGAAGAAATCCTTCTTCCGAAGGAGGAAAATGTCCTTTCTACGACGGTCTAACCTGGGATACTGCTGTGCAAGAAGAGTGGGCGGAGCCACAAACACAGCTAAGCTGAACAGCAGGGGAATCACTAAGAATTGAAGACAGCCTGTCCTTCACTGTGCTTACCAATTTTCAAATCACCAACCAGACTTTCTTTTGTGAGATGCAAAAGTTCTTTTCCATCGATGTTGTTCATCTGGAAAATACCAATAAGGTCTTCCAAACCTTGATCTCGAAGCCAAGTAGAGACGTCCTCCTCTGACCAGTCTTCAATCAACTTCTTTAGCTGATCGTTCATGCTTCCTGCTGTAAAATGCACAGGCCACGTGAACAGCAGACCAAATGTTTCTTCTCTACATTTTCCCACTTTTGACTGTTTCACTTCTTTATAAGAAGTGTGGCAGGCAGTAGCAGCAGTGACCTAACGCTACAGGAAACACTACCCTTTAGGAATTTCTTTTTCACTGCAGAAGGACAATTGTTTGTGTAGTGCTGGGGATCAAACCTTGTGCCGTGTGTGTGCTAGCTACACACTCTACCACTGACCTACATTCCTAGTCCAATCTTTCTTCACTCAAAAATACTCCCACCCATGAAGGGTCACTCTGCTAGCTCTGTCACATGTAGTCATTTCTAACAGTGATAAAGTTAAACTCCTATGTTCCACACTAGTGTTGCTTGGTGAGGCTAAAGGGAAAGCCAACAAGATAAGGCTGTGTGGTTCCTATTCCATCCTTAGCTACATGAACCTGAAAAACCCAGGACTAAACACAAACAATGGAAAAACCCCAGGGCCATGATATCCATGAATGTGCTCACAAGCCTTTGCCAAAACTTAACCTGTAGACTCTAACACTAGATTCTCCAAAATCAGTTTTAAGGTGTATTAAATTTGAGTTTGTACGGTATACTGAAAAAGCAACATGAATAGCATACCAAAGGATTTACTAAAGTTAGGGCTGTAGCTCTGAGGTAGAACACTTGCCTAGCATGCACAAGGCCTCAGGTTCAATCCTCAGGACCACAAAAAAGGAGTACCCAAATGTCTGGTCAGGGTTGAGATGGTTAAGGATGCTTGGTGTTTAGGCTGGGGCTATAGCTTGCAGACAGCATTTACCCAGCAGACCAAAGGCCCTGGGTTTGCAGCACCACAGAACAAGGATAGGATCATCTCACTAACCTTGGCAAGGTGTTTCCAGGTCAAACTGCCAGATGTTCACTGTCTTGTCCATTGAACCAGTAGCAAGTAAAAGGGTGTTGGGCGCAAAGGCACAAGTTGTGACATACCTAGTTAATAAACACAGCCATTACACATTGTCTGGCTAATGTTTTAATCATGTTAAAACAGTGAAATTAACTCAAACCTGGTATGCTGAGTCAATGTGTGAAGCACACTCTGAGTACCCTGAAAAATAACAGAGGAACTTCATTAGACAAGAGACAAGGCAGGGAGGAAGCATCGCTTACAGGGCCCACAGGCCGGATGTATTTAGTAACTAACTTGCTGAGGCTCAGATGACACCCATAACTACATATTACAACTTGTTCTACCTTGTCAGTCATCAACATGGTGGTCTACTAACTACCTTCTTATGAAGTTTTCATACAGTGACCCCTGACATTTACCAGTTTAACCAATAGAATAGAAACCAATTGCATAACACATGAAGGAAGGTGTAGTCTTGCTGTGGTATCTGATCTGTATGTATTGTAGGATCAGTGCATGGAAGTTGCTGACACTCTGAGTACACTTAGGGGGCCAGGCAATGTACAGTTACTGTCCTAGTTCAGTTTCCTATAGATATGATAAAACACCATTTCCAAGAGCAACTTGGGGAGGGAACGGTTTATTCACTTACACTTTCAAATCACTGTCTATAGGCTGTATGATGGCAGTATTTTCTCAACTGAGGTTCTTCTTCCCAGGTTAACTAGTCAGGACAAGTGAATTTAGCAGGACTAGCGCATGTTTTATACACAGAAGTTAATGTTATACTCATCTGTGGATAGAAACATCCCATAACAATCTGGTAGGAAACACCACAGCTCTTTCTCATCTGGCTTGAGTGTTTGCCCCACCACCACCCGTTTTACTGCCAGATCCTCCAGTAATTTAACTCCTGTGTAGGGAACCAATCACCTATTGGACACCACACTCTAATGACTTATGCCTCCACTGAATGGCCACTATCACTGATGCATGAACCTAGTCATGTGGTGCCAACACAACACCAATTTTCTCTTGAAGATCATTCCCATCAACTGTATCTTTGTGAAATATAAAATTTCTGTTTTTATTTAGACTTATACAATTAATCATTTACCCATAAATCTGCTCCAAACTCATATTTTTCTAAGTCAGTGGTAACTTACTCTTTCTTCTGCTGGTCCCTAAATCTACCCTGTACTCTAGGAATCACAGGTAGGCCACATTCAACCACAGCCTGCTGCTACAGAAGGTGGGTATAATAAATTTCTGAACACTGGTGCTCTCTGACTGTTTCCCATGACTAGATTTAAAACCCCATCCATCATAAAGACATTATTGAAATATTTAAGGTTTTCCCAAGTATTTTACTATTTCAGCATTGTAAGAATGCATATTGTATTCTTGGACACAATAAGTAGATATACTAAAAGTAAACAGGGGGTGGAAAGATGGCTCAGCCCTTAAGAGCACTGACTGCTCTTTCAGAGGCCCTGATTTCAATACCCAGCACTCACACAGTGGCTCACAACTCCAGTTGCAGGGGACCTGACACCCTCACACAGACATACATGCAGACAAAATACCAAGGCACATAAAATAAGAATAAACAAATTGAAAAATATGTTATATAACTAATTGTTTATATAAACAACTTATATAGTTCTCACACAAGATCTGAAGTACTTACCATATCATATACGATGACAGACTTATCCACTGACCTTTAAAAAAAAGCAATCAGTAGGTGAAAAGTTCTATAAAAACCAAGTCCACCCTTTTGGAAAGGGTGAAAGATTGACAGGTGAGCAGCTAGAATGGTTTGGACATCTGGGTGGGGCTCTTCTTATAGGAAAAAGAATTGTAATGACTCTGAAACAAAGCAATAGTCTTTCTGCCACCATGATACACACTGCAAGGCCACCAAGACCAGTGCTAACACTGTCTGTATAACACTAATATCTGTGTTCATCATTATAAAAACAGAGTGGGCTATAGTCAAGAAACCCACCTATTAGTTTAAAGTTCCATGATCAGCAGGCAACCGAATATTAACAATTGGTACCAACTTCAGAATCTCTGTCATAGATTCAAATAAGAATTATGCTAAGAATATTCCTGAATTCTGTAAATTATAGTTTAACATCTCTGGAATATCTAAAATTCTTATGGAAAATTCCATTTTTCAAGCATCTTAAAAAAAAAAAAAAACCACAAAGGAGTGATGTCAGTAACATGGCAGATGGAACTTCCCAGTTTCATAGCAACATCAATGTGGACAAGTATCAAAAAAAAAAAAAAAAATACCTGCACAGGGGCTTCAGAACTGAGCTGTGCTGCTTACAGCAGTAATGAATGGACATTAGTACCACCTTCAAAATTGAATATGTCATGAAGGACAATTGAAAAATCCCTCATCCAAAATACACACAGAGACACACACACACAAATGAAAAATCCTTCATACAAAATACACACACACACACACACACACTTGTGCACGCACACACACACACATACACACACACAGTGGTGCATGCATACACATGCATACTCGTATGTTCGCTTGCACTCATGCACACACACATACATGCATTCCTGGTACACACACACATACACATGCGCACACGCACACACATACACACACATTTAAGTTTCTAAAGGGAAGACAGCCAGTACCATGAGCTGATGTAGAGCCCATTCATGCTAAGTTTATACTGAAAACAACCCTCCCACCTGGTCCTCATGACACTATGTCTCAAACATACATATTCTTTGGATGTCAAGCCAACAACAGAATGATAAGGAAATTCCACTCTCAGAAACACCATCAGATGCAACGTCACTTGAGAAGCAGGATCACAGTTAGTGACTTATGTGAGCACTGGACGGGGACAACTGCCAGTGAAGGTGTAATGAGAATAAAGGGAAGACAAGGACTAAGACTTCGGCAATGTTGTCTTAAGTCACCAGCTGCTCATTACAGAGTAAGAGGGGTTGGCTGATTCATAACCATAAGACCCCAGCCTCTATCTATATACAAAATAAAATAGAAACAAGTGCTTAGGGAGAAAAGGAGCATGTCTTTTTGGGAATGGGCTTCTTTGCCTCCTGGCTCTTTCCTACTTGGCAGACAGAAATAAGAGACAGACAGAGTTTGGAGAAAGGCAATGGGTCATGTGGCTCAGCTCCTACTGCATTTTTAGTTTTCCAATCTGCCTAATTATGTGTGGGAGCCCTGCTGTCCAAAACCTGGTGAAGGTATGGCATCTGTTTCCCCCCCCTCATTATTTTTCAACACAAGAAAATAAGAATTTTTTTTTCAATTCAAAACTCTTTATATATTTGTGAGCCTTTTAAAAATTGGCTTCTAAAGTGTGAGCCAGGCAGTCCTGACTAGGCAGGATGAAGCATGAGCTGGGTAGCACAGAGGCATCAACAGCAGCAGCTTATATACAGTACAACCTTCTTATAGTAAGAAACTCCTCTGGGAAAGAGCAGCTGTGTGCCAGCCAGCTCTCAGGGGTGCTCTGTTTATGTGAAACCCACCAGCATCAGCAGTCTTCAGAGCATCAGAACCATCTGCACCTAGAGGAGCCATCAACAGAGAAGGGGCCCTGCCCATTCCTGGAGAAGCAATCAACGGAGCCACAAGCCCCAACTAAAACAACTGGAGAAAGAGGGACCTCTGAAGCACAGGCTCCTCCTGTAGCAACTGAAGAAAGAGATGGGTGGACAACAGTGTAAGAACACACTCAACAACATAGAGAACGATACAACACCTCCAGAAACTAGTGGCTCCACAGCAGCAAGACCTGAACATCCCAAAGCAGATGAAACAGAAGAAAATGACCTTAAAAATAACTTTGTGGAGATGACTGAGGCCCTTAAACAGGAAATGAACCCCCCAAAAATTGGAAGAAATCAACAAATCCCTTAAAGAACACCAAGAAAAATCAATCAAATGGGTGAAGGCAACGGTTCAAGACTTAAAAACTGAAATAGAAGCAATAAAGATAACACAAATCAAGGAAATTCTGGAAATGGAAAATAAGGGTAAACAATCAGGATGTATAGGTGCAAACATAGACAACAGAATATAAGAGATGGAAGAGAGGATCTCAGGCATTGAAGACATAATATAGGTAATACATTCATTAGTCAAAGAAAATGTTAAATCCAACAAATTCTTAACACAAATATCCAGGAAATCGGGGACACCATGAAAAGACCAAACCTAAGAATAATAGGGATACAAGTAGAAGAAATAAAGCTCAAACACAAAGAAAATACATTCAATAAAATCATAGGAGAAAACTTTCCCAACCTAAGAAAGAAGGACATGCCTAAGAAAGTACAAGAAGCAAAAACTAAGCCCTCTCACCACTTAATTATCAAAACACTAAACATACAGGACGAAAAAAAGATATTAAGAGCTACAAAGGAAAAAAATGAAGTAACATATAAAGGCAGACCTATCAGAATTATACCCAACTTCTCAATGAAACAATGGAAGCCAGAAGGTTCTCGACATTCTACAGACACTAAGAGACCATGGTTGCCAGCCCAGACTACTATACCCAGAAAAGCTTTTAATCACCTTAGACAGAAAAAAACAAGATATTCCATGACAAAACCAGATTTAAACAATACCTATCTACAAATCCAGCCCTACAGAAAGTACTAAAAGGAAAACTCCAACCCAAAAAAGTTAGCTACACCCACAAAAACACTTGCAAAAGATAATCCCACACCAGCAAATCCCCCCAAAAAGGGAAAAACACACACAATAGCACCAGCAAAAGTAACAGGTAGTAGCTATCACTGGTCGTTAATATCCCTTAATATCAATGAACTCAATTCTCCTATAAAAAGAAACAGGCTGGTCTTGTGGTGGTAGTGTGCATAGGCTAACAGATTGGATAGGAAAACAGAATCTACCCTTCAGTAGCACACAGGAAACACCTCAACTTCAAAGACAGACATTACCTTAGAGTAAAGGGTTGGAAAAAGATTCTCCAATAAAATGAACCTAAAAAACAAGCTGGTGTGGGTAACAAAATAGACTCCAAACTAAAAGTAATCATTGCAGGAAAAATCCATCGAGATGAAGTCTCAATTCTGAACATCTATGCCCCAATTACAAGGGCACCTTCATTTGTAAAAGAAACCTTATTAAAAATCACACATTAAACCCCACACACTAATAGTAGGAGACTTAAAATACCTCACTCTCACCAGTGAACAGGTCTACCAAACACAAACTTAACAGAGAAATAAAGGAACAAACAGATATTATGATTCAAATGGACTTAACAGACATCTATGAAACATTCCACCTAAACACAAAAGAATATACCATATTCTCAGCAACCCATGCACCCTTCTTTAAGACTGACCACATACTTGGTAACAAAGCAAACCTCAACAGATACAAACTAAGTGAAATAACCTCCTGCATCTTATCAGATCACCATGGCTTTAAGTTAGACTCAACAACAACACTAGTTGCAGAAAGCCCACAAACTCAAGGAAATTAAGCAATGCTAAACTCAGTCACCACTGGGTCAAGAAAGAAATAAAGAAAAAAATTCAATGAAAATGGATGCATAGAATCCCTTAACTTAGAGGACATAATGAAAGCAGTGCTAAGAGGTAAGTTCATAGCACTAAATGCCCACATAAAGAAACTGGAAAAATCCCATACTATCAAATTAACAGAACAACTAAAAGATCTAGAACAAAAAGAACCAAACTCACCCAACGGAAGTGGATAGCTGTAATAATCAAATTGAGGGCTGAAATCAATAAAACAGAAACAAACAAAAAAAAAAAAATACAAAGAATCAATGAGACTAAGAGTTAGTTTTTGCAAAAAAAAAAAAAAAAAATCAAGATAGATAAGCCTTTATTCAAACTAACCAAAAAGAAAAGAGAAAAGTATGCAAATTAACAAAATCAGAAATGAAAAAGGGGATTTAACAGACATTGAGGAAGTCCGGAGAATCATTATATCTTGCTTCAAAAACTTATACTCCAATAAATTAAAAAACTTAAAGGAAAAGGACAATTTTCTAGACAAGTATCACATACCAAAATTAAATCAAGACCAGATAAACAAATTAAATATGACCTATAACCCATAAAGAAATAGAAGCAGACATCAAAAGTTTCCCAAACCAAAAAAACAAAACAAAAACAAACAAACAAAAAAAAACCAGTGCCAGATGGTTTCAGCAAAGAATTCTACCAGAATTTCAAAGAACTAAAATCAATATTCCTCAAATTGTTCCACACAATAATAGAAACAGAAGGAACATTACCAAACTCTGCTTATGATGCTACAGTTACACTGATACCCAAACCACACAAAGATACAACTAAAAAAGAAAATTACAGACCAATGTCCCTCATGAACTTAGATGTATAAATGCTCAATAAAATCCTGGCAAATCAAATCCAAGAACACATCAGAAAAGTCATCCACCATGATCAAGTGCCTCCATCCCAGAGTTTCAGGGATAGTTCAACACACAAAAATCTGTCAAAGTAATTCACTATATAAACAAACTGAAAGAAAACACACACACACACACACACACACACACACACACACACACACACACGATCATCTCATTAGATGCTGAAAAAGCCTTTGACAAAACCCAACACTCCTTCATGATAAAGGTCTTAGAGAGATCAGGGAGGCAAGTAACATTTCTAAACATAATAAAGTCAATATACAGCAAGCCAACAGCCAGCATGAAACTAAATGGAGAAAAACTCAAAGCAATCCCACTAAAATCAGGAACAAGACAAAGGCTATTCCACTCTCTCCATATGTATTCAGTATTGCACTCAAAGTCCTAGCTAGGCCAATATGACAACAAAAGGAGATCAAGGGGATACATATTGGAAGGGAAGAAGTCAAACTTTCGCTATTTGCTGATGATATGATAGTATATATAAGTGACACCAAAAATTCTGCCAGGGAACTCCTATAACTTATAAATGCCTTCAGTAATATGGCAGGATACAAGATTAATATGAAAAAAATCAGTAGCACTCCTATATACAGATGGTAAATGGTCTGAGAAGGAAATCAGAGAAACATCACCCTTCACAGTAGCCACAAATAATATAAACTATATTAGGGCAACTCTAACATGTCTAACAAGACAACCTGTATGAGAAGTTTAAGTCTTTGAAAAATTAAATTAAAGAAGATACAGAAAAGAGAAAGATCTCCCATACTCTTAGATAGGTAGGATTAACACAGTAAAAATAGCAATCTCTCCAAAAGTAATCTAAAAATTCAATGCAATTCCCATCAAAATCCCAACACAATTCTTCACAGACCTTGAAAGAATAATACTCAATTTCATATGGAAAAACAAAAAACCTATATTAGCCCAAACAAGCCTGTACAATAAAGAAATTTCTAGAGCAATCACCATCCCCGATTTCAAGCTCTTTTATAGAGCTATAGTAATGAAAACAGCTTGGTATTGGCACAAAAACAGATGGATAGGTAGACCAATGGAATCCAACTGAAGACCTTGATATTAATTCATATACCTATGAACTTTTGACAAAGGAGCTAAAAGTATATAATGGAAAAAAGAAAGCATCTTCGGTACATAGTGCTGGCATAACTGGATGCTGTCATGAAGAAGAATGCAAGTAGATCCATTATCTATCCCCATGCCCAAAACTCAAGTTCAAATGGATCAAAGACCTCAACAATAATCCAGCCATACTGAACCTCATAGAAGAGAAAGTGGGGAGTAGCCTTGAATGCATTGGCACAGGAGACCACTTCCTCAATACAACACCAGAAGCACAGACATTGAGAACAACAATTAATAAATGGGACCTCCTCAAACTGAGAAGCTTCTGTAAGGTAAAGGACACAGTCAACAAGACAAAGAGCTGCATATAGACTGGGAAAAGATCTTCACCAACCCCACATCTGCCCGAGGGCTAATCTCCAAAATATACAAAGAATTCATGAAACTAGACATCAAAATAGAAAATAATACAATTAAAAAATGGGCTACTGATCCAAACAGAGAATTCTCAACAGAAGAAACTCAAATGGCTTAAAGACATTTAAAGAAATGCACAACATCCTTAGCCATCAGGGAAATGCAATCAAAACCATACTGAGATACCACCTTACATCGAACAGAATGGCTAAGATTGAAAACACTGATGACAGCTTATGCTGGAGAGGATGTGGAGTAAGAGAAACACTCCTCCATTGCTGGTGGGAGTGCAAACTTATACAGCTATTTTGGAAATCAGTATAGTAGTTTCTCAGAAAAGTGGGAATCAGTCTACCTCAAGACCCAACAATACCACTTTTAGGCATATACACAAAGGATGTACACCGCAAAGACAATTGCTCAACTATGTTCATAGCAGCATTATTCCTAATAGCCAGAACCTGGAAACAACCTAGATGCCTCTCAACCAAAGAATGGATAAAGAAAATGTGGTACATTTACACAATGGAGTATTACTCAGTGGAAAAAAAACAAAAAAAAAAACCCAAAAAAACAAAAAAAAAAAAAAAACCAAAACCAAAAAAAAAAAACAAAACAAAACAAAACAAAAAAAAAAACAAAAAACCAAAACAATGACATCTTGAACTTTGCAGGGAAATGGACAGAACTAGAAAAAAACATCCTGAGTGAGGTAACCCAGACCCAGAAAGACAAATATGGTATGTACTCACTCATAAATGGATAACTAGCATATAGTCTACAACCCAAGGGAAGCTAGGTAACAAAGAGGACCCTAAGAAAGACAGACATGGATCCACCTAGGAAGGAGAAATAGGATCTCCTAAAACCTTCACCCAGTAACTGATGGAAACAGATGCAGAAATCCATAACTACTCACTGGATCAAGCTCCTGGAGTATAGTTGAAGAGAGGGAGGAGTGATAATATGAGCAAAGGGGTCAAGATCATGATGGGGAAACCTGCAGAGACAGCTGACCCAAACTCTAGACGGACGGCTGGGAACCCTGCATAGGACTTAACTAGGTCCCCTGAATGCAGGTGACAGTGGGAGGCTTGGGCAGTTTGTGGGGTCACTGGCAGTGGAACCAGAAGATATTCCTAATAAATGAACTGGCTTTTGGAGCCCATTTCCTATGGAGAGATACCTTGTTCAGCCTAGCCATGGAGGGGAGGGGCACTGGCGCCTGGTCCTGCTTCAACATGGTGATGAGACAGAATTCACTGATTTCCCCATGGGAAGCCTGACCCTCTCTGAGGAGCAGATGGGGATGAGATGGGGGGAGGGTAGGTGGGAGAATCAGAAAGAGGGGAGGGAGGGGAACTGGGTTTAGTATATAAAATTATTTAAAAAAAAAAAACTGGCTTCTGTGGAGTCCTAACTACTACAGAGAAAAGCAGTTCTCTATTTGAATTATAAAGGTGCATTTTGTGATGAGTAGAAACTTTTACAAACACTGCTCCTGACATCTGGCTAGATCAACAGAACAGGGTAGAATAGAATGCAAGTTCTACAGAGGGGCTAGAGGGAGTTACTACAGGGCAGACCAGAAGAAGGGTGAAGGGGAAATGTCTCCATACTTTCTTAGATGCCATCTGCTGGCCTCACAGCCCTGAAGGCAAACGAGCTTTGCAAAGCAGGCATGAACGCCCAAATGACTCTGCAAAGCCGGGCACTGGGAAGGTCTGCACAAATTTAAAACAGCACCATCTATGCTTGCTATTGTTTACTTTCATCTTCATTTGAAAGTATGCAAATATGAGATAAGTTTATTACAACCTCCCCCTCAGTATCTGGGGGTGGGGGAATGATTCCAAGCAACCTCCATGTTCCACACATAACAAAATCTGCATATGTTCAAGCCCCTTATATAAAATGGTAACATATTTGCATCCTCCACAACCCTGTATGTCCTGTAACTCCCTCTCATATAAGCCTACTGACTGATTCCTGCTTCTCTCCCAGTAGTCTGTTTTAGGAACTAAAGGATTGTATTTCATCAAGTTATAATTTCAACTCACTCACTCACCCATATATCCCAATGAACTAAAGCTATCCAGAAAACAGCTGAATGTTATCTAGAGCAGCAGCATATACCTAAAACATTCAAAATCATAACCTTATACTTTGCTCACCACTTCAGAGTGACAGAACACAACAGGGCTAACAGAAAACTGCAGGGCTATAAATATAACACATAGCAGCCACAGCACTTCCCTCATGATGTGGATGGAGGGGGAGCTACCAGGACCCCAGTGTCATTAGATAATCGCCAGGATATCAACTATGAGAGCTGAGACTCGGAATCCCCCATGTCCTGTTCTTCTGTAAAAACAGCCATACATTACCATGGTGTTAGTGATGCACACTTTTAATCCCAGCACTCAGGAGGCAGAGGCAGGCAGATCTCTGTAAGTTTGAAGCCAGCCTGGTCTACAGAATGAGTCTCAGGGCAGCTAGGGCTACATACAGAAACCCCGTCTCATAAAAACAAAAAACAAAGACAGCCATACATGTTCAATTTTGCACAATCACTCTGCCCATAAACCCATTCCTCAAAAGAAGGAAACTCAACTCTAAGCTCTCCTTTGTAAATTCCGGGTGAAAAGAGAATTTGCTTTCTTTGTTTTTTTTTTTTTTTTTTTTTTAGCAAATCTCTCTCTGTAACCCCAGGCTGGCTTTGAACTCACACCCCTCCTTATGCAGGTTTCACAGTGATAGAATTACAATCATGGTGCCACAGTACTCAGCTCTGTAATTTTTAATGATAAACAATATTCATCCTTTAATATGAACAAGACACACCTAAAATAATGGCAAACATGACTATTTAGCTGACTGTTCATCAAAAAACTGGAACATCTGGGGGAAGAATCAACAGGTGAGGGATAGATGTTTTAAGCAGAGCTTAGGAGCCCAAGTACCTTGGCTTTAGTCTGAGTTGCTGTGATGAGCATTCATGTATGGTAGACATGTTTTAAAGGATCTGATGACAGAGCTAGGAACACAGATAAATAGCTCTGTGGTGGAAAGTGTGCTGAGTATGTGTGAGCCCTAAGTTCAATTCCTACTGTCACCAAAAGGAAAAAAAAAAAAAACCAAAAAACAAAAAACAAAACAAAACAAAAAACAGCAGCAAAATAATTTGGTCATAGTGGCAAAAGCAAATTAAAGAGCATTAATTTTTTTCCTATGCATTACAAACCTTCTGGAGGACTTTTACCTACAGAATCACTTTGTATAATAATTTATTCTTACAACATATGGCACTCTGCTGGAATCTGTGATTCTCTGATATACTTTCTATAGCACAAATTGTGCCTTTTTGTTGCTTACAATACAAGCAAATATTTTTATTTATTCAGAATTTTATATATATATACATACATACACATGATATTTTTCAAAAGGTTATTTTTACTGTTGAAGCTTTCAACTACTATATTTTAGTTCATAAACTCATAATCCAGAAAGGTGTCATTTTTGTGTCATTAAAGTGGATCTGACTCTAAGTCCCATCCTGCTTGGCTGGAGAGAGCTGACCCACCATTTCAGCGGCGCCCATCACTTCTCTCACAGAAGCTAAAGCTTGTAGCAAGACCTGAGCTCCCTCAAAATTAGGACTTCTTTATTTTATTCATCTGATTTATGAGAGACAGGATCTCATACTGTGCACTATTTGGGCCTTAAAACTAGACAATCCTCCTGCTGAGGTCTCTCAAATGTGGGCTTGTGGGTGTGGACCATGCTACCCAGATAACCGGAGCCATGCTGAGAGGGATGGTGCTGGACTCCTTGTCCTGGAAGGTGGGACAGGAACAAGTTTTTTTCTACCAGCTAAAGACACTCAGACCTCAGGTACTTTTCTACTGTTTGTCATTCTTTCCATAAATTGTCACACTGATGTGGGGAAGCAGAGACAGAGTTCTCTCCCCAGCTTTTGGCCCAAACTGTAAATAAATCTGTTTTTCCATTTTATGTATTTCAACTTAGAGGAAGGAGGGTTTGCTGGTTTAGATCACTGGTGCCTGTGGGAAAGCCTGTGGCAGCAGGTGGAGGCTGCTCTTCATTCCCCAGTGGACAGAAGGCTGAGAGAATGGGCTATAGAAAGAGGCCAGGAAGAGCGTGACTCCAGGGAGAGCGTGACTCCCAAGAAGTCACCCCTGTGACTTACTTCTTCCAACCAAGCCCCATCTCTCCCTTTTACCACCTCCTAGAAATACTGACATAGTATAATCCACCATGTATAATTCGCTGTCAGGTCAGAGCCTGTGTTCTGCCTCTGAAGACTATGCACCATCTCAACACACTCAGGGTACAGGTTAGTAACCCTGTGGGGCTTGGCTCTGCTTTCCCGCCTGCTGCTGCTCCAGTCTGTTTGTTCTTTTTATCTAAAGACACTGAATTTCTGTAAACATTTATTTATTTACTTACTTATCTATTTAGTGTGTGTGTGTGTGTGTGTGTGTGTGTGTGTGTGTATGTGTATGTGTGTATGTATGGTGTGTGTGTGTGTGTGTGTGTGTATGGGTATGTGTGTATGTATGGTGTGTGTGTATGTGTGTATGTGTGTGTGTGCACCACCAATATTTGGGAAGGAAAGAAAAGAGACAAAGAGACAAATGCAGTCATCAGATCTTATGATTATGGAAACTGAAGAAGAGATGCATGCTGACTCCTGTAAAGTTATAAAGTGGTGATACTGAGTATAGAACATAAGAGAATCATGTGCCATTTCATATCAGAACAAATATTATAAACAGAGGTAAAAGGCTGAATTTTCTCAGAAGACTTCTCTGGATAGAGTGCATACTAAAGTTCAAGAATATTTAGGCAGTAAGACAAGGCTTCCCCCACCAATAGGAAAAACCAATGGCATACTGCTCAGTGGGAGGTTCTGAGTTTGATCCCTAGCATTGCCAAGAGAAGACAAAGTTAATGTCAAGTGACAGCCAGAGAGATGGTACTCTGTTCTTGCAGAGGACATGAGTTCAGCTTCCAGAACCCATACAGTCACATGCACATACCTTCCTATACTTACATGCACACCCCCATGTCATACTCATACATAGAATTATAAATAATAAATCTTAAAGTTAATGTCAGAGGAGTATAGATCCTGTTCTTACTGAAATATCTAAGAATTTCTTAAAAGTCTAAGCAACAAAGGGATCATATCTTTTGCTTTTGTTTGAAAATAGGTTAAGTTGTCAAGCTATAATAAAGATTTTATGAAAAAATATTATAAAGCAATTGAATCAAGCATGTGTGTTCAAATCAAATTTCATAACATAAAGCTTTGAGAAGGAATGTTCCAACTGAGAACAGGAAATCACAAAACTTATCAAAAAAGCCTTAAAAAAAAACAGCCAACTAGAAACTACAGAACCACAATTTAAGCAAAATTAAATGTCAGAAGACCATTAAGTGTAGCAGAGCAGGGGCTGGAGAGATGGTCCATCTAACAGCTAAGATCACTGGCTGTTCTTCCATAGGACTCGAGTTTGATTCCTGGTACTCACATGGTAGATCACAAACATCCATAACTCCACCTCCAGGGCATTTGACATATTATGCACTTGGTGCACTTACATACATTTAGGGAACACATTCATACAGTAGCATGGTAGCTGGAGAGTATTGATAAAGGGAAAATCAAGAATGAAGTATAAACCAACAGAAACTGGCTGGAAAGATGGCTCATCAAGTTAAGAACACTGGTCTTCTTGCAGAAGGCCTGGGTTTGACTCCCAGCACCTACAGGGTGATTCACAACCAGCTTTATCTCCAGTCCCAGGGGATCTGACACCCTCTTCTGGCTTCTTTGGGTACCAGGCATATATGTGGTGCATAGACACATAGGTAGGCAAAACACTCATACACATAAACATGCATTAAAAAAAATTAGAAGACAGAAACAAAAATGTAAAAGACTAAAAGTGATAATGTTTATAGTCAGGAGGTACAATTTGCACTTAACTGGAACCTTAGAGGAGAGACAGAAAGGGTCAAGGGCAATGGCAGAAGAGATAAGAATTTTCAAAAATGGGTGGAAAATTCTTTCACAGATTTAAGAAGCTAAAAGGATTGGTAGCATTGCTGGCCACTGTGGTTCATACTATGCAGTCACAGCATTCAAGAGGTACAGATAGGAGACCACCAAGAGTTCAAAGCCAGCCTGGTCTACATAGCAAGTTCCAGCTAACCAGTACTACACATGAGACCTTGTCTCAAGAAGAAAAAAAAAATCCTGACCCAGCAAAATGACTTAGAGGGTAAAGGTGTCTGTTGCCAAGCCTGGGGATGTTTTGGGATATTTGGGCACATGTGTGAAAAGCACATTCTGACTGGTTTAATAAAGAGCAGAATGGCCCAATGCTAGGCAGGAGAAGATTGGCAGAACTTCTGGGCAGAGACAGGAAATCTGGGAAGAAAAGAGGCATATTTTGCCTTCGAGATGCAGAAGGAGTCAGATGGAGAAGTAACAAGCCACGTTACAGATTAATGTAAACAGGTTAATTTAAGTTTTAGAAGCTAGTTGGAAACATAAGCTAAGGCTGAGCTTTCATGCTTAATAATGTCTCTGTGCCTGACAACATGAGGACCTGAGTTGAATCCCTGCACTGATGTGGTGAAAGGGGAGAGCCCACTCCTGCAGTTACCCTCTGCTTTCACACAGAGCACATGTCTCCTGCCCCACATATGTGAATGTGTTTTCTAAAAAATTCCTAGCAAGATAAAGTTAAGTCCACATGTAGATATACCAAAGTGAATGGTCAGAAAACCACACACTAAAAGTTTTATAAACCTCTAGAAGAAGAAAAAATATGAATTGTATCCAAAATGGCAAGGCTGAAAAGTAACTTTCTCTACAGCAATGCACCATATAAATATGCCCAACTTGCCTGCTGCAACAAAGCAAGGTTCAAGTTGGAAATGAGTGTAATTCGCCTGCACCATCCTGAGATGCAGGGAGGATATCCATTGCTGGGATATATTACAATGAAGTTCTAACCTCATTGTTTCAGGGGAAACACAAACCAAGCATTCTGAGGTAGCACCATACCATTCAATGGTTAAAATTGAAAAGATCTAAAATATGAAGTATAGGACAGGAGGCAAAAAACACTGGGCTGGTGGGATGGCTCAGCAGGTAAAGACGACTGCCACCAAGCCTGATGACCTGCGTTCAAGCCCTGGAACCCATATGGTGGAAAGAGAGAGCTAACTCCTGCAGGTTGTAACCTCCATACACATACTGTGGCATGCACATGCCCACACAATAAACAGCTGGGTGTATCAAAATGACAATGACAGACAACTGCCTCAGGAGCATCCGTGGTGTAGTTATAGGTCACTTACCCTGACACAAGCATCTGTCCATCATGGGAGAAAGCACACGCCAGAACAGGGGCACAGTGCCCACGTAGTGTACTTTTATATTTTAATTCAAAGCCTGTAATTAACAAGGTGAGAACATTAGTAAGTTTGTTATGCTCATCATTAGTTTTAATTCAACACTTTCTGATTTATGTACTTAATAATGTAACAAAAAGACAAAGCTATAAAAATCTTCATGCAGCGTGGGTATCCATACAGATACCATATAATTATAATGCAGGTTTCAAAACTCAGTAATAGCTGGGGATATAGTCCTGAGTCTCATCTTTAGTACGTACGTACATACACACACACACACACACACACACACACACACACACACACACACACACTTCAATAACAGATTTTTTTCTTATAATCCTGTAAGTGCCATTAGTGCTGCCAATGACAGATTTTTTTTTTAATGATGTACTGTGTAAAGACTAAGCTACAGTAATTTTATAATCATTAAAAATTTTAAGTATGTGAAATAAGCTTAATTTTAGTGCCTGGTAAGATTTAAAAAAAAAAAATGTTAACTGCCTAAAAGCCTAATGAAAATCAAGTGCTTATATTTTATAAAATCTGACTTCACCAACACACTGTCTTCCTGTACATAAATAAATGGTATTTATACATTCTATAAATCTACACATCTACAGTGCTCTTAGACAGCCCAGTCATTGCCAGGCACGGTGGCGAACACCTTTAATCCCAACACTTGGGAGGCAGAGGCAGGTAGATCTCTGTGAGTTTGAGGCCAGCCTGGTCTATAGAGCTAATTCTAGAACAGTCAGGGCTATACAGAGAAACCCTGCCTTGAAAGAAAGTGAAAAATGAAAGTGAATAAAATCTCTAAAATTACTGAAAATAAACACAACTCTCTTGAAAGTAAACAGACAGAATTCAGTGTGTTTTGATGCCAACTTGTAAAAATAAGCATAAGACGTTATGGAGTGGTGAGACCTAAGATCTTTGTTGAGGTGTCAGACATCAAACATATAACTAGACAAGAAGCTTCTATAGAAAAACAGTAAAAACTTCACACTCAAAGCAGAATGGGCACCTTTACTTGGGAGAGTATAGAAGAACATTAAGAAAGCCACAAATCCCATACATGAGGTGAACTTTTAAGGCTTGCATCTCCAGTCAAACAGAACAGAAGTTAGCTGTACAAAACAGGTGACTTCAAGTCCAGGACCTAGGTCTGCCTGTGCCCCACAATACCATCAAGCAGAGTAAGGCTCCAATGGTAATAGCTGCTGTCTGAAGAGCTTTCCATGCACACTCAAGAGGTCATCAATGTTTCTTAAAGAGTGGTAGTTTACAATCTATCACAGGGTTTCCTTTTTAACAGTTTCAAGCTAATTGCATTTAGGATGCCCATACATGGGCAGTATTTCTTACTGGAATTTTACCTAAGTGTAGAAAGAGGCAAGGATTACCTTGGATAGACTTGAGAAGGCAGGAGTCTCACCCTCCCCATCATGTTTAAATGAAAAGGGTATCACATATAAACCAACAAGAACAGCATCTCTTGTTTCTTCATAATGCTCTTTCTTATACTTTAGCACAATTCATGACAAGACCCTAATTTGTATGTTCTAGCTAAAGTTTATTAGGTTAAAAAAAAACCCCATTTTGAGGCATATTATATGACCACAAAACTCCAACATTCTTAAATGATAATGAATTCATCAAGATTTGACTGTACACAGAAGTGCTTGCTTGGGAAGAAGGCATCCCCAAAGAAACTGAAACCAGTTGTGGAAGTCAGAAAACAGGTCAACAGGCAGCTCAGAGATAAACAGCCTGGAGTTCAGTACAGGGGGACTAAGGCTGAGGAGTACATACATATTCAGTACCTGGAAAACCTGCCAGATAGGGCCAAATAGCCAGGGAAACAAGGTCAGAAACAGAACTCTGAGTAGGAAACACTCACTGTCTACCTCATCCCCTCCTGCTCCCTAACCCCACAGCATGCTGCCCAAGGCAGGTGATCTTCCCCAGGAGAAACCTATGTAAGGAAAACAGTGGTTAATGACGAGATCCATCTACCTCAGCTCCTTCCCTGTAAGGCAAACACACTTCGTCATCTACAGGCCTAGTGGGCAGTGACCTCCTGGGAGCCTGTGTCAAATCTCAGGATGTAGAGATATTGTGTCACTGGACACCTGAAGAAGGTAACAACGCGAATGACAAAGACAAAGGCAAGCAAAGGCAAAGCCCAGAGGTTATGAGAACAGAAGGGAATTTGGAAATTTCTTCCTCCTCTCCTTCGTTAAAAAACTTCTATAAAAAGAAAGCAAAAGACCAGTGAGATGGCTCTGGGGTAAAGATGCTTGCCACAGAAGGCTGATGTGTTGGGTTCCGTTCCTAGAACCAAGTCCAATTTTTACTGACCTCTACATATACCAAGCACGTCCCACCCCCATAATAAGAAATACCTTTAAAATATACTTGTTTTTAATTATGCATACATGAGCATCTGTGTGGATAAATGCATGTGAGTAAGGTGCCCATGGAGTACCTGTCAACCATCCTACATGGCTGTTAGAAACCCAACCCAGGGTCCTCCTCAAGAGCAGTAAGCACACTTTCCCACTGAGCAAGCTCTCCAGCTCCAATAAAATGAAATGACATAAAGATCAACGTATAGAAATTGATGGGATCGATTCTCCACTTGATGAGACACAGATTCAACAGAGTGAGAGATGAATGTGTGTGTGGCTGGGAAGGGAGAATCAATTCAAGGGTTCCACCATCCAGCTGATGAAGTTCAGGAAGAGCATGGGAGAAAGAATCATTGGAGAGACATTATAAAGGGATTCCATGGCTGGAAGTGGGACCACACATATCTTGACTGAAAGGTCATCCGAGACAATGTGACGGAGCACAAGAAGACTCAAATCAATCAACAGCAGCCACAATATATAAATGCAAAGGTGATGTAAACAACACTTAGCAGGAGTGTGAAAACCACTCAAAGAGTCAAAACTCAATCAGGTGCAGGGTGGTTTCTTGCAGCATGCAGAGAAGGAGGTGGGTGAGGCAGGGTGTGGTCAGACCCAGACATGGACAACAGGCTTCTACATCCAATCCAAGTTTCTCTTTGCTTTTGAGACTGGGTCTGTCATAGCCCAGGCTGGCCTTGTCTGGGTACCATAGCTGAAGCTGGTATTGAAGTACTTACCCTCCTGCCTCCATCTCCTAAACTCTCAGATTTTAAGTACGTGCCATAACACCCAACACAACAAAAGTTTCTTACAACAGATTTTTATATCTTAAGATAAAAAGATTAAAGTCTAATGTGGGTCACAAATAATTTTGGACAGCTAAAACATACCTAAGTCACGGGTAAAAGAAACAACCCAGAGTTTGATTTCACAGTCCTGACCACACGATGCCAGACGGTAAAACTGAAGACCTTGTTCTCCACCTAAAAATAGCAAGTGAGATAAACAAATATGAAGAATTGGTCTGCTGAGATCTGCTAATGTGGCTCATCTATGCCATGTAAACAATGAATATTTGTTCGCTAACATTTCTAATAAAATGATTACAAAATTTCTTCTAAATAGTCATTATATAGGATTGTAATTTAAGTCTGAAATTTCTGTTTAAAAATGTCCTTTTAGGCTATGGCTCAAAGTTATAAAAACCAATAGTTAACCACAAAAGCAGAATCTCTTCCAATGGAATTTTAGAGATTATAAAGCTATCATTAATAAAAAATATTAGAAAAGTCAGTTATCTTAAGAATGTTAAATGGTTAATTAACACTCAGTGTAATTGCCTTCTGAGGTACCAAGTTCTTAGAAGCCTGAATAACAGGGAGAATTTATTTTCCAATTGATGAGATCAAGAGGAAAACTCGAATTATATAAATGTAGAATTATATCAATTCAACTGCTCTGGTGGAAAATATTACACAGTTTAGGAACATTAATCAAATCAAGTTGGCATCTCAGAAGCCTCTGGATAATGATTTCTTGGAGAATTTAGAATTCCATCATGTGTCTACTAGACTAAATCCCCGTCTTGCTGACTGTCATATAAAAATCTGCATACTTTCCCACCATGTAGTTACCCGCTGTTCTCAAGGGCAGAGCAGCAGTCTGTTCCCCCAATGCACCCTCCCTTACAATCATTTAGTACAACGACGTTATTTTTAGATTGTCCCATTGCACAAAAAGCAATCTAAATTCCTCCACATCTATACAATCCATCCATTATTCAGTGTGTGAAAAACAATGTTTCCTATCAACAATGGTTAGCCCTTCACCTTATAAAGTCTTGTGTGATTGTCTGCCCAACCTTCAGATGCCAGGCACCCCTGAAACCTGGTGCCTTTCCCTTCAGGGATGAGACAGGGTCCACACCCTGCTGTAGGGTAAAAGCTAAGTGTTCTTCCCACCATGCTATGTGTGCTCTTAAACTCCTTTGCCTACTTAGTGTGACTCTTTGTAATACTTTTTCAACAAGTGAGTGCCTCAAAGATGTGGAGAAGGTACCACAAAAGTGGGCAAAATAGATCCTGTCTATCATAAGACATCCTGGGAATAAAATAGCACAAAACAACCATCAAAAGACTAAATTGTGTGGCAGGGGCATGCATATATAGGGCTATGGTTGACTTTCAGTTAGGGTTAGGTGCAGCACACCAGGAAGGCACCTATAGATTGTGCTTTGGGGATTTGAAATCTGACCTTCATTGTACTTGAGCCTTTTAGGACTTTGGAATAAGGGAGTGCCAAAGCCATTCTGTCTTCTTTCTGTGCCAAGGATGCCAGTGTCACAGACAGCCACATGTAGGTGCTGAACCCCATGATATGCATACCCATTTTCAAAGGGTTCATTTAAAGCAGCGGTTCTCAACCTTCCTAATGCTGTAACCCTTTAATACAGTTCCTCACGTTGGGGTGACCCCAACTATAAGATTATTTTTGTTGCTACTTTATAATTGTAATTGTGATGTAAATGTTTTTGGAGATCAAGTTTTGCCAAAGTGGTTGCAACCCATAGCTTATTAATTTGTATCTGTTATCATTCAAACAACACTACAGGTAATGGGTTGAATATATACTTGTTGTCACAGATGGCTCTGATCTAATGACAAGTCTAGAGAGGAGGGCACAGAGGCAGAATTTCTCCTGTAACACAGGATATGAAAATGAACAAAGCAGTGGCCTCAAATCTGACCAACGACTCTTTGCAACAAATGCTTGCAAGTAAAGATACATGGGCAAAGGTGTTACTTCTATTTGCAACTTGGTGTGTGCACGTCTGTATGTGCACACAGGAGCCAGAGGTCAACATCAAGTGTTTTTCTCAACTAGTCCCCCCAGTTTGTGAGACAAGCTCTCTCACTGACTCTGGACCCCGTTGATCAGGTTAGGTTCCTGTTTGCAAGCCCCAGGGACCCCAGGGCTTTCCTTCCCTGATGCTGAGACTCTGGGAGCACACACACCAATGCATCTGGACCACAGTGTGGTACTGGAGACCCACATGTCACCAGGCTTGCACAGCAAGTTCCTTAGCTATTTTATCTCCCCAACCCTTTCCCAAGTTGTAAAATTACCATTTCTAAGCCAGGTGATGCTGACACAAACCTCTGAGACAGAGTCAGGCAATCTCTGAGTTTGAGGCCAGCCTGGTCTACAGAGTGAGTTCCAGGACAGCCAGGGATGTTATACAGAGAGACATTGTCTCAAAAAACCAAAATAAATAAATAAAAAGAAAGAAAGAAAGATTTCCAATTTCAATCTCAATTTCAATTAAAAAAAAAAAGGACAGTAAAAGCAGCAGTTAAGTCTGTGAAAATTCCATATTAAAAAAAATCTGAATCTATTGTAAAAAGCAGAATTGTCCTGTACAGACAAAAAAAAAAAAAAAAGGAAAAAAAAGAAAGAAAAAAAAGAAGAAAGAAAAAAAAAAGAAAAAGACACATTTTTCATATAATAGCTCTTCAAGGTTCATTTTGATCTAAAAAGAGAGTGAAATGATGATTCCATAATAGACTGGAGGGCGCTCAATCCTAATGATGGGATGGAAACTCAAAGGACAAAGTCAGAGGAGTTACAAACAGGTATCCAGTACTTAAAAGAGAGAGCTAACTAACCAGAAAGAGGCTGTGGGGAAAAGGCACAGCAGGTAATTCCCAGGTCATGAGCTTTCTCAGTGTGCAGAAACCTCATTCGATCATCCCACACTGTTAAATCTCCACTAGAGGAACCAGTGACAAGGAGGCTTCCTTCAGGAGAGAATGCACAGGCCACCAAGGAGCCATCCTTGACAGTACCACACCTGAAACAAAAGCAAAACAGGAGATGAGGTTCTTACATTACAGTCCCTTCTGAAATGACAGCTGCCTACAACAGAACCAGAGAGGGAGACAGATGCCCCCAAACTGAGTGATGCTACAGATGGGCACATTCTGAACAGTGTACAGGGAGGAGGTAAACATAAGAGGCCAGATCACAGAGCTCACAGCCACTACAATCCTCCTATCTTTATACTGAGCACATTAAAACCCCCAAACATAAAAAACCAAAAAACAACCAAGAGTAACCATGGCTATATTTAAAATATACAGAATGATTTTTACTGAAAAGACAAACTATTACAATAAAAGGTACATTCAAATTCTGTACTAAAAATCCCACTCAATAGTAAGGCCTTTATGAATTCTTTATAAAAAAAAAAAAAAAAAAAAAAAAAAAACATGTGAACAGTGATTCTCTTGGGAAGAGAAGGCAAAAGCGCTGTCCTGGCAACACTGTTCCGCAGGTAGGAAAACAAACTGATAAGGACTCTGCAATTAGTGTAGAATTAATCCCATGCAGGAAGGAAGCTGGGCCACAGAGGTGGAAATCACAAACCTGGCTAGCTAAATGCAGGCGCCCACTTCTATAAAAACAAGACACTGCATGCATTCCAAGCTGCCTGGTTGAACTAGGTCAACCCTCTATCACCCCTTCAAAGCATCACCTTCTTAAGCTCTGAGACCACAAAGGAGCAATGGTCCGGCCAGCTGGCCCTCCTGCTCTGCAGACACACCATCAGATGATTTTCACAGTCATCATAAAGAAGACTATGGTTTCTAGCGTGCTAAACAATTTCAACTACAATGGTCAACTGTACTTCTATTTTACCACACTAAAAAAAAGAAAATTTAATTTTAACAGGATTCAAGCCAGGCAGGGTTTAAACAGCCATACCTATAGAATTTGTATGACTGTGCATTCCACAAAACAACAGATCCATCAGCGGACCCTGATGCCAGGAAAGTGGGATCCGGGGAGTAGCAGCAAACACGCACTGGGCTGCCACCTGGCTGCTCCATCACCGTCAGGGGCTGCCCGCTGTGTGCACTCCACAGCACCGTGGTACCGTCTGTTGAACATGATGCCAAGATGTGTCCCGAGGGTGAGAAACAGCAGCAGTGGACAGCATAGGTGTGAAACTTCAATGGGGAATGTGGCAGTTCAGCAAAGTCACTTAAGGAGTACAGGCGGATGGTTTTGTCCAAGGAGCAGGTAGCCAAGAGGGATGATGAGAAGGCGCAGCAGCTGACATCATCACTGTGATCTGCGAGTGTGCGAATCAGCTTCACCATGGTCCTCCTGCAATGTCAAACAGCCTGCGCTATTTTCAAACAAGTCAAAGTTACCTGCCTTTCTAGGAACTGGGGGGACCCAAGTCCGGGCACAAGAATCTACCCGATGAAAGTGCCTATATGTCCACTTTTAAGGACAGTTTATTACCTGGGATAATTTGGAGATGATGAAACGGAAAACACAAAAGTATCTCTTCTGCTGATCACAGCCACCCCTGCTACCCAACAGACTCGCTTCACTGTCGAAGCCTAAAACCAGCCTCACTTCAAACCTGGTCTTCTCAACTGAAAAACATTTCCACTTTTAGCTGTCAGCTTCTCCCTCCACAGAGCCATGATTTGTCGATGGGGAAAAAAACCCAGTATCATTCAGATTGTGGCTGTATTGAGAGCTGTCTTTTCATGGACTGAATGACACACACAAGATTTGAGGTGAGGAAACCAAAATGCCAAGAAAACAGAGTTGGCTAGACCACACACAATCCAAAAACAAAAGTTAAAAGCTTAAAATAGAAATTCACTTTTATAGCTCATAAAAATATATGGTCTAACTCCTCTTTTAAAATTTCATCAATATTTATTGATTTAATTTCACAAATCTTTGGTGTTCCTGTTGTTTATTCCAAGGTTAATTTTTAGATTTGCTATTTAAAACTAGTATATAGTTATGGGTTTCATGAAGACATTTTCAATCTGTCTTCTTGAATTTTCCCACTCCTCTCTGATCTCTGGATCCCTGCCCTCTGGAAATAACACCCATATGCCTTCATATCATGTGATATATACATATATGTATATGTATATATATATATACACATACATGTATGTATGTATAGTACATGTGTGTCTACAATATATATATACACACATACATATATGTGTGTATGTGTAATATATGTCTATAGTATATATATACATATACATAGACACATAAATATATATGTGTGTGTAGTGTAGATGTGTGTGTGTGTGTGTGTGTGTGTGTACAGCATATGTTTTGCCTGTATGCATGTTTGTGTACTAAGTGCATGCAGTGTCTGCAGAGACCCCAAGAGGGTCCTGGATTTGGAGTTATAGACAGTTATGAGCTGGCATGTGGATGTTAGGGATCAAACCCAGGTCCTTTGGAAGAGCAGCCAGCTCTCTTAGTCACTGAATTATCTCTCCAGCCTCATGTCACACACATTCTATTACTTTCTTCCCATTCCTTGAGTTTTTTCTTTCTCTTGGTCTCCTTCTTAATTTCATGATCCACATATCCCCACCCACCCCACACACACAAATGTAAGAATTAAGATGAGAATCCTAGCTTCAACTTTTCGGTTTTGTGTGTTTAACTTGGAATACCCGTGGAAGGCAGGAAACTGGAAAGAGGACATTGGGAATAGGGAAACTTTAGGGGAGGAGAGAGAGTAGAGTTTTTTGGGCTACTCAATGTATAGAATAGATGGGGCAATACTGGGGCAGAAAGGTTTAAGCTGCGAGTGGGGGATATGAGGGAAGGGGAGTGTTAACCAAAGCAAATGGTATACCAAAAGCTGTATGGAAACCCAACTGAAAAATATCAAAGTTTCATAGGCAGGTAATTTGCACAACTAGCTCATACTATAGAGGTAGTGAGTTACTGAGGAAAAATCTCAGTGCCAGATGTGGGGCACTGCCTACCTTAGTTACTTTCCTATTGTGAAAAGACACCAGGACTAAGAAAACTGATAGAGGACTTCATTGCAGTTCCAGGTTAGAATCCATGACTGTGACGGCAGAATACGGTAGCAGGCAGGCAGGCAGGCAGGCAGGCAGGCAGGCAGGCAGGCAGGCAGGCAGGCAGGCAGGCAGGCAGGCAGGCAGGCAGGGCACTGATCCACAGGCATGAGGCAGAGAGAGAGCTAACTGTAAACGGTATGGTCTTATGAAGCCTCAAAGCCAATCCTCATTGACACCTCCTCTAACAAGGCCACACCTCCTAATCCTTCCCAACTGCGGACCAAACATTCAAATATATGAACCCATTAGTGCCATTCTTGTTCAAACTGCCACACTTCCATAGGAATTGTCAGAGAAACCCCAGAGGCTCCCAAGACAGCACAGGCTCTTGCCATGCCATTCCTTGGTTGTCCACCTGAACTAGATGATAAGGCTCTAGTGCTGAAGGTTCCACACCTCCTGGTTCTAAGATATAACGAAATCAAGCTGGCACTGACCTGGAAACGTCCTCCCTGCTGGTTAGCTCTTAGTGTCAGATGGTACCATGAAGGCTGCTAGAGGGAAAAGAAAAGACACGTCTTACCTAGCTGAAACTAGGTAAGATGTACCCACCAGTGTAATAGTGGCACAACTGTTATGGAGATAATCAATCTCTCTCTGATTCGATTTGTGGACAGCTGCACAGGAGGGAATCTATACCCAGTACTGAAAAAACCTGTCCATAAGCCGTGCCTGGAAAGGTCGCAGGTCTTTGGGGAAAACTTAACTACTGTTGTTTAGCTTAACTGACAAAGTGTCACCCTTCTAGATATCTATCCTCATAACCATAGATGAATGGTACTCTCGGCCCTGGAAAAACCTCTTTGCAATGAGCAGTGGTGAATGCAGAGACTCATGGCTACTGAAGATCCTATGAAAGAAGTAAAGCTGAGGAATCAGCCCCAGACAAGATGCTGATGTCGTCCCTTCTAAGGCTTAAACAACAATGGTAGGACAGGGAACAAAAAGAATTCAAGAGGCAGCAGACAGAGAAGTGCTTTGAAATTCCACCGGCTGGGTACAACACAGCTACCGGGCCTGCATAAGACTGGTCCTGTCAAGTCAAGGATCAGGGAGCTTTGCGTGAGGCACTACTTCTTAGTTCTGAACTATTGGCTAATGGGAGATTCTGGGAGAGAGACACAATCACTGTTCAGTTGTGTATCCACAGCTGAGCCACTAGGCTCAGATGAATCCTTTTAAATTGATGGCCAAATAGAAGGTCCTGGTTAAAAACAAAAACAAAAAAACAACTCTCAGGGGCTCATAAAGCAAAAATGGAGGAGGGAAAAAGTTTTGCATGGAAAGTGAGGGGGAGTGTTGCCAGTGGGTGGGGGTGGGTGGTGAAGAAAGAGTAAGGAGAGAGCGGTCAGAATGCATTATGTACAGGTGTAAACTTGTCAAAGAACAAATTTAACTAATTCAAATTGTTAACAAAGTTAACAAAGACTTCAGGATCCACATGAGAAATCCAGCTTTTGTCTGAGTCTGGCTCATTTCACCTAATGGGGTCATCTCTAGTTCCATCATTTTCCTACAAATGTCATGATTTCGTTTTTCTTTATAGCAAAATGCAAATCTATTGTGTGCAAGCACCAACTTTGGAAATCCCTTTATCTGATGACAGACATCTAAGATGGTTCAGTTTCTTGTAATATACAGCAGTATGCACGGATGTGCGCGCATCTCTGTGTTGGGACTTAGACCTTTGGGTATGTAAGAAGTTGTTTGGCTAAGTTGTATGTTAGTCTTTGAGAAACCTTCATACTGATTTCTACAGTGGCAGCACCGGTGTAAAGCCCCACCTCCAGTGACCAAGAGTCCTTCTTAACCCATAATGCTCATCTCTAAAGCACAGCATGCAAGACGATGCCAGGCACCAAATGTGCTCAATAAAACTTCGTTTAATATTTATTTTTCCAAATACAACTGAGTTTGCCTTTAAATATTATATATGAAATCTAGTGTGAAATGATTTCGAAAATAAAGCTGCCAAAACAAAAATATAACAGTGGAAAAACGGAACAATTAAAAAAGAAATAATTCTGGCTGTAGTGGCACTAGGCTGTAACAACAGCAGTAGGGAGGTAGAAGCAGGAAGAGGATGGGACTTTCAAGAGTACCCAAAACTACTCAATGAAGTGAGGCCAGCCTACTAACTAGTCTCAAAATAATAAAATAATAGTAATAATAATAATAATAATAATAATAATAATAATAATGCCAACATACCCACAGCAATGGAGGCAGTGACCATCCATCCCTAAGGGACAGAAGTGACCTCGATTTGTAAAATGCGTGATCTCCTTTCTTCACCTATTTTACGGACTTATCTACAAATAAAATCCTCAATGTCCTCATCTTCATCTCCCCAAAGTTGAACCCCTCCCCACTGAAAGCCTGAAAAACACAAGCCCGGACACTCCAGCAGGTTCTGGGAAAACAAGCTCAGGTGGCGCTTTCTGGAGCCGTTCCAAATCCCCGGAGTGCAAGTGCAGCGGGAGACTTTCCGAACCCGCAGCCCGCGCTGGGAGCGCCTCAGGCCTGGCGGGCGTGCGGGCCAGGGGGTATGCGTGGCCGCAGCCTGGGGTGCCCGGGACCCGCCCCCCCGCCCCCCCCCGCCCCCCCCCCCGCGCGGCCCGGCGCGCAGCCCGCACTCACTTCCCTCGCACCCTCGCGTCCCGCCTCGGGGCGGCTCCTCCCCGCACGCCTCGCCTCCGCACAGGGAACGCTAGCCCAGCGCGTGCACCACGGGGCTCTGGGTCACCAAGGTCGCACCGCAGGAGCCTGGAGGCTTGGCCTCCGGGCTGGACCGCACAGGGGGTACAGCCTGGCTCGCTGGATCACGTGCGGGAGAAGAGGGCGTGGCTTCGGCGCGGGGAGAGACGCCCAAGCCCCCCCCCCCCCGCCCCGGACCGCGCATGCGCGCTCGCCCTAATCCGAGTCAGAGCGGGTCCCTATGGGATTCAGCACTGGAAACTTACCTGAAAGGTTTTTTCCTGCTTAATGGTCCACATGGAACTGTATCATGATTTATTGAACATTTCCCTACAGCTGAATGGTACATTTCTGATCACGGGAAAAAAAATGCTAGATTAAGTTTCGTACATAATATCTTTATCCACATTTATAAGCTTCAAATAGAGCTAATGGAACCTGTGGTTCTATGAGCCTAAGATTCCTCAGAAGTACACTACATATCAAGTTCCAAGTGACTCCTTAGATAGGCATGGTTTGTACTCTCAGTGATATGTGTAGTGGTGTTTATCCCTCCACATTCTTGCCAGACTTGAATGTCATCTTTTTATATCTCTGTAGTGAGTATGTATTTGTTTGATATGGGCACAGCCATGTTAAGGAGCCCAATGCCTTAGATCCATCGGAATAGGAAAACCATCCCTTCTATCTCAAGTTCCAATGTGGACAGTGTGCAGAAAGTGTCCACTGTAGCTTTGTTCTCCCGGATATTTAAGGTCTGAATATTGCTTCCTACAGAGACTGCCCCTACATCGATGAGCTAAGTCTGTCTCCTTGTTCAGCTGTATACTATAAGCCCTTCCACCCTGATGAATATAATAACCCCCTCCCTGTTCAGCTGTATACAATAAACACACTGAGTTTCCAGCTTCGAAAGTTGTGCAGCCTTTTCCATGAGCGCCCAGACCATGTGACCCCAGCTTCTGCAAATGTGTCTGTCATTTCTTCATTCCTTGGAGGGCCCAGTCAGGTCAATCCCTGGAGCCATCTGCAAGGATGCAGCATATCTCCATTAATTTGATTGGCTGTAATCATCTTTAGTGACATCTATAAAAGAAACCTATGTGATGGTTAATCTTGTTAACATGTCCAGATCCATAATCACCAGGGAAACAAACCTGAGCTCATGGGTGTGAGGAATTTTCCAGATTAGGTTAATATCATCTCCCAGAATGTCTTGGGCTGAAAACCAACAAGAAAGGACAGTGTTCATCTCTGTTTCTTGACCTAGATGCAATCTGACCAGTCACTCCAAGCCATGCCGCCCATGTCCCCAGCATGATGCTCTTTCTTTTCTGGAACTGTGAGCCTTCTTTAAGTTGCTCTTGTCAATATGTTTTATTACAGCAAGACAAATAGCTAATGGGCCCTTACTACAGATACCAGATGTTTATAGGACACTCACCCCAAGGCCATCAGGACAGGCAGATTGGAGGAGGCAAACTAGTAGCTGGTCTCATGTCTAAAACTTTAGAATGGGGAAGATTTTCTAAAGTATCTTGCCAAACAGGAATAATTTATAAAGAGAACATTATAGTTAGGTTCTCTGTACCTCCCCATTGGACAGAGGGACAGATGTAGCCTGTGAAGTGCCACCTGTGTTCTTGAGACAAGATGATAAAAGTTGGAGGGCATGGCAAGTTTAGTTTATTGGCTTCTGGTCTCTACATTGGCTTCAGTTCTATCAAAGTGGATATTACCATCCCCTTCATTGACTTTCAACTGCATGGTCTCCATGCTCTAGTAGGATTCCATCTCCGGAAAGTTCCACAGCAAGTTCATGGCAGAGCAAAAACCACAGCTTCAAGGCCAGGAAATGAAATAGAAATAGAAAAGGGGCTGCATCCTATTACTGGCTTCAATGATACGGGTGTGCCCTGAAGATCTGCCATTGCCACTTCGAGGGTTCACCAACCCCCAAAAGCACCAGGTCAAAACCATAGCAATTGCTTCCCCTTGCCTTGAGTGGGATGCTAGGACTGCCACAAGAAATAACCCTGTATAACCCTGTATAATTTCAACTGGTATTTATAAAAGGAAAGACAGTTCTGGGGTTACTCACCTCACTCTGGGGAAGTCCAGACCACATGGAGAAGAATGAAGGAATAAAGGCCCCATCTGTCCACCAGCCTGGGTTCCAGTAAATAGACAGGGCCCAGGAGACCCACTACCTCACAGTAACACACTCAGGGCATAAGCCAAGTGCCAGGGTCTGTACTGACGGTGGTTTTATCTTTATGCCCTGGAGCTGTTCACGAAGCTTTAAGTGCAGCAACCAAAGGCCAGCTTTTCATTGGCCCTCACTCTTGTAAATTACTTAAAAGAAATATGCTGTCTTAAGTTACTTTTCTATTGCTGTGACAGAGCACTGTGACCAATGCAACTTGAAAATGAAGTGTTTAATTGGGCTTATGGTACCAAAGGATTAGACCATGACGCTGGAGCAACAAAACCTGCCAACAGTGACATACTTCTTCCAGCAAGGCCACACCCTCTAATACTTCTAAAACAGTCATTAGCTGAAGACTAAATATTCAAATATATGAGCCCATGTGGGTTATTCTCATTCAAACCACCACACATGCTAACATAGTTTCTCTCTGCTTAAAATGGGATGACTGAAACTCAACATCATCGTCGTTTACTTAAGATTTGAAAACTATTCTTGGATTCTTACAATAAAGCTATAGTGGGTGACCAGCAATAACAGTTGTCTGTTCTTTTGGAGATCTCTGTAACCTCCCTGCCCAATAATTCATAGAGGGGGCTCTCTGTACGCGCCCAACCCTGCCAGCAAGGAAGACGCAACTCCAGGAAGATCTTCATGCAGTTTTAATCAGGGTCCTTGAACATGCTTCCTCTGACCCGCACGACCCCAGTGGTCCCCTGCACAGGCTTAAATCCCCTTGCACTAACCAACCCCAGTGAGCTACATGGACCCTGCAGACAGGTTACTCTAACGTGGAAGCAGACAGGCTGAACAGACTTAACCAAATAAGGGCTTGTTTACGCCAGAGAGCGCTCACCCTCAGGGAGGTGGAAAGCAGAAGCCAGCGCCATCTTTAAGGCGCAGCACTTTGCAGCTCTCTACAGCTCTCTAGCAGCAGCATCGACCATCCATGTAGTCTCCATTTGAATGCCTTTAAGAAGTTATGCTTGGAATTATCTTACTAATTAGCGAGATAATCAAAGGCTCACTTGGTTAACCCATTCTCTACCTGTGCCCTCTCCTTTCCCATCCCCATTCTCCCACCTTTTCCTTTAAATCTTTAACCCTGTATAGAGGGAACATCTATATCCTTCATCAACAGTGCAAATTCATGTGAAGACATCTAATAAGACATGTATAGTAAATACCAATGCATGACACTTACATTCAAGACTCTTAGGTCACAGTTAGCCTACCACATGGCTGTATTCACTCACAGGGCATAGGAAATATTCACTCTGTATGTGAATAGGGCATATTTCCTACCCCATGAACACAGGGTAATGGAAAACTGTGTCTATTGTTTCATGGCATTGATGACTATACCAGAGAGTACTGCTCTCTTTCTTTGAGGGGAATGTGGTCAACATTATAGAGCAGAGAGAAGCAATCAGGAGAATTTCCTTCAAGCCCCCTTTTGTAACCTATTCATTTTCAACTACTGAGCTCACTGGGAAACTCTTATTAGAACCCTTTACTATAGACACAAGCCTCTTCAACATGTCCCTGAGAGCAGCTGTATTCTGTTCAAACATGTTAAGTCCAAATTATCATTACAAAGTAGTATGACTGAAAAATTAATGAAACACAGTCCAAGCTCTCTATACAAATAAGTGCTAAGCTTTTTAGCCAGGTATGGAGGCTCACACCTACAATCCCAGCAATGCAAACATCCCTTTAATCCCAGCACTGGGGAGACTGAATTGGGACTGCCTAAAGTTCTGGTTAGCAGGGAACCTTAGGTAACAGAGTGAGACCCTGTGTCCAAAGAATAAAAAAATAAAGCCCAACACTCTAAGGCAAATGTTCTGAAAAGGCCAAACATTTGTCTCAGTGAAGCTGAATCCAAACTGTCTGTAGACCTGTTTTTTGGCACCGCCCTCAGGGTGCACTCAAAAGCTGAGCACCTGCTCCATGGGAAGGCCTTCAAGGCAAAGTGTCACTGGTGTCTTTGATATATCAAATGCTTATTAATGATAGGCCTAAAAATGCATGACACAATCTCTTGAGGAACAGTGTGGGATGAAAGCAGTATCAATCCCTTCAGTTGTGGAGAGTGTGTCCTCGATTCACTGCCCATAGACACTTTGAAAAGACAATCAAATCCACAAATACTAGCAAGAATATCTGCTTGTACGCCCAGAGCATGTCAATGAACACATGACTCACGATGAGTTCTGAATGATATATAATTGTACTCAGATGGCCAGACAAGATTTTAAAGAGGCAAAATAAGAAAGTGTAATCAAGAAAGCTGAGGTGTTTCAGTTCCTCATTAACAGCTCCATGGAACCAAACAACATTTTGAAGGGCAGAACTGGCTGTTAAATATACATTATGCCAGAAGGTTCTGTTGTGGTTGGCTATTTCACGGAAAAGGGCCAGTTCACCTACCCTTGTCAATTTCATCACAACCTCTCTACGTTGCCTTGGATGCACCTGTCATCTCTCAGGTGTTTCACCCTCTACCCAGGTTATCATGACACTGGAAACCTGGCCTTAGTTCCCTGGACCCTGGAAAGGAATCCTACCCATTGTGATCTAGTTCATGGTCTTTCATGGTTTTGTTAATGAGGTAGCAACCCTGAGTTTTACTGACTCCTAAACCTTGATAAAATCACTACCAAGGCCTACAATACAGTAGGCCTAGTCATTTTTGCTAAGCGGTGGTGTCATGGCTCAGCGACAGTAATATTCACTTGGAGCTAGCTGAGTGTATGAATAGACACATATAAAATACTTAGTTCAATGCTGTACACATACTCATGCTTTCTCTGGGAAGCTTCAACAGATGTGCTAACTCTGAACAAAGATGCAAAGAAAATATGCTTTCACAGTTTTCAGGATGGCTTTGAACTTGTAATCTTCCTGTCTCACAACCCAGTGGTGGGATTATAGGCACACACGACCATGCCCCTGGCACCCTTATCATTTTGATGTTTCTCTGCTCAGTTGAACTCTCTTTAGAACGTGTCTTTGAGTAGGAGCTTGGGTGAACAGAAGAAGGCCCGTGTTCTTCATCGCTCTTCAGAAACTGGTCTTATGTTGCCATAGCTTGATGAGCGTATTTCCATAGGTCCCACAGCATCGTTTGTAGCCCGGGGCCTAATGTGAGTCCCAGCTCTTTCCTCACATGCAAGTTTCCTTTCACTCACTTTACCTATTTTATTCAAAATGTCATCGCTTACAAAACCCAGTCCATAACGCTATCATGACTCACATAGCTCTTGTAGAAAAGGGCATTGAGATATTTGAAATAATCAGGAAGGTGAATGTGGACATGTCTCAGAGATGCCTTTTGCATGTACTGGAGGAGAGCTGTGCGGCCCTGCATGTGCATGTATGAAGGCCGAGGCCAACATCTGATGTCTGCCTTGCTCTGCACAATGTTCTTTGGACATCTGGCAAGAATAAGCAACATGGTGACCAGAAGCTCAAAGGGCAGCAGCTATCAATTCTCTTGATATCAATAAGTGGCTCCCTCAGGTTAAATACTAAAGTGCAAAATTCTCCTTCAAAGGATGTCCTCCTATATGTGGCTGTAGAGTGGTCACCAGCACATTTCTGGATGCTGTTTTATTACTGTTACTTAAAACTCTTAACTCCTATCACTTTTCTGTCTCTCCCAGGAGCCTGTGAATCCTTGCATATGACCTTAGCAATGCCAGCCTCATCACCTAACTGGAACTCACCTTGTTACCAGACACATGCTACCAGAATGCATGCTGAGCATGACTGGCGGGGGGCGGGGGGGAAGGATCTTGGGAGAGGGGTCCCATCAGAGGCAGAGGCAGCTTCCAGAGTTCTAAGAGCAGCTACAGTTGGGTTTGCTTCCCACACTGGACAAAAGCTATGAGAGAACAAGTGAATATTGGAACTGCTCAAGCTCAGCTGGTTACAAAACCAGCCTCATTTCAAAACTCAAAATCTGTGAGTGTTTATTAATGAAAAACTTCCAGATATTAGGGACTGATTCGAAGGCAGGACTACCATTCTCTTTCATGGCTGGGAGGAGAGCACACTGAACATCACACAGGGCATCGTGGCAAGGCTGTGGGAAGCACACACACACTACTTGTGGATTCTTTCATGGGAATCAGTCCCAGAGAAACTTTAAACACAGTACTAGTTATTTATTGTAAAGTAACAAACCACATAAAGGTAATTAACAAACATAGGAGCTGTCCCAGTTGGCCCTTATACCCATCCTCTGGGCCCAGCCAGGATGTGTGCACTGGCCCAGCATGGGTGGAGCTCTTCACCAAAGCAGCTTCTGTTTGCATCAGCAGGAGACCATTACAGAGAGCCACACTAGTCAAAACACTGAGAGAGGACTGACTGTGGGGTCAGCCCAAGCTGATAGAAGGAAAACATAACCTTGGCACCTAGGCTTCAGGACCAGCATGTAAGGAGAGTTAGGAAGATTTTTAAGACCTAGAGGACGAAAAACTCTGCTGTGAGAGTGGGCCTTCCTGCTCTAACAGGAAAGCTAGGCCCATGGAATCTCAACAACACAGCCATCTCTACCCAAGATCCAGACAGTGCAACAGCTGATGACCCAACACAGATGGGGGAAATGTCCTGGGGCCTAGAGGAAGAACTACAATTAACATCTGCCAAGAGAGGAAAAATCATTCTTTCCCAGAGATGAGCCATCTGATTGGACAGCCATAAAAATATATAACACAAGCAACACTAACTGTATTTGACAGACTACATTTATGTTTATTCATTTATATGTATATGTAACAACAATAGGAAAGAGGGTGCTGTCGATTTGAAAGTGGGGTTGCACATGGGAGGGGAAGAAGGGAGGAGGAGAAATGATAAATTTTTTATTAGATTTATTTTATGTATGAGTGTTGTATTGGCACGTATACCTGCATGCCAGAAAAGGGCAGCAGATCCCATTATAGATGGTTGTAAGCAGCCATGTGGTTGCTGGGAATTGAACTCAAGACCTCTGGGAAAGTAGCTGATGCTCTTAACCGCTGAGCCATTTCTCTAGCCCATGATATAATTTTTAAAACTAAAGAAAAATACAATCGGTATCTAAGGAATCATGTAAGTACTTATTAATACAGAATGCCATTAACTTATTGAGAGGGAGTGCAATGTTTATGAAGATTTAAATCATCACAAAACTTGGATATTTTGTCTTGTTGTCTGTGTCCTTTACCTTCCAGAAGCTTTTCAATTTCAGGAGGCCCCCTTTATTAATTGTCGATCTCAGTGTCTGTGCTACTGGTGTTATGTTCGGGAAGCAGTCTCCCACTTTTTCTTCTAAGAGATTCAGTGTGGTTGGATTTATGTTGAGGTCTTTGATCCATTTGGACTTAAGTTTTGTGCATGACAATAGATATGGATCTATCTGCAGTCTTCTACTCACCAGCATCCAGTGGGAAAAGATCTTCCCCAACCCCACATCTTGACAGAGAGGGCGGATTTCTAAACTATACAGAGAACTCAAGAAGTGAGTCACCAAAACACCAAACATTCCAAACAAAAAGTTGGGTAGAGAACTAAATAGAAAATTCTCAACAGAGGAATCCAAAAATTGCTGAAAGACACTTAAGAAAGTGCTCAACATCCTTAAGCATCAGGGAAATGCAAATCAAAACAACTCTGAGATACCACCTTGCATCTGTCAGAATGGCTAAAATAAAAAACACCAACGACAGCTTATGCTGGAGAGAATGTGGAAAAAGGGGAACACTCCTGGTGGGAATGCAAACTTGTACTGCTACTTTGGAAATCAGTATAGCGGTTCCTCAGGAAATTGGAAATCAGTCTACCACAAGATCCAGCAATTTCACTTTTAGGCATATACTCAAAGGATGCACATTCATACAACAAGGACATCTGTTTCATAGCAGTATTATCTGTAATAGTCAGAACCTGGAAGCAACCTAAATGCCCCTCAACTGAAGAATGCATAAAGAAAAAGTTGTACATTTACACAATAGAGTATTACTCAGAGGAAAACAAACAAACAAACAAACAAACACAAAAACAATGGAATCTTGAAATTCGCAGGCAAATGGACGGAACTAGAAGAAACCATCTTGAGCAAGGTAACCCAGTTACAAAAAGACAAACATGGTATGTACTCACTCATACATGGATATTATACATAGAGCAAAGGGTTACCAGCCTATGGTTCGCACCTCCATTGAAACTAGGAAACAAGGAGGGCCCTAAGAGAGACATATGTGGTCCCCCTGAGAAGGGGAAAGGAACAAGATCTCCTGAGCAAATTGGGAACATGAGGGGAGGGGAGATGGAGTTAGGAGAAAGAGAAGGGAAGGGGTGGGGAGGTTGGGAAGATATGAGGGACCAGGAAGATGAGCCAGGGGAAGAATATAGGAGAGTGGAAAAAGAGATACTTTAATAGAGGGAGCCATTACAGGTTTAAAGAGAAATCTCACACTAGGGAAATGTCCAGAGATATACCAGGATGACCCCAATTAAGAATCTAAGCTAAACACTGAGCCGAATTCCTAGAATCCAGTTATAGAGAAGAAGGAGTAATGAACAAAGGGGTCAAGACCATGCTGGGGAAACCCATAGAAACAGTTGACCTGAACAAGGGGGAGCTCATGGACTCCAGACCAACAGCTTGGAAACCAACATAGGGCAGAACCAGGCTCCCTGCATGTGGGTGTCATTTAAGACATTTAAGATGCCTGGGCAGTCTATGGAGCATCTGGTAATGGATCAGCATTTATCCCTAGTATACCCTCTCAGCCTAGACACATGGGGGGGCTAAGCCTTGTCCTAAATGAGGTGACAGACTTTGATGATTCCCCCCCAAAAGGCCTCACCCTTTTCATGGAGTAGAAATGGGAAGGGATGGGGGGTTGGTGGGAGGCATGGGAGAATGGGAGGAAGAAGAAGCTGCGATTGATATATAGGATTGTTTCTAACTTAAATTTTAAAAAAAAGAGGGGGGGGGGAACTTGGATATACCCTAAAATAACACATGTGTAGGTTTGATATAGATTAACTTCATCTGTGAACCTGACAGTGCTCCAAATATTTGACTGAGTATTTTTTTTTAAGTTTTTTATGTGATTAATATTTAGGTCACTATATAGAATAGACATACTTTGAAAATGTGGGTGAATGTCATCAAATCAATTGATGTCTGAACAGAACAAAAAGATGACTTCATCTTTAGTAAAATAGAATCTCCCGCCTCAAAGCTTTCCAACAGGGACATTGGCACCTAACTGATTCTATGACAAACTGGCAACCTTAGGATGTAAACTTGAAAGGACTTGTCACCTTCCATAGAAATGAATTAGTTCTAATTAATTGATTGTATGTGTGTCTCTTCTATTCTTCTGTATACTGCAACAGAATACATTGAATGACTTAAATGAAAACAAACACAACATATGTCATAGTTTACATGGGTTATGAGTTCAGAAATAGCTGAGGTGGAAATTCTGGCTCAGGGTCTCTCATGAAGATATCAGGACACTGGCTGGGATTTAACTTTGGCTGTGGGATTGGCATCTACAAAGTCTCACAGGGCTTCTCTAAGGCAAATGATCAAAGACAGAAGCAGGAATGGGTTGTATGACTTGGTTTGGGAACTCTTCTGGTGACATTCCATATAACATTGGTTATAAAGACTACCCCATAGGAAAAGATTCTATATGAGCATGAAACTAGAAGTCGAGGGTCATCCTGGAAACTGGCTTCTGATAGGAGATGTTATTCTATAAATCTGTTTCTCATACTAGTTAATGAATAAAGCACTGTTGGCCAATAGGAAAGCAAGATAGGTGGGGCTATTAGACAAGGAGGAAAGAGGAAGTAGGAAGGAGGAGTCAACATGGAGAGACCGGAGACAACAGAGGTCTGGCCCGCTCTCTGGTAAGATGAGACAATGTGGAAATACTTAGATTAATAGAAATGGGTTAATAGTTAAGACAAAGCTAGCCGGTAAGAAACTAGTAACTGGCCAACAGCATTATATCAAACACAGCGTCTCTGTGTATTATTTTGAGGCTGGCGCGGCTCTGGGTCCAGGGCAGGCGGAAAACCTTATTACCTACAGGCTTCTGTAGAGGGTCCTGTATTACCAATCACAGCGGGCTCATTTGCAGAGAGAGCTGCAGACCTGTAGGTTTTTACCCCTACAGGAATTAATTGGTAAAACTTGTGTTACCTGTGATAGAATCCCTTTCAGGGTTTAATAGTTACTTTCAAGTCAGAAGTAACAGAAAGATCAAAACATAAAAAAGAGTTATAAGAACCTAAATGGTGTGTTTTAAAGTTGTATAAATTACACACACACACACACACACACACACACACACACACACACACACACATTCCACATAATATATTTTTGAAGATATACATATTGCTAAGTGCATAAAATGGCTAGAAAAACATTAAAAAGTTGTTCTACACGATGGATAGAGAATCAGAGAGGAAATGATAAGCGGGGGAAAAAAACCAAAGATATTCAACAATGTGAAAAATAGGTCATGACATGAGAATTTATCACCTCAGTTGAGGCTTAAACCCCTTTTGCTGGTAGCGTTGTAAAGTGGTCCAACCATATCAAGAGATTGTAGGATTCGAGACTCTTAGCATGGAAGGCTCTACTCATTTCCCTCTGCTGTGTATCAAAGAGAAAGTTCATTTCTCATAGAGCACCTTCCTCATCTTCTTACCTCACAGATCTCTTGTATTTCTCAAATGGAGATCTTCAAAATGTAAATAACTTGGAGAAAAGTAGCCTAGAAATTGAATGCATAATAATGAATGCATAAATTGAATGCTCCATTTCAGGTTTCCTGGCTGGGAGAAGAAAAAGGGTTAGGACTGAGTTTTCTGCAAGGACGGGGGGAGTGGAAGGGACAGGAAAAGAATGAAATAGAGAGGGTGCATTAACATAAGGAAGTTAGGTGTGGAGGCACAAAGTCGTAATTCCAACACTCGGTGGGCTGAGGCAAGAGGATGCGAAGAGAGGATGGGTGCTTATATTAAAATCAACACCAAAACTGACCCTTCACAATCTTGAGTGTTTGCAGAACATTTTATATTGGAGTCAAAAGGCAAAGATCAGTTTGCACATGCACTCATTGCACCAATGATGATTGGTCTACTGTCTGCAGACTGCTTCTCTCTGATGGTATCACCTGGGTTTAGTAATGGTGGATTGATAGGTTATCTTTGGCTAGCCACTATTTGAATGACTCTCTTGAATCTAGACTTGAAGGCAATCTACTTAATTAAAATGCACAGGACATTTAGTACTACGAAAAAGTCAAAGGTCAATCCTAACTTGTCTTACTGGAAGTGTGCTGTGTTTAGGTGACAGGATTGGGCTGGGACAATTTTTTTTTCTTCTTTTAAATATCTGAGAAGAACAAAGATGGTTTTATTGAGATTGAGCGGTGTGTGTCCTGAGTCACTTATAAAAGAAGTACACACCTAAAGATGTCCCCTGCTAGCAATCCCTCTAGGATATCAGCCACTGTCGACTTCAGTGGCTATCACTGCCTAGTTACAACAACGAAGACACCAGTCCGAGGTATCCAATATTTGTCAAACTTTCCTTTCCCAGGGAGTGCTTGTTTACTCATCTTACTTATCTGCTTGTTTGTTTTGAGTCTCCAAATTCAGCCAGAGCTGGCCTCTAAGTCACAATCCTGTCTCAGCACTATTAGGATTACAGGTGTGTGCCTCCAAGTACCCATGCTGTATTTTTAAAAGGAAATAGTTGCTTTTCAGAAAACTGTTTCATGCATACAGATTTAAGTGTTTTCTCATTTATAAGAGCCCTAAACACGGGAGGTGATGTCATCTCATACAGATTAACCTGCAGACAAGGCCCAGGGAGGGAGACTTCTCAGACAGCCCCTCTGCCCAGCTCATATCACTTCACTCTCTTTCCACATGTCTATTTTTGATCAAGCTCCCAGAGAGTAGTTGCAATACCAGCTAAACAGAGGCAGACATGTTTATATGACAGATGATGTTCACAGACAGCCCTACAAATAATTTATAGATTCTAGAAAGTACTTGTGGCTCAAAGTTTTTTTGCTTGTTTTGGCTCAAAGTATTTTTGAGCAAGAGTTATTTTCTTGGGAAATTTTAATTTTCCCTTCACTACGAAAATCAGTGGGCATGGACATAGCTTAGCAGTAAAATATCTGCCTATAGCAGGGTGGTGGTGGAGCACTTGGGAGGCAGAGGCGGGTGGATCTCTGAGTTTGAAGCCAGACTGGTCTACAGAGTGAGTTCCAGGACTGCCAGGGCTACACAAAGAAACCCTGTCTCAAAAAACCAAAACAAACAAAAAGCTCACACCAAAACTACCTTCCCCCCAATCTGCCTTGGGTTCGATTCCTATTACCCCCTCATGCCTGCCTCACCCAGGCATACACATCTGCAAACGTGGTCTGTCTCCTCTCTCCCCTCTGTATAAACCCGGCTTGTTTTTTTTTTCCTTTTCCTCCCTCCATCCCTTTCCCCCTCATTACCTCTCTCTGTGTGACTCACCACAAAGATCAGACTGGCCTCCAACTCACAGACATCACCTTGTTTCTACCTCCTGAGTGCTGCCATTAGGGGTGTGCACTACCCCACACCTGGCCTCTTATTACCGATTCTGTGTGGGTGGGGTGGGGTGGGGTGGGGCGGATATGCTTATGTTGCTGTGAATATGACTGCTCACTCCACTCTGTCAGAGCAGAGAGTCTGAGGTTGATGTTAAGTCTCATTCTTTATCTTACTTCTTACATCTCCTAAAAAGGGGAGCTCGCCACTTGCTGGCTGCTCAGCAAGCCCTGGGACCCTCTGATGTCACTCTGTAATGAGGGTTACAGAAGCACCACTGTGATTGGCTTTCAGGTGGGGGCGGGTTATCTGAACACAGGTGCTTAGGCTTGAGCAACTTTACCACTGTCAATCTTGCTCACCAGTGGCTTCCCAACACCCAGCTTTGGCCCATCAAAACCTGTACTATGACTCTCATGGCTTAATGTACATGATTAACTTCCCTTATGAGAACTTGGTTATGTATCTATAAACAGACATCTCTCATATGGAGAGAAATGTCCTAATGGGAAACGAGATGAGGTCCAGAGAAATTTACGTTCTCATAAATTAGCTCAGAGACCTGACTTTAACCCAGGCTTTGCACTCAGCCTACTGCTCTCCAAGTCAGCATACACACACTTCTAAGACTCTACAAGAACAAGAAAAGAGTTTACCTGGTTTGTAAACTCTTTTATTGCATCAGTGACACATATGGCAGTAACAAATAACACCCCTTAAAAAAAAAAAAAAAAAAAAAGAATGCTACCTTTTCCACAACATTTTATTTTAAATAAAACTTCAAGTACTTTTACATAGGTACAAAAAAACTCTGATCTATTCGCCTCCAATAGGCCACAACACACAGTAGATAAAACACAGTGGTTACAAATGTCTTTTAAATTTATTTCTGAGGCAAGGCAGATGGGAAGGAAGTGTCTCTATGAAAAAATACTGTGTGTGTAGGAAATTGTCACAATTTTATTCCACATGGATACAAATGATTATACTTTAATTTAGGCCCTGGTGGCTTAAAATTATATAACAAAATAGAAAAATGGAAAACTACTATCCCCTACACCCTGTTTCAAAGGCAGGCACTACCAAGATTAGGGAGACGCCACAGTGTTGGTAGAGGATAACTACTGCACAAGCTGTAGAGCTGTAAATACCTTTAGACTCCGATCAAATGCTACAGTCCTTCTAAGGCATAAACAATAATGTCTCCGAACAATATATACACATAATACATATTAAAACAAGACTCAATATAAACAATAATGAACAATATATACACATCAATTTCCACTGGCTTGAAATACAATTTTACTACACAAGTGATGCGCAACATATATATATATATATAAATGTACTTGTAACTCTACAGTAAAGTTTATTTTTGGTGCTTTCAGAGCACATCAGTGTAAACAGTTTAACTTGGCTTTGTTTTATATTTTAAAACATTCCTTGTTGTATTTTCAAGATTTAAAGCAATTTTCTAGTTCTTCCTTTTCACAGAAAACGAAGATTCTGGATGTGGTTTAATCATAAATAATTCATAAAATTAAATACATTCACTAAAAAATAAACTACAAAGTAAAAAAATGAAAAATAGATATTTATTGAGAGGGAAAGGAGAACCATTTCCCATGTTAGAGCTCTGGTGTTGCCTATTCAGTGCGATTTGATAGAGTTTAATTGCTATTGCACTAGAACACCCTTTCTTGAGAACATTCTTTGGGTGTGCCTCCCTGTTCTACCTAAGATAGCTGATAAATCACACAGACCAGTGACCAATGGTCTTGGCTGGCGGAGTGAACTCTCTAAAACTGGTATCATTCTTCTCATTTTTTAATATATATATGTATATATATATGTATATATATATACTTATTTCAAAAAAAAGTTAATATGTATGTGCCTTGCACATCTGTGTAAATGCAGTTCACATTGCTGGTCTTATTTGTCCTTATTTAAAGGGAAAAAGAGAAAAAGCAGATTATAACTTCAGCTCACTTTGAAGGTATCTGTCCACTTTTTTTCAAAGTACTTCCTCATACTGTGGCCAGCTCTGCCTATGTCGGAGTCATCTTCATTGAATGTTTCACAGTTGTCAAACACAAGCCTGACATCTAGAGCAAAGGTTTCAAAGTTGGTATACCTGAAATGAAACACATTATTACAGGCTGGTTTCACTGGTAGAACTTGTGAAGAACAAAGATGAAGGGGAAGGGAAGCTAATCACATCAGAGAAACACACTTGACCATGTCTAAGTCCTCTTATGAAAGCATCATCCAAAACATTCACTGCCCTGGATCAAAGATGGTCAGAAGAAAAACAAACTGTTCTCTCGGTTACAAAACTAAGGTACTTTCCAGGACAGGCATGCTACCACGTAACTGTAATCCCAGTACCTGTTTGGTGGAAACAGGAGGATTGCAAGGTTGAGACCAGCCTCGGCTACAGAATAAGACTTTTATCTTGAAGCAAAAACAGAAACAAAGTCAAAAAGATTGTTTTCACCTGCGCTGTGTTTCCCACACCACATGGCTTCTTACAATTCTGCTGCAGGACTTTCCAACTCCGTGGCTTCCCTAACCCTCCGGCCACCCCATGATCCTCATCCAAAAAGTGTTACAGCAGTCAAGAGATGGGAAACAGTTCTAATGCACTATAAAAATTAAGCTTCCAAAGCTTCTACAAATCCATCATGATAAGTCACCATGTTAAACCTTCATTCTCAGTACTCAGTATCTGCTGAACAGAGATGATTTACTTACTGTCCATTATTTAGTTTTTCTCTGATTGTAGAAAAATCCATAGGCTTCTTAATGACTTTCTTATAGCCAGGTACAAGTTTCAAGTTTACAGGAAGTAGAAAAGGCCAGGCATCCTCATGAGTTTCCATTTCAGTCAGGATCACACTAAAGCAAACATGTTTGAAATTGTTAACTATAGACTGTGATTCCCCAAACTGAATAGAAATATTAAAAAAAAAAAAAAAAAAAAAAAACCTGCAAAGAGCCAGGTCCTTGGAATCATCTTTCTTGGGCTTCTTAACAGAAGTAGCACTTTCTATTTTTGACAAGTTGAGAGAAAGGTTTTCCTCCATTTTCCTTTTTTTGAGATCCTTGCTTCCTCTTTTTAATGAGCTGCTTGTGGAGGCGGAGTCTTCATCTTCAGTATCCCCAGCCACAGTGCCTTTCCGGCATTTCTTGGACTCAGTTGTCTTTTTTCCTTTGACATGAATTTTTTTTATTTTTATAGTCTGACCACTTGCCTTTAATTAGATAAAAAAAAACAAAACAGTAGATGTGGTATAAGAAAACAACTGTTTATAAACTTTCTATTACGTTAAATCACAAGTGTTTGATAGGATCAACAAGAAATACCAACTCTGCTGCTTTACAAGATTGCTAATTCTATTCTTTTACAGAGATTTGGGGACTTCATCTCCTATAATATGAGTGACACCTAGCAAAGCATGGGGAAAAACTATTTGAAAAATTCTTAAAACTGGAGATACAAATCCACCAGTGTAGACCTGACTGCCAGTATTCCTGCAGTCAAGGCTGTTAAGCAAGTGAGGTGCACAGAGCTCTTTCAGAGCCCAGTACAACTAGGAACAAACATGTCTGTAAAGAAAACCATGCAGGTAACTAACAGTAATGCTGAAGAAGAAATAGAAAGCTAGAACAAACAGGAAAATGAGCTCAAGAAGCAGCAGGTGGAAATCAGATTTTAAAGTGATCAAAACCACTAAAAATTAATTATTTTTTAGATAAATAATAAAATATGTCTGTGATGAGAAGCGTTTTACAAGTTGTGGTTTAAAGCAAAGACAAAGATGGGGAGAAATGTCTCTTTTTGAGAACAGCAAAGTAAAATAAAATACCATGTATTTTAAATGAAGGTGTTACTCTATTTACTAAATAAGGAATGTTGAGTTAAATCTCTAAGCGGTTTGTTTTCTCTTCTGTAAAAGCAGTCACATATCTGCTAAGGTTATTCCACACTACACATCCAACCACAGACTACAGCAAGACCCTGGGCCCTGCATTCAGAAATAGAGAATAGTTTCTTTTGAGGATTAAAAGTTGTGTTACATATAATATGTCATAAAATATACTTGTACTAGAAATGTATAGTTTTTGCTTTGCCAATGCAAAGAGACTTTCAATGTCTTTCAAAACACTCACTCTCTTGCCCAGAAATCCCACACTACAGAATGATATGACTACTCTGACAATAACTCAGCCAACTAAAAACATTTTTAAAGAATTATTTTAAAGTAATTTCATTGAGGATAAAATTACCTTGACCAATAATATTATTAAAAGGTACTTAAAGAGTTAAAATTATTTGGTTCTCTGTTAACAGGTTGTGAGAAAAGTTAAGGAGTTATTTTAATTCAATTCACTAAAATAAAAAAAATGTAAATGCAACACTTTCCTACAGCTTACTGAAGAATTATTACTGTCTGTCATTAACTGAAATAATTTAAATGCTTAATTTAGTCTTTTCCCCCTTTAGTTTTTTTTTTGAGTGTTCTTAATACACTGAACTTAAAAAAAAGCACTTACCATAAAGCAATTCACTTAATGATGATCAAGTTGAGATAGCTGTGTTATTTTAAAACATTCCAAAGTGGGAGTAGTGGCTTGAACCTATAGCTTTAGTACTTGGGAGGCTGATGCAGGAGGACTGCCTTGAACCTGAGGCCAACCTGGGCTACTAAGTGAATTCCAGGCCTGCTTGGTCTAAAGACTTAGACCCTATTTCAAAGAGTAAATAAAAATAAGAACGCAGTAAAGGTTCATGAATGATGAGTGAATATCTCTAGTTTTTGTTTGAACTCATAGATCAACCTGGCAATGTTTTCTTTCTGACTTAGGATCATTTTCTAGCAAATTATACTTTGCACCAAGAAAATAGAGGATGAAATGGCAAAAAAGACTTTTCCATGTTACAGTGAATGCTGCTTCAGTTGCCTGATACTGCATATACACAGACCCTGAAAGCCTTTTCTCAGTGGAATGAGAGTATGGTAAGCTAGAGTGAGGACGGAAGGGACAGACAGGATATAAATCACCATGCATGACTAATGGTTCAATTTGTGTTTTGAATAAAAAGGAAAGGAATTGTTCACAGACACAAACAAAGAAAAAGGCACTGAGAAGAACAGAAGGAAGACACAGAGGAACAGCCAGAATGATGGGATAACTACAATAACCTACTGAGGGAGGCAAAGGACCTGACATGATGCATCATTCTAATGATGAGTGACTGACATGTTGAGTCGTAAGGGATGGAAACAGTGATTATAACTGAAGGACCTGGGAGGAACAGAGGAACATTGGAGTGACAGAAGGAGGAACTCAGAAAACAAAAATTTAGAACTGAGTCTATGAATAGGAGGTAGGCGCTGGCTAGCATTAGGTCAAGTATAAAGTTAGAAGACTGTGAGATGCCTATTAAAGAGTCAAGTCTTCAATACACTCTGATCTTTACACACTTTTTAGTCCTTACCTAAATTTCTTCCTTCCTATTTTATTTTATTGTGGTGCTAAGGACTGAACTTAGGGCTTGAAAATCACACAAAAGGAGTGGATACTTTGGCTATTTATGTAGCTCAAGGTGGCCCCAAGTTCATCATCTTCCAGTCAACAGCTCCAGAGTGCTGGGATTATAGTAATTTCTTCTTAATTTATTATCTTTTTCTTTCTCTCTTCTCTTTCCTGTCTATCTCTCTTTCAGTTTTTCTAAGACAAAGTTTCTCTGTATAACTTTGGAGACTGGAACTCACTCTGTAGACCAGGCTGGCTTTGAACTCACAGAGATCCTCCTGCCTCTACTTCCTAAATGCTGAGATTAAAGGCGTGTGCCACCACTGCTTGGCCTATTACTCCTCTCATAATTTGCTTTACAGGTTTCTACTTTAAATGTGATTGGAAAATGACTAAAACTACAGGCATTCATTATCACTTGAATTAGGCATTCTTTTGCAAGCACATAAACAAGAGAACCAAACACAGTTCTTAAAAAAAACTGGTCCACAATGATAAGAGAATCACTCACAATATCTGGAAGGTAGAAACAACTCAGATGTTTACCAACTGATGACTGAATAAGCAAAATGTAACTGTCTATGTAAGAGAGTATTATTTGACTATAAAAAGTACTGACCTATGCTAGAACATGAACTTTCAAAGTATTTTGTGTCAGAAAAGAAGGTAGACACATTGTATACATATGTAAAAAGGCTTTTGGTATTATGAAAATGTTCTGGAATTAAATAGTGGTGATGTTGCATAATTTTGTGACTGTATTAACAATTAATGGACTATTAAAAAAGATGAATTTTATAAACAAAACAAGCCACAAAACTCTGGTAATTTAAAAAGCTCAGTTTCCCACCATTCTTACCTTAGCGATGCAAGCTGGACAAAACCAGTCCCCATCTGGAATAGTTGTAATCTTGGGCCGATGGCAGTAGGTGTGGCAGCCTTTGTCACAACCGTCACAGAGCAGAAGCAGTTCCTCATTATCTCCCTTTCGACAGATTTGGCAGTACTACAAATACATGAAAACCACTTAAAATCAATCTTCCACTATGGGTACTAACTGTTGGAATGTTAACAAGCCATAATTCCTAGTGTATATTAATAATGAGCATTCCGCTTGATAACAAATATATAATAGCCACACACATCTATGTATCTCTCATTACACAGATATGGATCACATGACGGGCGAGCAATTCTTTTGGGGTAAATGCACATTTCAGATACACTGCATAGAACAAAGCTAGAGGTTGAATGCCTTCACACACTTCAGAAGCATGTACACATCAACGTATGAAGTCATCACCATGACATCAGAGCACATGAAGCAATGAATAGCTTTAATACATGGGACTTTTAATGTTTCATCTTTTGCTTATCTTATTGTCCTTATGATATTCTGAGAAAGAAATAAGAGTTAGAATAGTTTAATATAGAAATTCAGAAACTTGTCTTACTGTAATTATTAAGATATTATATTAAGATATTATCTTATATTAATAAGATATTCCTTAATTGTACATTATCCACCCACAATTTACAATTGACTTAAAAATGTCTAAAATAGGAAATTCTGAAAATGAACCCAAGTCAATTTTCTTTCACAAATATAGAAAATTCATCTTACAAGTTACCTCCAAGGAAAACAGTAACTTAAAAAATTTACAGTCATGATTTATTTTCCACAACTAAAAATTTCTTCTTTATTTATTGAAAAATGTATAACACCATTAATGATTTCAAGTATGAAGAGAGAAAGTATTTCCCCTGTATGGACATGGTTAGTGTAACAAGTTTCAGAAAGAGAAGAGAAAAGTTGTGCAACATCCAAGGTGGCTGTGAGAGCAGTGTGTACTAACTTCATCTGAATTCAGGGCATAGTCCAGTCACAATAAAAAAAAATACCCTCTAACCAGTGTTTCAAAAGTGACAATAATTAAATAGAAATTCACTTACATTAAAGTTTAAATCTTAAAAAAGAATGGTTCAGCAATTCAAAAGTGCTTCATTTAACTTCAGTACAATAAATGCTAGCCTAGGAAATTCTAAAACTATCTTATATAACTTAATATATATACCAAGGTAGTTTAAAAATGTAATCCAAATTGGAGATAGATACTATTCAAAGGAACAGATATGATAACTGTCTATTAAATACATCAGACATATGTAATATTAAAATTGTCATTATGTAAATGTAAAAGCAGTAGGGTTTAATAGCCCCAAATAAGTTTCTACTAGATGGACTTTCTGAATCCCACATCACTGAGTAACTTAAGATGGTATTTCCCAAAATCTACACTCCACCTTTAAAAACTATTGTAAAAACCTTTAGTCACAAACAACCTGTGCAAGGTTATATTTAACATAATTTTCTCTGTATTGGAAAAATACTAAAAATACCACAAAGTTTACTTCATGTCCAATTTAAAATAAATATTTTCGTATCTTTTTAGAGAAAAGGTGAAAAATATCAAACTTTTGGTACTTTTGAAAAAAATCACAATAAAAGCTCACAATTATTAGATGAGGGCATGTACATTAATTTTTTGTTTGAACTTCTTTGCTACAAAAGCAAAAAGAATATTTATGTAGAAAATTACCTGGAAGCAAACTGGCAGTTCCTAGTAAAGCTTGCTATGTGGCTAAGATGGCATTTTTAAAGCTACTGAGCACTTTAACATTTTATTTGGATTTATTATGGGCACTGACGTCTAACTAATCAAAGGTTACAAAACAAGTCTTAACCTATCAATAGCTAGTCATCCCACCATCACCACCATCATCACCACCATCACCGCCATCGCCACTACCAACATCACCGCCATCACCACTATCATCACCCCCATCACCACCTGATATTACCACCACCACCATCACCATCATCACCCCCATCACCCCTATTAGCACCATCACCACCACTGCCTCTGCCTCCACCACCACTATTCCCATGCTGAGAAAGGGACCCACAAGCAGTATGCTTGCTAGGCAAGTGCTCCACTGCTGAGCTATGTGCTCGGCTACAAATAATGTGTTAGTGAATATTTTTAAAATGACTATTTGTGTGGTGGTGCCTGGCTCTCATTTTAGCTCCTGGGAGGCACAAGAGTTGAACTGTGAGTGTGAGGACAGCCTGGGCTACAAGCAAGTATACCAGTTCAAAACATGTTTTCCATGCAGTTTTTTTTTTTTTTTTTTGAGTTGGGTGGCTTTCGATTCACAGAGATCCTCCTGTCTCTGCCTCCTAGGTGCTGGGATTAAAGGCATGCGCCACCACTTCTTGGCCAATTTGGTGGTTTCTTTGTTTAGGTTTATAGCAAAACAAGCATTATTATGACTTTAGAGGAGGATAAGAAAAAATTAACTATAAATTTTAATTAACATAAAACCATGATATCTTCATTTAATGCAGTCTAGATTCCAACAAATAAATTTGCCTAAGGACATTATTAAACTTGCCTTAATACTAATTTCAGGAGAATTAGATTTTTTAATAATCTAAGAAATCTTAAGAAAATGCTCCCAAAAGAACTGCACAGCACGTTCAGACTTAAGCTGTGGGTTCTGATTCTACAGGCATCTTTAGGAAGAAATGAAAAAAGCAGAGGACACGAAACGCATTTGTGTAAACTGCAGACAAGGCCTTCTTAAGCAGTGTAAGCACCAGGGTAAACTGAAGAAAGGGATGCTTGACTATGAGGATCTCTTCTTCATCTTTAGCTATTCACGAAAACAAATCTCAGATACTTGAACTTTAAAGCTGGTCTTTAATTCAGAAGCAAATAGAAAAGTAATTCATAAGGGTCTATATATAATAGGTACTTCCATGCATGGAATATAAGTAGGTAATAGGGCACTCTGTACATGATTTAAAACAACCGTCTTTTTGAAAGTATGTGATCTATAGTTGTTATTTTAAATATGTGGCATTTTGATGCTCAAATGAATGCTTGCTATGCAATAACCACCTGCAGGTTTCCAAAGATGATAAGTCAGTTTTAATTATCAGGAGAAAAACTAAAAGTTCTTATGGCCAACATTATCTGATACAAACACGTAAGTCTAAGTTCTCTGTTTTGTATTTGGTATTGTGATAAGTGACAGAAAAGTAAAACAATTAAGGCATAATGGAGCAGGTAATGTTAACATGTAGAGTACTTACAGAGTGAACAGCCTTTAAAATATTTCTCTTAACAACCATTATGCTGATATAGTACAAGAGGCAACTTGTTATGACTATAAACAAGTATTCAAAGAAGACAAAACAAAGGTTGAGCAAAGAGAAGACAACATATTTGGCTGGTTGCTACAAAAAGTTAAAGATAAGGAAAAAGTATAGATTATATGGTATTTAAGAGTTAGTTAGACACACTCCCAAGTAGAGTATATATTATTGTAACAACATGGTAATACATAGTTAAGAAAGATCTGGAGATTGGGGAAAAAACAAGACAGAAGAAATCAGTCATAGTATTTCTGAAATAAAAGCACTTACAACTTTCATAATTGATTTTTCCCATGCTATTGATCTCTGTAACTGCTGGATGCACAGGGCTACCTGAGCAGCACTGCGAGCTTCTGCTAACGCCCTTCTCCAGACCCTGAGCCCTGGAGCAATATCCTCTTCAACTCTGCATTGAGATATAGAGAAACTGAGTAGGTCATAGCCACATTTATGGTCACTGAATGTGAAACAATCATCACACTGAAAGCCAAGCAATGACAAAAACATGTAACAGCCAATAAGTATAAAGTTTAAGCAACTAAATTTGATGTAGTGCACAGACTGTGGCTACGTGCCTTGAAGCTTAGTCACAACCAGATAAATGTAAGATCACTTTGCAGGATTATCAATGCACATAACAAAACAAAAAAACAAAACAAAACAAAAACAAAAAAAGAAGTTTTACAAAGCACCATGCAATAGCATGATCCACATGGATCACAGACATACAAGAAGATACATAGATAACAGGCAATAGAAAATAGGCTCCAATTAGCAAAGAAGCACAATAATTTGTCAAGTTAATCTCAATAACCTACCCGTCACCATCACCACTAATGGATGGTGCAGGAGCAGGGACAGTAACTGTGCCCACATTATCCAGTTTGATCTGAATGGTGGTACTTAAGGGGCTCTTCAGATACCTTCTCTCAATGTTCCGCTCCAAATCAGCCAGCCTGGTTACAGCTATATCTAGGGGGTTGTCACTCTTCCGTGACAGTGCATGCGCACTGTTTTCTTCTTCACCAGTGAGTTCTCCATCATGCTCCTGGTACAGCTTAGTAAATGACTTATGTTCAAAATATACCAAGTCCTCCCTTTCTGATGCAGGCTCTGGACACATCCAACCCTATACATCAAGAGAATAATGTCATTACAGTTTCTCCCGAAAACGTTAGATCGGTAAATTACCTTTACTCTGTGACCACCAGCAGACCTCAAGAATATTTACTATAAGGTTTTACCTTGCACTTCCTAATTCTAGCTTAAAATAAGAGTGAAAAACGGAAAAGCAGTTGGTAAGAAAGTGTGTAAAAAATAACACTGATTATATAAGCAGTAAAATTCAGCAAATGACTATAAAGGTTTAGACTAACATGCTCGTTGTTGCTATACATGGATGGAAAGGGAATGTCTTGGTGGCCTGTGAACTTTGCTCTTATTTCTGTCTTTATGCCTTCCACTGCTCCCCCATGTGAGTGCTCATACCCAGTACTTTCCATTTGGCTGCAAAACTCAGCATGTGCTATTATCCTTGCCCGTGAAATGCTTCCTTGTCTTCGCCTACAAAGTCATCCATTCATCGCACAGTGCTCATGTCATGAAAGCATTTCCTGAAGGAAGTCTTCCCCTGAACTCCTTCGGAGGCTAACTAGTCCTGCTGTAGGCTTTCCTAGGATCCTAAAATGCTCCCTAGACTTGCCATGGTTGTACTTTTACAACAGCATGATGATTTGATTAAACATCCTTCTCCCTCGAAATATCATGCTGGACTTTACTCATTTATTTCCAGCACAGTGAAGGTAAGATAATGGGCTTTTTCTCTCTGTCTTTCTCTATCTCTCTCTGTCTCTCAATGAATAATTTTGTAACCAAGCTTGTTCACACTGATCCTTTGTCCACAAACCAAAGTTTGGCCTGTTTTAAACAAGTTCTCAAACTTTGATATTCAAGGACCTCAATCTACCATCATTCTCACATTCTCTTCAGACATCAATGCCGTGTTCAGGTTGTATGACTTGCTCCTCTTTATGCTCATCTCCTTAGTGTACTATTTACTTGGTTCCTATCAGTCAAAACCTCAGTCATTTTCTTCCAACAGAGTATGCAACTCTACAGTTTGGACAGTTCTCCTAAATACCCAGCAGAAATCAGTCTACTTTTTAAAATTCAGACACTAAACTGTATTTCTTTATGGTTAGTCACTAGATTCTGCACCCATGTGCCCACATATTATTAAGCAAACTTTCTGGGAATTAGATGCATATTTTATCCAATTTCTATAGTGTCTATTGTTGGATTTTTAAAAAGCTACTGAGCAAAGTATATTAAGTATGAAAAGGAATTCTTTGCAAATTAAGTCTCTCTAGAAATTATTATTTTATTCCTTTACCTCAACAGAATATTTGTATCTAGAAAGGAAGCATGGGAAACCAGTTACAGTGCCACACGCAGTAGATCGTGAGTTTGTGGGCTGCTGGCAAGCATGAGGATCTGGGTAAGGGATAAATACTTAGGGTACACATACGGGCCCAGTAACAACTTATATCAAAGAAATCTTTCCACATCCTAAAAGGGAAGCAAGCCAGCTAAATAGCAGAAACTTTGCAAATGAGATACTTTGATTTCTGCAAAGTAACCATCAAGACAACAACAACAAAAAAAAGAAATAAATTAGAATTAGGAAATCAAAAGCCAGATGGCTGCAAAAATGTGTTACTTTAGGAAAGGTCCTTAGTGCTAGGGTCCAAAGGCTCTTCATTTGATTTGTTCCATTAATACATGTATGAATGAATAATTTAGTTGGTTGCTATAAATCTGTAATATTTAAAACTAGGAAGAAAATGTAACGATTTGGGTAACAGACAATGATAAAAAGTGGTTCTGTATGGTGAAAAGTACACTCAAATAAAGCTAAAATAATATAATAAACAGAAATGCAAAGTTTAGCTTTGGCATTTCAGTGATGAATCAGAAAAAATGCATCTGTGAAAGAGGTTCAGGAAGTTCTACCCTGGCTCATACTTAGAAAAGTGATGGGATGGTGTAGGTATTAAAGAGTCAGAGTAACAACAGTAAGATCCCACAAAAACATGTGGACATCTTCATATACAATTACAGATCCTGTATTTGAAAGAGGCCATAGACCTCCATGCTTTTCAGAAAACATTGAGTTTGGAAGCCATTTCATAGGGCTCATGGCTGAAGGGATTAGTCAGCTCACAAAAGAAAACACAACCGAGAGACGCAGAGCTGTCCCTAGGGAGGGGAGAGTAACAGGACTTTAGCGTACGCCCAACAACCAAGACTAGGGTAAGATTTTCCTACAATATACAAAGAAAACCAACATCACTAGCAATATTAAAAATGCAAATTAATATATCTAATAGATTAAAAGCACAACTTTAATGTGCTTTCATAATGGCAAGCTCCTCAGGCTAAAAGTATTTCTTTTTAAGAAAAAATATGATTAAGTCTTCTGTAGGTAGTAAAACATTTTATCATTTTCTTACCTCTTTTCTATCACTTTAAGACAATTCAAGATTAATAAAATTATAATTCAGTTCTCAGAATAATACAGCACAATTCACAAGTAACTTAATGACAGGATGCTAAGACACTCCACTCAATAGCAAATTTCACTTATTTTAGCTACTGAGAATACTAGCAAGGGCACAGAAGCCAGCAATGCTGTGGGATCAAGACATCCAAGTGTGACTGTTTCGAGCCACACTCTATAAACACGACGTATTTTCTCAATAGGTGGTCAGTTAGCACTGGCAAATTGGATGGAATAAGTTGAAGGAAAATTAAAACCATGTAAAGCAACAGGCAGTAACAAGTGACCAAGAGAGAGGACAAAATCAGAGCAGGGGAAGCAGATGTGGTGTGAGAAATCACGCCAACTATTCAGTATAAAACCCTTCCACATTTCCTATAGGCTACAACCCGTTAATTGGTCTTCATGCTAAAGATACTGTGTCACCAAGACAATGTAAATTACACTCATTATTTTCAATTTAAGGAGGAAGTGAAATGCATAAACCACGAGATCCAACAAACATCTTTAAAAAATTATGGCACTAAATAGAATAATTTTCATTTCTCCAGAAAATTAACTTGTGTGGAAGAGTTCCTTTGGTGAAGATGCCAGTAAATGAGGCATGTGGACAGTGCATGGGCTGGGGAAGGAGATATACAGTTTTATAGCACAATAGATTTAGGAAGTAATAAATTTTGTTTTCTAATGTTAGTAATTATATTTGTGGCAAAAATGGATATTATATTAGCTCTGGAAAATGATAGTTTTTAAGAGAACTTCAAAACTAATTATGAAGCAAGATTTAAGTTATTGGGCAACACAGGATTATGCCATACTTTTCTTTCTGAATAAAATATAAATATCAAATGCAAGGACATAAGAGACCCCGGTTTTCTAAACCTCTGCAGGTTTCTCTGATTAGTCAGCACCCAGTTTAACTACTTACCAGCCCAACTGCACCACTTGTCCTCTTTCCAAGCCTATGTATCTTGTGTAGTACTTAAGACTTTCTGTCTGCCTCTCCAGCAGAAATCAGTTCTGCACTTTGCCTGTGACATAACATACCACACCCACCAGGTCTGCCTGTTGTGAGAACTAGATCCTAGAGTGTCTGAATGTTCTTCCAATTTAGACTATACAAAGTCAAAGTCTGACGTACAACACTTACAAGGAAGGGGGGTTCTTGATCTTCCATGAAACACTACGATTTATACGAGAAAACTGTACTTATGGTGAAAACAAAAACTTGCTTGAGGTAAAGAACTCTACACCAGAAATGACTTCTGTGAATACCATTAGGGAAGCGGCAAGATGTAAAAAACACACAGGCTACACAGTCAAATAGGCTTGGCTTGCACACATTCCTTGTCACTTAAATGATGACTGCCAGGTTATTTATATTGAGCCTGTTTCCTTACCTGTAAAACAGGAGAGATTAACTCGGGGCTGTTTTGAGAATTAAATGAAACAGTGTGAAAACATTTAGCACAATAACTAGGTTATACAAAGCATATAATAAAAATTACCTTCCATTACCCTAAAAACAGATTGCATGCCAAGTCAGCTTTACCTTCACTTGCAAACTTGCCGATGCTACCCTCCTTTCCAGGTCCTCTACTTGCTGGAGAATGTTCAGATCCAGTTCCATCGCTTGCTCCTCTACCGACCAGTTTTCCACGATATCTCGGGTTACCTGATTTTCCTCATTTTCACTCAATTCAATAATAGCAACTATATTTGGAAAGAAAGCAGTTTTTAAATCTATTTCATTTCTAACCACTACCCTATGATGATTTTTTTTTCCCCTAAATGAGAAAAATGCTACGTTCAAACTTCTTAACATATATAAATGTACAAGCACATGCAGACAGTTCATTGCTGAATAAGAAATGATCTAAGACACACAAAACTGTATTGTATAGGTACCAAGAGTGATGAAAAGTAATGCAATTTGAGAAAAGCAACTAGTCATTGTTGAGCAACATTTAAAATAATGTGTGTGTGTGTGTGTGTGTGTGTGTGTGCTGGAGAGATGGTTCAGTGGACAAAAGCATGTACTGTTCATCCAGGACTTCAGTTTGATTCCCAGCACACTCATTACATGACTTACAATCACCTATAACTCAAGCTCCAGGGGATCTAATACCTTTTACTTATGCATAGACATCTATAACTAAAAATAATAAGAATTTGAAAATGAATAAAAGTAATAAAGAATTGATACAATAAAAATGTTGTAGGTTAAAAGACAAATTTTCAGGGCTAGAAAAATGGCTCACTGGCTGCTCTGAATTTCAGGGGACGTGGGTTCAATTTCCAGCATCACACTGTAACTCCAGTTTCAGGGGATCTGAAACCCTCACACAGACAACTGTACACATAAAATAAACAAACTAATAAGTACAAATAAAAAGAATGAGAGTTTAAATTTTTTTAATAATAAAATAAAGAGCAGAAGTCTATTGGGCACGTACCGTCCTTATTCTTGATACAGGCTTGAGTAATATAATCCAAGTGCTTCTGTATTTGTTTTTGTAATGCCTTTTCCCTTATTCCTCTGAGATGCAGTACTTTGAGCAATGTTTTTAGGTCCTCTGGGTCAATAATTCTCCACCAACCAAACTGCATTTCTAAGTCAGGACAAGTTATATACATAGTTTACATTGTTTTGAGTCAGAAATAATGGAACAGAGCAAATTTCAAGATTCGTTAACCACACAAAAATCAGAGCTACATCAGAGATACATTTACAAAAGAGAAATTGTCACCATGAGATATGGTAAGTGACTGCAAGCCACCACTTTCTACCTTACCTTCTGGGATAGGTTTCGGACTAGGGAAATCTGCTGGCTTTGCTACTTCAACAGTTGCTGGCTGAGCTGTGGAGGCCTTTTCTGGTGGAGGAACTGGAGATTCACTTTTACTTGAAGCAACACTGGAGGTCAAGAATGAACTACCATTTCCTTCTGACAGTCCCAACCCTGAGCCCAGACAGGGCAAAGGTGATGTAAATGGGACATTGGAAGTGAGTACACCAGCAGGCCACCCACAGAACTGAAGTCCCATCATAGACATGCCACTTTTCACCTGCAAAACAAAACATGTTAAACTCAGATGCAGCTCAGAGAGTAAAGGCTCCAGAGTTCAGTCCCAATGACTCCAATGATGGAGGGGAAGAAACAGCTTCTGCAACCTGCCCTCTGATCTCCATTTACTTAATATGATAAAAAAAATGTCCACAAAACACAAACTAAATGTCCATTATCTAAGGAGTTGGGGGAATGTTTAGAAACTGAAACTGTGTTTCAAGTTCTAAAACAATGCCTATTTACCAGAGAAAAACCAAATATATTAGGCACAATGTTAACTTTCATGTTATTTGTCCCCAAGAGTAATTACATTTACTTATACTGCAACTGCAACAAACTGAAACTTAGGTAGCCAACTTAGACAGAGGTTAGATGTTAGCAGTGCTAATAAATTTGGTGACAGACATTCTGACTGCTTTGGTTTTCAGACTGTTAAGACACTTTACCTCTTAAGTGAAGATCTCAATGAAGATAAGCAATGGTTAAATAAAGTATCATCAATGTGTTTTATCAACACTACTAACCTGAAGAGGCGATAATGCAAATGGACTCAATCCAGCAGGGCTCTGAACAGAAGATGAACCCAGAAGTGGAGCGGGAGCAGGTGAAGGTGACTTAGATGGTGGCTGAGATGAAGGTGTCACTAAAGAGGCGGACATGTCAGCATGGGTCAAAGAGGTGTCATCACAAGGTGTTCTGGGCAAAAGGCTAAACCACTGTCTGTTCTTTTCAGTCAGTGTTTTCAGCAGCTGGTCGTTGGGGAGAGGGCTATACAACTTCCCACAGCTACCAGAGGCAGTGCTAAACAGACCAGTGTCTGTCTTTTCCATGCTGCTCTGTGCTGCTGCCAAGGGAAGGCTCCCCAGTGGATGCTTCCCGCCATTCTGATGAGACAATGTGCATCCATTTGTACTAACATTCCCTTTTGGGGGGGTCATAACATCGGAGTCAGGAGGCATTTTAGCTACTTCCAAAAGCTTGCTTAACTTGGAGAAAGAGCCAGGTTTCTGAAGAAAAAGATTTGTGTTATCTTTTTCTTTAAGGTCGTCCTTCTGTTCACAGTGGTCTGGAACAGAACAGTTTAAAGTGTCTGTAGGGGTCTCAAAAACTTCTTCTTTGACCTGGAGACTTTCTGCCTTTTTAAGCTTTTCTTTTTCTTTTGCAATCTCTTCTAAGCCTGCAAAAGTGAAAGATGCAGAGTAAGCCCATCCTGCCTTTTCTTCCATCTTTACTTCTGTTCAAGACTAATCATGTTTAATCAGATCTATATATGTGTAACTTCCTCCCAGGAGTTACACTATCTACACATACAATACCTAGCTTCTGGCACTCACCATTTTTTCCATGTATTTATTTCCCCCCTGCGTAGCTCCTTTAGAGACATATCTCTTCACAACCTTTGTGCCTGTTTTGGTTTGTGTGTATAACTTATGGCTTAGAGTACTGCATAAATAGGATCCTGTACACTCTTCTGCAACATAGGATAAAATCCCAATGCCTTACTAAGGCCTCAGCACTCTACAAGATCTAACAAACCCCCTACAATCTCTACACTCTTGGCCCTAGAAAACACTGTTCCCATCTCCCTCTTCCTGCTTGTTAAATGTGTAAGGACTTTTCTTCAGGGCCTCTGTGCTTGCTGTTCTCCTGCAGGATAGCACTCTGTTTACTGTTTCTTAGCCTTCATGTCTCAGGTTAAATATCATTTTCTCAAAGAATTTCTTCCCACTCGTCTTGGAATGTCATTCTATATTATTTCCTTTATAGTGTTCACCACTGAACACAGCAATCTGTTTTTAATCCTGTCACTTATGTGGTAATGAAATCCCAGCTAACAAGCTCTTCTTAACATAGTGGCTGCTGTAAAATAAAGGATGCAGTTAAAGCTGGAGATAGACAGTGACCTAGCCCTAGTGTGGCAGGCACAAGGCCCATGGCTTCAGTGGTGGAAGGATGCATTTTATTTTCCCTGAAGCTTTACTCTGAGAGCTTCCCATGGCAAAACACATCACTGAACCTCATTTTGATCATACACATGATACTATGAGTATATCACATCTAGCCAGTTCTAGATTAACATTTGAAAGCTCTCACACCTTTCTCTTGAATTAACCCCCAATTAGAATTAATACTATACATCATACTAATTCTCCTGAGCAAGTTAGACACCAGGACTAATTTGTCAAATAACTACAAGCAGCTTATTTGCCTGAGTCATTGCTGGACCTTCAAATCCCAGGGTCTAATAGTCACAGGAGTCACCCCGAGTCAAAAGTACAGGGAGAGAATGTGTATGGAAAGGCAGTCTCCTCCAAAGAGACTGATCACAATTCTGCTTTTCCCCTCTCTGTTTGTTTTTAAAAGATGCTGAGAGTTCACATAAAGTTTTCCTGTAGGAATGGCGGTTCTAAGCTGGGTGTTGGTGGCGCACACCTTTAATCCCAGCACTTAGGAGGCAAAGGCAGGGGGATCTCTGTGAATTTGAGGCCAGACTGGTTTATGGAGCTAATTCCAGGACAGGCTCCAAATCAACACAGAGAAACTTTGTCTCGAAAAACCAAAAAAGAATGGTGGTTCTATTTCTAAAGCAAAAGCATAAACCAAATGCTTTCTTTACAATTTCTACTATCTTTATATGATTACCCAAGCCTCTCTCCCTGTTGCAGTAGTAAATTTTTTTTTTATAGGAAAATAGATATTCGTCCTTCCTAAAAAAACTCCTGCTATGATATAGCCCAAGGTGATCTCAAACCCCCACCCTCTGATGTGATGGAATTACAGAAATGAGCCTAGTACCTAGCTATAGATTGCTCTTCATATAAGCGTGTGACTCTACAGAACCTACACATTGAGAAGACATGTGCGGAAAGAAGTTCTGGATTCTATGTATGATCTAGGGTCAAGAGCCATGTCCTGGGATTCACAAGTGCTGATACAACCTTTCCATCCTATTGGAATTCTAACATTTACGCAGAGGTCTTAAATCTATTTGGACTTGAGTTTTGTGCACAATAGATATGGATCTATATGCAGTTTTCTACATGTTGACATCCAGTTATGCCAGCACCATTTGTCAACCACACGGAACCTCACAGAAGGGAAATGTGAAGTAACTTAGAACATATTGGCACAGGAGACCACTTACTAAATACAACACCAGTAACACAGACACTGAGAAGCTTCTATAAAGCAAAGTACAGGGTCAACAAGACAAAACAGCAGTGTACAGAATGGGAAAAGATCTTTACCAACCCCTCATCTGACAGAGGACTGATCTCCAAAATATACAAAGAACTCAAGAAACTAGACATCAACAAACCAAATAATCCAATTAAAAAATGGGGTACAGATCTAAATAGAGAATCTCAAAATGGACGAAAGACATTTAAGGAAATGCTCAACATCCTTAGTCATCAGGGAAATGCAAATCAAAACAATTCTGAGATACCATTTTACACCTGTCAGAATGGCCAAGATCAAAAACTCTGATGACAGCTTATTCTGGAGAGGACGTGGAGAAAGAGGCGCACTCCTCCACTGCTGGTGGGAGTGCATGCAAACTTGTACAGCCACTTTGGAAATTAATTTGAAATTTTCTCAGAAAATTGGGAATTGATCTACCTCAAGACCCAGGAATACCACTTTTTGGCATATATCCAAAGGATACACACTCACACCACAAGGGCATTTGCACACTATGCTCATTGCATAATAGCCAGAACCTGAAAACAACCTAGATACCCATTAACCAAGAATAAATAAAAAAAAATGCAGTATATTTACACAATGCAGTGCTACTCAGTAGTAAAAAAAAAAAAAACAATGACATCTTGAAATTTGCAGGCACTGGAATATGCCATCATGAATGAGGCAAGCCAGACCCAGAAAGACAAATACATGTACACCCTCATAAGTGGATATTAGACTTAAAGCAAATGACAACCAGCCTACAGGCCACAGCACCAGAGAACCTAGGTAACAAAGAGGACCCTAAGAGAGACACACATGGATCCACCTAGGAAGGGGAAAAGACAAGATCTCCTGAGTAAATTGGGAGGGTGGTGGTGGTGGTGATGGTGGTGGTGGTGGTGGTGGTGGTGATGATGGTGATGGTGGTGGTGGTGGTGGTGGTGGTGGTGGTGGTGGTGGTAAGGGTTAAAGGGGAGAGGGAAGGAGGGAGGAAGTAGGGAAAATGTATAGCTCAATAAATAATAATAACAATTTAAAAAAAGGAATTTTGACGTGTAGTAACAGTTACAGAGTTCTGAAATGAAAGGCTAAGCTAAACACACTTTACTAAACACATAAGTTCAAGATGTATCATAGAGTAAATGGAATGGGAGTTTAAAGATAAAATATCAAAAACTAGTGGCGACAGGAAACAAGTTAGACAGGTTTAGGTGCTCATAAATTTCAAATACGAATAAGATTTCAAACTGAAACGATTTTGGGAAGGATCTCAGAGTTAATCTTCTGCCGTTCTGACAAGACTGTTTGCTGTGAAAGGGAGAGCATAAGACACAGGTCTCAAAAGTCTGACAGTGGGAAAAGAGACCCTGCAGCAGAGTCACAAGGAGACACAGTGAGGATCATTGCACACAGTGCAGACAACTCAGACTCACATGAGATGGGCAGCAGAAGAAAAGTCACAGGCATGAAAGAAGCACTCATCGGTGTAAGAGGATTTAACAGGATGAGAGTGGAACATGCACAATGCCGGGTAATAAAGGACAACTGATTATAAAAGGATACAGGACACAGCAGTAGCAATAAGCTTTTCAAAAATACAATATCCTGGTGGATGGTAGTGGGACACACCTTTAATCCCAGCATTTGGGAGGCAGAGGCAAGTGGATATCTGTGAGTTCGAGGCCAGCCTGGTCTACAGAGCAAGTGCCAGAACAGCCAGTGCTGTTACACAGAGAGGTCCTGTCTCAAAATACAAAAACAAACAAACAGCAGCAGCAACAACAAATACAATATCCCACTTAGGAGATTAATAGTTCTTACCTTCACCACTTTCCATGCCTTCTACAAAAATCCCTCCACACTGAGGAAGAACCCAGTATCTGCGTCGGTAACGATCTTGACCAAACATCATGGAGCGTAATGAGTGAGAAGCATCAAAGAGCTTTCGTCTGTACTGGCTCTGTTGCTGTTAAAAAGCCATCCATAGGATTACATCACAGACACTAAGTGCCTTAAATGTTAACAAAGGTTCTGTTTACTGTGTCATTATACTGCATAGCAAAAGGGCTAAATGTTACAATTCTAGTTACACTGATGACAAAAATTAAGGGTAATTTCAAAACAAATGAGGATAATAAGAAAGATCTTGGATTCAAGCAAGAGCTTAAAAGGTAAGTTTTATTTTCTTAAGGACATAAAGGATCTTCTTAAGGACATAAAAACATGAATGTATATGCCATCAAACACATTACTAAGCCAAAACAAATTGGCTGATTTCGGTGCGTTGTCAATACTTCTGCATATAGTTAACCACACCTGCATTTGCTTGGCTTTGTACACATGTTCTATGCCTTGTCAATACATGCCTAAATTCTGACCTACAGCTAGGGACTGAACATTAATACAATAATATTAAGGCATCTCAATAAAATTAAGGCATCTCATACTGCTTAAAAACTAATTTTGCTGCCATGAATAAGAAGGAGAGTAGGAACGGGTCTAAGGGAAGGCTCGGGGTTTAAAGAGAGGGAAGGAAGAAATGTTGTAATTACATTATAATCTAAAAAACAAAACAACTTAATGTTTTTTTCTTGAAAAGACTCCTCTTAAATTTTATTAATGACAACTGAAAGCAGAATATAAATGTTAATGATAAATACCTAAGTATGTACAGTGTAATTTAAGAACAATAAATACATTCACAAGTAAAAAAAAATGAAACATGAGTATTTAAACTATTATTATGAAACTCAGAAATTTTTTGAGTTGACTAGTTTCAAGAGATTATATTTTACTGGTGCATTAATTCAAAGGTACAATTGAGGAGTCTAGAACTCCTTTTTCACAGATTTGCATAAGTACAATGCCTTCAGAGGTTTCTAACTGTAGCATTGAGCTGGTGAGGTTTAACTGTGAAAGTGTTTCTAAAGTTCTTCTGTTTAATTACTTATAGAAAGTTGTCTGTTACTTAGCAGTCAGAAAAACAAATCCCGTAAACATGGATTTTAGAACATGATACCCTGAACACACATCAGAACACACTTACTTTGCTCAGTTTTTCAATCTGCTTTTCTAGCTCTTCAACACTTGCTGCCTGGTCACCTTCATCCTAGATGCAACAAAACACAGGCTTATTCATCTGCTTGAAAGTTTCATTGTTTAATCATCAAATACTGCATGAGTGCATCACACACACACACACACACACACACACACACACACACCATTTTATATATAAAGTATATAGAGCAGTAAAAGAAGCATGGTGGTTTCTCCAGGGGTACTCTGAAATTTCTGAATTTCAGTGCTGAGGCTTCACATATTCTACATAAGGTTTTAACACCAAGTTGAAGCCTCAGACACACTTTTTAAGGGGAGTGCTCCAAATGAGGGCCTTGTGCATGACACATGAACATTCAATCATTGAGCTACATCCTTAGCCCTTCAATTTTGGATATTCCCTCTGATCAATTTTTTTTTTCTGACATTCCCATCCACAAAGCAGCACTTTTTCCTGAAGTCACAACCACTCATTAATGTACATCAGAAAAGAGACTTATACCTAGTGAAGAGAAGTGAAGGGAGGAAAGACTTTCCTAGTTTCACCATCATATAGTTATGCAAATCTTATCCACAGTCAGGGGACAGAGGCATTCTGGGATTTATATAGACTGTTTGAGCTAAAAGTAACATGAATTCTAATCTCAAAAAGACAATGGCTCCCAAAACCATTAATCGTGATACTCAACTAGATACTCACATATTGATGTAAAGTGATCTTTTGATTGGCAGGGCAAATGTTTGAGAATTTACTAAAGAGAGAATTATGTTCCAATCAATAGACAACTGGAATAAGGTAACAAAGTAGCGATGCACCAGCCAAATCAACCAACTGTCACCTTTCCACTTGTTTTGCTCTAGGGCCTGGCAAAAAACAAGGCAAGTGTTCTATAACTGTGGAATACCATGACCTACAAAATGTAATTTTTAAGATTTCTCTCAGGATGAGAAAGAAATGATAGTCTACTGAGTTTTAATTAATGGAGTTTTGGTTCATCATAATTTTAGTTGGGTGGTGGTTGTGTTCATCTTTAATACCTCACTTGGGATACAGAAGCAGGCGGGGTAGGTATCTGAGTTTGAGGCTACTCTAGTCTACAAGAGTGAGTTCCAGAGCACCCAAAACTACATAGAAAAACCCTGTTTCAAAGAACAAACAAACAAACAAAAACAAAAAGAAGTATACCAAAAGCACACGCCTTTAATCCCAGTACTCAGAAAGCAGAAGCAGGCGGCCCTCTATCAGTTTGAGGCCAGCCTGGTCTACAGAGCATGTTTCAGGACATCCAGGGCTACACAGAGAAACCCCGTCTGGAAAAACCCCAAAACAGGCAAACAATAAAACAAAACCCACCCCATAATTTTAATAATACACAAGAAGTAGGAAGATCAGAGAGGGAGGTGCAACAGAAAGGACGCAACGGAAATTACCCTCACCACGGTTCTCCACTGCTTCTTAATCCAACACCTTTGTGCTAAGGTTTAATGTTCAACACAGCCGCGTGCACATCACCTAATGAGGGCAAAGCTGAACTAAGACTCAACACAAGTCCAACAATTAGAGGGGTCAGGTGGAGGAGTAAGAGTGGAACAAAAGGGAATTGACTGAGACAAACGGTATGATTTAGATGAGGATCGCATCTTCTAATTGGAGGGATCACATGGGCCTTAGTGAAAAAACTCCCAGTAATTAATCCTTCAAGGGCTATAACTATTGCCCTGACTAGAATTGGAAGCCAAGGCTGTTCTTGGATATCATCAGTACTTTATTTAATTCACGTCTACCACGTCTTTATTATTATAAAGACTCCCTCAAATCATTTCAAGAGGGAAAAGTCTCTTTTTATTTTCTTAAAAAGATTATTTAACATGCATGCATACACACAACAACAATTAATGAGAAAAGAGGCCATAAATGTGATAGCAAGAGGGGTATATTGGAGGCTTTTGAGGGAGGAAAGGAAATGGAGGGAAAGATAATATGGAAAAAATAATAGTGACATAAAAAAATAAAAATAAATGTGGCAGAAAAACAAACAAACGTTTTAAAACAGAGCTTTACACTGCAGCCTTGGCTGGCCTGGAACTCTCTTTGCAGACTAAGCTGGCCTTGAGCTCACAGACATGCTCTGCATCTTGGCCTCCAGGGTGCAGAGTACGAGCCACTCTTGCTGCAACTTCTTTTGTAAAACAGGGCCTCAGTATGCAGCCTGGACTAGCTGTGGCCTTCTTATTCCCCTCCTCTTAGTCTCCCAAGGGCTGAAATACAAGCATGTGTCACTCTGTACAGCTAAAGGAAACATAAATTGGGTTTTCAAGACCCCAAATATCTCTAACTTTTATGAGTTTTTATACCATTTTCTTGTGTCAATAATATGAAACACAGCTACATTCTAACCGTGATTACTCATAGTTAAATGACACATATGCTAAAAATTGTTAATGTTAACTTTCAAGTATTCTACGTACAAGAAAAAAAATCTGTGGTTCCTAATTATGAGATTAAAGTTAAAGTCAGAGACTGACTAGGGTGGTACATTAATAATAATCAATAATTATTATTAATAATAATTAATAATAATCATTAATCTTTTGAAGACTTAAATTTTTCCCCTAATCTTTCAACCTTTGCATACTTACAAAGCTGAGACCAGAAGAGTCATGAACTCGAGGGCAGTCAAGGTTTGCCTGGCCTACATGAGTATCTGCTCATGTAGATACCAAAAGCAAGGTGAGTCAAATAATTCCTACAAATCAATCCAATTCAGTGGGACATTACTTAGAAGAATACACTGAAATCCCAAAGTGGGGCTGTAAATTTGTATTAACATTTTAGCTGATTTATAATATTTAAGTACTTAAGCACCAAATCTGTGGAAAAGTGGTTGATTTTAGTTAGAAAAGTTTAACTCTTGCTATAGAAACAGCTCTACTTTCCAAATGAAAGAGATTACTGATGGTCTCTGCTCCTCAAACTATATACTCTTATATGATCTGTGACAAGGCAAATATTTATGACCTGGGGTTTTTTAAAGTACATTAGTATCAGGGAACAGGGGTGTGCATGTGCAGTTCCAGGCTGGTCAGAAGTCTTGGACAAGAGGGCTTCTTGAACCCAAGTTTGAAGCCAGTAATGGTAACATAAAAGTCTGGAGGAAGTACAGCACTATGGAATACTTTCTTTCTGCAAGAAATCTCCATGTTGTCTCCTTTCCAGGACTACGACACCAAAAAAGTTCAGCAGTGGGATAAAGATCCCGGCACAGCAAAAGAAAGGACAGGCAGAAAAGACAGCCCTTTGCATTCCAATTGGAAATAATGTCCAATCACATAAGAAACTCAGCATCATAGTAGCTGCCACAGACACTGTTTTCTACATTTTCCCTGTGCTAACTAACATCCACCCACCACGTTGTTCTCAGAAAATAGGTGCAGAAAGCTCTTGGGAGAATTTTTTCCTCCAAATGTCTAAATGTCCTTCATTGGAATGTGACACACACTGCAAATATCCTCCCTATCACACCAATTAACATTTTATCTTTTAAAAAAAAAACAAAATGAAACTTCTCCACTAACGGTAAGGACTTTTATCTAGTGCTGCATCAATCATCTATTTGCTGCCGAAAGCAAGCTAGTGTGTGAGAAATACATCATTCTCACTAAACCTGACAAAACCGCTGAGGCACGGGAGGTGAGAACGCATAACATGGTATCAGAGAGAATGTCTGAGAAACAGAATCTATACAGCTCTGAAGAAGATTCCAGGGATGAAGACGGTCATGTGTCAGTTAACAAGAGGAATACCTTCAGAGCAACACACTGTTAGTGATTTCATTACTTGAACATCACAGAGAACACTGAAACAAATCAAGGTGGCAACAATGTCAGCAGATGATACAAGCTTAGGGGACCACTGTCACACTCCTGTTAAGTAAAATGTCTGCACAGGCAGAGCAAGTTTCTTTCCATGCTCAGCCATGCCACCAAGTGCTTCCTTAATTATCACAAAACACTTTAAGAGACAAATACAACACTACTTTCGGGCCGGGAGCACAGCACAGGCAAGACTGGCAGGGGGAAGAGAGGACAAAGAAAAGGAAGGAGGAGGAGGAAATAATTTTCAGATGAAGAAACTGGGACAAGTAAATGGCACAGACTGAATTCACAGACCTTTGGCCTTAAATGTCGTTTTGAATGTTGGCAGGCTGCATAGCTCTTATTAAATCTTACACATGAAACTGAACTTGATTACCTCATCTTCACAGATATCAGCCTTCTTTCCTTTCTTGTCATCTTTATCTTCTTCATCTTCATCATCCTCATCAGCTTGGTCATCACTGTCATCGTCGTCGTCATCGTCATAATCACTGTCTCCTCCCTTCCTTCTCCGCTTGCGTCCTGGAGTGGGTGTGCCCAAGGGATGGTGCTCTTCCCCGAGATCAATGCCTCCTGCACTGTCTCTCTTGCCTGTTTTCTTAGCATGGATTATCCTGAGCCTTTAAATGTTAAAAGAAAGAATAAAAAGCTACTCTTGTGACCGTTAAAACCCTGATGTTTATGAGCACTATGCTCGGTTTTCTTTTTCCCCCTCTTTGTAAGGGCAGAAGATTCAATGCAGTGTTTCCTAGGTAATCATCTACTGCTAAGCTGTACTCTCCCACCCAGCACTCACCATCTGAAGCTGAGTCTTACTTTGTAGCTCAAGCTTTCACCTCCTATGTGCTGGGATTACAGGTGTGCACTACCACAACCCAACTGTAATGTGAGTCTTAAGCAACAATATCTCAAACTTGTGTAGTAAGCAATATATCAATGGCAGTAACAAATTCAATTAAGGAAATTTAAGACATATATTTCCACAACTTATAGAATATATGAGTTCTATGAATTATATTTTGGTAATTAGAACATATTTGACAAAAACAAAAAATCATGAAAGCTGAGAAGAGTAATTCCAACAATGATCAAACAAGACTTCCTGATTTCTATATTATGTGCTTGACTAAATTTCAATTCAATTACTGCAAAGAAACTAATCTAATAACATTTTAAAAATTATTCTTATTCATTTTTATTTATGTATTTACTTGCATGCATGTATGTGTACCATGTGAGTGTCTGGTGCTCACAAAGGTCAGAAGAGGATGTCAGGTCTTTGAACTACAAGGTAGGTGCTAGGAATTAAAGCCAGGTCCTTTGGAAGTACAATAAGCACTCCCAACAACTGAGCCATCTGTGCAGCCTACAAACTGTTCTTTTTGTGCATTTATTTATTTTCATTTCAGAAAGGAAATCACTATGTAACTCTGGTCTTAAACTCTACACCTTCCTGCTTCAGCTTCCCAAATGCTGAGGTTACAGGTGTGAGCCATCTGCTTGGAGGACTACATACAATTTTAACATAGCACTTGAATAGCTATACTGTTATTTATTTCCTAGAAGAAAGATAATTACATTTTAATGTTGAATAATTTTTATTAGATTTTTGTAGAAGAGGATTTTAATTTAAAAAAAGTCATTTGGAGAAAGGATGGTCTCAGATATTCACTAAGACAAAAGCAATCTAGTAACAACAGTAGCAGAAAACATAGTTGCCTGATTTCACTGAAAGAAAAAAGAGGAAATGTGTCTTTAAGTTTGAAGCATGAGTTCAATGAATCTAATATTATTTTTCTTGTCTGCTATAGACTCTGACCCAAAGTTTTATTAATTTTAGATTCCATCACTTATTTCAGACTCCTGATTAAGTAGTAGCTTCCCTGTAGAAAGAGTAACATTTTAAACTATGTTTTCAGCCCATATGCCTTATTAAAGACTTGAACTAAAAAGAGACAATACATTAGATAAAATAGGAATAAGACTTACTTGCGGAGTTTACCCTCAACTACCCATTTATCTCTCCTCAAGTTTGACATATACTCAATGTTCTTGTCAATCTCACTGCCAAAACAAAAATTTATTAAAAGATATAATTCACTGCAATGCATTCATTTAGTATTTAACATCTTATATTTTAGAAGATAAAATAAGTTTCACATCTACATGGCCTTATTCAAGGACATTTACTTTAAGAAGCAATCATTTCTTCATTGGCTATAATGTTACTACTACTTTAGTTTCTACTTTAAGCCAAGAGAGCTGTAATTCACTCTCGCAATTGCTTATAAAAATAGCATTCTGGTGTGATTGGCATATATTTAGGGGGTAACCATTCCAAATTCAACTGGGAAATTAAGATGTAGATGGATATTTACCTAAGTATATATGCATACTTATGTACAGATAACATCTCTCTATCCATGTATATGTTTACTCTTCTAAAACAGAAAACATCAGTGTTCTCTGTATATTGAGCTTACATGTATGTACATATATTTTAAAGAACCACTCAGCATTCCTATTTGTTAGCACACTTATGCATAATGCAATAATTTCCTAATTCAAAATGTATTATTATATTCTGGAGATATTTGAAAAGAATACAAAAAATAATAACAATCATATTAATATATTATAGCTAAGATAGGTACAGAAAATTTAATATGCCTACCAATGGTAGAAATAAATTCACAAATCCTTTTTTTGGAAAATGTAAAAGACTAAAAGTAATAAACAATTTTAGACAAATTAAGAATAAGCAAAACATAAATGGTGAACCTGAAATGCTAGAACACTAGCTAACTCTTTTGTTCATAGTAAGTACTAAAGTGCCAGGTAGACTTGGAATCTTAATGAGATTAAGTACTTTTGAAAAACAGTATAAACTACTTCACTGACAAACTAGTAATCTAAGGTTATATTAGCATACACCAAATAAGTGGATGCACGATCTTTTGAATTTCTAAAGAAAATCAGATCCTCAAATACATTAAGGAAAGCAAAGTTGTTCTGGATTGCTATAATGGTTCTGAATTCTAGCACAGTAGCAAACAATAAAGATCTCCACTACATGAAGAAGGGGCAAAATGATTAAACAACACAGGTAACAAAGACTACAGATTATACAGAAAGATCGTTATTGTCAATGGAACACAGAAATAAACTGAAATAGTTTTGGTGGCTATCTCCAAATAGTGATTTAAGATTTTCATTTCCTTCTTGGTGCTTGTTTCTAAAGTCCAAATTTTTCTATTAGCAATTTGCATCCCCTATGATTAGACACATTCCAAAGAGGGAAGGACTGACTTACCTCACCACGCTCTTGCTACATGCCAGTTCATTGATGAGGAAAGCAAGGACTGAAGCTTTCTGTGCTGGAGTGTGAGCCTGAAAAGCTTTAGTCTTCAGGCTTTCAGTCAGCTCTGTCTGTCCACAATGCGCTTCCATGAAAATCTGCAAAACCTCGGACACATTGTCTCGATTCACGCCAACATTCAGCAAATGCTCTCCCAGAGCGGTTTTGGCCTATAAAGTTTGGCATTTTATCAGTGTTTATCACATTCATTCATTTGAAAATAAGGACAAAATATTGGCTTATATGCTCTAGATATTGCTGATAAGGACTTTATTTAATCACAGAATTGGAGCTGAGATTTAAATAAGAAAAGATATCATGCTAGACAGATACTCGAGTGTCTGTCCTGTTCTGCCCCTTTGCTAAACTCTCACTGAACTGAGGTAGGGACAGGAGCCTCAATATTGGCAGGAGACTGATTTAAGTAGTTCACCAAGTCGTCTTTGTCTGTAAAGAGATTTTGTAAGCAATGGAGAGTAGGAATGATCAAAAGCACTGTGACTGTTTTCTACCTTTAGTTATGTCACATGTTTTATAGGTCAGATCAGCGAGTAGGCACATGGAGAAAAACAAAAACCAAAAACCAAAAACATTGTATCTGGAAGCTTATCTTTCTACAGTATTATCTACAGAAAAGATGCTTTGCATGCATATCTGAGTATGAGGAAAGACAAATGTGAACAAATGGAGTATCTACTGACCAATACAGAATCAACACAGTGACCTATGTGCGATTCATTAGCCTGATGTTTAGGACAATTGACAAAGGAGAAGTTCAGAATAAGCATGCAAGTTCTAAATCCTTTAGAAATAATGAAGTGTTTTTGACAGACACCACAGGCCTGTCATAGACTTGGACTTTGCCTACAGCTAGAACAATAAAGAGTAAAACCAAGAGACTGGTCCATATTTCTCAGTCTATCAAGATTCCTCTACATTTGCCCCAATTGTAACGTAGTATAAGTATACATACAACTCCAGGAGATATATGTGAACAGTGAGATAAAGAGGACCCTACACAATCTTCTGCTATCATGTAAAAGTAAACCAGTAATGCACAGAGAGAACAAACTTAAAGCAATTGGTTAGATTTGGGGTTTTTACCTTGTATCCTGTAATTAGACCTGGATCGCACACAGCAGCTGAGAGGAGTCTCACAAGCAAGTCTTGTACTTCACCCATGCTGTCCCCTAAATTTAGCAATCCCTCTTGAAGGACACTGAGGTTGGGAACATCAATATTCACATCAAAGCCCAGAACTTTACCAAAGTTTCGTAAGAACTGTACCACCATGAGACAGTCTGAAAATGTGGTTCCAGAGAGGACAAGTCCCGGGATGCGAGGCCACTCTGGCAAGGGCTGCAAACAAAACACGGAAAATTAAAATAACTGTAAGAGTTAAATTAGGACCTTATTTGTGTATACAGGGTTATGCATGCATTTACACATATGAATACATGTTGACACTCAGTGTCTTCCTCAATTGCTTATTAAGCATTTATTATTTAATTATGTATGTGTCTGTGTTGTATGCACGTAGGTATGTGCATACACCAGTGTGCCAGTGGAGGTCTGGGATCAACCTGTAGGAGTAGGTTTTTCCCTTCTACCATATGGGCTGTGAAGTGCCAGATTCAAGTCATCAGGCGTGAACAGCAAACACTTTACTCATCTAGCAATGCTATCAGCCATCCTCCGAGCCCCAATTAGTTAAGTACTTAAGTTTTAAAACAGTGTCTCTTGTCAAGCCCCTCAGGGATCATCAATTTGGCTAGACTGGCTGACCAGGGAATGTTTTCCCCTGTGTTCTGGATTTACAGACACATGTGGACATACCTGTGCCTAGCTTTTTGTGTGGGTGTTGGGGATGCACACTCAGGTTCTGATGCTTGTGTGGTAGGCACTTTACTGACAGAGTCAACATTTCTCCAGTCCAACAAATCACACTTTTTCCTATCACCTAAAGTAACTAAGTTGTGGTATTTCTTTCTTTTGTACTGGAGGGTAGATTTCCTGTGGACATTTCTTCAGTTCCCATGGTACTAAGTAAAGTGGTTTGAAGGCAAGCATCACCCGTAAATATGGGTTGAGTTCAATAGGAACTCAAAATTTTTGACAGCAGAAACATGAATTTAAATATTCTTATCTATTGATAAAATAACTTAACAGCAAAATTAAATAACCCGAACATTTATACCAGTCACATTTTGTGGTACATGCCTGAAATCCCAGCACTCAATAAACAGGTAAGGTACTGAAGACTTCAAGGCCAACCTTGACATACAGTGAATTCAAAACCTGTCTGAGCTACACAAGATCCTGTCTCAAAAAAAAAAAAAAAATATCACACCGAACCAATCAAGCAAGCAAAACCAACCAACAAACAAGCCAAGTACAACAAAATAAGCGTTTCCAAAAGTACTGTGCCACTACATAATTCACAAATGTGCACTGAGCTTTAATAATAGAGATGCTGAAATCCCCACTGTTTAACGGTTGCTCAGAATTGTTATGAGTGTGCGCCCTGGGCATTCTGGTTGGGAAGAGTGGTATCATCTACAGCTAATGGCTGAAGTATGCCAATGGATCTACACTGTAGGAACCCAGGAGTCTGGTTACAATGCAACTCTAGGGCTTTAGGTTTCCCTGTGTTTAATGAAACATCGATATGAGTTTTAGTATTAAAATAAGAGAGAAAGCTCTTTGACGTTTCTCAAATATGCACACATGGTAATTCTTTAATAATTAAGCTAATTACATTTATCACAAACAAAATTCAGTCAATAGGTAATGTAAGTTAGGAATATTTTGCCCATGTATGGATTTCTCTAAATAACAATTTAAATTTTATATGGGAAAAAGTGACTTATATTATCTAAATAAGCCCTTTGCTCTGCACTTACTTACTTAGGTAACTCACTGAAGAGGTTCTTTTTAATATTGTTTGAAGACAATGAACTATGCAAAACAGCTATGCTCTATTTGAAAGCCAGTTAATTTTTAGTCTTCCTTTCCCCTGAACCATATGATACACACACTTCTACATAATTCTAAAAACTTATAAAACAAAGCTAAAAAAAAAAGTATGGCTTAAAAATAAATACATATTTGACAATCCACATGATTTAAGTGCAAATAAAAGATGCAAGATAGCCAGGCAGTGGTGGCGCACACCTTTAATCCCAGCACTGGGGAGGCAGAGACAGGTGAATCTCTGTGAGTTCAAGGCCAGCCTGGTCTACAGAGTGAGTTCCAGGACATCACACAGAGAAACCTTGTCTCGAACAGGGGGTTAAATAAAAGAATGTACAATAATAAAGTATATTTAGAATTTAAACAGTGTGTCTGCTCACTACAAGTTTGTCAAATGTGTTAGCTAACTTACAGGGGAAACCATTTTGCTTAGGAAGATGTCAAGGTCCAAACAGGTAAAACTGGTAATTATACATTAATTTTTATGTTAGGGCAGTTATGTTAAGGAAAACAAATTGAATGTTAATACAATGCAACCCCTACTGAGACACTAAATGTTTGTGTTAAGCACGCTACTGGAGGGGACTGTACATAACAGATGGACGTGGCAGAAGCTTACAGCTGTCAGGGACCATGCATGGTGATGTATTACAGGGTAGTTGGATAAACTGTATGCATTACTGATACCACTTTCTACAAACACCATGCTCTTAGCTACATTCAAAACTATACTTATTTCTCCTCCAAAATCCAGCACACCATGTTGTTTCCAAGGTAATTCTTATCTTTCCAAATAGATACTCTTGTGCCCTGTAGCCACCCTGCATGTGACGGATGCAGACTGGAAGAGACAGCCTCAGGTCCCATGCACGGATGGATGGAATTTTGTGGATTTCAAGATGATAAAGAATACGGCCTCTAACAATAGACGAACTGGCTTCAATATACAGCTGTTTGTCAGCTGAGGTCAGGGGCAGGTCTCTTGTTTAGTTTCAGCCTTTCCATCAATAAATGGAGACAATTCTATACTAGAGCCATGGGAATTTACAGAGGATTAGATTGAAATATATAATTTAAGGGATTCATATAGGCACCCAGGACAGGGCCAGGCATATAGAGGACACATTCAGTAAAGGTTGGCTAACGAACTAGAGGAACTCACAGATAAACCTCATTTACGTAAATATCTATGAGGTGTGAAGAGATGTCAAGACTGTCTAATCCTCAATTATTGGACGGTACAAGAGAGCAGTGGGACACATCTGCTTCTCTGATTTTTCCTTGTGCATTTCTGTGGGGTATCTACGAAAATGGGAGTGATGCAAGGACCACCACAAGGACAGCTGACAATCCAGGCAAGACTAATGTGGGCTGGGAAACTTGTGGTAGTTGGGGACAAGCAATCTGGTGAGAGAATTGGAGAAATCAAATTTGTCAGTGACACAGCTCAGGCAACAGTCACCTTTTGGTCTGCTAAGCACATGTCTTCGTGGGGCTTCTTCAGTTCCTTTGCCATCTCTAATTCCAATCTGCGCTGCTCTAGTTTGCGTTCCTTATTCAACCTCTTCTCATCGCGTTTCTCTTGTTTCAATCGTTCTTTTTCCTTAAAGAGAAAATAATGCACATGGATGCTTAATCCCAACAAGTGTCTGAAAATACTCTAATAGATATATTTCCAAAGTGATCAAATTATTATTATTTCAATAAAATCATCTTTAAGAAGCCTAGGTATAAGTTTAGAATTGTGTAGAAATGAGGACTTCCTTTAATATTTCAATGTTTGAATTTCTTAACAAGTGTGTGTACATGGCTGTGTGTGGCCCTATGCATCTGAGGGCACTGCTCACTGAGGCCACAAGCTTCAGATCCCTGGAGCTAGTTCTGGGCATTTATGAGCTGCCTGACATGGGTGCTGGGAATTGAACCTGGGTCCTCTGCAAGAGTACTACACATTGTAAACAACTACGCTATTTCTTCAACACTGTCAGCTACTGGAATTTAAAATAATTGTATGGTTGGTAATCACATTATATATCTTTACTATGTAACCAAAAACTTGTAAATCTTAGGACTATATACACTTAATATTAGATTCAATGTAGACATATATTACTCTAAAATTGTTTGATCCTTTGTCTTGGGATGAAAATCATTGTTACCCAAGGCACATGGGCAACAAGGGATCTATAAAGCTGAGATACCTGGTATCAACGCAGTTATGTGTGTGGTTGCTGGATGGGACAGAAAGTTTATCTTAAGAAGTGTACCAAAAGCTGGGATATGGTAGCATACACCTTTTTGTTAATAACAATTTGCAAATATGAGTGAAGTATATTCTTAGTTGCTACATTAGTATTTGCTGTTGTGCACATCATTAAAATGTCTAGGTTAGTCCCAAATTTTTAATAGCAGTTTGGAAATCTTAAGCAGAGGTAGGCAGAATTTGGTGAATTCAAGACCAGCCTGGCAGCCAGGCGCTGGTGGCGCACACCTTTAATCCTAGCACTTAGGAGGTCAGAGGCAGGCGGATATCTGTGAGTTCGAGGTCAGCATGGTCTACAGAGCAAGTTCCAGGACAGTCTCCAAAACATTACAGGGAAACCCTGTCCCGAAAAACAAAAACAAAAATAACAAGAACAAAAAGACTAGCTTGGCCTACTGAGCAAGTTCTAGGACAGCCAGGGCTACATAGAGAAATCCTGTCTCTCAAAAACAAAATAAAGGAAGAAGGAGGAGGAGAAATGGACAAAAGTAAACACTTGAAGAAACAGCTCAGTCTCAGAGCACCTGTGATGAAACATTAGTTATCATCATAAACAAGAATGACAATCTAAAACAACAATGTTGGAGGTAATGCCAAAAGCATTACAATGTTTAGGTAATGCCAATAAAGAAATGACTGTATTTGATGCAGGGAATAAACTGGAAATAATCAGGAAAAAAAAAAGGAGAAATTTGCTATTAATACTATCATTACTTTAATATCACAAATCAAATATAAGTCCTCTTCATTCTGAGGAGATATAACAGCTGAAGGTTAGGCTAAGTGAGAAAAGCACTTGTGTAATGTGAGAATTTGAGTTCAAATCCTAGGGATCAACGTGAAGCCAGACATGGTAGTGTGCAGCATTTAACCTTAGCACACCTACTGGGAGATGGAAGACAGAGACAGTAGAACCCCTAACAGCTCATGGCCAGCTAGTCTGGCATATACAATAGAAAAATACCCCAAAACAACTAAAAGCAAAAAATCCCCATCATACGATCAGTGTATGGAGCAAGGATCAACATCTAAGGCTGTCCTCTGACCTCTGCATGTTAGTAAGTACTTATGCACAAGAGATTTCTTAAGATACAGAATTTTCAGACAATCCTATCTTACAATTCCATAAACCTTATAGGCTAACTGTGAGTAAAGACATGCAAAGCCAATGCATCTTTCTGAATGAAAAGCCTTTTCATCCTCTTATAAAATAAGTAAGGTCTTAATCTTAACTTATGAATTCAATTCCTTCTCAACCATCTCTCTCACTTTTAAATTGTATGTCTAACTATATTTTATCCCCAATGTATGGCATTATTTTCTTTCTTCTGTGTTGGATCTGTCTAGCACAAGGAAATGTTAAACATCCCTTTCTCTCACCAATTCTTATGGTCACAGGTGTCATCTAGAGATGGTTCATCAGGCGAGAGCCCTGGCTGCTCTTCCAGAGGCCCTGGGTTCAATCTCTAGACACACCTGGTGTGTCTGACTTCATACACAGATCATGCTTAAGAAGTCTGTGGTTGGCGCGTTTAGTATTTGAATGAAGGTGCTTGGGACCTCTACACATGCTATAATATTAGTTTTGTGACACACCAGTTACAGTAATAGTTACAGCTAGCTAATCCATGCCATCCAACACACTAAAAATCATGACAAACCTGTTCTCTGAAAAAAAATATAATAGCTACTGTTTCAGGGAAACAAACATGTAATTTCTAAGGTAATATTTTAGAAATACATACTTACTTCTGCTTTCTTACGAGCTTCCATAGCTTTCATAAGCATCATATGTTGTCGCCTGCGTTCCCGTTCCTGTTAGGTCAGATGAAATTAGGAGAACAACTCAACCACAGTTTAACTGTTTGGCTTTCAAATGAAAAACAACAACAACAACAACAATAACAAAACAACAACAACAACAACTCAATATAGCATGTTTAGCATTTATAGACAGGTCACAGTAAATACTAAATATAAGACAAGAATGGCCATTCTGTGCATGTTTTAGTTCAGGTTTAGAAAGCAAATACAAGAGCAATCAACAGCAAAAAGGTGAAGCAATGAGAGCATGAGGACAGTGTAAACAGAGCATACAAGGTTTACTTATGGTCAGCTGTGATGCTCCTTCAAAAGCTGCCAGAACAAAAAAGCATAATGGTTGGCTGGAACAGGTCAGTTACCTTACATCTGCTATTAGAAAAACCACAAAATGCTATAGCCAATTTTACAAGGTTATAGTGTTCTTAAAATTTAAGATCAGGCAGAAATTTATCCATAATCACTTTCACATCGTGGTTTTAAAATTGATTAAGTTAATTTTAAATATAAAATAATTTTTAAATCCAATAGTCCACCAATAAATTAGGAAGATTTTTAAAAAAGTGTTTATACCAATTAAAAGTTAAACTAGTCATGGATCATACACATATACCAATGAAATGTGATATTCCTATTTACTGATGTCTGATGCTTGATACACTATTTAAAGGTAGAAAAGTTGTACCATGGGCAAATAAGAGTAATCTGAAATGCCCAGTATAGAAATAAGGTAAGCAATACCTTAATTTGGTAGCTACTTTTAATGTAAAAATTGTATTATTATTAATATTTAATCAACATTTTGGTTTTAATATATTTGATCCCCCAAAGGGGCAATTATAAAATTTAACTATAAAACCAGGATATATTTCATATTCTCTCATCACGCAAATTCAAAATTACCATTGTACTTAATGGCAGTTTTGCATCTACAAGGATGGCAGAATATGGGTCATAATTGTATCTAAATGTATGAGTCAACTTTCCCTGTGACATCAGTAATATACATTTTTAGAGAGAGGTTTTATGCAATTCAATGAAAAATCTTGGAGACGTATCACACTTCTTTATAGACAGACAAGCAGATGTATGCAATGCACTGTGCTGTAAAGCCATGCAGCAGTATGTAATATGACAGCAGCCAGTGCTACACTTTATGCATTGCTATGACAACCATATCACAACCAAATCACAATGCGGTGTTAGATGTACAAAAATAAACATACCCATACCATATCTAGTCTATGCCTCTCCAACTCCTGGTAGAAAGAGTTGGCACAACATTATGAAACAGAAATCACAGAGTCATAAAACCAATTTAACCCCCCAAAGACACCAATACCAAAGCAAGGCAATAAACTGTAAGACAAGGGGAAAACCTAAGCAAGAATTAACAAGAAATTTTAAAGAATGTATTTTGAAGATTCCCGCCCCCCACATCGTTAAGCAAAATGATAAAATACTTTCCACAGTTATGGTTCTGTGCATACAGACCTGGTGCTTCAGAAGGACGGCCTGCTGTCTTCTCAGTTCCTTTTCCTTAAAAATAAGAAACTTCTGATATATGGGTTTTTTGAGAGATTAAAGCACATTAAGTAATAAAAATTGCATTTTCTGATAAATTTTTAGCCTTCTAATAGTTTTAACCACAGAAAATGTTCACTATTCAATCTTTCTTAACTTGATAAGACTCTACCTAATACAGCTAGCTAACACAAACTGTACAGCATAATCAGTAGCAAAGATTTTTTCCTGTTAGTCATTTCAACGTAAAATTCAATGGATAACTGAAAAACATACTTCAATGGCAAATTCAAATATAGCATATTAAAAACAGTACGTGTATTTTAACAATTTATGACTCAAGCCTTAAAACTAGCTTATCAAAGCCCTTCCCCTCTCTAAAGTCCCAAGTGTGTGCGTGCGTGCGTGTCTGTCTGTCCACCAGAAGTTCACATTATCATCCAAGGGGATAGGGCATAATGCAAAACAATTATATAAGTTTGTTACCTACTGACTATTGTTTAGTAAGATAAAATCTAAGAAAAATTAATATTAATGGTAAACATGAAAGAATATAGAAGAATAAAGAAGACTTCCTTATTCTAGAGAATAAAGTACAGGAGTGTATGTTGAAAAGACTGAAAACTAGAGAGCTTGGGCTGATCTTAGAAGCAGAGCCTTGATCAGTTGCGTAAACTCTGGTTCATTCCAAGCACTCCCATGGTGCCCCCAAACAAAAACCAATGAGCACACAGCAAAGCATTCTCATGACTCTATTTGGTAGAGCTGTGCTGCCAACTAGAGCTCCAGCAAGTTCATTCGGTTGCCGCCATTCAGAATTCAGGGGAAGGGAAGAGCTAAATAGGGAAGCAATAGAGTGAACAGAACATCTCTCTGTGCTTCATGCCAGGGAACTATGGTCAAAACACCTCCATAATTTTGTTACAATAATATAATGGACTGACTTTATTATTATGTAACGACAGTCTGGTTCTTCCCGCTTATTTATTTGTTGGCTTATAGACAGGGTCCTGTTATGGCACTGGACTTAACTTCCAAGTTTCTTAAGTCTGTCTCCTGACAGTAAGCATGGCAGGTATGCATCATGATGCCTAAATTATGCACTTTGTTTTTAAATAAATAGAACATTTACTGGACACTAACAAAGAGAGAGTTATGAGGGGAAAGTCAGATTTGGGGCATGGTTTGAAGCATAAACATAAATGACACATAAGCTAGTCCTGGTGGTCATTCTTATCAAGCAAAACTTAAAATCCAGATGCCATGCAATAGCTTGCATTTCTGATTTGATGTCTTCCATTTACACATATCAAAAAAGCACATAAAAACTATAGTAAGAAATTAAAAAAACATACAAAAATATACATAAAAATAAAAGCACACATTTGCACACATATTTTACAATTGTAGTTTTGAGAAAAACTATTTTTTTATCATCAGTGTTATGCAAATTAAGTTTTTATTTTTGAAAATAAAAACTTTTGATTCCCAGCTAAACTAACCTTTGTTCGTTTCTCGGCCTCCAATAATTTGGCATTTGCCGCTTCTTCCTTCTTTTTCTTTTTAGCCTGTGCATGCAAAACAGGTCTCAAGTCATGCAACAGCACCGCTAGGACTTGCAAATAACCTCAGACTCAAAGCTACATGCCTCACAAGGTACAAAACAATCATGTAACACATATGCAGACAATTACAAATATCCCCGCCTCACATCGCACTGTTTCCAATAGGCAGATCAGTGCTAAAAAACATATATATATACACATGCCCCTCAAAAAAAAAAAAAAAAATCACAAGACAACATTTTTTTCTTTCACAAACTTCTGAAATAACATTATTTTACCTTGACACTTGAGAAAAAAAGATTGTCATGTATAACATTTTGGAAGGTTTTAAAAGAAAATTTACTTTCTGAAAAAGTTTTAGAAAGAATTAATATTAATGGATAAAAAGAACTTAAAAAATTGATCAGTAATGCTTAAAGTACATATCTACCTTTTGGAATTTCCTTTAATCCTTGGTATTTCAGAGAAGGAAATCCATTATTTTGCCATGAACATTTTTAGTAAATCTGATTTTCACTAGCACTGTACAATGGGTCTTGATTCAGGGTTTGTTGTTTAACAGGATAGAGTCTGCACTCTGACAACCAGCATCATGATATACCACCTGAAATTACTTACCATCTGTGAGCTTCCAGCTACCTGCTATTTATTGTTTATTTGTTTTTTAAAAGTGACATTTTTAATTTGGGAGATATACGTAAGCTTAAACTGCGAGAGGGAATATGTGTATATTCCTATGAGAAAACAACTATAACACAAAAAAGCCCAAATCTCTTTGGACAATAAAGCAACAGGTCAAGAACAGCTATCTAAGGGTAAAAGGATTGCAAATATTAAACATTTATTTTGCTGGGCAATGTTGGTACATGAATTTAATCCCGGCAACTTGGAAGGCAGGTGTATCTCTGTGAGTTCAAGGGTAGCCTGGTCTACAGAATTAGTTCCAGTACAGCCCTGGCTACACAGGGAAACCCTGTCTCAATCTGCCGCCCCTCCAAAAACAGTATATTTTCACTATATTTGAAGGAAATAATTTCAAGACATATGCCATTTTTGATACAGAACATAAAACATAATTTGCCCTTGTCTTGACGATGGGACGATTCTTTCTAGCGTTAGTTTTGATCTCATAATGTGACAGTGGAACAATGTGTTGACAACTGCTATTCATATAAAAAGTTCCAAACTCTTGAGGGAGTTGAGTCCTGAAGGTGCTAACCTCACTTCTTCGGTATTTCCTCCTGCTGATTCCTACCTACTATTAGAGGCAAACACATCCTGCATCCCTAATGCTAGGCTGTTTACAAGAAAGGGAAGCTACACTAGGAATCTCTTAGCGATAACATTTTCTGCATTTAAGAGTTTCTGTTTATAAACACTAGTTTCTAACTGAAAAGAAAATGTCTAACTATATGATACCCTAAAGGCTTTCCTGAGGGTAAACACCAGAACACCGTAACGAACATATGGGCTGCGCTCTTCCCTTTCTTTTTTTTATTTTTCTGTGGTTTGTTTTTATTTTACTTTCTGACATTTACTGCTAGGATGGATGAACATGAAAAAAAGTTCAAAGAATGCCTCAATCTACACTAGTGGACATATTCATCTGAATAAATGTGGGAACAATAAAGCATTCTAAACATTCTTGCACTTTAGGAGTATTTATCTTTATTATGTTAAATTAAGAATTCTACCTCAAGAATTTGCTGAGCTCGGAGTTCTTTTTCCATTCTGATTTGCTGTATTCTCTTAATTTTTTCCTGTAGGAAACATGAAAACTTGAGATAATGAAATAAATATTTAGGTTAAAAGTTTTAACTAGAGTCAGACAATTTAACACACATTGAGTACCAAATTATCAAACACTATTCATACTGGATCTGAAATTCAGTTACCTGTTTACGGTGATTTATATTTGCATGAGTTTAGAAATTCTCATAATTATAAATTATAAATTTTAAATGAACATACAGAAGAGATTTTAAAAAAAGCTAATTAAAGTTATATATCCAGACAGTATTCTACAAGTTCAAATAAACAGAAATACATAAAGTGACTGATAGACTGTTACTACTTACTGAATGAATTTGAACAAAGAACAGTATTTCTATAAAATAATTTACATGCATGCCTTTATCAGACTGTCATAAAGTTAAAGAATACTTTAAAATCATAATTATATAGTCATTACACAGCTATAAGATCATTACTAAAAATAATCTCCAATTCTAAACTTTATTTCACATGTTGACAACATGATATGGACAATGCTTTTAACCACAAGAATAAAGCCACGAGATTTTATAATGAATTAATTTGAATTTATAATCCAGTAAATTACTTACATTAGATAACTCACATGAAAAAAATATCTAAATTTGGTTACATTTTATAATTTAGCAATCATCTAAGTTTTTATAAGAACTTACATTCTGAGTTTTAAAGTTAACTTCATATGCTATAATCACAGCAAAGAAATTTTACTTTAAAATGTGCTTTCAGAAAGTTTCAAACTGGCCTGGAAAGGAATAAATTCCTAACAAAAACATAACTGACATTTTTTACTTATAATTAGATTTGTTCTAGAATTTCTATATCAAACACACTTTATTTATATCAAACACCACTGTGCTTGTCTTCCCGTTTCCAGAGGTAGCATATCTGTGCATCACTAACTTTTCAGTCATTCTGTATAACTGAGGTGTATAACACAATCAAGAGATCTGAGGAATCAACAATCTACTTCAGTAGACTTGTAACACTCTATGACTTTGCTCCTGGTGATCCTTTCATGGCTCTGAATATTATCTGCAGCTTACCAGAAATAAAAACCCAAGCTTTTATTCTTATGTTATTTCTAAACAATGCACTGAAGAAACCATTTTAAATTATTTACTTAGAAGTTGAGATATGAGGACCATATTCTTGATGAAAGTTTTGTTTTTGTCAATCCTAAGACTTTTAAAGGAGTATGACTTTAAATTAGCCAAAGCATTCTACCATTCTTTCATGTGCAGATATAGACTCTTAGACTAAAGTAATCTGGGCCTAAGTATTTTCAGTTTAAATCTTTATCTTAACTTTACCTTAAATCTTTATCTTACAAGCACACACACTATAGATGACTGGCTCATCAACATGAAAATTAACATTTAAAGTTTTTATAATTTTTTTATATAATATTATGAAGCTATTTACTAAGATGGTTACTTTACATACAGTATCTTGTTTATCATCAAAGAGTCTTAGTGGTTGGAATTATATTGTTTTTGTAAGTAAAGGCACTGAGTTCTTACACAGAAATATTTTGCTATAATGCTAACATTTAGTTCACAGAGTCACAACTTGACTTACACTATGTTCACACTACTTCACTGTGATGCTCCCACAACCCTGTAAAATTGCCTTGAGGATTCTTGTTGAGTATGGGGAACACAAAGCTTCCACAGTGGTGAAGTGCTTATGGAGCATCCTCAAAGTCCTGGGTTCAATCCCCAGCACTGGCAAGGAGGGAATGGGGTTGGGGTTTGCAAACTGTGGCCTTCTGGACATGACAGAGTCTGTGCAGTAATGACCCCACAGGAGCTGTGGCAGCCTGTATTGTGCCTACACAAGATGGCATTTTGCTCAGCAGTTAGCTGTGAATCAGGGAAGGGATTACAGGGTCCGACCCCTCCATACTGAGCTCCTGACTGCTGTGGATTCTGGGAAAGAGGCAGTCATCATTGTTAACTGTGTAACCACTGAGAAATCCACCAAGTTCCAACAGATAGTTCCAAACCCAGAGTCAACAGTTGATCCTGGTTAAATTCAGGGGACTCAAAACAAAACAACAATAATAAAACAAAAAACAAACCAAAACCAAAACCAAAAACATGAATGTGGGAAAGTGACTTATAGGGAACAGAGTTGGGGTAATCGGGATAGGAGGTAAATTAGAAAGAATGTGTGAGAAAGAGGGGGTTACTGTTGTTAAGATACATGTATGAAATTGCAAAAGAAAAAAATTCAATAAAAACTATGTTTAAAAAAAAGTATGAAAAAATACTATGATGAGATTTTTTTCCTCAAATTTTGTGTTAAAAATATCCTAAAATGCCAGCACTTGGGAAGCACAGGCAAGTGTACCTCTGTGAGTTCAAGGACAGCGTGCTAAAGAGTCCCAGGCTACACAAAAAGACCCTGTCATTAGGAAGAGACAGCTTAGTCTCAAAAAGAAAGTAAGAGAAAATAAAATGGCCATTATTTAACAAAAAGTCTGAATAGTGCCATAAATGTTGGGATAAATATATAAGACTAATTCACCTGAGTTAATGTTGTTGAACGCTCTGAAGCCTAATGCTGTTTGAATTAGTAATAAAGACTGAGCAGGTTGCAGGCACTTGACTTTAAGGTCACAAAGCTGAATTTAACATAGTAAGATAATCTGTTATGTCTTTAGTCAACATAAAATCAAAGAAGCTATAAAAAGTGCAACATAATGGCAGTATGTTTCTCTAAAATGAAGTATAAGAACACACACTATTCATTAAAGATTTACAATACTTTAACAAATGCATTAGTAAGCATACTTATTTTAAGTCAAACTCACAAGTTTACATATTGTGATTTTAAATTATGGTAGAAGGTATATTTTATAAACATCTTTCAAAAACAGTATTTACTTGTTGTCAAGGGCTGTGGAAGGCATTGTGTATTCATTATCTCATTTAATCATCAGCCACCATAGTCATCTTCCTTTCCAACAAAGGAAATAGAGTCATGAGACATTAGTCCTTCAAGGTCATAAAATCATTAAGCAGTTGAGCCCACATTTAACTCTAGGCTGCCTACTTAGAAATTCCACTCTATAGGAATTCACTCTGGTCACATATCTTTAGTTAATTATGGAAGAAACATCAGAGATAATGACATGGACTCCAAGCCAAGCAATTTAACTAGTAGTTATTTATATAACAACACCGTGATTTCATTTAAAACAATACCCTTTCTCCCCTTTTCTTTGTTTTGGTGTTGGATGAGCATGTGGAGATGGGAAACAGCTCACACACCTTGTCAATTAATATTTTGTCTATTTTTTGTTTGTTTGAGACAGGGTTCTCTGTGTAACAGCCTTAGCCATCCTGTAACTAGCTCTTGTAGACCAGGCTGGCCTTGAACTCACAGAGATCCTCCTGCTTCTGCCTCCTGAGTGCTGGGATTAAAGATTAAGTATTTTTCTAAATTACTTCACTTTACTAAAATTAAATTCAAAAGTAGAAAGGAGAAGAGCATACAGATATAAGAGAGGACTCTGGATAAGGTGAATAACACTCTGAAAATATTCAGACAGGACAAACTGTCTTCTAAAACAGCTAATTAAGTTTTATTTACCAATCAGGTACATGTATCATTTTCTTAATTTTAATTAATTAAATCTATTGCATGTGCATTACCACAGGTGTGGGAGTGCGCATGTGCCACACTGCACCTGTGGCAGTCAGATGACTACTTGTGAAGTTGGTTCTTTCCTTCCACTACTATGTGGCTTCAAAGGACTAAACTCAGGTGAGGCATATATTATGCATGTTTTAATGTGCCAAATTTCCTTATTAAAACTTGGACCTTCAAGCAATATCCTCTATCTACTGATACACTAATTTAAAGTTTGAAAACAGTCTCAGGGCTCCAACTTGAATTCAAAGTCTACAAGAATATTAAGATATTCAATCATAAATATGAAATATACAGTGCTTTATATGAAATTTTACTTTTTAAAGAACTTTAGGAAAAAGAACTTTATTTTAAAATGAGGGAAGTTCTTATAGGTTTTCCTCTAGGACCTGTGATGTTTCCATGAACAAGTTCTTGGCTGGGATTTTAGTACTAGACCAGAGCTGCCCCTTACTAAATGGGTCTTAGGTCCAATCAGACAGATATTAGCCACCTCCAAGACTAGTGCCACAGCTGCACCACAGGGCACCTCTCGCCAGACTGGCCACCCTTTACTATTTTACTAATTGAAATGGTATGCAACTGTCTTCTAAGTATTTATGTTTAAACCAAGAAGTGCACTCCCTCATAAGCAAGTTTCTATTAGCATTAGATGGAGGCTGTAACAGAGAACCAAAATTGGTCAAACTGCAGGAAAAAAGGGACTATAGAGTACCCATCTCCATCTCTTGGACAATGACTCCACTCAAGGCTCAGGGACATCATGGAAGAGGGAACAGGAAAACCGTAAGAGCTAGACAGCTAGCGAACTGCTGCGAAACAGTGTCTATTGCAAATGACAGGAATGTTGCAAACATGAACTCAACAATTTTTGCCTACAAGACCATAGCAACAGACAGCCACCATAAGTAGGGAAAGAGGTCACAAGGTCTTACCTCTAGTAAGAGCTACAGGTAGCCAGAGGCTTCATGAGCAGAGAAAGTTTTTCTTCGGAGTGAGTCCCCTTGATAGCCCTACACCCTACACCCATGTATATATGAGTGAGCAATACTAGTTGGACTCAGGAGGGTAGAGATCTCTCTCTCTCCCTCTCACTCACACACACACACACACACACACACACACACACACACACACACACACACACACACACACACGAGTTAGCAGTGTTTTAGCTTGCAAATATGAGGACCTGAGTTCCAATATCACAGCACACATTTATGGGGAAAAAAAAAAAAGGCCAGGTCTTAAAAGATGACTCAACAGTTAAGAACACTGGTTGTTTTTGCTGAGGACTTCAGTTCAGTTCCCAGTAACCACATGGGGGCTCTTAACCATCTGCAACACCAGTTTAGGAGGATCCAATGCCCTCTTCTGGCCTCCATGAGTACCAGGCATAGATGTGGTACAGAGACATGTAAGTGGACAAACATTCATATAAAATAAAAATAAGTATCTCTTGAAATAGGAAAAAAGATAAAGTTTTAAGATGGCAGCTTCCTAAACAAAGACATTCACACAGGACAGCAGCTATCTATATGGGAAATCCAGATGGGAACCATGCCCGTCCCGTGTACACGTGGACCCACACAGCAAGTCCGTGCCAGCACATGGACATACCTGCTGCTTCATAATCTTCATCTGTTCTTTCTGCTTACGCTTCTCTTCAGCAGCCATTATTGCTGTCAAGAGAAATCAAAGCATGTCTGCCATCACAGAAACACAGGAAGGGCAGCCCCTATGCACCCCCAGTTCCTACCTTTCAAATCCATGCATGTAATAAGTCACCCACCTTGCTGTTTTTTAGCTTCTTTGGCAACCCGTGCCTGTTCTTGCTTTTGAAGTTTTCTCAAAAGCTTTATTTGTGCTGCTTGTCTGGCTATTTCTGAAAAACATAAAATTTCAAGGGGCATTATTGACAACTTTGCATACCTGATAAATCTTGAAGAGTAACTGTGAAACTGGTGCTGTGTCACCATGAGTGACACAACACTTATGAAAATTGCCGAAGGGTAGATTTATACCAGCATGCCATGTTCATTCTCTCCTTAGAAATGGCCAGATTAGCCTCCTGTGGTAACTCAAGGCTGTAATCCCAGCACTTGGGTGGCTAAATCAAACAAATCATGAATTTTAAAGCCTCAAAAAGTTAGAAAATAATTGCCAAATTATTCAGTCAAATATGAACAAAAGAACAACTGCATAAATGTGATCCTAATCACAGAGCTCACATAAGCACCCTCATCACATTACAAGCAATGCTTCCTTGGTGGTTAAGTAGCTGCTGAAATATTTCAGTTTAGCTTCAATATACATGCACGCACACACACGCACGCATGCAAAGGCAGAGGTCAGCAAAGTTCTCATAATCTTAAAGGATAGACAGAAGGATCTGGGGGAAAAAGATATAACAATCCTATCTTTCATTCCTCCCTTGACCCAGGCCATTTGCCATGTGACTTTGGAGACCCTCTCATCGAGAGATGGAATACACTCTTCCCCTAGATTCTGAATTCAGGACATGGTCTCCCATGGTCGAGAGGATGTTAGCTGAAAAGAAAGCAAAGCTTTCTCTCTCTACTGCTCCTGCGCCTTGTCCATCAACCCAGAACACAGGCTGCTGGGTATTCAACACATGGAGTCAACTGAGCCCACACATGAACAAACCCAGCCAAGACCCATGAAGCTGCTCTCTCTGATTCCCCCTGGAAAAGTCCCTGAATCACTGGGACTTAGTGATTGGTTGTTAGTGTGGAAATGGGTCTAATGGATACAGAAACCATATAATGTCATTATTCTCCTCAATGGCAAGCTCAATCTGAATGCTATTAACTCTAAAAGGGATGTATCATAATATTACTTGAAAAATAATTTTAGAAAGCACCACTTCACAACATAGAACAACAGTTCTAAATTTTGTAGCTGATGAAGATGTAAGAAACCTATAAACTTATATTAACTGACAATAATTATGTATGTCTATCATTTATTGAATGTGGGTATTGTGTTAAATTTACATGATTTTATTTAATCTTCACACCAATTTTGTGAGGTAAACAATCTTATACACACTATATAAATAAAACGTGTAAGTCTCATAGACATTACAGAGCAGTCAAAGCACAAACTCCTATCTTTCTATACTGCCCATCTACATTTTACTATGAGAAAAAACTTGAGGCACCATTTGAATGATTCAAAGTCCTAGTAGGTTAGCCATATAGGCTATGAATTGGTGTTCACTAATTTTCTATTGTAACAATTTGAAAACAAAGTCTAATTTATGTAGCAAACTATAGATATTACTGAAAGATAAAATGAAAGCTGATGCTATTAAAATACATTTCGATCTTCCAATAATGTTCACTATTTGGAAATCATAGTTATCATTAAAATTTTCTGAGTTATGAAAAAGATCTCTTATATAGTAAACACCTTAGAAATAAACATTGCTAAACTGGCATGCAGAGAAAGCAACCTCTGCTAAGAATATTCTAGAAGACTATCATAATAATGAAAAATAATACATTTTCAATATTCAAATATTAATATTTAAGAATTTAATGTGGGTTTGTTTTGTTTTTGTTGAATTTTGATTTTTAGGACTCAACTTTGTCTTTAGCTGAAAAGCATGTGGTTAAAAATGTTTCTGAAAAAAGTTACATAAGTTTACCTTTCATTATGAGTTATATTCTTTCTCTAATAGAAGCAGGGGCTTTATACATTCTGAACATGTCATAATGAAATCAATAACTTTCCCAATAAGTAGATGTTAATATGATTTTCAAAAATACGACTGCCTTAATTTAAAAGATAAGTATTTAGTTCAAATAAACTCATACCACATAGAATTAGTGATCTTTCAGATACAAGTCACTCCTTTGGACAATCCTTTCCACAGGATTGTAGCATGACTAAAATCTGCAGATGTCAGACAGCTGTGAGCACTCCTTCTGAGAAGGAAGGCATTGGGGAAAGCTCTGTCCCCACATCTCCAGTTCTGTGACCAGTGCTAGCTGCTATTCTCTGTTGTCCACAGCCTGAGGTATCAGTGTCGGTCAGCTCACATGCAGCTTTCATTTACATGCACTGAAAGCCATTATCCCATCCAAACTGTCAGATTTTAATCTTTATTCTCCGATAACTTGCCGCTCTCCATTTTACAATGTTTGAGAAATATATTTAAGATGTGCATTTATCATTTTCTTATCTATTCTGTGAATGTAACCCAATTTTTCAGCATAGTTTAATCCTAGTAGAATAATATATAACAGAAACTTCTAGAATCCTCTCAAATAACCCTTTAAATTGTTTGAAACAGTTAAACAATTGTCAAACATTCATTGTTGCTTAATCTCTACAAAAGGGGCACATAAAAATTCATATACTTGTAAATATAAAAACATTATGTATTTATTATCGTGTATGAAGTATGTATGTGGGTGTGTGGGCCATGGCAGCTATGTAGAGCTCAGAGGACAACTTGGAGGAACCATTGACTGTTCCACCTTGATGTGTGTGTGGGGGGGGTCCAGGGACAAAACTCAAATCACAAGGACTGAGCAGAAAGTAACTTTACCATTGAGTCGCCTTGAGAGCCCAAATGTAGTAATCACTTATTGTTACCTACTGAATGCTTCAGTGCATGAGGACTGTTACCTAATGACCAGAACTTGATCCCTACAACCCACATGGTGAAAGGAGAGAGCTGCTATCTGCAATTTGTCCTATGACCTCCACAATTTATGGAGACACAAGTGCCCCCTACTCTCCTTAATAAATTAATAAACATAAAGTACTTGCTTTCATGTAAAGAAAGTGTACACACACACACACACACACACACACACACACACACACACACACACACGGCTTTATTGATAATGAGTTTTAAAATCAGGGATGGCAAGATGGCTCAGGGGATGAAGGGGCTTCCTACCAAGACTAACTACCTGTGTTTATCCCCACAGCGCACATGCTGGGAGGAGAGGACTGATTCATGAAAGCTCTCTTCTGACCTCCACACATGTGCTGTGGTATGTGCACCTATACATATATGTGCACATGTGCACACAAACTGAGGAAAAACAACAATTAAAAATGCAATTTAACCAATATTAGTGCTGGTCACCCTATAGCTGGTGTGGTGGTGTGCATGTTTAATTCAGCATTCAGGAGGCCAGCCTGGTCTACAGTGTTAGTTCAAGGACAGCCAGGGTTACATAGAGAAAACCTGTCTTCAAAAACCAACAAAAACCAAGAAACAAAAAAATAACTTTAAACTAATTTTTGAAACTCATGCACATCTTTTAAAATATTTATTGTTTTGCTTTTAATCGTTACTAAGCTATTTGGAAGATGAAAGTTTTAAGATAAAGAAAAGAATGTTAAGGCAGAGAAAGACTGAATCTATATAAGTTAGATGGTAGCCAGTAGTAGCTTTAAATGCTATTCGATGAAGTACGAATTGGAACAACCCTTTTAGAAACAGTGCTGATTTGCCTGTAAAAGTGGGTATAGTCTATGAGAAATATATACTTGTAAATGTATAACATATTTATTATTACAGTATTTGTGATGGTAAAGATTCATCAAAAGAGACTGGAGTTCTAATGAGGATGTCAGAGAAACATGTGGCTTCACTGACTGCAGGGCCACTGGAAGGTTGTTCCCTAGGTACTAACACAGAAAGATGACCAAGGTCAAGCTGACAAAGTGTACGGGGAATAAGGCATACACTGGAAGCTTTCAATGTGGATATGTGTGTGCACATTTCTAGAGAGATTAACAAAAACTTGTTATGATTCCACTGATGAGTGGGAAAGCTTTTAAAGTATTTTCTTCTATGAGCTTTATTTTATGGATTATGATTTATTTGCAATGAACAGAAATACATTTTATATATTTTCCTCTAGGTCTTATAGTCATAGAGCTAAAGAATTCTTGAAGTAACCTAAAATTCTGATAGCCTTTTGAATATAACTTAATTATTAAAAATTTAAGCCATCAGTTATCTGTACATACATGCTTACAAGTTCAAGATATCAACACAAGATGATATGCTTAAGACAGTCTAAAGAGGTTTCACTTTTGTTCAAAATGACTCAGTCTCCACAGCAAAATGTCAACATTCTCTTAGTCTTCCCTGTGCCACAGGGACAGCTCTGAGGTAATTTATGTATAATTTTGAATAAGTACATCTCTGATCACTAGAAGCACTTTGAACTTAATAAACCTGCTCTTTGGTGCCCTTGCCATACCTAAAACACACCTTCGGCATTCTGAAATTGCACACCCAGACTTCAGGAGACTCTAAACTAAAACACTGGTGTTAGTCACCAGTAATTGGAGTTCTCTGTGTGAAAATTGACCTACAGACCCATGTAGTTTGGAGTTATTCTCATGTACACTTCCAGGAATTGCCAGCTGTTAACAGGGGAATCCCAGGTAGGTACAACCTTAGGGCATGTGCTAAGTGGTGGCTGATCCTTCTGTGCAAGTCTCAACGGCCACACACAGGAGAGGATGCTCTGTAAGCATACTCAACATATACTTTCAAGGAATTCCTTCTCTGAGAGCAGTGTCAATTAATTCCAATTCAAAAGTACAAGATGACTATGGGGTCTCTCCATGACTGTTAGTGAGTCTCACCTTGAGCCTGCAGTTTCCTTAGTAATTTTGCATCTGTGTTATCTAGGAATTCCGCACTGCCGACATTGGGAGGGCGGCCCTTTCGGCGTTTCATCCTGGATTCCTCTCTTGCTCTTGGTCTATCTGGATTGGATGTTCTTCCCCTTCGACCGTCCATTGCCCTGATACGAGGAATGACATCCTCTTCTTTCAAAAGACACCACTGCATTCCCTTTTAATTAACAAATTACAGAAAAAAAATATTACAAACAAAATAAAAACAAGGGATTGAGATAATAGAAAATTCTAGTTACAATCATATATAAACATGGCTGGTATTAAATTTAACTTTTTAAAAAACTAAATTTAGTTGAGTAATTTTTCTATGGTAAACCTTTAATAGTCTAAGTTACATTATTTATTTCTTACTTAAGTACATAGACAGATTTGTATCTATATCTATAAGCATACACAGAGTGACATAACAATCATTTCTGAATATAATTATGACAAATTTGGGAGGCACTGGAAAGTGTCAGTTGTGTGATTAATTCCCTATGGGTTCTTCTTGAGTGTTAATAGTTCAACAAAAAGATTAGGCTACCCAGGCTACAAACTTTTTTTCTTAGATGAATATTATAGCAAATACATGAAAGAGAAAGGTAAAATTTTAGTCTTTTGTAATCACTAATGGTGTTGCCTTTGAACAGGTTGCATTTCATCAAAAAAGAGACAATTGGGCCAATACTTGCCTCCTGATAGAGGTTCATGTTTACTGTAAAGTCATCTTATTCCCATCCCAAGGCAAACATGGGCTTGATCAAAATTCAAGATCTAATCACTGAATTTTAAAGGCAAGTATTGTAATTTCTAAAAAGCAGCACACGAGAGAAAGACACCATGTGACAGAGCTTGGGTGGAGGGGTTTATATTGGGGGGGAAGTGAATGGAAAAAGGGGGCAGGGGGACAGGACCTCAGGGAAAGGAGCCCTAGAAGAGGAGAGAAAGTCAGAGAGTGGGAGGGAGAAGGAATAACACAGAGAGAGAGAGGCAGAGAAGCAGAGAGAGACAGGAAGATAGGATCTGGGCAGGGCCCGTTTAAAGGGAAAAGTAGTGAATGTTGGGGCATATCTTGTCAGAACCCCAAAGACAGGCCAGAACAGATGCCTGAATACTAATAGCAAAACTGGGTGAGAAGGATCTCTTTAAAACACATGCAAAACCCAGGCTGTAGGAAATCAACAAGCGATTTGGCCTCTTAAATAAATTGTGACAAGCTTAACCAACAGTACAGGAAAATTAAGTACACTTTAAAAGATGTATTAATTCCAATTCATCAGTGTTACTTGGCAATTGATCTAAAGAAACTATTGAGAAAATTTTAAAATTGAAAGTTGTAACAAACACTGACATTTGAAAGTATCAAATAAAAAAGCAACCATTGGAGAACACTGAAGGGACATGTTAATTACAAATACACTTGCAAAGGGAATAGAAAATAGGTACAAATTCACAGTAGAAGTCCTATTTTTGTTCAGGCACTCTGAAGTCATACACTTTGATCTTCATAACATTTCTAATTAATATGACAGTGCTTATTGTTTTAGGGGTACCAAGAAATCAAGAAAGAAAATTGTCATTCAATTTGAAAACAAACTGTCACACTTCAATACAATGAAGTATTGATTTTGTATCTGAGGTTACAAGGATATTCTTATAACTTTTGATATATAAGTATATATAAGTTGAGCGACCAATCACAACTTTTAGGATTATATCAATCCCAATTTGTGGCTAAATAACTAGTCCATGTACTCCACATGTGCTTACTAAAAGTAAAAATCTAATACCAGCTCTTCAGTGATTTGCATGTGAAAGTAACTTTTAAATCTACTTTGAGAAAAATTTGTTTCCTCTAAAGATTAAGATTAAAGTCAGTAGAATCAACAGTTGCATCAAGCACATTTCAGGCCACATTCTACTTCAGAAGAAAGCCATCAGTACCGATAGGTTAGAATAAACTGTGCTCACCATTAAGGGAAGTTTCTTATTAGTTTTTTCACTCCTTTGTTATGACTTTAGGCATCAAAGCAGCATGTATAATACAGATCAAATAAGCAAAAGTGACATTTGTGACTCAGTGACGAGAATAAGGAGTCTGAAAAATAAAAACCTGCATTCTGTTTTTAAAGTAGGAAAACCTATTTCAAGACAATATTTGAGGGTCTTATATGAGTACCTTTTCATATTAAATATGATTCTTATTTAGTAATTTCATAGTCACTTAGGAAAACTTCCTGTTGTCAGCAAGCAGAACATGTTGGTGTTGGAAACTTACCAGACAACAGTGCTATCATAATTGACATTGGTGCCCATGGCATTTAAAAAGCAAATACTTTTTAAGAGGATTGCATATAATGGGTTTGACATACTATCATCTAACTCTTTGATTTCAAAAATCAAGAAAAGAACGGTTAGGAAATCTCAGGCTTATATTACAACTTTATTAGATAGTCAAATTAATGTGGGTGGGGACATACAGTCCAGCTGTAAGTAGCCATCTCTTGAAAAGTGAATTGAATCCGTAACACTTTACTAGCTCTTGTGAGTCATAACTTACATGTTAAAAAGTTAGTTTATGTGTGAGGCTAGCTTGGATTCCCCAGCATTAGTGGGAAATATTATTTATTTTTTCTTTCTTTCCTTCTCCCCCTCCCCCTTTCTTTTTTTTTGAAACAGAGTTTTCCTGGGTTAGCCTGTATATCTTGGAACTAGCTCTGTAGACCAGGCTGGCCTTGAATTCAGAGATACCCCAAGGTTTAGGAGAAAAAAAAAATGTTTCCTAGAAATAATGTTTCTTGAAACTAAGATTTAAAAGACATATATAAAAAGAGACATGGAGATGACCAAAGATTATGTTCATTATTTCAAAGTCCTTTTTGAAGAACTATTAATTTATATCCTTTTACATTTCATTTAAGAAGACTAAACAAAAAACAAACAAAAAAAACCCAACACGTAACATAAAAAAATAAACATGAGATAAGTGAAACTATACTGTAAGACTACAATGTATTATTATTTTTTTGAAGTTATTTGGTACAATATCTAAAGGTGATCTAGAATTCTTCCCTGAAAGAAAAGACATGGTATTTCTAAGTTTTTTAATTTGTATTACTTATTAATGTGTTTGTATGCGATAATCAGCCCCAGCATGTAATGTACAACGATGTACCTCAAACTCAGGCTACTCTAGTGTAAGTGACTCAGTGTCACATCACCAACAGTAACAAACTGAAAGGTTTAGAAGTTTGGACATCAAATTGTCTCAATGAACCATATACACATTACGAGACTCTGGGAATGTGGTTAGAACCAGAAAGAAGGGTGCTTCAGTCTTAAAAGAGAAAAAACAAAAGCTTCCGCTACCTGGATATGAAAAGGGAGGCCTGAAGTCAAGCAGAAGAAAAACTGAACAGGAATCATCACACTTAGAGAAGCATTGGTGTGCTCCCACACCTCAATCCTGCTTGATATTGTGTCCTAACAGTAAATGAGTACATGGGAGCTAAGTAACCTAACTTGTCCATCTGCCAAATTTCTCAGAGTCGATTTTCTCAGTGTGTCACTAAGGCTGGTGTGGAGCTACAACTCTATCCCTATGGCCCATGTTTTCCAGTTAACACTTGAGAGCGTGGCACTCTTGAAAAAAAAATGAGGGATTCCTTGTTTCTTTTCTTTTTTAATTTGAGACAGGGTCTTACTACTCTTGCTTGGCCTAGAACTTGTTTTGTAGACCAGGCTGGGTTTAAACTCAAAGAGATCCACCTGTCTCTGCTTAGATCAAAGCTGTGTGTCACTACACCTGCATGGATGGGATCTTTATCATCTAATATCCCTATCTCTTGGAAGTAAAATAACTGTGTTCTATGGTTCAAGTCTAAATTAATACAATTATTGTGACAATTTTAGATCTCATAGTCATTTATTCATTAGATTATTCACCAAACAGATTTTCACTAAATATTGTTTAGTCAAATTAACGACAACCTAAAAATAAAGTTGCCTTAAAAAAAAAAAAAAAAAACAAAAAACTGAAAGCAACTTTGCTCTGAAAGTGTACTTTGAGTCTTACTTTCTAATAGCTTACATGAAACATTTCAAAATGCACACCTAAAAGACAAAGAATCTTTACAAACATTTTTAAACTTAGTTTTACACCATGTTTATGAATGTTTTGCCTGCCCCTATGTAAGTGTACTTAGTGCATGCATGCCTGGTGCTCACATAGGCCAGAAGGTGCTAGACACCTTGGAACATAGGCTATCTGTGCTTGTGTGGGTCCTCTGGAAGTTGAGTCATCTGTGATTGTGAGCTGCCATGTGGATGCTAGGAAGTGAACCCAGGGGCTCTGCAAGAGCAGTGTTCCTAACTGCTGAGCCATCTCTCTAACTCAGAAGCGGACTGATAGGAGAGACGAGGTGATCTGCATTTCCATTCCAGGCAAGGCAATTACATAAGCCTCAGTGCTTCAAATGACATGGGATGCTGAGTTACAAGGGTTAGAAGTCTTAGAAAAATCATAGAGCATGAGCAAAGCATCTGTATCAAATATCTTTTCAAAGACTTTGACAACTTACAATCTAATAAAAATGAATATGAAGAAAAGTGGGATTCTGTTGGGCTTTCCTAGGCCTGGCGTCTACTTCCCATTGATTTCTACCTTCAGAGCAGCACAGAGAGCTCGATGTACTTCACACAAAGGGCACTGGGCAGTCTCAATCTCTCCAGTTACACAGCTCATTAGTGCCACATACTATTTTGAGTAGCATTTAACAGATATAAAAGACTAAAATAGCTTTCTCTGGGAGAACAGGGATGTCACCCATGAAACATCGTGAAGAAAGGTGTGGTTTGATATCATTATCTCCACAATGTTGATTATGCTGTTCAACTGATCAAATACATGGTCCCTAAGATCATAATTTTAGAGGACTAAGTGACTTCTGTGCTTAGTCCAGAAGACAGAGGATGTGAAGAGAAGAGAGGCCTTTAAAGTGACTCAGAATGACCACACGTGGGCTTACATGGTAGGTAGGCAGCCTGGTACAGGGCTCTTTTAGCCACTAACATCCTACCTGGTAAATGAGAGACATGAATCTCCAGACTCCTCCCCTGTCTGAACTGATCACTCATGTTCCCAGAGTCCATATGTGCCAGAGCCAGGTTACACAGGTGTGGCAGTTAACAGCAGAGCTGGTGTAGAACTCTGGTTGTTGACTCCTAACCTTTTGCTCTTAATCATGAGCACTGTAACTGTGCTGAGACAACGTGTGGTCCAAATTATGATGACTGTTCCTTTCACTTTCCATCCAAAAAGCCCTTTTGTTTTAGCTGAACAGCAATAGACTGATATGAAATTCACCAGGTAATACACTTGTTTGTAACTTGTAATACACTTGTTTTTCTCCAATTTTAGACTTTAAACTTCATTTCTACAGCAATAGGCATGTTCACAATTTCCTTTGTGGGGGAAAAATGTCTTTGGGAAAAATCTGGGGACATTATTTGTCATAAATACTTATAAAGTGACTTTTTTAAAAAGGCTATTTTCTGAAAGAAACACATTTTACTTTTTCTTATGGCATAATGTCATTAAACAGAATCCTTCAAAACCAATCTCAGAAAGTTTCTGAATGGTGTGTAACACACTTCTCCTTTGTACATCTTTCTTCTTTTACCCGGCCCCCCTCTTTGGGTATCTCTTTGCTGTCTTTTGTTTTGTTTCTTTCTTAGACCGAGTTTGTGTAGACCTCCAATGCCCTAAATAGCTCTGAAGTTACTTAGTGAAGAATACAGAATTGTTTTTAAAAGTTATACTTAAATATTTTACTTACTACAAGTCACACAAAACTTAACAAGTGCATGAAGAGACACTTGAAAACAGCCCATAACATCAGCTACTCACTGGATGCCTTCTTATATGCCCAGAGCCAAATGAAGACAAAAGAAATAACTCTCTCAAACTTACCAACATTGATCGAGCACAAACATATTTTCTATTATTTTGCTAACCAACAACAGTAAAATAAAATAAAAATGATGACCAACATAAGGATCAACAAGGTTTTTTTTTTTTTAATGATGCAATGGAACAGAATTCTGTAAAGGCATCATCTATTTGCATCCTTTCCACAGAGCTGCAAAGAGGCCAAGGTAACAGAGCTCCAACTGGAGACAGATGGCTGGCAGAGCAAGGCCTTCAGAGCACAGCAGCTTGTTTCACAAAGTCAATCATTTAAGATGAGGGTGTTTTATGGAAACTGTAAGAGCATTTGAAATCTAGCTAGCAGCACTGCTAACCATTCCCTAATCCTACAGAGCTCACACCACATCTGTGAACTCAAACAAGCAAACTTCATGAATTAAAGTTTGCTTGACCACCTTCCCTATAGAGCCTACTCTCTTGAATTATGGGCATCAACTTTAATTGTCTGAAAGATAACCATTACACTGTTGCTCCTCACTTGCACTCTGACACACTTAAAATGGTTCTCATTTATCTTGTAACATACATAATCACTATTTTCAGCCAACCTTTGCTATCGTCAAACACATACCTTAAGTCACTGAACAGAAAATGAAAATGGTGATTATCTTGTACAAAATGATGTTTTTGCCACTTCGAACATTGCCTTATGGCAGAAATTACCCCCTAAAGTTTACCTATCTGATAGTGTTTTGGAATATTTTTAATTAATAACTGCTTTAAGTAAAATTAGAATTAACAATTGTTGTTTCCCTTGCATGTCATGAAAGGAAGAATAAACATGAGATATAGAAAATATATTCTCAACAAAAGCTATCAATTTGAGAGTAGATAAAATGACAGTAAATGTATACAAAAAAGCATTTATTTCCTCTTAAACGTTAAACACACATTGCATGTGGAGCAATTGAAATCCTCATGTTTAATTTTATTGCATTTGAAAAACAAAAATTTCTTAGCTTCATTGCATTACAAAGTAGAGAAATATTATTTTGAAAAACAAAAGTTTTCCACATTAGAACACAATAGAGAAGAATAAAACAACCTGTTTATACCATGACCAATTATAGCTATTATCAATTTTGATATATTTTGGTTTTCCCCCTCCTTTTTGGATTTTTGTTGTTATTATACTTTAAAACACAGACCCAGGAGGGCCTCAAATTTCCAATCTTCCCTCCTTTGCCACCTACTGCTGAGATTAAAGGTAAACAACACCATACTAGTTAGGCTCCTTTTAATATACACAACTTTGTCTTTAATATATGGTTAGTCACCAAACTAATATACAACTTGTATAAAGTTAGAAATACTTTATGCACAGAGAAAAGTATTGTGTGACAATAGTGCATTTGTGGCAAACAGTATTTTATAACGTCAAAATTTTAGCTCATCACATTTCCTTCCTGCTTTGTGCTTGCTGGCAGCTGTTGAATTGGAAAAGTTGGGGAATCCTAGGAAAGTGGTATTGGTCCTGGCTGGATGCTCTTCCAGTGCAAAGCCTTCATCACAAAAAGCAGTGATGGCACCTCAGATCGTCCCTATGCCATGCTGTGGTGCCTGGAACTAACAAAGGTGACCGAAAGGTGACCACTGGAGTAAATTACCAAAAAGTAAATTACCAAAAGGTCAAAGATGAAGTGCTTGGTGAAAGCCCACAAGGTACTCAATGGATACCCTGAGGCAAAACTGCAGCCGACAGGGTGTCTACAGAGACCTAGTTCTGGTGTCCAAGAAGAGTTGGGTAGACTAGGGAAAGCCTGAGAAGTGCTGCAAGACAGTTTCTGATGTAGATTGTTTTGTTTTGTTTTAATCACTAAAAGAAAAACAATTCTTCCACATCAGTTATTTTAACAAAAGGATAACCTGTTAATTTTTATAGAAAATTCTTACATAATTATATAAATTTCTGATTAAGTCTATGCTTACACATATAAATGATATAATACATAGAAATATATATATATATATAGCTTTGCACCTATAAGAATTTTAAAAGCATGAACATTTCTAATTTATGAAGTGTAACATTTTCTTGAATACCTTTAACCATAGCTATCTAAAAGTACCTTGAAATGCATTTAACTTACTACTAACTGAAAAGTGAAGTCAGAATTCATGCTATCTTCCCTGTGCATTCTGAAAGGTTGGTTGCTCAGCATGTCACAGCTCCAATGACTCATCTAAGTTCTTAACTGCAATGACTTCAACAAGGCATCATGCATTTGGAAGAACATTGTCTTTAATAAAAAGTGAAAGAATGTCAAAGAACATTCTGTTCTGTGTAATGAGGCTTTAGAGATTAAGTCGGTTATTGATACAATACCAAAAATCCTTCATGTATTGAATAGCAATTAGCTTTCCTCTCAGAGCAAAAGTATATTAAATTTAAAAACATGAAGATGATTCTGTTATAAAGATGTGAAACATGAGCCAAAAGTTAAAAATAAGAATTTCTACAAGTTTTTGCCTCCAAAATGTTTATGACTAAAACTAAACAAGTATGCAGGGAGTTTACCTTAAACACTATGGCTCACTAAGAGTCAAAAAAAAAAAAAAAAAGGATGACAAATTGAATTAAAATAAAACACTTTAACTAAAAACATAGTCAAAATGAGAAAAACCCTATAATGCATTTCTATAAAATGCATTAAAATGGTTAAAATGGTTAAATGGTTAAAAAAAGAAAATCAAGATTTTTAGGTATTGTAGCAGTAAGGAGACAAAGCTGAACAGAGCACGGTCCTCGGGGGACAACAGGAAGAAACAGGAAGAGGCTTGTATGACCTATGCAGAGGACACATTTGCAGAACCTTCAGCTTCACCTTATTGGTTCACTCATACATTGTTTCATTCATTCACTCATTCATCATTCATTCACAGCTCTGCCTTACTAAGGCTATGTGACCTTGGGATCTGCTTAGTCTTCTGAGCAATCTAACTTCCTCTACTAGAAGTGTAAGACAATACAGCAATGTGTGACTTTTCACAAAGAAAGTTACTTCCAGGAGAAAAAAAAAAAACAAAAAACAAAACATTTCTTTACCTTATAACTGGCCCCAAGAGGAAGAGGATTAATCAAAAAAACAAAAACAAAAAGCAAAAAAAACAAGTGCTTACTGTACTTCGCTGAGCATCTGAACCTATTTGAAACATTGTCTTCCATATTCTCTCATTATAACTTAGCCATAATCTCAAGGTAGAAATATTATTGTTGTTATCTTTATATGACAGATGAAGAAACTGAAGGAAAATGGGCATTCTTTTTTATTATTTGGAATGACAAAACCACGCATGAGTAACAAGAATCTACAAGTCATCACTCCCTAAACTAGAAATGTTTCCAAGGGGGCTGGTAAGGTGAACAGGAATCCATTAAGTATTTACAGGTAAATGTAAGAGGCAAGGGGGCGATTTCCAAGGTAACCACAGAAATGACACCTTGGGAAGCTTTTTTTGGGGAGTGAGTATAAGGTTATATATTTAATCTACAAGTTCAAAGGCAACTGTGGTGATATGTTCAGAAATGTGCATAATTAATTTAAAGCCCAATTCTGGCAAAACAATAGAATTCCCACCCACCTAATATAAAGGCTCCCTACTTCCCAAGATAAAAACAAACACACACATAAACAATGGATCATACAATGTGGTGTGATCAGATGACAAGCTCCTGTCCCTAATCCATGTACTGTCCCAAACCTTTTGCACTCTCATGAACTCCCTGTTCAAATTGGTTTTTCTAAAACTGTTTAACCTATTTGGGGTAAGACTTCACGCTAACACAGCAAACATTTCTATACTTATATAAAAGACAAAATGGTTAATTCCATTGCTGAGCAGACAAGAGTTTACTTAAATACGAAAGACATCGATTACATCAAAGATTCTGGAACAGTGCACGGAGGTCCTCGGGAGCAATCATCAAAACACTGTACAAGAAATTAAAAAAGGTAATCCTCGAGAAGCAGAGCATTTATTTCTTTAAGTTATGGCATTATTTTTTGGTTCAAAGATGGCTTTAAAAGAGAGATGCTATGGTCCATCTCTGGCTTCATAGAAGCCACCCACATTTACTTTTGCACTGAAGCTGAAATTGCCCCTTATGATAGCTACTATTCCATTTCTGCTGAGACAGTGAAAAAAAAAATCACATGTTTTTCCACTTCAGGTTATAATAATTACAAGCCAGCTTTGATGTGAAGCTAGCTTTCAAGGCAGTAATGTCTTGCATATTTCATAAAGAAGCTATATTTAGGAGAGCAATTTAGGTTAAGCACATTAGACCCATACAAGAGAATATTTTGTACCTGAGAAAGAAGTGCATTTTCCCTCTGCATTTGAATGCTTTAACAGAACCAAATGTACGAAAGGTGGAGGAAAGTATTTACCTTCATCACTTCAGGGTACTGCCTAAGTTTCTTTCCACACGGAGCATAATATGCCACTTCTCCTTGAAGGCGCCCACCAAAGTTTCTTACCCTCGTCTCTCTCGGCCAGCTACATGTAACAGAAAAGAGCATTAGAAGATACTTAATTTTATTATGAAAACTTTTAGAAAGTTGAAAAAAGTAAATACACTCTTCTTCAAAAAAAATAAAAATAAAAATAAATTAATCATTTAACACAAATACATTTACTATTAAAATGATTATGATTTTTAGCTAACTGGTTCATCTACAAATTAAAAACAACTTGAAAGCATTAGCAATCAAGTTTTATAGAAATCACAGCTAGAATTACTTTGAGGACTTACATATTTGAGTAATTCGTCATTGCACATGGATTGTTTCTTTTAACAGCAGAAAGCTCTAAGTACAAAGAGCATACACACGCCTTTCTATGCCTGGGGCCCTGAACACCCAGGCTGAACTGATACTTGTAACTAGAAGCAGTTCAAGTACTTTAGCCTTTGCCATGACATCTTTCACTGTCCTTTATTTCAGTCTTGGCAAAGCCTTCTGATAGCATTGCTCCTGCTCTTTGACTTGTGACTGGCTGTTGGTGCATTCCAATCACATGAGCCCATCCCCACTCTGCAACACCTTTGTTGCCTTCATGAGACATTAGTGCACTTTGGGTTTTCTGGTAAGTCAATATTTTCCCTTTGTTATGGCTCTTCTGTTCTAATCAACAATTATGTAGAGAAGAGAGAATAGGAAATTAAGTATACATTAAACATGCATAAACTAATGGAGGAAAGCCTTGTGTGGCATACCCATACTCCAGAGGAACACGCAGCTCACGTTCATCTGTCACTCTTCTTCTCTTGGATGTACCTTTAAGAAAAGTTAATAAAGACATGAAAAATTCAAATGGACAAATGACAGCTTCCTGATAGTTCAGACTTTTTTCTTTTAAAATTATTTAATGACAGACTATTAGTATATTTATCAAAACTTCATTATTTCTAGGTGTGTTTATACAAAGCACACTACATACGACAGAAGTGTTTACCCCTTTTGACCTAATAACAAATGCTAGATTTCTCTAAAACAAAACTGCATAGCTTTTCCCTTGTCGTTAGTAGAAGCGCCAGTCAGGAAGGAAACAGCTGACAGGTTTCAAAAACCAATTCATTGTCCTCTTTGGAAGTCTACAATTTTTCAGAAGATGCTCCAAATTTTAAATGCTGGCTCAAATATTTAAAGACAACTTAAATTCTATGGACATCTATATCCATGGCCCAAGGCAGTACCAGTCCTTTAATTAATCAAAACCACAAAACAGGAAGCAGACTGTGGTTATATGTACATTTTTTAAGACAAATACAGATAAATATAAAATTAGTAGGATATCATGCTTGTTTGTTGTAAACAAAAGCAAAAATTAGAAAGTGCCAATGGAAATAAAGTAAAAACAGTAGCAAAATACTGTACTATATAGATCCATACTTTTTTTTTTTAGTTATTGGATGAGAACACAAAGTAGCTTTGGATTGTTAAATGTAAGAACTTTTAAAATGAAAATGCCTAGAAGTTTGTAAGAAATCAAACATGGAAAAAGATAGTACTCTATGGACTAAGACTGCTATTCCCTCAAACTAAAAAAGAAAAATCTAAGTCTAAATTGAATTCCACACTAAAATAAAGGATAAACATAAAACAGGAAATCAAGAGAGATCATCAATTAGATTCTTAAAATAAAAACCATAGGAGGAAAAAATTAAAGTACCAGGCAATGGTTAAAATCTTTTCAAAATGCATGTTTCTTCCTTAGGCACTCTAACATCTAGATGCAATATATGATTACAGTGAGATCATCTCCCAAAAACTGTGTAACTGGCAGTCTTGCTGCAGTCTGACTGACTTCACATTGATAGAAATAAACTGTAGGTACCAGAGTGTGGACTCGAAGTGAGTGTGGAAGAAGAAGTGCCAAGAAAAGCAGGAGACTGGGACTCAGAGCACAGGGCAGCAGGAGCAGAGCCTGGGGCGCTTCCTATGTGCAGGTTGTGAGGTGTTGAGTGAGCTGTGAGACTGATGGGAGGGCTTTTGGCAGAGGAAGTTGTCTGGTTCAGGTTCGAGGCAGCTTTCTCTCCTTCAGTGTCACTATCTGATTCCTCCTGGTCTTTCTCATCGTCGTCTTCTGAGCCTTCTGTATCTGATTCTGAATTACTATCTGATTCTGGGAAGTAAAGAAGCACTTGGATATTACAACTGGGTCACAACCAATCACCTGCATTTCACACCTAAAGGGACTATTTCAGAACCAGTTTTTGCAACTGAGAATTTCCCAAGAGTAAGTGTAAATGTAAAAATTATCATCTCATAAGCTATTTAAGTAAAGTATACGTAGACTATGGCTCCTCACATTTCTCTTAAAATGATCCGTTTTACTTAACATTTGAATCATAAAATAATTCCCACATGACATTACTCACATTTCACTTCAGCTTAATGCTTTCAAATTAATTTCAACCTAATAGAGAAACTTAGGTTAAAGAGAGGGATACCATTGACGAGCAAACTGACAGATGCCAGTGTTTACATAGTCTCCTGCATGAACCTCACTGCCCTGGAAAAACCATCAGCATGTCATGTGAGATTCTGCACAAAAGAAAACCATATTCTAAGGAGGGTTTTGATCATGTGTTCTGTATTTATAGCTGTAGTTTTTCTAGTTATGCAAAAACCTCATCAGGCTTCTCAAGATTCACAAACAATGCTCACAATAATAACTGTGAGGGGATGAAAGACAGGCTGGGGGAGGTAGGTCTGTTCTGGTTGTAAAGTCTGACATGTTAATACATATGTTAGTACATACTCCTCTAGACATGCAACATACAAGAATGGATTAACACTATATAAATGCAGCACTACACCATAAAGATTTTCAGAACAGCATCCAGAACAGCTGTGGTACCACTGCCTGCACCGAGGATCAATAAAACCTAGTTTTTAAAAGCTATGACTACTGAGCGTCAGCACCTTTCAGGATCTTACATTCTTAGGACATTAAATGGTATGATGACTATTTCCCTATTCACATTGGTTACTGAAAATTTTCTTGCTGACTAGTGACAAATTCACATACAAACATATTTATGTAATCTCTGTACTTAAATTTTAAGTTGTTTTACATAAATTGCAAAACAACTTAAAATTTAAGTACAGAGATTACATAAATATGCTTGTATTTATATACAAACATACATAAGGGAGGGAGGCAGGAAAGAAGGGAGGGAGGAAGGGAGAGAGGGAGAGAAGGAAGGAGGGAGGGAGGGGATACTAGAGGATAAATGAAAATTTAATCAAAGCTTAAGTTCCTGACCCCGTGTTACTTAATAAATTTTGTTATCAGAAAGGACTTGACATTTTGGTTCTTTTTGAATGACCATGGTGAATAATTTCCACTTTGAAGATATCCAGTAATGATTTTATAAGTAGTATAAGATTATAAAATACATCCTCGAATATCTGGAAGTAAAAAATGGCCTTGTATGAAAGAAAAAAAAAAAAAACCACAAAAAAACCACAAAAAGTTGGAAGAAGGGAAGGAACATAATGAGGGAAGAGAAAGGACAGGTTGACTATATTCAAAGCATACTGAATGGTATTCTCAAGGAACTAATAGTTTTTCTTCTCCCCAACACAGGGTTTCTCTGTCTACGGCTGTCTTTGAATTCCCTCTATAGACCAGGCTGGCCTCAAATGCAAAGATTCATCTGCCTTCCGAGTGCTGAAATTAAAGGCATGAACAGCTATGCAAGGCTCAAAATTATTAATATTATTTTGATCTTTAAGGAGAGTTTATATGTGTCGAACTCAGAGTTCTGCCTGCTTCTGTCTCTCAAGTGTTGGTTTTAAAGGCAAAAGGCATGTGCTGCCACCAATTGTCTAAAAAGAATATTTAAAAAGAATAACAATTATATTGTGGATAAGTGGCCTAGAATGAAATGAAAATTTAGCAAGTCTATAAAACTGTTTGATTCATGCATCATCATACCTACTTTATATATAATAAGTCAGTTAAGCCCAGGTGAATGATGAGCTAAGAGTTAACTTAGAATTTCAGTATCAATTGCTTTTATATTTTATCAGCTACAAATAATAGTGAATGACTTCTAACTGTGCAAATTAATATTTTTTTCAACCATTTTGGTACATAAACTTTAAATTTTAAAACAGAAATTAACCTGATTGACTGTCATCAGACTCATCATCTTCATCATCCTCTTCATCTTCTTCCTCGTCATCTTCTTCTTCGTCCTCATTTGAATCTTCAGAGTCTTTACTGCTGGGAATGTCTGAATCTGTTCCTCGAAACTGTTCCACCAAAGACTTTGCGGGATGGGGGTGATGCTGTGTTTTCACCGGGGCCGCGTTATTGCTCATCACTTTCTCCTTCCCTTGACTGTGCAGTATGGGAGAGGCAGAGGGCAGGACAGGGGTCTGACTGGCAGCTCTTCTCCCTCCTGTGCTCAGGTTGACAGGTGAGGAAAACGGGGTGCTACTGGCAACACTGTCGCTCATCTTACTCTGCATTTTGGTTTTGGTAGTGAGTGCTAAGGGAGCTTCTTGAATGACACTTTGAATAACTCCATTTGGTTGGTGATTACCTAAAAGTGCATTTGTCAAAAATGGGTTAGGGTGGTTATTTTCTATTGGTTGTTTGGGATGTGCTGGTGAACTAGAGGTTGCTTTTGTATCTGACAAAGTTGCAATAACCTTCTTCAGGCTCTTCGACGACTCCTGCTTCTTTACTTGTGATGGGAATGTCTGCTTATATTGTTCCTGATGAAACACAAGAAACAAAACAAACAAATAAACAAAAAAAAAAAAAACCAAAAAAACCAAGAAAAAACAATGAGACAGGCCAGAAAACAAAGACTGCTTCTGCTAGTCAGAATCAGAATATAGCTTCACAGAGAACCTTAAAGTGTGACAGGGGCTGGGGAATGACTGTCGACAATGACAACTGGCTGCTGAATCTTGGCTGAATACTTGATCTATTCACTTAACCACTCAAAATACGCGTGCTTTCTGACTGGCCCCTCTCTTTACTGTTGCCCTCATTTTCACAAAAATCCAGTCCTTAGGCCCTTGCCCATCTCTTACAAAGTGTGTGAATTCATTCATTAAATGTGGTCAGCCTTGGGACACACTGTCATTTCTTTCTACCCAACTCAACTCCCAACAAATACAAAGAATGCAAACTCTGTTACATTAGTCAGTCTCTCTCTCTCTCTCTCTCCCCCTGTCTCTCTCCCCCTGTCTCTCTCTCCTCTCTCTCCTCTCTCTCCTCTCCTCTCTCTCCTCTCCTCTCTCTCCTCTCCTCTCTCTCCTCTCCTCTCTCTCCTCCCTCTCCCTCTCCCTCTCCCTCTCCCTCTCCCTCTCCCTCTCTCTCTCTCTCTCTAAGACAGGGTTTTGGAGCCTGTCCTTGAACTAGCACTATAGACCAGGCTGGCCTCAAACTCAAAGAGATCTGACTGCCTCTGCCTCTGCCTCCCGAGTGCACCACCAATGCCTGGCTTAGTTTTCTTTTATTAGCTTTAGGGAGCACTGCCACCCTTCTGAATGAAGTAACATGGAAATCACTTCTTAATGAGTCACTAGCCTACCATTCTAGCTAGACTGGACTATTTCAAAGGCCAGTACCATGTCACACTTTAACTCTTCCTACAGTTTACTAAAATAAAATCATTTGCCTACATGAAATGTTTCAGAGAGATGAAATACTGTCCTGGCTTCGTGCTCCAACAAAGCAACTTTCCACATTTGCCTCAGTCAAAACATTTTCACTCTATCCCCATAGTGATCTACCTGACAGCTATCCAACAACATACTAGTTGTTGTTTCTTCCTTTTGTGAGACAAAGTACCATTCATATAGCTAGGCTAATCCTGAACTCCTGGTCTTCATGCCTGTAAGTCCCAAGTTATTGGATTACAGCATTCACCCCCAACATGTGATTCTCTCATTTTGTTTTGATTATACTGGTCAGAATGTATAATGCTCTAAAGAGCTAAGATTCCTTCCATTGTTGATAAATTTCTGTAGCAAAAACTGTCTTCCTAGAACATTACCTATAGTCCTGTACTTGAAACACACCTGAGACTAATACCAGATTACCAATTCACTTCATGAGGAAAAAAGGCTCTGGTTTGTTTATCTCTTGCCTTTTGAGATAAAAATCTCATTATATAGTTCAGGTCACCCTGGGACTCAGTGTCACCGAAATTGTTCTCCAACCCACTATAATTTTCTTCCTTTAGCTTCAGCTGGCATTATAGTACGAGACATCATATCCAGTTAGAAAAGATTCTCAAAATAAAATTATAAGATATTGGGAGGCCAATGGGGAATTTGGTGCTAGGATTAGCAGCTGAGAACTTGCACACGGCCATGGGTTCAATGTCCATCATGGGAAGGAAACTTTCAGAAGAATAGCAATTATCTTAGGAAAATTTTATAGACAACCAAACCATAAAATTTACTTCTATGGATAAAAATGAAAACCAGATATTAGAAACTACTTCAGGGATTGGAGAGATGGCTCAGTGATAAAGAACACAAGCAGTTCTTTCAGGGAACCAGATTCAATTCCCAGGAGCCACAGGGAAGCTCAGAACTGTCTGCAACTCAAAACAGGGGTTCCCATGACCTCGTCTAGGTATCACACACATAAGCAGTACCCAGACATACATTCAGGGAAAACACACACATGCACATATATAAAAGTAAAAATATTACATCTTTAAAGAGACTACTTGAGCTGGGCTATGGTGGCGCATGTCTTTTCCCAGCACTTGGGAGTCAGAGAGGCAGATCTCTGTGAGTTAGAGGCCAACCTGGCCAACAGCGTTAATTATATAGCACAGCCAGAACTAGAGCTATTACACAGAGAAACCCTGCCTCAAAAAAACAAAACAAAAAACTTGAAAATTTAAAACTATATATGAAATTTATTAGTATGATTGACATAATACATACTGATTTAGAATTAGTAAAATATATTATGTTAATTTTAAAAATAGGGGACTGGAGAGGTAACTCAGTGGTTAAGAGTACTTGTTCTTGCATAGGACCAGAGTCCAGTTCCCAGAACCTATATGGTGGCTCTTAACCACCCAAAACTCCAGTTTGAGAGGCTCTAATCCCCTCTTCTGATTTTCTCGGGTACCAGGCACACATGTGGTACACAAACTATATCAACACAGGCAAAAGACTCACACAGAAAAAAATGAAATTCTTCTAATACCTTTTTGTAAACAAATGCCACTATATTCATACTGTTTTTAATTAGTATTTATTTGATTTGTTCCTTTTGTGAAAGGAATTTAAATACTACGATTCTCAGATCTAATACTTTTATAAATCCAAGATATAATTTACTGGAGAAAAACCTAATGTGTTTCATCTCTTAAGAACGTAGCTATCGAGTTCCAGGACAGGCTACAATACAATACAAAGAAGCCCTGTCTTGAAAAACCAAAAAAAAAAAAAAAAGCTGTCAGTCATATACTAAACCTTGTAGTAAGTAAAATATGTTTCCTTCTAAGACTGGTCCAAATGGCTACTGAAAACAGTTTTCACTGTACATTGATTAATTTTCCAGCAACTGTCCCTTGCTTTAACTCTAAAGATTCTCATACCATAAGTTTATACCCAGTTCTCAGGAATAAGAAAGGTTATGACATGTTTTACTTCAAGGCAAGTCAGGTAACCTTAAGACTACACATATTACCCACTTGAATGTTAGGGAAATTATCTAAAAATGGTGTTTACAAGTAGAAAATCCATTGCTGTTTTAGAGCATCAACTACCTACATGCCAGTGTATGATGAGAGGGGGATTTGAAACTGTAGCCAGTCCTACTTCTAAGGCCTTACTTTATTGTCCCTTATCTCATTTTCTACAAATGCAAAAATACTCCAGGTCTGACTTGACTGACATAGATCAAATTCTACTCCTGGTGTGTGTGTCTCTCTCTTTCTCTCATTTAAATTACAAGAGCATGATGTAAACATCATAGGAATCAATAATAAAATAAATCAGAAATTTATACACTAATGAAAAGACCGATGAATAAATACCAGATCATGAGGAACAAAAAGAGATTGTCATGAAAAATAAACAAAATTCAGTACGTTACAGTGCTCTATAAAGAAAACTATGTCAAGAGAAGAATTCATACAATATTCTGTAATACTAAATAAGGTATGTGGATAATAACATTTAGAGTTGAGTCTAACTAATACAAATATCTATTCACAGGCCTGGAGAAATGGCTAAGAAATAGCTCAGTGGTTAAAAACACTTGCTCCTCGTCCAGGGGACCCAGGTTTGGTTCCTAGCAACCACATGTAGCTTGCAACCATCTGTAACTCTACTTCTAGATGATGTGATGCCTCCACAGGCTACAGGTAAATGCCCATGCACGCACACATACGCGCATACACATACACACACAGACACAGAACGCACGAACACACGCACACATGTACAGACACAGACACACACACACAGACACACACGCACACATGCACATGACATCTATGCACATTAAAGACTGTCTGTTTACATAAAATACTTGCAATTATTATCATTTCAGTAATTTGTGAATACTTACGGAATGATTTCTAGACAGTATGAACATTAACACTTTTAATTAGAATGCACACAAATATAAAAAATAAAAATTAAAAAATAAAAAGCAACAAAACAATGGTTGCTTTGTTTAGAGACAAAAATATAGGCATATGCTATTGTGCTAGTACTCAGAAAGACTTTTCTAATAAGAGATTTTACACTTAAATTCTAGGGGTAAAGGTAAAGTACATGAAAAAAATTCATTTCTTCAACAGAGACCATATTTATAATAAAGAGAAATTATTAACAAAAGCAAATATAAAACACATCTTATTCAACTATACTTTTACTGCCAAAATAGTAGACAGAAGGGTAGAAGGGGATGGGACGACACAATAGTTTTGTCAGAACATATGAAACGAGTGGGGGGTAGGGGGTAAAAAGGGTGGGGGTGTTGGTAGATCTTACTCTACCACTGAGCTACATCCACAACATAAAATCTTTTTTCCCCTCCTGCAGTTGAGAATCAAGCCCAGGGCTGTGCTCCATATTTCAGCTAGACCTTAGCCCTATCTGTAATAAAACTCTCGTAATAAGATTCTTGTGTACATAATATTCGACTTACCCGTTTGGATCGCAATTCACTGGTCAAAGAACTAGATTCTTCAGAGGTATTTTTATTCCCTGCTTTAAGTACATCAGGAGAAGGAACTATGAGTTTCCTGTAAGTTTCCTTTTTGGCTTGATTTACCAAAGACAAAGGTTTCACATTGGCCACCAATCCCGTAGACTGTATTACACTGGTGTGTTTGTTCACAGATTCCTCCTTTGCCTGAGAGCTTTGGAAAATAAACGGAAGCTGCTGTGACGAAACCTGAGGCTGCTTCTGCTGGGATTGGAATGATGAGTGAGTCTGGGATTCAGACACTAGAGGTAATGGCTGGTGTATTCTTTTTTCCTGGGCTTTTTCTGTTGCTTTCTGTCCATCTGCTTTTGGATCTGAAATACCATGTAGTAGCACCTAGAAATAAAATTTAAAAGGCATCCATTAAGAGAATCAAGTGGTAAAACTTGGACTAAGAGAATATTTTAGAAAGTATTGTTAACCACTTACAACAGACATAACACAACATTCATGCTCACTAAAACATAACCAAACACCCTTTAAAATTTGTTTTCTGTATGACAGAACTGAAGAAATCAATGTGAACAGGCTGTGCTTCGAGATGCAGGTCTTAACTCCTAACCGTGGATGGGGTCTAGACATGAGATGCAAGCTCTAACTCCTAACTGTGGGTGGGGCCTAGACATGAGATGCAGGCTCTAGCTCCTAACTGTGGATGGGGTCTAGAAATGAGATGCAGGCTCTAGCTCCTAACTGTGGATGGGGTTTAGACATGAGATGCAGGCTCTAGCTCCTAACTGTGGGTGGGGTCTAGACATGAGATGCAGGCTCTGACTCCTAACTGTGGGTGGGGTCTAGACATGAGATGCAGGCTCTGACTCCTAACTGTGGGTGGGGTCTAGACATGAGATGTAGACTCTGATCCTAACTGTGGTTGGGGTCTAGACATGAGATGCGGGCTCTGACTCCTAACAGTGGATGAGATCTAGACATGAGATGCAGGCTCTGACTCCTAACTGTGGGTGGAGTCTAGACATGAGATGCAGGCTCTGACTCCTAACTGTGGGTGGGGTCTAGACATGAGATGCAGGCTCTAACTCCTAACTGTGGGTGGGGTCTAGACATGTGCAGAACAATCAATACCTGGTTGTTGCTTTTGTGTTGTGCTTCAGTCTCCGAGTCAGAATCCTCCTCTTCACTCTCCTCAATACTTTGATCCTCTTCCTCTTCCTCCTCGAGATCATCTGAATCACTACTACTAATGCCTTCACTTGAGGTGTCTGACGATGTTCCTGAATCACTATCACTGTTGCTAGAACTTTCCATAGCTTTCTTCCTAGGTTTCTGGAGAAAGAACTGTTATTTGTTAAGTTATCCTTGTGAAGAAATTCAGGTTCCAGTAAAAGACATACTCTTATAATTGTCAAACGATACCTTCAATACCAAAACACCATTTTAGGAAAGAAAAATGATACATCATAAGGGTTATTATTAACTAACTATTCAGACAGGAAATCTTAATAGAGACTGTAATTTCTAGTTGGGTGATAGTGGTGGCACACACCTTTAATCCCAACACTTGGGAGGTAGAGGAAGGCAGATTTCTGTGAGTTTGAAGCTAGCCTGGTCTACAGAGAGAGTTCCAGGACAGGCAAAGCTATACAGAGAGGAGGAAGGTGAGAAGGAGGAAGAAGAAGAGGAGGAAAAGGAGGAGGAGGAGGAGGAGATGGAAGAAAAGGAGGAGGAGGAAGGGGAGGAGGAGAAGAAGAAAAGTATAAGTATTGACATGGTTTGTCACTTAATGCATTTGCCCATTAATCTGCTTTAAAAAAATGATTTAAATTATTGTTATGGGGTAGGGACAGGTTTTGTAGCCTGAAAAAATTCCTCAGATTCTCCTATTTTTAAACTGTATCAAATAATTCTATTATATTACTTACTGTGTAAATTATATTATTATGCATAAAGCATAAAGAATGGCTTTTAACAGTAGACACTGTTCCATGTAAAACAGTTTAAATATCATTCATATGTAGATTTACCTACTTCAGAGCTATACTTCAAACAGTGCAACATTCAAAATTGTAATTCACAAAAATTACACAGATTGAATATGAGTCGTCTCTATATTGTAAGCAGACAAAACTTTCCCTAAGATGTGCCACACAACCTTTTGAGGTGGCTACTATAACTGTGTGCCACAGTGAATCTTTGTGCACAGGAACCTTAATCTAATGGTGGAGAGAAACCTATTTTTAATATAAAAGCAAACAATTGCATTCAGTATTGACTAATACATGGAAGATACAGTAGACAGCAAAAGATTTATGGAGCTATGTTAAAAGAAATGTAATCCCTTATAAGGGTATTCCATATCAACTCAATAGTCGGGAAGCAGAGGCACAAATATCTCTATCAGCTTCAGACTACCCTGGTCTAAATAGTGAATCCAGGCCAGCCAGGGCTACATAGTGAAACTTAGCCTTTCAAAGAAATCAATAGGTGGGTGGGTGGATGGACGGACAGATAGATGACATAAGGAAAAGAACTATTTCTAAAATATTTAAGACTTTATTGGGAAAAATACAAAAAGCTGACAGAAAGGGATAATAGTTCATATTTAAAAAGTGGGGTTATGTTGCTAGGGGGTGGTGGTGCATACCTTTTTCTTGAGTTCAAGGCCAACCTAGGCTACAGAGTGAGTTCCAGGACAGACAGGGCTACACAGAGAAATCCTGTCTCGACAAACCAAAAAGTAGGCTTATGTTTAAGAAATAGCCAGAAGGCGTGGACTCCTGTAGTGAAAGAGTATTTTCAGGACATGAAAGTGTAGTGGCACGCAAACTGGTAGTGATTGTACAAGACCTGAAGAAGAACAAGCCAGCCAAAATCCCAGAAAGGATAGGAAAGGGCTCCTAAAGATCAACCCATACCTGAGAAGCTACTGACAACTGATGGCCACTAGGAGAGGGAAAACCACTTTTCTTAGAGATGCAGTGAGGGGTTACTCATGCTCCAATAGATGGCCCTACACCCATGTACACACAGGCAAAAATGAATCTACTCAGTGGGTAATAAGGGAGTAGGGCGAGGGGGGAGGGAACACACATCAGCACAGCACACACATGAAATTGGGAGAGAGGGAAGGAAATATGGGAGAAATTGGAGGATGAAGGAATGAAGAAGGTGGATTGTATCCAAACACATTATGTGAATGTATGAATATTAAAACAACAAATCATGAGATGACCATAAAACTAGTATGTAACAATAGTAAAAGGCAACTAATAGGAAGACTGAAAAGAAGGAATGTGGAAAAGATAGAACAATACAATTAAGCAGAACTCCCAATATTTCAATAGCATGTGCTGACAGATAAAGAATACAATATTGAGAAAAAAAATATAAATTACACAAGTGTTAGTCCTCATTAAATCACTGGGGATTAAGGAATGAAGGACAGTAAGGCATCTCTACAATGAGAAGGCAAACTGAAGTTGCAGTTATAGCTTTCAAGTCTCCACTCTCCGCCACAGACAGCATCCCCAACAGGAGACATGCTTCATTATTCCCTGTGGCATCGATCTCCTTCTCTCAGAGATCGTGAGAAACAGAACACATTGATGCTGTGGGAACAGTAAGGTGAGAAAGATGACAGGTAGAAGTCAAAGAGAAAGAACAAAGTTAATGTTAAATCTACCACTAGGATAAAATCAACTTCTTTGCAGTCAGGGTCTGTTAATAATGGGCATCTAACCTGAAATGACCACTTCTGGCTTAGCAGATGCTAGAAAGCAAGGGAGTGTGGCCTCAACAATAAATTGGCAAAGAAAAACTACTCCAATGCTCACACCACTTGTATACAATTTGATTTTTTTAAAGATGACACAGAAACAGGGATTATACTCCCCTCCAAGTATACATCTGGTGGTGCAGGTTCTCAAGCTTCAGGGTAGGTAAAAATTCATTCAATAACAAAGAGGAGAGATCGTCACTCATAAACAGTTAATGCAATTCTGAGGGAGGTGGTTTCTGAAAAGCATGTGTTGCCAACCAACCCCGGGGAAGCTAGGAGACAAGCGTCAGAACTACAGTGGCACTCTAGAAAGGCAGAAGTAAGTTTGGATAGCAACAACTTTATTTCCAAAATTCTAGGAATGGTGTGCATGTTGTATTTTTAAATTAATTAGGTAACGTCTCTTACTTTTATAAAAAATTTTTAAAAGTCACCTTGAATTCATAAAAATGATCAAAGGAGAGCTGCTTAATTTCATCCCTTCTGATCACAGAGTTTCTTAGAACTCTCTCAAACTTTCATTTCACTGTATGCTTATTTATTTGTTTGTTTGTTTGTTTATTTTCAGTATCAAAACAAAGGCAGGTTATGTGCCTAAATAGAATATTGGTGCCTAAATCTGGGGATTCAGGATCTGAGAAAAGGACTTAAAATCTGCTAGTGAGAGCAGGAGACATGAATTAACATGGGACATGAAATTTTGAATGCCGAGTATCATTTATAAAACAGGAGCATTAGACCACATGTGCTAGAGGGTGAAGGCAAGGCTGTGTTGCAGACATGAGTACCTTGTGAGTTGACGCCCAAGGGAGGACAAGCACCCTAATGCAGATGTAAGAATAGGAGCTCTGCAAGGCAAGGAATGGCAATGAAAACAGCTGCTAACTGGACTCCAAACAGAAAGCCAGCTGGGCCAGTCAGAGCAAAGTGGCAGGAGATAAGGGAGGGTGGGCCAACAGACTTCAGCTCGGATGGCTCTTAAGAGCAAAGGGCAAATGCATTTTATTGTGGGAGCAGCAGATACTGCTTGACCGAGTGATAATATAGGAGAGCCTCCTTAAGGTCCACAGAAAATTTGCACTTCTAATTTAAACATTTAAGCCTTTTTAAATGCAAGGCTCAGTACTATTAAATACACCCCGTTTGGCACATAATGATCAGAATATACCTTGAGAACTATTTTCATCTTGTGAGATGGGAACACTAAAGCCTGATCAGAGACTAAACTGAGCCTAACAACACACATGGAGGATAGAGACAAAGGACGCTCTAAGTTATGCTCTGACCTCCAAATGTGTGCTATGAAATGTGCACTAGCACACATGTACATACTTGTAAATCTATCAAGGGAGGAATCGTACTATACTTTTTTAGCTACCATGAATAATTAAACTACATGTTTATATATTTGAGAGTCTTCATTCAAATCTTTGGGGCACATATCCACAAATGGAATTGCTGGACCATATTATAATTAAAAATTTATACTTAAATTATAATTTAAATTTTTGGGTTCACTGTATATATTGTTCATGGCAACTCATTGATTTTTATGTTCTTTAAAATTTTTCTTCAATTCATAAATAAACAGACAATAATCTCATTAGCTGCACAGGACAGAAATTTATATAATTGCAAAAATAAAATACTTTCAACGTTAAGTAGTCTTATTTTCAAAACAGGCTGTCTATATACTCTGGTCTGAACTACAATCTAAGCAAGCAACACAAGAAAATTACTCATCAATGACTCTACTCCTGAGGAAGAACATACAAATTATCTGAAGAAATTTCTTTCGAACTAACTACACAGGAAAGTTTTAATGAGGCGATTTTTACAAAGCTTTTAATCTTGAAAAATGACTAAAAATACAGGATTTTATGTTCATTTTATTTAAGCAATCTGTTACCATAACACATGTTGGCACATGTATTACTCAAAAGTGCTTAAGTCTATATGAAATCATAAATTTTACATTGTGATTAAATTCTACCTTAATTAAAACTTGGCTTAACAGTCAGTCTCTGTAACTATTACCTTTACTGAGTTGTTTATAAACACCAATATGGTACTGACTGTCTGTGCAGCCTGGAGGCTAGGGGGGGACAGGGAGGTAAGTTTTGAATATGTGCCCCTGGAGAGAGAGTTTAGTGAGAAGTGCTGGTTCCTCGCTAAAAAAACAAGTTAGGGCTGCTTCTCATTCATGCCTTCCAAGGGTTTTGTGCAATGCCTTGAACCTGTAGCCACTTCAGGTTTCTCTAGATTTTCATCACTGCTACCACGAGGTAGGATGACAGTCTGAAAGGACAGGCACTTGGCTTTCAAAAATACAATAGGCATATATCCAATAACACAATGCATTGGGTTAGCTTCACAAAGCAAGGGAGGTAGAAGCAGGTGGTGTGTCACACAAAGGAGCTGGCAGAGGCTTAGAAACAAGGTCTTGTTGCTTACACTGATGGGCCTGCCCTTGGAAACACATCCTAAGGGAGCACTGGGAGCAGATGAAGAGCAGCAGGTGGGAGGCGGCACCTGACCCTGAGTCACCGGGAGGAGAGAGCTAAGGATCTTTCCTCAGGTTCTCTCAGGGGCTCAGTGTCTGAAGCAGAAAGAAAATGCTTGTTTGGGACCTTTGACTGGGCTGTTGAGATATTCAATGAGTTAGACACACCAGGACACCTTCCCCAAGCTCTTATATGGGTGTACTATGTTTGGGAAATAGCCACTTCCTGCTGAGAAAACAGAGATTAAGAAAAGGAAGACAGGTAAAAATGCAGCTAAGGGTGTGTCTTGGGTAAATGAAACTGGCACACAGGGAACATTGCCAGCTGGGTACCAGGAAAATTATCTAGCAAGTCACCCATTAATTTTTCAGCAAAATTTGCTTATAAACTGTGTTGCGGGACATATGAGCACACTGTGGAGCCTGAGTTTGTGTTAAATAAATAAAAGCAGCCTTGGGTCAGGAGGCACAGCCAGCAACTAGTTGACAGAAAGCAAGGATAAAGTCAGAGGAAGTGTAGAAATCAGAGAGGTGCACAGCACAGGAAGTAGAGGGAGGGGGAGGGACTCTGAATGTGCTGGCCTTTTCTGGGTTGGCACTACTGAAGAGACACTCTTTTCTGGGACACTGATGAGGAGGGGAGGTCAGACAGCTGCTCCTCAGCCTCTCTAAGGAGTAGGTTTTCACCCCAACCTATGACTCCCAAGTCTTTAGTGCTAAACAGAATGATAGAGTTTTTGGCAGGGTTAGGAGGTGAATCCAGGGAGATGTAAAAGTCCTGCCAGGCCACTGCCTGAGAAGTAGGCCAATAATGGTGGATTAACAGATACTGGCTAGCAGATTCAGGTGCAGCACTGTGGTGGCTGAAAAACAATAAAACTGTTGTGATGGCAGTGCAATTCTCAAGATGGCACGCATCATCTGAGCTCCCTGTATACCACTGTTTACATACAGACACTACCAGCCAAGAGCCTGTCAGTTGACATGGAAGTGATCCACTGATAGCATACCCTAAAAGAAACACTATATTTGGGGCTGGAGAGATGGCTCAGTAAGTAAGAGCAAAGATGGCTCTTTCAAAAGACTCAGGTTCAATTCCCAATACACATAAGGCAGCTCACAACTGTCTATAACTCCAGGCCTGGAAAATTCAACTCCCTCTTCTGACCTCCATAGGCACAGCACACTTCATAGACATAATAGAGGCAAAACACCTACATACAAAGAGACACAGATACAGACATAAAGAGAAAGGAATACTAAATAGGCAGCAAAAAGCCCTCTTATAGGACAATGGCCACCATGTCTTGGGCTTTTATAGCTCTTACTTTTGGCAGGGTCTCTCTAACAGCCTGAAGTCAGGCTGCCTCAGCTGGGATTAAAGAGGTCAGCCTCCATGCCCAGCTGAGGACTCTCCCTTAAAAAGGCCTAATCTTTTGTCGAAGGCAAAGGCAAAAAGAATGTATTTAGTACTCAGAGACAATAAATTGACAAACTTGCATATAGAAACAGAACTGGCTCAATGTGGCTAACTATTCAATATTCATAATAGAAGTATTTGTCTATTGAAATTATCTAAGATTTTCCCCATAATAAAAAATTGCTTAGTTTTGTTCCCTTAAACTATAGACTCTGGAGTTAACATTTTTGGCTTCAAATTCTGACTCAGCCACTTAGTAGGTAACTGTTTTGGTGTTAATTTCCAGTTTTTACTTACAACCACCAAATGTAGCGTACAGGATAAATTGAAATGGATATGCAAAGCAATTAGAAATGAGCTAACATCTACTATGTCTCCATAGAGTTCTCTTGGACCTGGGAATGTAGCTCAGTAGTACAATGCAAGTTTAGCTTCCTAGGTTGAATTCCCACCACTGAAGAACTAAAAGAAATAAAAGCACAACTCATAACTATTACTACCAAATATATTATTTGTATAGGTACTGTGAGTTTTAATTGTCCCAGATATCCATTCTAATAACAGCATTATGCTATTAAAAAAATATACATCTGTAAAAACAGGGGTTGCCAACAGGAAATTAATCCACACATTCTGGGGGCCTGACTTGTCAAGTATTTCCCGTATAAACTGATCCAGAATGTACTCGATCTTAAAGAGACCGCTCACCTTATCTTTGATTTTGTCGGCTCTGGCATCCAAAGGCTGACTTTTGCTTTGTTCCTGATGACATTTTAGGGTTCCTCCACCTGAGCTTGTGCTTTGATTCTGTCCCATGGAACTTGAAGCAGGAGTGGACAGTACAGATGTACTGACACCAAGTACAGATGGCGCATTGTTTCCATTAACTGACCCATTTATACCTTGAAAATAAACATGTTTATGTAACGGGACACTGTTTGGCCAGAACAAGAAATAGAATACTTGGCATGTGTGATGTAGGTGAAGCTGACAGTGTTTGTTAAAAAGAGGACAGACACTAATAAGAGTTACATATGACTCCTCTATGTGAACAATTTATGACGAGTACTACAGAAACAAGGTACAAGCAACAGATGTGCTGGGCCAGGGAGGGGTAATGAGATAAAATTTTAGAGTATGATTGATAGAGAGCGGCCATCATGCAACATTATGAACATATTAAATTCAATGGAATTGTTCACTGGCATTAAGCTCTGTGAATATCACTTAAGTTAAACAAACTAGGAAATAAATCACATGTAAGTATTGTGCTTTTAGAAACACTCAATTTAAAAGAGCAATGGGCAGGGCTAGAGTGATGCCCTGTGGTTTCAAGCATAGGCTGCTCTTCCAGTTCCAGAGTACCCAACACGCTCAGACAGACACACACACAGGCAAAACACCAATGTACATTAAAAAAACAAAAACCAATGGGCTATCTAAAACACTGTAACTTCTAAACACTATCATAACAATACTTAGAAACTGTACAAATGCTGATTATTTAAAGAACAACACAGTAGTAGGGGACTAGCAGGGACAAAACTAATACTTAAGTTGAGAAGAAGTAGCAAATCTATCCAGTCCGGTACATGAAGATAATGACATACAGAGGGGAAAGGAGGAAGAATGGGTTCAGATACTGGCTAACCCATGTCAGTGTAATAAGCAGTTTTTCCTAGCACAAGTGTTTATTAGCCTTGGCTGCAAAAATCAGGACACATGTAATGTGAAAAGATTATTAGAGGACCAAGCAAGATGACATAGAAGCATCTAGCAAACGGCTCTAAAAGTGATCTTAAAAGCAAACTGTCTTTCACTCATGCTCACGTGAGTACCTTTCTCAGGACCATTTCGATTACTCTTTCCAGAAGTCCTTGAATGGAATGAAGAATCGTGATTCTGGGCTGGAGGAGCAAACAGTGGTGGAATTCCCAGTAACGGTGGAAAAAAGGGCGCTCCCGCACGCGCGTGAACGTCTGTGGTTCGCCACCATTCTGCACCTCAAAACCAAGCAAAAACAAATTGAATTAACTTCCAAACTCACATGGGGACTACTTTTTACATTTTATTCCAGAAACAATGTTTCAAGTTTCACCTGGGATAGAACTGCTCAAGTCACATAGTTCTGATTCTCCCCCCCCCACACACACACTGTAATTGGGTAATTTGTATAATTCTCTCTTATTCAAGAATCTTCCCTTAACAGTTTCCTAGATTCAAGCTATAAAAGAATAATTCTCACAACTTAGAAACTGATAAAAACTTGAAATAGGAAAAGAACCACTTGACTTAATAATCTATACTATCTATTTACTAAGTCAATAAGGAAAAGAACTAAGTCTGTATTAGTCTATTTCAAGATTTTAGATTTGAAGCTCACATTGGCAGCCTCTTAAGATTTTCCTCCAATTATATAAATATAAATCTGGGGGTGTGTGGGTAATATCAAATAAGCATCTCAAATGCATTTAAAACAAAAATATAGAACGCTAATAATCCTGTTTGGTTTCAGACTAAGAAACAAGTTCTCAAAGAAAAAATTCAAAACTAGTAACGTTTTCATTAAAATATTAGGTTTAAGCCAGGTAATAGTGGCACATGACTTTAATTCCAGCACTCAAGAGGCAAAAGAAGGTAGAGTTCGAAGCCAGCCTGGTCTATAAAGTGAGTTCCAGGACAGCCAGGGCTACACAGAGAAACCTTGTCTCAAAAATCCAAAAAGAAAGAAACAAAGAAAAAGGGCTTATAAAGCTGCTAGCTTTAAAACTGATATGAAAAGCTTGAGTTTTCCTTTAGGCTTCTCATAAATTGTAGATGAGAGTGATTTTTTTTAAATGCACATCAAACAACTAAACTGGAGAAAATCATGGAATATACTTCACTACTTCTTCATTAGGATTCTTAGTGGGGAAAGCCAATTTTTATAAAATGTTTTTTTCAAGGAAGAGTGAAGATTTAAAAGAGATTTGGAAATTATCTAAAGAACCCTCTTGTATTGCCTCATATCACATCCTGGAAACAATCTTCAACTAGATAATCCACTAAATTTCAATGTAAGCTTACATACCAGTCTCCTAAACAATATGGCATTTGTTTCTTTGACTGGAATAAACACAGAAAATTAGAAGAAAACACAATAGTATCAGGAGATTGTACTACCATATCTTTAGAAAGTTCTAGGAGTGTGCCTTCATTATGTAAAGCTGGTATTTGTTCAGCTGGGCAGTGGCACACGCCTTTAATCCCAGCACTCAGGAGGCATAGGCAGACATATCTTTGTGAGTTTGAGGCCAGCCTGGTACACAGAGTGAGTTCTAGGATAGACAGAATTGATACATAGAGAAACCCAGACATGTGTATGAAATGTTTCAAGGTCACTACCATTCCCAGAGACAGTGTAGGCAAAACACTGCAAAGGTCTTTGGTGGACCTCCAAGATGTAGTAGCTAGTGAACTGTAGCCTGAATGCTAGAACTTGAAGCAGAAAAACTGAAAATTGCAGTTAATCCATCACTCAACCACTCTCTAGATTGCATTTAGTGGATAAGGGGTGTGTTTTGGTGGGAGGGGCTATCTGCACAAACCATTCCTTCTTGCAGATTTACAACTTAGTCTCCACTTAATTGACAAAAAACAGACTGCAGTTTCCCAGCAATAACTGTTTTACTTAACTTGTGACCAAAGTCTTAAGGTTAGATATAAAGAACCAAGAAGCCAATAAAGTTGTCAAAGCTTAAATGTGATAGATATAATCAAATTCAGAAAAACAACATTAAAATGTGCTTAAAACATACCTCAGAATGTTACTAGTAATCAAATATATAGTAGGTACTAGAGAATAATAGAAAAACTATATGCTCACAGTGATGAGAGGTATCCCAGAGACAAACATACAAGATCAGTTAGATAAAGAAAATGGCCTTTAGTGACAATAAATCTCGAATATTATTTCACAGGCAATTACAAATTTTCAGTGAAGAGTTTATGTAGCTTTCACAATGAGGAAAATAAATTTAGTCACAAGCTAACATATCAAACAAAAAATAACAGTTAGGTACAGGTTGAAAGCCTAAGCAAATGCAAAGTCCCTAAGAAACACTATAGCAGTCACAACAACCATTTCCAGGTGTGGTTTAGCATTTAGAGTATACACTGAATCTCAATCTGACCATGCAGTTCATTTCTTTGTAGGTTTCTTGTTCTTGGATTGTTGGCACCAGGGTTTCACAGTTTAGCCCAGGCTGGAACCAAGCATGTGATATTCTGCCTGCCAACCTCTAGAATACCAGTCACGTGCCTGCATACTTGACTCTGATATGACAGAATTTAAACATCTCTCATACATGGAAAACATCCCAAAATTATAGCATTAGCATGTAAACAACAAGAATTTTAAGTATTTTTAAATAAACTTAATAAAATACTATTTCAATGTCAAATTAAACTTTGATTGTACTAATACTATCCATGACACAAGGTTACATTTGCTGTTTGAAATGCAAGATACTTTAGATGTAAATAAACTTCATTAAAAAAAAAATTGTACCTTACTTAAAATTATACCTTACTATCTTGTTGTGAATTCCTTATGTTTATGGGAGACTTTTTGTTTTTCTAAAGTTGCCATTTTGTTACCCTTCTGAATTAAAGAGAATTTATGTATTTAAATTATTGCACCAAAGTGTAATTTAAACAAAGTGGTTTCTCTAAAATCAGTCATAATCTCTACCCATTTGGCAAAGAAGTACACACACATATGCATGTTTTTATCACTAATGCTTCTGCCTTATAATTATCTCTCTCTAGTAAGCCCCAAATACATTGTACTGATGTGTTCCTACATGACAGAACGAAACCAATAAAATGAGTAAATACCTTATGTAGGTTCAAGAATTACGTTAATCGTGTATGTAGAATTTCTTCAATATTTTCATTTATTTGCTGTGTGTGTGTGAGCACGTAGTTCATTCACATGTATGTGCATGAAAGTCACAGTGCATGTAGAAGTCAGAAGGGAACTAGAGAGAAAAGGTTCTCTCCTTGAATCATGTGGGTCCCACAAACTGAACTCAGTCCTAAGGCTTGGGAACAAGCACCTTTTCCCACTGAGCTGTCTCACTGGCCTTAGGCTGGTTTTTATATATTGAAGATACCATTATTGAAGCCCATACAAGTTATTTTTAATACTCATTAACCAACTAACCTTTCAGTATTTAAATTAAATATTATATACTGTAGTTTTAAAATGTTCAAAAGTAGTACTATAAATTATCACAAAACTAAAAGTACTGAAGATATCAGTACTACATACATTAACTATTTAGATTTGATTTGGATACTTCAGGAGTTAGCTTTTGATATCTGGTACTAAATAACCATGTTAAAAACAGAATGAACAAGGCATGGTACTGCTCACAAGGCAGAGGCAGGTAGATCTCTGAAGTGTGAGGCAAGCCTGATCTATACAGAAGAGTCCTAGGCAAGCCAGGTTTACAGTGAGACTCTGTCTAAAATAATTTTTTTAAGTCCCTGTTAATATATTAAAGGAAATATTCAGACTTGGTCAATACTGTCTATTCATAGAGTTTCCCCACCATCCCCTCTCCAAGAAAATGAAATTAATGTGACTCAAGGTAAAATACTTGAAACACATTTGTAACCATTTCTGTTTTCCATGATTCAAAAGAGGCTTGATTCTTTATAAAGAACCAGTAGATACTTTGTCTGCCACTAAAATGGGCAGGAAAAAATAGCAATACTTAGTCATTCTGGACTAATTATACATGCCAGACATTGGGGACAGTAACAGACATGCTTGTCTACTGGAATCTTCACACAGCCCTAGAAAGCAGGGGATTTTACAGTTTTCAGTTTACAGGTTTAAAAATCTGGGGGGGCGAGAGGTCAGAGATTTGTCCAAGACAGATGCAAATGCAGGTCAATTTCTAACAAGAACTAAGCTTAGCTGTTTTAAACAATGTTCCAGGAAACCAAGCTTCCTTAATAAAACTAAACTGTATTGTGCAGATTAATGTTACATTTGAACTTAAATTTGTGTGAATACAACTATGTGACCAGAATCTACAGAATTGCATGTCACACTGGCCCTAACCAGGCACATAAACCAGCTGCATAACTGCTGTGGAAACATGTATTCCAAACATGCTTTGGAAACAGTTTTCAAATAGAAGACCATATAGAAATGTAAGATTCAGCCTCATTTTCCCAACAAAGTAGAGAAAAAATGAAAACCTAAAGTAGTTGTTAGAAAAGCTAGACTCTAGGGTAATTTTCCCCAGTGCTAGGTGTCTAACCCAGGGCCTCATATATGCTAGGCAAGTGCTCTACCACGAGCACATTTCAAGACAAACTAAATACTTGATTTAAATATTAGATAAAGGAGGCTAGGGAGAAAGTTTAGTCGATAAATCACTTGCCACAGAGCATGAGGACTAGAGAGCAATCCTATGTAGCAAGTGTAAAAAGCCAAGTACATATCTGGGAACAGAAAACAGAAATCCCAGAGCTGGCTGGCTGCCAGCCTAGGGAACCAGTGAGCTCCAAGTTCAGTGAAAAGATCCTGTCTCAAAAATGAAGGTGTATCCTGATTGAGAACACCTGCCTTCAAGCTTTATCCTTCCAGAAACGTGTTCCCACGTGTGTACCTAGCACATAGCACACTATACACACAGAAAGACACATTAACATACACACATATGCACACACCCACACAGCTCCCCCAAAGAAAACCAAAGCTGAGAAAAATTAAAACGGTACACTCACATTTTTACACACACAATTTGGTAAAAATGCATCATAAACACTTCCCTTAAATATTCTGTTCTATGACAAGTGTTTATTAGGTAAGCAAACATCTGAATACCCGTTGTGCTGTAGCCCCTTACACACATCCGTAAGTGATAAAACCGGGCCAATTCTTGCCCATGAATCTAGTACACTATGCTTTGCTGTTCACGTTAACAAACAATTACTGCTTGAGCATTTGCAGGCTTTCCTCCTTTCCTTGAACACCATAGGAGATGTTTACCTGGAAAAGATGTTAGTTGGGGATGTGCGGCTAAGGCTGTGGGTGTACCAAGTGTTCCCAAACCACCAAATTCTGAATGCCCTGAGCTGGCTGAGTGTAGACCAAAGACTGGGTGGCTGACCATTGGGAAGGCACTCGACACTGTGGACAGGTTAAACGGCTGATCCCCAGCTGGTCTGAATAAATGTCCTGGGAGGGGAAAAAAACACACTTAAAGTTGTTTAGATAAAACAGATGAGATTTACCTGGTTTCAGCATTCATGAGGTTTACAACAATATCTTATATATTAAATTTTTATTTTATATTTTCTTCTGTAATTTCTACTCTTCAAACCCTATAAAATGTTTCTAGAAACACAAGAGCATTGTATGATTAATCAAAACAACTAGAAGACCATTACTATCTTGAATTTCAGATCTCAGAACAGATGCCAATAACTAACTCTCATGTCTGACCTGAGGAAGTGAAGTTGGTTTTCTGTCAATACATGTGCACTGATGTCACAATACATTCTTTTGTTCTTGAGGACAATAAAAAAACATCCTATGAACCAAACCTTGAAAACTTATGACACAGATCCCAACTCCATTACCAAGTTGTCATTCAAATGATCAGACTGGATGCAAAGAGCCATGGTTTTCACAGGCACGGCCAAAGCTCTGTTCCCCATCTAACATTTTGTTAAGAGCATCCTGATTCCCAAAAGACATCTTATGCCACGTAGTCAAATAGTGCCAAAGACAGCACAATTAATACACTTACTATAGCATTTCTAAATGGATCCACAAAAATATTTGTAGCCAGCTGCAGAACAAGGAAAAAAAAAAATAAAAAAAAAGCTTTCCTTTACTTACAGGAAATAACTAGGATACTTCAGCTTCCTGCTATGAAAACAGAATATTATTCTGTTCTGAAATATTATGAAACAGCCCAGTATGCTAGGCTCCTTAAAGATTTTATTTTAAATGGTAAGGCATGCCTTGAATCCTAGCATTCAGGAGACAGAGCTAGGAAAATCTCCGTGAGTGGAGGACAGCCTGAGCTGTACAGTGAGTTCCAGGCTAGCCAGGACTACATAATGACACCTGGCCTCAAATAAACAAGCAAACAAATACATAAATAAAGCGAAATTTTTTTACTTTGAATATGGAGATGGTTACATACACCTGTAATGTAACTCAGAAGGTTAAAGCCAGAGGATTCAAAGTTCTAAACCAGCCTGGGCTGCATGAGGAGGCCGGCCTAGCTTGTGCTAATTAGTGAAACAAACAAGGACTGGGGATGTAGATGCAGTAGAATGGTAAGGTAGAATCTCCCAGTATTTCAGGGGAAAAGCCCATCTACTTTGTGAAATAGTGCAGTCTACTATTTAATTATCTTACTGTTTCTTTGTTACTTACAAATTGTCTTTCGTCTATGTCAATTGTGACAATAGATGACAATTCATTAATTTTACATAAAACACCTGAGGTAAATGAAAAAGTGAGTTATGAATGAGAATACCTTTGCTGAGCAGTTAGCTATCAAATGTTAACTCTGTTTTTCTGGTCCTTAAGAAAACAAGACCTAAAAACCCGAGTAAGCTGATAAAAACATTATGTTTTTAAATGAAACAATGCTAATATTTTTTATTAAAGTAGGAATATTCAAATGGTTGCATCAAGTATATCTTTGATAGGAAGAAGTCTGGATTCAGGGAGGTGCATACAGAGGAGCACTAACCCCTCTCATAGACAAAGCCTTTCCAGGCTCTTTACAAGGACAATGTACAAAAATCTCAGACTAGAGAACAAGAAAAGCCCCTTCCCCCCTCCCCCCCGCTTATTTTTGTTTTTTAGTTTGGTAGGGTTTTTTGTTGGTTTGCTTACTTGATGTTAAGATAGGGGTTCCCTATGTAGCCCCGTCTACCTTGGAACTTGAAGCTGGCTGGCCTCCAACTCGCAAAGACCTGCCTGCCTCTGACTCCTGGGTGCTGGAATTGAAGGTGTATGCTCCATTCCCAGCAATAAGTACAACCTTGTGTGTCCACTCTAATCAGTCTGCTTTTATTCTTTAAAGCCAGAAAATTAGAAATTTTTAAAAAGCTGAATGTACTTTTGAATTATTAAGGGCTCTAGACATTAGCTTTGAAGCTGAGATCAGATAAGACAGGGACAAATACAGTTATCTAAACTATCACCTTCTCTGGTTCTCATCAACTAAACCAACTTCTTCACTCAGTTGCACTAATCAAACATTTGATACACTTCCCTCTCTGGCTGTTTCTAACAAGTGAGATAAACTCAAAATTCCAGTTGTATAGACTATACAGTCATCATGTACATATAAGTAAAGATATAACATGTGCATTTGTATATGTACGTGTGTGTGTGTGTGTGTGTGTGTGCGCGCTCAAGCATGGTGGATGCTAGAGGGTAACTCTAGTGTCATTCTCCCACACTGTCCACCTTTTCCCTTGAGATAGACTCTCTCACTGTTCCGCAGCTCATTGAATTGACAGGCTGGCTGGTCAGGGACCAGGGACCCACTTGTCTCCATTTCCCCAGGACTGGAATTATACATGTGAACAACTGCACTAATCTTTTGGTTTTGGATTTTTCCTTTTCTATATGAGTTTGGAAGCTTAAACCCAGGTCCTCTGTTTGTTTGTTTTTGTGTTTTGTTTTTCGAGACAGGGTTTCTCTGTGGCTTTGGGGGCTGTCCTGGAACTAGTTCTTATAGACCAGGCTAGTCTAAACTCAGGTCCTTATGTTTGCAAGCACTTTACTGACAGAGCTATCTCTCAAGTTCTATCGCATTTATACTGTGAAAAATAAGTAATATTCAATTGTACTTGCCAACTATATGTAAGTAGCCACAGCTTAATTTTAAAAAAAATCCTATGGGGCAAATTTAAACTTCCAAAACTACACAAAATATTATAAAAATTTGGAGGTGTTGAAATTATTGATGTTTGAAAACTGACAGAAAAATTCTATGAGAACTAATGAATTAGCAGTAAAAGACATTCAATGTGCAATTACACATTAAGAAGCAAAAGGGCTAAATCTCGTGGGTACAAAACATATAATACCTGAGTGCTTCGTACTCCTGGAGTAGCACTTAACACTCAGCAGTATCTGACCACAATAAAGAATGTTAACTATATTAAAAAGTGATATATAAACAGAATCTGAAGGTGTGATGTCTTTATTGGGTTTCTTTTACTTCCTACAGATGTAAACTTACTTGTTTCCCCTTCCTCCCTCCACACTGTAACTGTCTAATATCTCAGTGCAAATGGATTCTGTGCCAGGACCTTGGGTCCATGAGAGCGGAAACTGAATTGACTGTACTTGGCACCCTCCATCCCAGTACAATCTGAGCACCATGGGAACTTGAAGTATGTTTCCCATTGTTGCACATTTTTGTCACAATCCTCCTTCCACTTCAGAACCTCCAAGCCAATACACTTTGCTCTGTGACTTCTGCTTTATTTATATAATCATATCTATTCTTTACTATCATAAAAATTACTGCTCATTGCCCAAGGCCCCCAAACATTCCCAAATATGCTTTGAAATATTCATATTATTAAACACCTGTTTATATCATACCATGACTTTGATATAAAGTTAAGAAAGAAAAAATCCTTTTCTTAATATTTCCTTTTATGTGCATTGGTGTTTTGCCATGGGTGTCAGGTCTTCTGGAACTGTAGTTATAGACAGCTGTGAACTGCCATGTGAGTGCTGAGACTAGAACCCAGGTTCTCTAGAAGAGCAGAGAATGCTCTTAACTGCTGGGCCATCTCTCCAGCCCCCCATTTCTTATTTTTTACTCTGTAACACTAAACGAAGTAAATATCTCAGTACCTACTGTGGGAAACATCAAAAAAGTTTTAAATCTTTTGTCTTTTAAAAGGCTAAACTAATCAAGAGTCATTCTTAAAATGACTACAAACATAAAACCTTTTCAACCCCCAGTCCTGTAAATGATTATTACCTTTTTCTCTGTTCTAATTGCAAGAGACATTCACTAAAGTTTATATTCCCAAGGCCAAGATGGTCCCCTCATTGTAAGCTATCTTAAATATGTGAAACTATTGCTCAAAGGGAACTATTTTTTTCATCTGTGTATACTGTAAGGGGGGGGCTGGGTACACATGCACATGTGTATGGTCAACATTGAGTGCTTTTTTTTTCCCCCAACACTTTCCAACATACTTTTGAGACAAATTCTCTCATTGAACCTAAAACTCTACGGTTTGCCTTGGCCTGGCAGCCAATAAACACTTTGCTCCCCAGCACTGAGACTGCACGTGTGTGTTTAGTATACCTGCTTTTGTTAAATGAGTAATAAAAGAGCACAACCAAGGTTCTCATACTATTGAGGTATCGCCCGAGCAGCCCATGGAAATTTTAAATTCATCATAGACTAGGGATAGCAGGATGGCTCCTATTATCATCAATACAATCAAAAATATAAATTTAAAATAAAGTTTGTTCTGTATTACCAAAACAGCAGGACATGAAACAAAACTTAAGCCAAGTAGGATCTATTAGTTTCCTAAATATAAAACAAGATTATTAAATATTAGAAAGTTCTGCTTTTGGAACAGTAAATTTTCCCTACATTAATATATACCTAATGTCAACTTATGCTCCCAAATAAAAATATCTTGTTTAAAAATATGTATTCTCAGAGAACGTATCTGCAAACTTTGATGACTAAAGCAATATTGATTCTTTTAACTGGGAGATGTTCCATTTACATACTATGAAGGCAAATATATTTTACTTAAGCTTTTCCTTTAACTGATGATAGGTGTCCATGGATAACTTAGATAATGCAAACTTATCTGCAATGGCAATGCTAAGATTCTCAAATGACATTCTGAAAACTTTATCACAACATTTCCAAGTCTACCAGTTGAAACACATTAATTCCTTAAAAGCAGGAGACAAACACCAATGTGTCAGTCATTAACCTTTGTTAATCTTAGTGAACAGTAACAAGTTTCCACCTCACATGAAGCAAAGAACAGTGCACAATCAGAACTAATGTCCTACAACTATAACACCAGTGTTATGGAAAGTTCCAGAAGTCACTGTAAACATAATCAAAATGAGGAACAAGTAGGCAAAATATCTAATCTTTAAAATCAGAAACCAAACCAAACCAAAGATGCTATATAGGCTGCTTTTCTGTACGCAAGAAAATGTTCTTAATCTTTCAATGCTACAAAGTTGCTGCACCATGTCCTCAGTTCTTTAAAACTGCCAACATGATTTCACACCATCGCAAAATTAGTCTCTGATTTGTAACCTGTAAAGCATGGCTAATCATAAAAAATGGTAGGTAGTTCATTCAACTACAGCTCTCTTGTAAAAATGGTGTATATCAATCTAAACAAACAAAACTGAAATCCCTGTAAACTGAGTAATTATCAGTTAATAGGTGAAATTCTTAATCATATCAATGTTTAAGTATTTTGAAATTGAAAATGAGCAATGTATGAATTTGAACTAAAACAAAAAAATTCTATAGTTAATATGGATACAACATTTCTCCCTAAATAATTGTTACATAAGTATATTCTCTTATTTAGAGCCATTAAGCTTTATGTTTTCATGTGTAGAAAGATGCATGAAATCAAATAAATTTACTCATTTGTTTGTTTTTCAGGGTTTACAGATTTTTCAGGGTTTATAGGGTTCTTCTGTATAGTCCTGGCTGTCCTGGCAGGCTGACCTCCAACTCAAGAGATCCACCTGCTTCTGCCTCTTTGGTGCTCAAATTAAAGGTGTGAGTGATCAACACCAGGATTTTGTTTTCCTTGAGACAGGGATTCATAATGAGTCACAGGCTAGCCTCAAACTCACTATGTGACTTAGATTGACATTGGACTTAAGGTCTTTCTGCTTCAGTGTCTCAATGCTGGGATTACACGAATGCACAACTAACCTAGTTTATTTTTATTTTTCAACTATTTATTTTGAGATTACTTTATATTGAAAAACATTGCAAAAGTAACAGCAAGTTCCTGCAGATGCTTCTCTAGCCCCTCCTATGCTAACATATTACATAACCATAGATCAATCTTCAAAGCCAAGAAATTAACCTTAATTAACTGGGCAAAAAATAACTTTAATCAGATTTCCCAATAATACTATTCCTGTTCCCAAGATTCCAAAATCCTACATTACATTAAATTTTGTGCTTTTAACTTCCTTCAGTTTGCTACAATTTCTGTCTCGTGTTTCATGATGGATAAACCAAAGAGATCTGAGTGTGTCTAATGCTTTGTAATGATCAGAAGAAATTCTACATCACTGAGAATGATACTCAACAGACCCTTCTCAAATGAGGCGCTCAAGGCCCAGGGTGTTACAATGTAGTATGAGTGATGTTAATTTTGATCACATGATTAAACTGGTACCTGCTAGGATTCTCCATGTAAAGTTAACTATTTCTCTTCAAGCATTGCTTTTATGAGAAAACAAGTCGTTAAAAGCAGAGGTTGCTTTGGGAACAAAAGCTATTAATTTGTACCACTCCTATCTTAAAGTTAATACCTTTTCTGTAATAAACATTTTTGTTAAATCTACTAAAAGAACTTAGAATTCAGTTAAAATGCTAAGAAGCACACAATATATATTTTAAAATTCAAATATGGTCATATGGTATTATAAAAAAATAAAAAATAACTAGGAATAAATTTAAAATGTTGTCTCTTCAATAATCAAGAAAACCAGTTTCCCCACAATGGACAGAAACTGTTAATGTCAGCTTTGAGGAAAGAACACAGGACGTGTTCTTTGCTAGGGCTGTCATAACAGCTTAAATGATTAGGTGGACTAAAACAGAAACGACTGCTAGAGGTCCAAGGTCATGATGATGGCAGGGTCATGCACCCTGGCTAGCTCTGATGCACTAGGAAAGATGTGTTCCATGCTTGTCTTCTAGGCTCTGCTGGTTGCTTTGTCCTCACTGAGCACAAGTCAGTAGAAATAACTGGGCCTACTCCCTGACTTCATTTTAACTGGATGACCTCTGTAAGAGCCCATCTCCAAGTAAGCTCGTATTCTGGAGCACTGCGAGTTGGGCTCTGACACTTAATTTTTCCTTTGTAACAGGAAGGGACGATCTAACCCCTACCATTTAAGTAATCAAAATTACTTAACTGACTTGGACATACTTTTTTCTTCAGTAACTTTTTACTAAAGAATCAAATTAAAATTACAAAGTTCTTCTAGTAGACATTAAAATAATACTTCAAAAATGCTTAGGTCCTTGGGTTGAACCTCTCATTAAATGTACTTCATTTAAGAAGTGCTAGAACAGGGCCCGAGATGGTTCAGCGAGTAAACATGCTTGCTGGACAAGTGTGGTGAGCTGAGTTTGACACTAGAACCCATGAGGAAGGCAGATGACGAGAGGTGCACACCTGCAACTCTGTAGCCTGCAGTGCCCCATGCTGGAGCAGAAACAAGAACTGACTCCCAGCATGTGTTCTACGCGCGGGTGCACACACACAATGAAGAAATCAACAAAATTAACAAAGCAACTGCAGAGAAAAATAGTAATATAAAATTTCTCTGTGTGATGTAAATCCTGAAATTGGCTTTATCTATGAAACATCTAGCCTCTGACTGTAAATGTACAACTGGGTTGCTTTTTAAATGTGCTTCAGGGTTGGTTTTTAAACCCTGCCTCTTCAGCACAGTCAACTAATATTTGTCACCAGTTGAAAAGGAGTGAGTGCTCTATTCATATGTATTAAATAGTGCTGAACTAAACAAACAAGTTACTTTCCACTTGGGTACAGGCATAGTTTTCAACAGTATTCAGAAACACCAGCTATGGACTCTCTAGGATGCTGTTGTTGTTGGGGGCTGGCCTTGCCACCTGACACATTGAAGAACTATGTGATACATGAATGATGACACATTCGCCAACAGGCAACACCTGATGGTATCATTTCAGTTATGTGTTCCTTGTACTGTCCAGTGAAATACATGTGTAATCAATGGGATCTGACTTACGTCAGCTGCTTAGCTAGCCCATGAGATTAAGCTAGCCCCTGCAAACACACAGTCTCGCCTAATTGACTAAGGGTCAAGTGAAACAGGGCACAGGAATTCTAAATAAGAAACATATTAATGGACATTCATTTTCATGACCTAAAAGTTGCTATTATAAATACTTCTAATTCAACTAAACATATATTCTCCATATAAACAATGTTAAACATTAATAGATTTAAAGATTTTTAAAATTCAAATGATGCTCTCTGGTGTCTCTCTTGTTTCCTTGAAACAAGTCTTGGTGACAGATTGCTCATGAATTTGATGAGGTCACTGGTCAGTCTGCTCCAGACCTGCGGGTTATTTACTGGGATTTGATGCAGCTTCATTAAGTCATTCAATTTGTAGGTGCTGTTGGTGCACATAGCCAGCAGGACTCCTTTGTGGTGTCTGTGCTCTTTTATAAGGTCTGCTTGTGTTGCACGGTGTCAATGGATTTGAAGCAGATGATCTGACCCTGATTTTTTTTTTTTTTTGTCACCTCCTCTATAGTTTCAAAATATCTGAGAAGAGATGCCCTCTTTCTGCTACAGATGGGATACTTCCAGAAAATATCCCTTTAGATTTTCTATTTACTTGAAGAATATGCCCTGGCAGAAACAGAGGAACAGATGTAGACCTGAAAAGCCAAGATATAGCTGTAGAATTCATCACTGACTTAGAGAGCTGGAGTAAAGATGCTGAAATCAATACCTCACCTCCGGTATTAAACAGACAAGGCCCAAGGGACTCCCGGGCCTCTGCTAACAGCCCACAGTGACCTGAACACTGTCTGCGCCTCCTCCCACTGCTCCTCACAGTTAAGGGTTTCACATGGATGTGTTAGAGAGCTGGGACAGGCAGGAGGGATGACACTGGCTTGTTGTGTGACATTTTACTGTTGCAGCCAGGGTTCTCAGCCCCTTGGACCTCAGATGATGAAAGACCCACTGTCCTCATGAGTGCCACTCCGAAGGAAGCCTCTGAAAGCACTTTACAACCTGCAGGAATTGGAAGCCATTCGGAATCTTCCCTTTCACCTTTGTAAAATGCCACATCCTCCTCCATAAAGCAAGCACACTGAACACTTGTGTCTGATTGGGAACAAATGAGAAAGGAAACACTAGAGTGCCTCAAGCCTTTATAAATAAGGGAAGCCGATTAAAAGTTTTCTTGCAAATGACCAGATGGCTGGAAATAAATGGTTTTTTTTTTCAAAGCTGTATGTGACTGGTCAGCTGATTTTTCCACTGTTCCTTACAATGTCGTTCTTGAAGCTTAAGTCTTTAACTGAAATTTGCATAGTCATTTCAAATTGCCAAAACAGTACATATAGCATAGCTTAGAAAATTTGTAGATCCCCCATTGAAGTATTTTATTTACACGTTTGTGTTATGTCCTTAGGAAACCTGAGGGTTTCCCTGATAAGATGGTCAGTACAATGAAACCAAAATAAACAAACACACTGTTTAGTACTTCCTGGGCCTTTTTGCACTGCACATCAATCTGGATCAATCACTCCATGTCTACCCTGCCTGTGGGATACAATACCACCCACCAGTTCTATGACCCTCCATGATTCCATTGAGCAATGCAACAAGTTTTACAACTTTGATTGTGGGCCTAGCCTTTAACAGCTAAGCCATCTCTCCAGACCAGTAATGTACAAGATTTATCCTCACACAGCCTAAGAAAGTGTGAAGTAGACCTAACAGGAATCTGGCATTTAGTGTCTTTGGGGCATTGCTGATGTGTGAAGACATCAGCCAGGACATCCAACACATCACTATATTAAACCATGGAAGATGGTGATAAGAGTCAGAAAACTATTAACTATCTAATTCAAGTCCTAGTCCCATGAAGTTCACCCCTCCTTCTCTTTCTTCCATAGTGATTTCTTATGCATTCTGTGCCAGGTATTAACTGGACACATACTATAGAAGGAAACAGATAGAGTCCTTGCTTTTTAGACATAGGGAAAGGATGAATAAACAACATCAAATGTATAATTATACATTGTGAAGAGTTCTATGGAGGAAATTAATAGGTACAGGGGCAGATAATAGCAGAGCAATTACCTAGGCACTATGATCAGTGGAGTCATCTATAATTAAGGTCAGTATTAGTCAACATTCTTCAGAGACATGGAACCTGCAGGAACCAATGATTTATTATGACGAATCAGCAAATAAAATTAGGGTGGTCCAAGAGAAAGGCTGCTGGTGCAGGGAGAGAGAGAGAGAGAGAGAGAGAGAGAGAGAGAGAGAGAGAGAGAGAGAGGGAGAGAGAGAGAGAGACAGAGACAGAGAGAGAAACAGAGACAGAGAGAGAAACAGAGAGAGACAGAGAGAGACAGACAGAGAGAGAGAGACAGAGACAGAGAGAGAGACAGAGACAGACAGAGAGAGAGAGAGAGAGAGAGAGAGAGAGAGAGAGAGACAGAGAGACAGAGAGAGAGAGAGCGCACTGATGGATTTGAATCAAGGGAGAAGCTTACATCTCAGATGAAGCAGCCAAGCAGTGAAAACAAGTTTTTTATCTTTTCACTCTGTCTAGGTCTTGAGGAACTGAATGACACTCACCTAAACTAGGGAGGGTACTTTTCTCTACTCAATCCACAGATTCAAATGCTAATCTCAAAGAAAACCTTGTAGATGCATTCAGAAATAATGTTTAATTTGAGGCATCCTACATCCCCAGCCAAGGGGGACACAAAATGTGCCATCATACTGTGTCTGGATAACTGAGGCAATGCATGAGAAACAAATAGACACAGGAAGATTTTTCAGACAAGATGGGCACATTCTTTCAGATACTGATCTAGAAAAAAGAGAACTTTATGCTTGAAAAAGTGAAAGGTCAGGAGGCTGAAATATAATGGATCAGAATGTGAAGAGCACCAGATAAATGTGATGAAATAGGGAAGGTCGAGTGAAGGACAGTACGCAACCTTATGTATTTTGCAGTTTGAAATACACAAAACATCTTATTCAACCTCACTATGTGAAAAGGTAAATTTGATGACTCTCATGCCTCAAAAGCTCTTGGGAAAGACTTGCTTCAGATGAAGAAGCTATATTTAAAGACTGGTTAATATGCAGCTTCTTTCCTTTCCTTGGCTTCTACTCCCTCTGATGGGTCCTTCCTTTCAATATTTTAGTGCCAATAAAAATCCCCATTAAAATCTTCTTAGTGTTGAATAGTCTGGTTTGTATCATTTCCATAAGTGACAGCATTTTTACCTGGTAAATATGATGCTTACATTGCCTATATCACACAGAGTCTCTGGATTCTGCGACCTCAGGTTAAAAAAAAAAAAAAAAAAAAATTTTGAAAAAGTACTTTACTTTTGAGGAAACAACTTCCAATACTGGAAGAGAACTAAGGCCGCCACAGACATCCTACACAAGGTGGCAATTGTTTCTAACAAGATTTTAACTGAATTGACGAAGGAAAAACACTGGGCAGGTCAGGTAGTGTACCATTCTAATCACAGCACTTGGAAGATAGAGGCAGGAAGATCCTGAGTTCAAGATCAATCTCCACTACACAGCAGGTTTCAAGGGCAGCCTGGACTATGCAAGAACTCACTTTATAAAAAAGAACATTAACAACACAGAGGCTGGGGATGCAGCTCAGTCAGCAAAGTGCTTGCTTGAAGACCTGAATTAGATTCCTAGCTCTAGGTGTAGTGCTCTGTGCCTGAAAAGAAAGGAAGCTACCAGCAGGCTTGCTGGTCAGCCAGCATACCAATTTAGCAAGCCCCAGGTGAGACACCCTGCCCCAAAAGACAAAGTAGACAGCCCCTGGGGAATGTGACTTTAAATGACCTTCAGCTTTCTCTTATAAGCTTCCACACACACACACACACACACACACACACACACACACACACACACACACACACACACACACACACACACACACACTAAAGCTATCAGAAAGCATCCAAAAGCTAAAGGAGAGTATGTGGAAAATGGTAACAAAAAGGGGTAAGAAGTGTGCATTGATGGTTCCCAATCCAATCCTGTTGCATAAATCTCCCAGCTGCTACAGAAAACAGTGGAACTAAAAGAAAACAAGCCTAGGTACATGAGGTACAGAAGTCAGAATTGAGAGCTAAACATCTGGGAATCTGGAGGGGCAAAATGCTGGTGATGAGTAATCACAAACGACAAAAACCCAAATGCCTAGCTGTGAGTTCTCCCCATGAATGGAAGAATAGCTGGCAAAGAACATGCAGAAATCTACTCTTGAAAGGCAAAGCCGTGCCCTGCAGATCTGTTGAACTGGACACTGCTTTGTTGTCCACACTTTCCAGCATGGCTCAGGAAGCAGTCTCACATGTCATACGACAGAGTCCAAAGCAGGCAGAAAAGCAGAAGGGAGGGGTAAACATAGAGGCAGGGAAACCACAAACAGGAGACTCGTTTCCTCTTAAAACATTTTGCTGACTGACCCAAGCATTTGCAAACACAGACCAACGCGAGCTTGTCTGCAAAGATCATCAGCATGCAGTGACCAGAATATGACAGCAGCAACAACGTTTCTGATCACAATAAAACCAAACAAGCAAACATTTTTAAAATGCATATGTTCAATTGCTCACTTCTATAAAACCTGTTAGTAAAAGAGGCATAATCAAAGGAAAATATATATTTTTAATGGAAAAAGACAAAATTTTTAAATGCACAGGTTGCAGCTATGGCCATACTATATAAGGAAATGCAGAGCATTAAATACATATTTAAAAGGACAAAGGTCCCAAATATATGTATATATATATATTTTTTTTAACTTTAAAAAGGCAGGAAAAGACCAGATGGTGGTGATACACACCTTTAATCCCAGCATTTGGGAGGCAAAAACAGGTGTGTGTATCTCTGAGTTAGAGGACAGCCAGAGCTACAGAGAGGAAACCCTGTCTCTGAATAGATAGATAGATAGATAGATAGATAGATAGATAGATAGATAGATAGATAGATCACTAACAAAAAAAAAAAAAGAAATCACACTAAAAAAAGACAAATAATAAAGATAAGACATAAATCATTGAAACAGAAAACAAAGGCTTAAGGAAATTCAATCAGACCCACATTGGGTTCTTTAAAAAGATCAATGAAATCAGTATACCTCTACAAAAGGCATAATTATGAATATTAACAATAAAAAGGAAGCATCACAATTCAGGCTCATAAAACAACAGAAAAATTCCTTTAAAGATACCAACCAAATACAAAAATAACCTGCAGTGTCTTGTGTATTTGGTACTAGATAGTGACACCAGGACATCTGAAATGTAGAAAAATGACCAACCAGTGAGCCCATCCAAGGTAAAGCTACGACTCAACATCTTATAACAACAAAAGTTTAAATACTAACAACAGTCTCAAAGCTCAGATGATTTTATTGCTAATCCTAGCAAACATTTAGAAAAGTAAAAACAATTATATACTCATCCAAAACAGTAGGAATGGGGACTGTCACAAACAATTTCCAACAGAGAGTGACAGGAAGAGAAAAATGGAGCAATAACCCTGGTGAGCACTCGTGTAGATTGCCTAATAGAATTCCAACAGATAATATCAACAATATTTTAAAAGACCAATAGAGCATGATTAATTGGAAATTGGTCCCTGGATGCTATAACAGTTTACCATATAAAAAATTAGTCAATTATTTCACCTTATTAGCAAGTTAAAAATCAAGGCTGTGTCAGCATCTCACTAGATAAAACCATGTAACTAAATCAATACTAAATTAAGTAAAAAATACTCAAAAGTCAATGTCTTTTATTATCAGTTCTATTCAATATTGTTCCAAACAGCAAAAGTTCATGAAGAAAGAAAGAAACTAAAATTACACAGATTTGAAAGAAAGTGAATATCTGGATAAATGTATTAGCATATACTTAGGATAATCTCTAGTAATCTCAATCCTGGAATTTACCCAAGAAAAATAAAAACACATGTAAACACAAGGACTTGCAACTGGAACACTCAAAATTGCCTCAAGCTAAAACACTGTAAAGTCTATTATCAGATGAATGATTACACAAATTCTGGCAGAGTTATAAAATAATGTAATTTTTAAGATAAAAGAATGAGCTACTATATAAACAATGATAGAACTACTTAAAAAGAATTATGAAAGACACAAGCCACAGAAGTACACATGACTTTACATAATTTCCTTTAAAGTCCAGAATCAGTAAGAAGTGGCCGAAAGCGTGACTGCCAGGGTGGAGATAAAAGATGGAGCCGTGAAGGGGGTAGATAGAACCTGGGGGCTACATGAGTACACACAGTTTTCCTTATGTGTATTTACACTTTCATCATGAACTGCAGGGGACAAACTAACCCTGTCTGCTTATCACATTCCAGTGTTAATAACAGACTGTGTGGTCTCAGTATTCTGGATTTTTTTTTTTTTTTTTTTTTTTTACTATAGTGAGTAAACTCCAAGACAAAGCAAGAGTTTACTTCCCCAAATGCCCAAATCACTCAAAACAATCTAAAGGCCTTGTAGGCTTTCTAAGAAATTAATTCTTTAAAGTTTTGTACAATGTGCTTTGATCATATTGACTTCCCCTCCAGCAATTCTTCCCAGATCCACCCCCCAATTCCCTACCCATCACATAGCTTCACAACAACTGCAAGCAAATGTTGAAATTATTACTGTATGTAAACTAAGGAACAGACTGGGCGGGAGAAGCTTTGTTTGTTAGCTTCGCTGCTGTATGAGAGGAATGAATTAAAAACGGCACAGCAAGGAAGCAGAGTGAGCTCTCAGGGTGGACTGCACTATGCAGAACGGGGATCTGGGGCCACCGACACAGGTGACAGTAGGCCACAAAGAAAGCAGCAGCTCAATCATTATTTTGAAAGCAGAAAACTGGGATTTATATGTGAGAGTAAAAGAAAAAAAAATATGGTTGAAGTCACTGGTCTTCTGGAACAATGGTTCTAATATTTAAATGAATGAGGGTGAACGTAAGAAAAACTGATTAGTAGAAAAGGAAAACTTTTGGTTTGGGTTTGTTCAGTATGGTAAGGTTGTTGAGATGTCCATAAAACATTCATACAAAATGTGTACAATTAGGATCTAAGAAAGTTCACAGTTTTCATTCAGGTACATTTAAATGAAGAAACAGCCAAGAGATAAAAGACCTCAGAACCAAGACCTAGGAAAATTCACATTTATAAGTGAAGTAATCCATAAGGAAACTAAATTCAAATCAAAGTCAAATAAAACAAACCAAACAAACAAATAAATAAAAATCTTAAGATAATTTTTAAAAACCTGAAGGGTATCCTGAAACCTAGGAGAAAAGATTGTCAGTTGTCAACTGCTCAGTGAGGGGATGTGAGGAAGGCAGGTTCTGCACAAGGCAAGGAGACAGAAAGCACACGATGCTGTCCCTTTGAGAAAGCAGGATTGCAAAACCTTGAGCGGGAAACAAAGCTTGAGTCAGAAGAGTGTTTGGAAAAAAGAAGGCTTTGGGAATATCCTCCTTTTAGGACAGGTGACATAGGAGCACCTTTTCAGACTCACAAATACGACCCAGTATAGAAAAATTAATGACATTATATAGAAAGAATGAAGTACCTGAAAAGTTCTTAATAATCTTTATAAAGGGAACAATAAATATTTACACTTCCTGTAAAAGTTAAAGGCTATATTTCTTTAAGGCATTTATTGTACTTAATTATTTTATTACTCAGACTATATAGGGAAATGGTCATAGGATGACTTCTCGTCCCAGCCTTCTTCTCATTCCGCTTCCCACCTTCTCCTCTCTGCCTCTCACCTTTTCCATTTCACTACTGGGGTTGAAATCAAATATTTTCTAAGCATGCATTCTACCTATGAAATACTTTATTAGCTCTTTGGAATTTAGACACCTGCCAAGTTGTCTGAACTATTTTTCTGGAACTTACTATGTACCACAGGTAGGCCTCTACTTTGTCATCTTTCTGCCTCAAACCCCAGGCCACTTATTTATTTACTTATTTATTTAGGAATGGGCAGGAGGAAGGGTTGGAGTTTAAATTGCAGGTAAATGGTACAACCTTGAAGTCAGCAGTTGTGTGTGGCTAGAACTGGACCAGAGATGACTTCCTTAATAGGTCAGTTAGGCAGCAATATTCTGAAGTCAGTCATAGGAATCAGAGCTGGTTATGTTGTAGTTTTTTAAGTACCCAATTAGTTTAATTCAATTTCATTCTACTTAATATACTTTTAGTGGTTTATGTTATCTTTAACTGACTTGACACATATTATAACCAAAGTCTAATGGGTAAGAATCCCCAAACCCGAAGGCTAAATTCAGCCTTTCAGAACAGCCTGACACCTAACAACCATGTGCTTTTCTAAGTAGTAGAAATGAGAGTGCTTGTGTTGAACAGCAATGAGACAGTATTGTGAGGTAGGGCATTTGAGAACTAAGTTGGGAGAGCTATTATCTTTACCAATAGACTAATGCTCTTATAAGAAAAGGTTAAAAGAACTATGTTCTGTAGCTCTTGCCTCCCAACTCACACATCCCCTCATGTAGATTCAAGAAGTAAAGGAAATTCACAGGGCTCAGATGTCTCCTGAAACTTACAGGATTCATAAAACTCCTCTGGAAGATAATAAAATCAGTAATGACTATTTGGGAGACTGGATGCTCCAACATGCAAAGCTACCCACAAGTTATATGGACAGAGCTTCAGGGATGCATGTGGCTTTCAAGAGTTATCACCCATGCCAGCGTGGGACTTTGATGATGCAGCTGCTATTGAGTCACCCAAGCTCCTATAATAATACTTCACCCACATTCCTACAAGTAACCCAAATATGACCCATTAGGCTAGCGTTGGGTGAACTGTTTCTTTGGTCTGCTGTTGCTGCCCTATCTGGAGTGAATAGATGTTTGCTATTTCTCCCCAGGAAAAGTCACACACTGCCACCTTCTTACCTTTCCACTTTTGCAGTGATTTCTTGAAGATGTGACCCTTATCCCACTGAACAAGCTATACAACAAAATGTTTTGTTCCTGTTTCTACCATGTGAGAGAGCATACAGCAAGAAGATGCAATCTCTGAGGAAAAAGGTTTTCAATGCTGTGGGTTGGCTATGGTTTGTCCCCTGAAATGTCATGGGTTGGAAGCTCAGACCTCAGTATGTTCAAAGGCATTGGATCTGTAAGATGTAGAGGCTAATGGAAGACTGCTTGGTCACAGAGTACCACCATCATAAGTGATTCATGTAGTTTTCATGGACAGTAGACAGTTTTAAAGCAATGTCAACCTGTGTGTTAGGTCCCTTCTCCAAACAACTACTTCCCTTTCTACTTACTTCCCTGCCATGTTTAAGCCAGGGATCATTCACCTATTACATAGTAATGTTTAGACTTTTTATCATCAGAGTGAAATGCCATATAAAGGACTTGATAAGTGCTGAGCCAGGAGTCTGTGATACTAACACAAAACAGGTGTGAGATACTTACCAGACACTGAGTCGGGCGGTCCCTTCATTTTGGACTTCCCAGCTTCCAGAACTGTGAAGAAGAAATTTTTAATACTTATAAATTACCAACTCTGTGATACTTCGTTATAGCAGCCAGATTTGCCTAAGTAAAGAGGTTAGCAAAATTTTAAGTATAGAAATGCTTAACTTCAGATGCAAAGCAGGATATTTTCAAAAAGCAACCAGAAATAAAACTATTTAAATTGGTTCCATCAAAGGTGGAGGTTTTATTACCAAAAGACAATACAACAAACAAATATATACACACACTGGACTGTGCAAAGTTGTCTACATACATATAATTGAAAAGCATCTCATATATAGGATGATTCATAAATAATCAAGGAAAGAGAGTGACTCATTAAAATATGACCAAAGCCTAAAGAGGCATTGAAAATAAGAAGCTCCAAAAGCTAAGAATCTCACAAAAAGCTAAAGCCACCTCAAAGAAGCACTACTTCACTGACAAAACACCTCATGATGCCTAACAGGGTTATAAAACAAGACTGGCAGAGACGGTGATATAATGGGTACCAGAAGTGCATGCTCGCATGTATCAGCATCTATACACAATGACACCCCTAATGGCAGTATTTACCACTGACAAAAACTGGAATTTTTTATTTTTTATTTATTTATTTATTTTAATTTGAGACATGGTTTCTCTGTGTAGTTCCTGTCCTAGAACTCGTTCTATAGACCAGAGAGCCGCCTGCCTCTGCCTCCTGAACGCTGGGATTAAAGGCCAAATGTCTCTGGAGACTTGCTTCTTACCCCATTTCCAGTACTCCCTACTCTGGGCCCTCTTTTTCACAAGGATGAATGTAAGCATCCGACTATAAACATGAATAAATTTAAGGCCGTCGTCACACTGCAGCCACACATACTGTCATCTGAGAGCACTGCCACTGCACCCAACCATTCTTATCAGTCAGGATAAGAAAAGACAACATGGTATGCGGTGGTGGAGCACGCCTTCATTCCCCATAGGACTGCTGTGAGTTTCAGACCAGACTAGTCTACAGAGTGGGTACAAAGACAGCTAAGGCTACACAGAAATATGGTGGGGGGGAGAGTGAGAAAATTAATGGTTACAATTTACAATGAGTCAACTATATGCTGCTCATTACTTCATTTATCATAATATTGAAAGCAGCTGTTACTCTTGCCGACAAATTAACTATTACTTAAATTTCTTAAAGCTCTATCACAGTATTAGGTCAAATATCCAAAATCTCAAATACACTGTAATGTTGATTTATTCAATTATGTTAAATGTCATTCTCTCAACTTTGACTTGGAGTCAATATGTAGGTAAGGTCAAGACTATCTGTAAGCCTGGCTACGGTGTGCATCTATGGCTATTCTATATAAAGGCTGCAATGACAAGTACCTGCTTCATTCAGGGCAGAGAACAGGTAGTTTGGCTTTGCTTCAAATATCCTTATAGGCACTCGGATGAGTGAGCTGAGTTCTCTTGTTGGCTTGCTTCTTATTCATTACAGTTTTTGTTTCATACCCATGGCTTGTTAGATGTGATGGCTCATGCCAGGAATCCCAGTACTTAAGCCAAGGTGAAGGAGTCTAGGCTACATTATTAACGTCATTAGACCCTGTTGTAAAAATCTGTGTCTTCCTTCAGGGAAGAGCTTTTCATGTTTTAGAGCCCATCTTTTAATACAGTAGTTAACTGTCCTTATTTAATGCGCCTAATTTATGCAATACATTTGTTCAAAATTATTTTTTAGGAACAGGTGGTGCTTTTTTTTTTTTTAGATATCATTCTTTATGGGAAAAGAAGTATTCCTCTTTTCACAAAATCAATAAAACCCATAAGCTGATAGCCCTAACTATTCTTACTGCAATGATACTTTTTAATATATCAAATATGGCAATAAAACCAAAGGTACGTTCTAGAGAGCAATGTTCCATGGGTGCTAAATGTCCACAAATGTTATTGCTGCATATGCCAAGAGGGCAGGCCTTGACACAATGCTGAGCTGGACTTACTACAGAGGACACCTGGGCCACACAAGGCTCCTGCAGTTTACTGTGCCTCTGCCCAGGAGTCTCACATGATCTGTCAGTGCCCACGATAGCAACAGCCTAATTTTGGAATGAGTATAATTTCAGACCTAGGCAAGGAATAGATTCAACAGAAAACAGTTGGGCATTGTTGAAGGTCTGAAAGCAAACTCAACTTCGACTCCTCAGATCATAAAGGGATTCCTATAAGCACTACCATCAGTTAAGACCATAGAAAATTAAACTTTAGAGTAACTTTTTAAACAGAAGAATGAAAAATTTCTTGAGGATTTTTAGTATTTCATAGACGAAAGTTCTGTTTTATCATTCTCTATAGATCAAACTGTTTAAACATGATACATGTTAGACCCCCTTGTCACTCCATGATTTTACCTTTAAATGGAAAAAAAATTATCAGATAATACATAGGCCAAAAACAATGAACCAAGTAAGACAGGAAAACAGAATTGACGAAATCATGTTAAGAAGGAGTCTTCTCAGGCATCTTTATGTTTGAAGACAACAAAAAATTGGTCAGTACATACAAGTACTTTGCCATGCTGGAGTTGGAGGAAAGGCCTTATGAACACTAAGCATGATCTCTACCTCTAAGATACAGTACCCAATCTAAAACACTTCATTTTAAATCTGAAGTGCAATATTATAAATGTTAAAAAACAAAAAATAATTAGCATCAAGGACATCTCTGTTTCTTTCCTCTTTCTTATGCCTATGATTCTAGACTTACTGACGTATTGGTTATATGGTTATCAAGAAATAAGTCAACACTCTCTGGGAATTGTTACAAGTGTGGAACCAGGATTAAGCAGTGCTTTCCCAGAGTAAAATCCAGGCAAAGCAAAAAGATTACACATTTAACAGAGAGTATTCAACAGGTGAAGAGAACAACATGCTATTCATAGCTCAAGGTTACAAATACAAAACCCTGCAACAACAGTATTCTAAAATCGAGTTTAAAAGGATATTCACCACATGGGTTGACCGTAGAGCTCAGTGAAGCGGCTCCCGCACAAAGGCCGCTTTTGGAAACTGCTGAAGCCACAGAAGGAGCAGATGACGTTGCTGTAGCAGAGGAGGCTGGTGAGGATGGCAGCCGTTCTCCAGACTCCATGTCTACAACAGAAGGAAAATGCTCTATTAGCCACAATTACTCAAAAGAATTAGACATGTTGGTGCAATTTGCTTATTTTTTTAAGTATAAGGTGAAACATGGATAAAATACCCCTATGGCTTGAAAATAGAGTACCCCTGCCCAAACTCACACAGCTTGAGTGCTCTGTGTGAGCGGAAGAGGTGAAGCCTTTCCCATGGGGCTGGGCGGCAGCAGGATGATTCTCCCATCCATGTTTTGTGAAGAAGGTAGCTTTGCATGGAGGACACCTTACATGGCGAGCTGCTCAGACTGCCTATCTACTTCTCAAGCTTCGGAACTCTACAAATCATTCCGTCCTAGATGTTGTTATAGTAATAGAAAGTGAAAGAAGATAGACACTAGGAAGCAAGTTATTTCATGTTTGAGACAGAGCTATGCTCAAGCTCAAATATTCCCATAGCTGGGACTACAAGTGTCTGTCCCTGCAACTCAGCTTGAAACAAATTCCTTTAATGAATCACACAGTTTGTATGTCTAAAATTGGCCTAATTTTATGCAACTGTGTGAGGCCATCAACTTGGGAAAATTAATTTATATTCCTATTCTTTTCAGAGTTCTTCATAATCTCAAGTGCAACCAAATTCTGTATTATCATAAAGCAGCAGTTCTCAACCTGGGGATCAAATGTCAGATATTTATGATTCATAACAGTAGCACAGTTACAGTTATGAAGTAGCAACAAAATAATTTTATGGTTGTGGTTATCACGACATGAGAAACTGCATTAAAGGGTCACAGCATTAGGAAGGGTGAGAACCATTGTATAAAGGATGAAGGCATCACAGACTGGGTATAGAAGCTACTTGGGAGGCTGAGGGGAAGGTCCACTGGTGAAAGGCAAATTTGAACAGGGAAATCCCTTTTTAAAAAGGAGTAAAGTTGAGTAGGAAGAGAAGATAGAAAGGAGGGAGAGAGTAAGATCAGAAAGAAAATACCAATTTGAACAAAGTGTATCCTTTTCTTTTAAATCTAAATAGATGCATCCTTGTAAGTTTTACATGACCAGGATGCCTCAGTCATTTCCAGTGTAATAAGCCTTCCCTACTATCCGAGGGAGAGGAGAGAGAGGAGAGAGAGGAGAGAGAGGAGAGAAAGGAGAGAGGAGAGAGAGAGAGAGAGAGAGAGAGAGAGAGGGAGAGAGAGAGAGAGAGAGAGAGTGAGAGAGAGATTGAGAGAGAGATTGAGAGAGACACAGAGAATCAAAGACACAGATACAGAAAGACTGACAGATCCTGTTTAGAGTTTTATCACAGCCAAGTTCCCATTATGATTTCAAAATAGTCTTAGTATGCCATGTTTATGATGAATGGCCAAATCACTTCTTAGTATCTTTATTAATGTACTTAGCTGCTGTAGAATCAATCTTACATAGGTTTCATTTTCATTGTAATGGTGATATGCAAGTTTGAGGACCTAACATTCTATGGTCACTTTAATATGTATATTGATCTCACAATTAAGCAAAGAAATCACAAGGTTTATCATGCATTAAGAAATACAAGTTACAAGAAAAAAGAAAGACAGTGCTCATCTATTAGTCAATTTATGATTAGTCTCATGTAAGCTCTCACCATTTCAATAATCTTGTTACAAAAAGGTTTCTGTATAATATTCCATAGTGAACTCACACTAATACATATCTTCTTTGAAAATTGTTCAGTTACATATTAAAACTTAGACTACTTAAAAGAACGCAAGGTTGAAGTACCAAGTGAATACGGAAAGCACACACACTTCTTCCTGATGGAGGAATCATACAGGGAAGGGTAATCTTGTGATAGTCTAAGCATCTTGAGTGAGACCACTTCACAACATGTCTTTAGAATTCAATAACTACTCTTATTTTCCCAGTCAATCACCTCTTTTGATGAGAGTACTATGGTAAATATGTCCATGTATTATAGAATCTTTATCAGTCTTTGCTTAGGGAAAGGACAGAGGTGCTACTGATGGCTGAATAGACTAATGTTTAAAGGCTACAGAAGCAAATGACCTCTAAAACATACAGCCAAGGCCTTCACAGCCATCTTCTTCATGAATTACTTTCATCAATTCTCTTTTTAAAAAATAAAAATAAAAAATAACCTAGAATGACTTCTTGGTAATGAAACAGATTACTCTGAACCAGTGAGATATCTGATGACAACTGTTATCTGTGTGTAACACTAGGACTTGGAGTTCCTTAGGTGGGATATTGACAAAAATCACATAGTACTTTCTAAGAAGTAATGCAAAGATGTAGTTGAGATCAAAGGAGAAAATACACATAAAGTACTGAGGGTCTAGCATTCAATCACAGTTAGCATCTAGTTATTGTTGTTTCAGATAAAGTCTCACAATGGAGACCAGGCTGACCTTAACTCAGGGCAATCTTCCTGCCTCAGCCTTCCAAGGGCTGGGATTATGGATATGCCCAGCCTATCTTGTCTTAATAAGCAAGTATTGGTTTATATGATTACCAATGGATATAGGTGGTAGTAAAAGAAACCAAAGGAATATGTAGATTATTTATTTTAAGATGCATATTAGTGTTTATAGGCTCCATAGTCCTTGTCAAGATCTTATGTTGTTTAAGCAGATAGACCCTGTGTTACCCATGGGACAGCTGGCTTCTTTCTAACAATGGGAAACTGTTGTGCTTTTCTGTGACGACTTCACTTTCCCTTCAACTCACAACTATCTTTTTATGTGGAATTTAATCATAAAACTTTTCAAGTATATTATAATACAAATTCAGATGATAGAATAATCTGTTGCGGTAAGTTACTCACTATTCAAAAACAGTATTTAAATATAAAAATTTAAAAAAAAACCCTGTTAAGATAAAATCATTTGGACTTCTAAGAACAAGCTACTTCAGATTTTACTGCGGCAGAGTGTCCATGTGACATCCTCGTGTCTGTAAACGCCTCTCATTCTGTCCCTGTGCTTTAAGAATGTCCTTCTCCTTGGGATCCAAATCATCACCACCCAATACATCATCTGTGTCTTCAAAACTAGCCCACATTATGACAAGATTAAAATGAGTACACTATAATAACAGGATTTCCTCCATACCGTATTCTCCTTTGGTAGGCTATAAAAATATAGGTAGGTCTTTTAATTTAAGGCTATCTATACATAAAATTATATAGTTTCTAAGATATATCTTAAAACTTTATTTAGAAATTTAACTAGGTTCAGTGATGTGTGTTTACAGTACCACCTGCCTGGAAGGCTGTGCTCAGAGGGTTAAGACCCAGAAATTCAGGTACACGTTAGGCAACATATGAAGATGAAAGGCTGAAATAGGAGAGAGGGAGGAGGGAAGGAATAAAGGGAGAGAGGATTAAGCTGGGATAAAAATTACTAAAATTGATAACATTTTTGTTGTTGTTCCTTTGGAGACAGGGTTTCTCTGTGAAACAGTTCTGGCTGTCCTGGAACTCAATTTGTAGATCAGGCTGGCCTCAAACTTACAGATCCACCTGCCTCTACATTCCAAGTACTGGGATTTCAGGAGTGCACCACCACCACCCGGCTTATAACTAACATCTTAACATATAATATTGTAGTATAAAATTGGGGGCTGAAGGGATGGGTCAGTAGTTAAGTGCACTTCCGCACTTTCTGCTCTTCTGGGGACCTGAGCTTGGTTCTCTGCACCCCAATCGAGTTGCTCTTCTTTGACGGAATAACTCCAAACAACAATAACATTTTTATTTGTTTGTTTGTTTTCTTGAGAAAGGGTTTTTCTGTATTGCTTTGGAGCTGTCCTGGAACTAGTTCTGTAGACCAGGCTGGACTCAAACTCACAGAGATCCGCCTGCTTCTGCCTCTCAAGTACTGGGATTAAAGGCATGTGCCATCAAAATCTGGCTCAAGTCTAATATTTTTAATTTTTTCCAAATTGTATAAAATTATAATAAATAACATGTGATCGACCTTCATAATACCCATAAGAGAAAAGATAAATTTACTTCATTTCACTAAAATGACCTTTATAACAATCATGAGGACATACTAAAATCAGAACTCATGAAGGCCACAAAAAGATTCTCCTGTAGGATGATTTTATGTATAATAAATGAAGAAGAAATCAACAATCAGACACTCTTGTTCAAATTCATATACACTAAATATTCTTTGTGTATCCACAGGATTTATGAATGCTGACATCTGGTAGTGATAAACCTAAACAGGCACAGCAGGGGGGGAGACATGTTGACTAAAACATATAAATATTGTCATCTATCTCCCTTGTTTCATATATACCAATATTTTACTATTAAAAACTGGAACTGTGTGGTCTGGGGCTGTAACTCAGGGTGGGGTGCTTTCACAGCATATGAGAGGCCCTGGGTTTCATCTCTATACTGGGGGTATGGGGAGCTTTTTAAAGGCAGTTGTTTCGGCAAGTACCCACAATCTTAGCTTTGGGAGGGAGTCACTTGATCCCAGGAGTCCCAGGCGCGTGTGGGCAGCACTGGTTAGACATCCAACTATAAAGGAACAGGCTTTGATGGTTCTCTAAGGAAATGCTTATTCAACAGAGAAACTGGGCTAATACACCAAGAGTTCTCTGTGGGAATCCAAAGGCAAAAACAGACTCAGCGAGCCCTTCCTTTTTTATATAATGATAGGAAGATTCCTAGTAGACAGTCAGTACACTGCTTCTTTTACCTCCGTGGATCTACAAACACTAGCATGCTACAAGCTCATGGTTTTCCATAAGTTCTGACAAATGCTTTTAATTCAAGTATTTCTTCTACAGCTAGCAAGCAGACTCCAAGAGCCTGTGATCCCTGCAACCCACATAAGGGGGAAGAAGAGAATTGACTGGACAACACTGTCCTTTGAACTCCGTATTTGTACTCTGTGAGCAAACACACACAACAATAAAAGTTTTCAATCTTTTAAGGAATTAAACAGTTGGATATGTAAAACTCCAAGACATCAGATAGGAGACAGAAACAATGACCAAACAGCAAACAAAAGTGTTTCTATTAAGAGAGTGTGGGAAATATGTGGCAAAAAGATCTTACTGACTGAACAGCAGACAACATGACTGTGAATAAAATATATGCATAGGCAAATAATTAGAAACAATTTGCCAGTGGGGTGGTGGTGATGCACACCTTCAACCTCACTACTTGGAAGGTAAAGGCAATGGATCTCAAGAGTTTGAGACCAGACTGGTCTACAAAGCAAGTTCTAGGACTGCCAGAGCTAAACAGAGAACTCCTGTCTCAAAAAACCAAAACCAAGACATCTACTTAAGTGTAAAAATGTTATCATTTCAAGTTACTAGGTAGGCTGATAATTTCAAATACAAATACATGAAATAATTGATCCCCTTGTCACTTCACACTTTCAATTTTGGGGTGACCAATTACATCCTCAACAGAAGATATTTGGTAATCAGGCACTCTTTGCTCAGCCTGATTTAGACAGTCTTGGATTCCCCTAAATGTTAGCTTCTGTGCCTGAAGACTAAAGTAAACTATTCCTCAAGTCTAAAAAAGTTTTTCAAACTTGGTAGTTCAAAAACAGAACAGCCCTCTCCTAAACAACAAAATTCCAAAACCAGGTGTGCTGGCCCATACCTGTCATCCCAGCACTTGGGAAGCAGAAAAACTACCACAAATGTGGGGCCAGCCTGAGCCACAGAGCAAATTCCAGGTTAGCCTAGATTATAGAGTAAGAATCTCTCCTTCCTTCCTTCCTTCCTTCCTTCCTTCCTTCCTTCCTTCCTTCCTTCCCTCCCTCCCTCCCTCCTCTCTCTCTGTGTGTGTGTGTGTGTGTGTGAGAGAGAGAGAGAGAGAGAGAGAGAGAGAGAGAGAGAGAGAGAGAGAGAGAGAGAGAGAGAGAGAGAGAGAGAGAGAGAATTGGCTGTCCAATGAGCTCTGAGAATCTGTCTTTGTCCCTTGCCCCTTGACCACAGCCTCACTCTGGAGTTACAGATACAGGTTTCAAGGACCAGCAAGGACCAGCATTTAAGTGGATGCTGGGTATCCAAACCTAGGTCCTCACACGGGTACGTGCATGGCAAGCACTCTGCCAACTGAGCTTTCTCCATGGCCCAGTGTTCCCTTTTTTTTTTTTTTTTTTTTCTATTTTCAAATACACACCATGCTAAATTACAGATTCTGTAATTTAAATCTTTTAAAAATTTGCTCTTGAGACCTCAAGAGGCCTGAACATGAGAAAATAATCCAAAAGCAAAGCACTGGTTTTTATACTACTCAGTAAATAATCTATCCAGGGAGTTTCCTTTTCTATTCAAAAGATTAAGTATTCCTTTGAAATGAACTATTTGTAAGGAAGAGGTTATCCTAGACACACAAAATGGGTATGTGGGAATATTAACAGAGGATTTGAACTAGACTTAATGTCTGTAGATCAACTAAACTAAAGGTATAATCTATGGCTTTAACTACTGACTAAGCTTAGAGATTTCTAACAAGGATACAAAGATTTGAAAGATAAAGACTGACAATGTCTGATTAACCCAAACACAAGGCAATGCAAAGGACAAGCAGAAGACAGGGAGCTTTGTTCGACTAAGAAAAAAGACAATTAACATTCTAACAGAAACTGTACAGGCTGCTCTGAAAACAGCAGCAACCAAGGTAGGAAACAAACGAAGCAACTTTATCACCAAGAAGAGGATTTGCCCTATATAAAGCATACAAGCAGTTTAAGAAGTGCACTGAAATAAATACTATGCTCCTCTCAGGAAGAAGAGGCAGGACACACATAATAGAGGGAGGAAAGCTTCTAAAGAACAAATGATTAAACATAACAAACAGCATTTTAAAATTTTGACTTTGTCTTCACCAACCTAACATCAGGTTTGTCTTTCTAATATTACAACTTCCCTGCTCAGAATCTTCAAAGGCACTTATACTAAAAGGTACTTACAGAAATGGATAACACATAAAAAAAAATTATTGGCATGTTACAACTGCAAATAAGAACTATTCATGTTTGAACAAACTACAGCTTTTTTTAAGTTATAACCCTTTAGAAATCATAAAAATCAAAAAGAAAAAAGAAAGAAAGAAATCATAAACTCTACATAGTGAGACCATTTTTTTTTTTTTTAAGCACCAATATATTCTCGGTCATTGCTAAAGACCACTAGAAAATATTTATCTGTCTATGGATTCCCAGTAATTTATGTTTTTTACCAGATATAATTGTTGGGGGGGGGTTGCTGTTTGTTTGATTTTGGTTTATCAAGACAGGTTTCTCTGTGTTGCCTTGGATATCCTGGAACTTACTCTGTAGACCAGGCTGACCTCGGACTCACAGAGATTCCCCTGTCTCTGCCTCCTGAGTGCTAGGAGTAAAGGCCTGCACCACCACCGTCTGGCTCTTCTATAAAATTTTTAAGTGAAAAAAATTTCATTAAACCAGTTTATAGCTTCCACTCATCTCCATCATTATGCTGTTGAACACACCAGGACTGGCATGTAACTTGGTATTTTGATATGTAAAAGACTCTAGCTTTAATTCCCAGAAATCATTACTCCCCTACACTAATGGAAAAAAATCTTAAGTAGGCATGACTCACAGAAATAATGGCTAGCCAGAAATCTACCACATATGTTATTTACTTTCAAAAGATGTTAAAATCTAATCAAGTTCTCTGATATAAAAAACAAGTGTTTTTTTGTTTTGTTTTGTTTTTGTTTGTTTGTTTTTAAGATGGGTAATAAAGGCTGCAAACCGGAAATTTAAGTAAAACAAGAGTGGTAAGCTCTCGTTGGACATGAGGCCCATGCCATTAAAGGGAGCCCATGTCCTGCACTGCCTGAATAGCACTGAGACTCAGGGTAGATCAACAGGGATGGATGGATGGATGGATGGATGGATGGATGGATGGATGGATGGATGGATGGATGGATGGATGGATAGATGGATGGATGGATGGTTGGATGGATGGTTGGATGGATGGTAGAAGGAAGGAGGGAGGGAGGAAGATGGGTGAGTGGATGGATGGATAGATGACAAATAGACAAGAGCAGTGTGCTGCAACACTGACCAAAAGCAACTTGGAAAGGAAAGGGTTGTTTCAGCTTCTAGCCAGGCCATCTTCATGTAAATTGGGGAAGAAACCTAGAGGCAGAAACCATGAAGGAACCCTGCTTACTGGCTTATCCTGGCTTGCCCATGCAACTTATTTTTATTTTTTGCTATTTTGTTTTTGTTGTTTCAAGACAGAGTTTCTCTATATATCCCTGCCAATCCTGGAACTTGCTTTACAGACCAGGATGGCCTTAAACTCACCAAGATCTGCCTGCCTCTGCCTCCCGAGTGCTGAGATTAATTAATGGTGTGCTACCACTGCCTGGCTACAACTTTCTTAAAAAACAGACCAGTCCCACCTGCCCAGGGTTGGAACCTCCCACATCGGTCACTGATCAAGAAAATGTCCTACAGACTTGCCTCCTGGCCATTTTGTTAGGGGCAATTCCTTAACAGAGGTTCCCTCTTCCCTGGTGTCTCTAGTTTGTGCTGAGGCGACAAAAATTAACCAGCACACAATTGGCTGGGACAATGGGAGAGCACATACACAGAGAAAAGGAGTGACCTTCATGGGTAAGAGCACAGTTAAGCCCAGATTCTCCTCCTTAGACCTGTCCTTCTGAGTTCCTTTTCATTCTCCAAAATGTTTGGATACACACCCATCTTTTTGTTTGTGTTTCTGTGAGCTATCTTCCTTGCAACCTAAAGAGCTAGCAGAAACTTCCTGAACAAATATCACGCCCCACTTCCTTCTCATCATTGCTCAGGCTATCTATATGCCTGAGATAGGTTTCCCTTCCACAGTCCAAACACTGCATTCCAGTAAGTACAGACCCAAGAGTCTTTTCTTATCTGTCTTTAACTATAGTTGTTGCCTCTTAACTAGCTGAGCATCCTACAGCATCACTTATAATGTCATCTATGATGAGATGAGGATGGAGGCCAGCCACACTGCAGCCTACAGACTGTGCAGTATCCAGGATCTCCTTAATATTATAGGAAGTTCTCTGGCTAAAGACTGAGTGCCACATCTGCTGAGCAGTGTTGACAATCTCAACAAAAGTGATGTTTCCACTGTGTTTAATGTTTGTCTGCTTCTTTCTGTGTCTTGGTGGTTCCGATGACCAGGCGGAAGCAAGGGACACCACCTCATCTGGGCCTGTCTGTTCTGGATGGTCATCTTCACTGTAATCCTCAGACCTTTCCAGTTACTGGGTGCTTTGACAATGTCATCACCAACTTTTCTGGTGACAGACCCGGGGGGTGGGGGGTTGTGGATAACATGGGGACATGACACACCAATCTTGGAGGCCAGAGCAGACATGGCGCTCACCTCACCTCATGTTCAACACACCTTCGAACCTGGGTAGCACAGTGGAGGCAACTGGTTCTGATGAACCAGATGCAGGATGACTGAAGAAAAGCTGCACCTTAGTCTCTTTTGAAACAAAAGCTAAAAAGCCCAAGAGTCGCTGTATCCTTAACTGCATCTGACTAATTCCAGGTCACAACTCTCAGTCTTTGAATTACAGAGAGCTTCAGCGTCTACCCAGGAGGCTGCTAGTTACATTGACTTTTATTGTTCTGTAGTTCCTAAATTCACTGTGTTTTACAACACACAACAGTGTGTCTGTTGAGCCTTAGTTTCTGAATCAATAAAATGGGGTTAATTATACTTCAAAGAGCTATAAGAGGGAGGTCCCAGCATACTTCCGGTTAGATGTTTTGTTCTTAGTCACAATGGAGAAGAAAACTGCCTTGGTTTGCCAAAGAAAAGATACAGGAGGAGGAAAGTTCAGTAAGTCAACACCAGTTCTTCATCAGTTAAATGTGACTAAAGGTAACTGAAATGTGCAGGAGATTTACAACCGCAAGTACATCTCTCTCACAAGTAAGCCTGCACACATGCTTATCACTACATTACCCACACCTGCCAACTTTGCCCTCCATAGAGAACAATTTTGTGTGGACTTCAGGTAATTGCAAAGTTTTAGTTTCTTCTTAGGCAGCTGTGTTGCTTTTTTCTTATGTTTATGCTTAATTTTGTAAGTTCACAAATCAAAAGTGAACTTGGTTCAGACAGCAGTGTTCCTTTTTCAGTACTTTAGGGACCAAGTTCATTCCATTGAGACACTGATAATTCATACATTAACTACAAATTAAGTAAAATCTACTAACTTTATATTATGCATGTCTTTCTCCACAAAGCATCAGATTTAAATCATATACATACCCAATTATATATAGATATAGGATTATATATAGGAGATTTCTCTAAATGTTTTTGAAGACAGAAGTTGGTCTTACTTCATATTCACCCCAAAATAACTCAGATGGGCTTGAGTTTCCTTCATATACAGATGGGAATATATTTGACTAGAAACTGACTCAATTTGATGGTTGTTAGGGAGGGAGGCCCTTACCCTGTTGTTCAGAGAGAGAAATGTATTCATACACGTGAAGGCAAGGAGCTGGGCAGTTAAGTTCATTATCAGAAAAAGGACTGGGTGACTGAAACCAAGTACAGTCCAAATTACTAAATTATCCTGATTCACTGTGTCAGAATTATAACCAGCTTTCAGTCTTGATGAATTTGATTATTCTATATAATTTGCAAAAAAAGAATCATGCAGTGACCATCATGACACTTAAAACCATGTTTCAAAGTTATTCCATGTTATAGCATATATATAATACTTCATTCCTTTTTATTGGTAAATAGTATTTCATTTTGTACCTTACTGCATATATTTACCAGTTAATGATCATTTGGGCTATTTTTACTTTTACAGTTTACAAACAGTGGATAGTAACATGGGCATACAGTGCTTATGTAGATAATGAGTAGATTGGCATGTAAGGACAGAATTGTTGGGTCACATGGTAACTCCTATGTTTAGCCTTCTGAGGAGCACAAATATAAACTAACCTTTGAATATTTGCAGTGAAGCATTTACAGTTCCAACTAGTGTGTAGTTGCAGTAGGTATGCTGTCTAGTTCAGTCACATTAACTTTAATCTATTGAAAACTGTATTAAATTTAATCATTTAATAAAGTGTTTCTAAAGGGTACTTTCAGAGTCATCACAAGCACTACACAGCTCACGTTTAGAATAGTTTACTGTTGGTTAGTACTTTGCTTTACTTTACTGAAATACACAAGACATTTTGGGTCATAGTTAATACCCATTATATCCCTGTATTTTTCTGTCAAGCAATGGTCCACACATTCAGTATAGGTCTTACCAAGACATATGAAGTGTGTCATTTTGTTTGTGATGCTCAGGACTGAACTCAAGGCTTTGAGCATGTTAGGCAAGTACCATATCCCTTCTAGGACCTCACACTGTAACTCCTCACTGAGCATTATTACATTCAATCTTGATCCTTCCAAATACAACCTAACAATATTCTAATAGTTGGAGATATCAGTCAGGGGCAAAGGTATGAAATTCATAAATTCATAAAAGGAGAAGGAATGTATGTCAAAGGATAAGTTAAATCATATTAAAAATTTACAGTTCATGTGAAAATTATCAATGTCTAAAGGGGAAGAACAAAACTCCTCTTTTGTACCTCATAAAAGGAAGCTCCAAACACTAGAGGTCGAGAACCCTCACTCATATGAGCCGCTATCAAGTCTTGAGCCAGTACCCTTTCCTAGTCTGCACAACTCCTTTACTTTGAAAATACAGGTGCCTTGCCAGTTCTGCACATCCATGTGAGCCCTTATTTTCAGTTCCATGGGTAAGAGGTCAAGAAACTACAAACACCCAGTCCTACCCCAGATCATTGTAGCAGTCCTTAGAGCTGGGTGTGGGTTGGGAAGAAATGAGGAATTGGGGTACTCTGGGTGACAATATTTTAATTGATTGTGGTGACAGATGCATGAATTCATGAATATACTAAAAACTGAATGACATATGAAATGGTAAAGTGTATGATGTATAAATCAAATTTTCATAAAGCTGAGGAAAACAAACTTTTTGGATTTCTCTCTGAAAGAATATTATTTGACTTTATTGATTCCTGATTTTGGGCTCTGTTCAGGACTGAATATAGAGTACCTATAACCGCTCATGTGTGACAGGGGGAAATAATAGGCCAGGGATTCAAGTCACTCTCAAGTATTCACTCTAATTAATCTTTCATCCCCATGTTGTAAGTATTCAAACAACAAAACAAAAGCTGCTCTGCTACAGCCACATGAGCCCAGTTTAGGGACTAACTAGTTTGAACAAGCATGGGCCAGACTTGTTTCATGGCCTCATTTCAACAGTCACATGACTGGCCATGTTGCTACAAAGAGAGCTGCAAGCCCCAGATTCTAAGGATGCTACTGGGCATCTTTCTGTCTGAAGCATCACTCAGTATCTACTGTAAACACTGCAATCACCTGCAGAGCTCTACTCCCCACCTCTCCTTTTGTCTTCCATGTAATCAGTCGTGATCCTGACTTTTTCAAGGCAGTAATCCTTGACAGAAAAATGATTCTGCCATCCTCTTATTTAAGCTCTTCAGTGTCTCTGTCCCTCTCTGCAATATAAATAAATATTCCAGGTCCTTGCTAAAAATAGAAAGCTTTCTCAGAAAGTCTTCCTCTTCCCAAATAGATGAGCCCCCTTTAATCCACACCATGTGTTAGATGTTAGGCACTCACAGGCTTGCAAAGTCCTTTCTTTCCTTGCTGAACTTGTCCTCACAACCCAGGCCTCCAAGGACTGGAGAAGCATTCTGACTCACAAGCAAACCTGGTCCCCTCTTCTTACTCTTGTATATTTCTAATTTAATTCTAATTAAGCCACGTGGCAGTGTTCAGATATGTGGCTTTCTACCATGCTGAGACCTTGACAAGTAGACACTACTGTCTTCCTTAGAGTCTTGAGCTCATAAAATTTGAAGGCTTTCATGAAAATACATGACAATCATCAAAATTGAAATTTAACTGTATACATATATATTCTCACTTTGCCTAACAACAAATAGGATATTATTCCAGTTTTCAGATGAGCAATTCTTGTTTTCATTCATGACAGCAATATTGCTGTTAACAGTAGAAATGGCCCAGCACTTATCTTGAAAGAGGTCAGTGCTGGCTACACTCCTATAGCTGGGCACAGAGCTCCCAACTTTTATAGATTTGCTCAACTAAAAGAGAAGGCTAATTAATTGGTGTCTGAGGAGAGAAGCTGGAAAGCATTTCTAAATTATTGTTTTTTGTTTTTGTTTTAATTTTCACTTCATGGTCTCATTGCATGGTCTCCTAGCTAGCCTAGAATTTTCTATGTAGACCAGGCTGGCCTCTTGAATCAGGTTCTTGAGTGCTGGGGTATGATAATACCAGGGGTAATAACATTGTGGACATGGTACCCAGCATGTACCACTCTGACTGGCCTCCTATGAGTTATTTTGCTGTTTACGATAGGAAACAGGAAGTGGTTGTGAATGTGTGGGTGTTGGATCTGGCAATTTTGATCACCAGGTCTGCCCAGAAGGCTCTGAAGGCAGTGACTCTTACTCCTAACACGATCACATTGCTCTTGAGCAAAGGAACCATCTCAAAACTCTTTAGAAGTAACACACTAGGTGTCAATGACAAACCCTAACCCTACAGAAGGGAGGGAATGAACTGTCCTCAGCTGAGCTTTTTTCACATACAGCAATTTAATCACTGTTTAAAAGCAGGAACAACTAGACCAAATGTCTGTCACAGACCTTTAAGGCCATTAAAACAAAGTTTGGGGGTGGGGAGGAATATGACCAGCTAAGTCTACACATCCCCTTTATCACTCAAAGCTCAACGATGAATGTTAAAAGGCCTGAAACACTTGTATGCACTTGCCCATAATGATGCCTCCCACATCCATTGCATCCTACTCTCGCTGTTTCCTTTAACTTTGTATTCTTATTTTTAAAAATTTTTTTAAATTTTTGATGTTTTTGCTTTGAGACCAGCTCCCACTCTAGCCCAGGGTGGTCTCAAATTTACAGTCCTCCTGCTTCAGCCTCCCAAGTACTGGGATTGCAGACATGACCATGTCTATGTTGTGTTTTTTCCTTATTTTTTCTATTTGAAGATTTCATTTTTTATTTATACAAGACCCTGGCTTCTCTTAATGATCTTTTGATATTCACTAATTTCAGTGCTTCTGGTTGCTTTGTTAAAGGCTTTTACAGCCTTGCTAAAGATAGTAAGCAGATGAAATCCTGTGTTTCAATTATTCTTTCAACTATTAACCCAATCACATAACCATAATAGTAAAACAGAAACAAACGAACAGATTATTTAACCTGAAGTGATGACTGTTGTCCTAAGTATTAGCTCACGCAATATGATTCTTACTGCCAGGTGATGGTGGCTCACACCTTTGATCCCAGCACTCAGGAAGCAGAGGCAGGCAGATCTCTGCGAGTTTGAGGCCAGCCTGGTCTATAAGAGCTAGTTCCAGGACAGCTTCCAAAGCCACAGAGAAGCCCTGTCTCGGAAAACCAAAAAGATTCTTTCTGGTCTTATCATTGTTGATGGTTTCCTATCCTTCTAAAGCAGCAAATTTTCTTTAGATATTTCTACACACCATGAGTAAGCCACAGAAAAATGTAATAATGCCATAGCTAGTAACTACCTTCATCTTCTCATCCTGTTTCTACAAAAGAAAATCGTACAACATAAGCTAGATGTTTGGTGAATGCTTATAACTCCAGCACATGGGAGTGGAGGCAGAAAGACTGCAAGTTGGAGGTCAGTTTGGGCTAGATAACAAGTTCCAAGCTAGCCTAGCCTACATAGTAAGGTCTTTCCACAAATAAAAACAAAAGCAACTATCATCAACAAAAAGCAACACAAAAGGATGAAAATCAGTTGAACAGGCAGAAGAATCTAGACGATCAGAAGTCCAAGGCTGGCTTTAGCTAGGGAGTCTGAGCCCAGCCTGAGTGACACGAGACCCAGTCTTGGTTTTGAAAAAGCATATTTTGGGATTAAAACCGGGCTCCAACACAGGCTAGGCAAGTAAGTGCTCTACCACTGAGCCCTACCTTGAACCCTGTGAGAGGCTCTATCTCAAACAAATGAAGCACATACAACAAGGAGCACTGGGAAATGGAAGCTTGGATTTCCTGTCCAGCTACAATGCTAATTGCAAATGTGATGCTGGGCAGCACACCTATCATTTTAAACCTAAGCCCTCTATCACTGCAACTCAACTCCGCAAAATGCAAGGGTTTGAACTCCTCTACAGGGTAGTACAGAGTAGCCAACTGTCCTGTCACATCATTCTTCATTAGATATTTTCCTACTCATCATGTGGATACCATCACCACCAGCACTTCATAGAACTTAAGATAAAAATGTTATTTCTATGCATTATACAAATTTTATTATTTATTGTCTGTCTCCTGCAAGTAGGGTGTTAAAATACTGTATCTATTTTGTCGACTTTAGAAGACCATGACCCAATCACAAACTTTCACTGGAAGGATGAATAGAATGAATGAATGAAGAATCATCCACAAAGGCGGACATGCTGCAAACATTTCATTTCGAAAGTCATTAACCTACAAGAGCCAGGTCTTACCATAAACTAATCAAGTGACTTTAACAAGATGAACCAAACACCCATATTTGTTTGATCTCTGCAAATATACTATACATGGTCATTAAGACAAAGGTGTTAAATGTGTATATTTGTCCTATTGCTAAATTAACCTAATTTACAAAGTATATCATATAAAATCTTCTGATGACAGCTTCTTGCGGCACAAAAGCCGTTCCTATGAATTTAAATTTTTATTTAAAAATTAAAATTCTATGGGTGGTGGCAGCACATGCCTTTAACCCCAGCATCCCAGCACTTGGAAGGCAGAGGCATGCAGATCTCTGAGTATGAGGCCAATCTGGCCTACTTAGTAAGTTCTGGGACAGCCAGCACTCCACACAGAAATCCTATCTAATTTTATTATTTTATTTATGTTGGTGTTTTGCCTGCATGTATGTCTGTGCATCCCTTAAATGCCTGGTGCCCTCAGAGACCAAAAGAAGGCATCAGATGCCTGTGAACTGCCGGGTGGATGCTAGGAATCAAGCTCTGGTCCTCTGGAAGAGCAGGCAGTGTTCTTAACTACTAAACCATCTCCCCTAGGAACACTTGTCACTACCTTTTATGAAATTTAGTTTTGGTTTAATTTGTGAGACACAGTCTTACTATGTAATATGGGGTAGTCTGAAACTCACAACCTCCCTTCAGCCTCCTAAGTGCCAAGGTCACAGGCATGGGCTACCACACCTACTTCTCCTGAGTTAAATACATAAAATACACCAATGCTCAAATCTAGAGTTTGTTAGTTTATCTTTCTTTCTTTCTTCCTTTCTTTCTTCCTTCCTTTACTTTTCTGGTCAACTTGGAAGTATAACTTAACTTAGGCCAAGGTACATAGTACAATGATCTTTCAAAAGTTCACGTTAGTAGATAAGATTTTATTTAAAACGATACCTGTTTGCCAGACTTAAGAATCATCTCACAACCTAGTCAAATAGCTTGAATAAAATACCTATGCTTTGTTTTAGTTCTTTGCAAATGTAATGTACACGATAATTAAATTAAAAAAAATACCAATTTCCAACTCAAAGTACATATGCTTTGAAATAAAATCACTACATGTGTGTGGTGTGAATATATACATATAAGACTGTTATGGGATATGACAAAGCCATATAAATAGATATTCAAACCTTGAGGTTTTGCGAGTTCTTTGACAAAAAAGGAGACAAGAAAGATGGCTTTGCTTGGTAATGCAACCGCCTTATGGGCATGAGGACCTAAATTTGAGCCCCAAACCCAAAAGTTGGAGGTGTGACTACATAGGCTCATAATCCCAGTGCTGGGAAGATGAAAACAGGAGGACATCTGGGGCTCACTGCCCAGCCAGTGTGATCTAGTTGATTAGCTCCAGACCAATGAAAGAATGTCTTGAAAGGAAATGGATGGCATTCGTGATGATGTCCAATATTGTCCTCTAACATATGTGTGTATGCACGCACATATACTCTTTAGTGTTATTGCCCTCAACATTTTCTGGGAAAGAAGAGGGAGGAAGGAAGGGAGGGAGGAAAAAAAGAGAAAAGAGAAAGAAAGGTAACTTCTTTTAATTTTGGCTACACTGACTCATTTTCTGATTTTATTTTTAACAACTTATTTTATTTTTATGTGTATATAAATGTGTCTCTGTGTGAACACCACATGTGTGCACAGGCAGGGAGAGGGCAGAGCTGGAGTTACAAGAGGTTGTGAACTGCCTGATTCCTGGATGCTGAGAACCAAATTTGGGTACTCTGGAAGAGCAGCAATGGCTCTTAACCAGTGAGTTCTCTCTCCTGCCCCAAATCCTCATTTTCTCGCCAGATCAACAATCTCTCGGTAAGAAAATGTATAATAATTTTATCTAGTTATTTTAATGTATTTTGTATGTTATTCAAAGTATTTTGACTAATACAATTCTGTGGTCAATAAACAGTTCTTTTGTTATTATTGTTTGAGACAAGGTCTCACTTCACTGATCTGGCTAGCCTGGAGCTCACTATGTAGATCATGCTGACTCTGAACTCAAAGTATCCATCAGCCTATTCCTCCCATGTGCCACCAGACTGAGCAAAGACTTGTTTTAACCAAGTATAAATTCACTTCCCACAAGTTTTCCAATCCAACCTTTGATAATCACATTACAGTGCTTAGGCAGAACAAAAACCAAGTAGCCTTAAATCTGGATAAAGCAACTTGCCTTAGAGTTGTAATCAGCACTAAAAAGAATTCATGAATTATCTGTAAAGTTTCTCAAAATTATTAGTGGTTTCATGTTGCTTGTGCATCAAACAATTATATTTTCAAGGGTATATTTTTCTATGAAGGATATATATTTTCATTTCTATCTTTGACAAGACGTTTCTAATTAGCCTGTCTTTTGATTTTCAGAAAATACTCCCAATATCCCAACAATACCCATGCCTAGTTAATCCACTATCCCCAACAATACCCATAACTGGATAATCCACTATCCCAAACTGAATAACCCACCATCCCAACAATACCCAGACCTGGATAACCCACTATCAGTCAGTATTGTCCATATCCTTCTGAACCCACATGTGTGGTTTACCGTGCTTTGAGAATGTTTCATATATATATGCCTCTTAGGGAAATTCATTCTTAGAGCAAAAGGCTTCTTCTTGCTCTTCATTTCAGTAGTAAGCAACTAAACATAATCAATCTTCAAAACAGAAACACTAAGTTACAAGAATTACCTATAGAAATATCAACACATACTTGTTTATAAAGAATTCCTAGGGAATGAGTAATTCAGCCTGTAAAATGCTTCATGCAGACCGGGATTGTGTATAACCAGAATGCTTCGTTTTTGATAGCTTCACTGTAAGCAGCAACCCTTTATACCAAAACACATTCTCACACACAACACATATGGTTGCTTTTCCTTTTCTTTTTTCCAAGATATATGTGAAAAGCATTAGTGATTTAACCTAATCTTTTCCATAATTTCCTTTTAAATTTTACTATATTACTTATGTATGCTTACATGTCTGAGCATGCTAATGTGGGTGCCAAGGGAGGCCAAAGGAGGGTGTCAGATTCCCTGCAACTAGCTGTGAGCCCTGACCTGGGTGCCAAGGATGGAACACTGGTCCTTTGCAAGAGTAGCAAGCACTTTTAACTGTTGAACCATGTCTCCACACCCTCCGTGCTTTTTATATAATACTAGGTTCACAAAGTGAATGTTTCCTTCAACTGAAGCATGACGATTCCCTAAGGCTAAACATGATATTACCATGGAACTAAAGGTGGATACTTGTAAAGATTCTATCCACTAACAGATAAATGGGTCAGGCAATTGTGGCACACACCTTTAATATTAGCACTTGGGAGGCAGAGGCAGTCAGATCTCTGTGAATTTGAGGCCAGCCTGAAATACAGAACTAATTCTAGGACAGCTAGGGCTGTTATACAGAGATAGCCTGTCTTGAAAACAAAACAAACAGCCCCCCCAAAACAAAAGATAAAACAAAACAGATAAATGGATGCTATACAAGCATAGATCATGCTTCTTTTGTTTACATAATTGAGTTACGTAAAGCAATGAGATTCCAAAGATTCTACAAGAGGGACAATCCTTGAAAAGTTTGTGATAAGGAAAATAACCTGCCCGATAAAACCATAAAAATTGTGTGAATATGAGAGATTTACAGGACAAAAAAAAAAAAAAAAAAAAAAAACAGATTAGAGTGAATAGGTCTGGGACGTTACCGTTTGACGACTACAGAATTTTGAGATGGTGAGAACATTTTGGAAATAAGAAATACCTGCACAATACTGAATATGACAAATGCTACAAATATATGTACAAATAAATGTACAAATTTACATTCAAATGGTCAAGGAACCAGGTGTAGTTGGACAGGCTTTAACTAAAGCACTTGAAAAGCAGAGACACAGATCTCTCTGTGAGTTCTAAAGTAGCTTGGTCTACACAGCAAATTCCAGCTACTCAGGGCACTATAGTGTCTGTCCCCAAAGAAATAGTCCAAATGGCAAGTAATTATTGAATTGTGTACTGTAGGGTGATTTGCTAGACAGTTAATTCTGTCTCAGGAAATTTATCTCTTAAATTAGTGTTTGAAGCTTTTTTTCATGCTCTAGTCTGTTTACTGAAAATGTCTCCTTTGGCATTCTACTTACCAGGTTTCCCTTCCTGCCAGAGTGATTTATTTCTATAGCTCACTCATTTAGCAATTAATATTGGACCCTTTTTGAGATGCCTAATGTTTAAAAATTACTGTAACACACTTAATATTTGATTATGCATTGCTTATCACACCAAGAAAATTACTTAAGTTATCAAGTCAATACTCATACTTAATATTTGTTTGGATTTTATTTGCCAAAATATGTTCATGGTGGCTCGGGCTGTCAAAACAGGATCTAATAACACACTACATGTAAAAGCAACACAAAATCCAGTCCTACAGTTGCACAAACACAGTAAGTGAAAATTTCAATAACAAATGGTAAGGAAAAGCATTCCAGAAAAATACGTAAGATTTTGATTGCTTTTTTTTTTTTTTTGAGACAGTTTTTTTTTTTCTTTTTCTTTTTTTTCTTTGGAGCTTGTCCTCGAACTGGCTCTGTAGATCAGACTGGCCTCAAATTCACTATTATCCACCTGCCTCTGCCTCCAAAGTGCTGAGGTTAAAGGTATGTACTACCACTGCCAGGCAAATAAATACTCTTAAAATGAGTAACACACTGACAATGTATATGCTAACATTTTCTATGCCTACATAAATAGTCAACATACATAATTCTAATTCTTAGCAGGGCTATTTAAAATCTGAAAATTATAGATAGTTTAAGTACAATTATTTTAAAGACATTTTGCAGGGCAACCATATAATTTAAATAGATTAAATAACTATGACATTTAAATAAATTATACTTACAAAACTTGTTGAGTATGACAACAAAATAGAAGACTTTAAAGAAAGATGTTAAGAAGTTTAAATGAACTATTTCTATTCCTTTGAAAAATCAGCACTGTATCAAAAGTTAAAGGCATGTATTTCTAGACATAGTCACCAAAGCAAATCCATTCCAATGGCCAGGTAGAGTACCAGTCTGCACCAAAATACAACAATGGCCAGCCATGAACACACCCATTAGCATCTTAGAACTTAAGTCTAGTCAATGAAGAAAAACACTTGCTACAACACCACAGTAGCTAAAGGGGAGGCAAACAGAGCTAGTCTGTAGACTGACAAGACAGAAGTTAAAATTCATTCTTTATTAACTAGAAAGTCTTTGGATCCTTTTAATCTCCACTATCTTACCATTTTTCACAGAACTGCATTACGATTTCTAAGGTCACAATGTATTAGGGCAAAAAATGAAGATGATGATAGCAGCTGAAATTGTCAACTACTCTATTGAGCACTCTAAGGGGTACTGTGGGCAGGAGAGGAGGTCAGTCTGTAACGGGGAGGGTAGTGAAATCATAAAAATGTTTAAGAGACTGACAGATGGATTGACTCCATGACCAAGAATGCAAAAGCTTGTTCTGAAGAGTATCACTGTATCACAATACAGGATGGGAACTGATGTTCCAAAAAACCTTTTGGGTCCTTAAACAAGGTTTCTGGTTAAGAGTATACATTTTTTTAAATATGGGACACAGTCAATGCTATCTATCGATGGCCTAACTAACCATCAAGGACTTTAGACAATTAAGTTCTCTTGTCCTCACTTTCTCACCAAGTAGAATGAGAATAATATTTGTCTTGGCATTGTATTGAGAATCAACAGCTAATGCACTTAAATACAGCACATGATTAACCACTGAAATGCTATGAAAACTTAACTAGCTAAGGTACTTACTTAGGTCTTTGAAAAACAATTTTATTACATTTAAAATAATAATACTTGGGGCTGGAATGAGGGCTCAGTGGTTGAAAGTACTGGCTACTCTTCCATAGGACCCAGGTTCAATTAATGTCTCAGTACCCACTTGGCAACAACTCACACTTATGACTCCAGTTTTAGGGGATGTGACACCCTCACATGCAGGCAAGACACAAATGCATATAAAATAATTTTACAATAATAATAGTACTTTCCAAATGGTTGGATGCTACTCTAGTTAGTGAGTAAAAAAGACGATGCCAAGGTGTTTTACAGGGAACATGTCTGAGTTTTATCAAAAAACATCTCTTATGCTGGGATAAGTCAAATCCATTCCTCCATATCAATGTAGATTGTTAGCTCTGAAATGACATCTTCCTACATCTCTTTGCACTTCTAGTAGGTACTTCAAATGTACCACATAGAAAAAGTCCGAATTCCTTATCCCTACCCAGCCTGGTTCACCTGGAAAACCTCTGTATCTCACAGCTGATGGCAACTTCATCCTTCCAGCCATCCTTTCTCCCTCTTACCTGTGAGCATCACCAAGAAATCTTTTCAGTTTTACCTTTTAAAACATCCAGTTTAAATTCTACCCAAGCCACTTCCTTCTGTTAAAGAACTCTGTAACAATGTTCCATGACTACAGTCTATTCTCAACATAGTCAATAGAATGATCCTTTAAAAATACAAACTAGATTTATGCAAAAGCCGGAGTTCCACTATGTCCTAGCAGGGGTCTTGAAAGTTCTCCTGTGAACAGCCTCTCCTCTCCTACCTCCTTCTGAAATACCCCTTTCTACTCTCCCTTCTTCCTCACTCAGACTGCCAAGCACAATGGCCTCCATTTATTTACTAAGGTCTTAACAGGTATGTTCCTGTCAAAGGCTTTCTGCCTGGAAAGGTATGTACATAGATTACCTTGGTCAGACCCCAGAACAGCCACAAAAATGTATCCTGTTCCATTTTCTTTAGTTTTATTTTTGATTAACATTTAGAGTCTAAATGCTCTGTGTTTTACAAATCATTCATTATAATTTATCTCCACCTGAACTATATGTTACACAAAAGTAAACTGTGGAAGTTTTATTTACTGCTATTTCCCAGGTATCTAGACTACTCCAGAAGCCATGCAAATTCAATGTGTAAATGAAGTCAGTGGGCTGGAACAGCTCAGTGGTGGAGTTCCTGTCTAACACCCTCTAAGGGCCTATCATCAGAATGTCAAAATAGTAAGCGTCACAATAAAAATCTTCAGTAAAAACAATGTATTGGCTATCACTTTATACAGCACTTAGCACTGTGTGTTTACCTGCACTTATCACTTAGCACACTGTACCATCACAGCCTGCTAAGGTTTTGCTTATTACATAAAACTGTAAAGTTTTTGAGACAAGGGTTTTGTTTGGCTTCCTAATGTTAGTAATTGTACTTCTTACAGTGCCTGATAGCTTGGGGTACTCCATAATATTTGATAAATAAATCCATCTAAACCAAAGGTGTGAGCCCCTTATAATCAGCCAAATGCAAAGTGTTTTTCCTTAACATTGTATGACTCTGGAGTTCTGGATTCTGGGTTCTACTAGAGTTTCTCACCTGACTCTGACAAAAAGACCTTAGTCACATTATTTAAATTCTCTACAATTATTTCTTCAGCAACAAAAAATGGAAGCATTGATTCTGTGCCTAATATGATCAACATGACCATAAAATAATAAATGAGCTCGCTCACTGGTTTCTATGCAACAATAGACAGTATCTATTACTCAACATTACAAAATGAAAGAGGCACTGCTGTGAATTTTATTTTGATAACTTGACATTAAACATAATATTTAAAACCTTCTTGAGATACAACAATAACATTAAAAACTGCTGAGTCAAAATGAACTTGATAAGCATTTTGAAAAGGAGGAACCTCAATTCTCACAAAACAAGTTAGACTATTATATTTCCCTAGAATAATACTCTTGAATATTTGCCTATTTTAGATTCTATAGCCTTTTTCAGGAACTGCATTTAATTTTTACTAATTTTAAAATATTATCTCACATAAACAAAATACCTATGACTGGAGCTGAAATATTAAAGACGATAATATTTAAATAGCCTACACTTCCCAACATATAACACAGGCATTCTTCTCTGGTCTGTGAACAAGCTCATGCTTAGAAAGGCCAGAAGCATGCCTTGTGACCCTACTGAATTAACTTATTTAGCCTTGTACCCAACAATAGTCATAATTCTTTGGTAAGGGAGGCTTAAGAAAAACAGGATTCTGTTTAAATCATTTCATTGTAAAGCTGTGAATCTTCTGCTTTTCTATATACTAATAATACTAATGATCCTATCTGTAAAGCTAATTCTCTATTTTATAAAACACTTGTAAAACCTGTTTCCTTTATACTCCATACTGCAATAAATAAACAAACAAACACATTTTACTTAAGCACCTGGGTAGGTGACAAGAAAAGGAGGTAAGCAGTTTAAACAATGTCCCAAGGCCACAGATGGGGTGGCTGCCAGCTCCAGGATTAAAGCTAAGCGGTTCTTTATTCCTTCTTATGCTTTGAGTACTTAACATTCATTTTTATAGCACAGGCTCTTGTAATTAACGTAAGAAAACAATTTAATACAGAATTAAAACAATTATCAATACATTATGACAGTATGGAAACAGACTTTCTTACAGAAAAAAAATAAATTAGAATCTCTCCCTGAGTCTGAAAACAACCTGATTTACTCCATGTTATTCCAGGATTTTGCTGAGAGCACTATGTAAGTGACAGCTTACTATAACTTACCATGCTAATTTTTTTAAAAGCTTGTTTCTTTACCCAAATACAGTTAGTATACATATGAGATGGTTGGATACAAGACAAAAACATAAATACTTTCGAATTTTAAAAAATCCTCCAAACTTAAAACAGTAGTTTCTACTCAAAATGTAAGTTCAAGTTCAGGCAATACTTCTAAAAGACTCGTCCACAAAAAACACGGTGATACATAATAAAGAAAGCAGCAACCGCTCTCATTAGCAGAAAGACATTCGGCACAACACTCGCAGCTTACTGTGGAGAGGGTTTAATCAGGAAGTAGCCATTATCCTTTCGATTCAGAGCAGAGACAGCACTCCACAACAAGCAAAGATATTCTCAGTTGAAAGGCTTGAAAGAATACTTACTATTGTAGCCTAGCTCTGCTGACCCCAAAGGTCACAATATCTTTTATCAAGCGCTATAATGAAACACAATTCAAGTAAGCATTTGCAATGCTCTGTTCGCTGAAACACCTCAAATCTACCTAACAGAACCTCTCTCACCAAACATGGCTGTCTTATTCAGAGATTAGCAATTATTGTAATGAGATACTGTCGGAGAGGGTCAAATAGTACTTCCTGCAGTTTACACATCTTGATTTCCTGGTAAACAAACTGAGAGGCAGGTGGAGCATTTGGCTCACCGGTAACCGGAATGCTCACGTGACGAAACTAAGCCAGGTAAAAGGACGGCTCAGGTAATTGTTCTCTTCTAAATTCGGTTGAGGTCAAACCTTACAATAAAGAGAAGAATCCTCTCCTTCCTTTTGAAGGAGGATTTATTTCTGACACGCATGAACTCAATTTACAATAAAGGAAACTCACACAGCCTTAAGCAGCTTTCAAACATTGGTTTTGCAAACAAATTGTAAATAAGGCATCGCTAACAAGATCTCTTTTTTTTAAATGCAAGAAAATAATAGCTCAAGAACCTGCTAAAGAATTACCCCTTAAATTTCAACTGCTTTAAGAAAGCAGCTACAAGAAATTTCCAAGTTAGAATAAAAGGTTAAAATTATAATCAAAGCACGAATCTATTTTTCTTAGGGCAATTAGACTACTGTATAAATATGTACCAATCTTTGAATAAAAAATGGTATGTATCAAAAAGTTTACATTGGGTAGAATGCCTACATTTTAAGCTTCTTTTTCAAGAATTTAAAATATTCACCTGAGCGTTAAAAAAAAATTCTAATTATTAATTTGAAAACTGTATTTCTTAGTTTCTCCCTCCCAATTTGCCTTTTCCCTTTTTTTCTGAGATTTTTAATACAGTTGAATAGAGGTTGATTTAAATTATCACTACAAAATCTAAAATCCTAAGCTTCCTCAAAATGAAAAACACATTACTACTTTCAAAGCATCTAGGTGATTTATAAACTTGTACTTACCTTTAAGATCTATTTGCTAAAAACTATTACTAATATTATTTGTACTCATGAATACACCATTCAATAATTTTAATGCAAAGTTATAAAAAACCATTTTACAATATAAGCATATCAAACACTTCACGTTGATTAAAATTAAGCTTACATTAGCACATTATGCAAAATAACATTTTTATGTACTGAAATAGGAAAAACAGAAACAACAAAAATCAATACAAAAAAACGAAATCCACCTGAAGAGAAAACTCTGGGCCAGATGGACAGGCTCTCAGAAGTCTGGTCATAAATGCCAACTGTGTTATTACAAAAGCGTATTGAGTCACATTAACATCATTGCTAACATGACCAATGCTTTTACTACAATGAAACTGTCAAATTTCAGAATGGTCAAATTCAGTAACACAAATATCCTGTTTTCACCAAGCATGCAAACACAGTCCTTATCCCATCAGAGAAAATGGTAAATGTAATTCGACTATACAGATAGCTTTGGGCTATGTGTTCATACGCCGAGACAAAAAGAGTCAAGTTTTAAATTATAAGTTATTGTTTCAACTGTTTCAAAGGTCCTTGACTACATAAAGTTCTAGCACAGCTCACATTTCGAAAATGATAAAGAAAACTGTGAAGAGGAACAGAAAATAAGTGTGACACTTTGGTCATTCAAAGTGGCTCTTGCAGCAAAAGTCAGTGAGATTTTTACTGTTAAGAGTCTATAGTTCTGGGCTCAAGAGAAGGCTCAGTGGGCAAATGTGCTTGCTGCCAACACAGAGAACCTGAATTTGACCCCCAGAACCAATATGGTAGAAGAGAACTAATTCCTACAAGCTGTTCTCTGACTATGTGCGCACACACATGCACAGAAATAAATGAACGTAATTTTTGTAGAGAGCTTATAGTTCAGACAAAAGGGACAATTCATATACATGGCAGTGTGACAAAAGGCTCTTTTCCTTTCTCTCACTTTTTCATCTTCTCACTCAGACACTTGTATAGGGTGCATTTAACATAACGGACTGTAATTATGGGGGCTATAAAGACAAAAGGCCTCAGAAAGATGCCCCACTCCCTGGAAAGTCTAACCACACTAAAAAGATTTAGCAGATGCCTGAAAGGGCTAATGGGATGGCTTGGTGAATAAAAGGTTCTGCCACCCAGAATAAATGGCCTCGGCTTGATCCCTGGAACTCATGAGAGAAGAACAGATTCTTCAGGTTGGTCCTCTCACCTTCACACATGCACAGTGGCCACCACTGCTCCAAGCACACACCCACCTCACATTCACAATCACACATAACTGTAAAATTAGTCTGTAATAAACACTACTTATCTCCCATCTTGTATCAAAAGAACGCAAAGTGGCTTACAACTAGTAGGAAAGAGTGTCTTTTAAATATAAGATGACATCCAGATGTAGAGACACACTTGTAGTCCTAACACTCAGGAAGCTGCAGCAGGATCATGAGTTGGAGACCCACCTGGCTCATAGAGACACTGTCTCAAGAAATTTTAACAAGCAGCACAAACAAACACAAGGTAAGCTGAATACAAAAATGCTGTTGCTAGGTTCATACACATCATGATACAAGGCTTATAGCTCTGAGTTTAGCCAGCAGAGGAAGCAGTAGGATAATTAATTTCCAAATCCATGTCCTTATCCATAAGATGCCGATTCACAAACTCAAAGCTTTACCTAGTTCCCACTATGAAGACAAGTTTCTTTTATATTTTCAACAGATTTCTCAGCATATTTACAGAACTTAGAACAATGAATTTCCTATGTCATCTTCTTTTATTATTTCCTCACCAAAAGCCATAATCACAGTATAAAAAAAAAGATGACTTAACTAGTAAGTCATGTAGCCATGAATTCTAATTTATCTAATCTGAATCCTTAAATATCTTTGTTAAATTCACAGTCTCATATTTCAAATTCAGTCTCTTTTCTAAATTTAGTCTCTCCTGCAGGCTGAGTCCTTCGGCGTTCAGGGAAATGTGTGGTTTCAGAAAGTCAGGATTTTAGGATGTAAACACAGGTTTTCTCTCTCGACCCTCTTTGATTGTGGCCTTTCTTGTTTGCCTGTGAGAAAACCTATGATGAATTTTATTCCTATTCAATCTGGCATTCCTAACTCTGGGTGACAAATCCATCTCCACATTGACCCTGACAACTTAACATTTGTGTTTGAACTGGTAGAGCTTACTTTTTATGTTACTAGTCCAGGGAAAGACAACGAAACAAAGAATTAGGAAACTTCCTATGCCCCACTACAACAAAAAGAAAACCTTCAAACATTACTCCCTAATATGACAACTGCTATGTGCCTGGACTGAATACAATTGAAATTTATCAATGCTACACTCTGATTTTCATGTTAATTAAATAGGTAATGGCAAATCAAACAGTCACAGTGGGGTAGGTCTTTCTATATGGTAAAGATGCTAATGTCCTATCTCTTCCCAGACTATTCTTTTGTTTTCCATAGCTTCCTTCTCTCCATTTCTTATCAGTTCATGTTTTATCAGACCCAGGGTGACCCTCTCTTGGAGTCCTGCTATTTAACTCTAGCATAACTTGGAAATTCTTTATTTAAGTAGCTCACAATGAATAAAACTCAATGTGCAGCAAACACCCTCAGTACAAATTAACTCAACATGATGCATTAATAACCTGTTCTACATATTATATCAGATCCTGTTTCATCGATATAGCCAAGATATTGTTAGGATTGCATTAAGTGAACCAAAAGGTCAGTTATTACCACATGTATTTTTGCATGTGATTGAAATTATTTGTACTTATACAAACCCAGATTCTCATACAAACCCAATTTTTGAGAACATTACACCAAACCAACCAACTTTGTGAAGTACTATCAAGCCACAAAATGACTAAAAAGACAATTGGGTCCTCTCTAGTTTGATCCATGCCTGTTTCACTGGCTGAAGTCACTTGTCTGCACTGCTGTCAAGTGTTTGTCTCAAATGTAATACCACTGAAATAGTTTATTTCAGAGTCTATTTTATGAAAACTAAAGCTGTATTGATCTCTATGTACAATTTTTGCTGATGCCAAAAGGGTAGCAGCTTTCAGATCTTGCTTACCACATTTTGTTACAATTAAAAAAAAAAAAATCCCATTATTTAAAAAGGTTAGAACATGTTCTTATGTAGCTAATAAAAATCAACTGAGTTTGTTACTCACTTAAAAACTATACTACAATTAACATGTTTACATTACTAACCATTGTTTAATTGCTTACACCGCAGAACAAAAATAGAGAACATCTATAATACAAATTTAAAGGGCTTTTAAAAACAAATTTAGCAACAAAAGAATAGAATGCAATTTCCCTTCTTTTCCTTAACATAATGGTAAATTTAAACCAAAGATAGATGCACATCCCAGTAACTGTAACAGAAGAGACAAACACAGGGTCTGTTGTGAGTACAAGATCCATTTTGCTGCAGAGGAACAGACATTGCATAACAATGAGATCTGCTAATGAAAGCAACTATCAACCTGAAATACATATGTATTAAACTGGGACCTCAGTGTCTTTTTTTTTTTTTTTTTTTTGCATCATTTGCTCCTTCTCTGGCCTTTTTCCCCCCTGACCTCTTCAGTATTTTTGTCCTTTAGATTGAAGAACTTACTGGGAAAGGAAAACTGAGACTCTAATATTATACAGTACTGCTTTTTATTCCCCACATTTATTTTTAATGCAAATTCTAACTGTACTGCTTCATCAGCACTATTAATGTACCTTTAAAAAGAAAATCAATGGCTGCAACCAAGAGAAACAAAGACTTGTCTAAAGACAAGTGTTAGACCTGGTCAGAAAATTTTATCAACATTTGATGTAAATTCCACATGCATACTTTCAGTGCAGTGTGAATGATGAGTAAGAATTAAGAAACAGTAAGTAAATTTTAAGTCATTTTTAATAAGTCCTCTAGAGCTTTCTACTACTGACAATTACTAAATGCTATAATATAGGGCTGTATATTAACTATCAACATGAAAATTAGTCTAATACTTTTAAATAAAAACCATGTTTCTCTCAAAATGTTTTACTTTGTTGTGGGTAGAGTAGGAGAATATTTGGTATTATTAACCTTGAAGTATGAACTCCCCAATCAGTTTCCACCATTGGAAGTAAGATCTGTTTAAGTGCAGAGCAATTCATCCCTTTCCTTTGACTGTCCTCTCAGATGTACTACTAGTCTCTGTTCCTCTCCAGTGCAGACAAGGCTGTCTGGGGCCTCTGTTGTATGATTTCTATTACCTCACACCTTTTGGGGGGAAACAGTAATGCCTACTACACAAATGGCCAAAGGTAAATGGAAAATTGTTCCCTATTCTCACTTTAGTAACATATTAATGTCTAAATTAGAACAATGTCCTAAAATAACAAAGAGCAATTATGAATTCTAGTTCTACCAGTAAAATAAATATTTTGATACTGCTTGTTAAGCTCGACTTTCTGGGAGCTGCCTCTGATTTTCTCATAGCTGTTAGGGCCACTATAAATTCTGGGGGCTGACAGGTTCACTCAACAGTGATGTCCTCAGTTAATCTATAGGTTTCAAGCAAAATGATGACAATGATGACCTTGAAGGGTGGTTTAAAACAGATGATGAGCAAAAACTAACCCATAATCAATGTATTTACTAAAATATGTAAATTTCCATTAATATAGCAAAATATCAAGCTGTACAGAATTAAAGAAAACAAATGGCTATAGAAATGTGAAAACATTACTTTTATTTGGGGTACAAGGAGCAACTCTAAGTGTGACCACTCAGTTCTTTGGGCTCTTAACTAATCAAACATAGGCCACAAGCCAAAAACCTCTGAAAGGACTTTTGCGAATTGCAAAATCTCAAGACTTATCCCACACTTACCAACCAGAATCTTCTGTGAATTAAAGATTGTTAAACTAATCTATGGCTTAGCAGTGATGGCACACACCTTTAATCCCAGCAGGTGGGAGGCAGTCACAGGTGATTTTTTCTGAATTCAAGACCAGTCTGTGTACAGAGCAAGTTCCAAGACAGCCAGAGCTAAACAGAGAAAGCCTGTCTTGAAAAACCAAGAAGAAAGGAGGGAGATAGGGAGGAAGAAAAGGAGGAAGGGAGGGAGGGAGAGAGGGAGGGAGGGAGAGAGGGAGGGAGGGAGGGAGGGAGAGAAGGAGGGAGGGAGGAAGGAAGGAAGGAAGGAAGGAAGGAAGGAAGGAAGGAAGGAAGGGGAAAATAATGTACTCAACAACCTACACACCAATTACAGTCATTTTGATACTCTAACAGCTCCTAAAATCCATACTGAAACACAGAATACTCAGCAAATAAATCATTTGTGGTACCCTAATCTACTGACTACTTCCTGCTTAATTACTTAAAAGTCTCATTCATATGGATTTCTCTTTGGAAATTTGTAGTCATGAAAGGAGTAAGGAAATGACTAAAAACCCTTCTCTAATAGATTGGAAAATGTTAGGTCGCTAAATGCAACAATTTTAAGTGGTTTGATCAGGAGAGTCCTTTCTTTAAATAAAATGCCATGTACAGGAAAAAAAATAATAATAAAGGTAATTCAAGAGTACAAGTATGGTTTTAGAATAAGGAAATGTTAAAGGTTCTAAAAGCAAGGACCAGCCAAGTGGCCAGTGGGTAAAGGTGCTGCAGCAAACAATCTATGCAATCCAAGAAGCCGCACAGAGGGAGAAGAGAGCCACCACATCCTCTGATGACTGCAAATAGGGACATGGCATATGCATACCCACACATGCACATGCAAAAAGAGACCTAATGGTTTTAAGTAAAACGAACTGGAACAGGGATACATTTCTTTTATCTTTTTTGGCGGGGAGAGGGGTTCAAGACAGGGTTTCTCTGAATAAAGCCATAGCTGTCCTGGAACTCACTCTGTTGACTAGGCTGGCCTGGAGCTCAGAGATCCATCTGCCCCTGCCTCCCAAGTGCTGGAATCAAAGGCGTGCACCACCACCACCAGGCCAGGAATGAATTTCTGAGGATATTATGATATTTTTGTCTACTGAGCGAGTTTAAGCAAGAAGAGTATTCTGTAATTAGAGTCTTAAAAGAACATAAACAGATGAATATCAAAGCTACAAAATAATGCATTTTTTAATATTTTGACTGATCAGAGAAGAAGAAATTATAAATATGCAGATGTAGTAAAAACCTCTTATCCAACACTAAGCAAACAAAACTCTGCTTATCTTCCAATATCAGACAAGACTGGGCAAGTTCAGTCATATGGCCAAAGAAACCTACATGTTACAATCTGTTAGACTTCATAACAGGTTCTAGGCAGGTATTGAACAAGGAAGAACTAAGAAAACACCTAACATGCGGAGCCAGAAACCCTTTGACACAGGTGGTATAACCGACCTGGTAAAATAAATATAGAAAGCTATCAGACAATACAAACCTAGCAGGCATGTTATAAAGTAAAAACTGCACGAAACCTGTAACATGGTAATTCTATTAACAGATATAAGTAAGGAAAGTTCAGAAATTGAGAAGAATCATACTAAGAAATAAATTGTGGATGGAAGGTAGAGTAAAAAGAAATGTGAATAAATTAAAATACTATGATGTTTCTATTATGAAATAGCAGACAGCAGTTATAAAGATTGAGATTGGCATTTTTTCTACGCCAACTCATCGAGAGATGTCAGGGATGGAATTACCCTTATGTTTCCATTTATCACCTCATTTAGGACAGGGCAATCAACAGCTGACAATGAAGAAACGATACTCAAGAGGGAAACAGTAGATATATGTTATGTCTATCAGTGAAAAAAACCTCTGGAGGAGGCAGGAGGCTACACAAATCATAAAGTGAGTAAAGTCTCAGCTTGACTGTGGAACTTGCAAAGGACAGAATAGACCCCTGAACGCAGGTGATAGTGGGTGGCTTGGGCAGTTTATGAGGCCACTGGCATTAGATCCAAAATCCATCCCTGGTACATGAACGGCCTTTTGGAGCCCATTTCCTATGGTGAGATACCTTGCTCAGCCTAGACACAATGGAGAGGGCCTTGGTCAGACCTCATCTTGGACAGACTTCCTTGACTCCCTCAGGGAAGGCCATACCCTCTCTGAGGAGCTGATGGGGGCTGGGGTAAGGTAGGATAAGGGGAAGGTAAAAGGAGCAGGATTGAGGGGAAGAGAGAACTGGAATTGATATGTAAAATTTAAAAGTAAAATAAATTAGAAAAAAGTCAATACAATGCTATTTATAGCACATACAATAGGTGGCTATAGTATACCTGAAAAACAGATTTTAAAAATGAAAATAAAGAAAAATGTTTCAAAAACATAAAAAAAAATCTGGGCTTGAGTGAGGAAGTAAAATACTTTTGTTCTTCTCAGGGGTGAACAGAAAGGGGAAGACCCAGTGTGGCAACAGAGGCCTGTAACAAGGCTGGGACAGGAAGGCTCCAAGTTCAAAGGCTACCTGAACAAAGAGTGATAGCAAGGCCAGATGAGGCAATTTACCGAGACTCTTAACAAAATAAAAAATTAAAGGTAGCTCAGTGGTAGTTGATTGCTTGCCTAACAAGTATAAGGCTCTGGGTTCAATACATAGTACAGCGATTTAAAAAAGCATTGCCTTTTTAAATAACCATGTTTGTAGAAAATGAAAAGATGGCACATGAAGTCCCACGCATCAGTCGCTGTTTCCCTAATAACCACACTTTGTATATGCTGCCTGCACTTCAGAGCCATGAAGCCAGCTCCAGCTGTCATTTCTGTACATCCGATAACCAACACTACCAGAAAGGCCTCTCATTGTACTCTTAAGTTACACTCAAGCCCTCTCCCTCTGACATCTCTAACCCCTAATAACCACATTTTCTTTCTTGGCTTATATATTGCAATCATATTTGCCCCTTTGAGACAAGGCAGTAATGGACTCATACAATCGCCTTTTATGACTGGTTCATTTCCTTTACTCAAATATACTTACATGGCTCCAAGTTGTTGGATGCATCAGCAGGTAACGGCTGTGTACTGCTTAATGGTATTCCATGTAGGATGTACCATATTACATTTATTCGTGTGTTGAAAGCCCTTTTGGTTGTTTCTAGCTTGGGTGTATTACAAATAAAGTTACTATGGACATGTTCAAGTTCCTATGTGTACATAAGCTTTATTTTGTGGAATACATAAATGCCCAGAAATGTGACTGCTACGTATATAATAGCATGTGTTAGGTGTGTGTGCATGTGAAAGAAAGACAGAGACAGAGACGCAGAAAGACGGAGAGATAAACTGCCAAATCTGTTTTTCAGAATAGTTGTATCATTTTACTTTGTCACCTATAATGTATTTGGAACTCAGTTTCTCAACATTCTTGGCAGCATGTATTACCACTACAATAAAACATTTTTGATTTATGTGTGTAGTATACGGTCAAGTACAGTATATGGTCAGGTGTATCCTGGAATGCATGCGTGTAGGGGCCAGGAGGATGTCGGGCCGTCTATCAGTGCTTCATTCCTTTGAGACGAGTCACTCACTGACCTGGAACTTGGCTGGGGGCCAGCAAGCCCCAGGTATCCCCTTGTCTTTCACACTCCCCAATGCTAGGGCTTTAAACACGATTTGAGGGATTTGAACTCAAGTCCTGATACTTGATAGCAAACACTCTTACTCATTGAGCCATTTTTACAGCCCCTAAATTTTGCCTTAACTGCTCTCATTGGTGAGGAATGAAAGATCATTTGGGGGTTTTTCCTGGTGCCCAGTAAAACTGATCATTTCTTCACAGACTCAGAAAGTATATAGAGGATAAACTGTTCTTTTCTTTTGTCCACATTTAATTGCACAGTTAACATTCTCAGTATTGATTTGTATACTTTTTCATACCCTAGATATTTTCAGATATATAGCTTTCAAACATTTCCTCATAGTTTTTCATCTTTTTTAAAAATTATATACATTTTATTTTTTTTAAACACATGGAGTCCATCTGTTACTGTCCTTATCTGCATACTAGAAGCATCATAGGTTGGGGATAGGGAGGCTTGGAGTGGCCACAAAGAAAGCAGGCTCTTTTTTCCTGTTGGCCAACGCTCAACTATGGGTGGGGACTTGCGCTCCCTCCATCCACACTGGATCTTGTATAATCGTGATAGGATCTTCCACAAAGGAACCAATTTACTATTACCCTTTAGAGATAACATATTTTGTGTATCACATATGAGAATTCATTCCCAAGTTTGGGCTCATAATTTTCCAGTTAGGTATCTGAATCTGTAATCCATCAGTTTTATGAGAAGAGAAAGAGGACTTGAGGTCTTTCCACCAGAATGCTTTCCATTAGTTAGTCAATCTCAACTCTTACAGTATCTGCTCATGCGATTATACATTTAACACAATTACAAAGTGCAGTGCATGCAGGTGGGGAAACCCAGATTTGAACTTTTATTTCATCACACTCAGTGTTCTGATGCAATGCATGCATGAGTACCTGCTTTACCCAAGAAGATCTGGAAAGTTCTTGTAGATGATATCCATTCTAAAACTTTTAAAAATAAAAAATTACCTGGGTGTGATGGTGCACACTTTTAACTCCAAAGACTCAAAGGCAGAAGCAGGTGGATGTCTGTAAGTTTGAAGCCAGCCTATTCTACAAAGTGAGTTCCAAGATAGTCAGAGCTATATATGAAACTGTGTCTCAGAAAAAAAAAAAAAAAAACCGAAGGGGTAGGGGGGTGATGGGGGGGGGATAAACAAATTGGGCTCCCTGCAGAAGGGTGTGTCCCGCATCTCTGAGTAAGGGGGAGGGGGACGGCATACACAGCACCTGCTCTGGTACAGTTAAATGGTTTTAAATGCAGGGAACAATAAGTACAAAAGGCTGAAGTATAACTTCACATTAAAGGAACAGTTTATGAATGATTTCTTGAGACTTGAGTGACATGAACTCTATCTACAGTGACTGCAAGTCAGTGCAGGATTTGAGTATGTGAATGACCTGGTTAGATCAGTGGTATCAATTAAATCATCACTAAGACAAGGATGAGCAGGGCACAGCAAGAGGCACCAGTTACTCAGCTTATTGCTACAGACCGAATGAGACATCAATCGACATACTTAGGCATCCAGTTGGGCATGGGTGCTCACCCCTGGAACTCCAAACTTGAGAGAGTAAGACAGGAGGATTTTCCTAAGTTTGAGGCCAGTGTGGACTACAGAATAAGACCCTGTCACAACACACACACACACACACACACACACACACACACACACGAGAGAGAGAGAGAGAGAGAGAGAGAGAGAGAGAGAGAGAGAGAGAGAGAGAGAGAGAAAGCATGAGAGAGAGAAAGCATGAGAGAGAGAAAGCATGAGAGAGAGAAAGCATGAGAGAGAGAGAGATTTGTCAGAGGTTTTAAGTATCATAAACACATAAGAAAAATGTATTTAAGAAATATTCAGAAAGGAAAAGAAAAAGTGGAAAAAAAATGAGAAATGTCTGAATGAGAGAACAGGCTACAAGGATTGCCAAGGGAATACAGAGACACTGCAACCACACACTTGGGAACTATTTTACTGACCTTTAGTTAGCCTCTAGTACTGCCTAATATACATTTGCCACAGCATGAAGGATGCAGTTTAATCGAATATTCTTTGAAGGGTCAAATATGCTGTAATTCATAAACACATTAATGCTTTAAAAGATGCCCAGAAACAGCTGCTAAATAAAACAGGGCCTGTTTAACAATTCTTCTTTCATTTTCCCCTCCCTCCACCACTCTGCTCTCCCTTCCTAGTTCCCACCCTCCACTCTTTTGAGACAGCATCTTGGAATACAACTCACAATCTTCCCTTCTAAACTTCCTAAACTGCCATTGCCACCAGAAAGTAGTACCTGTGTGCCTAGCCATTTAACCATGTCACCTTCTTTTTATGTAATGCTCCACACAACCAATGTTCTGACAAAATTACTTTGGAAAACATGGGTTTGACACCAAGGATCAGGTACGGTGGACTCATGCCTGTAATTGAAACATTCAAGAGGCAGGAGGAGTGTCAAGAATTTGAAGGCAGCCTAGGCTATATAGTGAGCTCTAGGACAGCCTGAGCAACAATGTGAAACCCTGTCGCAAAACAAAACAAAAAGACCCAAGTAATCTGCAACCTCTCCACTAGCATTTTACTCAGCCACTCACAGAATGCCAGCCACCGGGCTCACTTCCCCTTCTGGGACAGTGCCAAACAGTTGCCTTTGGTGCTGCTCACGCAGCTCGGCTGGTGTCCCATCAGAGAAGCCTTTGATGCGCACCTCTCTAACAGGTGTCAATTTACACCCTACACTTAGGCCCTTAATTTGCTTTTTCTTCACAGTGCTGACTGTCATACAGTACATTAAAGCTCGTTTCGTCTTTCACCCATAGGATAAGTCACATGAGTAAGTCTTTGTGTTGTCCAATCATTAACCTTGCCCCTTTCTATAAATAGGTACTCACCAATCAGCTGTTGAATAACCCATTTAATGTCTGAGTATAATGAGTTAATGATAAAGTAGTTAACAGGTCAAACAGCTACTTATCAGCATATTCACAAGGGATGGTTACATCAGGATATTCTGGTTCGTATTTTTCATGTTTCCATTCTTTGTAAAACACAGGATTGGGATTTGTTTTTTAAAAGTCATTTTAGGATTTTGGAAACTTTTAGCTTGAACTTCTCATTTTTCTCTTATTCAAACCAATTTTAAGACTTATAACCTTCGCTTTTAAGTGTACAGACAGCATGTCAGTGTGTCTCCTTCCTGTAGCTGCGCTTTTTGTAAACATGACAAGTCTGCCTCTGAAGGTCTAGATGGGAAAGCATGGACCCGCTAAAGCTAGGGGCCTTTTTCTTCACTGATATCCATGACTCCTTTCTCTAGCTCTAGAGCAGCCATTCTCAACATGTGGGTTATGCCCCCTTTGGGGTTGAACAACCCTGTCACAAGAATCACCTAAGACCATAAGAAAACATGGATATTAACATTACAATTCATAACAGTAGCAAAGATGCAGTTATGAAGTAGCAAGGAAAATAATTTTCTGGTTGGGGTCACCACAACATGAGGAACTGTGTTAAAGGGTCACAGCATCAGGAAGGTTGAAAACCGCTGCTCTAGAGACTTCCAAGTGTTGGAGTAGATTCCAGGGGTGTGGTGTTTCCATTTTTCATTAGGTTAGTTGTTCAACTGAACATATTCTATATGATGATATACTCTTATACATATTCCACTAAGTCAAAATAAGTTCTCACTGACACATAAGACAATTTTTCAAAATATTTCAGAATACTTATAAAACTATTAAGTGTTTTAATATCAAATGAAAGATTTCTAAAATTTCTAAAATTCACAATACAAAATGGTTATATCTCAGTAAATCCAGTAGAAGATAGAAATGTTGTGAGTGGAAATGTACTTTATAGTCTCACCAATGATATCAAAAGTTAGCAACACAGTGTCACAGACTACAGCTGTTTAGCCTTGTGACTTCACAGCTGACAGAGCTGTGGCTCACTCCTGGCTCTTTGACACCAATAGTATCTTCCCATGTACTGCTAACACAGCAAGAGATCAAACTTCAAAGTGCAGTAACTGCTGAATGTACAGTGCTCCCACAGCATTAGAAAGTAGTAAGTTGTAGGGTGAACCATTTTAGGCTTGAGATTTGTCTGCATCGGTGTTGCACGCCTTTATTCCCAGCACTTGGGAGGCAGAGGCAGGCAGATCTCTCTGATTTTGATACCAGCGTGGTCTACAGATCTAGTTCCAGGACAGCCTTTAAAGCCACAGAGAAATCCTGTCTCGGAAAAAAACAAAAGGAAAAAATAAATAAATGAATAAATAAATAAAGCTACATTACTTCATATTCCATGGATAGACAACTACAAAATTGTTATTTACTCTAGTGATCAGATTAGAATGAAAGCTGGAATTCTTTCTAATAAAAATACTCTGCAACTGCTTTTACTATACAGCTATTTTAAATATTTGTCTTCTATTATCATTTTTAATTTTACTTAAAGTACTATCTCTAAAATTAAAAATAACTTGCAAGTACAACAAATCATAATCAATCAATCAATCAATCAATCAATCAATCTGTGAGCCATGAATGAATGAAAGAAAGAAAATAAAAGAAGAATATGACTACTCTTGGTCTGGTGGAGGAGAAAGTATATTACAGACATGAAGGAGAGCATACACAGAGACACAGACATCTGAGAGAGTCCAGAGTGGACATGACCATGAGCAGGGACTCGTGAGGGGAGGAAGAGCCAGGAGACCAAGAGGCCAGGAGGATAGAGGGTAGACAAAAAGGTCTGGGTAACCAAAATGGTTGGATTGCATAAGGAAGGGCGGCTGGGGGAAGGGCAGTCCAGCCCCTGGGCTGAAGAAATTTAGGGGAGAGGGCAGGATTTGCCAGCCATACCCTGTAACAGGAAGGGACTGAGGGATGCTGGGAGAACTTGGCATAGGCACCTTAGTTAGCCATTTGTCCTGGGTCTGAGACCTAACAGTGAATTGGTAAAATGGGTCCTGAATACATCAGACTAAGTCTTGGTTTCTTCATCTGTAAACTGAGTGTGTCAATCTAGGACTTCCTAATATTTTCAAACTGTAATGCCTTTTTATCTTAAAACAAAGATTTTGAAATTATATGAGGTGCTTTTAATCTGGCAAATCAACTGAAAAACTCTGGGTTTCTAATGATAAGAAATGCAAATTCCCTTAAAAGCTTACTTCCTTACAGAGTAAACAATAAAACAGGTTTATGTTTCTTCATAATGAAACACCTCAATTTGTACTCAAATGTAATGACTGCTATTTATCTACTTTTGGTGAGTAAAAGCGAGGACAATTTATTAGCACCAGAAGAGCCTCTGAATCTGAGAAGGTCACAGCCTGTGTGCTGAGGTGCTAGCAAAGCATCTACACACTAGAAAGCTGCCATTTTTCTTCCTTGACAAAGACTCCATCTGCCACTGAGCCATTTACAGCCTCCAAGTTAGAATATCAATGATTTCCGGCCATTCTGCAAGCCTGCTTTCACCTTGATGTCACCTCTGCAATACAGCTACAGCAGATGATGAATCCCCTCAACTACAAACATGAAGCCTGTGCTTTAGTTACCCAAGAGGTATTTAGTTGCCCTCTAATACCCATTTTCATTCACTCTGGGTCACAAAGGAATTAGAGGGTGCAACTATGATTCAAGTTGCTTTACTTACACACTTTAAAACAAGCATATTCAGCAAGGCAGTTCTCAATAATGGCTTATGAGCCAAAACAACAGGATGTCATCATATTTTTCTGCTGGTGAGATTGCTCAGTGGGTAAAGGCTCTTGTCACCAAGCCATCTGAGTTTGATCCTCTGGACTCACATGGTAGAAGGAGAAAACCAATTCTCACATGTTGTCCTCTGACCTCCACACATAGCATGGCATGCATATGCCCACATTCAAGCATATACATACACACACAAAATAATAAATAATTTAAAGAATTATGTCATATTTCTAGTTAATAAAACCTGCTACAGGGAGGGGGGCAGCACTATGGATCAAGTGCCTTCCTTGCTTATACTATACATATGCTCCTGCAATAAATTCTTAGCCACTCAAAACTTATTTTTTTTTTAATAAAATAGTTCATCTCCTTAGAATGGCATTACAATGACAATCAGGAGTTTAAGGCCACCCTTAGTTACATGATGAGTTCAAGGTCAACTTGGAATATATGAGATCCTGATTCAAATATATATACTCCCTTGATCCCTTTTTAAACAAATATACTATAATATTTGATCTTTAATATCTTTACAAATGGACACATATTTCACATTTTGATTAAAAATTTTGGTCTACTTTATGTATTTATTTTGAGACATGTTTCATTCACTACATAACCCAGGCTGGCTTTTTGAAGTCAGTAGCTTCTTGCCCAGGTTCCTAAAGGCTGAGATAACAAAAATATACAACCACAACGGCCTTAAACCATTGCTCTTATGCAAACTATTATGAAGAATACGAAAGAGTTGAAAACAAAGTTCTTGGTTTCTAGCTAAGCAAATAAATTCTCTCTTGAAAAGGCATCTCAAATGACAAGGTTCTTTACAGTGAAAGGAAGTCAAAGACAAAAGAAAACATTCTGGAGTTGTGATTAGGAAAGCTGCATCTGTTTAGAGCTCTGGTCCAGGAAAGGCCCTTCCTCACCAGAAAGTAAAATGAGTGAAAGAGATGACGTCTACAGACTTCCTGCTCCGGCATTCCATGATAAGAGAGCACCAAGTGTCCAGACGTCAAATGATAAAACAGCCACTTGACTCCAGATTTTGCAATTCACACTCCCTCTGGGCCAGAACCCAGAAGGAAATGAAATCTGAGTTGGATATTCCAGGATGTGCAGCATTTGACTATACACATAGAGGTGGGAAATGATTTTTCCACAAAATGAGAATAGCATAAATAAATGTGAGAAAAAGAAATCATGACTTCAGATATGTTAATATGGCAATGTTATCCACAGTGTGAGAAGAGACAACATGGTCTTGGAAACAGAAAATGATAAGTGAATAGACAGAGCTATCTCAGCATGAGCTGGAGATGGCTGTGGTGGGGATTGAAGGAAAACAAAGGACTTATGTGACATTGGGGCAAGATCACAAATCCTTTTAAGGTTTCACTGCCTGGAGTCAGAAGAGAGTGTTCCAGAGATGCCAAGAACTCCTATCTGATGTAGAAATTGGTGACTTTAATCACAAAAGCAGACCTGAAACAGAATTTTTGTTAAAACAATATGACAGGAGAGAGAGAACACACCAAAAAGGAAGAAAGTCACCTAACATTCAGAAAAGAATACTAAATACAGAATTAAGACACTAATGTCACAATCTGTACCATACTACTGTCACACAATGTCACTCTGAGGTTTCTTTTCCCCAAACTGAGGACACTGGATTTAACAATGCATTTTAAGACCTTTCAGCTTTAGGTGTATGTAATGCATTGCCTTCCTTCCCTACAGATTAGAAGCTATGGAGGTGTGGCCCATCTTCTAAAGATCTTAATTCTGACAGATTTAAGACTCAAGAAAAAGCATATATCAAACAGAACAAAGGGAAACTTAGTGGCCTTTCTCCAACAGGTGCACACAGTTACACAACTGCCGAGACACTGACGGCCAAGTCAGCACTTTGAAAATGACCCCTGCACTGCTGTTCTCTCGGCCATGAAGAGACATCTTCTACATACCCCTCGGTAGAAAAAAGGGAAAGCCAAGAGAGATGCTGTCTTTGTGTTTAAACATAACTTGACTGGCAAGACTTTAAAAGGAAGAAGAAAAAGGGGGGCAGCAGGGCGACATGTAAAATAATAAAAACTGCTTTTTTAAAATGTATTTCAATGCCAAGAAAACTGTTATCACTTCCAAGGAGAGGCTGCATCTGAGCTGCAATCAGGAAAGTGGCCATATGAAGACTTGTCAATAAAAATATCAGCAGAGTGCTTCTTTTAATAGGGGGGAGGGCAGTGTGTGGTTAAATTAAAATTGTACTAATGTTTTAGAGTTTGCACAATGATTCTTCATAATTTCAAATACAAACTTCATATTCAGGGAACTGAAAAGTTGGCTCAGTGATTAAAAGCACATGTTCTTGCAGAGGACCTGAGCTCACTTTGCAACACCTACATGGTGACTCATAACAATCTATAATACCAGTTACTGGGGGCACAATGCCCTCCTCTGATCTCAGGAGGTACCAGACATGCATGTGGTATAATAATTATATATGCATAACACCCATACACATAAAATAAAAACTTTTTTTAAAAAACTTCATTTGTTCCCATGATATGATGTTTATTCCTGGACAGAAGTATAAAGCAAGTGACATAAATTATTTTTACTACAAGTGAAGTTAGAATTTAAATAATATTCTGAAATGATTTTTACTCCAAACATATCTTTAAATCAGTGATTTTAATTTTGATAGGAATTCAATTAATTTTAAGAAACATACAAAGTGGGGGTTAACTTCAAGTAACTTGTTTATTTCATTTAAAGAGTATGGTAATAAAATCACATTCCAGAGCTTTTTAATTTCTTAATACTTATCTGCCATTAAAATTATATTCAACCCAAGACATAATTAAATTGGCAAGTGCTACACCCATTAAAGCATGATAAATTCTTATTCTTTGGGAAGAAAATATGTCCTTCTATTTAAGGTCTTTGACCTCCCAAATCATTTCTTTCTGATTGAAATATGTCTTTATTTCACTCGAAAGATAGGGTAACTAGTATTAAGGTTTGAATCTAAACTTTCCCCATGGGCTTCTGAGGGAAGCTCTGTATACACAGAGTTCTGGGATCTTTACACGGCAGTATGGACCAGGTGGCAGGACCACTGGTTACAAGTGTCTTGGTTCTGCTCTAGCCCTCATCTCCTTGCCTGCATCCACATAAGGAATCTGTCATATGCTCCTATTGTCACAAACTCCACTGTATTTTTCCTACCAGATTAAACCATAAACCTTCCCTCCCTTGCATTGTTTGTGTTGGATACCAATGCAAAAGTAGCCAAAACAACTAATAAGTTAATATGCCAGTTGTAAAAATGATCAAAGTACAGTAATTTAGCTAAGAATATAGTATTAGCTATCAAAATTGCAAGTACAACTTTAGATGACAATTCCAAAATTCTCTTTACATTAACTTTCATAAAGCCCCATATCAAGAAGTGGTCTAGAGCCAGGTAGTGATGGTGCAAGCCTTTAATCCCAGCACTCAGGAGACAGAGACACATGGATCTCTGAATGAGAATCCAGTCTGGTGTACAAAACAAGTTCCAGGACAGCTAGAGCTACACAGAGAAACCCTATCTTGAAAAAAAGAAGAAAAAGGAAGGAGGAGAAGAACAACGAGAAGGGGGAAGAGAAGGAGAAGTCATCATCTAGACTATATTGTAATTTATAATTCTTTTGGCCAGTGTTTAATTATGTATGGCAAGGATGTAAGAGACTCTTTGTTTATGGTAAGCTACTATTAGTCTCTAAGTCTAAAATTATTAATATCTCTAAATGGTACTTTAGAAACCAAAAATAACTCAGTTACAGTATTGCAGAATTATGTTGTATAAACATCTGTTGGGCACATAAGCAATGCCTACAAAGATACATTTTAAAAGTTAGTCAATTGAGCAGCTTTGCAGACAAGATTGAGGGCTTACATCCCAACACCAGGAACAGGCATAGTGGGGAAGAAAGTTTTAGGATGGAGCTCTCTTAAGCTGTGATATGCATTAAGATTTCTTTTTTTACATTTAATTATTTATGTGTGGGAGGGGATGGTAGTTAAAGGGGTTTGTGTATATGTGTTTATATGCCCACAAGGCCACAATCACCAGACAACTTTGGAGCTGGACTTACAGAGGCTGGAAGACACCTATTATAGGTGTTGAGAACCATGAATACAGGTATTATGTGTTCTTATCCACCAAGCCATCTCTGTAAGTTTGAGGCCAGCCTGATCTACAAAGGGAGCTCCAGGACAGTCAAGACTACACAGAGAAACCCTGTTTCAGGAGAGAGAAAAAAGGGAGGGGGGAGAAGTGTAATATAAACAATAAGCATCCTGTGCAGTTAAAAACCCAGAGTAAATTGACAATATATTAAATAAAATATACAGTTAATATATGTGAGATATAGAGTATTTTAATTTTGCTATGTGATGTAAATGAATCAGCTGCACTCACTGCCATTGTCCCGCATTATAAGAATATCACCAGGCTGGGAAGAGATCACAATTCAAATCACAAGTACCATCTCTACTTAATGCATGCTACTTTTACAATATATTGGAAAACTATAATAGGTCCAGGACTGTCTGTAACACAGTGACATATGCTTTTCTGCCCTTAGCTTAGAAAAGCAATTCAATTTCTGTAAATATAAAGTTATAATATACACCTGTAGAAATTGATGAAATCTAGAAATCATAAGCTCTTTCAAATACAGGTTACAATATCAGCATCCTTAGCTTAAACAATATTAACTCTTGCTACTCCATTTCAAAAAGCACACACATGTACATACATGTGGAGGCCCAAGGTAGACCCATGGTGGTACCTTTATCTTAGTAGTTGAGGCAGGATCTCTCAGCAGAAACCAAAGCACCCCGATTTGGCTGGCTTTATTAGCCAGTTTCTTCTCACTTCCAGTTTCTACCTTCCCAGGGTGAAACTATAAGCAAGCAACCACACTCATCTGGCATTTACATGGCATTCTGGGACTCTGAGCTCTAGTTCCAATGCTTGAGCACTTATCCGCTGAGCCATCAACTCATCCCTTCATCCATCTTTTCATGTCCATAAGACACATTACATATATGTTTCTCGTGGTATAGAGCAAACACAGCTATCATTTTACAAGTCTCTTTTTCCACTAGACTGTAAACTTTGAAGGATAGAACAGTGTATTTTCTACTTTTATAAGCTTAGCAAGCTAAAAAGACTACAGTAGTTATTAAATCAAGATGATTAGATTTTCATAAATGAGCTACAAGTATAACTTACAAAAAATCATAAAATATTGACAAAAATAGAAATTCAAACAAAGCCTGAGGATTTATAATAATGACTAAATGTCACTAGTGAATTAAACATAGTTGCTTTCTTTAAAATATCAAATATGAATAATGTTGACTACAAAACAATCTCATTAAACATTAACCAGGGAGGCAGTAGAAATCTAATGAAACCTTCTAATAATGGCTTTACGTCACATGTGAAGGATATGGCACTAGGGACTGACCCTAAGGCTTCAGATGCTATGTCAATGCTCCACCCACCTCTATTCTCCCACCTTATTGCTGCTACGGATCCTATTCCCTCGGGTCTTCACGTGGCCGGGCCCTCATGGGAATCTATTTCTCAACACAATAACACATTACCAAGGAGGCCACTCCTATCTTTCAGGTGTATACTGCCCTAGGTTTAACTCCAACCCCAGTAAGCAGAACCACCTTCCTTTCTCTCATCTTTGAAATACATCAATATTTGTTGTTCTCTTCTCCCACACTCCAAGGTAAACTAAATGACAAAAGAACTCTCGCTTATTGATCATAGCATTCCCAGCACACAGACAAGGAAAACACAGATCAACACTGTAGATATTTGTACAATGAAAAAATGCATGAATGAATGACTGAATGTTAGTACACAAAGAGTTGTGGCTAAATTAATGAAGGCTCATAATTTTTCCCTGGGGACTATTTGAGAGCAAGCAATTTTCCATTGGCATCTAGTTTTATATCTTTTTTATTAGTCTCTGTAGTGTAACTGAGCTCCACAAAAATAAAGCTAAGTAAAACAGAGATTAGTAGACTATAAACTGGTCTATTTATGTGATTCAAAATTACCTCAGTAGCCACAGTATATCTTATCTGTTTCTTCTGATCAACAGAATTGATCAATCATGAATAAGTGTATTTGATTCACAGTTCTGAAAGAGTCCTTTCATGCTTTTTGTTGCAACATAGCATGGAAGAAAGCACCACATATGTGTGACAGAGTTAAGTATGTACCGGAAGGGGAGAGATCAACATTTCCCTACCTACTGTTATTATCATAATAAAGGCCTTATTTCCAGAGGGTGGTGCTCTACAACCTAAACCTCTCCTAAAGTCTGCACATTTTAACACTGTCACAGTGGCAATTACTCTATAAGATAAATTTTGGAGGAGACAGCTAAACCATAAGAAAGTAGCTTATCTATAATTTTCTATAATATTATTTGTCATTTAAACAGTTAGAATATATTTATTAATTTATAAAGTAACAATCCCAAATTGACACACTTCAGAAGGGTTATAGCTAAGGTTTACATTCATAGTTTTTAACCAGAGACAGTGATGTTTCTACTATAATGCACTCAATGTACAACTAATTTGTGTTTATAAAGGCTTTAGTATTTGTGTTAGGAAAAGCAAGCATAATGCTCAGCTTTATTAAAAAAAAAAAAACAGCAGTGGGGAAGTTATAATAATCACAAGTAAGTTTTTGTTTCACTTTCAGGAAACTGTATCTCAGGAATGGTTCTGTCAATGTTCTGTCACCTCTATTAGGAAATTCTCTTTTATGAGAAAGGTTATAAAAATAAAAAAGTTTTTTTTTCTTTGTCCTCAAGATTGTCTCTGAGGATTGATTACTCATACTTTTGTAATTCAGACTTTTGCTTCAGATATAAACATTGTAAAATTATTTTTATATATTTTTCTTTCTTTTTCTTTTTCTTTTTCTTTTTTTTTTTAAACAGGGTTTCTCGAGGGCTGGAGAGATGGCTCAGCAGTTAAAAGCCCAGGCTGCTCTTCCAGAAGACCGGGAGTTCAATTCCCAGTACCTCACCTGGCAGCTCAGCACTATATGTAACTGCAGTTCCAGAGGAGCTCACACATTCACAGCAATGCACACAAAATAAAGTTAAATAAATTATGGAGGTGGGGGGGGAGGCAGGGTTTCTCTGTATAAGACTCTGGCTGAGCTAGACCTCACTCTGTAGACCAGGCTGGCCTCGAACTCACAGAGATCTACATGTCTCTGCCTCCTGAGTTCTGGGGATTAAAGGTATGTGCCACCACCACCCAGCATAACACACACACACCCACACACGCACGCACGCACGCACGCACGCACGCACACGCACACGCAAAAAGCTAAGCTTTTTGTATCAAATAGCCAAGTTATAAATCCAGAAGAAAGTTCTTGAAGGAGATTAAGATGGTGATTCGGGAACAATATGGTCTTATTCCAGCCACACTCGCTGAGACAAACCTAACCCACAGGAGCCCCTAACCAGCTTCAAGGCCATGAGGCCCAAGAGTGGATGAAGGTGTGTGGCAAACTTGCACAAGATGTCTGACGCTAGAGAGGATGACTGGTGAGGCTTAAGGAAAGACTTCGTCTCTACAGTACAAAAGTACTGTAGTTGTGAAGCAACAAGCACAGATCTAAAAAGTACAGTCCATTTTCCAGATCAACTTGAAGAAGGTGCCATTCGAAACACTAAGTTGTAACTTGGCCACAACTAGAGCAGATGTCATGAAGGCCACTGCTTACTGGCTTCTTTTCCATGGCTTACTTAAACAGCTTTCTTAGGCGGCCCTGACCACCTGCCCAGGGTGATGAAGGGCACTAGCTGACCCAAGCATAACAAACATGGTACCAGCAGTTTTTGCCTTACCCTTCACCCCCATTCCCTCTGCCTCGTTCCCTTGCTTGGCTACTTCCTCCTCCTGAGGCTGACAACCATGATCCAGCTATCAAAGGTCTGGAGTCCAGCAATCAAAAGCCCCCTTTTGGCTACTCAACAAAAACCAACTCATCCTAACCTGGGTTTCCCCACCCCCCTTTATAAACTGTCATTTGCCTATGGGTGGGTAAAAATACATGAAAACGTAAGGGTCTGAGTTCAGGTCCCCAGCATCTACATGAAAGCCAGCCACAGCAACTCACACCTGTAACTCTAACACTGCAGGGCAGTGCAGAAACAGGTAGACATGGGTGGGAACTTGTCCCATCTCACTCACCAGCAAGTCCAGCTTAGATGTGCTCTCTAGTTTCACTAGGAGGCCCTGTCTCAAAAAATAAAGTGAAGAATGATAGAAAAGGGAACCTGATCTGCCTCTGGATTCTACATATATATAGACAGGCACACTAGCATACACATTTTCACATATGTGCATATACCACCCAAGAGTATTACTGCTCATTGATACTAGTTACCCAGTGAAATACAAAATAAGGTCAGTGTTACTTTCATGTCTATCAATATAACATCCACTCTGTAACCTATGACAGAGTAGTGAGTGATTTTAACTTTGAAGCATCACTATGGAAGAAATACATTTAGTGGAGCTAAACCTGCTATAAATAATAACTTCTGTAATTAATTTATTTAATTTTATTTTATGCATATGGCATCTTGCCTGCATATGTATCTACTAGCCATGTGTATTCTTTGTGCCTGCAGAGGCCAGAAGAAGACAACATATCTCCTGGAACTGAAGTTACAGACAGATGGTTGTGAGCTGCTATGTGGGTGATGGGAATGAAACCCATGTTCCCTGGAAAAGCAGCACTGCTCTTAACTGCCGAGCCATCTCTCCAGTCCCAAATAATAAATTTTTGGGAAAGAAAATTTAAAACCTATAAAAAAAAAAAAAACAGGGCATGGTAGCACATGCCTCTAATCCCAGCATTCAGAAGACTGACAAAGATCCCAAGTTTGGAGCCATGCTGGGCTATGTCTCAAAAAAAAAAAAAAAAAGGGGGGGGGGACTTGAAAGATTCCCCATTTTATATACCCCTAAGAACATCCGTGATTCATGGTAACAATTCAAAATATCAGCAAATCCAAGAATTTGGAAGAAGTTGATTACAGCTGTCAGGGGTGACTTTAAGGTTTTGCGATTTCAATGAAGGAAACAAACGCAGGTGCCTGGTGAAGCTGGCAAAGGGGTTTTAAGTAGAACGTGAAAACGTGACTCAAATGCTATAATACTGTCATAAAATGTGATGAGCTGTTTTTAATGCATGAGCAAATAATAGAAAGTGAGATTGAATCCCCTCCTGGTAAAGGTACTACTGACAGTGCTAAAATGTCAAGGAAGATACAGAATATACGACATAAACTTAATGATAAAGCAGGGCAGGGCTTAGACAACTATAATTTTCAAAGTTCTACTATGGATAAAATGCCATCAAACAGCACCAGATGGCTACAGAGAAATCTGTTTCAAATTCATTATCTTGGTTGAAAAAGCTGTCACAGACAACTTCAGTAGCCAGTCAGCACCCATTAGATTTTGTCAGGGTAAGACCCTCTGACAGAAGGAAGATAAGGATGCCTGAAGCTTAGATGACGGCATTTTTTAAGTACTAGCTGACACACACTTTTAATCCCTACACTCTGAGGAGTGGACCTCTAAGTTCAAGGCCAACCTGGTCTACAGAAACAAGTTCTAGGATAACCAGGGCTACACAGAGAAATTTGTTCTCTCCTCCCCACCTCAACCCTTAAAAGAGTAATGAAGTACTTTTAAGTAAAATGTATTCATTTTTTGGTACAGATAGTGGTACTAATATAACTAACAGACCACATAATAATGTAAATATTACCTACAAGCACTGAGAAACCCCCAAAAAATGGGTTACTTGCTTTATTATAATATCTGTTTCCTTAGGGTAGTCTGAAACAAAATCTGTGCATCACAGTAGGATGAATTTAATCTCAGTTTAAATGAAAACAGCAAAATATTCGTGATCAAAACCCTAACAGATGTTTAACTTTCCACTCACCTAGCATGTGCAAAGCCCAGAGTTTGAACTCTACAGCAATACAGGTCTTCCCTCCTTCCCTTCTTCTCCTCCCCCATCCATCTCTCTTCTCCATATTTAAATGTGACAGATTTATCAGCACACTGAGAAAGCAAAAGGTCCATAAATTCTCTCTACATCACATTTAGCATGGGCCACTTACCCATCTATGTCTTAACTAGGCTGGAAAGAATCAACAATTAATACAGGAAACAGCTGAACACCCAAGGTATCTAAGAGTACTATAATAGCGTTACAAAACTTGTACACAAACCCTTTTGCAGAAAGAAAAAAAACCTACAATGGCCTGTACTGACTTCATTAGATTTTTACAATCATGAAAGGTAGAAAGGTAAAACTGGATGGGGTGAAATATTTCTTTGGTGCCAGGATCTTACCCAAATATAATACCAAAACAAATGAATGATTATGTTCACAAAAGCTAGGAATCTAGATTCAACTTGGTATCACATACACTCATTATAAATAGGGCACTGACTAATACTCTCCTATACTTTCTGTCCTAGTTTCTTGTCCAAAGGCAACTTAAGGGAGAAAGGGCTTATTTAGTCCACATTTCCAGAATCCCAGTACAGAAGAACACTATTATAATAAGAGAAAAAACAAATACTAGAAAGAAACACATGATGGAGAAATCAGTTCTAACTCTGAGGACAAGAGGATCTATGGAAACGATGAAATTTTAAATAACTATATAGCATTAATGCCAGTTATATGTTTTCTAATTTTTCTTTCCACAAACTAATACAAAAAAATATGAAGCTATTAGAGGAAAATATGTGCATGCACTAACACTCACATGTACACACACACACACACACACACACAGAGAGAGAGAGAGAGAGAGAGAGAGAGAGAGAGAGAGAGAGAGAGAGAGAGAGAGAGAGAGAGAGAGAGGAATATTTGATAAGAGCAATGAGGAAACAAAAATTCTGAATTTTATTATGACAAGTTCAGGGGTCTCGAACATTAAAAAACAGGGAACATAACTGCAATCATTAGATGTGGTGCTTTTTGTGGACTGCAAAGTTTAAACATACTGTCTTACATGCCATGTAAATATATCTTTGGATGTAATTTTTTTAAAGAAACATCAGCAATATTTGTGTTGGGCTTTTTAAACAGCCATACCATGCTAACTTTCTTTTTATGCAATAAAAAGCTTTTCTCCTTTTTTATCAAAATGCTTTCTTTACTACAGATTATTCTTGTTTATTGGAAAAGAACAAAAATGTTAAACACCAAAATCCCATAACTCAGTATATAGCACTGATTTTCTCACTACATAATTTTGATAGACTTCTCTATGCTTCCCTATACAGACACATGTAGTACAAGTACACCTTGGTGTCCTACAAAGTGTTAAAGAAGACAGTAATATGCTAAGCAAATAAAATTCCATGTAGCCTGAATTTAAAAATATTTATATGATTTAGGTGTTTGTCTCTGCACTATAATCATCATCATCATCATCATCATCATCATCAAATGTTCTTCTTCTACATTCCCTAATACATCTGTGATTATTATTCCTAGATCTTTTAATTTTTTCTTTTTCTGGGCAGGCATATAAATAAGAAAAGTATCCTTAAATCAACTGATGTTTTAACTTTGTACACTTTCATATTTTCAAAAGATAACAGATGTGGTGGTACACCCTTGTAATCTCAGCATTCGGGAAGCATGGCAAGAGGATCATGGGTTTGAGGTGAGCCTGGACTATTTAGAGAGATCCTAGTTTTAAAAACAATCAAGGGTATAACTTAGGTCTGTGAAGCATAACATCACTTATGGCTGCAGTTGTTCAACTGTGGAATACCTCATTTGTTTTCCATCTCCTTCAACTGTAAATGATAAAACAGTGCAAAACTTTAGAAGACGCAGCACTGATGAATGGAAAGTTTCTTGTATTCAAATATACATTTAAAAACAACAATGGAAAGGGCTTTATATCAAGTAATTTAAATGGCTGCTATGTAGTAATTTTGAAGATCTTTTTCAAAATGTTCAGATTTTAGATATCAAAATGTCTAAGATACTTTATAGCTACTATATATTATACACTAGATATTAAAATGTCTAAGATACTGTATAGCTACTATATATTATACACTGCTTTATACTTTATTTAACTTTATTTTATATTACTGAAATTCCTGTGTATACTTAACTAAACTGTACTTAGTCTAGTTTTGGTGTTAGAAGAGGGGAGATAGTTATCAGATAACTGTTATGGAAATGGTTGATTACAGATGATTTAACAATCACTAGACTGCTGGGGACATCTCAACTTATTCAACTGTAAAATGTAATACTATGTTCTCTAAATTGTTAAAGGTTCAAATAGATTGAGCCTTGATGCACACATGGATATATTTACTTAAAAATATTTAACAGAAAAACAGTAAATAATACTGAAATTGTCAATATTAAAAGAACTTACTAGACGCTGATCTCCTTCCTGACAATTTCATCTCTCACTAACAAAACGTTATATTTCAATGGTATTAGAATAAAATACCTGCATCTGTAAATCTCAACCTCTCTCCACGCATGCTTACTAAGTATTAGCAGTAAGCTACTTGTATAGCTCTTTTTCCTCTTTTATTTTGAGAGAGATCACAAAACTTGGAGTCTGGCCTCAAACTTGAGACCCTCATAGCCTCTGCCTCCTGGGTAGCTGGTATTACAGACTAAACCTCCATGAAATAGCTTGATCCTCTCTTAAAGAAAGTGACTCGTTATCATTTCTCTAATATCCTAAAACTAAAACCACCAAGAAATAACAGCAGAGTTCAAAGAAGTGAAAAGTGAAAAACAATCAAACCCTACAAATATATATCTAAATCTGTATCTATATCTATGTCTATATATTTCCCCCCTAAAAACTATCTTAGTGTTGCTCGGTAGTGGCACTGCACACCTTGAATCCCAGCACTTGGGAGGTAGAGGCAGGTGGACGTCTGAGTTCGAGGCCAGTCTGGTCTACAAAGCCAGTTCCAGGACAGCCAGGGCTGCTACACAGAGAAACCCTGTCTTGAAAAACCAATTAAAAAACAAACAACAAACTATCTTAGTGTTATCAAAGCCAGTTTAAGCCATGGATGGTAACACAAAGCCAGTAGTTTATGCAACACAGAAATTTAACTCTGTCATATAAAAAAAGAAGTGTAGACGTGAAAAGCCAGAACAAGCCAGGTGGCATCATAAAGATTTGGAGACTGTTTTTGTTTCCCCCTTCTCAGTACATGGTCTCCAGCCAGGGTTCAGTTACCACAACTACATTTCAACAAGAAAGGAGGAAGAGACTGTGCCACACCTCTTCCTGTGGGATGCTTTCTACTTGGTTGGGCACATGGAGTCTACCATCCCAAGTCTCAGACACAAGAGGACCAAGCCTTCCAAATTGAGGTCCAGGCTCACTAAAGCCCCACACAGAGATTCCTCCAGTCTAAAACAACAGAAACACAACAGGACACACTACTGCCATTTACTCATTATATTTAGCTGCAAGGAGAATGAATGTTTCTTATTCCAGGTAGTGGTGTGCTATGGACATAAGTTAGAAAGGCAAAAGTATCAGAAAATTTATCAGTTATTGTTATATCTATCTGATGATGTTTTTCCTGGGGACAGATACCTAACTAACATTAAAATTTACAACCTAACACTGACATTTCTAATCATGGTGCACTATAAAATTATATTATTCTAAGCATCAATTATGATGTTAACTATTCTACAAAACTGAAGTAATATTCATAATAAAATAATCAAAAAGAAAAATATAATTTTAATCAGATAGGAATGACTACTTTAGTTATTTAAAGATTGTTTATAAAAGATTAAGTATATAGCAAAATATTAAATAGGATTATTTTTAAATACAAGTAACACTATAGTAATAGTCACTGTAATAAAATTCAGTGTAATTCAGTGCACACAAAATTGGATGCAAATTAAATGTATATATTCTCTTACAGAAAAAGATTTGGGGGATGAGAAGAAATAGAACTATTCTGGACCAGTGAGATGGCACAATAGTGTTATCACCAAGCAAGACGACCTGAGTTCCATTCCTGGGACACACATGGTAGAAGGAGAGAACTGACCCCATCCTGCATGTTGTCCTATAGCTTCCTTATGCTCACTGTAGCATGATCCCCCCATCCCCTACACAAGACCCCCTCCCTCCATACACACACAATTTTTAATGAAATTATTCTATTATGCTTTGTATAGATGCTATGTAGAGATTTTTAATCAAATAAGAGATAATCATAAAACAGTAATACAAATTATAGCACAACAAGATAAAACTAGATAATATCTTAGGGAAGTAACTTTGCAGGTAATAAGTATGAGAGTCAAAAGAAGTTTATAAGTGTTGTCCTCTGTGCTAAGTACTGTGTGAACAGTATTTCTTCTAATATTCACAACACTCCTAAGATCTAAGTCATATTCCTAGAGAAGAAAACCTGAATCTTTAATAATTAGCACGGACTGAAACTATTATATAAACCCCAGAGGGAAAACAACAATTTTCTGACCCAAGTCCATGTTCCTAAAATACAGTCCATACTACCACCCCTCAAACTCTATCCCTATTACAGTATCCAGTCAGAACTGTCTAAAGTTCATTCTGGTCTTTTAAGAGGTTATCATTCCAGCCAAGTATGACTGCTTTCTCCCAGATAAAAGTACATTACATCAGTAACTCTAATTGAATGCCTCTTGACTAGAAATCAAAGAATTTGGAAGGTTGAGGTGTTTGTGATTGTGATAATCGTACATATATCCATATCAGAAAGTAGAAATCTGGAGGCTGGGAGATAGTTGGTAAAGAACTTGCCATTCAACCAAGAAGACTCAAATTCATCCTTAGAAGCTATGTAAAAAGGTGGGTGTACTAGACACACCTGTAATTCACTACTAAGAAAGTAGGATTCACTGTCTACCCAATCTAACCTAATCAAAGAGCCTCAGGTCCCCAGACCCTGACTCAAAAAGGAAAGTGAATGGATCCTGAGAAATGACACCAAGGCTGGCACCTGAACACACTTGTGCACATACACATACAGGAACATGCACAAACACACACAGAAGGTAGAAATCTATGGAAGCATATATCAAAGGGCTACAATGAATAGCATAAATTTCAATATTTAGGAGGTTTTTATAGTTGATGGCATGCCTCTTAGCAATCTATAAAAGAGCAAGTTGCAGTAAACACAAGTAAAAGGCAAGAAAGATATGACAATCTATTTAAATATTAGTCCAGTCCTTTCAAATTGATGCAATGCAACATTTCATAGTTGACCTTAACAAGGCATAAAGTTGCAAAATAGCCCAGAATGCCCTCATTACCTGTATTCTACATGGGCCAAAAACCTACCTTCCTTCCTATTCACCCTGCACCATAATGTTCAATTGCATATGCTAAAATCCTGATTTCAATTCTAATACAGGCAAAACATAAGATAACTAAGTAATTTAACACTTTCAGTATGTTTATGACTACCAACACTTGCTAAGTACTGTAGAAAGGTTTAGGTACTTAAAATCAAACCAAAATATAAGAGTCAATGATCAGTGGCATAGGACTAATAAAAATTGTTACCAAAATATTAGATAGGAAGAATCGCTTTCACTTAGGATGATTACAAAATACCTCAGAGAGATGACTAAATATAGGCAGAGCATTAGAAGGGAGAACTGCTTTCATCACAGTAATGTTTTTAAAGATAGATGAATATTCTATGTAAAAATAGTGGTATAAGAATGGCATAAAAACATTTAAAGTAGCATATGTAGTTTATACTGGGTACAATATAAAGCTATTATTCTTGGATATTGTAATGTATGCAGGAGCCAATTAGAACATCAAATTAGAGTATGGGTCTGAACAAGTAAAAAACAGGAAGTCACCAAACGTCTTCTAAAAAGGAAATCTTTTACTAAGACTAAACTGAGGATCATGTACAAGTTTTGATGGAATTGATAATACGCCTCCCCCTCAAAGCTCAGTGAAACAGTTTTGTTGTCTATGTGGATTGTGGTATAGAGGAAAGAATAGTAATTGTAATTTTTGTTTTGTCTAAAAATCGCTAAAATGTTTTATATTAAAATATATTTATATATTATAGAAAATATTAATGTTGCCTATCACTTTAGATCTTAAATAGATAAAGTCTACAACTTTAATTACTATGTCATCTCATGATCCCAGTTTATGGATCTCTGACTAGGCCCTTGGCTTCTCATTGTCTTGGAATAAATCAGCCTTTTTCTAACAGTACAGTACCTCAGACCTAGGCTTAGCAGCTGTGGTAGTTTGAATGTAATTGGCCCTCATAATCTCATAGGGAGTGGCACTATTAGGAGGTGTGGCTTTGTTGGAAGGGTATGGCCTTATTAAAGGAAGAGTGTCACTGTGGGGGCAGGCTTTAGGGTTTCCTCTGGTCAGGATACTGCTGAGTATCTCAGTTGACTTCCTGTTGCCTGTTACCCAAAAGATATAGGACTCACAGCTATCCCTTCAGCACCTCTGCCTGAACAACACATGCTCCCTGCCTGATGGTAAAGGACTGAGTCTCTGAACTGTAAGCCACCACTTCAACTAAATGTTTCCTTTATAAGAATTGCCATGGCCATGGTGTCCTCACAACAACAGAAACCCTAACTAAGACAGTGAATCAAGGTTGACATCCATCCTCCTCTCCTGACTGGAGAATGTGAAGAAAGGCTCACAACCCTGCCATCATCGCAAAGTGTATTTCTAACTGCAGTTACTTAACTGCAAAGAAACACTTCTCATCTTTACTTAACATCTAACAACACTGAACACCACCTCACTGTGAAATTCTTGCATTTAGAACAACTGCAATTAGCTACTTGATAATTTTAACTTGATTACAAGCAGGACATGCTACACAGAATGCTTTAGTATGCTGTAGTAACATATTCTATTTCATCAATAAAGTTCTGATTATTAAAAAAAAAACAAAAAACAAGCAAACAAACCTGAAGACATAACTCAGGAATACAGCACTTGCCTAATATGTCTTTCCCTACCACAACAAAGAATGACAACCAAGGGAGGAAAGGAAAGAGGAAGAGAAAGGGGAGGGGAGAAAGGGCAGAGGAGTATTTGAGAGAAAGTAAAACAGCTTCCATAAGCCTCAGTGAAACAAAATAATCATAAAACCTTTCCAAATACAATAAAAATGCTCTAGTCAGTGCAAAACAGCAAATTTAAAACAATTTTCAAAAGAAATTCTGAACATTACTACAAAAATCATCCACATATACCTTTGCCTTACACATAACTGAAATAACTCTTCACTACTGTTTCTATGCTTAGTTAACAATTAAAGTAGCCTCAACCAATATATAATTTACTCAAAGCTCATTCCTTCATTACTTATGAAGATACCTTTTTAATGCTTGAAAATTTTATGACTACAATGTAGCCTTTACTAGTTGAGAATCCTGTGCCAGGCCTGGGGCATGTCTTAGAATTCATGTTTTCCTATGTATAAGAGTGTGTTCAATCTCAGCACCACAAACAAACCAAAAACCAACACTTGTGGAGCTAGGTGTTGCTAAGGGGCTATGTTTAGGCAACACATTTCCTTGACCTACAAATAAAACTGAACAGAAGAAGCATTTTCTCTAAACACTGCTGCAAGGGTACATCATAAGAGTACATCAGTAAAACTTGAAGGAAGAAGCCTGAGAATTCCTTGAAGTTGCTATGCTTCCATAACCAGTCCTTAACAATCCATAATGGCCTCAAGTCATTTTATTTTTCTAATTTTTCTTCAATATGGATGAAATAACCTTAAACCTTTTGCCACATTTTGGTAAAAAAAAAAAAAAAAAAAAAAAAAAAAAGCAAATGAAAACAGATGACAGCATGATTCACAGTGAAATATGTATGTAATAATTTTAGTTACAAATTTTCATTTTAAATGACTTTAAATTCCTTCAAGGTATTCTATACGTATTAAGTAACTAGAAATATGAAATGTGAGTCACTGAAAATGTAACCATTCAATGGGCTGGCAGGAGAAATTACAATAGTTTTTGTCATAAATATCTCCCAGCTCAATTCTTATTCTCTGGGAAAACACAGCATGCACTGTCATTTGGGTCTTACTGTGATCAATGTGGTCAGTCTTGTGACATCACTGTCGACACACCTGCAACAGGAAAGCAGAATTAGCAATCAGCTGAATCTCATTTGAGTAAGTCATTTCAGAAACAATGTCTTTAGAACTTTGTCTGTATTCTACTCACATTAACCGAAAGTGAAGGAAACATGAAACTGGCAAGACACAATAAGCACAAAAGGCCTGATGCTTATTAGTGTGGCAGGTGGGCTTGTTCAGACTCAGCAACACTACATATTTAAAAATAAACTATAAGACATCTGAGTTACAGGTCTTATTTATTTTGAGATATTTGCCAAAGAAAGAATTCTATGTCTTAAATATATCACAATGAGGGACTGATTATACATATTTTCCCTATGATTAGCAACCTTACCTACATTCAAAATGTCATTTACTGAAAACAGAGAAATTGCTACACATTAATCCTTATCAAAGATTAAAAGTATCTTTGGGACAGATCCAGTGTAAGCCATGAACCCAAGGGAACCTGTACACTAAGCCACTTCCTAAGCTATTAATGACTTACAGTTTATCCCTGAGAAATCTGACCTTCTAGAAACTTCTTCATTAACAAGGCTTTATTGAAGACATCTCTTAAATGCTTCAGTATTAAAAAAAAATTACACACACACACTTCAGTGTTTTAAGGTTAATAGCTTTCATGTGTTGTTTTAACAAATCCTCATACAATTCCTTCAAAGAGGCAGAAGATGAGTAATCTTCATTACACAGAAGGGAGCTGCCCTTGCCCTTACACTCTTTCCACACAACTCATCCCACTCCTTTTCCTCATCTGTCGTTAACACAAAGCCAATCACTGCTGCCCCACTGGTTCAAGATACTGCTCAATGGCCAACAGATGGCTCAGGAGGTAAAGATACTTGCTGCCAAGCCTGAGGACCCCAGTTCAACAGCCAGGAACCACATGTTGGCAGAAGACTCATGCATGTAGTACTCTGACCTCTACCCTTACCTCACGCCATGACACAACATAGCATGCATGTACTCCCCACCCCCATACATACACACAAACACATAAAACCAATAAATACAGGTTTAAAAGATATTGTTTATCTACATTTATCATATAGAGCATTCCTACTTCCACTCCTGATATCTCATGACTGCCTCGCTGAAAACTGAACAATTACTTTCTTTTTGTTAGATCAGGTTTTTTGTTTTGTTTTGAGTTGTGGGGGAATCTAACTCAGTGCCACATTCTTGATAGCTAAAGTGTTATACTATTGAGCTGCACCCTTAGTCTTTCCAACCATGCCAGAATTCTACCATTGCTTAGGAGCAAGAATTCTCAATACTCATTAGGCTTCTGAGGGCTTCTGCCAGCTCGACTTCCACTATGTCTCTGCCACTCTCTGCTGCACACTAGTCACAATGACCATGAGTGACACACCCCCAAACATAAGAAATGTCTCCTTTCAAAACCTTGACACTTGCCAGTCCCTTGACCTGAAGAACTGATCTCTACAGTGTTAGAAAAATGGATCCTCTCGCTTCAGCCAGGTATTAAAACAAATGGGCTGGGGAGACGGCTCACTGGTTAGAGCTTGGCCACGACTTTCCCAGGACTTAGGTTCAGTTTCCAGCACCTACAAGGCAGCTCAAAACCACCCATAATTCCAGTTTCAGAGCATCTGATACAATCATGGCCTCTGTGGGCACCATGCATGTGGTGTGCAGGCATACATACAGGCAAAACAGTCATAGCTTCCATTTCAATATAGAAGTTCATTAAGCTGTCTGATTAATTTTAGTATGTAGCATTTTTATTTCCTTGTAATTCTTTGTTACACTAAAGTTTCTTAAAATTTTTTTCTAAATATTTATTTATTATGTATGCAGTGTATTGCCTGCATGTACACCTCCACACCAAAAGAGGGCACTAGATCTCATTATAGATGGCTGTGAGGCACCATGTGGTTGCTGGGAATTGAACTCAGGTCCTCTAAAAGAGCAGTCAGTGCTTTTAACCTCTGAACCAACTCTGCAGCCCTTACTTAAATTTTTTAAAATAAAATAACCCAGGACTTGAAATCAATCATATGAAATTATAGCTCAGATCAAGAGTGAAGATCTGTCACTAAGGTGACTGAAGGAAGGGCAGAATATGAAGCGGAATTTGAGGGATTCTTGTACATGAGGCTCATGAGCGACAAAGAAGGGCATCATAAGGCTTGCTGACTCCAACAGGAAAATGTGAAAGACTGCAAAGACAAGTGAAAAGCCATCTCTGGTGAGCAGAGTGGACTGAGTAGCTTCAAATGATGTAGACAGGAGTCAGGGAAGGAACACATTTCCCTCTAAACCACCTTATACCAACAAAGCAGATCAAAAGAGGCTTCACAGATAAAACACATCACTGTAATTTTGAAAAGGTATTAAAATTAGTGTAAACAGATTGAAAGAATATTCATAACTGGATAAAAAGATAGCATGCACCATTTTTTATTTTTTTAATAAATTATAAATATATTAAAATATATATACTTTATGTAAAATATATAGTTAAATATATATGCTTTACTAAAATGCTAAGCTCCCAGTATTATAAATAAGTTTAATCATTCCTCCCTAGTCACAGCAATTTTTTACACATGACTTAACAGGTACTTGCATAGAAGAAAAAACTGCAGAACTGAACTGACTCCAGAGAATAAAGCCAAATACTAAAACTTTCCATAAAAATCAAGTGGCTTGTATAAGCAATAGATAACTCTTTTAAATCATGTTAAAACTAGCAAATGTATTCAAACTACACATATAAAAATTAATGCTTGATTTTATGAAAATATAATTCAATAATTGGTTATGTACCATAGCTCTACAAGTCACCGTTATAATATACACAGAGATCCTTCAACTATGCTTGGCTTCAGAAAATATATACCAATGTTCCCACCTACAGATGTGAGAGAACAATTTTTTGTTATAACATAATAAGCAACTTTCAAGAAATTAGCATGTACCACCTTCATCTTTACTCTTTTAGCTTACTTGTTTTGCTTTGTTTTCTGACAAAGTTTCTCTTTATAACAGTCCTGGCTGTCCTGGAACTCGCTCTGTAGACCAGGCTGGCCTTGAACTCACAGAGATCGGACTGCATCTACCTCCTGAGTGTTGGGATTAAAGGCTGCACCACTACCACCCCACTCATTTTTACTCTTGCTCTGCCTCCAATCAGAAAGACATTCTTAAGAAATATTTATGTCATCATCATTGTTAGAGAGATGGGGGAGGGGGAAGGAGGAAAGGAGGAGAGGGGGAAGGATGGAGGGAGGGGGAAGAAAGGAGGGAGGGTTTATAGCATATGTATGGAAGTCAGAAAACAATTTTTAGACATCAGTTCTCTCCTTCTACCAATCTAGAAACTGAATTTAGGTTGTTAGTTTTAGCAGCAACCATGTTTACCCACTGAACCATCTCACCTGCCCAGGCCTTTCCCATGTAATCAGTTTTAGTATGCTATCTTAACTTGAACTTGACAACGTTCTGTAACCTTATATATATATATTATACAAAGTAAGGACTATCTATGTCTACAGAAAGGATTGAAAGAAATAAACCTACTTATTTTATTCATCAACCAATTTAACACGAACATACTGATCACACCTAGAGTCATTAAGAGCAATATTTACTGGGTTTTTTTTTCCCCTGTGTTATACAACTTTCTAAGAGGTAGTTATATAATGAAGAAAACTATGGCTGAAAATACCTCTGAAGTAGTATGTTTGCCTAACATGTATACAGTCTGTTTTTGAATTCCAGAACATATACAAATAATCACTTATTTCTGAAGAATAATAATAATGCATTTCTGAATCAATTAATAGCATACCAATACCAAATTAAAATCATGATCTTAAACATTTGCACTTTTATTTCTTCTAGGCACTGAGGGCAAATCTCAGTATATGCTCAATAAAAACAATGCACTGAGCTCAAGCTCCAGAACTAACAAATTTCTCCATTTTTAATAAGGCAGAGAAGAAGCACTCTCAACTCTGTGGAATAGAATTTATTCACTTCAGTATAATAGTTTCAAATTTAGACAAAAGGATTTATCTTTTTAAATTTTTATTTATGCTTATTCTATGTGTATGTGTAAGTACCTGAATGTGTGTATATCATGAGCATGCGGTCAGAACTGGACTCTGGGGCAGTTTTGAACCACCCACTGGGTGATGGGAACTGAACCCAGGTCCTCGGCAACAGCAGCAAGTCTCCATGCTCCAAAAAAAGAAACTATCTTATCTTCAAACAATTATCAAGTTTACCTTTAGGGGAAAAAAGTAAAACATGTATTTTTGTCAAGGAATCCATAATATAAAATAGTGTCTATAAAGGGAAATATTCTTTGTTTTGGAGAACCAAGGCTTTTTGTTGCTGTGCTGTTTTTTTTTTTTTTTTTTTTTTTTTTTAACTTTGAGGAGGGGCACCTCACTATGCTACCAAACTAGCAAAAGCTCAAGTGATCTTCCTAATTGCTGGAACTACAGAAAAGTATGCCACACCCAGGTGAAGTGTGTTTTAAAATTCTTCAGGTTGCAACACTGTTGCATGACACTTAAATTTCAGTTCACTTTACTGTATTCAGCTAGGTGTACTTGCTATATATAATTATTTACTCTCTAAACAATGCTAAGGACTAAAATCTCAACAGAACACAGAAAGCAATAAGGTGACTTTAGTAACACTTTGAATAGTTTTTGGCTATTGGGAACCTCAACTGCTAGAAAATACTTCCTGTTTCTGTATAATAATAGCAGGGGGAAAAAGTAAGCAGTTTTAACAGCAAGACAAAGTTGGAGATTAGTTGTTAGTTTTGTGGTTTTTTATTGTTAGGGACAATTACCCTATATAACGCAAGCTGGCCTTGAACTCAACCATCTTCTTGCCTCAGCCTTCCAAGAGCTAGGACTACAGCTTTCGGACACACCCACTTCAGGCAGAGCTTTAACTGCGAGATTAGCATGTGGGTAAGAAGAAAACAAGCATAAAATAGAAGTTATTAGGGCTACGGTATCAGTGGAAGTCAGTGGTAGGCTTACTCATGAGGTAGACAGAGCTAAGCATACATGAGACCACACATTGAATCCTAGCACCAAACAAACAAAATAACAATAGACTGTTTTGTAAAGCATTAACAGAAGCCATGTGAACAAAGAATAATTCATGAAGCAAGCTGCACTCAGAATCAAGAGGTTTTAATGGCTCTGCAGTAGTGACAAGACCCAAGACAAACATGAAAGAAGACGAGATGCATATACCTAATTGGATGAACTGGTCCAGGGTTAAGGTACTTGGAGTCTGACTAGAAAGCCTCCAGTTTCTGATGCCTACTTTTTTAATACTGAGCATCTGCTGGTGGGGGTGGGGGCCTTATTTAAAGTGCTGGAGCTGCCTTCCTAATTTACAAAACAAACAGAACCATTAACACATCCAAAATAGAAAGAGAAGGGAAATAGCCAGATTGCATGAGTATGGTTCCAATTCTAAGCCTGCACTATAGTACAAGAATGTACTGGGTGATTTAACAAGGAAGGGCAAGGAACACAGGGGGTATAAAAGCAGCCGTTTCAAAGATTCTTGATGTTGCAAGTAAATACCTGTTAAGCTACAATAAAATCAATAAAAGGATATAGCATTTAAAGCTGTAAATTACTGAATCTGTGAGTTAAAACAATACAAAGCTATCATTTTTTTTTTAAACGTGTAAGATTATTTTGACTTCATGTGTCTGTATGCCTGGTACCCAGGGAGGCCAGATGAGAGTGTCAGAACTCCAGGAACTGGAGTTACAGATGTTTGTGAGCCATCGTGTAAGCTAGGAACACAATCCAGATCCTTTGCAAGAGCAGCCAGTTGACAATTCCTTATCAATAAAAGCAAGAATATCAATATGTGTTGGGTATTCTCTGGCTTTGGAGATCCCAGTGGACTTTTGTAACGGGATAACTAGACATCGAATTCAGTATCTGTCCCTGGGAAATCATTAGAAGTCCAATATTATAGCCCAGCAGTGGTGGCACACACCTTTAATCCCAGTACCTGGGAGGCAGAGTCAAGGAGGGATCTCTGTGAGTTCCAGGCCAGCCTGGTCTACAAAGTGCATTCCAGGACAGCCAAGATTGTTACACAGAGAAACCCTGTCCCCAAGTAAATAAACAAACAAACAAACAAACAAACAAATAAGGGCCACTATTTGGAGCTGTTCAAAAAGCTAGCCTCTCTTGAAAAGTCTAGAAATAAATCAAAAGCTAATCTTATTTAACCACTCCCAGATTGTCAAATTACAACCTGAGTCTGTTTTCTTAAGAATATTTATTCATAAGAAAACTTCCTTCAGTAGCAAACAAAACCAAAGGTGAAAAATAGCAAATCATAAATACAATCTCTTTAAAAATGGAAATCAATGCATTATCAAGATTCTAACTCTCCCTGGTAAAATGACAAATATACTTGCTATTCGCCCCATCCTTTAAAAATCTCAAATTATATAAAATTTCCAGTCTTTTCTTGTTCATTACTAGTCTCTGGTAATCATACTTGAGTTTATGCTAATTAGAGGGCTGGGCAGAGCACCCAGGATAGCCTCAGAATGAATGGGGCCAGTCCCCAGAAAGGTCAAAGAACAACAGTCTGAACTTTTAGCTCACTCACTAATCCCAGGGAGTGAAATGTGGGTGCTAGAGATTAAGTGCTACAGGGATTACTCAATGTGATTTACATGATTTGATTCACTTCTAAATAAGTCACCAGGAGGGTACTTCAGCCCCTACTCCAAGGAGAAACAAACCCTTTTAGACATGCAGAAGACACTGTCCCAAGCACCTTTTCCTTTGACAGACTATCTGCATTCCTTCAAGCAATCTTTATAAAAACTGGCAAACATAGACTGGGCAGGATGGCTTAGTGGTTAAGAGTGCTTGCTGCTCTTACAGAGTACCAGAGTTCTTTTCCAAGCATCCACATTAGATGACTTACAAGCACCTATAACTTAGCTCCTGGGAACCCAAAACTCTCTTCTGATCTCCACAGGCATCCTCTCTCCGCAAACACACACACATACACACAGACTCATGTACTTACACATAAATATTTTCCTAAAAAGCTGGTAAATGTAAGTAAAATGATTCTGAGTTCTGTGAACCATTCCTTCAAATTACTGAACCATACATAAGGAGAACCCCTAATTCACTGCTTATTGATCAGAAATTGGCATCTGAAGAGGGGGCAATATTGTGGCAATGAGTCTTTAACTTGTGGGATCTGAGGCCAAATCTAAGCAACAAATGTTGCTGATGTCCAGACTTAAAGAGAGGCTTAGTGTGGGAAACACATCTGCTTCCTCCAGAAGTGAAAGATACAGCAACAGAGGTGGTTTTTCTTGACCACTTCTTCAAACTAAGCAATTTACTTTGAATAAAACTATTGGTTCTATCCTCAAATTGATAGAGTGTATGAAAAAAAAAAAATCTCTATCACTACTCTTTTGGGAAATACACAGCACTCTCTCAAAATGTATCACAATCTTCAAGTATGTATCTTTACCTACTGCTGTATGTAACCAAAACCTCTCTAGAATACAGTTCCCCTCAGTTGATGCACAATACTTTTGGCTAGAAGCCAAGTGACAGCTTCCTTCTCTTGTTCATAAAACATACAAGGCAGAACTGTCTGCTGAACTGGCAACCTTCTTTAAAAAGTGCATACAAACTGCCTGTCTTCCCAAACTTTTCCACTCTGTTCTTTCAACACAAACTGGCACGTCTCAAAAACCTTGACTCCCTTGTTCACAGTTCTACTTGTGAGCCACAAATGGACATCCGTTAGAGGAAGGAGGTGGGAACACTGCCAACGGGTGCCGAAACACTGCAGAGGTTACATCCAAATGTGAGCCAATCACTTGGGTGAAGTAATGGACATTTCACTTGAGGATAAGTATATGCTGTTTCAGCTATACCTTTATTTCTTCAGCAACAGATTCTTCAGGGAATTCAAATTGTAGCAACACAGGAACTTTACAATCCAAGAACCACTTTAAATTAAATCACAATATCTTAATATGAAAAATCCATTTATTTTAACAAACTAAACTCATCATAGTCCCATCAACAGACTACACTTATTTCCATTCATAAGACCCCCAGCTAGAAGGCTAGCTCAGGAACAGAGTGCTTGCCTCCCATGCACAAGGCCCTCAGAACTAAACATCTTAGGCAATAACAGTACAAGCCAGGAACAAGTCAAACATGCGCTCACAATTTTATAAAGATTTAAGTACCATAGCTAAGAAAATGAAATGATGCTATTCCAACTTCAATGAAAAATCCACTTCAGAGGGTGGCTAGGAGGACTAGTAGGGCAATTATGTAACATAACAACACATAGGTCAAAAAAATACAACTTAGAACTAAGCTGAACTAGACTGTGGGACATTTAGACAGTTTTCTATTAAAATTAATTCTGTTATGATTAATTAGGAATATTAAATAATTATTTCTTCTGCAGGCTTGGGGTTTTTTCTTTCTCCACTTAGGACTTTTAGAATGATGCTATGCTATATAAGAACTCACACTTAACGTTTCTGGTTAACAAGGAACTATGTAACTCTGGTCCTTACTTATGAGTGGACACCTGTTCAAGTGTAAGTGTTTATCAGTACTTCAGTTTACTATATTAGAATTACTAGCTTCACAGTAATTGAGTTAGACAGATAAAAGAACTGTGTACCTACATGCAATTAATTGCTGTGTACCTGATGAAACAAGCTACTAAATAAAAGACAACCAACAACAAAAATGTAGGTGAACCTTAATGACATTATGACCACTGGAATAAGCCAATCCCAAAAGAAAAATGTACTATGAAAGTCAAATTCACAGAAATGGAAAATAAAAAGCTGGATATGTTTAATGGGTACAGAATTTCAGCTGAGAATATGAAAAATGTCCTGGGGAAAAACGGGGGGTAACTGGTTGTGCAGCTATAGAAATATGCTTAAAATCACTAATACATATTTAAATAGCTATTTTTTTTTCTTTTGATTTTTCAAGACAGGGATTCTGTGTAGCTTTGGAGCCAGTCCTGGAACTCACTCTCTAGACCAGTCTAGCTTGAAATTCACAGAGATCCACCTGTCTCTGTCTAGCAAGTGGGATTAAAGGTGTGCACCACCACCACCTAGCCTAAAATATTAAATTTAATGCGTTATAACACAAATTTTAATGTATGAAAATCAGGATATATATATAAATCAGAAACCATTATGTTGCTTTTTTTTTCAACTTTACACAAATTAAGATTAGGATCTGGTTAGACAAGTCTGTGGGGGCATTTTCTTGATTAATGACAAATGTGAGTGAACCGAGCCCATTGTGGGCAGCGCCACTCAAGGCAGGTGGTCCTCAACTGTAGAAGACGGCAAACTTAGCAAGCCAGGGGAAGCAAAGCAGGAAGCAGCATCGTCCATGGTTCTGCTTCACTTCCTGCCTTGAGTTTGTGCCCTGACTTCCTTCAGTGATGAACTGTTACCTATCACTGTGACATGAAATAAACTCTTCCCTCCCCAAGTCACTTTTGGTCATGCAGTGTATCACAACAATGGGAAGCAAACTAGGTCAGAAACTGGTACCAGGACTGTGGTATTGCTGTAACAAACTGAACCATCTTGTGGAAGTATTTGAAACTTTGAGCTGGAAAAACCATTGAACGCTCCATTAATGTGCAGTTCTGTGGGAGCTTAGAAGATAAAAGTGCTGAAAGAAATATTACAGATGAGGGAGAGCTGGCTTGTGAGGTTTCAAAAGAAAGTAGACTCTAGCGGGGACCCATGTGATACATTTGAATTAAGAATCCATAGTTTCTGGTTAATCGGGGCTGAAAAATCAGCTGTGGTTAACAGGCACCCAGCAGCATGGAGGTGAAAACTTCTTTCCTGGGACAACAGAGGATACTTAACTGGAGCTGAAAAAGCAGCTGTGATCACTAACAAATTAGAATCAGTGAGGTGAAATCTTCTGGGAAGTATTTCCTCAATATCAGCACACAGAATCAGGGAGGAGTAAGGAAGGACAGGGGAGGGCATGGCTGAATCTCAAGCTAGCAGCCAAGCGTGGTACTGGGTAAGCGTCTTCCACACTGTGCTGGATTGAGGGCATCATGGAAAGTAGCTGAGGCTTGGCACGATAAGGCAGGGTTAGAAGAGGCCATGAGTAAATGGAGCCAGCCTGAGCCTTCCAGATAAGTTACATGGGCTTCAGAGGGCAGAAATAAAGAAGTGGGCAGAATATTGGGGTCAAATATGTATGAAAAGATTATGTTCAACAGTGATGCATTTGTGTGTTAAGAGGGCCAAGGAATCAATTGTGGTGGTTAATTTTTTGTCCACCTGACACAAACTAGTTATCTGGGAAGAAGGAACATCATTTGAGGATTAACTCAAACAGACTAGCCATTAGGCAGATCTGTTGGGGACATTTTCTTGATTAATGATAGATGTGGGTGTGGGAGGAACTAGCCTGCCTTGCCACCTCTGGACAGGTGGCTCTGGGTTATTAAAAAAAGCAAAGTAAGCAAGTCATGGGAAGCAAGCCAGTAAGCTGCACTCCTCAATGGTTCTGCTTCAGTTTCTGCCTCCAGTTTTCTGCCCCAAATACTTCAGCAACGAACTCTTCCCTGGAATTTTAACGCAAAACTAATATTTTCCTCCTTAAGTTGCTTTTCGTCTTGGTGTTTATCATAGTAATTGAAAGCAAACTAAGACAACTTTCTAATTTATTCATTTGCTCCTGGAAACAATCAAATAATTCTGTGTCTTTGGTGTAGTAGATATTTGTTGGGAGTTTCTTTTTGAGACAAATATGTGCAAAGTAAAGGTTGAAACGCAATCGTTGTGCGTGCTGGGATTGCAAGCATGCACCACCAGCCCTAACTTTACTGAGTACTTCTAGACCTGGAACTGGAGCAGTGTACAAGACAAGTGTCTATGTTCACAGAATTTATAGTTATAATACTGAAGAGCAAGGTGAGAGAGTAATGACAATGAAGCATCCCTGGTACGAGAATGAAGTCAGAAGGAATACTCCAGGTGAGAATACTCCAGGTGAGGCGACTAACAAGTGCCAAGACTTTCAAGTGGGAAATCCTGGTGTTTAAAACAAACAAACAAACAAATGCACAAGCCAAGCGCAGGAAAAGCAAGCAGAGATCACAGAAGGCCTGGAAAGCCACAATAAATAGTTTGGAATAGAATCCCAAAAACACTGGAAGCCACATAGGATGTTCTCACTAAGAGTGGTAAGGTCTGAGCTTGTCTTTTTTTCTTTCAGAATCATTAACCACTGTTAAGAATAACCTTGGAGGTGGGGGTGGGGGAGGAAAATCAAAACACAGACTAAGGGGCACAGAAAATGTCTCTCACAGAACCATCTCTGATGTTGACAAATGGCAGGGACCTGGTCTCTGACAGACAAAATGACGGGCTCATAGACCAGAATAACTTAAGCATGTATGAGGCTCAGGGCTCAATAGTCAGAACTGGAGGAAAGGGGTAAGAACTGAGTGAATTACATTGTCCAACAATAAGGTGAAGAATACTGGAGGAGCATCACAGCACCGGAAGTGATGCTCCTGGGGATGGAGTAAGAAATCAAGACTCTAGTTTTCATAAAGCTAAATAATAAAATGAAGACTTAGAGGAAAGGCAGCTTGACAAACTTGTTTTTTAAAATAGCGGCTAGGAAAACACCTGACGGCTGAATTTAGCAAGGTAAATTTTAATGGCACCCATGACCATAGTTTTTCCTGGAATCAAGAGGACAAAGAATGAGCACAGTAAACAAAGCAGAAAAGATAAGGATGAAGCAGCATACACGAAACTCTGCAAGGGATTTTCCCATGAAGGGCACACAGGTGGGACTGTAACCTGCAAAAGGAAATGATCTCAAAGGCCTGCATTTAGAAGACCAGGACAGCACATCTGTCTGCTGCAGTGATCTACAGGGAAAATGATGATGCAAACACTACAGAAGCATGATTAATTATTAATAAATACCTAACAAATGCACAAAATTGTTCTTGCTATTAGAAAATAAATGAACATAAGATGTAATAGTTAAAATGGTTATTTGAGAACTATCGAGAATCTGGGGAGAATATACCACATATAGATAACTAAATTAAAATTTCTTTAGAAACATTATCTTATAATAGAGGCTGTCATGTTGAAAATATTGTGTAATGATGTATCTCATGATATGACAACAATGCCCTTCTAAACGACATGCATGCAGCTGTGGAGAATAAAAATAATGCCATGCACAGCTTTTATTTGATTGCATACAGTGGGATTTAAATAGGATCAACACTAGACAAAGAGTGATAGCAGCAATTAAGAATAAGAAGCATCTCCACAATCCTTCTTCTTTGTGCTCCTCTTATTGACCCATTCCTACATTTCGATTTTCCTCGTCCCCTTACTCTGTAAATCAGCAAACACTCAAAAAGGAAATAGTTCATCCATCATTCATGCAAGTCTTCATCATCTTCCAAGCTCCTTTTCCTCTACCCATGATCCCCACCATGTTCTCTTGCCTCCAAAAAACAGTTAAGTTATAAAAACTATCAATTAATTACATATTGATATATAATTAATTTAGGTAAACTACTAAAATTCACATGTGAAAATATTTTCCTTGTAATTATAAGACCCCTTTGCATTTGGTGTATCTTTATAATTTGCCTTAGTCTATCAGATGGGAGAAATTTTAAAGAAATATAATATACAAAATAAAAGGAGAACTGAATAAGTTGAAAATAAAATGAAGCCCATAATTTTGTAATCAAAGACAATGTTACTTATGACTTCGAGAGTAGCATGTGCTTATATTTACTATAATCAATGCAAAGAAGAAAGAGGTGTCTGCAGTTTTCATTTTAATGTTATCAACAATGTTCATGAGGGAAAATCAACTTCTTAAAAATACAAGATACAGTCATGCATTCTGAAGAACAACTTCAGTCAGTAAGTCAAGTGCTTGAGCACGTTAGCAGCTATTATTCTCATCACTATCAATCAATAAGATCTGAAATACTCAATTTTTAAAGTTACAGGTCCTTTTACTGAGATAAAAACTCAATTTTTAATCAGTTCAAAGTGTGATTCAGTAGTGTTGTAATACACACATTCATGTGTAACCATCATGGCTAATTCCAGAGTATCTATCACTCACTGTTCCTCACCAAAAGAAACACACCTCTAAAGCAGTCCAGGCCCCTACTCTTCGTGTTGTCCCTGCTGAATTCTCTCCCCCTCACAATAAGACCTATTGCCCTACTGATCAAAGGATATTTTCAGAGAGGCATATTGTTTAGCACTCAACAGAAGCTTAAAACTGTCAGTAAGAAAATAGATATTAAAATAGACTGCCTCACATGAGAAACTACCAAAATCAGATTACAGATTGAGAAACAATAGCATCATTTATTCATCCTCAATTAATGAAAGTGGGCAAAATGCCAATAAATCTGAAAACACTTTTACTTATATAAAGCTAACTGTAAGTTAGCTGAGTGAATTAATCTGTCATGTATGAGAAAGAGTTCTCCATGCAGACTGATGAGTTTAAAAGTTCTTACTTTGATTTCTGAGTTTCCTAATTGCTTTAAGAGTAGAATTTAAAATTATATGATTTGATTTGATGACAGAAGAGGAAAGATAATGACGGGTTGACACTTTTAGATGAGTATCTAAACTTTACTAGATGTCATTTTAAATTCACTGCTGTCGTTGTAAATAAACAAGTGAGTTTTCTTGTCCCACTTAGAATGTTCATTCACATGCATGTTTCTATGATGTTCCCATATTACCTGCACCTAGTCTACCATTAGATGCATAAGCAGCATTTACTCAAGAACACACCAATGTCAAATTCTCCACAGCAAACTAATCTTTTGTCTGCTGAGATAATCTTGCTGTGTAGCCTAGACTGACCTCAAACTCATGACAATCCTCCTGCCTCAGTCTCCCAACTGCTGTAATTACAGTCATGCGGCATCATACCTGGCCATTTCTTTTCATCTCTATTGTGTCTTTTTCTTCCCTTTTTTCTCTTTCCTTCCTTTCTGTTTTTTTTTTTCTTTTTTCTTTTTTTTTTTTTTCTTTTTTTCTTTTTTCTTTTTTCTTGTTGTTTGAGACAGAGTTTTTCTGTGTAGCCCTGGCTGTCCTGGAACTCACTCTGTAGACCAGGCTGGCCTCAAACTCAGAGATCCACCTGCCTCTGCCTCTCAAGTGGTGGGATCAAAGGCATGAGCCACCACTGCCTGTTGTGGGACAATCATTTTGTATACTGTGAAGATGTGTCTCTGCCTAAGGCACCTTCTGGTTGTTTTATTAAAGAGTGGAATAGCCCAAAGCTATGCAGGAGAGAATAGGAGGGACTTCCAGGATAGAAAGGAACTTGGGAAGAATCTGAAGCACTCAGGACTAAGCCAGGGAGACAGGGAGAGTGTAGGACATACAGAATGGAAGAGAGGTAAAGAGCCACATAGCTGAAAATAGATTAATGGAAATGGGTTAGTTTAAGTTATAAGAGCTAGTTGAGGACAAGTTTCATTAATGAGGCTCCGCGTCATTACTTGGCAGTTGACAGTCCAAAGAAAATCTGACAAGAAACTCTGACTACAACCACATGGTCATATTATGTCTTTTTCTTAAAGATTTATTTTTATTTTATTTATAGGTTTGTGTCTATGTGATGGATGTGTCTATGTATAGGTACCCAAGGAGGTCAGAAGACAACATTAGATCCTTTGAAGCTGGAATTATAGACAGTCATAAGTACTTAATATGAGAGCTAGGATCCAAACACTGGTCCTCATAATTGAGCAGGAAGCCCTCTTAATGCTCTCAGCCACTGAGCCATCTCTCCATCCACCCCTATTATAACTTGACCTCCAATTTCCCCATGTATTTATTATACCATCTATGACACAGAAACATTATAAACTTACATGATATTACACCTTTTCCCATCTAAGCATAAGGAAATGAAATAAGTGAAAAGAAAGCGACTCTTGTCTTCAGATTGCTATGAAATTAAATGAACATAAAAGCTGGGATTCTTCAGAAAAAAAAAACCAGCTACCTTCAGTTTCTAAAATAATTGAGAGAGGACTTACTATAAAGGAAAATAGTGCTGGGCTGTGGTGGTACACATCTTTAATCACAGCAATCGGGAGACAGAAGCAGGCTGATCTACTATTTTTTAAATGTATGTTTTTAAAAATGACGATTATTGGCAGTCAATTTACTTGGAAGATGTTTCTATTTGTCTGCCTACATCAAAATGGTAACTCAATACATTAAAATACAAATAGAAACCCTATGTATGCTGTCTAACATGCAGGATGTTGTCAATAGTTTCCTCAGTGGTGTAACCCAATCTGTGTAAATGGACTCTTATCCTTGGTTTAAATAAAACTTAAGAGTCCTCTTATTTAAAACACAATTTCACTCTTCAAAACTGACAGTTCCATTCTGGTATTTTAATGAAATTCCACTATACAGAAACGATAAGAGACAAAAAGTAGAGTGTACTCAATTTGAAAATCTACCACATACATCACTAGTAGTGACTTCCCCTACCCTTACTGACCTTTTCCTGCCATCTATTGCCTAGAACATTCTATTTCCCTCTTCCCTCTTCTCCCACCGCTTCCTCCCTCTGTGAAGAATGGTGTCCTCCAGAAAAATCTCTTTAACTTCTGCCTTGCAGCCTCCAACCCCAGCTACACTTGACTGCATCTCCTGTGTCCTGGCTGAACCGAGTCACTAATTTAATGTTATCAGAACTTTCTACTCGTTTCTGTTTTCATTTTTGAGATAGTCTTACTGTGTAGAACTGGCTTTACTCAAATTCATAATATTCTGCCTCCAACCACTGAATATTAGTATTATCACTAAATAAGGGATTTATCACCAAGCCCAGCTAGAATGTTCCTTTATCAATTTGTTTTATTTTCCTTTAAATGGTGGGAATATAGCTCAGCAGTAAGGTGCTTGTCTTCTCTATGCCCAAGGCTTGGGTTCCATCCCCAGCATCAAAGCAAGCAAACAAAAACAAACCCATTAATGGTGAAGCCGGTTTGTTCCCTTTCATTAGACTCCCAAGTTCCTCAGTAGTAAGAATTATGTTGCTGTGGACAGAGTTCATAGCCTGCTATAAAACCCCTGGCACACTCAGCGCTTTAAGCTGGAGGAATCTGGAAAAACAGGATGCACGAGATGTTACCCAGAAGTCTTTGGCCTGTTTCTAACCAACACCTCCTAAAACCCCTCACATCTATCATCTTTTGCAACCTTGAGATGACTTAATCTTTTACAGGGTGGAAGGGCTAATGCTGTCACAATGTGGTGAGACTCTGGAAAGGCCAATGGCAGGAGATGGAAGGGGGACTGGAATGGGAGCTCATAATTTAACCAGTTATGCTTGCGCAATGAAACACATTTAAAAACCAAAGGAAGGAAGCCAGGGAGCTTCTCCATCAGTAAAAGATCCATTACTGCGAGGGAAGCACACCTTGACTGTGCTCAAGGCCCCTGTGCTCAAGACTCTTTTGGATTGGGCCCTATATACCTCTTTATCTAGATGTTCACTTATATCTGTTCAAAATACTGCCAATAATAACTATAGCACTTTCCAAAATCCAATGTGTCAATCTACCAAATAGTGGAATATGAGGAGGTTTTGGGAACCTGCAATGGTAGTCATTCAGAAATGAAATGGCACAGGATGTCCATTTGTGGCTGACAACTGTGTTGGGAGCAGACTTTTTAGAAAGAGACCTAAACTTAGACTGTCAGAAATGATTTTCATGGCCAGACAAACAGTTGATATTATAGAACTAGAGAATTAAGAGTGAAAAGTAAACAGAAACAAATCAGTGGTGTTTATTTTGTTAACCTGTACAGCCTTGCATACATCACTTTTCTTTCAGTGCTGGGAACTGAACCTAGAGCCTTGTACATGCATGAAAAGCTATACCATGAGTTGGCCACACCTCCTGCTCCTGTTATTTAGTGGTTATGCATTTAATGGGGATTTTAAATCCTGAAATAATTTTGCTTACTTAAATATTTCTTGGAAATTATCCATTTTATGTCAGACTTTTAGTTTATTAAGACAGTTGATCATTTTATATACTTTGTAAGTACATGTGTCATTTCTTGGAAATTTCTGATGGTATTCATTATCATTAATGTGTATCTTCTATTGTAATATTCTAATATCTGCTTCATCTGAAATTACCACCACCACTCATGTTTCCTGTTACTAATATGTGCAGAGAGTATCTTGAAGTCTTTACTTTCAGTCTACTTATATTTTATATTTTCAATGGGTTTCTTTTTTGACAACACAAAGTTATCTTATATTTCATCCAAGAAGACAATCAATTTCCTCTTAATTGGTAAATGTAGAACATTAACATTCTATTTAACTGGAGATACAGTTGGATTTAATTTACCATCATTTTCTGTTATATGTGTTCTTTATTACTTCTTTCCTCTATCATTCTTTTGGAATTATTATACAAAGAGAGAAAGCAAAGGCAAGACATTGTATTAAACTAGGACAATTTCAAAGCAAATTCAATTTCAGTTATAAAACCTAACTATTTTGGTAGGTCAAGTCCATCAAAATATGAAAATATTACTAGAAGAATGCAAGGACAAGTCTGTTTTTAAAATACTATAAACCCTGATCACATTAATGAATGAAAATGGGAAAATTATATTATCCTTTCAAAATATGCAAAAATTCAAGTCATGATTAAAATTCTTATCCAATTTAGGGTAACAGAAAGGAGGCAAGTAGGATTAGGAGCAGGAAACTCAATGTGACAACATTATTAGCAGTCATGAATGATGAATTTAAGGAGCTTTCCCATTATGGGCAAGAAAAAAAAAACTTCGTGTTTATTACCATCAATTCTGTTCAGCATGGCCTTTGACTTGCTACTCAATGTGGACAAGTATGTAAGATTTCTGGCTGGAAGCCCAGCTGAAGTCTAATCACACCAGCATCAACCATGTGACACAGCTGTCCACCCCGCCACTCCACCCCAATCTGAGCTCTGCAGAACAGACACAAAGCAGCCTTGCAAGGCCGGCTCTGAATTCCTAACACCTAGAAACCATGGCATATAATAAAATCATTGTTTCAAGCCATTAAGTTTTTGGTTACTCACAAAACTAATAAAGATTTGAAAAAAACAAAACACAAAAAGCATAACTAATATATGAAGCCCCCACATGTGTGTGTAAGCATCATCATAGTAAAACCTTGTAACTTTAACTAAATGAATAATTGTAATATTTAAGTGTGTATGAGAGAGACAGGGGGGGGGACAGAGACTGAGACATGCAAGTGTGAGTTTGGTCTGTACTGGAGTTCAGAGAACAACTTTCCCAAGTTAATTCTCCCTTTCTACCCTGAGTACTAGAAATCAAACTCAAGCCATCATATCTCAGAGCCAGTGCTTTTAGCCACCAAGCCATTCACTGAACCTAATGGAATAAAACTAACGTACAATAAAAACACTCTAAACAAAGCGAAAGAGCATGATATGAGAAAAGACTTCTCCAATGAATATTCTACTATACAGTAAACAAGCAAACTAAAAACATATAGGTCTAGAGAATGTGAGCAAACAGTTGTCAAATAAATTACTAAATATATGAAAGATACTCAATCAGGTGATGAGAAATAAAAATAATCAGCTCCCAGTTTATAATCAAATTAAAATTTTAATAATTTTAACATTATTAAATTGATTCCTTCAGAAATTAAAACTTAGTCAGATGGTGGTGTTGCACACCTTTAATCCCAGTACTAGGGAGGCAGAGGCAGGCCTATCTGTAAGTTCAAGGCCAGCTTGGTCTACAGAGCAAGTTTTAGGACATCAAGGGCTACACAGAGAAACCTTGTCTCAAAAAAAAAAAAAAAAAAAAAAATAAGAAAGAAAAGAAAAAGAAAGAAAGAAAGAAAGAAACTAAAACTTTCGTGTACTTTTAATAAACAGTTAACTGCTCAACTATGGAAGAAATCAACTTGTCAACAGCAAATCATTGCAGGGTACAAACTAAATTTGTGATAAATATCCTTTAGTTATTGCAAAAGACAAGTTCAATAATATCCCTTTTCCAGACACAAGAGGTCTCATGCACATATAAACTGAGAGACTATGGCAATACACACAAGACCTGTACAGGTTCAAGCCAGATAGGGTCCCTGCACTGAGATGGGGGTGTAGCCATGGGGTTACACCCCTAACCAAGAGCTAACTACAACTAACACACACTGGCAAAAAGAATGTCAGTTTTTTCCAATGGAGTGTCACTGGGTATATCAACATACTTCAGGGCACATCCCATGCCTAGAAGTAGTTGCCAACACAAAATGCATTGAATGATATTTTTTATAGACTTTTTGTTTTGTTTTGTTTTACTTGTGTTTTGTTTATTTGTTTTGAAGACAGAGATCCGATTTCCTCTGCCTCCCGAGTGCTGGGATTAAAGACGTGCACCACTACTGCTACCACCAACCTATTTTACTTGTTTGACTTTGTGTGTATGTGTGTGTATGGGGGAGGGGGGGTGTTCTTGCTTTTTTTTTTTTTTTTTCTTTCCTTTCTTTTTTAAAGAAAAAGAACATAAAATTGGGTGGGGAGGATCTGGGATAAATTGGGGTTGGGGAAAACATGATCAGTACATATTTTATGAATTTTAAAAAAAGAATATTCCTTTCACCATGTGGTGATTTATATAAGAATGACCCCCAGTATATCATATGCTTGAATGCTTACTCACCGAGGTGTAACTGTTTAAAAGGATTAGAAGAATTAGGAGGCTTGGCCTTGTTGGAGGAAGTGTGTCACTGGGGATGGGCTTTGAAATTTCAAAAGCCTATACTAAGCCCACTCTCTTCTCTACTTTCCTCTCCTCCCCTCCCCTTTTCCCCTACCAACCTCTATGCTTACACAACAGTATGTATTGCTCACTTGCCTGCCTTCTTGCCACCTGCCATGTTTTCTGCCATGATGATAATGAAGTAAGACTCTAAAACTGTAAGCAAGTCCCTAATTAAATGCTTTCTTTCATTAGAGTGGCCTTGGTCATAGTCATCCTCACAGAAATAAAACAGTGAATAAGACACACCATAATAGTGAAAAGTCACCAGCCATAAACTACATAAATATGAAGAGCAAAGACTATGAAAAGGGCAAGGTGGAAATAGTGCAGACAATAAAATGCTACACAAAGTAAGCATCCCCGGATCTGAAAAAAACCAAAATCTAAAATTCTTCCAATTCTAGAACATTTGAGCATCAGTGTGAATCCACAAACCGTTAAATCTACACCTGACTGACTTTATGTAACAGGTTGGAGTCAAAATGTAGGCATATGGAAAAAACAAGCAAAAAACAAAACAATTGTATACATACTATCTTAAGTGTATGTGATTAAGGTATAGCAGAAACATAAATGCATTCCAGGCTTAGAGCTGGGTCCTAAACCTGACAGTTCATTGCATTTAGCTAGACACATTGAAATGTAAAAGTAAAAGAAATCTGAAATATTTGCACTTGTATAAGAGATACTCAACTTGTACAGTTTTATCATATGCCAAGTAGTCCTGCAGATTATTTACTCATGTAGTACAAAGATGCAGAAATACTTGCATAGAAGCAATTAACAGATATCTTAGGAGACTGAGAAGGTGGTATCTAAGGTCAACTCTATTTGTTATTTATTTTTTTAAAAAAAAGATGAAATGGTTCAGGAGAGATTCACTCAGTTAAGAGTATTATTTGCTGCTCTTACAAAAGACCCAGTTTCAATTTGTAGCATCCACATTGCACCTTACATCTATTTGTCCCTCCAGTTCCAGGGAATCCAATCCCTCTGAAGGCACAGACATATATGCAGTCAGAACATCCAAACTAAAATAATAAAAATATATTTAAAAATAGGAGAAAAATATGTGGTAGGTACATTTACATTCGCTGTATTATTTACACACACATATATATTTGCAATGTCTTTTAAGTTTTTAACAAAGGTTCTCAGAAACAACATTAAAGTATAAAATTACTTATTCTAGATTCCCCTACTCTACTTAATATTGTATGTCTATAAAACATTCTACTTGAGCCAGGCAATGGTGACGCACGCCTTAAATCCCAGCGCTTTGGAGCCAGTGTCAGGTGGATCTCTGTGAATTCCAGGTCAGTCTGATCTACAGAGTGAGTTCCGGGACAACCAGTTATTGTCTCAAAAAGAAGAGAAAAAAAAAAAAGAAAGAAAGGGAGGGAGGGAGGGAGGGAAGGAGGGAGGGAGGGAGGGAGGGAGGGAGGGAGCAAAAACCAAAACTCCAGCACTGTGACTATCCTGTAAGATCTAAATCAATGCATTTATTTCTGCAATACTGCCTAGCCACCTCATGGCACCACATATGCTTTGGCACTGCATTTTGTACCATTCTGCAAAAAATACATGTTTCACTTGTAAAACTGTAGTGTGTAAGAAGATTCTGGATTAAATAGTGATTTGAAAAACAAACACACTGTCTGGGAGCACACACATGAAAATCAATAGGAAGACAAGTAGTAAGTATTGCCTAATATAACAGACATCAGCTCTGCGTCTTCTGGGAAAGCTCTTGACTGACAAGTTTTAGCTCGCACCACTATCATTATCATGGAGCCAAAAAGGGCTTGCCTGCCAGTCTTCCCCTTGCCGTGGATCCAAAACATTCACTGTTGCAGAAGCTTGGCTGGAAGAAAATGAACCTAGCAGTTTCTTAGCATTTATCTCTAACTTTATTCTGATTAGTGCTTACAGTTTATTCTTAGTGCTGTTCTTGCAAAGGGCCCAGGTCCAGTTTCCAGCACCCACATGGCAACTTACAATCACCTATAACTCCAGCTTCAAGGAATCTAGCATCCTTTTCTGGCTCCTGAGGGTACCCAAACTTATGTGTGCCCAGACACACACCAACACACAATTTTAAAATGAAAAATAAAAATAAAACTTAAAATTAAATAATAGTTATGGTCGGGCGGTGGTGGTGCACACCTTTAGTCCCAGCACTTGGGAGGCAGAGGCAGGCGGATCTCTGTGAGTTTGAGGCCAGCCTGGTCTACAAGAGGTAGTTCCAGGATAGGCTCCAAAGCCACAGAGAAACGAGAGAGAGAGAGAGAGAGAGAGGGGGGGGGAGGGGGGGAGAGGGGGAGAGGGGAGAGGGGGAGAGGGGGAGAGGGGGAGAGAGAGAGGGGGGGAGAGGGGGGGAGGGGGAGAGGGGGAGAGAGAGAGAGGGGGAGAGAGAGAGAGAGAGGAAGCTTACACTTTCAGAGGGTTCAAGTCCACAATGGCAGAGCGAAGGCCCCTGGTGGCAGGAAGAGTTAGGGCTTACATCTCAAACCACAAGAAGGCAGAGAGCACACTGGGGATGGCAAGAGGCTTGCTTCTGAAGTCTCAAAGCCAGCCCTGGTGACACATATCCTCCAACAAGGTCACACCTCCTACTGCTTTCCAAACAGTTCCACCAAATGAGGCCCAATCACTCAAACATATGTGCCTATGGGGCCATTGTCATTCAAACTATTCTATGGTCTACATACTCTTATCTGCAGGTGAGTTAACCTCCCCACGCTCACATGAAAAAGAGGAAGCTGAACAAAAATTCTGTCATTAAAAGGTATGACATGGGGCTGACAAGGTGGTTGGTTCAGTGGGTAAAAGCACTTCTCATGAAAACCTGGTCCTCAGCTAAATCCCTGATGCCACCTAAAAATAGAAAGAAAAAGGCTACCCCACAAAGCTGTCCTCTGCCCTCCTTGTGTATACATTATGTGTGCACACATGCATATGCACACACACAATGATCAAGAAATAAAATTTAAAAGCATGAAACCTGGAAAATAATGAAGCTGTGATAATTTTGGGGGTAGGGGTGGGGGAGTTCAAGACAGGGTTTCTCTGTGTAGCCCTTGCTGTCCTGGAACTCATTCTAGACCAAGCTGACCTTGAACTCACAGAGATCTGCCTGCCTCTACCTCCCAAGGGTTGGAATTAAAGGCGTGCACCACCAGCACCCAGATGACCTAAGACATTTTTACTGTTACAAACTAAATAACACAGTAGTACAAAGCAAAATTTGTACATTTAACCCAGTCCTAATTAAACTTCAGATAAATTCTGCAATCTGACGAAATGATCAAAACATGCAAAAATATATGAACCAAAAACTTGCTGAAATAAATGTGTAAAGATGGCAGTCCATAAGCAAAGGCAAAGTCCACAGAGTTAGCAGTGAATAATGTGCTACTGAGGAATAACAAGATAATCAAGAAGCAATTTAGAGGGTCTATAGTGATGGCTCAGTGGTTAAAAGCACTGGTCATTCTTCTGGAGGACCTGGGTTCAATTCCCAACACCCATATGCTCACAACTGTCTGTAACTACAGGTCCAGGGGATACAACACTTTTGTATAGACATACACGCAGGCAAAACACCAATGCACATAAAATAAAAATAAATCCTTTTTTTTAAGGAGAAGAAGGAGCAGCAATTAAGAAAGCACCATGAAGAGCCTGTGAATCTGCTTGGTACACTTTAAAAGGTGCAATTTCTGGGCTGGAAATAACTCCACGGCAAAGGTAGCCTAGATGCACCTAGGCCTCTAGGTTAAGTCAATAAGTCACAAAGTAATGAAAATGTACATACAGGTTTTACTTTTGTCTGTAGCAGTTCAAGGGATTTTTTTTTTTTTTTTTTTTTTTTTTACAAGACAGGATTTCTCTGTGGCTTTGGAGCCTGTCCTGGAACTAGCTCTGTAGACCAGGTTGGTCTCGAACTCACAGAAATCCACATGCCTCTGCCTCCTCCTGAGTGCTGGGATTAAAGGTATGCGCCTTCTCGGCAGTTCTAGATATTTTAAACCCACTGTATCATTTAGCTATATGCCAATCCCCACAGCATTGTGTGAAAGTTAGGTGAGAGGAGTCATTTCCTTTTTAAACAGTAACATAAAGGGAGGGCATCAATATGCCAATTTCTGCAAAGAAAGCTCACATGAGAACTAAAAATTTCTCACACAGCTAGCCATAAGTTCTTTCCTAAGAACTACCTGACAGCACAGCAAGGATATACAAGACAGGCTACAGTAGAATGCATACTTCCATCCTTAAACACCTGCCTAAGCCACAAACTGGATTATAACAGTGAATGTAATTTCAAGATTCATCCAGACTCCCATCTTAATAACTACACAGTTTAAACCTGCAAATCCTGCTCATCTGTCCCTAACAGAGTTCTCACAGTAGTTTATATGCCTATATAATTATTATGGAAGTCATTCCTATTTATCTTAATATAACACATCCCTGGTATTGCTCCTTTGCTTTTTTGTTAAATCCTGTATGCATATATTTGAGTGTGTATATATGTGAATATGTATGTGTAGTTGTATATACATGTCTGTACCTGTGCATCTGGAGACCAAAGGACCACCTTTGGTGTCTTCCTTAGGAAAGTCATAACCTCCTTTGAGGAAAAAGTCTTTCACTGGCCTAGAGCTCAACAATTAGGCTGGCAATGCTGGTCAAGTCCCAGGGCCTCCTGTCGAGGCCTCCCCAGTGCTGGGACATTGGCATTTCGACATGGGTTCTAGAGGCGGAGCCTCCATCCTTGTGCTCACAAGGCAAGTCTAGCATTTCCATAATCCATCATGTTATATAAGTCTTGCTATCAAACACAGCTCTCTCTCTCTCTCTATCTTTCTCTATCCTTCCCTCCTTTCTTCCTACCCTCTCTCCCTCCCTCCCTTTGTCCCTCCCTGCCCCCTCTCTCAGTGCTCAGGATAGAACCTAAAGCTCCAAGAAAGTCTGGTTGGCAAGTGCCCTACAACCTAGCTATACTCCCAGCCCTCGGGGCTCTTAGTACAGTGCCACAGGTTGAACTCAGGCACTTAGAGAGCTTCCTGTCATTTGCGTTTACTTAAAATATCCTAAGTAACTATAATAAATCTCAACTCCTCTACAATTGAGGAATAAATTCAGAAAATGAATGTCAAAAGATCTAAATAGGAGAAAGCTATGTCTCCCTATGGACATCACTTTGAGTTTCAAAATAGTCTACAGGGAGATAATGTATCTCCATGATTGACTTTGAGTATTTCAGTATTTTGATTATTCTTACAAGCTTAATCAATAGCATCCATGACTTGGCATTGAAATTAAAAAATTAACCACAAATGAATGTTGACTGACATGTGGTTTATTTAGGGACTCTGTACCCCACCTAATCTTGAACATTAAAAATAATATACTGGGGGCTGGAGAGATGGCTCAGTGGTTAAGAGCACTGGCTACCCTTTCAGAGGTTCTGAGTTCAATTCCCAGCAACCACATGGGTGCTCACAACCATCTATAATGGTATCTGATGCCCTCTTCTGGCCTGCAGGCATACATGTAGGCAGAACACTCATACTTTAAAAAAAGAGAGACAGAGAGAGTACATTAAAAAGAAAAATGGAAAAAGCTACTGAAAATCATTTAATTTGATTTTATGTTTTACTCCAGCATTAGTGTGTCAAGTACCCAAACTATCCATATAGATCTTTATAAAAACTTAAAAGCAGTGTTAATATATTTCTAAGTAAGAATTGCAAATAGCTTTGCTACTTCAGGCTGAACTAAACCAGTGGGATTTTAAAAATTTTCCTTTGGATGTAAACTATATAGTTATTGAATTAATGTTAAAACATTTGTATCTTGTACTGCTCTTTAAATTTAAGTTAAATTAGCATCTTAGCTCATATTCTAAAATGCTATATATTTATGATTTATTTTTACCTGCATTTTATAAGTTCAGCGTGAATTATGGAAGGCAATGAACTCAAGAATACTCTTCACTACACAGTTGGCTATTAGTTAGAACTGAAGACCTAAAGAAATATGGCAGGGGGGAAATGTGAAAAGCTGCACTGGACAAGCAAATGGCTCAAGCCTTTAATCTAAACACTCAGGAGATGGGACTAGGAGAAGGTCTCAAGTTAAAGAGAAAGACCTGGCTATCCAGAAAGACCCTGCCTCGGACCTCAAATACACACACACACACACACACACACACACCAACAACAACAACAACAATAACAACAACAACAAAAATTGAGAATTCACAGAATGAAGAGTTCAAATAAAAACTGGGGAAAATAGAAGTGAATTTAATCCAGCGGCCAACTGATCACTCTAGACAGAGTCATGCACTAAAATAAAAGTAAATAGAATAGACATTTCATTAAGTTGACAAGGCTTAGCAATCTGCCTCACCAACTGGCAAATACCACAAAGCCCAAAATTACTGTTTTGTAAAATATGTAAAATTATGTAAAATTACTGTTTAAAGATGGAAAAGATCTGTCACTATTAATCACTGAACTTCTCTGTGACTAAGGATCTTAAAGTAGCCAGGCGGTGGTGGCACATGCCTTTGATCCCAGCACTCGGGAGGCAGTGGCAGGCGGATCTCTGTGAGCTTGAGAACAGCCTGGTCTACAAGAGCTAGTTCCAGGACAGACTCCAAAACAATACAGAGAAACCCTGTCTCGAAAAAACAAGCAAACAAACAAAAAAAAAAAAAAAAACCACATAAAAAATATTAAACTATAAAATGAAAAATGTGAAATCTAGATCTCAAATAAACAAGATAAAACAAAAATTGGAATAGACCAAAACCAACAAAAAGAACATTTGGGTTCTAAGTTCCTTATTATCCAACATTCAAACCTGATGGTCTGCATCTGGCCCTGGCACTCATTCACGCGGTGGAAGGAGAGATGGGCTCCTGAAAGCTGTCCTCTGAACTGCACACATGTGCCACTGCACATGAAGATATACCTACTCTCTCGATCTCCATAAACAAACAAACAAATGTAATGAAAGTTTAAAAAGAGCAGCTCTCAGGATGTCAGGAATGTGACTCTTTCTACTAACTTGGTCTTACTCTCATAGGTAAGATTATTGATGACAGTTCCAAATACTTGTAAAGGTGCTTGTGGTGGTATATGCCTTTCGTCTCAGCACTCCTGAAACAGACAGGCATCTCTGGGAGTTCAAGGCTAGCATGGTCTACAGAGGTAAGTTCCAGGACAGTCAAGGCTACACAGAGAAACCCTGTCTTGGGGGGAGGGCAGTGTATCAATGGTACAGTCTGTTCTTTGTAAAGATTACACAGTCCATTAAAGGGGGGGGGTCCTATGGTGAAATATGCTCAGAAAATTATAAATACCATTTGTCCTCTTTGGAGAACCATAATGCACAAAAAAGAACATATTTAATTCTGTATTAGCCTCTGGTTTCCCAAACTTAGAGACAAATGTAATGGTCCTCTATAAAGGAATGCTCAAAAATATTTATGTGCTACTGTATACTTTTATGAGAAAATTGCTTTTATACATACTGACATTTTGCAACACAAGTAGAAAAAATACACTACAAATTAATACACGTATTAGCCAAATTTTTAAAATACATATTATAAAGTCTAAAAGGACCTACAGCAAACTTGATGTGTGTGCACACACCCATTAAGACGTGTGGCCAGAGGTCAATGTCACTTCCTCCATCCTTCTCACCTCTGAGAAGGCTGAGGCTGAGAGATATTGAGCTCCAGGCCAACCTAGCTAGATAGTGTCTAATGAAATAGGGGAAGATTCCCTAGGTTAGTATCAAGTAAAATAAAGCTAATAAAAGATTTTACTGACTGGGCTTGGTGGTTCACACTTTTAATATCCCAGCACTCAGGAGGCAGAGGCAGGCGGATCTAAGTTAGAAACCAGCTTGTTCAACATTCTGAGTTCCAAGATAGTCAGGCTATGTAGAGACCTGGTTTCCAAAAAAAAAAAAAAAAAAAAAAAAAAAATTAGTAAGATTTGACTCATTTATTCCATAAAAAATGTGTTACTTGGTAGTAAATGCAAATGAAAAGGAAATCTTGCCTTCTTTATGAAAACAGACAAGCAGAATATATTTGGGGAAAAATTAAAGCGGAAAAAGGCACAGAGGCAAGCAAGATGGAGAGTCTGCAATTTTTGTTAAGGGAAAGTCACACTGAAGGATATATGAGCGATGATTTGAAAGCAATGAAAGAATGCAAGAACGGTGAATGCAAGTAACTTAGGGCAAGAGTATGTCTGAAATTTGACCCAACAAACCAAAAGGCTAGTCTAGCAGGCCAAGTCAACCAGATGAAGCATTAGGAAAGCATGTAAAGCTGGACATGGTGACTCTTGATTGCAATCCTAGCACAAGAGACTGAGGGGGTTGAACAGCAAGTTTGAGGCCAGCCAGGAACACTTAGCAAGAGCTTCTCTACAAACAAACAGTAATGTTCATAGAAAACAGAGAGTGAAAGGGGCCACGTCCAGTCTTCTAATCCTAAAGGAACTCACAGAGTGGGCTGAGCACACACACAGTGGTGGCACATATCTTTAGCCCCAGCACTCAGGAGGCAAAGGCAGGCAGATCTCTGAGAGTTCAAGGTATATAGAGTGAGTTTCAGGACAGCCAGGGCTACACAGAGAAACCTTATCTTGAAAGACAAACAAATAAAACAAACAAACAAACAAGCAGTTACTGTATCAGCTTATCTACTTAGGCTTTGAACTTTGAGTACAATTTCTTTTTCTTTTGCAAAATTCATTATAATTTTCTGTGTCTAAATGTTTTCCCTGAATGTATATTTGTGTAAAATGCCTGGTGCCAACAGAACAAGAGTTACAGATGGTTTTGAACCTCCATGAGCCCCAGAGACCCTCCATCTCCATCTACCCCAGCACTAGAGTTAAAAGGCACATTGTGATCGTGCCTCACTTTTTAACAGGCTCTGGGGATTTGAACTCAGGTCCTCTTGCCTGCACAGCAAGTGCTCTTACCAACTGACCTATCTTGCCAACACTCTCCTAAAACCTTACATGTCTGAAGTTCACTACTAAGAAATGGCATTTCAGAGATTCACATGGACAACCAAACAATAAAGCTGGGCTAAAGCAGCAGAATCTAGAAAAAAATGTTCTTAATGTTCTTGGGAAGTTAAAGTCTACATTCAAAAGTGAAATACTGGGCCTGGTGAGATAGTTCAGTAGGTAGAACCCTTAGGCTAATGACCTGAGTTCTACTGTTAAAATGGAAGGAGAAAATCAACTTCCAAAAAATTGTTCTCTGGCCTCCACACATGCACTGTATGTAGTTAGTACACACATGCTCACATTCACACACTTACATCATACACACATATAGACATAAAATAATGATAAATAAAATAATACTTAGTAAAATTGGAATAGTGCCAGATAAAATCAAATCATGATTGAGAGAAAACTGTACTATTAATGTACCATGTGTGGACTGAGACCACAACCACTACAGAGCTGAATGTCAAGCAGCTTATGCTTCATATACATACAAGAGCTATTGATGAAAAAAGTATGGAGTCCATACTACACAGAAACCTAAGAGGTATTCCTACGCACCTACAATCAAAATATATGAGGTAAATTTTTAAGTTAAATTAACTATTTCAAGACAACTTTCATTTAAAAGAGAGAAAGAGAGAGAGAGAGAGAGGGAGGACTTTAAAGATTATGGGATGGGAGGGGAACCCAAGAATTTAAAATACTTCTAATTGCTGGGTTAATCCCAGCCTTTAATCCCAGCACTTGGGAGTTAGAGGCAGGCAGATCTCTCAATTCAAGGCCAGCCTGGTCTACAAAGTAAGCTCCCTGTCTCCTAATAAACCAAACCAAACAAACAAAAACACCTTCTAGCTGTACTGGTGAGATGGCTCAGTGAGTAAAGCCACTTGTTGCCAAGGCTGTCAACCTAATTCTGATCCAAAGAGAAAAATGACTCCAAGAACACTGGCCAGGACAGGCACGGCTACACAAAGAGACCCTGTCCAAAAACAACAACAAACAACAAAGCTTCACAATTAGCAAACTATCTTACTGTCTTAAAGTAGTATTTATACCATACCTATCCTATACTGTCTTATACTTGTAGCTATTCTGTATGTACAGTATAGCTACAAATCAATTACTAGAATATTAGTAAGTTTATTCAATTTACAAACAAATATACCTACACTAACAATCTACACTCCAGAGCATCTTTCTAACAAGAAAGCATAATCTAGTCCAAGAAGAGACCATTTTACAAGATTTGACCCAAAAAATATTTAAGCCAAGGATGTAGCCCAGACCAACAACACATGCAATGCATGTTCAAAGATCTAGGTTCAATCCCATTGCACACACACAAAAATCAATTCCACAAGTGAAAAAAAGTCTGAAAAAAAGTAAGGAACGTTTAGTGTGTATGTGTGACACACAGGTGCCTGCAAAAACCAGAGGACTGACTGCATCCGATCCCTGGGAACTGGAGTTACAGGCAGCTGTGAGAGCCCAGTCCTCTGCAAGAGCAATGAGGACTCTAAACCACTAAGCCATCTTTCCAACCCCAAATTTCTAAAATTTTACAGAGAATCCGACTTAAAGAAAAGTACCTCACAAGAAAAATTTATTGTTAATCATCTACTCAAAAAAACAAGGCCAGTTCATCAAAAAAAAAAAAAAAAAAAAAAAAGACAAATGAGGACAGTTCGATGACTTTTCAGGTAAAGACATTTGTTCTAAAGCCTGGAGGCCTAAATTCAATCTCTGGAATCCACTTCGTGAAGGAGAGAATGGGCACCCACAAACTGTCCTCAGATCTCTACACATGCACCCTGGCATGTGCCCCTCACCCCCCCCAACACACATACCATACACATCTACCAAATGGGAAAATGCCAAAATTAAATTTAAAAAGTGAGCCAGGTGGCTTTTACTCCAGTAATATAAGGCTGTTTCAGCATATACAAACCATAAGCATACTAGACCACATAAATAGAATCAGGAAAAAAAATCATCTTATAAATACAGAAAAGGCTTCAATAAAATTCCATAGCTTTTAATGATTAACAAAAAAATCCCCAAAGAATATAGGAATATTATGTCAACATCATAAAAGCCATATAGACCAAACTTATAGCCAGCACTATACTAAATGAATAAAAAAATGAAGTTTTTTTGTTTTTTGATTTTTTTGAGACAGGGTTTCTCTGTGTAACCACCCTGGCTGTTCTGGAACTCATTCTGTAGACCAGGCTGGTCTTGAACTCACAAAGGTCTAGCTGCCTCTCAAGTTAGGATTAAAGGTGTGGGCCACCATAACCAGGGTGAAAATTCTTAATTCAAAACAAAAGAAGGCTCTATTCTTGCCATTCTTGGTCTATATAGGTGTTACAGTCTTAGACAGAGCAATAAAGCAAGAAGAAGAGACAAAGGGGATACAAATAAACAAAGGATGAAATCAAATTATCCCTATTTGCATGAGTGTTCCATATTAAAATAAAGTCTCTGAAGACTCCACCAGAAAACTCTTGGATTTCAGAAATAACTTTCAGCAAAGTAACAGAACACAAAGTCAACATACAAGAAGAATCAATACCTTTCCTATATAGCAATACTGAGCATGCCAAGAAAGAACTCAGGACAATCCTATTTATATTAGCCTCAAGAAAACTAGAAACAAATATAACCAAGCAGATAAAAGGCACTGACAATGAAAATTCTAGAACACTGAAAGAAAACAAAGAAGTCACCACAGAATGAAAGGACCTAACATAATCATGTGCCGGCAGAATTAATATTGCAAAAAATGTCATATTGCCAAAGGTGATCTACAGAAACATTGCAATCCCATCAAAACACTAATGACATCTCTTGTAGAAATAGGAAAAAGTCTTAATAATCATACAGAAGCACAAAAAGGTCCCAAATAGCCAAAGTAATCGTGAACATAAAGAATCATGCTGCAGTTATTATATAATTCCTGAATTCATATTATGCTACATTCATAGTAACAATGGGAGCATGGTACAGATACAAAACAGAAATACAGACCCAGCAGAATGCAGCAGAGGACTAAGAAAGAAAACTCACACAGCTACAGCCATTTTCTTCACAAAAATGTTAGACACATGGTGGAGAGCTTTTAACAAAGGGTGCTGGACACGGGCAATGGATGGTGACCCACGCCTTTAATCCCAGTTCTTGAGAGGCAGAAGCAGGCAATCTCTGATTTTGAGACCAGCCTGGTCTACTGAGCTACACAGAGAAACCCTGTCTCAGGGAGAAAAAAGTTGCTGGAAAATATTGATATCCACATGTAAATAACTGAAATCAGGTTCCTACTGTCCTCCCTGAGCAAAAATCAAAACATAACAACCTTAGCAACCTTATCATAAAGCTAGAGCTTTGAAGCTACTACAGGAAAACAACTGCTTAATAAATGACTCCAACAGTTCTAGAAATAATAAGAATTAGCACCGGAGATCCATTAAATTAAAAATACTTCTGCATAGTAAAGAAACCAATCAACAGAAGAGACTGAGCCACAAAATATGAGAAACTCCTTGTCAACTAACTACTCACCTGGATGGGAATTAGTAACCACAATACATAAGGAATTCAGAAAAGGCCACTGCATAAGATGAAGCTCACTCCATAACAAGCCAAACCCCATGGCCATAGACCATAGGGAGACCCTAGAACTCCCACCCTGCTAAATGGACACAGTAATAAACTGTCCCTAAGCTCTTGAACACACAGTTGTGTCTTAACGGTCATCAGAGAAGCTGCTTTTTACAGCAGATGGCTGTAGAGTAAAAACTGGTCAGTGTGCAGAAAATGAGACTGTGGACTCTCGGCTCCCAACAGGACATCTGCAGCCCACTCTACCCACAAGGTTCAGAGATCATCTTAGAATAGGGGACAGAATGATTGGAGGAGTCAAAGAGAGAGGATATTCTACAGAAACAGTTTTCGTACGACTTGACAGCACAGTGGCACACTTGATTCACAGAGACTGGGTCTGCATGTGCCAGACCCACACAAGATTTAAACCAGCCAAAATCCCAGTATGGTTGGGGGAGGGGCTTATCAAATAGACTCCCTCCTCCCCACCCAGAGAGGCCACTGGAAGTCAAGGACTACTAATTAATGGGAGGAAGAGTTGCTTTTTCTGGATGATATAATCTCTGAAAGTCTACCAAAGTTTCTATGAATAGTCCCACACCCACATACATACAGGCAGAAGTAAATAATTTCAGTTGATATTCTTTTAAAATTAAAAAAAAAAAAAAAAGAGATCACATAAAGTGTTTTGGGGAAACTGGGGGAGTATAGGACAGGAATTGGGGGAAAGGGAAAGAGGGATGAATCCAAACTCATACGCATATTAGAATATTAAATATTTAATAAAGACAAAAGAGTATTAGACAGAAAAATGATAACACAATTAATTAATAGGCAGACAAAGAAGAGCTGGGGGGACAGTTCAGATGGTAAAATACTGACCCTGCATGCATAAAGACCTAAACTCAACATCTGGAACCAGCATGAAGAGCTGGGTGTGATAGTGTGCACCAGTAATACAACACTAGAGAGCCAGAGGCAGGCAGAACCCTTGGGACTCACTGACCAGCCAGTCCAGTCTAATTGTTGAGCCATGGGCAACAGTGACAGATCTTTTCTCATAAAATAAGGCAAACAATGCTTGAGAAATAGCATCCATGGTTGTCCTCTGTTCCCCATCCCCATACACACACACACACACACACTCACACACACTGATGTATTTAGTTACATAAAGAACAAAATCACGCCATTTACAGAAAAGTGAATAGAACTGAGTCTATATTAAGCGAAATAACTATATTCAGAAGAATTATCATATTGTAATTCATATACAGAATCTAGACAAAAACAAGACATGAGACACAACTGTGAATGATGCATGCCTGTGTAATGACAGTACACAGGGGACTGCAAATCTGAGGACAGCATGGCCTGCGCAGTAACTTCTGGGCGCTCCTTAAGTAAGGCGTGGAAGCAGAAGGGGACTGAGTGTGTGAGAGGGAAAGGGCCAGCGGAAGGTCAGGAGAATGAGGGGAATATACATGGTGAGATGATCAAGGTGTATGATATACGTGTATGAAGATCATTAAACTCATTTGTTTTATAGAACTCACATTAATAAAAAGTTTAAAATTAACAGGTTTGAAAACAAACCTGTTAATTCCAATACAAACCTTTCTAAAAGTATACTTCAAACCTGTCAATTATATGTGTCTGAACTGGGAATTTCCTCAGTAGATTAACTAAGTGTAGCTGGGATTAAGGCTGAGTATCCAGTATCATAACTGCAATAGTCTCTTTACTGTGTTTATTCTTTTCCAAGTGGCTTTATATTCCAGTTCCTGCTGCCTTACTCACAGCATTCTCTGGTCCTAGTGCTCCCATGGCCAGCTAAAAGTTGGACTCGTAGCACCTCCTGGAAGCTTGGAGCAGGCTAGCCTAGCACGTGGAGCAGCAAACAAGAGCTCCTGTCTTCATATGCTAAGCTGTGCTAGGCTATGCATGTGTCAGAGTCAAGACATGAGACGTTTGTGTTTGTCCCCTGGCCTCCACGTGTGGTACATGTGTACATCTACTCAAATACACAAACACATGAACATATCCATTTCTTTAAAAAAAAAAAAAAAAAAAAAACTGAAAATTTGTATGACTATGAAAAGTTTAACAAAGGTTTCTCAGATTAAAATAAAAAACTCAAATGCAAGATACTAAAGTCATTACACACTTCATCAGGAAAAAAAAAATCTCTATACTCAAGGGTGAAGCAGAAAAATGGCAAATTTTAGACTAGCCTGAACTACCAAAAATTAAAACATGAAATTCTAGACACATTCTATTTTGCCTTTTTTCCTACCTCCCATTTCCCACATAATACAGAAACATTTGCATATGCTCCCAAACACTCCTGCAGTTTCCTAGTTTTGGCAAGTGCACCTACTGAGAGGCCGTTTGGAAGGAAGGGCTGGTAGAGAGCTGTCACCCCACCACCCCATGTTCCATTCTCCTCTCCTCTACCAACCACCAAGACTGTGGACAAGACCTTTTCAGACCTTTGTGTCTGAGTATTTGATTACTCCTTCTGTTCTGTTTATTACATTACCTATTTTATTTTGTATGAATGTACATATGTGTATATATGTACATTGGTAGAGGTCAAAGGACAACTTTGGAGTCAGTTCTGAGGATCAAACTAAGGTCATCAGGTTTGATGACAGGCACCTTCAGCCATCTCACTGGCCCTTGTGATCTCTATTTGTAATGAGATTTCTGGTTTTACTGAAACTCCATATTGGCACTAATGAAAGTAAGGGATATGCATTGTTGCCTTTTGTCCTTATAGGTAGCTATGATGGGCTGCTCAGCTAGTCTGCCTAAAAGAAAATGTTTCTCAAGTTAGTGCTATCAAATTCTCTTAGAATTAATTAAGTCGCCATTCTTCATTATGCTCACTGTTCATAGCAGATATGAACAGTAGATGAGAAAGAAAAAAAAATCACAAAAGCAGAGAACAAAATCATAATAATCATAAAAAGGCCAAAATACCTCTAATGAGAAAAGGCTGCTGCTTGGAAGCTTTTAACCTGGCCTGCAGAGTCAAGCCTACCACTGAATAGCCTGACTCATTAACCCACTTTCTTCAGAGAAAGCCAGTCAACTCTGAAAGCAAGGGAGGAAGGGAAAGTTCCCATAATATCATCTTTCTGGTGAAAAGTGTTTGAAATAATCTCAAAATAAGTTCAGAACTCTCCCAAGGTTCCCAGTAGGATAGTTTTAACGGGCTTGCTTAACAGAGGCTCAGCTCCTACTGTCATTTTTTTGTTGGGTTCCTCCTTACCACTGATTATTCAAAGTTCATTCAGTTTTCTTGACTAATTCAGTGCTTACCCAAACAAAGAGACTTAATTATTCCAAACAGAAGCCACCTCTCTCCTGTTTTGATCTTTCAAAGATTTATTGTGTGTAACCAGTGGTGGCTCACACCTCTAATCCCAGCACTTGGGGGAGGCAGAGGCAGGTGGATCTCTGAGTTCAATGCCAACCTGGTCTACAAAGTGAGTTCCAGAATAGCCAGGGCTACACAGAAAACCAAAAATCAAAAAGATTTATTGGGTGTATGAATGTAGTCACATTTGTGCCACTGCATCGACCTTGTTCTTGAGGCAGGGTCTCTTGTTTCTGTTACTTGGATGTATACTCTATCTTCTGGCCAATTCTCTAGTCTGTCTGACTGTAGGAATACTGGGATTACATACATGCCCACTGTATCATGCTTTTTACATGGCATAGATCAGAATTCAGTCCCCACTGAGATGGCCAGACATGCACAGCAAGCATTTTCACTCCCTCAGACATCTCCCTGGCCTCTACTTTGAACTTACATTAAACTTATCCACAGCTCTCCAAATGCATGCTTAGACTAAGGGTTCAAATAAACATGGAGAGTTAATGTCACAGTCTCTCTTCCCTCTGTTATTACTACAACAATAAAAGTGCATTATCTAAAATTTTTCTTGTGGCTGATGTTGATTCCATTCATTTTTCACACAAATGCTAAATTTTATGCTTTACTGATTTACCACATTTCTTCTCTCCATTCAATTACCTGTATGATAAGAACTGGAAGGCAAAATCCCAATCCTTCATTTCAGTGAAATACTCAGGAACATTCTCCATCTTAATCTCTTCTGTTGTTGTTTTGTTTTTCAAGACAGGATGTATATCCCTGGCCTGTCCTCAGAGTCAAAGATCCCTCTGCCCCTACATTTATGATGGGATTAGAGGCGTATGCCACCTCTAATTTCACCCAGCTCTCCATTTAGGTAGAGCAAGCTAGGCTTACTGAGCCTTTACTTCACCTGGGGCCCTGGTTCAATCCCCAGGGCAAAACAAAACAACAACAAAATCATTTTTATTTCCTCTGTTTATCCTTTGATGAATGAAATTCTGTGGAGCACAGAACTATCTGAATGGACAGTTGTCCAAGAGGAAAGGACATAGAATAGTTCACAAAATGACTAATCTAAATAATGGCAGTTTAAGTACATAAAATTGTGATCCTATGCAACCCCAAACTAAAATGTAACACCTTGTCCTTTAATAACCTTTGAATTTATTATTTAGGAAAAAGGACAACCTACTATCAACCAGATTAAACCTGGCCATATATTCTGTTATATTACCAACATATCCAGTCATTTGTGAAGCCAAGAAAGAACATAATACACTCTTAGGACTATTTCTCAACCTTGAGGTGTGAGAGCTACTTCATCATTCCAGCATGGGGACAAACACAGGCAACACAAGTGTCCACCATGCTGTGGATACCAGCATAATCATGAAGCAATGTGCTCTTCCCTGCCATTCCTAAAAGGGTATATAGAATAGCATTTCACAGTTTTCCCCCACTCTTACTGGAAGCTTGGAATTCTGAGGAAGCTATGATAGCTGGATTAACGGCTACTTTTTAAAATTTGAAAGATACCTTCAAAGCAGAAAGAATTACTTATTTGAGTACTTGCAAAAACTGGGGTGGTGAGGGGCTGGAGAGATGGCTCAGAGGTTAAGAGCATTGACTGCTATTCCAGAGGTCCTGAGTACAATTCCCAGCAACCACATGGTGGCTCACAACCATCTGTAATGAGATCTGCTCCCCTCTTCTGATCTGCAGGGATACTGCAGACCCTCTTCTGACCATGCAGATAAAATACTGTATACATAATAAATAAATAAATCTTTAAAAAATAAATAAATAAAACAAAAACTGGGGTGGCTATATAGCTTTCACATTATTCTAATCCAGTCCCAAAGGCCTATCAGCTGTCTATCTGGTTTTTACTCTAGCCATAAGCTAAAAGTACTACACCTTTATTTTTACAAAGCAATTAATATCAATCTATTGTTTCTCAAATTATCTTTAACTAGTAAAATATAATTAATAATTAAAGTCTCAACTAAAGTCAACTCAGGTATTTATCTGAACAAAATTATAAAATCTTACTGCCCAAAAATTGCAATGGTTGTATAATTTAGGTTTTGTTAGGTGACTGGCTGGGTTTTTAGTCAAATGAAATATTTTGCAGATAAGATACAACCTTTTATATTTGTTTTATTCTAAGATCCTTTGTTTTATTCAAAATCCAACTTAAGCAGATTATTTAAAATTGAAGCTGTTCTGTGTTGCAAACACAGCTAAAATGAAGAGTTTCTATAGCAGCAGTGACTAGATTTTAAATGCAGGTAGATCAATAAAAAAAAAAAAAAAAAATCACCAAGCGCAGGCTCCATGTGAATGGAATGGTTTATAATAGCTTGCAAATGACTATGTGCTTGCTGTAACCAGCTGTTCTTAAATTATGAATATGCAACCAATTCATGTTAAAGCCAAATCCCAGCACTGGTTCTGCAGAGAAATCCCAGTAGTTCTGCTTGTTCTCCATGTTAGCTCTGTTAAGGATACAAATAGCAGTAAGCTTCCGAACAAATAGAACCAAACTATTGGCATTTCATGCACTGGGTCCATTATCACAGCAGGGAATGTCAATCATCAGTACATTCCTATAACAGCTCACGCAATATGACAATGATCTTGCAGGGGGAAAAATCAAAATCTCTGCAGCATACTCTAAAGTCCTCTGACAACCTAAAGCTTTCTCACTACAGCCAATCAGATAGGCAGACCTGATCCACTAGAAGACTTGCACTAAGCTTGAAACATTTAAAAACATCAATCATAAAAACAAAGACAGGACATTGAATTATACAGTATTAACCTCCAGGGTTTGCATACAAAGACCTTAGATTTATTTATGTCCCAGTGAGTTAAGAGCTTCAGTACACCGTTCTTTACACCAAGCTGACTGCCAATTTGATGAACCTCTCTGCCCTCAGCAGGAGTGCACGGTCTTTGATTAATGAGTGCATGTTTGTAGAAAAGTGTTAAGAGGAGAAAACAGAAAGAGGGGGAAAAATACATAATTATGTAGACATATAGGAAGGTACCAGGGCAGAAGCTGTCTTCAAACCACACGTGCCTCTTTCTTACATTATTACTTATTACTTATTATTATATTTTCTTACACTATTACACTTATCATTACACAAACAAAATTAATTAAGGGTTCATATCACCTTACCTTCATCGTTATTATCCTCATTGTCAAGCAATTTTTATTTGAATGAAAACCATTAGAGGCCAATTACATGCCAAATTTTATGTAAAAACTATTTTCAAAACTATGTAACAAAAACAAAATATGTGTGATAAAACTATTTCACTTTATACTCTCATAAAAGCCTATTAATTTTAAGAACTGGATGCTTAGCTGACAACTAAGACTTCATAATGAATAGCATGTTGTAAGTTTAATTTATCTGGACTATTAATAAGTATTTTACATCTCAATCTCTGAGTTATCACAAATCAAACAGCACTCAAGGCAGATTTAAAAATCGTATCTATTCATTTAGTTTCCCTACTTTCAGCAGATGTTCCCAATATTTTATAATAGTCTGTTTTTGCAAATGAAATAAATATATTTATTAATCATAGTTTCTTTCTTTCTTTTGCTTTTTCAAGACAGGGTTTCTCTGTAGCACTAGCTTTTTGGCTGTCCTACAGAACTCTCTCTGTTGACCAGGCTGACCTCAAATTCAGAGATCTGCCTTCCTCTGCCTCCCAAGTGCTGGGATTAAAGATGTGTGCCATTATACCCAGCTAGCCATAGTTTCAAAGTCACATGGGCAACAGAAAAACATGTGAATTCAAGTTCAAAGTCATTCAGACTGTTCCACTATCGTCCTCCCTTAACAACATGCTGAAAACTCAACTGAAATAGCAGGATATCTTCTGGAACTACTATACTGCCTCTAACACTGAGTAAAACTTCCATGCTTCTTTAAAATTAATAGTTTATTTACCATAATTTAGTTTGTGTAACTATCTGCCTAGATACAAAGACTTACATTTCTTCAAAGTCAAGTCACAGAATGGGAGAGATGCCTCAGCAATTCAGAGGACCTGAGTTCAGTTCCCAGCACCCACATTAGGTGGCTCACAAAACCTGTACTCCAGCTCCAAGACATCTGGCTTCTCTGACTCTTCCAGCCACTGGGAGCACCTGTACTAATTCACATAAAACCTGCCCATCATGTCCACACCAAACACACACACACTCACACACACACACACACACACACACACACACACACACACACACACACAAACACTTTAAAATAATACAAATAAATCTTTCTCAAAAATGAGTCACACGCAGTCTAAGGCAGTAGAATGACTTTCTTTTTAAGAAATTTTATGGTTACAATACAAAAAGGCTCAATACAACATCTAGCTTTAATGACAGTAATGCCTGACTTCCCTAAAATCAGAGACTCCATAAATCCATGATTCCAGAAATAATTCCAGAAACAGTCAGGGGTGTCTCATACAAACTGAAAATTTGCTCATATTATAAGGAAAGCTTTTTCAATAAAACTTATTTCAGCAAATTACATATTCCAATGATCACTTTTGCATTTTAAGTATGCTTTTAAAGCAAGCTATGCTCTTTGAAGAGTTGTTAAATGTTTTCTATTTTATGATCTAAAACTTGAAAAAATACTGAATCTAAAAAGTTCTTGACAAAATAATAAATACACTGCATTCAGGCACCGTGTCATCCTAAAGTTTTGTTTTCTTTCCAGTTTTTTACAGTATATACTGCTATCTACTGAGACTGTTAGTACTTATTCTTATCCTTTTCTCCTTCTTATTCCTCTTCCCACCAAGAAATAATGCAAGAAATAGTGCAAATAATTAAAAAAAAAAAAAAAAAAAAAAAAGAAGAAGAAGAAGTACAAAGCTCAGGCACCACTAGGATAATGACATGGTTGGGATACTGAGTTCTATAAGAACTGAAGCTACAGGTAGAAATGGTACATGCATGTGAAGCCAGCTCTCGAGAAGCCAAGGATAGACTTCAATGAAAACCGGCAAGAGCTACAGTTAAGACCTTGCCTCTTAACAAACAATGTTATTTCTACAATAAAAACATGATTTTAGTTTAAGAAAATCAATAAATAACTACTAGGAGAATAATTTAGAACATTATGAATTTTTAAACAGCATTTTGGCCTCATTAGAAAATTACAAGCAAAATGGTCTATTTGCCACTAATTATTTCTTTTCTAATCATTTCCCACAGTAAAAGTTTAAAGAAACATTAAGCCAAATGAGCCAATATTTACTAAATAAACCACAATATTTTAAGACTTTAGTACTCAAAATATTTAATTTTATGTAATTAAAATACCTCCTAAAATACTTACTAGACAATTTGATTAATCCCTTAGGAAATTAAGTATATTAAAAATCACTGAACCCTGATTACATAATTCCTTACAGGGGTCAATACCACCTTATGATTTTGTTTGTACTACACTGTTTCTATTTTTAGTAGTTTTCTAAGAAAGACTAGTTCAAACACTCAGAAACCCTTTCTTTCATAAAAACTTTAAATCTATGAGTCACCAAGGTCTAATGCACCACCTTCCACTAATTCAAGGAGATAAGACAAAAACCTTGAACTTCAGTGCAATTGTGGTATCCCACATCTTGTATAGTAACACAAAAGTAGCAACAAAGACATTAACAATTGCAGTTCAAGCTGGGAGTGACTGCTCTGTTTCAATTCAATGACACCACTAATGGCTTCTTAGCAGCTCCATGAAATCAACCAGCTGTCAAGTTGATGCATCAGAAGGAGCAGCTATGCACTCCCATAAGAAAAAGCAACACATCAGGATGTTTGGCAAAACATCTGCTCCTTTACACTGCAATTCTATAACAAACATGCAAACAAAGAAATAGGAGAAAGGGAAACAATCAGAAACCCAAGCTTTCCAGTAGAGCTATATGCGTTTTAAATGAGTGGCTTATATAAACTAAAAACAAATTTCTGCAAAGTTCAATACCTTTTAAGATATTCTATGTTTTCTGGAAAAGCAAAAAATACACTTACATTCTTCCAAAAAGAGCAGCACTACACAATATTTACATTTATAAATAGCAAACTATATTCATCAAGTCAGTATCTCAGTATATGTACAAAAAAATTCAAATACCAAAATTAAAATACATCCCTTCACTCCATACTATTTAGTAAATGAGACCAGACAGCATTGTAATCAATGCATTTCCCAAGACTGAGCAGCTAAGATACCATTTTCTCTAGTAAAAAGAGTGAATGCACAGGTTAACATAGTCAATGTTATTAGTTTAACCCACAACAGTATAGATACTATTATCTAGATTGAAAAATATGTACCTCTCCCTATTTCTCTGAAAACCAATATATGAACATATTAAATTCTTATAAATTCCTGTTTTAAAAGCATACAATCTGATATCCTAAAAAAAATTCTTGTCACCATAGCTTTAAAAATTTTTATATTCAACATTTGCTTCAAAAACTTTTAAAATCTTACTTTTCTACTGAAACACACAAATTCGTAATGTCATCTAAACTATTGATTGTGCAGCAGTGTTTACAATAGGTGTGAGACATCACCGTACTTAACTACCATTTTCTTAAACTGCTTATCCTCTGTTGCTTCCATTTATAATCTGCCAAATCTTCTGGTCCTTTGTTGCATGTATAATTTAGAACCATCTGTTCTATGTGCTTTTAACTATTTAAACATTTTTCACCTACCTACAATTCACTAAATAGCAGACATTCAATTCAGTCAAGATTTCTATGTAACATTTTACATATAGCAAATTTCTGGATAAGTAACAGAAAACAGCAAAGAATATTGTTACAGAAATTTAAAACAAACCATTTACAATGTAAGTTTTCACATATTAGAAAATCTTAGTGTATTTAGAATTTTTTCTATTAGCTTTTTTTTTTTAAGTTCATTGTAGCAATGTTTTTCCCCAACACAGAAGACAAAGGGAATGCAAATTAAATACAGACAGTTTGATGTCCTTGTTAGAAGAGATGTAAATATGCTGACTGAAAATGACTACTGGAGACAGAATTACACTTTCCCATTCAATTTACTGTGCCTATTTATATACTCGTCACTGAGTGTATCATTAAGTGAGGTCATGTGACCAGCTCAACTTTTTTTTTTGTACGGTGAAAAACTATTTTAGAGAAATTTTAATAGTACTTTTTAATCATTATTTTTATGATGGTTGATAAAGTTTACAGGAAAAGATTACAAATTATCTTTTAAAGTTAATTCTGCCTTTTATAGGCTAAACTACGGGTTGTTTTTGTTTTTTTTTTTTGCCAACCTTTTGACTTTAATATTTACTACTAAAAGCATCAAGAGTCTCATGATATTCTGAATAGTTCTTTTAAAATGTAAAAAAAAAAAAAAAAAAAAAACACGAAAGATACAGAATTACAAAAGGGAGGTACAGAACCCAAGATATGTAAATATTAACTAAACTAAATTTGTTAAATCTATGATACCACATAAGAAAAGAAATATACTGTTACAAACACATTTGAAATTTTAAAGAATGAAACCTGAATGCTCAGAACTAGGTGAATACTAAGTGGCACAATAAAAGTTCCGATATTTTTTAAAATAATCTTTCTATTGCTACCAAACATTTAATGTATGGATTTTGCGATGTGTTCTGAATACAAAACAAAAACAAACAAACAAAAAAAAACCCAATAATTTATCAGTAGGCTCTAACTTACACGATTCCATAAAGCGAGTAAAATTTGAGGAAAACACAAAACAAAACACACACACACACTTTGGGGAAATTTTCTTGTAAAGTTTACATGACGTCACACGGCCCCCTGAACCGTTCCTAAACTTTGAGCCTTATCGAGACACACTTTTTGCATTTCTATGGCTTCTTTCCCTTCCTTAAAAATTAAAAGAGAGAGAGACAGACTTGGGAATAAAAATTGCCCAAGATGGCGAAACGCTTGTTGTTTAGAGGACAGGGGGAAAAATGGAGGATATTGTAATATACACAAAGGGATAAATTTCAACAACTCGGCCACGGGCTGCAGCTGCTTCTCTCTTTACAAGGAAACAACACACAAAAGATAAATACCGAGGAGGGAGAGGGGCAGAGGAGCCAGCCCCCACCCCCAGGGCCGGCTCCGAGTCTCCGCACACTTCCTAGCCTTCCCAGATCCCAATTCTGGGGTTCGCCGAACTACTTTAGGGGAGGGGAGCGGGGCGTCGCGGGGGGAGGGCGCGGGGACCGAGGGCAGGGAGCCCAGCCCGCCGCGGCGGGACCTGCCGGCCAGGCCGCCGGGGACCCGGGACGCAGGGAGCCCGCTCGACCCGGTCTGCCAGGCTCCCGACGCCCGGGGCCGCAGCCCCACCCCCACCCGGCTCCGGAGACCCGGCGGCCTGGCGCGGGCCGGCGGCGCGGGCGCGAGGCTGCGGGCCGGGGGCGGAGGCTGGCAGGGCCCGGGCCTCGCCAACCGCCCCGCGGGGCGCCGCAGCGGGCCGGGCAGGAGAACGCCGCGAGGCCGGCGGCGAGGGCGGCCGGCACAATGGAGGGACGAGGCCCGGCCGCCCGGTCCCGCGCCCGCACTCCCAGTAAAGTTTCCGTTCCGCCGAGCCCGCACCCCCACCCCGCCCGAGACCAGGTCCCTGCGCCCTGCGCCCTCCGCCCGGAACTCTACTCGGGACCCCAGAGCCACCGCGGCGTCGCTGCCCGCACAACAAAGGGACACACCAGGCGGCGCGGGTAAACAGCGGCGGGCGCCTCGGGAGGGCTCCAGCCCGCAGCCGCCGCTCTCCACCCGGATCCCACCTCTCCCGCACCCCCGCACCCCGGCTCTCAAACTCACCTTCACTTTCGAACTGAGTTGCGGTGAAAGGGGTTTTCGCCCTTCCCGGGTGCAGGTTAAGCTTTTCGGAATCCCCACCGCCTCCTTATTTCTCTTATAATTTCTGCAAGAAAGTCTAGGGAGTTGGAGTGGAGGTGAGATCCGAGATCGCGAAAGCCCTGGCTCCCTCCGTCCCCGTCTTCCGCCGCTCGCTCTCTGATTAGTTCCTATCCAGCAGCAGATTGAAGCAGGAGATGATTCTTCTCAAGGTTTGTTCAGCAGCTTCACTTCTAGGCGAAGGCTTCATGAACCAAGTGACGTCAACCAACAAGGCTTCTCTCTCTCTCCTCTCTCTAACAATGAAAGTTGCTGTTAACAAGGGGAAAAAGAGCGAGAGAATTGTTTATACCATTTCAGTTCCAATAATAAATGACCTATCAGCTCTAAAAGGAGCCAAGGGAGGGGGCTGCTTCTTCATTCCAAGAATACTGTATCTTTGAGTTTGCACCGCTCTCGTCCCAGGAAAAAGTTAAGAAACTTAAATGTTTTGTTTTGCTTTTCAAAGGGGGAGGGGGCAGAACTGAATATTTAATTTTTTTAAAAAAACGTAAACCGACCATTAAGGGACACAGATTAGCCATCTCCACCAACTTTTATGTTTGTAAACTAGAAATTGTGTTGAGCCTACAAGCTAAATTAATATGCCAAGAATCTGTGTGCATGCTAGGACTCAAAACCCAGGGCGCAAGGCGATCTCAAGGTATATCACTGTTTTTCCATGGAGTTAAACTGGTTGTAATGTTTATGTTTTGAGTCAAAATTAAGATTCAAATTAAAGACATTTAAACAGAAAGTCCTTTTGCAGTTACTGGTATAAATTGTAAGCCGTAATCTCAATTTTTTTTTTTTCTAGTTTCGGTTAGGGGAAAAAAAAAAAAAAAAACTTGTTTAACTGTAAGAACTAAAAACACTTTAAAAGACCAGTTGCCCATTACCAACTAAACAACGCTATGTACTAACTGATCCCTAGAATTTCAGCCAGCTGACTCAGTTTTTAACCTTCCACTTCCCAATTCCCTTCAACCAATCAAGTTAAACTAAAGGTAAAGTGCAGCCCGTTCTCTTCAACAGTGTACCCGCAGCCTCCTAAAAACGATCTTTTTTAAATAAAATTCATAACCATGGTACACTTTATTGCCCAGCAAGAAAGGTAATTTTTAAAAAATATTCATTAAGGTGCTTTTCTTCCTTAAGAACACAATGAAGTCTTGAAGTTTTATATAATTACAAATTAGGTAATTTGGTTTTCAGGAAGAAGACCAAGTAAAAAATTTAGTTATTGGAGAATAATTTGACCATATATTATTTTATTCATATATATGTGGCTAGATGTATCTTAAAAGATGCTATTGTTTTATGTTTCCTCCTCAACCACTGGCTGTGATTTTAATTGTGCTGGAGGATCTTCATTAGTATTAACACATGGGGAGATTTCACAAAGCTGCTTCATTAGGAAGAAAAAAAGCTGGCAGACTAGGTCTTTCTGCATGCGCGGAGAATGTCAGCCTTACCTCGGTCATTTGTAACATAATAAGCGCAAGTACAATGATTGCAGGCAGGAGCCTGGGGGAGGGGCAGAGATACTGCCTGTCTAATAGGGGCATCTGAAAAGACGCTGCTCATTACATAGTAATGTATGCTAAAAATTAGTGAAGATGATGTCTCGGGAGACTGATGCTAAATAAATTAATGTGCTGATATGTTTTTAATTATTATTTTTGTAGTAGTTTATTTCAATCCTAGGATTCACATTGAGCAGCAGAGCTGTGCTAGCACTTATTGATTTTTTTTCCCTGCCACATTCCCGGAATACAGATTTTAATCATTTCACTACACCACACTAAGTAATTTCATTAGAAACTGGAATCTTCCATCCCCAGAAAAGCATTTAATTTCAATGACATACAATTTCTCTTTTAGCAGAAAACTGTCTCTATAGTAAAAGCTGGCCTAAGGTTCAAATGCATAATTTAATCCTGAGTTTTCCATGCCCTGAATTCCTTTCAAACTATAATTTCAGTAACTACCTAATAACTGTAATAAAGACAATAATTTCCTTACAATATATTATTAACTCATATTTAATTAACTCAGAGGCCAAGCTTTAGACATGTATGACTAGGTCAACAATCCCACCATCTCAAAATTTACTAATAATGTCCACATGAAAAGCAGAATAAGTGTAAATACATGGACTATGATCTTAAATCACATTCATACAAGTTCTTGTATTATTCTGGGATGATGGTCATTACTCAAATGAATTTAGCAATATTTCTGTACATAAAGGTCAATGTTGCTATTTTAGTATATGTTACTGACACTTTGCCTGGTTAACATCGGTTTAGGCTGATTTCCAGTTGTCTTGGTTTTCTGAGTTAACTCGGGATGCAGTTCTTAAATTCAGAGGAGTGGTGGACCATGACTTGTACAGCCCAGAGTGTTATTCTACTTACAGTAAAATTTGGTCTATAGATGCTAAGTTGGTCCCCAAATAATGGATTTCATAAGGATATGTAATTTACATTGCTTGGCTTTTAGGGAAGAAAAACCCATGGGGGAAAATTATGTTAACTTTTTTATAAATAAGTTGTGGAAACATACCTGATAAATATACATATAACCAATTAGTTACTATAAAAGAATATCTTTTCCTTTGGATGATTATAGAATCAGAGTTCAAAATGTCTTAAAAGTATGTACATGCAATTTAAGTTGAAGCCACCAGCAACAAAAAGTAAAATGAGCCTTGTCATCCTGAAAAGATTTGAACACAAGAAGAAAGTGTTATAGTGAAGAATTTTACTTTGAATGTCTTCTGAGAACATTTGAAAACTTATCAAGAGTTTCCTGTCTAATCTTGAAAATATTTTTTGTGGCATTTTCAAAGACAAATTTTGGTGGAAATCAGTAATTGAAACCCAAAATTATAAACAAATTTCTATATTTTCATATCAATAGTAAAAACATTTTAATATTAAAATACAGCTTTGGGTCTTTCATATTATTTGGTCATTGAAATGAAATACTTATCCAATATAACCTATATATATTTTTGGTTTTGATTTGTTTGAGACACGGCTGCCCTGGAACTCACAGTGATCCACCTGCCTCAGCCTCTGAGTGTGAGAATCAAAGATGTGGGCCACCACACCGGAACAATTTAGCCTCTATTTTTAAACTGATAGTTTAAAGTAATGATGTAATAGGAATCTTAAGGTGCATTACTATTACTCCAAGTACTTGACACCTTACAAAGCTATGCTTCATGTCTTGTTGAGATCAGGTTCCTTTTTCATGTTTACAAATTCAACCATTGATTAGTTCATAGAGCTGAGAAAAATCAAATAAAATTACTCTAGTTATACAATAAGTCAGCTTCCACAGCACTGTCTTCTGCTCAAGATCACCTACTTTAGCCCTAAACCATGTGCACAGTTGTGAGAGGATTTAATGATGGAGCCATCTTTCCTAATCTTATGATAATTCTGAACTTGTATGTACAGTCTGCCTGCCCTACAGACTAATTATGCCACTACTGTGAACTAGTGCATGGTACTTGTTTCTATAAAGCAGAATCTGTTTTTAGGATCTAGGTTGACAGAGATGTGGAGAGATCCAATTTACTACTGAGAATAAATACTGCCAGTGGTTCTCAAACAAGTAAGAATTCTGTTTTGAACAAAGAAAAACACTATAGCAGAGGTTCCTAGTCTGTGGGTTATGACCCCTCTGGGGTAGAATATCAGATATTTACTTTACTATTCATAAAAGTAGCAAAATAAGCCAATAAACCAGGCAATTGTACACTCCATTAATCCCACCATTCCAGAGGCAGAGGCAGGAGCATCTCTGACTTCAAAGCTAGCCTGGTCTATAGGTCAGGCTTCAAAACTATACAGAAAAACCCTGTCTCACAAAAACAAAAATGAAAAGATAGATGATAGATAATAAAAGATTTTATTTTTTGAAACAGGGTTTCTCTGTATTTCTTTGGAGCTGGTGCTGGAACTAGCTCTTGTAGACCAGAAACTCTCAGAGATCTCCCTGCCTCTGCTGGGATTAAAGGCATGTATCACCACTGCCAGATTCAACAAAATAATTTTATGATGAACTGTATTAAAGGGTCAAAGGAAGCATCTGGAAGCTTGAAAAGCACTGCTCTATATAGTGTACTGAACTGTCCAAAGTCGTATCTTGATTCTGTCTCAATCACTAATGAAGTTTTATTTGTTTTCACTCATTGATTTGAGTGCTTACTGTATAGTATGCACTGTGCTTGAAGCTGCAGAAATATGAAGAACTCACTTTCTGTTTGATATTGAAAGGATGGAATGCCTGAGAGACAAACCATTTTATAAAGATACAAATGACAAAGCTTTGTGAGAATAAAAATGGAGTGACAGTTCTGACTACAAGGCTTTCAAAAGCTTTATCAAAGATGACATTTGAAGCCCAGTGTTGGTGGCACATGCCTTTAATCCCAGAAGTCGGGAGGCAGAGGCTGGCAGATCTTTGTGAGTTTGAGGCCAGCCTGGTCTACAGAGCTAGTTCCAGGGCAGTGTCCAAAGTAAAACAGAGGAATCCTGTCTCAAACAAACAAACAAACAAACAAACAAAAAGATGACATTTGAAGCAGGTCTCATAGTGAGAGTTTACCTGACAAAAAGAGGTCAGGGATTGAGGGGAGAGAGGTAGTCTAAGAATCCACGTTTAAGAAAAAATGCAATTAAGATGCCTGTGACAGTAGAACTCTTGGTCTACTGAGTAAATTCTAGGAAGGCCAAGATTACACAGAAACACTGTCTTGAAAACACAAAATACCCAGCACTCAGGAGGCAGAGGCAGACAGATCTCTGTGAGTTCAAGGTTAGCCTGGTCTACAGAGCTAGGTCCAGGACAGTGTCCAAAGAAATACAGAGAAATCCTATCTCAGGGGAAAAAAAAGAAAAGAAAAGAAAACAGAAAAAAAAAAAATACAAAATAATAATAAAATTAAATTAAGAAATGCAGTTAACATAGGAAACCTGCCCTTTCCTGGATGGAGACAGGAGAGGTTTGGTGGATTGAAAAAGGGAGGGAGATGGGGGAGAGGGACTGGGAAGGGAGTATGGGGGTAGGATGTAAAATAGATGAATTAGAAAAAAAGAAAGGAAGGAAGGAAGGAAGGAAGGAAGGAAGGAAGGAAGGAAGGAAGGAAGGGAGGCAGTTAAATAGGCAAAGTCAGTGTGAGGGATAAACTGGATGAAGAAATGATGAAGCTGAAGCCAGAAGAGGTGGCTGGATCTACTACCGAAGTGCCTACATTGTATGGTAAAGTGGGTGACTTTATCCTCAGAGCCAGCACGTATAAGTAAAGGGTTATCATGGCTGACCTTGGTTTAAGGGAGGAACTGCACAGGCAGTGCAGATGATCAGCTGCAGTGGGAGGAGACTGTTAACTAGTTTAGAATGGTGCTGCAGGCCTGTCATCCTGGCAATTGTGAGGCCAACAGTGAAGGAGCCCACAAGTCTGAGGCCAGCAAGGCTTACACAGCAAGACTCCATATCAAAATAAAATAAGCAATTCACAAGAGACTTTGTAAAGTGTAGTGGCACTGGAGGTGTAAATTCAGGTAATTTGGGACAAACTTTCAACCTAACTAGAGGATATCAGAATTAAGGTGAAGAATGAGTGAAGGGAGGGCTAGAGGGATTTCTAGCCTAGGGAACTGGGTAAACATTGGGGTCTTTAAGGACAGTCTGGAATGTATAGGAAAATCTAAGTCATGAGTTTGAAACCAGAATTTAACACTGTGTTCTATCTACAGGCTTTTTATTTTTTAGTGGTATTCACCAAAATCAAGCGTAAAGCTTTTTCAAAATGTATATATCCAACTTTAGAAGGCAGAGGAGATTCTGTCCAGTCTTTTCCCCTCCCCTTCCTTCTTGCCTTCCCTTACTTCCTCTTCTTCTCTAAAAGTGTTTGCGGTAAATACTACCATTAGCAGAAACAGACAAAAACATTCATGGGAAAAATTAAGCCTTAAAGAAGAGTGGGGCAATCGTGTCTGGCTTTGAATAATTATAAAAATATAATTTAATGGTTGATAATGAACAAGAATGAGAAACTGACTCAAGTGATAACAAAAAATTAACATGGATAAAAGGCATGTCTCAAAGCAGTGAGAAACAGATGGACTGTAATAAGTGTTTGAATACTGAGTTTCCATATAGAAAAAGATAAACTTCAATCATTCCAAGAATAATTTTCATCTTGGCAGTGGTGGCGCATGCCTTTAATCCCAGCACTCGGGAGCACTACATCTCTGTGAGTTTGAGGTCAGCCTAGTCTACAGAGCTCATTAGAGGACAGGCTCCAAAGCTACACCAAGAAACTCTGTCTTGAAAAAAAAATAATTTTCAGAGAGGTCAACTGTGTGCATATAAAATGTACATCTTGTGGTGGAGAATTATAGGAGAATTCCTTCCTGGCAGTGTCAAAATCATATACAATAAAGTAAAAAAAAAAAAAACTGCTGAATTTTATCACATCAAGTAAACTTTATAGAAAAAAGGGAAACCCCTGATGAGCAAAGTACAAACATGAATAATAAACTGAAAAGCACTTTTCCAAATATACTAACAACTAATAACCTGATACAGAAAGAGTATTTTTACATGAAAAAGAAAAAAAGAAGCAATCACAGCCTTTCTGCAATGAGAAGTGCAAATTAAATCATTCAGATCTATTTCTCATCCAGTAGTTTGGCAAAAATCTAAGTTTCACTGAGCAGCTCTTATGAGAAATAGGGTGGCCCACACCCCATTTTTACATTTAGCTTACTGGAGTACAAAATGGAAAAGAAAATCCCAACATGGGAGAATTTGACAGTTTCTAACAAAGTTACATATGTATGTATTTCTGGGATAGCAATATCTCACTTTTAAAAATCTGACTCAAAATAATGAAAATAGGTATATAGAAAATTATTCAGTGAAGTATTCGTATTATAGAAAAAGCTTAGAAATAAACCAAGTGTCTGCTGTAGGATAAAGGATGAATGACTCTTGGCACACCCACACAGCAGAATACTATGCACAGGAGTGATAATGACCATGAAAGGGAGTGCTTAACATTATTTTGTAAATTTAGGATAATACAGCATTTAAATGAAGCAGGTTAGAGGAAAAACTTGTACGGTATCTACAATCTATATTTTACCTAGGTTTTTGTCACAAGAAATGATACATTAAAACAGCAGCAAGTTACCTATGAGAGAATGTGGAGAACAGGGCAGTGAGAGAAACAGAACTCGTTTGTGACTTTCTTATAAAATCTGGTCTGTAGACATAATTTAGCGAACTATATAAAATATTCTAAAAGACTCGAGTACTTAAAACACCCACATGAAATAATGAACTTGTGTTTGGTGGCTCAGCTATATAGAGAAGAACGAGCCATATCCTTTTTAAACACTATAATGAGAGTTGGAGGTATGGGTCAATGTGGAACATATGCTTAACATGTGAGAAAGCCTATGTCCAGTTCGAAGCAGCCACCCAGAAAACAAAATTGAGTCATCTTCTCTAATTAAAATCCTCCTGCAATACCTGAAAGAATTTCAAGGAAACAACAGAAACAACTCCGTTATCAGTAACAATATCACTGCTGTTGCCAGAGGGGTTCTTCAAACATAGTCTAGAATGAGTAAACAAATGAATTGGTGTTTGGGGAAAATTAACTTTCAGAGTGGTACAAATGAGAAACATGAAAAACAGTTATACAGTAAAAATAAACTCATTTTATAGTTTATATTTAAAACTGACTATTTCTTAGCATGTGTCCACAGTAAACATCTAGAAGCAAGGACTGGACAGAACTGAACCAGCACACACCCATAGTACTCACTCCCGTTTTAAACAACATCTGCCTGTGAGAATTCCCAGGAGTGAGAGCTAATTCCAAGTTTGGGGCAAAATACTTAGGATGGCCCCGGTGTTGGCGCACACCTTTAATCCCAGCACTCAGGAGGCAGAGGCAAGCAGATCTCTGTGAGTTTGAGGCCAGCCTGGTCTACAGAGCAAGTTCCAGAACAGGCTCCAAAGCTTCAGGGAAACCCTGTCTCAAAACACAAACAGAGGGGTGGGGGAGGTGGGGGGGGGAATACTTAGGATGAATTTGGAATATCCTGCCATACTAAATATAAGAACCATTAATAATTATTGATGCCTTGTCAAAAGGACTTGGAAGTTAATTTGAGGGGACCAATGTGAACCTCTCCCATTGGCCACAGGAAATAACGTAATAGTTAAAAGTAATAATACTTGGGAGGGAGGAAGGGAAAGAGGAAGGGAGAGAGGGAGGGAGGGAGGAAGGGAGGGAGGGAGGGAGGGAGGGAGGGAGGGAGGGAGGGAGAACTGGAATTGACATGTAAAATAAAAAAAAATAAAAAGTAATAATACTTGAACAAATCGTAACATTAAAAAAAAAAAAAAGCCACTAGCTAGGAAAACGTCTCTATTAGTTACTTCTGTTGCACTGATCAAATTCCTGACAAGAGGCAACTTCAGGGAGAAGTGCGCTTTGGCTCTGGGTGAAGACACAGCCTGTCTATCATGGCAGGGAATGCATGATGGAGGCCAGAGTACATGGCAGCTGCAGCCACTTCAGCAGGAAGCAAGGAGAGGACAGGAAGTAGCACCAGGATATAAAGCTCACAGCCTGCCACCGAGAGACATACTTCTTCAAGCTGGCACCACCTCCTAAGGGTACAGTCTCCTAAAACACACTGCTAGCTGGACAAAAACAGTTCAAACACATGAGCCTAAGGGGGACATTTTCTAACACAAGTATAACAGGAACCAGTGATTATTTGTTCCTTAGGGTTTTGTTGTTGCTCTTCTTTTATCTGTTTGCTTCTTTTATGTGTATGGATGTTTTGCCTGTATGGATGTCTGTGCATCATAGTTGTGCCTGGTACCAAAGAAGGGCAGAAGAGGGTGTTAAATCCCCTGGGACTGCAGTTACAGACAGTTGTGACCTGTCATGTGGTCTTTTGAAAAAGCAGCCCACTGATTTTCTTTTGCAATGCTGGGGGTAGAATCTACAGTGTTTACAGCTTCATATGCATAATATGGAAGTGCTGTTCCATTACAAAGCCCAGCCCCAAGTCATTATTTTAAGAATTGGTAAATAAAATAATTCCCTAATAGGTGTTGACAAAAAGGCAAATTTGAAATTGTGTAAATATATATGCATATAAGTCTGTGTTCATGTATACACATATGCATATATATCACATTACAAAACAGACTGGATTTTCAAAGAAGTTTAAAAATATCATTGAAAAATTAAAAATATTAAAAATATGTATCACTGGCCTAAACTAACAGTTCCAGGTCAGTGTGCCCCACAGTATATCTGTGAGTTTCAAGGTGGACAACGTAAAGGCACTAAAATGCCATTCTCTTTATGTGGTAAACATGAAAACCTTACTGGTTCATTACAATAAACTTTGAAAATGCAAGTAACATTAGAAAACAAATTATAAGCATATACATAGACACTAATTATGCTTCCTAAAGCAATCTTCTATGGAAACTAGGGTACGCTATTGAAATGCTAAAATTTTCAGGATCCTTGTAAGACTGTTACTAAATTTACTACTAAAAAAATTAGTACTTTCAAACTTAAAAATCAGTATATTACAAACAAACTTCAGAACTCATCACTTCTTAGTCCTCTGTGGTCCCTATGCTTGAGATTATTTATATCTACTGTTGCATTGCCAGTAAAACAAAACAAATGCCTTAGACACTGTCCTAAAGAGACAACATGACCACATGACACAAGAGAAAGCACTGAATTTGGGGCTGGCTTACAGTTCAGAGGTTTAGTCCATTACCATCATGGTGGGGAGCATGGCAGCATGCAGGCCAGGACTGGGGCAGTGGAAAGAGACTTAGAGCTTGACATGGGCTTTTCAAACCTCAAAACCTACCCTCCACTTCCCAACTCCATGACACACTTCCTCCAACAAGGCCGCCCGTCCTAATCATTCTAACACTTTCAAATAGTGCAAGGCTACACACGGTTATACTTCACAGGCACCTTCACCTGGTAGAATGAGTTCTACAGAACTGAAGAGGTACATGAAGTTTCTAAGGCTATTACTGAAAGAGATCATTCCAATAGTGCTGAGCAATCTTCCTTCCCAACAGTAACAACAGCACAGTCCCCACTGCACTTGGTATCACTTGTCACCTTCATGCAGCATGGAAAAACTGTCCCCTAGAAAGGCTGGAAAAGCTAATCACTTTAAAGACCTTGTCAGTAAACTTCTAGTCCTGGTTAAAATTGCTACCCACAGCCCTTCCCAGAATAAGAGCTCCTAAAGATCCCTTACAATTTAGCTTTTTTGATATGCTGAGTCAAAAAGTAAACATTTACAAAACGACAAAAAGTAAGTGCTTACTTTTTGACTCAAAGAACCAAGAGGTTGTCAATTATGGAGAAAATCTAGGAAAGATGCAGGGAAAGATGCAGGGAGCTACAATATAATATGGAAAGAAGCTCCCAGCTGGGCATACTCACACCCATAACCCCAACATTTATGAGTCTGACACAGGAAGACAGTACTCAGATGGTCAACCTGGTCTACATAGTAAGTTCCAGGACAGCCAGGGCTACAAAGAAAAACCCTGCCTCCAAAAACCAGTGGAGGGGGAGACGGAGAGAGAGGGAGAGAAAGGGGGGGGGAAAGGGGGAGAGGAAGAGGGGGAGGGAGAGAGAGAGAGAGAGAGAGAGAGAGAGAGAGAGAGAGAGAGAGAGAGAGAGAACAAGAAAACAGAAGAATGAGGAAGGAGGGAGGGACAGAAGGAGAGAGAGAGGGAGAAAAAAAGAAGAAGAAAGTCTGCTACTGATTTTTAACTCAGTCCAAAGGAGATAAACCTACTTAAGTGAGAAATGGCAAATAGCCTTCACTCAGATCACTTTTGCAAGACTATAAACAGCTCCTCACTGAGGAACTTCTGATTTAGATCTTCAACAGAGAAAAGTCACATCCTCTGATAAGCCTAATGTATAGGGACATACCAGGTTTGTTGGTTGGTTTTGTTGTTGTTTGGTTGGGTTTTTGGTTTTGGTTTTGGTTTTTAGAGACAGGGTTTCTCATGGACCACTACCATCCTGCTGGGATGAAAGGCATGAGCCATACTGCCCAGCCATACCAGGTTCTTTAAATACAGTCTTTGTTGTCAAGTTAGGTGGAATAGCATCTGGATTTGCCTTTCTAAAATAAAACCTATCTCTTTGAGGTTCTCAGAGAACAGAAAACACCTTTGCCAGGACCTATAACTTTAGATATCTAAGCCTTCTCTTCATGAGGGACCATAAAAGTAAACATTTAGAAGGTAGATATTTCAACAGCTGGAAGTCCTTGTGTCATCACTGCTGACAATTTGACTTGTTTCTGGTGCTTTAACTGATTTTCCTATTGCCTACCTTGTCCAGTCTACACTCATGACCCATTTCACTAAGGTCTCTCAACTAATGTTTTACCTATTCATGTTACCCCAGGTCTTCCAAACACAAAGGCAAAGGAGTAATGTCTGTGTCCTCCTTTCCCAAACTATACTTAGGAGCCAAATATAAGCAGTTTTTTGAGGTTGGAAAAAGAGACACATGAAAGAAAACAATTGGCAGAGAAAGACTGGAAACCCTCCCCCACCTGGGCTACATATAACCAACAATATACTTTAGAAAGGCCTACAGTACACAAACACAGGACCGGTAGTGCTATGTAAATGACCTATAAGGGGTGTGGCCTTTTGAACAGGTTTCTCTTCAGCTTACTAGCTCACTCCCATTTCACCAGAGCATGTTCCTTTCTTAATAAACTGTCTCTATTTCTTCTTCTAATCATGTCTCTGGTGAAATTCTTTGTCCTTCGACACAAGAGCCTGGAAACTCTTGGGTACCCTGGGACTCAAATCCACACCTATAACACAACCAGCAACCACAACTGGGAATCTGGCCATCTGTTCTTGGAACCCTTGCAAACTATAAGAGAAGTCTTCTTGGACAGTAGTCAAGCAAACTTCCTCATACTAATGGTACACTATCCCTTACACCAACAAAGGGGATAAAAATTCCTTTTGTTTCCAACTTAAACACTATTTCAGATATAAATGTTGGAGCTAACTTCAGTATCACTAGAGACCCATTAATGTAAAAGAGCTCATGTTACACAGATGACCCCAGGAGACCTGAACCCTTCACATATACCCAGTGCTCAGGAATCCCATAATCCTCAGATGTGTTACATATTTCTTCCCTTCACGGTACCCAGGTATGTGTGATAAAGCTTCCCATTATACTGTCCTGTATCAAAATGTACTTACACTACACTGAGAAGCCCCCAACAGGTGGCTCAATTGGACCAAAACCAGAGCCCCTCATCAAGGCACACTCTCAGCTGCTTGTTCCTGGATTCCTTATCTTCTCTCAAAAGCCCACCTTATCTCCAAGTGAAACTTAGTTCTAGAGAATGGCTTCCTCTGCTTCAAATGACCTTGCTGTTTCTTAATCAATTCTAGGTAGGATAAGGTTGGGGTATATAAAGTTTACATGAGAGCATAATTATTTATAAGACCCAATTCTCACTACTACTCTCCCATCTTCTTGGAATAAACAGAGTTGTAATCCACACCATGCCACTGAGTGGGACAGTTGAAGGAATAGCATACAATGCTGGTCGTCACAGACTGTCACGGTGTCTATGCCATTATATGAATCTTCAGGTAGTGACTTCAAAGCACTGCAGGTCATGTGATTGATTCATAGGTTAATGCTGAACTTTGGACAACCACTTTGCCATGGATCCTTTCTAACTGAGCAAAGGCTGTGTCCTTGTTAGTACTTCCTGCTGTATGTTCATTAACATTACAAGTCAGACACAGGAAGAAGTACAAAAGCCATACAACAAACCTCAATTGCTCCATTAGAGTTAGAAAAGCCAATGGAATGCTCAGTTTAAGCCACACTTAAGAAATCAACCTAACCAGTTGGTAAGGACTCTTCCACCCCTCATACCTAATCTTTTGTTGTTGTTTTTGTTTTTTGAGACAGGGTTTCTCTGTGTAGTCTTAGTTTTCCTGGAACTAGCTCTGTAGTTCAAGGCTGGCCTTGAACTCTCAGAGATCCAGCTGCCTCTGCCTCCCAAGTGCTGGAATTAAAGGCATGAGCCACTGCTGCCCAGTGGTTCTTTCACTTTTTACCTGTCTGTAAATATACAGCTTCCATACTCCAATAACCACACTGAAATGACACTGAAATGACTATGTGTGTCTCTTAAGTTAGTTTGTTTCTAACTTAAGAGACACACATAGTACATCTGGCTTTCCTACATCATACATCTAAGATTTCCACTCCCAAGGAAGAAAGGATTTCAGAACTAGACTTGTACCTTTCATTTGTTAAGAGAAAGGGATGAAAAATCCCTGTTGTTAACCATGGCATTGACATTTTTCAAAGCCCCTCCAGTTTGGTTTGACAATGACAATCACAAAACCTAAAGGAAATTATCTCCTAAAAATAATTTGTTCTCTGGATTGTTGTCTTCTCTGTGCTATCAACTCCCAGTAATGGTATATAGGCCAGGAGAGATGTCTATATCATCCAAGGATCTTTAACTTAATATGCCTTGGTTACCCCTAGAAATGGCCAACCGCAGGCTCCAAAAAAGAAACTTTTTAATCTCCTTTCTACCCACCTTTCTCCAGTTTAAGAGCCCCATCTAGTAGGCAGACAGCAGGCTCCACTTTTGCACCAGAGTTGAAGAGTGACAAACATTTGTGGTGACATTTTGTTTATGATCTAACAAATGAAACTTGCCTGAGGATCACAGCGAAGAGTTAATCACACTAGTGATTTGCAGGTTTCCCTTTCTCCCCAGTGTGCCCACAAGATGTGCTCCCCAAGCTTGGTGGAAGTCCCGTGCAGAGAATGCCTGTGATCACCAGTGAGCAGGGGCTTTCTCTTATAATAAAAGCCTTCTCTCAACTCTTTGTCTAACTTCTGAAGTCTCTCCTGACTGACAAAAGCTTGCAGGATCTCCGTAAGTTGCAATAATGGAAGCAATCCTGAAAGTTCCCTGGTGAAAGGCCATCCATGACTGCCTGAATGGGCATTTGAAGGGAGGTCACCCTCCTTCTGAAGGGCTCTCCCCTGGGGCACAAGTCACATCCCTCTGTCCTGGATGGCCTGCATAAGCTCAGATGAATTGCCTGTGGAGTCCTACACGGTTGACAATGCTCACAGCAACTTACAATATGAAACAGAAGATGCTTGGCAGGAAAAGACCTCTGACAATAGGAAAAAATTGAAGAAATTGAATTCCTCAAAAGATTCTTGATCGGACACACCCTAACTGTCCCTCCTGCTCCAAGGGCAATGGAAAATAGGACAACTATCAGGCCCCAACTTGTAGGGAGGAAATCTGACTCTGGGTCCCATTAACTTGGACCATTCATTCAGACAGGCAGAATAGCCAGATCTACCCTCAGACTTCAACAGAAAATGCACACTTACCCACTTACTGCTCTGCCAATGGGGACCCCAAATCTTAGCTGGGACCCTCCACTATATAATGGCATAATGTGGACCAGGGAAGATAGGGCAGGCTGCTGCCCTACACTCACAAGTTTCTGGGAGTGGCTTTTCTTCTTTTTCTTTTCTTCCTTTTTTTTAACCTTGATATTCACGTGTAGATTGAATTCGAATTGGTCTTAATAATAAAAACTCAGAGTCAGTTATCAGGGGGTGAAACTGAAGAATTGGAGAAGCAATGCAGCCATCCACTAGAGTTCTTACTTCTACCAATGCTCAAACCAAAGGGGCGATCCTGTCTTCAGACTGCATCCTCAGTCTATACTGCTCCTCAGACTGCTCCCTCAGATTGCTTGTTTCCTCCTGCCTTATAGTCCTCTCTCCTCCCAGCCATATCTGGTTCCACCTCCCTACTGCTAGGATTAAAGGCATGTGATCCCAAGTACTACATCACCTTTGTGTGAGCTCTGTTTCTCTTTTAGACAGATTCAATCTCTTGTAACCCAGAGTGGTCTTGAACTCACATGGATCTGTCTGCCTCTGTCTTCTGAGAGCTGGGATTAAAGCTGTGTGCCGCCAGTGCATGGCTTTTATGGCTAACTAGTGTGATTAACTCTTTGCTGTGATCGTCAGGCAAGTTTTATTTGTTAGATCATAAACAAAATGTCACCACAAATGTTTGTCACTCTTCAACTCTAAAGACTGACTTACATTTGAACATCTATTAGGCCAAATGCCCCTCCTTGCTAGGAGTAATCCAGAAAAGCCTCCTACAGAGATCCTTTTTACTGGCCCAGGACATTTTTGTTTGTTTTTTGTTTTTGTTTTTGTTTTTAAAACAGGGTTTCTTCGTGTAGCATTGTAGCCTATTCTGGAACTCGCTCTGTAGACCAGGCTGGCCACAAACTCACAGAGATCCACCTGTTTCTGCCTCTGGAGTGCCGGGACTAAAGACATGTGCCACCAACAACCGGCTGGTCCAGGACATTTTAAAGGATACTTTTACCCAGATATGACAAGGCCCATGCCTTCTGACCTTCAGCAGGACAGGGCCAGCAGCAGTACTACGTGTAGGACCCCTAATGAGGTCTCTAAAGACAAAGGAGAAGGCCCCCTTGTGGTTAAAAGTGAGGGGAAGTAGAGGGATGCAACCAATATAAAAAAAAAAAAAAATCAAGGATGTGTTATCTCTTTTGCTATTTTACTGATGAACGACTCAGAGTCCTCCTTTGCAGTGTATCCTTGAGAATACTTACTATGACCCCAGACTCTCACCTCCTAGATATTTTTCTCCCATCAAGTTTAGCCTGAATATCAGTTGGCAGATGAAGAAAAGTGGCCCCATGAGGGAAGCATTAAACATCACATTATTTTACAATTATACTTGTTTTGCTGCCGGGAAGGGGAAGATCTGAGGTTTCTTATGTGCAAACTTACTTTGCTTTGAGTGATAAACCTGTTTTATGTCCAAAATGCCACATGGATTCACAAACCCAAACTATCTATGATTACAGCTTACTCCAGAAACTTTAATTACACCCCCTGGGCAGAGAAGTTGTCCAAAAGGTGAGGAAGGAAATGTAGGGCCCTACATGTACTCCTGGGCACCTTGAGCAAGCCTGAAGCTGTTGGCCGAAACTCCTTGCCCCAAAGCTTTTATTGGTACTCTTCCCGTTTTGATAACACACACCTCATGACAACACACACTTCATGGGAAGGAGCTAAGCCTAAAAATCCTGTAATTTTCCACTGTGTCAGTATTTAAGCCCATTCCATCCCCTCAGTAAATGGCATTCGGCATTCGGCATTCCAACATTGCCATTGAACGAATGACCTGCTGTCTTGTCTCTTTGTTTCAATCTCTGGGCCTTCGCCGGATTTGTGGAACAGATAGTAGTGTGGGTGCTACAAGAAAATATTTTCAGGGGAACCCAAACCCACAACTTCTTAGATCTAGCTCCTTTAGCAGAGAGAGACATACCCAGGGCCTGAAGGAAGACCCAGTTGGCACCATCCTCTCTTTTTCCTCGAAGATTTAAGACAAAGAAAAACTAACCTGTGTACATTCTTACAAACCCTACTAAGTATATAGAAGTTTTCTGGGGACTAACCTAATCCTTCAATTTGACACAAAAAGAGATCATAGTAGTTTTTTTTTTAAATCATACTTCAATCCTTGGAGTGGTGGCACATGCCTTTAATCTCAGCACTCGGGAGGCAGATACAGACAGATATCTGTGAGTTAAGAGTCCATCCTGGTTATTGGCTAACTCTGTATAAATTATTAAGCCATAGTTACTAATATATGTATTTCTACATGGTCTTATCATACCGAGAACACCAGACTTACTTCCTCTCCTCCTGAGATCACATCATGACTCCACTACATTTCCTAGAATCTTCCATCTCTCCTAGTCCCACCTATTTTGCTTTCCTATTGGCCAACAGTGCTTTATTCATTAACCAATAAGAGAAACATGTTTACAGAATGACATCTCCCATCAGACACCAGATTTTTAGATTTTTTTATTCCATTTATTCTTTATTGGTATATATATATTTGTAGTTGATCATACTGTGGCATATGTGTATAGGCCAGAGGACAATTTGCAGAAATAGGTTCTTTCCTTCCATCATGTGGGCCCAACCCCTCAGGTTACCCAACTGACCTGGATGGTCCTACTCAAGGGATTCAAACTGTATCTAGTGTGTTGACTAGTCTTGGTCGTCAACTCGACTACACCTGAATCAACTGAAACCTAAGCGGCTGAGCTACGTGTGTCTGTGAACCTGTGGGGACTTTTCTTGATGGGATCATTTTAGGTGGGAAAACCCATCCTATATCTGGGCCACACCTTTTGGTAATAGCCCACACAAAAGGGCATGGAAGAAGCTTTTGCATTTTGCTTGCCTACATTCTCGCTGGCAAGTTCATCTACCCTGCTGATGAGGCATTCCTTTCCTGGTATTAGGACCCTGTCTAAGCCAGAGTTTCTATTACCTTGAAGAGACACCATGATCATAGCAACTCTTGATCTGGCTTATCATTCAGATCCATGTTGTCATGGCAGTAAGCATGGCAGCATGCAGACATGGTGCTGGAGAGGTAGTTGAGAGTTGCACATTAGGATAAGCATGCAGCGGGGAGAACCACTAGGCCTGGCTTGAGCATAAGAAACCTCAAAGCCCACTTCAGTGACCACTTCCTCCAACAAGGCCATAACTACTCTACTCAAGGCCACAACTCCTAATGGTGTGACTTTCTATGAGCCTATGGGGGACGTTTTGATTCAAGCCAGCACAGACCCACCTCTTTGAGATTCCAAAATAAGTCAAAAACAAACTGAGATATACAGTTTCATGGACTGAACAACTACTGAATTCTTGGCTTTCTGTCAGAAAACAACCATTGTTACAATAGTCAGACTCCCAGCCTGTAAACTCCTCTAATAAATAATATTCCGGTATGTAATTACTTATTTAATCATTGCTCTTACGAATATAGAGTCTGAATATAGAAAAGTGAGAATGTGTTGCTGTAGTGCAATAGGTATCTGAGAAGGGACTAATAGGACAGTTGGGAACCTTTTTGCATAATGCAAAACTCATTTTAATCAGACAGGGTACTAGGAGCAAAAGAAAATATTGGTTCTTTAAAAAAAGTTCACATTACCTTTTAACTTATTATTATGTGTGTTTGTGTAGCACAGATGTATTGTCACAGAACAGCTTGCAGGGGTCAGTTCCCTCTTTCCACCATTGGGAACTAGGAATTGAACTCAAGTCATCAGGCTTGGTGGCAAACACCTTTACCTACTGAGCCACTTCACCAACTACAAATCATCCTGTATCTAATGACTAGAACTGTTTGTGTCCCTAAGGAACATGTCATTTACACTTCTTACTCTACCTTCTTTCTCCTTAGTGAAAATCCTTGCTGCATTCTTACAGGCACCGAGCTCCCACACCCTCTTTGTTTACTCTCTCCAGTACTGTAGATTTTTATGTATTTCTCTTTTCCCAAGTACATTTGTAAGATCAGCTTACAGAATTGGTAAGAATATATTATTTTTGCCTTTTAATTAGTGCAATATAGATTATTTATCATAAATTTTTTTATCTATAAAATATGTTTTTGTTGTTTTGTTGTTTTAGTGGCACTATTTGTTGTTGTTTTTCTCTGTTTTTGTTTTTGTTGAGACAAGCTCTCACTACATAGCCCAGGCTGCCCATGAACCTGAGATTAGAGGTCTTTTTTTTCACCATGTCAGATCATTTCAGTATTTTTAGTCATACAGAGCATTAGAAGGTGTGCAAAGTTGTTCACCTTCTAATACTGAGAAGCAAAGAGAGGTACTTGGAAAGGAAGAGACAAAAAAGGAAGGAAGGAAGGAAGGAAGGAAGGAAGGAAGGAAGGAAGGAAGGAAGGAAGGAAGGGGAAGAAAGAAACTGCCTTCAAAAATCTGCTACCTGTGATCCACATTCTACAATCAGACCTTACCTCTCAATACCATCAAATTTTAAGTCCATCATTGGATCAATCCATTCATTAAATGAGCCATTATGGTGTAATTGCTTCTGGAAAGTTCCACCTCTCACTAACTGCACACCAATGGATGAGCCTGGAGAACACATGACACTCAGACCAAAAGAAGACCCTTAGTCCTGTTCTTAACTGGCCTTAGGAAGTACCCACCACTGAGCACTTGCTCAGCTGCAGCACTTATGTCTACAGCTCACATCTGGTTCACTAGGTTCCTGGGGACAGGAGACGTAAGAAGACCATAGACTCCCAACATAATTTTTCCAACTATGGTTGTTTTTAAGGAATAATAATTTTCTCAATGTTTTGTTTTGTTGTGGAGCGGAATAGCCAATTGCTTCTAGATGATATAACTGTAAGTCCCTATTTATTTATTTTTTTCTCAAGACAGAGTTTCATTGTGTAGCCATGGCTGTCCTGAACCTGCTCTGTAGACCAGGTAGACCAGGCTGGCCTCCAACTCACAGAGATCTGCCTGCCTCTGCCTTCTGAGTGCTGAGTGCTTGCCACTACTGCCCAGCTTTTTTTATCAGTTCTTAATTCATCCTCATGTATGTGTAGAACACATTTGTTTCTGTTTCTTCATTTGGCAATACTTGGATTGTTTCTACCTTTTGTCCATTACAAACTATTCTGCTATGAATATTATATTGTTACTTTTTCATTTTGGGTGTTTTGTTGTTGTTGTTGTTGTTCTGAGACAGTCTCTTTGTGGCTCAGGCTAACACTGAACTCACAGATCCTCCTGCCTCTGCCTCCAAAGTTCTGGGATTAAAGGCATGGAAACTCCATGCCCAGTCACATTTTCATTTTTTTAACTATACATTTAACTATAAAATTGATGGATTATATGATAACCCTATGGCTAGTCTTTTAAGGAATGACAAAATTGATTGTACAAGGCAATTATACATTTTCACTCCAGTGAGTACTGTATGGCAGTTTCAATTACTCCATATCTTCTCTAATATTTAATTTTAAATTAACATTATGAGGTGGACATCATAGGACATGCCTGTAATGCCAGCACTTGTAAAGTACAAACAGTAGAATTAAGAGTTCAAGGTTAGTTTTGATTGTATAATGAGTTCAAGACTAGCTTGGGCTACATGAGGCACTTTCTTAAATAAACCAAAAAAACAGACACAAAAATCAATAATGATAAAAAAGTAACCTGTTTTGACATATGGATACAGCAAGTAGAATGAATGTGTTTCACTAAACTTTTTTTTAAGATTTTTTTTTTTAAAAGACAGGGATTCTCTGTGTAGCTTTGACAGTCCTGGAACTTGTTTTGTAGACCATAATGGCCCCAAACTCACAGAGATCCGCATGTCTCTGCCTCCTGAGTGCTGGGATTAAAGGTGTGCACCACAAATGCTGGGCTACTCTCTATTTTCAAAGAGTATTTATTTAGTCATTTAGTCAGTTAGTTATGTCTTCTGCAGCAGGATCCTTGTGCTGGAATTACAGACACACATTATTTAGGAATGAAGTCATACAATAAAAATGGGTGGGTTTCTCCATTTAGCAGAATTGTTTTATGTTTCAACATTATTGTACCAAGTTTATATTGCATGGGTTTGTCTACAGTTTCTTTTTATTAATGTACTCACTACTAAACAGTTTAAATGTTCCCAAATTGAGAAAGTATAAATAAAGCTTCTATGTAAATCACTGTATTACAGTACAGGAGTCTGCATGGACAAACACTCTTTATTCTTGGGCAAATTTCTAAGAGAAGAATGGCTGGGGGTCATGTGGTTTATTTGTGTTGAAATCTGGGGTGTATGTTCACATGTGTCTGTGAATCTGTACATGGGTGCATTACACGCATGTGTATGTACATGTGAAGGGCAGTGGTTAATGACACATATCTCCCTCAATCACTCTCCACCTTTTTTTTTTTTTTTTTTTTTTTTTTGAGACAGTGTCTCTTACTGAACCTAGAGCTCACTGATTAGTAAGCCAGTCATGGGAAACCCCCTGTACTTACCCACTCCCATCCTCCAGGCTGGAAATACAGATGCACTTCGTTTGTTTTTGTTGTTGTTGTTGTTTCTCGTGTATGTGTGTGTGTGTGTGTGTGTGTGTGTGTGTGTGTGTGTGTGTGTGTGTGGTTTCTTTTTAAAGACAGATCATGCTTATGTGCCAAACATGTTACTTACTGAGCCATCTCCTCAGGTCTACATCCAATTGTTTAATGTAAATGACAAGCTGTTTACCGAAGTGATTTTAAAATTTTATATTCCTGTCAGCAGCAAACAAGTATTTCAGTTCTTCTGCAAGGGTAACTGGGCTTTTAAATTATATCTAGTTCACTGCAAAGGTGTGTCCTGTGAGCTTGTCTCTCTGAATGCATTTTAATGTAGAAATTCATGCAACATATAATTATCCATGTTAGGCTTGGGGATACACCTCAGTGGGAGAACACACATTTTAGTGTACATAGGCTCTGTGTTTAGATATTCAGGGCCACACACAAGAACATATGTGCACGCATAGGTAAAATTTAAATAGACCATTTTAAAGAGAAGTTGGTGGCATCTAGTACATTTATAATATTATGAATCAGCAATCCTAATAACAAACATTTTATTATGACATAGTTAAATAGCATATCTATGAAAGATATGTTATTCTTTTCCTAAAAACTGGAAATCGCCAAACTATTATGTATTTATTCTGTATACTTTATGTAAACAGAGCTAACAAACGTGGCCTTTCATGTCTTGCTTCTTTCACTTAGCATATTACCAGGCTCTTTTGTATTGTGGCACTTATCAGCATTTCATCCTTTTCTGTTTGCTGACTGCTATTTTACCATATGAACACACCACCATTTGTTCACATATTCATTTAGTAAAGGGTATGCAGCTTGTTTTCGTCTTGTGGCTACTTCGAAGAGTGCAGCTGTATAAGAATTTACACAACTAGCTGGTTATTGGTGGCACATGCTTTTAATCCTAGCACCCAGAAGGCAGAGGCTGGTGGATCTCTGTGACTTTTGAAGCCAGCCTGATCTACAGAGTGGGTTCAGGACAGGCTCCAAAGCTACAGAGAAACCCTGTCTTAAAAACAAACAACAAACAAACAAAAAGGATTTACATACCTGTTTTCAGTTTCATTATACTTTGATATGAAGTATCTCCCAACAGCTTTCTATATCATATATAAAGGGTTGGTCTGCAGCTGGTAGCACTATTCTTGCAAGGTTTCTGAAACTTAGGTAGGAACTAGCTGGAAGAAGTAGGTCACTGGTAGTGTGTCCTTGGAGTATACATCTTGTCCTGGGCTCCTTCTCTTTGCATTCTGTCTACCACAGGGTAAAAATCTTCATCAACATCAACTATATATTCCTAAGGTTGTGACATTCTGCCCAAATCCATGGGGCCAAGCAATCTCATGTACTAAATGCTTGAAAACTGAATAAAATTTTTTTTTTAAATTAAAAAAAGAAAACTGAACAAATAGTTATTCCCCTTAAGTTGTTTTTGTTAGGTGTCATTTTATTGTTGTTGCTTTGGTTTAGTTTTTTGAGACAGGGTTTCTCTGTGTAGCCCTGACTGTCCTAGAACTCACTTTGTAGACTAGGATGGTCTCAAACTCAGAGATCTTCTTGTCTCTGCCTCCTGAGTGCTGGAATTAAAGGTGTGCACCACCACTGTCCAGTAGTTTGTTTGTTTTAACTTGGGAGATATATAGTTTAAATTTTAAGTCTATGTTTGCATGTCTGTTCACTCAGTGAGAAAAAGGCTATTCTTTATGCTGTGTGGACTGGACAGTTTGTATCAACAACATTTATCGAAGAGACTCTACTTACGTCCTCACTGAATTACCTAGGCACCCTTGGTGACAAATCATTACATGTGCACATATGATTTAAAAAGTGCATGGTCTACTCTTGGTTTTGGTCTTCAATTTCCAGATTCAATTTTGATCCGGTTATCACGTTCTCTCAAATTCCCTACTGGAATTTTGAGACTGTGTCAGTTATAGTGATCAATATGGTTAGAAGTAGCATCTCAAGAATCTTGAGTATTGTAACACATAAATGTAGTGTGTATTTTATCTGCTATTTCAAGTTATTTAAAAATTTCTATTTATGCTCTCTTCAGCAGCACATACAGTAAAAGTTTGTGACCGATAGTTCAAATTTTTCAGCTAGCAAGCACGCTTTTGTCTTATTCCTAAGTACTATTTATCTAGCAAAATTTTAAAAAACAAAATTTAGGAGTTGGAATATAGCATACACTTAGCATGCATATGACAGCTTGGATTCAATCCCCAGGACCTCTCACCTGAAAAAAAAAAAAAAAAAAAAAAAAAAGGGGTTGCTACCAGTATGTAAAAAATATAAATGACCTGGGGCGCACGCCTTTAATCCCAGCACTGGGGTGTGGGGAGGTGGGAGGGAGTTCAAGGGCAGCCTGGTCTACAGAGCTAGTTCCAGGACAGGCTCCAAACCAATACAGATAGACCCTGTCTCAAAAAATAAAACAAAAATTTTAAGTCTTAATCCTGTACCCATTGTATTAATTCTCTTATTTGTTACAGTATTTATTTTGTAGGTTCATTAAGTTTTTTTTTTTTTTTTAAGTAAAACATCATTTGAAAAGCCATGTAAATAAAACATCATTTGAAAAGCCATGATGTTACTTTCTCACTTGTGATCTTCCTGTGTATCAATATTCATTTGGTCCAACAGTAAATGTGAGTGGTAACATTAGTCACTCTTTCCATGTTTATTATCTTTTTCTAACTGTATGACATTAACTAAGGGTTTTCAAAGAAGAGGAAGAAAGCTTTTATATTTCTGATGTATCATGTTTTTATTACAAATGTATGTTAAATATCTCAGTCTTTTTTGCACATTTTGAAATCATGTAGTCTTTCTTTTAGCATAAAGTTTTATCATCAGCAATGCTGCATGCTGACTTTGAACCTTACATTACTATATGAAATCCACTGTGCTCATAATCTATACTTAGGTTGATATATTTTATATTTCTGCATGACAGATACTGCACTATGTGCTATTTTATATTTCAGCATAACAGATACTACCCTAAAATAATTGTTTTGGCAATGTCTGGAAGGTTTTGGTGTTATAACTAACTTTATACTTCAAGCACTTCTGTTTTCTAAAATGTTTGTGAACATTTGAAATTAGTAGTTTTCAAGCAGGGTGTTGGTGGCACAGGCCTTTAATCCTAGCACTTGGGAGGCAGAGGCAGGCAGATTTCTGTGAGTTCAAGGCCAGCCTGATCTACAAGAGCTAGTTCCAGGACAGGCTTCAAAGCTACACAGAGAAACCTTGTCTTGAAAAAAAAGAGAGAGGGAAAAAGAGGGAAAAAGAGAGAGAGAGAGAGAAGAGAGAGAGAAGAGAGAGAGAAGAGAGAGAAGAGAGGAGAGAAGATAGAGAGAAGAGAGAGAAGAGAGGAGAGAAGATAGAGAGAAGAGAGAGAGAAGAGAGAGAAGAGAGAGAAGAGAGATGAGAGAGAGGAGAGAGAGGAGAGAGAGAAGAGAGAGAAGAGAGAGGAGAGAGAGGAGAGAGAGGAGAGAGAGGAGAGAGAGGAGAGAGAGGAGAGAGAGGAGAGAGAGAAGAGAGAGAAGAGAGAGGAGAGAGAGGAGAGAGAGGAGAGAGAGAAGGGAGAGAAGAGAGAGAGAGAGAGGGGGGGGGGAGAAAAGAATTTAGGATTAATTTTGGCCAATACTGTGAAAGTTTTACTTAGGTTTTTTTGTTGCTTGTTTTTGCTTCTCTGAAGAAGGGTGTCCCCATAGCTCAGGCTGGTCTCTCCTGCCTCGGTTTCACCAGTGCTGGGTTACATGTGGCTCAGAAGTTTTGTTTTTTCAAAGAGTCTGACTTTGGGTTATCTACTTTCTGGTTTTGGATAGTTGTTGTACCTGCTCTTATCTGTCTTTCATTATTGGATTTGCTTTGTCTTTTCTTGTGTAGCTTCTTATGATGTAATTTTAGGCTATTTTAGATATTTTTAATTTTCTTTTCTGTGATGGGATCTAACCCAGGGTCTAGAAAATGTTGAGCATACTCAGCTACACAACCAGCTCCCTTCTTTCCTAATGTAAGCAAACAGACCTTTGTCAGTTGCAAACATTGCCTTGTTTCTCAAAGTTTTGGTGCACTGTATTTTCATGTCTTCTGGCTAGAAGTATTTTCTAATTTTCCTTTTGATTTCTCCTTTTTTCACTAATTTCTTTAGAAATATGTTGTTATATTTTAAAATATTTGCTATATTTCATAACACTATGGTTGGATATTATTTACTGTTATTATGGTAAGAGAACATAGTCTGGGTTTTTTTGTTTGTTTGTTTGTTTTTGTTTTTCAAGACAGGGTTTCTCTGTTGCTTTGGAATCTGTCCTGGAACTCAGTCTGTAGACCAGGCTGGCCTTGAACTCACAGAGATCCACCTGCCTCTGCCTCCTGCTGGGATTAAAGCCGGTGCTCCACCACCTGGTTCATACTAATTCTTTTTTTAATTTTATTTTTAAGATTTGTTTATTATGTATACAGTGTTCTATCTGCATGTTTGTCTGCAGAAGAGGGCACCAGATCTTATTAAAGATGGTTGTGAGCTACCATGTGGTTGCTGGGAATTGAACTCTGGACCTCTGAAAAAGCAGTCAGTGCTCTTAACCTCTGAGCCATCTCTCCAGCCCTCATACTAATTCTTACAGAAAGTACAGTCTGATGTTCTTCATATCTGTGCTGACAATTTCTCTAAAATTGAGGTATTTAGTATTTAACATTTAATGTAACTTTTACCATTTGGTTCTATTCTTTTTTTAATCTTTGTTGTAATTGTTCTTCCTCCTCTTATACCATTTTAAAAGATAACTCAAATATTTTTTGGACTTCATTTAATTTTTTTGCGACAGGGCTTCTCTGTGTAACTGTCCTGTATGTCCTGAAACTCATTCTGTAGACTAGACTGGCCCTTGAACTCAGCAACCTTCCTGTCTCTCACTCCCTGAATACTGGGATTAAAGGTATACACACCATGCCCAGCTCATTGTAACATTCTCATTGCTTCATTAACTATAGTTCTTTGTATTATTTAGAAGTTTCTCTAAGGTCTTTAAAAAATGTTCTGATTTATTTTGTGTGTATGATACATATATTTATGTGTACTACATTCATGACTGTGCATATTCATGGAGGTCAGAAGAAGGCATAGATCTCCTAGAACTAGAGTTACCAATGGCTGTGAGCCACCATGTGGGTGCTGGGAACCCTCTGGAAGAATAGCAAGTGGTACTAACCATTGAGTCATCTCTCCAACCCCTGTGTCTCATTTTTGAGAGCTCAACTGAAACACTGTCTTTTGAATATAAAATATAGATACTATCATGAAAATGTATAGATCTCTCTTCTTACTTTCTCCAATATGGTATACTTTCTTGTGACTTTATAGCAGTTTTTTATTGTGGTTGTTTGTTTGTTTGGGGGAGTTGTTTGTTTTGTTTTGAGACAGGGTCTCTCTGTATAGTCTTGGCTGTCCTGGAACTCAATATATAGACCAGGCCAGCATCAAACTTCCAGAGATCCTCCTGCGTCTGTCTCTTGAGTGCTGGATTAGAGGTATGGACCAACACACCCAGCTTCTTATAGTTGTTTTATATATTATCTTTATTATATATTTAGGTAATAATTACATTGAAAATTCCAGAGGGCTATTATGCTTTAATGATGCATACATCTTTTAAAAGAAAGTAGAAAGATAAAAAGCCTTTTATTTAACCAGATATTTACCATGTCTGCTGTCCTTCATTTGCTCCTGAGGATCCAAGTGTTCTGTTAATATCCTCTCCTTTTCACACGAGGAACTTCCATTATCCTTTCAGGTAGCACGGGTCTGCTGAAGACAAACTTCTCTTAGTTTTCCATTTATAAAATTGTCTTAATTCTGTCATTATTCCTGAAGGACACTTCCATTCGACACAGACTGGACTCCAGGGCTAACTTATCTATTGTGGCACTTTTTAAGGTGATGGTCTATTGTCTTCTGGCATCTACATTTTTCTGAGGAAAAGAAAAATTGTTGGCACTTGAGTTATTAGTCTTCTGTATGAAAAGCATTTCCTAGTCTGGTTTCCAGATTTTCTCTGTGCTGTTTCACCCGTGTCCAGGCTTCCTTTCCAAGAACAGCCCTCATAGTTCTAAACTGTACCTAAGTCACCTCATCTTTCCACACTGTGTCATGTCTAATAGGTAAGTCCTCTAAATCTGGCCCCCACTGTTATCGGCTTTTTTCAGTTACAAACTATGTGTGGTAATGGTAAGTGCTGACTGACAAGTTAATTTTTTTATAATTTAGTGGGGTTATTGAAACTCTTTAGTAATATATCACTATACTACATCCTGCCCACAGGGAGCTTCTTAGGCCTCTTACACTCTTATCTGATGAAGGCTAAATTTTGTTGCTAAGAAGTACACAGTATCTAGTGTTCATGTTTGGAAATCTGTATTCAACAACTGTCTCATTGTGACTTCCATTCAAACAATTATTTTTAGTTGTATTTATTTTTTAGGGGGGGAAGGCCTATGCAAGTCAGAGGACAACTTTCAGGGTTTTGGGGATTGAAATGTCATTAGGATTGGTGGTGAATGTTCTTAAACATTCAGCATCTCTCATGCCACCAAAAAGTTTCTACTGAAACAATTCTTAGTTTTTTGTTTGTCGTTTGTTTTTATTTTTAAAGATTTTTTTGTTCTTGGTTTTTTGTTTTTTGTTTTTTTTTTTTTTTTTTTTTTTTTGAGACAGAGTTTCTCTGTGTAGCCCTGGCTGTTCTGGAAGTCACTCTGTAGACCAGGCTGGCCTCGAACTCTGCCTCCTGAGTGCTGGGAGAGCCCCTGCCTCTGTCACCTTAGTGCTGTGACGATTAAAAGTGTTGGCTACCACCACCTGGCTCAAAAGTTGTTTTTGTTTTTAATTTAAAAGATCTTTTATTTTATGTGTATGGGTGTTTTGCCTGCATCTATGTATGTGTACCACATAAGTGCAGTGCCCAGAGAGACAAGAAGGGGGCAATGAAGTATCTGGAACTGGAGTTACAGATCATTGTGAGCCACCCTGTGGAGGCTGAGAAATAAACCCAGGTCCTTTAGAAGAGCAGCCTGTGCTTTTAACCACTGAGCCATCCCACAGGCCTCCCAAAGCTTTTTAACAAAATAATTATTCCTATTGTTGTTCTTGAAAGATTTAATTGTATGTATGCATATGTCACTGTGTGTATTCGTGCACTTGTGTGCCACACAGCCATCAGAAGCCTCTGGAGTTGAAGTTACAGGAGTTTGTGAGCTGCCCAACATGGGTGCTGGGAAGGAACTTGGGTCCTCTGCAAGCGCTCTTAACATTGAGACATTTTTCCAGCCCCTACTAATAAATCCTAATCCTGTATCTCTAATGCTTAATATCTGATGTAGGCAACAGACGTTTGTCTGGCTTAAGAAGAAAGCATTTGGTTCATTTTTAAACTTTTAAGTATTATTAGATAAATCTTCAAGGACTATGAATAATAGAAATGGTAGTCTAACAACCCAAATATCCTTTCAAACAGTTTTGGATACTAGCAAACTAAACTTCTTTGTGTTTTTTGTTTGTTTGTTTTGTTTTGTTTTTGTTTTTTGGAGACAGGGTTCAAAATAAACTTTGAATCTATCTCTTGTCTCACAAGATTATCTGAAGTAAATCTCACACACCATCATTTCACCTCTGTGTGAGTGTGCTGCTAGGAGTCATGCGCAGGCTTCATGCATACAGGACAAGTGTTCCACGCACTGCCCTATATCACTAGACCCACAAAACTTTTTCTTTATAGCATCACACTGTACAATTTGACATCTCAAGATAACAGTAATTTTCAATAACATTAATGCTGGGAACATGAAGGTCCTTGCCCCTACAGATCACTAGGGAAACCAGGAATGTTAATTACACGGGGACATCTCCTCAAAGGAGGAAATACCTGTTCTTCCATCCAGGAGGCTGGGAATTGGAGGTGATTAACAGCCTGGTAATCTGTGTCATCTGTTGGGCCAGGCCTTATCAAGCTTCCACAACGAAGACTGGAGGCAGCTAGTAGTCTAAATTACTCTTACATCATCTTCCATATACCTAGGGGCTCCCACAAGCTCCCAAAACCAGGCCTGACAGTGGCCAATAGACCAAATGACCTCTACACTATCTGTACGACCGAGACCAGGCTAGATGCTTCCTTAGCCTCTTAAGTTAGTACAGAAATCTCCAGAACCCATCTTCTTGGAAGAAATGATATGTATCCTGGGCTGAGTTTCTATGTAATTATGCTTCCTTGTGCACCCGGGGAATTGTACTACACCAGGAAACTTCTTCCCAAATGATACTGTGTTTAAGAATGTTGGCAATAAACTGCCTGCCATTAGATTCAGCCTGCACACTCAGTTGGGCTGAACCAAGTTTTCACTCTGACCTCTTCAAGGCTCATGTCCCTGGTCTTCCACAGCACTGTCAGGGATGCCTCACATTAATATACATGCGCTACTTATTCAACTTTCTTTGTTGTGTGACTGTCTTAGTGCCAGTTTTTCTGATTCTGAGATGACAAAGCAAAAACAGCATTTATCTAGTGGTCTGATACATTTTGAAGACTTTTAGAGGAAGGTTAATTTTATCTAATATACTTTTTGTTCACCAGTCCTGGGAATCAAACCAAGAGCCTTGCACATGCTAGACAATTTTTCAAAGAAACTACATCCCCAATTCTTCAAAAGGGTTTAAACTGAAGTATAATGAACAGAAGAACACAGTAAATATAATGAAAAAACATTGAAGATACAGACATGGGTTTGGAGAGAAGGCTTAGCAGCTAAGGGTGCTTATTGCTCTTGCAGAGGACCAGATTTCAACTCCCAGCAACCATGTCCAATGACTCACAACTGCTTGTAACTACAGTTCCAGGAGGACCAAAGACCTCTGGCTTCTGTGTGTACTTGCACCCATGTACCCATACCTACATACGTAAAGATAATGAAAAATAATAGAAGTAAATGTTTAAAGTTTTAATTTAAAATTTAAAACATTAAAGTAAAAATAAAGAAAAAACAGAACACACATAAATAAGAAAAGTTTCTAACACATCCCATCTCAATTCCCACAACACATATGAAAAATAGTATGGGGCTGGAGAGATGGCTCAGAGGTTAAGAGAACTGGCTGCTCTTCCAGAGGTCCTGAGTTTAATTCCCAGCAATCATATGATGGCTCACAATCATCTGTAATGAGATCTGGTGCCCTCTTCTGACCTGCAGGGATACATGCAGACAGAACATTGACATATTATAAATAAATAAATCATTAAAAAAGAAAGAAAAATAGTATGTTATGAATTCTGACATCATAGATTTGGACAGTTTCAAAATACTATGTAATTATAATATGTAGCATTATTTTATACCTAATTTTATTGATTGAAGATTATACTTATAGGATTAATCTATGTTGTTGCATATAGTCATAGTTTTTATCCATTATTTATTGTTGCATAGTATTTCATTTGTGCATGTCAATATAGTGGCTTAAATGAGATTGGTTCCAATAGGAGCATAGGGAGTGGCACTATTAAGAGGTGTGGCCTTGTTGGAGTAGGTATAGCTTTATTGGAAGTGTGTCACTGGAAGTAGGCTTTGAGGTTTCAAATGCTCAAGGCAAGCCCAGTGATGCTCTCTCTTCCTATTGTCTGATGATCCGGATGTAGAAATCTTGACTCCTGTAGCATCATGTTTGCTTGTGTGCTTCCATGCTTCCAATATGATAACCAACGAACCCTCTGAAATTGTAAGCCAGGCCCGATTAAATGTTTCTCTCTCTTTTCTTTCTTTCTTCCTTCCTTCCTTTCTTTCTTTCTTTCTTTCTTTCTTTCTTTCTTTCTTTCTTTCTTTCTTTTTCTTTTTTTTTGAGACAGGATTTCTTTCTCTGTGTAGCTTTGTAGACCAGGCTGACCTCAAACTCACAGAGACTCACCTGCCTCTGCCTCCTGAGTGCTGGGATTAAAGGCCTGTGTCACCACCACTAAGCCTTTAAATGTTTTTCTTATTAAGAGTTACCATGCTCATGGTGTCCTTTCACAGCAATAGAAACTAAGATAGTCAAGAGCAACAAAATTTAAAGATGATTCTCATTACATTGCCCAGATACAGTGGCCATTTGCAGGCATGATCTCACTGGTTATCTCTCTCTCAGCATAGTGAACTAGCCAAATTCGTGACCTCACATGATCCTACTTCCCTCCCAAATACTTTCTACAGACATGTGCTACAATACTTACATGCTGGTAATATAGCAACAATAGGGATTTTAATTGAACTGTTGTTTTGACTAGTAAAACAGTGTTACTGTGATTCTTTTTTTGGTTTTTTGTTTTTGTTTTTCAAGACAGGGTTTTTCTGTGGCTTTGGAGGTTGTTCTGGAACTAGCTCTTGTAGACTGTGCTGGTCTCGAGCTCATAGAGCTCCTCCTGCCCAGCTAACTGTGATTCTTTTACATATGTTTTGGTGCACATAGTTTGATTGTGTATACCTAGAAATAGAAATGAAAGGTGAGTTTTCAAAATAGGGCTGTCTATTAACAATGTCCAACATTTACAGTTGAAATCATACACAGCTGAAATTAAATGAAAAATGGTATGTAGATTTCATTCTTTTATTTCTTTTCCTTTTGGGGGTATGCATATATAAAATAGGGCCTAATGCAGCTCAGAATGCCCTCAAACTTATGTATCTGAAGCTGCCTTGATCTGGTCTTCAGCCTTCACCTCCCACATGCCAAGATTAGAGGAATGCATCACCACACTAGTCTTTTCAGTTTCTTAGTGTAATTGTCAGCTTCCAGGGTCAACACCATCTAGTCTCATCATGTTTTGCAAGTTTTACTTGTATTCTGTTTTCTTAAAGAAGTTTTAGAAACTTATTCCTTCTTCCTAAACAGTACGGACATAATCAGAACTCAGAGACTGTTTAATCATTGTCAGTAACAAAGAGATAAAATAACTATCTGTAGGCTGAATTTATCCAGGAATTCTTCCATTTCAGCTAAATTTCCAAACACATTAGCATAAGATACTGTAAATATCTTCTTATTGTAATGTATTTGAGATTTGTAATGGTGTCTCCTTCACTTTGGATACTGGTGATGTGTGCCTTTCTTTCCCTGATGACCATGGCACTTCATTTTTTAAAAATATCCCGTGTTTAAAGTATTTCTTTGCTAAATTCTTTTTTGTTTGTTTTGTTTTTTGTGTGTTTTCAGACAGAGTTTCACTATGTAGACCAGGCTGGAACTCATGGGATTAAAGGTGTGTTCTAATTCGTTTACCTCTCTGATTTTCATCTTCTATTTTCCATGAATGTGTTCTCACATCTTAGACTTGTTTTTGAGATCACTAGCTTTTTGGGGGGAACTTTCTTCTTTTGAAATATATGTATATAAAACTCTTAATTTGACTCTAAGCAATGTATCCCAGAAATTTATTTATTTCCTTTGGTGCTGAATATGGAATTCAGTGCCTTGACTATGATACATATGTGCTTTACTCTGAACTACCACCTGCAGTTTCACAAGTTTTTACATATGCATATATACTTATGTATGTATTTGTTATTATTCCATTGAAAATAATTTATAATTTCCGCTGTAGTTAATGCTTTGACCTAAGGATGCTTTTTAAGTATATGGCCTAATTTTCAAATACACAGACATTATCTCTATATATTTTGTTACATGTTTATACTATGTATGAAACTCTTTACACTTCTTTCATTCTCATTTCTTCCATTATTATAGTTCTATTCTTCTGAATTACTCCCAAAATAAAATAGAGAAGCTGCATAGCTTTCTGACTCTCACTTTAAATTTGTTTTTTTGTAACATTCATTTATTATGAAAGGAGGAAGATGTGCCACAGCAATGTGTGGAGGCCAGAGGACAACTTCCTGGTATAGGTTCTCTTTTCCTACCATGTAATTCTTCTTCTTATTTTATTATTATTATTATTATTATTATTATTATTATTATTATTATTATTATTCCAGACAACATTTCTTTGTGGATTTGGAGCCTAGTCTGGAATTTGCTCAGTAGACCAGGCTGAACTCAAACTCACAGAGATCCACCTGCCTCTGCCTCCTGCGTGCTGGGACTAAAGCATGCACCACCACTGCCCAGCTCCAGACCAATAATTTATAGTGGTATTTCTCCTTCACTTTAATAGCCTGGTGTTTCACAGATGTGGTGATATATAATAGTTTAGTGAACCATTTCCTTCTGATATGGTTTGTCTCCTCTCTGTTGCTACTAATATCATTAAAAATGTCCTTATGCACAGTAATTATAAATATTTTCAAATTATTTTTATAATCTTTGTAATACAGAAGCATTGGGTCTCCTATAGCTGGGGTTACAGGTGGTTTGGAGCCACCCAATGTAGTGGAACCAAACTCAGGCTTTCTATAAGAACAGCAGATATTTTTAACAATCAGATGTCTCTCCAGCCTCTTAAATGTTTTATACTCTTAAAAACTGAACTGTTGATCTCTATAATAGTCTCCATATTTGTAAAAAATAGCTTGATAGGGATGAAAAGTACACTTATCAAAAGGATACCTATTCAGGTTCCAGTTAGAAATCATATTGGCAGGGCTACAGTGAGATGACTCAGTGGGTAAAGCATATGATGACAAGCCACATAACTTGAGTACAATCTCTGAGACCCACAGGTTAGAACCAACTCTGCAAGTTGGTCACCTTCTGACCTCTCCACATGTGCAGTCGTGGCACCCTGCCCACCTCTAATGAAATAAATGTTAAGAAAGAAAGCTGGATGGTGGTGACAAACATGCTGGGGAGGCTGAGGCTGGCAGATCCCTGTGAGTTTGTGAGTTAGACACCAGTGTGGGGGAGAGTGGGGGGAAGGAGGAAGGGGGAGAGAGAAAGAAAGAGAGGAGGAGAAGGGGTAAGAGAGAGAGAGGGGGAGGGAGGGGAAGAGAGAGGAAAGGAGGGAGGGGGAAAGAGAGAAGGAAAGGGAGTGTGTGTGTGTGTGTGTGTGTGTGTGTGTGTGTGAGAGAGAGAGAGAGAGAGAGAGAGAGAGAGAGAGAGAGAGAGAGAGAGAGAGAGAGACAGAGAGAGACAGAGAGAGAGAGAGAGGGAGGAAGAGGGAGAGAGAGAGAGATCCTGTTGGCAATAGTAGGTTTTCCTCTAGGGTCTTCATCAGCCATGGGACATCATCTAGGTTTAAAGTACCAGGCATCAATTCCCTCCTACTGAGCAGGCTTTAAATCTAATTAGTCAGCTATTGGTTGCCTATAGAAAAAAGTGCTATTATTCCACTATATCTTTCCAGACCTGTTATTGTATCTGTTCATAGGCTTTACAGCTGGCAGGGCTACTGATTGCTTTTTCTTGGCAGCTTGCATAACACCTTCTGATAATATGAGAGGTGGTATTCAGAAAGGAGGCTTCCAAGTCAATGACTGTAGGATACCCATCCTTAATTGATTCATCTACCACACAGGGATAGATGAGGCTCAGGAAACATCATTCAAGAGGTGGTGAAACTACTATAAGAGCCAGAGGACCATAATACTTATGAGTTTGTGTCTTCTAGACCTGAAAGAGAAGCTGCACCCATTTAACTACAACTAGCTAGGCAAGACCTTAGAATGATAGCACCAGTTAATACGCTAATGTGGATAACAGAAATTTCACAAAGCCCTACCCCATATGAAGAGCTCTAAGTAATCAATGGTTGCTAAGAGAGAGAGAAGCTGTATTTTTTCCAAGGGCAAACTCCCTGATAGTTTACCCAATTCCACGTGGTCATCCCTTAACAGCTGTACATATGAGCAGCCCAAAATGGACTCAGTAGATCAATAGGTTCTCTCTCTCTCTCTCTCTCTCTCTCTCTCTCTCTCTCTCTCTCTCTCTCTCTCTCTCTCGTGTGTGTGTGTGTGTGTGTGTGTGTGTGTGTGTGTGTGTGTGTGTGTGTGTGTAACACAATAATCAAAGAAGAAAATATCATGAATTTGAGAGGTCATGGAGAGACATAGTTGGAGGTGGGAGAAAGAGCTGGAAATAATGTAAATAGAGTACTTGCATAAAATTTTTCAAAAAAAAACTTTAAATGAACTGACAGAATTGTTGCTTGAAAGTGTGAACACATATTGTATTAAGTCCCTTTCCATGGCATGATAGCAATTTCTGTTGCTGTGTATAAGAATGCTTGTTTCTATATGGACTCACCAACACATTAAAAATTCAAGAGTGTCTATAAATTTGCAAGGCATGATGGTACACAATTTTAATCTCAGTGTTCGAGAGGTAGAAGCATGTGGATCTCTGTATGTTCCGGAGTTCCAGGCCATCCAGGACTACATAGTAGGACGAGGTCTCAAACAAATAAAGAAAACCAAAACCAAACCAAAACAAAACAAAAAACCTGTCTCTCTAAATTTGGTAAGAAATATATATTAGTGCATTTTCCTTCTTACATTATAATTCTCATTGTGCAAAATGAAGCATTTCACTATGACATTTTCTATTTTTTAATATTTACTTACCTATTTTGTGTATTATTAGTGCGCTACACTAATAATAAAGGGGCATGTACACCTTTATGCCACAAGAGGGCATCAGATCCCACCATATATGGTTGTGAGCTGCCATGTGAGTGCTGGGAGTTGAACTCAGGACCTCTGGAAGAACAGCCAGAACTCTTAACTGATAAGCCATCTCTCCAGCTCTGTCACTATGACATTTTCAAACTCATAATTTTCCTGCTTGAGCTTCCATGGTTCTGGGATTAAGAACCAGAGTCACCTCACATAGGTCATCATTTCTATTTCATCAAAGAGATGCAGCTGAAAATTATCTGCCCATTTCCTTATTTGGGGTGTTGCTTTTTTTCCTTTTTTCCCCCTGAGACAGGGTTTCTCTGTGTGGCTCTGGCTGTCCTGGAACTTGCTCTGCAGTCCAGGCTGACCTTGAACTTACAGAGATCCCCATGCCTCTGCCTCCCAAGTGCTGTTGCTTTTTTTTTTTTTTTTTTTTTTTTGAGGCAGAGTCTCACTATGTACTGCCAACATCTGTCTCCAAGTGCTTGGATCATTGGTGTGACTAGCACACAGGGCTGGTGCTGGACTTCTTCAGGTCTTTATATTTTAGGTATTAATTTCCAATCAGATGAATAGCTGGCCGAGGTTTTCTCCCATTCTGTAGGCGACTGTTATCACTTACTTTGTTTGTTGCATAGAAGTTTTTTAATTGGATGAGTCCACTTTTCGGAAAGTCTTGCCAATTCCAATATTTTGAAGTGTTTTCTCATAGAGTTATTTAAAATCCTCAGTGCTTACATTAAGAACCCATTCAGTAGCTTTTTTGTGTAGGCTGAAAGATCTACTTTCATTCTTCCACATGATATCCATTTTTCCCAGAACTACTGAATTAAAAAAAAAAAATTTCATTGTTGTGATGTGTACACCTGCACGCCATGGTACCTATGTTGAGGTCAGAGGATAATTTGAGATATTTGGTTCTCTCCTTTCACCATATGGATCCTAGGGGTCAAATTCATGTACCAGGCTCAGCAGCAGGAACCATTATCCTCTGAGCCCTCTCACGGCCAGCATGCACTTGTTGAAGATGCTATCTTTTCTCCAGTGTACACACTGGGCATCTCTGTCAAAAATTCAATGGTTGTAGCTGTGAGGCCTCAGTTCTAGGTCCTCACTTTAATTCTGCTGGCTGGTTTCTGTTTAAACACCAGTACCAGGCTGCTTTTGTTACTATGGCTATAATATAATTCAAAATCAAGGATAACAGTAAAAAGATTTTACTTTCTTTTAAAATTATTTGTGTGTGTGTGTGTGTGTGTGTGTGTGTGTGTGTGTGTGTGTGTGTGTGCGCGCATTTGCAGGTGTGTACAGAGGCCCATAGGCCAAAGGTGCTGAATCCACCTAGAACAGGATTAAGGAGAAGTTGTAAGCTGCCCAGTGAGGGGCCTCTGGAAGTCTTCTGCCCTTTTAACTGCTGATCCATCTCTCCAGCAGTCTAGCTTTATGTATGTATGTATGTATGTATGTATGTATGTATGTATGTATGTATGTATGTATGTATGTATGTATGTATCTGCCTGCCCACAAAGGCACCACTATGACCAGCCTAGCAATACTCTTATGTTCAGGATTGCTTTGGGTTTTAGGGACCTTTTGTAATTCAGAATGAACTTTAGGACTGTTTTTACACATTTACATTTGATAACAGAACATTGACTGTATGGATACTTTTGGTAACCTAATCACTTTCCCCATACTAACTCTGTTGATGTGTTAGTTCCCGATCCCAGTGGCCCCTTCGACTTCTTCCTTCAGTGTTTTAACTATAGAGGTCTTTCATCTTCTTGTTTAGGCCATACCTGGATTTTTTTTGTCTTGAGATGACTGTGAACAGTATTTTCTACTGATTCTGTTTCTTTCTCAATTTGCTATTGGTACATAGAAAACTAATGACTTTCGTACACTCATATTGTAACCTGTTACTTTGTCAAAAGATTATAAGGCTTTCTAGTGAAATGTTTTGCTTTTCTGAGACTCAACATCATGTAGCTCATCATGGAGCTATGTAAGCAAAGATGACCTTGACCTACTGATCTTCGTTACTACAGCCATATTCTAGGATTACAGGCTTGTGCCACCATTTCCAGCTACTGCATGTTAGGATCAACCCCAGGGCCTAGTGCATGCAAGCCAAGAATCCCAGCAACCAAACCACATCTCTAACCCTCCGGTGGAGGTTTTAAGTTTTCAATACAGGACCATACTGTTTTCAGATATGAAGAATCGGACTTCATTTCACTGATGTCAGTTTTAGGTTCTATCCCTGATTGCTTTGGTTAGCAACTCAACCATTATATTAAGAAGAGTAGGACTACTTTTTTCTTTTTTTTTTTTTTATTTATTGTGGAGTAGGCTGAGACTCCTCAAAGTTGTGGCAGATGGACATTTTAATAAATCTCTTTATGTAGTTCTGGCTGTCCTGAATCTCACTGTGTAGACCAGGCTGGCTTTGAACACACAAAGATCCACCTGCCTCCCAAGTGCTGGGATTAAAACTGTGTGCCACCACACCTAGCTCACAGAGCAGTTTTGTTGTTGTTGTTCATTTTTTTGTTTGGTTGGTTTTGGTTTTTCAAGACAGGGTTTCTCTGTGTTGCTTTGGGCCCTGTCCTGGAACTCACTCTGTAGACTAGGCTGGTTATAAACTCACAGAGATCCACCTGCCTCCAGAGTGCTGGGATTAAAGGCGTGTTTCACAATGCAATTTTCAAGAATATGTCTTTTACTTCCACCTTACTGAGACTAGGTATCTTGCTGTTTCTGCTGCTGCTACATACTTCAGGGTAGCTTGCTTTCAAGTTTTCAGACAAGTCTTCAGCTGTTAGTCTGGCTCCCATCTCATGGTAGGGATGCCAGGGTGACAGAGATGCATGCTGCTGCATCCAACTTTTTTTGTATGTTCTGGTAATCAAACTCAGGTTGTCAGGCCAGTGTGGCAAGCACCTTTACCTAATGAGTCATCTCTCAGGCCCTGGAATAGATACTTTTACTTTGCTCACAATTTAAAAGGAAATGCATCCAGTTTTCCCCATTTAGTATGTTGGCTGAAGGTTTTGTTTTAGGGTTTCTATTGCTGTGAAGAGACACTAATGGTCACAACAACTCTTAAAAGGAAAACATTTAATTGGGTGACTTGCAGTTCAGAGATTAGTCCATTGTCAATAGGTCAAGGAGCATGGCAACATGCCGGCAGACATGGTGTTGGAGAAGCAGCTGAGAGTTCTTCTACATCTGGATCAGCAGGAAGAGTGAGACTCCCTGGGCCTGGCTTGAGCCTCTGAAACCTCAAAGCCCACTCCCAGTGACACACTTCCTCCAACAAGCCTTCCTAATAGTGCCACTCCCTATGGCCTAGGGGCTATTGTCATTCAAACCACCACAGGTTTGTTCTATTTAGTCTTTATTATCTTGAGGTGTGTTCCTTCTTAGCCCAATCTCTTCAAAGACTTTATAATAAAAGGGTATTTAAATTCTGTTTTGGTCTTTTCTACAACTATTGAGATGATCATGTGACTTTTGTCTCTGCTATTTATGTGCTGAATTAAATTTATTGTTATGTACATGTTAAAGCAATCTTTGACTATCTGGAGTGAAGTAAACTTAATCATGTTGCATGACTTTTAAAAATATTTTGCTGAGCCAGGCAGTTGTGGCACTCTGGACGCAAAGATAGTTAGACCTCTATGAATTCAAGGCTAGCCCGGTCTATAAAGTGAGTTCCAGGACAGCCAGGGCTACACAGAGAAACCCTGTCTCAAAACAAACAAACAAACACAAAACAAAAAAACAAAACAAAACAACCAAACAAACAAAAAACCCAAAAGCAAAACAAATAATTTTGCTGATTTTAGTTTGCAAGTATCTTATTGAGAACTTTAAAAAAAAAAATCTGTTCATCAGGGAAATTGGTCTAGTTTTGTTTTTTCATTGTTTTGTTTTTTGGTTTGTTTTCTGGTTTGCCAAAAATCAGGGTACTTCTCATAGAAATCCTCCTGCTGCAGATTCCTGAATGCTGGGATGCAGTCATAAGCCACCACACCAATTGCTTGTGGGATTTTTTTGATACAGAATCTTACTCTAGTTCTGGCTGGCTTGGAACTCAGTCTGTATCTAAGGCTAGTCTCTAAGGCCAAGCAGATGTCTTCCTCCTTAGCCTCCCAAGTGCTAACAAATTTAATATTTGTCTTAGTCACTGTTCTACTGCTGTGAAGAGACACTATGATCAAAGCAACTCTTAGAAAAGAAAGCACTTAATTGCTTAGAGTTTTAGAACGTTGGTCCATGGTCATCATGGTGGGGAGCAGACAGGCTGGAACAGTAGCTAGGAGCTCTACATACTGTTCTACAGGCAGCAGGCAGAGTCAGAGACTGACAGACAGAAAGGGAGACTGGGTCTGGCCTGGGGTTTTGAAACCTCAAAGCCCACCAACAATGACATACTTCCTCCAATAAGGCTGCATCTACTCCAACAAGGCCACACTTCCTAATCTTTCCCAAATAATTCTACCAACTGAGGACAAAGCATTCAAACATATAAGCCTATGGAGTCCATTCTCATTCAAAATATCACAGTATCCGTTCTCAACTTGCTCTAATATTACTTTCAACCTTCCATTTTCAGTCTATGTGTGTTTTTACTATTGAGGTATACTTCTTGCATACAATAAACAGTTGGAAGTTATATTTAAAATAATAAAAATAAATATGTATGTGTATATGCCTGAGTATGTGCACCACAGCAGGATCTCAGAGAGGTCAGAAAAGGGCACTGAACCCCCTGGAATGGAAGTTACAGGCAGTCAGGAGTACCATGTGGATGCTGTGAACCAAACTCAGGTCCTCAGCAATTACAGTCAGTGCTCTTAACCACTGAATCATCTCTTGAGTCCTGGGATTCTTTTTTTTTTTTTTTTTAACCTAGTGAGTGAGTCTGCATCTTTTTATTGCTTTTTAGTCATCCTAGGCGTTTACTACTATACTGAAATAGATATGCTAACATTTTCCCAGCAGGTCCACTTTTCTCATGAAACATTCTTTCTTGAGCTAATGTGTGACTTTCTTCCTCTTCTATGGATGTCCTGCCTTTTTCTTCTTTTCTTTCCCCTGCTCTTTCCTCCACCCCACAACTCTTCCTTTCCCTTCCCTTTTCTTCCCTTCCCTTCCTTTCCCTTTCCTTACCTTCCCTTCTCCCCCCTTCCTTTCTTGTAGGATCTCACACATCCTTGGTTGTCCTGAAACATGATTTATAGATGAAAATGACCTTGAATTTCTGATCTTCCTGCCTCTACTTCTTGAGTGCTGAGATCATAGGCATGTACTACCTTGCCTAGTTTTGTATGGTGCTGTGGATCTGGGCACCTCGTGCTTACTAGGCAAACACTCTATTAACTGAGCCCCTGCCTTATCCCATGCATAATATTTCTTCAAGAATACATTTGCAGTGCTAGAGTATAACTTGTGAATTTGTTTAGTTTGTACTCCAATGATTCTGAAAGATAAGTTCGAGGCATAGTTGTATTGGTTATCAATTATTTATTCTTTGTGCAGGAAGGAAATGCATCATTACAAGCTTTCCTGTCTTTATAAATAGGTTGTGATGCTGGGAGGTGGTAGTGCAAGCCTTTAATCCCATCACTCAGGAGGCAGAGGCAGAGGCAGAGGCAGGTAGATCTCTGTGAGTTGGAGCCCAGCCTGGTCTACAGAGTGAGTTCTAGGACAGGCTCCAAAGCTACACAGAGAAGCCTTGTCTTGAAACAAACAAACAAGTCATTTTTTTTACTTGAAACTTACATTTAATTGATGTCCATATCATCTAAATTCAAGGACTTTTCTACTATGAATTAGTTGCACACACTTTCAATGTCCTTGTGTGTGTGTGTGTGTGTGTGTGTGTGTGTGTGTGTGTGTGTGTGTGTAGATATATTAGGACCTTCATTTACTCCTTTGGTTTCTTAGCATTTGTCTCTTAACAGAGACAGAATTCTTAAAATAGTCATGCCTTTCCTTTATTGATATCTGAATATAGAATTTCCTTGGCTGTCTTCAATGCCATATAGTCTATCTTCTGATTGATCTAGTCTTTTAGTGAATTTGATTCGTGAGTTTTCATTACCAATATTTCTGAGTTTGTATTTCAAAGTTACAATTTCCTTCCTTGATGGGGATGTTCTTCTGTATGCTGTGAATATATGTTTCTCTTATTGGTTTAATAAACTTTGATTGGCCAGTAGCCAGGCAGGAATTATAGGCAGGGCTGCCAGACTAGGAGAATGCTGGGAAGAGGAAGACAGTGAGTGTGTCACCAGGCAGATACCATGTAGCTATCAGGAAGATAATATTCCTGGCATACTCCAGTAAGTCAAAACTACATAGAGATACAGAGATTAATAGAAATGGGTTAATAATTAAGAGAGAGCTAGCCAATAAGAACCTGAGCCATATGCCAAACAGTTTATAATTAGTATGAGCCTCTGTGTGTTTATTTGGGACCAAACAGCTGCAGGACCAGGTGGGACAGAAACTCTGTCAACACTTGCTGATTTTCTTATTCATGTTGCTAACTTTCTTTCCCAGATTCTTCCTCTTCATTCATCTGTTTGCTTGAATTCTCCTTGAGGTCATTGAGCATTCTTAAAAATAAGACTTCTGAGTTCTTTTCTCAGAACTGTACCCATTTCATTATCTCAGATTTGGTGCTTAGGGGTTGTAGTACTTTGCAGGAGTCATGTTGCCCTGTCTTTTCACATTTTTGTGTTCCTAAGTTGTGATCTGAACATGAATTGGGATGGACATCCCTTCTGGCTTTATTTGGAGATCTTCTCAGTGAGTAAGTAGTCTTCTTTTCAAAGATTAATTCTACGTACTATGCAGAGAGGAGAACAAACCATTTTAACAGCAATAAAAATAAAACAAACCAAACACTGGAGAAAACCACAATGAATTAAAGTTAACTGTGTACCACCAATAACTATAGGAAACAATATAGCAAAAGATAATGTAGCCTAAATTAAGAAGTAAAAAGTTATGATAAAAGCCAGGTGGTGGTGGCACTCGCCTTTAGTCCCAGCATCAGGAGGCAGAGGCAAGTGGTATCAGTGAGTTTGAGGCCAGCCTGGACTACAGAGCTCACATGCATGTGTGTGTGTTTGTGTGTATGTGTCTGTGTGTGTGTGTGTGTGTGTGTGTGTGTGTGTGTGTCTGTGTCTTCTATGTGTGTGTGTATGTGTCTGTGTCTGTGTGTGTGTATGTGTCTGTGTCTGTGTGTGTCTGTGTCTGTGTGTGTGTGTGTGTGTGTTTATGTGTGAGTGTCTGTGTGTATCTGTCTGTGTCTGTTTGTGTGTGTGTGTGTTTGTGCAGGTGTGTGTCTGTGTTTGTGTGTCTGTGTGTGTGTGTGTCTGTGGTGTGTAGGAGGGTGAGTATTGAAGTTGGAGTCTTTGTCATTCAATACATTCAGGCTAGTTCTCTGGCAAGGCTCAAGCCATCCATCCTATCAGTACTAAAAATATTCAAGACACACAGGTACCTTCCCATCATACTACTGAAAAAAATGGTTTGCCTCAAATTGGAATTTTCAGGGACCTTACACTGTGGGAAGGAAAAGACTGGAAGGCTAGTGCCAACAACAGGATGAACTTGTCTCTCAGAAAGGTATTTATGTCACTTGGTCCTCACAACTTAGTAATGCACTTCACCGGACTGGAGCCAACATGACCACACCTTGGCCAGGGCTGCTTAGTAGCTTAGTAGTCATACATACCCTTGTCTCCTATTGAAATCTAAACCTGAGCTGGCAGGCTGGATGAGTCAGTGAAGTGGTTGCCACCCAAGCATAAGGACTGAAGTTCAGATCCTCAGAGCTCAAGTGAAACAAAACAAAAACCTAAGAGTGTGTTGTGCTCCTAGGAGTCAAGTGCTAAGTAACTGGAGACAGGAAGATTCTTGAAGCTTGTTGCATAGCCAGGCAAGCCAATGTAGCAAGCTTCAGTGAAGGATCCTGTTCCCAAATAAAGTCATTGAGAAAGACACTGGATGCCAATGCACATGGATAAGTATGGACAACAAGTGTACACCCACACCTACCTACACACACACACACACACACACACACACACACACACACACACACACACACAGGATAAACAAAAACTTAAGTTAGGAAGCTCAATTGAAGGGAGGAGAGTCACTATAATTTCATTCCTCTTCCCATACATATGTGACTACATAGGATAAATTTCCTTTTTCTGGGACAGGTGGTAGTGGTGCATGCTTTAATACCAGCATGAGTTCCAGGACAGCCAGAGCTGCTTCACAGAAAGTCTTGTTAAAAAAAAGGAAAACAAATTTCCTTTTCCTGTTTTTCACTATGTTGTATCTGAGTGTTTTCATTGGCCTCTGGAGGGTGGGTGGCTGAACCAAGGTGGGTCCAGGCTTCGAGCCTAACAACTGTGGTAAGAAGGCTGGCCAACAGTCACTTGTCCTTCATAGTGTGTTCATGTTAGTATTCATACAGTGCTCCCCTCCACTGTACACCAGCAGTTGCTACTGGCCACTTACATTGTAATTTTTAAAAAGTGGATCGGGTGAAAGATACCATGCCACAGAGTTCAAGCAGAGTGTTTTTTTTAATTAAGGGAAAAGAATTGTAAAAAGGGGGAAGAAGAGGGGGAGCCTGTGGGAGAGAAGAAAGGAGGGAGGGAGGAAGAAGGGGAGAGGAAGGAGGAAGGGAGGGAGGGAGGAAGAAGGGAGAGAGGAAGGAGGGGGAGATGGGCAGGGCCCTTTTCAAAGGGAACATAGTGAATCGGCACAGGTGGTGCTCTTAGTGGCAGCAGCTGAGGGTGTATCCTGCCAGAAATTCAAAGGCAGGCCAGGCCAGAACAAATGCCCAGATACTAACAGCTTCACTTTGTGATTTGTGGGTCTAGGATGTTCTCACTTCCCTTAGACATAACCAAGTTTAAACAGCCTAGATTGGCTAAGATCCCAGCCAATACAAGTTTTCTGACGTGTATCAGAGAAGCAAACAGCAGAGTTCTGTACTGAGAGGAAGAACTAGGGAACTTAGACCTCTGGGCCAGCGTGAAAGCTTTCCAGTCTTACCCAGCAGTAAGTCACCTGTGTAAGGAATGAGACTGAAGTGACTATCACACTGAAGCAAGGTAGAGAAAAGTATAGATACACAAAGAGGAGAGGAGCCCTCACTCAGAGTCTCTCCTCCAGATACACAACAACTGCAGCACAATTAACAACTGCTTAGAGCCCTTCTCCCTTCATAGCTATAAACCTGCACTGCCTAGGACTCTCACTGAAACTCCTTTGAAGGGAAAAGTCATGTCCTAAACCCCTTGTGGAACCCTAGTGGCTCTGGAATTTAGTTTATGAGATTGTAATTTCATCCTAGCTATTCCTGAAGTCACTCTATAATTTCACTTATCTAAAGAGAGAAAAAAGAACAACAAAACAAAAAAAGGCTTCTTTGCAATCTTTAAGATGTAACTTTAGAACCACCGAAATGGTATATATGGCCACTGCTAAGACAAATGCAGTGCTCCCTGAAGCCCAGACCTGCGCTTAGCCACTCTCTCAAGCCCTCATCCACGCTTTATAGGGTGTCTTTCTAAGCACTTTCCCCCTAATCTTCATGTTTAAAGTCTACATTAAAAAATCTGGGAGGTGGTGGCACAATCCTTTAATTCCAGCACTTGAGAGGTAGAGGTCATTGGATCTCTGATATTGAGGCCAGCCTAGTCTGTGGAGCAAGTTCTAGGACAGCCAGGTCTACACAGAGAAACCGTGTCTTGAAAAACAAAACAACAAAACCCAAAACAAACTACAACAAAATCAAAACTCTCCAACTCTGCTTCATACTAGCTAGTCCTTCTTTTCTACATCAAAATCATGGAACCTCATTAGGCCTGAGTTGAGGTCACTAAGAGATTAATGGAACTTCTTAGGCTACTGAGGTTGGCATAGCAGAGCTGCCCAAGTATCTGTTATCTAAATTCAACTTCTTCACATCCAGCTGAGGCCGGCGAGCACAGGATAGCTAAATAACCTGGACCTCCACTTAAATAACGAACACCAATCTTTTCTAATAATGGTCTTGGCAGACCAGTTCCTTTTCTTGTATTTTTTTGTGCACACAAACCACCTCTCTAAAAAATGTACCTAGAAACCACCTATATTAGTGTACACATTTACCCCTCTCTGGACAATGTTTCTCTTCCCCTAACAACAATCAAGCATAGATAGTTTCTTTTCAAATATATTCCCAATGTAGTGTAAATCCAGCCTAACTGGTTTCAGCTGTTTGTGCATTAATAAAAAACTGTCCTCAAGTAAACTTTTAGGGAGGAACCCTATTTACCATCTTATGCCCACACATGACTGAGTTGTATTTAAGATTAAAATCTGATGCGTTATGGGGGACAAGCACAGTACAAAAATTACTATATGATCCACCTATCAACAAAAATAGAGAACCTTAGTGATCACTTGGATCCCATAAAAGGAAGCCCCAAACAATAATCAGGGCTCTTGAGGACCCTCACTCATGTGATCCACTGTCACTCTGGACATGTATCCTTTTCTAAACTGCACTACTGTTTTATTCTGAAGTTATCTTACCCTTGTGCACATCAGTGTGAGTCTTTATTTTTAATTCTTTGGATAAAATGTCTAGAACCTGGAAATAGGCTGATGATATATGCATTTAACCATAGCACTTGAGAGGCAGAGGCAGAGATCCATTGTTTCACACTATGTCTCAAGTAAGCAAGCAGGCAAGCAAGCAAGCAAGTAATCAAATAACAACAAAACGAACCTGTGTGAGCTCAACCATTGTAAAACAACTAGCCCCTTCCTCTAGGGTTACTTCTAGAGGGTCATCTCCACCCACAGCCCCAGATACTACTGATCTTATTTTCTGGTCTCCAAGAGCACTTCATTTTCTAACATTGTGCCATTTTAATATAGCTATAGCCGCCCTTCAACACATGTGGGGCAACAAAATGGATTTCTTCTCAAGTGCTGGCCTATCCTTCAGGACCAGCTGCCTCATTTATCTCCTGGCTTCAGCTTCCCCTCCCCTCAGGGGGTCACAGCTGGAGCCTTGGTCCCATCCTCCCTTTTCCTGGATTAACCTTTCTGTATATGCTTTTCAGCTGTTCTATTACTGTGGAGGGAAGGATACTAGTAAGGGGCTAGGAAATACAGCTGCTCCACTTAGTAATTTAGACAAGAATCTCAAGCTGCTAGCCACAGAACACTGCACCCTGACAGAGCAGCGCTGAAGCCCTCAGCCTTGTGACTCAAAAGTTTGTTCAGAATCACTATTTGCATGGCAGAGATCACACAAATGGGAAGTGTGAGAAGAGAGGCTCATGCTAGCCTCAAAGAACTGTGCACCAGCCAATCTGGACAGTCCCTCTTTACAAATTACACCCCCGGAAACCACATACAGAGAAGCTCACTCTAACTGTAATCGTGTGTGTGTGTGTGTGTGTGTGTGTGTGTGTGTGTGTGTGTGTTTATGAATGTAAGTACAGTGTCCATGAAGGCCAGAGAAAGGTAGCAGATCCCCTGGAGCTGGGGTTGCAACAATCAGTTGTGAGTCATGTGACCTGCATGCCTGAAACAGGTTTTCTGGAAGAGCAGTATGTGCTCTTAACCACTGAGCAATCTCTCCAGTCCCTGAAACTCCTCTTTTTATTTTTTTCATCTGAAGTTTCTTCTTACCTCTGGTTTTTCACTCATACAATTACATGTTTAAATATCTTTTCAGCAATTTTGAACAAATTATAGGGAAAGAAAGCCTTATTTATGGGATATGCATTACAAATGTCTTCCCAACTGTGACCAGTTATATTTACTGTGCTTACTATATATTTGTGATGAAAATGTTTTCCATTTTCATACAAATCAACAAGCAAACAATTCTAAGCTATAACAGAGCTGAACGTGCTGGACGCAGAAGGAAAGGCTATGCAGTTGAGTCCTGCCTGGACCACATGGTGAGCTAGATCCTGGCTAGGCTGTTCGTGAGACATTGTCTCAGAATACCAAGAGCTGAAGATTTCACCTTGCCTGCCTAACGCACCTGATTGGTCCAGTAAAAAGCTGAACAGCCAATAGCTAGGCAAGAGAGGGATAGGTGGGGCTGGTGGGCAGAGAGAATAAATAAGAGGAGACATCTACACTTGAGAAGAATGAAAAGAGGAACAGGAAGAGAGACAAGCAAGCCAGACACGGAAGAAGAATCAAGAAAAGTAGCATATATAGAAAGAAAAGATAAAGAGCCCCGAGGCAAAAGGTAGATGAAGACAAATAGGTTATGTTAAAAGAGCTAGCAAAAAAACATGCCTAAACTAGCACCACCATTCATAACTAATGAGAAATCTGTGTCATAATTTGGGAGCTGCTTGGTGGCCCAAAAGAAAAAGCCTGCTATAATCTAGAACCTTCTCATAGTCACTTGGGAAAAGAAGCATTCAGATTCTATACACAAGCAAAAACCTCCAAATGGACTAAAGGACTAAATGTAAAATATGAAATGGTGTTGAAAACGAAAGAGCATGTGGATATCCTGCCCATTCTCTTCTCTTTCCTGACTTTTAATTTTTATTTCCTTCTCCCTCACTTTCCGTATCTGTCCCTTCCCTTTCCTTTTTTTCAGTGCTATGGAAGGACTACAACAGTATTCTGTTATTGAGCCAAAGCCACAGCCTTCTCAATTTCTTTTCTATTTAGGTGAACAGAACAATGTTATAAGTAGAACTCAAAATCCAGATACAATAAAAGATTGATAAATGTGATATATTAAAATGTAAAAGTTGCATAACAGGCACACCGTAAATTGGACTTAATGATATGTACCTATAATCCTGGTACTCAGAAGGGTAACAAGTTCATATCCAGTCTAGTACTGTGAGAGAACCTGCCTCAAAGCAGACCAAAGCAAACCACAATAAAGACTACCTTAAGCCCACAGACAAATCACAGAGAAATTAACTGCAGCATAAACCACCAGGTACAAGGTTAAAGAAGAAATATTCCTAATATAGCAATCTTTTTATTTGTTTTTGTTTTTACAGACAGGGTTTCTCTGTATTGCTTTGGAGCCTGTTCTAGAATTAACTCTGTAGATAATTTATTTATTTTTATTTGCATTGGTGTTTTTTGGGCATGTATATCTGTGTAAGGGTGTCAGACTTGTAGTTACAGACAGTTGTTAGCTGACATGTGGGTGATGGGAATTAAAGCCAGGTCCTCTGGAACAGCACTCAGCCATTTAACTACTGAGCCATTTCTCCAGCCCCCTGTTTATTTTTTGAGATAAGATTTTACTATGTAGCTCTGGAACTCCCTATGTATACCAGAATGGTCTTGAACTCATAGAGATCTTGAACTCACTGCCTCTGCAGTATTTGGATTAAAGGTGTGCACACTTTTTTTAAATGATTAATAGACTCAACACTATATTATAATCTAAGTGTTAAATATTATACTTTTATCATATTCAATCTTAATGTCAAAGGAAAAAGTAAAAAATATAACCACATTAAATTCAAATCATTTGTATCTAATTTATAATTGTGTCAATTCAGACAAATTTATAGGAACAGAAAGTGTACTAGGATGTCGGGGACAATAGGGAAGTATCATTTAGCCATCACCGGGTTTCAGTTTAAAATAATGAAAAAAACCTCATAAACAGCAAACTGTTGGGCAATGTTTGTGGATATAATTCATGCTAGTTTCAATGTGGTTTTGTTGTTGTTGTTTTTTTTTTTTTTTTTTTTCAAAATGGTTTCTCTGTGACAGTCCTGGCTGTCCTGGAACTCCATTTGTAGACCAGACTGGCCTCAAACTCATAGAAATTCTCCTGCCTTTGCCTACAGAGTGTTGGGATTAAAGGTGTGTGCCACTACATCCAACTTCAATGGCAAATTTTATGATGTAGATATGGGTAGGATCTTAGTAGGCCCCAAATTTTAGCACAACTGACACCATAATAGAAGTACTAAGGGCACAGAACACAGCATGTAGACACACCCCCAGTCAAACGAAAACAAAGACTTCATCCATTTAAGATCATAGTTCTGGGAAAGTCCTTAAGTGTGCTAACATTGTTTTTGCCTTCTGTAGATCTGTTTCTGGCTGGCTGTTCTTGCTAACAGAAGGATTTGAGTTTCACCCTGAGAAAGTCTTAGAACTACACTGGGGATCCCAAACACCATTGTAGTTCCTGGCCAGCTAGTAAAGACTTTCTATTGGTGGATACCCAACAACCGCTAACGTAGCAAATTTTGTATTTTCTATGTCAAATATAGGTTTTACAAATTATCTTTAGCTGCCCAGTGAGTAATCCTTTGTCCATGTTGATGTAAGCAACTCTAACTAAACTCAACAGGTTATCAAGTTAAAATGGACTGCATGAGAGTGGAAGGGGAACTAGAACATGAGGGAAAAGAGTGGGTAATGGGGCACATTATAAAACATATTATAGACTAATATAAAATGATAAAAAATAAAATATTTTAAAACAGATTTTTTTTAAGATTTATTTATTTTATGTCTGTAGGTATCTTATCTGTATGTATGTCTTCACACAAGAACAGGCATCAGATTGCATGGGACTACAGTTATAGTCTATTATGAGCCACACTGTAGGTACTGATAATTGAACCCAGGTCCTCTGGAAGAACAACCAGTGTTTTTAACTGCTGTGCCATCTCTCCAGCCCTTATATTGAGTCATTTAAGCTGGGAAGTATGGCATACACCTGTCATTCTAACTACTTGGGAGGCTGAGGCAGGAAGATACTGTTGTCTGAACAACATAATGAGACTCCCTCTTTCTTCACTCACAAAATGTCATTTAATCATAAGTATTACTCTCTTGAGAGCTGTAACACTTAATAAAGATGCTTTAATATATCAGTCTCAGACAATCATTTCTTAGCTAGATTTTTTCAAAGAATTTCAGAGTTATGTAATAATCATTTATCCCCCACTTATACTAGAAATTGACAAGATTTTCTTTATTGACTAAATTATTTTAATTATAATATGCTAAAATATTTCCATTTTAGCCGAATCAAGTATTAAAATACTTAGATTTAATTAAAAACCCAAGAGAGATGATTGAACAAAAAACAAAAGTGAACTAGCTCTTACAGACTACAGTGTGGAACCACCCATGATGAAAAAGGATCTTTAATAGCAGTAATGACGCTTAATTAGCAAAGCAAATGTAACTGTCAACAACTAGATGCATGCCTGCAAAAGTAATAAAAATGTAGAGCTAGTCAAGAAAAGAATCCTCACAAGAAAACAACTAAATATACACAACTTTTTTCACTTTAGAGATACAGAAAACCAACCAATAAACAGCAATACAAATATTAAAGCCCTGGTCCATCTCTAAGAAGTTTTCTTTAGATAGGGAGTTGCTATGTAGCTCAGGCTGGCCTAGTCTAACTAGCAATCCTCTGGTTTGGCCTTTGGAATGCTGTGATTATAGCTGTTCATCATCAATGCTGACTCCTAATGAAAAGGAAAGACTTAAAAAACAAAAACAAAAGACAAAAACACCAAGACTGTAAGGGACTTGATGGCTCAGAACTTAAGGGCACTTGCTGCTCTTTCAAAGGACCAGAATTTACTTTCCATATTTCCCATATGCCAGACAGTTTAAAACTGCCTGAAACTCCAGCTTAAGGGGATCAGATACTCTCTCTGGCCTCTGCAGGCCACTAAACAGAGGTGTGAACATGTGCAAAGACACAAACACACACTCATACAATAAAAATGAACATACCATACAGTGGTGTTTTGTCTCAAAGCAGTTCTATGAAGATAGCCTTACTATTTTGTGTTGCTCTTTTTTATTTGTTTGTTAGAGACAGGGTCTCTCTATGTAGTGCTGGCTATCCTGGAATTTGGTGTGATAAAGCTAACCTTTTGAACTCATAGATAGCCTTATGCTTACCTCCTGATACCCAGCTATCGGGTTATTGTTGTTGTTGTTGTTGTTGTTGTTTCTTGGGACAGGGCTTCTTTGTGTAGCCTTGGCTGTCCTGGAACTTGTTCTGTAGACCAGGCTAACTTCAAACTTGATAGTTTCGCCTGCCTCTGCCTTTCAAGTGCTGGGATTAAAGGTGTGTAGCACCACTGCCCATCCCTATGTATTTTTAAAATCAACTATAAGATAAAGCCATGAAACTAGCACACTTTTATAACTATTAAAAGAGGCAAATATTCCCTTTATGTTTTAGAGTATCAAAAAATGTGTGTGTTGGAGGGAGAGGGACTGGGGAGATGGCTCACAGGTTAAGAGTACTGGCTGCTCTTCTAGAGGACTCAGTTTCCAACACCTACATGGCAGCTCACATACTGTCCATAGTAGTTACAGTCTGTGGGGATCTGATGCCCTCTTCTACCCTGTGGTGATCAATTATTTATGATTTAATAAAGCTTGCCTGAGGATTCAGAATGCAAAGCTAGCCACAAGCCACACAGGTCATACAGTGGTAACACACACCTTTGGCCCCAGCAGTCATACTAGCTAGCCATTGAGCTAGGCACTGGTGGCACAAACTTTAAATTTCAGGACTCAGAAGACAGGCAGATGCATCTCTGTTAGTTAAAGGCCATACTGAGCTACATGAAATTGATCCAGTCCTAAAGGGAAACAGCTCACACAAAGGTGATCTCAACACCTGGGATCACATGCCTTTAATCCCAGCACTAGGGTTGTATAAAAGGAAGAACCAAAGGGTCTCATGTGGAGATTTAGTTTTCAGACAGGGAGAGCTATTGTCTATCTGGATTTGTGGAGAGAGCACTGCACTCTGAGGAGCAAGGATCACCCTTTCAGTCTGAGGTAGAGGTAAGAGCTAATGGCTGGCTGCTTTGCTTATCTGATCCTCAGCTTGAGCCCCAATATCTATCTCTGGGATTTTGTTTTTCATGTTACCTATAGGTGCTGGACGTGGTGCTCAAACTCATGACCCTGAGATTAAGAGTCTCATGTTCCACCAACTCAGATAGCTAGGCAAGGATTCAGGTGGCAGTCACTGCCAACTGCTATTCAAGACTAGGCCTGAGTCAGTGGCCTCAAAGAAGCTTTTAGTTAATTATGCAGAAGGTGTGGCAAAGGCAGGCAATGGACAAAGGAATGTAGGTCATCAAGATATTATCAAGGCAATATTTTGCCATCAGGAAACTCTCTGAGGGGCCTCTTACAGGCCCCTATACCAAGTCCAACTCAGTCCTTTCCTATTACTGTGGAAAATCCTTCTCAGAGCAGTTAAAGAGCCTAATACCTATTTAACAAATCATACTGCTCAAGATAATAGAAGAGCTATAAAAGAGAGAACAAAAAAAGCCAGGAAAAAAAATCACAAAGCAAGTATATTGGCAAACTTCTGTAAATGAGCAGAGACCAAAATTAAAAGTACAAATAAATGATGTTATCACTGGAGATCTGGTGTGGACAAAATTATTTTATCACAAGAATCTTGGCATTCAAATTGGCCTCTTCTGGAGATAAATGTTCAACTTTTGGGGATTGAAATTTTATCTCAGGTAACACAGGGTGTGAAATGGCTCAAATGTATAGGGCCAGAAGGACAGAGAGGAATATTAAAGCCATATGTTGCTAATACTGCAATGAATTTGTGGGGACATGATATGTTACAGCAATGGAATACAGATAAACACTCCCCCAATCTTAGAAACAAACCATAAATTAACATATGGTTCTAGAAAATAGGAAGTATTATAAAGAACAATCACTGACCATTCAGATTGTGTAAGAACAGGACACAACAGCTGTTGATCTTCCAAAGACACCAAAAGCCCTACTTTGAAAATGGTTGACAGACAAACCTGTATGGGTTGCACAATGACCTTTAACATAGAGAAACTACAGGCTTTAGAAGAGCTGATACAAGAACAACTAAATGCTCAGCATTTTGAGGAATCAACCAGCCCTTGGAATTCTCCTGTATGTGTTATTAAAAAGAAATCAGGAAAATGGAGAATGGTAACAGATCTAAAGAGATGTTAACAAGGTGATATAACCAATGGGCTCTCTACAGTCTGGGATTCCTTTGCCTTCTGTATTGCCTAAAGGAAGACATTGTCTGCCACAATTAAAACATATGATATTTTGGTTTTTCTTCAGATCTTCTGAAATCACCTCTCCTATCCATGCATCATGATCATGGTCATGAGCTTCAATATTAATTATATCTTGGATCCATTCCTCCAAATGTGCTTGCCTTGCCTTTATCCTTTTGCATTGCATATTAGCATTTTCAAAAGCAATAGTTTCAATTATTATATGTTTAGCTTCTGAATCTGGTATCACTCAATTTACTGCTGATGCCAATCTTTGTAAGAAATCTGTGAAGACTTCCTTTGGGCCCTGTACAACTTTTGTAAATGACGCTATTTTCATTCCTACTTCTCCAATTCTGTCCCATGCTGCACAGCATAAACTCAAGAGATGATCATCTTATAGACATTGCCTTTCTAAAGCAGCATAGTCTCCTTCTCCAAGAATTTAATCTTGGGAGATATCTATACCTCTAGCTTTATCTTGTTGTTCAATATTCTTAGCTTCTTCTCTGAACCAGGAAACCCATTGTAATTGTGGATCAGGCTCTAAAACAGTTTTAATCAAGTCTATTTAGTCTATAAGGATAACTCTATAACAAATTGACCATGTGTTTATCATCTGCTTCACAAATGGTGAATGCATGCTATATGAAACTACTGCTTCCTTGAATTTCCCTAAATCTAACATGTTACAGGCTTCCAAATAGCTCTTATAGAAACTCTATCACTGCTTTCTGTAGGCATTCAACATACATGGTACATAGACCTGCAGGCAAAATACCTCTACACATAAAACACATTTGAAAATTTTTGAAATAAAAAATTACAATGTATCTTCCTAAAAACTTGATTAGTGTATCTGTGTGTGTGTGTGTGTGTGCGCGTGTGTGCGCGCGCGTGTGTGTGTGTGTGTGTGTGTGTGTGTGCGTGTGTGTGTATGCCACATATGTGCAGGTAGCCTTGGAAGCCAGAAGCAGGCATTGTGTGTCCTGGAACTAGAGTCCCAGGATGCTGTGAGCTGCCTGACTTATGTTCTAGGAACAGAATTCAGGTTCTCTCTCTGTAAGAGTAGGAAATGCAACCAAGTGGTGGCAGCGGCAGTACATACTTTTAATCCCAGAAGAGGCAGGTATTTAGATCTCTGTGAGTTTGAGGCCAACCTGGTCTACAGAGCAAAGCCACCCTCTATCTTTATTCTCAAATATTTATGATTTAATATCATTAAACATGTATTAAGAAAAACTCACAAAACAAAAAATACCTCACAAATTCTAAAACAACCTTCATTCAACTTATTTATGGATTCACAATATGCTATTTAAGCAAAAAATGACTTCATAGTTTCAGAAGTTGAATTTTTATAAATATAGGTGACCTCTCATTTAAAACCACAAACCAAGTGCTGTTATAGATGTGTCTGCTTTATCCTCTATTCTCTGGGAAGGCTGTATAAAATTACTTTAGAGCAAATCATAAGAGAAACAAGTTTTTTGTTTACACCCCACCTAGTGGTCTATAAAGTATTTATAAAATAAACATTTAAAAATGAAAACATAATACAAATAACATTATACAGATTGAGGTTATAGGTTATATTTAGGAATATATGTGTATATACATACATACATACGTACATACATACATACATACATGTAACAATTAATGAAAAAAAGGCCACAACTTTGAAAGACAGCAAGAAGTATACGGGAGGATTTGGAGGGAGGAAAAGAAAGGAAAGAATAATGTAATTATAGTCTCAAAAAGAAAAGAACACACCTTTAATCCCAGTACACAGGAGGCAGAAGCACATTGGATCTCTCAGAGTTCAATGCTAGCCTTGTCTACATAGTGAATTCCAGAACAGCCAGAGCTATGTAAAGAGACCCTGACTCAATAACCACCACTACCACCCTCAAAACAGAAAGAAAAACTCAAGAAGTTCACTGGCTGTAAAATCATACAGATCAGACTTTCATAGACAAGAAGATTGTGATGTAACCTTCTATTCAATTACAGCCTGAGGATGTACATCAAGGACTGTATGATGTCACCAGCAGAATCATGGAATATCTTCCTAGAGATTTGTTGTTACTTAATGCTAAGTAATTAAAACATTTCTGCATCAAAGCAAACTTCATTTGAGTAAAGTGCTTATTGGAAGCATTTTACTTTGAGAGGCACAGGGCCCAATCTTCCCAACTACAGAAAAATAAGCTGATGACCTGGGCAGTTAATTTACTTGATCAAGTTCCATCAATAAGACAGTGATAGTACAGACCATTTTACAACCATCCTAACACAAAATGCACATCAAAGCCACATTTCTAACCCTAAATTTCAGTTTGTTGTCTCTTTGCATATAGAGTTTCTCAGATCTTGCATCCCAATCCCCAGAAATTTTCTTTCATCTTTTAGCATAGCATGCTCACAATCTGAAGCCAAAAGTACCATTTTATGTTATTATAAAAACCTGATTAAAATTCTATAACCAAGTTGAGTTGTAGTAGGTAAATAGTTTTATGAATTAAAAAACATGTGTTGTTCTTGGATGCACTTTAAGTGGTAGAATGCTTGCTTTACATTTTCAAGGTCTGATACCCAGCAATGCAAACAGCTGCAACAGTAAACAAAACATACAAACAACAATATGTATGGGTTTATAACTGATACCACAATCAGGATACAGAAATCTTTGAGCCTCCCCCAAACCGCTCTCCTCTGTCAAATCCTTTTGATTAAGCTTTTAGAATCATGCAATCCTGAACAGCTACCAACCATTGACTTTCTAACATTTGTCTTGTCATGAACAGCTTATAAATGTAACCATATGGATTATACGATTCAGAGAATAGCTTCTATTTCTTATGCCTTTCAAGTTCCCTCTTGTGTAATGTACTACTAGTTCATTCCTTTTATTGCTGAGAATAATTCTATAGTATAACATATATTACACAGCACAATATGTAATGCAGTGTGAAACATAAAATCAGTTTGTTTATACATTCAGCCACTGAAGAACATTTGGGGTGTTTAAAGTTCATTATGATTATGAATAGAATGAACATAAGCATTTATGTTTAGGCCCCTTTCTAAATTTTAAATATAGGTTAAGTTAATATTATATATCTTTCCTGGTTCTGATGTTTATAGAGAATGTTCCTAGAAAATAAAACTTTCAGAAGAACAATGATTTAAATATAAATAATCTTTTTTTGTTGTTAGTACTGAGAATTTAATTAAATCCAGGGCCTGATACATGTGAGGAAACATTCTACCACTAATCTATCCTGAAGTCCTAATAAATATTTAAATGCCTAAATTACTTCATGATTATTCAGAAATTAGCATTAAGAAGACAATTATTCCTACTTATATGGAAAAACTGAAATGACTGAATAATCGTACTTCCTTTAAACAAAGACATATGTCATAACTTACTTAGAAGCTTAAGAGGGAAATGACAATGTGTCACCATCCCCATTTCCTCTCTACACAGTACACACTCTTAACTATTTAAGGCCTCAAATGTGGCCTCAGAATGCTCAAGGCACAAATCAACTACATATTAAGACTTCTGTTTGAACAAATTTCCATCTCTGGTTTAAGAAAAAAATATTTGCAACAATCATTTCAATAAAATTACTCTAGCTCTACAAAGAGGAAAAAAATCCCACAATGCTTAATACCATTCTTAAATCTTGGGTCTACTATTTTGTGATTTTTTTTTTTCAGGACTGAGCAAGAAACACTGATAGTCTGCATAGCCATTCATCCCTAGTATCCAGGAAGAAAGGAGAAACTGGAGGTTATAATGTGTAGAGAAACTGTGAGCAACTATTAAAACAAAACAACAACAGCTGGCAGGGTGAAGTCTTGAAAGGGCAACACTGGAGAACAAATCCAGATCTTGCTACATCCCTAGCTGTAAAAATTCTTATCATATACTGTACTAAGAGTTATTCTTCCATCTTTTTTCATATTCTCTATACTACAAGGATTAGATTCTGGAATATTAAGGGCAAATTTGAACTGTCTTTCTTTGCAAATCCATGAGTATGGAAGGTTACAGCTGTGAAGTCTGTGGGCTAACATAATGAATTGGCTGCTAAAATGTTAGGAAAACAATCAACCACTTTCTGATTAGATTTAAGGCCTGCTCCACAAAGCAGAATTTGGGTCTGATACTATTAACTACCCAAGCCTAGGAAGGACATAGGCCCCCAGCAGAGAACCTATTGCTAATCATTCTGCTAAATGGACATGAAGCAACTCCTAAAGCTTTATTGTTATACCCAAAGAGATTTACCAAAGTAAATCTCTCAACACTCACCAGAGAAACTTCTCTTCACAGTAGATGATGACTAACACAAAGACCCTCAGCTGGTAGACAAGCAGAGAGTAAGAGATTGTGGAGTAGGGAGCCCAAAATGGGATATCTATATCATACCCCCTTCTCCCAAGGCTCAAGAGATCACTGAAGGAGAAGAGGCAGAAAAGAATAAAAGTCAGGGGTAATAGATGAATACATCAAAACAGTGTCTTCTGGACACAATGAAGTTACATATGTGACAAAAATAAAGCATCTCCATACTGCACTGCTCCTCAGACTGTACTGTTCTCTACCAAACCTCAGACTACACTGAGCTACTGTCTCCTCCCACCTTATATTCCTCTCTAGCACTGTGACTAAGGGCGTGGGATCCTAATTGCTGAGATCACTTTTGTGTGAGCTCTGTTTCTCTTTTAGACTGGATCAATTTCATGTAGCTCAGGGTGGCCTTGAACTAACAGAGATCCATCTGCCTCTGTCTCCCTAGTGCTGAGATTAAAGATGTGGCCACCACTGCCTGTCCTCTATGGCTAACTAGTGTGGCTAGCTCTTCACTCTGATCTTCAGGCAAGCTTTATTTGTTAGATCATAAACAAAATATCACCAGAGTTAACAGCTTCTCTGATTACTCAAAAATATGCTGCATGTCTTAAAAAGAAGTAAGAGACCAGTTAACCTTCTACAAATAGGAACAGGTGCAGAGTAGCCAAAAGGATGAACACTCCTATGCTTTTCTTAGTCTACTGGTTGCTGCTCTAGTAAATAAGCAAAAACTTTGTGAATTGGCAAAAATTTAGTTTTCCTTTTCTCTTCTTTCTTTCTTTCTTTTTTTTTTTTTAAGATTTATTTATTTGTTATATATACAGGGTTCTGTCTGCATGTATCCCTTCAGGCCAGAAGAGAGCACCAGATCTCATTTCAGATGGTTGTGAGCCACCATATGGTTGCTGGGAATTGAACTCAGGTCCTCTGGAAGACCAGCTAGTGTTCTTAACCTTTGAGCCATCTCTCCAGCCCCAAAATTTTTAGTTTTTCCATGTCAGAAATGCCAAACAAGTTAAATGGGATAAAATCAAGGTGTGACTAGTGCTGGCTCCTTCTGGAGGCCTCAGTCAGGTAAGGATGTGTTCCTTGCTTCTCCCATCTTCTACTGGTTGCCACATCTTTGGTTAACATTACCATGCTTTGTCTTCACATTGGTACTTTCTGTCTTATTAACAAGTTTGCCCTTCCTAAGAAGCTCTGTGATTACATTCAGGGCTCACCCAGCTAATCTAAGATAACCGACTCATCTTTAATCTCTCCTACAAAATCTTTTTGCCATATAAAATATCAATCTCACATTCTAGAAATTAAGATATGGACCTTTCTAGGAGCCATTGTTTAGCCTATCACAGGAGGCAAATCTACTACCTCAAAGCTGGCAACCACTTACTATTAATCTCTGTAATTTCTCCTTTACTAATATGTCCTATATGTCGTGAGATACTCACTCTGTTCACACGTTGCACTGACCACGCCCATTGGGAGTGGGGAAAGGTGCAGATGTGACCTGGGGGAACTAGGTCTGGGGTAAGGGACCCTGGAGCGCTCTCTCACTTCCTGGTTGGAGACAGAGAGCATCCGGGGACATCCTTGGGACTGGAACATGCTGGTGTTCATCTGTCTCTGTTGTAAGTCATTTCTCCCTGAATAAACATCTATTCAGCCTATATGTTTTCTGCAATCCTTATGAATCCATGACACCTATAAATGTAGCAATTATGGCATGTAGATTTTTTACTCTGGCTTTTTTTTTTACATCTCATGATGTACCTGAAATTTATCCACACTGTTGCACTTTTCACATAGCTATTTCTTGGTACTTGTGGAGGTTTTAGTTCCAGAAACTCTCACTGGTACTAAAAATCTATTACCATATGTTATAAACATCATTGTATTACTTACATTTCCTAATACACTGTAAATGGTATATAAATTGTTGTTGTACTTTATTGTTTGGAGAATAATGGTAAGTCTGTTTATATTTAGTACATAATTGTATCTAAATGTACTTACAGCTGAAATTGCAGATGTAAACTCAAGCATGGAGAGCTAACTGTTGCTTATCACAACACTGAGAATTTCCCACATAAGGTGTACCACACTTTTCCATTTACAAACTGAAGGATTTGGGGGGATTTCAATTGTTGAACAAGTATTAGTGAAACTGCTATAATATCAATATACAGTTTTTCATATGAATGCAAAACCACCATTTCTAGTGGATAAGTATCTAGGAATGAAATTGTTGGGTGGAATGGGACATGATTAGCTTTCTAAGAGAATGCCAAATTGTCTCTGACATTGTTGTATGTCTTATCCCCTCCCCCCCTTTGGGGCACACTGTGCAAAGGGAAAAAAAATGTAATTAAGAGGAAAAACGGAAGAAAACCTCATTTATTTGGACAATACCAACTATAGATGAGTTTTCTATACAAAGGTTCAGAGTGGGTATGTAGCTCAGCAGGTAGAGAGTATGCCCAGCACAAAACACAAAACTCTGGGTTCAATCTTTAGCAACACAAAAACAGATCATGGAGGTGCATGCTTGTAGTTCCCAGCACTGGGAAGGACCAACAGGAGGATCAGAAATTCAAGGTCATGCTCAGCTACAGTCTCAGGACAGCCTGCACTAAGTAAGACCCTGTCTAACAACAACAACAACAACAACAACAACAACAACAACAACAACAACAAAACTCAAAATTAAAAACATAAAGGAGACAGGAGAATAATTCTAGGAATTATGTTATTATGTTTAGAATAGTGAAGGAACAGTATTTAACACATGACAATCCAAATTTTCCATGCAACTAATGATTAAAATAATACACTCAGAGTGTCACATTCACAGTGTCAAACAGGATAAAGTCATATTCAAATACTTTACAACAGAAATGTGGATAGCATGAATAAAAGCTAGCAAAAAGAACAGAAAATTAAGATTAACAGGAGACATTTCATCTGCAGGAGGAAAAGCCAGATGCTATCAATATTGAAAACCTAATTTTTTAAAGTAGAAATACTGGAAACAGATGTTCTCTAGAATTCAGACTTTGGAGAGGAGGCAGGACAGTGGAGATTCATATGGTTTATACACGAAAGTGCAATTGCACATCTATCCTGTTCCCAAGAAAAAGGCTAAGGAGAGCAGGGTTCGAGGAGGGGAGCTAAAGCTGTAAAAACTTCTGGAACAAGCAGAACTACCACATTAGAGAATGTATGACCACTTTACAATATAGCAGTTGTAAACTGGATTACCACGTGTCACAGACCTTGCTAATGAGGCTCTCTGGACTGTTTATTCAAAAGAACTTGGAGAGCAGAGCATTGGTGGCTCACGCCTTTGATCCCAGCACTCAGGAGGCAGAGGCAGGTGGATCTCTGAGTTCAGGAGTCCAGCCTGGTCTACAGAGCTAGTTCCAGGACAGGCTTCAAAGCAATATAGAAAAACCCTGTCTCAAAAAGCAAAACAAAACAAAAAGATGGAGAGCCTTCAACTCAAAGCTTCTTCTGTCCAAATCCATCTTGTTTGTCCAAAAGACTTTAATGATCTTCCATTCCTGTACCGGAACTTTGAAATATGATTCTCTGTCTCTTTTCCTTTCCTTCTCCACATCCCTCTTCTTCCCATCTCTCTTGTGATCAAACCCAGGCCTTAAACATAGCTGGCAAAAGCCCTACCACTGACCTATGTCCTCAGTCTTCAAATATTCTTATTTTCCAATTCTGGTAAATACAATAATTAACTTTTGTCCCCAGTTTCTGGCACAGTGCTTTCAGGATTCTTTGAACTTCCTGGACTTCTTGGAGTGAAATCAGGTGAGGGGGCATTGTTCTGTAATTCATAAACAAACTCTTGAGTTTATGTTAATAATGTGAATAGCCTAATAATAGAGGCTAGCTGACATAGAAATTAAGCATTTAATTAGAGACTTTTGATCCTACCTCTAGACCTCTGAGGAGGGTAGAAGAACCAAAGGTTGAAGTCACTCCTTCATCAAACCTCCAAATAAAGGGGCTCAGAAAAAAAATTTCAGGATGAGCGTTTCTGTATTGGAGGAGGGAAGGTATGCCTCAAATTCACTGAGACTGAAGTTCCTGTGCTAAATATACAGATGGTCCTCCCTTATTTATGAAAGCTCCTTTCTAAACTACTGGTTATAAAAAAAAGGGTCATGGGAACCTCACATTTGTATAGGAGGCCTGGGACCTATAGTAGTGGCTGAAGTGGGTGAAACAATCTTGGGAGTCCAAGCCACTGACTGTGTGGTTGGGAGCTAACTGAAGCTAGATCCAGTTAAGTTTACCTGTCAAACACATCAGTTGGTGTCAGAAACGTTAGAAGTATAAAGAACAGCCTTCTTTTGCTAACTTGTAAAAGATGATATAGAGGACTCCAAGGGAAATGACCTCCAGACAGAATAGGACTGATGGATATATGAACTCACAGAGACTATGGCAGCATGCAGAGGATCAAGACATACAAGGGTCCCAGAGCTGAGAAAGGAAGGTAGATAGTGGCTCCCACCCCTAACCAAGAAGCCATCTGCTGTTAGCACTAGCTTGCAAAAGAAAAATTAGACTTCTCCAATTGAGTCTCACTATATTAACTATACTTCAACACGACCCTCATGCTCAGGAGTCGATGGCCAACACAAAACATTTTTGTAGACTTTGTCTCATCTAGCTTTGTCATTAGCTTTGTTTGGGCATTTATTTTTTTATTTTATTTTATTTTTTTGCCTTATTGATCTACTGCTTGTATATTTTGGTTTCTGATTTTGTGTTTTTTGTAGGATTAGGTGTCTGTGTGTGTGTGTGTGTGTGTGTGTGTGTGTGTGTGTGTGTGTGTGTGTGTGTGTGTGTTTGCTGTTTAAAGAGAAGGCATGAAGTTGGGTGGGTAAAAGAGGTAGGGGTATCTGGAAGGAGTTGAGAGAGGAGAAAAGCATGATGAGAATATCCTGTATGAAAGAAAATGTTTTCCAATAAAAGTCAATCAATAAAATAGAACAGAGTTTTTTGTTTGTTTGTTTTGTTTTTTCCTAGTTCTAAATCTGTCACAGACTTTTTGGTTTTGCTGGCAAGTAAGTACTTAAAATACCTTCAATAGTAAAAGCATAAAATCTAATATGAGGCTCCACAGTCAGAATGGCAAGACTAACAAGGCAGAAGTCCACTGGAAAACAAAAGTTTAGTCTGCTTAATTTCAGCATGTGATTTTTTTTTATATTGAAATATCGTTCAATTTGGGTGTGACTAATTTTTTTTTGATGTTTACCTTTATGCCATATATCCTGCAGGATTATCTCAGGGGGAGAGATCTTTTTAGTGATACTACTCAGATGCATTTCTCTTTGTTATATTGCTGATGACAATGCAGTACAAGTGTGTCTACTCTGAAGTTGCTTCTTTTTATGTTTTTTTTGTTTTTGTTTTTTTCCATTTTGTGATTAGCTACTATCCTTTGGGAAAAATTTTTAATTCAGAAATGCTTTTGTCATCAGCTTTCCATGCATTATTATAGTAAACCATTCATGTTTTCCTGAAACAATTCCTGGCATTCTTACATATTTTTAAAAAAATCAGAATTTTCTGTCAACTTGTTTAGTGCCATAAAAATGCTATGGTGGGGGCTGATGTATGTTTGGCTCCTAGCACCCACACGGTGGTTTATAAATACCTGTAACTCCAGTTCAGAGGATCTGGTGTCCTCCCCTGGCTTCTGCTGGGAGAAGGCACACACACATCATGTGTATGCGTGCATACAACCAAAACACTCTTATACACAAAATAAATTAAAAAATCTAAAAAAAATCATGGTGGTATTTTTATATATAGGTAATATTACATTTATAAATTATAACTATCTTTTTATTAGTTCAAATCTAGTTTTATATTTTATAAAATTTTCTATAATAGTTTCTGTACATTCTTGGATATGTGTATTATTTAGTATTTTATTTTCCTTGTTGCTAATTAAGGTTTTCCCAGTTTAGCTTGGAGATATATATATATATATATATATATATATATATATATATATATATATATACACACACATATATATACATACATACATACATACTTAAATGTCTACTTAAATCTTTTATTTAAAATTGGGTTACTTCTCTTTTCATTGTTAAGTTGTACAAGGTTTTCCGTTGGTTTCCTGGTGTTTTTTGTTTTTGTTTTCTTTTCCATTTTCCTATGTAGCTCAGACTGGCTTTAATTAGCAATCTTCCTACTTGAGTCTCCCAAGACATAAGGTTTTATGCAAGCGCTACTACACTTAGATGTGTAGATCTTTTACTCACTTTAAATTGTGTTTAGAGTGTGAGGGTTCAAATTCACTCTACATGTCAATTTCTTTCCACCCTGAATTGTTTTAAGATATTTTCTTTCCTTATTGTAGCATGAATTCTAACTGGTCTTAATAATAAAAACTCACAGTCAGCTATCAGGGGTGAAAGTGGAAAAGATCAGAGAAGCAAAGTGGACTGCTATTAGAGAGTTCTTACCTCTACCAATACTCAGACCAAAGAGGCAATCCTGTCCTCAGACTGCCTCCTTAGACTGCCGCCTCAGACTGCCTTGAGCTCCTGTCTCCTCCTGACTTATATTCCTCTCTGCCCAGCCATAACACTCCTGTCTCCACCTCCCTAGTGTTGGAATTAAAGGCACCGTGATCCCAAGTGCTAGGATCACCTTAGGTTGAACTCTGTTTCTCTTTTAGATTGGATCAATATGGTGTAGCCCAGGGTGACCTTGAACTAACAGAGATTCATCTATCTATGTCTCCTGATGTTGGGATTAATGATATGTACCACCACTGTCTGGCTATTGCTAACCAGTGTGGCTAGCTTTGTACTCTGATCTTCAGGCAAGCTTTATTTGTTATAACACAAACAAAATATCACCACACCTTGCTCTCTTGGCATTATTGATGAAAATAAATCAAGTTAACCATAAATAACAATGTTTATTTCTGTATTCTTGGCTTCCATTTCAAGGATCTGTAAATCTATCTTTCTACCTGCTTTTGTCTTTTTGAGGGGAGGAGAGGGTGACAGGTGTCACAAATATTCAATCAAGTGACCTCTTCTCAATTTCTATTTTTTTTAAAACCACGTAATAATGAAAAACAGTTTGTTTTCACTTCGATATAAACTATATGGCTATAGCTGCTGTTGGCCCTGTTTTCTTTGATCAAGATTGACTGCATAAGAGTCAAGAACACCTTCTCTGCTTCTATGTAAGACAGCACTTCTGAAATAAACATCATGTTCCTAAAGCCTGGAGGGCTTTCTGTAAGGTGTTGCATCCTACAGCCTGACAAAGAAAGAGCACAGAAAGGCAAGGGTCCTTTGTATACTCACAAAAGCAGCAATAGTGGCAGAGGCAAAGTGTCTGTCATCTGCCAATTAAACTGATTTTCTGGGAAAAGGCCAAAGCTTGCATGTATTGAGGTATAGCTTTAATGTGTTGACTCCAAATGCAAATCTAAAAGAATACTGACTAAGAGATGGCAACACCTCGAATAAGGGAGGAAAGAAGTAGGGTATATGAGCCAGTTCTCAGCTTCATCTTCCGTTTTATTTACAAAGACAATGGAATCTTCAAGCTGTGTTCCTTTTATCACTTTATGTGGCCATAGCTAGTCTTTTGGAAGGGTATAAACTAAAGCCATCAGTAAAGTCTGTGTTTAAAAACAAGCAAAACTGCAATGTCCATTGCTTTATAAAATTCATTTCTTTAATTGGATTAGAAGATGAGGCAGTGTGGGGATATTTTAAGAATATTCAGTTTCATAGGACCACAGCTGACCCTCGTACCCTGGATTAATCCTCCACCTTTTAAAGACAGGGCCTTATTTGCCCAGACTTGTCTTGAACTGTCTCTAGAAGGCTGGCATTACAGGCTAAGTAGGCTTTTTTGTATGGGCCTAGGGATTGAACTCAGGTGTTTTGAGCCATCTCTCCAGCTCCAAAATTTTTCTAATTGAAAGGAGTTTCCTAATTTGGTTTAGGATTCTACATTAGGAAAATTATTTTTATTTAATTGGTCAAGCTTAATAGCATTTTATTGTAAGGTCTATTTAAGGAAGTGTTTCACAATCTTAAACAATTCTACCGTTTATGACCTGTGTTTAAGAGAGCTCAGCCAGCCCTTTAATCCCAGCACTTGGGAGGCAGAAGCAGCCAGATCTCTCTGTGAGTTTAAGGCCAGCCTGGGCTACATAGTCAGTTCCAAGACAGCCAGGGCTACACAGAGAAACCCTGACCAAAAAAAGAAAAAGAAAACAACAACCAAAGAGCCCAAGTAAACAACTTAAAGGCCATGCTGTTAAAAATAAAATTGAATATGAACATCTTCTGTAAATATGTTTATGCTTAACAGCAATTAAATTAGAACACTCATTTTATTAAGGATATGTAATTAAATTGCTGTTTTAGGGTTCAGTGGTTAAGGATTCCCACTGCTCTTCTAGTATTTGGTTCCTAGCACCTATATTGGGTTGCTGACAACCACTTGTAATTACAGATCCTGGGGAATGCAACACCTCCGACCCCTGAAGGGAGGACCTGCACTCCATGCACACAATGAAGCATAGACAAGCACACATGCTAATTAAAAAATAAATCTTTAGCTGGTGGTGGTTGCACAGGCCTTTATAATGCCAGCACTTGGGAGGAAGAGCAGGCAGATCTCTGTAAGGTCAAGGTCAGTCTGGTCTACAAAGCAAGTTTCAGGACAGCCAGGGATGTTACCCAGAGAAACCTGGTTTGAAACAAACAAAAAGCACAATTTTTTGTTTTGTTTATTTGTTCATTTTTCAGTAAAAGAGGACTATGGGCATAGCTCCTTAATAGAACACTTGCCCATTATGCACAAGATTCAATCCCTGGAATTAAAAATATTTTATTTTCCTAAAAAGTACTACTACACATACTCTAAAGAGTGTTTAGCCTAGTCTAACAAATAGTATTATGTAGTACTGAAAAATAGTCCGTTTTCACTTTAATATAAAATATTTTATTATAAAATAGTTGCTTTATACATTCAGAATGTTCAACTTTTCCTAACTTTTTATATTGTGATAAGTGACTTTAATAATCCTCTGAATCAATGCTTTCTTTCTCGTTTAACAGTTTTTAGGAATTAAAACTTACAGATTAAAAAAGTTTTTTCAAAGCACTAATTTAAAATTTTTCAAAATTGGAAATAATGAAATAGTATCTTGAACTAAAGACATTTTAGTAATGTTTTACTCTCTTATATATACACAAGTGCATTCTAAATATTATCAGATAATTACCACTTAACTTTCATAAGCAACCAAAATACAAATGTTAACATAATGATGACTTTGATGAGCCCATCAACATATACTGAATGCCTACTGCCTGCAAGGCTACTCTTTGGTAATTCCAGACAACAGAAGTGGCATGTGACAACAGAAAAATCAATGCAGGATGGAATCAAACACATGCAGTGTCCTCAAAGATGGTGATGACATACAACTAGAAGCCTCTCTTGTAAGGCTGGCATGCCCTTTCTATTAGATGTTTTGGATTATATAGCAAATCAGTATCGAAGGTGGCCTAACCACATCAAAGCTATTATTAAAAATAGGGTTAGACAGGCCACAATCCATAACCTCTGAGCAGCTAGGTAACAAGGAGGACCCTAAGAGAGACATGCATGGATGCCCCTGGGAAGGGTGAATATATAAGATCTCCAGAGTAAATTGGGGGAAGGGAAAATTGAAGGAAAGGGGAGATGAGAACAAAGGGGAATGGGATGGTTCATTTGGGGAAGGGACAGTGAGGGACAGCAAGGAAAGAGAATTTTTTTGTTTTGTCTTATTTTTCAAGACAGGGTTTCTTTGTATTGCTTTGGAGCCTGTCCTGGAATTTGATCTGTAGACCAGGCTGGCCTTGAACTCACAGAGATCCACTTGCTTCTGCCTCCAGAGTGCTGGGATTAAAGACATGTGCCACCACTGCTCGGCTGAGGAAAGAGAAATCTTGATAGAGGGAGCCATTATGGGGATAGGGAGAAATCTGGTTCTAGGGAAATGCTCAGGAATCCACTAGGATGACCCCAGCTAAGACTCCAGCATTAGTGGAAAGGGTGCTTGAACTGGCCTTCCTCTGTTCTGATTGGTAACCACCTTAACTAATTTTCATCATAGAACCTTCATCCAGTTACTGATGGAAGCAGATACAGAGATCCACAGCTAAGCACTGGTCAGAGATTCTGGAGTCCAGCTGAAGAGAGGGAGTAGAGATTATATGAGCAAAGGGGTCAAGATCATAATGGGGAAACCCACAGAGGCAGCTGGCCCTAGCTATTGGGAACTGATTCTGAACTGACAGCTGGGGAGCCTGCATAGGATCTTACTAGGCCCTCTGAATGTGGGTGATAGTTCTGTGGCTTGGGCAATTTGTAGGACCACTGGCAGTGGGACCAGAATTTATTCCCAGTGCATGAACTGACTTTCTGAAGCCCATTTCCTATGATGGGATACCTTGTTCAGCCTTGATACAGTGGGGAAGGGCTTGGTCCTGCCTCAACTTGATATGCCAGACTTTGTTGATTCCCCATGGGAGGCCTAACCCTTACTGAGGAGTGGATGGGGAATTGGGTGTGGAAGAGAAGGTGGGGGAGGAACAAGAGGAGGGGAGGCAGGGGGAACTGTAGTTGGTTATAAAATGAAGAAAAAAAATAAAATTTAAAAAGTGTAATCAAAATTGAAAAAAATAGGGTTTAGAAGCATACTTTCCACATTCTATTCTTTACAGAACATCCAGTAAATTTCAGTGAATACCAGCATTGTGATCAACAGTGGCCTAGCATGTTTCTTCTTGCTTCATTCTACTTCTCTGAGTTAGTTACAATAAATTTGATTCATCCAGTGGTGAATAGTGGTGGTGGTGGTGGCTCAGGCCTTTAATCCCAGTACTCGGGAAACAGAGGCAGATAGATCTCTGTAAGTTTAAGAACAGCCTGGTCTCTAGAATGTGTTTCAGGACAGCCACAACTGTTTCACAGAGAAACGCTGTCTCAAAATTTTTTTTTCATCCAAAATTTCAATGATTTTTAACTCAGAATTCCTAGGACCGTATTTATCTATACCATGTTTCACTTACAATATGCTATTTACTGAGGCAGAGTGTCATGCAGTTCCAACTTTGAGCTTCTGACCTTCCTGTCTGCACCTCCCAAGTGCTGGCTGGCATTAGACCTGAGCCATATGCTTAGTTCAATTTTGATGTTGAGAACCAAACTCACAGCTCCTTTCCTGTACACTAGACACTCTACTAAACTATATCCTGAGCCTGTAATATGCTATTTTAAAGGTTTTCTTTTTATATTTATAGACATGTGTTACATAATGATGTTTCCCAACAGGCTCCATATGTCACAGTGGCATCATAATATTACACTACCTAGAAATACAATAAATGTCTTCCCAACAATAAAATTGCCTAACAATGTTCTCAGAACTTATTCCTACTGTGTAACCACATGACTGTAGTGATCATAGTTCCTCATTAGAGCTGTAGAAGTCAATGTTGCTGAGAAATTTACTTTTAGGGCATTACAATATTTTTTAAAAGAGGTTAAAAATAAAAAACATTTTCTAAGACATCAGAGAGGTCAAGCAATAAAAACATAATAGACTTCTAGTTTTCTTTTGAGGGTGAAATAGAAAAGCTGTCATTGTAGTGGTATTTTGCTTAGTTATAACAAATAAAGCTTGTCTGAAGATCAGAGTGCAGAGCTGAGCCACTAGTTAGCCACAGATGATAGGCAGTGCTGGCACACAACTTTAATCCCAGCACTCAGGAAACAGAGACAGAGACAGATGGACCTCTGTGAGTGAGTTCAAGGCCACCCTTGGCTATACAAGATTGAACTAGTCTAAAGGAGAAACAGAGCTCACACAAAGGTGATCCCAGCACTTGGGATCACTGTACCTTTAATCCAAGCACTAGGGAGGTGGAGACAGGAATGACAGGGCTGGGCAGAGAGAGGAATATAAGGCCTTGGGAGTAGACAGAGACTGTCTCATAGAGAGGGGTGCAGTATGAGCATTCAGTCTGAGAGGCAGTTGAGGATTCATAGAGGCAGAGTAGTATGAGCAGTCAGTCTGAGGAGGCAGTTTGAGGAAGCAGTCCAAGGACAGGATCGCTCATTTGGTCTGAGTATTGGTAGAGGTAAGAACTCTAGTGGTGGGCCACTTTGCTCTTCTATCTTTCAGCTTTTACTTCCTGATAGCTAACTTTGGGTTTTTATTACTAAGACCAATTAGAATTTGTGCAACATGTCCCTACTATCTTTCACTTAGTAAAAACCACTTAAGTGACCCTAAAAAAATGTTCAAACTGTCAATGAAAAGTATACAGAAGGTGTATATCACAGTTATGAAGTAACATAACAAAGGATGCATAAAGCTTTAAAATTCCACATCTTACATTAAAGTAATCTATTTTATTAAAAATTTTAAAATTATTAATAGAAGACAGAGAAATGGCTCAGTAGTTAAGAGTGCACATTTTTCTTCTAGAGTACTTTGGATAGGTTCTCAGCACCTACATCAGCCTGTAACCCCACTTCCAGGCACCCACCAACCTGGACTCTATGGGTATACACAGACAGATAGACAGAACAGACACATATACACACACACACACAAAATTAAAAATAAGAAATTAGGGCCATCTAGATGGCTCAGTGGGCAACAGTGTCTGATACCAGGCCTGACAGCCTGAGTTCAATACCCAGGACCCACACTGTGGCGGGAGAGAACCAAGTCCTGACAGTTGTCCTCTTACCTTCACACCCGCACACAAAAAAATCATTTTAAAATCTATACAGTTGTCTTAAGTAAAGCAAAACAACATTAAATACCCTGCCACTGTTCTTTTAGATAGATGTCCTTTTCAAAAACTTTGAGAATCTTGGCATATAACTCAGTAGTACAAAGCTTCCCTAGCATGTATAATAACCTGGGTTCAAACCACAGCACCACAAAACAAAACAAAACAAAACAAACAAACAAACAAAAAAAACCAAAATAAAAAATAAAATTAAAAAAACCAAACGACTTGAGATTTGGCACTGATACTGTATTTCTAGAATACAACCTACATAACTGTGATAATACAATTATTGCAGAGGAAGCTTTATATGTTTATTCTGAAAAGTTTGTATTTTGTCACTGAAGCATAAGTTTTAAAAAGTACCCTAGTTCTTATAAAAAAAAAGGTCAGTGGTAACTTTGAAAAAAGTTAGAAATTATGAAGAATATTTAGAATAGAATTATGGTCACTCACAGACATATATGTACATACCTAATTTTTAAAAAGCCTTATTACAGTTTTTAAGTGTTGAGTTTTCTTTCTCCTTCGTCCCTTAAGGTCTCTCGTGTCCCATGAACTAAGTATGTTGCCTAGAACAGTATGCACTTCTGATCTTCCATCTTGCCTCCAAGTACTGGCATAACATGGATTACCATGGAGCCCAGTTCTATGTGGTCCTGGGAATTGAATCATGCTTCAAGCATGTTAGGTGAGCAGTCCACCAAATGAGCTATATCCCTAACCCCTTAAGTATTATTCTCTTTTTAATTATAGAAAAATGTCATACTTTAATGGCTTGCTATCAAAACATTCAACATAGAATAGTTGAATCATTTTTATTTTGTTATTTAACCCTAGTATTTAGAGATCATAGTTTCTACTCTAAACACCCATTATTTAAACAAAACTTGGCCATTCAAATACAACCTAGTACCTCTTATTATACTTGCCCTGCTATAACAAAACAGTACGGACTGAGCAATTTATGCACAGTAGAAATTAATTTCTCATAGTTCTGGAAGCTAAGGAGTCTCAGATCTAGATATTAAGCAGAGTACAATCTGATAGAGGCTACCCTGTTTCCATGAGGCCTGTGTCTGCCAATAGGGAAGAATGCTATATCCATTATGTGGCATAGTAGAAGAGTAATTCTATTCCTTCTAGCTACACATTATCTTCTCTGACCCCATCCCATATTTTCTGATTGTTTTGAGACAGGGTCCCATAACATAGTCCAGGCTGGCCTCTAAATGATGGTTTTTTTTTTTTTGCCTTAATTTCCCAGTCTGGGAACTACAAGCCTATGCCACTTTATGTCCAGCCTTCAAATGTTTTATCAGGGCTTTGACCCTGTCCATGGGAGCTTTGCCCTTATGCTTTAAATGCCTCCCGAAGTCTCTAGTTCTTAATATGATTATATAGACCATCACATTTCACCAAATAGGGGCTAGCAAGATGACTGGGAAGGTAATGGTGTGTGCCACCAAGCCTGATGACCTAAGTTTAATCCTCAATATCCACAAGGTAGGAGAGACCTCACTCTTGCAAGTTTACTTCCTACCTCCTCATGCACACCCATATTTACACACATGTAGTATTCATATGCACACAAAATAAACACATGAAAATAATTTAAAAAATGTAATACATAGTTTTATTGTAGTTTGGCTACGGCACTTCCCTAACAGTAGATGTACAATTTATAAACAATAATAGAAGAAATTTTTCCAGGTTGTGGTGGTGCACACCTTTAATCCCAGCACTCAGGAAGCAGAGGAAGGTGAATCTTTGTGAGCTTGAGGCCAGCATGGTATACAGAGCAAGTTCCAGGATAGCTGGGGTTACGTAGAGAAACCTAGTCTTGAAAAATCAAACAAACAAAAAAGCCCAGAGAAGTTTCTACTAATAGAATTTTTTATACTAATGGGCAGGATAAATATTAACTCAATCCAAGATAATCTATTCTTAGAAAAAGAGATATAAGTAAAATTTATATTAAATTTGTACATATTATTTATATATGCTAGTTAAATATGTGATCTACTAATTGTACTATGTATTTATTAATTTATGGTGCTCTGGACTGATGTAGGGATTTTCATATGCTAGGCAATATTCTCCCACTATACAGTTCCCCAATTCCTTAAGATGCTTAATTGTACTGTTTTATCCAAACAATAAAACCTCTACCTTCATGCACAAACAGTCCCATACATACATACACACACACACACACACACACACACACACACACACACACACACACACACACACACACACATCTCTCTCTCTCTCTCTCTCTCTCTCTCTCTCTCTCTCTCTCTCTCTCTCTCTCTCTCTCTCTCTCTTCCTTTATGACTGCTTGGCCATGCACAGAGAACAGTGGAAGGGCACACAGTAGTTTCTCAGTGTGGTTGCAAAGAATGCTTGTGAAGCAGCAGAGGCTGGAGGGACAAATAAAAGCAGAAGGTAGTGTGAGGAAGGAAAGAGAAAATGAGACCTCCACAAGAGCACCACATTAAAATATCTAGGATATAAGATATAATTGCTATATTCTTTAAATTTTACATTATTCATCTATATACATAAATGTCTTAGTTTATTTTCCTACTAGCATGACAAAGTACTTTAACAAACAGAACCTAACAGAGAGGGCTCTTTTGGCTCAGTTACAGGCTACAGACCATCACGGCGGGGAAGCCACAGCAGCAAGAACTGTAAGAAAAGTGCTCAAGAGCAGACAGCAAGGAATCAATACACACACACACTACTGCTCAGCCAGCTCTCTTTCCATCCAACCCAGAGTCCAGCCCAGGAAATGGTGTTGCCCACATTTGGGGTAGGTTTCTCCACCCATATTAGCTCAATTAAGAAAATTCTTCACAGGCAAGCCCACTAGCCAACCTAATCCAGACAATTACTGAGATCTCAGTCCCAGGGGATTCTAGACTGAATCGAGTTGATAATTAAAACTAATCATACATATACTTGTAAAAATGTAAGAAGGGGGATACAGCCAAACTGTCTAAGAGAATACCCACAGAATCTATTCATAGCCATTTCTGCTTTAACCTCTTGAAACATAAAGAGTAAGAGATTAAATGTAGTTCTTATCATCACAACAAAACCTGTAGTGTTGTGTGTCTTCATGCATGTGTATGTGTGTGTCTGTCTAGACTATATTACAGGAAGAGCAACTGGTTTAGTCTGTTTTATGATTCACTCCACAAGTTCAAAGATTTTCTGTAAATCTGTGGTAGTTAATCCTCATTGTAGCTTGGTGGCATTTTGACTCATCTAGAAGACAAACCTCTGGGAATGCCTATGAAGGCATTTCCAGAGAGTTTAGTTGAGGCTGAGGACCCATCCTGAAGGGAGCTGTCATCATTTTCCTGTCTCACCATCATGTCTTCCATGCCATGATGGAGTACCACCCCAAGCTGTGACACAAATTACACAATTTTAGGGCTTCTACTGCTGTGATAAAACACCATGACCAAGAGGAACTTGAAAAAGGACTTTAGCTTATAGTTCCTCATTACACTACATCACTGAGGAAGTCATGGTCAAAGGCTGAAACTGATGCAGAGGTCACGGAGGAACACTGCTTACTGGCTTGCTCATCTTGCCTTCTCACTGCACACAAGACACTAGTCCACCTACACTGAGTGGCACCACCTACACTGAGACAGGCCCTTCCTACATCAATCATCAGTCAAGAAAATACACCCTAGGACTGCATTTTATCAATTGAGGTTCCCTCTTCCAAAATGACCCTGGCATCTGTCAAACTGACATAAAAAGTTAGCAGACCCCTTCCTTTTACTTTTATCAGGTACAAGAAAAGTAATGGAGACAGGTTGAGACATGAATATTCTAATGTTTCTCAATCATACTGCCTCATTCTGACTCTGTAGGAAGAAAATAATCAAGGCCAAGTGATGCTGCCTTTACTGTGGTGACAAGACTTGAGTACCCAGGTATACACTCTTAACTTATCTGGTGGATGCTGTGGATGCTGTGTAGTTGTGGTTAACATCTACAACCTGTTAACTCTAAGTGAAGATGACTCTCAGCGCTGTAGATGAGCCTCATCCAATCAGCCTCAGAAGAACTGAGGTTTCCTAGGGACAAGGAAATTCTCCCTCCAGATTGTCAAAGACTCCTGAATCTAAGTGACAGCCTGCCTTATAAATTTTAAACTTGTCAGCCACCACAATTGTATTAGCCAACCCTTAAAGTAAATCTCCTGGTAAGTGACAGATAATGTGTGGTATACAACTGCCCATGCTTCTCTTGAGAACCCTGACTAATACATAGACAATACATAAACTAATGGGCATGACTGTTCCATTAAAAGTATTTACAGTAACAGCTGGTGGGTGAGATTTAGTCTGAGTTTCCTGAACCCTAGTTGTATCATTAATAAAACATAGCGGCTTTCACTAAACACATTTTAGTTTTTTTAAGATTTAAATTTTTAATTAGATGTGTGTGTGTGTGTGTGTGTGTGTGTGTGTGTGTGTGTGTGTGTGTGTATGAGGATTCATGCATGTGAATACAGTGCCCTCAAAGGCCCGAGGTAGAATGTCAGATGCCCTGCAGCAGGAGCTGTGTGACACTGGATGTAGATGCTGGGCACTTCAAACTCTCTTAACCACGAAGCCATCTCTCCAGCCCCACATTCTAGGGTTTAAACAGTGTAAAAGGTGTGTCATGCATATAATGGAAATTTTCCACCATGAATTGAAAATCATCTTTGCTAGGACAGGACAGATGGTCTGGAACTATGAGTGAATATGATTTCGAATTATGAGACCTATACTAAAGTTTGAGTGTGAGAGCAGTTTCTCAGGGTTGCAGGTTTTGGCATTATTTTCACATGTTCTTACATTTTTAATTATTACCTTTAGAGATTAATTGTTTTGCTGCCAAAAAGTCAATTAAAGGAGAGCTTTAGATATTCATTTATTAAATTTTGCATGTTTTCAATAATAATTGTTAAGGAAAATTAAAACTTTATGAAGTCATTAAATACAAGGGTCACAATTTTGGCACAAAAGGAATTTTTTTTATCAAAGAGGTACAACACAGGACTTTCATAACATATTTATTGCAAATAAGGATCCTCAATTTAGAAAATAGGACCTACCTATAAGTCTATTTACCATTACTTTTTTGTTTATTTGAATCAGAGTCTCATAGCTCAGGCTGGCTTGGAACTCTGTAGCCCAGGCTGGCCTTGAACTTGTGATCCTCCTGCCTTGGATTCCTGAATCCGAGTGCTGGGATACAGGTGGGCACCACCATGCCAGGCACTACCTATAAATTTAAATAGTAGATTGTCAAGTTAGTTGATTACCCCAGATTCTCTTCTCTAGCCTAGGGATTAATAAGATTTTCATTTGAGAAGAAACTGGAATCTCCAAAAAGTACTCTAAATATTATTTCATTGTGGAGTCACCTGTTTTTCAAAAGATTAACATAATCTATAACTGAAAATAATTTGCAAAAGGCTAACATAAAGGAGTTTCTAAGGTTACTTAGAAAGTTACTTCATCTAAGGTATAACGATGAAAAGAGAACAGGTAACTTGAAATATAATATCCAGAAGAGAATTCTAAGTAATCCAGTAGATTAAACAACAATAACACTTAAGCCTAAGAATAAAAGACTGTGACATGGCTGGATGACAGACAAGTTTATAAAGCAGGGGGATAAAATCAGTAAAAGCCACTAAGACACTGCTGTAGAGAAGTTAAGAAATGGAAACTAATGAGAACAGTGTTGGTAAGAGGTCAACAAAGACATTTGAATTCAGCAAGGAGCCACAGTCATAAAAAACAGATAATCAAAGAAGGGCCATGTGAAAGAACTATACAGATGAAAGGGGGATGAATCTAGCTTGTTTAGAAGAGCTACACTAGGAGCTGGAGAGATAGCTCAGAGGTTTAGACCACTGCCTGCTCTTCTAGAGGACCTGAGTTCAATTCCCAGCAAGCATGAGGTGGCTCATAACCACCTATAAGGAGATGTGATGCTCAGATACACATGCAAGCAGAACACTGTATACATAAGAAATATATCTTAAGAAAAAAAAATTTTTTCCAACAACTTTGGTGCATGGGCCTTTAATCCCACTACTTGGGAGGTAGAGGTAGGCAGATCTCTGTGAGTTTGAGGCCAACCTGGCCTACAGAGTGAGTTCCAGGGCAGGCTCCAAAGCTATAACAGAGAAACCCTGTCTCAAAAAAAACAAAACCAAAAAAAAAAAAAAAAAAAAAAAAGCCCACAAAACAAAGAATTCTGATTTCAGATGCTGGCCTATCAAATTGTTTGCTCTGATAATTGTTAGGAACATATAGACACTAGTATATAAAATGTCTTTAACACAGCATTACTTAAAAATTCAAAGCAGAGAGTAAATCTCTCTCTCACACACACACCCTAACCATTCTCAAAGACAAAGAAGCACATGTCAGTGGTTTTTAGATATTGCCTAGCATTAACTAAAAATTGTAATCTGGAGCCTGTGAGATGCCTCAACAGTTAAAGGCGCTTGCTGCCAAGCCTGATGACCTGAGTTTGATCCCCAGGACTCATATCGTAGAAGAGAACCAACTCCCACAGGTTGCTCTCTGATGTCACACATGCTCTGGAGGCAAGCACCCTCCCCCCACTAAACATATAAATAAATATAACTAAAAATTCTTAAACAGTTGACATCTGGAAGGTTTGTGCAACAGGAATCTGGTACCACACTCACCTCTCATAATAACATCCTCAGTGCTCTGAGGAGACACAGCTGTAATCTGCTAGGACCAGCACAGTCCTTGCCAGAGTTAGTGCTTCTGTAGAGAAGTTTCCACTACCAGGTTTGACTACTACAGCTAAGGAAAATGGTGCAATCACTCCACTTAACATAGAGAAAAACTCAAAAAAGGTGTTTAAGGAACCTACACAATTTTGTTAAGTTCCAGAAAGAAAAAGTGGTGGTTTAGACATGCAACATAACTGTGAACAATTATGAAATGCTTGCTGTGTTCTTAGAACGGATATATCACCCCATTTAATCCTTTCAACAACACTGTGAAGTTTAGACAGGCTTGTAGATCAGGGCTAACCCTAATCCACAGGAAGAAGCCTGGATTAAGGCATTCTTAGCAAGGTTAAATGATTGCTGAAGACAAAGGTACTAAGAGGCAGGGCTGAGATTTGAACCCAAGAGTTCTGATTCTTAAGGGTGTTATACCTCCAATCAAACAGAATGGAACAATTAATTTTCTCAAAGGACAAATTAATCTCCTCAAAAGAATTTGTACTTAATTATATCCCCTATCAGAGACTTTGCCTACATTTCAACACCCTAAAAGGCTGATGCCTTGGGTATCAACTTTAACAAAATTAAAACAAAAACCCTGAAGTTTGTACTAGCTAAAAATTATTATAGTGATGAGTGGAGAGCAATGAAACAGGGATGATTACTGATATTCAACTTTGTTCAGGTGAAATGCCAAACCCGTGTGTGTGTGTGTGTGTGTGTGTGTGTGTGTGTGTGTGTGTGTGTGTGTGTGTACGGGTTTGGCATTTCACTTGGTGGAATTACTTGGATCCAAGGGATTGTTTAGAACAACAACAACGACAACAAACCTAAATCAAACAGGTCACTTACAAAAGCAAGTGTCTTCACTACGTTTCCAAGTTTCAGTAAGAGCTTACCGTCAAACAACTTGTGCTTGGTACATCATTCAAACTGCCCACTATCTGTGGCTGCCCCACACTCCTTTGTATTTATTAGTACTCATTTACATCTTAGCTTACTGCCCTGACAGCGGCTTTGAAAGTTTCCTGTCATATTCCCCAGACTACGTCACAGATTCCCCTCGCTCTTTCTAAATAAGTGCACGTCTGCTGCAAAACCTGTGGCTGCGCTCTCAAAGCTTAATAGCATAATTTTCAAGATAGAAGTGGCCGTTTTAAAAAAAAAAAAATACCCCGTCACTAAAACTTATCTACTCCAAAGAAACTACGAGAAGGGGGATAGGAATCAATCAGAAGACTGTAGGTGAAGGGGGAGCTGTCAAATCCTACCAGGTGGGCAGGGACGCGCCAGGGGAGGCTCGGGGGGAGGTGGGAGAAGGCAGTGTTTGACTCGATTCCGTAAACAGTCACTGCGTCACTTGCCAAGCACTAAGAGACAAAATCCACCCACGCAACCAGCCGGGCGGGACCCGGAGCGGAGGGCCTGCAGGGGCCCGCGGCGGGCGCGGGAGCGGGGGCGAGCGCCGTGCCCCTCGCACTCCGGGCGGCGACCAGCCCGCCCGGCCTCCCGCGCTGCTCCCTGCGCCCGCACGCCGCCGACCAGCCGCGGCCGCTTACCGTGGCGCCTGGCAGCTTCCCCCGAGGCGGCCCTCAACGGCTGCCGCAGTCAGAGCACCACCCCGCGGCGGGGCACGTCTAGCCCGCCCGCAGCTCCCGGCTCCCCCGCAACGCAGCCAAGTCTCGCGAGAAGCGGGCGAGAGCGCGCAGGGGGCGGGGGAGGAGGAAGGGCGGGGCTGCCAACGGCGGCGGCCACTTCTGCGCCGCATCCGGAGGGGCGGACGCCATTGTGCTTCGTCGCAGACTCCGCTGTGGCTTTAGCCTGAGACCGAGCGCACCGAGGGACGAGACGGCGGCGTGGTTGCGACGAGCCCGACGCTCCCTGCGCTGTGCCTGCTGGCAGAGGGTAAAGAGCGGCGGCGGCGGCCGTGGGGGAGGGGAGCGCTGGAGTGCGGCGCCCCCTCCCCCCGCCCGGGACCCTGGGAGCGGGGAGGGCGGACGGTGCGTGGTCCCTCGGGGCCCCGCGGCGATCTGCGGCGCCGCCGGCGCCGGGACTACGGACGGGGTCGGGCTTGGCAGCCCCACCTGGAATTTTCGGTCGGTTTTCCAGCCCCTCGGAGTCGGTGGTGGTAGGCCTGTGCGTGGCTCCGCACCGTGAGTGGCGTGACTCTGGCATGAGTGGCAGAAGATGGCACTTGAGATTCAAACCCGGGTGAGAGGTGCAAATGACCGACTGTAGACATGCAAGGTGTGAGTAGTAAAATGCTCTCTCATCTTGAAGAAAACGAAGAGCACGCACGCGCGCGCGCGCACACACACACACACACACACACACACACACACACACACACACACACACACGCACACGCACACAGACACACACACACAGACAGACAGACACACCCCGAAACTACTACAGTGAGCACTCCTTCCTTCCCACAAAAGTAGGTGTTAGTATATTGGGGGTGGGGGACCCGTGTAGTTAATAAACGCGTCCTCAAGACCAGTGTGGAAACAGTTATAAAAGATCCGGCCTCTGCTCACACACCATTTTGTGGTTTTTTAAGTACTCTTGTTTATTGTTTTAAAATGTCCTTACTTCTCCCTCCCTTCTACTATTGTATCCAGAATGAAGATACATAAACGAAGATAAGCGTATTGATAAATTTCTGACTTACAAATCAAACAGGAGTATCACTAAAAAGATAGATTCTGTGTATTTTCACAAGATAACGAGAAATGGGGTCAGTGCTTCCCTCAAAGCCCCAGTGAGTGTGAGGCAGAGGCTCTGGTCGTTATTGTGACCATGGTTATTTATTTTACCCCATCAGATTTCCTGGTTCATATGGGCTCCCCCACTCCTGAGATGTGTCTTTAATGAGATAGTGTGTGAAGCAGTCAGCAGACACTCTACAAGGCATAATACTTTAAGTGTGAATTTTTAATGACTATAAGCCAAATGAAATTTATCACAGGTTTACAACCAAGTATTCTGACCAGAAAAAAGCCTTAATGGATTTCTGAGTTGTATCCAGATAGCTTCATGTGTATATGGGTTTGTTTTGAGGGGCCTTACCTTGTATTTCATGCTGGCTTTCAACTTAACAATGCTACCTGAACTGAACTCTTAACTCTTGCCTAAGCCTTGGGGTTACTGGAGTGTGCCACCAGATCCAACAACACAACACAGCTCTAGTTTTGCCCCAAATGTTTGGTATACCATCCCTTTTCCCCCATGCTTTTAGGTTTTTTTCTTTATCCTTTGACAGTTTTTTATATGTATATATTGGAATTTAGTACCCTCCCCCCATTACCTTAAGTTTTTTAGTTAGGGGGTCAGATGTCTTATGCAATGTAGGGTCTTGGGCATGCTAAGAATTTACTCTCTGAGCTATAACCCCAAACCCAGGTCAAGGGTCTGGAATAAGGAGGACTGTTTTACTACGTAACTTCACCATTTTTTGTCTGTGTTCTACATGAAGGTGTTGGGTGATCAACTTGGACATAAGTCATCCATAGCATTTGTATAGACAACGTTTAGTCAATTCTATACCCATATCGTACATCTCTTTCATCTGTTATATGGTTAAGAGTTGTCCAAATTTTAACATATTTTAAAAAGGTAGTCTTACTGTGGAAAATTTATGGAGAGTATAAAGCATTGTTTGGTTACTAGATTAAGGTTTCCCTTTGCATCAGTGAGCTTGACGCAGAATCTTCTGCAACTCAGAGTTTAGTCATCAGACCAATGTGTAAACAATTGCTGTTAGTACCTTATTGTAAATACTATTCAGAAATACTGTGGAGGCATAAATTGTATGTTTAGGCTTGGAAATGTTTTTAATAGTTTCTTTTTTTATTACTATTTTTACATTCCAACCCCAGTTCCCCTTCCCTCACTTTCTCCTGCCGCCCCCCCCCCTCCATCCCACTCCCTATTTACTCTTCAGAGGGAATAAGGCCCCCCTCAAGAGTCACTAAAGTCTGGGATACCAAGTTGAGGCAGGACCAAGCCCTTCTCCCCTGAATCAGTCTGGGCAAGGTATCCCACCATAGGGAATGGGCTCCAAAAAGCCAATGCATGTACTCGAGATAGGTCCTGGTCACACTGCCAGGGTCCTCCCCCCCCTCCCCCAAACAGATCAGTAGGCTTGGAAAATTTTAAAGGGAGAATTGCTTGAATTAAATTGAAGGGTGGCTAGGATCTGCTTTGTGCCTATGTGATTTTTTAGCAGGTGACAGTTTGCTTCCCACAGCTGAAAGGTAAAATGAAAGAAGGTTAGAGCTAGATATGGAAGACTTTCTGTAATACATTAAGTTTAGTGCCCTGTGCTGTGGAATGGAGAACTGTTGTATCCAAATAAAATCGATCTTTAGATTGTCTGTTGACAGATTCTTCTATGTGTGTCAGTAAGAAACCTGGAAATACTTAAGTAGAATGTATAGACTTGTATCAAGCCACAATTTTAAATAACAAATTAAGTAATAAGTAATGAGCTATTAAACTATTAGATCAACAATGGACCAAATTAGATGACTACTAAAGTTGTTGAATCATGAAAGAAGAATTCTGTTTGAGTTACTTCATTTATCTTTTTTTGTTTGTATGTTAAATTTGTATCATTTGTAAAATTGCTGGGAGTGAATGCAAAAGGACTGAACAGAAATGATAAAATTGCTTTATAAATTAAGAGTTGACTGAGATTTAATGTCTGATTTTAATTTTCTATACTGACATGAACTTAATGTGGCCAAAACTGGTTTTACCTGTTCTCAAATATATTTTCTGTGACTACTGGTTAGACTAGATAAGTTTGAACATCTGGTTTTAAAAATCCCCTAGTCCTTTGCATCCATTCCTCCCCCCCCCCCCCGCAGCTGTAAAAGAGGCTTGTAAAAGCTAGGAATCATTTATTTCTGACTCTGCACAAAACTCTAAAATAGTTTTTAGTTGCTGAATGAGAATTGAATTGTGACACCTAGACAGCAAATTCATTTCAAAGAGAATAGGATTATTCTGTCTTTAAGTGTTGTTGTACTAATAGACAAGTTACAGTTATACTTCCTGTTGCTAAATTTTTGCCTTTTAAAAGTATTTAAGAAAACCTTTAACATATTAGGAATACCTTAAGTCTATGTTAGCTAAATATCAAGGGAGAGTTTTCTAAAAGGCCCTAGAAGTTTTGTATGCCAAAGGGCTTCCCTCATTTGCCACATTTAGCTTCTCTACCTTTTAGTGGTGTTTTTTTGGATCTTGCTATTCCAAGTGATCTTTTATGGTATAATGTTTCAGGATAGTATGTGAGGAATGAAAATGGAAACTAGGAGACTTAGGACCTTTTCAAATAATACAGTATCACTTGCATGGCAAAAGTTGGCCATGTCCTGTCCAGACCATCGGAATGGCATTGCCAAGATAAGTTCATACTTAAAACAATAAAAGAAATGGTAAAGAGATAAGTGATTGGTATGTGGAAGTTAATTTTTCCTACTTTTTGTATGTTTAAGAATTCAACAGGAAATTTAAGTCCTACACACCCAATAATCTAACTCTTTTGTGACTGTGACCTCATCTTAGTCTTTATAAGCACTACAATTTTTGATACTTACTTTGTGTGTAGATGCTAAGGCTTAAACAGCTATTTATGTTTTGTATGTCTGTGGGTTCTCAGAAGCCCATCTATTTGTGTGTGTAAGCCAGAGGTCAGTGTCTGTTATCTTACTTAGTGTCTTCCTCTGTCACCCTCCACCTTGATTTTTGAGATAAGGTCATCACGTCTCTAAGTGATCATGACATAGGTTAGTTATGCGTCAGCCTTTGAGATCTTCCTGTCTTTTGTTTCACAGCACAGAGGTGCATTACCATACCTTTGCTTTGTATGTGGGCACCACAAAGCCAAACTCAGGCCTGCTTTCTTGAGAAGAGAATACTTTACCCACTGAGCAATTTCCTCTTCTCTCTCTCTCTCTCTCTCTCTCTCTCTCTCTCTCTGAGCAATTTCCTCTTCTCTCTCTCTCTCTCTCTCTCTCTCTCTCTCTCTCTCTCTCTCTCTCTCTCTCTCTCTCTCTCTCTTTGACATAGGGTCTCTAGCCCAAGCTGGCCTTAAATATATGAGAATGATCTTGACTTTCTGATACTCACCCCTTTACTACTAGATGGTGAGATTATAAACTAGGATTATAGGAAGTCTCAGCCACACCCAGTTTTTATGTATTTCTGCATGCTAGGCAAGTATTCTGCCACCTGACCTATATCCTTAAACACCCCCCCCCAGTTCAGCTATCTTCACAGCCAACAGGAATTGGCCTGAGATAACTTTTTTAGATTTATTCATTTATTTTGCGTGTATGTATGTATACACATGTACCACATGTGTAAGAGTCCAACAAGGTCAAAGTGGGCATCAGATCCCTGGAACCAGAGTTAGTATAGATGATTGTAAACTATCATATCAGTGCTGGGAATCAAACCCAGTTCTCTGTTAAGATCAGTAAGCAGTCTCATTGTAGGGCCATCTCCAGCTCAAAGTGAACATTCTTAGTTCAGAGATGCTATTACAGTAACTAGGCTTGTAGAAGTTTCTTTACAGAGAATGGCTTGTATATAAACCTGAGTGGATTTTTGTATTTGTTTATCAAGACAGGGTTTCTCTGTGTAACAGTCCTGGCTGTTCTGGAACTCACTTTGTAGACCAGGCTGGTCTTGAACTCTCTGAGATCTGCCTGTCTGCATCTCAGGTGCTGGAATTAAAGGTATACACTACCACTGTCCTGCTCCTGAGTGGTTCTTACAGTCTTCTTATTATATAATAAAGACAAAGTTCAAATAATAAGAAAGCCAATAGACTTTCTGAGCTATTTTTGTGAAATTTCTAGCTCTGGTGTTATTGTTTCATAATAGCTAGTATTTGTTCAATATGTGCTATGTCAGCAAATCTCACAATATACTTTGGAAGTAGTATTGTCATCATTTTGTAGGTAAAAACCTTAAGCATTAGAGATTAAATATACAATCATAGCACATATAGAGAATTTTAAAGGTTACATTTTACCATTTTTCTATAAATTGTCTGAAGTTGGCTTGTACTAAAAATTAGGTAGTAGTCAGTTTATTCCCTACAATACTTTAGTGTCTTGTTTTGGGAAGAAAGTAGTAAATGAATTTTACTAGTAAATGTGTTAAATGCATTTCTATTAACAAATGCATTAAAATACAAGAAAAGATTTAGGTATAGGAAACAACATGTTGATATGGATAGTTAAATTTTTTTGTTAGTCTAGTAATGTGGTTTGTGTCTTCTATGATTTGACATAACTGAATGAACCGATTATTAAATTAATAATCAGTGACAGGGATCTGTTATAGGAAAGGAAGCAGATTCAAAACTTGGCCAGGCTTACTGTGATACAGTTTGTAGTTACAAATATGGAGGCGGAGATAGGAAGATCACGGTTGCAAAGCCACTCTGGGCAGTTTAGTGCCATCTGTCTCACAAACAGTAATAAATAGTAAAAAGTTGTTTTTTGTTGTTGTTGTTCTTTTTTGGAGACAGTCTTATTGTATAGCTCTGGCTGGCACAGACCTAACTATGTAGACCAGTGTAACCTCAAACTCAGAAGCCAGCCAGCCTCTGCCTCCTGAGTGCTGGGATTAAAGGTGTGTGTCATCTGTGCTTGACAAAAATAAATTGTTTTTAAAATTATAGTTTAAGGCTATATCTCAGTGGTACAGTGCTTGCCTGGCATGTGTGAGGCCTCAGTACTGTAAAAAAGGAAAACAACTGCTTCTAGGTTGTACAGTTACTTCTCTGCATTGTAAATGCACAGTTTTTCAGATTTGGTTAAGTGAAAATCCAAGTTTTATACTGACAGGCAATTTACGGTAGGGATCAAACAAAATTGTCCTAAGCAGGTAACAGATAGAACTTCCTTGCTTCAAGTGTTTTCCAATACTTAGGAAAAAAAAATTGTGTGTGCATGTATGTTTGTATGTGTCTGCAGAGGCCAGAAGAAGTTGCTGGATCCTTGAAGCTGAAGTTAAGGCATTTGTGAGCCACCCTCCATTGATGTGGGTGTCTGAGTTCCAGTCTTCAAGCAGCAAGTACTGTTAACTGCTGAGCCATCTCCCTATCTTATGTTTTGATTTTTGATAGAATGTCTGCTGTGTTGCCTGTGCTAGCCTGGAATTCATAATCTTCCTGCCTCAGCCTGAGTGCTGGGATTGTAGGCATGCATTATCATTCAAAGCTTCAGCTGTAGTCCAGATTTTATTATTAAAGGTAAGTTGGAAGGGTAGTGCTAGGGCTGACCAAGTAGAAGGCACAGTACAGACGGAAATCATTGCCCTGCTGTGTTCACAACTTTATTAACAATGTCCTCTGGACTTTTAGTCACTTCATACTACTTAGTTGTTTTTGTTTTGTTTGTTTGAGACATCTCTCTGGAACTCACTATGTAGACCAGACTGACTTTGAATTTAGATCTGTGTGCCTCTGCTCCTGAGTGCTGGGATTAAAGGTGTGCACCATAACATCTGGCTGTTATTTATTCAATTGAGAATTACATTTTACTTATTTTGTGTGCTATATGTGGGCACCTGTAGAAATCAGAGAAAACTTTTCAGTTTTCTCTTCCACCAGGTGATTTCTAGGAATCAAACTCAAGATCATGAGGCTTGGCAGCATGTGCTTTTAACACAAAGCCATCTCATAGGTGCTGCCACAACTCCATCCTATTGTGTGTATTGGGTATGTCTGTGTGTTTGTGTACAATGTTGAGTGATTGCCTGTGTAATCGAGAAGGGGTATTAGTCCCTGCAATTGGAGTTATAGACAGTTTCGAGCCACCCAGTATGGATGCTGGGAAGCAAATTTGGGTCTGCTGCATGAATAGTGTGCCCTCTTAATAACTACTGAACATCCCTCCCTCCCTCCCTCCCTCCCTCCCTCCCTCCCCCCCCTCTCTCTCTCTCTCTCCCTCTCTCTCTCTCTCTCCCTTGAAACCATTTTTCCTTGTACTTTCTTGCTTTCCTGCTCTCAATCTCAAAAAACAAAGACATAAGATTCATTCATGGTGGCACATGCCTTTAGTCCCAGCACTGGGGAGGCAGAGGCAGACAGATGAGGCCAGCCTGGTCTACAGAGCTAGTTCTAGGACAGCCTCCAAAGCAATACAGAGAAACCCTGTCCTGAAAAACAAACAAAAGATTCATTTAGTCCATTAGTATTCTGAGTAATTACTTGCCTCACCTGCTAGTTATTAGGTCATTTGTTTTCTTCTTTGGAAGTGTGTATCAAATCTGCCTTCAACATTGGAGCCAGATTCTTTTTCTGTATCTTAACTGGTTGCCTAGCTAGCTTTGAGGGGATTTTTGTTTTTAACTGAGCTTGTTTCAAAATCTTGAGTAACTCCTAAACTTTATAGCCCTGTCTTGCTGAAAGTGGGGGCTGGGCTTCCACAAAGGCAGTGAAACTAACTTGTTTTGGTTGTTTTTCTAGACAGGGTTTCTTTGAGGCTTTGGAACCTGTCCTGGAAGCTCTGTAGACCAGGCTGTCCTTAAATTCACAGAGATCAGCCTGCCTCTGCCTCTGCCTCTGCCTGTCCTGTCCTTTTAGTATAAGTGAACCTATTAATGCTAAACAGAGATAAAAGTTTACTTTTACTAATTATTTTGTCTCTGAAAGCTCTAGGAAGTACACACAGCCAATCAGAGGACACTAGTGCTTGTACAATTTGGAGTAATCTACCTTTTGCATTTATTACTTTCAGAACTCTTCCTGTGCTTTGAACTGCACCCTTCATAATGTTTTTCTGGCTTTTATTAAAAATGTTTTGCGCATTATTTACTTATTTATTTTTCAGTCCTCAAAAAGTAATTTCAAATACTACCTGTAAAGTTGTCTTCATTTTTTTTGGAACTTTTGACACTTTGGTGTTTCCATAACAGTTTGAGGTTAGTTTTCTTTGTTTAAACTTTGATTTTAGTTTGTGTAAGAGGACATTTTGTGGGAACCAGTTCTTTTCACTGTGTTGATTCTGGGGATTGAAGTCAGTCTTCTCACTGACCCACATTTGGAGGGTTTTGTAATCATTATTTTCAGCCTTCTATGTAGGTGTGATATTAATTATCCTAGTTTTTATTTCTGTGCTCTATTTCTGCCAGGGTGTGAGTGTAGTGGATCGCATTGGTTTATTTTGTAGTTGAGTCTAAACTGTAATACTGCTTCTTTGTCTAAAACCACTGTAGTAGTAGATTGCCCTGCTTTGTCCTTGGAGACCTAGAAGGCTGTGTAGTTTCTCTCAGTATTACTGTATCAACCTTAGGGATTTTTGTTTGGTTTTACATCTTATTTTGTGTGTGTGGTGTACACAGACTGAATCTGAAAGTAGGGATATCTTGTGGGAATTCTCTTCCTTGGATCATGTGGGTCCAAAGGGTCAATTAGGCTTGGAGGCATGCATACCTGTGCTATCTTGCTGACCCCAACCTCAGTTTGGTTTTTTGTTTTGAAGGTCCTATACCATAAAGGGATCTCTTAGCAGTAGACTATTTTTGCATTTTATTAACTGAAGCAAAATCCTATTTAGGGAAACTCTTTTCATCTTACTGGTGCTGCTATCTTAGATGGGCTCTCTGTGCCTGATTCTTTGAAAGAATTTCTTAGTATTTCTACTCCCCTTTCTATCTTCTGTCCATTCTGAAGTGCATTCAGATTTTGTGTTAAGTTTCTGTCCTTTGTGACAGCTGATCTCTGTCTTAAATTGGTGGAAGGGCTTAGCTGAGTGGGTTTCCCTCAGCTAGCCCCTCCCCAGTATCCACAGACCTTTCTGCTGTATCAATTCGGATCTTTGCAGAAACTCGGTTTTGTAGCTTTCTACTTTCGAAGGGTGTGGAAGTTGGATAGGGTTCCTGAGATTCTCCTCTTAGGTGTAGATGGGCTCTGCCTGCATGATTAATGCTGTTAAAAACCATCTCACACACTTCCAGTGATTCACAGGTCTATACTGTTTTATTAATGAGACTTGTATTTAACAGGCATCTTGGTAGGTGGCACTTAACATCAGATGGAGACTTAATTTTCAGATTTTAACAACTGGTGATGACTAAAAGAAAATTTAAAGATTGTTTTCATGGAGTAGATGTGAATATATTTAATGCTGTTTATTAGCTTGTGTGCATGCCTTTGTGTCTATTTGTAAAGACCCTTTGGGGAGTGTACAGCAGACCACCAAAAACATGAAACTAATTGTAGAGAGTTCTGAAAGGCTTCCTGGGATTCTCAGATGAATGAAATTGTCCACAACAAGAGAAGTTAGTCTTTTTTAGTAGCTAGAACAAGCTATTGAATTATAATAGTATACCAATATACTAATTAATTTTGAGACAGGGTCTCTTTATGTAGTCTGACTGTCTGGAAACTTACTGTGTAGACCAGGCTGCCTCAAACTCACAGAGATCTTCCTGCTTCTGCCTTCCAAATGTTAGAATTAAAGGTGTGCAGTACCATACCTGGCCTAAAATAAATTTTTAATAACCTGAAAAAATGCTTTAAGGTGAGGCTACAGTAAAAATACAGACGACTCGGTGAATAGTAATGAAATGTTAGTCTTAGAGAATTTTTACCCAGAGACTTCATCTTGGGAGCTTAGAATTGAGTAACGTGACACTCAAACACTTATCATTAAGATTGTACTGGCTTTGTGGCTCACTGTGTTCCTTGTGCATTCAGAACAATTTGTAGAGGTCAGAAAATGCAGTCCCTTGTGCCTGTCAGTGCTCTCTTGTTCTTGAGGGGTGTGAGCACAGAATCCCTGAAGACTGCATGACTAGGGACTTGTGAGCCTCATAGTGCAGTTCAGTGTGATGAAAGTTGAGTGCACTGTGCTCTGCCTGTTATTCTGCTTATGCCTTTCCTTTTTAACTGTTGTTTATATAGTTTGTTGTCCATCATGCTACGGCTTCCTAATATATTGTTTTCTGCTCAACTTAAGCATTCCCTTGTTTAAAATTAATTTGCTCAAAGTCTATTAAATGAATGGGCTTTTTAAAAAGTGCCATCTAGATCTTTGTTTGGTAGACATTTTTCAAGGACTACATTTTATTTCTTGCTATTTTTTCTGCTTTTGACCTACAGCTTATGCAACCAAATTACATAAGTTTTCATATAACACTTACATTGTCAAAATTCAATCAGTTTATGTAGCAGCATTGCCAAAAATAGTTTCATATGGTATCAAATTCTATCTCTCGAAGGACTCTGCCTCTCTGACTCCTCTCAAGAGGTTTGTTCTTAGTAACCCTACTAAGTTACTTTCTACAAGGAAGAACTAGGTATGATACAGTCAAAATAAATTATGAGAGGCATAATTAAGCATTGTGCTTTTTTTAAAAAATTAGTTGTAGACTTGTATCTTTTAAAGAATTTTATCTTCCAGTTCAAAATCCTCATCACATATACACAGTCCTCTGTTTAATATTTTTAAAATAACTACTTAGGCTTTTACTTCTTGGTGCTGAAGATACATTGATAAACTTTTGAATGTTAGTGTTCATGAATATTTTTTCTCCTAATATATGTCTTCTTTAAATTTCCAGTGCAAAATTTCACTTCTTTCTAATGAACAGTTTTGTGTGAATTTAACAAATATGCATATAGATGAGAAAAAGCAAGTAGTAGGAAGTTTGCTGAGTTATGTGACCATATATATCTTTTATTACCTAAATCTGCAGTTTTAAAAATCAGCACAGCACTGATTTAACTATCCTGAGAGCTAGGTATGCTGGCGCACACCTTTTATCCCAGCACTCATAAAGCAGAAGCAGGGGATCTCTGTGAGTTTAAGGCCAGTCCGGTCTACAGAGTGAGTTTCAGGACAGCCAGGGCTACATAGTGTGATCCTTATCTCCACACAAATTTACATTGGCATAGTAATCTTGAATTAGGATTTTGTAGATTATGTGCATCTTTCTTAGAAGGAAATAAGTCATTTTGTCCCACCCTTTGTCCCATTCTGGTCCTACTTGCTAGTTTGTGGTTGATTGGCTTGGTTTTTGCTGTTGTCTGTCCTAGGGTGTAAACCTTGATATTCCTAAAATATTTGTTTATAATGTTACTTTAGGGTGTTTTTCATGTAATTCTTTTTGGTTATCATTGTTGTCTTATCTTAAATTGGTCCACTTTACAGCATAATAACATTGAGTAGCCTGTTTATACTATTCTGACTAAATATTAGCAGTCATTCAAATGAAACACACTTCCTTTCCCAGATTGTCACAGTTTTAAAATACTTTAAATTTATTGTGTGTATGTGAGTGTGTATAACACAGAGGACAGGGCAACTTGGAGAGAGTCAGGCCTCTACCATGTGAGTCCCAGGGATCAAGCTCAGGTGGCCAGGTTTGGCGTAAGGTATCTTTACTCACAAGCCAGCCAACTGGTCCCACTAAAATAACTTAAAAACACCTTTTGGGCTGGGTGGTGGTGACACAAATTGTTAATCCCAGCACTTGAAAGGCAGAGGCAGGTGGGTTTTGTGAATTCTGGGCCAGCCTGGTCTACAGAGCAAGTTCCAGGACAGTCAGGGCTACACACAGAGAAACCCAATCTCAGAAAAGAAAAGGGAAAAGGGAAAAAAAAAAAAGAGGGAGGGAGGATCAAAGGACCGACCTTTTGGGCTGGTTATAATTTCTATTGCAAGTGGGAAAGGAAGGTCAGATCAGTGAACAGTTGGCACTGAGTGACTCTTGTGTACCTGACAGTGAGACTTAAGTGCTCCGATAGCTACTTTAGTGTCAAACAAAATAGCCTCAGTCCTTGTCCTTAGAGTATTGGAAACTAAAGAACCACTTTCATTCTGGGTTTATTTTTGGGGGGTGGGGGGGCACGGTTAGTAACCAGGACCTGGAATTGGTGGTACTTGTTAGATATATATTATAATGACAGGTATTTGTTGCAGTTGAATTTGTACCTACATTATAGACAATGCCATCTTGTCATGGATCCAGTAATACAAATATATTTTGCTTGATAACACAGGACTAGAATGTATCATATTGTGCCACAGTGCTGGTACCTTAATGAGTTTCCTTGAGGTTTCTTTTTTTATGGGTTTTGGTATTCTGTGTTAGTTAATGTTTAATTTTATGGACAGTAGGATTTTTGATTTTTTTGTTGTTTTGTGTTTTTTTAGTGATTATTAAAATTTTTCTTTTCTCATTAAAAAGAGAATTTGACCATTTATTTTAGGTACTTGGTTTTCCAATTGTACTCACCCATCATTTCTGCCATATTGCCTGTGAAATAGTTTCCACAAGATGCTTTGTTTCTTAGAAGCTCTTCCTTTTTCTACTCCAGTGAGAGCATTTGTTCTCTAAGCTTTCTGTTGCTGTTCTCTTTGTCTCGGCTCCCTAGGTTCTTCATGTGGTGTGTCATGCTTTCCACGATCATTTTGGCAGTGATGGGGCTTTCCCTTTGGTAGTGCTGAGATACGCCCTCAGTCCTTCTGTTCTTTTTGACTGGTTATGCATGTCATTAAGTTTGTCTTTCTCTTCAGCTCACAGTCATGGATTAGAATTTTTAGACTGAGTTCCTGTCCCACCTGGTCCTGCAGCTGTTTAGTCCCAAAGAAACACACAGAGGCTTATATTAATTATAAACTGTTTAGCCGATGGCTTAGGCTTATTACTGGCTAGCTCTCTCTTAATTATAAACCCATAACTACTCATCTATGTATTTCTACGTGGCCTTATTTTACTGGAGAATGCCTGGGCATAACTTACTGGGAAGTCTGCTTGGTGACTCTTCACTCACTGCCTTTCCTGATTTCTTTGCATCAGTATCGAATGTAGGGGCTCCAGTGTTTCCCTTACAATGCAAGGAAGAATCCAGTTAGTTCTCTTTATAAGTTGAATTCTTTTGCTTTTGGGATAATTGCTGTTGACCTCTCCCAAAAAGTTACTACAAGCTCTTTGCATTTCAATACTCCAGGCTTTGTTTAATGGTTGAATATTGCCAGATTTCTCTAGCTACTGTCCTATTGTATGGGTCCACTTCTCTACTGTGGCAGATTGTAGGCTTTTCCCTTTATTTTTGTTGTTGACATATCACACTGGTTGTGGCTTGGATATGAAATATCGTCTGTAGGCTCATGTGTTAGAACATTTGGTCCCCAGCTAGAGCTGTGTTGAAAGTCTGTGGAACCTTGCTGGAGGCAGCAAGTCACTTGATGGGTTAACCTCACTGCCCTTTTCTGTCTGCTTTCTCACTGCTAATGTTTTGTGGCATTAATCTCCTGTTGCCATGCCTTTCTCATTATGATGGACTGTAACCCTTAAACTGTAAATCAGATAGCATCTTTCTGCCTTTCTTGAGTTGCTTCTTTTTTTCTTTCTTTCTTCTTTTTTTTGGGGGGGGGGGCAGTTTCCAAGCCAGGGATTCTCTGTGGCTTTGAAAGCTGTCCTAGAACTCACTCAGTAGACCAGGCTGACCTCCAACTCACAGAGATCCACCTGCCTCTGCTTCCTGAGTGTTGTTATTAAAGGCATAAGCCACCACCACTTGGCTTGAATTGTTTCTTATCAGTGGTATTTTGATGTTTTATTTTTTGGTTACAGCAATGAGAAAAGCAATACAGTGGTAAAATGGTGCTGCTTATAATGTTGGTCTTACTCTCTTGGGTCATTCTTGCTTGCTTTCATTGTGGAGGTTGGTGTGTTTCAAAATCCTTGGCAATTTTCTTCTCTCTTACTATGACCACAGTCAGATGGTAGCCCTTTGAACAATTCTTTTCTTGTTATGTGGCTTACCTTTTCTGTTTCCTGGAAGGTTGCCTTAGTTTATTTCAGTCTTTATGCTTAGTCCCTTTCAGTGTTTCTCATTTTTAGTGTATTTCATTTAGAATCTTCACAACTAACAATCCTGGTTGCATATTCTCAAATGTTGTATTTTGATAACTTTGAGGATGATAATCAAAACTGTTTCTCCCCATTTCCTTCTTGTATCATCTGTAAGTTTTTTAATTGTCATTGTTTTATTTTTGTCTTTTATATAATACCAATTCATTAAATATATAGTTATGCTTGATGTTTGTTACTAGGAAAAAGTAAGTTAGATATCTTTGATAACTAGTGGATTTGGGATAGAATATTGTTGGGGTGAGCTATGTTGATTATTGTCTGCTCACCCTCCCTTCCTCCTTCCTTTCTTCCTTCCATTCTTTCCCTGTGCTAGGGATTAAATCAGGGCCGCATGCATGCATGCATGCCAGGCAAAGCATGCTTACATTGAGCTATACATGATTGCCCTGTTCAATTTTTGAGAGTATGCCAAATGTTATTATTTAGAAGTTTTAACTGATTTTTGTTTGCCTTTTTCTGTTTAAAAACTTTTTAGGTCTCTTTTATGTGTATGAGTATTTTACCTTCATGTATATATGTGCATCATGTATGTGCCTGCAGATGGCTGTGAATTGTCATGTGGGTGATGGGAATGGAACCCAGATTCTCTGTAAGAACAAACCCTCTTATCTGCTAAGCCATCTCCTGTCCTGACCTCTTGTGTTTTTTTAGTGATTTAAGAATAGAAAATTGAAAATGTAGCAACATTGGAGAAACGGGACCATAAAAGAGACTTTGGGTCTCAATATCAAGTATATATAGATTTTTAAAAATTTCTCACTAGGCTGTGGTGCAGCATGCCTATAATCCCAACACTTGGGAAGCAGAGATAGGTAGATTTCTGTGAGTTTGAGGCCAGCCTGGTCTACAGAGCGAGTTCCAGGACAGGCTCTAAAGCTACAGAGACCATGTTTTTGGGGGGATGGGGATTCCTCATACTGGTCCCTTATGAAAATGATTATGATGGTAGTGGAGGGCAGATAGAGCATGTGAGATCCCCATCCACCCCTAGTAATTAAATACTCTTTGTCTTTGAGGGGCTGGAGCTGGGCACGAGTATGAGACTGTTTCTCCAAATACAGGGTAAGTGTTATGTGTGTGCAGGTGCACTTGGAGGTCAGAGGTCAAACTCTGGAATCACTTCTCAGGAGTTGTACTTTCTGAGAGAGAGAGAGAGAGAGGGAGGGAGGGAGGGAGGGAGAGAGAGAGAGAGAGAGAGAGAGAGAGGAGAAAAAAAAAGAACTTGGAACTTGGCATATATATAGGGCTGAGATCAAAAGCACACACCATCACACTGTCTTTTTGTGTAGGTACTAATGATTCAATTTAGGTCCTCATGTGGCTTATTCAGCACTTTGCCAACTGTTCTGTCTCCCCAGCCCTCTCCAGATAGACAGTTTTGATTCGATGGAATTTTCACCCTCATACATCGCTTCTTTTTCTCTCCCACATTTTTTTTTTTGATTGTAGTAAAATGTCATCATATAGAATTTACCATTCTAATTGTGTTTAAGTGTACAGTTGGGTTTTTTAAAAAAGTATATATGGTGTACAATCATTACCACTACCTATCTCCATGGTTCTTTTCATATTGTAGTATTAAAGCTAAACATACTTTAATAAATCTTGACTTCCCTTGGTAACTGCCCTTCTGTTTTTGTATTTATGTTAAATAGATTAGTAAAATCATACAATAGTTACCTTGTGTCTGACTTATTTCTCCAACTATAATTTCTTCAAAACTGATTAATATTCTATCACAGGTCACAATGCTCCCTTTAAAGCTTTTTAAAAATACTACATTTATTTTATTTTTGAGAATAGAGTCTGTATCTCTGGTTTCCTGGAATTCACTGAGTATACTAGACTGGCTTTGAACTCCAAGAGATCAGTCTGCCTCAGCCACTTGAGTAATGGGATCAAAGGTGTGCACTACCACACCCAGTATATAGGTGCCATGTATGCCCCTGGGTATATGTGTGCCACAGCATAAATGTGGAGATAGAACAGTTTGTGGTAGTTGATTTTTCAACCATGTAGATTTCAGGGATCCATTTCAGGTTATCCATCTTGGTACCAGATGTGTTGACCTGCTGAACCACATTTTGCTTAGCCATTTACTGATAACATTTGGGTTCTGTCGAATAATACCGCTATGATTGGGGATGTGCAAATATTCCAAGACCCTTATTTCTAGTGGGTTTTGTTTGGTTTGGTATATGCCTAGAAATGGAATTGCTGGGTTCTGTGATAATTCTGTTTTCATTTTTGAGGGATTGTCATTACTGTTTCCATAGATTTTTGTTCTATGATCATAAGGTCTAATCCTTTTGTTTCTAGCTCTTACATCTTTCTGTAACACCCTCCTCGGCTGTGTTACTGAACCTTTCCTACTTCAGATCCGCCTCAGTGTTCCTTTGTAAATTTTTTTTTACTTGTATTTTCTATGGTTTAAAGCTTTGATTCATTTACTCTTATTTATGAGGTTTTAAAAAGTGAGCAAAAGGACTATTAAAGATAGCCTGCTCATAGCAGTTCCTGATATAGTTTCTTTAACCACATCTGGTATTGCTTTTAATCTTATTTCTCATTTGCTGGAAATTCTTAGTTGCATAATAATCTACTTGACATGTTATTTTATTTATTACAGACTTATAAGCTGTCTAATAATTGCTGTTTCATATCCAGAAACAGACTGACTTATTTGTGTTCTCTCTCAGTGTCAAAATTCAACAAGCTACTTAGGTTTTATTGGTTTTACTTTGCTTGTTACCATTGATTACACAAGTTCTTTATTATATTCTAGTCTTAATTAGTAATATCTGTTAACACCTGATCATAACATCCCATGGTTCACACAGCTAATACAGAAAAATAAAGGGTTAAAGTGGCCAGTAATGATGGTGAAGGCCTAGGCTAATACTAATTGCAGGCACCGAAAGTAATCAAATAAGGGATCAGTGTGCAGTCTAGGTAGGGAGCCCATGGCTAGGCTTAGCTTAGCTTTGAAGAGGACAGGCATAAGAACAGGGTGAATGAATGCCTTTACTTTCAGTTCTTGGGAGGTAAAGACAGCCTGGTCTAGAGCAAGTTACAGGACAGCCAGGATCCTGTAGAGAAACCCTGTCTTCAAAATCAAAACAACAACAAAAAACAAAACAAAACAAAAAACAAAAAAACAACAACAAACTAGGTCATGGGGGAATCCTATTCATCTCCAGAATCCCAATGATGCATACTACAAGTGGTTTTGCCACTATGCCATGGTCTTAGGGTACCTTTGCTTTTGTATGTTTCAGGTCAGGGCTGCATCATTTATGGGACTGATGTTTTTGATAAACCTAAATGCCTGATGGTGTTTCTGATATGATTTGATATGTCCATGTATCCCTGATTTAATTTGGTAAGTTCACAAGTAGTTCACAAGTAGTAATTTTTATTAACATAAGCTATTAGTGTGCACCCCATGGTTGTGGAGTGTGACTGGGGTTATTCTTCCCATAAATTGTGTGTATCCAGTATGGATATCTGCCTGCCCAGACAGGTTACCTGTTCATTTTGCCTTAGCATCTATCTGTAAAGTAGACTAGCAAAAGGGACACTACACCTTTGTAAAATGGAGGGACTTGGGGAAAGGCGTAATCTGAGAAGTACTGTTCTATACAAAATGAAGTAACTTGGGCAAGGCACAGCCTTCCCTGCTTTCTGTTCATCCTTTTATTGTCACCATCTGATACGTTTTTAAGACAAATATTAATTCAATGCATTCATTTAAGTAGAAAGATGTGGTTAATAAAGTTAGTTGATAAATTATCAAAAGACTGTATGCTGAAAGTGAATTTGATATTTTGTCTTGTTTGAATGGTTTAGTAAAGTAGTGTTATACTTAATCTAAGCTGCATATCAGATAGGTAATGAAGTGACCCTATATTTGCCTGAATTCTAATTTGCAGGAAGGGAAAAATTAGGTTTTGATCTTAAAAATAGTTGGTAATGCAAAATCAGTGAGGTAATACTGATATTGATAATCTCTTGATTTCCTTTAGTCTTTTGGCTTTGGCTTTCTCTAGAAGGATTATAGATCCCTATCCTAAGGGGATGTTTTTTTGTTGTTGTTTTTAAGTTTCTAACTTTTTAAAGAATTTTTAGTAGTTTTAATCATGGGGTGGAGTAGTAGTGTGAGCAAGTGACTGGGAGAGCCAGAGGCATACCCCTGGAGCAGTTGTGAATTGTCTGATGTGGGGGCTGGGAACTGAATCCTTAGCCTCTTTAAGAATAGTACATGCTCTTAACCATTGAGCTATAGGTGCAGCCCTTAAATTGTGTGATTGTATGTACGTGTGTGCCAAGGTGCACACGTGGAGATCAGAAGACCACTTGTATGTGTTAGTCCTCTCCTTTTACTGTATGGTTCCTAAGGGATTAAACTTGGTCCTCAGGCTTGGTACCTATCTTACTAGTCTCAAGGCTTTTTGGGTTTATAAAGGCAATATGCTTGTATAAATGGTGTTGATAATATGAGACAACCTAATTTCCATTGACAGAATGAGAAAATAAATTATGTATGCCTATATAGTGACATGCCATCTGAGAAACTAGTATGAGAGAATCTCACAAATATTAAAACAAATGAAGCCGGAAGCATACGGGAATATATATTCTGCTACCTTCTGATGGAGACAGTGACTTGAGGCAGAGTGAATAAGAAAGAAAGCTTTATTAGCAACAAACTAGCATTATTAGAAGATAGTTAGCATCTGTCTTCAATGATGATCTTATCCTTTGGGAGGGGTATCAGACAGATGAGTTCCTCAGTTGAGCATTGATTTGAAAAATGGATGCTTCTAATCTTCACATAGATCAACACAAATTGCAGGCCAATAAAAATAAAAGATGTAAATGATCAAGGTTTCTATGCTGACCAAAGTAACTCATGTTTAGTATTTGTTTTGCTCAGTGTTTTTGGAAAACACTTCTTCAGTATGACCTCCTCTTATAGTTTGGGATGGAAAGTCCTTAGAGGGGACGTGATGTATAGTTAGTTAATCTAAGACAAAGAACAAACATGAACAAAGAAAAATTTTGAAGATTTTATATTTTGTCGTCTGAGTGGGAGGGAATGTTGTGTTGCGTACCCTTAGAGCCAGACAAAATTAATTTATGTTAAGTGATGTATTTGTATATAAAGAGCTGGAAACCTGATGAGAACTATTATGTGTTACTAGTAAAGAAAATTTAGAAATTTAGTTACAAATCTATATAGACATTTAGTTACAAATCTATAAAAGTGGAAAGCACTCAGTCCCATATTTTTTATATGAACTGAATTTAATATTTTAATTCCTTGGTTGGGGGTTAAAATTTAATATTTTAATCTAGTGTTTTGTATGTGGATGTAGGGTATGTGTGTAGTGTTTTGTATGTATGTGTAGGACATGTCGGTGTAGGGTGTGTGTGTAATGTTTTGTATGTGTGTATAGGGCATATGGATAGAGGTCAACATCAGGTGCCTTCCTCGCTTGTGTTTCACCTTAGTTTTTGAGTCTCTTACTGAACTTGGAATTTAGAGATTTCTGCCAGCAGACTCTTAAGTCTTTTTTGTGTCAGCCTTTCCAAGGCTGGGATTACAGGTGTGTTCCCCAAAGCCTTACCTTTATGTGAGTGCTAGAGTTTGAACTTAGGTTTTCATGCTTGCACAGCAGTACCTAACCAACTGAGCCACCTCCTTAAATAACTATATAATTAGTGCCATCTCTGGTTTATATATTTTATAGATCGTTTGACTTAATGTATTACTTTCCAGTATTCTAAGTAAGTTTTCTTACTAAGTGGGGCTAATAGAGTATCTGTCTCACAGGCTTGATTTGTGGATGACTAATGAATAATCAGTAGTCCTTTACCCTCACATGGTATTTGGTAAATATCAGCTAATGCTTTTATGTATGCTATAATTAAGAGATCATATCAGTGGTAAATACAAGGAAAACATCTATTTTGGAGACATGTTTTTCCCTATGTAATTCAGGCTAGCCTCTCATGTTTTCCTGCCTCAGGTTTTGGAATGCTAGAATGCAGGCATTGGGGTGTGTCACATCCAGGTTGATATTTATTCTTTTGTTAAGATTTTCAACCTGTGTGTTTCAAGTACCTGTTTCCCACATTGTTCAGGTCAGAGCCTGGGCAGTCTTAATAAGTTAGACTTAGCCACCTGCCCTCAACAGACCAAGAACACAGAAGTAATAGAAACAAAGAAAGGGACTCCCTCCCTCCCTCCCTCCCTCCCTCCCTCCCCCTCCCTCCCTTCCTCCCTCCCTCCCTCCCTCCACATTCATTTTACTTAATATGTGTGTGCAGTTGCTCACAGAGGCCAAAAGACAGGAGAGGAGGGGGATGGGGATGGATACCCTGGAGCTGGAGTTAAAGGTGATTGTGAGCCATCTTTTGTAGGTGCTGGGATCTCTGGCCTTTTACAAGAGTAGGCAGCAAGCCTTCTTAACTGCTGACTCCATCTCTTCAGTCCTGAGTTTTACATTTGAAGAGGTGTGCATAACTCAGCAGTCCTGATGAAAGTGTGGTTGGTCCTTACTTACCATCTCTGACCAGTTACTGTCTCAGCTCTAGTCTTTCCTGCCAGGTAGTTATAATATGTCAGAACTCTGGAATCTGCCGGAGGGACACCTAGACCTGGAGATATTCCAGTTCCTTATGTCTGTTGTCTTAAAGGTCTGATAGCCAAAAGGAGGATCGCAAGGGTCTGTCCTTAGAGTATTCCTGCCGGTACATTTAGATATTCTGGGAAGTGGTGTAAAAGTGCTTTAAATGATCCTGACCTAAAGAAATTCATTGTTGAAAATGGGAAATAAAGCAAATAGCAAATAGCAGTCTGTGATATCTTAAGAAAAAATGTGAAAAGTGGAATTACACAGAATAAAGAACATTTAATCTGATGTGCAGAAATTCAATAAGGAATGTATAGGCTTCCCAGATGTACAAAAGGGTTGTGAGAGTATATTTGTTAAAAGATGTGCACGTCGTATAAGAGGTGTGTATATTAAGAAGGATGGACCAAGAGTCTAGGGTAAATGGATGTGAAGAAAAAGTTCAGGCATTGCAAGACAGATCTGTGTATTTTGTAGAACATTTTTATCTTTCCATGTCTGTCAAATGGGCAGTAGGAAACCTTGATTGGATGTTACTAAACCTCTGCCTTTAAGGAGAAGGGTGGTAAGAAATTCTTAGTTCAATATTATTACAAATAGTTGTCTTGATTATTTGATCTTTTTTAATTTTTAAAAGTTAGTTTGTGCGTGCATAGAGGACAGGGGGCAGTTTTCTGGAGTCAGTTGTGTCTTCCCTCTTTGTTGAGGTATGAATTCATCATCTGTTTTCCTGATGAATTGTTTACTCCAGGGTAACTGATGTGAGAACTTGTTGGTGAATTGGAGATTCTTGCCCTTGCCTCTGCCTCCCATCACTGCTGCAGGTGTTCTGAGATACAGTCCTTCTACAAATGTGGATGGGTTCTGGAGATGGAACTCTGCTCTTAGGCTTGCAAGGCTACCAAGCATCTTTACCTACTAATAAGCTGGGCCTCACGGGGGCCAGTTCTTGATTTGGCTGCCTTGTTATTAATGAGACCTGAATTGTTTCTCAAGCTAAATGAATATTTCAGAATAAATTGTTGTTTTATGTGGGGTGTTATAAGTGCTTACTTGTCTTCCCAAATAAAATTAACACATTTGCATTTTATATTTCACAGGAGACCTTAAACATGGAGTCTAAATCTTCCAGGATTCCAAGAAGAATTTCTGTTCAACCCTCTGGCTCTTTGAGTGCTAGGATGGTGTCTGGAAACAGAGGAGCTAGTTTAAATGATTCTTATCATTCTAGAGACTCTTCCTTTAGACTGGATTCTGAATACCAGGTAATATTTTACATTTATTAGATTTTTTTTTTAAAAAATAGCTGTATCTGAGAAATCCTACAATCTTAAATTACTAAAATAGAAACAAAATAAATAGCTAATGATTTTCAAAATTTGGGAGTTTCTGAAATTAGAAAACTTTGCATTTGAAAACAAATATTAATTACAATAAATTTTAGGTGAAGTGGTGTCTGTGAATGAATGGTTTTATCTGTGGACTAAAAGCTTAATCCTGTTCTTCCAGTTAGAATACTTACTAATCTGACTCTGTATATAAATGCTTTTGCTTTTAATGTTGGTTGATTAATCAGTCTGTCTCAAGGTTTCTCTCAGCAGTAGTGTGTATCTAGCATCCAGGAAGCATGGTTGGTTATCTCCAGCACAACCATCTTAACCACCTCCTAATAATCACAAGCCCTTTAGGAAGCTACATTAGCAACAGCCTTTAGGTTAATTGAATATTATTGTTTGACAGCAGTTATTCCTTATTTATTTTTGTAGTCTGCATCAGCATCTGCATCACCATTTCCGTCTACATGGTACAGTGAATCTGAGATAACTCAGGGAGCACGATCAAGAGCACAAAACCAGCAACGGGATCATGATTCAAAAAGACCTAAGCTTTCTTGTACAAACTGTACATCTACCTCAGCTGGGAGAAATATTGGAAGTGGTTTAAATACAGTATCAGGTAAGAAGCTACTCATTTTCTGTTAAGTCACTTTATGAATGTTTTGGACCAAAGTCTTAACCCCTTTGAGATTCTTATTTTTAAATATAATAGTTTGTATATGACAGTGGATTTGAAAATGCAATAGTTTCCAAAAGCTTACCTTAAGTTGGTGGTAAAAATGAACTGACTATTCATTTTGCCTTTTCTCTTTACAACACAAGAGAATGTTAGTAGGTTTTAATTGGGTAGAATAGTTTGTTTGTTTGTTTGTTTATTTAGGAAACAGTCTCATTATGTAGTCCTGCCTGGCCCAGAACTTAAAAAGTGTATGGATTAGAACACGTGCCACCATACTTGGCTCTAACATTAGTATGTAGTTGAAATTGGTGAAAGTCATGAGTGTTCTGTTGGTTATTGTGAGAAAGAGGTTTTTAAGTGATAATATAAAAGCCATATCTGATAAAGATTAAATTTCCTCATTGAGTATTTTTGAACTGATAAACATACAATACTTTTCAGGAAATGGCCAAACTCTTAATTTAATATAAAAAACTAAGAGCTTTTATATAAGTATACAAGAATGACATTGAACACATTACTTAACCATCATGGGATTTACATAAAGCTCTGAGCTTCTTAGCTTTATATATTTGTGTTGTTCAAAAACACTTCGTTAGGAAAGCAGATTTCCTCTGTACTGAAATTCCTCCAGTAAAATGTTAGACAATCCTTGAAGTTGTAAAAGGAGGCAAAACTTGTGATAACACAGAGATAACTGCACATTACCAACTGAATTAGTGTAAGCGATACCTTTCAGTTTTTATAGCTGGAACCTTTGAGGAAAAGACACTGCTTCTGAAGGTCACTAAAGTAGTGACATGTGGGTAAGAGCACACTGACCTCAACTTTGTAGACACACAGAAACAATGTGTTCTCTTAGTCTATGTGAAGTCATAACATTAAACTCACTAGGCAGTTTTCCTCAATGTAAAAGAATCAATAAATCTAGGAAAAGCCAAGTGTGGTGGCGCACACCTTTAACGCCAGTACTTAAGAGGCAGAGGAAGGCAGATCTCTGTGAGTTAGAGGCCAGCCTGGTCAAATTCCACAGCAGCCAAGACTGTGTTATATACAAAAAATGGGGGGTGGGGGGGGTTCTAAAGCTAGGAAAGGAAGAAACAAAATAAGTTTGAGAATTAATTTAAGTGTATTTTGTAGTGAAGTCATATCTAATAAAATTTGGAGTATCGTTGCAAAAAATACATTCATTCTTATATAAAGATTGAATGAAATGTGACAGTACAAATATTTCTGAGGCTGATAGAATATATGTTTAGAATATATAAGCATTTAAGTCTAATTCCCTGCATTGGGGTGGGGGAGCTTTTCCCTAATACAATTGTATTTATCCCATAATTGAATTGCCATATCAAAATAGCTTTAGTTTGTATTTATTTAGAGACCAGGTCTCATTATCCCTGACCTCACTGTGTATTCTATTCAGGGTGGTCTTGAACTCACAGAAATCTGCTTGATTCCTATTCTGCCTCCTAGTGTTAGGAAAGCCACCATGTCTGGCTTTGGTTTTGGTTTGGGTGGTTTTTCAACATCACTTTGACTTTATGAAGTGTTTTGTACCTTTAGCAAATTTTCATTTTTGATATATAGTTATTAACATGTTACATTGTACTTGGGCAGGTGTAACAGAGAATGACTAAAACATTTAGCTTATATATGAGGATAGATTTGCAATGTTAAGGGTTTAATACACATAGATTTACCATATCTGATGCCCTGGGCTTAGTGCCCAGAGAAGAATGTTTAAGCAGGAAGATAGTTTGGAGATGATTAGTTCATTATTAAGTGGTTTTGTTTTTGCTAAAGTGGGCTTGTGATTATGGCTGTATAACTGGGGGTAGCTATGATAATAGTTACTTTCACTGTATTTCTAAAGATTTATGAGCCTCAGAAACCTTGAAAACCTTCTCTGAAACAAAACTTCTTCCATTACTTAAGATTCTTCTTGGAGGCATAGTCAAGTTCCCAGATCTTCATCAATGGTACTTGGTTCATTTGGAACAGATTTGATGAGAGAAAGGAGAGATTTGGAGAGGAGAGCGGATTCCTCCATTAGCAATCTTATGGATTATAATCACCGAAGTGGTGATTTTGCAACTTCATCATGTATGTATAAACTACTTTGTTAAGTACAGCTTATGTGTTAGTACAAATGATCTTTGTGTCATTAATAAGAATACAGTGGAGGAAATGAAGTAAATTTCAATTTTTTACAGAGATAGCAGAACTAATTTTTTGGTGTCTTACTATTGTTTTACTTTAAAAAATATAAACAGTTTAAAACAGATGTTCTTGAGTATTCAGATTCTGTCTACTTTTAAAATTTTATACATGAAAAACATGTTAATAAAGTACTACTAGATAATTCTTGCATACTACAGTATGACTTGTGTATAACAGTTTTCATGTGTACTACTAACTGAATTATGAAAAGAATGTGTTTATTACACCATTTTGAACAATTTATGTGTATGGCTATATTTTCCTACATGTATGTCCATACTCTATTGTGTTCCTGGTCTCCAGAGAGACCAGAAGGTGACAGACAGATCATCTAGAATTGAGTTATAAATGGCTGTGAGCCACCATGTGGGTGTGGGGAATGGAACCCAAGTTCTCTGATAAAGCTAGTGCTCTTAATTGCTGAGCCATCTTTCTAGCCCCCAATGAACCATTTTAAGGATGATTGTTTTGATTTTATTAAATGTTCAAACATGTACAGTTTTGTCTGTGTATGTAGACTTAAGCTTTTCAGAGATGATCATTAAATAACTGAGGAAAAGAATACTAATCAGAGTTAACAAAAGTAACACAAAGGAGCTTGTGCTTACTGTAATCAAATTACAAGACAGGAATAGATATAAACTGTAATAGTTTCTCCTTTCACTGGTCTCCATATATTAGCACAATAAATGTACCTATTATACAAGAGTGTTTCTCCCCCCACAAAAGAGTAATAATGTTTCTTATCCCCACTAAGATGGAAACAACCGTTAAAGAGTTGTTTTTATCTTGTTGACCTTGAGGCAAGGCCAAACTAACCCAGACAAGCCTGGAACTCTGATCCTCCTCCCTGTGCCACGGGAGTGCTGGCGCTGTTCCTCCTCCCTGCCCCACTTTTGAAACTGCAGACAGCAGAGACCTGTATTGACTCACAGTTCCAAGCCAATACTAAAGGGCTAAGGTGTATCTGATGAGTAATCAAAATTAAAGAAATTCTTACCTATTAGCAGGGAATATTTTAAAATTATATGGGCAATAACATTTATATAAAATAATTTTTGTATTTATTGTGTTGAATAAGAAAATCGAAAATCTCCAGAACTATTTCCCTGCAGTGGTTTTGCTTTTTTTTTTTTTTTTTTTTTTTAAATCATTGCACTGTACTACTTAGGCTACAGTTCTGTATCAGTTTTTGAGAGTCTTCTATTGTGTCAGTTTTTCATTAATGCATCCAGCTTACCTCAGCAACTTTTATAAACTTTCATACCTTATTTTTAATTTGTAGTCATGCTGATTTTACTTGGGATTACTTCAGAAATAATTTTTTTTCTTCCTATAATGGTCAAACTGTTAAAAGGTAGCAGTATTCATTTCAAACCTAGTCTTTGAATTGGCAGTAGTCAATAAATGTACATTTATTAATGATTAAATTATTTCATAATTGGTTACCTTCCCTTCTTTCAAAAATAGATGTTCAAGAAAGAGTTCCTTCTTCATATTCACAGGGAGCAAGACCAAAAGAGAACTCAGTGAGCGCTTTACAGTTGAATTCATCATCCACCAATCACCAATTGCCTTCTGAACATCAAACAGTATCGAGTTCTAGGGACTCTAGCAGAAATTCTTTCAGATCACATTTTTCTCCAAGACAATCAGAATCTTTTCGAAACAGTTCACACCCCACATTTTCCTATCTTTCAAGTAGAGATGAAACCCCAATTATAAGCAATTCAGAAAGGGTTGGTTCCTCTCGGAGACCCTTTCAAGAATCTTCTGACAATGAAGGTAGGCGTACTACTAGGAGATTGCTGTCACGGATAGCTTCTAGCATGTCATCTACTTTTTTTTCACGAAGATCTAGTCAGGATTCCTTGAATACAAGATCATTGAGTTCTGAAAATTATATTTCTCCAAGAACCTTGACTTCACAGTCTCGTAGTGGAGCATCATCTTCTGAAGTCAATGATGGCAGGGCATCTGAAGCTTCTCAGGGATTTAGATTTCTTAGGCGAAGATGGGGTTTGTCATCTCTTAGCCAAAATCATAGCTCTGAACCAGATGCAGAAAATTTTAATCAGGAATCAGAAGGTAGAAGTACAGGACCGTGGTTATCTTCCTCACTTAGAAATAGATGCACACCTTTGTTCTCTAGAAGGAGGCGAGAGGGAAGAGATGAATCTTCAAGAATATCTACATCAGATGTACCACCTAGATCTCATATTTTTAGAAGAGAATCAAATGAAGTAGTTCACCTTGAAGCACAGAGCGATCCCCTTGGGGCTGCTGCCAATAGACCACAAGCATCTGGAGCATCAAACAGTGCCGCAGGTGGCTCCACGCCAGATTTGCCTCAGGGTGGAAGAAGTACAGGAATAGCGGGTATTCTTCCCGGTTCTTTATTCCGGTTTGCCGTCCCACCAGCACTTGGAAGTAATCTGACTGACAATGTCATGATTACTGTAGATATCATTCCTTCAGGCTGGAATGCAGCTGATGGGAAAAGTGATAAAACTAAAAGTGCACCTTCAAGAGACCCAGAAAAATTGCAGAAAATAAAGGAAAGGTAAATTTGAATATTCACTGTACTTTGTAAAGCTAGATCAAAGATTTAAAATGGTTCTCATCTGAAGTTTCTTCCTTAAACTTATATGGTGTTACTGTATCTTACAGACAAATGGTGATAATAGGTTTTAGGGTATGAATTTCATCAAAAAGCCATCTAAGGTATTGTTTATCTTGATGAAATTTATCTTGATACACACAGACATATATTCTTTATTCTATGGTTAACTATTGCTAAATAGAATTTAATTGGGAAGAGGAACCAAATGTTAATACATTGTCAATCTTTAATAAAAAGTTAGTTTACCACTTATTAAAGATATATTTTACCATGGGCTATATTCCGGATTTTGAACTCTATCCTCCCCTAGTAATATTATTGTTAATGCTTATTCATTATAGCAGTTTCCTCAGATTGTAAGCTATCTGAAGAATATAGTAACTTAGATTTCTTATTTTCAAAGATAGCTTTATTTATTGATCTTGACTGGTGTACAATTTTATACTGTTCTGTTTAGTTAGGTAGATTAGGTTTTGTTTTTTGGTGGTTTTGTTTGTTTTGTTTTGTTTTAAGACAGGATCTTATTGTGTAGCTCTAGATGGCCTGGAACCAATTGAGATTTACCTGCTTCTGTCTCCCATGTACTTGCAATAAAGACACTAGGTCCTAGTTACATAGTTTTAAAAGAGCATTTATTTTGACAGTTTGCAGTATGCATGTTTGTATGTTTAATATTTTACCTTGTATATGAGAATTTTAAGACTTGACCAATTAAAATAATAAATAGAAAATTGGATCTACATAGTAAAAAGTAGTTGAAACTATGAAGGGAATAATGTTAAATACAAAACAAAATATTCAGCTTTTCAGAACAGTTATGCTTGATAGTGTGTTTCTGATTAAGTTAGGGCAGAAAGTCTACCTACAGACTATGTCTCTTTAAATGTCTTGCTAAATCCACGTCTAATGTCCAGGTTGTTTTTCAGTAGCAGTTCAGTAGCAGTAAACTGACTATACTGTCAGTTTACTAAGTGCCTCTTTCATGTGCCATCAGTGAACTAACAAAATACAAATTTTAACACAAAACTTTACCTGTTGTAAAACAATACGTTAACTTGTTAAATGGAGGACAGAGGATAATAGAAAATGTTGCATGTTTTAAAAAGCCTTCCTTTATAGATAATAAAATGATTTAGTAAGATTGTTGAGAGTAGAGTGATGGAGAACTTTTAAGTCTCCTATTTTTAAAATTTTGATTCAATGAATACAAAGAATGTCAGTTTTGATAATATGAATGAGAAACTACAAGTCAGTATGTACTTAATTTAGTTTTAAAATTCTTTTGCAACTAACAAAATGGACAAAATGATGTGTATGTTACCCTTATACTATTGTATTTAAAGTAATCTAGAAGACTTTAGTAGTTAAAATTTCAGTGATTGAAGCCAGGCATTGGTGGCTCACACCTTTAATCCCAGCACTCAGGAGGTAGAGCCAGGCAGATCTCTGTGAGTTGGAGGCCAACCTGGTCTACAGAGCTAGTTCCAGCACAGGCGCCAAAACAATACAGAAAAACCCTGTCTCAAACAAAACTGAGAAAACCTTAGTGATTGTGAAAAAAGTGAACTGAAAGTGTATTACCAAAGAAAAAAGAGAAACCATTTGCAACTAGTTTCAGTATGACTGCTCTTATCATTTAATAGTTTTTACTCATAATAATATGAACTCTCAGGGGTTACTATTGTAGCTTATTTGTTACTGTTTGCTTTTTTGTGCTCAGTATGAGTAGAAATGAAAGACTGAAATTCTGTATGATGAACATGTCCATCTAGGGGGAATTAAGACATTTCTGAAATCCATGCCTTCTTTTTCAGCCTCCTTTTAGAAGACTCTGAAGAAGAAGAAGGAGACTTGTGTAGAATTTGTCAGATGGCAGCTGCATCATCATCTAATTTATTGATAGAGCCATGCAAATGCACAGGGAGTTTGCAGTATGTCCATCAAGAGTGCATGAAAAAGTGGTTACAGGCCAAAATTAATTCTGGTAAGATTCAACCTTTCAGATACTTTGTTTTCAAATCTTTTCCCAAGAGATACATTGTAGCATGAGTAATAAAAACCCAGAGACAGATACTGGAGTTCAAGCTGAAGATCAGAAAAGCAGCCAAGCCACTAGAGAGTTCATATCTCTACTAAGGCTCAGACCAAATATGGGGTAATCCTGTTCTCATAGTGACTGCAGACTGCACCAAACCTCAGACTGCTCCAAGACTGCACTGAGCTCCTACCTTATATTCCTCTCTAGCTCTGGGTTTAAAGAAAGGCGTGTCATCCCAAGTGCTGGGATCAAAGGTGTAAGCTCTTTCTCTTTTAGACTGATTTACTCTCATGTATTTCTGGGTGGCCTTGAAATCAACAGAGATCCATCTACCCCTGTCTCCCAGAGTGCTGGGATTAAAGGTGTGACAACCACTGCCTGGATTCTATGGCTAACTAGTGGCTTAGTTCTGCATTCTTATCTTCAGGCAAGCTTTATTTGTTAGATTAAAAAACAAAATATCACTATAATACACAATGTAGCATTTTTGACTAAGTTTTTCCCTTATTACTAAATTTATTCACACTTGTATACTCTATATAATTATAATTTAACCAGTGGTTATGGCATGTACAATCCTTTGAGTAAAGCATACTGTTTAGCAGCTCTGTATTTTGAGAAAGATTTATTGCCTTTGTCATTTAGCAGGTTATCAGGGAATTCCTTTGTGTACTAGTTGGAGAGTCAGGAACGGTTCCAGGAGTGGGAGCATAGAAAACAAGACATACAAAGCACCTGCTCTGTCAGTTGTTGTTAAAGGAGCAACTTTCTTAGGGAACACCGTTTAATTTTAGATATTGATAATATGGAGCTGGCTTTCAGAAGGAAAGGCCCATTTTTCAAAGAGCAGCTAATAAGAAAGACTTATGTGTATTTGAGGAACTGAGTGGTATATGGTGAGGTTGGCATCTAATTAATTGTTGGGTAGAGGTTTGGTTGATGCATTTGGGATAAGAGAATAGTAGAGGCTAGCTCATGAAAGACTTAAAAATAGAGGCTAGAGCTTAAATTTTTAAGTATAATGGAAGGTACTAATGGGGGCAGAATTGAAATGTTATTATTTTTATTAACTGCCCAGGAGAATAGATTTTGGGGTAAGACCAGACCTCCAGCCAGATTGGTGATAAGAAATTGAGGAAAGTTTACTTTGTGTAAGCCAAAATAATTGTGTGAAAGTGGGTATGATTAACCCAGCATTGCTAAGAATTGAAGGATCTTAAGATGATAACCTGTGGAATGGGCTAGGGATGTGGCTTAGCAGGATAAAAGTGCTTACTGTGCAAACTTGACCTGAGTTCAGATCCCCAACATCCATGTAAGAGCATGGCCTAACCCTTCCTAACTGGTGTTAGGAAGATCTCTGGAGCTCTCTGGCCAGCCAGTCCAGCTAGATTGGAGAGTGTCGGCCTCTGGCTTCCATATGCACATACATGAGCATATACTCATACATGTATCACATAGGCTGAAATGACAAGATTAATATGTGTGTTAAAGGGAGATACTACCTAATAGGCTCTTTTCCCAACAGACAGATATAAGGTAGCAAAATAAGAGTGCTATATGGGGTTGTGGAAACATTTTTATTTTGAGGTAAGTAGAAATTCAGGTATGTTTATAAAGAAGCTGTTGGTTTGGGGCAGGAAGAAATTCATGAAAAGGAGCAAAAGATGGGATCTAGAGCCCAAATGGGATAGAGGAGCTTTACATGTCCAGAAAGCCTAGTATGGATGTGAGCAATGATTATCTGTGGCTTCAGTAAAAGATGTATGCCCTGCTATATAAACACTTCCATTTATAGAAGGAGATTTTTAATTGAGGAATAGGTTAGATTCTGGGAAAATAACATTCTTATTCTGAGATAGATATGAAGGTTTTTAGACAACATTTATGTCCATAAAATGATTTTTGAGATTGGGGGGGGACAGTTTAGTGGCAGGATGCTTACCTTTCATTTGTGAGGTCCTAAGTTTAATAGTACTACTGAAATTATTGAAATGAAACACATGCATTTTTAAGAAAGTGGTTTACTGATTCTTGGACACAGATATGGATTGGAATACATTGAGCTTGTGTCCTTTACTAGGTAAATAATGAATAAATTTAAAGATATGTATAAGATAATTTTGATTGTGGGAATTAATTGGGAGGAGGGCAAGGTTATCAAACTCATGAGTAGTATAGCACAGAGTGAAAATATTCTGGAGAATAAGAATTTTCAGTTCTATTATATTCTTATGGAACCATTAACATATTGAATAAATAGTTTGTGACAGTTTGAGGAACATGTACTGATTTCACATACAGCTCAGGAAAATAGACAGCACAATTTCTCGGCTTGGTACTTTTTCTTTCTCTCCCGTCCAAGAAAACTCCCAATTTCCCAAACTCCAAAAGGCGGTCCATGTGTCCAGAAATGAGCTCAACCTGGCCTGTAAGGGCCGAATTATGGCTTTTAGATAAAAGCCAGCTTCCTTAGCAACTTGTGAAACCAGTTCCCACCTGCCACATGGCATCAGTTTCCTTACCCTGGCAGAAGGAATACGTGGTTCTCCATTGGCATATACCTGTGGTTGCCCATCAAAGCATATGCTCCTCTCCAGGCCCCTTCAGTGTCACAAGTGCCTGTTAGACATCTCAAAGCCTCCATCTTGTTGGCTGTTTTCTCGCCTCCCCAGTGTTTGCTCCTCTCTTCATAATGGCAAGGCCTTCCCCCTGCTCTTGTATTCTCACTGTGCTTTCTCTGTTCTCCCCTGCTCTTCTCCCCTCTTGCAGATAGCCCTGGCCATGTTCAGTCCACTTTTTTCTCTCTTTTCTTTGGACTCCTCCAGTTTGCTCTGGTTATTCTTTTCTCTTATTCACAATCAAACCCTCTCCACTAATAATGGAGTGCTGACGTTGGCAGTTTCTTTACTGCACCCCCTTGCGTACACTTGCCTTTCAGACTACCTTAAAAAAAAAAAAAAAAAAAAAAAAAAACTTCCTTGAGGACGGACGGTCTTCAATTGGTAGCCATATCTAATAGTTGCCAAATAGTGGGAGGGCCTACTTACACAATTAGACATGACTGCCTGCTAAAGTGGGGCTACTGGCCTTACACTCAAGTGTTAGGTGTGACAGAACAAAAATTTTATGTGTGTGTGTTTTGTTTTTTTGTTGTTTTTTTTTTTTTAATAATCAAAAATTGTTGCGGAAATACTGTGTGCGAGAAAATTAACCACTTTGGTTATTTTACAGTGTAGCTTTCCATAGATACTATTAAAACTTTCGTCACCCAACACAGAAAGTTTGTAGTCAGTAAGCTGTAACTCTGTGCTTTGTCCCCTTCCCAATACCTGACAGATTTTGGTCTGTTGCTCATATCCTGGTTGTACTATGTACATCTACTTTACTGGCATGTCTTGACTCAAGCCATGTTGTAGAATATATGAGGACTTAATTCTACTAATTGCTGAAATGAGCTGCTTTTATCTATACACAGGGTATCCCTCTTTTCTTCAACAGTGTAGGCACATTGCTTAGGTCACATACAAAGTCTGTCTACATATGTATGCTGTGATAACCAAAAATACTGGCCTGAGTATGTAACTAGTGTTTGAGTTGCTATGTCATTAAACATTGTTTTTGTAACAGGAGGAAGAACAGGCATTCCTTTGCCTCATTGTCAGTATCCCATAATTACAGGGTTTTTTAAATGTGTAGGATTAAAAAAGGCATTCAAATGATGGGTGGAGGCATGAAAGCTACAGTACAGAGCATGATGTACACATTTGTCATTGTACATTGCTTGTTGCAATATTATAATCTCATCTTTGATGCTTGTCTACCCCGGTATTTTAAGCTTTGAGCTTAAAACAGAAATACTTTACTATTTGCTATTTGATTTTTGTCAGGTTCTTCTTTAGAAGCTGTAACAACCTGTGAACTCTGTAAAGAGAAGTTGCAACTTAACCTGGAGGATTTTGATATTCATGAACTACATAGAGCTCATGCAAATGAACAAGTTAGTATATTTTGCCTAGTTTGGTAAGTGTCTGTTGTGTGCTTAAAGGACAGCTCTTGAAGAAAAGATTAAGTCATGGTCAGAAAACCTACATTAGTAATATCCTTATCATAGTTCATATGAGTTTTAATTTCATAAAAATTTTCCCTTTTAATAAAAGGCTAGATTAAAATTAAAACTGTCAGACTTTATAAGTAAGCCTAAAAATTAATAGAAGTTTAGGACATTAGGCACTCTGTTGTATGTTCTAGATTTATCATCTTGGGATAATTCATGTTGATGAAATTATACAATATAAGGTACTTTTGTGAACAGCTATTTGAAGATCTGAGTCTGTTTCCAACATCCATTTTGGTGGCTCACAACTCTGACTTTTAAGGACACCTAGACTCATATGCATATATCCACATACAAATTTACATACATAATTATAAAATAAATCTTTTAAAGTATAATGTGAGAATATTTCCTATGACAAAATCTATGGACTTACAGCATATAGATATATAATTTATTATTCTCTTAGACTAAGGGAAGTCAGGAAGTTTCTCTTGCCACCTTTAAATGTACAATGTCTCTCTTAAAACATTTTTTCATTAAAGTGTTTTTTATTTAATCATTTTAATGGCCTGCATTATATTTTGTAATAGAAAAGTGTTAGAAGATACTAGTTATAGCCATTGTAAAGACAATGATAGCCTTGGCTTTATCTTACTTTATATGAATCATGGATTCTAGTGGCTAGAGTTATCCTAATTTTAAGTGATTGGTTTAATATCATTTTATTCCTTTTTTTTTTTTAAGTTTTATCTTTTGCAAGGTGATAACCATGTAAATTTTTGTTGTTGGATTATTTTGTTTTGAGATGGGATCTTAACAGCATATCTCTGGCTGGGTTGAAACTTGCTATATAAACTATGCTAGCTTTAAACTCAGATCTACCTGTCTCTACTCCTTCCCCACACCCTCCATCCCCAAGTGCTGAGATGAAAGGTTTGTGCCACCATGCCTGGTATAAATATGTAAAGTAAAAAAAAATAAAAGCAATTTCCCAGATACATGATTTCCCTTTTAGTTAAAATAATATCAAAATGATTGAACATTTAAAGATTTCATTTCAAATTCTTAATGATAGGTAGAATGTGATGAGCAGTTTCTAAAATTAATACTAGCATGCACTTCTTAATTTCAGATGTGTTTATTATCCAAAGCTATAAAAATTGAACAGATTGGGTTTTAATCTCTGTATTCCAATTTGTGAGCTGTGCTTATATTGGTACAATGCGAGTTCATTCCCCAGGACCACAAGACAGCAAGAAGGAAAAAAAGATAAAGGAGGAGGAGGAAACTCATAATAATTTTGAAACTGTTTAAAGTTTGAGTCTTCCATTTCCAATATGACCAAAAATAGCATGCTAATATCAGTGTATGTTTGCATTAGTTATAACTAATGGGATTGAATAAAACACTAGAAATAACTAAATTACAGTGCATTTTATAGATTTAGGTTAAATGAAACTAATTTATTTTAAAGTAAACAGAATTGTTTGTTAGGGGAAATCCGTTAGGAGGTTTAGAAAACCAAAACTCATGTTATCTCACCAAATGATTTAAAAACTAAATCTTGATATAACTGATTAAAGGGAGAAGAACTGAGGAAAGATAATACCTATGTAAGGCAGCCTTATATTTTAATAACCGCCTGTCTACCTTTCTAGGAGGTGTGTCTGAGTACATTTTCTTTAGTTTACTGTTAAGTAGTGACTCAGTCACAGTCCTAATTTTCACTCTGTTGTTTTCTTTGCTTCCCCATTTCAGGCCGAATATGAGTTTATCAGCTCTGGTCTCTACCTAGTTGTCTTACTGCACTTGTGTGAACAAAGCTTTTCTGACATGATGGGAAATACAATTGAACCAAGCACTCGTGTCCGAGTAAGTAGTATTGGTATTGGGGAAAGAGGGAGCGGGGTATGATACCACAAGAATTTGTCTTGGAAAGCCAGTTGATTTATGTGTTCATATCCTAAATCCTTTGGAGGAGTCCTTTTAAATGTTTCTTAATAATAAAAAGTTATATTTAATAGAAAGTGCTGTCTTCTACGACAAATACCCTAGTTTTGTCTTAAACTATTTAGAGAAAGAAATGATTTCTCAGCTCTTGCAAGTGAAATATTCCAGGGAAAACCAGGATCAGAATTAGAAACACTAAGAAAAATTTGTTATTCTTAATTTATGGAAAGAAGGCCCTTAGTATTACATCTTGGAAACATAAAATTGAGTTTCAGAGGCCTAATGAATATGGAAGGTTAACTATTTGATGTTATCCTATATAAAGGGTTACCCTCGAACTAATAATATTACCAACTAAGAAAAGAACTAGTTTCTATAAATAATGTTTAATATTAATTGTACATTTAAGCTACCTTTTCATGCTGTATTTGTATTAGTTAATGTTCTTTGTCTCAGTATGCTCTTTGGCCATTTGTGTATCACTGTCATTGCAGCATTCTGGATACTTCCTATCTTGGAATGTGCTCTTAATACAATAAAATATATGTAAAATTAATCATTTTTATAATTTTTAATTTTTATGTACTTTCCAAGTCATATATGCCCCTCTCTGGAGTTAATGCCATAAAATTATTTCTAAAATGGTGTATTAACTCTTGTGAATGAAGAAACCATATAAAGACTGTAAGTAAGGTCTATTGAATTCAGCCATTCTTTAAAAAGATGTTAATCTTAAGAATGCAGGAGAGGTCATCCTTTAGTATTTTATTTTACAAGCATTGAGTTATATATAACTCTACAGCTATCAAGTTTAGGCAAGCAAACATAAGTTTATTTGGGCCCAGAAAACTAAGTTTCTGTCTCTCTACTTTATTTCATAATTTTTTTTTTTAAATGTTAGGAAGACAGTATTATTGGATACTATTATTTGATTCTATCTGCTCCCAATTTCATGATACTGGTTTCCCCATGATTAAAACTGATTATATAAGACATGTAAAATAATACCCTTAATGTTATAGTTTTTGTCATTGGGGAAAGACTCCTGTTTTAAAGGATTAAAGTGGTGTTTGACTTTTTAAGTAGAAATAAATCTCCTGTAGTGATTCTCTTTAGAGCCATTTGCAACATTTAAACTACTGTATTTCTTTCTGCATTGTTTCTAGTTTATTAACCTTGCAAGAACTCTTCAGGCACATATGGAAGATCTCGAAAGTAGGTGGAATTTCCCCTCCCCAGACTTGTTGAATTTACTTTTGCAAATTAAACCCACAGAACAAAACCTAAATGTACTCTTTTCTACCAAATTGAGTTTTGGTTATAGGCCTCATACTACCACAGTTACTGAGTTGAATACCATGGGTTGGATTTTAAACTCTAGTTTTTTAAATGTATTTTTCTTAAGTTATGTTTAATGTGTGGAAGGAGATAATTTTAATCATTAGCATTTTCAATAAACCACTCTGATTTTACTACTTGTGACTAAAAGGAAAACATAAAATTGGCTACTAAATCCTATCTGTTAAGGCTTTTTGTTTTTTAATATATGAAGAAATTTTACTTTTTGTTCCAGATCACGAAAGGTTTTCTCCAGGCTTGTGTTTGGTTCCTGGAAAATAAAGAAAAGAGGCCTGGATCTGTAACAGAAGGGCTTTGTTTGTTCTTTGTAGACCTTCAACACAAAAGCAGCTCAGATTTCTAAGGGTTATTTTGTCAGTCTCTTGAGTTGAAAACACAGGCATTTACACAACCTGCTATCTTCTAATATATTACAATACATCATGCTCGGTAGGGACAGATTGGCCTTAGAATAGCTTCTGGGGAAGATTAAACCCATCTGATTCCTACCTGTTTACTCTTTGCCCACAGCAACAAACTTCCAACCCAGTACAGTCTCCAGGGTTTGAAATGTACATTTTCGTATTGTTGTGCACTTAACTACCTGTTACCTAGAAGACGTGTAAGATTATTAACTTTAAAAGAAGTCTAACATCCTTTGACGGTAGTGTTAGAAGGATTCGGTCCTCATAAAAACCTTTTACTTCCTTGGACCTAGCTTTTAGAAAAGCTGTTACACCTGTACTAATTTTAGGTTTTAAAAGCATTTGAGATAAAGTTGAAAAGGACATGTTTATTGGCGTATGTGAAAGTAAAGGAGCCAGTTTGAATCACTATTCACTGGGATTTTTTTTTTTTTTTTTGTAACGTTCATAAAAATAACTAATTGGCTAAAACAAAAATTCATTTTTTTGTTTCTAAAAATTACAATTTCTTTTGATAGCTGCTGTTGTGGGTTTTTGTTTCAGTGTATTTTTCCCAAGATTTCTCACTTAAAAATTTTTTTTTTTTTCATTTAAAACAATTTCCAAAACAGCATGTTTTTTTTTTTCCCTATATGCAAGAAAGAAGAAAAAGTTAGAAGTAAAATATAGACAACCTCAGCTGACAGTGGAAGATGATGGTCCCTCAAATGACTGGAGCATTACTACATTCTGAAAACTAGCTGAGTTGTATTTTCAAAACTGGTGAAAATACTGTATTTTCAGTCACTAGAAAACATGACATTCTCTAAAAACTATTCAGTGTGATAGAACATAGAACGTCACAGCAGGTTTATGTCAGTTATGAGCTAGATACCACTTATTTCAAGTAGATTTTATCCATAAATGTTAACATTTTTCCTTCTCTGTCTGGGGTTTATCTAGTATTCTAGAGTATATACATTAAACTTTCCTGCTCTTGATAATAGTAAAAGGATTAGTTAGATGTTTATTTTAAAGAACTTAAAACTTCCCTAACATGAAGCAGATTATGTAATACATAGCTTCTTATTACCTCAGCTGTATCCCAAAGACATTCCAGGATGCTTTATATTAAGTCTTGTGTCACTAATGGCCATTGACTAAATTGAGGTCAGAAGTGTTATAAACATGATGTTTCTGAGAGTTTGGAGACATGGGGATAATCTCAGCAGCACGTTTTTTGTTGTTACTAGTTTTGTTCTTTGTGAAGCCAATTATTTTAAGATAGGCTGTGTCTATATAAAGCTTTACTTACTCAATAGAGCTTTTCCTTGGCATTGTATAGACATAGCTTTGATGTAAATTGCAAGAACATCCATAACCTATTATTCTATGTACATTTTTTTTCATTCTCATCGGATGCATCAAACATGCAGCGGTAATAAGCCAGATTCTACTCAGGTGTGTGAGAGCACTTGCCTTAAATTCACTTTTCCTCTGGTGTATGTTTATATACATATCATTAGCTACTGAACACAAACTGGTCTCAGAAACATTTTAAAAAGATGCTCTTTAAGCCACATTCTTAAGCATTTCATGATACGGAAATTATATAGCATCACAAAAAAGATGTGGGGGTGGGGACATTGTGAATGGGCATCAACCACAATCAAACCACCCTAACACTATCATGATAACTTATCATTTTGACCAAACAGTATACTAAATTGGGATTTTTGTTTTTAAAAGTCATTGCTGTTCTGGCTTTATGTTACAAATTACATCCTTATCCCCCTTAAAATCCTTCTTGATTGATCATCCTGTTTTCTCTCAACAGCTTCAGAGGATGATTCTGAAGAAGATGGAGACCATAACAGAACATTTGATATTGCCTAACTTCATCTAAGACAAATGGATGAAATGTGAACATGTTTATTAAAACTGGCAATTAAGTATGAATAATTTTGTGGGGGAATGCCTATTAGATATATTGACTATATAAAATGAATATATATACATACATGTACAGATGTAAATATATATTCATTCTCAAGTATTGTTGAATTGAAATTCTTCAGCTGGACCTTTTAACGCTGGCCAGCAAATCTCATGTTTATAATATGTAATCAAAAGCAATTTTTTTTTTTTTTTTGGTTTAGGTGAGTGGGAAAGCATAACCCTTCCTTGTTTTAAATACCTAAGCAATGCTCATTAACTTTTCTGTGTTACGATTACTGTAGTCATATTTATGGAAAAAATGTTTGTGTTAGTCTCTTGCTAGTGAAAAAAGTCAGATAAAATGTACTTTTGAAATAAAATGCCAATGGCACCTAATTAGTTTTCCTTTTTAAATGCCTTAAGTTACAGCCACATTTTGATAATCATTTACTTCCAGTGTTTAAAAAAATTTTTTAGAAGATGGGAAGTTTGAAGAGCATAATTACATTAAGTTTCCAAATTTAATTTGAATTCTAAATTCACTTAGCAATAAAACCTAATTTTTAAGGAAAAAAGTATGTAAAAGATGTAGAAATGATGGATAACTTTTGTATTGATTTGCAAAAAAATGCAGATTATATTTGATAGGCCATGGTATGTAGGTACTCCTTTCGGGAATATTACAGCTGTAAATTATATCAGAATTGCCAGTCAAATGATATTTGGTTAAAAATTATTGAAAATCTCAAGTTAACAGAATATTTTTTTAAAGCCCACATGCAAAGTTTAAAACACTGGTTTTCAATGTGTTTTTTAGTGTTGTCACTTCTTTATAGAGAAATATATAACCTATTTGGATCCTGGTCATTTTTAGCTGTTCCTTGGTAATTCTGAACATTTATTTGATGATTGTTAATGTTTTCCACAACCTTTGCAAAAGCAGATGATTTATTCAACATGAATGAGTTTGCATTTATAGTCATGAGTTGTGTAAACTTCCATAACAATATCCACTGTCAACACCCTTAGGCTATACATTTACATTTTCAGGTGGTTTCAGATTAGTCCAATGTTGTGGCAACAAACAACTTTTTCAGAATCTAAATAGAAACCATGTAATTTCTCAATTGTGAATGAGCAGTTTGCCTACACTTAGTTTGTTGGTATTAATGTAAAAACCTTGGCTTGAAATAAAGTGATACTGATTGATATATTTTAGTTTGAACTTTTTCCTTTTTCACTGGTCTCCAATTTAATTAAAATTTCAATCTTATTTCATACAATGCTTTTATGTGTGTGTTTTGCCTACATATATGGTTCTGTGCTGTGTCGATGCAGTGTCTTCAGAGGCCAGAGAAGGCTTTGGATCTCCTAGAACTGTAGTTGGAGATGGGTGTGGGCAGCCATGTAAGTGCTGATTGTGGAACCTAGGCCTTCTGCAGGAATAACAAATAGTCTTTCTTAACCCTGAGCCATCTCTTCAATCCCTGAACATGTTCTCAACTTTTATTATGTGTGGATTGTCTTAAGTAAAAGCACTCTTTTGGTACTCAAAACAGGGTTTCTTTGTGTAGCACTGGCTGTTTTGTACTTGCTCTTTAGACCAGGCTGGTCTTGAACTCAGAGACTTGCTAAACCTCAGACTGCGCTAAGCTCCCGTCTCCTCCTGCCTTATATTCCTCTCTAGTGCTGGAATTAAAGCCATGGGATCCCAGTGCTGAGATCACATTTGTGTAATCTCTGTTTCTCTTTTAGACTGGATCAGTTTTGTGCAGCTCAGGGTGGCCTTGAATTAACAGAGATCCATTTGCCTGTCTCCCAACTGCTGAGATTTAAAGATGTGTATTGGCTTACTAGTGTGGCTAGCTTTACATTGTCATCTCCAGGCAAGCTTTATTTGTAAGATCAGAAACAAAATATCACCACAGAAATTGACTTTGCCTCCCTCCTGGGTGATGGGATTAAAGATATTTGCCACCACTGCTCAGCAAAAGTGATCTTCTTAACCCACAAAATCTTATTTCAAAATTGTATTGACATGGTCAAGTGTTCTACAATTTATTCATATATAATTTGTTATTAATTACCGATTGTTAAGTAGTAAAATGTGACTACCTATGGATAAATGGTGGGCTGGGGAGACAGGGGTCCAGTAATAGTGTTTGCTGTGAAAGGCACACTTATAAAAAGCCAGATGTGGCCCCATGTGTCTACAGACCCCCAGTGCTGTGAGGAGGTGAAGTCGGGAGGATTACTGAGTATAACAGTGAAAATATAGTTTAAAATGTTATATACATGTATCTTAAATGTTATAAACATGTATTTACCTAAAAATAAATGCATTGTGTGGGCTTGGGGTGTAGGCGAATCATGGTGTGCTTGCCTAAATAACATGCTAAGACCTAGTTATTACTTCTGCCCTCAATCCCATTGACATTGATTGCTAGGAACAATGTATAAAAAATAGCAGTTTCTTCATTTTGAATGCACTGACCAAGGCTGTCTTACTACTGTGCTAAAAGTGAGTACTGGCTCTGGTGGTTCATCTGTCTACCAAAAAATGCATAGTGACCTAAGGTGAAAGTTAAGGGCCTGGGAGACTGCTCAGGTAGTATAGCATGATTCTCAGATCACATTTGTTCTTTTAAAAACAAAAACAAAAACTTAGTCTTTGTGGCACATGGTATATCCTTATAATTTCAGTGCTGTATGTAGGGTCAGAGGCAGGCATATCCCTATGTCTAGAACTCACCAACCAGGCCCATCCAAAAAAACAAGCAAACAAAAAAAAAAAAAAAACAACCCCTCCCCCCCACGCACACACAACTTGAGGGACTACATCCAATGTTGTCCCCTTGGCCTTGCACAAGCATACATGAACATATACACAAAATTAAGATTTAGTGTTTATTACCAGGTGCCTCTATCCCAATTGAAAATTAAGTCACACATTGATTTAAATAACTTGAAACTGAATTTTTAGAATGCCATTAATTAGTTGTCTAAATTAGTTGAAAGGTTGATTCTGTAGATGCACTGTTGGGTGATGCTTTATGATGAAATGTTCTGTGGTAAATTTGGCTCCATATGGTAGTAACAAATCATTTGTGATTCAAACACTTAAAATGCAGCTAATATAATTGAATGGATGAATATAAAACTACATTTAATTTTAGCTTTAGTAGCCACATGCAGGTAGTAGCTAGCTGGATATTCTCAAGCTATAATCAACTTTCAAGAGGCAACAGGATTTATACCAGTTCTTAAAAGAATGTTAATATAGGAGGAGGGAAGGACCAGCTGGTATTCCCTGTTAGTACTCTGGATAGCTGTTAGTAAGGATGACACCTTACAGAATGCTTACAGCTATTGTAAAATAGTGTGGTAACACTTGTTCTAGTGACACGTGTTCTTGGTAGCTTATCACTAGTTTGTGTTTAGGAGTGCCGTTGAATGCCGTATTTCATCATGCCTGTAGTCTCGGCAAGTGGGATGCAAATAAATAGTGTCACTATGATGAAGGGTGTTTCTGATTCATAATAGCCAGTGAAAACGTAACATAAGATTTTTCCAGTACTGTTTCTAACATATAAAACTTCTAACCTTACAGCTGATTAACACCTTCAGTAAAGTGGGTACAAGATTAACTCAAAAACAAAAAAAAAAAACAAAAACAAAAACAAAAAAAAAAACAGCAGCCCTCCTATATATAGATGATAAATGGGCTGAGAAAGAAATCAAAGGAACATCACCTTTCACAATAGCCACAAACAACAAAAATATCTTGGGGTAGCTCTGACCAAACAAGTGAAAGACCTGTGTGACAAGTTTTTTTTTAAAGAAAGAAAGAAGATATCAGAAAATGGATATATCTCCCATATATCTTGGAAAGGTAGGATCAACTTTGGAAATCAGTATGGCAGTTTCTCAGGAAAATGGGAATCAGTCTACCTTAAGATCTAGCAATTCCACTCTTAATGCATATACCCAAAGTATGCATAGCCATACAAGGACATCTCTTTGGCTATATTCATAGCAGCATTATTTGTAATAGCCAGAACCTGGAAGCAACCTAGATGCCCCTCAACTGAAAAATGGATAAAGAAAATTTGGTACATTTACACAATGGATTATTACTCTGCGGTGGTGGGGATGAAATCTTGAAATTCACAGGCAAATGGATGGAACTAGAAGAAACCATCTTCAGTGAGATAACCCAGACACAGAAAAACATATGTACTCACTCATAAGTGGATATTAGACATAGAGCAAAGGACAACCCCCCTACAATCCACAACCCCAGAGAAGCTAGGAAACAAGGAGGTCCCTAAGACAGACATGGACACCCTCCCCCACAAAAGGGGAAAGGGACAAGATCTGAGTAAATTGGGAACACAGGGGAAGGAAAAAGGGGAGGAGTGAGGAGAACACGAGGAAGGTTAAGTTGCAGGGGAGAACAGAAGGTCAGCAAGGAAAGAGATACCTTAATGGAGCGTGTCCCAAATGTTCTGTTCAAGGAATGAAACAATGTACAAGTGTGGAGTATGAGTATCAAAATATCTAAATGTCTTCCTCTTTAAGGGAACAACAAAGGAATTGATGATATCCATAGCCAGTGAGACAGCCATGTAAAAGACAGGCCCTGTTCACCTTGTTCCTGGTGTTAGCCTTGAGCAGAGTTGTTAAAGGATAAAATATAAATAACTAAATGGAACAAGCAGTAAGAAGACCTGGCAGTAAGCAACATTTTATCAGCTTTTATTGTACATAGAGGTTTCATTTACTTAGATGAAAATTACTTAAGAAAACTTGTAAGTTACATCTACACTTCTTGTCTAAAATCTGCTTAAAAAATGAACCAAGAGGTTAATATTTTCTCACAGTGAGTACATGAAAATACGAGAATAAGGAATACCATAAAAACTTCAGTTTTCTGTGACAGCTTTTATATGAAAGAAAACCTTGCGCCAGAAATCACTGTCAAGGTATTTGATACACTGGTTTGGTAATATCAAAGTCTCAGTCCAGCTGAACATCATATTCATCATCCGCAACTACCAATGCACAGTCGTCACTGCAAGGTGATTGTGGTGCGCTTGAAAAAACGGTGAAGCCAGAGCAAACATTTCTTTTATAGAGGAACCAAACGATTGCTCCCAAAACTGTCAGGATTACTGTGCTAGCAATCACCAGGGTTGATATTAAAATGTGGTTATCTGAAAAAAAGAAAGACAAAATACAATCAGAATATGAGTTGGAAACACTGCATTTGGAACAGTCGTTTCATCATGTACCTGTTTATATGTAGAATTTCGTGGTACTTTTTTTTTTTTTTTTTTTTTTTAACTAGAGATTGGTCCTTCTGGGTAGGCAGAATGGTTCAGCGGGTAAAGGTTCTTGCTGCCAAGACTGATAACCTGAGTTAGATCCCGAGGCCCGCAGGGGAGGGAGAGGACTGACTTCTGCAGGGTGTCCCCAAACCTCCGTGTGCATGTCGTGGTGCACACTTGTGTGTATACATAATAAAAATTAATGAAATAATTGAGACCTGTTCTCTGGAGGCTCTAGTGGGGTCTGATGGTCCATCTGGCTTTGATATTTATAATTTGTGTCACAGAAATAGCACTAAGCTACAGTACCTTGCAAATGTGCACAACCTTTCAGTTCTTGCCTATCCAAAACTCTTAGGATCTATCTGTCTTACAAAAATGCAGTTTAACTAATTTAGTAATTGGGATGGTAGGAGTATTAAATGTAATAAAAGATTCAGAATTATTCATAACTTCACTGCAGATAGATTTTTACTGAAGTATACTAAATATTTCAACTGGTGCTTCTTAAAATAGCGCCTAAAGAGAGTCAGAGGTGAGTGGGGTAAATCTGGCCAAGTGTATTGTTAAGGTGGGAAAAACGGTATGTAAAAACATTAAGTTCACCCTTATTTCAGCATTAGAGGTCAACTTGTACCTCAAAACAAAACAAATAAAAACTTTAAACTGTTAGTTCAAATGATAGTTGCTACTGTTCCATTCAATATCACAGAGTCTTAGGGCGCTTACCCTTTGACTGTACTCACGTGGACACACTATTGATGATGTACAATAACCTAATCAACAGGAGATACTTCAGTGATTGCATGCACACAGAAATTTAGAGAAAAACAATGACAGGTTCAGCCAAAATTAAAAGACCTCTTAATTTAAGTGTAGGACAGCAGCCAAGATTGATGGGACACAGGATGTATTTACAAGTTCTGTGAGTGGCCTGTGAATGAGGTGCAGGGCTTTATTTACTTTTGGACTAGCTGGTACTTCTAAAATGTGCCATTTTCATACCAAAATATAATATTGAGGCCAAAGCTACAGTCCATCATTTAAAATTACTAATTTCAAATATTGTCTACTGTACACAGTTCATTCTGGGCATGATTTAAACAAATTGCCCAAATCCTAAGCAATAGCAAAGCTCCAAACCTGTGTTGTACCCACTAGCATAGCCTAAGTCTCCTGTGTAATAAATGTATTTAATCCTTTGTGATTTAGCTAGTTTTTCCTTGCTTCAACTCTGTTCCTGTTACTCACTGAATTCTGACAAAGCTTATCAATACATCAGTTTTTCCTACCATCTCTCTGCTATGCTACAGACTTATGACTGAGGTCTAACGTATACTTTCCCTGGAATCTAAACAAAATGTGCACTAATCTAAATCTGCCCACTGTTCTTTGCATGGTTTTGAGATCCATGATAGACCTGTCTACTCTTTTTCTCCACAGATTTGACATCATAGCCTTTAAAAAAAAAATGTCTATACAGGTAAAAAAATTTTTAGTTGTGAGAAATCTGTGTGTGGGGGGTAGTGGACAGTGGCTGGGTACACGAGTGAAGATTTTTATTTTTATGTTTTATTTTTTTTCAAGACAGGGTTTCTCAGTCTTGCCTGTCCTGGAACTAGCCTTATAGACCAGGTTGGACTCAAACTCACAGAGATCCACCTGCCTCTGCCTCCCGAGTGCTGGGACTAAAGACGTGTGCCACCAACACCAGGCCCAAGTGAAGAATTTTTTAAATTAAATCATTTGAAGTGGGAAGAGCCACCTTCTACCCTGATCTTTTGAGGTAGGAAGATACACCTTTAATTTGGGCCACACCTTCTGGTAGCAGCCTCTCTAAAGGATGCGGAAGAAGGAAGTGTTTGCTCTTTGCTTACCCTCATTCTTCCTGGCAACTTTGTTCCTTCAGTGGCAATAGAGCCTGCTTCTTTGGGATTCCAGCGTATAATAAGGACCAGCTGAGACATCCAGCCCAGTGGACTGAACAACTGGATTCCTGAACTTTGCATTGGTAGACAGCCATTTTTGGACTAGCTGGACCATAGCCTTTACATCACTAATAAACCCTGACTGGATAAATACAAGGTCTGAAAAAAAAATACTGTGATTCTATTCCACTGCTCTACCCAATACCCATTCCTCAAAATTAAATGCTAGTTGTCTTTATGTTTCCAAATAACATGCTTAAACTGCTTTTGTTTTGTAAGTTAACAGTAAAAACTTAAGTGTAGTTCATTATCACTAAATATAGTCGTGTGGGCTGGCACCACCATCTATCTATAGACATGTTCTGAGGCTCAGACTCAGGAAGTCTCTCCCTAGCTGTGACATGATAATAAAAACACATATATAATCATTCCAGGTTTGTCTGTGAAGTTAATTCTGAGTGCTTTATGTAAGTGAAATCACTAAGAAGAACACATTTGCCTTGTGATTGACTTGCATTAGTCTTGTGCCCTCCAGACTTTTTTGTATTTTGTAGCATGTGTCAGAATTTAATTGCCATTGTGACTGAACAATAGTTGGTGTCTATTACACTTCATGTATCCATCTGATGATGCACATGAGTTACTTCCATCTTTGTTGTGGATGCAGCTTTCCTCTGGTATACATCCAGAAGTAGAACTGCTATGCTTTTAGTGCCATGGCTACACATCTTTATCGTCAGTGTTAGTGCACAAAGGTGATAATTTCTGCAAATCACTGCTAATGGAAACTATTGTCTTTCAGGAGCCAGATAACAGCTGTGATGTGGGTTCCTTTAAAATGTCACCCTTTATTTTCCTAATGAAAACTGAGGATGTGACTCACATTCTTGAGGATTCATGTAGCTGTATGACAGCACACCAATAGAAACTAAGCATGAAGCAAATTTTGCATATAAAGTGCTCAAATATATAAAATTTATTAAAAAAAACACAACCATCAATAGGAACAACCTAGTCAAACTATGGTCATAAGACTTGACCAAACATTTCATAAAAGAAAATACAGACGTGTGTGGCATTAGGAGAATGAAAAAAATCAGTAAATTCAGTATACACATATGTGAATGACCAAAACCAGAAGTGTACACTACCATCCTGTGCAAATAAAGCACACAGAGCTCCCAATGCCTCATTAATGGCAGTGTGACAGGGTGTTGCCACAGAAAAGGTACATGGTTTCTAATTAAACATAGCTATCATGTTACAAGACAGTTTTTGGTGATACATTTAAAAACAATGGTCAAGAAAAGAGAATGTCTATAGATAGCTCTATTCATGTTCATCCCAAAGCAGAAATTAAATCATTAGAAAGTGTCTATAAAAAATAAATTAAAAAAAAATTTAAGAAGTCTATAATACAGCTAAGCAATAGGCAAAAATTAAAGGGTATATGCAAACAAAGTCCCAGGGTGGAAGAAACCAGATTAATACATGATGTAACTGAGGAGGCAAAGGCAGGTGGATCAATGTGAGTTCATGGCCAGCTTGATTGCATATTGAGTTCCAGGGCTACATAGAGAGACCTTGTCTTATCAAAACGAAAAGCAACAAGTCCACATACTCTAGACCATAGTAGAGTTCAAGAAGAACTCTGGCGTTGGGCATTGGAATGGAGAGGAAGTGTTCAGAGAAATTAGCCAACAATGTTGTATTAGTGGGGGTTTTAGAAGAATGACTAATAAGGAGCACCTAGAGGAGGAAACAGCAGAAGGCACAAGGGCAACTAGCAATCAATGAGCAATATGTGTGTATAGAATGATGACGCAGCAAAACCGTCCAACCGATGTGTTAACAGAATCCAATGTCTGGGTGGTGAAGCGGGCCTTTCTTTAGACAGAAGGATGATAACATGGGTGGTGGAAATATTAACTATCTTGATTTGACTGCATAAACACCAAAAGCATTTAAGAGTGTGTGTTGCCCTATTAATTATATCTAATGATACAGAGGTTAAAAATGATTAATTGATGAAAACCTGAAACTTTCACAACTGACACTCATTGCTACTGGGAATGCAAAATAGTACAACTATTAAGACCAATGTGGATCAAAGTCAGATTGCATTTTCAGCTTTGCAGCCCCTAGATAAGCATATGTTTGTGCTAGATGATTTGTTTATCGAAGCATTGTTTATAATAGTAAATAGATGGAAACAACCAAATGGAAGTTTCACACTGGTTATTATATCTACATACTGGCAGGGAATGTGAGCTACTTTAAATTTAGGTAGTGAAATTAAAAAAAAAAACACAAAAACGATAAGCTATTAATAAGAAAGCCAAAATAAGTCACATTTCAACTCAGTAGCATTACTCCTTCTCACCCTCTCCCCTTACACCTGCTTCTCCAACTTATAAAAAGCTAAACTGGGTAGTATAGTGCCTAGTAAGGGTAAAGATACAGTGAGGTAGATGGGGGCCATGTTTACCCTATGTAGTTTTGAATTCAAATCATGTAATACTTGCCCCTCTTTAAAAATGCAGCTAAATTCCAACAGGCTTTATGAACTTTTAAACCTTTAAACAGTATTTAGTCTTTTTCCACAAAAACATAAGTGCTTCACAGAAAAAGACATTGTTTATAAGGGGTCCTTTCATGCATACTGTGTTACTTTAAATGTCAGGGTTTTTTTTTTTTTTTTTTCCTTAATTTTTTATTTGGAGTATATGGAGTGCTTTGACTGGATGTGTGTCTGTGAGACCAGAAGACAGCAACAATCCCCTGGAACTGGAGTTACAGATGGTTGTGAATCATGTGGTGTTGAATAATCAAATCAGGGTCTCTGGAAGAGCAGCCAGTGCCCTTAGCTATGGAACCATCTCTCCAGCCCCTAATGCAATGCCTTACTTAGACCTTTCTATATTCTGGAATGAAAGTTCTTTAGATTACATAAGTTTGCTGTTTGTTTGCTGTTTTTCAAGACTGGTCTCCTGGAACTCACTCTGTAGACCAGGCTGGCCTCAAACTCACAGAGATCTGCCTGCCTTTGCCTCTCAAGTGCTGGGCTTAAAGGCTTGCAACAACATATTATTTTTAAAAGAGTCTATGATAGTATCTTCACATGCCAGACTTTAAATACATATTGTAATATATGGAAAATGTTAAGATCAGAATGTTACTTACCTGATAAATATTTCTTGTTATATGGTACTAAAATGCAAAAGAAAATTAAAATTAAAAATGAAAGGATGCCTGATAAGATTTACTTTATATACAGTTCTTTAAAATGGATACTCTATGAGGTTAATATCCCCATCCTTACTGCTTCATCAAGTCTCTAAACTGTTTGGAACTTAGTTTTTTTGTTTTCATTGTTTTGAGAGGGTTTCTCTTTGTACTCCTATCTATCCTAGAACTCACTGTGTAGACCTTCTGGCCTCAAACTCAGAGATCCACCTACTTCTGCCTCCTGAATGCTGGGATCAAAGGTGTGCGCCACCACCGCCTGGCATCAAGTTTAGTTTCTTTTCAAATCAGATATCTAGGCCTGATAAAATGCACTGGCTTTGGTTGCTGGGAAAAGATTAAAGAAGCTTAATAAAAAATAATGTAGATGAGAGAAATAAAATTACTCTGGTTTATGTAGAAAACAATAGCTGTGGATTTGTTCAATGTTTATTGTTTTAGCTAATAGTTCTAGGGTTCCTGCATTTGAGTGTTTTGCATGTGTGCATGTGCAATATATTCCATGCCTGGTGCCCATGGAGGTCAGAAGAGGTATGAGAACCCCCTGGAATTGGCCATGTATGTGCTGGGAACCAAATCTAGGTCCTCTGCAAGAGCAACAAGTGCTCTTAATCTCTGAGCCATCTCTCCAGGCCATTTCTGGTATTTTTAAGTTAGTGTTTGCTAACTTAAAATGTAATGGTGTCCTCAAACACAGTAGCTGAAAGGAGCCAACCTCCATGTGTGCGTATGGGGGTGGGTGTTTGTCTACCACCATCTATAAGCCAGAAAGTGATTTTTATTTTTATGTAATTTTTAATTTTAAGTAAATGAGTGTTTTACCTGTATGCATGTCTCTGCACTATGTTTGTGCCTGGTGACCTTGAAGGGCAGAAGAGAGCAATGGATCCCCCTAAGACTGGTGTGAGCTGCCACGTAGGTGCTGGGAATTAAACCAGGGTCCTCTGGAAGAGGAGTCAGTGCTCTCAACCACTGAGCCATCTATCCAAACTCAGCTCATCACACCAATAAACAGAGTAAAATAAAGTGAAAATGTTGGGATGCTACTCCTATAAAACTACAACAAATAACAGTATCTCTATAACACTGTTATAGCCAAGGACTGTGCTATCACAAGTCAAAGTAAGTGTAGATTTAAGAAATGGGAAATACTCAGAGCCAGATGTACAGTTTGCTTTATAGTTACGGAGAGACTGTTAAGGATCAGATTTGGGGCCAAGCAGTGGTGACACACGCCTTTAATCTCAGCACACAGGAGGCAGAGGCAGGTGGATCTCTGTGAGTTTGAGGCCAGCTTGGTTCACAGAGTGCCAGAGCAGCAAGAACTACACAGAGAAACTCTTTCTCAAGAATCAAAACAAAAAAAGATTTGAGTTGGAGAACAGTTGAGTCAAGTTTTAAGCAAACCATAACATTTGTAGTTTGTACTTTTCATCTGCTCACTAAGAAAATAGTTACTCGGGATTTTAAAACAAATTATAGTCAATGTCTAACAAATTGCATGAAAATGTTGTAGAACATGTTAATTTTGCTGTTAAACTTTGATAGATCAAAAAATATTTTAATACAGAATAAATCACGGAATTTTAATGTCATTTTGTTTGCCTAAATACAGAATATAAGTTTTGTAGGGAATCTAACCCTTTAAAATAAAGTAATTTTAGCATTTAAGGTTATTAATTATCAGGCTGGAGAGATGGCTCAGAGGTTAATAGAACTGGCTGCTCTTCCAGAGGTCCTGAGTTCAATTCTCAGCAACCACATGGTGGCTCACAACCATCTATAATGAGATCTGGTGCCCCCTTCTAGCCTGCAGGGATACATGTAGGCAGAATACTGTATACATAATACATATGTAATTATAAAAAAAAGATTATTATTATTTTTTACTACTTCTCAGTCAGTTCACAGGCAAAGAAGAAATGGAAATTTGTTTGAAAAACAGAAGAAATATGTGGGTTCTTAGGAACTCCAAAGAATAGGCCCACAGAATTAAATTATGTCTGGTTCACATGATCTGGCACCACATCTGAGATGTAAAAGCATTATTTGATTTCCCAGAGACTGAAGCACACCATCGTGCTATATTCTGGTCTTAATCTTGGTTTGTGAGACATGGTATGTCTAAGAAAAGTTTTCCACACCTAACCCTGTGTTCCTCACCCCACCCCCACCCCTGCCCCCAGGATGGAAAAAGACTGTCTTACTTACTTGAGGCTTTGCAAAGTGTTCCCTCCACAGAAGAAATTTCACAATTTCCTTTCTTCCATTCACCTGTCTTGGTGTACAGAAAACCACAGGTGTCAACTAGGTCCTCACCATCTTGATCTGCCCACTTGTCAAATGTCATATTTGTATTATCAAACCACTTGAAACTTGCATCTGTCAATTAAGGAATATTTTCAACATTATGACAGTTTTCAAAGGTGTTAAGATATAAAAGAAAAGATTTTGATTACAGGTAGAAACTTATGTATTTATGGTCTAATTTTTGGTTGTAGGAAAAAGTTGTAAAAGGAACACTATATCCTATCAAAACATATTAAATTTAAGAGGATTTTGGAAAAGGTGTCATTTTTGTGAAGTAAAACATTTTGGGGAAAAATGTTAAAATATTTAAACATTAATAATCTTAGTCATTTTATGACATTTCAAAATGTGAGTAATCTCTCTACATATATGTATATATACATTTTATACATGTGTATATTACACTATAATGTAGAAGTCATATATTTATGTAGACACTATAATATACATATGCTTTATAGTTTTGCATACTAATGAAATTTACATTCCTATTACATAACCTGGAAAAATTAATTTATCTTTATCCAATTCCAATTAATAACAAACACTAATACTTCTTATAAGTCATGACATCTTAAGAAAATACTAATCCTATATCCACACTTTAAGTAAGAGGGTCAAGTGTGTTTTCCATTTGTGAAGCACTTGGAGTGACTTGGGAAACACTATGGATACTCGTCATTGGTACAAACTTAAAAATGTAATACCCAGACACACAGTTCATCTGGAGCATTGGTTCTCAGCCCCTATGAAAGGCGTTGCCAAAGACCACCAGAAAACACAGATATTTATTTACATCTTGATTTATAACAGCAGCAAAATTATAGCTATGAAGTAGCAACAAAAATAATTGTGTGGTTGGGGGTCACCACTACATGAAGAACTATATTAAAAGTTCACAGCATTAGGAAGGTTAAGAACCACTGATCTAGAGAATTAAGGAGCCAAACATCTTAAATCTGTCTAACATTTAAGAAACTCATGTCTCACAGGGCACATACCACTCACCATCAGTGTCGTAAAACATGCCTAGCAGGAGATCATCTGGGCCTTTCCATTGCTTTTTTAAAGTGTCCAGGATAAAAGCATTTTCTTCTTCATTGTGTATACTTATCATGTCTGCTCCTGAAACAATTTTAAGAGAATAACAACTCCAAGAATCAACTGAAATAATGAAGTATATAAAAATTGTCAATTATGTTTTACCTTTACATATTTTAAAATAGGCTGGGGTTGGGGTAGTTAGCTACAGAAGGAAAAAAGTCTGTGGTCCAAAAGTCAAAGCATACCATGGACCAACTTAGGTGGTTCAGGAGGCTGAAGACACCTGCTGCCAAACCTGGCTGAGTTCAACCCCTAGGAACTACATGATGAAGGAGAGAACCAGCTCCTACAAGTTATCCTCTGACCTATATACACATCTGGTGACACATGCACACCCGCACTCATACATACCATACATATAAAACAATACATTCCTTAAAACATATTTGTGGTGGCTTGAATAAGAAGGGCCCCCACAGGCTCATGTATTTGAGTGGCACAGCTTGAGAAGGATTAGAGGTGTGGCCTTGTTGGAGTAGGTGTGGCCTTGTTGGAAGAAGTCTGTCACTGGGGGTAGGCTTTGAGGTTTCAAAAGCTCAAGAGTCTTAGGGTTTTTATTGTTGTGAAAAGACACATAACCATGGCAGCTCTTATAACAGGGAAACATTTAATTGAGGGGGCTCACTTACAGTTGCAGCGGTTCGGTCCATTATTGGCATGACAGGGAGCATGGCAGCGTGAAGGCAGGCATGGTGCTGGAGCTGAGAGTGCTACATCTTGCAGGCAATAGGAAGTCAACTGACTGTTACACTGAGGGAAGCTTGAGCAAAAGAGACCTCAAAGCCCGCCCCGACGATGACACCTTCCTCCAACAAGGCCATACTTACTAACAGTGCCACTCCCTTTGGAGGCCATTTTCTTTCAAACCACCACACCAACCAGTGGCTCTTCTCTTCCTGCTGCCTACAGATCTGGATTAGAACTCTAAGCTACCTCTCCAGCCCCATGTCTGCCTGCATGCCACCACGATAACAGACTAAACCTCTGAGCTTTAAGCCAATCCTAATTACATGCTTTCCTTTATAAAACTTGCCATGGTCATGATGTCTCTTCACAGAAAAAAAAAAAAAAAAAAAAAAAAACACTGACTAAAACAATTATCAAAGAGGAAAAGCAGAAACTAAGCAGACTACTATAAGATAGAAGCCAATACTTTATTAAAAACAGAGTTAAGCCAATCAGTGGTGACACTTTCAGTCCCAGCACTTAGGAGGCAGAGGCATATGGATCTCTGAGTTTGGGGCCAGCCTGGCAAGTTCCAGAACAGCCAGTGCTACACAGAGAAACCCTGACTAGAAAAAAAAAAAAGAAAGAAAGAAGGAAGGAAGGAAAGGAGAAAGTGTTAAAAAAAAAAAAAAAAGTCAACTTATCACCAAAAGAAATATAACACAAGAAATGAAGAAATGTGTGAAAAGTTGTCACGGGTAATAAAAAACAAAATAAAAATTTGGGATCTGGAAGCTCAGCAGATAAAAGCTAGCCCTACAAGCCTGATACCCTGAGTTCAATCCCTGCACCCCACATGAAAGGTCAGATATGGTTATACACATCTGTAATTCCTGCGTGCCTACATAGAAATGGGGGGTGCACACAGGAGAACTGGCTGGCAGTCTGTGGACTGTACCTGTAGTATGAAGTTCAGCAGCAGAAATAAGACAGCCCCTGCCTCAGCAAGGTAGGAGGCAAGAACCAACTCCGGAACATTGTCCTCTGAACACAGGGTACACATGGTGCATGTGCTCCTACAAACATACATCCACACTAAGGTGACACTTTTATAAAAGATGAGAATTAAAATCCCAGCCTGCAGACTAGCCAGTGTAGCATCTGCAGTAGAAAACCAGGAACTGATATATGGACAATCAGTAAAAATTAGAATCACTTTTTTGGGAAAATTTGGTGAGACATATCAGAAGGCCTAAAGTATATATATATATATATATATATATACTCCTTGAGTAATCCTTAATAGCATGTTCTGTGTTAATCACTGGCTGTCCATTCCAAATAGGCACGATGATTAATCAATAACACATTGAACTGTATACATATTGTTTTTTCCCAGATACAATTACTACAGCTTATTCATGACAGAGAAAGATGGGGCCAGTTACTAAAACATTAACAATGATTATCTCAGGATGGTCCAATTTAGGTTTTTTTTTTTTAATTATTTACATCTGTTTTTCTAAGTAGTATTTAGATAAGTAGTATTACTGATAATTAATTGTAAGATAAGTAGTATTAATGATAATTTAATTAATTGTGTGATTATGAAAGGGCTTTTATACAAGAGCGCAAGTTCGACCTTTAACATACTTTAAAGTTAGACTGCAGCAAGGCTTTCTAGGTCCATCATTTTTAATCTCTTAGGCAGTTCACCCTATGTTTGTACCGTAACTGTGGAGGTGTGACTGAGAATGCCACACCTCATAGGTTCATACATTTGAATTCTTGGTCCCCAGTTGGTAGAACTGTTTGAGAAGGATTTGGAGGTGTGGTTTTGTTGGAAGAGATGTGTCACTTGGGGTGGGCTTTGAGGTTTCAAAAACCCACAGAATTTGCTTATTTCTTTGCCTCTTGCTTGTGGATTAAGATGTAAGCTTTCAGGTACTACTCCAGCGCTGTGCCTGCTTGCCTGCTGCCATGCTCCCTCCCATATGGTCTTATGCCTGCTTGGCTGCTGCCATGTTCTCCCCCATGGTTGTCATAGACTCTAACCCTCTGAAACCATGAGCCCCACATTAAACACTTTCTTTTATAAATTGCCTTAGTCATGGTGTGTTGTCACAGCAATTGAAAAGTAACTAAGACAGAAGTTGGTACCAGAGAATGGGCTATAATGACAGGCCCGACCATGTGGGGTTTTTTGTTTTTGTTTTTTTTTGTTTTTTTTTGTTTTTTTTTTGTTTTTTTGAAGAATATGGAAGACTTTGGAACTTTGGACTAAGAAAGCAATAGAACACTGTAAGAGGGACTTCAGGGGCCATCATAGTAGGACCTTGGAAGACAGTGATGATAAGAGCAATTTGAACTATGGACGTGTAGCTCAAAAGATTTTAGAGGTGAACAGTATTAGCAACTGGGCTAAAGATCATTCTTGTGATATTTTGGGCAAAGAATGTGGCTCCTTTTTGTCCTTGTTCTAAGGACAGGGGTTAAATCTAAAAGTTTTGGACCACTTTCATTAGCAGAGACGATTTCAAGGCAGTCTAATACTGACTCTGTCATGTTGTTATTAGTAATTACTCTTGTGTAGATCTACAATTCAGAAGATAAAGCAGGCCATAAAGAAATACAAAATGTACAGTCTGAGGAGAAAAACACCACCAGGAAATGTAAAGTTGAAGGCAAGGATTGTGCTGAAAGAGATAAGGAGAGGCCTAATGTAAAAATGGAGTAAAGAGAGTGGTTCCCTCAGGATGAGATGCTACCCAGCTAACCCTCAACTTGGAAAGCAAAGGCTGGTGGGATTTTTCTTATCTTAAAGAACAACAATAAATAAAATCTCGTGCAAATGTAATTCAAGCAGAGGACCAGGCCTCGTCTCAATCAGACAAACCAACTTGGTTTGGTCTTAAGTCATGAGAGATGCACAAAGAAAGGGATTTGTGCTTCCTCCATGGTTAAGGAAAGCTGCTGAGGCAAATGTGTGGCCGGAGAGTTCCTGCATGGAGGCTGTGAGAAGTCATTGCTTTACCCTGTGAAAATGAAGCCTAGATTGCGTTGGAGACCCCAGTATACTGGAGGAGCCATAGCTGTGGGAAGTCTGCCAAGGAGCGCTGCATACAGAGAGTAGAGTCAGCTCGGAATTCTGGGAAGAGGAAAGGAAGAGACTGGAGTAACCAGCCAGATGCACATGAAGCAAGATGAGAGTGCCTTACTGAGAAAAGGTACCAAGCCACGTGGCTAAACACAGGTAAGAATTATGGGTTGGCTGGGGGTTGATGGCTCATGCCTTTAATCCCAGCACTTGGGAGGCAGAGGCAGGTGGATATCTGTGAGTTCAAGGCCAGCATGGTCTACAGAGCAAGTGCCAGGACAGTCTCCAAAACAATATGGAGAAACCCTATACCTAAAGACCACAAAAAAAAAAAAAAAAAAAAGAAAAAAAGAAAGAAAGAAAGAAAGAAAGAAAAGAAAAGAAAGAATTATGGGTTAATTTAAGTTGTAAGATTTTGTTAATAAGTCTGAGCAATAAACCAAATAGTTTATAATTAATATAAGCCTCTGACTGTTTATTTGGGACTGAACAGCTGCAGGACCTGGGATAGAAATTTTTCAGTCTACAGAGGCTTACACTTAGGAGTTTCAGAATAGACTTTGGACTTTGAAACAATGTTGAGACTGTGAAAGACTCTGGAGATTTTTGCAGTTGGACTAAGTGTATTTTGCATTATGATATGACCACCATATCTGGCAGCCAGGGAATGGATCTTTTTAGCTACTTTTCAATCTCTGTGCCAAAACAGCCCCACTGAGACAATTTATGGAAGAAAAGTGTGCTCCCCTCCTCCTCCTCCTCCTCCTCCTTCTTCTTTAAGAAAGAAAGTGTTTAATTTGGAGCTCATGGTTCCAGAAGGTTAGAGTTATGACAATGATGGGGGGGTGGGGTGGGGCAATGCATGGCAGGCAAGGTACTAGAGTAGTAGTTGAGAGCTTATATCTTGATCTACAAGCAAGAGGCAGAAAAGCTGACTGGGAATGGAAAGGGCTTTTGAAACCTCAAAGCCCAACCCCCATAGTGACACATCTCTTCCAACAAAGTCACATCTCCTAATACTTTCTAACTGCGAGCCAGATATTAAATGTATGAGCCTATAGGAGCCGTTCTCATTCAAAACACCACCACACCTTACCTATTCTATGAGAAATGTGTATTACATTTCCAGCTATTGTTAAAAATTTATAGTGTATTTTATATCTTGTTTTTATATGTATTATATAACATTCAAAATGTTTTTTCTTGGTTAATAAAGAGATAGAAAATACAAAATCAACAGTTTTTATAACTGAAAATTGCTAGCTGTTTTTGCAGTACTTTATTGTGCCGAGCACCGTGTCTTTCTCTGGCTTTTAGTTGCGCTACTGAACGAACACATTAGACACTTCCAGATTTTAGTTGAGATTTTACATCGCTTGCACTTAAAGTCTTTGGTTCTTTGCTATTTCTATTAATCCATAGCAATGTTTTAACTAATGTTATAAAAGCAACCTACAAAAAATTAGTTTTTAGTCAGTGCCAGCCGATGATACAACCTTCTGTCTATTAAATGTCATATGTACTTATAATGATTTATACTAGTACTTAATGGTGTAGTTCAACCAAACTGCTACTCTAGAAAAATCCTCAGGAGGAATAGTTAACACATAGAGGTGTCTTAGAGTTTCTATTACAACAGTGAAACACTGTGGCCAAACAGCAAGTTGGGGAGGAACTTGGCTTATACTCCATTATCAGTGATCGCCATTGAAGGAAGTCAGGACAGGAATTCAAGCTGGGCAGAAACTGATGCGGAGGCAATGGAGGGGTGCCTGTTTCTTTGTTTTGTTTTTGTGTGTTTGTTTTTTATAGAACCCAGGACCACTAGCTCAGGGACGACACTGCTCACAATTGGTGGGGCCCTCCCCATGTGAAAATGCCCTACCATCAGATCTTACGGAGGGACCTTCTTAAGTGAGGCTCCCTCCTCTCTGATGACTGTAGCTTGTGATAAGTTGACATAATACTATCCAGTACAAGAGGTATTGTTAATCCCAAAGATGGGAGGAAAAAGACTACTGACCCAAATCATCATGGCCAAATTAATTAAAACAAGATTTTAAATTTGTGTACAAGGGCTGCCTCCCCTGGTGGGGTTGAGAGGCCAGCATGGAATGTGAGGAAGACAAGGCTTTTAAAGCTCAGGGGTAGGGGGTTTCCAGATGGAGGTTGGGTGAGGAAAAATAGGTGGGGTTACACAAGCAGAACAAAGACATGATTGCAAGGTGGGTGTAACAACAGGCAGTCACAACAACGTTTTCAAACAAAGGGTTACAAGACGGTTATAAACAACTTTTATATCAAAGACATGGTTGCCATTTTCTGGAACAGACTACAGAACAATATGTAGTTAGGGTTACAGGTGGGAATAGCCCAAACATTGAAAAAGAGAGGTTTAATAATAAACAGGAATGAACCTAGTTTGTCTTTAATATAAAATGTCTTCTAAGCCTAAGATGGAGGCAGGCTGGTTCTTCAGTATCCAGAAATGAGTTTTCCCTTCTCCTTTTCTTTGATCGTTTTGCGGCCAATGGAACTTTAATATTTTAAGTACTGTAATTTAATTAAGTACTATAGAGACAAATTTTTGTATGTGGCAACTAAGACACACTTTCCTTTTTTCCCAAGGAATATATGTTCTCAGGGAATATATATATATATATATATATATATATATATATATATATATATTTACCAATACATTACTAGTAATAACACCTAATGAGATTTAATCTGATAGTTTGGTTCTTTTTTTTTTTTTTTTGACTAATGACATAGCTTTTTTCCTCACAAAAACTAAGTTGGAAGTATTTGTTACCATAGATAGTATATATTACAGACTTGTGAGGTGTTGACCATTATTTACTTGTTTGTTATGTTCTGTATGTTCAATGCAGAGCTTCTCTGTGTAACAGCCCTAGCTATCCTGGAACTCACTTTTGAGACTACCCTAGCCTCAAACTTAGAGATCCCCCTGCCTCTGCCTCCTGAGTGCTGTGACTAAAGGTGTGCACCCCTACACTCAGACTACCATTTTTTATTTAATTAATTTAGTGTGTGTATGTGAAAGAGAGAGAGAGAGACAGACAGACAGACACACACACACACACACAGAGAAAGACATCTTTGTGCAAGTGAGAGAACTTTGAGAAAAAATGTGCACATGTGCCACAGCATATATGTAGAGATGGGGCAACTCTGAAATTGTCTCCTTCCACCGTGAGAACCATGCATGAGTTTGGGGTTGTCAGGCCTACATAGCAAGTAAGTGTTTTTTTCCTGTTGACCCATCTTTATTATTCACTTGTTTCACTAAATGATTAATACTAGCAAAAATAAAGTAAATTAGCAGAAAGCACTGGGAGTACTGTAAATACAGTTCTCTATGGCCCCCTAAAAGTAAATGTTACTTCCAATAACCCAAATAATGGGTTTAAGATAGGAGTTTTGTGTGATTTTTCCCCCCAAATTAGCATGGGAACCTATGATTCTAAACAAAACACCACTGTGGCCCAAAGTAAGAATACTAATATTTTTAGTTTTCTGATTCACCTACTAAATGGGAATGTGTGGAGTGGAAATAAATGAGATTATTAAAGAAAATACATAGGATTATTAGAAATGTACAAGGAGCTTCTCTGTATTGTTTTGGATCCTGTCCTGGAACTAGCTCTGTAGACCAGGCAGACTCGGACTCACAGATATGCACCTGCCTCTGCCTCCTGAGTGCTGGGATTAAAGACATGCGCTACCAATGCCTAGCAAGACTCTATGTTGTAACCTAAAACCTTGAACTACATCTCCAGCCCTGAAATGAATACACTTTTAGAGCAGCATATATAGTTAATGCCATTGAAATCTATGTTTATGTCTAAATATAACTTCTATAAATTCCTGATAAAGACGAAGCCATCAGACACGGTTGTGCACATCTGTAACCACAGGTAGGAGAGTCATTAGAGAGGACCGGGAGGCTAGCCTGGACTTTCCAGATAGGCTGTTTGGTATGACCTTGTTTGAAAACAGATGTAGAAACTGAGAATGGTTTTTCAAGGAAAACTCATTTTTAAGATCTCTTAAGACTCGAAAAATTGCTATTCTACTTAGTTGCCTTGAAATAAACCCATGTAGGCATACTAGAAATTGTCCCCTCTCCCCTGACCCCTGTAAAAGCCAACATGTCAAAACCATTTAACAGCTATGAACTTTTCAAGGGGAAATAAATGTTTTAATGTACAGTGTGGCCATGCACCTGTAATCCCAGGTCTCAAGAGGCAGAAACAGGAGGATCAGACTCTGCAGGCCAGCTTATGTATACAATGAGAGCCTGTCAAAAACATGGAACTCTGTGGTTCTTCAACAGAATCAGTGAAAGTATATTTCCATTTTTTCCTTCTGCAATGAATATGATTTTAATTAAATATACTTAGTATAATTTTATAGTCTTCCAAAATGTTGTACTAGTAAGTTTTCAGAAATCGCATTTATTTATTTATTTATTATTTATTTATATGAGAGGATTAATTACATTGGCTTTCATGATCAAAGAGGTTGAAATTCCATAATGGTCATTAGCACACTGAAGAGCCAAGAGAAGCTAATGATGGCTAAGTTCAAGATTCCTTAGAACAAGAAAATTGCTTTAGCTCAGGTCCTACATCTGGGCCAAACATCCATATGCACCCAAGAACAGTGCAAGTTCCAGGGTCAAACGCTGAAAGACATGGAATCGGGTTCAAAGGCTGCAACAATGGCACACATTCCTGCTTTTGAAGGAAGAATGATGGGGGGGGGGCTCATCCCTCTCTCTTTTGAGCCTGGTTGCTGCAGCTGACTAGGCGTCACTTATTTACTCCCGATGCAGGGTCCCCCATAGTGAGTTTGTGGACCCCCGTGCCTTCCTCCTCAGCAAACACTCACAAACATCCTCAGAAGTCATTTATTGAAGCGCTAAGCTGTGGTGATACATTATTTATGATTTATTAAAGCTTGCCTGAGGATTTACAAAGCAAAGTCAGCCACATAGAAGTCAGGCACACACTGACTTTAATTCTAGCAGCCAGAAGTTAGGAGGTGGTGTTACACACCTTTAATCTTAGGGCTCAGGATTAAGAGGCAGACGATCTCGGTGAGTTCAAGGCCACCAAGATCTATACAAGATTGATCCAGTCCTAAAGAGAAACAGCTCACACAAAGATCTCAGCACCTGGGATCACATGCCTTTAATCCCAGCACTAGGGAGGTATATAAAACAGGAGCAGGGTCTCAGTATGAGGCACTCATTCTCCTGCAGCAGTCTGAGGCTTGGTGAAGAGCTCGTGGATCAGCTGTTTCAGCCTGAGCGAGAGGTGAGAGCTAGTGACAGGCTGCTTTGCTTCTCTGATCTTCAGCTTGAACCCCAATATCTGTCTCTGGGCCTTTCATTTATCTTGTTACATTAAGCATCCCTGAATCCAGTCAAGTTGATAATCCAAAATTAGCCATCACAGTGTGCTTTTGCTTCTGTTTCTGCCATCTGTCCCCAGTGGCCCTGGAGGTCGTACATGCTAGGCAAGTGCTTCAACCACTGAAAATACCCCAGCCCTTACTTTTTTAAACAGTGTTTCACTACGTAGGCCAATCTGGTTTGAACCCCTGACCATCCTGCTTCTGCTCCTGAGTGCTGGGATTATAGGTGGGCATCACCACACCCACATATGTCCTTCCCTTCCCACATGCCTCCACCATTGCTCACTTTGTAGCTAGGGCTAGGCTGAAACTCACAGAGAAATGCCTGCCTCTGCCTCTGCCTCCCAAATGGGGGAAAAGGATAGGCAGGGCATTTCTAAATATTGCAGTTGGGAGTCTGACAAGAAAAAAATGTGATGAGATCATCAAGTGCATTTTTAATTTTACCACAGAAGCAAATACACCATTAAAGAACTAAAGACCGAGGCCACCAGCTCATATTTCACCCTAAGGTCATGTGGTTTTAGATTTCACTAAAGAATGTCAAAACAATGAGGAGCATAAGAGAAGCTTGTCTTTGGGGACAAAGAGTCAAAGATGCAGGATGTCACTACACCAAGCACAGCTTTAACCAAAGAAGACTGGTGAAACAGTTTCCTGGTGGGGCAGGAGCACATGTACTCTGCATGTGTGAGGACTTGGGTTCAAAACCCACACCCGGGGTGTGTGGGACTCTCAAAGCAACAGAAATGTTGTTGGGCTACTATGGTAAATGCCTGTCTATCCAGGAGCTGAGGCAGGGGTTTAAGGCCATCCTGGGCTATGTGCATAATGAAAGTCGTCTTTTAAGAAGAAAAAGAAAGACATTTTGCTGAGAGTGTGGTGCATGTCTACAGTGCCTGCTACAGGGCAGGGTGACATCTGGTGTGTAACTAGTGAGAGCCTGTCTCAATGTATTTGTTAAACCAGAACCACAGGGTTGAGGAGATTCAGTGGGTTAAGTGCTTGCCCCACAAGCATCAAGACCTGAGTTCAGATCCCCAGAACTCCCTAACACTGATGCCCCAGCACTCCTAAGATCGGTCAGGCACTAGAGAGAGAGTCTTCCAGAAGCTCACCTGCCACCCAGTCTGGCTTATGAAGCAGTGGATAACAAGAGACCCTGTGGAACAAGATGGGAGTCGAAGACACCGGAGACTGACTGCAGCGTTTGCCCATGCTCACACACATGAGTCAGCTATGGGGTTTGTGGGCTTTTGTTTGCTATTCTACAATATAATTCTAATTTGTTGCCCACTATGAAATTGGAATACAGAAAAGATAATTTGCCAAGATATGTAACAAGCATTAACTTTGCTTTTAGAAACCCAATGGTTTTTGTTTTTTACAGTGACTTAATATTGTCAGTGGATTGTAGGTGAACTTTAAGAACTGCACTATAGGATTAAGACAAGCTGAAGCTATTTCTGCCACCTTAAAACTCACTCTTGCCATATATCAATGTTCTTCTGCGGCTGCTGCCCTTGTGTCCTTGAATTTTCACCAAGAGATGAATCACCTATACTTGTTTTCCCAACCTTTCTTCCTGATTTTTTTTTTCCTTTGAATCTATTTCAGTTAGGAATTTGTTCTGAGGTGAATAGAGATTTCTGTGTAAAGCATAAATGACATCCACACATTCATGCAACCAAAGATGAGTTCTTGACCCCCACCCTGCTAAGCTGGTAGCAGCATCAACACAGCTAAGTACCCCATCTTCCTTGAGGCAATTTCTTCTCTTGGCTTCCAGAAAATGTACTGGTCTTCTTAAGGTCTAGACCTCAGGTTCCCAGAATGTCACATGAGCTGCATTTAATTTAGCAGCAAGTCACAAAGAATCATGGGCAGGGCAAAGATATTTTAAGGTCATATGTGAGTGATCAGGAAGGAACACATAATTGACAATTGTCTTTGAAGACTGTCACATCAGATCCTGGGTAAGGGAGGACAATCCTGAGAGAAAGACAGAGGCAGAGACAGCAAGGACATACCAGCTCTCTCATGAAAACACGTACACCAGGCCTTCTGTTATTATCAATCTGTGTGATTTTCAATAAACAACTGGATTTAATTTTGATAAAGAAGAATAAATATATGGATCAATAGGTTTGCTATGGTATGTAAAGCCATGGAAATACAAAGTGCTTAAGCACAATGCCAGGCATGGTATACTGTGGGAATGAATTTTCCTGAACATATATTTTGTAGTCTGCTTTCACTAACTGAACTTTTCCCAGCCTTGTAACCAAGTTCATCATATGATTCGAGGTCATTTAAAACCATGTATTCAGTCTGTTTACATAGAGAGTACTCAGTTTGTTTAAGTTTAACTTTCCTTTTTATTTATTATTATTATTTTTATCTCTTTTTTTTTTGTTTGTTTTTGTTTTTGTTTTTTTTTTCAAGACAGGGTTTCCCTGTGTAGCTTTGTAGACCAGGCTGACCTCGAACTCACAGAGGTCTGCCTGCCTCTGCTTCTAGAGTGCTAGGATTAAAGGCGTGCATCACCACTGCCCGGCTTTTTTGTTTTGTTTTGTTTTGTAATTTAACTTTCATTTAAGAAAACAATGTGGGGGCTAGGAAGAAGACTCACAGGTTAGAGCACTTGTTGCTCGTGCAGAAGACTGGGGTTCAGTTCCCAGCACCATATGTATCTCCAGTTCCTGACACTTCTGACCTCCTCAGGCACCAGGCACACATGTGGTGCACATGCATACATGCAGGCAAAATACTAATACACAAAGTCAATAAACGTTTTAAAAAGAGCAAGCAATTATGCCTTGGACTCTCCATGTCACCAACTTTTACAAGCTAAGTTGAAGGGACAGCTTTAATTTAAACATGACACAAGGGTGTAGGCTGATGACATCTGTGTTAAAGGGTAAGGGAGCATTAGGAAGGCTGAGAACCACCGCTCTAGGTTATCCAACTCCAAGAGTCTGTGCCTATCATGCAGCACTGTCACAGCACACACGCTATACAGATAGTGATGTGGTTATGGTCCTGTCACTCCAGTGGGAGCAGTGCCGTCCAACAACTATCTTCCAACCAGGGAGAAAGTGTATGGCCAACTCCACTGTGTGTACATCAATTCTAGGAATCCATTTAAAAGACATTAGGATCACAACTACTTTCAAAGTTCCTTACCATGGCCAATACACTGATTTCTGACATCTTCTATCGTCTCCACATTGATGGTTACTTGAAGAAAAGTGTAACAGCTGCCTTGGAACTGAACCCAGGTGGACGAAGGACAGTCTATTTGGGAAGAGAAAAATAATATTAACACGAGTTCCTGATGCTAAGGATACTGAATATTAAAAGTCCGCACCCAGACACAAGTCATTTCCCTTGTTAAAACGAGCAATCAACCAGTGTAAAAGGAATTAATTTTTCTTCATTTTACATTTGGAAAAGAAATGTGCCAGTGAGTCTCTTCTGACCTCACAGTGCAGCTTCAAGTGTGTTGATTGTTTAGCAATTCAGACATGCAAACTCATCATCACCAAGCCAACCGGCTATGGAGGGAGCCGACTGGTCAGAATTTAAGGCTCCTCTCTGAAGACTATCTTTGTTATATGTAGTAATTTTTAAAGTCTTAAGAGTTCTGCAAAAATCCTTTTTGTTCATATTCTACTTACAAGAACAGAAAATAGTATCTAGATTATGAATATCCAGGCAAACTTTAATATGGCACAAGCAAAGTGCCATATTAAATAAGGCTGATGTTCATGTTTTCTTTCATTTTCTTCCTCTGTGTGTCTGTCTCTCTGTCTCTGTCTGTCTCTCTGTCTCTCTGTCTCTCTCTCTCTGTCTTTCTCTCTCTCTCTCTCTCTCTCTCTCTCTCTCTCTCTCTCTCTTTGTGTGTGTGTGTGTGTGTGTGTGTATGATGGGGGGGTTAGGATTTTAACTTAGGGCTTCACATATACATAGCCATATGCTCTCCTACCAAGCTAAGTTTTTCCAGCCCTGTATGTTCTTAATTGAACATCTTATCAATAGAGACCCTATAGCTCTATGAAGCTTAACCTTAGCTTTTCTGCACCTGCTATTTAGGAAGGACACCTCTATGTCTACCTTGGTTTCTTTTGTTCATTATGAAGATATAAAAAACTTTTAAGCCTAGGATCTAGAAGATCATCACTTAGAATTATATGAAAAAATAACCCATAAGAACTTGATTTCACTGAAACAAGCTGGAGGAATAAAAGGGGATTTATTAATTTTAGTGGACAAAAGAACAAAAAAATAGCAGGCTTGCCTATGCCTGTAACTTGACATAAAATCAGCAAGACCTCACCTATATAGTTTTACTTTTAAGTTCTATGTGTGTTATAATTTAATATAAAGGAATAGAAGCAAGCACTCCTCTGAAGATCAGAGCTGAGTAACCAGCTACACTAGCTCAATTAATTTGACATCTTGATTTTACAGTGGTCAAACTATGATATAAGTTACCCCTGGTACTTAAACTTGGCCTCTGACAGCACAGAGCACACTGCCACCAAAGTACATTATTTCCCAGTTTTCTGGTGGATGAGGGATGAGCAGAAGTCAGTCAAGAAAGGAAAATGTTCCTCACACTGTATTTTCACTTTCCTGTTGGCTAGACTACTATCATGTGGCCAAAGGAAGTACCATAGGATGACAGAACAACAAGATGAATGGTTATATCATACTCACATTGGATTAATCCATTAATTCAGGCCACTCATGTGTCAACTAGGACAGATTAGTGACTATTTCACTTAAAATCATCCCAAGTGTGAGTTACATGTTGCCACTTTTAATAGTGAAATCATCCAAAATATACTAGGATGAGGAAGTATCCTAAGATACAATTCATTTTATATAAGGTAGTTTTGTTTCCTTTTCTATTGTTCTTGTTTGTTTTTGTTTTTTGAGACAGGGTCTCATTATGTAGCCCTAACTGTCTAGGAATTCATTCTGTAGATTAGGCTGGCCTTGGAAATCAGCCTTCAGCCTACCTCTGCCTCTCAAGTACTGGGTGTTATTTACCATGCCTGGATATCTTTTTTTTTTTTTTTTTTAAATTAACTACATTTTTGAAAATCAGTGTGTGTGTGTGTGTGTGTGTGTGTGTGTGTGTGTGTGTGCGTGTGTGCTCAAACACACGTGCACAAATGCATGCATGCCACAATGTGGAGGTCACAGGACAACTTGCAGTAGTTAGTTTTCTCCTTCCATATAGGTCCAGGGTATCAAACTTGGGTTTTTAGGCCCAGTGGCAGGCACCTTTCTTTGCCCACTGAGCCATATTGCCAAACCCTTTTCTACTGTTTTATAAACACTTGCATTATACACCGTGACAACCTGGTGGCATGTACCTAAGATTTACAAAGCAATAACATCCAGAAAGATTGAGCGACTGGAGATGACAAATATGTGCAGGAGGAAAGTTGAGGGGACCTGAAAACAAGACACTTAGTGGAAGGCTGGCTGTCTTGGAGCAGCCAGGAGCCTTCTCTTCCTACAAAGCACGACTTAGACACCTCTGCTTCGCCCTATGCCTCTACACCGCCTATGAACATCTGACCTTTTTAAAAAGAAAGACTTTAATGTCTTTAAATCTACTTCCAGGCCATGAACCATTGTCCTTATCGTTTCATCCTGGTAGGACCAGACTCTTTTTCTGTATTGCCTGCCTTCTGTGAGATATCAGCACTGGAGCTGATTTCAGCCCTCACTTGCAGTTTTACCACACAGATCTTTCTCTCCTAAGCTACCATCCATTGCCGATGCAAATGAGCAGAAAGAGCAAGCATTAGCCATCAGAACAGAAGATTTCATCTTGGACGGCTTGTTTCCTGTGTTTTCTGGGGGATAAAAGGGTTAGAAGTCTGCTGGATTGGTACAGTGGTTTGAATGTAAGTGCCCCCCCCCCCATAGGCTAATAGGGAGAGGTACTATGGAACTCTTAGAATCTGTGGCCTTGTTGGAGTAGGTATGGTCTTATTGGAGGTAGTGTGTCACTAGGGTTGGGCTTTGAGGTCTTGGAAGATTAAGCTAGGCCCAGGGTCTCTCTTCCTGTTGCCTTTGGGTGTGGATGTAGAACTCTCAGCTACCTCTTGAGCACCTCTGCCTAAGTGACACCATGCTTCCCACCATGACGATGATGACTAAACCTCTGAACTATAAGCCATCCCCAATGAAATGTTTTTCCTCTGTAAGAGTCATGGTGTCTCTTCACAGCAATAGAAACCATAACTAAGACAGTTGGATTATTGCTGCTAACATTAGATAAGGGGTGCCAACCACATAGAACAATGTCTAATATGAGGCAAGATTCCCAGGATAGGTAGTTTTTATCAACCTTGATCACTCTTGATGCCTTTCTGCCTTGCATAGGGACCTACAGCAAAGATTTAAAATACTTGGCTGAGTGAATACACCCTCTTCTTCACCTTCACATACCAATTTATTTCCATGTTCTTCAAATGCTTTGCCTTGAGTTTATCTGCTCCTTTCTGAAACTCCAGAAAGGAGTTTCTTATATCTCCAAATTGAACTAAGTCGACATTACTGCTTACACCTTACTAGTACACTTTTTAAAAAGTGAACTTGTCATTGGATGTAACATACACAAAAATGCCCAAGCCATAAGTGTGCAGCTTGGTAAATTTTCAAAAATGGAACACACCCACACAATCATCAGCAAAATAAAGAAACAGAACATTACTGTCCTTTGGTTACCACCCCTTCCCAAAATGGAATTATTTCCCCAGCTCAGAACACTATATGTCGTTTTTGCTTGTTTTGAACTATACACTGATGAAACCAAGCACAACATACTCTTGTGTCTGGCTTCTTTTGATAAACACTACTTTTATGGGTCACTTGTTTTGTAGTTTATAACTGTGGGTTATTATTTCTCATTGTTATGTAGTGCGTGCCTTTCTCCGTTGTTTCATTGGTGAATGTGTGGCTGGCTTCTTGTTTACAGCCTACTGGCAATAGCAAGCAATGTCTCTCTGGGCCATCTCTGCACGGTTCTCTGCACTGAATGATTCACAATTCTAAGAAAAGCTGAATTGGAGAATGTTATGGTTCTAATGCCTTCCCCCAAAATTCGTGCTGAAATCAGCTGAAATTTTATTGCTGTTTTAGCAGTATTAAGAGGTAAGAGCACACAAGATACAAGAATCCTAGCCTGACAGGGATATTTAAAAAGACTCTATCAAACAAGGACGCATAGGACCATTTTCATTCAAAAGAGGCTATATTACCATTGGACATATTCAGTATTGCTTTATATTGTAGTTCCCTATTTCCCCAGTTTAATTATTAACTGCAAGACATGAGAGATCCTGTCTTAAATCAAATTATGTCACCAGTAACAAGTATTGTGCTGTCTGGAACACAACCCAGAAAAGCACACGTAGGAGTGAGGTTGTGGAGAAAAGTGCGTCTCCAACAGGAATCTCTGGCATGCTATTTATGCTGTCCTCTGCTCCAGTTTCTTTTATTTGTAAATCAGTACCTATCTAGGTGCTTGTGAATTCCCCAGTGAACCAAAGGGAAGGAAGGACAAGGTCTTCTCACAACGTGTAGTTTAGTGGGAACAGATTAAAACAACAGAAGTAAAATAACAGATGAGATGGTGTTGTAGTTTCCTTCCCTGACAAAATTACTCAGACAAAATTCACCTAAGGCAGGAAGGGTCTATGTGACATGAATAATAAAAACCCAGAGACAGATATTGAAGTTCAAGCTGAAGATCAGAAAGGCGAAGCAGTCAGCCAGTAGCTTTTACTTCTGCCAAGGCTGGGGAGATCCTGTCTTCTCTGTGACTGGAAACTGAATCTCACATGAGAACTTTTGGTTCTTCCTTATATACCTTTTTAGTGCTGGGAATAAAGGCATTGTTTCTCTTTTAGAGTGATTCATTCTCATGTAGCCCTGGATGGCCTTGAACTCACAAAGACCCATCTGCCTCTGTTTCCTGAGTGCTGGGATTAAAGTTGTGTGCCACCACTGCCCAGCTTCTATGACTGTGGCTAGCTCTGCATTCTGATTTCCAGGCCAGCTTTATTAGACCATCAACAATGTATCACCACAGATCTATTCATAGTTCAAAGGTATAGTTCATCATGGTGGGTCAATCACGGCTAAAGGAGCCTGGAGCAGCTAGCTAGTCATTACATTGCATCCACAATCAGAAACCATCAATGCATGCTACTTCTCAATCCTTTCTTCACTTATACAGTCACAGTGGGAACCAACAGGACCACCCACAACAGTGTAAATCCTCCTCCCTCAATTAATGCATTGGAGATAATCCCCAGAGGCCAGTGTCACAGGTAATTCTAGATTCTGTCAAATTAAGGCTAACCATCTAGGTTATCCTCTACTGCTGTGTAACAAATGCCCAGCTTAAAGCAAGAAGCAGCATCTCATCTAGTGTCTCTGGTTAAGAACTGGAAACAGCAGCTTGCTTGAGTTGTTTGGCTATGCTTTTCCCATGCAGATGCAATCAATGTGTTGGCTAGGGAAGCAGTAATCTGAACACTTAACTACAGCTGGACTATGGGTCCTGAGGAGGCACATTCCTATGACCCGTGGGTTAGTGTGAACTGGAGACCTCAGTTTCTCACCACAGTAGTGCCAAAGAGTCCTTATAAGTCTTAATTGAATGTGAAATGGCCCCTAGGGACTCATGTGTTTCACTATTTAATCCTTAACAAAGCAAGTGGTATTGTCTTGTGCAGATCTTTCCTTTCTTGTCCTCTCTCTGTTTTCTGGCCCAGAGAAATAAGCAAGCAACCATCCACTCCTGCCACCAGAGTCATGAGCTATCCTTACCACCATGTCTTTCTTTCCATGCTGAACTACACTCTCTAACTGCGCACCAAACAAATTCTCCCCTAGCTTGCTCTGATCAGGTATTTGGTGTCACGGTTGCTGCTGGGAGAAACCTGGTCATATTGCTTAGGTTTTTTTTTTTTGTTTTTTTTTGTTTTTTTTTTTTTTGAGGAAAAGTAGAAAAATTTGGAGCTTGAGGCTAGAGAAATCCTAGAACATGCTCCCAACAGGAGTAAGGAAGGATGATGAAGTAAGTACAGACTGGAAGGCTGTGATCATATAGTTTCAGAGATCAAAAGTGTTATACAGTCTGGCAAAGGAACTGGCTTTATCATGACTCCATCCTGAAAACTTGAATTAGGAGAAATTAAAAAGCAGAGGACTGATTCCCTTGGTAGGGCAAATTTCAAGATTGCATAGAATTCAGGTTATGGCATGACCGTATTGCTCATTGCTCTTGGCCAGATTTCTAGTGAGAGTGAGCAGGAAGTGAAGCCCAAAGGTATGAAAAATGTGCAGTGTGGTAATGAAAAGGGGGTGGATAGAAGTTGGGGCTAAGGCAGGTATGGATATAGTATTAGTAACTGTTGATGAGATGAGTGTTATCAAAGAGCCCTCCTCCCCCCCACACTTTTTATGGAGCCAGTAGGATAGATGCCCTAAAAACAAGACTCTACCCCTTGAGAACACCAGGCTATAACAATGCAGACCTCTTTTAAGAACTTTCACTTGAAATAGTGTTCTTGAACAAAAAAAAAAAAAAAAAAAAAAAAAAAACCAAACATTCTGGGCAGCTTAGGCTGCCCAGAGAAGTGTTCTGTTATATTCAGCCATAGAGCTACAGAAAGGCTAGATTGTTGTACAAGAGGGCGACAATAGCAAATTCTACCAGCAGCCCGCCCTCTTGTTAGGTATTAGGTCCTAGCAATGAGTGAAGTAACTAATAAAGCAGGTGGCTTTCCAGGAGTTAGGGATTCATGGTACAAAGCAGAAGTGAAAAGCTGTACAGAATGCAGTCCTGGTTGTCAGATGCACTCATTTCTGAAACATCCTATTGGTTATTGTATTAGAATTTTGTAGGAAAACAGCACCAATACAAGAAAGATTTGCCAACTATGTACGTATGTATGCATTTATCTATCATCTATCTCTCTATATAACTCTATCACCTATCTATATAAATCCACCCATCCATCCATATCTATCTATCTATCATCTATCTATCTATCTATCTATCTATCTATCTATCTATCTATCTATCTATCTATCTGCTCATCTATTGTCTATCTTACCTACCTTACCTACCCACCTACCTGTCTGTCTATCTGACTCACACCATTATGGAGACCAAAAAAAGATCATCTGGTCTATCACTGGCAGGTTGGAGAACATGTGACATGTTACTTAATCCTAGTCTGAAAGTCTGAGGATGGGTACAGGAAAGGGGGCAATGGTATACATTCTCACTTGAGTTCGAAGGCCTGAGATCTAGGTATCCCTCAGCAAGTTCAAGGCAGAAATGGATGGCTGCCTCAGTGTGGGGAGGAAAGAAATTGGAGCTTCCTCAGCCTTCCTGTTCTACCTCGAGGGACTGGAGGATGCCAGCCCAGGCTAATGGGGAGATGACCTTTACTAAGCCTTACTGTTGGCTTATTATTTTAAGGTGAGTGACTTTGTTTATTCTGCATTTCTTTAACTATGTGAAGCTGTGTAACTTTGTCTAAAGCCCCTGGTGATCCTAATAAAGAGCTGAATGGCCAATAGCAAGGCAGGAACAAGGATAGGCAGGGCTGGCAGGCAGAGACTATAAATAGAAGGAGAGCAAGAGAAGGAGGAGAGGAGGACAACAGGGGCCAGCTAGCCAGCCAGCCAGCCAGCCAGCCAGCCAGCCAGCCAGCCACAGAGTAAGAAGGAAAGTAAGATTTACAGATTAGAAAGATAAAATCCAGAGGGAAAAAAGCTGGCTAGCAACAAGCCAAGTTAAGGCCGGGCATTCATAACTAAGTGTAAGTCTCTGTGTGTGATTCATTTGGAAGCTGGGTGGTAACATCTTACTACACCTTACAGACACAGATGCTCATCTCTGGGTTTAGTGGTTCTAATGCTAATCCAATCCTGAAATAGTGTTTTATCAGCTGTTTAGGCATCCTTTCATAGTGCACTCAATTGGTACGTAAACCTGGTCACCACAATTCAATAGGTTAGTTCTGTTCAGTGTGGGAGTGAGTTACACACACAAAAAAACCCCACAAATGATAAGAAGCTTCAGGGACATCTCTGAGGCTGCCAATCACAGATACTTCTAAGAACTAAAGACCAGATATTGAAGTCAGCCTCTCCCTCTGCTCATTTCAGCATTAGCTGGCCCTCTAGTTAGTTACAAAGGAAACCACTCCTTGAATGCTGAGTGTGTATCCCAGCTTTAGACATATTCAAGGCCTCACTTGGCTTAGAGACAGTATTACAAAGAGGCTCACTCTCCTGTGAGGACAGTTGATGAGGTCACGAACCTCATGCATGGGAAGCTAGCCTATGTCACCTTCCGTGCTAGTGCTGTGATTGTAAGTCTGTTATAATTAAAAACTACCCATAGAGATCACTGCAAAGTTACTTTCTATAGCTCTTATCTCTTCACAACAATTCAGACAGGTACATTGCTATTTACAATGAACTTTTAGGGATTTGATGAATTTGATAATTTCATAATTCTGTTAATTTAATGTGTAAAAATTTAGTAGTCTCATGAAGAAGTTAGAAGCTGAACTTAGCTCCAAAAGTTCCTATGTAGATCACTTAATTAAAGGTGTCATGTGCTGAAGGAATGAAAAGTTATCTTCACAGTGAATTTTGAATTACCAAGCCAAGAGAAATGACACTCTCTGCTCTCCCAATAGAGCTCACTCACCTTCCATAGACCAACTTTGGCAGAACAAGAGGGCGAGGGCGGCTGTTTATTACATGTGTGGTGAGTCCTGGAGGGAGCAGCTGGCCCAAATGTTCAATTAACCATAACCTTTGCCATCATGCCCATCCTCAAAGAACTGTTATGACATTTACCCGCCGAAGAAGAGGTGTGTCATCTTTACCTTTCTCATTGGGCACCACCGGTCTTTTTTTTTTTTTTTTTTTTTTTTTTGATTTAATCTCCTGGTTTCTTCTCAAAATCTAAAACATCCCATGAAAACAAGCATGTATCCAATGTGGATGATAAAAATTGTTCTTTCTTGACCTAATTATAAGCCAACCCCAGCTCCTGTCGTCTGGATGGATTTGTGAGGAATCACACTGAAACCTATCCATAGGAGTTTGCAGCCATATAACACTGTCAGTTATCTCTATAAGCTTACACAGCCACGCAGATTGAAACATGCGTTTTTAACACAGCAGCAAATCCCAAAGTCTTCTCAACAAAGAAGGAAATCCTAAAATAATAACTATTTGGGAATTCATCTTTTTATTGGGAAAATTAAAATTTATAAAAGCATTATTTTTTAATAGATCATTTTTATTTTTTAAGTTATTTTTATTTTATGTGCATTGGTGTTTTGCCATGGATGCCTGGGCCTTTGGAATTGGAGTTACAGTTGTGAGCTGCCATGTGGGTGCTGGGAATTGAACCTGGATCCTCTGGAAGAGCTGTCAGTGCTCTTAACCTCTGAGCCATCTCTCCAGACCCAGTAAAAATATTCTTACATGTAATCTGAGATAATATCCTCTGAAATAGAATTGCTCCATCTATGACGTTGAGAAAAAGTGGCCTCTATGGATTTCCAGGTTGTAAACGTTTTGAAGTCAGGTATAAGTTCAGGCAGAAGTGATATAATAGAAAAGAAAACACAATGCAGCTCTACTTTTTTAATCATCCAGTTTTTCATCATCTCACTATAAAATAAAGTTTAAGGACACATCAAAATAAAACAAATCCCTCTAAGACAGTAAGGTCCCTGCTGTTAAATAGCTTCTTCCTGGGAAGACAGCGATGGACAGGCCTACAGACCAACAACATATACTCAGATGAGCTTTGAAGATAAAAGGCTGTAACAAAGAGAGTGGGTATTCAGTTATGGCCTTAGGATGTGACATAATAACCCAGATCTAAATGGTAGGGGGAGAAATGACCATGCCAACAACAAGGGGGTAAGCAGCCTGTGTAGAAGAAACAGGAGGTTATGGTCCTCATAAGGTCAGTGTGGAGAAACTCAGGGAAGAGCAAAAGTGCCCTAACATTAGACAGAAGGCAGTGACACACAAACCATCGCTTGTAGGCAGCAGCCCCTTGAAATGAGAGGCCTTCATTCTCCCCCATATGGTAAGCACAGAATGAGGACTTAATTTGCTCCTCCTATGTCACTCATGGGAAATCACTGACGAGGTAGTCCCAGGCACACCCCTGTGTGCAAATGCACAGATACAGAGAGGCTCTAGATCTGGGGGTGGGGTTGGGGGTAGGGGGTGGCCCAGTGGGTAAAGACCAGTCTGTACAAGCATGAGGGCCCAAGCTTAGATCCCCAGCACATTCACACAAAACCCAAACCACAGACGCTCCATCACGGTCTGCTGTGGGACCTTCCAAGTTATACTGTGTTTGTTAGCCATTCTGACTTCTGAGTTAGTAACTAAAACCAACAAGCTCACTTTTATTCACACATTTCAAAGTGATAGAGAAAAATAAGAATGATTTCCACTTCAGCATCAAGTTTATGCTTTCTGCTAGATTTTTGAGGTTCCTTTTGTGTTGAGTTAATTCTAAGTCTTGGTAAGCTCTCTCCATCATAAATGTAAATGTGCTCAGTAGCTATAAACGGCCAACACAGTGGTACTCTTAGGATATTTTCTGTTGATGCAGTTAACCTTTCACATCTTATAAATCAGTGCAGGAGAAAGGGACAGAGACCAGGATTTCGAGGGCCTGGGATAGGTATGAGATGGAGTTCTCATCTCCATTTTACTGAAGTGCAGAAAAGCTGGCTAACTAGTGAGCGAAGTTAGTGAGCAAAGTGCTCATGCTCATTTATACATTAATCTTCAAAGTCGCCTGGCTGAGAAAGGCAAGGAGCAGAGTGAACTTACTCAACATGGACTGTACCTAAAGCTCTCCACAAGCCTGTTTGTCCAGACCAGATGTTGTCCGAAACAATTCCACAGGTGATATCAAAATCTAGAAACTCACTGTCTTTCCAGATTGGATGTATTTTCTTCTTTTTTAATTTGCTAGCATTGTGTGTATGAGTGTGTGGGGAGTTGGCTGGGGATGTATTTTTCTTCTTTTTTAGTTTGCTAGCATTGGGGGGGTGGTAGGGTGGGGATGCAGGGTACCTTCCGAGGTCAGGGGATAACTTCATGATTTTTATTCTACATTTACATGGTTTCAGGTACTGAATGAACTCAGGTCATCGGGCTTGCAAAACAATCATATTTATCCACTGTACCACCTCACTGGCGGGAAAAAAAACAAAAAACAAAAAACCTTATTTTTTAATACCCTGGAACTGTAGACAGTGAGCTAAGAGCGCAGTTCACACGACTCAGATTTAACTAGGGGGAGTCTAAGGAGGACTCAGAATCAGTTGAAACGTCACAGAAACTCTAGTCCAGTCTTAGACAAAATTAATAGACACAATCCCAATGGTGTGAAACTGCAGTCTTGCTTCTGCTCCTCAGATACACACTAACTGGTCCTAGTGCTGCTTTACAGGAGCCCATGAAGAGTTCTGCAAGTTCTGAGCTGCTCACTAAGCTAGGTCTCCAACACCCAGGGACTATCAGCAGGCTTCATATAGAAATTTATTTAAAAATGCAGTAAAATTCTGGAAGCCAAAACCTCTTGCATAATCCTGTGACTGAAGCTCACACAAGCATTCACTTGTTTATGTTGCTCTTTCATTCTCGGAAACGGTAGATTGATAGTGTTTTTTGTTTTGTTTTTCTGTTTTTTGTTTTTGGGAAAGAAACTCCCACAGTTTCTCCATTAACATTTTTTTTTTTTCTCTCGACACGCCTCCATGGAAGCTCCTTTAAAGAAAAACACATGTTTGGTGGAATTGTGGAATTGTCTGTCTTTCTCAGGAGTCGTTTTGTAAGTAACTAAATATGTCTAGTTTTTTTCAGATGTCACTAGTATACCAGCCGACCAAAGGTTTCTCTAAATCAGTTTGTTAGTGGCTTCCAATCCTGACCTCTTATCTCTCTTGATGCAGGGGTTATTTGGCTGAACTCTTTTCCTGTTTTAACAACTTGACCACAAGCCAAGGGACCAAGCCTACCTCCCTCTGCCCCCAGGCATGATTTCTTCCCTAATGCCACCCACAAAGGGACTCTAAATTCCTCTGCTCTCCAGCTAGCCAACCGTCTTGGGTGTCGGAGCTGAGGATGCAGACTCATGGAAGCCCGGGGAAGGGGCTCGGCCTTGGCCTTTTCACTGGGTCCGGCTCTCGGGAGCCACCCAGCCAGAGAGATGGGTGCAGGATAGTCTGAGCGCAGGGTATGAGGGGTAGTGAGACACCGGCTGGGGTGGGAGCAGAGAGTCTGCACCCTCGGGGCGCGACGGGGGCGGCTTACCCGCGACGGTGGCAGTGGCAAGGCTCAGCAGCAGGAGCGTGGACAGCGCAGCGTGGGGCATGATTGCGCGGTGCTGAGAGCGGGCCGGGGGCGGCGCTTATCGGGATTGCTGAGCTCCGAGCTCCGCCGCGACGCCTCCCACTCGAGGCGGGGGCGGGGTTGGGGTGGGGAGTGGAGCTCAGGGTCATACAGCTGGGACAGCCAGAGCCCCAAGTGGCTGGCTCACTGCAGGTTCCAACTTCTCTCTTTTAAAAATAAACTTTTCATTTGCACTGAATAATCTCGGACTTTCTAAAATGTTGCAAAATAAAATTCCTGTAACCCTTTGGCCAGCTTCTCTAAATGTTAGCATCTTACATAACAGCGGGACAACGATCAGAACCAGGAAAAGACCATTGGTGGAGCACTGTTGACACTGTGGCATTTGACAATTATCTCTGTTCTAGGACCCAGTCCAGGAACAAGCATTACATTTATAGGTCATAGGTGATGTCTGTTCAGTGTCTTTTCTCGAGGACTACCCTCTGCTATTCTTTGTCTTTCAACACCAAAAACCTCTGGAAGAGTTACAGTCACTTTGGAGAATGCCCTTCAGTTTGGGTTTGTCTGATGGTTCTTCTCAGTAGAATTCAGTTTGTATCATTTTGGCAAGAGTCCCACAGAAGGGACAAAGGTATGATGGACTTTGGTCATTTGATGAAGGTGATATCGGCAGCCAGAACCTTCCTTTCCCACAAGCTCCTCCCCAGTGGACTATGTCTTTTTGAAAAAAATGTCTCCGCTACTAATTGCACTATCAAGACAAAAGGAGAATAATGGGACAGGGAGGGTTTTTAATTGGAATGGGAGATAGAAGGGCAAGTTGAAGGAAGGACTATGGGGTAGGATAATTACTAAAGAAGAGAGGGGAGAAGGAAGGGGAGGGAGGGAGAGAGGGATAAGGGACAGAGAGAGACAAGGGAGAGAGATAGATTTTAACAGAGTTACCTTATAACAGGGAAAGAGGACAGACAACCTAGCAAATAAAACAACCCCATACCAGGAATGGGCTACTTGAGTTGTTGCCAGTGGGATTCTATAGAGCCCCAAGAATTACAGGTTATTGCCAATAGTCTTGGCTATCTTCAGAACTTGTCAGAAAGCCCCTGTTGCTGAAGACACCACATAACTTGGAGAAATCAAGGTGGTGGCACTAACCTGGCAGCTTTATCTCTACCTATTAACTTTCACAGTGCTGGGAGGTCCTGGAGGGGAAGCACCTCTATCTCATCCAGACACGAACCCTGCAAGCTATGACAATGATGGGCCTAACAAAATATGCCTACTGCTGCAATAGTGGCATGAATGTTATGAAAGTAACCAACCACTTTACATTGGATATAAGGGAGGTTTTATAAGATGGAACCCATTCCTGGCACTGTGCCAAGGACTCGTGGCTAAATAGGTCATAGACCCTAAGGGAGAACATAGTATTAAGGTAACCCCTAGTGACTTATTGCTTTGCCCATCATAAGAGAAGCTTCTTCATACAGTAGAAGGCAGTTAACAGAGATCCACCACCCGTCAAGAAGCGTGGAGGACTTAGCCTAAGTGGGACCTGCATATCACCACCACCTCGGGGCCCCGAAGTGTTTGTATGAATGTGGATTAGTTTATGTTCAACTAATTTTCAAAGATATAGAATAGAATTGGCAAGCTAATGAGTTGGTTTTATTTAAGCTGTGACCTACTTCAGCAGGGGTTCTTCCCTTAGGCAACTCTGCTACAAACTGCCTCTCTGTTTCTGCTAAGGCATAAACCTGATTACCTGTTGCCTATTTGTAAGAGAACATGGCATCCAGGGAAACTCATTACTCTGCATCTTCCTCTCTAATCATACCTCCCACCTTCATTGTTTTCTCCCCAACTCATCTCCTCTGCGGTCTCATTCCATTTATTTCCCACAGCCTTCCATTTCTCCCTTTTATTCCTGCCAGCCTCTATCTCTCAGCCGGAGTCTCTTCTGTCTTCAGGCCCTTCCCCCCTCAGGTATATCACAGTAACTAAGGAGAGAAAGCCCATTCTTCCAACAGTTGTCGTTACCAGTGCATCTGGGTCCTAGGTGCCTCCTCTGTAATCCTTTTCTTTTTATCTTGGTTATTATCTTCTCCCATCCCTCTCACTGCATGTGCCAAATTTTTATTGCTATCTTTAAGTTAAGGCTTCGTCTGATTTCTCCTAAGAACATGGTAAATTCTGCTGAATAAGAAAATGGAGTCCGGCAACTAACAACTAGAGGCAGACATCTTCAAATGCTTATCTGCAGCACTTCCCTTGTAGTCTCAGAGAGGAAGACATGCTTCCTCATCACAGGCAAGCCTACTTCCTCTTTCTGCAAGTTAAGAATCACCCCTCTTGCCTCATCTTCTCCAAAACTGTCTCCCATTGATGTCTCCTCTGCATCATCAATGGTTCTGTTTTTTCCTTCCTGTCTTCTAAACCTGTGGACCTGCTATGGTAATGTATGTTTGTAATTTGAGCATGCAGGAAACAGGAGGAAAAGGAGTGTGAGACCAGCCTTGGCCCGTAGTGATAGCCTGCCCAAACAAGCCAAGGGCTGGGGGTTATAGGTCAGTGGCAACACATCTGTGTAGCATGCACAAGTTAGTCCCTGGATTCTGTACTCATCACCACAGAAATAAACCTTTATTTTCCATCTCTTTTGGAAGACAGGAAGAAAGGGAGGGAGGGAAGAAGGAAGGAAGGTAGGGAGAAGGAAGGAAGCAAGGAAGCAAGGAAGGAAGGAAGGGAACCCTCAAATCTGCCATGGACCAGTCTTCTCCACCAGATTTCTTAAACAACTTCCTCAGAATGTACCCTCTCAGAATAATCCATAAGTCCACTGTATTCCTCAAATTCCCCCATTTCCCATTTCTCAGTTCCTTCTTTCCCACTCACTTCCCCTGGACTCTGGCTCCATTCTGCTGCTGCATTTCCATTGCATAGGAACATCAATGGTTTCCCAGTTGCTTTGCTTTGCTATTGCTAGCAGTTCTCGCTGTTGTTTCATAAGTGCCAACTTGATGCTACATTCTATTAGAAGGCTCCTTGGCCAGGGAATCAAGCTGCCCCTGGGCTGGTTATCAATCTATGTTAGATCTGGGGGGACATGACAAAGATCAGAAATGAGACAGTTGCTGATTGGCAATGGCCCTGTTTCTGAGAAGTCCAGGTGAAACTGAGAAAATTGCTGGACTGGGAAGACAAGAAAGGATTTGCAGGTGACTTCTGGGTTTCTAGCTTGGAGACAAAAATTATGCCTTCTCCATGTTAACTAATAGAAATATAGTAACTGCTTGGGAAATGGGATGGTTTCTCAAATCCTGCTTGTGATTAGGTTAGTTGGGGGGAAAGAAAGAAACGTATGAACACTCAGTTTGTTGAGGTATAGATACAGTGAGAATGTTTCAATGAAATACTCAGGGAATTAGAGCCGAGTGTGCAGACCATCAGTTTTATGTTGCGGTCAGGCTGTTCTGCTCTCAGTCACTCTACACTGTGTAGAGCACTGCTTTCTCAGACGTGTCCTGCCCTGCCCTCGGGGGCTTTACTTCACAAGCAGCTGCGAACCCCATTATGAGGATGGAGGATGAGTGTGCACTGGCTAGGCATGTGACCAACCAGTACCATGGGTCTCGCTTCCCAGCTTCAGCTTCTTAGGCCTTTTTGAAACATCTTGCCTCTTGAATCCTTTGTTGTCACCCTGTAACACACACACACACACACACACACACACACACACACACACACACACACACACGAGATAAATACACTGTGATGAGCGATAGGTAATCTAAAAGTTAGTGTTAAAAAACGGAGCTCAGGGGCTGGAGAGAGGACTCAGAGGTTTTGTGCTACTCTTCCAGAGGACTCCAGGTTGATTCCCAGCCCCTGTTGGGCAGCTCACAGTGTCTGTACTGCTCAAACTAGGGAATCCAAGACCCCATCCTAGCCTCAGCAGCCACCTGCATTCATGTGCACATACACATAGTAAAAATAAATCTTAGAAACAAAACAAAACTTGGATTGCAATAGATGAATGCATGTTTGCCTCAACCAGAATTCCAAAGGAAGCAGACATGTTGCCACTGAAACTGCTGTACCTTGTGACTTACCATTCAGTTAATATTTGACATTGTGTATTGCCAATGTCTATGTTTCTGACACAGCACTTTCATGAAGGCTTAGTTTAAAGAGTCTTTCTTTTGAGAAATAATTCAAATCCTCCCCCCCCCCCGCCATCTCTCTTTCGAGACAGGGTTCTCTGTGGCATTGGAGTCTGTCCTGGAACTAGCTCTTGTAGACCAGGCTGGCCTTGAACTCACAGAGATCCTGTTGCTTCTGCCTCCCAAGTGCTGGGATTAAAGGCATGTGCCACTACAGCCCAGCAAATTTCTCTTTCTAAGCAAGATTAATTAATTACAATGGGCATCTGCTTCTGCAAGAGGGTTTTAACATTAAAAGGGACCTGAGATGAAGGAATAGGATCTCCAATGTTCTCCACAAAAGCCTCAGCAAAGGGGTCAGGCATGAAGTTTACTAAGAATATAGGCAAAACAATTTTTTCCCCCTATAGCTAGGTGTGGTGTCTCGTGCATTTAATCCCAGCATTTGGGAGGAAGAGGCAGGTGAATCTGAGTTAGAGGCCAGTCTGGTCTACAAACAGTTCTAGGACAGCCAGGCTACACAGAGAATCCCCGTCTCAAAAACTAAACAATACTGCAGCCCTTTACTAGAGAGAATTTGCAGATGTCTGAGGAAGAGGAAGGGAGTGAATGTTGGTATCACTTCTGTATTTGTTCCCTGCATTTATTTATTGGGGCCACTGACTTGCCTTTTTAGGTGTTTGACTTGAAGAGACAAGTTTGACCTGGCCTTATGTAGTAACTGAGTTAGCCAGGAAAAGCTGGAGTGGATCTGGGACTGGGAAATGGGAAAAGGAACCACTAGGGGGCAGTTCTGGACTTGTTGAGAAGAGCTTTCAAGTATATCATCAAATGGATCACTGGAACTATGCACTGAACTAGGAGGGGACAAGTATGAAGGGTCCTTGAAGAGGAGCACAAAGAGTGAGAAATTAATATAACGCAGATGGGAGCCCTGCCGAGAGGTGCTAATAGACACATTGAGGGCTTGAGAGAAGGCTCTGTAATAGTACTTGGTGTGCAAGCCTCAAGTCCAGAGTTTGAATCCCCAGCAGCCATATAAACAAATGTACATGGCGTTGCATATCTGAAACTCCAACATTTCTGAGCAGAGACCAGTGGATCCTTGGAGCTTTCTGGCTAAGTCATCTTGACAAAATATCAAGCTTCCAGTTTACAAGAAAAACAGACAGACAGACAGTAACAGAGGAAAACCCTTGATGTCCTTTAGTCTCTGTACAAGTGTACACGGAAGCATGAACCCATACACTCATGTGCATATGCTACACACACACACACACACACACACACAGACACCATACAACACATACAAAAGAGAAATACTGAAGCAAGGAGACTAAAATCATTTAGAGATATAGGAATTTAATTCTCTACATAGTGCTTGCAGAATCTGTAACACCTCACCTTGTAATAGCTGGACACTTTCTCATCATATTAGACATGGCATACAATCAATTCAGAGATGCTTTGGCATGCACTGATCAACTTTTCTACTTTTAAAAGGCAAGACAACTTTACCATGGAATCAGCCCTATATGCAGCTGTGTCACATTGCATTGGTTTAGGTCTTTGAAGAAACTGAATGATTATTTGAAAGATGCCTGAATAAAAATATTTAGGACATTTGTAGACCATATTAAAACAGTCTTAGAAAATTATTTACAACTTTATGATAGTATAAACACCTCAAACAAAATAAATCCGGATCTCATACAAAAATATTCTAAAGTATAAATATGAATTAAACACTGAATAAAAATGTCTTCCTATTTAGTGGATACAGCTTGTAAGAATATATTCTGAGTCTTAAAATGGAAATTATATCCACAAAATGTTCTCCTAGTCATTTAGATTTTAAATATTTCTACATTAATAACAAAGTTTCAAGTTTCACGGCCTTAGGAGCTGTCATTTTACAAATACAAAGTTAGCAAACACCACCATTCAAAGACCACTTTTATGTTTTGCTCTACTAAAAAGGCAATGAAATAACATTCATCAAAAGTTGATGTGCTGTGTGAAATACATAAACTGTAAAAGTTTAAATCTCATCTGTAGTTGAATCCTTGTAAAAAAGAAAATCATCAAACACAAGACATGCTGATACAGCATGCCTAGTCAGTTTTACAATACCATTCCTACACTCAGGAAACATTAAACTCTGTCAGGAAACATTAAGCTGTTTTTTTTTTTTTTTTTTAACAACAACAACAACAAAACCACACTGAATACAAGTAATTATAAACAGAAATGCTACAACTAATTAATATTGGTATACATATCTTTGAAATAAGAAACATCTTCCAAGAGGTTCCATTTTCTGTGTTAAAAAGTATGCCTTATTAGGTTTTTTTTTTCCAGTGCCATAAAAGTCTATTTTGAAACATCATTGATCTGACTTGTAGTTGAATTTGTGCCTGAGGTACCAACTTTGCATTTGGCCCGATGCTCATGTAAACTAAAGGGTTGATGTGGAGCCTAGTAGTATTGACAGTTTTAATTTTCTATGAAGCTGTTAAGACTCCATTAAAATATGCACATATTTATTTAGCAACTGCTTTCTTACAGAGAAAACTCACATTAGTTAGATGTATACCCCTGTAAACAATCTGAACTTCCATTTTGGTTTTAAGTCCTCTCTGCTCTGACAAGTGGAGTAATTAGCATGGCGGTTAGCTGGTTAAGTGTGCATGCCTCAGCAGAGCAACTCACCAACCAGAAGAGTCCTTAAGACTTCTACTTTGAAACAGAGTAAACACTGATTGTGGGACAATGTTAAGTGGCTCATCTTTCTTCTAGAACTTTGGTGACAGTCAACAAATTCTTGGAAGAAGTTAGTCATGGAAAGGAGGGAGCATCACCTCGTCTTCGTTTGCTCCATGTTCATACCGAACAGAGGACAAGCCTGTCCAGCGGAAATGGTTTCTTTGTACGAGGAACCAAATGAGTCCGCTGATGAGGGCTAAGATGCTGAGCAGGGCGAACAGGATGGCTATGCCTCTGTAATCCGGGCCTGAAATCCAGACATTGGAAGAGGAATGCAACAGTTGCCATTGTTTCTGATTCTATTCAGTAAACTGTGAACAAGATACTAAACCCTGTACAGATTATACATTGTTTCATAGCCTTGACAGAATCCCAATCATTATACACCAAACTTCTTCCTTCCTTTCTTCCTTCCTTCCTTCCTATCTTTTTTAAATAAGTAGTTTTCTTTACATCAACATTCTTTTCATCGCTGACTTTTCTCCCAAAGAAATGACAGGATTGCCATTATTTCCTTTTACTCACTACCTTCCTTAGGAGAACAGCTTAACGTGTATTATTGCACTCTCCATTCTCCCCTTAACAGAGCTGGACCTTAGGGCTTTGCACATGCTAAAGCAAGCACCCCACCAAATTCCATCCTTCCCACTTGTTCAGGATTTCAAATGTCTTCCCTATACTGTCTGTCTGTCTCATGTATTTAGCTGCAGACTGGACATTCCCATATGGATTTCTATATCCCAAACTCAGAATGGCCAAGACCAGAACTGTAATTTTTATCACACCAATGCTGTGCACTCTCCCCGCAAAAGCTCTAGATGCTTTCCAATTTACTGGGAAAAGAGCCAGGGCTCCCTGCCCGTTGTTTATGACTCTACTAAGGGTTTCATCTGCCTAGCAGCTCTTCCTTGAGCTTAGGCACTCCTCCTGCCGTTGGATTCCCTCCACCTGGCTCCTCTCTGCTGGGCCTGTCTTCTGAGCTTGCTGGGCTGACCTTCCTGAGCTCAGCTTTCACACCTCCTCCAGAGACACCTTTTGAGATTGTACATAATAACCACCCACCTGGTTGTCAACACATGGAGTTTATAACTACTTATTTCTCTCTCTTAAAAAAAAAAACAAAAAAAAAAAACCTCAACCTGTTTGTCACTAATCCATCTTCTTCACTGAATTGGATAGTCTGACAACATGTAGCAGATATGCCTTGTTGAGGTGCATTTCAGCATGCAAAACATGCAAAACGGGTGGTGTGCACCAATGCATGCACACACTTACCTCCTCTGCAACTGGGGTTTTTATCTTAAATATTTGTAACGCCAAACTGGAAAGCCTATGCTAACTGTAGCCTTAATTTATATATTAATTCAATATAAACTAAACTTCAACTTGCAGTTTCATACAACTACCATGAGCACTTTAAGTAGTTGGACCTAGTTTTAAATGGTCTTAAAATTCTTTATGGCTAGGTGTAGTGGCACATGCCTTTACAGCCCTTGGGAGGCAGAGGCAGGCAGATATCTTCAAGTTTGAGGAGGGCCTGGTCTACATAAGTGAGATTCCAGGGCAGACAGGGCTACATAGTGAGACCCTGTCTTGGAAAAAACAAAAAACAAAAGACAAAAAAACAATAAAATGAGATTCATTATGAAAGTTTAACAGGCTGAAGAGAAAGGCTGCAAAGTAGATGTGGTGGTTTGAATGAGAAATATCTCCAAAGGCTCATGAATTCAGGCATTTGATCCTAGTTTGTGCCTTGTTTGGAGAAGTTATACCACTGTTAGTAGGCGGCACCTTGCTGGAGGAGGTATAGGGGGAAGGCTTTGAGAGTTTACAGCCTCTCCCCACTTCCTGCTTGCCCCCTGCTTCCTGAATGTGAATGGCAATGTGATCAGCCATACTGCCTGCTTCTACTGCCATGCCATGCCTTCCCCAACATCCAGGGCTCTCTATCCTAACCAAGACAAAAGGAAGCCTTCTTCCTTAAGCTGCTTATGTAGGCAGCAACAGGAAATCCACAGCAGCTAATACACTAGCCACAAAAGCAGACCTTTAAGCTTTTACAAAGAAAGAATACAGAATATAATACATTATAAGGACATTCTCGAAGAAATTTTCTCCCCAGTTCTATGGCAGCTTCCATTTTTAGTTAGGAGAGACATATAAAGAATTTGAGCTGTTTAATAGCTTTATTTTGGAATTCTACCATGTAAAATCTCTGTGATTTAACAGGATTTGAGATATGCTTTATAAATACTTACAATTATGTGGAATAGACCCAACCACATGGATGTGCTGTTTATTTATTTATTTATTGGCAGCAACCAATGCATGAATCCGGGGCTTCGTGCTCACTAAGTAAGGGCTTTCCCACAGAGCCACAGAACACCCCCATATTTTTTCTTACCCTGTTCTATTCAATACTCCCTTAAGGAAAGGTTGCATACTTACTCAGAGGAACCTTGCAGACAACTCTTGCATAACTGCGTGAACACTCAACTTTTTTCCAGGTTTCATTTGAAGCCACTAAAATGCTACATTTCCCATCACCATTCTTACTTTTATTTTCCCACTTGACAAATGTCACATCTAATCCATCTAACCAACTCCAAGACTGATCTAAAGAAAGATAATACATGTAATTATTACTAATTACAAAGCTTTAAAAAAAAGCATGAGGTTCAAATAACTCATTTTCTTAGCATGGTGTTGTTTAGTTAATTATTTTTTTGTGTTTGAGTGCTCTACATGTATGCCTGCATGCCAAAGGAGGGCATCAGATCCTATTATAGATGCTTGTTAAGCCACCATGTGGTTGCTGGGAATTGAACTCAGGCCCTCTGGAAGAGCAGCCAGTGCTCTTAACTGCTGAACCATCTCTTCAGCCCCATGGTGTCATTTTACATGATGCTAATATTTAAAATTAAGACTACCAGTTGCAGAGGTGGCTCATTCAGTAAAGTCCTTGTCATAGAAGTACAAGGACATGAGTCTGATCCCTTTGGACCCATATAAAGAAACCGATCACCATGGCACATGCCTATAAAACCAGCACTGGTGAGGCATACATATATACCTGGACTTCGCTCACCAGCCACTCTAGTTGAATGAGTGAGCACTAGGCTCAGTGAAAAATTCTATCTCAAATAGTAAGGTATCGAGAAACTGAGAAAGGTATCTGATGTTGACCTTTGACCTATGTACACATGCATACATGTATGCATGCACACATGAATATGAGCACACAATAAACAAGGTGGCCATTCAGGAAGCTACCCAACAGTGACCTCTAGTCTTCACACACATGTGCACCCACATGCATGCACAAGTGAACATGGACATGAACAATGAAATTCATTAAAAACAAACAAAGGTCTTAGTGCTCAATGTGGCTAGTAACCACTGTCATAGACAATGAGAAATTAGAATGTTTTCATTTTTAAAATAATGCATTCTTATTATTTTAAATTATGTGTAGGTGTGTGCTTCTGTACTTGTGAGTACACGTGTCTGTGGATGCAGATCCCCAGGAGATGGAGTTACAGACAGTTGTGGGCCAAGTGATGTGGGTACTGGGAAAAAACTAGCATCTTCTGGAAGTTCAGCAAGTGCCCTTAGCCACTAAGCCATTTCTCTAGCCCCCGTTTATATTTTCATCTTTATCGAGTGTTCTATTAGATACCCATAGGCATGGTTTGATAAAGGTACAAAATGCTTGCTTGCAATAAATATACATGAAGGAATCTGCAATCTCCATTATTTAAGAAAATGTGTCATTAAAACTATGTTGCTGGGAAAAGAGGGACTACAAGTGTTCAGAATTACCCCCACCCCATTTTTGTGTTCCAACAGTATTGTTAAGTGTGTAAACACTATTTATAATTCATTTAGACAGCTAATATTGAATCCATTCTTTTTTTGAAAATGACTTGATATTTTAGAGTTGACATATATTTTAGTATATTTTAATTATTTAATATTCACTTTTACATAAAGTATGAGACAGATTACCAAATTTATACACTTAATTCATTTTTTATCAATTCCAGTTTCATCTTTCAAACCATGTATCTGTTCTTTACTGAAAACATTTTCCATAATTCTCTTAAGATTTAACTGAGCTTATTGGAAAATTACAGTACTGGTAAGACTTAATTATGAACTATGCTAAAACTGTTCAGAGTGTTAGAGAATAGGTGTGGGCCAATATATACAACTTTAGAACTCTGCATACTACACACACACACACACACACACACACACACACACACACACACATCACTTACCAAGTGAATGTTGAGATAATCCAAGCCAAACTCTCATAGTTATGTTATAATTCTCTCTCATTAACCTGCTCACAAATTTATTCTCATTTTCATCTGCTATGGTGACAACAGTTGCAGAATGATCTGTTGAAAGGAAACAAATTGTACCTAATTAATGCCATGTTAAGTATGTAAAGTCCATGAGTAGCCCATTTGGAAAAAGCAATATCTATCTTGTGAACAAGACCATATAGAAATTCAAGTATCACTCAGAGAATACCTTTAATAAAACTTTTGATACTTTTGCCAAAAATTAAAAGTGCTTTCACAAATAATAGTTCCAAAGAAATTAGAAATAATTTTTAAATGGAAAATTTGCATAAAGAAATTTCATAGTTTTAAAAACATATATCTAGCAATGATTTTTGGTTCTGGAAGTACCATATCAGCAAGACCTTTGTGTTTGAGCAGCTGGCTGTAATAACTGGGAGTTGTGATTATACAAGTATACGCCACCTATATATTTCTAGGTCTTGCCTCAAAAAAGTATTTTTGTGTAACTTAGATTTAAACTTCCTTCTGCTCAAAATAGAATTCAAAGGAGCCTGGCTTGTGATCTGAGGGAGCACCCACTCTCCTTCCACCGTATGGCACACAGAAATGTGGTGGGTAATAACCATCGTAAGTTCCTAAATATGATAAGGGATCAAACCAGTGAATATTCTTTAAACTTAGTTATGTTTCCTAAATACATTCAGAAAATAGTGTTGTAGGTTACATCAGCCAGAATAGAAATAAGTAATAAGTAGGCTAGAAAATCCACCTAAAAGGAAAGAAAGCCTTTGCCCCTGCATTGAATGTGTTTAACCATTCAATACCAAAGGCACTAACTACCACCTTTTACAGAGAAAGAAACTGAGAGACAAGAGCCAGCCAGCTAGAGAACTTAAAGGGGAGATGGAAACCTTTGAAAGATCGGCTCTGAGTTCGCCATGTTCAGACCATTGTGCTACATATGCACACTCACACTATCCCTATGATGCCGCCAAATGTCCCAGACTCCCAGGTTTCCATTCTCATTGGTTAGAGAAACAGTTCTGCCACTTCTGCGGCATCAGTCACTCATCTGAGAGTCAGGAAATGAACCCAGCCTGTCTGCCCCCAGAATCTGAAATGTCTTAAGTACCCACATGCTACATACATGTACAGCAAATGTTTGTATTTCCTCCCTCAGGAAGAAGAGGCATATACACATATGTAAATGCCTGGATCTTTCTTATTATAGTTCTCATCACCTGTAGACATGTAGAGCACACCAAGGTCCCTGCACGAAGTTCCTGTTAGGTAGTTAAGCAGTAACTAAAATGCTTTGTAACCAGCTGTCTCCACACTATTTAGGAAAAACGGTTGAGGTAAATGCCTTCTGCCTGGCTACACAGCTACCCAAGGATGAAATGAAATTGTTCTGATTTTTGAAATAGTGTATGTGGCTGTCTTAGAAGTCATTTCACGTTTGGATTGAAGGCAGGGACTGGGTCCCTCTTGGGAGGCAGTCAATTACGGCTGCTTTTTTTTTTTTTCTAAAATGGCTAAATCTGAAGACTAAAGTCCTGTCCCTTATTTAGGTTCTTAGGATGTGAGCCAATCTTATTCAGGACCGATGGACAACTCATGCTCAGTTGATTTGGTTACCCTCTTCAGTATTAGCTTAATATTAAAACTCAGTAATGGACCACAGAGGCAATTATTATATGTTGCTTTTTAACCCCCTTTTCTAAGCACCCTGAAGAATATTCAATACTGTTTCATTTATCATCACTGCTACTTTATATGAATAGATAGGTCACTTAACACTTATACCTTTTTCCATTTTCACTTTCAATATATTTACTCTCATTTTGATATTTACTTGTCTGTTTGTTTGTTTTGAGACAGGGTTTCTCTGTGCAGTCTTGGCTATCCACTTCTGCCTTCCAAGTGCTGGCATCCAAAATGTGTGCTTCCACCACCTGGCTTTTTATTTACTTCTTAATTTTAAAATCCTAGGACGTTTATTACAAAGGTAAACCCCGATCCTTGAGATGGGCTTATCGGTAGGTGGGTCAGCTACAAGCAGGGTCCCCTGATCATACTGAATGAGGGCATCTTTGCTCTCCTTGGAGGCCTTATCCACACACTTTTGGTAACAAGCCACCAGGGCTTTGGAGATGGACTGTCAGATAGCATAAATTTGGCCACATGACCACCACCCTTCACCTGGATCCGGATATCCACACCAGCAAATTGCTCCTTGCCCAACACCTTACCACGTTGCACCCAATACCAGAAAAGGAAAGCTCAGGGGTACCCTGGTTGATTTTCAATGTCTACCTTTATTTATTTTTAAACCTTTCCCTACGGGTATGTGAACCACCTGGTCTCATGTAACCCTGGCTGGCCTAGAATTATGTTGCTGAATACGGTCTTTAATTTCTGATTCTCAGACCTTCTAGGTGTTGGGATTGTAGGCATTTGCCACCAGCTCAGTATATGTGCTCCTGGGGAATCTGATCCAAAGGATTAGTGTGTGCCCGCTAGACAAGCATAGCTCTACCATGTGAGCCATATTTTCAATCTATATCAATCATTTTCAATGACTATTGCAATATTCCATTGAGCTCTTATGCATGAAATACTCAATTATTTCCTTACTACTGGACAGTAAGGTAATAATGCTACTATAGGATAAAAAGCATTTAAAACACCATTATTTCCTTAAGAAAAAAACTTGTGAAGAGTTAAATTAGTCAAGAGAAAACAAGTGAATTTTAACTTACCAAGTTCCTGACACAGTTGTCTGGCCTCTGGGAAGGTGTGCAATGCCTGCTCAGCCGAGTAACAGTGATCCCCATACTGGACCCACTGGGAGCCATTCCTTTTTGGAACTGGACATTTTGATGAGTGTACATGAGGGGACAGCTCTTTAGCTGTGGAAAATAATTAGACACAGCTGTCATAGGGCACAGAGGAGAGTCAATACAGCCCTCAAATCTCATTCAGTGCTCCCATATGAAACCTGTGCTTGTGGAAAAGCAGCCTGTGACTCCATACATACACTAGTGAAAGCCACGGTTGGAATCTACAGATACCTTCTGGTTAGCTGTTTGGAATGCCATTTCCACACCTCCATGGAAGACAAGGTAAGCACTTCCCGTGGAGGATAGAGTTCAACCAACTTAGAACAAAAAGACATACAGGCAGGTGAAGGAAGAAAACACAGGCTTTGGTAGACCTGTTAGTACTCTGAACCAATAATTAAATGTCATTCTCTTGGCTTCCCTTTTATTGTGAAAAGTGAGCCAATTATTATCTAGATAGATATAGGCTTTAAAAGTTGCACCAAGTTAAAAAAAAAAAAAAAAAGGCAATTTGTCAGTCTCTCTCAAACCAAAAGCTGTTGTCTTTTAAGCTCTTAAAAGTTCTCCAGGTTTCTCCGTAACCTGTTTTATTTGTGTTTTAGCTGCTCTGAGTAATGCTAGAAGCCTATGGAGGAAGGTTGGGTCCCTTAGGGCTTGTGATAAATTCCTTTTCAAGAGCACAAAACTGGAAAGAGGCTAAATACGGCTCGTCTGAGTCAAGTTTCTGGCCTTGACCCAGGCGGTGTTCTCAACGCAGACTTCAGCTCCATCGTGCACTCTACACTGCCTCAAAACTCTTTCCAGGGGTTCTGCAGGTCACAGGTGGGTGGGGTTATTCTTATTTGTGGCTTCTGTGGTTCCAGGAAAAATGACTCCTGACATTTCCTTCACTAAGAACCTTGGGCTGACTAGCTCCAGCTGCTTCTGTCTTCTGTTAGAAGGCAGGATCAAACCTTTCAAATTTCAGTTATTTGTCTTCGCGTTCCAAATGCTGCCGATTTGAACACTACCCCCTCCTCCTCCAGTCAGTTCAATAGCTGGAGCAGTGGGTGAGTTTCCTAACTGCTGCTGACCCAGTGAACGCAACCATTAAATTCCTCACTGGCGCCACTGGTGGAAGGAGCTGCTAACTGCAAGTTCTTGCCTTTGCAACTTTGTGAAAGTAGCTGATGAGCCAAGGGGATACAGCCCTGTGATTGTGGGCATGGCTGTGCGTTGTTTCTGTAGATGTGAACACGAGTTCACGCACCAGCCACCTCAGTACCACAGAACATGTGGCCTCCTAACATCTCACGTGACAACCTCGTGGGTTTCCGGAACTGTCCGCAGCTGGGCTGCCTTGTGTTGCAGGCATTCCTTTCCTTTCTGATCTTTATGAAGCCGTGTTTCCCATTCCTCTTTTCTTTTCTTTTTTGTTTTTTTAAGGGCTTGCTTGCATTGTGGTAAGTTGGTTATAGTATTTTTGTTGTTGTTTGGCACTGGGAATCCAATACAGGTCTCTCGAGTGTTAGGCAAGCATTTTAACATCGATTTACATTCTAGCCCTGTTGGATTCCTGTGTGTGTGTGTGTGTGTGTGTGTGTGTGTGTGTGTGTGTGTTTTATTTGGAAACATTATCTCATCCTACCAAGTCCAGCTCCCAAGTGTTTGAATTCTAGGCATGCATCACCAGATCCAGTTTCTGAGGTGCTGGGATAGGACCTGGGCTTTCTGTATGCTAAACAATTTAGAGTTAGCTCCAAGGTACAGCCTATAGACCCATGTCATCCTACTAGAAAAATATACATAATATATACTATATGGCCTTAACCTTGTTCTTTTGTTTGTTTGTTTTGTGGAACTCACTCTGTAGACCAGGCTAACCTTGAACTCAAAGAGATCCGCCTGCTTCTGCCTCCCAAAGGCTGGGATTAAATGCATGTGCCACCATCACCCCGCCCTGTTTCTGTAGTTTAAGATCACCCTAGAACACACTGTGTAGCCCTGACTGGCCCTGAGTGCTAGGATTACACACACAGCGCACACACACACCATCATGCTGACCATATTTCAGTGTGCACCTCATTCACCCGCAGCAAGCACTATACCCAACTACAGAACTTTTCATCTCGTGGAACTGGAACTCTGGACCCAGTAACTGTCTAAACCTCACCCTCTGTAGATCCTGATAGACCAGCATTCGACGTCCTGTTACTGTGAACTTGAGAATTCTATGTACCTCATATAAGAATTATACAGAATTTTTCCTTTTATCACCAGCTTATTTTTTTTGGGGGGGGATAGCATATTTAAAGTCTTTTTTTTTAAAAAAAAATTATTTTATGCTGGACATAATTATACATGCCTTTTTTTTTATCACCAGCTCTTTTGCTTAGCATATCTTCTTCAAGATTTAGCCACCTTGTGGTATATGTTAGCATTTCCTTCCTTTTAAAATAGTACTCCTGTGTGTGTTTTACATATATACACATCTATACACATTTTTACACACATACTACATTCTACTTGTCTACTCATTTATTGGAAGATGCTTGGGTCCTGTCTGCCTTTGGCTGGTATGAATTATGCTGTTATGAATGTGGTTGTATAGTTTGAGTGTCTGGTTTTTTTTTTTTTTTTTTTTTTAGTCTAACCCTGGTGGTGGACTAGCTGAATCATATGGTAATATGGTAATATTATGTTTGCATTTTGAACAGTCACTGCCCACTCTTGTTTTCTTGGATTTTTTTCTGTCTGTGTGCTACATTGTGTTTTGTATCCTAACAGGTTTTTTGTTTGTTTGTTTGTTTTGTTTTGCTTTTTGCATTTCTTTTCCCCCTGTGCCTGAGAAGCTGGTTTTGGTGATGCCATTAAGGGAACACCTTGAGAACCATTTCTGTGTGAAGCAAGCATCCTCAGATTCTAAAGTAAAATGTAAATAGTGATAGAACCATAAATCTCCGTGGGAACAAATTCCCTGACAGATACATAAGTTATACATCCATTCACAAAATATCAGAAAGTGTTTTTTTTTTTTTTTTTTTTTTTTTAAATAGAATTTGTAGTCAGGCCTTATTTAAAAATCTAAAAAAAAAGGTTCATTAAATAGTGATGTGTGGACAGTTATATCAGATTGTAGTCAATACAGTTATTCAAAATCAAGTCTTACATTTTGTAGGCTTGTAACAAATGGCACCATCCTTAACAGACAGGCATTTTTCACGTTTCCAAGTTCCTTTAGGATCTAGGATGACACAGTTTCCAGGAGACCCTTGGCTCTTCCATGGGACATAGTCAAATGCACTGCCATCGGACCATTCGAAACTCGATTCACTGCCCTGTTTAAAAACAGTATGGATGCTCTGAGCTCAGATGTGACTTCAGAAAGAATATAAGAAAGAATGCATACACTATAAGAAGTGAGCGATGATTATTTGCTTATAAATGTTGTATGTTTACACCTATCTATAACACCAGAGACTTGCTTTTGATACAGTAATTTGAAGCATTTGCTCTGACAGAATGTATGCAGGACTTTAAATTTAGAAATGGAGTCACCATATTCTGTCTCGGGATTTACTTACTTAAAAACTGGATTCACGCATTCAAATGGCTTCCATTTACTTCTTTACCAAAACTTAAGATTTAGACTCCAATCGTCATGTTCTGAAAATTTTTTTCATGTTCTTTTCATTATTTGTGGTGCTGTGAATTGAACCAAGGGCTCATACATGCTAGGCAAGCATTCTACCGCTGAGCTGTATCCTGGTCTTGAAAGCCGTTTCCTGAGTTTCATAGTTTTGTAGTTTGTGTCTGGCAACATTACAGAGGCGATCACACAGCAGGGGCTAGAAAAGGCAGCCTCCCCTCAAAGAGTTAAACACAAGGGGACTATTTTCAATAATCTTACGGCACCCTTCATTCCTTCTTCCTTCTTTTCTACCTTTCTACTCCCAATGGATGGCAACTTTTTTAGAAGCACATACATATAGCTATATGATTCAAATGATAATACCAAAGATGTGCTATCAACATATTAATCTTTTTTAGTTTTAATTGTTTTGAGAATTTCAAAATTGAGTGCTATATTTACATTATTTCCACCCCTGCCTATCCCTTCTCCCTCTCAAATCCAAGAGGTCCTGACCATATTAAGAATTTTTGTTGCCCATTATATGTATTTTTGTGTTAAAATATGAAAGAATATTATTAGTTAATATTGCTGATGAGGAAATAGGATTTCAGAGATTAGATAACACATTAACTATCACCTACTACATAAATGACAGATTTGCCATTAATACTAAAAGATTTTCTGAGTCTATGCTATTTACTTCATATGAATTTTCCAACTGGTCCTTCCAAAACAAGCTTCAGGGAGCAAGGATGGAGCTCAGAGGTAGAATGTGGGAGCTTGATCATTACACCCACAACAAAAATAACTCCAGATCAAGAGATTATAACAATCTGCTGAGTTATTAACCCACTGAATCCTTGGGATGGCCTGGACACTAACACTCTATAACTTTATTTATTCCATGCCGTAAATGATAAGAAACAACTAGAAATTAACCCACTATTACATTTTGAGTTAATATCTTATGCTAAAACTTTCCAATTTTCTTTCTTTCTTTCTTTCTTTCTTTCTTTCTTTCTTTCTTTCTTTTTTTTTTTTTTTTAAATCTCTGGAGACAAAGTGAGACTTACATCATGACTTGAGAGCCCAACCCAGAGAGGGAACCCATCACGGTTCACGACGTCTTCCAGAAAGAGCTGCTCATTTGGGTTGTGAACACTTGCTAAATGTCCCCCACTCTGAGAGCACATGCTCAACGCCTGGTACCATGTCACCTTCTTCTGAATAACATTATAGATGCCATCCTCATACGGAATGAACTCGGGCAGTGTGCTATTGTGTTCTTCCTTGTAGTCAACTACAACATCGGAAATAAAAGTGCTCATAAGTTTAAAGAGTTCCAAATACATGTTTTGAACAAAATAACGTAAGTGGTCAAATGTAAACTTTGTTTTTTCCTATTTCCACAGCACAGGCTCTTAAATATATGCATACATGTATATGTACACACACACACGCACACACACAGTTGTCATGACATGATGGCAAAAGGATTAACCACTTGGATAAGTGAGACCGACTGTAAAGGAGAGAGTTACTTGCATTGGGGGAGTCAGAAAGATTGACAAAAAAAAAAAAAAAAAAAAAAAAAGTCAGGTCTGTAGTATAGGGGAAATTAAGGCTAAAAAGAAAGAAGATATTCAGAAAGTAAGGAAGTGCTAAAGATAAACAAATCAATACCAAAACAGTGATGATGGAATTCCCACAGGGACGCTGGAGTCCAAGGAAAGAGTTCCTCGTGGTCAAGCTGAAACGAGCTAGTCTGAGCAGATCAGGGATTAGTGTGATATGCTGAATAAAAACCCCAAGTACCAGGTTTTTGTTTGTTTTGTTTTCAAGAAAGTTTCTCAGATAACTCAGGCTGGCCATAAACTCACCATATAGCTGAAGCTAGCCTTGGTATCCTCCTGCCTCTCCCTAAGTGCTGGGATTAGAGACACAAGCTACAACACTTGGCTTCAAAGTATAAAAGTAAAAACTAAGAGTTTGAAGTAGTTATAGAGGGTTAAGCAAAGGCTGAAAAAAAAAGAATCGGGTTGGTGAGATGGTTCAACACGTAGAAGCATTTACGATGCCACCTGATCACCTGAGTTCAATCCTTGGGACCCACATAAGGGTAGAAGGAAAGAACAAACCCCACAAAGTTGTCTTCTGCTAGCTATATGCACACACACACACACACACACACACACACACACACACACACACACACACACACAGAGTTCTAAAAATAAAAACAATAATTGCTTTTAATCCCAGCACCCAGGAGCTAAAGGCAAGTGGATTTCTATGAGTAGGAGGCCAGCCTGGAATACAGAGCGAGTTCCAAAGCAATACAGAGAAATTCTGCCTTGAAAAAACAAAAACAAATAAAAAACAGTAGTTGAACAAGCAAGAAACCTATAGTGAGAGTATAAATAACTGAATGAATTTTAAAATGCAAACAAACAAATATCTTATACAGAATTACAAATAATCTCATAGATACCCCACCCCACATCCCAGAGATGTGGGACAACTCCCTCCTCCTGTAAGTATGGACTGAGCACAGTAGCATTTTTAGAAAGAGTACAGCATGGACAGGGGACAAAGGATAAGTTTACAAGTGAGAAATTAACAACACAATCTTGACCAGAGAGATCAATGCTAAATCAGCACTGATGTTGACAGTATACATTGTCCACAGGCTATGATAAAAATGACACCTTCTCCTAAACTTGAAACCACAGCTTAAACAAAACTGACAATCTGGACAATATATGACCAGATAGCCTCAAAACTGTCAAAAGAGATGTCCTTACCGCTAAGGAGAGCCATAGCTGAGACTAACACAGTATCCTGGATAGATGGATGAACAGAAAAAGTACACTAAGTAAAAACTAGGGGATATGAATAATGCACAAGCTTTAGTTAGTTCTTATGAGGTAATCAATGTTGGTTTATTAGTTGTAAATGTATCACACTCATGAAACTTGTTAGCACAGGGAGATGGGCTGTTGGGGTAGTGAGACCTCTGGGTTCTGACTGTGCAACTTCTCTGCAAATCTAAATCTAGTCTAAAATGAACGATCTATTAAAATGTGTATTAAAGAGTGGCAAGCATTTTGTCAAGAAGAAAACAAAGCTACCAATATGTGGCTGGACATACAGAGAATGATGAAGTTACTGGCTGAGAGAAAGATGCTCAAGGAGAAAAGCAGGAGGAAAGGCGAGGGCTGGGGGAACCTTAGCAGGAAGACAGGCTGGTGCCTAACACCTTAGACGTTATAAGAACCCAGAGTGACCGTCACTACCAGAACACTGACGTGACAGGTCTCTAGCACATAACTGCAGCACCTGGAACAAAGAGGGTCCACGAGGGCGTCACTGCCATGCGTCTCCTAGCAGCAGACACCTTAGCAGTGTGGGGCTGCTGCTACTCAGGTTTTAAAGCTTATAACAATATCTACATAATTTACATTTAAAAATAGGCATTTAAGGGTTAGACAGGATTGTAAGACATGCATTTTTGCCTGGGATGCCAAACTGGTCAAACATTCTTTTTTTTTTTTTTTTTTTTTTTTTTTAATATAAAAGTTCCATCCCTCTTTCAAGTCTCAATCAACTGCCACCTCCTAATTCTCATTGGGCTCTTCGTTTACCAAATCATCTAGACTTGCCTGTAAAGGATAAATAGTTATGCTGTCTCACCAGCAGTGTTTCCCTTCTGGAACTTGAGACCAGGACTCCAAGGGCCATGGCTTTGATCTCTTTTGTCATCTTTGATCCCACATGTGGGACTAAATGTGGAGGGAGCTCTCCAGGCATAAGTTATGTGAGTCTTACTAGTGGAACAAATGAATGGTCTTACGCCCTCTTTCCCTGGAGTGAGACCACACCTACTCATGCTTACTGTTGTGGTTTGAACATGAAATGTCCCCGGCTGATGACACTATTTGGGGATGTTGTGGAGCCTTCAGGAGGCAGAGCCTCACTGGGAGAAGGGGGTCACTGGAGTGGGCCTTGAGGCTTGATGACCCTACTCTACTTCCTGTTTACTCTCGATTTCATGAGTGTGTGGAGATGATCAGACGGCTTCCTGCTCCTGCCCACCTGCCTTCTCTGCCTGTTGCCATGTCTCCCCCAGCATGATGGACCCATCCCCCTAGAACTGTGAGCCAAGACAAACCCTCCTCCCTTAAGCTGCTTTTATCAGGCTATTTTTACCACAGAAACAGATGATGGGAGATGTCATTCTGTAAATAAGTTTTTCTTATTTGTTAATGAATAAAGTCCTGTTGGCCAATAGGAAAGCAAGATAGGTGGGGCTAGGAGAGAAGGAGAATTCTGGAGGAGGTAGGAAAAGATTAAAAATGTAGGACCGAGAGAGCAGAATGCCTGGCCCTCCCTCTGGTAAGATGAGACCACGTGGAAATACTTAGATTAATAGAAATGAGTTAATATTTAAGACAGAGCTAGCCAATAAAAAACACTAGCAACTGGCCAACAGCTTCACATCTAACACAGCATCTCTGTGTGTTATTTGGGGCTGGTGTGGTTGGGGGACCAGGATGCCCGGAAAACATACTCGTAACAAACACAGACGTGACTAAGACTCTTTCTTACCCATTTCGATCTTACAAGCGAAAATGCTGTGCTGATAAAATCGAAGCGTTTCATCGATAACATTGAAGGACTGAATATCCCAGAAGCCATCTGTACTTAAGCCAGCCAAAAACTTGTGATTTTTCACGGCTGGTCTTCCTGATCTCCAGTTTGTGTATGACAATGCAGTCTTATCAAACCACATCAAAGAATTGTCTAGGAAAGAAACAATTCTACACTTAGAGATTAAGTCAAAATTTCAGTTTTGGAGTTCGTATTTCAAACCACTGATTTATCCCTTCCTTTCCTTACTTACTTTCTAAAAGGTTGTCAAATGAGCTATACCTTTAAAAAAGTATCTTCTAATTGTAACTGTCAATCATGTTTGCTTTTTCACTTGAAAATATAAATTATAAATGTGAAAAAATGAACTAGGGTCCCACTCTTTAGTAGCTTGTAAGGATTCAGGCATTATGCTGGCTTGCCCCGTCACCTGGCAGAATGCACTTAGGCAGTACTCTGGTCAGCCCAGGGTTCCATGAGAACTAGTCTGCAGGCAGGTGCAAAGGACCCCTTTAAAAGTCAAACCCCTGCCCACTCAACGCTTGCCTTTGCTTTCTCTTTTGCTCTCTCTTGCTCACTCTCTTTCGATTTCTCTTTTGCTCTCTCTTGCTCACTCTCTTTTGATTTCTCTTTTGCTCTCTCTTGCTCACTCTCTCTCCTGCTTTCGGTTGGCTACTAGCTACCCTCTTCTCTCCCCCTCTCTCTCTTTCCCTTTTCTCTCTCCCTCTCTCTCTTTCCCTTTTCCCTCACTCCCCTTTTCTAAATAAACTCCTCATTTAAGCTCCATCTGCCTGCTGTTTATTACCTCCTGCCTGGGTCACCCTCACCGGCTATGCAACCTGCTATGTTTTCCCATGTGGTCCCTTACCTTGGGACACCACTCACTTGGGACCCACACCCACACCCCTTTCTCCAGCTTTTATTGTTACTTTTCATCAATTATCCATTCTTCTTACTTATACCTTTAACTGTGACATAAGCAGTTATAACTATTTTGATTTTTCTAAAATTACTGATATCTTATAAAATTAGTGAAAGAAATGATTTTCTCTGGACACAACTGCATACTCTCAAGTAAAAGATTTTTAACGTGCTTCATTTCAATGTGGGGATCAGGCTTCTCAACAAACGCTGCTAAATAGTTGGATGTTAACACCCAAAGCTACGAATGTGAGTGAGCTCCTTGCTGTTAACACAATAAAAAAAAAATTAACTTAGCAGGGTGGTGACGTCACATGCCTTTAGTCCCAGCACGAAGGAGGCAGAGGCTGGTGGATCTCTGTGAGTTCAAGGCCAGCCTGGTTGAGAGTGTGAGCTCCAGGACAGCATTTTGTAGTTTGGTAACAGGTCATAACGAAGCTCTAACAGAGAAACCCTCCGTTCCCACTTACTTTCATAGGTTATTCCTAGCATGACCCACGAAGCAATATAATTGAAGTACAGAAGCTGCTCAACAACAAAGTTATTCTCTTCTTCATTTCGAATACTCAGAATCTGTGCTTTTGAATCTGTCAACACAACAAGGCCAATTTTAACAATTCCTCTGTACAGTATTCTCTGCCTCCCCCGAAAAAGTCAAGAAGTTCTACTGCCCATATACAACCACCCTGAAACAGCCATCAGCTTACTAAGATGACAGGCTGTGCAGTGTACACATACTCTGATGAGCACGTGGCTCCACAGGATATGGGATCTGGTAGCTAAGCAGAGAACTTAAGACACACACTTCTCTTTCCCTCCACTTAAAGCTCACTTTCTGAAGGGCACAAATCCACACAGTATTAATGGGATACTGTTAAAGACTGCCTTGTAATAAAACTTCTTTAGCATAATTTTAAATTAAATATAATTAGATCATTTCCCCCTCAACTCCTAAGACACGCCTCTCTCTTCCTCAGACACCACTGACACATTAGGGTTAAAGAGCAACTGTGTTCCCCGGGAGAAAATAAGGGGCTTCTCAGAAAAAAAAAAACACATGGATAAAACATTTGGAAACACTGATACAAAGTTAAGCTAGTTCATTTATGACAGTATTTCTTTTTTGGTTGTGAGCCTAGCCTTTAACGGCTGAGCCATCTCTCCAGCCCTACAGTATTTCTTTTTAAAATTATTGTTCTTATTTTATTTTTTATTATTGAAGACAAATTATTTTTTTCTTCATACAGTATATCCTGATTGTGGTTTCCCTCCCTGTACAACCCGTACTCACTCAGTTCCTCCCCACCTCCCCTCCCATCTGGATATAGCACCCCCCACCCCCATTCTGTCTCTCATTAGAAAACACACAGGCAGCTAAGGGCTAATACTAAAATAAACCATAATAAGATAAAACGAAAGCAAACCAAAGAAAAAGAAGCTAAAAAAGCACAAGAAACAGAGATAGATGCAGAGAGCAGCTCATGCACACTCTCAGGAATCTCAAACACAAGACCAGAAGCTGTAATGCATATACAAAAGTCATGAAGAGTAAAAATAAAATATAAAATTAGTAATTTAAAAAAGAATAATAAGAAAAGCCTTGTGATGACATTATGAGACAAGGAACCTCCAAAGAGGCCTCTGAGTCTGTTTTCTGTTGGCCATCTACTGCTGGGCATACAGTCTACCTTTAAGAGTAGCTTGTTTCCCCAGTGAGACTGTGAAGGGACACCAGGCTCCTCAAGCATGTGGTTCTGGGGGGGCTTGTCCTTTCCCCCATTCACTCTGCCTTGCTAAAAAGAAGTTAGATTACATTCCTAAAGCTAGCCACATACCCAACCACTTCCTCCTCCTCCTAAGGCTGACTACCAAGGTCTAGCTCTCAAAGTATACATACCCAGCAATCAGAAGCCTCCTTCAGCTCACCTAATTAACATGACCAACTGAAATTAAACACCTCATCCTCACACCAGGTTTCCCATTTTACCTTCATAAACTGACATTTCCCCATGTGTCTGTCTCTTATGCAGAGGCAAATCTTTGTTTCCCCGGGACAAATACTCCTGCCCCCTTTCTCTCATCGCATGTCCATTACCACACACGCTAGCCCATTCTAACATAGACACCCCCTTTTTCACCTCTTAAAAGTTACACCGGCAAGATCACTTGCTGTTATTTTTCTGCCTGAGTCAGAAAATAGCCACTTTAACTTTTCTCCCCTGCTTAGTAAAGGGTCTCTGTGAAAACAGTTGTTTGGGTGTGGTTTGTGCCTAATCTGGGGTCCAGGAGGGAGCCCCTGCGTGTGTGTGTGTGTGTGTGTGTGTGTGTGTGTGTGTGTGTGGTGATGCTTCCGACTCCTTTGGAGAAAACTAAATTTTCACTTGCAAGTGGTTATCAATTGGAGATAGCTTCTGGGTTAGGGATGGCCATGTGTTCACTTCTTTCAGCTCTAAGGCCCCATCAGGTCCTTTGCATGCTGCCTCAGTCTCTGTGACTTCATAAGCTATGCCAGTGTTTCTTAAAGTACATCTTGATGCACTTTGATACAGACAGTATACAGTATTCCTCAACCCCAATTCTCTCTTTCTCTCTCTTTCTGTAGAATTTCTCTGAAAACATGTGCTCTTAAGACATGGCACACTTTGGGGGATAATGGCTTGATAATTTCCATAGGAACGCTGCACAAAGTTCACAGTTCCTTTTGTTCCATCATTCACAAATTACAGACCCTCAGGGTTTCACTGGGAATCGCTCCCCGTCTGGAGAGCTCCAAGTGCAGAAGGTCAACCCCCTTTGACCTTGGCTCTGATGAATGGTGTAACTGGGCTCCTTTTCACACAGTAACCCAGTTCACTTCCATCTAGCTGCTTCACAACCAGTTCTCCACTCTCTTGTGTGAAAATTAGGAGAATCAGTCACCAGTGCCACTTAGCAGTCTTCATAACAGGTGGCGTAAACAGCGCGTATGTCCCAGTACATGAGGGCTGTAGACTTATACTTACGCAGTTTCTGGCATATGGAGTGTACTTCCTTCTGTGTGATTGTCTTATGTCTATTCTTGGTTATCATGAAGTTATAGCACGAGTTCTGAAACGGGACCCACGGAGTACTCTGCACGGGAGACGGGCATTTAGCACTGTCCAACGGTCTGACCTCCTTTTCAGTCTCATCTAGGAAAAGAGTTAATGGTAAGAATTCTAATTTCAGTTGGAAATGTTAAATCCTGTTCACAGTCATTAGACTTGATTTGTGGGAAAGATGCAGGAAGCGAGGAAGTAACAGCCTGGTGGGGCTTGCCTGTTTACACTCGAATATAGCATGAAGAACGCTGGCTTTCTGTGGTGAGGAAATTATTTGACATAATTTTCTTGCCCCTGCTGTGGAGTGGAGAAATGTAAAAAAAATGAGGTGTTTTTAGGTTACATGAGTTTCTGTCTTCCTGCATTATTAAATGTCAAGTACCAGGAGCCTCCCCAGAGGAACTCTATAAACATATTAATTAACAATAGGCATCTAATATAGCTGTGTGGTTCACTCTCACATTTCCGCTTACTGACATCTCTAATTTTAATGAAATAACTTAATGAAATAGTTACTCCCTCAACAAAATTAAGCAGAGATATAATTTAAAACATGGACTCTAGAATATCTTTCTTTCTCTTATGAAAAAGTCCTATATCTAGAAGATACAAATATAGATATGCAGAACTGAAAATAATTAAGAAAGGTTTACTGTGTTGTAGAGACTATTGGGTACTTTTGTCCAATTTTGCAACAAATCCCTCTGTCTCAGAAATAGTATGTTCTTTTCACTACAAACATACATGTGGGGCTCTGATTGGGCTGGAGATTGCATACCAAACTCAAACTGAGCCCGTTAGATCTTCAGAGCTGGAAAAGTAGGATTCAGAAATCATTAACTCATCTTTAGTTACAGGCAGAAGTGAAAGTTGTAGAACAGCCATGTTCCACTACGTGCAGAGAGAAAAGAAAATTCCCCAAAAGGCAGAGTGAAGAAACGGAGAGAAACAGAAAGGACAGGAAGACGTCACTTCTCTGGGTTTCTGTTTTCTTGCTGGTGTTGGGATTTTTTGGGGGGCCTGTTTCATTTTTGCTTTTTGAGACATGGATATCTTGGAATTTGCTATGTAGGCAGGCTGGCCTCAAATTCACCGAGTGCTAGGTTTCTGATTTTCCTTCTCCAGATCTACCTTTATCTGTAGGGCAGTGTTCGGAGTTTGCTTTTGACTGAAGCTACCTGACTGTGTTGCTGTTGCTCCATGCAAATCAACAATCAGCTGAGTCTTAGTTTTTTGAGACAGGAGCTTGACTGGCAGCCCAGGCTTGCCCAGGCGTTGCCAAGCTTCTGCTCTACCTCTGAGTGCTGGTATTAAAGACAATGTGCCACCATGCCTGGGAGCTTTACCAGTGGCTTAAGCTATTGGTTGTTGATGTTGAGAATTAATTAAGAGGGGGTTTCCATGAGATAGTTTTTATAAATACATGTGAATAAAAGCTTATGTAAGATGAGGCTGAGTGACAATGGGGCTGTCTGTATATGTCAATCAACATTGTCAGCTGATATAAGAGAAAATCCAAAATAAAAATTAATTCCATCTGGGAATCCCATCAAAGAAAGGGAGGAGGAAATATATGAGCAAGGGAGGTCATGATCATAATGGAGAAATGTACAGAGACAACTGAACCAAGCTCATGGAAACTAATGGACTCTAGACCTACAGCTGTGAAGACGCCAGGAGACTGAACTAGGTACTCCTTATGTGGGAGACAGTTGTGAAGCTTGGACTATCAGAGGGGCCCTAGCTGTAGGACCATGATACAAACCTAGTACATGAGCTAGCTTGTTGGAGCCCACTTCCTATGGTGGGATGCCATGCTCAGCCTTAATGCAAGGGAGAGGGGCCTGGGCCTGCTCGAACCTATTGTGTCAGACTTCGTTGACTCCTCATGGGAGCCCTTACCTGTGAAGTGAAGTAGGCTGGAGGTGGTTTTGGGGAAAGAAGATGCGGAGGGGGTGGGTAGGTGGGGGGTGGAGGGGTGGGGTGGGATGAGGCAAGGGTTGGGTAGGAGGAGATGTGGGAGGGAGAACTGTGGTTGGAATGTAAAGTGAAATTAAAAAATTTAAAAAATGTCAAAATTATTTACAAAACAATTTATAATCAATAATTCTTGAGTACAAATGTTTGCACCAAACTTTTGTTGAAAAAAAAAAAAAACCATTGACATGATGGAGCTGGAGATGGCTCAAAGGTTAAGAGATGTCTGCTCCCATAGAGGACCTAGCATAGATTCCCAGCACCTACATGGCAGCTTACAACATCAGTAATTCCAGTTCCAGGAGTCTGGCTTCCATGGACACTAGGCATGCACATGGTACACAGACACACATACTGCCAAAACACCCATACACATTACAAAGTAATAAAAATATTTTTTTTAAAGGATGTGATTTCCTTTTAATCCCCAAATAAGATTTTGTAAAACTGAATGAACATAATCCTACATTTGGAATTTACATACTTCCTGGATAGTAGCAAATAGCGCCAGGCTTGTTCTCATCACAGTCAGCTGTTTTCCAGAATCCATCCGTGTCTAAGATCACACAGTCGTCAAGCTTCTCATTGTTGACAGCCCAGTTACTAAAATGAAGACGTGCCCCATCTGACCAACCAAAGTTGAGTTCATCCTATGAGGTGCAGAAATTCAAAGAGATGATATTCACATTATTCCTTTCATATTATTTTAACCCATGAGGTCAGATGATCGCTAGTTATATTTTATATTGTGTTAAGCACTATCTCAAATGCTTGATGAATACTGACTTGTTCAAACCTAACAGCCATCTGAGAGGGGCATTGTTATCTCCCTTCAACAGATCAGGGAACTGAGGGTGAGTACAGCACTGGGACCCCACTCAGGCTTAGACCCTAGACTCTGTGGTCCTAACCATCATGCTATCTGTCCACAGATAAGAACTGTTTGTTGGAAACCAGAGAGCAAAAATGAAGTGAGGACCACTGTTTTCATGGAGTACAACGGAGACAACATGGCATACTAGCAAGGACGAAATCTGGTTGTGAACAGGAGTCCAATCACGTGTGAGCTTTTGATTTGTGAACCTGGCCTTCCAAATTCCCAGGCCCCCATCTGTGAAATGGTTGTGACACAAGACTAGTCAAGTGTAAAATGTACATTTTCTTAGTGTCAGCTAGAGCCCGTGCAACTCACATTGGTCTCTGGGGCAGTGCAACTTCCTTTACAGTATTTATATCATTCTGGAGGCCTCTAAACACTTGTTTTTAGACCTTAACAGGGCCTGGCAACACACCTACCTGGAGAATGGCTGTAAGCGGTTGACACTGGCGTTTTGGGGACAGTTATGAAGCTTCTCTCTGGTGCCACCAGGCTCTAGACCTTAATAACCAATGCTGGCCCAACTGCACAATAGAACCAAGCATTTCTGAGGCCCAAGGGAAGGTCACACACAGGCTCCTTATTTCAACCCCAGGAAATGGCCAAACCTAGTGCTACCAAATGCTTCATTATTTTGGTAGTGCTAGGGGTTGAATCCAGGGCCTCCCGGCTGTTAGCAAATGTTCTACTCCTTAATTCCTAAGTCACTGTGGGGCTTTAGGCATGATTTTACCTACACTCTGGCCTACACTGTCCCAAATTCTTCCTCCGTGCTACCAGTCTCTACCAATGGCCTTTGGAACGTCCTTCCACCACAGACAAACCCTCTTGCACTCCCTGCCTGTAATGAATGTAAAATCCCCTGTCCAAGACGATAAACACCTAAACCTTCTAACATCTAAACTTTCATTGATCTTAATTTGAACTTGGGTTTTCCAAGCTAACACTCTGTTTTAGCTGCACAAGGGAAGCCTGTTTGTTTTTTGTCCTTAGATACCAAAGGACTGTAAGGGGGCGGTGCTAGTGGGCATTAGCTCCTTTGATGTCCCTTGATGTCCATTCATTGACAGTAAACTTCCAGGATCCATGCCTCTCTCTGACATGTCTTACACGAGGCTGTACACACTGTACACACCGACTTTCGGGTATCTTAAAAACTCAGATGACCCACTGCTGTGACCCTGCTCCGGATTTCATTTAACCCAGAGTTGCTATACTTGAGACACAGTGAGCATACTTTATTTCAGAAAACATCATTCTCTTTATAAGTGTATATAAAAACAGCTGTCCCCACAGCTCCAGGCTCCACGATGCTCCTGTTCTCACTGTACTTCCCTAGTGTCATTTCTATTCTGCTTTTAAAATCCAATTGTTTTCAATCAGCACCATTACATCTTCACATCCTGTCATGTTCCGAAGATTAAAGGAGCAGCTTATGAAGACAAACAGACAACAGCTATACAGGATATGTAAAACGAAGGGAGAAGGGAAAAGAGAATGGCAAGACTGAAAACACAGAGAGGCTAGCAAGATGGCCCAGTGGGTAGATCACTTGCTGGATGCTGGACAAGCCAGGGAGTTCCCCTCCCTGTAAACCATTCAAAGGTGGAAGGAAAGAATAGACTCCACAAAGTTAAAGTTGTCTTCTGATCTCCATATGTGTATCCCCATCACACACACACACACACACACACACACACACACACACACACACACACACACACACACACTCTAAATGCTTGATGATGATAGAAAACAGATTAAGGAAAAATACTAAAAATCACTAAGTGGAAAATGGGAAAAGTTATAAGACATGACTCCAACTGCTTTAAAAATAAACCCATAAATATAGTAACTCAAGAACACACACCAAAATACTAACCCGCTGTAAACTTCTGATACTTCAGTAACAGTGACTTTTCAGTAAACAGTGAGATTCTTGCTTGGCATGTTGGGCTGGTCTGGAATGCATTTTAAAGCCAAGGCTGGTCCTCTATTTATAACAATTCCCCCTGCTTCAGCCTCCTAAGTGTTGGGATAACAGATATGAATCCACCACACCTCACTAACAGTGATTTTAATACAGGCTATTTTAATCTTTTTCTTTTAATTTGTGATAGTTTAAAATTTTAAGTCATATATGTATGTGTATAGATTATGTGCATGTGTCAGTGTGTGTGTAATGTGTATGTGGGATGTGTGCATCTCTCTCTCTCTCTCTCTCTCTCTCTGTGTGTGTGTGTGTGTGTGTGTGTGTATGATGTGCATGTATCTATGTGTGTACATTCATACACATGTGCCATAGCTTGGGTGTGGAGGTCTAAGATCTGTCTCAGGTGCCTTTTATATTGTCTGAGACAGGGTCTCTTGTGGAACAATCTTTATACACTGTAAATAGGCATTACTTTCATTGGTCAATAAAGAGCTGACTGGCCTATAGCTGGGCAGGAGACATTGGACACAAGAGCCAGACTAGGAGAATTCTTAGAAGAAGAAGGGTGGAGTCAGGAGTCACAAGCAGATGAAGAGAGAGGCAAGATGGGCATACCATACTGAGAAAAGGTACCAAGCCATGTGGTGAAGCATAGATAAGAAATATGGGTTAGTTTAAATGTAAGAGTTAGCTAGTAACAAGCCTGAGCTATTGACCAGGCATTTATAATTAATTAATTGCATTGCTTATCTGGGAACTGGAAGCCTTGAAAGAAAAGTTCACCTATAGTCTCTTATTTGCCTCTATAACTTAACATCTTTCTGCTATCTCTGAAAGTGATGAAAAACTCTCCAGACTTTCACTACACCCATCCCTATTGGAGTTTTAAGGTCTTCCTTTCTCATCTTTGGTTGAGGAGAACTGACAACTTCTGATTCTAGCTCAGTCAACAAAGAAAAATAAAAAGAAGTGTTCAACGAGTCGCACCTGCTAGAATGTTTTTGATAATCCCAATCTTTCACTTTATGTCAAAAGACAAGTGGCATAAAAATAGGCAATCACGGAATTAACTGCATAAGGTTTTAGGTGTTGCTTTCTTTGGGTCTACGAGAGGAGCTAATGAGAGGAATGGAAAACTTACATCCTGACTGGAGAGTCCGATCCAGAAGGAGGTGTTGCGCAGGGTGGCCTGCACGGAGAGGAAGGCCTGCTGGTAAGGGTCTGTGATGCTCACCAGACGCATGTTCTCTTTCAGACACTCCTTCAGAGCACTGTGCCAAGTCAGAGGCTTTGAGATGATTTTGTACAGGTTATTTAGATATTTTACAGTTTCCGAATTAGTCTCCCAGGGACGTCCATCTTCAATTTCTATTGTAAAAGAAAACAGTAACAACAGTTCCTTCCACACACTACGCTCGCTGAGTCATAGAGGTCTGTCGGATTTCCAGACTCATCCCTTACTAGTTTACAGCAGACACCATTGCCTGTGTATTTTAGAATTTTGTTGAGAGATTAAGTTCTATCTTGCTGAATGGCTTAGGTAAAAAAATGTGACTTTCAGCTTCCTGAAATCAGGACACTTATGTTTAGTTCTCATTTGAGCGGAGAAAAGCTACACATAAAAGTTGCATGCAATAAGAGTATCATTCCACGTTGGTGACAAACACCTCCTTTGTATGAACTGCTTTGCCAGGAAAAGTATTTGAAAGGCTCCCCTTTCAATGTCTTGATCACCCTCATTGCCCCAAAGGTCAGGGACGCTCTCTAAACAAGGAACAGAAAAATTGTAAGAGACAGAGGTTGGGCTGGATGGCAATGAAACAGTGTCTTTGGGACATGGCAGTGGCTTGGGACCTGTAGGAGACCAGCGCAAGGGCAAGCTGGAAAGTAGTTCATGAGTCCCAACCCCCAACTGAAGACCTAGGAACAACTGAAGATTTCTGTGGAGGACAGCCAGGTTTCTTTGAGAGCATGGCTCATGCTAGGTTAATCCGGTTATAGCTGCCAGCACTATACAAGTAGCACAAATTGGCCTCAATAAGCTATTGAAAACCAAAGCAAAGGGAAGGAAATTTTGGGAAAGGGTAGGGAGATAAGGATGTCTATGGAAGGAGTTGGGGGGGGGATTTGTGTGTGTGTGTGTGTGTGTGTGTGTGTGTGAAGAGAACCAAAATACATTGTATGAAATTATCAAAGAATCAATAAAATTAATTTTTGAAAGTGTCTGCTTACAAAGTTTTCAAGTGGCAGAGCTACCCTGAAAAAAAATTGCAGAGCCACTTATTACTGCCTTAGAAACTTAGTTACTGCCTTATTCTTTATCTGAATAAGAAAGTCATTAGAAAGGGTGAGGCAAGTGGGCAAAGATTAATTTAGCAAAAGCTTTGCTAAGGAACATGAAATATGTGCTTAAGGTTCTCATGATGTAACAAAAACTTTTATTTAAGTACTTGTTAAAAACTTATTGTGGTCAATTAAAAATAATGCAATATATTTCCAATATATGGGACATTTATAATTAATTTTTTTTCCTCTTGCTATGTAGCCCTGGCTGTCCTGGAACTCACTCTGTAGATCAGTCTGGCCTTGAACTTACAGAGATTCGTTCTGCCTCCCCAGTGCTGAGATTAGAAGGCTATGCCACCACATCCAGCATGGGTGGTTTCTACTTTTGAAGTACATATTTTACATTATTTTGACTATGGGAAGACACAGATGGCTTCATACAAAGTGTTTCCTATAATTTCTGACAGCTAAATTTAACAGTGTTTGTACAGTACTGAACTTTTCTCCGGATAAAACTAAAATCTGTGAAGTGTCTAAGTAGAAGAACATTCAATCATAGCTTATTAGACTATAGTTCAATGGCTTTCATTAGACAACTATTGACATGTTCTACCATAGATGTAATTTTTATATTTAACTGTGGTAATATCTGTGAAAAAAATCAGTCTATAAGAGATAATCTGCCTCACTGTGTCAATATGAACTTGTCTATGCTAAAAATGTAAGTCACATACTATAAAATTATATGAATCCATTTGTAAGACTTTAGTAAGGAGCACTAAAAGCACAAAGTATGGCAGATATCTACGTGACAATTGATACCTGAGTACTTCTGACAGAGAGACAGAGAATGGCGTTCGGAGCAGGAAGTAAAATTCCAGGTCCCAGTAAGCGGTGACTTTTTGAGGTTGATAATCATGGCACAGTGGTAGTGAGACTCTTCATCAGTGAACTAAAAAGAAAATATTAGTATAGTTATGGGACTAATAGTCTGAAGATCCTTTCAAGAATATTTGGATCTTAAATTGTTTCTTCTTCCCCCTACAAACCAACAAATGAACCAAAGCCGAAACCAAACCAAAACAATTCTTGAGAGATCTTACCGTGAAATTTGCAAAGAACAAAACAACAGCAACAAGAAAACTATGATATTATGGAATATTCCTTTGTACTGTGTGAAGATATGTCATTATGATTAGTTTAATAACAAGCTAAATGGCCAATAGCTAAGAGGGATTTTTCAGGGCAGAGAGAGAAAGCTGAGAAGAAAGGCAGAGATGCCAGGAGTCACCGGCCAGATGTGGAAAGAGTTGGACATACAAAATGGGATAGAGGTAAAAGCCACATGGTAGGGCATAGATTAAAAGATATGGGTTAATTTAAGTAATAAGAACAGTTAGTTAGAAACAAGCCTAAGGTATCGGGCAAAATTTCATAATTAATAATAGTCTCCATGTCGTGATTTGGGAGCTGGCAGGAGGGACAGAAGAATCCACCTATACCATGACAAACATTCAAGGCATAAAAAGGTCAATTAACTTTGTAGATTAAAAAAAGTGTTGACTTAGATATACATATTTTCAAACAAAGAAACCCCCTTAAAAATAAGACAAAAATGACTGTAGGGATTCTATAGTCCTAGTCAATCTTCATAATCCAATTGAGCAAAATAGGTTAACTAATTAAATTTAATACTTTTTGTGTGTGTGAACATGTTTGGGAGAACGCCCATGAGCATGTGTGTGGGTGCATGTACATGAGGTTTGGGGCTTGGCACTTGGATCCCACGTGGTGGAAAGAGAAAGCCAATTCCTACAAGTTTTTCTTTGATATCCACACATGGGCAGTGGCATGAACCCACATACAAGCATACATAAACACACATACATAAAATAAACATATGTAAAAGAAACAAAGAAAAACAAGCTTAGGCCAGGAGTGACATTAAAAAATTGAATTACTAAATAAATATTAAAGTAAAATAGAAGTCAGGTAATTATAGACAACAATGAGAGATACCCAAAAGAGGATATGCTTAAACTTATATAGAGGGAAATATGTATTATTAAGTGTATTTGAAAAAGGAAAAATAAATGAACAATTCAATGTGACAGGCAGGATAATTCCATGAAAAATAAAATAAAAATGTAGAAGTATTATTAATAAATATAAGCGAAGGACTGGACTAGAGGTTGGAGAAGACAGTTCAAAGGACCAAAGACATGCATCTGATTTTGTTTTGCACAAACTAAGGTATATGGATTAAAAAACAAACCATATACAACTTTATTCTAATACATTTTAGAGTGTCAGTGATATAGACAACTTTTTTTTTTAATCATTAGGAACTGTCAAGTCTCTAAATGTTCCAGGAACTTGGGAGAAAATTGGTAATTTACACTGACGAATATTGAAAAATACCTATGTGTACTGGACTAAAACTTGAAATATGACTTTTTTTTTAAAATCTAATCATTGGAGGATCAATATAGTCCCACTAAGAGCTCTGGAACTTAGAGTGGAAAGTCGATCTTAGAAAGTTCTAAATAACCCTCCAAAGGCATCATAAACCCATTCCAAGGGCTCGAGGCTGGGTCCCTCACTTCCTACACCAAGTCCCTTTATCATTAAAGAGGATTCTAGTATGTTGTACATGGTTCCTCCATTAGTACTGGCTGGGTCATAATTCCAGAACACAGACAAGACAAAAAGCTACAGGGTTCAGTTTGTGATGTAGCATGATTGGAAGGAACCCCCATAGTACAACTTTAAAAATCAACTGGATGGACAGAGATGAAAACATCCCCAAACAAACGCTAACAAACCCAAGCCTGTACCACAGAAAGAATTATAATCTACTTAGAACAAGTAGATTTGGTGCCTGAAACACAATCTCTTCATTTGTCTTAGCACCTGCCGGTCATTTCATGGGAAAAACCTATGTGATATTTTGCAGATGACAGAACAAGGTTTAGAATTTAATGCTTCTTCCTATTAAAAAAAAAAAAAAAAAACACGAAATACACCAGTAACAGAATGCTAGGTCTCACAGTTATCAGGCTAAAACCAACAAACGCTTGTAGAAAGGTCTGCTAACATCCAGATCTGGTGTAGGGTGGTGGTTCCCTGTTCTTGGAAGTCCTAGAGGGTGCGGTGAAGCCAGAGGTGACAGGAGTAGCTATAGTGACTGTAAGGTCACAGTTTTATGCAGAGTACAAATGACCTGCTTAGAATCTTCAGAAGACGTAGTGACAAAATCCTGAGACGTGGTTAAGAAATTTAGTGAGATGGGTGCTGTGTGGGCTAATCTTTACCGTGAACTGGAGTGGACTTAGAATTACCTATATGAAGTGGCCAGGCCATGGTGGCATCAGGCTTTAATCCCAGCAGAGGCAGGCCAGTCACTGAGTTGGCTGACAACCTCGTTTACAGAGGGAATTCCAGGACAGTCAGGGCCACACACAGAGAAACCTTGGCTCCATAAACAAAAACAAAACAAAAACAAAAACAAAAAGGAAACAAAAGGGATGATCTGGTGATGAGGCACCTCCCTGGGTGTGTTCTGTGAGGAGGGACCTAAAGGAGCAGCACTCACCCTGAATGTGGGTGACATCATCTCATGGGCTGAGGATCTACCCACATCTTATAAAAGGTGGTGAAAGGGAGAAAGCCAGAGAGCCGCAGCCCTCCCCACTCCGCTCCCTGTCCAGAACTCTGAGAATGACTGTGCTGCACCAGGACCCCATAGCCATGGACAGAAACCTCCTGACACCATGGTTCACAATAGATTCAGGCATTCCAGTTACTTGGCCCAAAAGTAACTGATACAGTTGCCTGTGGGAGGAAAGAATCACACAAAAATCCTCTGGCCACAGCTTTCTAATTATCTGTAAGACAATCAAGAGATGACTACCATTCTCAGTGGTTTAAAAGGAAGGTAGAATTATATAAAATTTCACAATGACCTAAATGATGAGATGCTGTATATCACATTTCTAAATCAGCTGACTGACAAGTGTCTCATTTCTCCTAAAATGTAGTCAAAGTCTCACTGCTGTGGCAACCACAAGGTGTCTGTGTAACTACTGTCAATATAGTGCCTTCTTCTGTAGCGATATATTATTTATGATTTATTAAAACTTGCCTGAGGATTCAGAAAACAAAGTCAGCCTCAAGCTATAGAGATCAAGCAGTGGTGATACACACCTTTAATCGCAGCAACCAGAAGCTAGGAGGTGGTGATACACACCTTTAATCCTAGGACTCAGGATTATGGGGTAGACAGATCTCTGTGAGTTCAAAGCCACCCAAATCTACACAAGATTGATCCAAACATAAAGAGAAACAGCTCACACAAAGATGATCTCAGTACCTGGGATCACACATGTTTAATCCTAGCACTAGAGGGGAATGAAAGATAGGGGCAGGGTTTTTAGTAGTCAGTATCAGGCACACTGAGGATTGGAAGACATCCATTCTCAGGATTCTCCAGCCATGCTGAGAAGAGGCAGCAGGATCAGTCCATTCAGCCCGAGGTAGAGGTAAGAGCAACTGGCTTTTCGTCTTGAGAGACTGAGGTGGAGGGCTCACATCCCCCACATCAGGTAAAAAATTTACATTGGTTTCCGGATAGTTAAAAGGTTGTGAAGCTCGTGCTAGGACATCTGTGCTCTGTGAAAACTAGGCCACCCACCTGAAGGCTGTGGTCCTCACAGCTTTACCGTTTAGCTTGTGCAGTCAGTGGTTCTGAGTGTATGTGCAGAACCGTGCAACCATCACCTCAATCGGTGCTCTTCTAAAAAGGAGCCTCATACCCCCAGCATCAGCCTTCCAACCTCCTTGCCCTTTGGAAACTACTCTTTCCTCCATCTTTCTTAATTTGCGTGTTTGGATCATGTCATAGAAAGGGAGCTAAGCAACAGGTTAGTCATTATTACTAAAAATGTTTTGAGACAGGGCTTCATATATTCCAGACTGGTCTCAAACTTACTATGTAGATGAGGGTAATGGAACTTCCGACCCCGCTGCCTCTGTCTGCCAAGTGCTAGGATTACAGGCCTGTGCCATGCTGCCCGGTTTGTGTGGTGCTGGAGATCACGTCCAGGGATTTGTGCCTGCTTGGCAAGCTCTCTACTTAGAGAGTTACATCCTCAGTCCCTGTGCTTTTCTTCTTGATTTAGCAATTTCCCAGCACTATATAGATGACTGAAATATAACTCACATATGCTGCTATACTCAGCCGCCGACCAACCAGCAATGGGTGAAAGTTGCTGTATGTCAGGTTTCTGCCATCTGTCCATTTGTTTATTCTATCATAGGCACTCCAGCGCAGACCAATCCACAAACTAGTTTCCATTTCCGGAAGCAAGGATACAATAAAATCTGTTAAAGAGAAATTTTTAGAAAAGCAATTAAGACCAGAGAGATAGGCAGCCCGGATGCCCTGAGTTGGATTTTCAGAACCCACATTGTGGAAAGGAGGCAGATTCCTTCTCTGATCTTCACATGTATGCATGTGAACAGACACACACACACACACACACACACACAAGCAATAAATAAATAAATACATAAGTAAATGCAAAACCAGTAGAAGAGCATTTGTATTATCTATCAAGACAGCCTTTTGCCTTCTTTATGGAAAAATAGTTTAATCACATGATTTTTATTTTAATTCCCCACAGCCTCCTAAAACTTACTGGCCTCCCAACTCAGAACGAAACAAGGTTCCCAGCATATGGCACTTGCCCAGCTGTGCTGAGCTCTTAAGTTTGATCCCCAGCGCTCAAACATGCTTTCCCGGCAGTCCTGGTACCTTGTTCACTCTTGCTCAGCACAGAAGGAAGGGTGCCACCATAGGTATGACAAGTGCTACTTGCTTGAGAAAATGTAACCGGCTCAGAATTGACCTTCAAAAAGCACTGGGAACAAGAGACACGCATGAAGCCTCTGATTCAGACACAGGAAAACCATGCAAACAGAAAATGCCTCTCCATTTAGAACATTGCTATCAATCTGTGAGATACGGAAATTAACAACACACTATCCCAATATTTCAAATGTGTACTTTCATATGAACATGTCATATGTTCATATTAATATGTTCATTTAATATGAACATGCTATTACATGCATTTTTAAAACTGTCTCACTTATTGTGTGTTTCTTACTTGCAAAGCAGGTTTTGTACTCATGTAACCATCTCATAATCTCATTTAATTCTCAAGACAAATGAGGGGTCTCAGGCACAGCAAAGTGAAGCAACCTGACCCATAAACAAAGGAACTATAAAGCACTAAAATGGGCATTCCAATTCTATTCCATCTGACATCCAGACCTGGGTTTAGTCACTGTCTCTTGATATTAAACACATCTCTCTTCTTCTGTGTAAGATATTTTAATTCAACCTTGTGTCTCTACACAAATTAGCACAGTTCTGGCACCTTGGGGGAATTAAAAATATTATCCTACTTTTCTTTTTTCAAGTCAAAATGTGTCTGGGAGCATAACTTAGACAGAGCTACACTGCTGACTGTCCCTCCCTACAACTAAGCCAGAAGTCAAAATGGACCCAGCTTTGGTACAGGTGGCTTCCACTGTCAAATACCTTTCTTCCTTTGTGATTATGGACAGCTTGGGATGGAGGAGTTTGTTTCAAGTAGTGTTCCCTGAATCATTCTACAATTTTCTTTAGCCTTCTTCTAGCCTGGGTGGTTTGTTGAAGTTGAGCCACAAGCAAAGTCACTGGATAATTCCAGAAACAGTACCAGAAGTACCACACTTAACTCCAACAGAGAAACCCAGCATTGAAGATGGCAGAGCAGAAACATGGAGCTTGCTGCCATTGATTACTTTGTGGGGTTCTTGCACCAGCCTAGCCTGCACCCCTTTAAACTTCTTTTAAGTTAGAGGGGGAAAAAAAGTGTTACCATTGGTGACAATTTCTTCCTAGCAACCCAATAGTCTTATAATAGATAAAAACAGCAGTGTAGCACATACATCCCAAAGAAGCATTCCCCAAACCTATTTCATCATTGGACTCTTATGTGGGCAAATTCAAAGATAAGTATTTTATAGCATATGTGTGGTCTCTGACCTAAGTTGATTGACAATGCTGTGGTGATATGTTTATGATTTAACAAAGTTTGCCTGGTGATCAAAACGTAAAGTCATCCACACTTTTAGCTGGGCAGTGGTGGTAAACACCTTTAATCCCAGGACTCAGGAGACAGAGGCTGATGGATCTCTGTGAGTTCAAGACTACACTGGGCTAAAAGAGCTCACGACTTTAATCCCAGCACTAGAAAATATATAAGCTCAGTGTGGTCTCAGAAGCAGTCTAGGATTCTGAGGCTTGGTGGAGAGCAGTGGTGGATATCTGTCTCTGGGATTTTATTATTCGTACTACACAATGCTACTTGGATTTTCTCCTTTGGGAGAGAAGAAAACAGCATCCTTAAATGGAGTCAGTTTCCTCAGGGAGTGGGGTTAGCTGCAACTATTCGGTGGATTGTGAGCCATTGTGGGATCAACTTCAGCAACTTTGGTATTGGGAACAATAGAATACAAAGACCTGTAGGCATCACTAACTCTTAGAGATGAGTTTGATACCACCTGTGTTTATGGTAACAGACATGTGGCAGGCCCTTTCAGAGAGGTGTCTGAGTGGGCTGCCCTTCTGCCACAGGCCATACAAGCAGCATGAAAGGAATCATGGATTGCACAGGGCAGCAATTCTCTTTTTACCTTATTCTGGAAAGGAATCCATTTCCCAGTGCACTGTACTTTAGCTACAGAATCTGGACTGTATTTCTCTAATGAAGATGCATTATATTTTTCACAGACGAACGGCAACTTGTCATTACAGTCTGCTCGTTTGCTTAAGTCTGAAAAAAGGAGAGGCGGGATTGCGATGATGAGAATTTTTCATTCAGTGCATTTGACAACCTGCCAATAAAGATGGGCTCCTTTCTTAATCATACAGGTTTTTGGTGCTAGGGATCATCTGAAGTCTACCCTTGGCCCCAAGAAAAGCTCTTTAAAGTGGTCATTCCTGATAGTTAAAATATATTCTCGGGCTTTACTGCTCATTTCTGCCTCTATGATTATTCATATTGAGAGGTTACTGGACAGTGGTATTGCCTGTAAAAATCACACGCTTGGTGAAGCAACCACACCCTCCAAAGAATGATGGCACAAAACATGAAGAGAGTTGGCAAGGCTGTCTAACAAAGGGGCCGGGCCGCTGCCTGCTCACCCTCGCAAATTCATCTATCTGCTTATCAGTTATGAAAGTGCTAAGCTTAGTTAGAAGTCGATGCTCAAGGATAAAAAGAACTGAAAACATCCACACTGGGAAGAGCTTTTCTTTGGAATTTGAGCATTGTCATCAGTGGTAAGTCAAGAAGAAACCACTGAATATTCATCAAAAGAAAGACAGACTAAGGCAGTCACTGAATTTGAAGTTCACGTGGTCAAGGCTCAAGAGTAGGAATCAGCTTTACCAAGGTGCCACAACTTGGCTGACATTTGCACGCATTCTTCATCAAATGGCATGGAAAAACGGTGCCATGAGGGTCGTGTCCTGAAAGAAAGGGAGAGATGTGACAACTCCCAATGTAACCACATGTCCTATCTATTTTCTTTACTCTACATTACTTTAATTATCAATTAACATTATTTTTATGCCACTTTTTGACACCAGCAGGCAAAGGAACTTGGTTGATCTACTGCGTTACACACCTCAGAAAGTAGTGATCGATCGGATTTGCATTTGTTTTCACCCACCACTTCTGCTCTTCACCAGATATCTGAAAAGAAACGGCATACCCATCTTTATCTGCACTGGATATGCTAGGAGACTCTTGCTTTAATCACACATCATGAAAATCTCCCAACACTCCATTATTTGGTCTCAAAAAATTATACACATCAGGACTTTCCATCAAAAATAACTGGACATAACTTATTTTACATAATCATAGGTTCTATTGGGATACTGAAAATGATTGTTATAATCATAGCCATATATACTTGCACCAATGTATTAATTTGGCATATAGTATCTTATTATGGTTAATTATAAATTGTTAAAAATACTAATTTCCTCCACAAAGCTATTTCGCAATTTAATTTTATTTTTTAATTTAATTTTCTAGTAGTAGCAACAGGAAATTAACTATAAAGTTTGTTTTTGTTTTTAAATTATAAGGAACAAGGATTATTCAACAAAGCAGGGCTCATAGGGGCTCTTGGAGACTGAACTGACAATCAGGAAGCCTGCCTGGGTTGACCTAGGACCTCTGCATGGATGTGTCGCTTGGTGGTACTCCAAACCATGGGCTGGTCTCTGACTCTTTTGCCTGCTTTTGGAACCCCTTTCCTCCTTTTGGGTTGCCTCATCCAGCATTAATATGAGGGGAGGTGCCTGGTCTTATTGCAACTTGATACTCCATGTTTGCTTGATATCCCTGGGAAGCCTGCCCTTTTCTAAAGGAAAAAGGAGGAGGAATGGATGTGGGGAGAGGGGAAGTATGTGTCTGTGTCTGTGTGGGGCACTAGGAGGAGAGAAGAGAGGAAAAACTGTGGACAGGATGTAACATATGAAAGAGTAAAAAAAAAATAAATAAAAAGAATAAGGATTATTTACATTCTCTACTGATAAGTATCTGCCAAGTTGATATTTATTATCAGTCATGTCTATTTTAATAATTAAGCAATTCGCTTTAGATTTCCTAGCATGAAACAATGATTTTTGCATGCTGTAAAGCAAATATTTTGTGGGAGCATTTAATCTTTCTCTCCATCCCTTTCCATGCTTCCCCTTCCCCTTACCCACTCTCCCCCAACCCCTTCTCTGTCTGTATTCCTATATAGTTTAGACTGGTGTGGCCTCAAATTCACAATTTTTCTGTTCCAGCCTTCCAAGTGCTGAGATTACAGACATATATTACCATGCATTGCTAAGATTTGGGTTTTATAGACTTCAGAAATATTTTAGTGAAATAAATATAAATATAAGAAAATGCATTTGATGGGCTGGAGAGATGGCTCAGAGCTTACAAGTACTGGCTGCTCTTCTAAAGGATCCAGGTTCAATTCCCAGCATCCACAGTGGACCTCACCACGAGCTGTGACTACAGTTTTAATAGTGGCCTCTGCAGGCACTGCATGAATGTGGAACAGGCACATTTAGGCAAGCACTCATACATACAAAATAAAAATAAATAAAATCTCAAAAGATACGTTTGTTCCAATTACATTTTCCATTTTGTCTCTGATAGCTTTTAGTTTTGTAAAAGTTGTTATCGTGGCAAGAAAGCTGTGATTGCTAGCACAGTACAGGACGGCTTCTTCGTAGTTTAAGCGGGGATCATCAACAAACCAGTATTCGCTTCCATCAATTATAACTGGGGGTCCATGAATCCCAGGGCGGTCTAAAGAAAAAAATAGAATTGCCACTGCGATGATCAAACAATATGGTGTGTTCAAAATGGGTCATATGTACTAACCACTACCATTTAGGTAAATGTCCCTCAAAGGCTGCAGGTCCCCAGCCCAAGATTCTATTGGCAGGTGGGAGAACCATTAAGAGGCAAGGCCTAGTAGGAAGTCTGATTATACTGAAGTGTGTTTGTGGGAGCCCATAAGTGACTCAGTTTCCATCTGGATTCTATTCTGACTTATAAGGCATTAGAGTTTCGGCTTGCTTATTTCAGTCTCCTTGAGAGCCCTGAGAACATTCTGATGAAGTCCATGGGAGAGATCATATTATCTAACCAACAAGCTTCTGATGCCAGCTGGAAGGCACACAGAGGTAGGGAATGAAGCTGCTTGCTGCTAGCAGGACTCATGTGATAGACAGTGAGCCTGGCTGCTCCTCAATTGAAAGACAGTGCAGGGAGCTGATTAATTGATTATACTATTCTTTGTTCTTCTTTGCCTCTAGTCTGTATATAAGCAGGGTCTAAATTAAACTTGGGGCTGTCTGGTGTTTCTGTATCTGTGTCTTTTGTCTGTCATTTCTCAACCCTCACATCCCCACTCAGGTAACCTTGCTGACTGGTTGGAGCAGGCTCTGATGTGTGCCTTCGAAGGGGACACTGTGATCCTGGTACCTCCCTTTCCTCTTCCACTGTCCAGCCACCATGAACAGCTTATTACATCACCTACTCCCTGACACCGGATATCCTGTATCACCACAGGAACAAAAAAGCTGCAGGCTCCCAGCTAAAACTTCAAAGTTGTAACACAAAAGGAGCTTTTTCTTTTTAAAATGTGAATTTCCCAGTTAATTTAACACTGTAACCCACTAAGATTCTGGCTGTCTGACCTGGGACAGTGTTGTTCATAACAAAATAAGGGCTTCAGAATCAGTGGCTAGACTGTCCTGAGCTCACAGAGAAGGGAACCCCATCTCTGCTACTTTATCTCATACCATCCATGGACCTTTGCTGCCTGCAGGCATTTCACTTGAGATGTGAGAAAAAAATTAGCAATCAACAACAAACTATATGTATTATCAAAAATTAAGGAAGTAGCTTTGGCTAATTTTGTTGGTCAACTTACCTGGATTGTACCAGTCTGGTATTTGGAGATTGCTACCTGTGTAAGGAAGAGAGCGATGGCTTATGGTTAGTACCGGCTTATACAGCATGTATCCTGCAAACAGGGACACGAAGGTGATTGAAGTCTTGTGGAAGAGTGTTCATTTTGGAGCATGGAGTTAGTCATTTCTGAGTGGAATATTTCAGGGTTTATACTAATGCTTGCTTTAGCGCTGGTCTTCTAAACAGGTAGACCAATTAAACATTAAGTATTGCTAGTAGTCTAGCACTAAGTATGTAGTTCAATGGTAAAGCTCTAGCCTAGTATGTGCAAAGCCATGGGTTCGATCCCCATTACAAGAACAGAAAGATTACTAGCTGCCCTTTGGGAAGTCTCTGGATTAAGGAAATCACAAAGAACACATGGCCAGCAGTTAGAAAGTATAAATAGCAAATGACAGTTCTGTCACCATCACAAGACACACCAGGGGATGTGCAGTAAGGACCAGCACTGTTCTGACAGAACCTGAGCCTTTAGACTGTAAACATGGGGCGGTTTTACTAGTTCCCAAGAAGGTGTTGGGAAAATGCACAACAGTGTAGTAGTGGCTCTTTTATGAAGATTAAGCAAAACTGAGGAGAACAAGAAAGCCAGCCACTCTGGGTTCCGGGAAGGGAGCAGGAAGCAGGGGATGCTCCACAGAATTCTGGGCTTTGGGATTGGGCAAGGCCAGCATCCAGATGCCTGCACACACCTTGCCTTTGCAACACTTTTGATGAGACAGCTGACTCCAGTCTCTACTCTATGAACAAGTTTATCCACACACAAAGGCAGCGAAGACTACACCACAGCACCTAAGAGGCACCAGGACAATGGCCCTCACAGGACTCCAGGGCTTCCCCACATCCTTTCCACGGTACCTGCAGCCACACTGATTTCAAACCAATCTAGAATTTGCTTAACCTTAGAAATTACAGGGTACATTTGTTGAGTCTCATTTTATCTGGTCTCGAAATTCATGTGGTCATGAAATTCCAAAGCTCAGAAGCCCCTCCTCAGAGACTGCCTACACAATGTGAGCATTTACTTTTTCTGTTTGAGACAGCACTCTTCGTTTCAGATAATTTCCACCAACAGTGCTACAAGACAGTTAAAATTGTACATGGCTTCTTGTTTATAATCTTGTCAAAGACAGGGTGTCACTACGTAGCCCAGGCTGACATCCAAGTCTGACAACCTGGTCTCAGTGCCTGAGTGCTGGAGTCTACGGGTGTGTACCACTGTGCCTGACCCCACCCCCAAACCCCGCCCCTGCCATCTCTCTGTCATTGCAGGCTCCACTGTCATTTTAACCGGTTTCTTGAATTTTAATTTACATAAAATATTAGCATGCTGGAGTTCAGTGAAAATTGCTTCTAAATTTTACAAGAATCTGCCAATTTTTTAAGTTTCTTTATTATTGCTTCATTTTTGCCAGATTGCCTTCTAGTCCAGTGTTTGTGGTGTTGAAAAGCAGTTGCTACCACTTACCTTTTGGAATCTGGCACACCCAGTCAAGTTTTGCATCACAAGCAAAAGGCTTCAAATAGACAAATTTTCCCTCATCATAGTAATGCCACCTTCTTAGCCAAGCACTGTCAGGTACCTAAAGGAGGGAGAAGATGACAGACTATTCTGAAACTGTTGCAGCTCTTTGCAAACACTGTAAGCTCTGGTCTCCAACTCCACTTTAGTCCCAGCACTTGCCATACATGCAAAGCTAACAGATGAAGAATGGAATGTGTAAACAGTAAAAACCCAAGTGGCAAAGGAAACAAAGTCATGTTTATGTCCAAAACACTAATTGTCGGGGGTTTCCCCCCATTTCTTTTTAAAATTACAATAAACACTTTTCCTTGTATGTATTCATTGTGCTATGTTACAGGAGTTTTTTTTTTATGCTAGTATATATTATATGCTAGTACATATTGTATGTTAGTACATATTATATGCTAGTGATACTATATGCTGGAATATATTATATGCTGAGAATCTTGCACTTTTCAAGTTTGGGAAAGACTAAATAGAACAGGCACTTATTTTGATGGTATCCAAGCCAGACTATGGCAGAGCAGATCAGAAAGTGACAGAGACTTGGGCCCAGCAGCCGACGCTCTGACTTTAGTGTTGCTATGCCTCTTCTAGGACGTGTGACCCATTTATGCACATGGTTCTGGATTGAAAAGGCATGTTGAAGGTGTGAGCTGGAAGAAACCTCCATCACTTTTATGATTCTTTTTCTCTGGGGGCCAAGTTTACAAGTATTATGGTAGAAGAAGCATGCATCTCTAGACAGAAGAACATGGCCCTGGCTGGGTTCTTCCTGGTGCTGTTTGTACTGGCACCCCTCTATTCATTTATTTTGTTTTCAGTAGGTTTTAAATCACATGTGCAGGTCTATGTCTAGTACAAATCCAGTTCATTACATTAGTAGATAACGGCATCAGCTTCTCTGTTGTTGGGTTTTTGTTGTTGTTGGTTTTTTTTTTTCCTGCTCTGAGGTGGAAGTCCTGTAAAATGACCTAATGCTGTCATGCTGACCACGAGGAGACTCACTTTGAAGACAGCGCTCTTTCTGTTTTTATTTGCACTCACCTCCCATTCCTGATGCTCTTAAGTTATGGAGTGAAGGCGCTCACAGTCCCCTCACCCCTTGCTTTCCTTTACTTTTCAAACTACTTTTGCTTGTGTAAACATTCGATCCCCCCTTTCACTTCTGTTTCCTAGATTTCAACTTAATGAAGGATGTGTCTTATACCTATGTTGCCTTTGAGCTATGCTGTATCTAACATATCATATCCTGTGAAAGACATTGCTTCTTCTGCCTGTTTCTAGGAAAGGCTTGTCACATAGTGTAGGGGGCAGAGAGAGCGCTGAGTGAGCGAAGTCCAGAGGGAAAGTGTGCTGCTGACAATGGACAGGCATGTCAAGGACCCCAAAGCCTTCCCCAGGGGATAGGAATGTACATGCTGATAGTGTAGAAATGTCCACCATAGCTTGTTCCCCTGGAGATTTACAGCCCGAGGACTACTTGCCTATTGAGACTGCTCCTACTGAGATTAGCTGAGCCTGTCTTTTTAATCAGCTGTATGCAATGAGGCCATGTCACAGCTGAATATACAGTAAACATGGTGGACGTTCAAGGTGCTTCTATGTACCTCCCAGATACATCACTTATAAAATGGATAAACAAATGGATTCTGTACAAGATTCTGAATGCCTTCCAGGTATTTTCCAAACCTAATTGATGTATTTTGAAATATAGCTCAAAATAAATTTTCCTCACATTCTTGGCTCACATTCACAATCTTGGTTCATCTTGCCCTTTCTCAGTTTTAAAAACACCCTGTTGCCTATCAAAAACAAGCTTAACTTGACAGCAACCTAATTTCCCAACGTTGGTTTTTAAAATGAAAAAAGTGAATTATATGTATATGAGTATTCTGCTTTTGTGTGTTTGTGTACCACCTGAGTGCTTGGTTACCAGGGAGGTCAGAAGAGGGCAAGAATCCCCTGGAACTGGGGTTAGGATGGTTGTGAGCCATCATGTAGAAACCCAGGTCCCCTGGAAGAGCAGCCAGTACTCTAAGCTAGTGAGCCATCTCCCCTTCCCCAAGTATTGCCTTGTATGTAAAACCAAACAAAACTTCTAGATATATCTTATTCTCCTCACTGCCTAGCATCATACTTCCATTTGTATTCCCTGCATTAATGCCCTTAAGAAGTCTTGTCCTATTGCCCCTGCACAAACTCTATCCACCCTTAGAGACAAAGGTCAAATCCTGTCTTTCCAGACAGGTCCTAGAGGTCACTTCCTTTTTCGACTTTTCCTTGGCTACCTTCAGCTCACTCTTTTGAAGCATCGTACTACATAATGATGATAAAGCTGTGTTTCTTGAATATGAATTTTATTTTCTTAAATTAAGTGTAAGTGAGACTGTAGCGTGTTTCTCCCTACATCATGAACAAAAGGTGTTCATGGATTATTTTGCCTGACTGTTGAGGGTCAAGCCCATGGTCTCACACAGGTTAAGCAGGAACTCAGCCTCTGAACTGCAACCTCAGTCCTTGAATTTTATTTTGATTTCCCAGTATGGTACTGACCTTGATGGCAGCACAGTCTCTGACATCATAATCCTGTTGAAACTCCTGATGCATGATAACAGTGGACACCTGGAAAGACAAACACTCTCATTTGCCACTGAGAGAAAACATTTCCATACTTCACATTGTGAGAAACACGCTGCGAAATCATGAGAGGACTCGACAATTGCCTCAATGTCTTGCTTCCCACCAACCTACAGTCTCGGAAGGGTGGTCAGCAGGGTGTTACGTTCACCTTCGAGTCAGAAAACACTTTTTAGGTTTGTTTTCATTTTCGACTTTTGTTTTGAGACAGGGTTTCTCTGTGTAACAACCCCGGCTGTCCTAGAACTCACTCTGTAGATCAGGCTGGCCTTGAACTCACAGAGATCCACCTGCCTTTGCCTCCTGAGTGCTGGGATTAAAGGTGCGCACCACCATAGCCAGTGACTTTTTCTTGTATTTTGATCAGTTATAGTCAGTACTTGCGTATTTGATCAGCTGTATACTTGATCAATTAATTTCAGATATCCCCTAATTTGACAACATAAGCCTGGGCCCTTACAGTCAGCAAGAACACAGAATGAACTGACACAGTAACATGCTGACAGTGATGAATATCGGAGGAACAGACACACAGAAGTGTCACGTACCCCTCTTCAAATAAAGCAGACACTGAAAGTATAATTTAAGGACATTTTTTGGTTCGCCTATTTTGCTTAATACAGATACTTTCTTCCTTATGTAGTTGATGTTTTGGGATGATAAAAAACACTTTTCTATTATTAATAGATAATAAATACAAAGTAAGTACAAACGAAAGCCTTGGAAAAATGGTTTGTACTCTCCAAAGATTACCATGATACCTCCTGTATACCTCCATTTTTAAAAACTCTATATTAAGAAGCTAAACATACATGCTTTTAAAAAGTAAAAATAAATGAAGTACATGGGGAGGCTCAGTGGGTGAAGGGGTTTGCAGCCAAGGATGACAGCCTGAGTTCAATTCCCAGAACCCACATGGTGGAAGGAAAAAAACTGACTCCTGAAAAGTTGTCCCCCAGCCTCCACTGCCTGACCCCCAGGCACACACACAAAATAAATAAATATAAAAAGAATACTTTTTTCCTTCCCACATCATATAAGTAAATCGGTTTCTATTTCAAAACACATGGCTGTAAATAATTCTAACAATGCAGATGTATGTTTTATGTCTTCTGTTGAGGTAAAAGTGCTTATGTCTTTATGATGTCTTAAAGTGTACACATTGAGAACAACGAATTAGTTAGCACATGCATTTCCTTTCACAGGTACCATAGATGCATTGAGTACTGTTAGCTATGCACAATAGCCCTCTTGAACTTATTGCTTATCTACCTAAAATTTTGTATCTTTTGAGAAACATCTCCCCTACCTCAATCTGCCCCAGTTCCTGGTAATTGTCCTTCTATTTCCCGCCCCACTCTCCTCTCTGTTTTAATCCTTTATGTAGTCATTGTACCTGTTGCTCATTTTCATATAGTATATAACGTCTATCAAACATATTGCACCCCACAGTCCCTACCCTGCGCTTTTGCCTCCCCATCCTTCTCATTGGTCTCCTTTGTTTTTCCAGACAGTTATAATTCTATTTGCGGGTCACATCACATGCCTTTATGTGTCTCTATAAACACATGATTTTAAAATCCAAGAACCACAAAACCAAGGGTTTTTTTTTTTCTCCATTTTGAGTCAGGGTCTCAGGTACCTTGGCTGTGCAGTAACTTTCAGCTGTAACCTCATCTATCTATTTTTGCTATTGTCATCTGTGCTTTTGAGTTCATATCCAAGAAAGCTTTATCCAGACTAAGTCATGGAAATTTCCTGTTATCCTTTTCCTAATGGCTGCATAGTTTAGGGGTCTTACATTTAAGCCTTCAATGTATTTAGAACTCATGTTTTATACATGGATGTGCATATGGGTGTGTGGGGGGTGGGTAGACAGTTTTCTTGGCATTGATCATCAATTGGACTTTCCTTCTTGTCTGTCCGGGCAATTTGTCAGTAATCACTTGGCTATTAATTCATCATTTATTTCTGTGTTTTCTCTTCTTTTAAACTGATAATAGCATGATATTTTGGTCACTGCAGCCTTCTAAGATCGAATGATACAGTTTGGTAGAATTATTATCTCCAGAATTGTCTTTCTCTTGCAGATTGCTTTGGCTAGTCAATGTCTTCTGAAGCTCCACACACATTTTAGGAGTGGATGTTTTAAACAACCAACTTACTTGAAACAAACATTAATTAATGTTTTGAAACAAACATTAATTCCATGTTTTCCCCCAACATGAAAGTTGTAACTTACTGGTGTACGATCACTCCATTGCCAAGACCCTTGTAAATCAGGGCTTCTTTTATTCAGACCTATCCACAACCAACGCTGTGTACTGTTAAAAAAAAAAATGGAGGTGATATTAGAAGTTTATGATATTACTTGCTAACAATATTTAGCATTTGCATGTTTAAAGTGACTGAAACATGCATTTGCACCAACAGAAACATGTATTTGTACCAACATATTGGGCACCAACAAAAATGGTGACCTCAAGTAATACAATGAAAGAAATGAAATCAAGCCCAGAGCAACCATGGGAAAGGTTCCACCTATTTAAAACTAAATTTTAAGCCATTTTCAGTGTATTAAATCTACTCTGCTTTCGGCTTTTAAACAGGAAATGTGTTTATTGTAAGTTTTTACCGCAATGTTTTTTATTAGGCAATATTTTCAGACAGAGTCAATGACAATAATGGCAGTTTGTCTTTGTCTTCTTTTTCCAGACATTTATTTTATGGCCATGAATGCTTTGCCTGGGAGAGGGCATTGGATGCCCTGGAACTGGAATCATGAATGTTGTGGGTCATGATGTGGGTGTTGGAAACTAAAGCCACGTCCTCTTGTAAGAGCAGCAAGTGCTCTAAACCACGAGCCACCTTTCCAGCTACTTGGTCTTCTTTTGAGATGGGTGTGTCATGTGGCTCAGGATGGCCTTGAACTCCTTTTTGTAGTCAAGGGTGACCTTGAATGTCCTCTCATCTCCACCTCCTTAGTGTTGAGATTCAGGCATTAGACACCATGTTGTGTAAGGTGCTGACACTGGAGCTCAGGACTTTGTGTAGGTTCTTTACAAGGTGACCCACATTCCCAGACCCAACAATGGCATTTTAAAAACAATGTGTGTCTAGGGTTAAGGATATAGCTCTTGTCTAGCATGTATAAGGTTCTAGGTTCAATTCTCTCTCTCTCTCTCTCTCTCTCTCTCTCTCTCTCTCTCACACACACACACACACACACACGTCTTTATAGTATTATCAATTTTCTTTTCTTTATAATACAAAATAAGCTATTTTTTTAATCTTGGGTTATCATGGTAGCAAAAAAATGCAAAGGCAAGTTCACTTATATAATCTAATCATATTTAAAACTATCAGGTTTATATTTGTTTTGTTTTCTTTTGTTTTATTTTGTTTTGAGACAGGGTTTCTTTGTGGCTTTGGAGGCTGTCCTAGAACTTGTAGACTAGGCTGGCCTTGAACTCACAGAGATCTGCCAGCCTCTGCCTCCCAAGTGCTGGGATTAAAGGCATGTGTGTGGTACCACCGCCCGGCTTCAACTTTATATTTCTATGTAAAAGCACTGAGCTGGGTATAGTGATGCCATAGAGATGTGTGAGACCTAATGTCTCCTGTCAAACAAAATATAACACAGCTAAGGAAATATGATACATAGGAACCCATCGGAGCTACCAAATAAGGTGTATAACATTTAAACATTACAAAATTCCAGTTCAGGGCTGGAGAAATAAATGGCTCAGTGGTTAAGAGCACTGACTGCTTTTCCAATGCACCCTGGTTCAATTCCCAGCACCAACATGGCAGCTCACAACTGTCTGTAACTCTTGTTCCAGAGGATCTGACATCCTCACACAGACATACATGTGGGTAAAACACCAATGCACATAAAATAAAAATACATTAATTGAAAAAACAAGATAAAAAAATAAAACTCCAGCATATAGAGAGGTCACTGTGGACTGCAGTGTACAAACAGTTTTTGAGGTTCAAAAGATGGCTAATATTACTTCGGAGCCAAAAACCCAAGCATTTACCATGTTCCAGTGGAATATAGCTAGGTGCTTCATGGATATATACAAATGGGAAGGCAGGAACATACATGTGAGTGTTATCTTTCCCTCAAACAAACTTCCACACTAGCAGGGCTACATATATGACACATGCTCCAACTGCAAATCTTCTGACTCCAATTCCAACTGAAAGTATTCCTTAAAGTTTACTAGGTTTTTCAGGATTCAAGAAGTATCCAAATTATATTCCTTCAGTTTAACTTTGTGTTGGGACATGGTTTCAGTGGTATAAGTACAGTATACTTATAAATAATATATACATGCAAATATAAATATATATATTTCAGAAGAAGTAGGTCCTAAATGAAAAATAATCTGTACTGTTCAGCTTAATAGAATATATAGAATATATAGAATGTACAAATACAAAGTTACTGAGAAATACAAGCCTGTATATCTTTTTGTTTGTTTGCTTTTCGAGACAGGGTTTCTCTGTGTAACAGTCTTGGCTATCCTAGAACTCACTCTGTAGATCAGGCTGGTCTTGAACTCACAGAGATCCACCAGTCTCTGTCTCCATAATGCTGGGAGTAAAGGTGTGCACTGCCACTACCCAGCAATGTTTTAGTGACCTACAGTACAAAGCTAACTTTATAACACCCTCCTACTTTTTAATAAAATAAATTGCAGCTGGCCATAACAACACACACCTATAACCCTAGCACTTAGATGGAGAAGGATGCTGGTGTGAAGCCAGCTTGGGTTATTTAGCCCATTCCAGTTCAGCCTGAGCTACACAGCCAGACCCCACCACAAAACAAAACAAACATATGCTTGCCTTTTATTAACATTCTCCAATAGTTTAATATCAGTTAGTATTTTCTCACCTGTTCAACTTCAACTTGTTTAACCGAGAGTATATGAGAATTCTCCTCTTATACTTTCAATGTTATATTTGTAGAGAATAATCACCAATTTGTAGACTAGATAAACCCAGTAGAGATAATTAATTCCAGTTTAAATTCAGTAGCTATAAGGGATTTGCCATTTTCAGGAATCTATTCAGCTGACAGCTAGCTTTCTCACACTTCCCTAAGCCCCAAGGTCTAGATAGCTTCTATACACAGGTCATCCTTAAGCCAGGTTGGTAAGAACAGGTGGGTTAAGTTTCCTTCCTCAAACTCATATGATGATGTAACTATTTCTTCCAAGTCCTTGCTTATTACGTATTTGGATGTAGGGAATTCCTTAACATAAGCTTTAGAACGTTTATCTTAATTAGTAACAGTTTGTTATTCATTTGGGAAGAAATATCACCTATGGGCTAGACTCAAGCAGCTACCCAATACCCTTTGCAGAGGTCTGCCCCATCCTTTCTAGGCTCCCGGGGCTCTGTCTAGTCTCCTCTTAGTCACTGGCACCCTGTCCTCTTACTGACAAAGTCCTCTACTTTAAAGTTCATTCCTGGGTCTATGCTGAAGCTCAGAGGGCGGTCTCTTACAGAATAAGATTTTCTCCTTTCAGAGAATGAACTCTGTTTCAACCCTAAATTTAGGTTTCAGTATCATCTCAAGGGATTCCCTTGAGTGTCATAAATACAAAGAATAGTAGGCACTCACGGTGTGTGTGTGTGTGTGTGTGTGTGTGTGTGTGTGGTAGAGGAGAAAATAATCTCTGAATTACAACCCATTCTGAATTTGACCTTCCTTAGCTGCTGTCAGATAAAGGAGGGAATAAACCAGAAACAACATCATTCACTGCACAACTGTATTGCAGAATTCAAGAAGGCTGGAGGAAAAAAATGTTCCTGATCACAACTGGGGAAGCAAATCAAAACGACACCCTCCCATTTCCTTTCTAAACCGTTTCTACTCCACTCACTAAGCATATGGTGTTAAGGCTATTAGTGGACACTGCACAAAAGGTTAGCAAGTGCAAGTGTGTTAAAATTCTGATTGTCAGTCCAATTTCCTGCAGCACTTGGTTTCTAAGGAAAACAGTAGCTTGGCCACAACCCCACATAAATACTATTTAATGAGGGTTCTTAGACTGCAAAGCCTAGATTTATATCTAAAGCCATTCATGCCTCTTCACAGGAGGGCGTGTACACAGCAGCGATGGCTGCAAACATGGCTTTCTTCTCTAATCCGAGGACTGCTTTTGGTCCGCAATAGTTTCCCATTGGGATACATTAAGAGTTGTAATGATCTAAGAGTCTCAGTGAACTGCTGTATCACGAATCCCTTTTTACTGAAATACAAACAGAGGTATGGAACCTAGACTGTGAGAAATAGAGCGGCCATCAGTCTTAATTCCGTGGCAAGTGATACGGATTTGTGGTGGACAGTAGGCTTCCTGCTGAGAAGGTCAATTCCAAGAATAAAAGCAACACATTCAGGGGAGAACTTAATAATTACTTTCCAGTATAAATGACTTCCTCTCCTTTAAACCATTATGGCAATCTTGGTTTTAAATTATCTTCTTTTTTCTGAGCACAGCCCAGGCAAACAATTGCTTTATAATGGAGTGCGTATTAAACAGATAGCAGTCTGCATATATAGCTTTTTGCTGGCCTGCTGGCATGCTTGCATACATAAAATACAGCTCCTACAGATTAAGGTGTTACAGAGTTTTTTTTTTATCATTTCATCTTTTCCAACTTCAATATGAATTACTTTTGCAGACAAAAAAATTTTAAATAGTATATTCTTCAGATAATTTTAATGAAAATGTATAGAGGAGTGGAAGAAAATGGAAAATATTTCCACAAAATTTTGCCTATAAGTAATATTTGCAACAGTTTTCACTTTTTTCTTTACTTTTTAATATACATCCTAAGTTTTACATATGAACTCATATCAGTTTTTAAGGTGGGTGTTTAATAGTGCTAAAAAAGGAAAAAAAAATCAATGAAAGTAGCCACCTTTCACACAGCTTTGTCTCCTAATGTAATCCACTCTGCCCACAAATGTTCTTATGGCCACTTCTACCCTACAGGGCTGTGCCATTTTTCTGTTAATTAATCTCCTCTAATATCTGCAGATATATTGCTCAGCACCTTTCTGTGGCTTATTGTTCCAATTGGAGATAAAAACTCCTTGCATAGGATTGTGACTTGGTTCCATAACTATTTTCTAAGAATGCTTCACCTAGATAGTGGTAGTGGGTGCATGTGTCACACACACACTCGTGTGTTTGAACCTTGTGATCTTATTAGGTTGACTTGGTCAAAATCTGAACTTCAGATAAGATTGGCAGTGTATTTCAAGGGCCATGCCCCAAAGGCAGAGACCGCAAGGACCTCATGGTATACCAAAGGCTTTGGTCTCTGCTCAAAGTCATATATGGGTTTATTAGCAAAATTTAGACATTTGCTAATCAGCATGATCTCAGAAATACTTTGGTGAAACAAAGTATTCAAGATACAAGGACTGGCTAAAATACTCGGGAATCTTACCTTTCATTAAAAGGCATTTTCCAGTAGCCGGTATCTTTAGAAATGACACCTATTAGGTCCAGGTGCTAGATCAGATGATTATGACAGCCTGATAGAAATTATCATGAGAACAAAACTCTGTTCTTGTCACATCTGCCTTACATGAGCCTGCAACACGGCTCAAAATCCTCAGTGGCTGGTTGCTGAAACAATACTTCAAGCTTATGAAGTAGATTGTGTGGAATGTGCTGTGGCTGCTTGAACACATGTCTGTGTAACAAATGACTGCAAACACAGGAAGATTGGGTCTGAATTTTGTAATCACTATGATCTACTCTCAAGCCTATGAGGAAACGGCCAATACTCTTGAAAAAGAATCTAAGAATAAGTGTATTCAAATTGGCTTAGGTCTACTACAAGATGATGAAGTCTAGAACACCTGAAGCCCTACAATAGATGCCCAATACATAGATCCTTACAAAAGATGTATTTTACATCACTATTAAGTACAGTTTTTAGCATTGTTTTAGATAATAAGGCTAGCCTGGGCTACTTGAGGCTGTTGTCTCAAAAGTGATGAGGGCTGGGGCATAGCTCAATAGTAGAATGCTTGCTAATTCATGAGAACCAGAGTTTGATCTTCAAACTCCTATTGTAGCCAAGGATGATGTTCAGCTCCTGATCCTTTTGTCTCCACATCCCTAATGATAGGATGGATTGCAAGAGTGTGCCACCATGCCTTAAGAAGAAAATATATACTGTTTATGATTCACTATGACAAAGCAAACCTGTAAAATATGGTAAAAACTTTCTAATAAGATATTTTAAAAATCACTCAAAATCTGGCTTGCTAGATGTAATACCAAATAACTATTTCTATGTATTTTGCAGTTGAGTTTTCAATGCAAATAATATATTTTTAAATATTTATGATCTTCCTTTTTCCCCACTTAAGACAATACGTTTACACATAACATTTTCTACCCTAATATATATTAAATTACAAGATAGCTCAACAGCAGTGATAGTAATAGTCATCCTTTCCTGTTTCTTTTATGAGAGAGCATTGAAAAAAAATGCTCCCTCGTTTACTGACTTGAGCATTATACATCTAATGTAATAAGTACTTGTATATTAATTAAACACATCAAATATATGATATATTTATATGTTAAGCCAGAAATGAATTAGGAATTTTTCTAGATGCAGTTTATAATCCGGTCACAATCTCTAGCTTGTGGTCATTAATTTTTTTCTATTTGAGTTATCATGGCACAACCACATAGATAGCACAGGCAAGCAAAAAGGACCAAAACATAATAAACCAGGGACATGGCAAACAGAGTGACGCCTGTGTCGGTGAGCCACTATTTGGTACTTTGTACAAAAACATCACCACTTCGCTTAACTTTTAAAGAGAAGGACTATTAACGAAATGCACCATCTTAAAGCATTTGTGTTTCTTTCCACCCGGGACGGAAACACCATAATCTCAAGGCTGGACAAGCACTAATGGCCAGATTTGTTTCATGTATGTTTTAGCAAAATAGAATTGGATTTCATTATTGGACAAATTTGTAGACTTGGACTTAATCAAAATTGATAGTGTACAAATCGGGCCATTGCCAACTTATTTTATGCTAGATTAATCTTCTGTTATTTCATTTCTTTATAATTCTCTACGTGGATACTGCACAGCCTCTTACCCCTTCTACGTCTGATTTATGGATACAGACTTTTAAACTGTACTGGCCGTTAAACTTTTAATATTTACAGATCTGCTTCTAAAATAGGATTCCCAGATAAAATAATGTATTATACCTTCATATTTTCACAACTATTCTATGTTTCTACATTTCAGATTTTATTCAGAAGAGTGTTTAAAACCTGATATTTATTGAAGTATTTCTTTTAAGGTTAAAAAAAAAAAAAAAGGCCTGGTGGGGGGGGGGGGGAGGCGTATCTGTGGTGTGGGTGTTGCTTTCTTGTGTGTACAACTGTCAGAGGATAACTTTCAAGATCCAGCCCTCTCCTTTGACCCTGATGGGGCAGGGTCTTTCTTGTTTCTGGTACACTGCATATTCTGGACTAGGTGGCCCACAAGCTCCCAGCCATTTCTCCGGTTTCCACTTCCCAGCTCACCACAGGAGAGCTGTGATGTGTGTCAGGACATCTGGCTTTTTAAATGGCTTCTGGGCTGGAACTCAAGTCAAGCATGCATGGCAAGTGCTTTCACCTGCTGAGCCATTTCTGCAGCCCCTAAAGTCCTCTTTTAGTGTGTTTTTCTCTTTCAAGATTTAGCATAGTTCTGATCTGTTCTTGAAACGACACACATAAACTATCAAGACTACTATATTCTTGCTTTGAATCCTTTTACAGTAAACTACTTATTCTATGTGTTCTTCATTTTTAAATTCACATCTGACCTAGGGTATGTCTGTGACATGTTTCTTCAAAGGATGAAATATACACTGTTCAGATCAGTCTCTTCAAAAAATAAAGTTAAGTGTGAGCTAAGCACATTGCAAGAATCTCCTACCTATGCTTTAGATGCCAGGCTTCACACATATCTTTTATATTTAATAGTGTCCAAAGGAACAAGGCTAGTTAGATTGTCCTCATTTTTTTCTAGTAAACTTTTATTTAGGGGAAAGGGATTTTGTTGGATTCAGACTCATAGAGAATATACTTACATAGAGAATATACATAGAGGATATACTTACATTTTTTTTTTTTGAAAATTCATTTCTCCTAGTACACCTTGATTAAACAAACACATGTAGTCTTCAGAAAAGTAATGTTGTGGCATAGAGGCCCCTAATCCCTGTGATTGTACAGAAAGCTTCAGCTGACCTATGTTTTTCTACCTTGTTCTGAGGGACATTACAAGAGCCTTCCACACTAACACTACAACCACAGCAACTGTCGCCTCTTTGGTAACTTCCCAGTTTCCTTTTTTACGTGGCTTTCCACAGGGGCAGTCGAGGAAGTTTTCTAATTAGTCCCTGAGAGTATCAACACACCTGCTCTTCATATTCCTGTTAGTTTATTTTTGCATTCCTGGGGATAGAACTTGGAGCCTCACAGACACTAGGCAAGCATGTCGCCACTGATCCACACACCCTGCCCCTCCCTGTGTATGCAATTGTACACATGTGTGTTTACAGGAACACAGGTGGTTTAAAACAATTAGCCTCTTCACAACTGAAATTGTTTGGAGACTTTGCTTTTTTTCCCCTTAAGATCAGACTTCTTCCCTGATTAGCAAGGATATTCCATTTTCATATAATCCCACTCTCGGCTGCATAGCTTTCCTCCTCAGCTGTCTTTTCTGTTGTCATGTCTCTGCTTGTATTTTGTGTTCTCTGGCTTCAGTTCCTATCTTACCTTTTGAAACACTGTCTGCCTTCTAAGATTCAGCCTCCTTCATGACATTTGTCCTGATCACAGGAGAAACACTCCCCCTCTGGCTCTTCCCAAGGCTCTTCTTATCTTTGCCCTATATTTTTGCCATGCTTTTCTTAACCCAGCTATTGCTATATGCTACACAAAGGGTTGGGGCCCTGCCTTGGTCCGCTCTGAATTTCTCATGGCATTTAGCAATAAGGGTGCTTGATGCTGCTTGAGTGTAAAGCATAAGGGGCTTTTCAGATGCTAACCTGAATACCTAGAAGACATCAGGCTTCGGGCGACAACACTCATTCTAGAAACGTTACCTGAACTGGTCCTGCAACAAATTAACAAAGTCCTTTACTTCATTCATATGGCTGAAGCTGGGGAGGTGGGCTCCAAGGGCTTGGCAGAATCTTTCGGCTTCTTCCCAGTTCCTCTTTCTTACAGTTCTTTCTATGTGGAACACCTTAACGAAAACAGAATATTGTTCTTCTGGAACATAAGCATAAAATATTTGTAGCTTTCTTCAATTGCTGTCAAAGCTGTGGGTCCCTGGCATGAATTCTTTCCGGTGTAATACAAGCATAACTAGATGCACATGCAGCAAACAAGGCAAGTCCTGCCCTGAGTGAACTAAAGACCCACACAGTGATGGCCACTGTCACCAAGTGAGTGGCCTTCCCCAGCCATGCTGGACAACTGCTACAACAAGTATATTCCTAGGACCTTGAAGAGAAAATGCACCAAGGGTCAAGGCTGAACAGGGTACATAGGAACACTCTGGAAATAATATCTGCAAGGAAATGTCCCAACGGTGTGATTCTGAGCATCAGACACAGAAGCCTGCAGAACAGGGCTCTTTTTCTGAGTAAGAACAATCAAAGAACTGTCTATACTGGGTGCGTGAACATCGACAGGCGGTGCCAAATCAAAACCAGGCACTTGTGACTGTTTCTTTGATTTGTGATGATTAACTCTTTGCCAAAAGAGCACTAGCTATCTCAAAGAAGAGAAAGAAGCAGGGGTAGGGGGTTTGGGGGGGGCAGATGGACACACGCAGAGAAGATGAAACCACACTTGTCTGACTCACATACACTCAAGCCATGTCTCCAGTGGGGAGGAACACAGCTCCCTCTACCTTTACAAGGGGTTTGGCCATGTAGTTAGTGGCAGTGAAGTGAGCAAAAGCCTGAAATGCATCAGCTTGGTTTGGTTTGCCTTCTTGGGCACCAGCAATTTACTATGAGAAAAGCAATTCAAGTCCCAGAGTGAAGGGTAACAGACACCAGGTTACAGCCTACAGGCCAGCACAGCTGACCAACAGCTGGAAGAATTCACAGCCAATCAGTGAAGCTCTAACTGAACCAGAGATCTATGAATGTGAAACTAAATACAATCTCCACGGAGTTTGGGAGTGGTGTTGAATGGTTTGTTTTATAGAACTAGATGAATGTTACTGACTATGGTATTTTGAATGTAAATGGCCCCCATAATCTCATAGGGAGGGGTACTATAAGGTGATAAGGCTTTGCTGAAGTGGGTATGTCTTGTTGGAAGAAGTGTGTCACTGTGAAGGCAGGCTTTGAGATTTCCTATGCTCAGGATACCTCCCAGTGTCTCAGTAAACTTACTGTTGCCTGCAAGATGAAGGATTCTCAGCTACTACTCCTGTAGTGATATCTTGCCTTGCCAGTGAACTTGTAGTGGTGGCCACACCCTTTAGACATGTTTTCAGGTGCAGACAAGACCATTATAAAGTAGAGGAGGGGCTGGTGCACATTCTCTTGGGTTTCGGAGAGCATTGGAAGGGCAGAGATCATGGCGGTTATTTACTCTTGTCTGTGTAAGTGTTTTCCTAATAAACATGTATTTATCATCTGTCTTGGGTGTGGTGAACTCATTTAAACACTGTCTTCATACTCCCGCATCATGTCTGCTTGCATGCTTCCATACCTCCTGTCATGATGACATTACACTGAACCTCAGAAATTGTAAGTAAGCCACCCCAATTAAATGTTTTCTTTATAAGTGTTGCTGTGGTCATGGTGTCTCTTCACAGCTATGAAAGCCCTAACTAAGACACAGGCCCCAAATTATTATTGTTGTTGTTGTTTTAAGACAGGATTTCTCTGTGTAACAGTTCTGGCTGTCCTGGAATTCACTTTGTAGACCAGGCTGACCTTGAACTCACTGAGATTGTCTGCCTCTGCCTTCCAAGTGCTAGGATTAAAGACATGGGCCACCACTGCCTAGCTATTTTTTTTTAAACATATTATATAAGAAAGAATTTTAGTTCAGTAAGAAGAATTAGGGGCCTATGAGAATCCTATGCATGATTATATCATGCTGCAGGTCACCAAACTTCTCAGAAGGAAAGAACCACAGGAGAATAGTCCTTCTGGCTTTGGTCTTACTTTTGAGGGCAGGACACGGGTAAGGTGCAGGTTGTGCGGTCTGATACCAGAGTCCCATGCTTTGCTAAGGACCTTAGGCTCCCAAACACTTGTGTTAGGTTCTGTGTGCTCACAGGGAAGAACATAATTTGCCCAATAACACGTCAGGAGAAGGACAGAATGAGGATGCTACTTTACCTTATAACAGGAAAGATTGGAGGGGAAAGTGTGCCAGCCTTCAGGACAGGGGTCATCGGGCTTTGGGGCTGCTCCTCCAGGCTCCTGGGGTCCACTCATTTCCTTGCATATTGAAAGTGCTCTGAAACTTCTGCAATCTTTCACTTCCCATCTGCCAAGGGCCTTCCCGGTAGACATAGCCACACACCCACCTGGAGACGCTGTTGTTGAAGGGCAAAAGTTAACTAAAAACTAAAACTTCCAAAGGTCAGCCAGCCAGCCATTAATCCCAGCACTTGGGAGGCAGAGACGGGTGGATCTCTGAGTTTGAGGTCAGCCTGGTCTACAGAGTGAGTTCCAGGACAGCCAGTGATAGCCAGGGACATACTGTCTTGAAAAACCAAAGAAATCCTGTCTCAAAAAACAAAACCGAAACAAACCAAACCAAAAGACAAGTTCTTACTATACTATACAGTTCAGGCTGGCTTCAACCCTGTGGACTTCCTGTCTCAGTCCTAAGTGCTTAGATTACAGACATAGGCCATCAAGAAGTCTCTGTCTTCCCTATTAGAATATTTCTAGCTTAGTGATATTTAATCAGGACTAGCATCCATATTCTACCTTCTCTAAGTAAAAAGACAGTGTTGCTATTATTATTGCTACTCACACTGATAGTCATGATCATGAGTCACAAATTTTGCGGAGATTATTTAAAATACTGTGTCCTATTAAAGACCACACAGTCCACTTCCTATGTTAAGGATCACATTACATAAGCTCATGCAGAAAAATATCAAACATTTAAACAGAGAAATGTAGAGTGACTTAGGACTTCTAGCTTACTCAAAGCCAAATCTAAACAGGACTGGCTTGGAAGTTGGAAGGTCTGAATTTTACTAATTTAATAACAAATTATAATAATTTATTTTGTTAAATAAATTCCTGAATCCTCTATTTTCTCAGCTCTAAAGCTCAGATGGGACTTCCAAGGACCTTCTATATCAAATCTTGCTTTCCTTGGCAAACCATGATCTAGGCATGAGACTGGAAAAAAAATGAACTAACTTCTGAAATAAATGGTACCTTACACAGCATTCCTAATTTCTTCTCACTGATACTAATACAGATAAACCCCTTTAATTCTACAGGATGAAGTGAGTGAGTGAGTGAGTGAGAGAGAGAGAGAGAGAGAGAGAGAGAGAGAAGTGTTAAATGCTTCACATGAAATATCTAGAATTTATTTGAGACTTACATCAAAAAAAGATGGAAAAACAAAACCTCAACCCCCCCATAAGAAAAACAACAAACAACAAACAAACAAACAAAACCCAAACCAAAACAAAAAACCAGCCCTCACACTTGTGGGGCTGCTCTGGGTAGTCAGACATTGGCTTTGGAAAGCACTGGACTTAGTGGAGTGGACAGAGACACTGTTTCTGTTCCTGGCTCCACAGAGCCCAGTTCTGAAGAGCACCAACTCTCTTATAACCAAACAGGTGACGGGTATACTTGGGAGGGACATCGTGTTTCAGAGCTTCCTGGACCACCACTTTGTTTCTTAAAGATTAAACAGTAACTTTATAATACAAAACCAGAGTTTCTTCACATTGCAGTTAGTATTCTTTTGTTGGCATTCTCCATGACAGCCCCTTTAAATCGCTTAAAGAGGGCGAGGATAGTAGGTGTTGTACTATGGTGCCCAGATAACACAGCTTCATGCAGAACTCATTGCTGTTATCACTTTAGTTTTACCATGGATTTCTCAGGGGTGCGTGGTGTGTGTGTGTGTGTGTGTGTGTGTGTGTGTGTGTGTGTGTGTGTGTGTGAACTGAGCCTGTGCCCTTTTTGTTTTTCACTATAGGCTATGTAGTTCTGGCTACCTGGAGCTCACTATGCAGACCAGGGTGGCCTCAAACATAGATCTCTCTGCCTCTTCGTTCTGAGTGCTGGGATCAAAGGTGTGCACACCAAGCCCGCCTGAGCCTGTGCCTTATCTTTCTCTCTCTCTTTTATCCTTCTCTATGAATGTTCTGCCTCCATTTCATCACTACAACCAGTTGGCATGTGTGTAATAATCTTTAATGAGGTAGCATTTAGAACAGTTATTCAATCCCAAGCGCACTAGAACAGCCTCTCCTTCCCCAAGCTTGCCACTCCACCTCTCACCTTAGAACAAGGAACTTTTGAAAAATTATAAAATAAGAATCACAGGTAGACTCTGGCACAATGTCCAGTTACGGCCTCCTGTGAGTCACTCTTTCTTTGGCTGCTTGTCTCTGTCCCTAGTGCCACATGGCCTTCTGGCTGCCTATGCCTCCTGAGAAACCTGAGTAGACAGACACAAGCAAGCTTTGCAGACTGGGCAGAGAGCATCTGCAAATCTGTGCAAAGTGAAAGGGCTGGGCTCAGTGCCAGGGCAACTCCATCCTTGTAAGCTCTGTCCTGAAGCATTGTTGTCAACCCTAAATAAAACACTCACCTGGTTCGAGAAAATTCCAGTTGGAAAAGGTCATAGCCTGCTTTAGTCCACCAGTGACGGCCCAGCTGTACTCTCCGCGGGCATCGGCATCTCTCAGGCCGGTCCAGAAGTACTTCTGAAAGGACTTGTCATACTTCTTCATCATGTCGTTCAAGTATTCCTGTTCAAATCTACGAAAGATGAGCCAACCTAGCAAATGTCTCTCAGTATTTGAAACAAAAAGCCCCTCCCACCCCCAGGGAATTGTTTAGGCAAACTCAGTTAAAAGTTTCCTAGTACTCGTGTACTGATGGCCACACCTGCTAGTGATGGTTAGATTGCAGTGCGTTCCGAAAGGGACCTCATCCTCGTAAATTTTGTAACAGGCTTCTCCATGTCTCTTCCAGCCCTAAGTCAGAAGAGGAATATCATCACAGTGTTTGATACTTAATGATGTCTCTCTCAGACAAGCGGGATTCTGTTCCTTTGACAAAAATCATACAACCCAAGGAGGTAGAGGACATGATTATTCATTTGACAAGGGTGGAACTCAGTTTCACACATCACCTCTACATGACTGAGGTGTGGCATAATTTTCTTTGTCTTTTGGACCCGATTCACTTATTGCAGCTGTTAGTTGAATTATTTTTCAGCAAGAGTACTGCCACTGGAGGAAAACTATCAATAATGAAGATAGCAGCCATATTTGCATATTTATAGAAATTCATGAATAGATAAATCTTTTTCTCTCTATAAGAACACAAATGTGTTAGGATGCTCTTCCTTTTCACCTTTTCTCAAACAAATGATCAGAAATCAATACTTTTACTTTCCAAGTTTGAATGGTTTAAACTTCAAATATCATCTTTAACTACAGAAAATTCACAAAGAGATTTACTCACCTCTTCTGGAGGACACAGCTTATCAGATCTTGTATCATTAGTTATTTCTCCCTTTTTCTTGCATACATATCTGAGTTCCTTTTCACAGGACTGGACCTTCCACTGACCTAACTTTTAAAGAAGAAAAAAGTAATTTTTATGAAAGGAAATATTTGCCAAATTAGAATTAAATCACAATAACTATGGGAGGCCAGGAAAGGTAGTAGCTCAGCATAAGCTTCCCAGGTCACGGTGGACACTCTCCCTTCCTTAGAAGCTTAACAGTAATACCTTATCAAAGGACGTTTAGTCAAGAAGTTGAATAGAGAAAAGCACCTCCCACAGCTGCCAGGATTCTAGTAGCTTTCCTGTGACCCGGCTGCAGTTTGTTCACAGCTTAAAATTCTTTGGAAAGCATCAGCTGGTCACATTTCCTCATATGCATAAGAATGTTGGTGGTTATGAGAGCCACTATTCAAGAAGTCTAAGGTCAAAAGCTTCATTTAATTTGACTCCAGCACAGACACCAAAATTGTTACTTTCTAACACGCTACATGAAATTAATTTTGCTGAATTGACTAGGTTGTGTTGCTTCCTGAAATGAAACATTAGTGGCTTGACTGTGACGAGGGTCGGTTTTGAACTCAGGCAGGCTGTGGAGCTCTGCCTTCTGTTCAATCCTCACTCTCACTTTTGACAATGTTCTGAGACATCTTAGCTTTTTAAAGAAGGCCACCTAGCGTGACACCATCTAAAACACATCTTCACAATTGAAACAGTTCTAAATATGTACAGAATTTGTTGCTTCCATTTAAAGTCTCTCTAGATGTCTGGGTGACAGTCACCCTCAGTACCAGGAGAGGGCTGCCTATAGGAAGGATCCAAACAAAAACAAAAGAGGTGCGAGTCCTTTTGTGAAACATACAGCCTATTTTGGGCTCCTAACCAAAGTATGTTCAAGAAATGTTTAGCAAGCTATACATTTCAGGAAAAGATAGTTGTAAGGATTCAGGTATTATGCTGGCCTGTCCCTGTCACCTGGCAGAATGCACTCAGGCAGTATCCTGGTCAGCCCAGGTACAAAGGACCCCTTTAAAAGAAAGACCTCTGCCCACTTATGCTCTCTTTCTGCTCTTTTCCCACTGTTCCCCTAGGACAGACAGGACTTTTCCTGTCTCCCTCTTCTCTTCTGTCCTTTCTCTGTCTCTATATCTCTCTGCCTCTTTTCTCTTTCTTTTCCCTTCCCTCCCCTTTCTAATAAAACCTCTCACTTAAGCTGTCTGCCTGGCATGTTTGTTCTCCACCTCAGTCATCCTCACCTGCCATGTAATCTACCAAGGCCCCCCCCATGCAAGGTTCCCCTCAAACTTCCCCAACAATAGTTTTTTTGAACAAATATAACTGAATATTTTATATAATTTAAAAATTAAAATATTGAAAACCATTTAAAGTTGAAATATTGAAAAGTGATCTCCAATTAGCCTCAAATTATGATTAATTCAAAACTTAATTGGAGCATTGAAAGATGGAACCTTCTAGGGTAACTGTGGTTACCTGCCAGGTGGCAGGCATAATGAGCAGAAAGGCCAATGGAGACTCAGGCCCTGGAGACTGACTGACACAAGAATCCTAAGACCACAGTGAGTGCTCAGATGGAAAGCAGGCTGCTTACTCAGCTCCTGCCTTTATTTACCCTCCACTCAGTAGCTGTCAGAATGACAACAGGGTTTCACCTTTTCCTGTCTCAGCTTGCACACAAATCCCTAGCACAATGTTATTATTATTAGCTCTAACAAAAGGACTATAAATAAGCCATGGGAGGTGTCCTACCTTCCCTAAGTAGGAAACACAGTTGGGAGTCCTATTGTAGGGAATGCTCGGCTCATTCTCATTCCAGTATGTTAGAGTAACTTCCGTACCATCTGACCACTGGAACAGAGTGGGGTTGTTCACGTTCGTGAGGCCTGTCCATATTTCTTCTTTGACATCTAAAAGAGAAATGCTTTATTTGCTTGGTTTTGCTCCGTTGTATGTTATAACATGTATGTTACTGATTTTTACATCGCTCACTGAGAATGCTGATGAGCAGGGAAGGTGGGTCTTGAAGGCCTGTGATGGTGCTGTATAAACTCTGCTTAATGGGTATTAGTGAAACTTTATAAACACAACCAGAGCAATTCTAATTAGAATAGTTAATGTCCACCGCTGCCCTGAATTGACTGCTGTATTCACCTGGAAAACAATTAGTTAGCACCATGCTGACACCGAACAGGGACTTCTGCAGCCTGAAAGTAGGAAGAGGGCGGGATGCAAGCAGTCTAGGGCGCCTTTGTTTATCTGTCTAGTTCCAGATAATTACAAAAGTGAAAGGACCATCAAGTCAATTTCTAGAACTTAAATACTGTTTAGCAAAATTATGGGAAGGGGACAGTTTTTGATTAAATAGTGACCACTAGGCAGTAGTAGCTAATTAAACTGTAATGCAAAGAAATGAAAATTAAACAAAAGTGATACCTCAGTTCCCCATTCTTCCTAACTACCTTTCAAGAGTTCAAAAACCATGTGGTAGCTACAGCACTGGACAAGGTGGGCCCAGAACGAGTCCATTTCCACTGAATACTTCCCCATCCCCTCCTCTAGATGAGCTGATCCCAGGGACAGGCCAAAAGCCTCTCATTCCCCACCAAGAGTCTGAAAACAGGGGCGTCTGAAATGTTTTAAACTCCTAAAATAGGATTTAAAATAAAATAAATGACTCACCCTCACTATGGAGCTTTGTGACAACCACCTCGACATCTGCTAAGGAATGAATGCTGATGAGGTCACCTCCGAGGGCTTTGCATTTCAAATGCGCTGCATCCCAGGGACCACTTTCATTTGCCAGCAGATAGCAAAATCCATTCTGTGCCAGCCAGCCCACATCACAGTGGGTATCTGTGTATGTCCAAACATCTGGGGGGAAAGCAGCCATTTATATTCCAACAACACAGCAAAAATTTCCTTTCTTGAATCACAAGGCTTCTGGAAAGTCAGGAGACATGATGTCAGCTATCAGGGTGACATGAATTTTATGCTGTGCTTAATCTATATCTGACATCATGAAAATTCCTACAGGGATTCAGGTACGAGATATACTCACTGAAACACATATGCTATGTGACTGGACAAGACTGTTTAAGGGGCATAGCCTCTGTCAGGGAAGGGAATGACTTTAGTCTTAATAGATGGAAGACAGGTGTGGAATAAGCCAGATGCTGACAACATTTTCCAGGTCTGAGATTTGGAAGGTCAGCCCCACCCATGGCTCTGAGATGGGAAGGAGTCAAGTCTCTTTTCCTTGTGTGACCAGATTAACAACTGGATGCATATTAACATTAATTCTTGAATACAGGGCAGGCAGAACAAGACGTAAGGAACAAGATGTGATATTTGTACACTCCAGAGATGGTAGCGCAGGAGGGAAGGGGAGGACGAATGGCTTCCTTAGACACCTTCATCTGCTCTGAAAGAGCAGTGAGTCTCAGCTTGACCATGTTGATATCCACATGGGAAGTCTAATCTTTCAGAGGCAAATGGCTAATACTCCAATACTCTTGTTAGCAAAACTAGGAGCTCTCTCTCTCTCTCTCTCTCCAAGCAAACTCAGTCATCCTAAAAATGTGGAGTATTCCAACAACTGATGGAAACAGATGCAGAGACCCACAGTCAAACTTTAGGCGGAGCTCTGGGAAACCCCACAGAACATGAGGGAGAAGGATTGCAGGAGCCAGAGGGGCCGAGGACACCACAAGAGAACCCACAGAATCAACTAACCTGGGCTCACAGGTGCTCACAGAGACTGAACCAACAACCAGGGAGTGTGAGTGTGACAGACCTAGGCCATCTATGTATATGTTCTAGGGGTGTAGCTTGGTCTACTCGTGAGACTCCTAACATTGGGAGCAACACTCTGTTGCCTGCTTTTGGGACCCTTTCCTCCTGCTGGGTCACCTTGCCCCCTCTTAATACAAGGGGAGGTGCCTAATCTTTCCGCAACTTGATGTGCCATGGCTGGTTGATATACATGGGAGGCCTGCACTTTTCTGAAGAGAAGAGAGGGAGGGTGGATGGGGGAGGTGGGAGGAGTGTGTGTGTGTGGGGGGGGACACCTGCAGTCGGGATGTAAAAACAAACAAAAATAAATAAAAAAATTATGGAGTGTTTTTTTTAAACAAACATAAAATTTAGGTTTAATTAGTCTCATACTTGCAAGATGATAACTCAATTAACTTAGGCTCTAAATGGCATTCATTATTACTATGAGATATTTTAATTATGATAAAGGAACCGAGAGAAAAATCACGTGCAAATCAACTCAAACAGTCATTCCCCATACTCTAGCTTTTTGTCCCCATGAATTCGCAGTTTCACAAAATTAAAATCATAAAGCAGGCATATCATTTTGTTCTGCTCTTTGTATTTCCCTGCTGGCACAGTTATGATGGACACATATTATCCAATCTTATGTAAATATCATGATTTACTTAATGATGGCCACTTCAGGGTATTTGTTCCTTCATCCATTCTTGTACACTCTCCCTTGTGCCAGCGCCTCTATTATGCTTTCCATTGTGTGGGCTATATTTGGTAACCTGGAAGATAAATGTTCATTTCTCCTTATTATCATATTTCCCTACATTCTTTATTCTATATAACCTTTTGAAAAAATTGCTCTATGCTCATTTTGAACAAGAAATTGAGAGCAGTGGAGAGATGGCTGAGTAACAGTGGTCTCAGTGTTTAAGAGCTCTGGCTCTGTAAGCATGGGGAGCTGAGGACCTGAGTTCCAATCCCCAGCATCCTTGTAAAAATCTGGGCACGGAGTCTGAGACAGGTGGAAACTGGGAGCTGGCTGGTCAACTGGACTGTGAAAGGGTGAGCATCCACTAGTGAGAGACTTTGGCCTCCACTGTGTACACCGGCACGTGCACACGAACACTCACGGGCACGCAACACACACAGTTTGAACTTATGAGTGTGTGCGTGTGCGTGGACCCGAAGGACAACCTCAGGTGTTATCCTCAGGAAAGCCATCAACCTCCTTTGAGACAGAGTCTTTCATTAACCTGCAGCTCATCAATGAAGCTAGTCTAGCTAGACAGTCAAGCCTAGGGATCCTCCTGCATTGCCCCCTCCCCACCGGGATTTCAAACATGCACAACTGTGGCATTTTAGCATGGGTTCTGGGGATGGAGAGAACACTGGCGTATCCAGTGAAGGAAAGATGAAAATGGGGATCTGAATTGCATTTACTTGACTTCACAAAGCTCTGGACCTGAGACTGATTTGCAAATATGAGGGAGTGAGGAAGACACCTGTGAGCTCCACTGTGTTGTTCAATGCCTTCTTGCAGACGTAGGGCTGCTGAGCTTCACATGACACACTTCGCCACAGCCCCGACTCTGTGTCCATCCTTGCACAGCTCGACCCACCTATCATAGGTGCACTGGGTGTGTCTGAGAGAGAAAGATTTTCAAGGAGGTTAGGCTCAGAGTGGGGTTTAAGATAATGCGGATTCATGATTTTATGTCTATATGGTATGGCTCACAGTATGGTTCAAACTTTCAACTAAATTGAAAAGTTGTAAATTACAAGACAGAGGGGAAACATTCCAATCCATGATAGCGGACTCGCAGCAGAGAAAAGAAACCGGTTTCCCTAGAGAGAGAGAGGTACTCTCATGACAAACGCCCTGTGGCCAGAACCCCAGTCTATATTAAATTTACTCTACGGTAAATATTTACAACCAGATGAAATATTATTAACATGTGATTCTGCCTTTTAAGGCCTTAAACATTGCCTTAAGGACTGGGACTGTGGCTCAGTGGTAGAGCACATGTCTATTTTGACAAAAGAGAGTATTACTTTGTTTACTAATAAGACTTAGTTAATGAAAACTGTTCTGGTGAAAGCCTCACCCCCCCCCCACCCCTGGCATTCATAGACCCAAAGAACCTGGGATGTTATGGTGGAAGTTCCACCCAAGTGCACTCCCTGTTGTAAGGACTCAGGCATTACACTGGCCTGTCCCTGTCACCTGGCAGAATGCACTCAGGCAGTACTCTGGTCAGCCCAGGATTCCATGAGTACTAGTCTGCAGGCAGGTGCAAAGGACCCCTTTAAAAGACAGACCCCTGCCCGCTTACACTCTCTTTTGCTCTTTGCTCTTTTTGTTCTCTCTCTCTCTCTCTCTCTCTCTCTCTCTCCCCCACCCCCTCTCTCTCTCTCCCTGCTCCCTCTCTCTCCTCTTCTGTTCCTGGTGTCTCTATATCTCTTCCCTTCTCCCTCACTCCCCTTTCTAATAATCCTCATTCAAGCTCTATCTGCTTGGCGAGTCATTCACTCCACCTAGGTCACCCTCCCCTGCTATGGAAACCGCTATGCACTCCCACATAGTCCCTTACCTTGGGACCTGCACTCACTGGGGACACCCCCCCCCTTCTCCAGATTTATTCCCATAACTGTAACAAAAGAACAACACCCTCTCTCTCTCTCTCCAAACCCTGGTGCACCTCAGAAAGCCTGCCAAATGATGACCCCCTTCCCCAGAGATGCTCAAGACCACTCCCACAGGGTATTTAAACTGTCCCCCAGAAAACAGACTGGTGGTTCTCCTGTCTCTCTTTCCCATCTCCTTGGCAGGGGTGAGGGGGGTTTGGAGTGGAAGTATGGGTGGGGTGCTGGAAGGCCATCTGGGCCCCATCCATTAAACATGGGCTTTTTCTAATTTGGTTTGATTTGGTCTGATTTGGATTGCTGCATCAGCAGAGAGGCTTATCGGGATGTAGAAACTTTTCAAAACCCTCATAATCATTTGATAGTACTGAATCCATTTCTCCTCTACATAGGTAGAACACTTTCATTAATGTTATTTAGGTTTAGCCTTTGTTAGATTTCAGTTTTCAAAACATTCCTCATTCTTTTGTAGAAAAAGTTTGGGGATAAGCAGGAAGGTATTTTCATAGAGGTATTTATTTGTGTAATTCCATACAGCTGTTCTGTTCTTAGTGTTTAGGTGCTATAGTGGGGAAATCTAAGAATTTGAAGAGGAAGGGATATTGCTGCATTAAGAGCAAACTGTAGACTAAACAAGGCATTGACAGTCTAGACTCTATGGGGTATATAATGGTTCCTGGCCATGTTGTGGGGTTCATTCCGTTCTTTTTATTTATTTATTTTTTTCAAGATAGGGTTTCTCTGTGCAGTCCTGGCTGCCCTGGAACTCACTCTGTAGACCAGGCTGGACTTGCACTCACAGAGATCCGCCTGCCTCTGCCTCTGGAATGCTAGGACTAAAGGTATACTCCACCACTGCCTGGCTCATTCTAAGCCCAGAACTCCAGGGGCATTCCAAAGCCCTGGAGCAAATGCTCCTTTGCCTGGGATGTGGTTCAGCTTGGCTAAAATAACAGCACAGTTAATAATGTCTTAGAAAAAGATTCTGAGGACGAAACCACGAGATCTGACAGTACACGAAACTTCTAAAAGCTCAGGATGAGTAAAAAGTGTCTTGTTTTGAAACTTTTACTCTGTTTACGATGTGGGGGAAGAGCATTTACCTGGATCCCAGTTAAGAAATTTTAGTGGCTTGAAGTCTGACCATTCCCAACCTCTAGCAGAAAAGAGCTGATTCAGTCCAATCCAAACAATTCTAGCAATGTCTTCTTTTCCTGTAGGAATCAAATACTTTTTAAAAGTGAAAATAGGCCTTTTATACAACATATTCTGATTATGGTTTCCCCTCCACATAGTAATTGCACTGTATAATGACCAAATCAGGGGAATGGGCACATTTATCACTTTAACATTTATCTTTTCTTTGTGATAACATTTACTTTTCTTTGAGATAAGAGTGTTCTAAATCCTTTCCAGTTATTTTGAAATATACAATGTATGACTGTCAAATCTAATCACCCCACTGTGTAACAGAACATTACCATTTAGTTCTGTAACTTTGTACCTACTGAGCAACCTCCCCCCAGCCCCCTATCTTCCTACCTCCTGGGGCTCTCTTTAGCCTTCCTTCTCCACTCCTCTCAGTTCCAGTAAGATCAAGATTTTAGATTCCACATATGACTGTTAGTTTGTGGTATTCATCTTTTTGTGCCTGGCTTATTTCAGTTAGCATAATGTCTGTGCTGTCACAAATGACAGTTCTCTCATTTATGGCTTCACAGTATTTTGTATATATTTCATTTTTCCCCTTTGTTTCATTGGTTATAGAAATTCATGTTGATTGCCGTTGATTATTTATGTAGGTCATTGTGAGTAGAATTGCAATAAACATGGAAGAGTAGGTATCTCCTTAGCATGCCATTTTCACTTCCCTTTGACTGTATACCTAACGCAGGAGCTGCTGGGTTGCCCTATTTTTAATATGTTGAGGGAACCTTATACTGTGCCCCACAATGACTGCACTGCTTTACACTTCTCTAAACAATGTGTACATGTTCTCTTTGTCCTCATTTGCATTTGTTATTATTATTTGGTAATAGCTATTATAATAGTAAAGGAGTGATATCTTACTGTGGCTTTGGTTTGTATTTGTCTAGTGATTATTTTGAGCATTTCAAACTATCTGTTGACTGGTTTTGTGAGTTTTTAGAATTATCTATTTAGGTCTATAGCTCATTGTCAAATTTTGCTACTTAGTTATTTGAGTCCCTTACAAATTCTGAATATTAACCTCATGCCAGACACATGATGTGTAAATATGTTCTCCTGTTCCACAGACTGTGAGGCACATACATCTGGACTAGCATGAGACCTCTGTTCAGGTCAGGTCTGACTGCAAACTTCCGTTCCTCCTTCTACAGTGAGATGATAAGCCTGGTAACTTAATCCAGAGTGAGCCCAGGAAGACCTCTTCAGATGCATCAGGAAGGCCTCAAATGCTCTAATCTGGAGACAGCCTAGCCTTGGGGCACAGGTCAAGTAACTCACAGTGAATAAAATCTCAGGGTGAAGGCAAATTAAGAACTGTTCCTGACCTGAGGTTTATGGGCTCCTCTTCTGGAGTTTTAGGGTGAACTGGTTGGTTCTAGATCTCAAGAACCCAGCATGGGAGACATGCTGGGTCCAAACAATCCAAATTTACCATCCCTTTATGGATTAACAACAACAATAAATCTCAAAAGAAAAAAACAAGTAGATTCAAGGCAGGGAGAAAGTCTAAAGAAAACCCTTTTAGACTATGTGGGACTCACTGAAGAGGTTACCTCTTCATTTATTTTTGAAAAATGACTCCCAGTGTCAAAAAACCCCTGATTGTCAAACTCAAAGGCTGTTTGGGAATGGTATTTTCATATATACATAATGTATATTATATATAAATATGCAACAATAAATAATCTATTATATATTACATATTATACATTATATATGTATGTAGGTATATAATGTTTTAAATTTCCACTATCCTGAAGAGAAAATGAGATCAAACAAAATCCACTCCACATATCCATGTTATTAATTCACTTTAGGACTTCTTTTTAAAAATTATTTTATTTATTTTTTGAGATTACACTATAATGACATCATCTCCCCCTTCCTTTTCCTCCCTCCAAACTATTCCATGTACCTCTCCTTGTTCTCTTTCAAATTCATGGCCTCATTTTCCATTAACTGCTGTTATATGCATAGATGTACATATATACCTATATACAAATATACATCCTGTTGTTTCTGTATAGAGGTTTCTAAATATCAGTTTCTCTCTAGTTTCTATCACAAGATGCATTTCAACACATGGAATTTACATTCAATGCTTTTCTTTCTTTCTTTCTTTCTTTTTTTTTTTTTTTTTGTTTTTGCGGGCTTCAGAGCTAAGGTTTAAATTTTAAGAGACCAGAAAAGATATTCAGGTATATATGCATACACATATACATCTATGCCTGTATACAGGTGTAAATTTTAAGAGGAGAAAAGACATCACCAGGCGAGCATACCTGGATATGAAATGCAGGAGCAGAAAGCATCCTTTCAATCCCAGCTATCTGCTTCACCACATGCAATTCAAACCTACCCGTGATATACGCTAGCTCAGCAGCACTGTGGATGCTCAGTAAGTCAGCTCCCTGGTTCTGACAGGAAACATAGGCTTCTTTCCAAGAAAGAACTTCCTTGTTATTAAATTGGTAGCAACTTCCAATCTGCTCATTCTTTTCCCAGTTACCCTCACAGTCATTTTCTGTTGATAAAAAGATAGATTGGTGATCACAAAATAAGGGCATACTGTTAGCTGGAGTGCTTACAAGATTGCAATTTAATTTACATTTTCTTTGGATGTACCAAAATGGGAGGCAGTCATTGTCTGGACCATATTTTGATCCTTTCATTACACACTGGAAAGGGGAGTGGATGCTTTAGTATACCCCAGATAGTTTGCTTGTCATAAGAAGCTATTGCAAACATGCGCCTATCAATACATGGGCACAGCAGAGTGAACATTCTTACTAATTCTGAGAGGGTCCAAGATATGTGTTCCCTTCTCTCCCAGTCTTGGCTTCAGATCACAAATACAGTTGAAGTACAAACCTCCCTTCAGTAGTTCCCATCCTAAACATAGCTTTTCAGCCCATCTGTACCTGTTGCTCTTGCTTGCTTCATGAAGCCCACCAAGGTGACTCCCTTCTATTCAAGTTACAGTCTCCGACATTCCACTGTCTTCTCCCACTTGTCTTTTGAAGCTGCAATTTCCCATCTGCTCATGCCCTTTCCCCTTCCTCCTGATATAGATGAATGTCTGCAGTTCTCCCCCTCCTTGTTTTCCATGACACCAACCGAAAGGCTTCTCTTCTTGACTGGCTTCTGAGGGCAAATCCAAAGCTGCACACTTCTTCCCCTTCCCGCAAACGCACATTCCTCGTCTAGGATAACATCTGTTGCAGACACTCTCAATACATCCTCAACTCCCTCTTCCCCACTTTGCCTCATATAAAGGGCACCCCCTTCTTGCTATTGGAGTTCACCAGCCCATACGTACCTGGTTTTAAGCAGATGCCCCACTTTTGATCATATTCATAATTTAGGGTAGTGGCACACCAGGGCCCACTATGATTTTCATCACGAATGCAATCATGGTGCCATGTCTCACCAACTAAGAATGGAAATTCACAAGGTCTCCCGTAGGAATTCCCATCTCTGGTATATATCTCTGCGGGGTGGGGAGGAAGCAGGGACAGTTAAAAGCCGAACAGTCATCTTAGGATAGCTAATATTCTAAAACTTTTAAAAGGAAGAGTGTTGGGTTCATGTACACGCCTACAGATTCCTACCAGGCTATCATATACTGTGGAAAGAGCTTTGAAAGCTGGGGTTTCCTGTGTGCCTAGAGACAGGCCGAGTTTTTGCATTTCAGACCAATAGCAGTGGTTACATCAAGGGTTGTCCACTCTGTATTTGGTGACAGAGTAAGATTCCTTTTCTGTGATGTAAGCAGTGAAAGACCCTGGCTTGATCAAGTCCGAGGAGACTGAGTCTAGCATGGGTGGTAGAGATAGCTACTTCCTCAAAAATGGCTCTCACCAGAGATTCAACTCTCCTCCACTTCTTTAGTGAGTGCGGGGCCAAAGCAATACCTGGAACCAGTCATGAAATTAGACAGCCGGACAAAGGAGATTGTTGCCCAACAGAATTGAGGCTGCGGTGTTGTGGGAATTCATTCAGCCAATAGCTTTTGGGGTACTGGCCCTTAGGGCGTGGTCTGAGGTGCTGGTAAACAGAGAGGAAAAGCTTGCTTGATCTCTTGGGTGAAAGCTGGAGGTCTGAGTGCAGCTTCCTGGGCTCCCAGGGCAGAAGACTACAGCGGCTCTCTACCTTATTAATATTTGTGTTTCCCCAATAAATATCTGATATCCCTTTACCGTGGTCTTAGTTACCCTCACGCCCACATCTGGCGCCCACGTGGCATCCACGTTTTGCGGGTTCTTTTCAGGAAGTGAAGGAAGAGAGGGGCTAGATTCCTGAGTAGCAGATTCCTGAGTGTTTGGGGAGAATTAGAACAGGGTAATTTGGGTTATGCAAAAAGAACTGGCCTTAACAGGGTCGTGATGGGAGAAGCTAGTAACCAGTGAGGTGGCAGATCTAGCTTTCATGTCAGTAATTTTCTCTGGTCCTCAGAGAGGCATTGGAAAACAATCACACGCAGATATGCCTAGGACCCCAGAAGAAGTGCTGAATGCTATTCCGACTACAGTCCTCTTGAAAACATATTTTATAGAGCAGCTATCCGTGTATCTATTTCTGTCACCTTTTTTTCTTTAGCTTCAATGCCTTCAAAACTCTGGTTATTATGCAATGAAAGAAGGGCCATTAGGGAGGATATAGTCATCGAGTCTCATTAACCTTCATCAGGCTTCTAGAGTCCCTCAGGAAGTCTCACAGGTTGGCTTTAAAGTACGCTTAAGGCAGCATTTGAGTCTCCAGCAGTCACGTGCCTGAAGCGGAGACTGAAGTTCGGAAGGTGTCACACGGCAGGACAAAAGAAGGTAGAACCAGAACCACCTGGATGCTTTTCTGAAGAAAAAGTCTTTTGTGGGTCATTGGTTTTGTTTTCCTCTGCCACGCAAATGGCTTTCCAGCGAACAAGTCTGCTAGAGTGTGGTTTTAAAAGGAGCATGTTCACCAATCACATAGGTTTCAAATCTGACCACATCACAAAATTCCCCAAGGCACACACTCTGGGAGGCAGAGGTAGATCTCTGAGTTCTGGGTCAGCCTGGTTTACAGAGTAAGTTCCAGGATAGCTAGAGCTACATAGGGGAAATCCTATCTCTTGAAAACCAAAAGAACAAAAAGAAAAGAAAAAAATTCCCCAAGGCACATGACCAATTTTCCTTCCCTATTACAATTCTGAGAGGGCAATCTCAGCACACGATGTAATGTTGCTGCTGCTGGAAGGGACCACTGGGTTTTCCTAAAACTTTTTATTTCCATGTGCAAAGTGCTTTGGGACACATTTCTGTACTTGTTCCTCGCCACAGACATGTGAGATCAGAGTTGTTTGTGAAATCCCCACTTTTGAGGAATAGTTCAAAGGACACTTGGGTGGCTCTTTGTGAATCATACACACACACACCAACAACTTTACACCACTGACTGCTTATACAGGTTTCAAGTACACACAGCCCCAGGATGATTGTCATTATACAGTTCTCTGGGTCACACAATGCTTTTAAACCAATAAGCAAACAACAGCCATGCTGAATGCAGGCAGCTAATGGATGCCTCTGTTAATTAGGCATTTTATTCCTGCTTGTCCCTTGCTGTTGATGGACCACCTGCATCCCATGAGTTTTCTTAGTAAGACAGGCCCTCCTGACAAGACTCTTCTCCTAATGTGTGGATTTGGGATGACAACATCTTCAGATGTACAGCAGAATGTGTCATTGACATAAATTTGTAAGGCCAGGTGCTTATGGAAAAGGAATTGCTTTAGCGATTAGACAAATCGCTAAAAGAGTTAAAAGTTAAAAGTTAAAGAGTTTGACAGGCTTCAAAGAGTCACCAAGGGCACAGTTCAACCCATCCTTTGCACATGTCAGCAAACATTTGTGATTTGAAGGTGCCAGTAGGCTCAAGATATCTTATGATATAATTGAACATACAAGAGCTAGTTTGAAACAGTTGATTCATACAAATTTTTACAGTGAAAGCATTTTCAGTACAAAGATAATTTATATGATGAAGTCTGAGGAAACTCAAAACGTAATGGCAAATAAATGTTAATATAGTCGAAGTTAAACAAAAATCAGGCTATAAAAGGGAGAAATAGGATTCTATTATATGGAAAAATGAATCCTAATTTTGATCCCCAGCTTTGCTACAATAAGCTGGGTAACCCTGAACTTTATTTGGTTGGAGTTTGACTACCCTACTTTCCTTATTCCTATTTTGATATATGGACAGGCTCGGCACAGACTGATATCTGGAATTAGGGCTGGCCTGGTAAAGGTTCCTCACTTTAAAATAGGAAGGGGCACAGATAAGTTTTAAAAGTTAGAATTGGCAGGACTTAATATTTGGTTAAATTTGAGTGGTGGGAGAAGAAAGGACAATTCAAGAGAGACTTGTAGAAACTAAATGGCTCTGCAAAGGGTGGCAGCTTTGGCCTTGGCCTCTGTGCAAATTAAAATCTGACATGAATCTTCATTAGGCAGAACATTAAGTGTCTAAAAAGTTTTTAGCATTTCAAGTATTAAATTTGGAAAGGTAAAGGAACAAATCTAGCCTGTTGGCTATGCCGCTGGCTCTGTTCCTCTCCCAGGTACTGCTGCAGAGGGTTCAAGGCCCCCATCCCCATGTTTGTGTTGCTGATCACTTTAGCGGTTATGGGAATGTTATTAACACATAAGTAAAACACATAACATCAGAAAGAAGGCAAGTTTCAGAGAAATGAAGACACTTAAGGGTCTGGGGGAGTTTGAGATTACAACTATTGTCGCAAAAGACCTGGACAAGGCAAGTTGGTACACAGCAGGAAGTTTTCACTTTGCTGGGTAGCTTCCAAAGTACTGGAAGATGTTGTCTAGTCTGCTGGGAGTGGGAAGGAGTCAGCCATTGGTTTTACCTAGCAATTAATGCTGTGAGTGTGATGATGACCAGTGTGGTAAGAAAATGCCCATGGGTAGGACAGTGGCATAAATGTAATGTGGTGACCAATGGATTCCTGGTTGGACTTAAGGCCCACTTCACAGGAGGAAACACATGCCTAGTATGTAAGTATGGTCAAGAACATGTGGTTGGAGAGTTCACAGGACTGAAGGTGAATTATTAATAATAACTATTATTATTCTGTGAAATGGACTTAATGTGAAACCACCACTTAAATTTGTCTGTCTGCCTGTTGATTAGCACAGCTCTCAGACCCCATCAGTGAAGTTTCTTTGTGCAGGTTTTCTTGTGCAGAGACCATGTAGAATGCTCAGCCACAAACGGGACATCTCTAGCACACCCTTCTCAAGCCCAGGAACCATCCCAGAAGAGAGACTGGAAATAAAGATCCAGAAGTTCAGGAGGACGGGAGTGAAATAGTGTGGCCATCTGTATAAGATGTGGTCAAGATCAAGCCAGTCAACATTCTAGCATGAGATAGGAAGGGGTTCTTGAGCTCTCATCCCTGAGGAGCTACAGGCAGTTGATGCCTTCTGTGGGAGGGAGGGTCAGTTTTCTTCAAGGGTGTGTTGGTAGGTTGACCACATTCCAGAGAAAAATGTCCCACAGCTAGGACTACATGAGCCATGAGCACCATGAGCAGCACAAACTGGAGTCAGTGAGTTATTAAAAAAAAAGAATATAAAATTGGAAGCTAAGAAGGTGGTGGGTGGTAGGTGGGACAGGAAAGAATTTGGAGAAGGAGCTGGGAGTAAAAATGGTCAAATACATTGCACTAAATTCTCAAAAAGTAAAAGTTTTTTTTTTTTAAACTGAAGAAGCAATCTAGAGCAAATGCCACGACAATAGTCATACACTTATTTTTTGAAATGACCAAAGAAAATGTCAAATCATAAATACAATATTAAACCCACCTGAGACTTTCAAAATATTTCCATCATATTAAAATTCCTAGTCATGGGGAAAAACACTTCTTTTTCTTTCTTATTTTCTTTTTAAACTTGGGATTAGATCAATGTTATTAGATTATGTGCCTTTAACCTATGTGAAGTATTTCCCATCAGTATAATAGTTCCCTTTTTCCTAACATTCAGAATGGCATCATAGGAAATAAACAGAGGAGACACAGGACTTCAAGTCCTGGGCTTACCACACTACAAAGCTGTGTGACCTTGCTGACACACCCGAGCTTTTCTAGCCGCATCTATGAAGGGGACAGGTGAGTACCCAGCAGCATCACAGATGTGTAAGACTGCAGTTCACAGTGGCTGCTCAGTGTGACTTTAAACACAGTCGTGGAGAGCTAAGGAAGGCCCCAGTGAATGTGTACTGTTGACATGGGCACAGCCACACCGACAGCCGTTCCTCGGACCCATGGGAAATTGGCAAAGCCTTCTCCATATGGATCAGGCTAAGAAAGACAAAGCTTTACCGTGTACTCCGAGTACAAGTGATTGACCATTGTGAGCAAAACCCAGCAACTGCAGCTTCCTTCTCCTGGATATTCATAGCCTGTGACTGGTAGCCCACAGAGACCTCCCACCAGGGCTAGCTATCCCCTCCCCCTGCACTATTCCTAATAAATGCGCCGAGGTTTTGGGTGCCTCAGCAGTTAGAACCTCTCCATCAGACAGCTCACCTAAACCAAGTCAGGTGTGACATCGAATGCCAAATTAAACAACCATTCCATCAAGAGGGTCAAAGTCCCTCTCCCGCCCTCACCGTGGTATGGCTGGTCACAAAGGTTCTCCTTGGAGCCTCCCTTCTTCCAGACAGCAGACGAGTTTGTGCTGGCTGTGGCATATCCATCCTTCAGGTCCAGCCTGTACTGGGCAGCACTGTACAGGGAGTAGTGCTCACACTTCCACCACAGCATAACACTGGAATCACAGGGGAACATCCGCAGATTGTCTGTAGCTTTGGTAATGTCTAGGCCAAGGCACTTTTGGGATTCCAGGTGAAAGAGACGGTGCTGGGACACCCACTTCCATAACATGTTTCTAGTCTCACTACAGTCCTGCACCACTATCCAATCAGACAGTGGCTGGATGCACTTGCCCGTGTTTTCATTGACGATGGTGAACGGATCATTACCTGGGTCAAGACAGCCAAGGAAGACAGTTCAGGATTCCGAGTCACGTGACGAATGCTCCCTGTTTGCTGGGGAGAGTGGTTTGCCCAGGACTGCCCTGACCCTTGGGTTGGTAAACTCAAGGAGTGAGGGTCAGTGTGTGGTAAGAGCAGGGGCTCCCAAGCCAGTCTGCCTGGCCTCATACCTTGCCTCTGCTGTGCTTTGAGATCAGAGCAAACTATTTAACTCTTCTACTTTAGATTTCTCACTTGTAAGGCTGTGCCCTCTCGACACTGGGGAGGTAGGGATATGGAAAGGAACTGACCCATGTCTGGGAGTAGGGTGTGCACTGTCTTGTTTATAAAGCAACTCCTTAGTTTCCCCCTTTTCTTCCACACGTGGTCTGCAGCCAATGAAAAGGCATCCTGAGTCTACCTGGGACCACACCTCTGTCTTGCAGCTTTAGAGCCCACAGCACAGTGGCCGTGCCATCAGGATTTGCTCCCTGTTCAGCTCCTTCCCCCCTCGGCAATTGTGAAGGCAGAGCTCTAAGCTCCTCTGGCTCAGGGCAAGTTACTGTGGCCATGCAAAGGGGAATCTACTTAAAAACCACTTCTCCAGAGCCTTCCGTGGAAGCCTGCCTCATTGAGGTACATCAGTGGAGATGAGAACACCTCCAAGGGGGCGGGGGTAGAGAAACTGCGGTAAAGCACTGGGAGAAAATAGAGGATCTGGGTTCTGAGGGTGGGGAAACCTGTGGTGGTCCCATTGCAGCACCTCCAGGACAGACAGAGGCTGGGGATTCACCAAGTAAATCACCTGAAGAAACCAGGGCTCCATGTGTGGACAAGGGAGATGAGAATCCACAGTGGAAGCCGAAGACTAGAGATGGTGTCCTTCTGACTGATACCTCAGCACTCTGCCGGAAATGGGGAACCCTCAACAAAGGAGGAGATAAATGTCCTGTCACCTTAGTGGGATGGGAACTCAGCAGCATTCTTTCTGATTTAATAAAAACAGTGTGACTCGGTGTTTCTTATACATCTGGGTGTGAGGACCAGGGTTTACATGTGATAACAACAGAGCACAGTGAAACACCGGTAGTTCTTTTACAAAGAGGAAGGAGTATGGCAGAGGTGGTCACGTTGATGAACGGTAAGCTGCACTATTTTAGGCATGCTTAAGCAGTCATTGCTAACGAGTCAGAGTGTAGCAGTGCAGCATGAAAGATCCCAAAAGGTGTTTTCATTCTGAGGTCAGCTTCAGTCATGGGGTTTACCAACACTGGAGATTTTCTCAAGTCATGGGTTAAAGAGTTAAAAATTATCATGCTAGGCACTGTTGGCTAGAGGGGAAATTTCACCATGTAAGCCATAGCTACAAAATTCTATCTGATCATGTGAACTTTGGGTGGAATTTTGTTTTGTTTCATTTTAAGTAGCAGCAGCAGCAGCAGCAAGACAAACAATGGGAAACGACAACAAAGACATTCTTAAAGTGGTGGTGGTTATTTCTGCTTTCAAATTTGAATTTAAAAAGATCACAGGCTCAGGTGCTGTCGCATTGGTTAAAAGCCCTTGCCACTCAAGCATGAGGGTTTCAAACCAGCTTAAAAGCCGGACCTGTAGCATGAGCATACATAATCGTAATGTTCCCACAGGAAATGAAGGCAGAGGGAGGAGGCCCCAGAAGCTCTTGGGTCAGCTACCCTAGCATAAATGGCAAAAAACAAAAAAACAAAAAACAAAAAAAAAAAAACACCAAACAAACAACAAAGGAAATCTACTATCTCAAATAAGGTGAAAAGTGGGGCCCAGCACCCAAAGTTCTTCTCTGACCTTCATAGTGTGTGTTGTTGTGTGGTGTGCATGTATGTATACACACACACACACACACACACACACACACACACACACACACACACGCACGCACGCACACACGCACACAGGCACACCATTGCATGTGGCTGCTGCTAGGTGGGTTTTATAGCAGCAGCCGTCCCTAACTCTATCTTCTTTGTCACCCCTCTGTCATTCTTTCTTTGATGTCACAGGTTGGGAGGATAGTGAGCCAAAAGGAAAATGTCTCCAAGTGCTTCTCCAACATATTCAGTTGCCCCTCAAATACCCCGTTTACCTTTCCCACACTACTCTGTCCCACATCTCCAAATACTTTGGGTTCCAGAGCATGGCAAACTACAGCAGGTAAGAGAAGGCCTTGGTCTGTGGCCCTCACCCTAGTTAAAAAGTTCCTTTCACTGAGCCTGTCGCCTCAGTGCTCTTTCCTGAACACTCAGCTCCGTGACCTTTGGCCCCAAACAGGTCTCCTGGGCGAGCATCAGCTTTGTTTTCTTTCGAAGTTAAACGTTTTTTCAGATTTCTTAATAAGAATCGGTAGATTAGGCCCAAGTCCTAGTGTGGTGGGAAGGCCAGCAGAGCAACGTACTAGAGTCCCTAGACTGAAGACCTACTTTTATTACCAGTTTGCTGGGAGACTCGTGGAAGCCACTTCCTGTCCCAGGGTCCTCATATCCCTAAGCATCAGATGAAAGGTGTGGGGGTATAGGTAAGCCATTGCAGAGCTAGTGTCCCTCGCTTTCACCAAGTAACAGTGTCCTAGTCCCCAGGCCTCACTACCCTTTGCTAAGCATATTCTTCTTGCAGATGTCCAGATCATCAGCTCCCACTACTGTACCGATAGTAGCTTTTGAAGTCAATCCCATGTCGTTTATAACGAGCATGTGGAGTTATGCAACAAGTTCTGCTTTATCAGCACTCAACGGAGGACAGCAAGTTTTACTTTTCATTTTCTACACTTACATTACTTCCAGGACACTTGTGAGCTTACTGGCTCTGTAGGAAGCAGATTCCAGGTGAGGTGCGGAAGTAGCATGCATCAGTGAAGGAGGAGTTGCCAAGGATCTTAAGTGAGCTGTACTTTTGAATGTAGGTATGTGTGTCAGCCTAAACCTGTGCTTGAACTGAGATTGTAATCAATACCAATGTCTGACACACCAATGAGATTTCTCAGGACAATTATCCATTATTAATGATTTAAGAAGCTTGTCATTAGCCTTCATATATAATATATGTGCAAGCATTAATAATATATTTTCCCAGAGGGGAGGGGGAGTTTTATTCTCTCATAATAGTTTTCTGCATCATTCTTAGCCCTAAGCAGTAGCTGCTCATTGCGCCTCAGTTTTGTGGCATTACTGAGTTGTGGATTGAAAACTGATAAACTAAAAATTTTCTTGTTTGGAAAAAATGTTTTACAAAGTCATATCAGCTATATGAGAAACATACTGCATTTTGGGAAGGTAGCTACAAATTTTAATGGATTTGTTTTTGGTGCTGCGCATCAAATCCAGAACCTTGAGCATGCTAGGCAAGTGCCCTTGCCCTGAGATCTTTCTGAGCCCCAAGCTGGATTCTGTCCCTAGCTTTATAGCATGCACTGTCCACTTTCCATCTTTGCACTGATCTTTCATAGAGTTTTCACAGTCACCTCTCCAAATTCATGTCTGGGACAAATCTAAAGGGCAGAGGTTGATGACAAGAAGCCTAACACATATATCTTAGAGTCCTTTTAAGTGCTTCGTTTTATATAAAGACTTTGGTGAGGTTTCAGGGAATAGCCAAAGAGCACTGTCATAATTGACAGTGGTTTTTTTTTTTTTTTTTTTTTTCATTCTTATTTCTAGCAAAGAAAACCATCTCTCTCAACATTTTCTCATTGTCCAATCACTAGGCCTGTTTTTAGGCCTTTCACAAAGGACTCTGGGAGGGAAGCTGGATATGAGCATATACCCATAATAATCCCAGATCCACAGTAAACAAAAAGGTGTGCGGAAACGGAGAGGACATAGATGGTGGCACTGATCATTCCCAGGGAATTTCCACAGCTTATTTCCTTAAGGGCTTTGTGGTTTCTGTCAAGTGTAAAAATCATACAGATGTGAAAGGAGAGAATCAGAAGCTTGGGTTTGCTAGTTCAAAACAAACCCTGAGGTGACAACTGGGTCCATGGCAGTATATTAGGCATCATCAATCAGAAAGCCAACAATCCCAATTGGATGGTACGGCTGGTGAGAAGCTAAAAATCCCTAAAGGGTCACATTACTTCACATTAGCTCTCCAAGGAAGCAAAAAAAGTAAACTTGGCATCTCCCCAAGAACAGAGAGATACTCTTTCAGCATTTGGGTGGCCAGGACTAGCTGTCCAAGCTTCCTGCATACTCGTGACATTGCTAGCAACCTGAATTTGACCCACTGCCAAACAAGCTAACAAAATATATGGAAGTTCAAACTACAGATCTGGACTGGAGAAATGACTCAATGGATAAGAGTGCTTGCTGGTCAGGCATGGGGACCCGAGTTTGAATCCCCCCAAAGAGGAATCCCTGCAACCCCACAGTCTTTTGGGGGTGGGGGGGAGACAGGTAGAGAGATCCCGGGAGCTCAAGAGCAGCCAGCCTGAACAAAATGGAGAACTTCAGGTTCATCGAGAGACCTGGTCTCAAGAGTATAAGCTAGATATTGATAGAACAGGGAATGGGACACCCTTCACTGGCTTTCTGGCTTTTGCCTTGCATGCGTGTTCCTCTCTGTCTCTCTGTCTCTGTCTCTGTCTCTGTCTCTGTCTCTCTCTCTCTCTCTCTCTCTCTCTCTCTCTCTCTCTCTCTCTCTCTCTCTCTCTCTCACACACACACACACACACACACACACACACACACACACTATAAGTCTGGCCTGAAGAAGGAAGAAAGCTACCATGGCAGCTGTTAGAAGCAAAGTGGAAGGGAAATAAATACCTGTGGGGACTTAGTACTTGGGGACAGGCATCAGCCTAGCATGTTTTGCTTTGGGTTGGTGAGACAGGATAGGGACTGTGGAGCCTGTGGTGATCTATTCAGGGTTCCTGCCAATGTGATAAACACCACCACCAAAAGCAACTTGGGGAAGAGTGGGTTCATTTCAATTTACACTCCCATATGCTACTCAGTGCAGGAAGTGAAGCAGAAGCCACGGAGGAATGATGCTAACTGGCTTGTTCCCCCTGGCTTGCTCAGCCCAGGAGCACCTGTCCAGGGGTGGCCCCACTCCCAGTGTGCTGGGTCCTCCCTCATTATCTATTAATTAGGAAGATGCTCCACCGACTTGCCTATAGGCCAATCTGATGGAGTAACTTTCTCAATCAAGGTCCCCCTTCCCAGACAGCAGTGGCTTGTGTTGAGCTGACAACAAACAAAAGAACCTTAACCAGGCCACTTGAAAATTAAGGAAACCTAAAAATTTGTGAGGAAATGAAACAGGGCCCACATATATAGATAGAAACAAAGAGAGTGGGATGGGGGAGTGATTAGAAGCTTGCATGTTTTCTCTGTAAATTGCTAAGGTAATTTTTTCTCCTTGGTTTGTGCAGCACACAGAACTGAATTCTGGAAATCAATAGTAGATTTTACACCGGGCAGTGGTGTGCACGACTTTAATCCCAGTACTTGGGAGGCAGAGGCAGGTGGATGTCTGAGTTCCAGGCCAGCCTGGTCTACAGAGTGAGTGCCAGTACAGGCTCTAAAGCTACATAGAGAAACCCTGACTCGAAAAACAAACAAACAAACAAACAAACAAACAAAAGACAAAAAAGATTTTAATATTAATATCTTCTCTGGTGTTTAACAGTGTAGAAAGTCAAAGAAAAATTGATTAGAGGAGTCAAGGCAGGATTCATTAAAGGTTCTTGGTGCAGACAGGTATATGACACCCACCCTTTCAGGAAGCTCTTTCCGTAACTCTGGTCAGTCTACATCAGAGAGTAACTAAGCTTAACTCCAAAGAAAGCAAGAGCCATGCTCCTAAAACCCACCTCCACCATCTTTTCCTTCTTCACACCAGCAAGACAGCAGAAGCCGTGGGTGAATGTTTGTAGGGTATAGAGTGTCAGTTATACAGCACAAGCAAGTAACAAGGTGGTTGGCACACTTTTGGCTGAGGCAAAAAGAAAGTAAAAGCAAAATCTAACTTCTAAGTGGGATGGTGGCACTGGCACTACCCTAGGTTTCACAAAAGGTACCCTTTCCCCACTGACAGGAAGTGACCTGCACGTCTGTCCGCAGCCAGTTGCCTGCGTGGGGCGCATTTGCAGAAAATAACCAAATTAGAAGGGCATCCTAAGACTCTTGGTTGACTATTGGAGGCGATGTTTGGACCTGGCTTCTTTTTCAATGCGTTCAGTGGCCACAGTGAAGTCAGGATCTCTGGGAATCCTTGCGGTGTGAGTGAATGCTCATCCTCATTATGGAGGTGCCAAATGACCAAGGGGCAACAGGGATGCAATGGGAAGTGGGGGAACCCCAGGGAAGCATGGTTTTTGGGGACGGTCGAAGAACAAGGGGCAGATAAGACTCTAGGACGACCTTCTCTAAGCAGGTCCCTCCGCACCACACGGCCCTGCCCCCGCCCTCCTAAGCCAGACCTCCCGGCTTGTCCACTCCAGAAACAAGAGAGTAAGGCGTCTGTGACCTGACCGCGAGGAGGCAAACGCTCAGAGCAGCAGCGTCGAGGCCGCCCGGTTACCTGAGCACTCCGCAAGCCCGAAACATTGCAGCAACAGCGCGAGCAGCCCCGCTGCACGACCCGGGGTTGCCCAGCGCGTCCCCATCTCCAGTCCCAGGCCTCTGCTGCTTGCACCGGGTCCTGGGGTGAGTCCTGCTGGCCTCACGGAGCCCCTGGGATAACCTCTGGGGCGTGCAGGCCCCACCCCCACCACCCTGAACCAATCAGGGCTGCGCCTCGGGTTCGGGGCAGGACGGGGGCGTGCAGGATTCCCCCACCCACTGCACACATCTGTGAGGGCTCGGGACCTCCAGAAGGCGGGAAGAGTGCTCAGGAAAACCACAGTGCTTAGCGTACCGGTTCCCCTCAAAGTTGGGGGAGTGTGGCTCTGTCCCTTGGGACTTGCCCTTCCGTGCAGATAGACAAGGCAGTGAGAGAGAACTTCATACCCTGGCTGACTGGAAATGTGTGCCCAACCCTGCCCACTCCCTCTTGGGGAAATGTATGCTTGGGCCTGAGGCGTCTGTGGCCAAGCTAAAGAACTGAACTACATCTTAGTCCTATTGGTAGCTTGAACAAAGGAGGAATAAAGGCACCTTGGAGGCTGACCTGAAGTTGTATTGAAGGTAACAGTTATCGGAGCGCTTATACTACTTTTTAAGGCATTTTAACTATTTGACCTGTGCATTTTTTTCTTTAATAATCTAGTAGTAATAATAATCCAGTTGAAATGTGGAAGTCTGCACTAGAATCTGAAATTCAATCCCTCTTATTTTGTCCATTGGACAACACTATCACAAATAGGTCAAGTTCCAGATGGACATTTTATATTTTGAAGTTGTATTTATTGATTGTAGGATTGATTGAGATAGCCCACATCCCTTTTCCCCAAAGATGCCTATTACCATCAGGGTGTGGCTGGGTCAACTTCCCAGGTTCCAACTGTCTGTCCCTGTGGCTCCAAGCCCATCCTGATTTCTTCCCTTTCCCAGCCTCTGGCCTTGGTACCACAGTAACTATACATTTCATGAGCTAGGATGCTAGAACAGCATCTTAGTTTCCTGGTGTTTCTGGAGCTGTGGAAGAGAATAAGCCCTACAGAGTAACAAAATGCACAGGAAAATCAAACAAAGCTTTAAGAAAGGCAACTGGTCAACTGGGACTTAAAAAAATAGATGGGAATTTGACCAAAGGAGAAAAATGTGACAGATCAGAGGGAGGGAGAGAGTACAAGATTGCAAAGTGGGCCTCAAAGTCCAGTGTAACTGATAGTAGGGGGGGAAGGGCAGTGGGGGGGGGAGGGAGGGAAGGAGAGAGAGACAGAGAGACAGAGAGAGACTAAGTGGAAGGACAGCAGGAGACTGTGTTTTATGAGTGGCTTTCTCCTATACAGCTCAGACAGCACTTCACCTGTATGCTTGTCTTCTTCTTTTTTCTTTTTTCTTTTTTCTTTTTCCAGCCCGTCTGACTTGGAGCTTCTTGAAGGCTGTGGTTGTCTTTACAAATACACTTTTTACTTTAGGAGAGGGGTTCAAGGCTTTCAAGAGAGTGTCAAAAACAAAAACAAACAAACAAACAAACAAACAAACAAACAAACCCGGCAGTGACCCCCCAAGAAAATCCCATCTAAGATAAAGCGAGCCCCTCTATGACGTGACCCTTGCTTTTTAACTCCCTTCCTATGCGCTCCTCTTTCCATCAATCTGTCCAAACCGGTCCGGCCTCCTCCAGCCTCTGCCCAAACTCACAATCAAAGCACTGGTCCTCACAACTGACACTTGCTGGCAAGTTTCTCCAAGGAAATGTCACGGGTTTACCAACCACACTCCAGGGCAGGCTCCATGCCCAGTACTAGTTGGCCAACCCCAAACGAACTCCATGATACTTCTGTGGTCTTTTTGTTTCATTTTGCTTTGCTTTGCCTCTCCCCCCCCCCCACACACACACATTGAGCGTTTGCTTTTAATTTTGTGGTTTTTGTTGTTGTTGCTGCTGTTTCTTTTTTGGAGGGTTTAGATTGTTTGGTTTTTTGCTTTTTGTTTTGTCCTGTTTGAAAGAGGGAGAGAGAGAGAAAGAGAAAATAAACCACATGAAGTTGGGGAGCAGGGAGGAGGAGCAGCAGCTGTAAGGAGCTGGGGGAGGGGAGCTATGATCAGAATAAATTGTATGAAAATGTTTTTACTAAAACAAAAATACAAAACCTTGTCATGTAGTTCAGCGTGGCCTTGACTCCCAATCCTCCTACCTCAGACCCCCAAGTGCTAAAATTATGGAGGTGTGGTTCCACATCAGGACTAGGGTGCCCCCCACACTCCCCGCCTTATTTCCATTCTTCCTGTAACTTTCTCACCAGAATTCACATTTTATTTCAATCTGTCTCCTAGTCTCTCTCAGGATTATCTCCTCAATTTCTGCATATTGTCCAACATTCTGTTCCCTTGGCATTTGGCACTGAACACTCGTTGCCCCTGATGTCATTTGTTCCTTTGGGAACACCTGCACTGATACTCTGCGGAGGTTACAAAACCTAGACGAATATTGTTAGTGGTGACAATAAAAGGTTATCTTTCAGGTCACTCCTTCATTATCATCTTTTTAAAGAAATCTGTCTTTCTGAACTGAATGGTCTAGATGGCCTTCCATTGCAGCAAGTTTCCTAGACATTCTTCACTCTTTCCTGACAGAACCCAGCACATCTGGATTAGGTAGTTATTGCCTGTTTCTCCACTTCTCCTTCCCTCCCTCCCATCTCCTCCCTTCCCCTCCCTCCCTTTCCCTTCTCCCTCCTCCCTCTCCCTCCCTCCCTCTCTCTCCCTCCCTCTCCCTTCTCCCTCCTCCTTCTCCCTCCTCCTTCTCCCTCCTCCTTCTCCCTCCTCCTTCTCCCTCCCTCCCCTTCTCCCTCCTCCTTCTCCCTCCCTCCCCTTCTCCCTCCTCCTTCTCCCTCTCCCTTCTCCCTCCTCCTTCTCCCTCCTCCTTCTCCCTCCCTCCCTCCCTTCCCTCTCCCTTCTCCCTCCCTCCCTCCCTCCCTCCCTCCCTCCCTCCCTCCCACCCTCCCTTTCACTTCTTTTCTCTCCATCCACTTATCTCTCCTCCTCCACTCTCCAGAATGGGGAGTGACTGTTTATTGACTTCCCATGTGTGGTTACCTAGCACGGTTTCCTGGATGAATGAATGAATGATAGAAGATGTCTCATAAAATGGTACAGGCAACAGGAGCTTTATGTATTTAGAAGGAGAAATGGGCTTGGGCAAGAGGGAAGGGTCTTCAGATACTGGACAGGATGTCCCCATTAAGTGGGTGAAAACAGTAAGAAAGAAGGACACTTCCAGTTGAGGTGACAGTGGGAACAGAGTGGCACCTGCAGATCTCTGGTTGCCAGACTATTGGAATAAGCATTTCTCATATTCTAATATTCTCACATCTCTAATATTTCTCATATTCTCATATTCTAATTTGGTAATCACCTTATGAAGTGGGCATTCCCTGTACCCCCACCTTGTAGATGTGGAAACTAAGAAGATATGGGGGATCGATAACTAGGCCAAGGTTAATAACCACAAGCAAAGATATCAGTAGCAATCTCGGTAAAGAACTTGCGTGAGTGGGTTGAGATAACATTTAATTAAGTACAATAAAGTAATGTTCCCAGTAACGATTAGGGAGGAGGAGAAATGAATGAGCCCTTGGGGTTTCTAAAGTCTTGCTTTTAATGACAAAGTATTCTGTACCTAAAAAAATTAAGAGTAGATGTGCTGTAGGTTTCTTCTGGTCATAGCCGCTATTTTTTCCTGCCAGAGGTAACCACTCCTTTGAAATATTTACTAATCTTTTCTCCTCTCTTTTCAGTGATGGGATTCAAACTCACGGCCTTAAATATGCTCAGCATATGTTCAATCACTGACCTTAGACCCCAGTAGATTACCTCTTTCCTGGTAGTTGGTCTTTCTTTCGTAACTTTTATTTAAATTTGTGTGTGTGAGCTTGCATACATGCATGAGTGCGTGCGTGCGTGCATGTGTGTGTGTGTGTGTGTGTGTGTGTGTGTGTGTGTCTGAGGTTGCCTGTACACGAGAAACACATGCACACACCTAAGTACATGTCCATGTCATAGCAAAAGTTGAGGGAGTCGGTTCTCTCCTTCCACCCTGTGGGTTTTTCAAGAATTAAATTCCTATCATCAGACTTGGCAGCAAGCACCTTTATCCTCTGATCCATCTCATTTACTGTATTCTGTTTTTTCTTTGTAGTCTTGTCATTGTATTATGATTCAGCCTGTAAACAGTTAATATAATTTTGCAAAATTAAAAAAAAATTATCAATATCATTTGAGGTTGTTTCTTCTGATGCTTTTCTTTTTTGCTCATAATTATGCCGGTGACATTCATGGTGTATCTCTGTTCATTCATTTTAGTGTTCTATTATAAGAATAAAAATTACATGACATCCACTGTCTTGTTGGTAGACATTTGAGTAGTGTCCACAGTACTAACACAGTTGTCTCCTAGTGCATGTTGCTGCAGTTTCCTGAGGATGTATTCCTAGATTCAGAGCTTCCAGAGCCCAGAGTGTGTTCAACATCAGCACCAGACAGGGCCAAGGATTCTTCAACTTGCTCCCTCACTAGTGTGGATAAGCACTCTCATTGCTAAGCATAGTCACCAACCTTTAAACTTTTCTGTGTTAAAACTGTGCTTCATTAACAACTAATGGGGTTGAAGTAATATCCTATGTCTAGTGGTTACTTTGATCCCCACCCCCATTCTCACGAAGATTGCCCATTTTCTCTGAGCCATTCCCTGTCATTCTATTTGAATCCCAAGGGGTATCCTGAATTTCCCAGAGTCCTTTGCCCATTGCTTATAGGTTAGATTCAGCCAATGGGAGGTCCTCACAAGAAATGGGAGTTGAGCAGAGAAAGCAAGGGTAATTTTTTTCCTTTCTTCTTTGGAAAGACAGCTAACAGGTGCTGCAATCCCTTTGGAGCTCTGGCTCCTATCTGGGATCTGCACTCTGTGATTCAGTTTCAATCAGGCAACTCTTGCCACGGCTCTGACTGCTTTTGTGTGGTCCTGTCTCCAAGACTCTAGATCCCACAGGGTAGCCATGGGTCCTAGAACCTCTCCCCATGTTGATAACAGAATATTTTTTTTGTTTTTCGAGACAGGGTTTCTCTGTGGTTTTGGAGCCTGTCCTGAAACTAGACCAGGCTGGCCTCAAACTCATAGAGATCCACCTGCCTCTGCCTCTCGAGTGCTGGGATTAAAGGTGTGTGCCACCAACACCTAGCAGTAACTTTTTCCAATTGATGCTCTTTAGGGAACCTCCTTAACATATATTGAGAAAACTTCAGTAACGAGTTATTCCCTTATGTTACATTTCTTCTGTTGAAGTACTTAGTATGGAGTTTAAAAAGGTTTACTAGACCTTTATGATACTGATTCAATGTAGGAAAGAATAGTTTCTTGAGACAACATCCAAAATTGATATGAGAGGCAGAAAAACTTCCCATGAAACATATCCACCTGCTTGAGTGATTGTGTTGTAGAGAGAGCCAGTGTAGGCTTTATCTGAACTGTAGCAGTGGCAATGCCCACAGATGGTCTCAGGTGTGGTAAGCAAGACTCGGGAGGTTAAGATAAGGGCTTGGTTTAAAAATAAATGGTAAACAATTCCCATTGCATCATGGTAATGAAGATCTGTTTTTATTCCTGGTCATAACTGAACTCTTGAGGATTATAATAAAGATGTAGGTGGACCTCAAAGAACTAGTATAAGGGTACAATTCAAACACACTCATACACAGAAATAATAAATAAATCAAACTCCCTTTTATAGGCTTTAAGCTGAGCAATTCTCCAGTGACGAATCACTTTGTTAAGAGCACAGAACCAAGAGGTTGAACAAGAAATGGATATGGTCTACCCCTCCCTCGTTAGCTTATGCCATGCAGAGACCCTAGAGATGATAGATTCTAGACAAAGAGAGGCCTTGAGAATTTAGAATCCAGTGTGAATACAAGAAGCATCAGAGGTCAGATATGTACTTCTGGGACTAGGGAAAGAGGACCTTTGAGACAACTATCTAACAGAATAAGAGAAGTCTGGGCATAAGGGGATGGAACATAGATCGGGAGAATGATTTTGTTCGTGGGAGTTACAAGTATCAGTGATGTGTTTGGGACAGAGAACTATCTCTCACAAGCGGAATTCTCTAAGAAGCATTTTCAAGCATACTTGCAAGCCATGGATGATGATAATAATAACACAGCTATTTCAGAGGTACAGATCATTTCCCGGGTAGGAAAAAAGTGTTGAAGGGATAATTTTATTTTGACAGATACATGTTCTCTGTTTTGGCATGGAGCTAAAATGTTGGGTGATGCATTTGATTTTTACATAAGTAATTGGAAGCACCTTCCTCATAACTAACTAAAGTCATTGTCAAAATCTGTCCCAAGAAAACAACCATTAAGAGGATAAATAACCAAACCCCAGGAGGTTTAGTTCTTCAGGGAAAATGATCATGCTTAAAAGATATTTTTCCAACTTTAGCACAACTTTGTTTGTTTGTTTGTTTGTTTGTTTGTTTGTTTTTTTAGCTTTGGGAGTCAGAGTTTGATGCAAGCCTCTACCAAAGCTGACTCATAACCCAAAGACAAAGTTAGACCACCTTATCTCTCAGGTCAGCAGAAGTTTAATAAAACTGAGTTCTTGATTTTTGGGTTTTTGTTTGTTTGTTTTGTTTTGTTTTTTGAGACAGGGTTTCTCTGTGTAGCTTTGGAGCCTGTCCTGGGACTCACTCTGTAGGCCAGGCTGGCTTTTAACTCACAGAAATCCACCTGTCTCTGCCTCCCAAGTGCTGGGATTAAAGGTATACACCACCACTGCCTGGGTTTGTTTTGCCTTTTTGTTTTTGATTTGAGGTTCCTACTAAGAAATTTTAGCATCACTGTACTTACCACTATTGGTTTTTGTATACTTATAACTTATTGCCTTTGTGAATATAACACAGACACTACACTACACACACACACACACACACACACACACACACACACACTCACACACGTTTCTACACTCAGCAACAATTAACTGCCTTTAGCTTCTCAGTCAGGGCCCCCATCCATGATGGACTGTTGACAAGTCCAGTCTTGTGCAGGTCTTGTGCAGATGCCACTTCTGTGTGAGTTCCTATGTACAATGGCCATGCCGTTTCCAGAGACAGCTTTTCACTATGTTCCTCAGTGTCCTCTGGCTTCTGCATTCTATCTGCCCTTCTTCTGAAATATTCACTGATTCTTGGGGTGGGAAATGACACAGATGTCCCATTAAGGGCCAAGCATCCAACAGTCACTTATGCTCAGCTCTTTGACCCAGTATGAGTTTCTACATTCTCTATCACCCTCTGCAAAAAGCTTTTCTGATGGGCTAAGAGCAGTGCAAATCTACGAACGTAAATAAACATTTAGAAGACAGTTTGACAGCATGTCACTTAGCAGAACATCAATGGTGGGTTCTCCTCTAGGGCCTGTGACCTCTCCAGCCATAGGTCCAGCATGTCCTAAAATTCTTATTTTTAGCTTTTTACTGTATAATTTTAGAACAACACTAAAACTAGAGGAAATAATGTTCCGAGAACCCTCCTTCAACAGTTACAAATGCAGACTGACTTTGTTTCATCTCTACTTCTTCCTGTACTCTGTTCCTGACAGAGTAGTTTAAAGCCAATCTCAGAGGCAAAGTGTTTCATCTGTAAATATGTCAGAATGCATTGTCAAACTTATGAAATCCCAGGCATGAACACAGTTCAGTGGCAGAGAACTTCCATACCAAGAAGCTCAGTCTCTGACACCCCCCACACCACTCATACACATAAACACACACACACACACACACACACACACACACACACACACCACTCATACACACACCCCACTCATACACACACACACACACACACCACTCATACACACACAGACACACACACCACTCATATACACACAGACACACACATCACTCATACACACACATCACTCATACACACACATCACTCATACACACACACACCACTTATACATACACACACACATTCATACACACACACCACTCATACACACACACACCACTCATACATATGTACACACCATTCATACACACACACTCATGCACACACACAAACTCATGCACAATCACACATACACTCACACACATACTCACACTCTTTTACACACACACACTCTAACACACTCTCACATCCATCTGTTCATATACTCTCCCACACATAGTACACTCTCTTACATACACATTCTAGCACACACTCTCTCACATACACACATACACACACTCTAACACATGAACTCACACATGAACATTAAAGACTTCTAAAAGTAGAAACTCAATACATGATTCACTTAAAATCATTGGCAATAATTAATAGTTCTAAATCTAGTTAAATATCTATTCAATGTTTGCACACCTCAAATTATCTTAAAAGGGCCTTGTTTAATTTTCAAGTAAAGTTTTTTTTTTATTTTATTCTCATTCCTTATCATGGAGTGAAAAGAATCCAGTTCTTGGAGGTTTTTGAAATTTGGATCTTGATCACCTGATGTTGTAGTGTTTAGCATGTTCCATTAACCTTCATATTTCTTATAAATTAGTGTTGGGCTTATGAGGTTTAAATTCAATTTATTTTTAGCAAAACTATTTTATATGTTTTGGGCCATCCTATGAAGATGTACACACAATTCCTTCTCATTTGATATCATCAACCCTGACAAATGACCTGAATCTATTCATCTGTTTAAAATGCAAAGTATAGATATTTCATTACTTTTCATTTATCAGCTCGATGCTTCTTTAAGGATAAACTTTCTTTAGGAAACTTTTATCTATGAGGTTATAGATCAAATTACTTAGTTATTTCCCTTTATTTATACATTTTGAAAATAAGGATCCCACAGCATCCCCCAAAGGTAACAATGGGATTTTAATACCTTATTCATCACTTTTGGATCCCTTATTCTTGCTGGAGTGGTTGATGCTGCTTCTGTCCCATGCTTCCTCAGGGGACATGGATATAAGAGTTTTTCTAGGCTTCCTTGTGACCTCCATTTCCTGTCCCAGACTCGAGACCAGCCAGTTCTCTGATTCTTTGCTTCTTTTTAGCAGAATATATTATTTGGAGACCATAACTAGGCATTGGGAGTATCCTTCCTTCCTTCCTTTCTTTCTTCCTTCCTTTCTTTCTTTCTTTCTTTCTTTCTTTCTTTCTTTCTTTCTCTCTTTTCTTTCTTTCTTTCTTTCTTTCTTTCTTTCTTTCTTTCTTTCTTTCTATTTTATAAATTTTTACTTAAATTAAAAACAATATTATTTTACATACCAATCTCAGAGTATCCCTTCTTGCCAAGTTGGTCCTTATTTCCATTGTAGGTTTTCAAGTTAGAAAAAAATGTGTGTTTGAGCCCACTCTACAATTTGTTAGCTATATTGGTAGGCAAGATACTTAATTTGAGTCAGTGTTTTCATTTGTAAAAGAGATAATAACAATAACACTTAGTTTATAAAATTATTGCAAGCTACAAATTGTCTACCAAAATGCACGCAATCTAAAGTGATGATGGTTGATACATTATGTTCTAATTACCACAGATACCCATGTTATCTAATGGGGGGAGATTCTCGGTAATGTGACTAAGGGAAGGAGATTGAGATTTAGAGAGATCAATTTGACCAAGATTAGATGACTGACAAGAGGCAGAGCTATAACTCAAGTCAGGTAAGAGCCACCAGAAAGCTTCTTTCTTTATTGAAATGCTCATGTGCAAGGGCAAATTCATGGATTCCAAACCCTTTTATTCCCATGGCACACCGCATTGCCTTCACTCCCACAGAGGGGTGAGGAGTAGAGGAAGCTCAAATCATACAAAACAGTGGAGGTAAGCTATTATTTGATGGACCTATGAGGAGGAAACTGGTGATCATACATATGACTCTTTGGGACCAGGAATAAGAGGTTGGTTTGTTTGTTTGTTTTTACTGGAATATAAAAGTAGGCTAGAAATAACTAGATACTTTGATATTTGCATGTCAATCAGTAAGGAGGGTGTTCCCAATCATTTCCAGAACCATACCAACTTAAGTTCCCAGTTTCCATCATCCTGTATCAATGCCAACAATTGTTTCATCATCCCATGCTTCCACCTTTCTGAGCTGAGACTCAATATTTTGCCCATCCCCTCAAATTTAGATTTTCACTTCCCCTAGACTCTGAGGCCTAGAGTATATTTGACTATGTGATGGAAAACAGAAATAATATTTTTATTTGCATTAAACATATCAAATTCATTCTTTCCATATTGTCTAGTAGTGCTACCTGTGTTATATGAACTTACCCATTAATTTATGGGACAATATATGGACTCTGTATATAACTTCAATAAGACATTTCCCATAGTCGCATCAATAGTAACAAAACATTTTTATACATTATATCTTTTTCTTTTCTTTCAAAACAGGGTTTCTCTTCTTATTCTGGCTGTCCTGTAACTTGTTCTGTACACCAGGCTGGCCTTAAACTTAGAGATTCTCCTGCTTCTACCTCCTGAGTGCTGGGATTAAAGGTGTGTGCCACCACCACCCAGCTTATATCTTTACTTTTAAATTAATTTTCTTTTTGAGAAAGGGTCTCATGTGGCCCAGGATGCCTTAGGACTCATTGTATAAACATGATTTTGAACTTAAAAAAAAATGTTATTTACTTATTTAGTATGATGTGTCTATGTGTATGTGGTGTGTGTGTGTGTGTGTGTGTGTGTGTGTGTACACTCACACTCATGCACACACAGAGGCCAGAGGAAGATGTTAGGTATCTTGCTATATCACTCTCTCGCTTATTCTTCTGAGACAGGATCTTTCTCTGAATCTCAAACTAATCTGGCAGCCAGCAAGCCCCCAGAGATTCTCCTGTCTCTGCCCCTCCTAGTTTTGGAATTAGCACCGAGAGCAGCATCACCTGGCTTTATCATGTGGATGCTATGGATTTAAACAAACACCTTGTGCTTACAGAGCCATATCCCGAAGCCCACATTACATCTTTACAATAAATCATCTCAGTTTCTCGAAAGGTAAGAGAGTTCACCTGATTTATTTTTCCCTTTCAGAATTATCTTTGATATTCTTGTCCTCTTGTTCCTGTTTATGAATTTCGAATTTGTGTGTCAAATTTAATGAAAAACAATTTGCCTCCGTTGAAACTGCGTTTAATTTAGGGACTAATTGGAGGGAGGAGATTGCATTTGGAGCATGCTGATCTTCCCTTCATGAATTTGTGAATTTGTGAACACGGTATTGCTCTCCCCCTCCCCCCTCTCCGGCCACCTTTTGCATCTATCTGAATGCGTAGCTGGGGGATATGTGCCTGGTTTGGTAATTGTTTGAATCTCATTAGAGTTTTGAGTGGAAATAGTGGCTTAATGAGAGCAGTGTAGGGATAATATTGGTTTGAGAGTGGTAGCAATTTGATTGGAAATTGATGGAGCGATCAATCAGGAATCTTATTAAGGTCTAGGGAAATAAAGAAAGTCTGAATGTTAGTGGTAGCAGTGGTAATGAAGATGAGACACCTCAGAGAAACTTCCAGAAATTCATTACTTTCTTTTGTAAGAAAAAGACACCATCAGGCTTTCTTCTTCTCTCATAAGGCAGCTAAATGAAGGAAAAAGATGCTAAGATTTGGAGGGTTTGCCTTAACCTGTGGCTGAGAGAGATGGATCTTACTGGAATAAGAACATCCTCCTCCTGGCCTTGTCTTTGGAATACCTGAATTTACCTTGAAGTGCAAATAGACCTCTTCCATAAGATCAACCTTCATTCGGTCAGTTAGAATGAAGATGCCTTACAGGGTTTCTTTTGTATATAAATTCCGGTGGTGGCTGTCAGAAAGACTGACATCTTTTAGCCTCTACTATCTAGCACTATAACTGATTTTAAAAATTACATTTATTTGTTCAGTGTGTGGCAGGAGGAAATAGCAGGTATGTGGAGGTCAAAGGACAACTTGAGGGAGTCAATTCTTTCAGTCTACTATGTGGGTGGGGCCCAGGAGTTGAACTCGGGTCATCAGTCTTGGCTCAAGCACCTTTACCAGCTGAGCCATCTCACCAGCTCCCCATTACTCTTACTGCGAGGAAGAGAATACTGTCTGTCAGTCACGGCTAGTAATTTAGGAGTAAGAATGAAAACCTTCATCTGCTCCATTGACGGATACTAGGCTTTCCTTTCCCTTCTGGGTGTTAGCTTGGACCACTGTGCTACATGACATCACCACAGTGAACTTGGACAGAGTCTTTATGGGTATCTGTCCTCTTTAGTTTTGTTGTTAACTTGACACACCTGGGCAGACAGGCCCTCACTGAAGAACTATCTTGATCAGCCTTTAGGTGTGTCTTTGGGGCGTTGTTTTCACTGATGACTGACACATGAAAGCCCAGCCCTCTGGGAGTAGAGATATCCATGGGCAGGTGGGCCTGGGCTGTATAAGAAAGGTAGCTAACATGAGCCTGAGAGAAAGCCAGTCAATAAACAGAATTCTTCCATGGTTTCTACTTCATTCCTTGCCTCCAGGTTCCTGCCCTGTTTCCCTGGGTTGTGACTGTGTCCTGTAAGACAAAATAAACCCTTTCCTCCCCAAGTTGCTTTTGGTCCTGGCATTTATCACAGCAACAGAAAGAAAACCAGCACAATATTTCTGACCTTGATTCCTTGTAAGATACCTGTATGTTTTGAGATTTTGCTTATCGCTTGGATTGTTTATAGTGCTGATGATACATTATGATATCTCTCTGTGAGTTATGTGGCTATTAATTTTGAAGTGTTTTGTTAATCTTATGGAACAATAATTTAAATTGTAAATCACTTACCAAGCTATTTTGTGCAGTTTGCAGAATGAAAGTTATGTACTTAACAATTCAAAATTTAAAAACAGAACACAACAATAAATAAAGTTGTATTTTTGCTACCTTGTAAATCACTATAGTAGGTTTCTGCCCCATGGGTGGTCAGACTTCCCCTGTGAGTTAATGGAAATTTAGGAGGTATTGTTGAAGTTATTAAATGTGGTTCAGCTTCCCATTGCTTTCAGCGAGAAGGGTGGGTTTTTGGAGACCTTATGTGTTTGGGAGCAAGGTATATATGCACACATGCACATCTGTACATGTGTTGTATTTTTTCTATTGAAGCTATGCTCATGGGTTTGTTTCCAATGTGTATATTTCATATTTTATAAAAGTGCTTCCTGATTGCAAATGACTCATGTTGTTTCCACACTGACTACAGACAACACTTTTGGTTCTTCAACTTGTCCTAGCTATTGCCCCAACTAGCTATCACATCTACCTAAGGAATTGTCCCCATTCAAATAGCAATCATTGGAAGAGGAGAATAATTGGTGATGTTTTGTTGGGCACTGTAGTTTAACTAGTACTGGAGATAGTCTATTGTCCCCAAGAGGTGTCATAATGAAGAATTAAAAATACAGTCAAGATACAAATGAAAAGGGAAAATTGGTTGTGATATATGACTATGCAGGAATTGCACTGATAGATGCTAGTCGATTGCTCATTAGAATTTCAGTACTATTTGGAAAGCTGTCAATGTCATCTCATATTTAAACTATTAAGTGTATATTTAAACTGCACATAGTGCTTGCATTCATTTCATGCCTAATCAATCCAGTCTGGAATCGTTTGCCAAATAGTAATGGGATTTTCTCTAACAGTCAGATACTTAAGGCACTAGACACCAAATTATAAGATAAAAAAATCAATTCAATATCCCAGGTAATTATAGGCTTAAAACAATATTGTGTTGAGTTCTGGCACATACTTCCTAACAGCAGATATCTTTGTTTGGGGCCATTTTGATGATCTTGGTAACTCTAGCATGAAAAACTAATGATGCAAATTATTTTTTCATCTAGATCTTACATTGTAGATTCAGCCATTTGCCTTTAACAATACATATTGTCTGTTTCATCCAGCGCCTATGTTAGAATGGCAACAGTAGAAAGGGAGAGTAGGTGACATTCTATGGCTATTGGGAACATATCATCACACACTGGACTGAAAGATAATCCCAGGCTTCTAAGTGAGCAACTGGCAAATTCTGCAGCCATTAGCTGTGACAAAGAATTCAGGAAGAGGGGAAGATGTAAAGAAAGATCAGATCTTTTTCTGACCAGATAGACTTAAGGTACCCAACATATAGATAAATAAAAAATATCACTTGGTTGGCTCCTGAGGTTGCTCCCTACTGCTGAAGACACCATGTGTTTCAGCTCAGTGACCCCTGAGCTGAAACTGACCTGAGTTCTTTCTCCATGAGAACCAGCTTTCATGGTACCAGAAAAAATACCATGCAAGCTTCCAAGAGAGGAAAGCAATTAAAAGCCAGACATGATATCTATGAACTTACATAGCAGCAACCAGAATGGCATCCTAACTCTAAGGGTGTAGTAGTGGCACAGGCACACTATACCTTGGTGGTAACTGACAGCTCTCTGATTGGATTTAAGACCTGCTCAACAAGAGGGAAAACATGCCTGGAATTGAAACCCAGCCAACTACCCAGGGCTAGTGAAGTCACGGGACTTGAGGGAGAGTTTACAGCCACCACTTTACTAAACCAGCATAATCTCTAACTACATTCTAAATATTTGCTCTCATACACATAGATGAGTGTAATCTGCACTCTTTGTTAAGGAAACTTCTCTTTGCTATAGACAGAAAACCACAACCAATCAAAACACAGTCTCAGTGGACACATCTATAAAACATTCCTGCACCCAAGGCTCAGGGAACATTGTGGAAGAGGGGTGAGAGATATTTTAAGAGCCAGAGGACTAGGACGTTTGCTGTGAGGCAGTGTCTCCTGATAATGACAGAAGCTGCATTCATAAAGTCTCACCAACATGACTGCTTAAACAGGAGCTGAACAAGGACAATGACAGACATGCCAAAGAGGGTATGGGAAAGCCCAGGAGGCCTCAACCCTACACAAAGTACTGCAGTCAACTAAGGGATGATGAAAGCAGGGGAAATAGTCTTCTCCAGGGAAGAGTGCACCAATTGGTTTTTCAGTATCAAATGGTCAGGTCTGGAAACACACATAGGGTAATGTTATACAGATTGAACAGATTGTATTCAGGAATATAAATGTAATACAGTATGCACATGTATTATATGTAATATATATGCACATAATAACAATTAATAAAAAAAGAGGCCATACATTTGAAGAGCAAGGAGGGGTATGTGAGAAGGTTTGAAGGCAGAACAAGGAAGGGGGAAATGATATAATTGCATTATAATCTGAAAAGGAAAAAAAAAATCACCAATCCTTTCAGAACTGAGAGGAGGTCTGTCCTGAAGGCAGAGGTTGAAGCACCGTGCCTGCAGAGGAAGGAACATTACAGGGATGCCAAAACAATGAAGAAGCTGTGGGTTACTAACATGTCAGAAAAAGGGGGAATACAGAGGAGAAATGAAGGTAGCCACAGATAAAAAGACAGAGTGTAAGAAGAAAAACACAAGAGATCATCACTTGCCGGGATGTGGTTTAAATCAATCATCTCCACATCTAACTTTGTGCCCAATCAGTGTATGTACATTAAATTATGAATTAAATGCATAGATTCTCACTCCATATACTAATTACTAACAAAACAATTTATTAAAAACTTAGGCTTGGACAAAATGTATTTTCCCTCCCTAAGGTGGTTATTTCCCCATTTCGTTGGGAACTTGTTAAAATGATGTTATCAGTGGCCATTCATGTAAGAACAATCATATTGCCACTGCTTGTAAGGTCAAATAAATTTGTAAATTTAAACAAAGGTAAAATTATTTTCTATTCCTTCTTCTCCTTTTTTGAGATAAGTTCTCATGTAGCCCAGGTTGGCCTCAGACTTGGTATGTAGCTGAGAGTGGTTTTGAACCCCTGACCCTCTTGCCTCCTCTTTACAATTGCTGAACTTGTAGGCATGTGCCTCCATGCTTGGCTCTGTTTTTCCATCTTGAATTTTATTTTTACAATTTTAATCAATTAATCAATCAATCAATCAATCAATTAATTAATTACTGTGTGTCCCACAGCACACATACAAGGTCAGAGGACAACTTGTAGAAATCAGCAGAGCTTTCTCCTTCTACCATGTAGGAAGGTCCTGGGGATCGAACTCAGGTTATCAGTCTTGGCAGCAAGTGCCCTGATGCACTAAGCTATCTCAGCAGTTTACATTGAAACCTACATCTTTCCATCAGTAGAGTTGTGAGTTTTTCTTCTTATAAAATGGGAACAGAGAGGAGAGGAAATGGGTCCATGTAGGGTTAAAGAAGGATCATCCTCACTGTCTCCATCACCACTAAAACATTTTTTTTTTTAAATTGTAAGAATTGGATATTCTCATGCAGAGAACGGAATGGGCAGAAAGGGGAGATACTTTGGAGTAATTAGGCAAGATAGATGATAAACTATAAGAAAATTATCCAAGATTAGGAACGTATTTGGAAGTTAAGCCATAAGCAAGAAGAGACTGCCTCCTCCCTCATAGAGAGAAAAGTGTTAAGACTAAAGGCAGATGTAGGTTAATATGTAGGTCTGAAGACAGTAAGCTGCCCCCCCTTCCCATTTCTATTACTTTCTCTGCAGAGTAGGAGTCAGGCTATTGCCTAGAAAGTGTGAGATGAGGAGGAGATGGGGTAGAGTTGGTAGGCATCTAGTGAAGAGTTAAGTAGTTGTGGGCAATGTGAGCTGTGGTTCATTTGGGATCCATTGCAGGCTATAAAATAAACATATCAGACTGTGTGGTGCTGGATTTTTCTCCCTAGCAAAGCCTGCTAGCCTGGATCAAGGAATCACATTGGTGGGCTTTGGTATAGTTTAGGGAGGTAGTAATTGGAAGTCAAGGAGGCAGGGAGTTGATTGAAGAAAGATGCAGGGAAGTGATAGACTAGAGAAAACTGAGACTGTGAAATGTGGGCTGTCTCAATGCAGTGCTTGACATAGGGGAGCAAAGGAGTGAGGAAGTTGCAGGAGAGGGGGGAGATGAATTCAGGCATTTTAGCCTCTAGTTACCCCGTTCTCTAAGTACCACACTGCTCATCACTCCCTTCCCAGCAAGACTGAACATTTAAAAATTATCTATTCCTCCCATTCTCTTGCCAGTAGAGTTTCAGTTTGGGACTCTCCAAAGGACAGAGGCAGCTATGGTTAAACAAGTGAGCATTGGTAACAGATATCCAGGGAGCAGTGACTCAGATACTTTGTTGTTGCCAGGAGTTGACATCCTTAGCGGTTATGTGACAGATAAGAGGGACTTAGCTCTTCCTGGGACATGGTGTAGGAGTTACATACTGCTAACCACTTAAATATTACTAAGTACTGTCATATACTACTAGAATTATTGATTATGTGTTAAACTTTCATTGTCTTTGTTGTCAACACCCCTTTGATGTTTCTGTAAACAATTAAAAGTGTCAGGAGTGGGATGTGTACGAGGATCTTGCCCTGTGTAGGACCGTCATCCAAAAGTAGTTTCTTTTTAGCAGCTGGGAGGACTGTTCTCGTGGTAACCTGTTTGGTTTGGACCCTTTACAATCACTCTGAGAACTCCAGTAGCAGCAGAGGACCATGAGAGCCATGGCTGAAGCCATGTTCCAGTCATGACCACTAGGGACATCCACCCCCCAGTCTCAGAAAGCAGCAATTTAAGTATGATAGGTTCCTAAAGCTATTTTTGAAAGAGAAGACCCAACCTTCAGGGTCTGGACCATAAGTCTCTAGTCTGCTAAGGAGCCCTTGGCTCTCAGCACTAAGTTAGGCCTGGGGCTGCCAACACTAGGTGATGAGCTTGGTTTAGCCCACTTATGATTTGTACCTGAATAGCACAGAACCCCAAAACGACAAATTTCTCACCATGATTTCTGCAGCCATACATCTTTAACATCTGAAATTTCAGCACAGACTCCCCTGGCCTTGGTCCCTCTGTTCTTTCCAGAGATGGTACAATATCCTACATCAAATCCCTTTTTACTTGGCACATTTAGAGGGGTTTCTGTTTCCTGACATAACCGTGGCTGATGTTTGCCTAGTTCTTCCACGAAGCTGGTACCTGGGGCTTCCAGTGACCACACTGGCACAAATCAGGATGTTTGCCTGCAAACATCAGAAAATCTAGCTAACTTAAAAATGCAAAGACATTTACTGAAAGGGTTTCAGGAAGCTTGTAGAATTTCTGGAAGGGCAGACAACCATACAGCTCTGAGAATGAACCTACACAGGTAGTAGATATGATACAGGCAAAATCATGCCACAGACCTAGAGCAGTGACTGCCACTGTTAAATCTAAGAAAGTATGTTTAGCTGATAAACCTAATCCATATCCCTGTGCCTATACTTAGGTGGCAGGGAATGTGAACACTGAACTCAACTCTTAGACTCAGCTCTTAGAGTGTCTGTGGATGGAGAAAACATAAACAAAGGGACAATAAACATCCATTCCTTTGTGATAGCAAGGATTAAAACAGGTCTTATGCATGCTATACAAGCTCTCTACCACTGAGCTATATCCCAAGCCATATAAATGTCTATTCCAATACTCAGTGTGTGTGTGTGTGTGTGTGAGAGAGAGAGAGAGAGAGAGAGAGAGAGAGAGAGAAAGAAAGAGAGAGAGAGATAGAGAGAGAGAGAGACAGAGACAGAGACAGAGAGAAGTTTTAGCTAAATGCTCATTGCCTTCTTGTCTCTTTGACCTTCAGGATCGTCTTGTCCTTGAAGCCCCGAAACTAGAAGCATTTACTTTCTGCCCCAAACGCCCATACCAATGTGCATCTTGTTTGGTATTATTAAATTCTCACTTGCTTGTATTGATATTTGCAGTATAAAATATTAAAATGCTAACACATTTAAGGCTGAATGAACATTAGCACTCATCTAATCTAATGGGCCTTAGCTCATCAACTCACAGAAATCATGAGACCTTCCCTACTCATGTCTATGCACGCACAGCTTCCAGCATAATACCTGCCCAAGATAATATTTCACATCCGTTAAACTAAATCAAGGAGCCCCTCCAGGAATTGCTTGTCCCTATGCCCTTCTCTCTCACAGCCACAGCGTCCACACATACCTCTCTTTTAATTAGCCACAGCTCCTGCATTGTCTAGGGTCAGATTTTACTCTTTCATCTGGAACTTTTAGTTGCCTTTGTAGATACCTGAACACTGGTCATAAATATGTCCAAATGTCCATTTGTCAAAAGCTACCTTTTTGTGGATCTTTCCTTGTACCTACTACCTCCACACTCTAAAAGCAATGTGTAGCTCAGAACAACAGAAAAGAAACTAAGACACCTTTCCACTAACATCCCTCCCTCCCTCCCTCTCTCTCTCTCTCTCTCTCTCTCTCTCTCTCTCTCTCTCTCTCTCTCTCTCTCTTCCTCCCTTCCTCTCTCTCTCTCTCTCTCTCTCTCTCTTCCTCCCTCTCTCTCTCTCTCTCTCTCTCTCTCTCTCTCTCTCTCTCTCTCTCTCTCTCTCTCTCTCTCCCTCTCTTCTTTCTTTCTTTTATGGCCCACAGAGTTTATTAGGGTTGCTTACAGGAACATGGGTGGAGGGTTATTTACAAGCTTGGATGATTTACCTGTGGCTACACTAATGCTAAAGACAGTATCTTTTCCTCTCTCAGCAACAGTACCTGTATTTATATCCTGGGGAAGGAGGCGCCTCAGGGTTCCCCTGTGACAGATGCCCATGTGCTCAATCTTGGCACATCGTAAGCACTCACAGGTGTTGAACAGTTGAGAGCACAATGCCGTGCCACACCTGGAAGATCTCACTCTACACACTTTATCACTTCCTCCAGTTCTTACATGCTTCCCACCCCCCTCTTCTATGATGTTCCCAGTCTTACAGGGGTTGATGTCCCACTCAGGGCTCAACATTTAGCAGTCATCTTAATTCTTAGCACTTGACCAGTCGTGAGTCTACTTAGAAAGCAAGCCTCTCTTACCACAGCTGATAGCAGCACTAGTCTATGTGGGTAGAAAAGAGCATTTAGAGGGCAAGTTTGAGAAGCACATCATTCCCAATTAGTAAAATGACAGCAGCCAGTTCCACACTAGGGCATGTGGCTTCCCTAGCCACAGGCTTTTGACCAGGTTTACAGTAGCAGATATGAATTCCCTCCTGTGGAGTGGGTGTCTGTTGTAGAATATTAGTTGAAGAAGTGTTATATTTATTTATGCTGTGGAACATTTGTTTAATGATGTAAAGATGTGTTGCATTTGTTTAACTCTGTGAAGCTGTGATTTTTTTGCCTGTCTAAAACACTCGATTGGTCTAATAAGGAATCTGAATGGCCAGTAGTGAGGTAGAAGAAAGAATAGGCGGGGCTGGCAGTCAGAGAGAATAAATAGGAAAAATCTGGGCAGAGAAGATCGGGAAGTGAAAAAAAGGAGGAGGACATCAGGGGCCAGCCACCCAGCAAACCACAGAGTAAGTAAGAAAGAAAGATGTACAGAAATAGAGAAAGGTAAAAGCCCAGAGGCAAAAGGTAGACGGGATAATTTTAGTTAAGAAAAGCTGGCTAGAAATAAGCTAAGCTAAGTTTGGGCATTTATAAGTAATAATAAGTCTCTGTGTGGTTTTTTTGGGGGAGCTGGGTGACTGGGCCTCCCAGAGAGTAAAAGAGTAAAAAGATGAAAAAAGAAATCCCCAACAACAACATCAGGCCTCAGGTCCAACCAGAAAGTGGCTGTACCCTACCGAATGCCACTTCTGCACACATAGCTTGGATAGTCCGTAGTATGTCACACGACATCCACAGCTGAGTATGGCTGACTGTTAATGGCGTCTCCTCCCCTGCAGCCTGCATAGCGGCTTCCAACAATATGAAGGCTGTCGAGGAGGGAGGACGCTCCCAGCTCAGTTACAGCTTGATTTCTCTATGTTCATTGACCAAAATGGGAGGTGTCTTCCTTCAGCAGTAAGGTCTTGACCACCCACCACTAGTGGGCAAACGAGAGTGCTCCCAATGGCTTGTATTTTGTGGGGATCTTCAGGGACTTCCTGACCAGCAGCTCTCAGCAGGGTAGCTCACCCCTGGTACTTTCCTCCACATTTTAATAAAAGGTAGTTTATGTACAGACCATATTGTCACCTCACTGTGGCCTTTATTCCTTCACTTGTGGACTGACCAGGGATCCGCGACATAGTGATCATGTGACTGCTCCCTTCTCCTCTCCTATGAGGCTGCAGTACGGATTTCTTTGTTGCCTTTCTTTCCTCCTTGCCTTAGTGAACACTTGTCAATTTCCCAACTCCTGTCTGTTTGAGGAACCTGTTAGGATGTGATGGGAAGGCAGGCAGAATTCTTGGGGGTATGCATGGAGGTGGTAGCTTCTCCCTCCCCTCCCTTCTCATCTTCTTCTACTCCCTCCCTCTTCCTGCTAAAGTACTAGACCCCAACTGGTGTCTCACCCACCTGAGACTCTTGCATGGGACAAGCAGAATATTTTCTGAAGAACAAGTCCAGCAAGCTGTGTAGCGTCAGCCCTGAAGTGCGCCCCCTGCAGGCAGCACAGGCTGTGGCATTCCCAGTAAACCACCCCTGTGGCCTTGATGAGTTTGTCATAGCTCACAGCTGTCTGCCTCATTTCGCTTCCCCTTGTTTTCTGATCTCTCTTCTCTAGCGCTTGCTATCAAATTCTTTTCTGCCTAGGGCCCCAGAGCTGGGAGCTGTGTTTTGCACACTCCCTTTTCTCTCTTCTGGTTAAATGAAGTTATTCTGTGCTCTTCTTGCCTGCCCATCTCCACCTACACACTCCCCTTTGGAAAATGCACTTATTTCTTGGGTATCAGTTATCCTCTTGTGACTATTTCTCCCAGTCATTTTCTTAAAGCTATCCCTGTTCTGTCCTAAGGACTGGTTTAATCTTCTGTTATCAAGTGCACACCCCTTGGATGACATTCTGACATCAAAACCAGCAAGACTAACCCAGACTCATTAACTTTCATCTTGATAATTATTTTCTCCCTTCCTGCCAGGACACTCTTAATATAAAATTTCCATCTCCTCCATCCCTTACATCCTTGGCCAAGTGAACAGTCCTATATTCTGTTTATTTTTCCTGCCCTGTAGCTCATACACTTCCTTTTCCTCCTACTGTTATTACCTTGTTCTTGTCTGAACAACTGCCATATGTCCCCTACCTCTAGCTGTTTCCTGAATCAACTTGACACATTTGATTAGAGTACATACCATTTCACCTGTCCTTTCCTGTAGCTCCAGTGCCCCTGGGTCTATGTGGAAACTCCCCCATCTGACCATTCAAGATCTAATTCTAACTTACCTCCTGTTCACTTATGCTTTGTGTAGGGTGAAAAACTACTGCACGATCCCTTGTGGTGGCCAATGTTTCCCCACATTCATATCTCTGCTCTGGATATTTTCTTTATCTGGGGTGTCATTCTCTGTAGTTAAACTGAAGCAACAACTCAAGTGGCATTTCCCCTGAGGTCCAGCTTGTCCCCTCACCTCTCAGTATGCACAAGGATCACATGGGCATCCTGTTGAAACTCAAGTAGAATGTGGCTCAGTAATTCTCAGTGATGGCCTGAGAGTCTTCCTAACAAGTGCTTGAGTGATGCTGAGGTTCCCTGGACCATACCCAGAGTAGCAAAACCCTAGATCAGTGGTTCTCTTTAGGAGTTATGACCCCTTAGGGCCTTCAAAAGGTCCTTTCACAGGGGTCGAATATCAGATATCCTGCATATCAGATACTTTAATTATGATTCATAGCCGTAGCAAAATTACTGTTATGAAGTAGCAACAAAAGCAATTTTATGGTTGGGGGGGTCATCACAGCATGAGGAACTATATTAAAGGGCTGCAGCATTAGGAAGGCTGGGAGCCACTGCCCCAGAGAGAAGCACAGTCTTATTCTAACGCATAGGGCAAGAGCTTTCTTTTTTTGTCTGTAACAGCATCTTCCATGTAGCCCCAACTGGCCTAGAACTAGCTATGTGAACAAGACAGGCCCCAGATTTGCAGCAATCTTCCTGCCTCAGCTTCTTGAGTGCTGTACACCATCATTGCTAGCCACCAGGCAGTGTAGTTACAATATCCACAACTAATTGCTATACTTTTTTAAATACTCATTTTTTTTTCTCTTTACAAACAGGGATTGCCTTTGATGGTTAAATAGAGTGATGGGGAATTTATTGTTTATTAATTAAATTGGACTTGCTTCTGATATCATTTTTAGATCTGCTCCATGGTTACTCAGACAACTCAATTGAACCACATTTTCCATGAATGAACTCATGGGAGAAAGAATACTGCTCCTGGGTTCTGCTGCATTCAAGGACAGTCCGACATGTCCGAGATAATACTACCAGACTTGTACGGCCAGAGCTCAGAGCTGCACAAAAAAGAGCCCACTCTAGTTGCAACAGAAAAGAAATTTGTAAAAGTATGAGGTCAAAAGATTTTTGAGAGAGTCATAGACTGCTGAACGCAGCAAGACACAAATTACCCAGCATACTCCACAGTCACACCCTCTGGGCAGAGGCCGTGACTTGCCGTGACTAGAATGTGGCTGTGCAGTTGGTGAAAGCCAGAGTGCCCTCTACCACCCATATGGACTGGGTCCTGTGCAGGACTGACTTCTTCAGGTTGAAATTAGCAGTGTGAAAGAAACTGCCATAAACTTGGGTGGCTTAAGAATATCAGCAATACATTCTTTCTCAGTGCCCAGATCAGTGTGCACTGGGCTGGGACACCAGGAGAGAATCTGTCCCTTCTTATTTAGTGTCTTGTGGCCACCGGCTTTCCTTTGCTGGTGGCTACATTTCTAGAACCTTCTAAATACCACATTTTCAAACCAGCCTTATTCTGTCTTTATGTGGCTTTGTCCTGTGTATATCCTCTGCCCTCAAATGTTCCTTTGCCTCCTTTTTAGAAGGTACATGTAATGGTACCTAGGGACCATCTGGATAATTACAGGATAATGTCCCCATCTTAATGTCTTTATCACATTGGCCAAAATGTTACCCTATAAAGTGATGTTCACTTCTGAATTGAGGTTTTAAGAGTTGACATCTCATTGGTATATCCTAGGTCGTGTGTCCTTGTGAGCCACAAGGCATCCTGGGAAGTGGAAAGTGCCTTTGGAGATAATAGGTCCTCCCAATCATGTCCAGTATCAACCTCAACCAACTCCAAAGCTTTTATAAAAAGCTCTGCTGGTGGTGCATGCCTTTAATCCCAGCACTTGGGAGGCAGAGGCAGAGGCAGAGGCAGAGGCAGAGGCAGAGGCAGAGGCAGAGGCAGAGGCAGAGGCAGAGGCAGAGAGGCAGAGGCAGAGGCAGAGGCAGAGGCAGAGGCAGAGGCAGAGGCAGAGGCAGAGGCAGAGGCAGAGGCAGAGGCAGAGGCAGAGGCAGAGGCAGGCAGATCTCTGAGTTCTGTGTTCGAGGCCAGCCTAATCTACAGAGTGAATTCCATACCAGCCAAGGCTACACAGAGAAACCCTGTCTTAAAACAAAATAAAACAAAACAAAAGCAACCTAGACTCTTTAAAGTGGGAAAGATACCTATTGCTGAGTGTTTCATAGTCCAGAGTTCAAGCCATACCAACTATTGACCAGGAAAAACTATCCACCTGAAAAGACAGTTCCTATGGTTTTGCTTAATGGGTAAACAAAACAAAACACAAAGTACAAAGTACAAACATGGAGAAGTGTTCTTTGATGACAGGAAAGTCTGTTCCTGGACCCTAAAAGAGCAATTTAACTAGGTTTTAAATTCTCTAAGAATAACATTTGGCTATAATGCCATTTCCTCTCTCATCTCACTCCTCTGATGCCACACATTGCCCAAAAGATTTATGGTGGTCAGAACTTGGGCTCTAAGAAGAGAACAACTCCGTTTCTTCAACTCCCTACCTCCCTACTATGTGATTTTTTTCCAACAAACTGAATCAGTCCTTCCTATACCTGTCCCCTTTTCCAATTCCTTATGTTAGCAATGATTTTTTTCCCCTGATCTTCTCTCGCCTTGAAGTAGCAGATGATATTTATTTTCCCAATCATTTTGTCAGATAATCTTTAGGGTCTGGCAGGTCTCCTAGGTGACATAGTGATGGTGATAGACTTTTCCAAGGCTGAGCAGTATCCTTGCTGGGGGGGCAGTAATGCTGCCTTTGGGTGTGCATGTGTGTATTCAAGGACGAGAGAGAAGCAGGTAAACGATTATCGAGGTCAGCATTTATACCAGTTGCATAGACCGCTGTCTAAGTAGTTTGTGCTCTTGTGTGTAAATCCTTTCCCAATGATTTTTATTGTTGACATTTTCCTGTTGATTTCTGAGACTCTGAAAATTCAATCTGCCCCTTTGAGTGTCTTTTTTGTGAATCTGGCAGCATAATACAAACTTCCTTTTAGAAGGCCCAGAAAGCTTTGGAAAGCAATGGGAGACGTTAAAGTTAGGGCAGAAAATGTATCTTCCTCTAAGATTGGAGGCTTCTTTGTTGTTGGTGAGGGATTTCCTTCAGGAAAGGTCCACAGTGTGCAACGTGCTTGACCATGACTCCAGCATTCCCAGGCACTAGCTGAGAGCTTGGAGCAGACTCTTGGCCCCTCTGGTGCTTTCCTTCTCTTTAGAAGATGAAGATCCAGGTCCCTTATGTCTTAGATACAACTGACATTTTTTAGACTCAGTCCAGTTCAGTGCATGTCTCCCATTTGGCTCACCAGCAATTTTGTTTATGCCCAATATTCACAGAATCTTTTGTCACCAAACCCTGATTCAAGTGACCTCTTTGGTGGCGGGGAGGAAGGAAGAGGGAAGCGTCACTCTGAATTAATTCTTCTGCATCAGTGTAATGTTGGTATTTGATCAAACATAAAAAGCTCCAGGCTTTAATGTCCTGCTGACACCAGTATCAACAAAGCATCGAAGCGGGAGGTTTTTGGCAGCTGATTACAGGGAGATTTTATGTCACCAGGTTTAAGACTAAGGATACATTTTAGTGGCTCTTTCTCAAGGATAAGCTACATCATGCAGTACGAATCAAATTCAAGAGCTTTATTAAAGGACCCTTGATAATTTGGTAATATATTAGCACTCAGTTTTGGAAAGGCGATAAATGACTGCATTTTATAGTGTAATTTAAAATAATAATATGGATTACAGTTGTGTTCAGTCATGAAAGTATAATTTAACAGTTTGAGTTGATAATAACCTTTTCCTCCCACGACAGCGACCACTCTTATTTCAGTTCAAAAATGGTTTCATGGGGGATGATTTACTTTGCTTGTTGTTTAGAGTCCAGTAAGGCTGAACATGTGTTTAATTGGAATTTTATGTTGTGTTGGAAAAGCTTCATACAAAAAAAAAATATGAAACACCCTCCCAGAGAATCCAGACTGCTAAAGAGTAACGATTCCAACATCCAAAGTGGGGTCCATGCTTGTCCTTAGGGCTTCCCAGGAGAAGTGTGCTCATGGGGAATGGTAATTGAAGACTGTTTAATAAAGGAATATAGTTAAAGTTCAGCTCCAACTCCAGGTATTGGGGAACTTTCCCCAGGCCAGGCTTGAAGAAACACATGGAGTTGGTGGTCTTAGACCTGGAAATGCTGTTGCTTTGTAACTGTGGGACAGGCAAGTGACAGGTATAAGACCTCTTGTAAGAATGTGGCCTCCACATGGCTGCAGAAGGTGTTAAGGGAGTTGTGGAATCCACAGCCCCAACTTTGCCTCCTTGGCTTATCGTTGATTCTTCTTTCCTAGCCACCATTGAGCTGAACCTCATTGAAGCTACAGGACAAGGACAGCTAAAGGATATGGCTCTGGTGCATAGTGTAGTAAGCCATTGAACTAACTGTAGTTATGCCATCTCATGAAAGTATTTCTAAGAATACTTGAAGTGCTAACACTATCTTGGGTAAAACTGGTCTCTGGTCACTTAGACCAGCCATACATTTCCTAATATATACTGGTCTCTGGACACTTAGACCAGACACAAATTTCCTAATGTAAACTGGTCTCTGGACCTGCCCTAAGTTTCTATACAATGTGACCCTGAGCTAAAGGTTAACAGCCTGACTAACTGCTATCTCTCCACTTCTGCAAACAATGCCTGCTTGCTGCAGATGTCCAGAGCTGCCTTTCTGTATGTGTCGCAATAGTATTTTGACCTTAAAAACTAGAACCAACTGGAGGTAAAGAATGCTTAGGATAGTCCCACTGGCAGTTAATAATGATTCCACTTGACTTATTTAGGTTGAACAGAGTCTTTTTAGTCAGGTACCCTATAATCATAGCATGGTATGAAAGGGTGGTCTGTAGATTGGAAGGGGAAAAATGTAGCTCACAGCTCACACAAGGCTGGAAAGGCCTAATTGAAAACCTTGATGTTAAAAAAATTCTTCATTCATATTATTCATATTTGTTATAAATGTGCCCAATTAGAATCAAACGCCATTTCTAGTTCCCCCTTTCCTCTTTCCACTCTCCACTAGTCAGAAAGACTCCCTTAAAGTCCCATTTCTTGGGGTTGCACAACTTTCAGAGCTGATTGTCTTACATCTGTAGTCTGGATGCAATGTTGCTCACCTGCCTTCATGGGAACGTATCCATTTCTAGGAGCACAGACAAAACTACAAATAACCAGCTCTCAGTACTGTGCCAGCTAAACAGAGAGAAAGTTTTACCCTATCCAAGATTTGTTAGGGAAAAATAACGTGGGAAACTTTGCTTCTACTTGTTTGTAGTTGTTCTGTGTAGCTCCTCTGGGCTCCTGATCCACCCTCCCTGAGCCTCCCCAATTTCAGGGCTTTCCTGGGCATCCCCTCCCTGTCCCAGATGCCAACTGGGGTTCTAAAGCTTGACTGTAACTGCCTCACCACCCCCCACCGGCTGTTTGAGTAAGGAGTCTGTTTGCCCTTCTCTGATTTCCTGGTCAAATAACAAGGTCTCTTTGACTATCCCTGGTCTCTTGTGGCTCCCTCCAACCTCACCCTTTTGCCCTGTGCCCTAGATGTCAATCATCCTGCAGGGAGCATCCATGACTGATGAGGGCTCGGGGCAGACGATCATGAATTGTATTTAGAGTCTAACCTCCCTACCGGCCAGCTGTATATCACCTACAAAACAAAATGTTTCTGTCTTACTTTTGTCATCTATAAAATGATGTTTGCAATAGGTCTGTGATCTTCTAAACACTGCCACAAAGGCTTTCAAATGAGAACCAGTCATCCATTATGAAGTCTCACCATTTTTCTAGAAAAGAGAGGGAGAGCAGAGATGGACTGGATGTTGAAGATTGCTGGTGGTCTCAGGGATGCTTCTTGGTTGTCACAGAAACAGACCACTTTCTGGGATAAGGAAGTAGATACTGGGCTGACTGTGGTTAAGCAAGCGTAGCTGCTGAGGTAAGCATAATAAAATCAAGTCATGACTGCTACACAACTGAGTAAGAATGCTTGTTCTGGAATCACAGCATTGGGACAGGGGCCTTGGGACTAAGGCCCTTTCCAAGGAGAGCATACTGCCTATACCAATCTTCTATAACAATGTGCCAGAGCCACCACGACCTCAGCAAAAGGACTGAGGAAGATACCATGATGTCAACTGTGCTGACTGATAATTATAACTTTAAGACAAGGGCTGTGGAGATAGTTCAGTTGGTAAAGTATTTGTCTTAGAAACACGAAGATCTAAGGTTGATTCCCAGAACCTGTGCACATATGCACTCCCCCTCCACACACATACAAAGATATTTAAGACTCAAATGTGTTAAGACCCCTTTGGGGGTTGCATTTCAAACATCCTGCATATTAGATATTTACATTACAATTCATAACAGTAGCAATGAAGTAATTTTATGGTTGGAGGTCACCACCATACAAGGGTCGCAGCATTAGGAAGGTTGAGAATCACCACTTTATACAATCAATGCCTTTATTTAAGTTGCATGGGGAATTTAATTGCAACCCTAAGCCTTTGTGGGTTTTGGTGTTGTTGGCTTGATTTTTAGCAAAGACAATCATTTTTCAAGAATGCTAAGAATCAAAGATCACATGTTTTTCTTGGGGTCAGGCAAAGCCATCCTGAGGATCAAATTCTAACTAGTGCCTCTAGTGAGCAAGAAAATAGGACACATGGAGTCATTACGCTCAGGGCAGAAGCAAAGGTACCCTGATAAAAACATTCACCTCGCTAGAGGATGTTCTTATGGAACTGAAATCTGAAATGCCACAAAGAGCTTTGCCTTCAGAAACCCTGGTCCCATGACTCAGGCTGCTGAGGATGCTCTGTTGGGGCTTGCTTCCTTGGAGATTGCGTCTGCTTCGTCAGCATTTTCTTGCTTCCTTCTTCAGACATGTTTCATCAAGTTACCATCTAGACAGGTATCTCAGAGCTGTCTGTCTTCTGACTTGTTTATCCTCAGACCCAACCAGTGAGAATTCCCAGTTAAGTTTTGAGGCAAAGTCTCTTTCCTGAATCTAGAGTAAAGCCTCAAACGATAAGGGCCCTGGAAGCTAATGACTTAACTACCCTATTCAATTGCCAAGGGTTCTACATGACAAGGTGTGGCCCAGCTGCCTGCCCACTGATTCGTTCTCATGTTTAACACAGGCTAGCTATGTTTGTTAACAAATCCATGCATGCCAGGTTACTAGGTAATTGCAAATTATATGTAACTCATTCTGCCACATAAAACAGAGATATGAGAGTTCTTTTTATAAAATCTAAACTAGTAGCTTTGTGAAGATTTAAAAATGTGAGTGTCTAAACACTCTGTTATTGAACAAGACAATCTCGGATATGGGAGGAGATCTAGAGTGTCTACTCAGATTGGTCTACAGGTGCCTACATTGTTATTTTCACCTGCTATCAAAAGTAAAGCAGGTGATTGTGGATGAAACCTGATTGGACCAACTGGAAAGAATAGTGAAATGAGTGATACTGTCCTTATTTAAAAAAAAAAAAAAAAAAAAAAAGGAATACATCTGGGTGTGTCCTAATAAAAAATACAGGTATAAGCTAAGAGTTTATAAATTTTCATGACCCCCTTCTTATAACTGACTTAAAAGAAAGTTCTTTGAGTTTCCAACTGAGTCCGATATAACTGCATCATATGCACTATGGGTAATAACAATGAGGTAAGTTCAGTGGCTGCCTTCCATAAAACTCCATTAGGTAGCAGACACAAGCTGTAATTAGATTGTAATATTAATCTACCACTAATATGCCATTGCAGGCTATTCTCATTCTCTATATGCCTTTTCTTCCTGCTCTTCTCTTGGGAAGGTTAGTACAAGATCCACTATCAGGGCCAGAGAGCAGGGAGTTTCTACTGTAGTCTCATTTCTAGGATGCTCTCAGCTCCCTCCCTGTGGTCAGAAGCACAGCTCCTTTCCCTGAATTCTTGGTCAATGTGTGGCGACTGGGGGTTTTGTTGTTTACTTTGAGGTGCCCTCCAGAACAAATTGAAAGCTGGATCAGAGGCATCTTGCTTAAACACTCCCAGTGGGGATGGCTTGAGTAAAAACCACCTATCAAGGCTCCCTCAGTCTGTCATTGTCATTGTTGTCTCCCCATCCCACCACTTTGGAAGTATTGGGCTCACCTTGGTGACAGTTCCTTCTGACTCCGCCCTCCTTCCTGTGCATCTTCCTGCGGTTTTCCTTCTGTCCCACATCTCCCCTGGAAGGTTCCAGGGTCTACTGGGAAAGAGGGCTAATCATTAAGTAAGCATTAACTAATTGATTAACTAATTAAGAGAGCTAATCGTGTCCATGATTTAGGTTTTCAGCTCCCACAAAGCCCTACCTCCTTAGAGGTTAAAGTTCAAACAGCCACCAAAGAGATGACCTCATAGGGTGAGATTCAAGGGGAGGAGTGCCAGTTAAGGCACAATAATAAAGCTGTAATTTCAGAGGCAGGGAAGAGGCAAGAGAAAATAAAAATGATACTATAACAGTTTGTCATATTACAATTAAGATATATCTATTTAAAAAATATCCAGGACTGCATACAATGAATCAAATGTAAGCAAGAGACTTAATGGAAACAATAGAAAAGACATTTATTAATTTTGAAACTCAGTGCTCATTAAAAATAGGGAACATTAAAAATAACATAGATTGGGATAGCTTTTAAAAGGAGATACTGGTATTTATTGCTATTCACCATTACAAGAAATGGATGATAATATTTTAAATGCATTAAATTTGGTCCATCACGCTCACTTCATGGTGTGAAGAAAAACAGCACTTGAATGATTTTTCCCTTAATTTGTTCTAAATTACAGCAAAGTGCTCTGCAAGAAGCAAGTGCTTGTGTTAATTAACTCTAAGTAGAGAAGGTCACTGGCATACACAGGGCTCAATTTGTGGTTTTAGTGAGATATTCTCTTCTGCAATTAGAATTCATCATCAGGAATTGGATGCACGCATAGATTTTCATTTCTTTATCTAGCACGTCATGTTTGGGCACTTTTGTTGACTCTTTAAAAACATTGAAAATGCAATAACAATAATGAGATGGACTTATGAGATGAAACACACGTTCCACGTGTTTATTTACAAGTGCGCCTACAGCACTGGCATTTTCTCCGAGCCTGAGCTTTTGGGCTGAATCTGTAAAACCATATTCAAATGGCTTAACAGTGCTTCACAGCATAAGGGAGTAACAAGTCTGGATTTTAGTTATGCTGAATTGTAAGCCCATACACACAATTATAAATGCCATACAGTGTCAGAAATCGTCCCCCAGGACCCTCAGAATTCCACTGGGGTTAGAGAGCCACCAACAGCTAAGTCCATTGTTCTACAATGCATGGAATTTTTAAATGTTCTTTCTAATTTTTACTTACCTTTACTTTCTTAGGATATGTGCTGTTATCTTTATGCCTATAAAATTGTGAATGCTGTGGTACATGCTGTTGGTCATCCAACACATGATATCATACAGGAGTTAAACTGAAATTGTTCATGTGAGTTAATATTTGAATACTAGGCCCTTGCCTCTTCTGATCTACTCCAGTATCAAGTATGAATCATTATTTTTAAAAAGTGACTTTAAATGGTCTCAACCACTATGTCATTCCTGTGATTGTCGTTTGTCCTGGATATTCAGAACTTAACCATATTTTAATTTGGCCATTTCAAAGAGGTAAGGAGACTTCAAAACTAAACATTCATCTAAAGAGATCACTCAAGTGTGGAGCCATAAGTTTAGAATGGGAAGATATTATTAATATTATTATTTGTTTTTTTGAGACAGGGTTTCTCTGTGTAGCCCTGGCTGTTCTGGAACTCACTCTGTAGACCAAGCTGGCCTCAAACTCACTGAAATCTGCCTACTTCTGCCTCCTAAGTGCTGGGATTAAAGGCATGAGCCACCACTGCCCAACTTGGGAAGACATTAATTGAAACAAATCCAAGACTTTCCAATCCTTGGGAATCGATGAAGATGCTCAGTCACAGGAAAAGAATGACATATATACATATTTTAATTTTTAGTGGTCCCTGTGTCCACTAAATTTTAGATCAACACAGGGTCAAGGGTCCTTCAGCAAAATGATATATTTTTAAAAGGTGCATATTAATCATGAGTGAGTTTGTAATCCTACTTTATTTATTTATTTGTTTGTTTATTTATTTATTTATGCTGTAGCTATGTAATTAAGTTCTGGGAGCTGGAGAGATAAGAACACTGGCTGCTCTTCCAGAGGACCTGGGTTCGAGTGCCAGCATCCACATGGCAGCTCACAACTGTCTCTTACTCCTCACACAGACATACACACAGAAAAAACATCAGTACACATAATGTAAAATAAATAACTTAAAAATTAAGTTCTGATTAAAAATAGATGTATATTCCACAGCTAACGAAGAAGATACTTGCAATTGATACCTCCTGGGAGAGGAGAAATCAATTTTCTCCAATGAAGTAGTTGTGGGTATCAACTGATTGGCCAACACAAAATAGATGACATGGGTTTGTGTGTGTGCTTTTGGTTTTGTTTCTCTCCTTCTTTTCTTCCTTTCTTCCTTCCTTCCTTCCTTCCTTCCTTCCTTCCTTCCTTTCTTTCTTTCTCCCTCCCTCCCTCCCTTCCTTCCTTTCTTTCTTTTGTCTTTATTGGGGTATGTTGATTGTTTTAAAATTTTTCACTTAATTGTTGAGAGAGAACATGACATCGAGTGGGGAAGATCTGGGAAGAGTTGGTGAGGAGAAAGAATGATCAAAATGCACTGTATGAAAGATACTTTTAAGTGAATGAAAGAAGAAAATTAGATTGTATACGACTTTAAAGGGTTCATAGCTACAAAAAGCAGGGTACCTTAGTACTATTTGTTTCTGAAGTTTCATCAATGGAAATGAATACATGGTCTGTTTATGGGGACAGATTCTGGAGGTAAAGCTCAATACTAAATACTGAAAACCAGAACATTGACAAGTAATATCTCTTTCAGCAAAACTGCTTTTGCAATGACATACTTTAGTCAAATTGTTATGTGTGACTATTTATAAGAAGATCCATAAATTAGAATGGGAATATAATAATATTATTATTAAAAACTGGGAGGTTAATTCAGCTTCATCAAATCTACTGAAATGAAAGGAATTTTATTTTACTTGATAGATTTTTTTTTTTTTTTTTGGTGTTTTGAGACAGGGTTTCTCTGTATTGCTTTGGAGCCTGTCCTGGAACTCGCTTTGTAGACCAGGCTGGCCTCAAACTCACAGAGATCCTCCTGCCTCTGCCTCCTGAGTGTTGGGATTAAAGACATGCACCACCAATGCCCAACTACTTGGTAGATTTTTAAGTTGAGTTTTTAATATCACCTGGTTAGTTAAGCCAATTATTTGTTTGAGTCAGAGATACACAACTGTCACATAATGTCATGTCTTTTAAAAGTAAGTATATTACCCTAGTGTGTCAGCTCCACAACAGTAGTATCAAAGGGCTGGGACCCGGCAGCTGTATTCACTGTAATAGTCCACAAGGACTCTAACATTGCTAATGATCCCAGTGTGCTGTGTGGAGACACATTCATACTTTTTCTCAGAGCTCCCCCTTGTGATCACTAGTGGCCACTAGCAGCACGGTAGTCGACTGTCCTGGTTGAAATGCACACTGAGGCAGGCCTGGAGAATCCCCATGTTTATCGCAGGGGGATAATTTCCATAGCCACCTGCTGCCTTCTGTGTGTAGACTGCTTTCCTGGGATAAGATGTCATAGTGACCTCCCTGACTCGCTCACCTGCAGGACGATTCTAGAACAGAACATCTGTCTTAATAGAAGGCTCAGTAAACATTTGTATGAGAATTAACTTTTTGGTCTTGGTTATGGAGCCACTTTTATCTTTCAGGAATTAGAAGGAATATCATACCTGTGACTTTTTTTTAATTTGCAGAAAATGTACTTAAAAATTTTAGTGTGTGTGTGTGTGTGTGTGTGTGTGTGTGTGTGTGTGTATGTGTGTGTGTATGCATGTGCATACATACATACATACATTTAGAGGCCAGAGGTAGACAATTAGATGTCTTTTTACATTAGTGTTTGAGTCAAAGTCCATCACCAATTGAAATTCATCTGTTTGGCTAGGCTGCCTGGTAAATGAGCTTCAGGGGTTCACCTGGTTTTGTTCCACTCTGCCCCAGAGCTGGGATTACAGATGCTCCCCACCACGCTTGACCTTAAATTGGGTGCTGGGGATCTGAACTCAGGTCCTCATAATTGCACAACGGGCGCTTTACAGACTGAGCTACTTCTCAGTATCAAACTTTTAATCCTCATTAACCAGCCAATGGCATCAACTATTCCAACACACAAAAAAGAGATAGTCAAAATTGATATTTTATTTTAAAACACCTAAATGAACATATGACAAATGTATGTAGATTTCTACTGCAGAGTCATTCTATTTAGTATTTCTCAACATCCTCTCTAGTTTGGTTCTAATGGGAATATAATTCAGATCTTCTTTTTTTTTTATTTTCCTCTCTCTCTTTAGGTTTAAGTTACATACATTCTGTATCTCCTGATTATTATCATTATATATTATTTTATTGCTTTAGTTTTAAATAAGGTCCATGAACTTTAACAATATCAAACTGTCAATGTATCCTTTTGAGCTTAACTACAAAGTGAGGGTTCACACTACATTTGAAACACATGGTTGTTCCTGAGAGTGCTGCATACCAAGATCTTCATATTTAGAAGTGATGTTTCTCCCATTTAGCTTAAGGATCAAACCTAATAAAAATTAATGTCATCCAAAGTATTAGTGGGGAACACAGAACCTGGATGTTTAAACTTAGGACTTTCCCAAACCAGGTTATTGAAAGATAACTGCAATAGAATCCAACAGGACACTGGTTCTCAGAAGCACCTTTCTCTCAATACAGTCAGAGCCCCATCCCTTTCTCTTTTAATGTATTGAGTGAACTTACATGTCTGAATGCATGCTGGATTGGCTTGAGAGTTCATAATGCAGGACTCTTTAATAGTTCTTGTCTAAACAATAGCCAATGTCCATTTTCAGAATGGGCCACAGTTAAAGGAAATGAATGCATTAAACCTCATCTGATTTGGTTAGAATTCAAAACCAGTGCTTGAAGAATAATTAAAACAGTGGCACAATTCCCATTATAGTGGCGTCTTGTTGAGGGGGAAATGCAGACAGCGCTCCCTTCGCAGCCTCCTTTGTTCTTCCTAGCTGGACCATCCTCACTTCATCGTCACTGGTTATTTTTCTCAAGGTCAGAAATGAGAATGTTTTCCTCCAAATGTGCTGTACTGAAGCTGAGTGTAGGATAGTAAAGGCTCCTAGGCCCCCTGAGTCTCTGGAAGAAGCCACTGTTCTGTTTAAAGAGCCAGAAGGAAAGCACGGAAATGACCAGGGCTATTATCAGCGTCAGTGAGATTGCAAGAGGAACGATGCTGTAGCTTTGCCCTGGAGGAAGACAGAAAAGAGGGAACAGCTACTCCCACATGTCTGCTGTCTATCTTATTAATTCTAAGAAATACCTAAATATTCTCTCTTCCTCCAAACCTACCTTTTCCTGGATGCTCTATTACAGCTGGAACATCTAAAATCAAAAAAGTAAATGAGTTTTCTTTAAATTCCGCAAAGTTATGGCATTATTCAAACAAAGCAGGTATCAAACTATTGCTCATACATCAAATCTGGTGACATGCTTTTATGAATAATGTTTTAAAGAAACTCGGATATTCACTCATTTATGTATCACCTCTCTCTCTCTCTCTCTCTCTCTCTCTCTCTCTGTCTCTGTCTCTCGTGTGTGTGTGTGTGTGTGTGTGTGTGTGTGTATGTGTGAGCTTATATGTCATGGGGCATGCACCAGGGTGTGGGTGTGTGTAGGTCAGATGACAACCTGTGGGAGTCGGTTCTCTCTACCATGTGTGTTTCAGGGTTTGGATTCAGCTTAGGTCATTAGGCTTGGCAGCAAGTGCCTTTACCAGGTGAACCATATTGCTAGCCCATGAGCCATTTGTAGTCATAAGGACTGGTGTTGTTATGGTTAGATGGAAAATTAGCCCCAAAATAAAAGGCCTGCTTGCCAGCATCTTTCACATCTGTGATTCCCAAGAGTCTGGGAAACAGATGCATAGATTCTCCACTCCAGACTCACATGGTTCCTGCTTAAGGACATTCAATTTTAAAAGCATTTCTCACTTAAAAAGTGCAGTTTTTGGTCTAGGAAAGGATGCAGAGCAAGTTGGCAATGTGTAGAGGCACCTGCGAGGCTGGAGGAAGACAGCTGTGAGCCTGGGGCCAGTCTGGATTTTATAGTGAGTTCCAGACCAAGCCTGGCAACAGGGTGAGATTCTACCTCAGAAAGCTACATTAAAATAATAAGTACATTTTAGAAAGAGAAAGTCTGGTACTTGATTTGGACAGGCACTTCCTTGTCTACAGAATAGGTGTGTTTGAACTATCCAAGGCCTTGAAAAGTTCCAGAGCTTTAATTAAAATTGGACACTAATGTATGCTGTTTCTGATTTGCTCTTGATGCTTAAATAGCCGTGAAAACTTGGGCATGCTCTTTGTCTGATGTCTCCCGCAAGGCTACTGCTCTTTGGGGTTTCAACCGTCAGTGCCCCCACACTCACTCAGAGTTTTCTCCTTCCTTGCCAGTGCCTCGCCAGTCTTTCTACCCCTCCCTCTATTTTCAGTCATGCCATTCAAATTACTAATGCTGCTCTTTGCATCTCGTGAGTTTATCTCACTGTGGGTGTCTACACGGCACCCAATGCACCCCTCGATTCACCAGGAATCTCAGCCCTTTAGCCCAACGCTGGACCGTGCCTCACTGCTCAATTTTACTCCCATCATGTGCCTCCTACTCCAGTGTAAGAGCACTCTTACTCCATGGCTGCTCTTAGTGATGCTGGGCCTTTGGTCTGAAACACCTTTCCTTCTCTGTTCCAGCTCCTGAAACCCCCCACCCCCACTCCCTTTATAACCCCTGAAGCCTTCTTCAGCAACCCAGAGGCACACCAGCACACCAGCCTTCCTTTTTTTTTTTTTTTTTTTTTTGCTAAAACAAGCATCTAGGAACTGTCTGGATTGTTACAAACACCAGTGATTCTCATGGTATGCTAGTTCAGAAGTCTTGGCTGTTGTTGGCAAATGGCTAAGATTTTCCGGCTTGGTTCTCGAAAACTAATTTCCATGCCTATAAACTGCATTTCTTAGGATGGAGTTAAGTATGACCAAAGAGAACCACAATTACTTATCCAGAATAAGCTCCCCAAACGAACAGATGACATTTCCTAAGACCGACAGCGACCCTAAATGTTTCCACAGCACAGTTCTTTTTGGTCTAAACTGCATGTTTTGATTTCGTTTATATGACTAATGACTTTAGAGAAAAAAGGAGCTTAAGTGTTCTGACTTGTGTGATATACAGCCAGACTCTATCTGAATGCTACCTTGGTGGGTCAGCATTAACCAGGGAAGTCAATATGAAGAATGTCTCTCTCTCCACACACCTGCCTCCATTTTACATACGAATCCCCCTTTGTCTTCGCATGGAGTAAACTGCCATACGCCTTCAGGGATCCTCAAGGCAACACACGGATGGGGTTTGAGGTGGTCCATGGCTGACTTCCAAATGCCCCAGTTTGATTGGTCTGGGGGTGTTCCATCAAACCACCTTAAGGTTTCATCTGTGGAAAAATTGCTGACTTATTATGGATTGTGTGCATGATTACCAGTCTAACACTGTGACAAACCACAAAAGCAGTCCTCAAATTTAGGGGGACTCACACATTCCATAAGTGTGTTCATGAACAAAACACAGAACAGGTATGTATCCACTAAAGCCATCTCCTGTGCAGCCCTCCTCTTTAGATACAGATGTCTTGCCTCTTAATGTTCTCATTTGAGTTTTGAAATAGTCCACACATTTCTAGCCAATTTAAAGAAATCACATAGTAAATTAAATTAATTGATGTATTGAAAATCCCTTGAAACCCTAACATCAACATCATAACAAGAGGCTTCATTTCCTGCAGCCATTATTATACTAGATGTGATTGACTGGGAAAATTCAGCCCATGCATGGTCAGCAAGGTGTGTGGTGTGGCATTGTCTGAAGCAAATTTAAAACTAACAATAAAGTGAATTATAAGTCAGCTTGCTTTTGATTATCACCATTGGCTAGAAATTAGACAATGTCCAGGATTAAAATACTCCTTGGAAGGATGGGTTGTTCCCAGCCTCCCACACCACTCCATGCCAATTACAATAATATTCTTTACAAGTACTTTTTAATAACAGTTGCATAAAGAAAAGTGTGCCTTCAATTACACACATTGGTGTTTATTAGCAGTATGTAAACATTCAAAAGCACAGTTTATCCTTGAAATGGTTCTCTGACTATTGGGCTTTGTAACACTTAAGAGAGTGGGGTGTTTTCAAGTCAAAGTGGCTTTGCCATACTAAGCCTGGGGACAGAGTTGGAGCAACCATCTTCACAGTCTACATGAAAGTTAACTTGTCATTTGTTTTGTTTGAGAGGGGTGGCTTTAGGATTCACACAATACTTTCACAGCAAATGTGTCCAAGGAGAATTTTGTGTCTCCCAGAGGCCTTAACGAGTGTGTATTTATTTACGCCTCCTCCGCACCCACATCACTTACTGTTACTATCAAACTGAGCATTCAACCAAACCATCTGGACAGAAGAACTAAAAGCAAGAAGCTCTTCCAGGAGAAACAAATTTTCAGCCTCATCCTTGATTGCTAAAAGATTAGATCCTGTAAAAGAGACAGCCAATGAACAAGGTAAATGCAATTCAGAATGTTTTTTGTGCCCTGATTTGAAATATAAACATATTACTCAGTACATTTTTATTTTCCTCTCTGGTGCTGGAGCTAGAAGCCCAGGGCATTGCCGTATTAGGCAAGTGCTCTACCACTTAGCTATACCCCCTACTCCATGTTTTCATTGTTAAAGAGGGATTGAGTGGGTGGGGGGACAGCTCAGTTGGTAAAGTGCCTGCTTAGCAAACATGATGAAGACCCAGGTTTGAATCCTCAGAATTCATGTGAAGAGCAGGGCTGGGGAGGCAGAGACCGGAAGATTCCTGAGTCTTGCTGGCCAGGTTCAGGGAGAGACCGTGTCTCAAACATATTGGCTGGAGAGTGATTGAGGAAGATACCTGGTATAATTCATATGCACTCAAGCCCCACCTCCCCACACAAACAAATAAATACAAAAAAATAATACAAAAAAAAGTATTAGGTGGCTTCTGCCACCACACCCACCTAAAATGTGATTTTAAGGCTTTTAAGGTAAAACTACATTTATAAAAACATACACACTTTCACTTAGAAAGCTAAAATACTGATGATCCAGTTCAGAGAATATTAAGGATTCATAAGCACATGGCTTTGGAGGAGGAATTTTGTAGGAAAGCTGCATACTGAGGCACCATCTTGGGTTTTCAAAGTCTGCGGTGGATCTTAAGTCGCCTATGATAGCTGTCCCCTAATAAACAAATTCAATGATGCTTTTTATTTTTCATGGCTCCAAAAGTTACTGGATAATTGGCATGTGAGAAAGCACACTGTTTACTGAGATGTCAAGGAGTACATGAAAGCATTTTAGTGCTGCAGAAAAATTACCTTCTCTTTTGCAAAATTCATGAGCATCCTCAAAACTCCTGCTGTCCAGGACTGTAGAGAAACTGTAGCAATTACCTTTAAATTTTATCCAGGGAACTGATGTTTCTGGGCATAGCACTGGGTGCTCAGATGCCTCTGTTTCTGTGAAGGAAAACCAGGCATGATTTAGGCGGGTGCCTGGGTTCCTATGATGAGATAACCCTATTTTACATCTAGTGAAAGGCCAGAATCAATGCATGCATTAAGATCTTCATGATAATACCCTAGAAGACTGGGTGTGATGTCAATGATTACAAACTAGGGTTAGGTTCTTATGTTTCTGTTAGAAATACTCTTCACCTCAACATGTAGAGTGTGTTAATGGGCTGCCTTGTCGTTTACTTTGAGTGCTGCCTGGTGAAGGTGGCTGTCTACTATTACCCTAAAGCTTGGGGCATCAGGGATGTGCAGTTCCTAGAGGAAGCAGTGGCTGAATGATACTGAGAAAAGGTCTCCAAATGTATAAAACATGTCCAGTTCTGGGCTAAGTGTCATGGATTTCTAAAATCCTTAATTGTCAGTAAGTCTATGAGAGAATAGCCCATTCAGTAAGTGTCACAATGAAACACAATATGAAATAAATAAGCAGAGTTTGAGGGAACTTTCCTTCCGGTACTATACATGAGAGTCAGATACATCCATGCTGAGATCCTGGCCCCAGTGCTTTCTAGCTGTGTGACCTTGGGCATGTCCCCTTCGCTTAATGTCTTTGTAACTGGGAGCTAACAGCAATATCATTCCCCCCTAACAGTTTGAACAGTTTAGATGTGTTAGTATCTGGCCTTTGTTATTTGAAGTATTTCATTTATTATTGTTCTATAGATAAGTGTGTGTGACAGCATGTGTGCCATGGTGTGGGAGGTGACAAGTTAATTTTCAGGGGTCAGTTCTTTCTCTCTTTCCACATGTGTTCAAGGTGCATATGACAGCAACAAAGAAGAGACCAGGGAAAACGGGATAAAGCCAATCAGAGGGTGGGGAGACAGAGCCTCTTCTGCTCTTGGTTCTGGCAATGGATGGAGCCTTGGGAATCTGTTTAATTCTCTCAGCTAAGTTACATCTCCAGTAAAAGATTGAACCAGCTGAACTTTATGTAAATGTGATACTATGCAAAGTGTGGGGTAGGACACATAGAGAATGTCCGAGCAGCGTCAGCTACCACTGCCATCACCATTAATCTACCACTATTGTCCATAGAAGCTGAAGCACACCTTTCCAGTGTGACTTTCCATCTTTCTCTTTCCACCAACCTGTGATGCCAGCAAACTCAACACCAGCTTTGCCTTCTGTATCCCTATCCTCTACCTCTCCGTCTTTATCTGTTTCTCGCCACTGAACGCTTCTCTATGTTCTGTTATTGCCCATCAATCCCATCCATCCGCATATACTGCCATACCCTTCGAGAAGCCCTTCTGTCTTTCCCCAAACAGATAGGATGCTCTTTTAAAAGCAGCAAAACATTATTTACTATGCAGCAGACGATGGTGAGGAGGGCAGCATCAGAAGACAATGCATCCTTCCCTTGATAATCCCTCCTACCTCATCTTCTAGCCATGTCTGGTATGACAGCTATTTGTCTTTGTATCATAGATCAGACTGCAGGCTTCCCAAGGGCTGGGACTTTTTAAATATTCATGTTTATATTGCCCATTGAGCACACTCATGCACACGACAGTTGCATGAACAAATGTTGAGTTGAACAGAACTGTACTTACCAGTGGCTACATGACAAATGGCACCTTGCAGAAATGACTCACAGGCTGTGCTATGCCAGCGTCCATTAGTGTCAGCAAAAACACAGTCACCAAGAGAGGCTGACTCCTCGTCCTTCCAATAGGTGAAAGGGGATTTGGTGCCATCTGACCAGCCAAAATTAAGACCATTCTGCAGAGGAGATTGGAAGTATCACTTCATTGCCAAGACTTGCTGGGATGACCCAATACTACCTAAGCATCCACCCCTTCCAAATTCTACACTTTTTTCCAAAAAAAAAAACCAGAGGTCATAGATGAATTCAGTTTACTTTTCAGTAATTCAAGAGTAATTTAATACTCTTGTTTTAAAAAGCAAAAATGAAAAAACAAACAAAAAATAACAAAATAAAACACAAAGTCAAAATCACACAAACAAAACTCTGCCTGTTGTATTTCAAGGGTAATGAATTAATTAATAATAAAGTTTCTGAGCAGGAAGCAGCAATCATTTTTCATGGAGATTCTGGAAATCTAACAAATTACCCAAACATGGTACTTGAGTTTGAGATGTGTTTCATTGCATAACTGAATCAGTACTCAAGGGATGTTTGAGAATTTTCAAAGGACCCATGGGGATATTATATTTAGAAACCAGGCAAGTGCATATTCATCCTAAAAGGATGCATACTCTTGTAGCCTCAGGGTTCTCAAAAGCAAAGCAAAACAAAAACAAATAAACAAAAACCCCTGAAAACAACAACAACAAAACCCTCAACAGTTTCTGTATAAACCAGTTATTGAAATGTTACATTTTCTATTGTGTCTGTTAATTATTTTTGCATGCTGTTTCCAGTGGTTGTCTTCCTAAGGAAGCAGACAGAAACTTTGCAAAGATGATTGGAGGGACTTTGAACACCTACGCCTGTGGTGGAAAGTCCAATCCAGTGGGCATGTCCCAGCCTGCTGAGGGCAACCGTGAGGAAGGCCTGGTGGAAACTGTCTGTAATGCTGGCCAGTTCTGCTCCATGCATCAGGCAGGCTCTTCCTGCTGAGTACCAAGTCATATTAGCACGAATTATTTTATAAGTTCTGTTTCCAAATTCCAATGTATTGGGGACTGTATGCATATCAGACACGTTTACATGGTATTTAGGAGTATCTAGAATGAAAACAACAAAATCATTTGTAGCATCTGGACAGCAAAGGAGGAGGTCCGACTTAATATGCATCTTTGTCACCAACATCCCACACTGACCAGAAGTGATGAATTCAAAATAATGGCTCTACACTACACTTGGAAGTGTGTGTGTGTGTGTGTGTGTGTGTGTGTGTGTGTGTGTGTGTGTGTGTGTGATGCTAGGGAACTGGAACACTGGTGGAATGATAATGGCTTCCCTAAGTTCATATATTTGACTGCTTCGTATCTAGTTGGTGGAACTGTTTGAGAAGGATTAGGAGTATGTTATTGGGAGTGGGCTTTGAGGTTTAAAAAGCAATGCCATTTCCAGTTAGTGCTCTCTCTCTGTCTGTCTCTGTCTCTGTCTCTCTCTGTCTCTCTCTGTGTCTCTGTCTCTGTCTCTCTCTGTGTCTGTCTCTGTCTCTCTCTCTCTCCCTCCCTCCCTCTCTCTCTCTCTCTCTCTCTCTCTCTCCCTATATGTGCTTTCTCTTCAATATATGTGCATTTCTCTTTTTGTCTTGTATCCTGACCCTGCCTGCCTAGGAGACCTAGAGGAAATTAGTCCTAAAGCTGAAATTTCAGGTCTGTAAGAACTGACAGGTCTTCCTTAGGAGGGTGTGTGTAGAATTCATTGTGATAGCCACACACACAGTTGCACTTGGGACACATCAGACAATAAATGTTGTTCCTCACTCCCCTCTCCTGTTTTGGTCATGTTCTTCAAAATTAAAATGGCAAAGTGGGAAGTTACCTTTTGCCTTTGTTACTGTTACTTGATTTAGGAAGCACACATTGTAAAACTTAAGTGAAATGACCCTATTAATGAGTCACCAGTGTACTCTTTGCTGGGAGTCTGCTTGTCAGCCTCTCTTCCCAGTTTATGGTTAGTTATACGGAATCTATGTGATACCAAAGCACTATTTTGAAATGACAATTAGTACAATAATGTAACTGAATTTTTTTTTTGTTTCCTTCCACTGGGTTATACCATTGCTTTTATACATAGGAATTTCTCACAGTGCAATTAATCCTTTCAGGTTTCAAGTTTCAAAACACACATGATTTTGACCAACGTGGTTTTGCATGTCATTGTCCCGGAGCAGAAATAGCTGTGGAAACTGAGCTGTTTCCAACCATTCAGTTTTCCCTTTGACTTGCTCACATGTATTTGTGTGTGTATATACACATGTGTGTTTGTGTGTGAATACATGCCTGTGTATGCCATGGCATGCATGTGGAGGTCAGAGGATAACCATGGATGTTGGTTCTTTTCTTCTTTTTATTGGAGTCAAAGTCTTGTTCTGCTGTTTTTCTGCTGTGTTTGCCAGGTTAGCTGGCCTATGAGCTTTCCCACTCTGCCTTGCAATGTCGCCAAAGGAGAGCCCACATTACTTGTCCCCAAATGCCAAAGAAAGCAATCATTGGGTTAATTTGACAAGAGGGGAGCATTGCAGAAATAGAATCACTATATTTAACTGAAATACTATTTCGTTTTGTTCCTTGTCTTAATGAACATTATGGCATAATGTTCATAACCCCAAGGCCTGGGACCAGATGCAGGGACATGGCACAGGGAGTGAAAGCAAGAGCTGTCTCTGATATTTTTATTATTCAAGGTCACAGGACAGTGACCCTGCCCATTCATCCCACTAGATGCGCGTGATAACTGTGATCTTAAATGTCTTCCAAAGGCCCAGGCACCCCAGTTGTGATCCCCAGAGCAGTACCACTAAGGCATTTAACAGGTGAGGCCTGGTAGAAGGTCTTATAGATCACTGTGCATGCCACTGAAGGGCATGATGGGAGTTTAGATTCTGCCCCCAGTCATGAGTGGCTTTGTTCTGCTCCGCGATCCCTCCATAGTGTTCTGCATTTAGCACAGTGCCAAAGCAATGGGTCTAACCTTCAATATAACACAAATATAAATCTGTCTCTTTATAAGTTGATTATTTCAGTTATTTTGTTACAGGGAGGGGAAGCTCTCACATACGGCTTTGATATTATACTTCAGAAATCCTTAGGGAGTTTTTTCACAGATACAGAAATATAACTCATGCCATATTTAGCCACAGATACTTTTTTTTTGTTTGGAGCTTAAAAGGGGTGGGGGTGAGTGTGAATTGGTTTATTTTTATGATTTATTGCTGTGCTTGTTTTGAGTTAGGGTCTCACTCTATAGCCCAGGCTGTCCAGGAATTAACTTTCTTTCTCACCCCAGTCTCTTGCTATATAATGTGACACCTTGGAAGTCTGGCAGGGAGATGGCCATCAACAGATGTCATCACTTTGACTTTGGAGCAGAGCTGTGAGCCAAGAGAAAATATTTTTCTCTGTGCTGATCCTGTCATCATAGTATAGGGAAATGGACAGGTGTAGACAGAGTCCCAGAACATAGGAATAAAGCTATTTAATCGTCCTAGGGTTGGTGTATAAACTTGGTTGTCTGTAAGATGGTTTTGGCAGTCCTTAGAACACAGTTGAAGGGCATAGTCCTAAGAAGTGGGGGCTACATGGAGAAATATACCTAAGTACAAAGGACAAGAAGCTCGTGCTGTTAGATGCTAAGTTGATAGTCAACAGCTGTGGAAGGAAGGTTGGAAACAAAAGGAATGAAATCCAAATTATTTCTTACCTTGCATTTTTTCACAAACAAATCCATAGCCTGTTTTTCCACAGTCATCAAAATACCACTTTCCAGTGAAATGGAAATTAGGATTACTTGACATCAGGGCACAGAGTGGAACACGCTTTTGAACTTTAGAGGTATTATAACTGGGCATCTTTAAAGGAATACACATGTTATAAAAATATGGGAACAACATTATTGTCACATTGAAAAAATATTTTGTGCACAATCTTAAAAAGTAAAACACCATTATTATCTTATTTACATCTAATTAGAACCAATTCAGAAATCTTTTCATAGTCTCTGAGATAAACAGCCATGAGTGATTCATAGTATAATTGTGTTTATGGTACCCACAAAACTGTCATAATGTTATATTATTAAAAATTATCATATGGTTAGTAAACTAATACGACTTTAAAGCTTCAAAATGCAGGAAGAAAAAGCCATAGTCAGTAAGTCTAAGTTGTGATCTCTTGTTAAAATCATGTAAAAATAAATAAATCTTGAGAGTCTTAGAATACAGCACAGTGGTTAAATTGTACAAGACCCTGGGTCTGATCCTCAGTAAACCTTGCCCCCAATAACTCTTAAAACTTACATTTATTATGTCAGATGGAGACCAGTTAGAATATATCACAGGCTTCCCATTTACCCATTTTTCATGATCATCACTTTGTAACCCTATCCACACATTTGTAGTCTGACCGAAAAGATTCATGGTAATGAAAGCTGGAAAATAGAAATACATTATCTAATAATACCACACAAGCCACTGGGTCAGCATCAAATGCTGCCATAGAAATGATTATATTTAAATGACAGGGAAACTTCACTATAACTCAGTTGTAGGAACTCCTTGCTTTGTTCTCATTAAGGTAGTATAGCATCTCTCATATTGGTTTCAGTTTACATTGACTGAAATTAGCTGGGTAACTGATCATTAGCAAAACAATTTCCAGTGTTCACTTCCTACTTTTTTTAAACAAAAGAGGATTAACATATCTATCGTATTTAATCAGAAGTATATAATTGCCCAAGTTTCAAGTTAAAATGTATATTGAACTCCAAATGATCTTTATAAAGCCTACCATGCAATTATAGTAGATATTACTGAGAAATTACTTTAGCTATTCTAGAAAACACGTAAATATGTTCTTATTCTCTCCAGTGTAGCCACCCAGTGAAAGCCTCTAAAGTCAGCAGCTTCGAGGCATCCTACTGACTCTCACAGATGTATGGGCAGAAACTTTGATGCTCAAACTGAAATTTCCCATGTCTTAGCAATACAGTGTTTTAAATGGTGATTTGTAAATGAAAGTTTGAGGTGACGTTTTGATTAGCACTAGAATGACGGTGGTCATTTTGGCTTGGTTGAACCCTCAGACTCTACCTTGTTCCAGTTCACTGTCAATGGAGACCAGTGTTCCGCCCTTGTCAATGCAGAAGTCCTGAGCACCTATCCAGGTCCTCATCTCTCGAGTGTCTTTGGGAATTGACACCAGGAAGCACTGTGGACAACAACAACACAATGCATTCATTCATTCCCATACTGTTCTATGTGAAATAAAACAATTTCCCAAAGGCACCGAAGGTCAGCCTTGGAAAAGATAGTTTTCTTAGCCAGAGACCTCATCTGTCTTCTGCCTGTTCTGCAGGAGTTAATGAAGTTGTTTTGGGGTGAAGAGAGATTTGTCTCATTCACATGAAGCAGAGTAGAAGCAGGGATGTGTTCCTCACCAGGAATGTCACAGCAGAGTGGTCTAGTGTTCTTCCTAAGAAGGACCCAGTCTGTTTGCAAGTAGGGGATTTAGTCTAAGAAGGAAGGAATGGTGTAGCTGGAGTTTTCTTGTTCTGCCAGGTCCTGTCACTTTCGCCCCAAATGAACACACAGAGATGCTATATTAATTATTAAATTGTTGGCTGATGGCTAGGGATTCTCATTGGCTAACTCTGTCTTAATTATTAACCCATTTCTATTAATCTATGCATTTCCACATGGTCTTGGCTTTCTGGAGAATGCCTGGACCTGTTACTCCTTTGTGGTCCACATGGTGTCTCCTTGTGGTGCCTCTCTGCCTACCTTTCCCAGAATTCTTCTCATCTTCTAGTCCCACCTATCTTCCTGCCTCTATTGGGCAAACAGTGTTTTATTCGTCAACCAATAAGGAAGACATATATACAGCAGGACATCCCCCACCAGAGTGGCTTAGCTAGATAGCATCTATAAGCAGACTTCCTTACTTTAGTGAGAATGAAAGGACACAGAGGCTTGAAATTTACTAGAAATTCAGAGTCAGCCACATAACAGCACACAGGAAGTTGCAGAAAGGCAGCAGGGGAGGTAAGAGGAAGACAGAAAAACAAAGGAGACAACTGAGGAACAAAGATTATCACTGATGCTAAATGGAACACAAAACTACAGGCTCTTCACCATGAGATGGGTGGCTTTAACAAAAAGTTCTTTATTATTATCACACACATGAAGGTCAGGGTACAACTCTAAGGAGTCAGTTCCCTCCTTCCACTGCGGGGTTCAGGGACCAAACTCACACTGTCAGTCAGGCTTCTGAGGTAAGGGCTTTTACCCACTGAGCCATGTTGCGGGCCTGTGACTGTCACGGTTTCCTTGCTATGAGATGGGATGAGAATCGGAATGATGTGATTGGCCTAGTGTGCCCACCTTGCTCAATAAAATGTAAACACGATAGGGACAGAGCTGAAGTAAACACGGTAGGGACAGAGCTGAAGTAAAGCAAGAGGGAGAAAGGAGATCAAGGCACTAACACTTCAGGACAGGTTCCACAGAAGTCAGGAGAGACTTCGTGCTGGGGCATTCCATCCAGAAGGTGCTGGCAATTTCTCTTTACACTCAGTTGAATGTAGACAGCCCTAGTCTTTGGCAGGTCTGACCCCAGGATTGAGCTACAGAGAAAATTTCAAACAAACCTCAGTTTACCTGGAAACCCAAATATGTGAGTGCCACCTTTCCTGTCTTACTTTGGGATGGTGCTCATCTCTCTTATTCTCTAATTTCTAATCTGTCAGGTGTCACCTCCTCCTGACTATCACTACTTCAAAAAAGTGGAAGCAATCTTCTTGGCACTGCATCAAAGACAATCCCTGAAAACCATCTAGGTGATAAAGGAACCAACTGCGAAAGACTGTCAATTTCAAGCCACTGAGTGAGGCAGGAACCTCGGAGGGGAACTATTCCATTAAAATAGCATTTATGTATCTTTTCCTTTTTTATTTTCTTCAGTGTAAACCTTTTTTTGGGGGGAAGGGAGGAACAAGGAAACCCAGTTGTAGGGCAGTTGAGATGTCTCAGTGAGAGAACAAGTGTCACACGAGCATGATGACTGGGGTTAGGATCCCCAGAACTCATATGAAAAAGCCAAGAGACACTGGGTCTTTTCAATAGTAATCCCAACAAGTGGGAGGTAGAGATGGAGGTCACTCAAGCAAGCTGGCTTCAGGAGAGCTAGCCAATATTGAGAGCCTGTGCAGGGCCCAGCAATGACAAGCTTAATAGAGGCCTGAGTTTCTGATTAGCCTTAGGCAATACCTGGCTCCAGGAAAGACCACAAACTGAGACCACCCAGGCACCACCCAAGAATGGACCATTCAAGGGAAAGTACCTAACTGGTCCAACCATTGTAGATAGGATCACCTAATGTCCCTTAGCCCAGTACAAATGTCAGCTAATCAGGGGTCCTAAACCTTAGAAATCCCTCACCCCAAACTCTATGGTAAAGCCCTATCCCAACTGAGCTTGAATTTCTCTGATCTTGCCAATTCATTGGACACATGGAGAGTATGAGTTTAAACTTGATTAAAGGCTCTTTGCTTTTACATACAAGATTTGGTTTCCATGTTGGTTTTGGGGGACACCTCAATCTAGGCATACCACCTGCCTAAATATAAAGCTAAAGAGCATTTGAGGAAGAAAACCAGTGTCAACCTTGGGTCTCCACATAAATATGGATACACAAACATGTAACTATATAATCATGTGTACGTATACACATGCAAACACTTGTACATACACTCACATGATAAGTGCATTTGAAGACAAAGAAAAATCAGTCCAAATTACTAACCTCACAGAGGCACTCTAGTCCATTCTTTTGGACACATAAACTTGTCTCACTCACTGCAACATTGACCCAGAGGGTTTGTGTCCTTCATCTGTGTGACATGGAACTGAACACGCCCACACCCTCTATCATAACCTTGTAGGCTATGTACTTAAACTATGACCATGCACTGAGCATTCTCATGTATGTGCCCACCTCATATGCTTCTCCAGAGGAGTAGGTAAAGACTCTACAAGATCACCACCCTTGCATTCCTGGGGGAGAGCAGAATTCTGGGGACAACCCCATGGCTCCCCTTAACTAATGCAAACAACAGGCACATCCCACTCTGATCTCCTGCTTGTGTTTCTGGTTCCGCCCTCTTCAAGACACCAACTCCCCGCAGTCAATTACACAAGGATGCTCTCAGGCATTCTAGACTTAACACAGCAGTTCTCATATAGCAGGATATTTACTCTTGTGGATATTTCAGCAAAGTCTGGGGACATTCTTAGTTATTTTTAGTTTGGGAAGTGTTGCCACTGGCAGATGCAGATGGAGACTAGGATGCTGCCAGATATGGCCTTGAGTGACTGTAATTTCCCACAGCAAAGAACTATCCAGCCCAAAATGTCAGTAGTGCCAGAGTCAGTTTTCCTAAAGCTCAGTTCTGATGGCATCCTTCTTTAGGGCTTCAGGGCTTTTTACCGTTTTTAGGGTTAAAAGCCAGAAACTGTGATGGAGCCTGAGTTACTGATCAAGACAGGAGTGGGTTTCCAAGTCTACTGCATACCTCTTTCTTGTTTGCTTCACAAAAAAAAGAAAAAAAAAAAGAAAAAAGAAAAGAAAAAACTGCCTTTAAAGGAGCTTCAATTCATAACAGCCACCCTTTTATCTGTTCCTTTTTATTCTGCTTCTTTCTTCTAATTACAAATCCCAATGAGTGGCACACACTAATTATTGGGAAGTCTTATCATTTAATTCGAGTTCACCTTGTGTTCAGATAGTCACTAATGAACTATTCATAAATACCAGTGACTCTTGCTGGCTCAGTTTGCTCCATCCTTCTTTGCAGGAAAACTCTCCCTTCACAGCCTTACATGCTCCCGGCAGCCAGGATCTATTAATTTGACAGTATGGAATCCTATTACCACAGGCTTATTTTTCTAAAATGTACCATATTTACTAACACACTCTGAAACAGTGTCATTGATAAATAAGGCAGGACACTGGAGGAAGGATGGCACCCTTGATTTTAACTTGTTTACCTTTTGACAAATTTGCAAAACGTGATTAAGTTTTATGCATCCCTGATCATAATTTTGAATTAAGGAGGCCCTATAATATTCCAAATGAGCTCAGAATAATAAAACCCCTTTGTTCCAAAGTAATTTCTAGTTAACATTTGGCAATAGTATCTATAATATTTGGTCTTTTCTCAGTTTTCCTTCTGATATTCATTGTCATTGAATGTCAGTGTCTGAAACTTTGTGGATATCCTTACTCTCTCCTGCTTCTCTGCTTTAGATGTTACTGGAGGAGCCATTGGCACCGAATCAAGGTTTAGAATAAAGATGTGCAACACACACACACACACACACACACACACACACACACACACACACACACACACACACACACACACTGGGAGGTGGAAGGGGAGGAGAGGAAAAGGAAAAAGATAGGGAAGACTTCCCCCTTGGCCCAGCTGACTTACCCTTCCTGGGGTGACATCTTGTCAACCTTCCCATACGTCATTAAACTACATTGTCATACATGGAGAAGATGATTTATGAGTCATTGGGAAGGATGTTTAGCTTCCAGATATCTTGGTTCTTAAAACTTTAAAAAAGGCGATTAACTTGTCAGCTGAATTTTTTAAAGTAATAAAAATTAGTCCTTGGAAGAATTGACGAAGAAGGGGGAAAGTTTAATGGCCCATAATGTATTGAAATTTGTTCAGAATTTATCCCCCACTTTTCTTTCTGCAGCTTTAAGAATTAATGGGGCGGGGGGGGGGGGAATGGTCCAGAAGTGCTTCCTACTTCTCTTAGCAACAATCCTTCACTGGCTTCCAGATTGTCTGAGTAACTCATTAACACCAGTCCTTTCTTATCCATGGTTTTCACTTTATCAGCTTCTGTTACTCATAGTCAAAAAAGCCAAGGGCAATGACAATAAAGGTAGGGTATGTGTGTAGAAAAGAGATCAAAATAGAGAGGGAAGGCAATCCCTCAATTTTGTTATAAGACATTATTTTATTGTTGTTTATTGTGATTCTTTCTGTCGTTTTAAAGGTTGTTTTTATATGTGTAAGTTAGTATAGGTGCCTCAGGAGTCCCAAAGGTGTCAGATGCCCTGGAGCTAGAGTTAAATATAGTTGTGAACTGCCCCATGTGGGTGCTGGGAGCAGAACTTGGGTCCTCTGAAGGAGAACAGGCTATTAAACTGCTGAGGATGCTCTACAGCCCCTATGGTTTCTTACCCACCTCATTTAGAAATGGAACTTTATCAAAGTTACACAGTCCTCAGAAGGACCCTCACATAAAGGCTTTCTCTACAGGTGGCTACATTGGGAGGTGCTGTGGACATTGAAGCATTAAGAAATCAAGGTGTGCCCTCAGCCATCACAAAGGACCACAGGACCCTAGGCTCCGTTTCTCGGTCTACTCTCCACCCCCATTGATGTCCAAGGTACAAACACTTTTGTTTGTTTGTTTGTTTTTGTTTTGTTTTGATTTTTGTTTTTGAGACAGGGTTTCTCTGTATTGCTTTGGAGCCTGTCCTGGAACTAGCTCTTTTGACCAGGCTGGCTTCAAACTCACAGAGATCCACCTGCCTCTGCCTCCTGAGTGCTGGGATTAAAGGCATGCACCACCAACACCTGCCTTTTGATTCTCATTTAAAATGAAATTTTGTGACAAGGTAGGCATTTCTTTGTAGATGTCTGGGATGCACTTGTTCTAACAGCCTTAAGAAACTGTTATAATCCAAGTCTGAACCAAAATTATATAGAAGAAGATGTAGGTGAAAGAATTCATGACATGTGATGTGAGGTGATTTGGTAGATGCAATACCAAAAGTGCAAGAGACAGAAAAAAAAAGTAGATACACTGGGATTCATCAAAATTACAGATTTGCATGCATCAAAGGGCATTATAATTATAAGGGAGAACATCCTTATAATTATTAGGAGTAAAATCTGATAGAAATTCATTACACATAATACTAGAAAGAATTTCTGTAATTCAATAATTAAAAAAAAACCAAATGGCTTAATTAAAACATGGACAAATGACATAATTAAACATTCCCCCCCAAAACATACATGAATGAAACCTTCTATTACATATGCAATTGTAATTGTTTATTTGCTGGGATAACACATTTGTCAGTTTCTCAAATACCTAAGCAAGAGCATCCCAACTTAGCAATTGTGCTTCTAGGCTTATCTCCAAGAGGAATAAAAACTGGAACTTGGAAATCTATACACTGATGTACATTGGTGTATTATTCTTTTTCTATTTTTATGAAAAATGCCAGTGGAATATTGATGAAATTGCATTGCTTCTGTAGATTGCTGTGGGTAGTGCTGATATTTTAATAATAGCAATTCTTTTAAAACATCTAATACAACTTAAAGAAGAATATGAAGCTGGTGTGTGTGTGTGTGTGTGTGTGTGTGTGTGTGTGTGTGTGTGTGTGTGTGTGTGTGTCTTGTAGTAGGGCCATGCACCTGTCTTGTTAGAGGACAAACTTGAGTTTCACTTCTTGCCTTCCACCCTGTCTGAGACAGGATCTCTCCTGCTCACTGCTGTGTACACAAACTAACTGGCTCATGAGCTTCCCGTGGTTTTTCTGCCTCAGGCTCCCAGGTAGAAACATGTGCTGTGATTAGATTTATGTGTACTACTATACCTGGTGTTCTACGTGGTTTCCAGGGACCTGAACTCAGGTGGTTAAACTTGCTTAATAAAACACATTCTTTATACACTGTGAGAGAGGCTGAATTCTGATCTGATACATGTTTTCATAAAAGTCACACAATGGCACGGGCCTCAGATTTATCAAATGTAAAATCAGAATAATAACTATATCTTAAAATTTAATAAAATAAGAAATATTTATGAAACCACCCAGCAAAATCAGCCATGAGGCGAGGGTACTCTATGTATTCATGATGGATGGCTAGATGGATGAGTTGGTGGGAACGGCAGAAGTCACAAGGCCAGCACAGCTGTCTGACAAAAATCTAGCAAAGCTGAGCCACATGAATGATGGCCGCCGTGCCACCTTTGGTTTTCATCTCCACGTGTCGCATACCTGGGACACTGTTAATATTTGTACAGATGGGGATATTGGATTGGTGGAACATTTCTTAGGAATCGTTTATGCCTTCTCTCAGGAGTACTGCTTCCAAGCTTCCCTGGGAAAGTCCTGAACACACTACCCTCCCACATTTAGGGAGATGTCCTCAGTTATTGAAGGTCTTCCTTATGCCTTTGAGGTTGTGACACACATAAAGAAGCCAGGGGTCTCTTTATGAGGCTATGAGAGACTCTTGAAACACCTGTCTCTGTACTTACTCAGGAACAAGATAATTAAAACAAAGTGAACTAAAAAAGGTCAACAAGATTCGGTGGGCTAGAGGAGTCGGCCACAGAACAGGTTGCAAGCCTCTTCCCACCGTACACTCAGGCCATTACATGGCATACACAGCAACAAAGTTAGACTAGCTGATGTTACCTCTGCCCTACACAGAGACTCCCAAAGACTGATGTAAAGGGTGCTGTAAGAATGAGATGTCAGGACCTCCCTCTCTTAGAAAAGTTAGCTCATGCAGAGCTACTGTGGTGTCTATGACCAAGGAACAACAGAACACCAGGATTAGACATATAAACAAATTTTATAAAGATATAAATGTGAACATCATATTATGCCAGAATTTGAATAATAATTGCAGCAGCTTTGGCCTAGGGATATTTCTTGTGCACTCTAATCATTAAGAGTTAATAACACACTGCTTAGGACTTGGCAATATACCCAGGCTGGCTTGAAGATTTTGTTTGCTCTAGTGTCCTTGTAGCCACAAGCAACTAGCCTGAGAACAGACTGTCATATGCCTCTAGATTCTTAAAAATTGGGTTATGAGGTTGATGAGTAAAAATGGTTATACAAGATTACTTTTTATCAATGATGTCAAAACTTGAGGGAAAAAATGATTGTAAAAGGTAACTCTGTCTGTCATGGTGTATCAATGATGACTAAAAGATACATAAAAGGAAGTGAAACACATGTCCAAAACAAAAAAAATATTATATGATCTATGTTTTGGAACAGTATAAATGTATCCCTACTTACTAAATTCTGTATAAATAATGAAGCACTCTGGCTGCTAGTTAGTCAGGCTGCAAGAGTCTCCTGACCACCCTGGCCTGGCTCACCTCCTTCCCTCCCTAACTTCTTACATCCTCTGGTGGGACCTGTCCACTGCCAGGGATGACTCCCAGAAGTGAGTAAAAAGGTGGTCACATATTGAATGGGAATAGCTTCTGAGCCAGACCTCTTGTAGAAGATTGCCCCTGCTGGACTTATTGGCTGTTTACTGTCATTGGGAGGAAGAAGAGTCGTGAGACCCTCATCTGAGTATGATTCATCTACAGTTTCATAATCCCTATAGTGCCCAACTCTGACCTAACTACATGCGTCCTAAGGGAGGGGCTAGGGTATATAGGCAGGGGAAGGCTAGGAGAAGACGACTCTGTCTATGTGGCTATGTCATCATCCTTGATAGGTAAAGACTTTCTCATAGGCAACCCTTTGCCTGTGCTCTGTAAGGAAGCCCAATAAACTGAATGGTTCTCCACAGTGACTTTTGGTAGAATAATACCTTGGTTTGTCTTTGGGACTTTAGGTAAAAGGGTAGATATTGTTTATATCTTTCATTGAGAAGGAATTTGAGCAACACATATGCTATAGAATATTAGCCTTAAAAAGGGGGAAGATCCTGTCACATCCCATAACATGACTGAGGCTTAAAGACATCATACTAAGTGGAGTGAGCCAGTCATAATAAATGCTGCATGTCTCTATGTATAGGAATGAAATTCACACAGACATGAGGCATCATGGTGGAGCCATTTATTTAGGAGCCAGGATGTGATGGGGGAAGAATGGGAGTTGTTATTATCTAATGAATGTAGAGTTTTGGTTCTGCAAGAAAAAAAGGGCCTGGAATGCACTGTCCAACATTCTGGCAAACCACACACTGAAAATGACTAAGGTAGAAAATTCTAAGGTATGTGTATGTCACCATGGTTAAACTGGTCATATGTGACTAGTTAATGGTGACAACAAGGTGGTGAAGAAGAAAGAGTGTCCCCACCAGTGTGACCCAACAGTTAGATTTAAATCTGGCTGTCTATAAAGAGCAATTTTATGTTAGCGTATGAAATTATGACACCGTTCCATTTCTTAGTTCTCTAAGACTTAGACAATTACAGTTTGGGATTTGTCTTAGTCACTTCTACCCAAGGCCTATAAAGTTATTTTATTACAAAATATAAGGAATGGATGCAAATTCTCAGCCTCAATTGAAGGGAGCATCAGAGATCATAAACCCGGTTGATAGTGTCCCTGCTGGCAAGCATTTACTCTTAAATTGAATTTGGCACCGAAGCATCAGCTTTATGAGGTTCAAAATGACACTGACCAAATTACATTATTAGTTCATTAGTTTACAGGTGGGTAGAGTCCTATTGCTTCTGGGCGGGGAAGATGAGGAGGGATGGAATACAGGCCCTCTAAAGTTTATTGTTTATTTGTAGGGAGTGGGGCTGGATGAATTGGCAGGCAGGTACACACAGGTGTACACACACACACACACACACACACACACACACACACTCACACGCACTCACATACGCACGCGCGCGCGCACACACACACACACCTAGTAACTCATACAGCACAAGGGACACTGCTAGTAAAATTGCCTCTACAAATGAGGTGTAGAGGCACAGCTGCCATGTACAAAACCTTTTTGTCCCCAAAGGTTTGTTCCTAAAGGGAAAGCTTCTGAAGTCATTTGAAAGCTATGGCAGTGACATCTCAGTTCCCGTGAATAACTGGTGCTAAATAAACAAACCTCCAAACTACCCTCACTTTTAATTACGTTTCAACGGAAGTTCTGCAAAAGAGAAACAAAGGTGACCTTACAAAAGAAATGTACCTTATGGTCAAGATAGAGCCAGCCTTTGGGACACGTCCCATGCTGCATCGATGGTTTCTCCTTCTCGATGACCCAGATTTTCACTCTCTTACAAACGCTGGGCATAGGAACAGAACAGTTCTCAGTGCCCCAGAGCCCTGCGGGAGGAGACAGGTCAGAAAACCCATAGGAACTAGGACAGCACCTCTACAATCTTTGAGCCAATTTTCATGGATGCATGGTTTTTCATAATTTTATTTTTCAAAGTCTGGAAACTGAACTAAACTACTAACCATAGCGATCTCTAGTGACACCTCCCCAGGCAAGGTGCTACCTGAGTAATTAGAATGGAAGAAAGTAAAGAACTTTTAAAAACAGAAACAAATGCTCTAATTGAAACAAGATTCAAGTCCTATGAATATTTCACTTGGGAAGCAAAATAAGGCCTCATAGTTTTTAAAGTATTCAGCTTCAGTATACAGGGAAATGGTTCTAAGACATAGATTGTCATTTCTAAAGATTTTAAAACATTTCTAAACTTTATAATACTTCGTCAGAAAATGCAGGTTGAGTACACCTAATGTAAACATCTAAATCTTAAAACATTTGAGAGTTGACACAGTGTTTAGCTTGGAGACTGCTCACTGGTAAAGCTCCTGTAAACACCCTCAACCTGCAAACATCAAAACACTTCTTATCTTACTCATGTTGGATAAAAGATACTCAACCTATATAACATCGTAGAATAATTAAATTGGGAACTTCTTTAAAAGAAGGGTTTCCCAGTCTTGTCCCTTACACAGGACAGACTCCCATATGAACACATCTTCTCTAAGATAGATCCCCAACTTCCCAGCATCCAGCAAACCGTCTTTTAACTTAGAATAGCTGCAATTCTAGAGGAGAGGTGGTGGGGCACCGGTTAGTACGGAGTAAAAATGACAGACAAAGAAGATGCATGAACAACACAAGGCAGGTCCAGCTTCTCTATCAAAAGAGGAGTAAAAACCGTGGGTCTCAGAGGTGGGCTGAGCTGTGACTGCCACCATGGATCCTCAGCGGGTCTTACAAAACAGCCCTTTCCATAGGCTGTTGTGACACCTGCTGGTAAAGCAAGCAGATTAACTACAGCTTTCCCCTAACTGCAGAGGCCGGCCCACCCACAGAGGATCGCTTTTCCTCTTTGTTTCTCTCCTGACCATGGTAGTTATGAACATGACTTTCTGGGAAAAGGATGGCTGGTATCAGTAGACACTCAGCTAGGCAATACTATTCTCAGAACATAGAAAAGTCAGCCTCTAGCCTTAGGGCACTATTGGATCCAGCTTGCCAACAGGTGATTGACTAAGATGATCAGTCATAGGTGACAGAAATAATAAAAATAATAATTAATAATAGTAATAAAAATAAAACAGTAAACTGAATGTAAGTATTTTTTTAAAAAAGGCTTATTTTTATGTGTATTGGTGTCGTGTGTGCATTTATATCTGTGTGAGATTACCAGATCCCCTGGATTTGGAGTTACAGACAGTTGTGAGCTGCCATGTGGTGCTGGGAATTGAGCCTGGGCCCCAGGAAGAACAGTCAGTGCCCTTAACGGGGGCCATCTGTCCAGCCCTGAACATACGTTTTAATTACATGAGGGAAAACAGAAGTAAGTTGCAGAGGTTAAAGTTTACAACTACGGATGAAAAATAGCTCTACGCTGAAGTTTCAAAGAGAGCAGCATTTACAAGACTTCCCCCCCCCACCCCCGCACCATATCAAGTCGTTTTAATGATTTCACCTTTACAGTTTTGGTAACTTTCTACATTTAGTACATTTTACGTTTCCTCTCGCTCACACCTTCTTTCATGTAGCTGCTTCCTGCATATTTTTAATTCTATTCTATTCCTTCAGCATATTTCCTTGTAAAATTAGTGAACAATTCTTAGTTTGTTTTGGGTAGGGACAAGAAACATCTGTTTTGTTCATGCTTGATATGGAAGTACATGTCTGTCTTTAAAAAAAGATTTCTTAACTTCATTATTGTATGTGTGTGAGCATTTTGCTTGAATGTATGTATGTCCACCATGTGTGTGCCTGGTCCCAGAGGAGGTCAGAAGAGGACATTTGATCTCCTGGAGCTGGAGATACTGATGGTTGTGAGCTACCACGTGGGTGCTGGGAATAGAAACCAGGCCTTCTGGCAGAGTGCCCAGTGCTCTTAGGCTCTGAGCCATTTCTCTAGTTCCAGAACTGCATATCTGCAACAGTCTCAGTAGGCTCACTTCGGGTTCTGCTGGCTCGTGAGGACTTACGTATTTGTAAGTAATTTACAGGAATGTGACTGCATGATTTCCCAGGATGAGTGGCCACCCAGAAACCTGACAGCTAATGAGATTGCACAGGATCAACAGAAAACAAAAATAACCGCAGGGAGGAGCCTGGCAGCCTCTAGCCGTATCTGCAGTATAACTCAAACATGGATAAGTAAAGTAACCTGTTATGGAAGAAATGAAGACACATCGCTGGCTCTGGTTCTCCACTCTTTTTTCTCTTCCTTTGTCCCAGTTCTGGAATGTCACCGGTGATCCATTATGCCAACTGCAGGAACATTTTTAAAAACTGAAAAGATTATTTTTTCCACATGTGTGCCATTTTCATCTCACTGCTTGTGTATACTTATGTCACATGCATGTAGATGCCTGTGGAAACCAGAAGGGGGCATCAAATACTCTTGAGCTGGAGTTACAGGAGGTTTGTGAGCTGCCTAGTGTGGGTGCTGGAAACCAAATTCTGGAAGAGAAGCGAGTGCTCTTAACCACTGAGCCATCTCTCCAGCCCCGGTGAAAATTAAAAAAAAAAAAAGAAAAAAAAAAGGCCTCATTTAGCACGTTCAGTATCTGAGTCCATCCTTGCAGTCCTGGGGTATGGACTGAAGGTGTAATAGCTCCTTCAATTTGGTTAAGTACATGCAGCATTTTGCCTACAGTTAATACCCATTATAGACACCAAAGTTTTCTGAAAGTTAAGTTTATGCTGTGTTTTTATATCACACACACAGACACACACACAAACACACTCACGCACACACACATGCACATACACTCACACACACACGCACGCACGCGCACACACACACGCACATACACTTAAACATACATACACATGCACATATACACACACACATGAACACACGCTCACACACACATTCACGAACACACACAAGCACACACACACATTCATGCACACACACACACATGCACATACACTCACACACATACACATGCACATACACACACACACTCACGAACACACACATGCACACACACACACACAGGGAGGCAGAAGCTTTCATAGGTGATGGGCATGTTTGTGGTGTAAACTGGTGATGACTCCATTTGTATTGACTTAAAAAACACCAGTGCCTTTGGTTAGAAGAATGAAAATTTGGATGTTAAGGATAGCAGTTGAAGGCTATTCAGCAAACTGGTCACCAAAATCCAGTCTAATCATTCCACACATGCAACTTGTCAAATAATGCTAAATACAGATTAATCTCAGTTCCTACTGAATTGGGTCACTGGCTCTTCCTTCTTCGATTCCAATCCACCAATTCACACCAAACTTTGACAGCTATTAAAGGGAAGAAAGAACATGTCAGCGTCTTCTGTTCTTGCTTACTGTTCTTCACTATTAAGATCAATGGAGATGCTATCAGCTCTTCATGTACTAATTTTATCTAGTTACATAAGGAAGAACAACTACTATCTAGAGAACAACTGATATTTAGAGAAAAATTGAAACTGCGTTATTCTAAAACACTCTCTGTTCTTTATGAAAGTGAGTTGGAATGAACCATTGAAAATATTTTCTGTTTCAAAGCCAAATTTCTAACTTCTAATTAGGAAGCCATAAAACATAAAAGAGAAGATGGATTCTTTTTCTGACTATAATTAGTGGCGTCTTCTTTCGGTGATTTATGGAAGCTCACTGCAGATGTCACATCTATTTGACAAACAAGGTACAAAGACATTAACAGAATAAAGATTTAGAGTATACGTATTAGGCTGTTAAGCCTTAAATAGTGTCAGCATTCAAAGAGAGAGAGAGACATGGCATAGGACAAAAGAATACTGCAGAATTCCAATGTCTGACAGCAGAAAATTACCCTTTATCTGTTTTATTAAACTAAAGCCAATATTAATCACTCAGCCTAAGAACAGCGATGTGTCAAATGCACACACATGCTCACATCACACAGCAAGTAATGCTGGACTCAGGGACCAGGAAATGGAAGCCCCCTCCTTACTCATCATAGAGAAAAGCACGGGAGGGCTTCACTGAGCCACTGCGTGGGGTGTGCTGCACGGTGTATTTGCTCCCTCTGTGTGTGGACTGAAATTCAAATTCACTTTTATATGCCAAAAACCTGTTAATTCTAAGGCATTATGTATTTAAACCTGTATTCTTGTATCATTTTGAGAAAGCTTGGGGATAAATTTTAAGATATTTATTTCCATATGAATTTCAGGTCATTGTACAACAGAATGCAATAGCTTACTAACATTCTAATTTTGAAATAAGTGTATTTTTACTCCTTAAATACTGTGGCTGTCTGCCAGACCAGCAATTTGGGACTATTGCAAGGGGGGACTACTATAATTTGAGATCCCTGAGGAGTTGATTCATGTATGTATCCACACACTAAATTCAGATTTCCATTTCCAGACTTTGGAATGGCTCTGTTGAGATGTGACATAGGTGCTGTGGGAAGACCACAGCTTCATCCCATCTAGAGAAAGCTCACTAGTTGCCAGGCAGTGGTGGAACATGCATTTAATCCCAGCACTTGGGAGGAAAGTTCCAGGACAGCCAGGACTGTTACACAGAGAAACCCTGTCTCAAAAACAAAATGAAATTAAATAAAACAAAACAGAGAGAGAGAGAGAGAGAGAGAGAGAGAGAGAGAGAGAGAGAGAGAGAGAGAGAGAGAGAGAGAGAGAATCATGGCCTCGTGGCCTGATCACTCACTGTTCCAATTTAGGACTTTTAAAGAGAAAGTATGACATACACATCTCAAGTGGCATATTTACTACCACCCAAATTAAGGTATGGTAATCTCCTACACAGAACATCACAGTTATGATGTATGTGGTAGAAAACTTCATGGGGTAAGCTGAAATATGCCCAGGCAAAACAGCCCAGTATGGAAAGTAAGAATTTTAAATGTTAGTTTGGTATACAGCCACAACAATAGAAACCTAATAATAGGTGCTTAAAGAGAAGAAACATAATATGACCATACATTTCATAAGTCAGTTACATGTGTTGTCATGCTCAATCAACCCTTCCAGTTAACATTACATGGAAGGTCACTTTCCAACGAGACAGAACATCTCATCCACTGTGATTTCTAAAGCAAAGACAAATTGTCATATTTTATGTTTTTTACCAAAGTGATAAAGGGCTTTGATTTATTGTAAGGACTTAAAATGTCAGATTTGGGGAAGTAAATGATTTGATATATAGTTTTAGAAGTGTTTATAAACACAACTCAAAAGTAATAGTGAGTTGTCATTTTAAAATGCAAATACTGTAGACCACAGATAAAAGGGGTAGCCACGCGACTGCTTGGTGAGCCATTCATGTCCAAGTTCAGTGCTTGTAGCTCTTAATGTTTTCATCATTGACCAGAAAGAGAACATTGGTCCAAAGAAAAACATTCAAAGCTCACCCTGATAACACCCCATGGTCTGTTATCAAAGAGGTAGAAGAAACACAAGCATTCTTCAAAAGAAAAATCACTTTTTTTTCATACTTTAAAAACTGTACCCAGCCTTCTATCTTACATTAAATTCTCTACACTCCAAATAAGTGTTATTTTTACCTTTCACATTCCAAGTTGCTATTCTTCATATATGCAAAGTCATATAAAAACTTGTTATTTAAAAGTAGTTACCTATTCCAACCCCTTTTGACGTTTAAAGGATGGATGGGTATGCCTCAAAATCACAAGAAGTGACCTCTATGTGTTCTACTCCTCGTCCTGGAGTCAGGAAGTTCTGCATTGACCCACTCTGCAAGGATAGTCTTAGGCACAAGACTTCTTACTTGTGAAATGTTACTGCTCACCACAAACACCACCATACTACTGATAACAAAAAGTGCCATTCATGGGTAGAAATAAATATTGCTTGGAAATCTACAGATAGCTCCCTCCAGACTGAATATGAGTATGTCTCCGCCTTCCCTAATCCTTTATATTGAACTCCTAACTCTCAGGATGGCATATTAGAAAGTGGAAGCTTCTGCTAAGTGATTAGATCAGGAGTGTGGAGCATCCTGGTGAAACAGAGCCCAGAGAGTGATGAATCAGTCTCACTGAATAGAACCTGACTAACTTAACACCATTGCCATTACTTAGTGAAACCAAGGGACACAGCAGCATAACAAACCCGTGTCTCCATTGTTTTCTATTAATCTGTAGAGTGGGAAGGAAAACAATCCTCAAAAAAAAATCCGTTACTTTTACAGAAACTTAAATGAATTCGTGGAGTCAAATTTTAAGAATATCTCTTCCCCCAAGGACAGAAGAAGTTGTAAGTAACTATGAGTTTCATGTAGTGATTTGTGTGCAGGTACCGCTCTGATTTTGCTGTGGATGAATTCTTGCTCCTGAGCAGAATAAATTGTGAGGATATCACTCTTCAGCCAGCCACAGACAAACTCATAGTCATCCCACTCTCCGGGGTAGGTGTAGAAGAGGTACTCGGCATCCTGATAGAAGAACCAGGGCGCATCTGCAGGGAAACCAGATGATGATGTTGACTGTGTCAAGACCAGTGAGAGACACAAGGCAGACTTAAGACAGTGTGGGCCATGTTTGACTCCCGTAGTAGTTTGTAATTGGGTCACTTGGCATTTTTAAAAAGGGTGTGAATATGTATGGATATATGCACACACATAATTTGCTTACTCTCTTAGTCTACCTCACTTAAGAACCCTTCATTAGTTTTGAAAGGCCAGGGATAGATGCATATTTTAAAATAAAATGCCATGAAAATGAAGTTGTGATGTTAATTTCAACCCTAATTAATGAGTATATTTATTACTGGGATTATATCTCCTTGATCTGTTAATTTGAACAAATTAGCTCCAGGTTGATATATAAGAAAACAATCAGTATAGGAAGGATAAGATAATAGCTATCCCCTCTGTGCTGTGTATTTAGAATTTTGAGAATTGCCAGGTTGGCTCTTACCATACTGGTACCAGTCTGGAAAATTGGGTCTTACATCTGCAGAGTGAAAGCAAAGAATCTTGACTGAGACTTTTGCACAGGTGCAGCTTCTAAACTACCTCACTCTAACCACACTGTTCCTACTTCACCTTAAAAAATAATTTTAAGGACAGATACTCTGTACGGTTTAAACACCGCGGAGAGTTCTGACATGAAGGGGAATCTTCAGAGTCTAAAGAAGGGACATGGACACTTGCTGGGGGCTACTGCATGTCCCACACTGTTCGAGGCACTTCCACACATTCAGGGTACAGGTAATCCTGAGCGCTTCCGATGCCAGGGTAACATTTCTTTCATCTGTACTTATTCCACAACGTCAGCTGGTGACCTTCACTCCTGATGAACAGCTTGGCACAGGGTACTTGACTGGCCTGTCTCTTTTGCCTGTTATCCATCCCTGCTTACCACGCTATCATAGCTAGGGTCATCAGGTGGGCTGTTGGTCTTGTGGCTCATGTTCTAGGGCCAAGACTTTGCATCTCTGTGAAACTCAAACATACAGGAAAGATCTTATACCTCTTGGGATTTTGCATATCCACTCATGTTTGGAAGCACAGTTCGAGGGCAGCAACGTTTTGTTTGCCTTATACACAGCACAATTTCTTGCATCTTCTCCAAAATAAGTACTGTCTAAAAATGAAGAGACAACCTGCGACAGATGAAGTTTGTTACTCCTTAATGATGATTCCCCCAAAGGAGTTTCAGAAGCTCAAAGAAAGCACCCGTGAACTCGAGTGCTGGGACAGTGGTTGTCAACCTGTGGGTTGCCACTCATTTGCGGGGTCTAATGACCCTTTCACATGGAGTCACCTAAGACCATCCGAAAACACAGACATTTGCATTACAACTCATAACAGCAGCAAAATTACAGTTATGTAGTAGCAAAAAAAAAAAAAATGATTTTATGGTTAGGGAGGTCACCACAACTCGAGGAACTGTATTCAAGGGTCCCAGCATTAGGAAGGTTGAGAACCACTGCATCAGGGACTTCAGAGGGATCTTCAGAAATGTCTACATGTTATTCCAAGGTTAGACTTCTCACATTTGTGAAGACTAAGCTAATGGGTACCGAACTTTTTTTTTTTTTTTTTTTTTTTTTGCAAAGAGGCATGAGTGGCTGGGAATATGAGGCAGCTGGTAAAGTGTTTGGTGTTTGCTGTACAAGTATAAGGACACAATCTCAATCTGCAGTACCCACATTAAAAAAAAAAAAAAGTTCAATATAGCAGCATGTGCTTGCTATGCCAGCACTGTGGAAGTGATATTAAGAACCCTGGGCTTGCTGGCCAGCCACTGTAGCCCAATTGGTAAGTTCTAGGTTTAGTTGGGGGACCTGTCTCACAAAAGGTAGAGAGAGACTGAGGAAGACACCTCACATTGGCTACTGACTTCTACACACATGCACAAATATGCATGAACATACACACATTTTCCTATTGTTTTCTCCAGAAGAGGTCGATGCACACTTCATTCTGAACTGGCACTGTTGTGGTTTGAATGAAAATGGCCCCATTCTTTCACAGGGAGTGGCCATGTTAGGAGGTGTGGCCTTGTTCAAGTAGGTGTGGCTTTGTTGAAGTAGGTGTGGCCTTGTTGGAGGAAGTGTGTCAGTGTGGGTGGGCTTTTTGAGGTTTCAGAAGTTCAAGCCAGGCCCAGAATCTATCTCTTCCTGCTGCCTGGTAATCCAGATAAACAACTCTCAGCTACCTTTCCAGCATCATGTCTGCCTGGATGCTACTATGCTTTCTGTCATGATGATAAAGAGGTAACCCCCTGAACTTTAAGCCAGCCCCAATTGCAAGTTTTCTTTTGTAAAAGAATATTGTAGAGATTTTTTATTGGGATTGCATTTAATTTGTAATTGCTTTCTGATGATCTTCACAGAGTTAACAACTCATTAATTTTTGCAGATTCATGATAACTCAAGTGTTTTTCTCAAGAGATTTAATAATTTTACTCCTAGAGGTCTTTTACTTCCTTAGTTATGTTTATTCCTAGACAAGTTTATTTTCTTTGAGGCCATTGTGAATGAAGTATTTCCTAAAACTTTCTCAGCATGTGTGTTGTTGGTATATAAAAAAGCTACTAATTTTTGTAAGTAGATTTTGTATCCTGCCATTTTTCTGAAAATGTTCATAATTTCTAGAAAATTTGTGGTGGAATTGTTGGGATATCTTATATATAAAATATATCATCAACAATATACATAATTTGACTTCTTAAAAAGTGTTTTCCTTTGTAAGAGTGGTTGCGGTCATGGTGTCTCTTCACATTGACTAAGACAACTGTTTTCTGGGACCTTGGGTAAGCTTAAAGGTACAGGGATGTTCCAGATTTTGGTATCATCTTTGATGCCAATTCATTTGCTAAGCATTCATATTAAATGCTAAGCATTTAGTTTTTAAGAACTAAAGTCTAAGACAGAGCTAGCTTTTTTGTTTGTTTTTGCTTTCACTTTTTAAAAAAAAATTGTAATTTACATACAGAAAACTCAGCAGTGTACATTTAACCCATTATATTGGTGAGTTCTTTGACCTTTGACTTTTCCAGCTTGGCAATATGCGCCTCAGATTTTGAAGCCAGAATGTTGTCTCCCTGGGGTGGTGGATTTCATCATATCTGACATTGTAAGTGGTCCTAATAGCATTCACCAGCTAAGCCAGAGCACCCTTGTTTTCTGAGTTAACCTACATGAAGGCATTGGTGGTAGTGTCTTCCTATGTTTTTTCCCTTAATGATGCAGTAGGGGACCCCCATCTTGTGATACAGTGTAGGCAGGAAGATCACCAGCTCAATGGGGTCTATGTTATAGGCAACCACCACCAGCTGAGCCTTCTGTTTTCCACCAAGATAGTGGCCATATTGATGCTGCTAAAAGGACCAGTGGTTTCCTGGTTGGGACATCCCATTTGCTAGCAGCTTTCTATCAACAGGGGCCATCAGCCTTTTCTTCTTCGCTTGCTTTGTTTATGGCTTGTACTTGTAAGCAAGCTTAAGAAGCTTGTGTGGGGTCTTTTTTGAACTGGATGTCCTGTCCAATGCCCAAGTTCTTAGGCCTTTTCTAAACAAAGGATTCATCACCTTTTGGCCTCCTATTTCTTCATGATGACTGGGGCCTCAGCCACTTTGTTCCCCTTGGCCTTCTTTCCTTTGGGAGTTTTGCTCCGTTGGAAGAAAGCTAGTTTTAATTTTCTGAGACTATGTAGCCCTGGCTGGTCTGGAACTCTCTATGTAGATCAGACTGGCCTCAAACTCATACAGATCCACCTGCCTCTGGTTCCTAACTGCTGGATTAAAGATATGAGCTACCATGCCTAGCTCCAGAGATAGCTTCCATAAATCAGAAAGCCAACACTGTTTTGAGTGACCACATATTATATGTAATACCCATAACAGATGTTTTTAAATGAGGTGGAACCCTTTTCAACTAGACAGAAGAGTAGATGAACCACAAGTGAAATTGGGGTTAAAATGTGAGTTAATGGGGTTAAAATGGGGTTAAAACATAAGAGTATGTTTTGAAGCCATTTTGAATTATTTGATATGCACAAAGCTGTGTATCCATTCATCTACCATATTTATCCTCATGTTAGGAGAATGACATGAGTTATTATTCATTTTGTCCCATGGCTGTGCCAAGAACCTCAGTGCACCAGTACACTTAAGTCTCATTCATTCCTAAGCCTGTCCCTCTCCTGTTATGAATTATGAATTGAGTGACTAAAACAAAACAAAGTATTTCAACTTCTATGCATCCCATCTCGCTTCCCAGGTGTGAAATGGCTTTAGCATCCCTTCCTTTTCTTGACCTTGGTTTCTTCGTTAGCAAAACAGATGGGCTCAGATGTGTAAACCCTCTCTAAGGTCTCTTTCCACTCTTTGTTCTTGACACCCTTTTTCAAAGAAGCAATGTTGGAGTGGAAAACATGGTGAGTGGCCTTGTCCACATGTTATTGTCCCCTATAGAAGTACACAGGTTTTTGTTTTGTTTTCCTTTTTTTTTTTTTTTTGTAAATCTCTTCCCAGCTATGAATTTAAACCCTATCCTTTGAATAGACTTTTTTTTTTTCCCTCAGTTGTTCTTTATCCACACATGGATGCTAGTGTTTTACAAACTGGGAAATGTTATAGCACTGTAGCTTTAGAGTCAGGTTACTGTATGCAGATCCTGCCTGCCCTCTGTAATACATTAGGTGGATTAATTGTCCTATTGTCCACTGGGGTGAGGGATGTCCTATTGTCCACTGAAGGATGGAATGTGATCATGCACAATGCTCGTAGGCCACAGAATGTCAGGAAGGTTTGGAAAACAGTGGCTGTCTCTAATGTTCCCTGAAGGCCAGAGCTAACCACTCCCTTTCAGAGTTGAAATGGTATCATGTTATTTTCCTTGTCACCTTGATGAATGTCTGAGAAATCCTCAATGCACCTGAAAAAACAATGCAAGATCCTGGTCCTTCTTCCCTTCACAGAGGTCTGCAAGTATGAGTGGAATGAAAGCAACACTTTCCCCACTTCTGGAACTGCTTTGTCTAACTAAGAAGGGGGTATTTCTAAGGCTGAAAGCACTTGTCCTTTTTCAGAGAGAGAAAGACTAAAACCATCCTTAAAAATTCTCCTTCTTTCTGTGTTTGTAGAGCAGGTGCAGGCAGGCAGAGGCAAGAGAAAGATGTTTTATGTTTTCCTCCATGCTGACATTTCTACCTCATCACTTTAATATAGGGTCTTTATGATGAACCAGAAACTCACCATTCTGGCCAGGCTGGCTGGACATCGAGTTCTAGAGATCCACCCTCTCTGTTCCCCAACACTGAATTCATGTGCAGTTATGTCTACTTTTTTATGTGAGCATTGCAGATTTGATCCTCAGGGTTGCAAAGCACACATACTTACCCACCAAGCTATCTCATAAGCTCCCCAGGAGTTTCTTTTACACTGTTACATGGATTAAGGTCCCATACTCACACAGGCATTGTGCATGAATGGGTTGGGTTAGAAGCCAGGCATTATTGTAAAGGGCAGCTGTTTCTCTGAATGGGAGGCAGTTTAGGGGAGTGTTTTTGGAGATTTGGATTTCTTCTCAGGATGAAATATAAGAGTCTCAGAACAGCATGGTGCAATTACTGTCATGGCCAAGACCTAATGTATGTTTGCCGAGGTGCTACAGTCACTTCTAGGCTCTCTTAGTTGTTTTACTAAGTGAGTCAAGGACCACCTGGCTTGACTTCATCTCCTGTATACAGTTTAAAAAGACTTACAGGTTTCCCATCAGACCACTCCCAAGAACCAGCATTCATGGGGTTCCTTTTATTGAATCCAATCCAGAACTGCCTTTCTTGTGTCCTAGGAAGAGAAGAAACAAAAACTTTGTCTTTCCCATTTCATTCCCAATATTAGATGAAAGGGTCTAAGATATGGTGAAACATTCATGTGATTAGGAAAGAATTAATGCTAATTGGCAGGATGGGGCAAGCTGACATAAATGGATCAAACATTGTTTTATATGCAAAAACCATATGCTATGAAATAAGGGGAGACATTTAGACTCACACACTCCTGTTAGTCTGAATGAAAATGGCCCCCACAGGCCCATAGAGTGGCACTGTTAAGAGGTGTGGCCTTGATGGAGGAAGTGTGTCATTGGGGGTGGACTTTGAGGTTTCAGAAGCTCAAGCCAGGCCCAGTGTCTCACTCTCTCCCTGCTGCCTGCCAATGCAGATGTAGAACTCTGAGCTAATTCTCCAGAACCATGTCTGTCTGCATGCTACCATGCTTCCCACCATGATGATAATGGACTAAACACCTCTTAACCACAAGCCAGCCCCAATTAAGTGAAATCTTTGAAAAGAATTGCAGTGGTCATGGTGTCTCTTAACAGCAATAGAAACCTTAACTAAGACACAGAGAAGAATAAAACCTACACTGAGAACAGCAGCTCTGCATAAGAGTGGAAATGCCTTGCAATCAAATCATGAACACACAGAAACAAGTTGCCAGAAAATCCTACAGCATAGCATCTCTGGATGACCTTAACTGCTGTACAATTTACTACTTCACTCTGCTTTTCTGTGCTATTTTACTATGATTTGATTTGTTGCTCTTTTATCAACTGTCTGTGTGTTTTCTGCACATTGATCACTGTCGTCTCCATGTAATAAAAGATACACAGAAGGTTTGAAAATATTTTCTAGTTTCCAACATAAATAAGTCTGAGGCAAATCAGCCTGGGCTATGGTAGATTAACTTGAACAGTTACCACTGGTTTAGACTTGGCAAGAATCTTCACAGAGAATCACCATCCCTTCTATTAGGCAGAGAACAAATATGTCAAATTGCAGAGTACTCAATAAATCAAGCAATAAAGCCTAATTGTAAGATGAACCATCTCACTAAGACAATTTTCTGAGAATAATTTTGAAGAATTAAAGATTTAAGAGACTCAGAAGTCATGACGGATGCTTTCACCTGTTCAGCACAGGGAAGCACGGTCACTGCAGAGTCGCTTCTCACATGTATAAGACAGAGATCAAAGTCAAGTATAGGCAGAGTATCTGAGGTCACTGGTGCCTGGGTGGCCACTGGTGATGCCATACTTCTAAGAACTCGGGTGACCTCTAGAAGGTCAGGTATCTCTTCGGCACAGACTAGAAACCAACTCCATTCTCCCTACACTGGGGGCATTTCATCCATTTCCTCACTGATTTCAGCCTTCTTTGTTTTTCCTGCTCTACTGGCTCATAGAAGACAAATTGATATTTATTTTCTCTCCACTAATTTCCTCATTGTGTAATTTTTAAACAACACACATTTGACACAGCTGAATTCCCTTGGTAATGTGGGCAAAAATAAAGCATACATTATACAACTTTTGTGCTTAGATGCTGAAGGTCAATGCTTTGAAAGATGCACACAATTCTATTAGGAACTTCAAATGTAGACACATATAAACAGAAAGGACATCATTGCATTTGATTACATTAAATGGAAATCATTATGACCTGATGTGTGGGCAGAATGTATTAGCATGTCTTACAAGAGATGAAAAAGGACAGTAGAAGCTGTCCTCCATAGCTGATGAACAATCCAGTCAATGGGGAAGCTTCTTTGACACCAGCCTCACAAAGTCTGAGGTGGTATAGAGGGCTCTGTATCCCAAGATACCGAGTGTTTAGGCTCTGTCTGGAACCTGTAGGGAATAGCAGTTCCATGGGATGCTAAAAAGCTTATTCAAGAGGGGGAAAAAAGTATTTTGCAGAGAAAGATATTTCTGCTAGGAGCCTCACAATACTAATTACATACCATATTTCTAATGTTGTCCATTGTTTTTCAGTTTTATTTGGTCCCTCTGATGCTATATTCCCTACCTGCTCTCAAAAAACAATAACAAAACCTCCCACCACCACCACATCCTTTTCTTATGGAATTATGCTAAGACTCATAGTTGCTCTACATGTAAGGTCATTTTTGTAAATGCTACACATTCAGTTAGGTTTCTTCCAATTTAAACTTTGTTGATGGGGAATTTGGATCAGTGGTGGAGTACACAAGGCCCAAGGTTTGGCCACTTGAAGAAAAATCCCCACAAACAAGCCAGTGAACCAACCAACCAACCAACCAACCAACCAACCAAAAGCCAAACTACATTAATAACTTCATGAGTATGGACATTCTAACAGTCGATGTACACTGATAAGTGAACATGGATTTCTTCAAATGTACAACCAGAGACTGGACTGGATTGTGTTTTAAACTGTTAGACCTTCTCTCTCCAATAAAATCTTAACTGTACTCTCATCTATGGAAAACCCTTGTCGGTGCAATGGGATTGTGTTTTCTGGAGAGCTAGCAAGCAAGAAACAGAAGCCCTGCCCAAAAGGTTCTGTTTCCTCCCAGAGCCCAAGAATCTTTGGACAACACGCTTCAGTCCACCCAGAAGCTGCTGGCAGCTCTAACAATCTCACTGGAGGCACTCAAGAAGATTTTGAATATCCAGTATGCAACGTGAACTTGGTGCAATACAAACACAAAACCACATATGAGGATATAGCTTTCTTTCATAAGCTGTGACTAGCTATTTTTAGACATGAAACAAGTACATAAGTTTTAAACAACCACTTGGGTTCTTCATCCCTAAGAAGCCACTACTAGAAGACAACTTTTGACTATAATTTTCTCAGAATTAATAAGTATTTACTGGTTAAATCTTGTATGTAGAAGCTCGTTCACAAAATTTTCTTCCTCTATATGGGCAAAGCTTGCAAGGTGAGCTCCGAACTCCTCGCAGAAGGCTTCGGCTTCTCTCCATGATCTTTTCATTAGGACCTTTTCACTGTGAAACACCTGTAGAGCAACAAAACCAGAGCAAGGCTGCTGACTTCTGCTTCCTACCATTTCCTTTCTTCTTGCGGGGTGGGGGTGGGGTGAAGGGTAAGAAGTGGATGACTTTTTGCGTACTGAGCGCACACTCTTTCTATTGAGCCAGACTTTCACCCCTTCATTATTTTTCATTAAAATTCTGATCGGAAGAGTTAGCACATATAAAATTAGAACATGGCCACTCCTAAAACTGTTGGCTCTTTTTACTCTCCTTGGCTTCTTTTTCACTAAATTTCTTATAACAGACATAGAGTTTCCGTTTTAATAAATGTCTGCCAATTTATCAAGAAAATTAGGTCAAGAGACATTAAAAATACCAGGTCACACACCTGTAAACCTGGCTTAGACCCAGGACTCCTTGCCTTCAGAATCCATCCATTTCCATTACGGCATCCTGACTATGGACAAGTTAGAATTCATGGAATGACAATGAACTTGTTGGCTCCATCATAGGCAAAGCAACACAAGACTGAAAGCCTAGAGCAGGTATATGTCTAGGGTCTCTGGGTCTTTGCTGAGCTGGCAGCTCATTGGTGTTATTCCTTAGCTGCCATGTTAACAGGAAGCGGCCGCTTGGAGAGAGCATGTGCTTTTGTCTTAAGAGCAGGCAGGAGGTGGCTGAAGACACAGTGCTCCTAATCCTGGGACTCTGAATCCTTGCTGTTGCTCTCTGTAACTAAGACCACAAAGCTTTACTATCTGATGTTGCAGGTACACTCTATGGCCAGCTTTCAACAGGTTCTGATTTGCTGAGACCAGAATGAATGCTTTTCCAAGTCCTGTGGACCACAGCACAGCCTTTCCATCTTTTAAATTATATGTCAAAACTTGCTTCCTTGGGGAACCTATCCTCGAATCACTCTAAATTCATAAATCCCACCACCTCGAACATCAAGCACACTGCATTTGTGGACACGTCAGGGTGATGGATAGTAAAATAATACTGTACTGGGAGTCCCAAGACTAAGGATCCATTCTAAGTCTGTCAATAAATAATTGCGATCTCGGGTGAATCACTTCATCACACCGGCCTCAGTTTACATGTTTCTAAAGCTTAACTTACTGCTCCATGAGGCCGTGTCTGGGCCTTTTATTTATTAAGTTTATGAAGGGATTTCTTGTGTAAGTTTAAAGGGAGCGAATTCACTTGTATTTTCTGCTACGTCTGCACTGCAGTGTCTGTGGAATACGGTCTATCTTTGTCCTGTGTGTGCCCAGCTGATGGAGAAAACTTTTTCCATGAATTTGGAGAAATGCTACACAAAGAATGAACCAAGAGAAAACTACAGAGCATAAGAGTAATTTTTAAAAAGTGGATATTTCTAATAAGATTGTAAGAATTGGTTCATCTCTAGGATCTAAAGTTTGTTTGCAGACAGACATTTCTTCAAGGATTTCATGTGTATATAACAGGTACATCTCATATATAGGTTGAACATTCTTGATTTGGCAATTGAAGTTATGAGATTCTCTAAAATTGGAAACTTCTGTGAGAATGACATACTCACTTTCTGTTATAAGTAGGTAGACCATTTCATGTTCCAGACACTGCATAAAATGACTGTCAGGCTGTACGTAGTATATGGGAAACAAATGAGTTTTGTATTTGGACTTATGTACAAACCTCAAGATATCTCATTATGAATATGTAAATTATTTCAACACTTTAATCCCAACTCTTCTTGCACTAAGCATTTACATATATACATATATACATATGTACATACATACACACCACCCCATATATGTGTGTGTGTATATATACATATATGTATACATATATACACACATATGTATACATATATACACACATATATATATCTCAACTATCTCTATTACCATGTTTGATCTTCAGGTATCTATCAGGCAGGCTTTAAATCTATCTTTAGTATAAGAATTATTTCATAATAAGTACTTTGTGCACAGGCTCACAGACAATATAGAACAGCACTATTCTAATACCCACTGTGTGTTGGCTTCCTTTATTTGGTATATGCTTAGTAATGTACACAACATTGACTGGTGCCTTTGTACTTATTATATGAAGACAATTCCGTAAATGACCATGGCTGGCCTTGCTTTGCTCTTTCTTGATTGTAATTCTGGTCCAGAATGTGTGGAGAATGCAACTCCCTGAGGAAAGGAGGAACTGTCCTTGTCCCTCTCAGAACAGGGAGTCCTGCACTGTTTTATTCCAGTGAAACTATGCGAGGCATAAAACCCAGAGAAGTATTTTGCTGAAGAGTCCATCTGCCACCCTGAGTATCTTTGCTCAGGGGACAGGCTCTCTAGGATCCTAGGCGTCTACTGTTTCTTGCAGTCTATCTGTGAACAGTAAAGTTGTTTTGCCTGACTTGTGGGAGTGTTTTGCCCTTCTGGATTTGGACTCTGGCAAGTGAGATTGTACAAAACCTCCCACCAGTTCAAGAAACTGATCAGGCATTTAGAGCTCTTTTCCAGGTAACCAGTGTATAGGGTCCTTTTCCTTGGGTTTAATGCATGATATTTCTGCCTTCAGTGACACTGGGGAATATATGCCATCTTTTTTTTTCATCATTTAGAATTATTTGGAATATAAACATAAGGACAGAGAGGCAAATAGAGAGTAACTGTATATATACTGTGTACCAGGCACTGTAGGAAGGCAGTCTTAGAATAGAGAAAATGTGTACTAAATGACTATGCAGATAGCCTTGGCATTACCTTGAAGCAACTGGTCAGACCAGATTTTGATTCCCAATCCAAATAGCAGTTGTGGAAGGGCCACCTTCTCTCAAACTCTGTTTTCTCCCAGGATTTGACTGGCATTTTGCACAGGGACATTGCCTTAAAGTTGCTACAGTCCTTTACTTCCCAGCGACCAAGTGGACTTCCCCCTCGCATGACAACACAGCCACCGCTGTAGCCTAAAAGCAGAAACCAAGCATTTTAATATAATGTGATTAATACCATTTTGTGCTCCAAGGACAGCTCTTTGGAGTGTTGAATAATTGACACGTCGTAATGAAGCACCAGAGAAGAACAATGAAGACAGAAAAGGATGCTTTATTGGCACAATTATCTCATTTCTCTTCATCTCTGGAGAGAAGAACAGAAAACAGAATCATGAGAGAAAAGAAGCTGTGAAGCCTGAAATTTGGACATTGTCTGCTTTGAGCTCAGATGGGAAATGATGGGAAATGAGGCGCTGCTCCGATTGGAGCTGAAGAATGCCCTACTGCTGGGTGACGTGCTCTGAAACCACATTGTGAACATCACAATGGGAAGTACACAGTGCTCGTCCCCCGAGAGCAAGGTGCACCAGGGCAAACCAGTCACATGAATAATGGATTCAAGGCAGACAAGAAACAGAACAAAGACCCACACTCTAAGCCACAAACCATGGAAAATGGAGAAAATGAGATAAACTCTTGAAATGGGGTAAATCTCTTGGGGCTGAAGGCGGAAACAGAGCTGATATCAAGGAAATGAAGGAGCGGGCTTCTAAGTGAGTCACAAAGCTCATCAATTTCACAGTAGATAGTGTGTCAAATATTAGAGAGGAACCCTCCTCAGTTATGGATGAACCTTCACATGTTCTTTTATGTGTGTTGAACATGAAATATACTTTTCTGTATTCAAAAGTGTTCATGTTTTGAATGAACACATGAAACAAGTGTTCGTATTTCCAATGAAGATTTAGGAGATGGGGCCCTGTTATTGGTCTTGTCCTTATGTTTGTGATCTTCTTATCTCTGTCTCAAGAAGGCTGGTGTTACAGGTGTAGACCACCATGCCTGACCCACAGAAACAATGTATGGACTGAATGAAATTTCTTAAGTTTGTGCATAATTTATACAATTTATAAGATCACTAAAAATATGCATCAGCCAGGTGGTGGTAGTGTACACCTTTAATTCCAGCACTTGGGAGGCAGAGGTGGGTGGATGTCTGTGAATTTGAGGCCAATCTAGTCTATAGAGAGAGAGAGAGTTCCAGGACAGTCAGGGCTATTTAGAGAGACCCTGTCTCAAAAAGCAAAACAAGAAAAAGAAAAAAAAGCATTTCATATTTCAGTGAATATTAGTGGAAAACAAATTGGTTTTAAAAATTGAGTGATGTCATTGATTCTTTTTCCTTTGCGTCTGGACTGATCATTAAATGAACTAAATTGACATTCAACAACTATACAAAATTATGTATCTATAACATACTTGTATATAGAGGAAAATATACTCAAAATTCTGGGGCAGACTTCACAAGTAGCCACAGAGCCTGCAAAGAGATTTGTCAGCAGAGTTTATGGGAGGTGGCATTTGAGCTGAATTTTAAAGGATGAAAAAGGAAAAGAGTTTTCAAGGTGGGCTTATGAAAATCAAGTGACAATGGAGGGTGGACCTGGAGACAAGTGACAAATGTGGACCTAAAAGCATTTTAAAACTATGTACTCCTTTGGTATGAGGTATTTATTTGGTTTAGATTCCCCTTAGAAGAAATGACCACTTTTATTTTAGTGTATAGCTAGAATTATGATTACATATACAAACAAGCTTATGCATCAAACTGACCCACAAAGGTGAAAGCAAGTAGATAGATGTAAAGTAGAAAATAGACAAAGCATGGCTTACATTGGACAAAAAAGATTGTTGGTTCATGCAAAGACCAACAGATATCTACAGTGGCTCAGATGACTACTTAGTACTACTAATGATGGATGGGGTAGGGGAGAGGCAAGCAACAGCGCTCATATAACTGCCTTGACCCAAAAACAAAGTTTTTTTACGTCCAGGGAGCTTAACTGTGGGATGAGGCCCATAACCTAGCTGTATCATGATCAATAGAGGAAGAGTGTGTTTTTTTCTGAAGTCAGATTGAACCATGCAAACCCAGCAGAAACCCCAGACATACTACACTGTGGGCTGTTCTAGTGCAAAGGAAACATGCATGTTGTCTGATTCCCCAACTCTTCCTTTAAGGCAACCTGGTGGGACATTCATCACTACAGCTCATAGGTGGGAAAGTCTTCTAGACATAACATCTCATTTGGATCCTTGAGCTGGGATTCTAGTCTCAGCACAAATATTTAATAACTTAACATTTGAGTTGATTAATTAACCATAAGTCTTGTTGAAAACAGATAATTCCTTTTCTTCTCATGGGTCTTCATGAAGATCAAATGAAATAATTACTAAAAAAGACTTCATGAAGCAGAAAGCTAAAACCAACCCTATTCTTATGGGCATTTTCATTACAAAACTGGGAAATTGTGTGTGTATGGGTGACAAGTTCTGCTGTGTGTTCAAGAATTTTTAGATGGTTTGAATCAGCAAGTTTACAGTGATACTTTTTTTTTGTTGGCCTTGCATTTTGTCTCACTTCCCCACATTAGACAATGATTAACTAGCTATGGTTTTAGATGCTGTGGATATTCAAGTCATCTTCATTAGTAAGGAAAGAGATGCTTGTGGCCCACCATGAAGATGAAAAGTGCTGCAGGAGCGTTATTGGTATTCTAAAGTGGTTAACTTAATGTATCATTTGACCCAAATTTTAGCATCTCAGTCCCAGAGAAGCAGTAAAATGGTATAATAAAGGGAGGCTGGGCTAAGGGATATATAAAGGGAATTTGTAAGTCAGTTCATGGGGAAGCTTGCCAAGTCAAATAATAAGGGAAGGACAGAAGGGTAGAGGCAGGCTTTTCCCATTCCATAACTCAGTTCCTGCTGGAGAGAGGACACTCGTCCTTCTCATTGGTGAACCTCACATCTCACATTTCAATGCACTCTCTTGACCTGCCTTTCCTCCCTGATCCCCTTCACCATCTCCCTTAAACATCAGCCGAAAAACTTTCTGTAATTAAAATCTAACTCATGATTCTAGATTTTTCCATGTGTCACAACTAATCACAGGAAGTGACTTGATCTGCGAAAGCTATCATCCGTGACCTCTCTGGCCAAATCCTTAAATATAAACCAACTAATTAAACCAATTTGTGGTATCAGGGCAGGACAGAATTGTGCTGGGCCTTGGCATCTTTAGACAGTTATTTGACTTGGTCTGTCTAGTTACTTTCAATTCCCTTCCACAACTCCCTCACTTCTCACGTTTGCATCTGCCTTTCCTTCCCTCTCCCATGTTCTCGCTTCCACAGAGTAAGGCAAAACTCTTGGGACAGATAAGGCCCCAATCTGCTCAGTACTGTGTTGAACACTTTGTGTGGTCTTTCTGGTGTTTATCTTGGAGGCAGAGATTGTGGTAGCATCTTCCAATGGAAAAATTGAGGCTCAAAGATGTTAACCATTGCCACAGACCACAGAGTTAGTGAAGGCTTGATCCTGGCCTGGAAACCGTGCTTATCAGAGTCTAATTTTGAGGTAGTACTGAGGTCTGGGTATGTATTCAATACATGGCTGCTGGAGGAAACTATTCTCTTGAGGTTATGGCCCCCATGCAGTTGTTTAGCTCTTCTGAACTTGACATGAACTGGGAGGAGGGTGCCTCAGTTGAGGATTGGCCTTCATCAGATTGGCCTGTGGTTATGTCTGTGTCACGTTTTCTCAATTGCTAATTAATACAGGAAGGTCCAGTCCTCTGTGGGTGGTACAATCCCTGAGCATGTGGACCTGGGCTGCAAAGGAAAGGTAGTTGAGCATGCCAGAGGAAACAAGCCAGGAAGTAGTAGTGTTCCACCCTAGTCTCTCCTTCAGTTCCTGCTTCCAGGGTTCCTGTCTCGAGTTCCTTGATGATGGACTGTGATGACTGGGATATGTAAGCCAAATGAACTCTTTCCTCCTAAGTTGCTTTTTGGTCAGTGTTTTTAGAAAGGTTAATGAGAACAAGTCTCCTTGCACTGAGCTCTGGAAACCTCAGCTCCCATCATGGTTCTCTCCCTGTGTGGCCACAGGATTCCCTTGAAGAACTCCTGTCACAGGTTACCTTGCTTGACTGTAAAGAGGCCTGGAAATGTGCTCAGAACAAGACCAAGCACATCCACACATCCACGGGTGTGTGGTGTTTCACACCAGAATCCCAAGGAACCTCAAGCTTGACTGTCCTAGTTATTGTTTGTTGATTGGTGTGACAGGCTTCCGAGTCCTCGCTTTGTAAAAGACACCTTTAAGCAGACACATCTGGCCCACTTTGATAGGATACAGTTGCCCTCATTTGACAGATTATACTTGATTTGGAAGAATTGGGGCCCGGGTGCCCTGGATGGTTCCATGTGACAGATCTAGGAATGGTCCTGAAGCAGAACTGAAGTTACAGACTGCTGGGAAATAGTGATTTCAGGTGTTCTCTTAATCTGCTGAGACACATCTGAAGCACACACTTACCCTAGAAAAGTGTCTATGCTATCTTACCAGGAGGTGACCCGCTGTTCGCCCTTATAGAGCTGTCTCCATTCACTGGAATCTGTACTCTAAACACAAGGCCGTGTCTGTTTCTATGCATTATTCTCTCTATTTAATCAGTAGCAATATCTTGTGGTTCAAAACCATACTTGCTGTATTAAGGAATGTTCTACTTCTCTCAAAATATTAAGGCTAGGGAGTCCTTTTGTTGGTTTAAAAGAGGAAAATCTCAGAATTTCCTGGTGTTGGGAGAACTAAGAATTTTGGCAGTGAAAGAAAAAAAAAATACAGATAAAAGACAGATTAAGGAGCAACTCTGTAGTCCTGACTGAAACTTAAAGCATCAATTTGAACTGAGAAAGCATCTCATCTTCACCTGTGCTGTGCAAGCAAACACATACATGACCAAAGACATAGAAAGAACAACCGACAGTGAGCCAGATTTGTGTGAAAATGGCATTTCCCATCAAAAGAAAACCTAGTGATTCTTGATGAAATAGCACAGAAATTTACATCTTGTCATAGTGGTAACAAGGACCCTATGGAAGACTGAAGGGTCACACCACCAGTACTCAGGAGTATCAGTATCCTTAAAGATATTGGCATCAAACCAATGGTACTTAAGCATTAGGGACAGTTGCAATGGATGGAGGTATATTAATGCTTAAAGCCCCTACTTCACAGTGACATTGGAGGACCTCTAATTGCTCACTGTTGGAGGACACTAATGAGGAAATAATTCTTTCGGAAACTAGGAAGAGGAATGATCAAGCATCTATTCTGGCTTTCTTACAGAATCTGTACCACAAAACAAACAAAATAATAATTGCAGAGAGTTACTTTCTTATTGAAATATCCAAGCCATAAATTAAGACACTCCTAATAGGCCAGGTGGTGATGTAGTTTGGTTGTAGATCACTTGCCTATCAGGAGAAGGCCCCAAGTTTAATCCCGAAACCAAAACAAACAACAGTAAAACCCAACTCTATGGAATCAATGAATTTACACATTGGTCATCAAACACTCCCTATCACAACAAAGAGAAAACTGGACATTGTGTTACTCTATACATAACAAATAACTACCAAAAAAATTTATAGTTTTTCTGAAGTAAAATAAACCTCAATTTTGATCAGGTCTTCGATAAACAAGGTATAGACTTTAGGAAAATTTACAAGATGAATAACCTACTTAAATTAGTAAATGCACTTGAAAAGAAAAGAGGGATAGATAGAAAATATAGACATTAAAATAATCTTTAGGAGACTTTAATAACTAATTAGAGTATGCAAATACTATTTGGATCCTGATTTTAAAAAAAAAAAAAAACCTTAAAAATACTATAGTGTGTGTGTGTGCAATTTAGATATTTGGGCATTAACTGAAAGATTTGAAAGATTTATGACATTAAAGAGTTATGGTTTCAGGGCTGGAGAGATGGCTCAGAGGTTAAGAGCACTGGGTGTTCTTCCAGAGGTCCTGAGTTCAATTCCCAGCAACCACATGGTGGCTCACTGCCATCCGTAGTGAGATCTGGTGCCCCCTTCTGGCATAAAGTTGTACATGCGGACAGAACACTCATATACATAACAATAAACAAATCTTTAAAGAATTATGGCTTCAAATGAGATCATCATAATATGTTTTTGACAGAGAAGGCCTTATATTTTAGTGATAACACTGCAATATTTGTGGATGGAGCAATCTGATGTCTGAGATCTGTTTTGAGAAAAGACTCAGACAGGACTGAGGTTAGAACTGAGACAATACTTACTTGATTCAGAAAGTGCATGGTGCTGCATTATAATATTTAATGAACAACAGACAAAGTTGAGAGAAAAATGGCTGAACTGTGATTTCACCATGGGCTGCCCATCTTGTAGGCAATACCTTAAGGACAACCTTGGCCTGAGTTTATAAAAAGCTTTAGGCTTCCCGAGTTCAGTGGTCAATTTCAGTAGTCAGTTTATGCTGGATTAAGAGTCTGACCCAGGGCCTGAACTAACGGGTTCTTTTGTGACAGGAAGTAGAGGAGAGGTGATTTACAGTGGTGTTTCCACAAGCTGCAATTGAAAAGGAAAAGAGAAACACGGGGGCTTTTATATTGCTAATTTTTTCCAGAAACGACTTACATTTTCATCTTATTCAGAGACAATTTACTCAGTGTCAGTCAGCAGGCACAGCCACACTGAGCATCACAGAGTTATTTTTGCTTCAGGGAAAAGAAAGAGAGTAATGCCACTCACATAAATTACCACAGAAACTTATGAATGACAGGGCGCTCCGCTTCATTTCCAGATTTTAGACATCTAAATATGCCCCGAGGAAGTTAACATGGAAAACCAAAAATTTTGTATGCTCAGAATGTATTAATTTATTTTGACAGGTATAGACAGACGCTCCTAACCAAATTCTACAGAATATAGACATGATCCTGAGTAGGTCCTTCTCAACAGCACAGTGACACAAAGCTGTGCTGTTCCCTGTCATGCAGTGGTGCTCAGGGTGCAGAGCGAGGACACTGTCCAGTAGCGTGGGCTGTGGTGCTTCCTGTCTCTGAGCTGTGGCAAGTCAACAGTCTTCATATAGAATTCTTAAGCTGATGCTCACACACACACACACACACACACACACACACACACACACAATGTCTGTTGTGATGTCCATTTACATGCATCTTTAAAAAAGCAAAATTATAAAAAAAAAAAAATCCAGACTTTTAAAATAGTAGTATTAGGTCTGCAGAGAGTTGAATGGGATACAGAATTTTTCCATATAACCCCTTCCCTGCTACCTGTACACTCTCCCTCACTATAGGTGGCACATTTGTCACAACAATGAACCTACAATGACACATCGCTATCACTCAGAGTCCTCCCTGTCCCTGCTAGGTACTTCATTTATACAGGAGGAAATGCAGGTCTGCATTTTTCTGTCATTTGCCTTGCAAGGCAAGGCCGACTGGCAAAATGTCCTTCAATTCTTATCTTATAGAAATAGTTCTTCAATTTTAAAGGATAATTTCACAGAGGATAGAACTCTTAGTAGCCTCCCTCCCTCCTTTGTCACCAGATTTTTCACAGACTCTCTTCTTGCCTGCATGGCCCCTGAGAGGTACTCTTATCTGTGCTGCAGTGCAGGGAAGGCTTTCTCACTGTGGCTCCTTTGTCTTTTATTTATCTGGAGTCTGAAAGTGATATGTGTAGATCCTTAGTCATCTGGGGAATGAAACCAAAACTGCTTTGAGATTTCATCTTACACCTGTCAGAATGGCCAAGATCAATGAAGCAAATGACAGCTTATTCTGGCGAGGATGTGGGGTAAGGGGGACAGGTCTCCGTTGCTGGTGGGAGTGCAAACTTGCGCAACTACTATGGAAATCAGTGTAATGGTTCCTCAGGAAGATGAGAATCCATCTACCTCAAGGTCCACCTACACCACTCTGGGATATATACCCAAAGGACACTTCATTCTATCACAGATATACTTGTTCAACCATGTTCACTGCTGCCCTATTCATAATAGCCAGAAACTGGAAACAACCTACATGTCCCTCAACAGAAGAAAGGTAGAGAAAATGTGATACATTTACACAACAGGATATCACTCAGCTTTAAAAAAATGATATCATGAAATTTGTAGGCAAATGGATGGAAATGTAAAAAAATATCCTGAGTGAGTTAACCCAGACTAGAAAGACAAATACCATAGGCATTTGCTTGTATGTAGATATTAGCTATTAAGTCAATTAAACCAATGATAACCAAGCTACAGTCCATGGAACTACAGAGGTTAGGTATAGAGCAAGGGGGCAGGAAACAGATTTCTCTGGAAAAGGAAAATAGAATAGGTAGCTATGAATAGAAGCCAATGGTGGGGGGTGGGGGTGGGGCTGAAATGGACTGAGCAAGCAGGGAGGGGGAAGGGAGAGGGTCCAAAAAAAAAAAAAGATTATTTTTATTTTTGTTTCTCTTTTATTTCCATACAGATCCTTAGTGTACCTATTATGGGTACTGGTTTTATGCTTTTTATGGGATTCCTGAGTGACCTCTGGTTCTATATGTATTTCTTGCACTGTTCCTTGAGCTCTTTCCCTTATGATTATATTGTTGTATTCTGATGTGTTTGTTTTTATCTTATCTTGTTTTATTTTATTATTATCCCTTAGATGCCTGTGTGTTTTCTAATGAAAGACAGAAAGGTGAATGTATCTGAATGGGAGGGGACACGGAGAGGGTCCAGGAGGAACAGAGAGAGGAGAACCATAATCTAGACATATTGTATGGAAAAATAAATCTAATTTTCAACAAGACAAACCAACGGAAAGCAAATGGTATGTGTAACTGCAGCTTTTCAGTGGGAGGGCATTTGTCTTGCTTGGTGTTCTCAGAGCTCCTAGAGTCTTTGGTTTAAGAACACTCATTGTCTGAGGGTTACCTCTTCTTCCTTTCTTCCTTCCCCATCCTTCTTCTCTCCCCACTAATACATTTAAATATGTTTTAATCATCCCATTTTGCTCTTTTTCTCTGTTTTTCAGAATTTTAAGTTTCTATGTCATAGCCTATAGCGTAGGGTTCCCTGGCTTAGCAAGTGCATGGCACTATTAAGCCACAGGTACCCTTCAATCCAGTTAGGCTACTTCATGTCTTGCATTTGCTCTCTTGGCTTTTCCCTCAGAATGCCCATCTCCTTGCTTTCCATTAAAGCCTCTGTGATATTAATTGTAATTTCAAGGTTGCTGGATAATTCCAGCCTTCCTGTCATGTAACTGGTTCTGATGCTGGTTCACTTTCCTCAGTCAGCACATTTTGCATTTAAGCCCATTGACAGTATTTCTTCCTTCTTTCCTTCCTTCCTTCCTTCCTTCCTTCCTTCCTTCCTTCCTTCCTTCCTTCCTTCCTTCCTTCCTGTCTTCTCCTGTTCCTCCTCTTCCTCTTCCTCCTCCTCCTCCTCCTCCTCCTCCTCCTCCTCCTCCTCCTCTTATTTCTTTTTTCAAGATAGAGTTTCTCTGTGTAGCTTTGTAGACCAGGCTGGCCTTGAACTCACAGAGATCTGCCTGCCTCTGCCTTCCAATGCTGGGCTTAAATGCACATGCCACCACCACCTGGGGACAATGTTTCTGCTGCAGCTAGATGTGGTATACTCGGTAAAAGGAATTGGTGAACATTGTGAGGTCAATTGTCATAGAGGGGTGTGTGGGTAGGGTAAAAGGGCCAGCAAAAGAAATCCACTTTGTCCCTGACTCCAGAACCAACTTTGAACCCAGAGCCAGTGAAAGAAACACTTTATCCATGAACCCAGAACCAGAGAAAAACACCCTGACTCTGAAACCAGTGCCAAAGAAGCACACTTTATCCCCAGAATCAGAGCCAGTGAAAGAAATATGCCTAGCCCTAAAATTAGAGCCAAAAGGCTAAAAAGGACCAGTGAAAGAAACACAGTTGGCCTTGAAACCAGAGCCATCTCTACCCCTGACCAACTAAGCTAGCCAATCCCTGATGAGGAAAACTAACCAATTCCTGAGCAGAAAACCTTCTTCTCCCTTCCCACTGCCCCTAAGAAGCCTGCTAAGTCCCTCTGCCTGTTCAGTTGCTGGCTGTCCTTTCCCACCCTGGCAAAGGCAGCCACTCTCCTGAACTCCTCCTTCCCAAATAAATCTCTTTCTCAGAAGAGTCTCAGAAGATCTTTGTTCACCGGTGCAGAATAGGATGGACCATGAGGAGGATCTATAGGGAAAGATACAAGGAAGGCAAAACTTTCTGATAAGTAAGGCAAGTGTGGTCTCCAGCAATAGCTGCGTCCCTAAAACAAATCACATGATAAGTATGAACTTTAAAATGGCCACCCTATGTCACCTCATGTAGACCTGTTGTGATCACTTTAGTTACGTGAGGCATTAAGAAAATGTTAAGGGAGCATTAAAGGACGTGAGCAAAGAGTAGAGTGAGTTTGAGGCCAAGGAAACAGATTTGAAGGGGTGAGCTGAGCTGGTGTTGCACAGGAATACTCACTGGGTTGGTGTGTGTTCCAGTGTGTGTACTGTACTGGCTCAATCTTCTGCCCCACCGTCTTCCAAGTGTACTCTCCTGTATTGTTTTGGTCCTGAAGAGCTATCCAAAAATAAGTGTCTTTTGTTTTTGCCACACTAGTGATTAAACTAGTTACAAAAGCCTGTTCAAACCTTGAAAAAAGAAAGAAAAAGAAAAGGAAATTGTTATACTAAGTTTCTGGATGATTAAAAACATCATTAAATCATAATGGAGTGCACAGAACAGAATCAGAGTAGGCCTTTCTTGTTAACTCTCTAGAGCACAGAACAAATACACAAAGACCCTAGTGTTGCCCGTAGATGTCAAATATAAGCACAACTTCAGAAATGTGTGATTCCTAAAGCCTTCATTCCTGTAACTGTCCCAGGTATGGTTCTGCAATGGAATGGCAGCCTACACACACACACACACACACACACACACACACACACACACACACACACAGCCATGTGTCTTTTGGAGAAAGATGTATATTTTTTATTTAGGCTCACCACCATGCCCTGTACCATGATGAGGAAGCAGGAGGCAGGAGGCAGGAGGCAGGAGGCAGGAGGCAGGAGGCAGGAGGCAGGAGGCAGGAGGCAGGAGGCAGGAGGCAGGAGGCAGGAGGCAGGAGGCAGGAGGCAGGAGGCAGGAGGCAGGAGGCAGGAGGCAGGAGGCAGGAGGCAGGAGGCAGGAGGCAGGAGGCAGGACATGCTTTCTGAACATGCATTTTCTACCATGGAGTGCCCATGCGTCCTCTCCCCATGGAGAAAGTAAGAAAGGAAGGGAAGGAACAATTTTATGCCTCCCAAATCAGTCTGTTCACAGGCATATGGAGTCTTTGGCTTATTCAAATGTGTTTAAACGTGCATTTTCACTGAAGATAAATTTCAACAAATCCAAGGCATTCCACCCACTATCATTTTCCCCAAGCAACTGAATGAATTTTCTCCCAATGATTGTTGGCAACAGTCCTTTTCAACTACAAATTCACCCAAAGCAGATGTGGACAACGTGTGCATATATTCTCTCTCTCTCTCTCTCTCTCTCTCTCTCTCTCTCTCTCTCTCTCTCTCTCTCTCTCTCTCTCTCTCTCTCTCTCACACACACACACACACACACACACCTATAACAAAGCGCGAGCATCAAACTCAGCTAGCATTGAATTCAAAGCTTCCTTTGAAACTACGTTTAGAGCACACAAAGTTCAAAGGACTTCCAAGTGGTGGAGATGTCTGGCCATATCTGCTGAGTCAAAGGAAAACATAAAGCCTGGTAAAATTACCCAAGAAACCTCAGGAGAAAGAGCATTGGACTTTTCACATTCAATTTGAGGTTCTCTTTATTGCATGCATTATTCACTTGCTATGGGGAACAAAAGCAATGAGACCGTTTATAAAATCGAGGCGCCTCAAAGGGAATGGGAAGGAAATGGCAGGGAGAATAAAAGGTGGTACATTAAGAACCTCAGGGCCACCCCAGTGGACTTCAGGGAAGGACCTGAGGGAGGAGCTCACTGTGGGTTTCATCAGACTTTAGTAATATTTTCTGCAAATGCTCTGTCAACAACTGAGATGTTACACCTCTAAAATCAGAGAAGTTACTTTTAGCTATATCTCAGAGGCAGAATTTTACATACATGTGTTTCTGAGGAAGGGTATGTAAAGCTAAGTATTGTGTAGATGCTGTGGTAATTTTCCTTATTCTCTATTGGCTTGTGCTGTCACAGTGGAAGACCTGTTTTACTGATCCTTCTGCTACCTATTATTGCTGAGCTACAAGCCCGAGATTTCTAGTTACTATGTTGTTGCTAAATCCAAGGCAGTGGCTGATTCTTCCATTACTTTATTAAGTAATAGCATGAAATGACTTTGTTTGTAAACTTGGCCTTGGGTGTTATTATTCATGACAACAGTGCTTTTGTAACCTATTTGTTACAGATTTCTTTAGTCCACTCTGGTTTGCTATTTTATCTCCATTATTGTTTGAGACAACAGAAACCTTTTGATTTGGCAAGTCTATTTTTATGGAGTGCTTATAATATTCAAACATTAATGTCTTCAAATCAAAAGTCAACATTCAGGTTTCCTTCGTCTAATTTACAAGATGATACCATTAGTAAAATAATTCAGCAAGTGTGTCATTGTTCTAAATCAAATATGTCCTTCTAATGCTCGTTAACAGTGCATGATCTGGGACAAGCTCTTGGGTATCTGTTTCCAGTTGGCAATAAAGCAATTTTATTTACTTATTTATTAGAGATAGGGTTTCTCTTTGTAACAGCCTTCACTGTCTGTCCTGGAAGTAGCTCTATAGACCAGGGTGGTCTTGAGTTCACAGAGATCTGCTTGACTCTGCCTCCTGCATGCTGGGGAGCATAGCAGCAGACAGGCATGGTGCTAGAATAGTAGCTGAAAGCTTATATCTGGAGAGAGAGAAAGAGAACAGGGAATGGGAGTGGACTTTTGAAACCTCAAAGCTCACTTCTAGTGACACACCTCTTCCAACTAGGTCATACCTCCCCATCCTTTCCATATAGCTCTACCAGCTGCAAGAGAAACATTCAAATATATTGGCCTATAGGAACCATTCTCATTTAAACAGCCACAGACAGTAACATTTCTAAGATTTTTTTTACTCCATGTTTTAAAATTATTTACAGAAGAACAAGTCAGAGTTGTGTGTCACCTGGACATTTTGTTTGAATTTACTGGTATTAAATCAAATGTTGCCAAGATTTAAGAAATGAAGCTCATTGTATATACATAGTTTTATGTTATCCTTTTAACCAAGAGAGCAGGATATGAATTACATGTTACATGGAATGAATTACATGGAAGAAGAGAGTCTATGATTTTCAAAAGCATCCCGCAAAGTTGCAGGATAGAAATCTAACATTAAAAAAAAATAAGTTGTCTATCTTTAACAACCCAATAAGGAAGCTAAGGAAAGAATTCCATTTACCATAACACCAAAAAGAATGAGATACCTAGGAATAAATCAATGTTCATAAAACTTGAAGGCACTGTGCTAAGTGAAAGGAGCCATGTTCAGCAAGCAACACAGATAGAAGATGGTCCTAGTTACATCTAGTACCTGGACTAGTCCAACTTCTAGAGAACAAAAGCAGAAAACTGTTCATCAGGAGCTGCAAGTGGGTGGAGAATGGGAAGTATTTTTGAATAACTAAGTATGGGAAGAAGAACCATGTTCCAAAGAGAATGCATTTAAGGCCACTGATGTTCACTTAAAGTGGTGATAATGGTACATTTTCTTTCATGAATATTTTTCATGTTAATTCAAATTATGTTTAGGAGCAAATGGCTTTTAAAACAGGACATGGAGTGATTATGGCATTATATCTCTCTTTGGGCAAATTTACAAAAATCAGTATCACTTGCATTATTTTGTACAAAGCTTTTCATGGCTGATTGATTCATGGGCCATCGACTTAGCTATTGAGTGTATTGACAGTATTCTGTGGTGTCATTTTAATTCAGTTTTTGAATCATACTGTCTGGAAGCCACATAGCCAGACTGGAAGAGGTTTTGTTTTTTGGTTTTTTTAAACAATAATCCAGTACATCAAAATCTGTTACTCAGAAAGGAGGGTCTTTTTTTCTTCCCCTTTCTATTCCACAATGCTTTAAGAAGTCCTAAATCAGAAGCAGTAGCCCCATAACAAAAGAAATGCGTAATTTGCAGCAGGTGGTTTTAATTGCACCCGTCAAACCTGTCACTCCATTGTGCAGACAGTGGAAAATCAATTAACAACTGACTACAAGCCTAGGTGCTCAGAGTGATGGAGGCTCTGTAACTCAAAGGGGAAATTGGTAATGGAAGCAGATGATTCCCAAACCTCTTAGGTCTCCTGGGTTTGAGAAGACCTCCTTTATAGTGCCCAGTTTTCTCGGATAAGTACTTCCATAAAACATTCCAGCATGGATCACCACTTGGCTTCTTCCCTGTATGAAATGGGGGGGGGTCTGTATGAATGGGGGCCTCTTTCCTCAACCTATGAGCATTGTGGTAGAGACTCTGTTATGGGTGTGTCCTTGTTTGTGGAGGCAAGTCCCTGTGCTAACTGACTGAGTGGGAGAGATGTCATCTCACTGCTCTCATAGTCCTACAGGCTCCATTGGAGACTGGTGGCATGCTAGCACAAAGTAACCTGGATGGGGCTACATGGCTTGAGCCAGCTGGTTTTGTGTCAAGTTGACATAAGTTAGACTCATCTGAGATGAGAACCTCAACTAAGAAAATGTCTCCAGAAGATTGGCTGTAAGCAGGGAAGTCTGTAGGACATTTTCTTAACTAGTGATCAATGGGGGAGGGCCTAGACCTTTTGGGTAGTGCCACCCCTGGGTTGGTGGTCTTGGGTGCTATTAGAAAGGAGGCTGGAGCACTGTTCCGGCCTCACAGTCTGGGGAGGGAGTGGGCATCACCACTAAGAACAAATATATGATGGGATGGGAAAGATAGAAAATCAGAGTGCTGTGTGCCCTAGGGAGAAATGGGACTGAAGACATGATGCTGTGACAGGTAAGAGAGAGAGGGATGAGATCAACTTGCTGCCATTGCCCAACTGGGTAGGTGGAATGGTGTATAACAGCATTAGGCAGATGCAGACTCAACCCCAGAACCTGCTGCCCGACTGTGGGATCCCCCTGGCTCTGGGCAGCGACAGAGGCTGGAGATGAGAAAAGTTTCACTTTCTGGATTGGATCTCCTTGAAGAACCACTATTGTCGGTGATGCCACCAGAGGCCATATTGGTGTCTGTGGCCCATGCTGTGGCCCCAGAGCCAATGAAGCCTGAGATCCATGTGGACTTATGTGGTCTGTAATACTGCATAAGGCCTTGGTGATGTCCTTGGGCTTTACTGCCTGGGGTGCCTCACTGATATGAGTGATGTATATAACCACCCGAAGCCATGTTGAGGCTCGTGGCCTTTGCAGCCACTGAGGGCCATGAGTGAGTCAGTGGTAAAGTGGGATTATGTATTGCTTATGTTTTTGTGGGTTTTGTTAATTTCCTTGGGTTGGAGTTTTCCTTTCAGAACTTTTTGTAGGGTTGGATTAGTTGATGTGTATTGTTTAAGTCTGGTTTTGTCATGGAATATCTGGGCCTCTGGTAATGGATCAGTATTTATCCCTAGTATATGAATGGGCTTTGGGAGCCCATCCCACATAGAGGTATACTTTCTCAGCCTAGACATATGGGGGAGGGCCTAGGTCCTGCTCCAAATGATATGACAGACTTTGAAGACTCCCCATGGAAGGCCTTACCATCCCTTGGCTGTGGTTTAGTGAGGCTGATTGGGGAGGGTGGGATGGTGAAGGAACTGAGATTGACATATAAAACAACTTTGTTTCAAATTTAAAGAAAAAAAAAAAACATTCAGGAAATCTGGTGTACCATAAAAAGACCAAACCTAAGAATAGTAAAAATAGAAGAACGAGAAGAACCCCTGCTCAAAGTCCCAGAAAATATGTTCAAAAAAAAAACCATAGAAGAAAACCTAAAGAAGCACATGCCTATGAAGACACAAGAGGCTTACAGACCACCCAATAGACTCAATCAGAAAAAGAAATCATCTCATCACATAACAATCAAAACACTAAACACACAGAATAAAGAAAGAATATTAAAAGCTGCAAATGAAAAAGGCTAAGTAACATATAAAAGCGGACATATCTGAATTACATTTGACTTCTCAATGGAGACTCTAAAAGCCAGAAAAGCCTGAACAAATCTCTTGCAGACTTTATGAGACCTTGGATACAAGTCCAGACTATTATACCCAGCAAACCTTCCAATAATCATAGATGGAAAATGCAAGGTTTTTCATGACAAAGTCAAATTTAATCAACATCTATCCACAAATACAGTGCTACAGAGGGTTCTAGAAGGAAAACTCCAACCCAACGACGTTAGCTTTCATGAAAACACAGGAAATAGATAATTCCACATCAGCAAATTCTGCAGAAGGGAAACACACACACACACACACACACACACACACACACACACACACACGCACTCACGCACTCACACCACCACCACCACCAACAACAAATAACAGGAATTAACAATCACTGGTTACTAATATCTCTCAATATCAATGGACTCAATTCACCAATAAAAAGACACAGAGTAACAGTGTGGATATGAAAAAAGAATCTATCTCTTTGCTGATAGTGAGATCAGCAACTACATTATCCACCATCATGGAGTCCTCATCTAGTACCTGTTGGAAACAAAAGCAAACACCCATAACTAACTAGAATAGAGTAGAACTAGAATCTAGAAGCAGAGAGAGGACAAGACCAGGTTGCAAAAACATACAAAGACAGCTGACCTGAACAAGGAAGAGATAATGGGCCCCCCCAGACTGATAGCTGGGAATCCAGCATGGGACTGACTCAGACCCCCTGAATATGGGTCTCAGCTAGAAGGACTGAGCAGTCTGAGGGATCTCAGACAGTAGAACCAGGATGTATTCCTGGTGCACAAAAGGACCTTGCTAATACACCCCCCATGGAGGGATATCCCTTAACCTAGAGATAGTAGAGAAGTCCTAGCCCCTACTTCAAATGACTTGACAGATTTACATGACCCAACCTGGATAGCCCTACAAGTGGAATGGGGGTGGTGGGATGGGAGGGGAGGGTGGCCAGGGTGCATGTCACTAGGGAAAGAGGGTAAGTGGAAAGGAGAGAGAGAGGGGGAGGGAGGGAGAGAAAACTGGGATCGACATGTAAAATTTTTAAATTATATTATTAATAAAAAAGAAAGAAACATACATCAACATCAAAGACAAACATTACCTCAGAATAAAGGGTTGGAAAAAGATTTTCCAATCAAACAGACCAAAGAAGCAAGCTGGTATAGCCATCCAGTTATAACAAAATAGACTTCAAACCAAAATTAAATTAAAGAGATGAATCAGGACATTTCATATTCACCAAAGGACAAATCCACCAAGATGATATCTCAATTCTGAAAGTCTATGCCCCAAATACAAGGGTACCCACATTTGTAAAAAAAAAAAAAGATTTCTAAAGTTTAAATCACACATTGAACCTCACACATTAAGACTTCAACACCCTACTCTCACCAATGGATAGGTTGTCCAGGCAGAAACTAAACAGAAACAATGGAACTAACAGATATTATGATGCAAATGGACCTAACAGATATATACAGATTTCACCCAAACAACAAAGAATAAATCTTCTCACCTCCTCATGGAACCTTCTCCAAAACTGACCACATACTTGTTCACAAACTAAGTCTTAACAGACACACAAAAAAATTGTATCTTACCAGAGTAATATGGGTTAAAGTTGGGATTCAACAACATAAACTACAGAAAGCCTACCAACTCATGGAAACAGGAAAACTCTCAACTGAATTACCACTGGGTCAAGAAAGAAATTAAAGACAACCTAGAATTCAGTGAAAATGAATACACAACATATCCAAACTTATGAGACAAAATGAAAGCAGTGGGAAGAGGAAACTTCATAGCACTAAGTGTCCTGATAAAAAAATTTGGAGAGATCTTATACTTGTGACTTAACAGCACATCTGAAAACTTAGAACAAAAAGAAGCAAACATGCTCAAGAGGAATAGACAGCAAGAAATAATCAAACAGGCTAAAATCAATAAAATGGAAACAAAGAGAACAATACAAAGAATCAATGAAACAAAGAGATGGTTCTTTAAGAAAATTAACAAGATAAACAACCCCTCATGTAAACTAACTAACAGGCAGAGAGAGAATATCCAAATTTACCAAATCAGAAATGAAAAGGGTGATATAATAATAGACACTGTAGAAATCCAGAGAATCAGTAGGTCATACTTCAAAAATCTGTACTCCACACTTGGAAAATCTAAAAGAAATTGACAAATTTCTTGATAGATATCACATACCAAAGTTAAACCAAAACCAGATAAACAATTTGAACAGACCTATAACCCCTAAGGAAATAGAAGCAGTGATTAAAAGTCTCCCAACCAAGAAAAGCCCAGGGACAGATGGTTTCAGGGCAGAATTTCAGGGCAGACTTTCAAGGAAGAGCTAATACCAGTACAGCTCAAATTAGTTCACAAAATAGGAACAGAAGGAACATTGCCAAATTTTTATTATAAAGTCACAGTTATCCTGATATCCAAACCACTAAAGGACTCAACAAAGTGAATTAAAGACCAATTTTCCTCATGAACATTGATACACAAACATTCAAAAAACACTGGCAAATTGAATGCAAGAGCACATCAAAAAGATCGTCTACCATGATGGGCTTCATGCAAGAGATGCAGGGTTGGTTCAGTATATGAATAGCCATCAATGTAATCACCCATAGAAACAAAGTGTAAAAACAAACAAAAAGAAACAACAACAACAAAACCCCACATGATCATCTCATTGGATGCTGAAAAAGCCTTTGTCAAAATACAACACCCCTTCATGATAAAGGTCTTGGAGAGATCAGGGATGCAAACAACAAACCTACATAATAAAAGCAATATACAGCAAGCCAACGCCAACATCAAATTAAGAGGGAAATTCAAAGCAATTCCACTAAAACCAGGAACTAGACAAGGCTGCCCACTCTCTCCATATCTCTTCAATATTGTACTTGAAATCCTAGCTAGAGCAATAAGACAACAAAAGGAGATGAAGGGGTTAAGAAGTCAAACTTTTGCTATTTGCAGATGATACAATAGTTTATATAAGTGAGCACAAAAATTCTACAAGGGAACACCTTCAGTAATGTGATGAGAAACAAGATTAACAACAACAAAAAAATCAGTAGCCTTTTTATATACAAATGGTAAACAGGCAGAGAAAGAAGTCAAAGAAATATTACCCTTTAAATAGCTACAAATAATATAAATTATCGTGGGACAACTCTAACCAAACAAATAAAAGACTTGCATGACAAGAACTTTAAGTTTTTGAAGAAAGAAATTAAAGACGATATCAGTAAAGGGAAAGATCTCTCATGCTCTTGGATAGGTAGGATCAACATAGAAAAAATGGCAATCCTACTGAAAGTACTCTACAGATTCAATGCAATCCTCATCAAAATCCTAGCACAATTCTTCACAGACTTTAAAAGAACAATGCCCACTTTATATAAAAAAACCCAAAAAACCCAGGATAGCCAAAACCATCCTGTACAATAAAGGAACTTCTAGATGTATCACCATCCCTAACTTTAAGTTCTACTATAGAGCTATATTAATGAAAACAGCTTTGTATTGGCACAAAAACAGACAGGTGGACCAATGGAATTGAGTCAAAGATCCCAATATCAACCCACACACCTATGAACACCTAATTTTTTTTTTTGTTTTACAAAGAAGGTAAAATTATAAAATGGAAAAAAGAAAACATATTCAACAAATGGTGCTGGTATAACTGGCTTTCGACATGTAGAAGAGTGTAAATAGATCCATATCTATCACCATGCACAAAACTCAAGTCAAAATGTATCAAGTTCTCAATATAAATCCAGCCACACTAAACCTTATAGAAAAAAAAAAGTAGGAAATACACTTGAATGCACAGGAGACCACTTCCTAAATAAAACACCAGTAGCACAGATACTGAGAGCAACAATTAATAAATGGGACCTCCTGAAACTAGAACTTTGTGTAAAGCAAAGAACACAGTCAACAAGACAAAATGGCTCCCTACAGAATGGGAAAAGAGAGCTGACCCGAGCTAGTGAGAGATCACTGACTCAGGCCTGAAAAATGGGGAACGTGAAAAAGACCATTAATATAGGTGACAATGGTGTGGCTGGGACAATCTATGAGGCCACTGTCGGTGGGTTCAAGAGCTAATTCTAATGCACAGACTGACTTAGTGGAGACCATTCTATATGGAGAGATGCCTTGCTCAGCCTAGACACAGGGGTGTGGCGGGTGGAGAGGTGCCTTGGTTCTGCCTCAACAAGATGATGGGACAGACTTAGTAGATTTCCTAGAGGAGGCCTTACTCTCTCTGAGGAGCAGATAGGAGGTGGGGGGGGGTTAGTGGAGGTAATAGGAGGAGAGGAGGAAGGGGGAACTGGAATTAGGATGTAAAAAATAATAAAAAAGCAAAAATAGGTGACATCAGGAAATTGAAGGCAAACAGATGACTTGAAAAAAAAAAAATCATCCTGAGTGAGGTAACCCAGACCCAGAAAGATAAACATGGTATGTACTCACTCATAATTTGATATTAACTGTAAGGTAATAACCGTGCTATAATCCACAGACTCAGAAGGCTAGGTAACAAGGAGGGCCCAAGGCAGGGGCTGGGTGGGGTAGGGGGATGGGGTGCATGGACTTCCCTGGGAAGGGGAATGGGAACTTAAGGAATCAGGTTGGCGGGTGGGTAGAGGGGGCGAGTACTGAAAGAGATGACTAGAAAGGGATTCTCTCCAGGGACAGGTAGAAATGTGATGCAAGGCAAACTCCCACCAATCTACAAGGGTGACCCCAGCTAAGACTCCTAGCAATAGTGGATACATTGCCTGTGATTTGGTTGGTGACTAACCCAGCTGTCATCAGAAAACCTTCATTCAGTAACAGATGGAAACAGATGCAGAGACCCACCACTAAGCATTAGGCTAAGCTTGGGGAATCCTGCAGAAAAGAGGAAAGGATTGTAGGAGCCAGAGTGGTCAAGGATGGCACAAGAAAACCCACAGAATCAACTAACTTGTGCTCATAGGAACACACAGAATCTAAACCTACAAGTAGGGAGCCTGCACAGGTAGGACCTAAGTCCTCTATATACATGTGACAGTTGTGTAATTGGTCTATTTGTGGGACTCCTAACAATGAGAGCAGGGGCTGTCCCTAATGATTTAGCTGGCTCTTGGAAACGTATTTCTCATATTGGATTGCCTTGCCCAGCCTAAATACAAAGGGAGGTGTTTAGGCTTACCACAACTTGATATGCCATGCTTTGTTGATACCCATGGGAGGCCTACCCCCTTCTGAACAGAAAAAGAGGAGGAGAGGAGGAAGGGCATGGAAGGGAGGTGGGGGGAGGAGATGGCAGGAGATGCAGGAGGGGAAACTGTGGTTGAGGTATAAAAATAAATAAATTTAAAAAAAAAAAGGAAAGAAAAGAAAAAGAAAACAGGCTGAACAAGCCATGAGGAGCAAGCCAGTAAGCAGCCTCCCCCCCATCCATGGCCTCTGCAAAAGCTCCTGCCTCCCCCTCAGTTTGAGGTCCTGTCCTGACTTCCCTTCATGATGAAGAATGATGTGGAAGTGTAAGCCAAATAAACCCTTTCCTTCCCAAGTTGCTTTTGGTCCTGGTGTTTCATCACAGCAATAGTAATCCTAAGATATGACTGAAATTAAAATAAAAAAAAATGATCTGTGTGATGTATCTACTTTAGAGTCAGACTACACCTAAGTGTTGGCTGCTAAATATAGTTTGTCAAAGCAACAAACAAAAATGTCACTAACGTTTATAGTGTCTTCTGGCATCCAGCTGGAGGAAATGAAACGTTTTGTTTTGGAACTCTGTAACAGTTGTAGGAAATCCCTAATGGTAGAATAGGAGGGGTTTGTGGTTTATCAGAGTTCTGCACGGGCGAGGGTCCCACAGGCACTCTGAGCAGTCTGTAAGGCCACTCTGGCTTTACCCAAGTGTTCTTTACTCCTTCCCTCTACTTGTTTCATTTAGGCAGTGTTCTGTCTCTTCAGTTCTTGGCTGCAAAAGGGACAGTCACACCCACCTTTATTTCTTTAAAGAGCACGTCAGTGTTAGATATAGTTCCCTTCCCCAAACTGGTAGTCAATAATAAGTAATTTTCTAATTAAAACATGGATTTAACTATAATTTCTTGGCACGGTCAGAAAACGTGTGAAAAGTAATTAACACTGTGTGAGCATGTCAGGGCATGACTGTCCTACAAGCCAAGCTACTGTCATGTTTGAGAATTCATCTGTGTCCCATGTGCAAAGGGATTATCCTAGCTGGGTTTGTTGACTGTTTACATCCACATGGAGGACTAGGGAGGGTCACAAGACCCTGATCTGCTGCTACTTGTGCCCAACTGCTCCATACTGCTAATTACGCCACTGTACGTGGCCTTGGGAAGAGGCCAGAGTATACAGGTGTGTGAAGACGGAGTGGGGAGGAGGCTCCAACAATACAGCTACCTGGAAGGCCTCATCCCTGCTGGGTAAAGGATTTCCAGGCTTGGCCTGCTGGGGAAGGAGCATTTCATGCCCCTGTAAATAACCCCATCATCTAGGCTTTGCAAGAAAGCCAAATAAGCTCATTGGTTTTCCCTGAGTGAGCTTCAGCAGAATTATGACTCAATTTGTGATTGGACCTTAGGAGGAGGGGTAGACCTTGTTTATATCTTCCCAAGGGGAAAAATTTTAGTTACAGTGACAGACACGCAATGAATATTCAACAGAAAAAAACCCCTCGAAGATATTAAAAAGACAAAACAATTAGACTTGTTTTTTTAATGCAAAATTATATGAAATTATAATTAATTTCAGAGGAGGCTGGTCTCATTGGACACTCTTGTAATGTCCAATGATGACTGCTCTTGGAGCTTTTGGGAGCTGAGGAGAGAGAGGATGCTTGTGCCTGGGAGGGAGAAAGGCAGAACTAGAAACAGCACTGAGATCCAGCAAAGCCCGTGTTGTGCCCCAGTGAGAGCCACTCAGGCCACCAAATGCTGCTGGGGCATTCTTCTGAGTGTCATGCTCTCCTAAGCAGGAGTGCATTCCTGAGTTCTGTGTGGAAGGAAGAGGCTGAGAGGAGAAAGGGCCACGATTAATGTCTGTGAACGTGGACTTCCAAAGTAGGAAGAGCAGTGTGTGTGTGTGTGTGTGTGTGTGTGTGTGTGTGTGTGTGTTTATTTTGGCTAGCCTGGGATTCACTATATAGACCAGACTGGCCTTGAGCTCACAGGAATGGCCCACTTTGCTGGTATAGGTTTCCATGGAACCACCGAAGAATTCTACTCTGCTGCTGTGTTAGGCGTGGAACAACTAGTCTCCCAGACCTCACTCTACTAGGCATTAATATGGACACACCTTTGTTATGAGAGTTTTATTCCCTTTACACATCTGTTGCGTGCTTTAAATTTTAATAGTGTAAGCATGTATGATCTCTCTGTTACTGTGAGGAAAACGCCTCTGTGCAGAGCAATCTGTGTCTAAACAAAATACCCCTAAGAAGCATTTTCCTGATCCTTCACTCTTTATAGTTCTCTTTCTGTTAAACAAACAAGCCACAACTTTAAATCATCACTTTTCAAGTACTGTTCAATGACTTTGTCTTCTCATTTACCAACAGAAGACAAACCCCAAATATAGCTGCCTATAATAACAAAGCTTGATAATCTATGAATGTTCTTGGAAAGTAAAAGCCACCTTAAATTTTACTATTTGTCATTTAAAAATCAAGTTAGAAATAACACCAGATCTCAGTTCGTCTCAAACAATACTTCATGTCCTACTGGACACACACTTTAGGTGCAGACTGATGGGAGATGTTATTCTGTATATATGTTTCTCATACTGGTTAATAAAGCTCTGTGGCCAATAGAAAACTAGATAGGCGGGGCTAGGAGACTAGAAGGAGGAAAGAGGAAGTAGTAGGGAGGAGTCGAGATGTAGCCTGGGGAGGAAGGAAGACGCCCGCCTCGGCTCCCCGATAAGACGACCACGTGGAAATACTTAAATAAGTAGAAATGGGTTAATAATTAAGACAGAGCTAGCCCATTAACAATAATGGTAATTGGCCAACAGGATTGTATCAAATACAGAGTCTCTGAGTGTTATTTGGGGCTGGCGCGACTGTGGGCCCAGACTGGTGGGTTGGCGGGCTGGTGGAAACATACATGTTACAGCAGACAAGCTCTGCTGATGGGGTTTTGTCCTTACAAAGTCCCTGGCAAAGCCACTGGGTAATACTCACCTGCTGGTAACAGTCAGGAGGGCAGGAGGGCAATAGTAACCATTGGAAGCCTGGTCGAAGTTTCTCAGAACTGTGTCAATTTTGTAACAAAAATTGCCATGTCTCTCCCACCCCTTAAAAAGAAAGAGAAACAATCTGATTTAGTTAAACGCCAAGAGATCCCTGCCCCACTTGAATTGCTTTCTCTGCTGACCAATTGAATTTTTGTCTTCACCATCACTTTGTGTTGTTACTGTCTGGAATCTGCAGCAGCTATAGCCACTTCACACATTTAACTGGTTTATTATCTTACATTTCAAAAAAAAGTAAACAACTTAAACATAACTGAAAATAAAGGGGGAAAAGACTGTAAAACAACACAAACAGAGTACTCACTCAATGACTACCATTCTTCCCTTCCTTCGAGCTCACAGAATTTCTTTCAAATGGCTGCAATGGTTGGGTGAAAATAGAGTGTTGGCCATTTGAATTCTGCCTTCCCCACCAAGCCACCTTATTTATAAATAACGAGTGCATTTTAAGAAACACAGATAATCTTTCCACATCTAGTTTTCTCATCTGTGAAGTGGGGACAAGAGTAGTGTTCATGGCTGCCCCAAGGATCAAAGGGGAAAATGCAGGAGAGACTTTGAGCAGAGCCCAACCACGGAGGTGCAGTGAAGCTGGGCCTTTGAGTAGTGGGGAGCGTTAGAGTGTCATGGAATTTTCAGTGTGTCTTTGCATCAGCTGTTTGGGGTTCTTAGGGACTTAAGTAGATTTACTTAAGTGCATCAGCTGGGCCCGGACTGGAGGTCTACTAGTTCTTCTGTAATCCAGGGCTTATTTATTTATTTATTTATTTCATTGCTGCTTCCTCTGTTCTGAGTCATGGAAACCCACACTAGGCTAACCTAGGATCTCATAAGTTGCCCATGTTAGCCTCAAACTTGTGACCCTTCTGCCTCAACCTCCTGGGTGTTAGGACTACAAGAGCCATTGAGTCCAGCTATAGCAATTGTGTTTTGGAGCCCCTTCCCGTCCCCCTCCCTGTCCTGTGCTGAGGATGGAACCCAGGCTCTTTGCATGCTGGGCAAAGCCCTTTGCAACTGAGCTACATCCAAAGCCCCCAGTATGGTCTTGTTTGGCTCATAATGCTTCCAAGTAGCACTGACTCCCTAATAATGGAAACATATATAAGGTTGGGATTTTTCCTGAATTGGTTGGCCTTTGTGGGAGGAAGAATGTTAAGTTTGAGCACTCAGACAAAGATGGCAATTTGTAGGCCTGTGAGTTACCCGTGGGAGCAAGGTAGGTGGGTCTGTTCCTTAAAGTCATACGGTATAGTGGCTTCCCACTCATTCCAATCTCTCAACTTCACTCGTGCTTCTAACATTACCAAGTCACATGACTCCATCCATCCATTTTAATTGTTCACCATTTTAAAATGCTCATCATTTTGTGCCATTCCAGTGATCACAAGCTTTGATCAGACACAAGATCGTTTCTAGGACATTCCTTGGCAATGCCGTAGTTTTGTAGTTAATTGCAGAACACTGTACAAATTGGCTAATTCAGTTCAGAAACACCCCAGGAAATGAGCCCATCACAGAATTCCTGCATCCTCTTAAGGCCTGTTCTGCACCTTCACTCTGTTCTGGGGCTTCAATATAAAAGCTCTAGACTGAGCCCCCTCAAGTATCCCTGGGCTGTTGTTGGAAGGACAAGAGGAAGAGTGATGGACATTTGATCTTTCTGACAAAGCATGTCTTATTAGTAGCTTTTGGATAGTAAGATAGAAGCATTGCTCACATTGTCCAACATACCAAAATGACTCAGTGGGAAGGTAATCAAGGTTGTCTGTTTGTCTATCATCTATCTATCATCTGTCTATCTATCTGTCTATCTATCTATCTATCTATCTATCTATCTATCTATCTATCTATCCATCCATCCACTTAAGACAGGGTCTTGCTATGTATCACAGACTAACCTGGAGCTTGCTCTGGAATCCAGGCTGGTCTCAAATTCATGATTTTCCCCCAACCTCTTGAGTATTGGGATTACAATATATGCCTAGCTTCAGCACTCATTTTTGTAAATTAACTATATATACATGGACCAATTATTCAGAGAGTTTTACTGAAGCAATTGTGGAATATTTGTTTAACTAGGCGAAGATGTGTTACATTTGTTTATACTGCATTTGTTTAACTATGTAAAGCTATATTGTATTTGTGTTAATTAAGTAGAATTAACCTGGGCTCAGAGAGGTGGGACTAGCAACTAGTTGACAGGAAGAAGCAGAGAGGAGCATAGCCTGGGTCTTTTAGTTGGGGCGGTGTGGACACAAAGAGGCTTCCGGGATGCCAGTAAAGAGAGCAGGTTAGCCAATTGCTATTCTAACTCTCTAAACTCAGAAGGTTTTTATCCTAGACTTTAGAATGGTAGAGATTTAGTTAAAGCTCTCTTTAGTGGCAACAACATAGCCTTTATCTGGGGGAACAGAATTCCCCCCAGGCTATGGCCTTAGCAGCCCTTGTGATAGAGGTAAAAGGGCAGCAATGACCTAAAAGAAATGAGCATGGGGAACCATATTAAAATGAATGAGAAGTTTTCCATAACGCTCAAGAATTATCTCTGGATGTGAAATCTTTAAATACTTGTGATGCTGGCTTGAAGAAGAAGAAGCAGAAAAGAGGCCTTCAAAAGGCACATCGGTTGTTTGTATAATGCTCTTGCAACCTCACTGGCTTGCCTTGAAAGGCACAGAAAGGTAGCGTTCACATCTGTGGGCAGCTAGAACTGATTCAGGAACTGCAATCCTTAGATGGGGTACCTGGTAGTGTGTGAGCTACGCCATGAATATTGTCCAGCTGGAGTGTGCATAGTCGCTCATGTGTATGCACTTTGATTAATGACGAAAGCATAGCTTCCGCTGAAATGGACCACTCCTTAGTTGGACTATAAATAGGTAGACTAGGGGAGAAAGTAAGTAGAATTTCATAAAACAATGTCTGTGTCATTTTAGAATATGGTCAGTCAGAATGAGAGTGAGAGCCAAGGAGGGGGCAGAGAGAGAGAGAGAGAGAGAGAGAGAGAGAGAGAGAGAGAGAGAGAGAGAGAGAGAGAGAGAGAGAGAGAGAGAGAGATACAGAGAGAGAGAGACAGAGAGAGAGACAGAGACAGAGACACAGAGACACAGAGAGACAGAGGGAGACAGAGACACACAGAGAGAAACAGAGATGCTTAAAAACTTTACTGAAAAATACTAAATGCATTAAAGAAACTTGAAACATAATAGTTTACTTTTTAGGTTTAAAGCTAAAGTAATAGCTTTTTATTTAAAGTATGTAAAAATAACTTGTCACTTACACCAAACACAGCTTTACCATCCCTTTCCCAAGTAACAAATATGTCATATGTACATTTCCCTCAGCAATGTATTTGTGCCAACATTTAGGGCTAAGAAGTGTGAAAGGGAGGCAGGGCCCTGGCAGCAGATGCTTGAGTCATGCCTCTGAAGAATGTGTCCACACTCCATAGCATCCTATTTGAGAACCGTGAGAAGCACCTGTGATAGGGTGTCAAGTGATTACCATTGTTTTTATAGAAGGAATAACAGGGTCACACACACACACACACACACACACACACACACACACACACACACACACACACACACGACAGGGTTTCCTCTGTGTAACAGTCCTGGATGTCCTAGAACTGGCTTTGTAGACCAAGCTGGCCTTGAACTCACAGAGATCCACCTGCCTCTGCCTCCTGACTGCTGGGATCAAAGGCCTGCATCACCATTGCCTGGCTGATTATATGTATGTATGTATGTATGTATGTATGTATGTATGTATACACACATATATACATATTCATAGGCATACATACATACATACATACATATTATTTTAAAAACAGTTTTGGATCAAAGTGCACAGTAAGATATCCTTCTGAGGGCTAGCCCTCAGGTTTGTGGTGCCCCCAGCTGACATCTGACCAGTAATGGGGAGATACCCACTCAGAAGGGATCCCCTTTAGCCCATTGTGGTCACACCCCTTTAGTTCTGTAGTTCAGGTACCCATTGCAGTGTTCACCACACTTACCTCTTGACATTCTGATTCCTCGTCAGCAAGGACTTGCCCTGCTCTCTCACAGATGTAAAAAAGTGTTTCTCCACAGTCTTTCACTTTCCAGTAACCTTCCTAAAGGGAAAAGTGTCACAGTGAGCGAGTGGACTCTGAGGATGTTGGTGGGCAGGAGTGTTAGTCATGAGCCAAGCTGTGACTAGCAAGCTTTCCCAGTGGGGTGGTGGTCCAGAACCCTGCCTGGTCACACACCAGGTGATTGTCTGTGCTTGTGATAGTGCAATGCAGTTCAGAGCTGAGGGGACCTAAATGAGGAAGAATTTTGTTGTTGCTGGAAATACCTGGAAGCTACCAGGAGTCATCCCCAGGGTCAAAATTCATGTTAGACTCCAATGCCCTTCCTCACTCAGCTTTCTCTTTAATTAATCAAACATTTTATTTTTTGAGAGTGGGTCTCACTATGCAGTTCCAGGCTGGCATAGAACTCACTACAGAGTCTACATTTTCTTCAGTCCGGCAATCTTCCTGCTTCAGCTTCCCAAGTACTAGGGCTAGAATTATAGGCATGCCAAGACCTAGGTTACCTTCTTCCTTCCTTCCTTCCTTCCTTCCTTCCTTCCTTCCTTCCTTCCTTCCTTCCTTCCTTCTTTCCTTTCTTTGTAGGGCACCGCCCTGCCTCCATCTTGTTGTTTACTAGTTTACTGCCGCCATTTGGCGATTCCATTTTCGCTTTGCTCAGCACTGTTTCATGTGCCTTGCTCAGTGCTGTCTCATGTGCCCTCCTGAGTGGCGAGAGAGTGGTGAGAGAGTGGCGAGACCCAGCCTTGGCGTATCATGTTTCGACCCATTTGCTCAGGAGAGGCCTGGACCAACCAGACACGGATAAATCATGGCTTTTGTCTACATTGTATATAAGCAGTGCATGCCTGGGGTCTGGGTCCTTCTGCTTCAACTCAAAGAAGTGTGCTCCAATAAAGTGTGTGCTGAGAAGAATCCTGTTGTGGTCGTCTTTTCTGCTGGCAGACAGGGTGCGCCACCTTCCTTCCTTCCTTCCTTCCTTCCTTCCTTCCTTCCTTCCTTCCTTCCTTCCATTCTTCCTTCTCCTTTCTTCCTTCTCCTTCCTTCCTTCTTCCTTCCTTCCTTTCTTTCTTCCTTCTCCTTTCTTCCTTCTTTCTTCCTTTTTTCCTCCCTCCCTTTTTTCCTTCCTTCCTCCCTCCCTCCCTCCCTCCCTCTCTCCCTTCCTTCCTTCCTTTCTTCCTTCCTTCCTTCCTTCCTTCCTTCCTTCCTTCCTTCCTTCCTTCCTTCTTTCCTTCTCCTTCCCCTTTCTTTTTCCCTCCTTACCTCCCTTCTGTTTTTCTTTTTTGATTGTATGTGTGGTGAATGTACATGTGTATGCATATATGCATGCGCTGGTGGTGGTGGTGAGTGTGCTCATATGTGTGTTTAAACTGGAAGTTGACATTGAGGGTCATTCTCAATTGTTTTCCACCTTATTTTTTGAGGCAGGGTCTTTTATTGAGCCTGGAGCTGACCTATTGCCTAGGCTGGCTTGCCAGCTAGCTCCAGGGATCTGCCTGTCTCCTCCTTCCTCCCCACTGGGGTTATAGACATGGCACCATGCCCAGGCTTCACATGTTCATTAGAGAGACAAACTTGGGACCTCGTACTGTTGAGAATTACTTGATAGCCACTGGAGCATCTCCCCAGCCCAGCTTCCTCTTCATATACAGACACCTCTAGGTTTTCTATTACTTTTACATAAGCAGTAGTTCTCAACCTATGGGCCATGACCCCTCTGGTGGTTGAATGACCCTTTTATGCATATCAGATTTCCTGCATATCACATAATTATATTACAGTTCATAACAGTAGCAAAATGACAATTATGAAGTGGCAATGCAAGTAATTTTATGGCTGGGGAGTCACCACAACACAGGGAACTGTATTAATGGATTGAATGAAGCATTAGGAAGGCTGAGAACCACCGGTCTTTTACTAATCTTGATAAAACAGCTAACAGACTAAGTATTGTCCCAGATGACTTTTAAATCTTAACAGAAAGTCATCATGCTACAGGACAGTGTTAGGCATACTACAGGAGTAGCTGTTGGGTGGATGAGTGAATGAATGGCTCTCACCTACAAATTTAGGTATTAGCTGCATTTAAGTACAATTAGTGATAATAATTGTTTATTCATATAACATTATTATATTCATACTGAGATCTACTTGATGGAAATTAATGTTACCCTCAGTGTTCCATATACTTATTGTTTAAGGAGTTAATAAGTTAAAAAAAAAAGGGGGGGGAACACTACCAAATCTCTCAGAACAGCGTTGTTCTGATCCACACAACAATATTTTCTTAATTAGGGTTACTATTGAAAACACCATGACCAAGAGCAGCTTGAGGAGGAAATGTTTATTTAGTTTACACTTCCCCATCACTGTTCATCATCGAAGAAAGTCAGGACAGGAACTAAACAGGGCAGGAACCTGGAGGCAGGAGCTGATTCAGAGGCCCTGGTGTTGCTTACTGGCTTGCTCATCATGGCTTCCTCAGCCTAATTTCTTACACAACCCAGGACCACCAGCCCAGGAGTAGCCCCACCAATAGTGGGCTAGGCCCTCTCCCATCAATCATTACTAAGAAAATGCCCTCCAGGCTTGCCTACCACCTGATCTTATAGAGGCACATTCTTAACTGAGGCTCTCTCCTCTCAGATCACTCTAGCTTGTGTCAAGTTGACATAAAAACCAGCCAGCATAAGTATCAACATCTATCTTTGTTTTTTTAAAATAAAACTTTTGTTTTACATGAATTGGAGAGCACAATTAAAATAAGCCAGACACAAAGACATCTATCCCGTGTTTCTCTCATATGTGGAACCTAGGTTTCACACACACACACACACACACACACACACACACACACACGCACCATGCACTCATTCACAATATGGGGGCTGTTGGCTGTTGAGGAAGAGGGAGATGAAAGGGTAAAGAGGGCTGAAATATGGTCAAAGTATGTGATATGCTTGAACAAAAATGTCATTATAACCCCATTACTGTGTACAATGAATATACACTAATTAAAACAATCCCTATCCAAATGTTAGCTTTTGTTCTATAAATATAGTGAGTGAAATAGTCACAGCAGGCAATAGGAAATGAAAGTCATCTTAATTATATATAAAACCAGTGACTCAAAAAACCATCAGCTCCTGTAACTGTGCTGGGTTTCAGTAGAGCTAGATCACGACAGACATCTAAAGAGATCACTGCTGCTTCCTCCCCAAATGACACTCAGCCACATATTGGTAGCGTGTATAATTATGAATGCGCGTGTTTCTGCGAGTCCCAGAAGATACAGAAGTGCAATGTGTCATGGATATAAGTGCTTTGAAATTTTTTCATGTTTGGTTGGCACAATTACTTTGTCAAGCTACTTACGTAGCATTTAATGAGCTGTTTCTTGTGTGTGTGTGTGGGGGGGGGAACTTGACACAACACTTGGTGGTTAGAGACAATGAGGACACCTATCAAGTCCTCCAGCCTCCTTAAACTGGGCCAGGGCTTCTACAGTGATTTTAGCAGAGAGGGGATTATTTGTTTAAAATGTTTAATAAACTATTCAGATGTTTTGGACTTAAGCTAATTCTGTGTAATCTGAAGTCTCACTGGCTCTCTTCCATTCGTGTGAGAGTGAGGTTTGCCATCCATCCATACTCTTCAAAGAGGTTTCATGTCCTGCACATGGTTTTCTTGTTAATAAGCTAATGGAGCTTTAAAATTATCACTCTCCAGTGACCTCCAGCTTTTTGCTTCCCCCTCTCTGCACCAGGAGGGTCTGCCCTGCCACTGTCTACCATAGTGGCATTTGTTCAAGAAAAAAAAACAAAACAAAACAAACCAACCAACCAAACAAACCCCAAAAAACCTGCCTCTGGCCCTCCACACAAAATTTAGTTAGCAATGAATCTTGTTATTTGAAACACGACTTTCTCTTCTGCATAGCTTCCACCCTAGACCACCCACAGAACAGCCACCAAATTGTTTCTCTGCTACTTTGTCCTCTCCAATCCATTCTGTATGTTACGACCACAGTTATTTTTCAAGTCAGATTGTTTTTTTTTTTTTTCCTTCAGCGTCCTTGGAACACTCTAATGGCTCCTATACCTTGGTATATAAACCAGTATTTCTTGTACTCCCCTTGTCCCATCTGTCACCTCTTTACCACCAGTCACTTGTTTGGCTATTGAAGAAGGCAAGCCTTTGTCTGCCTTTGTGCTTTTCTTGGAACAGTTTTCTTCTGTTGTGTAAGGGTTTTTGTGTTTTTTGAAGTCCTAGCTTAAACATCATCTGTTTCGAGAGGCTTCCCACCCCTATCCTGTCTAAAGTACCTGCTCTAATCCAAGCTTTTTCTTTCTCCCCTCGGAATAATGCTCATAGTCCTTACCATATGTAAGGAAGCCCCATGAAGAGCAGTGCCTGCCTCTCTTGGTCTGTACCATGACACAAGACCCAGGCCAACGAGGTTCTCAGTGTCAATGCCACAAAACCGATCAAATGATTCAACTTACAGATTGCTCTGCTTCGACACACAGTTGACTTCTCTGTGGAAAAACCCGAGGCTCGAGAGGCTGCCAGTTAGTGAGGGTGACGGGGAAGCCACTGGACCATCTAAAGGAAACTGGAATTTCATTGCTACTTAAACCAATCCATGTTTCTGATGCATTTTCTGTAAGAAATAAATGCAAGTTATTTTTTAGGCATCATTTGAATATTGTATGGCACACCCAGGTTATCAGTGAGCTATACTGATATTCCTTTATGTGATAAATCTTGTTTGAGTCTCACTATGAAATATCTGTCTAGACCTCTTTCCTCCTAATATCCAGGCCTTCCAAGGAAGATAGTATGAGCTAAACCCAAAGCAAGTTTAGCTCGTCAGCTCCTCCACTATGTTCAAAGTGACCTGAAATGTCTAGTTTTGCTTTTGCCTAGAGAAAAGAAAAAAATTAAGAGGTTAATTGGATTTTGAAAGGGGAACGTTAAAAACACCACCACCACCACCACCACCACCGGAACTCTTAACCACAGTGTAACTTGAATGCTTTTCTGTCTCCTTCCTCCTCAGCCCCACACAATAAAGCCAGCAGAAGCTCTCCAGGCATTAACACAGAACAGTGGGGTTGCTGGAAAAACAAACAAAGCCTCACAGCCAGGATGCAGTGAGAAACGCTAGGTAGTAGGTAGCAGAGAGACATTCAAGTGTCCTTGTTACCGGGTACCCTGCAGGATTCTTTTAATCCTAAACGCAAAGGATTAGGGGAAAAGACTCAAGTATTTATGTTTGCAAGCTAAAACCTACCATTACAAAGTTCAACTCCTAGAGTCTAGGGATGTTTTTGGTTTTTGTTTTTAATCACATGAAAATGAAATCAATAATTTATAGGATTTTTAGGAAGACTTCATGGCTAATGCATGTTATGGGCCAAGGGTGGGGCCCGGTTTGCTCTGAAGAATGGAAGATGGTAGGCCCAGCAGCCTGGAACCTCTGAGCATGACACACAATTTGAGAATCACCAAGCCAGGTGAAGTTACTCACATTATTTACTGAACAACCCCCATTTATGAGAGCACAGCACACTGGCTATCCAGTGGCCATAAAGCTGATTACAGGTTTAGGGTTTGCATAGAAATTCTAAGGAATGATCGTCCTTCCTTCCTTCCTTCCTTCCTTCCTTCCTTCCTTCCTTCCTTTTTTCTTCTTTTTCTTTCTTTCTTTTTTTGAGACAGGGTTTCTCTGTGTGTACCCCTGGCTGTTCTGCAACTTACTCTGTAGACCAGGCTGACCTCGAACTCACAGAGATCCACCTGTCTCTGCCTCCCGAGTGCTGGGATTAAAGGTGTGAGCAAGGAATGACTTTTATGACTTCCACCCCTTAAGAATTTTTTAAGTTTAAATTTTTAATTTTTCTGAGAATTTAATGTGATTGTGTTTCAAACATTTCTACCGCTTCTTCTTCTTCTTCTTTTCTTCTTCTTCTTCGTCTCTCTCTCTCTCTCTCTCTCTCTCTCTCTCTCTCTCTCTCTCTCTCTCTCTCTCTCTCTCTCTCTCTCAATCTTTTCTATTTTTTGTTTTTTGTTTTGGTGGGGTTTTTTTGTTTGGTTTTTTTTTTTTTTTTTTTTTTTTGGACAGGGTTTCTCTGTATTGCTTTGGAGCCTGTCCTGAAACTAGCTCTGTAGACCAGGCTGACCTCAAACTCAAGATCTGTCTGTCTCTGCCTCTTGAGTGCTGGAAATAAAGGCGCCACCAACACCCGAGGCTTCTTCTTAATTATTTTGTTACATATATGTATATAACCTATTGAGTCCAGTTAGTGAATGTGTGTGTGTGTTTAGGCTGACCACTTGGGATTGAATAACCTATCAGGGGGCTTGTCCCTGGAGAAAACTGACTCTTCCTCTCTCTGTAGCCATTGATTGGCTAGAGCGCTTCATCTAGGAGTGGGGTCCTGCGAGATCTCCCCTATTTTCTTTGGCATGTCAACTGGTGCTGTCATTATGCAGGTCTTGATTAGTCAACTGTATTGTTAAGATTTCATGTGTACTACATGCCTGTTATGTCTAGAGGTTACTGTCTCACAGCAGGCATCCTGGTCCTCAGGCTCTCAGAATCCTTCTCTTCTGTCTTCCATAAATTTTCCAGAGCCTTAGGTGTATGGGTTGGGTGCCTCCATGGTCTTAGTTGTTATTAATTTAAGATAAAAAAAATCTAATCTATTTGACAAATATGCATATATTACATTGCTTCTGAATATATGACTTATAAGACTCCAGTGTGCCGTGTTTCTGGATATTTTTTAGGAATTTTGAAAAAAAATATATATTCCACACATATTATATATAAATCATAAATATATATCATAAACAATCACCTTTAAATAGTTTAGTTAATTTTTTTTAAACTCTAATTAAAAAGAAGTAACATGCTATTTCATAGGTCTTAAATAAAGATCTTCAGTGCTCACCATCCCCAAGAAGGTTTATAAGAAACTCCACCTCTGCTAATGAAGTCACATCCATCAACACGCTGTCATTAGACTGGCAAGAGTGAAGAGCCTCATGCCATGTCTTCTCTTCTTTCTGAAGTTTGTAGCATTTACGATTGAAGGGAGTCCAATCAGGATCACAGTGAGTGGCATGATATTTCCAAGAGTTGTTTTCTTTATAAATCAACACAAAGACCATCACTTGCACAAACTTCCAACATTATTTAACACCTTTATACAGATTGTCATCAGTGTGATCACTTTTACTAAGTAAAACACAACATTAATTCCTAGCACCCACATGGTGACTTATAATCATCTGTAACTGCAGTTCTAGAGGATCTGGAGCCCCCCCCCCACCTTTGACTATACAAGCATTGGTCACACACGGTACACATACATACATACAGGCAACACCACACACACACACACACACACACACACACACACACACACACACACACACACACACACGAGGGGGGGAGGGAGGGAGGGAAGGAGGGAGGGAGGGAGGGAGGGAGGGAGGGAGAGAGAGACACACAGACAGACAGACAGACAGACAATGTAACTGGTCAGCTCACTTAGAAATGTTTTTATATTGTAAAAGTTCTGTTACCTAAGGAGTTTATATAGGAAAGGTAGGTGGGTAGGTAGCAGGTAGATAGAGTAGATACTTATCCCCAGTTAAAAGAGCATAAAATTCTGTTTACTTCCTTCAGAACGGGAATAATGAAATTTTTGTCCCCTGAGTCACTGTGGTGTCACACTGGGTGGGTGTGAACTCTGCATTAAGTTTTCCAGGGTCAGTGGCCTGGAAGCTTTGGACACTTGAGCAGGTGGTGGAGTGCAGGTGTGGTTTCAGCTCTTGATTTTGGGGGAGCTTGTCCCTGATTGGTGATTGGGGATCATTTGTTAATTGGTAACAAGTGTCTCCCTTTGGAACTAGTTCAGTTAGGTATGGTTTCATTACTTTTTGAGAAACAATTCTTTCAAAATTGCTTTTAGGACTCTGATATCAATTGGAATCATAGCCAGAGAATGTTAGAACGTTTAGATATTGTCAATGGTTATCAACCTAAACAAAACAAAAAGTTATTCTAAATTTCACTCTCAAAGTAAGAAAAAAGTTCACAGAGGAGTTTCTGAGAGGGAGACAGTGGTAGGACCTGAGAGGTTGAGTCCTTAGAGGCTGGGTGAGATGGCGTTAAGGGCTGGAAGAGTGCTTGTCTAACGTACCAGCTGTGAGGGTGCAGTCTTTACTCTTCAACAGTAAACAGAAAACGTCTCCCTTAACTCTCAACAGACTTTCTTCACAAGAGCCAAGAACAGCAGACAAGATGTTATAGTGGCCCCTTTTAGACTAATGAAGTGAGAAGACAATGAAGAAGGCAGGAAGGAACCATCTCTATGCTGTCCCTTTCATCCTTTCCTCACCCCAAGCAGCACAGCACAGAGACCCTTCTTATTAAGAGGAGGAAGACAGAGTTAAGTGTAGTCTTAGATGTGAGACCCAGTGCTAGGCAGAGGTCTGTAACTCCTGCCACAAAAGCTAGTGACTGTGGGCCTAGCCTTGCACTTGGCCAGGAAGCTTGCTGTAACCAACAACTGCCTTCCAACTTTAGGAGCTGAGGCAGAATCAGGACTCCACTTGCTAAAGGGCAGGGAGCCAATGCTTGCACAAGGCTTTGAATTGCAGCACAGCCTGGAGGACATAGGTATGACATAGGTCCAATCCTGGTGACTCTGCCCAGAACTGGGGAGAATCCTTCCATGTCTGACAGTGGGTTAGTAAGTGCACGATGCACCAGGGTGTGCTGTGGCTCCCAGGAAAGGCTTGTGGGGGCAGACTCCACTCTGTCTAGATGTTCTATTAGTTTTTTTTAACTGTATTTCCAGAAAACTTGGTTTTGATTGCCCTCTAATACTGAAATAATGACATTGTATCAATGCCAAGCTCTTAGCAAACTGGACTTGGACATTATCTGGTGCTGACAATACTGGATGTGAGAAAACTATCCAGACTAGCATTTCTAGGAAGAAGGACACAAACAGAGCCAGATTAGGAGAAAAAAAATAAATAAATAAACAACGAGTCCATTGATTGCCAGATGCTGCAGCATGACAATAAGTACAGGAGTTTTCAGAAAACTATGCCTGTATCTACTACTCAAAAGAAGGTTCTAGAAGGGGGACCAGCTAGAAATCAGTCTGGAAAAGCTCCCATAGAATTTAAAACAGCTGCTGCTTTTTTGTTTGTTTGTTTTTTGAGACAAGGTTTCTCTGCTGTCCTGGAACTCTTTCTGTAGATCAGGTTGTGCTCGAACTCACAGAGAACTGCCTGACTCTGCCTCCCCTGCGTGAGATTAAAGATGTGCACCACCACCGCCCAACTAAAACATCTGCTTTAACGAAGCTTTTAGCCTTGGAAAAAATATGCAAGGCAAATATTACTGGACTTAAATGAAGAGAGAGACTCGGATACAGCAGTAGTTAAGAAATTACTCCTCATATTTAGTGACACACAGACTGCGCACCGTATAGAGCAAGTACAGAATCAAAGTGCACCCATGGCCAAATGGCCCTACAGACATCTACAGACCATTCCAACAGCTGCCTAAGCTGTGTTTTCCCTCATCAGCCCAAATCATTCTTCATGACAGATAATATGCCTGGCCACAAGACAAGTCTCAACAAGCGAACAAAATCTGAGGTCACATCGACTATTTTTTCAGCACAGTGCAAGAAAACTAGAAGGCAGAAACAAGAAAGAGGAAGCCATGCTAATGCATGCAAATTAAACGATTGACTTTTGACCAGCCAATAAATCAAGAAGAAATTTAAAAAATTCTTTTGAAACAGATGTGAGTAGAGACAAACATGCCAAAATTTATGATTGAAGCCAAAGCAGCATTGATGGGAAAGTGTGTAGCTATCATCCCTTACATGTGAGTGGTAGAAAAGACTCTAACAATTCTGTGCTACACTTTCAAGGGGCCAGAAAAAAGAAGAACAAACCAAATTTCAAATTAACAGAGGAAAAGAAATAATGGAGATCAGAGTAAAAATGAATAAAATTGAGATTAAAAAATTCAAAATGTCACTGAGAGAATGTGTTAGAGTTCTTCAACCACAATAGACAATCCCTTAGCTCGATTAAGAAAAACAAAAAACACTCAAGTAAAACCAGAGGTGGAAAGGAAGACATTGACTTTTGGGTGTGATGGAGGACTAAAGGATTCTTCTGTGAAAGCCAGTGAAGGAGAAATCAGGAAAAAACCAAAACAAAACCCCCAAACAAACCAACAGTTCACCAACTGAGAATAAGCCAGGAGTCTGATAACTCTGATTGCTGAATAACCTATCCATTATTCACCCGGGGTAGAGTGATGGAGTGTGAGAATTCTGCAGTTCTAAAGGTATGTGTGATATCACACCATCCCTCCAGCAGGGTCACTAACATTGTGATGATTTGAATGAGAATGGCCCCTATAGGCTCATACACTTGAATTCTTGGTCCCCAGTTAGTGGAACTGTTTGGGAAGGGTTGGGAGGTGTGTCACTGGGTGTAGGCTCTGAGGTTTCAAAAGCCTCCCACTATTCTCAGTGTGTCCTCTCTTCTTCCTACTTGTGGATCAAAAGCTCTCAGCTATTCCTGCCACCATACCTTTGCTGTGCTGCCATAGGCTCTAACTCTATGAAACTGTATGCCTAATTAAAGGTTTATTTTATAAGTTGACCTCATCATGATATTTTCTCACAGAGTAGAAAAGGAACTAAGACAATACTCAAAAAGTCTTGAATATGAAGCTGGGTTCTCTGCCTGCGCTTATTTTAGTGCCGTGGTTGCTTTGTGCACCTGAGGACAACCCTCAGGTAAAACATTAGCCACCCCAGGGGGATGATCAAGAGTTTCAGGATGGTGATCATATTTACCCATCTCATAGAATGCAAAGGTAAGTGTGGCCAGCAGAAGCCACTGGTATTGCAGAGAAGGAAAAGTTTTGTTATAAAGACAACTGGCAGACATTAACACTTGTCCAATCCAGATTCACCAGCAACAAAAACAACAGGACAAGACTCTTCACATTCAGTTGACCAAACTCTTCATACTTGAAACTGGCAGTGACCAATTTCTGGGGACCCAGAAAGAAGTCATCTCAGGACCTCCTATTTTCACCTCTGTGATTTTGGTATTGTCCCTTTTAAAATTCCCTTGCCCTTTTATCCCTTCATATATTCATCAAATTTTGGAAAGATTTTTATTTTGAGCAAATTTTTATATCCCTTCTATGTTTCCTCCCTCCACCTTACAAAATACATTAGGAGTATTTTGACAGATTATTATTATTGCCATTGTTGTTAAATACAGGGCCTCATGTAGTTCAGGCTGGCCTGGAGCTTCTGTCAAGGATGCCCTTAAACTTTTGACTCTCCTGCTTCTACTTTCTGGTATATGTGGTGCTTAGCGTTGAACCCAGCAACATTTTATTGCTTTAAAAAATGCTTTAGAGTGAAAACTGAACAGAGAAGAGCTAAAAGCTTTGTCCTTGAGATCTGTCACAAGACGCCCACTCTCACTACTTTTGTCCAACAATTTCTGGAGTCCTCACCAGAGCAATTGTCAAAAGAAGGAAATAAAGAGGATTAAAACTGACCCTGTGTGTAGATGCCATCATCTTACACAGAGACCCTCCCTTACCCCACAGAGAAACTATTAGAAATAATAAATGAATTCAAGGTTGCAGGACACAACACATCAAATTCAGGACTGTTGCTATAAGCTGACAGTGAATTATCTGATATAGAAATAAAACCTATTTATAATAAATATGAAAAATAGAGTAAGAAAAAAATTACCAGAGTTGAGAAATCTCTGGAATGAAGTCTGTAAAACATTAATGAAAACGTTAAAGAGAATACAAAAAATGGGAAGATAGTCATTGTACATGGATTGGAAAAAATCACTATTGCTACAATGCTCACACTACCCAAAGTGGCTCACATAATCAGTGCATTTCCTATCAAAATACCAGTGATGTTCTTCATAGACCTAAACAGGCAAAATTCAATTTTATCTGGAACCATAAATCCCTCAAATAGTCAAAGCCATCCTAGGCAAAGAGAACAAAACAGGTGTTAGACTATTTGACTTTGGCACATGTTACAAAACTCTATTATTAAAAAAGAGTATAGGATTGGCATAAAGACAGACACACTGACCAGTGGAACAGTATAGAGAACTGAGAAGTGAGAGTGTGCATTGCGGCAAATGATTTTAAACAAAAGTTATAAGAACAGCTGGGTGGTCTTTAACCCCAGCACTCCAGAGGCAGAGGTAGGCAGATCTCTGTTGAGTTCAAGGCCAGTCTGGTGTACAAACAGCCAGGGCTGTTACACAGAGAAACCCTGTCTTGAAAAAAAACAAAAACAAAAACAAAACAGAAAACCAGAGAAAGATGTCATAAGGACATGGATTGGAGAAAGAAGTCTTTTTAATCAATGGTGCTGATGTTATCCTCTGGCCTCAGGATGCTCACATGGATATACACACCTATACACATGTGCACATACACCATATGCATGCACTTTGTACACACAATGGACACTGTCAATGCATATGTAATGTACACACTGATACATGCAGATGAATAAAAAACAGTGAAAATGATAGAATTGGCCTAGGTTGTATCATACTAGGTTATACCTAGTTTATTATTTGAGTCTTAATACAACCCAGATTTTGCTCAGCATTTTAGTAGGGAAATGTGTTAGTGATATGAGATGTGGAGTGTGGTAGAAACCTCCTGAAATACTATAGGAGAGAACAGGAGTCAGGATGAACTGCCCTGACTCTATTGCATGCCAGGTGACCAGAACTTAAACAATGCATCACAATGTTCAAATAGCCAGAAGAGAGGCACTTGAATGGTCTCACCACAAAGAAATGATAGTTTGGAGTAATGGATGTGATGATCATTGCACAATACACATATGCATCAAGACACATCGTCCTTCATAACCATGTAGTTATTATGTTAAAAAGTGAACAAAAAGAAAATACAGATAATAAAAAGTACTACGTTGTTTTATTTTATCTTTAAGTATGCTATAAGAGAAAGCATAATTTGGCTTCCTAATGTGGAATGACAAAAGAGTGAGGATCTTTTAAAAGAAAGGGAAGACATGTCTGCTTGGCTTATGTTACTCTGTTGCAGTTCTGAGTAAATGCATTTTTTTTTTTCAGTCATGTTGCTTTAGGATGACAGGGATCACATACATTTTTATTCATATAACCATAAACCCAATTTTGCTAAGTCCCAAAAAATTTAATGCATGGAGTGGGCATGTGGACAACCAATGAAGCCTGAAGGAGTGCTTACCAAGTATTTCATGAGCAGTAGAGTTTACATTCCGTTTGCATACATAAGGCAAGGTAGACTCACAGTCCCTGCTCCTCCAGGCAGCTGAGGCAAATTTCAGTGTTCCACAGTGATACTCAACAAATGGCCCAACATTTATCTCTGAAAATGGATACACATGGAAATGTAGTTTCAGCACAAAAGTTAGCCCTTCAAGATTGTCCTTAAGTTAGCCTTAAAGCCTAAAGCCCTTAAAGTTAGCCCTTAAGTCATCTCACTTTGCGCCCCCTACAGGACATTTGTTATCTGTAATTTCCAAGTTCAAGTCTAGGCATAACAATGGTATTCCAAAGATGCCTAAAGAGCCACTTTTGTTGTTTTAGAGGAACTATTTTGTCATTTGTTGCTATTTTGGAAATAGCAGTCTATCTCTGACCCCAATTCTGCTGCAATGCTAGCTAAGTAGCGTATCTTTCTGGCTTCTGCCTTCTGCAAAACTTGCCTTAAAAAAAAACTCAGTAATGCTAAAACTATATTTATAAACTATGAGGTATGGAGGCATACACCTACATCCCAGCACTTGAGAGGCCTAGGAAGGAAAACTGAGAGTTTCAGGCTTGCTTGGATAGCATAGGAGACCCTGACCTAATGAAAAAAAAAATCATTAACCACTCACAGAATGAGATTTAAAAAAAAAAAAAAAAAAAAGGATTACTATGTTTAAGTCTACAATGTAGCCCAGCATGTTGAAGGTAGAGGAGATACTGTGGGTACCTGGGCTCCAGTTCAGGTAGCTGAGCGCTGTCCCGTCAGACCACTGCCAACCAGCCTTTTCATCCAGCTGATTCAAACCCATCCACACTTCTCCTGCCTCCCTGCTCAGCCGTCCTGAAAACATGATCAAGGCATTAGAACAGAAAAGAAGATAGACAAAATGAAACAAAAGTCAAACTCAGCGCTCCGTTACTTTCTTGAATTGTTATTTCTCCATGTCATAAAGCCACAGGTAGTGCCAGACTATGATTAAAAACAGGTCTTGTGACCCTCATTCTGGAGCTTCAGTGTGACAAAGCAGGGTTAGGCTATCTGCAGTCGACTACAAGCTTCCCAAGACCTACTGACTGCAATAAGCAGTGCACAGCTCTGGTTTGAAGGTTCCCTGTTCAGGATTCGAGGCTCTCTCATTTCCCCCAGCTCACACACTTCCAGAGAGGGGATAGAGTCAAGTGTTCACCCTTCGGTGAGTGGAAACCCAGCTGAGCTGCTGGAAGCCGCCTGAATAGAAGCCTCATGGTATAAGAAGCTCGGGGTTCTGGATGCCTCAGCAGCGGGGACCCAGGCCAGGGTCTGGCATACTCAAGAAGAGGGTTTTGCAGTTCTGTGGTCCCTGCTTCTAACCATGGCGCTGCAGCAACTCACCAGTTAATCCAACCATATAATGCAATGGGTACCGTAAATAAACACAACTGACATGCTCACATAGAAAAATGTGGCTGTAGAAATTGTTTAATTATAGTTTTTCTTTTAGTGTGCCTGAATTGAAAAACATTTTTCTAGTATGTACATGAACTACTTTGTACAATAAAACTGGGGTGGGGACAACCCATGTCATGACTTTTAGTGAAAATGGCTAATTTTATGACTCTCTCAGGTAATGCTGTCTTGACATTTCTTCTGTAAAGGAGAGCACCGTTTTCTTCTGGTTCATTTCAGAACCATTTCGCTCGCTTCCCTCCTCCTTCCTTCTCTCTTCCTCTCTCTTTATCTCTGTCTGTCTATGTCTTCTGTTAGTCTCTGTATATTTCTGTCTCTCTATTCATATCTCTGTGTCTCTGTGTCTGTCTCTGTCTCTCTGTGTGTCTCTCAATGTAGGGACCTAGCCTGAGCTTATAGGTGGGTTCTACAGAGAGTGACTGTCTGGGCCTACTTTCTTCCTGTAGTTGCAGAACTGTTATTAATTGCAGCCCCCTTTATTCTCACAAGCTCCTCAGTTTGGACCATAGGAGGGTACAGACTCAGTGTATTCACATATAAATCTGCTACTCCTCAACAACTGGACATCTCAGTTTAACAGTGGAAGCCAGACTTCAAATAAAAAACATAGAAGGTGCTTTTTCACTAAATAGAGCATATTGTACACAAACATGTCCAAGGTTTTGTAGCATTATACCTAGTCTCTTCCTGATATCCGTCTGCTTTCTGCTTTCAATAGTACTGTTGGATTAAATTGGTTAACCTTCTGATGAGGACGAGAGGTGGACTGGACAAGACAGCGAGACATATCCATATTCCATACCCAGGCAAAGTGCTATGGCATTTTAAATAACCTAATTCAAATACTAATTGTTCTTGAAGTTACTCCACATGCTCAGAACTGTGCAATTTTGTTTACTAAAAAACAAGAAAGCATCATGCAATTTGTAATTCATGTTTAAAGGCACACACACACACACACACACAAAACAAGCAAAAACAACCAAAAAAACCCCAAACAAACAAAATCCCTACCATTCTATTTATCTTTATAACTAAATTTACCCTTGACACATAAGTACAAACTCCAAACTAAATTCCTTTAGATGTTTTTGTCATTTGTGACAGCCTAGATATTTCTTTATCTCAAAATTTTCATTCACCAGCGACTAGCAAGAGACGCTAGACTTGTGTCATCACTTAAAATACTTTGATTAGGACAGTTTCTGTCTTTATGAATAGACTTCTATTTTCCCAAACAATCCCCAAAGCCTAATTATAGACTTGAAATGTTTAAATAAGATCCAGTGACAGATCTTATTTTTTTTTTAATTGCTATTCAAGCTTGATGAATAGGTAGAAAATTCTCCCATGAGAGACTATGGCAGTTAAGATAGATAACAACTGTAATTCATAAATGGTGTGCATGCTTTTGCATAAGACCCATTACACATTAGTAATGATTTTGGAAATTGGTATTTTACTCCAATAAGAGTCAGTCAAATTAGTTTTGATGATAATTCCTTGCTTGTGCAGAACTGTGAGAGAAGGGCAAGCTTGCACTGTGCATCCATTTATCACAGTCCTTCTGGGACGAGTCTCTGGCTTTGTAAAGCTGTAAGGCTGCTTCCTCTTCCCTCCAGTGAATCTCATTCCACAAACACAGAAAAAAGCAAGTGGGGCATTGCACGAAGGTTTGTATGGGAATAACTAGCAACAACAACAAGCACGTGTCAAAACAATTTTATCTGCCTATTCCAACAGCAGATTAGTCTGTTTCTACAAAGCTACAAAACTATGCAGCAAACTGGTTTTGTGTAACTCAACGGGGTAACAAGATGTAGGACTGAAATGATGGCTCAGGGGTAAGAGTGCTCACTTTGCAAGTATCAGGGCCTGAGTTCAAATGTCCAGCACCCTCATTAAGAAGCTGGATGTCACTGGGATGCCTGTAACCTTAACATTTGGGGGCAAAGTCAAGACTCCAGGAGCTCACTGGCCAGCGATGCTCACTGAACCTGTGAATAAGGCAGAGAGTAATACAGAAAGATGCCTGACATCTAGTTCTGCCCTCCAACTGTGTGTGTGCAGGAACACATGCATCTGCACACTCATAAACATAAGCCTCACATGTAGCACACACACACACACACCACAATGTAGAACTATATATTCACCTTTATAGACACGAACACAGGCAGGTAAATTGAATAAAATTGTGTACATAGCTGTCAGTTGGTGAACCCACACCATTTGTTATGCATGCTAGGCACTTTCCTAAGTCTCTCCCTGCATTATAATAATAAGTAATGTACATCACCAAGAGGGTACTATCATTATTTCCACTTGATAGAGGGGAAGCTGACACATCAAGAGGCTAAATCACTTCTTGGGTAACTGCCAGTAGGTGGTTGTAGGAGGACTCAAACCCAGACAGGTGCCCCTCTCTTCCTTGCACCTATGTACTACCTAACAACATCTTGTGTCTTATACAGTACAAATGTCCATGGATATCCACCGGCTGGGTTTTGTTTGTTTGTTGTGGTTATCATCTTGACACAGCTAGCATCATCTGGAAAGAGGGAATCTCTACTGAGAAAAGGCCTCCTGTAGTGAAGTCTGTGGGTCATTATCTTGATTCATGATTGATGTGGGAGGGCCCAGCCCAGTGTGTGGGTGCCACCACTGGGTATGAAAGCAGGCTCAGCAGAACCAGTAAACAGAACCCCTCCATTGTCTGTGCTTTGGTTCCTGACTTCAGTTCCTGCCCTGACTTTCCACCAGGATGACTATTATCTGGAAGTGTACAAAGAAATAAACCAATAAACCTTTCTTTTCCCAAGTGACTCTTGGCCATGGTGTTTACCGCAGTAGTAACAAGCAAACTAGAACGTTATGTCTGACCACATGCATTTTCTTGCTTTTACAGGACATGGTTAAAGCTGAGTTGTAGAAATGTGGCAGGTTCCCCCACCCCCATTTGCTTTTCTTTCTATATGATTGAATTTCAATTTCTAAAGCTACAGATGAAGTAAATTTTGATAAAAAAATGTGTCACAAACTCAATAAAAGTAACTACTTCAATAGTTCTTAATGCTTCCAAATTAGTTTTTTTTTTAAATTAACAGGTTATTAATATGTACATGCGTGCAACAGTGAGTGTGTGCAGGCTGAGGGCAACTCTCAGACTTAGATTTCTCTGGCCTCATTGTGGGACCTGGGGATTGAACTGAGGTCATCAGGCTTGTGCACAAGCACCCCTACCTATTGAACTACCCAGCCAGGTCCCAAATAACCCTTTAATTGTACACAGAAGAACTTGATCTAAAGAGAAGAAGAGGAGGAGAAGAGAAGAAGACAGAGGGAACACAAGTTCCAGCTCATTGTCAAAATCCTGTTTGAGGCAGGGTAGAAAGTTATGAAAAATTGTTGGTAAAGCATGAAAATAAATAGGCCTTTCATTCAAGGTCTGGCTTACCTATCCTGCTGATGGAGTCAGGAAACTTCAGGTGACACTGGCCACTGATAGGGCTAATATTGTTTACAGAGACTATATATATATATATATATATGTATATATATATATATAATACATTATATAATATATATTAAAGCTTTCTTGTCCATGAGAAGAAATACATTGTACATACTTCAGCCTAAAATCATGTATAACTTTGACTTTTCCCATTCCCTTCCCATTCCTAAATCTCAACAATACCCTTCATAAGACACTTGATAACTTTGTTTAGAAGAACATTCTTTAATTTTTAAACATGGTATAAACTATATTTCTGAGAAATGTTTAAACATGGGGGAAGAAAGATTTCTGAGCAACCTTCAGAGATGTAACTTGAGACCCCCAAAATTCTACAAATGTCATTGTAAAAATATCTGGATAGATTCTCTCTTGAGATGGCGATGCCCATGTTTCTGCCTTATTCTTCCCTGAGTGCTTCTTTCTTAACCCTGTGTTTACCATCACATTAAAAATGTCATTTAATAAATTGCTAATCCTGCTTCACATTGGTTTACTCTTAAATTCTTTTTTTCCCCCGCCACTGAGCAACAAATTCTGTTTACCAATAGAGGTTCCTAACAGATAGGAAACCCTCCAGGCTGATGTGGGGGATGGAGTGTAGCTGTGCCTCTGTGCTCATCACCATTGACAACTTGGGGGTTTGTCTGGGGCCCAGTGAAAGTATTGTTGATGAGTTCCCCTGACTTACCCCTTGCCTGTTAGGCCTTGATAAACTCAGCTTGCCTTTCATCATGGGTTTTGTATTTTTTTGTGATGTTTATTAAAATAAGTATTAGAAATGAAGATTAAAAACCCCATAGCATTGTTCATATCCCATTCTTGGATCAGATAAGAACAATACATAGCTTATCCAGAAGGATATTTCCATAAAGTTTGATTTACTGATGTCTCAAGTCATGCCTTAAAGATAGCAGTCTGAGACATCATAAGAAAGCTGTCTCCCCAACAGTACATTGCAGACTCAAAACATACTAGGAATGGCCACTCTACACTTTGTTTTGACCCTATAGCCTAAGAGCTATATAAGAATGCCTTTTCATAAATCTCCAACTCTATAATATTGAGGATCCATAAAATTATTTTCTTTGTTAAAGCCACAAATCTCAATTTTGCCTAAATGGCAGTCCCTTAGGGACCAGGACCACTTTTGCCTGCTGTGGGAATAAAGAAAAGCTGTCCCCCCTCCCATCACCGCTGGCACTTAACACTATTTAGTTAGCATGCAGGATTTTTTTCCCACTAGTATTAAAATTTTGGTATTTACCAAAGGTTTTGTGATGAGCCAGCACATCACAAATGATGGGATAGGCTATTAATAAATAGATTAATAAATATATCAATATTAACAAATATAATTATCAATGGAATTGAATATCTAAATTCTGCAGATGACAAGAATCTTAACTTTAGGAGCTCCTCTAATCCATTTGCAGGAGTTGAAGCTCACCTAGGTCATACACTATAGCTTCAAATTCTCTCCCCCAAGGAGAAAACTAAGACATGAGTAGGTACCAAAGGTAATGGCATAGTATTTATACAAAAAGTCAGAGCCCGACTGTGGTGATGCACACCTTTAATTCTAGCACTCGGGAGGCAGAGGCAGGCTGACTTCTTAGTTTGAGGCCAGCTTGGTCTACAGAACGAGTCCAAGGACAGCAAGGACTACACAGAGAAACTCTGTCTCAAAAAAATGAAAAGAAAAATAAATAAAATCCAGGATTAGAAGGGAGGTGAGATGGCTCAGTGAGTAAGAGCACTTGCCACTGAGTCTGGCAACCTGAGTTTGCGCCCCACCACCCACACATTGTAGAGAACTGACTCCTGTAAAAATGTTCTCTGACCTTTGCATGCATGCATACAGAAACACACACACTGAATAAATTAAGTTTTACATATTCAGAATTAGGACCTGGCCTATACAAAGAAAAGAAAAACATTTGCATCCAAGGACAGAATGGTTCACAATAGCCATTATTTATTGCATCAGTATCAACGTGCATCATTTTTATACTCACTCCTTATGAAGTTTTCTTCCTCTTCATCTGTAATACTTAGTAAAGCACCTCCTTGCATCTGGCATGAAGCATGTGCCTCGTTCCAGGAGAGAGATGAAAGCAGGTTGAACTGGTAGCAAATGCTTGAATTGACGTTCTTGTGCCACACAGCATCACAGAACACCTTTGTGGAGGCTGAAAACAAAGTTCATTCAAAACACAACAGTCTTCTCTGTGCCATTAGTGATACCTGATATTTCCAAGATGAATTTAAATAAAATGATTGTATCTTGCAACCTCTAAAACTCCAGTGCCTTGACTGGGGCTTTGTGTGAAGTAAGTATTGCTGTTCCATTAATATCTTATGGTTAAACTTTTTCAAAATTTACCCAAGGTAACTCGAGACATGATCAGTAAAGAATCTCTGATACTTTGAAGGAAATAAGAGGAACCAGTTTCAAGAGAAAGAAAGGAAATGAAGTACTTGAGAAAATAATATGTTGATTCTTTAATAAGCAAGCATTAGAACTATACATTCAACATGGGAATTAAATATTTACTTGGGATAGACCTTAATGCTGTACTAAAAACCTTTCTCCTTTAATACCAAACTGCCAAAATGGAGTGAAAAGTGATAAGTAGTTAAATGTGTCAACAATGAACACATGTCATTGTGTATAGGGACAATGATACTAATTTTAAGTAGTTCTTCAGAGAAGAATAGAAACAAAATCCATTCATAAGACACTGGTCAAAAATTCCATAGTGTATAACAATCTAAGAAATAGTGGAGAGTCTACCTTAAATGCCATTCACCCATAATGAGATTGATGACTACCTTATATGCCATCCTAGAGCCGTCATCTAGTAGCTGATGGAAGCAGAAACAGATACCCACAGCTAAACACTGAGCCAAACTTCTAGAATCCAGTTGCAGACAGGGAGGAGTAATGAGCAAAGGGGTCAAGACCAGGCTGGAGAAACCCATAGAAACTGCTGACCTAAACAAGGGGGAGCTCATGGACTCCAGTCTGATAGCTGGGAAACTAGCATAGGATCAACCCAGATTCCCGAACGTGGTGTTAATTGGGAGTACTGGGCAGTCTATGGGGCCTCTGGTAGCGGATCAGTATTTATCCCTAGTGTACAAGTGGACTTTGGGAGCCCATTCCACATAGAGGTATACTCTCTCATCCTAGAAACATGGGGGCGGGGGACTAGGCCCTGTTTCAAATGATATGACAGACTTTGAAGATCCTCCATGGAAGACCTCATCCTCCCTGGGGAGCAGAAAGGGGATGGGAGGGGGATGGTGGGGGGACAGGGGAGGAGAGGAGGGTGAGACAACTGGGATTGACATGTAAAACAAGCTTGTTTAAAATTTAAATAAAAATTTAAATTAAAAATTCCATAGTATGCTTAAAAGTGAATTTAACAGATATCTGAAATTTATTGAAATGACTGAAAACAAACACCTAGTTGGGTGCTTTTGCTAAAATTCTAAACCAAAGCCTGAGGTAAACTAATTCTCTAACACAAATACAATTACAAAATATAGAAAATGTGTACTGTATTTTGGCATCATATAACTGATGGACAAGCAACATGCTGCAGTCTAGACTGTTCTTTTCCCAAGTATGTTTCTTAAAGTAAAGTAACTTCAAGACATTTCTCATGACATCTAGTTCATAAGGACTATACTAGAAATACATCCTGTTTACTACCACTTTAAAGACTCCAAAAGTCCTGTGGTTAAGAAACCTGCTTAATATTAATTCAATGTACATCAAACTTACCTGACAATGAAATCTTTTTGGGTGTTACTTTTTCTCTAAAACACTTAGGTAATTCTGTCAATTGGGTAATTGATAAATGTAGAGTCTTTGATTTCATGTCTAGTTACTGTACACATTTTCCAGAACCAAATTAGCTAATTGGAAGTTAGTAAATTATTGTACATCTAAAGATGCCTACAGTATTTTCTGGCTGATAAATGTATTTATTTATAGAAGGATTCAGTATTAAAGAAAACAGAAAAATAGGTCATCCCCAAACATTCAAGGGAAGGGAGAGGAGAGGGGAGAAATTTTAGAAACTACTTTGTTGGTGTGGTTAGAATGTCCTCATTGAAATGGAGCCCTTCATCACTGAGATGGAACCCTTGATCATTGAGATGAAACCCTTCATCACTGAGGTGGAATCCTTTATCACTGTGATGGAGCCCTTCATCATTGAGATGGAGCCCTTTATCATTGAGATGGAACCCTTCATCACTGAGATGGAGCCCTTCATCACTGAGATGGAACCCTTCATCACTGAGATGGAACCCTTTATCACTGAGATGGAGCCCTTTATCACTGAGATGGAGCCCTTTATCATTGAGATGGAGCCCTTCATCACTGAGATGGAACACTTTATCATTGAGATGGAGCCCTTCATCACTGAGGTGGAATCCTTTATCACTGTGATGGAGCCCTTCATCACTGAGATGGAGCCCTTCATCACTGAGATGGAACCCTTCATCATTGAGATGGAGCCCTTCATCACTGAGATGGAACCCTTCATCACTGAGATAGAGCCCTTCATCACTGAGATGGAACCCTTCATCACTGAGATGGAGCCCTTTATCACTGAGATGGAGCCCTTCATCACTGAGATGGAACACTTTATCATTGAGATGGAGCCCTTCATCACTGAGATGGAATCCTTTATCACTGAGATGGAACCATTCATCACTGAGATGGAACACTTTATCACTGAGATAGAGCCCTTCATCACTGAGATGGAACCCTTCATCATTGAGATGGAACCCTTCATCATTGAGATAGAGCCCTTCATAATTGAGATGGAATCCTTCACCATTGCCTTTAGGTAAAAGGTAGGCCTTCCCTGAGATGGATAGTACACCAGGTTTAGACTTTAGATTGGCCACTTTATTTGCTGTGACTGCTAAAACCATGAAAGTTGATTGACAACATTCAAAAGAGATGTGTAGCGTAACACAGCTTGTCTAGAGAAGCAGATGTCTGCTGTGGAATAATCCCTCTGTACACTGTGAAAATTTGTTGCTGTAATTGGTTTAATAAACAGCTGACTGACAAATAGTTAAATAGAATGAGGTTAGGTGGGAGAGCCAAACTGAGAATGCTGGGAAGAAGGGCAGAGTCAGAGGGTTGCCAGCCAAATGAAAAATGAGTTTGACAAACAAAATGTGATAGAGATAAAAGCCATGTGGCAAAATGTAGATTAATAGAAATGGGCTAATTTAAGTTCTAAGTGCTAATTAGTAATACGCCTGAGCTATTGGCCAAGCCATTTATAATTAACATTAAGTCTCTTTGTTGGTTATTTGGAAACTGGCAGGCAGGACAGAAACTTTCTCCTACAGATATCACCTGGGGCTACCTGCATAGAACTGTAAGCTCTAACATTTGAGTTAAACAAATGTGAATGGCAAATGAAGTAACTTGTTAGGAGAAGATGAGTGTCTACTGCAAGTGTTTGATTTAAGTTTTTCTACTTATAATCTTAGAAATCAGCACAGATAGTGCAATCTAACTTACCCGGGGATGTGTATACACAGCCCACATGCTACCACTTGCAAACATTTTGGTGCAACTATTTAATATGTAGAATTTGAAGAGGTTCTGAAGAGAAGGTTATCTTGAAAGAGCAAGATCAACTCTTGACAAAAGCAGAATCCAGATCAGTTGAGTTGTCCTTCACACCTTTTCTTGTCATGTGTACAGCTGTGATCTGTATTATAATCAAGACTTACTGTAAGGTCTTCCTCCATGCCAGAAATTAGAATCAGGTGCCCCATGCCCAGAATTAACCTCTGCCATTTTGCCATCCCTGAGTAGCCACAAGTCGCTCAGACAAGCCCTCCTTAGGAAGAACTTTGAATTCTTGCGTTGAAGGCAGTGTTTCCTAGTGTTTGCTTCAAGTAACATATGTTTCACAACCAGGACTAGGTTTTAAATGCATGCTCCTGAGTGCCATGGCCTGGTTTATAACCTCTGAGACCGAGATCAGGGAATCAGCCTTTTAAAAACAACTGGCTACAGATTTACTTGGCACACCAAAGTCCTATATACTTTCCCCTACCTTTCATGATCTTGGTGGTCATACCAGATGAATATGGCCAACCTAAGGTCTAAACCCAGTGTATTGCTCACCTCAGAGAAGGCCTATCACTTTACCTAAAGGTAATGATGATGGATTGCATCTCAGTAAGGACAATGAACCACCCCAGCAAAATAGTTTCTAAACATTTCCCTTTCTCTTCCTCCTTTGCTTTCTCCTTCCTTAAATGCTATTTGGTAACAAACTTGTTTTCTGTTGTCTTTAATATAGGACTCTTTCAAAATGCATCTATCAGCCAGGAGGCAATGTAGAGACACATTTAGGTGTAGAATGTTACAGTTTCTTCTCATTTTCTCCCATCATACAATCTATTAACTTCTTTGGACCTATTTTGTCCTCTACATCACTCCTATTGAAAATTTTCCTTATGTATATAACCAAAGTATGTGGTCTGAACCCTACTTCTGTTCTCTGAGAGACCACATAGAAGCCATCAATTGCTTTCACTTTTCTGCATCTGTAGTGCCTCAGTTACACAATTTCCAGATGCATTCCAAGATAGCTGATCCTCTTTTGTCCTTAAAAAGAGACAAAAATAGCTGTCCCATGGTGGTGCATGCCTTTAATCCTAGCACTTGGGAGGCAGAGGCAGATGGATCTCTGTGAGTTTGAGGCCAGCCTGGTTTGTACAGTGAGTTCCAGGACAGGCTCCAAAGCTATAGAGAAACCCTGTCTTGCAAATAAAACAAAACAAAAACTAAAAGACAAAATAACACACACACACACACACACACACACACACACACAGAGAGAGAGAGAGAGAGAGAGAGAGAGAGAGAGAGAGAGAGAGAGAGAGAGAAATCTCCCTACAGTGGCCTCTATCCCAGTTATTGCCTTCCCCTGATCTCCAATCATTATATACTTTTATGCACATTCTGTCTCTAATTTCTCATCTCCTAAAGTTTTTATTGCAATGGAAGTCATGCACCATGTTATTCATCCATTTAAACTACATAATCCAATCTTTTAGTATAATCAGGAGAGCGTGGAACCACCATAATTGCTTTAGAACTGTTAAATCATATGAAAAGAAAAAGTACTCATGAGGGGTGACTCCCCATTCCCCTTTCAGTCCTCAATCCCATAGCAACCATTAATCTAATTTCTGTACCTATAGATTTGCTTATGTTACATATTTCATATAACTGAAACTACGTACTGTATGCTACTTTGTGCCTGGCTTTGCTCTCTTAACATTGTGTTTTCAAGAGTCATTTATGTTATGGCCTGTAGCAATATTTATTTATTTATTACTGCTCAACATTATGTATTATATAGTATATTAGTAAGCAGTTTTCCAATTTGACATAAATTGGAGTCATGAGGGAGGAGGGACCTTAATTAAAGGATTGTCTCTATCAGGTTGGCTGGTGGGCATGTCTGTCAGACATTTTCTTGATTAATGGTTGATGTTGGAGGGCTGTGATGGAGTGAATGAGGATGGCCCTCCATATTTATTTGAATGTTTGGTTCCCCGAGTATTTGAGGGGTCATAGTAAAGAAACTGCTGACCACCACATGTTATGGTTAAGGGGGCGGTTATTACAGATATGAGAGAGTACAGAGATAAACAGCAGCAGACTGAACATGACCAGAGCTATCTGTGAGAGAAGTAGAATGACCAGAAACAGAACAGACAATATATAGTGAGTGTAGCCCGGTTATACGAAGGAAGCAGGGAGGGAAGCCCACGAGCTGGAGGGAGCTAAGGTAGAGAAGGAAGTGAGAAGGGCTAGGATACTAGTGTGGACTTTGAAATGTATAACAGGTACGTATGACACTGAGTGAGCCTGGAGGTGGTATAGGCTTTGATACACAACCACAGGTATATGTCAACGGAGCCAAACATCTCTTCTTCTAGAGGTAAGGGAGAGGACTCCTTTTGACAGATGAAAACTGATTTCACAAATTGTTGAGGAATGGTGGCTTTTATCTGTCCACCAGAAATCCTCCTATAGGCCGGGTTCAGCTCATTTCTTGATATTTGTAGAACCTTTGGAGTCTGAGGAATTGAAATTTCTGTTGAATGCGGCACCTAGCTGGTGAACTGTTTAGGAAGGATTGGGAGGTGTGGCCTTGTTTGAGAAAGTATGTCACTGAGGGTGGAATTTGAGGTTTCAAAAGCCTACTGTGTTTGCAAGATGTGAGCTCTCAGCTACTGCCCTAGCATCACCTGTCTGCCTCTTGCCACACTTCCTGCCATGATGGTCAGTAAACAATCCTCCAATCATAGGATTTCTTGTTTCCATGGTTATGGTGTCTCTTCACAGCAATAGAACAGTAACTAAGACAAGGGCCTAACCCACTTGTAGGTAGCTCCATCCCTGAGAACCCTTTGGATTGCATAAAATCAGAATTCTTTTTATAGTCCAGATATAGTATTCTTAGAAGGCAAATTATTTATAAATATTTCTCACATGTGTAGGAAATCTTTTGTGGTGAGGGTTCTGGGGATAGAACTTGGGATCTCAGTCGTGCTAGGCAAGCACTAAGCCATTCCCTTCGGTGTCTTGATATGGTCTTTGAAGCACATGTTGTTTTGTTTTATTTAGTTTGTTTATTGATGAAGAAAGACATAACACATTGTTGATTCATTTTAGAGACTCTGGTGAAGGTAGCAAATACAATTGGTACCAAACTATTCTGTTCTATCATTCAAGTTACTGGTCAAAACTGTATAGAACAGTGGTTCTTAACCCGCAGGTTACAACCCCCTTGGGGGTTGAACCACCCTTTCACAGGAGTCACCTAAGACCATCAGAAAATACAGATATTAACATTATTATTCATTAGCAGTAACAAAATTACAGTTATGAAGTTGCAATAAAAATTTCATGGTTGGGGGGTCACTATAGCATGAGAAATTGTGTTAAATGGTCACAGCATTAGAAATGTTGAGAACTATTGTTGCAGAGGATAGAATTCCAAAAATATCTCTGAATGCGACTGTCTTGCTGTATAAGGTATAGAATACAGAGAGAGCCAGCATGGCCCAGACTCACCTCTAAACAAAACAGTGTGAGTCCTGTTTATCATACTTATTCCTGATGCTGTTTAACTGTACTCTTAGGGCTAGTGTGTTTGGCCACACATGTGTTAACTTTAAATTTTGCTCCCTTACAATCAACTGTGATTAAAGGCAGCCATCATTCCATACAGCATCCTAAAAATATTCCTTGAGACATTAGCTGAGACAGAGAAGTGTGAATCTTTATTTCATGTCTCTCTGACCTGTCTCTTGTAGACTCATGGAAAGGATGGCCAGCATACTCAGATTCCATTCCTGGACACATCAGTCTAACTTATGTTGGCCACCAGGAACCAAAAGCAATAAAGAAAGCAGGAAAGCAGAGCTGTAATTTAGTACCATATGCACATGCTCTCTGCTGCTGTGGGGAGGCCAGATGGGCTGGAATCAGGTGGGTGAGGAAGCTCCGAGCTGTGGCAAACTGAACAAACAGTCTAGGGAGTATCAAAGTCCTGAGTGAACAGAATTAGTCTTCCAAAGCTGAAATCAGCTACAAGTGACAGTTCATGGTGACAAAGTTCTACTCAGAAGCTTAAGAAAACTGTTCTGTCTGTCGACTCGACACAAGCTTTGGTCATCTGGGAAGAGGGAACCTCAAATGATGAAAATGCCTCTGTTAGTGTGGCCTGGGGACAAGTCTGTGGAGTATTTTCTTGATTAATGATTGGTGTGGAAGGGCCCTGCCCATTGTCAGTGGGGACAACCCTGGGTAGGGATCCTGGGTTGTACAAAAAAGGCAAACTGAGCAAGCCATGAAGAGCAGATCAGTAAACGGCATCACTCCGTTGTCTCTGCTTCAGTCCTGCCCCCAGGTTCCTGCCTTGACGTCTCTTCATGATGGACTGAGATTGGGACTGCGAGCCAAATAAGCCTTTTTGGCCTCAAATTGCATTTTGGTTATGGTGTTTTATAGAAATCACATGGAGAGAAAACTAACATATGGTTCTTTTTTTTTTTTTTTTTTTTTTTTTTAAAAGTCCCTCAGGGAGAACACAGTACTTATAAACAATCCCACATGAAGAACAGAGCTTTACACTAAGGTCTCACTCGGAATGGTTGATACCTGGTGTGATGCTGGCTGGTAAGTGTCTTCATGCCATACTGGTGTATAGATAAATAGAGATAGTCTTGCATACTGCGAATTCCCTGGTGAAGAATTATATGTATCAGATTCGCCTGAGCACTTGTCGAAGTGCAGATGCCTGAACCCCACATCCTGGACCACTCAGGCTTCCAGACCCCACATCCTGGACCTGCATCACATCAAATATTGCCTGCATTTTCTGGAACAGAGCAAGCCTGTCCACCTTGCCTTAAGTCAAGATGCCAGCTTCTTTGAGGGGAAGATCCAAAGCTCTAAAACTCTTGGAATTCACTACTATGCCCAGTTTAGTGGTAGGGACAGCAATGAAGAGGAGGGATGGTTCATTCATAAGTAAATGCTGAAAGGCATGTAGCTCAGTTGCAGAGTATTTGCTTAGGCCTGTTAAAGGTATCAGGTTCAGTACCCAGTACTGTCCAAACAGAAAACACGCCAAAAAGATGAGTGATAGCCAGTCCTTATGAGTGCTTACCCAGTACCCAATACTATCAGTGTCTTTGATGCACACTGTCTAATTGAATACACACAACAACCCTAACAGGCAATGCTATGGTCTTCACTTTGTCACGAGGGAAGCAGAGAGTGAGAGAAATGGAGATGGGGGATTTTCTAAAGATTCACTGCCTGGAGCAAGTTGGACTCATCTTGGTTTGTCTAAATTAAAAACTGCCACTCTTTCTTATTTATTAAACCCCTGTAGCTCTTACACTAGAAAATAACTATGAAGCTAGCTTATAAGTCACATTATTGGGAGATATCTCTTCAATTTACCTTTGTTTTCAATTTAATTGCTGCATTTTAGTGTATGCCTAGGAGGGAGGCAGGCTTGGAGGGAGAGAACTTGGTACATTCTCTGAGTCTTGGGAACTGATGTGAAGGAAACAGACTACAGAAAGTAGAAGGTATGACTACTCCTCAAAACTTAGGAACAATAGAAAATCCTTTAGTTAAATAATAATAAAAATAATAATCAAGAATTACCTGGAAAAAATAGTTAGGACATTATAGCTCACTGGACCTTGAAAATTAGGTTAAGAACCCGAGAAAAAGTTTTGAGGCTACAGCAGAAGGATTGGAAAAGAGAGAAGTCAAGAGGGGAGAGAACACGCTATTGATGCTAGAGAGGCCACCCATCTGGGATTGACAAGAGGAAAGACAAGTAGTCTGCCTGTGGACACATTGTGGCAGTTCCTAGGAGGCAGTGGACTGAAAGAATGGTTGGGTTTTATCTGCATTCTGCTTGTTTAGAAGCATTGGGCTGGGGAGCTGGCACTGGCAAGCCCATCGACTATAATTTGATCCCAGTTAAATCATCTTTATGCACCAAGTGTAATAAAGAAAGGCTAGTTAGCATCTTTTGAATGTAGAGGGGGAGAAAGGACTATGAATTAGAGTTGTCTCTTCAAGTAAAAAACAAACCTCAAATCAAATGCTAGATTGATGGAATCAGAGCACTTGTTCAGACATCAACCCGTCAACCCTGGCATTTTCTTTCACTACAGATACGTTTCCAATCATCTTTGATTCATTCATGACATATGGATATGTGTTTATTCTTACTAGGATCTGGGCAGAGTCCCCATTTCTCATCTCGTTCATATCGGCTTGTGGTGGCACACCACAGCAGGTTTTCTTTCTGCCTTTCCCGGATACATTCGTGGTGCCACTCATGGTTGTACCGGAAGGGAAACACACAAGGCATCCCATGGGCATTCCCTTTGATCGTATATACATCTAGGAGAAAAACAAATCATAGTCAAATGCAGCGTCAGTTTCTTCTTTGGAACATGTCATCTGCTAGTGCATTTTTTGGTTGAAAGTCCCCATTGGCAGGCACATGTTAAAAGCTCTGTGAGCCCTGGGGCCGCACCAGCCAGTGTGTGCAGACACAACAGGTCTTCAGAGGTTTGCTCCGATGTTTACCTCTCTGTTTACTACAGCTACTGCTCACAGCAGCATACAAATTTGTCAATGAATGGAAAGAGAACATGTAATGGGGTTTGTTTTTTTTAAGTATTTGTAGCCCACCTATATGAGGTTGATGTTGTAGACTAGAATCTCTAAGCAAAACAGCTGCCATCTTCTTCAGATCAGCTGTGCCTCTTGCAAGCGTCATCATTGTTGGGCCTGTGGACTGTTGACATTAAGGGTAGTGGTGTGGTGATAATAGGACTATCAGCTGTGTATTTAGCTGTGGCCATTTGTATACAAATGTGTCCTGAGAGGTCCCAGAGGTACTAGGGTGTATAGGCTGAGGAAGGCTAAAGGAAGAGGGATTCATCTATGCAGGCTTGGGGGCTATTGTTCATACTAGGCACATACCTTCCAGTATGGCTGCTTTAGGTCTACCCACTGTCCAGAACATAATCCCTCACCCATGCTCCGTAAGTAAACCTAACACACTCATTGCTTCCTCGGGGCTAACTTTGGTGGACCCCTACCTTTGGCTTGTCATTGGTATCTCATGTAGTAGGGGGTAGATGTTGTTTATGTCTCTTATGTAGGAGGGTAGATGTTTATATCTCACAATAGCCAATAGATATCTTGGGGCCTGGAGAGATGGCTTAATGTTTTAAATTACTTGTTCCTCTTGCAGAGGACCTGGGTTAGATACTTAGAACCATCATAACTCCAGTTCTGGGGGATACAATGCCCTCCTCTGGCCTCTGTGGGCACCAGGCATGCACATAGTGATTGTACATATGTACAGGCAAAACATTTATATATAAATTAATAAACCCTTTAAAATGAAAAAATAAGTACTTTTTGATCATTTAACATACCCTGCACTGAGAATATTGAACTATTAAAGTGTCCTTTTTGTTAACAGGCTTGTTTGGTGGAGAAAGAATATGTGATAGCAAATATCCAAACTAGTTTCAGGTAATAACAAATTCCATGAGGGAAATAAAATAGGATAAGAAGGTTTTGTGTGAGTGTGTGTGAGTGTGTGTGTGAGTGTGAGTGTGAGTGTGAGTGTGTGTGTGTGTGTATGTGTGAGTGTGTGTGTGAGTGTGCGTGTGTGAGTGTGTGTGTGAGTGTGTGTGTATATGTGTGAGTGTGTGTGTAAGTGAGTGTGTGTGTGAGTGTGAGTGTGTGTGTAAGTGAGTGTGTGTGCGAGTGTGTGTGTATATGTGTGAGTGTGTGTGTGAGTGTGAGTGTGTGTGTAAGTGAGTATGTGTGTGAGTGTGTTATGAGTGTGTGTGAGTGTATGTATGAGTGTGAGTGTGTGTGAGTGTGTGAGTGTGTGTGAGTGTATGTGTGAGTGTGAGTGTGAGTGTGTGTGTGAGTGTGTGTGTAAGTGAGTGTGTGTGTGAGTGTGTGTGAGTGTATGTGTGAGTGTGAGTGTGTGTGAGTGTGTTATGAGTGTGTGTGAGTGTGTGTGAGTGTGTGTGTGAGTGTGTGAGTGTGTGTGTGAGTGTGTGTGTGAGTGTGTGTGTATGGGGGGGGGTGGAGCAGCCCCTGCATCTGGTGGTCGAGTTGGTTGAAGCAAAGATACTAGTGTGGGGAAAGGAACTGTCCCCCAGAAAGAACAAGTCTAAAGCACTGGAGAAAAGCGTGCTTGTAGTACAAAAGTAGCCCCCAGGAATTGGACTCTGGGAAGCAGTTTCTCAGATTGTTTTTATATATTCCCATCTTTATTCTGAGGGTGGTGGGAAGTCACTGGCAGGCTTCAAATGAGAAAGTGACAAAATCAGACTTCCATTCTTAAAAAGAAAAAAAATCAGTGGGTGCATTGTGACACAGTCTGAATGCAAAGAGACTGAAGTGGGAGAGCCAGTGAGTCAGCCTCTATCCGTAGGGATATTGGGGTGCTCTTAATAATGGAAGAGTCCTTGTGGGGGAGCTAGGGTCTCAGACATTGCCATGGCCATCCAAGCTGACTTAAGCTGGTGCTCCCAGACGGTGCTTGTCTCAGGAATTCAAAGAATGAAACTCGGGGGCCACAGAGAGAGAGGGCTTTAGAAATTTATTATACAATCACAGGTGAGGGTTGGGGGAGGGGGACACCTGTAAATTTAACAGGAAGGGCTCCCAGGAAAGCAGGCACCACCCAGCTGACAGTCTGAGCTGACCTCTGGCAGAGGTATGAGGAGGGAGATGAACAGATCACCCCAGTTGGCTCCTCCTGGTCTATCAGGCAGCTACCCATAGCCTCATAGTGCTTCTTTAGGAGATGAAAGGGAAAACAGGAATCAACACTTTTCTGTCTTTCCAGTCCTTCAACTACTTCCAGTTCTCATCAGGCTGGCCATGCAGTTCTGCTGACTTGGAATTTTGCAAAAATCCACCATTGGCCATAATGGCAATTAACAAAAGCATCCACAATTCAGCAGGTGATTTCCATGACAGAGGTTACCCAAGTCATACCCTATGAGGTCATCTAATCTTACACAAGAGGGTCGGCTATAGAGATTTCTACATCATCTCGCAATTGGCAGGGCCTGGACTGAGTTCACAGGACATGGCTGGGTTTTTGTAGGAATTAAAGGTATTTCAGGACCCAGCCTTTTATCTATTTCAGTCCCTTGTTTTCTACTGGGAACCATTGGCTGCTGTATGCATTGTCAGTATGGATAGAGGGTTAAAATACTAACACAAAGCAAGCACCAAGTTCTTCCTGAGAATTATAGGGTTTCCCAAATGCTGATAAAACTCTTTCTTTATTCTAGTATGCAAGCCCAGAAAATGTCTTATGTTTGGCTCTGACTCTTCCTTCACTCACATGGACAGCAGAAGGTTCTGCCTTAGATCTTGGGACTTCCGTGATGCACTTCTGATGACTAGTATAGTGTTCTTAGGATTTTTAATCTTACCAACCACCCTGAGGAGAAGGACTACATCTGTCTTGGCCTCTGTAAACCAGGTGCCTAGCACTGTGTCTGGTCAATAGTCAGTGCTCAAGAAAACAGAAAACGTGTGCCTGATGGATGGATGAGTGTACAAATGTATGGAACTGTGTGGGGACAAAGCATGGGTGTCAGCAATTTTACCATGCAGCTTTGTTCTTGTGTCTTCCATTCTTTTCCTGTTTAAAATGCCAAAAAGTAACAGAACTACAGAAAATAAGAGCCCCCCTATAAATCATGCCTCCCCACAATCTATGCTTGGTATACAACAAATAACCCTTGACAATAGTGTGCCATTTATCTTCCAGTGCCTTACAGCATGACTGTCACATGGATGACAGCCAGGCTGAGAAGGTATCTGAATGCCCCATAGATGCTGCTGCCTCCTCACAGGTGGGGTTGAGCTTCTGCAATCAGAGAAGTGGTGCCAAGGGTGGGTGCTTTATATCTGTCAGTGTGAAAGCCTTCCCTTTACATACGGTCCCTTCTGATTTTTCCTCCTCTCCCTCTTGTTAGTGCTTCTCCTTTGCATTGATTCCCAAAGCTAGTTAAATATTTTCTTTCAGTACCTTTAGATTCTGAGACTGTTGTCTCTTTAGCAGACTTAGCACTGCCATTCCAAGCTTCCAATAATCCTTTCCCTATAAGCAAGGGAGCAACTACAACTTCCCAGAAGTCTTGTGGTGGCAGACTCCATTCGTTCCTTATACATCACACACACACACACACACACACACACACACACACACACACACACACTTATGGAATACAGTCTACATATTTCCCTACTTACCTCGGTGAAGATGCTCACAGATGTCTCCACTATCTGACATGTAGGCGATCCACTTATGGAGCTGTTTCCATGAGGCCACCACCATGTTGCCATGCTGTACCTGGACCTTGTACTGGAGTGGGCCCATGATCAACTTCCTGTTACAGTGCCATCTCAAGGAAATGAGGGTGGAGTCACATTCGTAAAGGCTTAATGGTTGTTCTGGGTCAGATAGATTCAGGCCTAGGCAGCCGCTGCCTCCCACATTAAAGAGGTGGTTGTTGGAAACCCATTTCCACAGCATGTACTTGTTTGGCTGCTCGCAGCTCTCCAGGGTCAGACCAGATTTACCTGCCTGAATGCATGTCTTGAGGCTCTCGCTCTGGATAATGAAAATTCCTTTATCTGTAACAGAATAAATGAAAGATGAGGCATGCAATTTTAGTATATAATTAGCTAGGGCTTTGATGATCCCAGTGTGTGCATCTACACTGTGATAAGTCACAGCTGCCAGTCATTTTGTAGTTGAGGGACAGAGTCCACTAGATAGTTTTCATTTGAACAAAATTGTTTCCTGGCAAGCAGATGAGTCCTTATTGGCAATCATGAGAGACCACTGATCTACGCGGTCGCTGAGCATGGATAAACAGGGTTTCCTGGCAGTCCGAGTTCTTATAACACTTGAACAGAGGGCATGATGTACAGGACCAGTGGGAGGAACATTGGGTATCCAGGGTATGGCCAGCGTCTGTTTTTCTTCAGACATATTCCATAATGTTTGGAACACTGCAGCTCAGTCGAGAGCCACCGAGAGGAAAACCCCTAGCCTAGTGTTCCTGCAGAGAACCACAGGGTAATGAGGTAAACAGAAGCACTTCTCTGATACAGGAATCAGTGCCGGTGAGAGCTTAATGCCTCTGCAGATTGCTTTCTGTCTAGATCCATCAGAAGGGCAAAGGTGGCAACGTCTGATAGTTTTACCAGGAGGAGCCTAGGGAGCTTGGCCAGGGCTTCAAGACGTGATGCCCAGACACAAAAGAGGCACCGAGCACAGAGGCTGCAGTAGAAAAGAACACGGGGCGTGGCCGAGCATTCCCTTGGCCGGTAGGCTGTGAAAAAGCTGGTAGGATTCCACCAGAGAACCCGTGCTTGAACCCGTGTCCTCTGCTTGCCTGCTGGCTTAGAAGTCACCTACTCTATAACTGTGTACACATTTCCTCACAGGCATCCTAAAGGTGACAATGCTGTCTTAGTTCTGTGGTCTAAATTCAGTAAGTGCTTGACGCGGATAGGACGTGTCAGCAGCTGCTGCTTAAAACTCATGGCAGCCATGGCTGCTTTATCTCCGAATATCTGTTCACATCCACGAGTTCCTTCGTCGTCCCCTGAGCTGGGCTCCCGTATTACCTTTTCCTTTCCATTTATTCCTTAAAATCCTGAAGGGACCTTATCAGATTCCTTGAAATGGCCAGGTTAGGGCAGTGAGAGTCATCTAGCAAAAGTGGGCCAGAGACCGTGAGAGCCTTAGAGAGATTCAAACAGTGCAGATGAACCTCTTAAGGCATGGGGGTGAGGGAATAGTCTCTTTTTTGGGAAAATCCTTTTGGTTTCCTCCAAAATTGATCTGGCTGAGAGTTGATTTATAGCAACCAAAATCACTTAAGACACTATTAAAAACATTGTCGGTGTATTAGAGAAAGCTGCACCTCATTTAATAATTGATAACCTTTCTTACAGCCATGTGTTTGAGGAGTTAGTTGTCAGAAAGATGCTTTGATAACCATACATCAGAACAGAAGAGAAGGGAATGTTGGGGGGCTGGGCTGGGGTGCGATGAGGTGGGGGAAATGAACTGTTTTAGGGGAGATTTCATTTAGATCTGGAAATTTGTTTTCCTAATGAAAGCTATGTCTGGGTGGTTATTAGTAAAAGTCATTCAAAAATTGAATCCACCTCTCATCAGTGTGATATGGATTTCAATAATTAACCTTCCCTCCATCCTGTCTTTTCACCTTTTCATGCCTGGACAGAACGTCAACCTTAATTTCTGCTGCAATCTACTAATTGCTTCTTAGCTAGCTCAGAGTTCCATTAATTTTTCAATAAAGGATAATTATTTGACTATGATCAGCCTGCAGCTCAGCTTCTATCTAATATGCATACTCCAGTGTATCCATATTCCAGGTATTTATTGATTGGGCCTCAATTTATGCATTTGATGGGCTCATTGGGTAACTGGATGTGGGTAAGAGCTCTGGACACAGGTGGACCCACCACAGACCAGCTATCTGTGTACCTGTGAACTGATGGCTTGACCTCTGACAGCTTCACTTTCCCTTTTTGAGCTGGAACTATGTATGATATGAATCTCATAAGGATGTGAAGGATAGTCTATTAAATACACCATGCAAAGATACCATGGCAAGTGAGAAGAGGCCAGTAAGCATGACTTAGTAATATTCCTCAGACTTCTTGATTCTGAGTGACAGAGCCCACTGGAGACCTGTAGATCTGGCTGAACATTATAAATTTCCACTCTGAACATCTGCCAAAGACTGGTCAAAGAACCAGATTTTGCTGGGCAGTGATGGCACATGCCTTTAATCCCAGCCCTCGGGAGGCAGAGAGGGCGGGATCTCTGTGAGTTCGGAGGCCAGCCTGATCTACAGAGTGAGTTCCAGGACAGTCAGAGTTGTTACAAAGAGAAACCCCGTCTCAAAATACCAAAAAAAAGACAAAACAAAACAGAAATAGATTTAAAAAAATCCTTGTCTTGCTTTTTCAAGTACACGTACAATTATTAATTAACTCCTTATGCTTTGTTATTTCATACACCCTTCACTATAAAGTACATACTGCAACTTAAGAAAGAAACTAAGACAAAAAAAAAATTGTGACATGAGCAAGCAGTATGTTGGTGACAATATGAATTAGTGGGCAAAGAAATTGCACTTCACCAGGATTCAAGGTGAAAAAATAATGTTTTAAGCTTCCACATTATTAGACATTTAAGGGGAAAGAGTGGCAAAATCAGATATGGTGAGATCACACTAGTAATCGCCCAAAATCTTTCCCAAAGCATAAAATACAACCAGATAAGCCTGGTCTGTGCTGCTGAGCTCCGGGTGCCATGCCGGTTCCATGCCAGCTTCCTTTAGAATGCTGCTTTGGGAAAGTGAATCAGCCTGAGTCTTAAACAAATAGGCATGCTCACCTGCACAGACAAATGTGTTGCCTCTCAAAAATCGAAGCTAACAAATGATGTGCACCACTTTCCATCAAGTCACACAGAATCTGATCCTAATATTTCATGTCTCTTTGTCTGTGTAACCAGCCATCAGATTACTCGAGGCAGAGTCTTGCTGTTTTGTAGGCTGGTCCTGCGATTGATCCCTCCTTCTGCCCCAGCCCATCACGCACCAGCATCCTCAGTCTCCTTGAATTCACTAACAACAGAACAGTCTTCCAGCAGACGGACGGCAAGGAGAGCCACTGTAAGCATCACTGTTCTGGTCGCTACTGTTGTACATATTAGTTGCCCCCAAAAAGCTGCACTGTAGTGTTTGTGGTTGTTGGATTTCAGAAGGGATGGAAGCCAAATGTGGGAGGAATCAAGATTGATTATATACGTCAAGAACATCAGTTCTGCCTGAACAGTGATTAAGTGATTAATGAAGTGCTGCCTGAATTACTAAATCTCTTTGCAGGGAAGTGTTACATTCTTCTCCTCCTAATTATAAATTTGGGTGGAGAAGAGGTATGGATTACTAGAAGAAACTTACAAGCTGATTAACATTCTTTAAAGCACAGGTAAAGTAGTACATGATTTTTAACTTCTGAGTGTCTAAGAAGTGAGAAGGGACCAGTAATCAGTGTTCAGCTTACACTAGGGTGTTGTTTTTTTTGTTTTTGTTTTTTTTTTCATGACTTCAAGTGGGTCATTCATTCACTTACTCATTCAACAAGCACTCATTTGTGCCAACCAAATGGGAGGGACAGCCTAGCAGCCAAGAACTGTTAGTCTGTCTGTCCAAGAAAACTATCAGTCTGTGTGTTCTGGAATCTTGAGAACTGTCCTGGCTAATGTAATGAAGGAAGCCTTGTCAGTGCTGAAGAGACATGACTACAGTTGTTGGGGCTCTGCAGTCTGTGGACCCTGTTCCTCTCCCCTCTCTCAATAAACTCCATGTGGGCACTAAATCTCGTGTTTGTGTTTCTTAGGCCATAGCAGCTGCAGCAAAAGAACAACAACAGTTACACTCAAAACAAGCTTGTGGAAATGAGTCATTAAAATAAATCCAGGACCAAGGAAATGGATCACATAAAAAGACACCCAACTGAGCCTTCAATGGCCTTCAGCAGGAAGTGGATGGGACTGTTTTCCATGGAGGCAGCATGGGGATACATGTGCTTGCCCATCATCCAGGGAAAGTAAACAACAGCCCTGGGTAGAACCTGAGTTCAGCAGAGGAGAAGATTCACCCATAAACCTAGATCTATGACCTTCAGAGTCAGATAGGACAAGTTATTTAATGGAAACATTCATTCACTGTTTTTCTTCCAAATCCACTTGTCTTAGGATGAAAGTCCAAATTTTACTAAGGACTATGTTCTACTGTGGCTTAATTTTCATATATCCTATCAAAATGTTCAGAAAGAAGAAAATGAACTTGAAATTTCCAACAGCAAACATGTAGTGAGTGAAGTGTTGGGAAACTGCTGACGGAAGGGTATCTAAGTCGGGGTGCTGCCCTCAGAAGTGAGTGACAGGGACGAAGGTAATAACTCAAGGCATAACAAAAGTCTAATGTGATGGAATCCAGGGGTAAGAGGCATCATTCTAGTCTTGAATATTAGAGGGTCCCAGTCCTCGTATCTTCACACAAGAAATACCGATTGGGGGCCTAATATTTGCAATCACAGGTATGTACTGGTCCCAGATTTCTGCTTGCCACACAGTGTTCAGTGTTCATATAGCAGGGAACTGAGTCAATAGATACACTGGTGGCCAACCAAGGGATCATGCAAAGAGAATGACCTGAATACAGTGAGTGCCCCCAAAGCTCAGAGATGATGAATAGTTAACATTTGGGTGACAAGAGCATAGCTGGATAGAAAATGTTGGCAGCCTGCCCTCTCCCCCCACCCTGTGCCATACCCTGGCCACTGGCCCACTGCTCTGGGTGAGCACTGGAACAGAGGGCGGATCTAACAATCCTGCCACCTTTGAGGAACTTTCTGGAGCTCCTATGAGCACACTAGACCCGCCTATCCACATGGGACCACCCTGAATTCCTGCCTGCCTTATCTCTGACCTCCACCACCAGTACTCTGCCTGAGTTCCAGGCCCTGGCCATAGATCCCCCTATCCCCATGGGACCATCCCGAGACTCTGCCTGCTAGATCTTTGAACCCCATCAACTGACCTCTGCTGGAGCCTGATCTTTGACCCCCAATGCTGGGCCCCTGCCTGAGGAGAGACCTCCTAGAGAACTTGGACTACCCAGAGCTACAGACATCGAATTTCTGACCCACCTAAGCACACTGGGGGAGTAGCATACACAGAGAGAGACCCCATGTACACCCACTGGAAGAAGCAATGGGAAGACAACAAAACAAGAAAACACCTAACAATAGAAAGACAAGCATAACACCACCAGAATCTAGGGACTCTATACCACAAAGCAGATGAAGCAGAAGAGAATGACTTAAAAAAATATTTTCATAAAAATGAAAGAGGCCTTCAAAGACAATGTGAGAAAATCCCTTAAAGAAATGGAAGAAAAAAACAAACGAATAATTGAAAAATGAACAAATCTCTTTAAGAGTAGTAAGAAATAAGGAAAGCCAAGAAAAAAACAATTAAACAGGTGAAGGAAACAGTTCAAGACTTGAAAACTTATATAGAGACAATAAAGAAAACACAAACTTAAGGAATGCTGGAAATAGAAAAACAGCGCAAACGATTGGGAACTACAGACACAAGCATAACCAACAGAATACAAGAGATGGAAAACAGAAAGAATCTCAGGCACTGAAGATGATCTAGAGGAAATAGATTCAATGACCAAAGAAAATCTTAAATCCAACAAATCCTTTACACAAAACATCCAGGAAATGTGGGACACCAAGAAAAGGCCAAACACAAGAATAATAGGCATAGAGGTAGGCAAAGAAGCCCAGCTAAAAGGTGCAGAAAACATATTCCACAAAATCATTGAAGAAAACTTTCCCAATCTGAAGAAGAACATCCCCATGAAAGTACAAAAGCATACTGAATACCAAATAGACTGGGCCAAAGAAAAAAGATGCCTCAACACATAATAATCAAAACAACTAACATACAGAATAAAGAAAGAATATTAACAGCAGCAAAGGAGAAAGGCCAAGGTAACATATAAAGGCAGACCCATCAAAATTACACCTGACTTCTCCATGGAAACTCTCAAGGCCAGAAGGTCCTGGATAGATGTTCTATAAGTACTAAGAGTCCATGGATGCCAGTCCAGGCTACTATACCCAGCAAAACTTTCATTCACTATAGACAGAGAAAACAAGATATTTAATGACAAAGCCAGATATTCACAATACATATCTACAAATCCAGGCCTACAGAAAGATCTGGAAAGAAAACTCCAACCCGAGGAAGTTAATGACGCTAAAAAAGACATAGGAAATAGGTAATCCCAATGATAACCAGAACCCAATGGTAAAATAGGGCAAATATATTGACAATACCACCGCCAACAACAAATCTAAAATAAATACGCATTAAAAAGACACAGGCTAACACAATGGATACAAACACAGACTCCATCCTTCTGCTGCATACATAAAGCACATCTAAGCTTCAAAAGACAGATATTACCTCAGGGTAAAGGGTTGGGAAAAGATCTTCCAATCAAATGGACCCAAGAAGCAAGCAAGTGTGGTTATCCTAATTTCCAACAACTTCAAACCAAATCAATCAAAAGAGATGAAGATGGTCATTTTGTATTCATCACAGGAGAAATCCATCAGCACAAAGTCTCAATTCTGAACATCTATGCCCCAAATACAAAGGCACCCACATTCATAAAAGAAACGCTACTAAAACTCAAAGTTCACATAAAACCTCATACACTATTCTTCACTACTTCAACACCCTACTCTTACTGCTAGACAGGACCACCAGTCAGAAACATAACAAAGAAACAAAAGTTATGTCTCAATTGGGTTTAACAGACATCTATAGAACATTCCATCCAAACACAAAAGAATATACCTTTTGCTCCACATGGAACCTTCTCTAAAATCGACCACATACTAGGTGACATAGCAAACCTCAACAGATACAAAAAATTTGGAATAGTTCCCTGTATCTTATCAGACCACCATGCTTTAAAGTTGGAATTTAACAACAACACAAATCGCAGAAACCCTACAAACTCATGGAAACTGAACAATGCACAATTGCACCATATCTGGGTCAAAGTAGAAATAAATAAAGAAATTAAGGACTTCCTAAAATTCAAAGAGAATGAGGACACAACATACCCAAACTTATGGGACAGCTTGAAAGCAGTACTACGGAGAAGTTCATTGCACTAAATGCCCATATGAAGAAAACAGAGGATAGTCACATTAGAGAATTAACAGCACAACTAAAAGCCTTAGAACAAAAAGAAACAAACTCACCCTGGAGGAGTAGATGCCAGGAAATAATCAATTTGAGGGCTGAAATCAATAAAGTAGAAACCAGGAGAACAATACAAAAAAAATAAATGCAACAAAGAGTTGGTTATTCAAGAAAATCAACAAGATAGAGAAACCTTTATCTAAACTAACTAAAAAGCAGAGAGAGAACATGCAAATTAACAAAATCAGAAACTAAAAGGGGGACATTACAACTGACACTGAGGAAATCAGACAATTTTCAGATCATACTTTGAAAACCTGTACTCCACAACATTTGAAAATTCAAAGGAAATGAACAAATTTCTGGATAACTACCACTTAACCAAAATTAAATCAAGAACAGATAAACAAGTAACTTAAATGGACCTATAACCTCTATTGAAATAGAAGCGGTCATCAAAAGCCTTCCAACCAAAAAAAAGCCCAGGGCCAGATGGCTTCTGTGCAGAATTATACCAGAAATTCAAGGAAGAGCTAATACCAATACTTTTCAAATTGTCCCATACAATAGAGACAGAAGGATCATTACCAAACTCTTTACCAGGCCACAATCACCTTGGTATCCAAGCCACACAAAGACACAACTAAGAAAGAAAACTACAGACCAATAGCCCTGATGAACATTGATGCAAAACTACCCAATAAAATACTGGCAAACTGAATCCAAGAATACATTAGAGAAATCATCCACCATGACCAAGTAGGCTTCATCCCTGGGTTGCAGGGATGGTTTCACATATGAAAATCTATCAACATGATCCACCATATAAACAAACTGGAAAAGAAAAACCACATGATCATCTGTCTAGATGCTGAAAAAGACTTCTACAAAATTCAAAACCCTTTCATGATAAAGGTCTTGGAGAGATCAGGGATAACAGAAACATACCAAAACATAATAAAAGTAATATACAGTAAACCAACAGCCAACATCAAACTGAATGGAGGCAAGCTTAAGGCGATTCCTCTGAAATCAGGAACTAGACACAGCTGCCCTCTCTCTCCATATCTCTTCAATATTGTACTTGAAGTTCTAGCTAAAACAATTAAGACAACAAAAGAAATCAACGGGATACAAATTGGAAAAGAAGTCAAATTTTTACTATTTGCAGATGATATGATAGTTTACATAAGCCATCCAAAAAAACTACCAGGGAACTCCTACAGCTGATAAGCACCTTCAGCAAACCAGCAGGATATAAGATTAACTAAAAAACTTAGTTGCCCTACTTGATTCAGAAAACAAAGGGGCTGAGAAAGAAATCAGAGAAACATCACCCTTTACTATAGCCACAAACAACATAAAGTTTCTTGGGGTAATGCATACCAAACAAGTGAAAGACCTATATAATAAGAATTTTGTGTCTTTAAAGAAAGAAATTAAAGAAGATAATCACAAAATTGAAAGATCTCCCATGCTCTTGGATAGGTAGAACAAACATAGTAAAAGTGGCAATCTTGCCAAAACCAATCTACAGATTCAATGCAATCCCCATTAAAACCCCAGCACAATTCTTCACTGACCTTGAAAGGATAATAATTAACTTTATATGGATAAATAAAGGGCCCGAGATAGCTGAAACAACCCTGTACAATAAAGGAACATCAGGAGGCATCACCATCCTAGACTTGAAGCTACAATACAGAGCTATAGTCCTGAAAACAGCCTGATTTTGGCACAAAAATAGACATGTAGACCAATGGAATCGAATAAAAAATCCTGAGATTAGCCCACATACCTACAAACACCTGATTTTTGACAAAACAGCTAAAAGTATACGATGGGAGGAGGAAAGCCTCTTCAACAAATGGTTCTGGCACAATTGGATGATGGCGTGTAGAAGACTGCAGAGAAACCTATGCCTATTGCCATGCACAAAACTCAAGTCCAAATTGATCAAAGACCTCAACATAAATCCAGCCACACTGAACCTCTTAGAAGAGAAAGTGGGAGGTACCCTTGAACAAATTGGTACAGGAGATCGTTTCCTGAACATAACTCTAGTAGCACAAACACTGAGATCGACAATTAATACATGGGACCTCCTCAAACTTAGAAGCTTCTGTAAGCCAAAGGACATGGTTGACAAGACCCAATGACAACCCACACACTGGGAAAAGATCTTCACCAATCCTACATCTGACAGAGGACTGATCTCTAGAGTATACAAAGAACTCAAGAAACTAGTCAACAAAACACCAATTAACCCTATTAACACATGGGGTATAGAACTGAATAGACAACTCTCATTAGAGGAAATCAAAAAGGCTGAAAGACATTTAAGAACGTGCTGAATATACTTAGATATCAGGGAAATGCAAACCAAAACAACTTTGAGATACCATCATACTCCTGTCAGAATGGCTAAATTTAGAAACACCAATGACAACTTATGCTGGAGAGGATGTGGAGAAAGGGGAACACTTCTCCACTGCTGGTGGGAGTGCAAACTTGTACAGCCATTTTGGAGATCAGTATGGCAGTTCCTCAGGAAAATGGGAATCAGTCTACCACAGGACCTGGCAATGCCCCTCTTAGGCATATACCCAAATGATCCACATCCATGCAACAAAGACATGTGTTCAACTATGTTTGTAGCAGCATTATTTGTAATAGCAAGAACCTGGAAGCAACGTAGATGTCCCTCAACTGAAGAATGGATAAAGAAGATGTGGCACATTTATACAATGGAATACTACTTTGCAGAAAAAAAATGGAATCTAGAAATTTGCAGGCAAATGGATGTAACTTGAAGAAACTATCCTGAATGAGGTAAGCCAGTTACAAAAAGAGGAACATGTAATGCCCTTGCTCATATATGGATCTTCGACACAGAACAAAGGATCACTAGCCTATAATTCACACCACCAGAGAAAGTAGGATGCAAGGAAGATTCTAAGAGATTCATATAAGATCCCTCACAGAAGGGGAAAGGGACAAGATCTCTTGAGCATATGGGGAGTGTGGGGGGGGATTGAGAGGAGAGGAAACTAGGAGAAAGAGAAGGGGAGGAGAGAAAAGCACGTGGGACTAGGAAGATTGAGTTGGGAGGAATAGACCAGAGAGAGAGGGGGGAGAAACAGATAGAGAGAGAGAGGAAGAGAGAGAGAGGGAGAGAAAGAGAGGGAGAGAGAGAGAGGGAGAGAGAGAGAGAGAGAGAGAGGAAGAGAGAGAGAGAGAGAGAGAGAGAGAGAGAGAGAGAGAGAGAGAGAGAAACATAAAAGAGGGAGCCATTATAGGTTTGTGGAGAAAATTGAACCTAGAGAAATGTCCAGAGACCTACAAGACTGACCCCAACTAACAATTTGAGCAACAGTGGAAAGGTTACCATAAATGCCCTTCCCTGGTAATGAGATCAACAACTAACTTATCCACTATCATGGAGCCCTGATCTAGTAACTGATAGAAACAGAAGCAAACATACACAACCTAACATTGAGCCAAACTGGAATCCAGATGCACAGAGGGAGGGCATCCTCAGGCTGCAGAAACACAGAGACAGCTGACTTGAACAAGGAGGAGCTAATGGGCCCCCCAGACTGATAGCTGGGAATCCAGCATGGGACTGACTCAGACTCCCTGTACATGGGTCTCAGCTAGAAGGCCTGGGCAGTCTAAGGGTCCTCTGACAGTGGTGCACAAAAGGACTTTGGGGGCACATCCCCCATGGAGGGATACTCCCTTTGTCTAGAGACAGGAGAGAGGGCCTAGTCCCTACTCCAAATGACCCCTCCTGGAAGGCATCACCCTACATGTGGAGTGGTTGGGGGTGGGAGGAGAGGATGCTGAGGGGGCATGGGAGGGTGAGAGAGAGGGAAAGAGGGAGGGAGGGAGAGGGAACTGGGATCCATATGTAAAATAAAAATAAAAAAAGAAAAAGGAAAAAAAGAAGATGGCAGCATCAGAACATGAAGTTAGAATGACTTCTTTGTCCCTATCAGTCTATGAAGATCTTGACTTTTACTTTAAAAAGTTTATATTATTAATTATATTCTACGAGATGGAGCTTTTGAGCAAACTGTGGCTGAGGCTATGGCTTGTGATGAACTGGGGTCAAACAGCATTCAACAAAAACACTTATTGTGTATCTTTTGTGTGCCCAGCATCCTTTTAGGTGTCCAGACAATAAAAGAGAAATAGCCAAGCTCCTGTTTCAGATGCATTCTGATTTAGGTGAAACAAGGTGAAACATGAATGGGTCTGAGGAACACTCTGGAAATTATAATTGTGATACAGAGTTGGAGATTGAAGGCATATATGCAAGGCAAGGAGACACTGCAAAGGGGAAGAAATGGCTATCAGTGGAAGGTAGGTGCTACAGTTATGAATATGGGATGAGTGTGTCACCCAAGGGTTCTTGTGACAGGAGCGTGGTATTCTGTATGGTAATGTGCGGTTGTTAGTTCAAGCAGGGCCTCAAAAGTAATTAGAACACTGAAGGCCATGGCCTTGGACAGAACTCATGCAGTTTTCAAGGAATTCTGATTGGGTCTTATGAGAGCATTGTTATAAAAAGAGTAAAACTGACCCTTCCACTCTCTGATTTCCTGTCTTGCCAAGCCCCCACTCATACCTCTGCCATTGTGATGCTACCTGCAATGACCTCCCCTCTGGAACCCAGCTGAGGCTGGTGCCATGATGCTGAACCTCTAGAGCTGTGAATTTAATGAAACTAAATTCTTTGTAACTCACAGTCTTGGTTGTTTCTGTATAGTAATAAAAAGCGAACACTCCAGGAGAATTCTGGAAAGGTCTATGAACAAAACTTCTTGAAAAGAAGTTGGTGTCTGGCTGTGAACAAAACAACCCCTGGGAGGGGGCTGTGTCTGCTGACACTGATGTCCCATTGGGTCTCAGTACTGTAGAGAGATTGGAATTGTGCAGGGTTAGACGATAATTACTTTATCTTAGGCTAGCTCTAGCCTTGTGGAACAGCCATTCCTTGCCCTACTCTGTATCTATACTAACACATCATTGGAATAAATAAAAGCATCTTAGAAGCCATTGATTTAGCACACTAATTCAACAGCTTCTACTAATTCAACAGCTAAGAAAGTCATCAGATAGCATCTTGGGCCTATAGAATAGCTCCTCCCATATCACCATACCTGCCTCTCTGGTGTACCCGCTAATGTATTTTAAACTTTCCTTGATTTATGATTTTCTTTGTCCTATAAAATTGATAAGTAAATAAATAAACCCCCAAACAAACAAAAACAAAAAATAAAGCTGGGAAACTGTTTCCACATAGTATGATGGAACTTGCCATAATCTAAATCTGTGTTCCTGGGCCATAGTCAGTCAAAACAGCTCCAGAATAAACTAACTAACTTAGTCCCTTTAAGATGAGAACTGTGGCAGCCTAGACACTCTGGGAAGGGCCTAGGACAGACTTTGATGATCCCCCATGGAATGCCTTACCCTCCCTAGGAAGCAGAAAGGGGCTGGAATGGGGGTTAGGTGGGTGGGGAGCATGAGAGGATGGGAGAGAGAGGGAACTGGGATGGATATGTAAAACAAGATTGTTTCTAATTTAAATAAAAAAAGAAATTTAAAAAAAGATGAGAACTGTGGTTTTTACATCAACACATACTTGTACTGGCTAAGTTTTTGGCTTCATGGATTCAAATGGCTATCAGATGTCTTCCAACTCCTTGAGGTTGGAACGAGGGAGTAGGAATTAGACTATTTCTCGGATAGGCAGACAGATAGGAGAGGATCCAGGACTAGACACCAAAGATGGTGAGCTCCCAAGATGGCTGACTTCTTCCCCCTCTTGACCCGAGACAAAAGCTTGGCATTGTAAAACAAAGACCTTTGAACTTTTTCTCTGGCTGGATGAGAGCAAGTTTACATAACAGTTGAGGGCCTATCAGCCATCTTACCTTTCTTTGAACTGACCAACCCTAAATTAGGGAGGAAGAACCCCTCAAAGACTTAAAAAAAAAAAACAACTCAGCCTTCTAGGGGGAGCTGGGCTTTGGTTTCCCCAGTACTCTGCTTTGAGAAGGGTCTTTCTGTGTGCTTGCTGGATGTGTTCCTTCACCCTTCATTAAAGTCTTTCTTCAGCAGCTGAAGGCTATGCTTGAGAATTTCTCAGCTGTTACTTATCACACCAGAGATCATTCTTGCCTTGTAATTTTTTAACTATCAGGGAAAATGACCCAATCAAGACCCCTGTGCTGTAACAGGAGTTAAAGCACAATTGACTCTTTCTAGTGTCAACTGGAGGGTCCGGAAGGAAGTGTTTCTTGAGGGTCTTCTACTTGGAACTCTCCTGGTTTTCTCTACCTATCTTTAGTGTCTTTTGTGTTGGACAGCTCTTCTCTTGGAAGTAGCTGCATGAAGATATAGTGTGGCTAGGGCAAGTTTTGAACTGTTAATTCTCTGTACAACATTAGCACTTTTAGCAAACACCACTTTCAGCAAACAACAAAACAAACTTGTAAAGAAATTCCATGCTATGGTGGCATTTTAGGCATGCAAAAGGCTCTTTAGCATCCAACAGGTCACATCATGAGGAAGTTGGCCTCTGTTCTACGTCATGGGAACTACAAGGAAAGTTCAAGTTCATAGTTCACATCAAATGCAATGCTTAAGACAAACTATTAAGATGTCACGACTTTCGAACCTTGTCCAGTGTCAGTCACCTTTCTTAGTTCCTGGAGTTTGAAGCCTCTTTACTCCATCCGCCCAAACATTACCCACTGGCCTCAAATGAGGGCTGCAGCTTCTCTGTGAGTCAGTATATGTGTATGTGTGTGTGTGTGTGTGTGTGTGTGTGTGTGTGTGTGTGTGTGTGTGTGATGGTCTATGTGTGTGGTATACACATGAGCACATGTAGGTGCTCATGGAGGCCATAGGAGTTGGGTGTCCTGCTCTGTCATTCTCTACTATATTCCTTTGACCTAGAGCTAGACTGGAAGCCATCAAGCCCCAGAGAGCTTCTGTTTCTACCCACCCCACTTTCCCAGTGCTGGAGTTACCAGCATATGCAATTACACCTGGCTTTTTTGATGTGGGGACTTGAACTCAGTCCCTCATGTTTGCACACCAAGTGTTCTTAACAGATAACCCATCCCTCAGTCCCTCTGACACATTTTTGTTTGAGTATGAAAGGATGGAAAATACAGCCTAACTCTCCAATGACCCCAGGAAGCTAAAAGTTTAGAAATACTATCTAAAAAGCCCTAAATCCTCAAATTCCAGACCCTGTCCTCTGCCAGTAAATAGGCAAAAGGTCACACTCCTTGCCGCTTATCTGACTTCATAAACTGCTTGTGAAACCCCTGCCCCAGTGACCTATCCTAACTGCCAATTGTCACTCCACCTAGGAGCCTGTGCAAATGTAAACCTTTGGGGCTATAGAAAACTGATTGGTGTATAAAGCACAGGCTTGGATGATTTAAAATGATTGGTCTAAAAAATATAAAATGGTTTAAATTGATTGGCCTGCTCTGAGCGGGTTCTTGATGCTATGAGATGATTGGTTTACAACATGAGGGCTTTGTTGTAAATAAAGCTATAAAAGCTATCTCAATTCTGCACTCGGGGTCCTCAGTCCTCTACCCCTGCATGGCCTATGACAGTGGATTCCAGTGCAAAAGACTTAAACTAACAAAGAAATGAAATGGAGCACAAATAATTGAAATACAGGGCAGTCTGACCCAGAAAGCTAACCAAGGCCACTGTGACTTAGTTCCTGGAATTTGTTAACCACTTGCAACCTCTCCCTTACAAGGCCCTAAGATAGCCAGACACCAAGAAATTCCAGATGGGACCTAGAGAAACAAAGAGATAGCTGCAACTCCCGTTTGCTTAGGTGTAGGGAGCCGTTACAAGTACCGCTGGGTAACTGTCAAAACCGTTGGTAGACAGAAGAGATGCGTATGCGCTGGGTAACTGTCAAACCCTGGGTCCCTGCCTCTCCCGTGGCGTCATATGGGCCGATGAGCAGCAGCCAGTCAGGGGGTGACACGTCCAAGGCAGAGGCTGCTAGCCTATATAAGGGATGGGTTTTGTGTGTTTGGGGTCTCTCTTTCCTGTAAGCTTATGCTCTCCCTCTCAAGAGCATTAAAGCTTTACTGCAGAAGGATCCTGAGTGTGCCGCGTCGTTCTTGCTGGCGAGACGGTAGCGCGGGACATCTGGTGCCGAAACCCGGGAATCAAGACCTCATCATCGTCAGCACCACGGAGACCCCTTGGCTACAAGGAGGATTCAGAACTGCAGGTAGATACGCTCGGAGAGGTATGTCTTTTCTGGACTTTGGCTTGGGACTGTTGCCACCTTGGGACAGTAGTGTCGAGGCTTTAGTGCTTGTCCTTGGGGCCATTTTGATCTTTTCCGCTATCCTGTTAGCAAAGTGTCAAAGTACCCTTGAGGAGGTCCAGAATAGCATGTCAGAAACCGAGCGTAGTGAGAGGTTGGGCGCGCGCAGAAAAAAAACCGTCCACAAGAAGGAAAAAGGCCCCCCCGGTGAGTCTAGTGACAAGGGGGTGTATCGGCCAGATCACAGGGATCCTCCCCTGCTGTCAAACCAGAGAGAGGAACTGGCTTTTACCCTGTACATAAGCTTGAGGTCTTAACTCTTGATAGCTCCAATGATTCTGAAAGCTCAGGGGATGAGGTCTTAGATACTGAGGAAGAAGCTGAGCTAGATGAGGAGGCTGCTAAATATGAGGAAGAAAGATACCATCCAGATGACCATATGCAAAATAGCAAAAAACCTCGGAGACGGCCGTTTCAAACGGCCCTCTCACAATTTCGAGAAAAGAGGGACTTTAGAATCTCAGCAATTATTGTCGCCATTGTGGCTACTACTGTGGTCACGGCAGCAATGACAGCCTCTGCCCTTGCACTATCCACCTCGGTGCAAACTGCACAGGCTATTAATGGCTTGTCGGCTACTGTCTCCAAGGCCCTGGATAAGCAGGCCTCTGCAAACACTCAGATACAGGGTGGCCTGATGCTGGTAAACCAGTACATTGATTTAGTGCAGGAGTGGTTGGACATGTTGTGGCAGATGGCCCAATTAGGCTGTGAGCAAAAGCTCCCGGCCTATATGTCACCTCCATCCAATATGAGAATTTTACCAAAACAGCTAATTTGTCTAAAAGCCTTTCTCAGTTCATGTTGCAGAATTGAACCTCCGAGTTTGAGCAGACACTTCGGGAGCTGAAAGCCGCTATTATCCAGGTCAACTCCACTCGTCTTGACTTGTCTCTGACGGAGGGATTGTCGTCATGAATTGCCTCAGCTGTTTCTTATTTCAAAGAATGGGTTGGGGTGGGATTGTTTGGTGCAGCCGTTTGTTTCGGACTGTTGTTGCTTCTTTGGCTGGTCTGTAGGCTCAGGGCTCAAAATAAGAGGGACAAGGTGGTTATCGCCCAAGCGCTTGTAGCTTTGGAACAGGGGGCTTCCACAGATATTTGGCTAACAATGCTTAAGCAGTAGGCCGCCGGTCAGACAGCTCTTGCACACCCAGAGCATAGGCTCATTGCACAGGGTAGAGTGTCTGGTCTGAGCAGCCCATGAGGGATGCCGAGCAAAGCATCGCACAGAGAGTTGCCTGGCTCTCTGGGAGGCATGTTGTCCTGCATAAGGGTTGCCTGCCCTAGTGTCCCTTTCCCAGAAAAACGGCAGAGGACAGGTCGAGGTCACTTCGGGGTGAGTTGACAGCCCCATAGCGACTCTCGCACATGGTCTTAATTTTGATCTGGGAGGTACAACCTCTGTCTCTATCCCTCGTTATATGGGTGACCTACCTTCTGAAAATTGGGAAGCCTCATTAATTCTGTTCCTATTAATTGACTCTGTTTAAAATAAATAAAAAAGGGGGAGATGTAGGGAGCCGTTACAAGTACCGCTGGGTAACTGTCAAAACCGTTGGTAGACAGGAGAGATGCGCATGCGCTAGGTAACTGTCAAAACCATTGGTAGACAGAAGAGATGCGTATGCGCTGGGTAACTGTCAAACCCTGGGTCCCTGCCTCTCCCGTGGCGTCATATGGGCCGATGAGCAGCAGCCAGTCAGGGGGTGACACGTCCAAGGCAGAGGCTGCTAGCCTATATAAGGGATGGGTTTTGTGTGTTTGGGGTCTCTCTTTCCTGTAAGCTTATGCTCTCCCTCTCAAGAGCATTAAAGCTTTACTGCAGAAGGATCCTGAGTGTGCCGCGTCGTTCTTGCTGGCGAGACGGTAGCGCGGGACACTTAGGCAAGATTGATTAGCACACTCTGAGGCCTACTGACCTAAATAGTGAGACCATCTAAAAAGATAAAGAGCATGCTAGGGCCCATGACTCTGGTCACATACTCGATGGTCAGAAGGTCACAGCCCCTCCCTAAGCTTATGGTTTCTGCCTTTAAAAATACCCATGCCCGGAGAATGAAGCTTCTCTCTAGCCTACAAACTGAGGCGGTCCGTTTGTGCAAACATTTCCCATTCATTAAAGCCTCTTGCTTGTTGCATCAACTGGACTGGACATTGAGTTCTTGGGGGAACCGACGAAACGGGGAGACTCCTCATTCTGAGGGTCTTGCAGTTTGCATCAAGACCTCTTCTCGTGAGTGATTTGGGGTGTAGCCTTTCCTGAGTGGGAGCGTGAAGGTCCACGCTCTGAGGGTCTTTTAAGTACAGAAGGGTGTGGGAGGTAAATAGGGAAGGTGTGTCCCTGTAACTAGTCGGATGGTGGGCATCTTCTCTCTGGAGATGTATACTCATGTATTGGCTCCTGTATTTGGATTTGTCTGCATCCCTTCTAGTGAAGACAGGGATTCAGATCCAGCTGCATGATTATGATTCTGTAGCAGGAATGAAGCAAACACCTCATATCTCTGGGGTAGAGAAATCTGGTTTTCTTCCATGTGCCTTTGTAAACCAGAAGTGAGGAGCTGCCCACACTCACAGCCAGGGCCCCTGCCTGGTTCTGCAAAGAACAGATGCACAAAAGAAAAGCAAGGAGACAGTCTTTGCCAAGTTGCACGTTTAGTCTCAAACCGTCTGAGTGCTTTGCATGGCTTTGACAGCACTTGGGGTCCTGTCTATTGCCTTTTATTAATCAACTACAAAGTTACTTAAGTGCAACAAACAAGCAAGCAAACAAAGAGACCCCAAGCCATAGCACTCCTCCTGTCTCAGCACTTCCTTCTTCCCCTGCCCGAGCATCCTCCCTGGCTTGGAGGCCTTTATTCTCCAGCTGCTTGTGAACCTGAATAATCACCACCTCCCCAGGCCCATGGGTCCCCTCTGGCTAAATCTTTTACAGTTCTTGTCCTCCTTCTCTCTAATCTCCCCAAATCACCGCTTCAGGTTCCAGGAGGCACACAATACCCTTTGTCACAAGTGGGGAAACTGAAACCCAGCTCCACCGGGTATACTTCTGCAGGGCTTCAAATTGCCTGTCACCAACCCCTGCAGGTGCGGTAACCATTTAGACTGCTGTTGGCATGCTCAGCCATCCTGGCCCATTCTCCTCTCCCCCACATCCCCAGCCAGGCTCTTTGCCATAATTTTGTATTTTACTAAGATTTAAAATTGAGCTAGGAACAGGTTTCTTCCTTTCCGTTTTTGGCCTATTCCTGCATCATTTTGCCATCAAAGCATTCAGCAGCCATGGCTGGGGTAAAAACAAATCATTGTTCAACATGGCTCTTTTGTTTGCTTACAGCCTGTGTTGAAACTATACCATCTTAGTCACCTGGGATCATGCTCACAAGGGCGAGTTACAGCAGGACACAGTAGGATTGACATGTTAAACTTCTGGCACAAATTCCTGCATATTAAAGCCTTGGGGGAAATGATACAGACTGAACCTAGCAAGCAAACAGAAAACAGCTCTCCACCATCAACCAAAAAAAAAAAAAAAAGACTCCAGCTCCAGAAATGCAACATGACCTCTCTAAAGGCAAAAGTGTTTACACTGAACTGCCTATCCTAACTTCTTTAGAATGTGCCTGTTTAAAAATTAATGTCAACATGAGGTAGGCATTTAGAAGGCAAATACAAATATGACATTAAGGGGGACTATTGTTTACATCTGTATTAGTTGCCACAAACTGGAGTGGCTTAAACCCCAGAAATGTATTTTTTTTCCTGATTCTGGAGGCTGAAGGCTGAGGTCAAGCAGGGCAGGATCAGGTCCTCTTGAGGCTGGAAAGGAAAGGGCCTCTCCCATTTGCTGTAGATCTGCCATGTCTTCCTGAGTCTCTTCAAATCCCTATTTTTTATGCATATTTCTTCATCCCAAATCCCCCTTACTAGGAGTTCACCACTGTATAAGGTTAGGGCCATGCTAATCAGTTCACTTTGACTTGTTTCCCTTTGGGGGAAAAAAACCCAACACTCTTTTGGAATAAGTTCTTGTTCTGAGGAGCTGGGGGATTAGGACTCTACCATATGATTGGGGGTTGAGGACACAATTCAAAGTGTGACAGTCCCCATCTGTGATGCTTTGATCCCCCATAGACTCAGGTATAAAGGACACTTGTGGCCTTGCTGGAGGAGACATGCTATTGGGAAACAGATTAGCGGATGTGTAGCTTTGTCCCACTTTCAGTTTGCTCTCTTGCCTTTGTGTTTGAAGTTGAAGACGTGACCTCTTGGCTTCCTGCTCTGGCCATCTTCTGCCTAGCCTCCCTTGCCATTGAAACCATAAGCCCAGATAAACTCTTCTTTCATTCACTTGCCTTTGGTTGTGGTATCATACCACAGCAACAGAAAAGTAACTAATATGCCATCCTTCTTATTATATGACGTGCAGACTCCAGTGCAAAATAAGAACAAGTGTCCCTGGCTAACCACAGATAAGTATGCTACTTCCCACAGGCCCACAAGGATCATAGTTGCTATTCCATAATATTCCTTGACACACATGTAGTATCTAGATTGGATATAGGAAATCAGTTCCCACTCAGTCATCTTAGGGTATGTGGTGAGGTTGCTGGCTAGTGGGCAGTCTACTCTCAGGCCCCACGCTATATGCTTGCTACATCATGTGGAAAACAGCAGTGTTTGTGGGGATGTACCAGGAGGAAGTAGACAAGAAGCCATCCCAGAGAAGAAAAGTCAGGTGAATTGAATCTCAATCCTCTGGCTTGTTCTTCCCTGTCCATCAGACTTACATAAGGCTCATGAACTCAAGGACAAAAAATTATTAGGACCCCAAAGCACAGAGCATTATACTATATGCTGGAGGCCTTTCTGAGCTTGAGACTCTAAGAAACAACATTGGATACATGCCCATGAATTCTTTCCTGTCTTTTTTTTTTTTTTTTTTTAATCTAAGTCAGTGTTATGGAGAAAAGACCAGCAGGCTACAGAACACACACTTGAGAATAAAAGAGAATTGGCCTTGGATTCCCCATCTGCACAATAGGGCTCATCTCCCATCATAGGCTCCTGATGGGGAATATCCTTGGTCATCCAGATCACTTTGACATTAATAAAAGTGAAAACAAATCTTAATTTTGAATGTCAGGGTAGTGAAAAAAAAAAGACAGTGGTCATAGTTATATAATCATGGAATTTCCTGTTTATTTTATCCTGCAATTTTTCAGCAACAGCAATAACATATTCCTTTGGAACAACAGTAGTCTGGAAACTATCATAATTAATAAGTCATGGAACTACTCATGAAAGCTTTAAAAAGCTCTTGCTTTATTTAGTGACCTATCGCAGAGCTCATTCTTTTGAGTGGCTTTACTTCATAGGAGTACTATGGTTAATCTAGTATTTATAAGGTGCTCCTTGGTTTGTTTCTTTTTATAAATTATACTATTTCTTTTCATTTCAATTAATTCAAGACATGATGTATGTTCTCAGCTGTGTGCTAGAACATCTCCTAAAAAGTTCAAGGACAGTTTCTGAAAGCACATGGAAGGAATGATCCATCGATGTCTCCAATCTGCTACTCTAACAGATGGGGGTGATTTCAGAAGACATAGTCTGAAAGCATTGCCGCCTCAGGACACCTGAGATAAATAAGTGAATTGCCATGTCAAAGAAGAGGAACTGAGTGGACAACTGGGCTCCCTATGTGACTTAACCTTTCTAGTCATTGGCTTGAAACCTGTATTGGGTGGCATCTGTTACTATGACAAAGAACAATGGGAAACAAGATTAGAAACAACCACGAGCCGGGTGTTGGTGGCGCATGCCTTTAGTCCTAGCACTCAGGAGGCAGAGGCAGGCGGATTTCTGTGATTTCCAGGCCAGCCTGGTCTGCAGAGCTATACAGGCTCCAAAGCAATACAGAGAAACCTTGTCTGGAAAAACCAATGGAGGTGGGGCGGGGGGAGAAACAAACATGAAGAGTTAAAAGGACCAGGCAAACTGGAAATCTATCTTACTATTCAAAGTAAGTGAGTGAGGTAAAGAGCCAATCAGAGGAGGCATAATAAGACAAACATGAAGAGAGAGATGCTGAGAGATGCTGGGTAGAGATGAGAGAAGTGAAGTCCAGAAGGTTGGAGTGATATGTGGCCAGAGAAGACAGCTAAACCAGTCTGTCATGCTTTTGCTTAAATTCCCAGTCTCCAGGTTTGCACATTTTTGTTTTATGAAAATATTCACTTGTACATGTGGGCTTTGAGAGTGGGGGCTGCAGATAGTAAGAAGACCCACTGCTTGTCCCAGGGCTAATTTGATCCTCATGCTCCAAGTATAGAGAAGGACAAAGACTGATCTAGGTCACAGAGGTACAGCCAGCAATTCTTCCAATCAGTGCATGGATGATTGGGCTGAAGCCCTGCTCTACAAGTCCTGTAGATGCAAGCTACTTAGCCTGGCTTCCTCCTTAGAAAGGTACAGATTGCTGTTGCCTATCTCAGTGTAATGCGATTCAGTGTGATACATACAAATTGGCACAGAGTCCTCTCCAGTGTTGGAAACTAATAGGAGCAGTAGAGAGGGCATTTCAACCTGTGTATCTGAAATGGTGCTGAGAGAGTCAGAGCCAAGGCTCTTCCCCACCACAGTCTCCGGGATGCAGCTCTCATCCTCCTCTCCCGAAAGCTCTCCCAGGTGGCAATCTCTCTTCTCTTTCTCTTCTGAGGCCTACTGCCTGGAACCACTTTTCCTCACACACACAATGACTCTGGCATCAGCAGGCTCCTCTTTGTTCTCTTCATCTGAAACCTTTAACTTCCACACAGATACATCAAATTTCTAGCCTAGTGTTTTGCCTACTGATAGCTATGCCTATTAACGTAGCCTATGGAATGAATTTAGTATCATAACCACTGTGACAGAATAAACAGAATAATATAGTTTAGAAAAAAAAAACATGTGTGATATATTGGGTGAGGGAGTCTTTTAAAAGAGATGTTTAGAAATACATATATTCCATATACACTGCATTGTAGTACGAAATATTTCTGTGAACACTATACTCTTGACTTTGGCTCTAGTATTGCTCTGGCCAGTTGCTTTCTTGACTTATGCTTCAAATCTCTTTTTTCACGTACTGTTCATGACTATGCCTGAAACCACATCTTACTAGGGAGCTACACACATTTGTCACATGCACCCACAATGGATACATTTCCCAAATGGGACTTTCCATGTCTGCTACTCCGCAACCCTACCTCTCATGAACTTCTCCAACTTCCCTTTACTTACTCATTTTTAAAAGAAAAAGTAACCATATCTATCTATCTATCTATCTATCTACCTACCTATCTATCTATCTATCATCCACCTATTCATCATTATTATTTATCTATTATCTGTCTATCATCTATCATCTATCTAACATCTATCTATCAGTCTATCATCTTATGGGGGTGTCTTTCTATAAATGTTTCTCTTATTGGTTGATGAATAAAGCACTGTCTGGCCAATTAGGTGGGACTAGAATGAGGAGAATTCCGGGAAAGTTAGGCAGAGAGGGCCTGCCAGAACAGTCATCATGTGGAGCACAGGAGGGTAAGACACTCCAGGCATTCTCAGGTAAGATAAGGCCATGTTGAGATACATAGATTAATAGAAATGGTTTAATAATTAAGACAAAGCTAGCCAATAAGAAGCCCTAGACACCAGTCAACAGCTTTATAATTAATATAGCTGTATATATTATAAGATATAATAATTTATAATTAGTATATCTGTGTGTTTATTTGGGGCTGAGAAGGGCAGAGGGACCCAGATAAGACAAAGAAAACTCCACATCCATCATCTATCTTATCTATCCTATCTATCTATCTATCTATCTATCTATCTATCATCTCAAATTTGATGCTCCCTGCTAGGACTGACTTAGCTCAACCTTAACTTTTCAGATGATGTCGTTGCTGGGATGGGGGTGGGGTGCTTCATTCTAGTAGCCAGTATTCTTGAGTCTCCCTAAGATTCTGGGACATTTATAATGAGCTCCACACTTTCTTCAGCGACCTTATCAGGCCTTTTTCTTTACGAATAAAAGAGCCTCATCAGGAACTTACAGCTCACTGAACTTTGACATTTCTGATGCATGCTTCTGTTTACATAAAATATGACTTGACACCCCATCTCCCTTTCTTCATATGCCAACTCCCTATTTTTTCTTCAGGAAGGCGGGAGCCCTTTTGGCAGGTTTCCGGCCTCTCAGGCACCTCTTGTTGTCCTGCCACCTACTGTTCTTTTTGCAGTTGTTTCTGTGTGTCTTGGAGACAGTGTCATACCATTCCTGTTTTTATGTCCCCAGTGTGGGGGTGTGTCGCTGCTGCTGCTGGCTCTGAGCTCATACCCTCTAACCTGGTATTTGCTCACCTGCAGACAAGTTCTATGCATCTGGCAGACTCAGTTCTAAGTGTTTCAGAAAGGCCAGAAACACCAAGAATTAATGTCTCAGGAATGACAGTCAGTGGGGGTGGGGTGGGGGTGTTAATGGAAAATGCCACGGCCCTCTGTGTCTCTGTGGGCCCACTGAGACTTCTAAATGGGTCTTCTGCCTGTGGAAACGAACCTAGGTTGCCGTGGCTTTCTTCCCTTCCCTGCTTGCTTCCCCTCCTCTCCCTTCCCATGGGCCCTAGAACTGCCTCACAAATAAACAACGCACACTGCCACACTGCAATGAATGCACATCCCAAGGATTGCTTTCTGCTGAGCCCAAAACTGCACAGGGAAAGAGCACTCTTTCTTGGCCTTTGCATCAGCTCCTGTTTCCAGGTTCCTGCCCCAACTTCCTTCCAGGATGGACTGCAATCTGTGAGGTGAAATGAACCCTTTCTTCCCCAAGTTCCTTTCTCTCATGATGTTTATCCCAACAACGGGAACCCTAAGATAGAAATAGGCACTATTTCAGGTTCCCACCCACCCTCTGGATACTAATATTTTGTTAATAAAAACTCGATGCACAGCTGTCAACAATTCACTTGTAATTCTGCTGGTGAGGTGGGTGATGGGATGGGAAGGGAGTCTGTGTGGCAATTAGTACAGAATGCCTGTACTTTTAGCACACCCACGACAGTGCCTGCATTTGGAGACTCTGTATGATGTCCACAATGTTGGACTTCAGACGTGCAGGCTGCACCTGGGAGGTACAGCGGGGAGCTGGTGATTCTAGTTCCAAGTGCCCTTGACTATGGAAAAGAAGGCTTCATGAGCCACTATCTCAGGCCAGGATTTGGGTCTGCCAAATTTAGAAAGGATTAGCTCACAGTGGGTGCTGACCCTGACTGGAGGGCCACCAGACATGCGTTATGTGGCTCCTTCCCAGCTTGTCTCACAAGCTGCTTCCTAACACCTAAGCCCTGAGTTGGTCCTGGAAGGTATTGATCTTGCCTTGGCTTTCCTTAGAAGTTCACTGTATGTGGTTGGTGCTCGAATCTATGCTGAATTTATACTTGTGCACGTTTTGGGCTGTGTAACTTAATTTTCAGTAGTTCTATGAATATTATAGAGCCTTTGTTCAGTTAGAGAAACCCGGGAGCAGAAGGTGTCTGTACAAATCTCATCGCGGCCCATCCCGCTGAGCCTGGAGGCGACAGCCCGCCTCCCGAAGGGGCGGAGCAGACAGGCCTGTTTGGGGTCCTCTGTAGAGTGCTGTACACAAGGTGAGCCAATTTCTCGCTTTGGGAGGGAATGGAATGAGACATCTTTTTGTCAACTTTATCTGAAAGGTGACCTTCCTAAACAACTCTCATAAAGTTTGCATTTTGAAGCTACTCCCACTCTCCTAAATCCTGTATGACCTGCAAGCCTGGAAAGCAAGATCCTGCCTCTCACCGCGCCCTTATTCGGAAGCTAATGGGGGTGCTGAAGGGACAATACGGACAGGGTTTGTCTTACGTGCCTCGGGACAGTACACAAGTGACCACAATACAAACTCGGACTTGGCTCTTCTTGTTCAACCCCTATCAGTTTCCTGCCCCTGACTTCCGAGTGCCAATCTGCCCCAACCCCAGCGCTGGGGACACTCACCTAGCCATTCGAGGGCCGGTTCCGGGATGAGGGGCAAATCCTGGTCGCTGCCCGGGTGAGCCCCCAGCGGCAGCAGCAGCTGCGTCCAGAGCAGCTGCAACATTGCTAACCATTGCACCATCAGGCACTCTAGGTGGCGCCCACGGGGGCCACGATTCGCGTCCCCTGCACTGGACCTCGGTGCAGGAGGCTAGAGTAGCCTCCACCCTTCTTGAGGACCACGCCACCCGGGAGCCCTGGAGATGAACTCGCCTCCCTTGTCACCACAGTGTGAACACTTGGGGCTCTGGGTGTGGAGACGCAAATAGCCGACTTTTCCCCGCCCTGCCCACGCTGCCTTGGGGAGGGAGGAGGAAGAAGGGCCCGGCCCTGTGCAATCCCAAACACTCCTGCTTTGGGGGTTAAAAGAGGGTAGCTCTAAGGAGGCGCCACTGCTGCCCTCCCGGCTCCATAAGTACCAACCTTCTCTCACTCGGGTTTGCTCTCTCTCCCCGAGGGTGAGTGAGCTAATCCTCTCCGGGAGAAGAAACCTGCCAACTGGATTTGCAAGGGTTTGGTGGCCCGCAGATGAGTAAAAAGGACTGTTTAGTGAGCTCAGGCCTGGGACAGCCCTGGAAAGCAGAGCACAGGAGACACCTAGGGGCCCTGCCTGGTCTCCAACATCGCCCCAGACAAACCAGAAGGTGCCTCCTGTATCCAGCTTTATCCTGACTTAAAATTACACCACTCTTCTGTTTCCTTAGATCATCTTTATCTAATAAAATATCCCAGTGTAGAGCTGAGAAACCCAACCAAAGAGGTGAGTGATTGGATCTCTATTACTCTTTAACTCAACAAAACTTACTCTCGAAATGAGACAAAACAATAACAAACAGATCCCTGAACCCTGACCAGACACAGTCTTTCTAACTGCCCACCTTCCCCCTCAGGTTACCGGCATTCAATATACAAAAAGAGCAGTTTTATGCAAGACCCACCCTAACTAAGCAAGACCTTGGTGTGTGTTATATGGTTAAACACCAGAAGAGGGGAGACAGCAAGAGGGAACTCAGAGGGGGAAAGGGACATGATCTTGGAGAACCCAACAAGTACAGGTAGCATAGTGTCAGACAGTAAATGTGCCTCTGCCTGGAAGCGATAACCAGGGGTGAAGGCCACAGTGGGATAGGGGCTCAGCCTTGCAGGAGTCTGGGGAGCTCTTTGGTGGAGAATGGAATAAGCCTTGAGCTCTGGGAGCTACTGAGGTCTGTGCACTTCTGCCATGCCATGAGAAGTCCTGGGGCTGGAGGCATCAGGTGCATGGCTTAAGGACAGAAGAGGTACACTATCCCGTTGTCCTCTGGTAAAGAGACTGAAGGCAGAAGAGGCAGCTGGAGAGTAGGAGGAGAGAAGTCCCCATGTGTACCTCCAGTCCATAGCACATCAGTATATTGTAGAAGTCAGTACCTATGCCTGAAAATATGCAAAGAAGGTATGTTGTGAGCACAGCAGACCACACGGTCTGTAGTCAGCAACAGTGACTTTCTCTCCCTTGGCCTCAGAACCACATTACTGTGGGAATATTGCCTAGAGAGGGAAGATTCTACCTGATTAAGCTGACTGGCATCCATCGTGGCAGGCAGGTGCAATCCATGTGGCCTAATTAGGTAACAGAGTTGGTTACTGATGTTAATCCTCGAGGGAAGCAGGGCAGGGAGAACAAAGGGGACAGGGACAGGAGGAACTGGAGTGGGCTCTGAAGGTCACGCCACACGTGGGTGAGGGGTGGCTGGGACCAGAAGTTGTAAGAGACAATGGTTAGAATGGAGTGCTTCTTTGAGAAGATGTGAACCTGGTTAGAACAAAGGGCAGCCACTGGGCAGCCACCAGACACCCTAGGAAATGAGGCAACATGGTTAAGTCTTTTACTTGCTAGGATCTCAGTTTTAGCCTCTGTATAATGAGGCCAGGGAACCTTTTCTGATCCATGCAGATAATATTCTAAAGTGGCAGAGTTCTGACTAGGGGGAGGGTAAGAGAGGAGGCAAACAAGTCATATTTCATCCTCAGAGCAATTAGTGTAATGAAGAGAAGTGAGGACAGCTTCCTGGCCTGTGACACCACATATCCCATTCAACATTAAAGACTCAAGGAGAGCTATCATTTTTTTTCCCCAAGTCTTCCCAGAATGTTGTGGCAGAGATCCGTGGGTGGTGTGGTTTTTAGTCCTTGAGAAAAGCAATGGCTATGCTTACTCTGGACTTCCATTTCAGGTTTTTGAGGCAGTGGAGGGGGGTGGTAGCAACCTGCCAGCACCATGGCTAGCTTTCCCCAAACCTTTGTCTGTAGAATGGTGAGAAAAGGATTAGCTCAATGTAGGATGATGCTCAGAATGTATTAAGTGAGCTGATGGATGCGACATATGTAGCACTGTTTAACCTGTTTTGAATTTCCACCTCTGGGAGCTTCAAGCACGTGGGGAGGAAACAGCCAGAAGAGCAGACTCCAAGCAGGACTCAGAACAAGACTGCAGAGTGCTGGGCCACTGGGAATGTCTCCTGCTCCCACCAAGAATGCTCTGGTCAGGACTGTTTGTACCTGTGGACCTGTGGCCATCTGTCTTATCCTTTTGGCTTTGGGCTAGGTGTTTACTTAATGTCTCACCTGACTGTGAGTATCTCGAAGAACTGACTGAATTGTACTCCTCTCCGAGTTTCCTGAACACCACACTTCCAGGCACTTAATAAGCACTTCCAGATCTTATTGAAGCAAATGTGCATAGAGAGTGGTTTAGCATCCTGGTACCCCAATGTACCTGGGCTACATGTACATCCCTTTATAATAATGATGTGCTTGGCAGCCCAGGACCTTACCTGCATACAGGATGCATGAACACACCTCTCTGATAGGTTTCTCCTTCTCTTAAAAACAAACTTAGATCAATTCTGTTCTACAGTCCTCTGGACTAATACCAAACTAGATTTGAGTTCATGTGCAAGAAGGCAAAGCTGTCTTCAAGTTGAACTTTTAGGGAGAATCTCTTATTTATCATCTTATGACTATGCACAATTGTGTGTGCATATAATTAAAGTAAGATGAATTATGGGAAGGGACATATACATTGTAAACATTTTTATATTACCCAATCTTTCAATCAAAATGAGAACCACCCAAATTACACCCCTTAGTACATTATAGGTCAGGGTTTATTCAATTATTCACCAGTCTGGCATGATAATTTTAGTAAAATAAAGGCTTTTATTTTTTTTTAATCAAAACAAAACAAATAATAGCGACAACAAAAACAAGAGAGTACTCTAGGTTAGGCCTTGACTATTGTTAGTCCAAGGAATTTAAAGGAAAAGCCCACAAGCTTGTAATTTTGGGGAGCTAAGTTAACTCATACCCTGTTAATTAGGCAAAGCTTGATTTTGTGATAGATGTCTAGCAAATGCCTCAGGCATCCAAGTAAACAAGCAATTCATACAAAAGTGGAACTTAGAAGTTAGCCTGTGAATCTTGTGACCTCATTACCTTGTAAGAACAGCTGAGGCAGTGAAAGATTTTACAACAATCAGCAGTTTTTAAGAATAGCCCAACTGCACTGGGAAGTAGTCCATCTTGGGCAAGTTAGCTGACAGAGTCAAGATAGAAGCAACTTCCTCCTGGCTTGCAAGCTGAAAAAAATTGTTTTTACAAGTCATTTTGATACTTTAAATTATCTTCTAAACATATGCTCACCATCCCAGTAAGCATATCCTCATTTTTTTTTATTTTACATATCTATCCCAGTTCACTCTGTCCCTCCCTCTCTTCTTCCCTCCCTCCCTCCCTCCCTCCCTCCCTCCTTCACTTCCTCCCTCCCTCCCTTTCTCCCTCCTTCTTTTCCTCTCTCCCACCCTCTCATGCCCCACCACCACCCTCCCCTCCCATCCACCCCCATTCCACATGTAGGGTGATGCCATCCAGAAGGGGTCATCTAAATCTGTCAAGTCATTTGGAGTAGGGACTAGGCCCTCTCTCCTGTCTCTAGGCAAAGGGAGTCTCCCTCCATGGGGGATGTGCCCCCAAAGTCCTTTTGTGCACCAGGAATAATCCTGGTTCTACTGTCTGAGATCCCTTAGACTGCTTAGGCCTTCTAGCTGAGACCCATGTTCAGGGGGTCTGAGTCAGTCCCATGCTGGATTCCCAGCTATCAATCTGGGGGCCCGTTAGCTCCTTATTGTTTAGGTCAGCTGTCTCTATGTGTTTCTGTAGCCTGGTCTTGTCCTCCATCTCTGCATCTGGATTCCAGTTTGGCTCAGTGTTTAGTTGTGGGTGTTTGCTTCTGTTTCCATCAGCTACTAGATGAGGGCTCCATGATGGTGGATAAGTTAGCTGTCGATCTCATTTTCAGGGAAGGGCATTTATGGTAGCCTTTCCACTGTCATTCAAATTGTTAGTTGGGGTCAGTCTTGTAGGTCTCTGGACATTTCTCTAGGTTCAGTTTTCTCTTTAAACCTATAATGGCTCCCTCTTTTATTCTCTCTCTCTCTCTCTCTCTCTCTCTCTCTCTCTCTCTCTCTCTCTTTCTTGTCTATTCCTCTAGTATCTCAATCTTCCTACTCCTATGTGCTTTTCTCTCCTCCCCTTCTCTTTCTTCTAGCCCCCTCTCCACTCAATTCCCCTCCCCCCATTCCTCATATGCTCAGGAGATCTTGTCCCTTTCCCCTTCTGTGAGGGACCTTATATGAATCTCTTAGAATTCTCCTTGTATCCTAGTTTCTCTGGTGGTGTGAATTATAAGCTGGTGATCCTTTGCTCTATGTCTAAAATCCATATATGAGTGAGTACATACCATGTTCCTCTTTTTGTGACTGGGTAACCTCATTCAGGATAGTTTCTTCAAATTACATCCACTTGCCTTCATATTTCAATATTCCATTGCTTTTTTCCACGGAGTAGTATTTCATTATGTAAATGTGCCACATCTTCTTTATCCATTCTTCAGCTGAGGGGCATCTAGGTTGCTTATAGGTTCTTGCTATTACAAATGATGCTGCTACAAACATAGTTGAACACATGTCTTTGTTGCATGGATGTGGATCATTTGGGTATATGCCTAAGAGAGGCATTGCCAGGTCCTGTGGTAGACTAATTCCCATTTTCCTGAGGAACTGCCATACTGATCTTCAAAATGGCTGTACAAGTTTGCACTCCCACCAGCAATAGAGGAGTGTTCCCCTTTCTCCACATCCTCTCCAGCATAAGTTGTCATTGGTGTTTCTAATTTTAGCCATTCTGGCAAGAGTAAGATGGTATCCCAAAGTTGTTTTGATTTGCATTTCCCTGATATCTAAGGATGTAGAGCACTTTCTTAAATGTCTTTCAGCCTCTTTGATTTCCTCTATTAAGAGTTCTCTATTCAGTTCTATACCCCATTTTTTTAATGGGGTTATTTGGTGTTTTGCTGACTAGTTTTTTGAGTTCTTTGTATATTTTGGAGATCAACTCTGTCAGATGTAGGATTGGTGAAGATCTTTTCCCATTGTGTGGGCTGTCATTGGGTCTTGTCAACCATGTCCTTTGCCTTACAGAAGCTTCTAAGTTTGAGGAGGTCCCATGTATTAATTGTCGATCTCAGTGTCTGTGCTACTGGAGCTATGTTTAGGAAGTGATCTCCTGTACCAATTTGTTCAAGGGTACCTCCCACTTTCTCTTCTAAGAGGTTCAATGTGGCTGGATTTATGTAGAGGTCTTTGATCGATTTGGACTTGAGTTTTTGAGTTTTGTGCATGGCAATAGGCATAGGTTTCTCTGCAGTCTTCTATACGCCATCATCCAATTGTGCCAGAACCATTTGTTGAAGAGGCTATCCTCCTCCCATCGTACACTTTTAGCTGTTTTGTCAAAAATCAGGTGTTTGTAGGTATGTGGGCTAATCTCAGGATTTTTGATTTGGTTCCATTGGTCTACATGTCTATTTTTGTGCCAATATCAGGCTGTTTTCAGGACTATAGCTCTGTATTGTAGCTTCAAGTCGGGGATGGTGATGCCTTCTGATGTTCCTTTATTGTACAGGGTTGTTTCAGCTATCTCGGGCCCTTTATTTTTCCATATAAAGTTAATTATTATCCTTTCAAGGTCAGTGAAGAATTGTGCTGGGATTTTAATGGGGATTGCATTGAATCTGTAGATTGGTTTTGGCAAGATTGCCACTTTTACTATGTTTGTTCTACCTATCCAAGAGCATGGGAGATCTTTCAATTTTGTGGTTATCTTCTTTAATTTCTTTCTTTAAAGACACAAAGTTCTTATTATATAGGTCTTTCACTTGTTTGGTATGCATTACCCCAAGAAACTTTATGTTGTTTGTGGCTATGGTAAAGGGTGATGTTTCTCTGATTTCTTTCTCAGCCCCTTTGTTTTCTGAATAAAGTAGGGCAACTAATTTTTTTTTAGTTAATCTTATATCCTGCTGGTTTGCTGAAGGTGTTTATCAGCTGTAGGAGTTGCCTGGTAGAGTTTTTTGGGTGGCTTATGTAAACTATCATATCATCTGCAAATAGTGAAAATTTGACTTCTTTTCTAGTTTGTATCCCATTGATTTCTTTTGTTGTCTTAATTGTTTTAGCTAGAACTTCAAGTACAATATTGAAGAGATTATGGAGAGAGAGGGCAGCCGTGTCTAGTTCCTGATTTTAGAGGAATCGCCTTAAGCTTGTCTCCATTCAGTTTGATGTTGGCTGTTGGTTTACTGTATATTGCTTTTATTATGTTTTGGTATGTTTCTGTTATCCCTGATTTCTCCAAGACCTTTATCATGAAAGGGTTTTGAATTTTGTAGAAGTCTTTTTCAGCATCTAGAGAGATGATCATGTGGTTTTTCTTTTCCAGTTTGTTTATATGGTGGATCATGTTGATAGATTTTCATATGTGAAACCATCCCTGCAACCCAGGGATGAAGCCTACTTGGTCATGGTGGATGATTTCTCTAATGTATTCTTGGATTCAGTTTGCCAGTATTTTATTGGGTAGTTTTGCATCAATGTTCATCAGGGCTATTGGTCTGTAGTTTTCTTTCTTAGTTGTGTCTTTGTGTGGCTTGGGTACCAAGGTGATTGTGGCCTGGTAAAGAGTTTGGTAAAGAACCTTCTGTATCTATTGTGTGGGACAATTTGAAAAGTATTGGTATTAGCTCTTCCTTGAATTTCTGGTATAATTCTGCACAGAAGCCATCTGGCCCTGGGCTTTTTTTGGTTGGAAAGCTTTTGATGACCACTTCTATTTCAATAGAGGTTATAGGTCCATTTAAGTTACTTGTTTATCTGTTCTTGATTTAATTTTGGTTAAGTGGTAGTTATCCAAAAATTTGTTCATTTCCTTTGAATTTTCAAATGTTGTGGAGTACAGGTTTTCAAAGTATGACCTGAAAATTGTCTGATTTCCTCAGTGTCAGTTGTAATGTCCCCCTTTTAGTTTCTGATTTTGTTAATTTGCATGTTCTCTCTCTGATTTTTTGGTTAGTTTGGATAAAGGTTTGTCTGTCTTGTTGATCTTCTTGAAAACCCAACTCTTTGATGCATTGATTTTTTTTGTATTGTTTTCCTGGTTTGTACTTTATTGATTTCAGCCCTCAAATTGATTATTTCCTGGCATCTACTCCTCCAGGGTGAGTTTGCTTCTTTTTGTTCTAAGTCTTTCAGTTGTGCTGTTAATTCTCTAATGTAACTATTCTCCGTTTTCTTCATATGGGCATTTAGTGCAATGAACTTCCCCCATAGTACTGCTTTCAAGCTGTCCCATAAGTTTGGGTATGTTGTGTCCTCATTCTCTTTGAATTTTAGGAAGTCCTTGATTTCTTTCTTTATTTCTTCTTTGACTTAGATATGGTGCAATTGTGCATTGTTCAGTTTCCATGAGTTTGTAGGGTTTCTGCTATTTGTGTTGTTGAATTCCAACTTTAAAGCATGGTGGTTTGATAAGATACAGGGAACTACTCCAAATTTTTTGTATCTGGAGAGGTTTGTTATGTCGCTTAGTATGTGGTTGATTTTAGAGAAGGTTTCATGTGGAGCAGAGAAGAAGGTATATTCTTTTGTGTTTGGATGGAATGTTCTATAGATGTCTATTAAACCCAATTGAGACATAACTTCTGTTAGTTCTTTTGTTTCTTTGTTAAGTTTCTGACTGGTGGTCCTGTCTAATGGAGAGTGGGGTGTTGAAATCTCCCACTTTAAGTGTGTGAGGTTTTAGTTCTAGTAGTGTTTCTTTTATGAATGTGGGTGCATTTGTATATGGGGCATAGATGCTTAGATTTGAGATTTTGTGCTGATGGATTTCTCCTGTGATATGAATATGAAATGACCATCTGCATCTGTTTTGATTGATTTTGGTTTGAAGTCTAACTTGTTAGATATTAAGATAGCCACAGTTGCTTGCTTCTTGTGTCCATTTGATTGGAAGATCTTTTCCCAACTCTTTACCCTGAGGTAATGTCTATCTTTGAAGCTTAGATTTGTTTTTTGTATGCAGCAGAAGGATGGAGTCTGTCTTCGCATCCATTCTGTTAGCCTGTGTCTTTTTATAGATGAGTTAAGACCATTAATGTTGAGGGAACGTAAGGACCATTGATTGTTAATGCTTGTTTGTTTTAGATTTGTTGTTGGCGGTGGTATTGTGAATATATTTGCCCTGCTTTACCATTGGTTCTGGTGAAGTGGGATTATCTATTGCCTATGTCTTTGAGAGCATAGTTAACTTCCTTGGGTTGGAGTTTTCCTTCCAGAACTTTCTGTAGGGCTGGATTTGCAGATACGTATTTTGAAAATCTGGCTTTGTCATTAAATATCTTGTTTTCTCTGTCTATAGTGATTGGAAGTTTTGCAGGGTATAGTATCCTGGGCTGGCATCCATGGACTCTTAGTACTTGTGGAACATCTATCCAGGACCTTCTGGCCTTGAGAGATTCCACGGAGAAGCTAGGTGTAATTTTGATGGGTCTGCCTTTATGTGTTACCTGGCCTTTTTGCTTTGCTGCTCTTAATATTCTTTCTTTATCCTGTATTTATGTGTTTTGATTATTATGTAGAGTGGTCTTTTTTCTTTGGTCCAGTCTATTTGGTGTTCAGTATGCTTCATGTACTTTCATGGGGATGTCATTCTTCAGATTGGGAAAGTTTTCTTCAATGATTTTGTGGAATATGTTTTCTGCATCTTTTAGCTGGACTTCTTTGCCTACCTCTATGCCTATTATTCTTGTGTTTGGCCTTTTCTTGGTGTCCCATATTTCCTGGATGTTTTGTGTAAAGGATTTGTTGGATTTAAGATTTTCTTTGGTCATTGAATCTATTTCCTCTAGATCATCTTCAGTGCCTGAGATTCTTTCTGTCTTCCATCTCTTGTATTCTGTTGGTTATGCTTGTGTCTGTAGTTCCTGATTGCTTGCTCAGTTTTTCTATTTCCAGCATTCCTTCAGTTTGTGTTTTCTTTATTGTCTCTATTTCAGTTTTCTAGTATTGTACTGTTTCCTTCACCTGTTTAATTGTTTTTTTCTTGGCTTTCCTTACTTTCTTACTACTCTTAAAGAGATTTGTTCATTTTTTCAATTATTCGTTTGTTTTTTTCTTCCATTTCTTTAAGGGATTTTCTCACATTGTCTTTGAAGGCCTCTTTCATTTTTTTTAAGATATTTTTTAAGTTGTTCTCTTCTGCTTCATCTGCTTTGTTGTGTTTAGGTCTAGTTGGTGTAGCGTCCCTAGATTCTGGTGGTGTCATGCTTGTCTTTTTATTGTTGTGTTTTCTTGTATTATTGTCTTCCCATTGCTTCTTCCAGTGGGTACAGGTGGGGTCTCTCTCTCTCTCTCTCTCTCTCTCTCTCTCTCTCTCTCTCTCTCTCTCTCTCTCTCTCTCTCTCTCTCTGCTGCTCCCCAGGTGGGTCAGAAGTTGGATGTCTTTATATCTGGGTGGTCCAAGCTCTCTAGGAGGTCTCTCCTCAGGCAGGAGCCCGGCAATGGGGGTCAAAGATCAGGCTCCAGCAGAGGCCTGTCAAAGGTCCAGCAGGCAGGGACTCATGATGTTCCTGAGGAGATAGGGGGATCTCTGGCTGGGGCCAGAACTCCTGCAGAGGACCGGTGGTGGGGGTCAGAGATCAGGCAAGTGTAGATTCAGGATGGTCTCACATGTATAGGCAGATCTAGTGTGCTCAGAGCAGCTCCAGGAAGTTTCTCGAAGGTGGCAGGATTGTTGGATCCGCATTCTGTTCCAGTGCTCAACCAAAGCAGTGGGACAGTGGGCAGGATTTGGCACAGGGTGGGGGCAGGCTCTTTGTGTGAGGTGTGTGTGCATCAGAGCACCTGGAGTGCTCTCACTCTAGCAGAGGCTCAGTGATGGGGGTCAAAGATCTGGCATGTAGGGAGTCAGGATGTTTTGGTGGGGATAGGCGGATCTCTGGGAGGGGCCTGGAACTTCAACAGAGGACTGGGGGGGGGTGTCAGAGACCAGCAAGGCAGGAATGGTGGTCCCTCATGGACAGACATGTCTAGTGTGCTCAGAGAAGCCCCAGGAAGTTCCCCGAAGGTGGCAGGATTGTTGGATCCACCCTCTGTAGCAGAGGCCCAGTGATGGGGGTCAAAGATCTGGCAGGCAGGGATGCATCTCCTCAGTTTTTAAAGATGCCTTAAAAAGACACTCTAGGCAGTAACTTGGGCCCTTGAGTCTTCACTGTGTGGCTTGCTGTCAGTCCCTGCACTATATTCCTTTTCAATGTGTTCCATTGCTTTGCTTTGAGCAAAGCTTCCTTACCACGTTTCAGTCTCGGTTTTTATTTCATTCTTGAGTGAGACCAAGAATCTGGAAACACCAGATCTAGACCCAGACCACCATTATCAGGAGCAAAAGAAAGGTGGGAGGGAGGGAGGGAGGGAAGGAAGGGAGGGAGGGAAGGAGAGAGAGAGAGAGAGAGAGAGAGAGAGAGAGAGAGAGAGAGAGAAAGAGGAGAGAGAGAAAGCATTGGGGCAGGGGAGAAGAAGGGGAAAAAGGATGAGTTTAAAGGATATATAGTATTTGAGGTCATTTGAAACTTAATAAAACTGTTTGGAACCTGAAGTGTGTGAATGAAAATGCTTAAGAAAAAGTGGGCGTTTAAAACTCACTTAATTCATGGGTTGTGGTTAGGGATGAAATTAGTGAATTGTTTTAAGCACTGAAGGAATCAAGATCTCAGCAAGAATGGGCAAAAGTAGTTGGAATGATAATTTAACAAAGTGATTGTCTACCAGGTATAGGCAAAGCAAAGGGAGCCCACATCAGATAGCAAAATGCCACATTTCTGGCTAAAACCTATGTCATTTCTACACCTAGGCCTCAGAGAACAAGGGTGGAAAAGGGTGATAGGAGTCTATTAAGAGCTGAATCCTTGGGATGGGGATGCCTAGAGGATAGTGTACCAGCCAAGAGCAACTACCCAGCCAGGGAAGACCAACTGAATGAAGAGTTTCTTTTGTCTGGCTACTCTGATGACTTCCCACTGACCAAACCCAGTAGGGATTCAGCAATCAAGGAAGTTCCCAGACGTCAGCTCCCTAGATCACTGAGCAGAGTGGAACATTGTAGACAGCAAGTCTGAGGAGGCAGATGAGAGCAGAACAGGATGAGTCTTTGACTGTGTTCACAGGGGAAAGAGGGAAAACTATAGCTAGTGATAGCAGAGGAGAGTCTATGGCATGGAGATCCATATAATGCTCAAAGGCTTGAAGCTCAGGGTCTGCAGGCAACTGCTCACAGCCATTGTCATCATTTGCTTCTGGTTGTATCATGACAATCTCTGCTCCTGTTGTCACATAACCTTCTCTGACTCTCTCTGCACTCGGTGTTTTTATAAGGGTGCGAGTCATTGGCGTTAGTATGCATCTTAACTCAATGTGGCCCCATCCTAAGTGATTATATCTTTAGACTCTTTATGGCCAAATAAAGCCATATTCTGAAGCTCCAATGGACAGACTTGGGAACATTATTCAACCAGTTCAACTACTCTGTGACCAAGCAGAATCATAGAGTACTCCTGGATATTTGTTCAAAATAGAAAAAAATAAAAACATGCATCAATTCAAGGCTTGTGCATTAATATTCATAGTGGCTGTATTAGAAATAAAGAAAGACTAGAAACAATACAAAGTAAGCCAAGAAATGAATGAGGAAATAGAAACTGGTAATGATATAACTTTGTTGAACAATGGAGTGTGCTCAGAGAAATATGTCATTAGTCAATTTTGTCATTATGTGAACATCATAGGGTATATTTAAGCTAAATGTCCATAATAACCACTAGAAAACATTTTGTGAGGCTTGGTTCAGTTTCTTTTCCATTTTCTGTGACAGAATATCCTGATAAAAGCAACTTCAATGCAGAAACAGCTTGTTTTAGCTTGCAGTTCAGATGCTCATCCATCACTGTGGGAAATCCACCACTGTGGGAGGAAGTCAGGGCAGCAGGAAATGGAAGCAGCTTGACACATTCACAGTCTAAGGTGGGGGGGGGGAAATGCTTGTGTGAACACTCACTCTTAGCACACTTTCTCTTCTTTTATACAGCCCAGGATTCAAACACAAGAAATGCTGCTGTCTATGTCATTTAATATGGTCAAGAGAATTCCCTATAAACCAACATGAACCAAACATTTCCTCTTTGAGACATCTCTTCTCAGATGATATTACCTTTTTTGTTTCAAGCTGACAATTAAAACTAGGCATCACAGGACCAGTGTCATAAATGTGGTCTGTCACTGATTTATGCGGCACATGACTATGTATCTGCACAATGGGATATTATTTCTCTTCAAGAACAAGCTCATGGAGCTAGTAAATTGGATTAGAGAGTAAGAGAACTTGCTGCCAAGCCTGATGACTTGAGTTCTATTCCAGGAATCCACCTAGAAGAAGAGAACCAACTCTTGCAAGTTGTCCTATGACTTCTACGTGTGTGTTATAATATATATATATATATATATATATATATATATATATATATATGTGTGTGTGTGTGTGTGTGTGTGTGTGTGTGTGTGTATGTGTGTGTGTGTGTACACACACACATACACACACACACATTTAAAAACATTAAAAGAATGAACTCTCAATACTTGCAATAATACGGTTAAACCTCAAAAAATTAGGCTGAGTGAATGACTCTAGATGAAAGAAGACAGCATACTTTATGACCCTATTATTTTAGTTGTATAGAATGTAAATTAATATATAATGACAAAAATGAGATTATCAGGTGACCAATTTGCCTGGGAATAGGAATGGAGCCCTAGCAGGAAAGACCAAACTGAACTGGAACAGGACAAGTGCTTCAGATAGAGTGAACAAAGGAGAATGTGTGCACAATGCATTTGAAGAATTCACCTAGCAATCAGATTGAGTATTTCATGAAGGCTAAATACAAAAGCTGGTGCCAAAGCCACTAGGAAGCTATTATATGATTTCACTGTGACCAGATTTGTTTTATATTTACTCAATAGGTAGATAAACAGACATCTTGTAGAAGAAGTATGGGGTGGAGTTAGAGCCACAAGAGAGTAGAGATAGAATACTCCACAAGATGGAGGTCTGTATTTCTAAGCAAGTGTCATAACTTCTGTAAAGGTCAATGAATCCATGCATTAAATTTAGTGGGAAACTAAGGTATGATCTTTGGAAGATTTGTTTTCTGGTGCCAGGGATACAACCAAGAGTCTCACACATGCCAGGGAAACACTTTGCCACCAAGCATGCCCAGTCTGTATTTAGTTTTATTTATTATTTTATTTATTATTTGTGTGCTTGTTTAGGTTCTTGGAAGTGAACCCAGGGTCTTGTGCATGCCAAGCAAGCACTCTACCACTGAGATACCTTCTCATCATCTAGATGATCATCTTGAGCATGTCTAAATGATAGGCAGGATCCAGATGGGAAGAAACAGAATAAGGATCTTGAGAAGTCAGAAATTCCCATAATAAAAAGAAAAGGGGTTGCTTCCTAGGAAGAAACTGGTATAGATAATATAGGAAGGGATAAATAAAGGGTTGTTCACAAGGTTCACTGTGTGAGCTGCATAGTTGAAAGTTATCAATTTGCCAGCTTCCAACTTCTGTTTGATATGTGCTGTGAAGCAGTTGGGACCTTCACCTCCTGAGGTGGGGAGGGGACAGTGGGTGAGGTTGGCTTCCATAGGGACAGAGAGAGCGTTGCTGGGAAAATTCATGTGGGGACAGGGGACTCACTGGATGTGGTATAGAACATTTATAGTGTCTCATGTGCTTTGTTGCCCCTGTTCTGTGCTCAGGTACAGGTAGGGAGAAGGTAGACACCAGTCTTCTCCAGCCGGATGTCCCTCAGTCAGCAAGAGCACAGTAGTTAGCAAGAGTAAGGTTGTGTTGGGATTTATAAAGACATGGCTCTATGATCACAGATGGAGCAATGGTGACAGGCAGAGGGACCTCCAGGGGCAGATGGCCAGTTTTGGGTCCTAGCTTACCACTTATTAATCCAGTGACTCAACAAAATTGTTAAGATCCATGTTAATTGCCTGTAAAATTGAATAACAACAGGAGTGCCTGTGTCCTTGGCTTGCTTTTGAAATTAATACCTAAACAGTGATCACAGTGTCATCACACAACAGTTATAGAGGTAGTTTTTTTTTATTATGAGTTACTATTACTTAGAGTTAATAGAGGTATGTTTGGGAGATTAAAGAGAGCATGATTGGATGTCTTACTAGGTGGAGAGAAAAGACCATCAGACAAAACTCTTCTCATTAGCCATTCAGAGAGGGCTCAGCATAATTAGGCTTTGAGTGTATGGTGCCTGCAGGGAGGTCTCTGATCAGTTTTTGAACCTTTGTTTCCTTTCTGTGAAATGGTAGTAACATAGTATCTAGTGTATAATACAATCCACAGAAGTAGTAACAGAGTATCTAGTATATAATACAATCCATAGAAGCCCTTCACAACCTGGCAAATGCTGTGTGCTGGGGAAAGTAACTGTGTTCATTAAGTAACAACACCATGAAACACTTCGTTACATCTGTTTTCTGATAAGGACACTGGAAGAGGTCCCATGGCATATTGTTAAAGCCCTTACCTTGAACCCATTAACTTCATATAATAAGGTCCCGATAAGAGAGAACACTTTATAGGTAAAAGAAAATATTTATTTCTGTAAGGCACAGATATTTCTAACCTATTTAATGCATATAACAGTTCTCTTCCAGTATTTATTAAACACCGAAAAGTGTGTTCAAAATATTATTTTGTGTTATGATTTAGCAGTACTGTGGTACTTTCATGCCCACAGTTGCTGAAGTACTCAGAGATGAAAATTCATTGGGCAGTGGGCCAGTTTTAACAGCAAATTAATAAACAAGCTTTTTTTTTTTAACCATAGTCCAAACAGCAATTTATATCAATTTAATTCAATTAACAGCATTGCCATGATGTGGTTCTTAGCCAGAAAACAAAGTTCAATTCAGTCGGAAGTTTCAGAGAGCCTCTGTCCTGATTGGTTGTGTGTAGAGTGTCTTGTATGCATGCCATGCCTCCCCCTGCTTCCTGCCCATGGCCTGGCTGCAGACACACAGAGGGAGTGAAGGGGAATGTTATTGTGAATGAAAAAGATGAGTTGTCCTGCCTGCCACATGTGTTTCTGAAGCTCACACAGGTGCCTTAGAGATTAGTTTTTTTCTGTAGCCAAAGGTATGCTGAGCTCCTAAGCCTTGCCAGCATGCAGCTCCTCATCCCCCAGGATTCTGATTCAGGAAGTGTTCTGATAGCATCAAGCATCAGGCATCAGTACTCTTTTCTGAGCTCTGAAGGTGACGGATGCTAGTGGGTAGGCTAGGGTGAATCATGTTGGCTTCTTAATAGAGATGGGTAGGAAAAAGGCATGGAAAAGAAATGGAATCAGCAAGAAACCTCCCAGAGTTTGGGGTGTTATACCTAGAGAGGGCAGGACAATGCATAGAAAGCTATGGCGGATGTGTGGCCACTGAGGAGGAGGCTACTGCCTGGCTCCAGGAAGGCCACTGTAAGAGGCAATGCTTCCAGGACATCTTGGGGGCGTTGAGGGCCCCACTTTCATCCTATAGACTCCATAAAAGGGAGGCCTTGGAATGAACTTGTTTTACATCTAGTCATGGGTTCATAGTAATTGTGACATTTTCTCCTGCTTAATATTGAAGAAAGCATTTAAGATGACTTCTGTAATCACTGATGTTGCTTTAAAGTAAAATAATAAAACATAGGGGCTGGTGTCTTTTGATTGTACCAAGTGACTCCCAATGGGAGTGTTTGTACCTGGAAGGAGCCAGGGAGGGGAGGAAGAGGAGGGAGACAGAGAGTAGTAGGCAGAGAAGGGCGTGCTACACTATCTTCCTAAATGTAAATTTTATTTGTCTAGCTTGGGTCACATCACATACTAGGCTGAGTTTCCTTCTTTTAAATACAGAACAATGAACATCTGCCTTGCAGAGTCACTGTAAAGTGAGAAAAAAAATCTGAGCCAAGTGTTAAGCACAAGCCAGTCCTCCAAAAGTACAGTAACAGGAGGGATATGTGTCTTTTACTATCAGGGCTAAAGACGCTGTGGTATGTCTGTGCTTGTACCATCTTGCTTGCTTTCAAGGTTGGCGACTCGGCGCAGCTTTAGTCTAAACAGTTCAAAGTGCTAAGGTCCACAGTGAGAAGACAGTGGATTAGACAGATGGTAATTTTAGAGACTTGAACACAAAAGGTCTTCATTTGTCTGGGTTAAATATAAAGTTGAGTAAATTTTGGAGATCTTCAAAGCTAGGTGAGCTGAGAACTGGGAATTCTGCTTGGTCTCTGAGAAATCCTTTGAGAAGTACTTCTTCTTCTTTTTAAAATAATGTTAATTAAACCTTTTCCCTTCTTTCTCAACAGGAATCACAGTGTTGTCAAATGTGTGGACTTTGTAAGAAGAGGTATGGGTGGCTGAGGGACCAGGGATCCATGAACATGACTTAATTTTTCCCTTCATTACCAGTCAATACAATACAGCCATTCTGCACCATGCCATTATTTCCATTTGACATGAGAAAAATAATCTGCTAATATAGGGGTAGCAATCTCAATTTTTGAAAGAAAGGCTGACCTATTAAATTTAAAAAAATAAACGTTTTAATGAAATTTAAAATTACCAGGAACTATTTGTTGTAGCATTATTAATGACAAAATAACAAACTATACATTTAAACACTACATCATTCTCATTTAAACTATAAAATCTTGTTCTGCAAATTTGGGATGTGTATTTGCATCAATGAAATCATTACCACCATCAAGATAGTAACATGCCTATCATCCCTGGATGCTCCCTGTGTTTTCTAATAAGCTTTTTTTCTCACACTCCTCCCCACCAGAGTAGCCTTCAGCCAATTATCAAGCAATTTTGCCAATATAGATTAGTTTCATTTCTAGAATTTTATGTGAATATATTCATATAGCAATATACTTTTTGTCTGCATCACTCAGTGTATTTTGAGACACAGCCATGCTGTCACATTTGTTCTTAGCTGGGTGGTGTAGGCCTATGACTCTGCCTAAGTGGGACATTGAGATAGGAGGTTTACAGGTTCAAGGTCTGTCTGGGTTACAGAACGTTCAAGGCCAGTGAGGGAAGCCTAGTGAGGCCTGTCTCAAAAAAGAAAAAAATTTAAAAAGGGTTGGGGATACAGGTCAGTGAGAACAAATGCCTATAATTTGCAAAGTTCTAGGTTCAATCCATAAGAGCAGTGGTTCTCAACATGTAAATCATGACCCCTTTGTGGTCGAATGACCCTTTCACAGGGTCCCCTGATACCACCAGAAAGCACAGATATTTACAGTATGGTTCATAACAGTAGCAAAATTACAGTTATGAAGTAGCAATGAAAATACTTTGAAGGTTGGGGTCACCACAACATGAGGAACTGAAGGGTCACAGCTTTAGGAAGACTGGGAACCTCTGCCTAGGAGTATGGATGCAGAGGGTGCACACAGAAAGTTTATAGGTTTATAGTTTTTATTGCTGAGTATGAATATACTACATATGGCTTATGTATTTCTCTACTGATGACCATTTGGACTGTTTTGGGTGATTACAAACACAGCTGCTATGGACATTCTTGTGTAAGTCCTCCGGTGGAAAACTGTTTGAGGTGGCAGGACAGGATTCATATAGTTTGACATTTAACATTTTAAGAAACCACTAAATCAGCCTCCAAAGTAGTACCGTTTTACATTCCTGGCAGTAGTGTAAGAGAATTCCAGCCCATCCACCCTTTTACTTCCATAGGTTAAACTGAGTTCCTCCAAATGGTGTTAAAGTCCTAGCACCGAGAGCCTGTTGATGTAACTTTAGAAATATAAAGTATTATCAAGTTACAGTGAAGTCACTGCTACGATCCGTAATTGAACATGTTGGTATCCTAGAAAAGTGGAAATCGGGAGGCTGCTGAGGTGGTGCAGTTGGCAAAGGGCTTGCTATGCAAACATGAGGATTTAAGTTCAATCCCCAAAATCCACATAAAGTCAGATTCTTATCACGCATCCGTTGCACCCAAGATCTCTGGGGCTCCAGGTTCAGTGAGGACGCAACTCAAAAACAGAGATGTTAAGTGCTTGAGGCAGACACCTAACACACACACACACACACACACACACACACACACACACACACACATATATGTGTGTGTGTGTGTGTGTGTGTGTGTGTGTATATATATATATATATATATATATATATATATATAAATCTTATATAATGCAATTTTGCTAAATTGACTCCCCTTTTCCTCGTGGCATTTTTGTAGATTCCATTGAATCCTCAGCCTGTTCACATTGGCTAGAACCTTTAGTACAGAAACTGTTTAGTGGGAGTTGTTAAATATCAATATTCATTGCCCTCTTTGTGACCTTATAACACAGACACCTGGCCTTTTATCAATAACTTCACTAGAGGCTTTTGGTAGATCTCTGTAGGCTTAAGGAGAACCCCCTATGCCCACGCCCCACACTATTTCTAGTTGGCTGAGAGATTTTATGGGGACTGTATGTTGCATTTGTCATATACTGCTTCTGCACCTATGAGCTGTTCAAATGCTTTTTGCTTTTTGCTAATATGTCAAGAATTTCTTTAATGTTTTTTGTATAACCAACAAATTCTTCATTCATAAATTTTAGTTCATGTCCTGCCTTCATCTTCTTCCCCTTTCCTAGGCCCCATGAAGACCACTGATTCACCATTGAAACCCTCTCCTAAGCCTACACACCCAGAAAAAACATCAAATGGTCTTTGTTTGAATATTATTTCGGAGCCCTATCTTAGTTGCCTCACCTCTGCTTGTGTGTTTCCAGATCTTTTCAGTCACGTGTTCAGAGATGGCCTCTTGCATTATTTCTACCTGCTTTTAGGTTAGTTTTCACTTTCTGAGAAATTTTATTTCCAAGTCTAAGGTTGATGTATCTCCAGTCTGTGGGCTGGGTCAAGGTCTGCTGGGCTGAAATTAAGTCACAAACACAGCTGTACCCTCTAAGCCATCCCAGTCTGCCAGAGTGATGGAAGCACTGCCCAAATTCTGCATCAGTTTCTTCAAAGAACAAATCTGAACTCTATTACTTGTGTTCTTTATTTTCATAGCTGTGGCGGAGTGATTTCCATCAGTATTATTAGTTTTGCCTATAAGTCCTCATGACCTACATTTCTTTACTCAGTCCCCTCCCCCAATTTCCTCAGTACCACCCCATTTCTTGGAAGCTGTGACTGTCCTATGGGCTCTCCCTTTGGGAAGACTAGACAAGGAAAGGACTGAGTAAGGTACATGGTTGTTCAATTTTTCTTAGCACTGAGCAATGGCCTCTAAGTGGTCTACAAATGCTAATCTGAGAAACGTAGCTGTAAGCTGTTTTTCCTTTGTCCATCTTCATATCCAATATATCCACTCTTGAAGTCCCTACCTTTTCTAAGCATCAGTAGCCAGTGAGTATGAATAATGTATTTTAAACATCCAACCTGAATTGTATGGACAGTATCTACTATGATGTTGCCTAGAAGGCTTGAAGCTTCTTACAGTATTCTAGAGCTTCCCAGGCAGGACTTTCACTGTCTTTGTGTTCTTTTCCTGATACCTGTCTTTGGCTTTACACTCCTCTCTCTCTTTTTCCCAATCCGCCAACTTTGGGTCTCTGCAGTTTTTCTAATAGGGTGACCCATAGGATGCACTTGGATAATGAATGCAGTTAACACTTTGAGTTGATTATACCAAAGGTTTTAATATGCCATATAATTCTCATGGCAACTCTTGCAGCTGTTGGAGACAGAACACAGAGCCAGGTATCTACTGGGTTGCTATTTTCTCTTGTGTCCCTCTCAGTATGTGACACTAAGGCACAATTCAATATTCACAGCCAGTTGCCAGTTCCTTTTAGTCCTAGGATATTAAACAATCCCCTGTATGATGAGAAAGTTGTCTTATGACTACAGTATAAAAATTATGTGTGCTTTTCTATGTTGCTCTGCAATGAGGACGATTGCAGACTTTGAATGAGTCATAGACTTTTATTAAAGTATGGGTTGGTTATCTCTTAAATGAATATTAGATTTGATTATATCAAGCAGTGACTGAACACAATATGACCAAGATCAAGGAAGCTTCAGAAAAAGACATTGTATATTTTCTTTTTTGTCTTGATAACAAGTTCATATATTTTATTATCCTCAATGTTCCCAACCTTTTGCTGTTTATATCTATTTTCTCAAATTTTATCTTCTTCATAAAAAGGTTCTAAAATATGACACACTTCTTGAACTGATGGAATGGATGTTTAATATACTGAGAGTAAGCAAAAAAAAATACATTTTGCCACCTACTTGATTTAAACTTTCATTATCCCGCTGTAATGTTTATAAAGCATAGTAATCTGTGGGAAGATAGTAGACTCTAGTCATTTATTACAGAAGAAAATGAATAAACAAGAGACATGAAAAAAATTTAATAAGAAAATATTTGTTAATCATAGAGATGATAAAATAACTATTAAGTCTATTGGTAGTATTAAGATGCTCAAAAAATCTTGTAAGACATTTCATAAAGATGATTATATCTGAATTCATGCATTTTACACAATGTGGGCTAAAAAGACCTTTTCGTTTTATTTAATTCTACGTACATAGGTGTGTGGTGTGTGTGCATGTGTGTTGACATGTATGGAGACATATGTGCATGAGGAGGCCTGAAGCTGACATCAGGCGTCTTCCTGGGTTGTTCTCCATTTTATATACTAAAGCAGAATCTCTCACTGAACTCTGTATAGCCAGCTTGCCCTGGGGAGTAGAGTTCTGGGATTGCAGATGGCCTCCACCTCCACCTAGCCTTGGGACTCTGATTCTTTTTGTTTGTTTTGTTTTTCAATACAGGGTTTCTCTATGTAGCTTTGGAGCCTGTCTGGGAACTCGCTCTGTAGACCAGGCTGGCCTGGAACTCATGGAGATCCACCTGCCTCTCTGCCTCCTGAGTGCTGGGATTATAGGTGTGTGCCACCACCGCCCAACAGAACTTTGATTGTTCTGGCAAGTGTTTTACCCACTGAGCTACCTCCCTAGACCCCTGAGATAGATCTCTTTCTCTCTATCAACATCTTGTTTTAATGGCCAAGTCACAGGATCTGTCATTGAGGACACTATGAACAGACATGAGAAGGGAGCTTTATTCTTGCTTGGGCAGTCTTGATGATCTCCTCTCTCTTCACTTGGAGGATTTCTCATGGGATTGCATACTTCCTTAACTTTAACCCTTCATGGCTTGGCTTGGTCAACCAGGAGTTTCTTACAACATCTAGCTGCCTTCAGCGTGTGGATGTGTTTATGAGAATCTGCTTGTTTATTAACACATTCTGCTTCACCTATGAACACAGCTTGTATATGATACACATGGTGGTCAATTTCTTAGATTCACCATATCTCCTGATACATAGGATCTGTATTCTTCTCACCCAAGTCACCTTAGCAGGCACTGAGAATTGGCCATACCCTCCACCTTCTTACAGCTGTATGCTTTCACTTGCATGGACAGAAGTTGTTTCTCTGGCATCGAGGCATGCAATGGACAGCCACAGGCCTGTGGATGGCCAACTGATCTTTGATCAGCATCTAGATCTGCTTGTTGCCTTGGTGATTTCGCTGATGTCACTGAGATCCAACCAGACCTTCTTGCCATAGCAGAGGACAGTAGGGGCAAGCCTCTTCTGAAGCATGAGCATACTTGTGGTTGCAGACATATCAGCAAAAGGAAAGCAAGAAGATCTTTTAAAAGAAATTAGCACATGGTAATTAAAATTTTACAAAGATCCATTTTTGTTTCTCTCTCCAGTACCTTCGGGGGGGGCAAAATAAGATGAATTAATATGCAATTCTTATCATTTTTTCCGGTTATATTTACTGTCACCCTGCCCCCGCCCACCTCTTCTGACTCATCAGCCTGCAAAGAGGAACATCCTAGCTTGGGCACAATGTGTACTTTGCTAACTTTTCCCTTCAACTTCTCATGTCAAGCAGATTAGTCCTCTGTGTAGGAGCATGTTTCCATTGGTCCCAGCCCCTGATGCAGAGCATGGAAGCCCTCAGTGTATACACTCAGGGACAATGGTAGAAACAGAAACTGTCTCCTCAGACAGGCAATTTAATCTATTTGACATAAAACAGCAGCACTTACAGAGAACGCTATTTGGATATAGAGTCTTTGGGGCTGGGAATGGATGCCTGCCATGTGTGGTGGTTGACTGAGCAGTGTTCCAGTTAGGCTATGGTGTTTGAAAGCTTGGTCCCCTGTTAGTGGTACTGCTTGGGGGAGGTGCAGGAGAGGCTATTGGAGGTAGGCTTTGAGATTAAAAGCCTTCAGCTACATCAAGTTCATTCTCTCTGCTTTGAGCTTGTGCTTGAAGTGTTTTGCTGCCAGCTCTTGCTGTCATGCCTCCTTGCCGTGATGAACTCTTACCCTTCTGGAACTCCAAAGATAAAACAAACTCCCTCTGGAAGATGCCTTTGTCACAGTGTTTTATCACCGCAACAGAGAGTAACCTACATACCATATAAAACCTCCGCCTCCTCCAAAACAATCTAAGGCTCTCTCTGGGACTTAGGGTACTGAAGTACAACTTGATAGATGTGTGCATAGCGGATGTCCTGTCTTTGTCTGATTTAGAGTGAAAGGCAGAGTTATAGAACAAGAGCTGGCCAGGACACGCCCCCACCCCATCTTCTTAACAGGGTTGGCTAGAGAACAATTCCCTGAAAAGGCCTTTATTTCATAGTTGGGTTTCATTATAATCTTATGGTTAGGTCTACATGGAGCACAGTGAATCCATTAATGCACCTGGAGGAGTTACCTGAGACAAGCCCCACAGGGCAGCTTAAGGTAACACCTTCCTCATGTATGGAAGGAACAAAGCAACGAGTGTGAGTGGTGTGTGCGTGCATGCGTGCGTGTGTGTGTGTGTGTGTGTGTGTGTGTGTGTGTGAGTGTATGTGAGTATAATCATATATGTGAGTATGTTTATGTATATGAGTGTGAGTGTGTGTATGTGTGTGTGAGAGAGAGACCCACCTTCAGAGATGTCAGAATAAAATGGGGCTGAAGAGGACTCTGCAGCCAGAGTCCCAGTCCTACCTTTGTGCTTTATAGACTCAGAAACTCTGGGAAAATCCCTCTAGCTTTTTATCTTCTGCTTCCTAGGTGCAGAGAAAAAGCAATCCTCTCAGAGATTAAAAATGATACTATTTGCCGTATTTTCATAATATGAGTGATGGCAGATTATATTACAAATCAATACTACATCTTGACCTAGATTGTCTAATACAGTATGGACAGTGTTGAAAAGTGTGTTTTCTAGATATCAAATACTTACCTCCAATGAAAACTCTTCCAGGAGCCACTGAGGTTCTTTTCAACTAGGCCTCAGTATTAGACTATAAAGACATTACTGATACACTAAGGCAGTTGTCTAACATTTCAAAACCATATCCTTTGGACATATCCCTAGCCCCCTTTAGACTGTCTGCTATTTCTCAAGACAGACAAAATAACATTATTTATTCAGACAAAATACAGAGATAGGCCCTGCTTCAGCCTCTGTGAGCAGGCAGGAGACTATCTTCACCACAAGTTTCACAGTGGTCAACTCTTCCCACTGTGTTCTTTTCTACTTCCTTAACTACTAAGACCCCCCCAAGTTCTGCCCGTTTGCCCACTTCTCCCCTTAGTTTGCTCAGTTGTTTCAACACATATTGAACTTGGGGTTAGTTTGGTCTGGATTCTTTTCAGTGGTTGCCATGTACTATTGATTAAAATCTGTCCTTACAGTTTAACCAGTTTAACCAGTGACAGACTACTTATCTTGGACACTTTATCAAACCTTTCTAGATGCCTCAGTTTCCTCATATATAAAACAAGAGATGATAGCACTCTATAGAGTCATTGCAAGCTCTCAGTGAGCTGGCATAGAATAATTACTGTACTTATAAGAGTAGGTGTTCTCTACTTTTATTAACTACACAAGCTATTTAATGCTGATAAAATATGTGCATTAAAATATACACACTTCCTTATATTTGACAGAGTGAAGCCAACTGGATGAAACAGTGGGGTTTCATGGTTGTACCTGCAGCTACTAGCCTGGAATACAATCAGCTGGTACACAAATCACAAACATCAATACATTTAGGCTTAACCCAGTAAATATAATCTGAGCAGTAAATTCCTTCACAAAGCTCATTCTTGGAAATTACAAATGTCAGGTCACATTTCAAATGTAACAAGATCCTATGTGGAATTTAAAAAAATCTTATAGTTATCATTGACACCAAAAGAACATGAAGTGTCCAAATCTGTGTTCTTTGATTGGCAGTTCACCTAAGCACATAGCTCTGGGCGAGCTCATGGGATGGAAAACTGAGTTATAGTTCCTTGTCGCTGTGCAACTGAGTGGGAAAGAATAGAAGATTAGGTTCTCCAGACTTTTCTCCTTACACAGTGACTTTGCGTGGCAGGTTACCAGCACGGAGGGTAGCATCTAGCCCTCTAGAGCCTGCAACACAAAAGAATCAATGTGTTTGTCCAACCACCAATAAATACCCTTCCAGTGAAGCGTTTCTCACTTAGTGTCAAAACTTCTCAGCCCAACTGCCTTTATTAAGGGAGTCATGGCCGTGGTCAAGCCTCAAACACATTTTCTTGCTGTTGAGTTGTGTTGGCTTGAGTCTTATGTAGAACAATGAATTCTAATGACATTATTTCTACTCACCACATTTAGTTCAGTTCCCATTTCTCCTGCAGAGACATGGTGTATTTTCCTATTTAGATTTATAAAATTAATAAGAACAGTAGAGAATAATGATGAACCATCAACATTTTGGGGAGGAGAGGGCCACATGAGATAAGCAGAAATTTGTCTACTATCCCAACATTGCATTGTATATTATTGTCTCCCACATTGGGAAGAATAGAGATTGTTTTGTTCACTGCTCACAATATATTTATTACCATAGGGAGGAATGTTGGACATATATTATACATAAATAAATATTTATTGAATTAATTTACTGTATGTCAGGGATAGTTAAAGAAATTATAAGACATTGGGGTTCAAGCTAAAGATCAGAAAAGCAAAGCAGCTGGCCACTAACTCTTACCTCTACCTCAGACCAAAATGGGTGATAATCCTGTCTCCATCAATCCTCAGAGTGCAATTCAGACTGCTCTGCTCTCCACCAAGCCTCAGACTGCAATCTCAGACTGCTATGATTTCCTGGACATGGTTAGAGACTAATTCCCATGAGACCCTTTGTTTATTCCCTTTATACCTCTCAAATCCTGGGATTAAAGGTGTGTACGGCCACCACTGGCCTCTAAGGCTAGCTAGAGTAGTTGCTGGGAAAGGTGTGCATCACCATTGCCTACGTGACTCTATGGCTGTGACTGGCTTTACATTTTGATCCCCAGTGGCTTTATTAAATCATAAACAATATACCACCATACTAAATGCTATCCAAAATAACAGCAGGTATTGATTTCTAGAATGTGGGGCTTTAGACTCCAAGAAACAGCAACTCAGAGGTAGAAGATAAGCCCTTATTGATGAAGAGCCCCCCCCCCCCCAATGTACTTGAGACACAGGGCCCGGAGGCTTTTGAGCTAGAACTAACCTGAAAGTTTGCTCCTTGAAGATTAGTTTTCATGGTACCAGAAGGCACCATGACAGCTTCCAAAGGAGGGATGGAACTAAGAGTTCTACCTAGACATGACTCCTATGAACTACAACAATGACAAACATGACATGTTAATTCTGAGGGTGCAGGGTTGGTACATATGGATTGCTGGTAACCAACAAATGATTGGACTTAAGACCCTCTCAACAAGAAGGAAATCATGCCTGGTACTGGAAATCTAGCCAAGTACCCAGAGCTAGTGAAGTATGGATCTTGGAGAAAAACCTACTAATTCCACATTACCAAACCAGCACAAGCCCTAACTATATTCTAAATATTTATCATCATATGCAAAGATGAATATAATCTTCACCCCTCATTGAGGAAACTTTTCCTTTTAAAAGATGGAGACCATTATAGAAAATCACAACCAATCAAAATGCAGAGTTGTAGGCCCCAGTGCCAACTGATTCAACTACTGCACGTAAGGCTCGGGGATCATTGCAGAAGAGGAGGCAGAAAGATTGTTAGAGCCAGAGTTTGCTGAGATTGTGTCTCCTAGAAACATCAGAAGCTACAACCATAAAGTCTCAATGCAAGACCTGAACAAGGGTGACACCAACAGATATGTTAATATTGTTGACATAAAGTTTATGAGATACACACACATGCAGGCACATACACACATACACACACACACACACACACATACATACACACACACAAAACCACCACCACCAACAACACCATTCTAATCAACTAAACCAATAAATGGGCCAATGAGGTGAACAGACAGTTCTAAAAAAAGGTGATATATAAATGACCAATAAATATATGAAAAAATGTTCAATATCTCTAGCTACCATGGAAATGCAAATTAAGACTACACTAAGATTTTATGTTACCATAGTCATAAATTATCAAAAAAATAATAGGAAATGATGGTATGAATTTGGGAGAGAGGGAGCAAATGTTAGTGAGAATGTACGTTTGTATAGCAAAATGGAAATTGCCTCTTTACAGATTTCATCTGTAGTTGCATAGTCACACTCTAAGATTCTAGGAGTTAATACATGGTTCTTCTGTGACAGTGTTCAGTGGAAATATTTCAGTCCATAAAACCAATCCTTAAAAACTTGATTTTACCAAACATGGGATAATGTTCTGTTCTTCTCCTTGACCCTTGACTGAAATCACCAAAGTGAGTCAGAGTAAGTCACAGAAAGATCCAGACATGTAAGAAGAGGGTTTGGCATCAAGTAAATGAAAGGCATTATTATCCAACCAAGGTTCAATGTTTAAATTATTTTTATTTTTGCCAATGCAAAATACAATAAAGCCACTTAAAAAACAACCATTTCATCATCATGTAACATAACTCTTCAGTGAACAGAAGCCCTACTGTTAATGTTTTGGCCTTTTCAAGGTCCTGCCTTGGGTCAAAACAGTATTTAGAGAAAGAACAAATTCTTCCTACTACACACATGAAAGAGACTTCTATTTTCTAAAATCTCATTTCAGCAATAACACAAAAAAACATCACAAACAGCCCCATGTAGTGATGGCAGCACTGCCGTATTACTGGGAGTTTCTCTGCAGGTTGCTTCAGACTCCAAGGTCTTGGACCATTCAGGGATGCAAGGGGATTCATTAGGATTTTTCTTTTAAATTTAGCTGTGTACTCCCTAACTGACTGATTTACCTGAGTTATTTCAAAAGCAGAAAAGAAAGACTCCAGACAATCAAAATGTACACAGACATATCTGGGAGAAGCGAGGGAGCTTGGAGACCAAGTGACAATTCAGTGGACAATCACGAAGCCTCCACTAATATGAAGCAGTTCACCCAGTGAATGGCTTCACAGAACTATCCAGTCAAAGCCATTCACACTGCACAAGAATACAGCAACTGGCCTGCATTCCAGGGACCTAAGTGCTATTTGTTTCGTGTCAGTGCACTTTCAAACTAAGATAGTTATACTATAACTAACACAATCCTATCATTTTACTGACAAAAGAGTCACATGCAAAGGGCGTGGAGTTAGAAGATGCAGAGTCTGTCCCCAGTTCTTGAGTTTATCCTTTCAGCTTCTCCGTGGAGATCCAGTGAGAGGAAAGTGCTTCATAATGCAGCAGTAACCATAAGAAATGAAATTCTCCAGAGACTTCTCTCCAGTCTCTACTGGATTGCTGATTGCCAGTGCAGATTTTGTAAGTGGTTTTACTTGTTAGAATAAGTGGGTGACACATCCATCTCATGAACCCAGGCTGTGAATGCTTGGTTGTGCAGATGGGATAGCAATGTCCTGCAGGAAACGCAGACTCCTTGAGGGACTCCTGCAGTCTTGACACACTTGATGGAAAGCCATGTGACCTTTTATTCTATTACCCCAGGTTCTGCTTATATTCCTGAAACTCTTTTTTTGATAAGCTAACAACTTAAAGTTACTTTTAGGTGGACACTTTCATATGACACGTGAAGTGTTTGAAGACTGTGAAACTGGGTGAAATAATTAAGAAATAAGGAAGAATGGGGGGCGCTTGGGGATAAGAGGGACATTGAGCATATAAGACCCACATCTTCAATTTTACTAGCAACATAATTTATAGATTACTTCTTCCTCATCTGTGAAACAAAATTCTTGTTTGTATACATGACTTGTAAGTATACCATCTAAGATAATTGCTAATATTTAGTTTTCAACCTTTCACTTGTGATATTACTAGAAGAACTGTATTCCTTCTGATGATGGGAAACCAGAACGTCATTTCCCATGCTTAAAAAAAATTGCCTAGCATGATGTAGCATGCCTTTAATCCCAGCACTCAGGAGGCAGAAGCAGGTAGATCTTTGTGAGTTCAAGGCCAGCCTGGGCAATTTCAGAACAGCCAGGACTTTTTAGAGAGACCCTATCTCAAAAAACCAAAAACACAAACAAACAATCCTTCAGGAAATGGGAGATTTTCTATAAATTTAGAAAAAGCAGCCAGTGTATGTATGCAATAGAAGCATAAGGACTCCATGGCTTTGCGGAGACAAAGACTTTAGGTAGCTGGATTCAGGAAGCAAGTGAGATTCTAATTCTGAACATTTTTCAAATGCAATTCAAGTCTCCATGAATCATTTTGTTGATTTTTTTTTTTTTGAGGCATCAATGAAACGGAGTTCATACTCTTCATGTGACCTCGAGTTCACCTCTTTGCTTAGGATATTCTTCTCTTGAATATTTTGAACCTGCCAATAGGGTCTCACCCTTTGTGCTGAGAAGGACTGATCTCCAATGATCTATCATTACCTTAAGTCAACCTGCTTTTGAAGCAACAAAGAAAGTAAATCAAACAGTGCATTGACCTTTAGCGGTAGTGAGGTTGACTTTCTCTGGCCAAAGTAGGTCTTCCTACCCATCTGTGGAAAAGCCCGCCTTGTGCTTTTCCCTGTGTTTGTAGGTCACATTCTTAAAAGTGCTGGTGGAACCTCTGTACAGCGGATTCGTTCCCTAAAATGACAAGAGGGGAAAGGTGCCAAGAAAAGGAAATACATTTTGTTATTATACCACTTTAATATCTTCAAAAGTTTGCATTGTAGTTCAAAAATTGGAGAGTCAAGCTCAGTCTTGGAAGCTATTTGAATAATTTTGATAAATTTTACATTTTACCCATTTTTATTTCACTTTTTGTGTGGTGCATCCATGTCTACACTTCTAAAATCACTCTTCTTTATTTCATTGTACTTAATGACTTAGCAGAAGGACATTCATATGCCAGTGCACCTGTGGAGGTCAGAGGGTACCTTGGAAGCCAGTTATCACCTTCCCTGAGCTCAGCAGGCTTGGTCACAAAGCTCCATTACCTTGGAGCCATTCTCCCTGGCTCTCTTCCTTAGGCGTTGAAGCAGAGCCTCTCACTTAACCAGTAGCTCATTGACGTGGCTAGACTGACTGACTAGTAATCTCCAGGGCTGTTTGTGGAAGGAACACCCACACAGTTATAGTCATCCCCTGTGAAGAGGCCAATACACTCAGTGGTCCTCCAGAATAAACATTGATGGAATTGTGCCTGGTTTACCATGGAACTTTAGGAGGAAGGGTAGATATAGTTTACAACTTCCCAGGGGAAAGAAATTTATCTACAACTTGACAAAACAAAATTGTATTTGTTATCAGAAGAACTAAGGGAAACGAAAATATATCCTGACCTCACTTCCCTTGCCCTTGGATTCCCAGTAGCACCTCCTGTGCGTGAGAACCGCCCAGGAGCTGCTTCTGTACGGCTTCGAGACAGTGTCAAAATCTTTGACCAAGTGCCATGTTGCCTTTGGTCATATGACTTCAGAGAAACAGATGCCATCTGTGCACTGAGGGTAGGTAGAAGGAGTTCTTTGGCTACAGTCCATGGTGGGTAAAAGCCAGGTTGCTGTGTTGTCTCTACTCCTAAAATCAGCCTGGATAGTTAATCCAGATGCCATTAGCATTAAGAGCTTTTAAAGATTAAGACTAATTTAAGTAGTCTCTGGTATGTGTAGAGTCTCATTTGCAATAAAACTCAGAAGTTTTATTAAGTTTAAGGACTAGAAATTACTTGATAAAGCAGTCAATTGAAGAGACAAGATTGGAAAACATGAAATACGAGTGGGGATGATGGCTGAAGAGAGGAGGCAAAGAGGGAATAGGAAAAATAAACTGGCTAGCATCAGGACAGCTTAGGCTTTTGTAGGACTGGGTACTTGTTTGTAGGTCCTATCCCATATCTTCCAATCATATTAAAATGTACCTACTTCCCACATGAAATAGAATAGTGTGTGTGTGTGTGTGTGTGTGTGTGTGTGTGTGTGTGTGTGTGTGTATGAAGGTATGCTTGCTTGTGTGTTGCATGTGTATAGGAGGCAAGAGGTCAATGCTGTGTGTCTTTTTCTATTGCCCCCTCCCCAAGATAGTCTCTCAGTGTTGTGGAGTTCACCATTTTGGCTAGATTGGCTGGCCAGTGAGCCCCAGGATCTGCCTGTTTCTACTCCTTCCAGCACCAGGGTTTCAGATTTGAGTTAGTGGGTGTGGCTTAACATGGGTGTTGGGATATGAACTCAGGTCTACTTGCTTGCAAGCTTTACTCACTGAGCCAACTCTGCAACCACATGAAACAGATTTTATGGTACTCTAAAGGGGATGACTCAAGTTTCCAGAGACAGGGCAACATAATGTTATTTTGTAAATAGTTAATCATTCACTTTTATGCAGTTTTCATTTTTTTTTCAAACTGCTTCATTTACACAAGTCTGGAATAGTTCAAGTGCCCCTTGTGTGGGGTCAGTGGACTAAGATTCCACCATGGCAGAACATATGTAAACTGGAGAAGGAGTTCTGGCCTCAGATGGTGATCAGAGTTCAAGAGAGCATGCTAGGATTGGGTTTTGTGAGGAGGTATGGAAATGGCCAGTGCCATATTCGTTGTTGACCTCCCGTTGTGGGATGTCCAGTTGAGACTTGGACTCTAGGCCTGATCTAGAGTGGGTGAGTGTGCACTTTTAGACAAGGCCAGTTCTTTCTAAGTATTAAGGAGGCTAGGTGCATTTATTTTCTCCAGAATATCAAGACCCTGACCTAAGCCTGGATTCTGGAAAGCCAGTGGTACCTTTTTCAGGCTTGAGTAAAAGCAATAACAGAAAGCTCCGCCATGGCCCACAGCTTCCTTAATGACTACCTAACTGCCAACTGCAGACCAGATTTGCTTAGCACAGAACAAAATCAACCCGTGGCTCCAAGAAATGTCAGGCTAAACATATTTATTTTTCCCTACAAGTTAATGACTTGTCAGTCAAGAGAAAAAAAAAAAAGTCTAATCAAAGATGAATTTAAATATCTTCCATTCGTATTTTCAGAGGAAAAAGCTGAGGTTTTTTTTTTTTTTTTTTTTTTTTTGGTAATAAAAGGTAACTTTTATAGTCCTGATAAAATATTTCAGGAGGTAAGAGCGAAGATTTGTCTTCAGCTCTGTCCCCTTAAGAGTCTTAGGGGCCGGTGACCTTCCTGTTTCTTCTGTCCCTGGGTTTTAAAGATCAGTTAAGTTTACCCTTGAGAAAAAATGGGTTTTAGATTGAAAACTGAATTAAATTGAAGACCTTTAAATGTATGTGCCAAGCATACATTTGTCCCAGGAGGTGGATGTGTTAGTGAAATTTGGACTGAATGTTGAATGGAACCTCTTTTGCATGCAAATGAATCATTATTACCTGGTCATCATCTAGCCAGGAACATCAAACATTTGTTATTCAAAGAAAGCCAATTTAACAGGGGAATAATATTTTCCATTTATGCTTGTATCTATTTAATGTGTGGTTTTGCCCCATTTTAGATGAAGAACCAGCTAAATTTTGGCATTTGGATTTCAGTCATGTTCAGCTTCCTAAGGGAGAACAATTCATGTTTTGGGGAAAATTAACTGTTAATTAAAACGTATTCTAAAGATATTAATCATTTGTCAGCACTCATGCCTGCGTCTGAGAACATTAAAATATGCTGGTTAGTAGACACACATCACAAAATAGCCAAGTGTTTGCTTGTAGACTCAGACAGAATACTGGCTTGTTATTTTCAGAAGCTTCGAGCAAAGACTGTTCTTAGGATAATGTTCTTAATGATTGAGGCTCAACTCTACCTGTACCAAAACTTTGGGGAGCCCATGAATGTTTGTCTGAATTATTTAAAACCCAACACCAGCCTTCATTTCTCTTTACTTCTACATACTTCAGTTTGCCTCACTTGAGATTACAGATTATGCATTCAGTATGTCACCATGTCTTGGTTAAATCTGATCAAATCCAACATATATCCTTGCCATCATTCTAGTGTCCAGAGTGTGTCAGCCTTTTCTAGGTGTTTTAAAAATATAATTTTAGAGCTGGACTCCCAAGTCAGGACTTTTCCCAGTCCATAGATGGCATTGTTTTTATAACTAAAGCATTTTTGCTCAAAAAAAGGTAGATTAAATTTTTATTAGCCTTTTTCCTGTGATGTACATTATGATTAGTTTGAAATCATTTCCCTAAATATAAACATTCATTATCAAAAATGGAAAATTCCATTTGCTTTCAGGACTGAGAATATTGCTATAGGCTTAGGGAAAATAGCGTTAATATCAATTTATTTAGGCAGATGAACCCAAAGGCACATTGTGTTTGCTTGTGTTTTCTCTAGTGTGTTTGTTGTTTTTGGAATCAGTGGTGTAAGATAATTGCTATTAGATAGCTAGACACACCATTAGAGATTGAGAGATGAAATTAAAACCATGAAATTGTTTCCAGGGGTCTCTAGAAATGTAATTATCTCTTCTGAAAATTGTAGTCCTGTTTTCTGTTTGCCTACTGAAGAGACATTTAAATCATATCATTGAATACATATATTTAAAGGTTTATTTCATGTAGCTGCTTAAATTTTATGTTATTCAGGAAAAAAAATGCCTGGTATTTAAAGAGGCCTGTCAACATTGCTTTGTTACCCATTATATCAGCAACAAGTATTTCCATGGAAATTGGCATGCACTGTCACACTCTCCATGAACATTAGCTAGAATACAATTTACAGAAATGTTTAGATATAGAACCTATGCTTTATTTAATGAAGTTGCCCCCACAACAGCCCCGAGTCACCATAACAGGAGTTTCACGAGCCTCTCCAGGTGTTACAAGGCCATCACACTAAGACAGCAGGTGTCATGAGGACAAGCTAGCACCAGACAACGGGTTCTTCTGCTCTCTAAGCAAGATAGAAGTGAAAGCTGCTGGGGCTACCTGGAGAGTGGTCACAGAAGTGACATCGGAAGTCACTTTCTACAGGGCATGGCTAAGTCCCCGATCATTTCCCCCAGCTCTCAGAGCTCACATACCGTTTGCCACTTGGCCTTTGATCGTTCTGCTTCAAATTTAGCAACTTCTTTCCGATCATGAAATGATACCAGCAGCTTCCAAATGCACAGTAGGACGACTCCGATGAGCAGGATGGCCAGTGACACTCCCAGCATGATCATAGGGATGTTTGGAGGTTTGGGGCAGTCTGTGGGAACAGATGAAGTCATCTTTAGAAGCTGAGACAATTAGTGTTTCACTGTAAGGAAGCTTCCCCACCCCTACTTCAATGCAGGGACTGAACCAGAGCACTGAACATCGTGTACGATTCTTAAGCTATATTCCCATCTAATGGAATGGAAAGATCTTTCTCACTGGGTTTTCTAGTCACATGTTTTCAACGGGAGAGCGGAAATAGTGATACTTTCTTGTCCTGTTGAATTTTTTTTCTAAACCCGAGCTACTTGTTTAAAGGTAGGTTTATTCTCAGTGAAATAAAAGATTCAAAACAATTCAAACATTAATTTATAACCAGCCTTCTATATCCCTGGTTTTGCATGCACAGATTCAACAGACTGTAGATTGAAAATATTGCTTAAGGTCAAGTCCAGGCTGGAGAAACTGACAGAAACAGCTGACCTAAAGAAGGGGGAGCTCATGGATCCCAGTCTGACAGCTGGGAAACCAGCATAGGACCAACCCAGGCACCCTAAATGTGGGTGTTAGTGAGGAGGACTGGGCAGTCTATGGGACCTCTGGTAGTGGATCAGTATTTATCCCTAGTATACGAATGGACTTTGGGAGCCCATTCCACATAGAGGGATACTCTCTCAGCCTAGACACATGGGGGAGGGCCTAGGCTCTGCTCCAAATGATATGGCAGATTTTGAAGATTCCCCCACGGAAGGCCTTACACACCCTGAGGAGCAGAAAGAGGTTGGGATGGGGGTTAGTAAGGGAGATAGGGAAGAAGGGGGAGGGACTGGGATTGACATATAAAGCAAGCTTGTTGCAAAAGTTAAATTTAAAAATTATCAAAAAAAGAAAGAAAATATCCCTTAATTGAACATGCCCAGTCTTTCCCCTTGCTGTTGCTCTCTAAATGGCAAATATATATTTAGATAGCAGTAACATTTTATTGGGTTTTATCTCCCTCCCTCCATCTCTCTCTCTCTCTCTCTCTCTCTCTCTCTCTCTCTCTCTCTCTCTCTCTTCCCCCTCTCCCTCTCCCTCTCTCTGTCTATTCCTTCCTTCCTCCTTTCCTTTCTTTCTTCTTTCTCCTTCCTCCCTCCCTCCCTCCCTCCCTCCCTCCCTCCCTCCCTCCCTCCCTCCCTTCCTTCCTTCCTTCCTTCCTTCCTTCCTTCCTTCCTTCCTTCCTCCCGTTCTTTCATCTCTTGAATCCCAGGCTAGCCTCAAACTCTACAGCCAAGGATGACCTTGAACTCCTGAACCTCCTGACTTTACCTCCCCAGTGCTGAGATTAGAGGTGTTTTATATTATACCTGGTTTTATACAGTGTTGGGGATTGAACACAGGGCTTAATATTTGCTAGGCAAGTACTATACAAATTAAGCTACATCTCAACACCTGCATCACTTTTTGTAAATAACCTATAAGTGATTTCAGGTGTATAGGAATATGTGTGTAAATTCTATTCAAGTATAGGCCTTCAGTATCCACAGGTTTTAGTATCTTTGGCACAGGAGGATCTGGAACCAATCTCCTGCAGATACACAGAGATGACTTGATCAGACAGTTGACTTTTAAAATTTTAATACGGCACAGTGACAGTTTTGTCAAGGATTTCCTTGAATCGTGAACCATCTCAGGATTATATTAAAAATCATTAATCCAGCCTGGTCACTCATATCTGTGATCCCAGAACTCAGAAGGCAGATACAGAACATGTTGGAGGCCAACTTGAGCTCCACAGTGAGACCATGACTCACAAACCAAGGGCTGGGAATTTAGAATACTTGCTTAGTTAGCATGTGTAAGGGTTCAGACTCCATCTCCATAACTAAAAAGGTTGCCCTTTACTAAAGACTCCTGTAAAGACAGAAGACAATTATAGCTTTCTGTTTTATCCAATGCTCTGATTTCCTGACTGCTCAATTCTCATCTGAATTACAGTAGTTGTATGGATCCCATCACTGAGTCCCTTGACCTCATCTGTGAAATAAAGCACAGTGCTCCCTCGATTTCCCTGTGACAGCAACATGCTGAGGTGTTCTTGTTTATCAAAACTTCAGTCTTCTAGACCCCGCCCCAAGATATTGTTTCAGTGGGTCCTGGGTAATACTACAGGTTATATATTATTAAAGGTACCTAAGTCTCTCTTATGACCAGGAAGTGAAAGGAATCAGATATTCTCAACTTGAAGATTCCATGAAATGTTATTTGGGCTCTATTGACAGTCTTATTATAATTTTACAATTACATTGCACCTTCCTCTGTTGCCAGTGAGATGACTGATCATCCTTGCAATGTGCCAGCAAGGTGATGGATCTCTTAACGAAGCATTATAATTAATACCTTCTATGCTTTCCTGGGAAGAAATTCCACATCAAATGATCATTACATATCTGCATCCCTCCACAAGAAGTGAGGCAATACCCAGCTGTATCTGAGGGAGAAATGAACCAGTCTATCCTCCATAATGTTACTCATAGATTGTTAATAATGGAGAGTTGAACACTGAGGACTGATCATGAGCTTTGCAGACCTGAATCTGAATGACCACCTAGCAGCATGATGCCTGGTTTCATACACTTTTAGGTGTGGAAAACCATGTAAGTACATTATGAAGAAACAAGAAGAATATAATGGCATACTTACTATACTACCAAGAGCTAAAGGCTGTGTTGCAGCCAGCAAATGAAGCATGGCTGTGTCCCTGAGAAAACACACCAATCCAGCTATATCTTTGGCTAAGAAATATCTGAGCTGGAACATAGTGCTGTCCTGTTCACAGCTGGAAAGTGAATCAGGAGGATGCGGAAGTAGGGACTCCCTAAGGAAAAGGTGTGGCTTAGGAGAGACAGTCTTTTTAAGATCCTAGGATACTGTGAATTTCTCAAGAAAAGATTTTAGCTCAAGTTCCAAGGCAGGTATTACAGCACAGATTTTAGTTCTCTCTTTCCATGCTCTCTATGATCAACTCCTCCTGTGCTTAGTAGGAGGAGAGGGTCAGCTCTACTCCTGTGTGTGATACTGCCCGTCAAGTTGGGTCACTGCTGTACCTAATGTTGAGGTCTTAAAATCGGAGTTCTTAGCTTTGGCTAAGCTGGTGGCTGTACCATATGTGACAGTTGGGCACTGGAAATGTGACATCTGAATCAGGATGTATTATAAATATTAAACAGTTACCTCACAGTCTAAGCACAAAAAAGAAAAATGTACAACTTTAGTGATCTTTACGTTGATGTCATGTTGAAATGAAGATATTTTAGATTCGATGGAAAGAAAACTAACTTCACCTCTTTTGACTTTTTAACATGGTTTCTAAAAAACATTACATTTTATACAGAGTTTGCATGGCAGTGTTATTGGACAATGCTAACAACATCTTTTAGATTCAGGTATTTATTACAGTTGTGCGTGTCCAGTGGGAGGCAGTGTAGTACAGTGGGTAAAAGCTTGGGTTCCAAGCCAGGCTGTTGGAGTTCCTCAGGCAAGCAGTTCTGGGATTAATTATTTCAAGACCTAGCAATGTTGTTGTTTTCATGCCTCAGTTTCCCCAACTGTAGGACAAAAGTAATACCAGTACCTGCTTTATAGGGTTGTTGAAGATACTGAGTGAATCAGCACATAGGAAACACGAGGAGTGACATGTGTTTTAGTAAATCACCATACACAAATGGACTGCGACAACAGATGCATTCCTCTTGCCTGTCTGTCTCCCAGGAGGCAAGGGCCTGGATTGTCTAAATGTGATTCACAGATGTAACACCTGCAGTGGTTGACTTTGTCCAGCAAAGAAGGCTCTGCTGTCTTTTTTTTTTGGTTGTGAGCCTAGCTTTAATGGCTGAGCCATCTCTCCAGCCCTGCGGCTATCATGTTTTACATCTAGCATAACCTATAGGCTCTGACATTCTGTTCCAATGGTTCTCAACCCATGGGTCATAACCCCTTTAGGGGGTCCAACAACAGCAAAGGTACAGTTATGATGTAGTAACAAATAGTTTTATATTTGGGGAGGGGTCACCACAGCATGATGAACTGTAGTAAAGGGTCACAGCATTAGGAAGGTTGAGAACCATTGTTCTACCCAGCTATAGAAGGAGGATGGGTGATGCTATGGTGTGCCTGCATCCTCAAGCAACATCGATCATGCTGGATCAGCTCCCTTTTCAGTTTGCTTAGAGGACATTAGGAGACATTAACCTCTTTTTCCTGCTTTGGGTTTTACCTTCTCTCTTAGCCCAGTTTGTAATTTCAGAGCCACAGTTTCAGTTTAGGGAGGAAGGAACTCCTGACCCCTGGAGGGAAGGCTATAGCCTCGGGGTTTCTAGAAGCACCAGGCCTGCCCAGGAATGGGGCATTTGAGGTATCCTTGGGCCTGTCAGTAGAGCTTGTGAAATCTCAGGGAGATTGCTTTTCCTTCCCTTCCCTTTACCCTGAAAGAACAGGGATAAATAAGACACGGTGAAAGAAAGGCATTTGGACATCTGTGAGTGCTCTGAAGGACAACATGTTAGTTTGTTTCTCATACAGTGTACAAGAATAAAAAAACAGACAGTAACAAGACAGTGTTTATCAGCTGAAGGTATGTTCCATGAGTGGAAGGGGAAAAAAGAAAATTAAGTCATTCAGGCACAGAAGCCTGCACACGGAAACTTGCTTTGTTGTTTGGGGTGTGGTTTTCCAATAGGACCCATATGTTAAGGGGTGGTTTTGATTTCAGGGTAATGAGCTAAAGTCAGTACCACAATTACAAATGCAGTGATGGGGTGCAGCCAGGAGACCTGACTTTATAAAGCTCATAATGAGGAGATGGGGTCTGTTTTCTGTGTTAGGAATTTGGTTTCACGCAGTGACTCACTCACCTTGTTTGCTTAACTGAAGATGGCAAGATGCATTTTGTGTTCAGATTTCTCAGAAATATGTACAGGGAGTTTCTAGTTGCCTGTTGCTGGGAGTACACTGCCCTCGCAAGCATCAGGAGCATGCTCACAGTCATCCCTCCACGTTCCCGTCTGTGCCTGACCTCCAGCTCCATCTTGCCCTTGGCACAGTAATGTCATGTTTCTCTGACCATTTTCTTGATTGCAACATGAGGTTTAAATCCACGTTTCAGGTATTTGGTATCACCTTTTCAACTCCTGGGGTGATACTAATTTGATAGCTTTGGTTTCAAATTTCAGGACTTAACATTCTCTCAGCATATTGAAAAGTAAGTACACATACCAAAACCCATCTGCTTTATACCCTATGTGTGCTGCTGCTGTCTGGACCAGACCTTAGTCTCCAAACCCAAGCCTGATGAGGTCAGATTTAACAAAGCTGTCATTTCTCTGGGATATTTTAAGGAGGGATAGGTCGTTGCTGAAGACTGAAAATGTGAGTCACCTGTGTGTGTTTAAGAATGCAGCTGAGGTTGTTAGCACAGTGGCTCCAAAGAGGACTTGGACCATCTGTGCTAAGTTGTCCCAGTGTACACAGGCCTGCTGACTCAGGATACAAGCATTTTAGATAAACTACAGGGCAGTCTGATACCCACATCACTTTGAAAGCTCCTTAAAGATATGTTCTCTGCTGCTTTCCTTTGTATATAATATAAATTTGTCTTTTCCCTTGGCTGGAGATGAAATGTCTACCTGAGTGTCCCTACATTAGAAACCGATTCCATGTGTCAGCATGGCTGAAAATTGGCAGAAACACAGAAACCATGGGCTCTTGGATGACATGGTCTGATATCACTCAGTCGAGGTTGCCTCAACTCAAAGCAATCCCTCTGCCTCATTCTCCTGAATACTGGGATTATAGATGTATGATGGCTGTCCTGACACCTTGACGTCTTCTATAGCCACACCCTTATTTGTTGTCTTGTGTCTTTCCTGATCCAACGGTATCACTTAATGAACCATTGCTCTGAGGCCTCTTTTGGAGCACATATTACTCCATTGTTCCTCTTATTCCTTGAGTTATGTCTTAAAAGATTGTGCCATTATTTTTCCCATTTTGCAGATGTGGAAGTAGAGGCTTGGAGAGGCAAGTAGATTCCACAATAAGGCAGCAATTGCACAACAAAAATAGTTTGTTGAAGCACCACTTACACTTGACTTTAAAATCTGTTGTATTCCTCCCTGCTAATTTTTCTGGAAACACAAACCTATTGCTATATTCTGTCTTCTTTAGTCTGCCTTTCTACATGCCAGCAGCTAGCTGTCAAGAAGGTGATGCCTGGTACAATGAAAGTCATCACATTACCTAATCTTAATAAAAGACGAGGGAACACAACAAAGGCTTTGAGAAGGATCTTTCACCCCACACTTTGAAATGTCTTTCCTGGCAAGCTACCTGCAGTGACTGTCTGGATCTCCTTCTATGTAGTGGTATCACTTGACACCCACAATAACAATGGGACACAAGCTACCCACCTTTTTCACTGATGTTGTGGATGATGGTTTTCCCCTCATTGTCTGTGGTTATTAGGAATGTAATAAGACATTCATTTTCTCCTTGTAGAGAGCAGGAAACAGAAGTATCCTTTGAAAAATCTAGAGATGAAAGAGTCATTCATTAGGGTAAATGAGATTTCAAAAGAGATAATTTTTAAAGCAAAGCAGTATTGAGTTTTTCAATATGCAAATTAGGATTTTCAGTACCATCGAATGGGAATTGAAGGGCATAGGATTTCCGTCCCCCCACCCAAGTGAGAACTTCAGTTTTACTTATGTTCCAAAAGAACAGCCCCGGATGTGGTCAATCAGGACTGACCATCAAAACTACCTATAGATCTGATGGAGGCAGATTTCAGTGAAGTGAATGCAGCACAGGGCAGGTGCCCACAGCTGCCTGGGGAATAGAATGGCCATGATTATAGTAATGAGGGGGCTGTACATCCCTCTCCGCTCAGAGCATCTGGGAGGATGGCTAGATTATACTGCCGCTTGGTGCAGATGGACCTGGATCATAGTAGGGAGAGCTTCTCACAGAGGCACAGCCAGGGTTGCTGGCTTTGTATTGTCACGTGGTGAGAATAAATTAATGTCAGGAAACTGAGACAGAGGTGTTATGTGTCTCAGAGACCTGTAGGGTAAAGGGGAACCTCAGGTTAAAAGGAACCCAGGATAACAGTTGTCCGACACGCAGTATACCTTCTTTCTTAATAAGAAAGCAAGCTTTTTCTCAAATCTATCCTAAATGGAATGTTTTTTCCTTGTGAAGCTTATTCAACAGTTAGAAAATGAATTTCATGATAATAATTAGTAATAAAATTTTATTTGTGGTATTAAAATTTTAAAGCTCTTAGCTCACACATCAAATATTCTAATGGCTCAGCTATTCTGCCAAATTTATCAAACATTTTCTGAACTAAACCAAAACAGATTAGTTTTACAATTCTACTTCTAATTTGGAAAATTTTTGGAGAGACTATTATAGTTTTCAGAACCCTGCAATTAAAATAACATTTATGCTGAATTTAAACTTCTAAGACATATGCTCCAATATTAGTGTGCAAAGACAGATTATGAAAACCAAATTGTCCCAGGTAATCTTGGGCTCACTCTTTCTAGAGTATGAGTTTTCGATTAGTTTAAGAATTCTTTTTTTTTTTTCAAGACAGGTTTTCTCCACATAGCCTTGCCTGTCCTAGAACTTTCTCTGTAGAGCAGTCTGGCCTCAAATTCATAGAGATCTGCCTGCCTCTGCCTCCTGAGTATTGCGATTAAAAGTGTGTGATACCACCATCCAGCAGCTTAAGAAATTTTTAAAGGTGTTAATAGAATTTATTTTGTGTGTATGTTTAAGAAGTTTTTAAAGATATTAATAGAATTCGTGTGTGTGTGTATGTGTGCGTGCGTGTGTGTGTGTGCTCTTAGAAGAAAAATAGCCTATAGTTAGAACACAGAAATGCTAGTCATAAAATATAGAAATATTAAGTTTTCATACTTTGCTGTCTTCGCATTTAATTTTTAAGAGAAAACCCTGATAGGATCTGTGACTAATATGCCTTTTATCATTCATGACAACAGCAACCAGTAAATAATAGATTCAGCATTCTAAATGAGATTTTGTACAACAGATTTACACGAACTAAACTGGTTTTGAACTCATTAGAGGCTCCTTTTTATGGATGTATTAAGAAATTTAATATTAAGAAATTTAGTGAAAATAATCCATATGCATATGACCATCTGACTCATCTGGGTCTGAGGACCCCGCCCCAGTGTTCCAATGAGAGAAACTGTGATGTGCACAGGACCTGGGCATTAGGTGCTTATTAAACTTATTAGAGTAAGTATTTTAACAAGATGTCTTGGATGAAGAGGTTTGGAAAGCTCTTGGCAGCTATGGATGAGCACGGCCTGTGTTGTTTCATGTGTTTGATGGTAAACAGTAGGCACCCTCACAGAGTCCACAGTTTGGTATTTTTTATATGACTTTTACCTCACCACTGCCTAATTTATGCTCCAATAACTAAGATCCTGCAGTCTTGGGGAGTGTGCTTTTGCATTTTGGAGCCTTCTCTTTCAGTCTCTGCCACAGCAGTGGCACTTAATGGGACATCAGGCTTGCAGGTGTGGCTGGTTCAGCATCCTCATGTCAGTAATATTAATCCTGACCCTTCATTTCCTTTTAAATAGCACACTGAAGCACTGGGAGGATTATTTAGGTTTTAATGGAACTTTGGGTCTGGCCTTTGATTCACAGCTCCCCTCTTGTGCTTTAATTACCCCACCATTCCTTTTCTTGACTCTCCCAGGCTAAATGTGCCCCGTTTTGTAGTGTTTGGGTGTTGAAATAGTGCTATCGGACATGCAATGAAAGATTTGCATAATTAGCTGCTAAGGTTTTCTTTTGTTGTCCATAGAAAATGGTCCTTTTTTCTCTCTCTCTTTTTCCCCCTTTCTTTGTGAGGCCTGAATTACTGCTGCTGAATAATACAGGGAAAATAAGACCTCAGGCAGCTAGGGAAGTCGTGCTCAGTGAAGGAAGACATGTAAGTGGGGATGGAGGGTGGAGGGGGTGGAAAGGTAGCCCAGGAAGAAAGTAGAAAACAGCATGTCTGTGCTGTTGAGTCCTAACCCTGTGTTTTAAGACATCAGCTCTGGGATCAGTTATCATTTCTGGCAGTAAGCAGTTTCCCAAAGGTGGTGGCATTGGTGTCGGAGAGGAGTGGTTCTTTATTGAGATACATTTTTGGGATCTCTCTTTTACCTTAGCACCTCTCTTGCCTTTCCTGGAGACTCACACCTATATTTAATTCAGTGTGCATAGAGATTCTGAAGACTTGCCAAGCTCTGGATCCTTAGTTTCCCCATTTCCAGAATGTGTATGACTGACTGTGGATACACTTCTAAAATGTATATAACTGTGGGTGCCTTATTTCATTGAAATTTTCAGAGAGAGAAAGATGGTGTTTGTGGGAATAAACTTCGAGTAACAATGGTCGGAGTGTCTGAATAGTGGGGTAAATTAAGAAGCACAGCTCTTTCAGTAAAAGGAAATGAATAATGTTAGATATGCCCACCCCACACACCGGGTAAATTCATATGAGTTATGCAGTATGTCTGTTTACTCCATGCCCCCAGCAGGTGTCTAAGGTGCTAAGAGACCCTTAGACAAACAAATGTGATGTCATCATTTCAAAGTACTGTGAGAATGACATTAGTGGGCTAGACACTCAAAACGGGATTTATAAGGAGGGTGTTGGAAAGGTGTCTTTTAAACTCAGTTAGCCAGATCTCGTGTTCACTCAAGTTTGTCAGGATTAGTGCTTGGTTAATCGTCCACTGCTTGTTTTCGTTTTCCAAGTTAGAAACAGCAGTATCCTTCTGTCTTACAGATACTCTGGTCAAACACAAAAGAACGTAAGTATTCTAAAAGCTGCGTAAGCAGGCTTCCTCCCCAAGCCAGGCATCTTTGACAATTGGCTCTGAAAACTGTGAACTTAGACACAGGGACTGCCCTGTTCACACTTCTGTGCCTGACACACTGCTGCTTTACTCCTTTTCAGAACATTGCATTTCCCATGCTGCTGGTGAATTGACTTCTAGTCATTTGCAGGCATTTTCTGCAATTTTTGCTCATTTCCCAGAGACAGCTGGTAAGTACCCCACTGCTGTGAAATGAGCCTGGAGGACACACTGAGATGCGTACCGGTTACTGATGTGAACACTCCACAAATGCTGCTCTTGCTCAGTGCTTTTATGTGTTTCACCTTTGGTCTCAGACAAAGCACACATCATCTCATTCCATTTGCTGCTGTTTGGCATATTTATCTTTGGTCATCAGAAAAATCACAGATGAGGGGTTTTATGGGCACTCAACATGCCCTGCCACACCCAATAACTCAACTGTAGCATCGCTATAGTTTTGAAACAAGTACTTTTTAAAAATGTCTTTATATATTCTATTTAGTAAATGCATTAATTTCTATTTTCTAACTCCATCTATTCAATATATGTATCCTACAGGCCATATGTTATCCTGTGATCATTCCTCTTCACCTGAGCTACATCTCAGCCAGACCTCTAAAGCACACAGAGCTGGTGCAATAAGCTAATGCAGTTTATGGTGCTCTAAACTCAAATCCTCCCAACTATTCCTTTTAGGAATAGTGAGCTATCTTTGTCGTAAAGTTCCCACGTTCCTTTTTCAAAATGCCCTTTACTGCTCAGCTAAAATGCAGTTGTGTTGAATATTTGGGATGAGATTTCTCATTTTAAATAATTAAACATGACAGAGGGAAGCAGAAGCGGGACTTGCTTAGCAGTTAGAAGAGGGACTTCTTGAATTCAGAGGAGGAGTCAAGAGGGATAGAAGGGTGGTGATGTAATAATACCCATGACTGGGAGGCTGGAAATAAAAGCACTTGGAGGGATAAAGGATAGACAAAACCAGCTAGCCCCTAATACTTCCAGGATCTGTAAAGTGCAGTCAGGCAAACTATTACTACAGGCTTTATCTTATCTTGAAATAAGGCAATCCCATGATAAAGGAAAATTTTAGGCTGTCACTGGCAGTTAAGAGCCATCTCTCCTGTTTCCTTCTTCTTGGTTTGGAAAATACAGCCTTGTGGAATTTACTAGTCACCCCTGTCAAGCATGGGTGAACTGACTAACAGAGCTGAAGACTGATAGATGAGCCATGACTTTAAATTGCTTGTTTCTTGCATCATGATTTCTTTAGCTTTAGAAAATGCATTTATTCTTCAAAGCGGGGTGGAGAACCTCAGCACCTAGCTCTTGGTACACATGAAGTCAAATTACTATGAGTCCCTGGACTCACACAATTTGTGCCTCTCAAGAACTATGTGATTTAAGACAAGGAGCACCTTCCTCGCTGATGGTGGCACCGGTGGCTTTGCACTTCTCCATGCACTCCTCTAGGGCCTGGCCATCTGAAGACAGGTAGCATTCGATGCAGCTCCTGCAGGGGACACAACAGAGTTCATCAGCTCATATTTGTGGAGAACAGGCATGCAGCCATCATGCCTCTTTACTTTCTAACTGGTGACATTGACTTCTTGGTACTTTCAGAAAGAGAGTTGGGTGACATCTAGGGGGATGCTAAATTGTTCTGATTTCTACTCCACAATCAGTGCTTCCTGAGGCAGCCTTGATGACAGTGTCTATCATTATTTTTCTACAGTGGTGGCTTCTGATTGGCTAAGAAAAAAAAACACTTCAGTGTTTGATTTAGCTATATTTTCATTTCATGTTTTCAACATAAGAGAGTGTTTATATCTATAAATATGATCAGAGTCTAGACAAAATTATGAATTTCTTAACCCACATGATCTATATCTCAGCAAGAATTCTAAGAATGACAAGTGCTCTTAATATATGTCAAATGTGATTATTATAAAATTCAATTTTCTGTTACTCTTTTGAATAAGTATGTCTTGATAATGGGTTTCTAAAGCTTGGGATTATAGCCTGGATCTTCATTAATTCAGGCTTCTAAATAAAAGATTGCTGCTTATAGAAAGTATATTTCCAAGGATATAAGGAAATTATACTACTATAAAGATGTCTATAGATCAAAGTAAAATATAGGCCTTGAGTTAATCTTGTGCTACAAGTAACTTTACAAATAGATTCAGTTTGGAATAAGACAAATCTGCAAATGTTTCTTCCTGTGGGGGTTCATCATGCCTTGGGAATGGGCATTCTTCAAAGGACTTGAAATGTTCATGCCCACAGGATCTCAGCTGAAGCTGTATTTCCTTTGTTGTGAGAACCCCCAACCTCAAAATTATTTCTCTGTTACTTCATAACTGTAATTTTGCTACTGTTAGGAATGGTAATATGGGAGTGAGAGCACAAGTCCTGTCTTGAAGTGGCTTTTGTGTTTTAAATATATCTGGGCAGGTTTGGGGTGGGGAGAGACTGAAGCACACTGTAGAGACCTTTCAAACCTCCTTTGTGCATCTCGCTGTGACTGCTCCAGCAATACTCATCTACCCACAGCATCCTCAACATCTCCACTGTGACTGGCAGCCCACTTATCTTTGTTAATTACTTGAAGAAAGTATGGGATTGGGGGATGGCTCAATGGATAAAGAGCTTGCCATGCAAGTATGAGGACCAGAGTTCAGATCCCCAGAGCCCACATAAAAACCAGTCAAGTGCAGCAATCCCAGCACAAAAGGAGATCTGTGGCAAGCTGGCTAGCCAGATTATCTAGAATTGGAGAACTCTGGGTTCAGAGACCATGCTTCAATAAACAAAGGGGGAATGTGACCAAGGATGGCATCTGATGTCAAGCAACTTCTTACCTACAAAACCCTACACATGCACCAGCACATAGATGTGTACCATACACATGCAAACATGCACATATGTGAACATACACATACTCTACATACATATACACATGCAAAGCATAAAATCTCATCTTTTCCTTAGACCCTTAGCACTTAGGAGAGCAGAGACCATAACTGTTTTACTTGTCACCATTCTTGGCATACAGCAGGAACATAATACTGTTAGGTAAAGGAACACATGACTGAATAAAAGGAAGAATAGACTCATCTCAAAACTAACATCAACATCAACTAAATGATGCTGATTCCCAAATTGGAACAACCTTTATTGTTAATTGTTGAAGAATATTAGTTGAAGATGTGTTGTGTTTCTTTATGCTGTGGAATATTTGTTTAATGATGCAAAGATGTGCTGCATTCTTTTATGTTGTATTTGTTTAACTGTGAAGCTGTGTTACTTTGCCTGTCTAAAACATCTGATTGGTCAAATAAAGAGCTGAATGGCCAGTAGCAAGGCAGGAGAAAGGATAGGCAGGGCTGGCAGGCAGAGAGAATAAATAGGAGGAGAAGTGGATAAGGGTGGGGGGAAGAGGAGCTAGAAAAGGAGGGGGATGCGAGCAGCCAGCCACCCAGCTACAAAACCAGCTAAAGTAAGAAGTAAAGAAAGATATACAGAAATAGAAAAAACAAAACAAAACAAAAACAAAAGGCCAGAGTCAAAAGGTAGATAGGGTAATTTACGTTAAGAAAAGCTGGCTAGAAATAAGCCAAGCTAAGGCCAGTAATAATAAGTCTCCATGTGTGTTTCTTTGGGAGCTGGGTGGCGGGCCCCTCAAAGGGCCAAAGAGTTATAAAAACCAGCTACATTTTGACATACCAACATGAGGCTTAAATATCCCTAGAGCCAGAGAAAGGTGGAAAAAAACACATCTCCTTTAAAAAGCCCTGCTGTAGGTAGAGCTGAGCACTTGAACAGCCATTTTCACAATAAGTAGAAACAACAACAACAAAAAACAACTAAGTGAAAGGACACCTGTCACAGTGCAGGGCACCAGCATTCCATAGCTGGGGCGTGTGTGTGTGTGTGTGTGTGTGTGTGTGTGTGTGTGTGTGTGTGTGTGAATGCAGTTCCTGCTCAAACACATTTCCAGCTGGGCCACAAGCTTTTTGCTTGGCTGTTAGGAATGTAATACTAGGCGGAGCCAGCTGATAGAGCCTGGAGGAGGACCGAGCTATAGTTTAGCAGTTTAAAGTTTGTTCATATGGTCAAAAAAGGCTATAAGATACACAGTAAAAGAAGTCCAGACGGGGGAAACAAACAAACAAAACAAAACAAAACAAAAACAAAAACAAAAACAAAAACTCTAAATAGGTTCTAGTGTGTTTTACAATGTGGGTAGGCTTACAAAAGAAAATAAAATGGGTGTAGGCAATCATAGAAAGATACAAATAGTTTAAAATAATAAAGCCTTTAAAGAGAGAAGTACAATAATAAAGATAAATAAGCCACATAGAGATGGGAAATACACAGAGAGGCTGGATCCTTTACGTGTTGCTGTACTGACCTAGAACTTTTTGATTGTTGATAAGCAAAGGACAGGGGTTGAAAGAGGGGCAGCTGAAATAAACCAGCCTATTTGCCTTAGGAATGCCTTAACTTTAAAATTGAAGTCAAAAAATGTATTTGCAAAATGGAACTTAAAAGATATATTGCTTTGGAGAAGAGGTTTTGCTTTTGTTCCCACAGGAGATGAGAGTCTATGGATTCCTTCAGGGTTGACATGGATCATGTTTGATGGGGGAGACCTTCTGAATCATGACAGATGATATATATCAACAGAGGTTATAGCTGGTCTTCCCAGGACTGGCCATTATCTCATTTTCCCCCCCTCAGGGATCCCTAAAAATGTCTTCACTTACAGACAATAGGAAGCAGTGTAGAGAAGATGATGCTCATATTCCCAAGAGGGGCAGTGGGTGCTTGTTGATTATTTGGTGGGTTGTGGATGTTTGCTATCATTTAGGTGAATATAAGAATACAGGATAAAAAGACAACTATTAATCTCAGATACTTTGCATTGGCATGTATCTTAACATATTATACAAATTTAAAGTTATTGTTGTTATACCATATATATGTTTCTACTCTTGTTTAAGGTATTGCACCTATGCAGTTCATTTTTAAATGAAAGGTAAAATTTTAGCTTTTGAAAGATATTGTTATAAACTATTTAGGATAATCAAGAAGCACGGGTTAGTAGTTAGTCATTTATAATAATCAAATTTGTAGATATGTTAGGTATGTTTTCAAGATCATGTAGAGACATGTTTTAGATAGATAGATGGTCTTCAAAGACTTCAAAGACATATAGAATATGGCATCTAAAATGTTTTGTTAACATATGGTTTTTCACGACAATGGGACACATATGTTTCCAGCAGTACCAATATACTTCAGAGAAGATGATGGGCATTGAAGAAACTCCTTATGGAGTTTGCTTTCATTGTGGAATTTGGGAAAAAAAACACCACTCTGCCCCAAGGTTGCAGAGGAACTTTGGGTAACTGTCAGGCAGCCAGATGTCACTGTTGTTAGATAATATTACATCCTTCTGGGGCTTTGATGGAGTTGAAGACTAGGTAGTTATAATTGCAGTTTTCCTTAGTTATTATAGAAAGTAAATTAGGTATAAAACTTTCAATTCACTAAGATAGGCTAGATAATAGAGTATATTCTCTGAGTATGCTAAATACAAATAGACTGAATAATGTAAATGTAATTCTTACTTGATAACTGTTTTATTGCATATATTTTACTGTATTAAAATTAAAACTTTTCATTATTATTTAGACAAAAGGGGGGAATGTTGTGGAATATTAGTTGAAGGTGCGTTACTTTTTTGTGCTGTTAAATATTTTTTTAATGGTGCAAAGAGGTGTTGCATTCTTTTCTTTTGTGTTTGTTTAACTCTTGCTACATTGCCCGTCTAAAATACCTGATTGGTCTAATAAAAAGCTGAGTGGCCAATAGATAGGCAAGAAAAAAGGATAGGCAGGTCTGGCTGGCAGGGAGAATAAATAGGAGAGCTCTGGGAAGGGAGGACCTGAGGAATGAGAAAAAGGAGGAGGGGGCCAGTCACCCAGCTACACAGTAAGACATGGAGTAAGAAGTAAAGAAAAGTATATAAAATTGAGAACGATAAAAGCTCAGAGACAGAAGTAGAATGGATAATTTAAGTTAGAAAAGCTGGTTAGAAGCAATCCAAGCTGGGAGTGGGCATTCATAAGAAAGAACAAGCCTTTGTGTATTTATTTGGGAGCTGGGTTGCAGCACCCCCAAAAAAGAGTAAAGAGTAAAAACAAACTAACAACAGCTAATTTCATATCTTACAAACCAGGTAAAGGCTGACTCACATTTACAACAAAGAAGAAATAGAAAAGCAATAAAAGGAACATCTCAAAGAAACTTTACTTTTTTTGTTGGTGGCTATGCCTGTGATTGAGCCCAGAGATGCCTGCTGGTAGGCAGTCAGTCTGTCACTGAACTACAGCTGACATTTGAACTAAGCTCCATGCCTGGCATGTGCCTCAGACTGCCAGCAACAGTGACAGAAAACTCTTGACACCTGCTTGGTGGGTAACCACTGGGGAAATTGATTTTCTTCCTGGTTGACATCACAAATGCAATGTCACCATCCCAGCAATCAGAGTTGATGAAAGTATGGACTACTTACTTAATCCTATTTGCTACTAACCTGGTACACTGCAACCTCACAAGTCATTCAGAGACCTGCTTGAGGGGACCTACAAGATTTGCTCCAATTTTGTAAAGTGAAGCTGCTAACCAGAGACTGGTTTTAATAGAAAAGTGTGGTTGGATTTAGTTATTGTTGTTATTGTTGTAACAGTGTCAAAAGTAAATCACTACATATGAATAAGGATAACCATGCAGAAATGCCAAAGTACAGGATAAGGTGATAGAAAAGTGAAAGCTAAGATTGTCTTGTCTTTCTGCTTCCGCCTCCTTCAGGCTTCCAGGATGGGAATAGCTTGGTCAGTCTCTAGATAACAAGGATGTCTGCTTCCCCACTGCCTGTGGGTGTCAGCAGGGTACCTCCAGTACCCAGACATTGAACTGAGAGGACATCTGATGATATCAGTACAGGATGTCAGCTCCACTCCCCTTGCTATCTCTAGCAGAAATGTGACATTGTGGTTTTACATAATCAGGACTCAGAAAAAGGCAGGTGAGAGACTGACATTCCAGGATGAGGATCTCAGGGGCCCTTAGGGTATGAGTTTTGATAGATGCTGGAGACCAAACCCAGATGAGACAATTAGAAGTTTGATGTCATTCAAACTTTGATCACTCGGACACCTTGCGACAGGAGAGAACTAAGAAAGTAGAGATATTACCTTCTAGAGTTACAAGGGTCACCACAGGTAGGACAGCGTTCACAGGTGGGTCCTGAGGCTCCAGGGTTCCTGCAGACACACTTGCCACAGATGCAATCCCCACGTCCACTGCACAGCACTCCATCCTCTGAGGCACATGAGTCCCTGCTGGTTGTACAGTTGCAGTACTCCCCAGTCCAGCCATCCCGGCACACACATTCACCGCAGTCACAGTCACCATTATCTGTATAACACATAAAATGTACACTGTGTTGCTTATGGCTCAAACCACTTCCAGGATAGGGAATATCTTCTTTTCTACTTACCTTTCAATACTAGCAAAGGTTGGGGATGGGATAGAGAGGGAGGCAAGGAGACAGAAGATAGAGAGAGATAGATAGACAGATAATTGATAGATAGCCCGACAGATGGTTGATAGATAGATGATAGATAGATAGACAGATAGATAGATGATAGGTGTTTTGTTGGCCATGTGTATTTACTAATTTGTCTACTAGCTGGAAATCACTTACAGCAAATAGCATAATTAATCAGTCAAAATGAGACCATGCAGATAAGCCCATTGGAGCTCTTTGGCAAATTGTTCCTTGGGTTTTAGGATGGAGATGAAAGGCAAACATGAATTAGCACCCATCCCTCTATACCAATGGTTCTCAACATATGGGTTATGACCCCCACAGGGGTCACATATCAGATATCCTTGCATATAATATATTTACATTACAATTAGCAAAATTAGAGTTATGAAGTAGCACTGAAATAATTTTATGGTTGAGGTCACCACAACATCAGGAACTTTATTAAAGAGTTGGAGCATTAGGAAGGCTAAGGATCTGAATAATTGAAAAATCCCCACTTTCAAAGCACAGGGATAAAAAGTCTACTTGCACGGTGGTTGTGGCCAGGTGAAAAGTTCTAGTTTTATATCGCCTGGTTGGCTATCCCATTGGTACATACTAAGCACTGACAAATTCATTATTCAACATATTCTAACTGAGCATGTAATCTGTGCCAAAGATTTTACTGGACAAGAAGATGTGACAGTGTAATAGATGTCCTCCTGTGCAGAGAGTAGAGTCAGCCCAGGTCGTAGCAGGAGCAGAGCCACACCCTCTGGATAGGATTTAGACATAATCTCCCTCATGACTGAATCTGCCTATCCCTGGTCTCTATCCAAGAAAAGATGGAAAACAATTAGGAGGGTTATTTCTCCCTTCTTTCCCATGGGTCAAATTGCAATAAGCCTGATTTCATTCACCAATTTTAGTCTGACTTTTAGCTTTAGTATGTGGTGGGTAATGGAAACTAAGAGTCAATTATTGTTCCAGTTCTGACTGCGTCTGGCAACAGAGATGCAGAATTCAACAGCACAAGGTTACTGAATTTATCCTCTAGTATAGGAGGCCGGTGATGTATTACTATCAATTCTAATTATCATACATTATGCCGAGTCTATGATGCATGGTGGGAGTTTCTAAACTAAATAGGGATTGGGAAGGTTTCAAGAGAAAGTGATGCTTGGGTGGATTTTGGAAGCTAAGAAGAGTTAGAAGAAGGGAGTTGATGGGAGATGTTATTTTGTAAATTGTAGAGAGCTGCGAAGTGCTGCGCCTTAAAGACGGCGCTGGCTTCCGCCTTCCACCTCCCCAAGGGTGAGCGCTCTCTGGCGTAAACAAGCCCTTATTTGGTTAAGTCTGTTCAGCCTGTCTGCTTCCGCGTTAGAGTAGCCTATCTGCAGGGTCCACGTAGCTCACTGGGGTTGGTTAGCGCAAGGGTATTTAAGCCTGTGCAAGGGTCCCCCGGGCTCCTGCAGGTCAGAAGAACATGTTCAAGGATCCTGATTAAAACTGCATGAAGATCTTCCCGGAGTCACGTCTTCCTTGCTGGCAGGGTTGGGCGCGTACAGTAAATATGTTTCTCATACAGGTTAAACAATAAAGCACTGTCGGCCAATGGGAAAGCAAGATAGGTGGGGCTAGGCGATAAGGAGGAAAGAGGAAGTAGTTGGGAGGAGTCAGCATGGAGAGCCTAGAGGAAGCAAGATGTCGGACCCACCGTTTTCTGATAAGATGATCACGTGGAAATACTTAGATAAGTAGAAATGGGTTAATAATTAAGACAGAGCTAGCCCATAAACAATAATGGTAACTGGCCAACAGGATTGTATCAAATACAGAGTCTCTGAGTGTTGTTATTTGGGGCCGGCGTGCCAGACCAGTGGTGGGCAGGCTGGCGGAAAACAACAAGCTACAGGGAGTCACATACATTTAAAGAAAGAGAAAACAGCAGAAGGTAATGGAAATGTTGTATAATAACCCATGGCAGTTTCACAGGACAGTATCAATAGTGCAGATGGCTATGGCAAAGGGAAGTTGGGAGAGCCCATGGAATGTCAGAAGTGAGAGAATAAGAAGCCTCATGGCTTAAGAAAGAATGTTTTCCCAGAAGGTTATGAAATGTTATGTAAAGCAGTGGCCTGAACAGATAGGCGTGTGTGTAGACATATTCTAATCCCATAGAGAGATCAAACGGGAGGCAGGAAAGGCAGTTGCAAAGTCTTGCAGGAGCAGAGAGGCCTGACTCACCGCAGCATCATTGAGAACAGAGATAAAAGATGAGCAATGTAAGCCGCTGAATACTCCGAGCAAGGCACGACTGGTAACAGTATAGCATGAAGAAAGAGAGATGGAACCCTCGCCAGGTCAATGGACTGGATAGCCAGCTGGTAGCATGGCTCCCTTTTGTCCTTTTGACTTGGAGTGGAAGCTGGCTTGTGGTTACTGTTGTACTCCAATACCTGGCTTATCACTTGTCGAATGACTGAATGGTCCTGAAACGGAGGAAAAGTGGCTTTGGACAGTGAGTCTCTATGGCTCTGTTGAGTTTGCGAGAGAAAGGACTGCTGGATATCTTAGTCGGCAGTTGAAAATATAGAGACGAGCCTGGAGGGTGGGGCTTGGAATCTGTCAGGGGAAGGCTTCAGGTGAGGTGGTTGTGAATCGGGCCACGTAGGGCGAGCAGGCACAGCATGAAAAGCTCTGGAGAACATCAGCCTGTAAAATACGGACAGACAGACCGCTCCTCACGGGAGAGGTCGAGAGGAGGGTGGTGGTGGGAGTAATGCTGTTGCAGAACCCCAGGACAGACTCAGATTGCAGGAGGAGGTGCCTGGACACACTGCTTAAAGATAGTCAGAAGGGAGTTGCATTCATATCAGAGACAGAAAAGGATAGGAGGCGATGGAAATATGCTCAGTAACCATTCACAGGTGCAGATGGCTGTGGCATTCAAGAGCCCCTTCTAGGTCAAGCCACAGAATGGCTTATGAAACCGTCTAAAATGGCAAACATCGTGTTTCAGGTAAGTGCCCTTCCCATGGAGTTCTGAGTGCTTGCCATGTAAAACAAGCATTTAGTGTTTCAAACAAATGGTATTTATTTACAAACTCCTAACAGGTACCTTCCTTCAGAAAAAAAAAAAAAAAAAAAGATGTCACACATACAGTCATTTTATACAGAAAGTTTTGCTCTTCCAGCAAAATTTGCAATTACTTAAGTTAGTCTATGCCCATGTTTACAGTGGCATTTGGATCATAACTGAGCCTTACAAGGGCTGACCAGTGCACATGTTCTTAAGAGCTATCCAGGAGGAAGAACTTGCAGGCACTATCAGTCATCAGTGCTAAGCGTTCTATTCTTTCATTTAAAACAAAGTAAAAATAAATAAATGTTGTGAGCTTCTACTTGTAGAAGATGCTGGTGAGTTCACTATGATAGAAAACTAGCTTCTCTCTTACAGACTTGTTCAAGTAGTTGGCTTCTTATCTGGTGTTGTCACTGAGCCTTAGGAGACTAATGAAGGAGGGATCCTTCATATAATGCTCCAAATCACAGTCATTTCAAAGTTGGGTTCTGAATGCTCCTGAGTTGTGTGTGCATCCTCTATGTGTATGGATAGGTAGATGCATGTTTTCTCTATATATTATGGTATAACATTTAAGTGGGACACTTTTCAGATGAAAGATGGATTTAAATTTACTTGGGTCCATGACATTAAGACCCAATCCAGTTGCATTTCAGAGCTTATGTAATTATAATTGAAAACTAAATGATTGGGGGAGAGAATTAATGTTTATGGGTAAGTGATCTTGAAAACTACAATTATCTGCTTTCCCCTTTCCACAGGAAAGGGGAAACATCCACAAAAGAAAGAAAGGCTCTGGGTTGTAATTCACTCTGAAAATTGGCGCAGTGCATACATGTACATTTCCAGATGCCCTGCGGCTGTTCAGTACCTCTATGTATACAACAATTCATTGGCAGTTTAGAAAACACTTCCTGGAACATTAAAAAAAAACTGTCACAGCAAAAATATAAAATGTGCCTTTCAGAACTTAGAAACCCTCTATTCCACTGGCCTTCCAGGACCATCACTTAGGTCACTGAAGGTGCCAATTGATGTCCTTAGGCATCAAATCATCTACAGTACCTATTCATGCCACCACAATACCGCCTTCATGTTTGTCTCATGTATAAGCAAAATGATAACCCAAGATCTAAAAAAACATTACCAGGCACTTTTCTGGGATGCCACCGAAAAATAGCTCTTAAGTGCATAATCATTAGAAGGTCCTCCTCTACTACCATCTGTCTGATGTGGCTCCCAGTCTCTCAGAATCAAAATAAACTAATGGAATTTGGGCAAGGATAAACAAAATCAATGGAGCCTTCTATCTCTGAGTGCTTAGAGATGGTCGAAAGACACTGTATGACAAAGACATTGTGATAAAAGCTTTTCAGAAAAGCAGCACACTGTCAAGTCGATTACTGACAGAGTAAGTGAGATCCACACAAATTGTGAGTGGCATGTCTGGTGATTTTGGGCCATCATGGCTGGGAAGACAACATCTGTCCATAGGGAGGTACAGCTTCCATTCCTGTGCTGTGCACAGTCCAGGCCACTCCACCCATCCTGGCTGAATTTGAATACTTGTACTTACATTTACTGTACCTCTTAGAGGAGAAGGCACCGCAGTGTGAAGGAACTTGGCGCTGGTGGAAATTTCTAAGTCCAGCTAAAGACATCTTGTTTTCTAAATAGGATTTCTTGCAATTCCTACATCTGATTTAACGAGTGTCAGTATTGTCTGACCTTGCTAACTATATAGTATATACTATACTATATATCAGTGTATTCCTGATGCCCTGCACATATTTTTTAAAAGGAAAGGAATGAAGATGGTGGCACTATGTTGTAGAGCATGTGCCATGACCTTCAACTTCTGATCCTGCCACTTCAACCTCCTGAACAATTTGTCTTCTGTATATTTCTGATACTATGGTTTAGAAATAGAACTTCCTTCCTTTTTTTTTTTTTCTTTCTTTCGAGACAGAGTTTCTCTTTATTGCTTTGGAGGCTGTCCTGGAACTAGCTGTAGACCAGGCTGGCCTCGAACTCACATCCGCCTGCCTCTGCCACCAACGCCCGGCTTAGAACTTTCTTAGTTTTCTGTAAAGACAATGTTGTTTTGTTTTGTTGTGATGTCTGCCTACATCATGGGATGACCAGGGTCTACGCTTAGTCAAGAGCCAGTTAAAGCTTTGGATTTAAAACTGTCAGCACGGTTGTAGTTCCTGACAGAATACGTTAAAATTGAGTAAGAGTAACAGAATAATTTTGAATCATTGTTGTAGCATATCCTTTTCCTCCTTTTAAAAGATTTGTTTTCAGGTATTTATTTTATTATTTGTATATATGTGTCTGTGCACACAAGTACAGGTGCCTGCACAGGCCAGAGAGATATGATCCTGCAGAACTGGAGTTACAGGCAGCTGTGAGTATCAGTGAATGCCACATGTGTGTGGGTGCCCATGGGGGCCAGAAGAGGGCATCAGAATCCATGGAATGGGAGTTAGAGATGATTAAAAGCCATCTATCAAGAGTCCTGGGAACCAAATTCGGGTCCCCTAAAAAACAGTATATGCTCTTAACCACAAAGCCATATTCCCAGCATCTATAGTATATTCTTTCTGTTGTTTGTTTGAGAGAGAAAGGAGTCTCACTATGTAGTCTTGGCTGGTCTGAAACTCCCTATGTTAACCAGGCTAGACTTGAACTCACAGGCTACCTCTGCCTCTAAGTGTTGGTACTCAAGGCATGAGCCCCCCACATCTGGCTTCTGTAGTATATTCTTAAAGTATATTGTTTTTGTTTTATATATATTTACATTTTAAACTTTTCTTAAAATTTTCAAGAAATTCCAAGTTATTTCTACATGTGTTCATGCCTAGCTTTACCTGATCAATCCCTAACTTGGTACATTTGGTGAGTATTCATGGCTAGGAATGATATAATTACTTATAATCCCAGTGCTTAAGAGCCTGAGACAGGAGGACTGTGAATCTAAGGATTGAGGGAGAGAGAGGAGAGGGAGGGATACACACACACACACACACACACACACACACACACACACACACACACACACACACACGTATGATAAGTAAAGACCCTTAAATCTACTTAGGATTTCTGTGCCTTCTCCTCAGTTCTGTTCTTTTGGCAGTCTCTGTTAACTTCTTACCCACCCACCCCCCCCTCCACCAAAGCAAAAGATATAAGAATAGGGTCAGACCTAGCAACTTAATCTAGAAAAGTCTGACAGACAATGGAATTCAGATGATAGGCAATTTTGTGGAATCTGGGTGATAACTAGAAAGGTAACATCTCCAACTTTTATCTACTTAACCTTAAAAAAATAGTAATATTTAAATATAATGTAAGTGTTAAGTTCAATCGACAGAGATCTGACCCCAAAGGAATGTTAGAAACAACAACAAATGCAAGAGATAATCCAGTTATAGCAAGTCTGATGATTCATCCCCTGAAACCATCGACAACTATTTATTGAACAACTACTAAGCCCAGGAATGTGAGGAAGGAACGAAAGATGAAAAGCTGCTGTGTAAAAGGTACTGAGCCATATCCTACCTCCACAGAGCAGGCCTTTGTGTCGAAGACAGGAGAAGTTGTCACACTGGCAGTAAGTTCCGTAGATGCTCCCGTAGGGAGACAAGTGGCAGATGCATTGCCCACAATAGCAGTCACCCCTTCCACTGCATGAGGGGTGCCCTGGGGCTTCCTTGCAGGAATCTGTGCTCACTGTGTCCTCACCACACTCACAGTGAGGACCCATGTGGCCGGGGTTGCAGGTACATACCCCACACTGGAAGGAGCCATTCCCATTGTGGCACTTAGAACTGTTCACTTCTACTTGTCTCTGGCAGTCACAGTCACATTCTGCACTGATGAGTATCTCCAGGGTGTCCCCCAGACCCACGGGCTTTATGGTAAGGCTCCGGATTCTTTTCTCACAGTTGGATATGCTCACAGTCACATTGAAGGATGCCTGGAAAAGAAAACAGTGGTCATCTGCTTCCTCCACCCAGCGACCTGTAGGATTTGAGACAAGGCTGCTAGAGCCGGGCTTTGCCCAAAGCATTTAGTGGGAGTAGACGGTTGAAGATTTTGTGCCAAGTCTAGCTTCAGCAAGCTGAGCTAGCTTCTGGCCTGTCTGAATGTTATTTTGAAAGATCTATTGGGTTTCTACTTACGGTGTCCCCCACTTTCATGTGGGAGCATTTCTTCTGGTGTGGGAGGACGACGCCATTGTTACAGAGAGCTGTGAAAGTCAGGCTGAGCCCTTCCGTGTCGCCTAGAACTTCCAGTTCCACCTCAGACCGCAGTTCCTTTAGTGTAGACAAGAAAAGGCTAAATGAAGTCAGAAGAATACATCCAGCCAGAGGAAGAAACCGAATCACGCTCATTAAACTACAGAAGAAAGGACTAGGGAAGTAAGTGGGTAAAGTTCTTCCTGTGCAAGTGTGAGGTCTGAGTTCAGATCCCAGAACCCAGGTAAAGAGGAGCTCTGGACTGCAAGCCTGGAACCTGGAGTCTATGACAAGATGGCAGGCAAAGACAAGAGACCCTGTCTCCAACAAGGTGAAAGGTGAGAACCACACCTACATGCATGCTGGAGCACAACACACACACACACACACACACACACACACACACACACACACACACACGCACGCACACACACACACACACACACACACACACACACAAGGATAAAGCACACACACACAAGGATAAAGCAAACAACTATAAATTAATAAAACTAAATTGGGTATAAAATTCATCATTTCATTAATCAAGCGAGAATGTGATATATAATATGTGTGACATATATACAAATATATATATATGTATATATTTCTCAAACATCCTCAATGTTGAGATGTACTATCTTAATGGCAATCAAGCTATGACAATGTATCCGAAGATGGTTTTGCACAGCATGTGACAGGCAGGAGTCAATAATTGCCTGAAAGTTGTTTCATCCATTCTGGAGGACTCAGCAAATTCTCCTGACCTGGGCTGCATAGTTTGATATCAAAAAGATAATTATTTCGCTTATGCACCAGCAGTAAAACATTAAGATGGTGTCCTTTACTTGTATGCATCGCTGTTTCTTATTCTCACAGAGGAGCCCATGCTGCTTTGTGAGCAGAGCACAATTGCATCCATTCCCCAAACAATAAACATTTGCTTCACTGATGTCAAATTTACACCCTGCTGCTTTGTTGGGTACATTCCCGCATATATAACAACTTTTCATCTCAGTGCTGAATCATAGTTCAAAAAATCTTAATCATATTTTACAACAGCAACTGCACAATACTTAAAGTAACAAAAATACATGCAATGACTTGAAAGGGCGATACTCTCAATTGTGGATGAACACTATACTGTGATTGCTCCCTGGCACACGGTGGCTGTAAGGAACTCACTAATTACAAAATGGATCTATATTTGTTTTCTTGCCATGCTGCAGATTAAACATAGGCCCTATGGCATGCCACCCCAGCTGAGTTATACCATCTAATCCTCCAAATTTTAGAGGTGTGCGTGAGAATTGTACCTTGAAGTTATTTGGGGGGAATGATTGGGCCTTGAATGTCAAGTCAGATCTTGGATAAGACTGGATTCCTGTTCTGAAATGTTCTCATCTTGCCCTTTCTATTCCTTGCTTGCTTAGAACATATGTAATGGACAAAAGTCAAACTATCAAACAATGAAAACATCTAACATAATATGAGTTGAGTTAGATTTCAATCCATTCAAAAGGTTTTAGGTTCATACCGATTTCATTGTTGGCATACACTATCTATCTATCTATCTATCTATCTATCTATCTATCAATCATCAATCTATCTTTCTTAGTATCTAACTATTATCTATCTTATCTTTCTTCATATCTATCTATCATCTATCTACTTAACTACCTATCTATGATACTGGGGGTTGAATGTGCTAGGTAAGCACTCTATCATTGAGCTATAGCCCCTTTCCTCATTTTTGGCATTATAAAAGCACATTTGGTTCATTTAGTTCTGAAGTATAATGTTGCCAACTACACAGAAAGATAACTCTATTTCTTCCAAAATCCAGTACGTGTGTGTATGTGCGTGCAGCAGTGCAAATTTGTAAAGTGTGTGGAAGCTACAGGGCATCCCAAGTGTTGCTCCTCAGAGACTACTCACCTTGTCTTTCGAATCTGTGTCTCTCATTGGCCTAATACTCAACAAGTTGGCCAGGCTGGCTGGCCAGCAAACTCCAGGGATCTGCCTGTCTTTGCCTTCACAACAGTGGGATTGCAAGTTTGTCCCTCCACCCCCAGCATTTCTGTGTGGATTCTGGGGATCCAACACAAGTGCTCATGCTTGTAAGGTAAACACTGTATTGAATAAGCTATCAAGCCAGCCCTCCAAAGTGTGCTTATGCTGAAATCATGAAGAATTAAGGGAGAGATAGTATTGGAGAGAGTGGCAGAGTGAATTAGGTAAGAAAGGCTGTGTGTATGCTGGTGACTAGTGGGTGGCATTGTCTAATCTAAATGAGGAGAATCTCAGCATTGAAATAATTGAGTACTATTGCACAAATTTTATTGTCATTAATGTGTATTTCCCAAGGAAAGAATATAAATGCTAATGTACATTTCTCATCATTCCACTCATTAATTTTTTGAGCCTCTCCTACAAGGTTGGTCAAAAAACGCAAATGAATTTCTTCCTAGAGGTTAAATTCCAGTAGAGGAGTTCACCCCAGAACCACTGACACTTCAGGCACCTTTAGTGTGTAATAAGGCAAGGAAGAAATTAGTGAGTGGGTGAGTACACAACCAATTTTAAGATGTTTTTAAATATCAAGATGGCATTTAAAAATACTTGGCTAATGTTCATAGCCACCAGTTGCTTCAGTCTCGCTAGAAGTTAATCAGAAGCCCTTTGCTTTCACTCTGTATATTCTTTCTTTATATACTGAAGAAGATATTCAGTCTATAGATTCCTTTGTATGAAAGTCTCTTTCAAATACATTCAGTAAAAAGTAATAATTTTAGATAAATGTCACAATCTCTTGCACATGTCACCTCATAGATAGTGTTGCTCCAACAAGAACTCCAGGATAAGGTAACTCAGCAGAGTGACAGGAGCTTCTTCATATTTTTGTTAATAAACACGAGTGTTTTGTCTGTATGTATGCCTGTGTATTATGTGTATGCCTGGTACCAGTGGAGGCCAGAAAAGGGCATCAGATCCCCCTGGAACTGGAAATACAGATGGTTGTATGTGAGTGTTGGGAATCAAACCCAGATCTTTTGCAAGAGTAGCCAGTGATGCTCACCCCAGAGCCATATCTCCAGCCCCAAGACTTGTTTTTTTTTGTTTTTATTTTTTGTTTCTTTTTGAGGCAATAAATAATGACCCAAGATTCCATTCAAATGTTAATGACTTGATCTTAGCTACCTTGTAAATTGTGTGAGCAATTTGGGAATGCAAAGTGAGACATACCCTGGAACAGAGTGAGTAGGGGCATGGAGGGGGTTGGCTGACAGGATGGGTAAACATTTTTGACAATCCACTGTTTCCTTGTTTGCCTAATGTCTTTGAAGTGGTTAGCAGTCAACACTTTTAAGAATATAAAGTTAAAGAAAATGGAATGCATTATAACCCAGTGAAGGATTGCTTAGCGGTTCTATTTGATTCTACACATTAGAACTTTAATTAGTGCATGAGAATGTGTAATTTTCAAACATCAAAAAATTGGAGAATTTAATTCTTTCATTATAAGGTACTCTTTGAAGAAAGACTAGAGCTGTACGCTTTCTAAAAGTTTTTTTAATGTCTGTCCAAATTGGAGTATTATTATTATTATTATTAATTTTTCAGTCAGGAAAGGAATATAATATTTAGGATCAAAATAAAAACAGCAGTGGCAACTGGCCATCCAGTGTTGACCAACTGAGGTAGACAATGGGGACAAAGCAACTTTATCTATATGTCTTTGTTGAGGAGGGGAATTCCTCAGTATGGCTTCACAAGTCAACACACACACACACACACACACACACACACACACACACACACAAATCAATCTGTATCTGTCTTACATCTTTCCCCATTTCTGTGATAAAATACCGTGACAGAAACACCCGAAGGGAGGAATTGTTTATTTTATCTCAGAGTTCCAGGCTACAGTGGGGAAGTCAAGGCTTATGGAGCTTGAAGGAGCTACCATGTGGCAGTCAGAGTAGAGCCTGCCTCACTTTGCTGCCCCAAGCTCCTGCCCCACTGCTCAGGACTCCCACCTGAAACTGTGAGTCCAAACCTAGCCTTTCTCCCTTAAGCTGCTTTTTGCAGGATGTTTTAGCAGAGCAACAGGGATAGAAACTTAGAGGCCTCTGCTGCTTTGAAAATACACAATAGGGGACCTGATATGATACACCTAGGGCTTGGTATGCTTTTGTTATTTTGGTATGTGGTCAGGTCTTGTAGTTTTGTTTGTGTTTAATATACTTTCTTTGAACCCGGGGAGTTGGTTTCCCACATAACTGTTACTCACTGGCAATTTAGGCTATTTTTTTTTTTTTTTTTTTTTTAAGCAGAGGAGTTCAGTCATGATTCTGGGTCTTTTCGTTGTATAAAAGTTTTGCTGGAGGCCACATGTTTGCTGCAAATCATCATTCTAAAATAGCCTTAGTTTGGGGTCAGGACTTTGGTTTTTTCTACCTGCTGCTCCATATGGGAAGATGTGTTAATGATGTAAATAAAAATCTATATTTTAGCTGCATGAATGCAGAGGGATTTTCACTGGATGAGCAGTCCTTCTCCGAACAAATGGAAGTGTTTTACTACCTACATCTTAGTGTCTAGATACCAATGGAATGCCGAAAAGGAAGCCAAACGCTTGCAGAGGGATATAGCATACTTCATAAGCAGAGATGATCAGCTGAAGAATGTTCCCGGAGTCCTTCTGAAGCAGTCCCACTGTTGCTCCAGGAATGAGCTTTGCATAATTCTGTAAACAACAACCACAAAACAACAGGGGATGAGTCAGTTTTGATTGTTTATGATAACAGAAATGCTAAATGCAGAGTTCCAGTTGCTGTCTTTGATTTTCTCTATTTAACTGGCCCCAGGAAAACAGGCTCCCTGCTGGACCTAAGTTGCCACTGGGGAAATCTAGGGACTGTGTCTGCTATATTCCACAGCTGTGATTTATATCCTATCAGAATCAAGTCTCAGGTCCTAATAAGATTTATATGACATCCTTCGTCCAGAAGTTTTGGGCAGGCCTCCACAAATGTCTCTTTCTTTACCCATTGTTGCAGAAACCAAATTTTGGTGCACACACGGGCAAGGAAGGAATCAGGGTGCTTCAAGTCATCAGGTCTAGAGCTCTTAATGAGCAACCAGCTAGTAGAGAAAGGGAGTGAACTCCTGCATGCTAGCTATTCTACCTGTAATGAGCAACCCTATAGGGAGTTGGATTAGTCCTAGAGTTGATTGGGTTTACTCCTCCCTGCATCACAGTCGCTTAGAACCAATCCCAAGCAGTGTGCATTCTCTGTTTACATTGACTGTCCTGAGATGTGTTTTCTACCTGGGGAGGACTTTCACTATGGGTTTATTAACAGTCTAGGCGTGGAGTGTGGCCAGGAGATGTGGCCTTGGCTAGGAGTAAGTTTTCTAGTCAGTGAACTGTTCTCCTTGAAGCTTTATGTTGTAAAACTTTATTTTCAAATGAAAAGTGTGTGTGTGTGTGTGTGTGTGTGTGTGTGTGTGTGTGTGTGTGTATACACTTATGTACAGGTCCGTGTTGAGTGTCTTCCTCTATTGTTCTCCATCTGAGTTATTTATGCAGGTTTGCATGTGTCTGTATGGGATGTATGTGATTGTGTGTGTGGAGGCTTGGGGTTGACGTTAGGAATCTTTCTCAATCATTATCCACCTTATACAGAGTCAAGCTCTTTCACTGAACTCAGAGGTTGTCATTTGGCTAATTAGGAAACCCAGCGAGATTCAACAATTCTTTCTCTCTTCTGGGATTGAAAGCAAGCTTTTAATGTTCACCCAACTCTTCTGTGGATTCTGGGACTCTGGACCCCCATCTTGATGAGCCATCTCCCTAATCCTTTTCACCTGATTTTTTGAGACAGGTTCTGTCATTGGACCTTGAGCTTGGCAATTTGGCTATGCTGGCTAGTTAGCAAGCCAGCACGGATCCTCTGCTTTTGCCTTCCTAGTGCTGGAATGACAGGTATGTGCAGTGGCTCATAACCCTTGTGGGTTTGTTTGTTTGTTTGTGGGCTCTGGGGATATGTACCCAGGTTCTCATACTTGCAGAACCAGCCCTTTACTGACTGAGCTATCTCCATAAACTCGACAGGAAGTTTTCTGAAACATGGGCTGTCCCTATTTTCTTAGACAGAGACTCCCAAGAAGGCATTGGCGCTATTTCTTTTTTATAGAAATGAAATTTTACTTTCAATCTTAACTACAATTCTACAGTCATCCAAGTCTTCCATAATCCATGGAGAAGTCAGGCTTGGTAGAAAACACCTGGAATTTTGTGACCCTGGGGAAGTCAAGGTGTGAGTTTTGTAAATTTGAGGTGAACACGGCCTATACAGTGAGTTTCATGACAGCTTGGTACATATGCAGCAAGACAATTGCAAACAGAATAAAGCAAAAATTAAGGAGAGAAATTAAATAGATCCCAGGGCCACCAGCCAGGGGTGGGCACCACCCACAATGGGCTGGGCCCTTGTTCATGAATTATTAATTAAGAAAATGACCCAGTGACCCACAGGCTTGCCTACAGCCCTGTCCTATGGAGACATTTTTTTTTTTTTTTTTTTGAGTTGGGAGGGCATTCAGGGAATACTGAACCACCCATGTTTATTGTTTAAAGACTTTTTATACCCCCATAGAAAGAGGGGGAGAAGGCAAAAAAACTTCTTTTTTTTTTAATTAAAAAAAAAAATTCCCTCCTCTAGGATGGCCATAGCTTGCAAAGGAAGGAAAGAATAAAGGGAAAGAAAAAACACAATACTCTCATTCTGAGGGATCCTAGCTGTATTGCTTTCAATCCTTATATATGCTGTAAAGTATTTTCTACCTTCTCCTTAAGTTCTCAGTTTCACCCTGACATGTACTTTCTGACTTACTCATCTATACCTCAGTATGTATTAGGTAGCCTTACGATGCTGGACTATAAGAAGCGATAACACCCTGTCAGCTGTGGTTTTCTACATTCCTGTGTTACAAAATCAGATGATGGAGTTAAAGTTTTGCATAGAAAAACATAAATAAGAATCAAGTTACACCTATAGGCCATCTCTTATAGGTTCAAGGAAATTCTGGCATCCTGTCTGTGCTGGCTTGTTTTATGTCAGCTTGGTGCAAGCTATAGTCAACCCAGAAGAGCGAACCTTAATTAAGAATACCTCCATAAGACTGGGCTGTAGGAAAGCCTGTAGGTCATTTTCTTAATCAGTGATTGATGGACCGGGTCCCAGCCCATTGTGGGTGGTGGTCCTGGGTTCTACTAGAAAGCAGGCTGAACAAGACATGAGGAACAAGCCTGTAAGCAGCATCCCTCCATGGTCTTTGCATCAGTTCCTGCCTCCCAGGTTCCTGCCCTGTTTAAATCTCTGTCCTGATTTCCACCTCTGGTTATGGAAACAATGGGCTTCGGTTTTGAGTGTGGATTTTGTAATATTCCATTTACTTCAGGGATTCATGTTCAAAGTTGCTAGAATCTGAATTCTAAATGTGTCACCTGTTGCCGCTCTGACGCTGTATCTTAATATCAAAGGGGCCGAAGGCAGCAATGGCAGGTGGCACTCCTTATCTCTCTCACTCCTTCCAATCACATCACATTGGCAAAGTCCTCTTCCATTTCCCAGAGTAAAGGGGAGCTTGTGAAAGCAGAGGAAGGCCCTGCTTGGCTGACTTACCTCTTCAAATAAACACATGTCACAAAGGGCCATGAAGCATGAGGCTGTGGTTAACAGCAAATACCTAAATAGCTTGAATTCCACTCAAGAGGAACCAGAATGTATATAAATTTGCCTGGTCCTAGAAGAGAAAGCTGTGGAATGCTTTGTTCCTGACAAAGAAAGGTTTAGATCCTTTTGAAAAGGAATTTCAAGGCTCTTAGCTGGGCATGGAACTGCCACTCTTGAAGGACATCTTAGTATCCCCAAGGATGAGCTGTTATAATTTTGCAAGCACCAGTTCAAGTGGCTCCAAATTTGGGGTTAATTCTTGACTAATGACGCTGATCCCATCCGCTTCCTAATGCCTAATTATGATCCTGCATGTGGTATGGCATTTGGCATTTGGCTATTAGGACAAGTGGTTAATGTTAATCACTCTTGCTGATTGCCACTAGAGCCAGGGTACAAAGGAGCTGGCAGCCAGTAGCAGTAGCCAGTGATGACACCGACAATTATACAGAGGAAAACTATTAATTAATTTTTGAATGCTGATTTTTTCCCCCAAAACTATTTCAAATAATTAACCAAAAACATGACAAGTTGGCTTAGTGGTCTAACACTGTGAAAAATTACACTTTAAATCTTTATAGTATTATGATTACTGTGTGTATCAAATGCCTTTCCTTCATTAAAATCTTAAAGTGGTGTTATAAACATGTTTAAAGTTAGAAAAAGCACAGCTTTTTATGCATGCTGATGAATGACAGCTCTATGACTCAGACAGATGATGCTGACTCCTGGCATTAGCATCAGTGAAGGTCATAAACATGATGGCACATGAGCTGATTAGAAATGCAAAGTCCCACTCTCCATTATCCTTCCTAGGATTATCCTAATTACAGATTCTCTTGGCCTCCCCTGCTATACCTCCCAGGAGTTCCTGCATTTGCTTGCACTTTTGGATCACCTGAGTTTTCTTACTTATTTCCATCTCTCTCTAAAAAAAAAAAAAAAAAAAAAAAAAGGTGACTGGTTGTTTAACAGTGTGTGTTTGCAAGGGGAGGGGTCATTCTGCAGGCAGGCATCAGAGGACACAGTGCCTGACTGTACACCCATACTCTGACCTCCTCTTCAGAGAGCAACTCCCCACTCAGTGGTGTTTAATGCCTGGCTGTCACATCCATTTGTCTAAGAGCAGAGGAATGTATGATCACACCCATGTCACCTGTGGACTGATATCCAGTGGCTTTCTCCTCTGACAGACTCTGAGCACCTTGGCGAGCATTCCTGTGCTCTGGGAGGGCTCTTAGCACTCTGCCTTGCTAGGGACAGCTAGCAAGATGCCCATCATTCCTACTCTGGTCTACTTCCTGTTGAACTCCCTGACTTTTAGGTGGGTGTTTACATTGACTGTCCTATTTCTGGTCATCTTGATTATTTTCTGCCCTGACTCAAGCCTGGATCCTTTTTTTTTTTTTTTTTCTTTTTCAAGACAGAAAGCTACATCTCTGTGTAGCTCTGGCTTCAAGCCCGGATCTCTAACACCTCTGAGCTCACTGGCAATCATTTTCTAGTAACCACACTACTCATGTCTATTGTTAGATGGTGGAAATCAGAAGTCAACCCTCCACATGTCAACTGGAAGCTTTAATAGACAATTTATAAAACACAATGCTTAGAACAGCCACTGCTTGTATCCCTTTGGGCTCTGCCTTTGTTCAATCCTTCCTAAGCACCCTAGGGTGTCACCCATACTATGACTATGCTCAGCACTGTTTTCATCTCAGCATTGTTTATTTAGCATTACATTTATAGCCTACTTCAGTGTTTCTGATCTTAAAATATACTTGTTAAATATAGTTAACTGAAATGTATTTACCAGAGTGTTGGCTCATATTTAATCTGCTCACAAATATTTCATCAAATCTCACAAAAATTTTTTTCTTACTTCCTTATCTGTTTTTACTTACTTTTGCCTATTAGCATTCTCCCCAACCCATATTTTTCTCTCTATAATAATATACATAGCATATACACAATAAGTATACAGTTCAACGTTTATTTAAAAGTAAGCAAGTATAACTACCATGATAACTTTGAGGTCAATTATAACCAGCCTCTTGAGCCCTCCCTTGTAGTGCTGTCAATCATGAGTGTGCCCCTCAAAAGTGTAACAACTTAGAGTTTTGTTACTATAGAATCTAGAAGAAAGATATTTGTATCGGTTACTTTTTCTTCAGCTGTGACCAAGGCAACTTATGGAAGGAAGGGTTCATTTGGGCTTAAGGTGCCAGAGACATAGGAGTTCATCATCATGGCAGGGAGGCAGGGCAGCAGGCAGGCATGACAACGAAGCTGCAGCTAAGAACTCACATCTTCAAGCAGAAGAATGAGAATAAATGGAGGGTAGAGCAAAGCCTTAAGCTCTCAAAGCCCCTTTCCCTCCCATGGCTTGCTTCCTTTAGCAGGGCCATACCTCCTAAGCTCCCTTAAATAGTGCCACCAGCTAGGGACCAAGCATTCAAATGCATGAGTCTATGGAGACATTCTCACTTAAACCACCACAATCCTTATGGGTTTGGGGTTAAAAGAAAGATCCTAAGTAGAACACAAAAATCACTACCCAATGAGAAGAGTGATAAATAAGACTTCAGAGGAAGAATTCCATCTATAGATCTGATGTAATCCCCATCAAAGTACAAACAAGTTATTTTGTAGCTCTCAATAAATGGATACTAAAGTCTGTAAGAAGAGGCAAAAAGGCCCAGAATAGCTAACTAAAATTGAGAGAGGAAGCTAAATTCAAGACTTACTAAAAAGCTACAGAACTCAAAAAGGATGGTTTCGACAAATAGATCAATGAAACAGAATAGAAAGCCCAGACACCAGCTCACGTAAATAAAATCAATGAATCTTTCCCAAAGAGCAAGAACATTAAATGAAGCAAAAATAGTCTCCTTAGCAAATGGTACTGGGACAACTGTACACCAGCAACCCCCTGCCCATGCATACACAAAGAATCTAGACATGTATACACATTACACCTTCCATAAAATTTAACTCCTAATGTGTTACTAACCTACTCAAAAAATGAAAAAAAATATCTCATAAAAGAAATTACAGGAGACAATCTAGATGACCTTGACTTTGGGTGATGACATTTTGCTACAATACCGAAAAAATTGATTTACAAGGGGATTGATGAGCTAAATGAAGACAATTCCCATGTGTGAAAGACAATTTGAAAAAATGAGAAGACAAACCACAGACTCAAGGAGAACACTTCCAAAGGACACATCACACAAAGGTTCATTACTTATGAGTACAAGGACCTCTTAAAACTCAACAAGAAACAAAAGGGATTGAAGACCTGCCCAGATACCCCACCAAAGGAGGGATGGGGACAGCAATGAAGCACCCAAAAATCCACTCTGTGTCATGCCATCAGGGAAATATAAATGAAACCACAGTGAGATACCATTGAACTCCCACTAAAGTCATGAAGCCTGTGGCACTGACACCAAATGCTCACGACGGTGTGGACTCTACACCCTGGGGAGCAATGGGACTCTCATTCATTCCTGGTGGGAAGGTAAAATGGTGTGGCAAAACTATACACAGTAAACAGTTGGTTCTTTCATACAAAACAAACCACACTCTGCCCATATAATCCAACTCTCAAGTTCCTTGGTATTTACTTAAAGTACTTTGGAAACTGTCTCCCCCCAAACCCAGCACATGTGTGTTATATGACAACTGCATTCATAATTGCCCCAACCTGGAAGCAACCAAAATACATCTCAGTAGGTGAATGTATTAATACGCTGTGTATACTCTGACAGTGGTCTGTTATTCCATACTAAAAAGAAAGGGATGGCCAAGACACACAAAGACACGGAGGGACTTTAAATGGGTATTACTAAGTGGAAAAATCCATGCAAAAGGATATATGACACATTATCCCAAGTGTAAAATGTGGGACTGGTAAAACTATGGAGGCAGTGAAAAGGTGGCTGAGGGTAGATAAGTAACCAGAAGAGCACTTGGCTGCAGTCTGCAGAGTGAACCCCAAGTTCAGTCTAGAATGGGAAGAAAAGATCAGGGGTTGGGGAGAGGGATTGGGAGGAAAGGAAGGAGGGATGAACAGGTAGCTTTTAGGGAGTGAATTCGGACATGTATGATAACCCATAATGGATACACACCATTATGCATTTGTCAAAACTTGGAACATGAACAACACAAAGAGTGAACCTTAATGGAAACTGTGGGTTTGGGGAAATAATAGTGAACCATACAGTGAGGATTTTTTATTCTAATATTCCACCCTGAGGTAGACAGGTCATATGAGAAAGGCTATGCCTGTGCAGGATGGGCTATATGGAAAATTAATACACCTGCTACTAAGTTTTGCTGTGAACACAGAATTCTCTAAATATTAAAAGTGTTTTAAAATTTAAGAATCTGTCCTCAAAAACATGACTCTTAGAGAGCCATAAGATGGGAAAAATTATCTGGGATAGATGCAAATGATAAGGGCTGGGCTCTAGAACATGTGAGAAATTCTTACCCATCACTACAAAAAGTCATGTTAATAAAAAAAGAATATGTAAGTAGCAAACATATATGTATAAAATGTTCTGAATCTCTAGAATAGAAATTGAGGCTACAATAAAATGCTAATGTGCACCTACTAGGTGGGCAAAAACTTAAGCAACTGACAAGATCTCATCTTCTGGGAGAGGAGGTATAGTTGTTAGCACCTACAGGGGCTGTATACAAGCACATGGTATGATTTTTAAATCTACTCCAAGGTATATACAATTCAGGGAGGCAGAGCCGTAGAATGCATGGCTATTTGGAGATTTACATATGGAGACACCTTTGTTGTTGCTGATGTTGTCTAGGGTATGTATCTGCAGTTGAATCTGAAAGGGACTCAAGACCTGTCAAGTCCTAAGGAATGCTCAGCCCCTATCTGATTCCCACTATGTGTGATAGGAGCCATGGGAGGCATTATCAGGCTAACTTCAGGACACATGGGTACCTCCTCTGGCTTTTCCTATGCCTTTTCTTTCCATAGGATCAAGTCTCCTTACCTGCAGCTACCAGCCTAGGGGCTTCACCATGGGGTTGGGAGGGCCTTACAAGTCTCCCAGTATCACCAAGAATTCCCTACCTTTCAGACACCTGAAACCTCAGAGCTCCCAGATTCCAGGGCATCTGCCTTTACAAGGATTGCATGCATATGGAGGAAGCAACCTGGACCACTGTACAAAATCAAGGATCTCATGCTGTGGATAGGGCAGAGGTACCTAGAACCTCCCATATCACTGGGACAATAATTAGAACAACATTCATGCCTTATTGTCCCTTTTATTATTGTCCCTTTTATTATTGCCCCTTTTATTATTCAAAGAAATGGTAGCATTTGGAGATTAATTACCCCTGATTAGATGCCAAATACAGAGATTCAAAGGATTCAGCTTGTGTTGTCACCGTTAAACCAGAAAGAGATCAAGGAGTAAGCCTAAAACTGGATTCATTCCCCTTCCTTGCTTGCTTGCTATCCTTTTCTGTATGCATATTTAGGCATGCCTTACTGAAAACTGAACTCAGTACCCTGTGGCAAGCAAGTGGCCATCAAGTGTTCTGCCACTGAGCTGTGTGTGACCTTTGCCCATTGTTGCCTTTTTTCTAGCATTTGGTTCTCAGCACTCCTTGGTTTGCAGATGGCATCCCTCCATTCCCTAACTCCATTGTTCCACGGTGTTTTTGCCTCAAGTATCTGACCGTCTGTGTTTCTTCTTCATAAACGGACATTCTTCATGTTAGAGTAAGAGTCTATGTGTGACATATGATAACTAATTGTGCCCCCAATGAGCCAACTTCCAAGTAAGGTCACATCTGTGGTAAGGGGAGTTCCATCTCTAACATAGGCTTCTGGGGGACATAATTCAGAACACAGAGCTATGGTCCTTCTGTTCCCTTTTTGCCTTACACCCTTAGTTGAATCTGGACAGGCAGTACCTTGCCCAGACACCGTGGCCTACACGGTAGAAGCAGACTGTGGCTCTTGGCCAATGCTCCTACCCTCTATTAGGCTGTCATGGGAGGGATGGGTACAAATGCCAGCAGCAAATGAATATGAATATCTCATTAGAAAGTTAAGATCTCAGTGATTTTAGAGCCCTTCCCTACCCAATGCAAGCAGAAAGGACCACGATCATCTCAAACTCAAAGGGTGTATCTTAGAAGAAATGTAGGAAGGAATGAAAGGGCTGGGTGGGGTGGGGTGGTTCCTAGGAGACCAGAACTCTGTTATGTCTCTAGTCAAAGAAAAACAGCTCTTTCCCAGTAAAGCCTTGCTTCTGTGGAAAAGCATGATTCTTCCTGAGCTGGGGCCTGGGACAGCTGATGTAAATAGTTCTGAAGGCAACCACCAGAAGGGTTTCCTTTCCAGGGGTCTTTTATTCTTGTCGGTTTTATTTCTCTGGTTCTCATGTTCATTATCAGAACATGCAGGACTCCCAGTATTGTGCAAAAGTTTACACATATGCACACGCTTACATGCTTACACACACACACACACACACACACACACACACACACACACACACACTCCACTCTGTTACTAGGATACCCAAGATTCCAAGAAGAACATGTAATTGTTTCTGGCGAAAGGGTGGCATGACTGTCTGTCTCGGGTTGCATGGTATCTGCATTGCCTTCAGGCTTTCCACTGTCAGCATTCCGGAGGCAGGCAGGATGGGAGTGTGCTAATTAGATCAGGTGCTTGATCTTGAAGTCTGTACCAGCAATGACTAGGTAGTCGGCTTTGGAACTTTTGAGCACTACCTGTCTCTCTCCCAGTCTGCCCAGAATATAATTATCTTGTCAGCCTGAAGCCACAGCACACAAGTATTGGGGAGCAGCCACCGTAATAAGAAAAAAACGAGTGGAGCATGGTACAAACTGTTAGGAGACCAACGGGCATCCCGAAGGGAGAGTCTGAGAACAAAGGGGCTGTGTGGAGTATTTGTTTCGGAGGACACTTCATAGCTTCTCTTAATGAGATTAGCGGCCTGCCTTCAGAGGCAGGGGGCACACTTTGGCTACAGAAGGCACATCCTGGGTCCCTAAGCTTTAGAAAGCTCTTTTAAAATGGAAAGGGAAATGGGCTTCAGTGATAGCCTGTGTGCTCTGCAAACCAATGGGCAGGCAATAAAAACTTTGAAGAATGACTGGAAGGAAGGCTGAGCAGGGAGCGAACAAGAAGGTAGCAAGCAGAAGGTGTGCAAGGACTGGCAGAGCCAGGAGAGAGCCAGGAGTCCCCAAGGGTTCACAGCAGCAGCATCTCTTTGGAACTTGTCAGACATGCTGAGGTGTGGACATAGGAGGCATACAGAATCAGAGTCTGCATGTTGATAAGGTGCAGAACGGGTGTTTAGACAGAGGAAATGCAAAGGCGCCAATTGCAGTGTCTGCGTCCGGAGGTGTCAATTTAATCAGGTTAGGATATGGCCTGGGCATTGCATCTGCTTTTTAAAATTTGCCTAGGCAATTCTTATAGGCACCAATGACTGAGAACCATGGGTAAAGGATAGTCTGTGACTTGGAAAATAAGGACGTTATATCTTTAAGACTTATATCTATAAGTCACAGGGAGTATTCAGCCTGACATACTCTTGTGACATCTCTGTTTTGCCACAAAGGTGGTATTTTGTGAGTGTCTGCTCTTCATAAACCTGCTTCCAGCGCCTCTCACTCTCTCCCTGCTTCACTTCAGTCATTCCAAGCTGACTGATGTTTGAACACTTTTATTATGTTTCTTGTATATCCTGAGTATGAGCTGTTTACTGCCCCAGGGCCTCCTCTCCATGCCTTCTCAACCTTCTCGTTGCTGTCTTGACACCTCATGGTTGTAGTCCTTCCATCTCAGTTTGTCCCTTTAATTACTCTCCATTGCTAAACACTATTTTTCCTTCATCAGCATATTTAAAAGTCACTCTTGGCTATTTATTCATTTCATGAGTTGTTGCTGTTGTTATTATTATTATTAGTAGTAGTGGTGGTAGTAGTAGTAGTAATAGTAGAAGTAGTAGTAGTAATAGTAGTAGTAGTGATAGTAGTAGTAGTATTGTCTCCTTCCCTTCAATAGACTACACCCATGGGTACAGAACCTGCATTTTATTCTCTATTCTTCCAATGTCTAGATCTGTTCTTGGTAGTTATAAAGCAAACAAAAACTTGAGTGTGTGAAAAATCAAACTATGACCTGTGGTCAATTATTGATCTGTGTCTTAGGGTTTCTGTTGCTGTGAAGAGACACCATGACCATAACAACTCTTACAAAAGGAAACATTTAATGGAACTGGTTTACAGGTTCAGAGGTTGAGTTCATTATGGTCGTGGCAGGAAGCCAGGTAACATGCAGGCAGAATAGTGCTGGAGAAGGGGCCGAGAGTTCTACATCTTGATCCATAGGCAACAGGAAGTAAACTGTCATACTGCTTGGGGCTTGAGCATGTATGAGACCTCAAAGTACACTTCCACAGTGCCACACTTCCTCTAACAAGACCACACCTACTCCAAAAAGGTCACACCTCCTAATAGTGCCACTCATTCAAACACATGAGAGTCTATGGGGGCCATACCTACTCAAACCACCACAGCCTATCACCTATTTTTATAACAGAAGCCCATGGATCTTCCTATGGTATGGTAGAGTTGTATGCTCATGACTCACAAGGCTTAGATGACCAGCTGACTCAATAATTAGGCTCCTAGAGAAAATAGAGCATGCTGAGTTATTATAGTTTGAATCTTAGTTGTCTCCTACAGGTTCATGCTTTGAACTTTTTTTTCCCATGGTTGTTGATGCCATTTGGCGGGAGATGTGGAACTTTTAGGAAATGTTGGAGGGGGTCAGGTGGGGGGAGGTCAGGATGGATGGAGGGGCTGGCTGCCTGAAATAAGGCACTAGGGAGGGGCCTCTGAAGGTTGTAGCCAGCTGACAGTTTCTGCCTCATCTTGCTTCCTGGTTCTCTGTTTCCAAATGCTCCTACTACATGGGACTCATCTATGCTTTCCCCACTGAATAACTCTGTCTTTCTGAAACCTGTTTTCTCAGGAATTGTCTTCACAGTGATACAAAAGCAACTAACACAAGTTACACTCGAGTCTTATTAGGACAATGAACAATTCTTTCTAATATGAGTATCATCAGTAATGCATGGAACATGTTTTTACTAAAAGAAATATTTGTTGTTTATTTGAAATCCAATTTTAACTAGACATTCTATATTTTATGGGCAAAACTCTGTCAATCTTCTGAAATAAGTGTTTTAGCTCCTGAAATAATGAATAAGATATACCCAAACTATTCAAATTCAACAGATGCTTTTTGAAAAAAAATTTTCCTGTTTACTTTCTGAAGATTTAATATGGCAGGGGCAACAAAATATTCAACTGTTAGAATTATTATTAAGCCCTTTGCAGTACATTTTAGGTTCCTTCTGACAACTGTATATGAAATATATATATGTGTATACATATATATATATACATATATATATATGAAATATATATATATAAATTACTCCAAAGCTTTATGTCCAGTGGGCCATCAGGTTAACTTACTCCCTTGAGTTGATACTCTGTTAGTGTTTAAAAGCCAACACCAAGTGGGAAAACACTTAGTTACAGTTAGACCAGTTAGACTACTCCATATGGTCATCAAGTCAGGCGAGCACCCCAATCGCACCGTTGGGATTTACCCATCCCAACAGTGACACACACAGTAGCCATTACAGCCATGAGAACACCCAAAGAAAGCATAGGGATGGTAGCTGTACATTGCTACATGTGTCCACAGATAGTGGAGTTCTCAGCCAAGGGACATGGTTAGTGATGTGCAAATAGATACTAAAAACAATGAGTTGGGTTTATGAACGTTAAAATACAGCCATGCAAAAACAAAAATAAGCACATAGCATGTGAATATGTGAAAAAGTAGATCTCAAGGGGAAATGACTTACCTACACAGTTTTTCGACTAATGGTAAGAGGGAACAAATATTTTGCTTTACTGAGCACTGAACTCAGGGGCTGTATGATACTAGCAAGTGTTCTACGACTGGGCTGTATCTGAGCCCTCATTTTATTTTTATTTTGAGGCATGCTCTTTAAAGTTGCTGAAACTGGCCTTGAACTTGTGATCCTCCTGCCGCTGCCTCTAACTGAATAGGATAACAGGCCTGTGCCACCAGGTGCATCTCAGTTTATTTTTATTTTATAGCAGATAGCCTGTAACTATGAAAACCATTAGGCACAGAATAATATAGGATAACCTTGATTTCCATCTAATGTTATTCTTGTTAATAAAAGTGATTATGTATAACTACATACAATTTAATTCTTATGCTTTTCTAAGACTATAAACATATAAACTCATTTTTAAAATGTGAACATACATAATATGTACAGTACAGTAGTGATTAAGTTAAAATATGCAAATATATGCAAAAGAAGGGGAAAGGAGGACTTATTCTAAAATGTCAGCAGTGGTTAGCTCTGTCTGAAGGATTGGTTTATGAGCGATCCTTAATTTTTCTTCCTGCTTTTCATCACTTCGCCTCCCTCCCTTTGGTGCAAATGTTGCATTAACTTTATAGCTAGAAAAAGAGTAGCTTTGTTCTGTTTCGTTTTGTCTCTTCACACTTTCATACTGCATTGCTGGCAGGAGTTTCCAATACAATAGTATCTTGGACAAACTAGGTACCGAGACAATGTAACCCTGGGGCCTCACTTAGAGATGTGTGGATGGGTGATGGAGAATATAAGTGTAGGGATGGGCACAGTGACAACATTCACAGTGCTGCACAGTTGCATATGACTCAGTACTCACAGAGAAATAAGGGTGGGGTCAACTGACACTCCAGGCATCTCCCTGGGTTAACCTCAGACCCAGACTATGGAGCACAGCAAGGTCAATGTGCTCAATGCCACATAACTATGCACTGAAAAATGAATTAAAATGCTAAAGTTTATACCATTCATGTATTTTACCACAACATGAAAATAAAACAAAACTACCCCCCCCCCGGGCCATTAGAATTCCTCTTTTCCTAAGATCAATCTTTGGCTGTTAAGTCTTATAGGTTATTGAGTTCAGTTCTTCAATCGGGTAAAAAGAAAGTGGTAGAAACTGAACGTACACAATGAAATGTGCTGGCACGTCATGAATACAGAACCAGTTATGGATGTCCCTATATTTTTGGAACACAAAAACAAGTAAAAGAATTATGGACACTGAGTTCAGGATCCTGCTCGCCTCACAGAAAGCAAGAGGGAGAATAGAGATGAGGTGTCAGTCAGCATGCAATTGCACAAGATGCTTTCCTTCTTTGAAATGAGCCAGTATGGTGGCATTACTAGATTGGAGGAAATTTACAGTGGGTATTCCACTGTTCAATGTATACACTGCTTTTCTGTATGCTTAAATAGTGTCAACAATGAATCTGTAGCCTTGTACACCCCCACCCCCATTGTCTCTTTATTGGAACTGGAGTGTCTAGATGGGGTTTAGATGGTAGTCCAATAACATCTCCAGGCCTCAGTTCTCACCCCCAGAAAGCAAAACGCTAGGAGGTATTGTACTGTGCTATTGTTGTCAACTAATCTGCTACCTCTTCTAACAGAGGTGATGAATAGATCAAAACCACTGATTGACAGAAAACATCTGAACTCACTAGCAAAATTCTACCAGTCTCTCCCTCTCTCTGTTTTTCTCTCTCCTCTCCACTGGATCTCTACAAAGCTCTCGTCTTATTTTTTAGGTTAATAATTGATTTACAAATTTATTAGTGATGTGTGAGATTTCTTGCGGCAGACACCGTATTCTTTTGGTCATAAACTCTGGCCTGGTTCCTAGGTGGTGCTCAAGAGATATTTGATGAATGAATGAATGAATGAATGAATGAATGAATGAATGAATGTGTGATTATGTAGTCAGTGGCATCATTGCCAAGTGATAACACTAGACATTCTAGGTGTTACGCCAATCTTCAAACATTTAGACTGTGTAGTGACAAAATCTCCTGTATGGGAAGACCTAGCAGGGGATCTCATGAAGGCTCTATTTCAGACTCGTGTCTTTTCTTCTATGTTAATGTTCTGGAGTACAAGCCTTTGGCTTTTTTAAGAGAAAAGTCCTATGAGTTAGCTAGCAGTTACTACTGATGGTTGGGCATCGCTGGGATTTACTAGTTAGCTTTATTCAATAAATGCCCAGTAATCTGCAGACATAAGTTTTATTTCCAAATCCTCCCTCTCTGAGGGAAGTTTCAGTTAATGAGGAAAGTATAGGCAGCTGGCTCTCCTCAGGCTTTGTTCCCAGATACCATCAATTAAGGAGAAATCAAAAGTCTTCCCCATTACACTTGAATCAAGAGCAATTTATTAACTTCATGGCGATGTCACATAATTGTGAAATTGCCTTTTACCCCAGACGATTTTATTTGCATTAAAATCCAAAGTTTGGAATACCCAATTATAGCACTAGATCGAGAGAGAGGATAGGGAATGACTTCTTAGAGTAGGCCCTAAAATCAGCCAAAGTACAGCTAGTGAACCTTACTAACAAAACAAAATTGTATGGGGATCATCAGAATTTGTGGCCAGCTCCAGCATTCGTCATCAACTGTTAAAAATGGAGGTCAGTAGGCCTAGTCTTTTTACTTTATAAATACTGAGGCGGGAGAGATCAAGGGATTTCCCACTGAACTGCAATTGTTCTGACCTTTTCCACCAAACACGTTAGGAAACAGAATAACAGCTGGACCAACTAACGAATAACAAGGAAGTCCAATTTTCATTTTATCTCCCTCTAGTTTGCCTGTCTCCTATCCTTTCTTGCTACAGTGAACAGTCAAAGGGAGAAGGGGAGAAAGAAAATGGGGGTTACTGATTGCTGAAACGTGGAATTTTATGGACAGGGCGTGACTTCTGTGAACTGAGCATGGGCACGACGAGGCCTGCAGCCTGTTACCACTGCTCTTCAGACTTGCCGTGTGATCTGATGTGTGCCAGTGAATGAGCGCTCGGGGGTTTTCCTGCCACAGCCCAGTGGGAAAGGAAGCTGTGGAATTTCTCCAGCAGGTCTGCCCCAGGACAGATGGCATGGCTCTGCCTTCCTCCCTGGTGCCGTCTGGGTCCAGGACAGAAGGCAGGAGATAGGGGCAGCTTAGGCGGCAGAACATCCTATAGATAGATGATGAGAGGCCCTGCACTTGCTCTGTGTGCCCAGACATCCCCAATCATCATATGCATTTGTCGCGTCAAACTCCAAGACCCTATTTAGAGCATTTGGCCCAATTTTAGAAAAAAAAATTTTTTTTAAAAAAAATTGAATTTTTATATTCATTTAACAACTTCGCTGAGCCTTGACCTAAACAGGAGCATATGTGAGACACTTTCCCTTCAAAGATCTACTAGCTGAGAGCTTCTTGTCTCTAAGGGAAAAGGTAAGAACCTTATCTACCTCTGTGTTCATGCTTTACTTATGTTACTCTGTCCTAGTAACCTCAAGACACTGGTTAGGGTGGCCGTAGACAGATCTGGAGATGTGTGCTGCAGATGGGTTATTTTAGCATCACACCATCAGCATTAGCTTTCCATGCATCATATCCTTCTAGCCCACTGTAGACATTTAGAAAACATATAGTGTAAAGCCTTGCAAATAACATGAGGTGATGGATAATGTGATTTGATAGTATGCTAAAAATACTGATTTAATTGTTTTTATCTCAGTGTCTCACTAGGAAGGAAGGATACCTCAAATCGAACAGTTGGACTTTAAGAGTGTAAACTTTTTTTTTTTTTTTTAGCTTAGGTAATCAAATCTTGACTTTAAATGGTATTTAGTACTAGGATGTAATATTCTACCCAGTGCTCAGCTGATTATCTATCATTTTCTTTGGGCCCTGTAATTGGACAGACAAGAAACTATTCCTAATAATCAGTTTGGTCCTAATTGTCTGTTTGCTAGAGTCTGGGGTGCACACTGCAGGCATACTGGATGGAAAGGGAACTGCTTACTGAGTCCCTTCCACTGTTTGTTCAGATCCTTACAACCGTGGGCAGCAGCCCCGACACCTGAATAGTCCAGAGCATCCTGTCCAGCTGCCTGAAACAGCACTCATTTTTCCTGAATTCCATGAGTGGGCAACATAAATCTTATTTGCTGCAAGACAGAGCCACCATTGAACCACATCCATCCCCTGCAGGCTGTGCAGACACAGAAATGTCCTTATTGCAAATAATTTACATTCTTCAATTTCCACTAGATCTCACCATTGGCTACTTAATTTATCCCACTCCTGGCTTATTTTTCAACGATTCTTTGGTGCTTTTGTTCTTTATTTCACAGCTACTGCACACATCCTGTTGCCAGCACACACAAGGCATGTTCCAAGAGTTTTAAATAAAAAAGCAACACAAGCCATTATTGGGCTATTTTATGTTTACATTACCAATAAAACAAGATCATTCCGGGTGGTGGTGGCACACACCCTTACTCCCAGAACTCGGGAGGCAGAGGCAGGTGGATTTCTGTGAGTTTGAGGCCAGCCTGGTCTACTGAGTGAGTAACAGGACAGGCTCCAAAGCTACACAGAGAAACCCTGTCTTGAAAGTCAAAACAAAACAAACAAGAACACCAAGAAACAGAATTTTCAAGCTCTGTGAAGCCTTCAGGAAATACATGCGGCTGTCATTATCTTTAGACCAAACTGCCTCGTGGCCCCCTACTGCGCATGGCATGATGGGCCATCAGAGGGAAAATGGAGCAATGAGACACCAGTCAGAGCAGGCTGCTGACCTGGCTGCTGGGTTGTGGCTCCCTGAAAATGTCCCTTTGAATTTAGTGGCGCCTGGATGGCAGAGACCACAGATCATGACAGAACATAAATTCTCCTCATAATGAGATTAGTAGGCAGACAAAATAAATGTCCTGCTGTTGTATTAGAGGCAGGCTATAACTGGTGTTTTCCTTGGAAACGATCATTTCTTTTGCAACAGGGGAGCCACGTGCAAACGCTAACTTGAATGCAACAGATTCTGTTTCAGCACATAGTTATTTTTTATCCTCCTCTGTCTTCTTAATGGTGGCTTGGGGGAGGTGTCTAAACAGGCCATGGGTCTTAAAGACTATTACCAACATGAATTATGGGGTCTATGTTCATGATCATCAATCGTGTTCCCCAGGCTCCCTTCTACAGGCAAGTTCTGAACAGCTCCCCTCCAGATTCTAAACTCCAACCCTGCTGGGGAGGAGGTGCTGTGACCCCTGGGTTCCTCTCACTTTAGCTTTCAGATCAAAGGCAGGGTAGACTCACTATTGTGCTGAGGGTATTTAAAAATATATTTTTACTGCAACTCTACTACTTAAAACCAGTGGAAACCAGTATCACATATGAGGCAGCCTTAAGAAAATGTCCAGATCAGATGACCCAAAGAAACAAAACTCTTGAGGGTGGAGCATGATTGCAATGGACTTTCTTAGTTTGCAGCAGAAGGCACCCTCACCTGGAGTACAATACCCTCCTCTCATTAAAAATGTGAGATAACATCTTCTCCTGGATCCTTTCCATAGAATTTGATGCAAGTTCGTGGGCTGCACCATTCTGAGTATCGAGTACATTTAATCAAAGCCTTCTGGGAAAAAACTTGGAGTATGCCCTGCAAAGTCACCAAGCATGTGAAGAGAGGCCCTTTCAAAAGGAATTGGGAAATCAGAGTCTGAGCTTAGGTGTATTTGACGCTTTCTCATAGAAAACACAATCCAATGTCTGCATTTTTCTGCGCTCCAGGATTTTCTATGAAACTGCATATTTTGAGGAGGCCACTTGCTGTTATCTCAGTTCCCAGCATTTTGACATTTTGCTTTGCTTGGGTGGTAAAGAGACCACAGAAATCTTAAATTTGCACAGGCACTACAGTTTACATGGCGGTTTGCAAAGTGTCATGAAAAATCTAATGAAAGATTTCCCCTTTCCACACTGGTGCCTCCTCCCAAACACAACTACAACTGGGGGATGGAAGGATTATTTTTTGGCCCAAATTAAGAACTATTTTTCTTTTCACTTTCCACTTCTCAAAAGCTTGAATTGCACCTCTGCTTGACTCTTTCTGTGTTTGCAATTTAGTCAGTGCCCTCACACTATTAATGTCCCTGTTCTCTCTTAACTAATTGTCTGAGGAAATGCTTGTTTTAGTGCCAGTAAGTGACCCACCTACATTCATCAGTCCTCTCTTCTCACCTACCTTTGTTATTTCCAACTCTTTTTTCTTTCTTTTTTTTTTTTTTTTAAATTGTTCTACCCCCACTTTTTGCTGGTCCTTCCTGCTTGTTATCTAAAATCTAGGCAGCTAAGGAGTGAGCTTCACCAAACACTCAGTTTACTTGGTATGTGTTAATAATTATCCAACAGCCCTTCCAAGTGTGAGTCACGAAGTTAACCTTGGAGTTTCATGATGCATAAATATCCTGGGAGGGATTTCTCCAATCCTGCTTGCTTACCTCATACAAGTGGACTTGTTCTTGGGTCACAGCAAAGATCAGCAGCACATTGTTTTGTACCAGCTTATCAATGAGTTGACCAATTGTTGGATATTCCTAAAATTGATACATAGATTTAATATCACCTTAACCATAGGAGGTAAAATTTAAAAATTTTTTTTTCACAGTTGAAAAAGGCAACGTTCACAGGCATTTTGTCAATCATTCTAAAGAAACATTCATGATTGGTATTATTCATTTAGCTCGGGAATTGTCCCAACTCTTATAAGTTCAGGTTAGTCTTAAGAATGGAGTCTGGCAGTGTGCTATACCATGCCCTCTCTCTCCTAAGCAGAACCCCTGGAATTTATTGCAAGACTTCTAATGTGTCATATTAGAAGGTGCCACTCAGCAGCTGGTAGGAATGTTAGACCAGGAGGCAGGGCGGGGAGACTGTGATGTGTGAGGTAGCTCTTGTAACTCTTCCTGGAATTGGATGAGGTAGCATGAAGATTGAGGAAGGGATGGAGTGCTGATGAATAAATAACACACTATAATTCCTGTGACTGTCTGGCCCATGCCAGTTCTCAGCACTGGTTTTATTGCCTTTGCAGTATCATAAATTGGTGGAATGGGATCCTAAACTTTTTTTTTTTTCAGCATGAATGAAAATAGTTTGTCCTTCTGGTATGGAAAACGTTCATTGTCAAGTGATGTGAAACATTTTAAAAACAAAAGAATTATTATCAAATTTACAGGTGAATTTACTTTCCAAGTCTAGAAGATAGGAAGCACATTTGCCTCCACTGTGATTTCAAAAGCAGATAACACACAAAGAGGACATGTGGAGGAAGGAACAAGCTGTGGCCGATTGAACAAGGACTATGGATTAAGGCTGCAGTCTGTCAAAGGGGGGAGAAGCTTTCTGTTCCCTGAGGTGGTGCAATGTTACATTCTCAGAGCTGCCAGGATATTTCTGTCTGGGGCTATCATTAGGTTCAAGGTTCAAGTTGGGCAAAGGGTGTTCCTTTTTCTAAATTATCCAGAGAAAATTCCCAACTGTGACCCAAGCTGTAAATGCCTTTTTTTTTTTTTTTTTTTTTTTTTGCCACAGCTTGATTTTTGTTTTTTATATTTTTCATTTCTTTTATTTGTTTGTTTGTTTGTTTATTTTTACTTATGTCTGTGTGAGGGTGTCAGATCCCCTGGAATAGGAGTTACAGATAGTTATGAAGTGCCATATGGGTACTAGGAATTGAACCCAGGTCCTCTGGAAGAGCAGCCAGTGTTCTTAACCACTGAGCCATCCCTCCAGCTCCACATTTGGATTTTTATTAGTAGAGATCCCAGACAATAGACCTTTTCCTTGCTCTGACACATTTAGTGTCATTTGCTTTTCAGTTGCCCAAACTTTAAGTGTCCCTTGCTCTAGAACCTAAGGCCCTGACACACTGGGTTCTCTTCCCTCCACCAGTACACATCTGTCTACTGCTTCATGTAGAGCCAGGATTCATACAACCCACATAGGCTGTTGTTTCAGTAGAAAACTCAAGGCCAGAAACAGGTCTTACATGGTGGTCCTGGGAATCTAGCTTTGCTTTTAGCATACAAAAATACTCAAAAACTCAGAGGGACTGGAATGGCCTGTGGTTCTGTGCTTTGCAGAAATTTACTCAGAATAATTAATTACACATTTATTAAATAAGAAGCTCATATCAGATAGTGGGTGTTGTTTGGTTCTACAATCTTTTGCTTTTCAAGAATTCTATTATGGGGCATTCAATAAATTAATGACAAAAGGACCCATTTCCTGGAACTTCATTGACTTAAGACAAACTTTCGTGATAATCACTGTGATTCTCACATAAAAATATTGAAATTAGAGACCATGATTGTATGGGGAAATAAAACCATTCAAAGATGGGAAAATCTAGATTGAAGTTCAAAATCAGGTCAAAGAATGGCCTAAATTTATGAACTAGTAGTTTGTATAGAATAGCTTTTAATAGCTTATTCCTTCCTTCCTTCCTTCCTTCCTTCCTTCCTTCCTTCCTTCCTTCCTTCCTGATGGGAGATGTTATTCTGTAAATATGTTTCTCATACTGGTTAATGAATAAAGCACTGTTGGGCCAATGGGAAAGCAAGATAGGCGGGGCTAGGAGACAAGGAGGAAAGAGGAAGTAGGAAGGAGGAGTCAGCATGTAGAGCATGGAGAAAGCAAGATGCCGGCCTGCATCACTCGGATAAGATGACCACGTGGAAATACTTAGATAAGTAACCCATAAACAATAATAGTAATTGGCCAACAGCATTGTATCAAATATGGAGTCTCTGCATGTTATTGGGGGCTGGTGCGGCTGTGGGACCAGACCAGCGGCAGGCAGGCGGGCTGGCAGAAAACAATAAGCAACAGTTGGCGCCCAAAGTGGCTATAAGAACTTTCACTTAAAACTAATAAAAGCTTAAGAAATGTTTTAGAAACAAAGGAACAGAGACTAGCAAGACTTCTTAGTAGCAGCATTTTTCTCAGTTAAACTTTGTTTTGATAGAGACCGAGATTTGTGAGGCTCCTTTAAGGGAGGTTTCCAAAATTAGCATAAGTGGCAAAAAATGGCCTTGCTTTTAAAGAGCTCTGCTAACAATTCATTGATATGTATGAAAGCTGGCAATGAAGGCTTACAATGTGTTTTAAAATATAGGTAGGCTTGGGAAAGAAAGAGAAAAGAAATAAAATGGTTTTAAAAAGACAGAGTATGGCTGGGTATGGTGGCACACGCCTTTAATCCCAACACTCGGGAGACAGAGGCAAGCAGATCTCTGTGATTTCAAAGTAAACCTGGTATACAAAGTGAATTCCAGGGAAGATAAAAGTTACACAGAGAAACCCTGTCTCAAAATATGTAAAAATAGAAGTAGAAGAAATAGAGTAATAAAAAAGCCACATAAAGATGGAAAGCATAGAGAAACTTTGGATATTGTACGCTGTTCTGTTATCTTTAAATTGTTTGATTGCTGAGGAAATAACAACAACTGATAAAAGAAATGCTGCTGGATTAATCCAATTTATATATTTTAAAAATGCTTTGACTCCAAAATTAAAGTCCAAGGACAAGTTACTGGGGAAAAGGATTTCTAATTATTTATCCACAGAAAATGAAAAGCTGTGGATTCCTTCCAGACTAGCATGGTTTGATCAAGCAAGACCCCCTGAAGCAATGTCAGTGGGACAAAGCAGCCTTGCAGACCACTACAGCCAGGATTTCTGTGTCTTCTTAAGATTTCCCATGACAGCGCCCCCTACCAGCAGGGAGTAATTTGGAAATAACAACGCCCAAATTCCTAAATGTTGTTTATAAATGTTTGTTTTCATTTAAATGGGGTTAGTTATAAATGGTTAATTACCACAAGCAATCCTTTTAAAGGTAAAAAGGGAATTATGGTATAGATATGAATGCTTTGTTTTGGAATGGATTTTCATTTATTGATACAAATTTAAGGTCAATTTTGTGATATGTATATTTCTCCTCTTGTTTAGGTGTTGTGTTTATATAGCTCATTTAGAATGTAATATATAGTTTAGTACAGATTATAGATAATTACCTATGATAGTGAGAACTTGTAGTTAAGTTAGTTAGGATTTCTAGATATGCAGAGATGTATTTGAGATGAATAGACATTCTTCAAACCTTTCAAAGGCCTACGGAATATGGCATTTAAAATGGTTTAGGGTTTTTCTTGACAGTGAGGCACACTGCTCCTGGTAATACCACCTGCATCAGAAAGGAAGATGGACATCGAAGAAACGGTCAGAAAGGAAGATGGACATCGAAGAAACGCATAATGGAGTTTGCTTCTAATATGTCAAGACTAGCCATTTGGACAAGATACTGCTCTTGTCTAGGCTGTTTGACTATATGCTGTATAAACTGGACATGCAGGACCCACAGCAAAGTGACTGCTGATACAAGATGGACATTTTCTACAGGATTCCTGCTTCATGGAAGAGTCTGCCAGACAGTCTACAGGACATAGAGATAAATGACAGACAAACTGCCAGTACAGATGGACAGTTTTCTGGTTTGCTGAGGAGTCTGCCAGACACATTATGGCCTATGGGCTGAAGATAGAACATTACAAAAGAACTTTGGGTGACTGACCAAGCAGTGAGTTGTCTCTGTCATTTCTAGAGTTTATATATTATCCTTCTGTAGTCTTTGATGGAGTTGAAGACAGATAGTTATGGTTATAGTTTTCTTTAGTTAGGATTAAAGATGAGTTACATATAAGACTTTCAACTCACAAAGATAGGATAGATAATAGAATATTTTCTTAAAGTCTTACTAAATGTTAATGGACAAAATATTGTTAACTATGATTCATATTTGACAACTGTTATATGGTATATTTTGCTATGTTAAGGTTAAAACCTTTCTTTTTATTTTAGACAGAAAAGAGGAGATGATGGGAGATGTTATTCTGTAAATATGTTTCTCATACTGGTTAATGAATAAAGCACTGCGGCCAGTGGGAAAGCAAGATAGGCATGGCTAGGAGACAAGGAGGAAAGAGGAAGTAGTTAGGAGGGGTCAGCATGTAGAACATGGAGAAAGCAAGATGGTGGCCCGCCGCTCTCTGGTAAGATGAGCCACATGGAAATACTTAGATTAATAGAAATGGGTTAATCATTAAGAAAGAGCTAGCTGATAAAGAATTAGGAACTGTCCAACAGATTTATATCAAATACAGAGTCTCTACATGTTATTGGGGGCTGGCGTGGCAACAGGACCAGACCGGCAGTGGGCGGGCTGGTGGAAAACATACATGCTATACCTTCCTTTCCTTTCCTTTCTTTCTTCCTTTTTTATTTTTCAATTGACATTGGAATTCTGAGCTTTTCCCTTCTCCTTCCTATGTATCCTTCTATAAATCATCATTTGAAGGGCCCTTTAACTTAACTTTTTGAGCCATGCTTCCTACTATGTTAAATATGTAAAATATGACTTTCCCAGGTTGATGGTTCTTTCTTCCATCTCATACACTGTGATGTAGGCACTGAGCTGTTAGGAAACAAAGATAACAAACTAGCCCAGGCTCTGAGGAAAGCACAGAGTAATCGAACACATTACCATATAGAGATGTGTATGAAGACATCCATGAATAAAGGTGAAATGAGAAGTGACTGCTTTGGGACATAGTGGAGGTCAAAGAGGACTCTCTTGGCCTTAAAAGGCAAATTAGTTTCTTGAGTAGAGGGTATAATATTTTCAAGTCTGGTAGCCACATGGTCTTTTGATGGCAACAGCAATTAGATAGCGTCCTACTGAAGATCAGATGAGAGACCACATGGGGCAAAGACCTCTGAAATTTCTACCTAGTTTGACAACAGTCAAGTTTTTTTTAAAAAAATGTTACCAGCATTTTTCAACAACAGAAAAATAAGCTAAGTGTTAATAAGCACAACCAAATAGTATTTGATTAGCTGTTCCAAACAGAGCACCATGGTCATATTACAACTGAGGGATAGCAATGCTCAGAAAGCCTGTGGTGGTACTGCTCTGACCTGGACCACTGTGGCTGAGAATAGAGAGCTATCTGTGTTGCTTTTTTACTGGCCTCAGGATCTCTATGAAACTGGTGAGGTTCTGGGCTCACCTGTGACATAACAGGTTTAAACTTTCAACACATGCCCACCAAATACCAAGTGGAGGTCACTTGAGCTCTCTGTGGGACCCGCAGTGCAGTTGAGGTAGAAGAGAGTAATTTCTAGCTCCTAAAGTAGAAAATATACACTGCTTCCATTGAGTGAGTCATTTCATATGGTTTCATAGCAGTTGTCGTCATGTGGGTCTACATGTGGCTCTGAAAGCTGAAGAGAGTAAAGGTTACATACCAAGACGGTTGACATAGAGTATTCATTCCTGTTGTCCAAGTGACAGAGCCCATCATTGGGAATGACAATGCCTGCCAGCTTGCTGTCCATTCCAAAATGAGAATCAGCATCACTCACAAAAACCAGGAGATGGAGTGAGTCATTGCGCCAGCCAATCTTTTCCTAGAGTGAAAAGGAAGACATAGGTTGTATGGAGATGAGCAGGTAGGCCTGAATTGAGGCTTGTGTGGCTTCTCACATTCAGATTCGGAGCAATGTGTGGATAACCCATTCTAGCCTTTCTATCTATAGAGAACTTGTAGCTTATTAAAGACATGAAATCCTGTAGCATTTGATCTCTTAGAAAACGTTCAGATTTTTCCCATTACAAAAAATGGTTCCATTACAAGTAGGGTTGGGATCATCTTGTCTTCTAGTTTTGATCTTTATCTGCTCTCAATTCACGGGGGGTGGGGGGGGATGAGAGAAGGTAGTGGGAAGGTCATAGTCATTTTAAATTCAAGCTAAATACAACAAAAAGTGGTTATTAAATAAGCCCATTTCATTAAAATGTCACCCAACAATTAGGTATGTATTTCTAACAATGTCACCTGAGAATTATACACCTAACATAAGAACTTCTGATTGAAGATGGCCCTAGGGTCCTACTAGCAGAAATTGTCTGCAACTTGTGTCTTAGCAGCGATTTCCCAAAACTAATATTAGTCTAGGAAGCCTTGGGCAAAAACTTTCCTGGCTGTCTTAAACTACCTTACCCTTCCTTCCTCCTTTAACTCCTGATCCTTTTGCCTTCTAGAAGCTTCTGCCTGGACATTTCCTGGTATTGCCCATGAAGGACTAATGTCTAGACAGGCCTATCATTCTTCTTAGGACTCCTCAAATAGTCAAGGGGGATCTGGGTCCTGGCAGAGACAATGTGACTTCTGATCTTGACTTTATTAGTTCAAGAAAACAGATTTTATCTTGAGCTATGTAGTGAAATTCTGCCTCTCAAATCCAGGGGTTGGGGATACAGCTCATTAATAGAGTTAGTATAGTGCTTGCCTAGCATGTGCAAGGCCCGCATCATAAGAAAAGGGGAAATAGTTATGTAATTAGTTTGCTGTATACTGACTCAGACATTTTAATGTTTATTAATGTTTTGCCTTTAATTTTTTCTACTATAATTTATTAAAAAATAACTAATCTGATCTTTGAACCAAGATTTCCTTATACTGGGACACTTTGATTACTCCAATTCAGACATATGAAACATTCTCGCACTTCAACATGACTAAGGTAAATATTTAATGAAAGTTTTATATTTTAAGAAAAGGATCAATGTAGAAATATGGTGATCAAAAGAAAGGCAATTAGCTAAGCTTCCTAAAGCAGATTTGTTAATAAGAGATGAAATTTATGTTAATAGGATGGAGTAATGACCCCAACCCCGCCCCCCACACACTATACCTTACACACAGCAGCTTGCATAATTGCATCAAATCCACCTTCAGGTGTGTCAATATTAGCAGAAATCTTCTGTTTTCTCACAATTTCATTGAATCTCTCAGCATCATCAGTCAACGGCAAAATGTGCTTGAATCCAAACGTAGGTAAACAGAAATAGGGAATACTACTACAAAAGAAATATGGAAAAATATTCTTAAATGTGATCCAGTGCAGTTATTAGATCTGATATCCCAGGAACATTTCCTTAAACAATGATTGATTTTTCTAAAGAGCTCGGTAAATCTTAAGTTTGCCATCTTCCCCATGTTGCCTTTATTGGCTAATACCCATTTGAAGCCTACTGTAATATTGTTCACAGTTCAAATGGGGATTGCAGAGGATCCCATCATCAGACCCTCATTCCACGGTGTGTAATCACTACTTTCTATGGCCTACAAACTGAAGTATACTTGATAAGTTTACTTGGTGACAGCCACTTTGTGTGACTTTGTGTTTAGCTATCTTGACTTGTTATCAAGCATGAGTCATCCCTAAGGAATGGAGAGAGGACCCTGCCTCCTTTCTCCTCTGCTCTCAAGCCTGTCTTCCAGGGGCCCAGAGCTCACAGCAAAGCTCTTGGTTTTTGTCTTAGGATTTCTGTTGCTGCTACCAGACACAGCGATCCAAAGAAACTTGGGAAGGAAAGAGTTTAATTCTGCTTACAGCTTGCAGTCTATCACCTAGGGAAGTCAGAGCAGAAACTCCAGGCAGGAGTCTGAGTCAGGAACTGATGCAGAGGCAGTAGAAGAGTGCCTCTCACTAGCTTCCTCCTCACCATTTGCTCAGCCTGCTTTCTTATAGCACCCAGGAGCACCAGCCCAGGGACAGCAACCCATACAGTGAGCAGGGCCATTCTATACCAATCATCAAACATGACAATGCACCACAGGGCTTGCTTGCTCACAGGTCAATCTGGTAGAGGGTTTTTCTCAGGTGGAGAGTTCCTCTTCTGATATGACTCTAGCTTGTGTCTAGTTGACAGAAACCTAGGAAACAGTGTTTCTACACACACAGTGATACAACACATGAGAGCAGACCAGCCTGGAACTAAACCTGTGGTTGAAATGTCATGGTAGTATGACACCTGCATCAAAGAGAATGACAGGATCTGATTGAAGATTCACCCATGTTCATGTTTGGAAGCCAGTTACTAGCTATGCATGAAACTCTGGGAAAGTTACTCAACCCTTTTTAGCTTTGGTCTGTACCTTTAAAAAAACAGAGCCAATAATGTAGGCCCAAGTTAAGTCTTTGGACCACGAGTACTACAGGATCTCTGGTAGAAATGAAATATCTAGGACATTATTTCAGGTCTTCTACAGAAATGCTAAGTGTAGGATTAGCAATCTGTGTGGTATCAAGCCTTCCAGATGCATGATAAGTTTCATGAACTGTTGGTGTAGAAGAAAAGAGATAGAAAGGAAGAACCCCAGTGAGAATGTGACACACTGCCTTAGGCAACAGAGTGACCTCTGTAGATCACACATAGTTACCTGGCCTCAGGTCAGGTCTGCGGATCTGTTGGTCTGTCAGCAGACCAAGAACAGTTGCATCTGCCAGAGTCAGGTTTCTGTTAGCCACACCTACTTCCTGAGGCAGACCTTGATCTTCATTATTTTTAGATTCTGTATTTTTAAAATTCATCTAATTCATCTACTTGCTAAAGTGGATCCAAATCACCCAGTCTCTCTCTCTCTCTCTCTCTCTCTCTCTCTCTCTCTCTCTCTCTCTCTCTCTCTCTCTCTCTCTCTCTCTCTCTCTGTGTGTGTGTGTGTGTTACTTGATTAGAGATAGGGTCTTACTAGTAACCCAGGTTGGGTTTGAAGTCCCCAAGTGAGCCCATGCATATTTTGAGAATATGATCCTCCTGCTTCGGCCTCCTAGGTAGCTGAATAATCAAGTGTTTGCATCATTTTCTTATTCATATACATAAACAGGGACAGAAAAGAAGTCAATTTCCTTAGGCAAACTGAGGTCAAGCAAGGCAAGACTCTGCTTCTCCTCGAGGCTCAGCACTCACAGCATAAACAAATGACCTTTTAGTAGTGTATTTTGTGCCATCCAGTTTCATTTTTCATTTCTTTATTAATGATTTCACAATTTGAAATGTTCCCATACCAAAATGTGGTCTAGTGTTGCTAAGTGCAGCAAGGCTGGGGCGTGATTTGTCCAGAAATAACCTTCCTTCAGACATTACAGTTCAATGGTAATACATCAACAATATTGATTAAATTGGATGTCCTTAAACAGAGATAAACATTAAAACAAAGGTGTTTATTGGCCAATTAACTAAAACAAAAACTTGCAGGAATCTAATTCCTCTTGGAACAATGTTTAATATGTTGTAGGTCAATCAGTATCGTGAGTGATGAGAATTGACAGGACTACAGAACTGAAGGGCAGGGGTGGGAGTTTGTCTCATGAGGACAAAACTGATGATGTCCATTGAGACAGTCATCTATTTGTTAGTATGCATGCATAGAAAACAGTTCTGACTCTGTCCGAACATAGCATAAGAACAGGACAGTTTGAGAAGCCTAGCATTGACTGGCTCAGTCCAAATATCTTCAGACAGCTATCCCCAGAAAAGATGCTTCTGGTCCCAGAAGATCCCTCCTGACCTTTGATCCACTTCCTCAGCCAAATGGAGTTTTTAGAATCTACCCGCAAATGGGAGAGAAAGCATGGCAAGAGAGTTGAATGGATGTGGTCCCTGTGTTCTGATGAGTTTATCTAATTATTCTTTACCAATAAAAAATTGGAAGCTAGGATGGGGGTAAGAACCTGAATGATTAGAGAAATGGCAGAGAACCCACCTCCTATATTTTACATTCCTCCATCCAAAAAAGCTGAGATCCTCTCTCAGCCCCACCCTTCTATTTCCTGTCTCTTATCTGTCCTCAGTCCTCCAAAACCTCTATGATTAATTTTTGTTAGCCAGTGACTAACTCCACCCTCTGACTCAAAGCAGACTTTATTGTCAGAATGCGATTAAAATAGCACATAACAGCATTTTGTGCTCCCCCAACACACGAGGTTTGTCTATTATTTCAGCTATGCGGACACACCTGGTCTGATTGGCTCAGGAGCAAGTGTAAATTTCCAGGCCACGTTTTCTATGTCCTCTCTGATTCACGATGTTTATTTTTAACTCTCAGAATTCAACTTGCATCAGATTTCTCTGAAGTGCTGACCGTGCATGAACCCTACCTAGCAGGGTTGTTATGAGGCTAAAGCAATGCTTTAGCATGGGCTGTGCAGAGGCGAAGCCACTTTTTACAGAGATCACTGCACACAGACCCACACACCCCCCAGGACAGAGAATGGATTTGATCAGTGATGTCATTAGAACCATGCCGTTTCTGACTGCTGCCATTTCTGATGTTAGTATTTCAGGCCATACCATTCACAACAGAAAGGAGAAAAAGCAAGTCAAATGACTGGCTAGAAATGTCATCTGAATGTTAGTTTTCATTTTCTTTTAATTACTAGGACTCAGCGTTTGTCTATCTTTATTGGCATTTTATTTTTAACCCTTTTTAATTGGCAGGCTTATATCCCTTGCATATTCTTCTATTGGGCTATTTTTATTTTAATTTTGTGTGCTCCCTGAACAATACTATTCTCTTATCTTTCTTTTGTCTTTTAATTTTATATTTAGATGTGTGCCTTAAACACACACACACACACACACACACACACACACACGTATTTACTCCCAAATATAAGTATTGTAAAGTGTGATGCAAGGAAGAAGTCAAATGTTAAAATGGTTCCAATGTTCAACATTGCTCCCAGTGTCTGGAGAAGCTGTGGGGAAGCAGACAATGCATTCAGTTTAGAGTAGACATATTAAGCAGTTATCTATCCTCAGACAGTCACACAACACTGCTAGATGTCAGAACTAGTTCCCAAAGTTCTTGTGAAGATTATATGTCATAGGAAGTGGATAACCATATTTGGCTTAGCCTGTTCCCCGAGACCTACTAGTTTGAATCCTTTATTTGGGGCTATTGGTTTGCATCACACTGGGACATCTTCTGGAATAAAAGAATTGGCAACTGACTTTAATATAAGAAATCTGCGTCTTTGATGCTTGGAATATCTCTTCTTAGAGGAGACTGAGAAGGAGATAAGTGTGTGTGTGTGTGTGTGTGTGTGTGTGTGTGTGTGTGTGTGGTGTGTATATATGTCATGTGTGTGTGTGTTGTGTGTATATGTGGTATGTGTGTGGTATGGTATGTGTGTGTGTATGTGGTGTGTGTATATGTGGTGTGTGTGTGGTGTATGTGTGTGTGTGTGTGTGTGTGTGTGTGTGTGGTATGTGCGCACATATAGTGATCATATGTAAACTTTTGATGTCTTTGCTAATCACTCTCTACATTATTATTATTATTATTATTATTATTATTATTATTTTGTTTGTTTGTGAAAGGATCTTTCATTCAACCCAGAGCTCACCAGTTTGGCTAGCCTTGCATTCTCTAGAGATCTTCTGATCTCCAGCTCCCTAGCAGCAAGACTGCAGGTGCACACTGTAGCACTGGCTTCTTGTGTGGGTCCTGGCATCTGAACCCAGGCCCCAATGCCAGTGCAGCAAGCACCTTACTGACCATGCCATCCTCCAGCAGTGAACTAACTAACATTACTATCTTATGAGAACGCTATGATTTTGGAAAATGAGTGAAAACTTAATATTAGTCATTCATCTGGTTAAATGACAGGGAACATGCAGGGAAAGCAAAGCAGAACGTTAAGGGTGGGTCACAACCGGGAAACATGAATAGAGACCCTAGTGTCGTCAGAGACCTGCCTCTAATGAGTGGCATATTTGAACACTACTTTCTCAGCATCACAACTAAAGGGAAGAAGTTCTTCTCCCCAAGTAACAATTCCAGAGGGCCTAGACAACAATGGATTTGCGTTTCAGTTGTAGAATAATTATGAAGCACAATATAAAGAGGTACTACTTACATTTTGTTAATTTTTTAAATAAGAAAGTATTGATAAAATAAAACTATTCTTTTCTTTTTCTGTCAGGAATTAAAAATGATTTCCAATCCTTTCTTTTTACCTGTGTGTGTGTGTGTTTTTTTTTTTCCTTGCACACACCTTTATCTCTGCAGAGAGAAGCTGTATGCTGCCATATCCACAGTACAGAAAAGCCCTTTAAGCACTTTATAGCTTCCACTTGCTGTTGATTGTGTGATGTTTCAGTCAGTTGGAGAGCAATATTGGGGCAGGGGCCTGCCATATGTTGAGGCGCTTGCACCAAGCTCTACTCAGTGTCCTGAGAGGTGTTTCTTGGGAAGCATTAGGCTTAATGAAAGTGTAAATTCTTGTTCCACCTGATTGTCCTGGAGGAACTATTACAAATCATTAATTGCATTTGCTGTGCATCTCGAAACACATGATTTTCCTTCAACATTGGAGAGTTTGCATAGAGCATTTCTGCTGCCCATGAAATATAGAGAGGAAGCATCTGCATGAACAAGCTGACTTGGCCCCTTTTTCCTGGAACATCATTTTCACCTGCAGGAATGATTGGCAGCTAAACTTGAGTTAATCCAACTTGAATATTTGGCAGACATGTTCTTAAAAATGAACAAAGCAAGACTGTCATTTCCATGAACATAAATGCTGGCATTTACTGCCAGTAGTGAAATTCAAGGTAACTAGAATATTTGAATTGACGGAATTGCTCATTTGCTACTTGAGAGACTGACAACACACCCAACATTTTGCAGTGCTTGAAGGCACATGTGATGAGGTTGGTGGTGATATTAACAAGCATCACTTTTGATATCATAGATTATGAGAGATGTGCACAACTCAGAGAACTCATATTTTCCAATTGACCAAAGTATCACATTGCAAAATTGTGAGTGGTGAGGGTCACTCACATGTAGGCAGATCGGTGGACTGTAGTGTAACAGAACAGGGAGTGTCAACTGACACTGTTTCAGGTTCTACACTGGAACATTCACTCATCACCTAGTCTATTGCAAGTGTGGACAAGTGGACAAAGTCATTGGTCATAGCTATCAGATGGGATTCTCCTCTGACAAATTCATTTCAGTGAGAGATTTAACTTTCTTTGAGGAGTTCTATCAAAAATATTGTAATAAGTTAAATGCAAAAGTGGATATGGCAATCTAGTTGCCTTCAATTAAACCAGCTGCTTTAGAAATTTGCAAAAAAATATATATAGACTATCATCATTCTACTCGTTAACAAAAAACTTGCTGATTATTTTTGTTTTGTTTTGAAAATGTAGTTACTGTTCATTAAAACATGTTATAGCAATATGCAATATTTCTTATTGTAAATATTAAGCCAGCAAATCAATGCTTACTTGTTCTATTATAGTCTAATAAAGTAACTATTAAAATATATAACCCACATAAACTTGAAGCTCTCTTGGAGGTATATCATCATCATCATCGTCATCATCATCATCATAGGCAGAGTCTCTCTTTGCAGGTCAAATTGGCCTTATGCTTAATATCCTCTTGGCTTGGCCAAATGAGGGCTGGGGTTAGCAGTGCACAATACCATATATGGGTGAAGTACTTTTTTAATTATTGCTCTCTCCTGTGTGTGTGTGTGTGTGTGTGTGTGTGTGAGAGAGAGAGAGAGAGAGAGAGAGAGAGAGAGATATGTATGCATATGAGTAAGCTCAGAAGACAATTTTCAGGAGTCTGTTCTCTTCTACCATGAGATCTAGGAATTGAGTTCATCAGGTTCTCATGGCAAATACTTTTGGCTGTTGAGCTAAAATGGCCCAAGAGGTGTTAATTTATAAGGATGTAAAGGAGCCCTGAGATTTGAAAGTTTGGGGACCACTAGATGGAAATAACTAGAGATGAGGTAATGGGTTAATGAAAGAAAGGAAATTGATGCTTATCTTGAGTGTCTATTGTTCTGAGCTCATTCAATCTCTTGATTACTCTAGAGTCAATATCCATCAGTGTTTATGGATAAAGTGGCTAACTGCAAAGTCTGATGCATATTACAAAACCTTTCCAGGCTCTTTTCTCTTATCCTTCATTGTCTTCTTACTTTATAAAATTTTACTCTATACTTACAAGATTTGGTTTAATTAAGAAATGTGAGTTTTTATCATATATATGTACATATGATAATAACATATATATATATATATATATTTATATATGGGATGCTAGCTGAAAAGAGGAATTTAGAGGTACAATTGAAAGAAAAACATAGTGTTGCAATTTTTTAAAAAGTACTTTCAGTTTACAACTTGGATGATAAATTTTGCCAGGGAGAAATAGAGAAGCAGCTTTAGCCAACATGATATATAGATTCGTTCAAGAGACCAAATGTGCAATCTTCTTTTAGGTCCCTAGCAGCTACACACCGTGCAGCGGTCTGGTCATGCCCTATGGCTACTAGTGGCACCTGCTATTTATTGAGAACTTAGCAAGGTCAAGTCAGATTCTTCCATTCATGATCTGACCTAATCCTCACAACCACTCTGTGTGATTTAGAGCTAGAGCACTCAGTTTACTGAAAAAGAAGCATGATTTGAGAAGATAAACGACCCAGCTAAGTCCACCTTAGGAGTGACTCAACGAGCCAGGACTCCACCCACAGCTGACTCTGGAGCCCATGTTATCGTCATCCAAGGTGCCTGTCTACTAAAGAACCCCAGTTCCCTGTGGAATGGGTTCAGATCCCCAACCCCCAGATATTTCCACATTCAGCACACTGCTTGAGGCTCTGCAATTTTGTTTTTAATGAACGAAAGTATGAAAGACTGCTTGAACAAAAGCCAAGCATGTTTTCTCACACCAATTATCCCAGTAGTTGGCCTAAGGCAGGATGGTTGCTTTAATTTCAAGGCCAGTCATGCTGCATGGCAAGTTCTAGACCAGTCTTGGCTATAGTGGGAGCCACTGTCTCAAATGAAACAAAGTAAAACAAAACTAATGTTGAAATTATCATTACATAGAACTAAATAAAAAGCCAAACTACTTTTATTTTTTCCAGAAGCCTCTTTAAGAACTAGGTTTCATTGCTAATTCAAGGTGTTGCCTCCCAATTTTGCTAGTTCAAGGTGTTGCCTCCTAATTTAGCTGAGTCATCTAACCTTGTTAATTTTAATTGTTTCTCTGATAATATTCTATACTCATTGTTTCCCTATTGTTTGTCAAATTGCTACATCTTATCTGACCCAAAACAGGAAGAATGAATCAGAAGTACTTGGTACTGATGGAGTTGCCCTCCATTAGACTGTATTGAAACTTACTGCAGGAGGACATGTGATATGCCAAATAGTTTCATGCAAATTTTAGGCAGGTGCAGAGCTCTTCAGTTTACCAAAGAAACAGAAGCAGAAGGGAGGCTGTTATATCAGATGAGATATTCTCAGTAATGAATGTATTGACCTTTACAGATGGACCAAGTCATTGATAACTATGGCCTCACCTTACTACTTATTATTTGCCATTCTTAAAGATTGCATTTGAGTCATTGCCACTCTTCCTAGACATCTGCATGTCTTATGTTACAGGATTTGCTAGAAGCCACCTACTATCTATCCTGGGGGGGGGGAGGGGGACAGAATCCTGATGTTTAGGGGTGGAATGTGTTTCCTTTTAGCTATCTTTGTTATATAAATAGACAAGATTTGGGGGTAAAAGTTCTGGCTAAACTTCTTAAATTGGGAAAATAAAATTCAGCATTAATTTGTACTTAAGAGGAGAAAGGCACCAAAACAGGACCAGGAGGGACTTTTCTTGCCTTATAAAAGAAACTGAAAACATCACTAGCTGACAATACATTCCATGGTGAAACTGAAGCATTTCTCTAAAGCCCATTGACATGGACAGCTCTGTCCTCTCTTGCCTCGTCAATTAGAAACTGTGCTGTGGATTCTACATAAGCAGTGATCCTAGCTAATGCAATAAGGCAGGAAGGCAGGAAGGCAGGAAAAGATAAATAGAGCAATGGACATTGAAGAAGATATTATTTCTCACAGATATGTGACTTAGAAAATCAGAAGTCTACAAAAGCAGGTGAGAATTAATGAGAGGAAATCTATAAAAGTTTCAGGACAAAAATGAATGTCCAAAATATGTTGCATTTTGATAAATTATTATTTAAAACTGAGTTTTTACAAGTCTCTAGGAATAGATAATATAAAGACAGAAAAAAATGAAAGTTTTTCTTTTTTACATTGAAATCAGTGAAATGGTTCTCAGAGACATTTAACAAGAAACAAAGAAGCAGAGATACTTGTCACATGACATGAGCAGAAAGTTCAAGAGATTTAAGTGGTACAATTTCCCCAAACTGATCTATGGTTTCAGTACAGTCTCTTTCAAAATTTCAATTATATTTTTCAGAGATATTGATGAATTGATTCTAAAATCTATGTGGAAATGCAAAGTTAGGAGAACCAGAAGAAGGACAGCGTTGGAGGACTTACTTTCCTGTGAGCAAAACTGAGGCATGTGCTGTTCCATGATCCAAATTGATGGGATCAATGAAAGAGAAATGAATGTCTACATTTAGACTCGTATGCAGCCAATTGGTTTTTCACAATGACATCAAGTCAACTCAATGTGGAAACTCTTACTTAACAAATAGTTCTGGAAACAAAAGATGAATGAATCTCAATGGTTTTCATTCTCAATATAAAAATTCATTTGGTTGTGATCACAGATCTAAATGGAAGACCTTTAACCTTAACGTTTCTGTAAGAAAATATGAAAGATTTTTTATCACTTTAGAAAAAGCCAAAGTTTCTCAAAGCAAAAAATTATGAACTACAAAATTAAAAACTGATAGGCTGATCTTAAAATTTTTTAAAAAGACATTGTTAGTAAACTAAAATACAAGCTAGAAACTGAAAATAATATCCAAGAAACAATGGGCAAAGAACTTGTATCCAAAATACATAAAGAGGGTGTAGGGGAGATGGTTCAACAGCTAAGAGCTCTTACTGCTCTTGCAGAGGACCCAGGTTCCTTACCAGCATCCACACAGTGAAGAGCTCAGAACCATTGGCAGCTCCAGTTCTTGGGGTTCTGAATTCCCCTTCTGGATTCTGAGAGCACTGCACATACATGGTGCACAGACCACACAAAACACTTGTACACATAAAATAAAAATAAAAGAACTCACACAAAACAATACTAATAATATAATAAAAATTTTTAAATGATTAAAAGATTGAAAAAGATATTTTCCAAATTACAACTTTAGGACAAATAAAGAAAAGATGTTCAGTATCATTCCTCAATAAACACAAATTAAAGCAACAACATTACAAACTCATCAGAATGCCTGAAGTTAAAAAGACTGACCTTTTAGTGAAAATCTAGTAATTCTAATGCTAATAACACCATCATCCACTGATGATAATGTGTGTGTGTGTATCACACAGAAAGCTTGCAATCTGCTCTTGGAAACAAAAGTAGCACATCTACATGGCAGAGTTCTGGTAGTTTCTTGAAAATTAAAAAAAAAAAATTGTACAATTCAAATCTATTCTATCTATGCATTTAAGAGAAATAAAAAGTACATCTTTTGTAAAGATTTATTTGTAAGTGCTTATACCAACATTTTCCACAGTGTCCAGAATGTGGCAACAACCTAACTATCCATCAACGGAAGAATGAGTGATGAAACTGTAGCAGATTTATAAAGAGCCTTGTGTTAAAATGAAGACCAGCGGACTGCTGATGTGCACAACAAAGTCAAAAAGACATCTGAAAGCAGTCTGTTGAACAAAAGAAGCCAGACACCAGGAGCAGGTGAGCCAGCCCGAGGGCATGAGCAAGGGAGAGCAAGGCTGACCACTTGTCTGACTTGTGGCAGCGTGGGAGAGAAAGAAATGCCCTCTGCCTTGCCCCGCATCCCTCTACACCTGCTGGCCCCTGAGTGGAAGAGCTGTCCCTGCCCCTCACTGGCTGCAGCTCTTGGGAGAGCAGGCCTTGCACCTCACCCACGCAGCGCAGGAGCTGACCCCATTGGCAGGGGTATGAGTAAGCTGGCTCTGAGAGTGTGAGAGCAGGAGAGCTGGTCTTGCCTCCCTCATCTGCCCTGTGGTATCCACAGCAAGTGAAAGATGTCTTCCTCTTTTTGCTCCTTGCCACCTGAAAGCAAGCGAGCTGGCTCTGAGGTCACAAGAGCAAGACAGCTGCCCCGCCCCTTATCACCTGCAGCACTTGGGAAAGTGGTCCCTGGGCAACACAATGCTGGCCCTGGTGGTGAAGGTGTGGGTGAGCTCAGGGCGGAGAGCAGGAGAACAGGCCCTACACTTTGCTCCTTGTTGCAAGGGGTGAACTAGCTGGGGGCAGTGCTGGAGAGCTCACCCTGGTGGTGAGGATGGGGAAGAATTGGTGGGTTGACCAACACAGCCTCGACCCAGGCACAGAAACCAGGGCTATGAGTTAGTTGGTTCATCTCAACATCCAGTCCATCTATGATCTGCTGGAGCACGAGAAGAGGCCGGTCTTGCAGACCCAAAGCTGCAGGATCTCCACAACAGAGGACAGTATCAGGATATCCGAGAGGAGTCCCAATGAGGGCCCAGTATTGATAGTGCAGCAGAAACCCAGAGGCCTGGAACCAGGCAAATGACTAATCGCAATGTCAAGACTGCAAGTGAAATAAATATGGACTAGAGGGTATACTGTGTGACTCACTGTGTAACACTAAAGCTTCCAAGAAGAGGTATTTATTTATTTGTTCCTCTTTTCTTTTAAAATTTACTTCATTTTATTTTATGCGGGGTGGTGATTGCAGGGACAAAGGCTGGGTTCAAGGGAACAGGGAGATGGGTGGGATCAAGATGCAAGCTGCGAAAGCCACAAAGAATCAATAAAATGTTTAAAAAAGAAAGAAAGAAGGAAGCCAGGCATGAAGAGTGCATACTACACATTCTTACATCTATATGAGAGCCAAGAACAAGCAAAAGCAATCTAAACAATAGAAATCAGAAAGCGGTTGCTTCTGAGGAGGCAGAACTGACTATACTAGGCCACGAAGAATCCTTCCAAGGGGAAGACAAGTCTGGAATGTTGATTACCTTGGTGCATTCAATTACCAAACTCATCAAACAGCATTGTTTGCTGTGGGCTTTCTAGAACACTCCAATTAGATCTTTATTGATCTGCCGACTTCCCTTCCTTTCTTCCTTTCTCCCTGAAATGGGCACATGATTAGTGCCCCAGCAGCCTTCTTGGACCATGAAGACAAAACCCATGACAGACAGACAGACAGACAGACAGACAGCAGGAAAGCCTTGGATTCCTATATGTGGAATGGTAAGCCAGCTCTGAACTACCCTTCTCCTGACTCCTCTATGTGAAAGAGAGAGAAGTGACATAAGCCAGTGTCTTTATGACTTGCAGCCAAACATAATTCCTGAGAATTAGAATCAGTAAGAATTTCCTTTCAGAGTAAAATTGTTTGGGCTATGTCAGATTACAGTTGAGAACTATACTAACTATACCTCCTCCTTCTCCTTCAATACAGGGTTCCTCTGTGTAGCCCTAGCTGTCCTGAAACTTGCTTTATAAAACAGGCTGTCCTTGAACTTAGAGATCCACCTACCTCTGCCTCCCAGGTGCTGGAACTATAGGCATGTGACACCACCACCCAGCTTATGAGAACTACATTAAACTTCTAAACTGAAATAACATTATTTGCTTCTTATAGATACTGCTCCATTTGATGTATTAAATACTAACATACATTTGGGAAATTGTGTGTGTGAGAGAGAGAGAAAAAGAGAGAGATTGTAGTATAAAGCTAATGCTTTGAATCAAACTGGATTTTTTCGTGAATCCTTGTTTAGTCACATGATCTTGGGTAACTTGCTGACCTCTCCAAGTTCCTTGTCACTTCCTCTGAGTACAGGACTCAGCGAGACCAGCTTTAACCTTTCATCATTATAAAGATGGAATGACATGCATATGAAGTATTCAGCATAGAGGCGGGCATGGAGCAAACCATAGCTCCTTTTCAGAGGAAGGATATTAAATAACTTGCTTGATTTTTGAACATGTCATTGACCATACAGGTAAGCCATCACAGAGCAATTTTCCCTTGACTATCATCTGCATAATACATAGTTTTAATGGCTGGTTATAGCATTTTATGATAGGCTCACTGCCTCATTTCCTGTTGAGTTTAATTGCAGTAAAGGCTCCTACTCTCTGAAATGAAAGAAAGCCACATTTCCAAAGTGCGTCAGAGAAAGCTACAAAGATAGTTATTTTGATAGAAAGACTCAGGAAAAAAAAATGTAGGTTCATATGAAATAGCCCTAGAAAGTGGTGGTTACTGAGGATTGAAGATCTCAGAGGGACTGGTAAGTGTGGCCTGTGTAGCAGACAGTGAAAGACAAAGTCTACTTGCCCACAGGCAGGAAACCTCCTTGGCTATATCCTGACCTGCAAACCTGGCAGATGATGTAGGGTCTGTGGACTGGAACCATGAAGTTATGATGACCTTGGCTGGAAACTACCTAGACCACAGAGAATTGCTGAGATCCCAACATGAGAAAGAAATGCCAGGGTGTTAACAAGCTTCTGGCAGGGCAGATTGGGTGTGTGCATTACATCTGTAGAAACCAGTATCTGGGGATGCCAGGGAGTTCACTTACTTACTTACCTGCAAGGGTTGGCGATTTCCTCTGGCGTTGTTTTCATAAAAGGAGAAACGGGCTTTTCCACAAAAGAGCCAAAGCCCAGTCTAAAGTTGCTGGTTAATTTAGACATCTCTTTGGCAAGCCGGGAGCCCAGCTCTTTGATTGTGTTGAGGTCGTCATCCATGGAGGCTGAGAGATCCATGAGGTAATACAGATCTACTGGGTAATCTTCCGTTTGGCGGACTTGCACTTGCAGAGTCTGCTCGGCACCTGCAATAGCCCATGAGAAAGGCACATCAATAAACACAGCAGTTATTTGTAATGAACCAGTCTTAGGCTTGCTGGCTACTATATTTCAGTGCGACCTTATTAAGGTGCAAGCAATCTCATGAACTGTGCGGTAGCATTTATAAATGAACACATCCTTGCAAATCTCTCAGTGGTGAGTTTCGAAGGGCTGGAGGAGGTGTATGTCGAGATATTTTATATCTCCTTGGGAGAAGTAGCATTCATTTAGATGAAAGATAAGCTGCGTTTTTGTGTGCATGGCTTTAGAAAAGGTGAACCAAATAGAGGGCAGATCAAATCCACATTTCAGTCCTTGAAGTAATGTGCAGTGATGTGGGTGACATTTGAGTAATTCAAACGGTCACCACTAGAGAAGCTGTCTTCAGTGACACATTTGGAGTGCAATGAAGAGGCGGTAATTCCCCATTTCCCGCATATTGGGGAATGGGAATCCCAATAACCAATGAAGTGTGTTGGGCACTAGTGGGATTAGTGGGCAGCAAGTCACAGACACAATGCTAGGAAACCCATCATTCCATACCTGGCCTCAATTTAAGAACCAAGCTTTGGGGAGAGATCTGAACAATGTCAGAGCTATTCTTCTGTCGGCCTACGCTGAGAGGCTTATTTTGAAGGATTTCCACTTGGGAGACAGGGTTTTCGATGAAGGGTAATTGACATCCTTTGGCCAAGAGATTTGCTGGGGTGTCACACCTTTCGCCAGCTCCAGACAGGTGGGTGAAATTCTAAAAGGGGAAAAATTGTAAAGAGGAGAAGAAGACAAATTTGCATATCTTGGTAACATGCCAGGCATTATTTTTGTGTGTTTTGTGAGATAAGGATGTACTAAGTACCTCATACCCCTATGAGACTGGTGGTGATTGGCAGGTGGAGTTATTTTGAGTAAAACTGGAGCTTCTTTTTAATTATGCTCAGTCAAATTCATCTAACAGTTTGTTTGCTTGTTTGTTTTTTCTTGAAGTTTCTCCCATGGTCTGAGTAGATCTTTAAAATGACTGAGTTCCCAAAGTTGACTTTTTCCTGTGACTTTATTTGTTCTGGAAGAATGGTTGGTGTCTGGACTCCTAGGGCTGTCATGCTTTTTATGTCTGTCACCAAATCCAGAGAGATGTTTCCTTTGGATTCCTAAAGGACAGGGCATCTGACATCTCCCTGACTGGCACTCAGCTGGTCCTATTCGCTGATGCAGTCCCTGCCATTACCGTGTCACTTGGCTGAAACTGACTTCTCAAGGACTTTGAGCTCAGTATATTAAAGGATTCCAGTTCAAGGTCTCTTAGAGCTTTCTCCCAGGCTTGGAAGTTGAAAGAGAGGATGGTTTAAAGTCTGTATTCTGTCTGGGATCCCAGAAAAATCCCAACTCTTCTGGTCCATCTAGACAGAAGGCTGAGGGGTGTAGGGTGTAACAGGGATGTGGCTCCAATCTTACAGCACCCAGAGCAGGTGCTGCTGATAGGCAAAGTTGTTTCCGACTAGAGACAAAACTGAACAGAGGCCCTTGGATTTGTGTGTGTGTGTGTGTGTGTATGTGTGTGTGTGTGTGTGTGTGATGGTCTACTAAGAACCAAACTAATGCTTATATCTTTTCCTTATCCCTTAGGATTCTAAGCCGTGCCTTCTATTTTCACCAGCTAGGAAAGTTACATTTTGTCTAAAATGGACTTTTGAAAATACAATTTGTTACCTGCCAATCAGACCTATTGAGGTTTGTGGCTCTAGCCTGGGTATGGCAAACTGCAACTTCCCATGATGTAACAAAGGCAAACAGTGGCTGGATGAGGCCTCAGAACCCTTTCTAACACACTGCAGTGGCTATCAGCTGTGTTTAGCCTTTGCCAAAAGGGCAGGGGTGGGGTGAACTGAGAAGCAGTTTGTGAATACCTTAAGCTTTGTTCATTCTTTGCTGTAATGGCCACAGCTCTCTGCTACAGCTGATGTACTAATGATTGCTTCTGCTATTAGAGAGGCCTCTGGCTTTAAAACTTGATGATAACTTGGCCAACTACAAGGAAAACTCTCAGTAGCACCTTAGGAAGCACTTATTAACATAAAGATGAATTTCAATATAAATTCTAGTGGGCTGGAGAGATAGAGCAACAGCTAAGATTGCTTATTGCTCTCTCAGAGGGCCCAAATGCAATTCCCAGTACCTGTATCCAGAAACTCATAACAACTGCCTGCAACTATGGCTCCCTCTTCTGGCCTCCATGAGTACATAGATGGACGGAACACACACACACACACACACACACACACACACACACACACACACACATACACACACACACACACACACACACACACACACACACACACACACACACAGAGTAAACATAAATTCTAGGTTGAATTTTTTGTCTCTGCCATGTAACTAATATTGTATTCTAGACAATGTCCAAGGAACATATGGGGTTGTTTCTTATTGAAAACTCTCAACAATGCATTTGCTATTTGAACTCAAAAGAGCATAGTTGTCTTGAATTTTGTTTGTGGCCCAAGCAGTTGAGGCAGTGGAGGGGTTTATGCTTTCCTGCCTATAAGGTCACTCTCTACAGATGTGGAATGTGGGTCCTAACAGTTATAGCCCAGTTCTAAGATGGGAATCTAGATTCCTTTCCCCTTGAGAATGCTACTGGGCTCTTGTTGGCATTTATAAGCATTGGTTGGCATGTAGAGTCTTTCCAGTGGGTGGGACTTAAGATCCAGAAAGCCAAAGGCCTCTTTCTCTAGGTGCAAATCCTTCACACATTGTTCTCTACATCACAGCACAGGCTGGGACTTGGTCTGTCTTGTTAGATAGGCCCCATGGTCCTCACTCTTCACACAGTTTTCCTTCTCACCAAACAAGACAGTTTTTTTACAGCTTTGCAATTGCTGTGCAAGAGTCACTCAGTTCACAAACATGTAATTTGTAAAAGAATAGCCTGATCCATGAATCATAGCTTTCCATTCTTGACGTACCTAGCAGAGACTCACATTAGATCTCAGGTCCCAGAAGAAACAGAACCAGGTTTTAGCAACATTAAGTGTCTGCTTCACTTTGAACAATATCATCTCCATGGTCACCATTTATCCAGACAGAATGTTACACCTGCAACCAGCTAGAAAACCTTTAATGTAAGAAAGTAACTAGAGGGCTGGAACCCTTTTAGTCTTAATACTCAGGAGGCAGAAGCAGACATCCCTCTGTGAGTTCCTGGCTAGCCTGGTCTACATAGTGAGTTCCAGACCAGCTAGTGCTATGTAGTGAGACCCTATCCCAAAAATAAAAATGAAAAAAAATTAAAATTAATGAACTAATTAATTAAAAGAAGCCACTAGATTTAATAAAGGATGCTTAGCTAAGTTTTTAAAAATTAATTTGACATCCATTCCTTCAGTAAATTGTTTTCAAAGTACACATGAATACAAATTTGACCCACGAACAGTCAGGTCCCTTTCTTGATCTGGTTTAATCACGAAACGCCACAGAGAGAAAGGCTTTCACGGAGGACATTAACTGATGTATAAACAGTGTTCGCAACAGGGTGATGGCCAGTGATTTACCTCCTGGGAGCACCAGCCACAGTGAGGTCCCATGAGCAAGCAGTCTGAGCAGGATTCTGCACCACCCCAGGCACAACCACCTAAGGGCAAAGCCAGCAAGACCGGGAGTTAAAGCACTTTCATTCATTCATTCTGCTTATGGGACTAACACTTCTTACTCAGACAAAGCTACACCAGACTTTACTTTAGAAAATTAGTCCTCTGAAGGCTAGTAACTCAAGCCAAAGTTTGTAGTTTATACCTGTCACATCGGGAATATATACACCATGTAAACAGAAGTTAGCTCTTTTGTCTTAAACCACAGCAGTGGCTTAACTGCCCAGCAGCCCAAACTCATCTTTTGTATTTTCCTATTCAATACCTGCCACTTAATTTCAAAAACTTATCTGTACCCATTAAAAAGGTTTCTCTTATAAATTCAGCATTTCTGTTTCTAAAACCCTTCTCTGTTCTCAAGATCATGACTCCCAAGTGGATGGCCTTGTCATACAACAAAATAGAAAAGCTTCCGAAGCGACTATCACGTTACTCAGAAAGCCTCACTTCAGACAGCAGGAAGAGCTGTCTAATTCGCCTCATTAAAATGCCCATGCAACCTTTGTATTTATTTACCCAGCACCTAGAACATTCACCGGGCGACATGCCCCGAGTCTGCCTATAGTTTGTTAAAGTGTCTCTGTGGCGAGAGAGCCATCAGGCAGATCAAAAGAAAAATGACTGCAGGTCTGCTTTCCAAAGCAAATGCCAGTTTGTCAAGCATAAGATGACGAGAGAGATACCGGAGAGCTTCGGTCTTACCTTGGACGCTATCATTCCTTCCTAGAAGTAGCAGGAACAGGCAGAGCAGCTCAATCCCCATTCGGTTCAGTTTTCACTGTGCAGACAGATTAAAAAATGAGTTACCTCCAGGGTTACAAGACCAAAGCTGGAGGCCGTGAAAGACTTTCTTGCAGTGTAAGAGAAAAAAAAAATAGATGTGAAGCCACTTACACCCCTTTGAAAAGTAACTCGAGCTGTAAATTCAAAAGCTTTCATTAAGATTGAAAGGAAAATAGAAGCTACCTGGACGGGCAAAGCAGAAAAGCTGTGTTTAAAAGCAACTTCCTTGTTTGCCATATAAGGAAGGCAGGTGTACAATCACGGGGAAGGTTGGGGAGAGTCATGCAGGAGACATTTTTGTGTGTGTCAAGTCTATCTTAAGTGCATCCTAGAGAAAATTAGTGTCTTTAGTGAAATGGTCATCAATAGGCTGTCCAAAGACTAATTGGAATGCATAGTTTTCATAACAATTTTAATGCAGTAAGGATGTGAAACAAAATGCCAGGGTTTAAGCTAAATGTAAGGAAGCTTTAAAAAAAAAAGTCCACTGAAAATACCTGAGATTTTTGTTTTTCATGTTAGAGCCTCTGCAGAGAATTGAAATAAGCTCTGAAAAATAAAAAAAACAAAAAACAAAAAACATTATTTTACAGTCAAATTAGAAGTTAGGTCAAGGAGAACAAAACACTGTTTTATTTTTTAAATTATACAAGATTTGCTTTTCACAGGCATAGGATTCTTACTTAAATATATTAAATATATGTATATATATATTGGAAACACAGTATATGAAGATCAATTAGTCAAAATAAAGACAGTCTCAACACAACAATAGAAGCAACAGAAAGAGAAATAGTAGCAGCTAAGCTTCTGAATCCCTGTCTAGAGGACCCTTCCAGGGTGGGGACCACATAGAACCTTTGGTAGGCAGATACATGTCTTCCAGAACCAAGACTGCAAAACAAACAAAGCACAACCAAAAAAACCCAACGTTGAAAAAGAAGAGGTTTCTGACTTCCAGCCCCTGGCTGGGCACGCAGGAATTATCTATTTGTTAAATGAAATGGTGCCATCTCAAAATATGCGTAGTCTGTGGGTAAATCTGTGTGTGGGGTTTGTATCCCTAGGATGCAGGGATTCAGGATGTATTTGGAAATGAACCGTATTTGAGGATTAGATGTGAATATGAAAGGGAGAGATATTTACGGCCGATACACTGAGTGGCAATGCTCTTGCCTGAGAGTTAGAGGGAAAATGGCAGCTTCCACATGAGCATAAAAAACATGGCATGTTTGAGACCCCAGAAGATGCCATAAATGCAACTGGACATCAAATGATGGAACCTGGGGAAATATCAAATTATAAAGTATAGTAGAATTGGATATACCAGCATGGACTAAGAGCTATGGGGATGGAGATCTTCAAATATAGGGGTCTGAATGAGCTCTCCAAGGCAGTAAGCATGGGTGGGAAGGAGCCCTGACAACTGAGACCGGGGTCTAATAGTATCTAGCAGTCAGGGGAGCAGCACAGAATAAAGGAAACTGCTATCTAACAGACACACCATCTTGCCAAGGAGGAACTGTCTTTGTCAGAGATCAATTCTCAGAGTATCTCTCATGTTTCCACACCTCCTGTAGGCAGTGGAAATAGCTGCTTTTGTTCTGGACTCCAAGAATGTTTATAAAGTGAGCAGCCTTTGAAGAGAGGCATAGCGTCTCACTAAGGACAGTAGAAAACTTCTTACAGCTTTGAAAGTTCCAGACTGCACTTCTGTACAGACTAAGGGGCAGGTGTGCTTGCACCTTGCAAAGTTAGCATGAGAGAGTGCTTGCTGGCTGCCGATCAGGAAAGGCTCAGTTTCTCTAATGCAGGCTTTCTGTCCTGGAGCCCAGCCTACTCTGTCTGTAGGCATCTCATTCCTTTTGGGTTGGGAGATGGATGAGATAAAATGCTGACTCTCAGGCCACTGCTATTACTGTGAATGGCAAAATCCTTTCTTTCTGACACAGGCATTTTGTTCTATCACACACACACACTCTCTCTCTCTCTCTCTCTCTCTCTCTCTCTCTCTCACACACACACACACACACACATACACACAAACACACAAACAAACGGGAAAAGAGAGAGAGAGAGAGAGAGAGAGAGAGAGAGAGAGAGATGTAAATAAATAATAAATTTAGAACACAGAGAATGTTAGAAAATGTAAGCATTAACCAACCCACAAGTCCACTACTGGGCACATATCCAAAGAAAATGAGATCCATACACTGAGGAGACACCTGCACTTGCATGTTTTTAAACATCACCTTTATTCTGTCCTTAATGGCAATTTGAATAGAATGGAAACTGTTTTGTTAAAGGAAATAAACCAGGTGTGAAAAACAAACATAAACACACTTTCTCACATACATATGGAAAATAAATAGTTGGGCTCAAAGAAGCAAAGAAGTAACAAATAGAAGAATGGAAAAGGGAGGGAAGGAGGAATGGAGAGTTGATGGTTAGTGGGTACCAGTATACAGTTTGTGAGGAAGAATAACATCTATTGTTCTAAAACATAGTAGAACAACTCTGGCTGACAATAAGTATTGAATATTTAAAATTAGCTATCAGAGAGGATTGTAAACATTCTGGGATAATGATATGCCAATGACCTGATCATGTTGTACATATTCATTGAAACCCCACTCTCTACCCTAAGGATGTATCAATTATTATGTCAATTGCAAATGAAAGTGTATCTTAAGAGAATGTATTTGACACAATGTAAAAGCTTAGAAAAACCCTTTCTGGCTCTTTTGAAATGGAGGCAGTATTGTGGACACAAAGTCATGCTTCAATCATACTTTAAGTGTAGGCACAAATTCTACCTGTTGTGTTTTTCTCTCGAAGCCTCGTCTTTCAGCTCTCTAATCTGGATCCTTGCTATAGAAGTCTTTCCATTTTTTCCCAGGGTTTAGTATATGACAGAGTTGAAAACTGAATATAGGCTTCTGGAAAAAAAATCTAAGTAGTCTATAATTTGCTTTCCTGTCTTTGCAGATTTCTCACGCTTGCCTGAAAATGTACCTTCAAAAGATAGTCTCCCAGGACATGAGCCCAGACACAAAGGAGCCCATCTAAGGTCAGAAAGCTTAGAGTGACAGTGCCTTGAAAACCCGGAGGCCCTTCAGCCCTTCCTGGTTTGTGAAAATCTCCTCAAATCACACCTCTTTCTTCAGACTGAACATGTAACTTTCCAATCCTGCTTTGGGAGAAAAGATCTTGTAAGACTGCCCCCGTGCAACTTAGACCAAACAGTGATGCCTGTGTCCAGAGGTATCCCAGGCTCCAGAGCTATCTGCTCACAAACATTCCAGCCGGCTTGTGTCAGTAGCTGTGGATGAACTGGCATCATAGGTATCTGCACACCTTTCCAGCTGCCCTCCCCTAGAGTCTTTGCTGGGTGTCTAGCTGCCATGAAACACCTCTTCATGTAGGGCAGTGGGACTCCTGAGCCTCTTTTGGGGATAAGAGAACTCTAGTGACTGTTCTTGCAAATAAGCTATGAGTGAAAGTGTTGCATACTATTTCATGCCATTCTGCCAATTGGATGTAGGCATTGAGGTCCTGAGAGAATTGGGAAAACACAGTTTGAAATTAGTACCTTTGAATTGAATTGATCTTCTAATGTGCTATTTTGTATAAACACTTCCATCCCAGTCAGGAAAATTACAATTACCCTGGGATATTTATTTTTGTGTTCTCAGCAGTAACCCTCTGTTGTTCATGTCCTCCCTCCTTTTCAGGCCCATGCCCTTGGCCCCTGCTGCCTGAAGACCCTTGTCTTCCCCTTACCTGCCCAGTTCAGCTCACTGCTCTTGCTCTCTGACTTTTGAGTCTCTCATGTTCTCATTTCCCATGGACGTACCTGAACATCCCTTTCTGCTGCTTACACTTGTCTGAATACAGACTGCTTGCTCTCACTAGACTGTGAGTTTTTTTTCAAGACATTAATTTACACAGTGAACATTTATTGAATTCGTACTATGCAGCCAGAAGGAATTGCATCTAGTTAGTCTTTTTGTTTCTGGTGAGTAGCACAATGCATGGCATCTCATAAGTAGTCAATTATACTCATAGGGCAGAATAACAAAATGTATGTTTTCATTTCATAGTGTTTCACCTGTAATAGGGCAATTACTCAAGAGATAGTGGGTAAATAGATGAGCAAATGGATAAATTGTTTGGTAGCATACTCAACTGAAGGGAGGAACTGAAGAGAAAATAAGACAGTAGAGCAGGGTATAAGAAAACACTCTTCCATTATTTCCACACTGACCCTGATCTAACTATTATCTTCAAGGCTGTAAGGTAGGGAAGGCATACTCTTGCTTCCTGAAGGTGTAGTTCCCAATGCCCTGTCCTTTGAAGGGGTGTGGGGAGGCAGCCCTCCCTGATCCCACAAGCAGCCAGCCCTTTCATTTAAGTGTCTTGAAGGAAACTTTGTCTCTGAGTCTTCAGATAGTGGTCCTCTTTATCCACAGGGGACCAAGTGTCAGGCAGTCCCTGAAACATGAAGGTACAAAGCCCTGTGCTATGATTTTTTTCTGAACGTATGTCCATAAATTTCACAGTTTCCTGTCTTAACCAGGTACGATCACACACTGTGGCTTTAACTTTTGCAGTTTGGGGTATGACAGCAAAACTAGCACAGCTTTCTTTTCCTTTTTCATATTTTCACAGATAGACTGGTTCTTACCACAGACTTTAGCTATCAAGGCATGCAATATTTTTCTGTCCTTAAGTTGAGAATTTTAACCTTTTCACTTAAGACAATTCTTTATGGCTTCAATTGGCATATCTAAACTCTGCATTAGCATGCACATTCTAAGAGGGCATTTTTTTAAAAAGTAAAATAAGAATTTTGTGAATATAAGAACAGAAATACATGACAGTTGATAATGGATGAGTAGCATATACCATCTAGATACACTAAACAAAGGGGTGAAGAAACAAAATCGTGAAAGATTTTATTGTTTTATTCTGAATGGTTCACTACTTAAATCTTAAAATTTATTTCTAGAATTTTCCATTTAATCTTTTTAGATTATGGTTGACTACGTGGAAACATAACCATTGAAAGTCAAACTAAAAATGGGTGAGTAAAGGGGATATACTGTATGGAACCACAAATGGGAAATGCAGGTGGAAAATCAGTCTCATGGTGAGAGGTAAAGCCAGCAGGAGGGGTTAGGGGAGGAATGCTTGAGCACTATAAACTTCAGGGAAGAAGCAAAATGCTTCCAGACCAAGCCTGCTTTAGGGCAAATCAGCAGTTATGTTCAATCCAAAGGCAGAGGGAAGATAATCCAAGTCTGAGGTAGCAGAATTAGAGCACTAGTAAGTAGTAAAGGATCTGAGCCACATACATGGAAAAATCCTAGTCAGAGTCACAAGCCAACACTTAACTCTGCTGAAGGACCGTGACCTGAGATAAGAGCTTTGTGATAACAAATATCCTTCTAGGTGTGATCTCTCCTAAGCTCAGCTCTTCCCAGCCTTCTCCACCATCCTCTCCCCATTGAAACAGTAAACCCTTAATAACAAATCCCCATTTCCTATAGGTGATTGAATCATTGTATTTCTCACAAGGACTTTGCCATACTGTCTCCATTTTCAGATAGGTGGTTATAGAATATAGCCATTCCATTTGCTTAGAGGCAAGACTGGAGGCTCTAAAGGCATCTGAGAGTAGTTAGCTCAAGGAGTCTGAGCTAAGAGGTCCTCAGCTGGTCTTTACTCAGAAGATGTAGAATGAAGACCTTGACTTTAAGAAGCATTATTTGATAATATTACTCACTATGTTTAGCTTTTGCCCAGCCATTCGTCCAAAAAAACAAAACAAAACAAAACAAAACAAAACAAAACAAAAAAACAAAAAACGGTTGTCTAGAGCACCCCTGGGCCTGCCCTAGGGCTCATGAAAACACTCCTGGAATGGGAAATGTGAGCAAACCTAGCTGGGAATCAGTTGGATCATGGGGGCCTTAATAATGACCATTGACTTGGGCTGCCTTTGCTTGGCTCCCTGCTTTATTTAAGTACCAGAGACACATCTCTTTGGGGGTTTTTCCCCCTGTGAAAATATTTGATAGTGAGAGGTTAGAAGAAAATGGATACAACTTTGAGGGTCTACACGGGGATTGTTTGCAGAACTCTTTGGCTCATTTGGGTGTATATAACAGTAAAAGAATCTGGAAATGGATGTCTTTGTCTCAAATTTCAAGACCTTTAGGGAAATTATTTTTAAAAACAGGTATGTTCAGACTTCCTGCCATCCTGCCATCTTGGGCACAATGCCCATAATGTATTAAGTAAAGAACCGTTTCTTGACCTACACCTTACAGTTTAAGTTTAGGCAAGAGTTCATCAATTTATTTTTATTGTGGTAAAGCACACATTGAAAACAAGTTACCATTTAAAAAAATTCCAAGACTATATCTAGCGGCACACACACACATATACATATATATTTCAGTATATATCAATTATAATATGATGCAGTGGCATTAGGTAAATTTCACAAACTATACAATCTTTACCACACTCTATCTAAGACCTTTTTCATCACCCTTATCTATTAATTGATAATGGCACTTCCCTGTCCTATCTCTCTTTTTACCCCATCTCTTTCTTTATTATTATTTTTATTTTTTATTATTTATTTATTTTGTTTTTTCCAAGACAGGGTTTCTCTGTATAGCTTTGGAGCCTGTCCTGGAACTAGCTCTGTAGACCAGGCTGGCCTGGAACTCACAGAGATCCCTCTGCCTCAGCCTCCCAAGTGCTGGGATTAAAGGTGTTCACCACCAAAGCCTGTCTCTTTTATTATTATTAATTTATTTTTTACATTCCAATCCCAGTTCCCCCTCCTTCCTCTCCTCCCACTCCTCCCCCCTCCCATCTGCTCCTCAGAGAAGGTAAGGCCTCCCTTAAGAAGTCTACTAAATCTGTGCCATCATCTCCTTGAGGCAGGACCAAGGCACATCTCCACCTACACACCCCTGTCTCTAGGCTGGGCAAGGTATCTCTCTATATAGAATGGGCTCCACTAAGTCAGCTTGTGCATTAGGTCTTGGACCCACTGCCAGTGACCTCATATATTGTCCCAGTCACACCATTGTCACCTGTATTAAGGGAGTCTAGTTCAGTCTTATGCAGGTTCCCATTTGTCAGACTTGAGCCAGTGATCTCTCACTAACTCTTGACTCTTTTGTTCATATTATCTTTCCTCCTTCACTTCAGTTGTACTCCAGGAGCTTGGCCCATTGGTTGGTGGTAGATTTCTGCATCTGCTTTCGTTTGTTTCTGGAAGAGGGTTCTAGCTTCTCTGGGGTTGTAGATTGTAGGCTGGGTATCTTTATGCCTGGTATCCACTTATGAGTGAGTACTTACTATATTTGTCTTTCTGGTTTACCTCACTTATGTCACTTAGGAACTTAGGATTTTTTTTTTCTGTCCATTTGACTGTGAATTTTAGAATATCATTGTTTCTTACTGCTGAGTAGTACTCCATTGTGTAAATATACCACTTTATTTTTTTCAGTTTATTCTTCAGTTGAGGGGCATCTAGATTACCTCCAAGATCTGGCTGTTACAAATAATGTTGCTGTGAATATAGTTGAGCAAATGTCCTTGTGGTGTGAATGTCCTCCTTCAGGTATATGCCCAACAGTGGTATTGTAGGGTCTTGAGGTAGGTTGATCCCTAATTTTCTGAGAAATTGCCATACTGCTCTTCACAGCTCTGCCCCATCTCTTAGTAACCACCATTCTGTTGTACGTCTCCATAAACTTAACTATTCAAGACCTACTCTATGGACTTGTTTGTCTATTTGTGGCTGTCTTCTTTCACTTAGCATAATGTTCTGTGTCAGAATTTCAGTTCCTTTTAAGACTGAGTGGTCTTCTGTTGGATGGACATAAGACATTTTGTTGATCTGTTTAGCTGGAAATGTAAATTTTGGCTATTTCTAGTTTCTGGTGATTGCAAATGATGACACTGTGAGTATTAGTGTACTTGTACCTACGGAGTCCAGAGCCTCCTTTAAGTTTCTAATGTTCGTGGTGAGACAGGAGCCGTAGAGAGTAATGTTGGGTGTAGGGAGCTTGGGATCAAACTGTAGCCTTACCAAGCCTTGTTATCTGTCTGTAGGGATGGTGATTATCTCTCAACACTTTAGTTTCTAGATTATGAACTAGTCATTCGCCTTTCAGGATTACAGGGAAGACTGAATTATACCACTTTCGGGTGAATCCAGATTTTTGTAGGGGCTGAGATTATGGATCTTGGGGCAGCCTCTTCAAACGGAATGTAAAATTAGAAATAAAAGTAACGTGAAAGTATAGAAAGTATATGTTTACTACTAGCAAGGCAATAAAAAGTCTTGACAAGATACCAAAGGCATGGAATTTCCTGTGTTCTTGACAAGATGCTGAAGGCTCAGAGATTCGGGTGTTCTTGCTTGGTTTGTGTTTTTCCTTGACATCACCTCAGGCAAATCACTGGAAATCTTTACCTAGTATCTGCTCCCTTCCCACCTGGAGCCACTTGAAGCTCTGAGGAACCCTGGGAGCCTGTGAAAGCAGGCAGACTGAGTTTAGACTGTAGCCATTTCATGGTAATCCCCATCTGTTACACTCAGGGTTTATGCCTATTGTAGCCAGTGTTACTGACTGCTTACTGAGTACCAGACACTGGTACACATTTCATTAGTTGGCTTGATTTTATTCACAAAATATTCTGTAGAGGTGATTTTATCCCGGTTTATCTGATAAATAGACTGAGGCCCAGGGAAGCAACAGAACTGCTACTGATACTCGTGGGCAGAGTCTTGAAGATAAAGGCCACTGCCCCTGCCCCTCTGTCCCCTCCCCCATGAGCTCAGCATCATTGTCCAGTCAAGAGACGTCCACAGAATCATAAGAGTATTGCAAAAAGAGATGCCAACAAGGAAACAAGGCAACAAAGGAGTTTTAAAAATGCATCTGTGTCTTTAGGTATCTTCTTTCACTCAGTCTGTATCCATCGTGTGGGTCATTTACTGCTGAAAAGGAGACAAAGATGCCATCCTGTACCGTACAAACCTTCCTATTCCTTTTCTGTTTTGAAGTTTAGTTCAAACCATGTGAACAAAATGAGACAAAGCATGTTGCTTGGACCCTTAAGGGTAACTGCAGCCACTGGTGGGCAGCCAGGCACCAAGCACCACCTGGCACTTTCTGGGCTGGAAGATGTCTAAGAACTCAGTCCTGTTGCTTGCCTGCCACCTGCCCACACTGGAGCCCAGCAGGCACACACAGAATACTCTCCCTGGCCTGAGCATTGGCTGTGTGAGCAACTTTCCTCCCTCTGAGCTCTTTCTGGCTTTTTGCTTGTGAAATAAACTCAAGAAGAGATTAAAAAAAAATACCAGCAAGTAGAAGTTTATTTTGACTGGCCTCTGAGGAGACTCATTATGTGTTCTCCCTTCCTCCCCTCACCCCCACCCCTGCACGCTTTTTTTTTTTTCCTATCTATGAACCAAACAAATGGTTTGCTATGGCAAGAAATCCATGTGAGCAAATAGACATTGATTGCCAGGTGATTTATTCACAGCTTGCAAACATGATAAGCATTCCAATCTCTTCATTTCAAATTATAAATCAAGCAATCCAAGCAAGAGTCAGGATTCCTCAATTTTGAATAAACATACATTCCCCCCCCCCAATGAGAACTGTCTATTATTGTTGAAACTGTAACAGGACAAGCACTGCAGGTTTTAAAAAAAAGATTCCCATTCATTTGTTCATTCTTTAATTCAGCAGCTGTCTATTGAGACCATAATACACCCAGAGGACTACTCTAGGAATACAGTGCAGATTAAAACTGACAAAGTGCCTGCCTCTTGGAGCCTAGAGTGGATGAGACAAATATAAACACACAAAGGTGTCGAGACCTGGGTGATAAAAGCTTAGGGAATAGCAAGGAATTAAGATTAGAGAGTTGTCAAATGGAAGACTAGAGAATATTCTCTGCCAGGATGTAACAGGATGTAATTTAGACAGAGCCGAGAGAGAGAGAGAGAGAGAGAGAGAGAGAGAGAGAGAGAGAGAGAGAGAGAGAGAGAGAGGAGAGAGTTAGAGTTATAGGCTGCCATGTGAAGAATGTGTGCAGGTGGCTGGGGAAAAGTGAGGCTGGCGTGGCTGGAGTCCACGAGTCTATAATGAGAAACTGGGTCACAAAGAGAAAGCAAAAAAGACCTGAGGTGCCATGGTCAGGAAACTTTATGTGTATTTTGCATGAAAAGAGCAGCTTTTAATGAAGTTATGGTTGTGTTTTGAAGGCATCCCTCTAAGTAGACTATAGAGTTGGCAAGGTTGGAAACTGGAAACTCATTGGTAGCTGTTTCAGTAATGGAAGCCAGAGATGAGAAGTATTTGGCCTGGACTGTGGTGGAAATAATCAAAGTAGTGACAGGTGGTTGGATTCTGCATCTATATATCCGAGGTTGACAAGATGTATAAATGGATTGCTCGTGACAGGGAGAGAGATGAAGTGAGCAATAAGAACTGGGAGAGTTATGAAGGCCCTACCTGATAACCTCAGCATATCTGTCAGATTTTTCTAGATCTATCAGAGAGAAGTGGCATTGTACCCATCAGTCACTGTGAGCTCAGATATATTCTGATGACTTTGGGAGTCATTGCAAAGGGAACTGTAGGTCTGAGCTACAAGAGTCTAGACTGTGCAGGCAAGAGCTCTGTTCATGTGTTCAAGTGCTGTGCAAATACTCCTTCAATCCAGTTGTAGTCAGATTATCTGGCATTTTCAGCTCTGGAATTTTCCATGCACCTGAAGAATAAGAGAATATCTGAAAAAAATCCCTTTGGCCTCATGATCTTCTATGGTTGTGTTGGTAGACTAATTAGGGTCAATTAAAAAAAAAGATAGTTTCCCAGTTTGCTTAATATGTCAATACCTATTTGCCATGTGCACTAAAAATTATGTAAATATGCACGCTTTGCTCGTTAAGCCACTGTAAGAGGGCAGGTCACATGGGTAATCTTACTCTAAAATAAATACAAATGGAAGGGTTTCAAACTTCTTCTGTCCTTAAAAGATGTAATTTGTGTAGCTGTGACAGGACAGACCGCTGTTATGCTCTAAAAAGCCAGAGGAATGGTTGCCAATGAGTGTTGGAGGAGTACCTTTGAGATCTGCTGAGGATTTATTACTTCCCTGTTATTTTATGCATTTTCCTGATAGTTTCTGGTGCCCATCCACTGAATCCTGCCCACACATTTGCACAAAGAGAAAGAGACTAGAGAACAGAACACAATACAACTATAATATAACCATCAAACAGTTTAAGTGAGACATCATTCTAACAAGCTAATCAACATGCCACTGGGCTGCTGGCCTCCCAAACACTGGAAGGAGGGAAGGGAGAGAGACCCATAAAAGCCAAGGTAGTTGGCATCTAACTGAAGATGGCTTTGTGAGTTTTAATACCACAACAGAAGTCATGAAATTGAGGGTGTCATTATTCCCAGACCCAAAGTGGCTTTAGTGAGCTGTCACCCATGAGAGATTTGGAGGGAGTCTGAAAACCACCATTGCGCCCTGCAGTCTGTGTTGTCTAATGGTTGCTCTCAGTAGAGTCTACCCTAATCTGAAGCCGCCTTTCCCAGCACCTTTAGTCACCAAGTATGTTGCAGGCTATTCAGCCCATACAGAGATCAGCCAATAATGGCTCAATAGTGACTCAACATTAAAGTAAGAACACGATTTTTTTTTTGTTAGATAAAGTCTTGCTATGTGTTTCAGACTGGTACAATCTTTCTGCCTTAGTCCTTGATGCTAAGATTACAGATGTGCACGCCATTCCCAATAACAGTAGTTTTATAACAAGAAGGTCATTAAAAGTTTTAAAGTTACAGCAATAAAAGGCTTTCTGATAGAAGAAAAATTGCTCTCAGTTATAAATAGCTTGAGAAGAGGGCAACATTCCTTCTATACATTGAAATAAATTATAAATCTTAAGTGTCCGTAGACTACGGCTCAATAGCACAAAGAACTTGTCAGTCCTGGTGCCAGCTGAGGTGTTGGTGGATTGTTGGGCATCTTTTGTAAGTTGGTCTTGAAGTGATTTAGGGTCTGAACTTTATGCAACCAAAGATTGGGAGGATGGGATTTAAACTGACAGGATGATTTATTTTTATGTATGTCGCTGGTAGAAATACCTGGCTTCCCAAAACTGTGTTCTGAAGAAAGCTGTTAATCCTCACTCTCATAATGCAGTGTGCCATAGTTTATTTAATATAGCCTATTAAATCCCCTCATCAGAAAGTCATGGTGCCCATTAATCTAGTAAACACTCCAAAAAGCTCCCCAGGGAAGAAAATTGTTAATCTTGTCTAACAGTCAAAATAAGAACCTGCTTTCCTGGAAAAAGCCTTTTTCTCACATTCCTGAATCCTGTTCACCTAATACAATCTCAGGTTTACCTGGAAAGAGAACCTAGAATCCTATGTAAGTTGTCTTGTGGTAGTAATAAGGAAACCCTGTTCCTGTCTTCTGAGAGCATTCCCTTCAAAGACTCCCCAGGCTGAGATCCCTGGCAGGGAGGATTCTCTAAGGAAATTTCAGAGGGCAAGTTTATTTTAGGGATAGTTCAGATATGGCCTCTGGGGTAGAGATGTCTCATAAATCTCCAGACTCAGAGCCAAGCCTTGACCTCAGTTGCTTAGAAAGGCCAGACACTATGTTTTTGATGCAAATGACCCAATTGGATTCCCCTGAGACACAGGTCCTAATCTATTCATTACTTTCCATTGATATTTTCCCCCTTCTCTGAACATAGTATCCCATTTTTTGCTGTGTTGTCACCCCCGCCCCAACTTCTCATCTTTATCTGTCTACCTGTCTTTCTGACAAAGGGTCCAGAAGAGTAGTGCCCTTTGAACTATCACATTCCCTTCGGGTGAGGATGCAGCAGTTTATTCCACACTTGCCCTCATGGCACTGTTCCAATCATGTCGTGCAGGTGGCATCTGCCACACAAGGCAGGAACACTCTGCTTGCATCTGGATTCCCTCTTTCAGCATTCAGACTCTCTTAAAAGGACAATTCCCTTCTTACAGGGACCAATCACTGCTTGAAATTTGAAGACTGTCTTCACTTTAGAGTATCTTGTCCTGGCATCTTCATACAATGACATGGTTTTAAAACAAAGATGTTATTCTCCCATTGCTGTGGGGATTGGAAGTAAATACACAGGGTCTATGTCATCTGGCTACCTTGTTTGACATGAACACAGTTAAGAAAGGATCACCACAACTTTGTTTGGTTTTCTAAGCAAGCAAAATGTAAAACATGATATGGGTGTTTTTTTTTAAAAAAAATTGAATTGAATAGCAGATTGATGTAAAGAAACAGACAGACCACATTCAAAGGTATATTTGTAACTTTGCAGGCTTCCTTTAAAAAACAAAACAAAACAAAACATTTTTCTTGGAAAAAATAAACTAAATGTGAATCATTTGAGTAATATGCAAATGTAGGATAGTAGACATCAGTTCAACAGTATCTGATAACCAATCATCATCCTTGGGAGTGAGATGAAATTATAGTTAAAACAATATCTTCAGATAATTTATTTCACAAATATAGGACCATCTCACTTTTTAAAATCAATAGCCTGTCTTAAAACATGACATATTCTCCGTCCTGTTAATAACTCTGAAATGACAGTAACTGACAATGACTCCAGCAATGTGCCAGGTGCCTTCTAAGCCTTTATCACACTCGAAGGTGAGACTATTTTTTCCACTTAAAGATATTTGGTGTAGTGCTTTAATTCAGGGAATTCATATATGCATTTCCCATGCCCCCTATTTCCCTTTATTATTCACATCTGGTTTGTCCAATACAGTTTTTACAATTAAGAAATCAATACCCATACATTACTGTTTTTGTGTCCATGCTTCATTCAGATTTTGTTTTTATCTTTTTCCACTTAATAATCTGATTCCACTTTTTGCCCTGTCTTTTTAGGACTTTTTGTGGATTCTCCCCATTTTACAGAACAACTAGGACATGTGTGGAGGATAAGTAACTCATCGCAGCTCCCTTCCTCCGTAGGTGGGAATGCTAGCCTCAAATCCAAGCAGTCTGAGAAAAGACATCTGGTTAACCTTTGCTCCAAATTGTTGTTGCCTTAATGGTGCTATTTCATCTCTAAGTACATAGTTCTTTGTCAGTTCTGGCAGGCAGGTGATAGAGTGGCATGCATGACTGATGCTGGTGGCAGTTTGGGACACTGGAACAGCAGGCTCCTGATTCCTGGGAGCTTGAAGAGATTCTGGAGGTCACTAGTGGCTTAAAAAACAAAAACTGATTCTCCTTCTGGAGGCTGTGAATGGGCCCTGGCCTCTCCCCATCTCCCCTAGCTCCCGATGACCTCTGGCAATCCTTGGCTCACCTAACTTGTAGATGTGTCTCTGGGATGTCTCCTTCCCATGGGCCTTCCTTCTCTGTGTCTCCTCTTCTTACATGGTTTCTAGTCCATTAAACTTCTGACCACCCCCCCAAAAAACAGGATGCTGTCCAAGGAAAGCCTTAGCTTAAGCATATCTAAAAGACAGTTTTTCAAAAAAGAGTCCATTCACAGGATGGTAAGTGTAGCTTTTGGATACAGCCACTATTCAACCCATTAAAGAGGTAAGTAATGCACATAGGCTTGTTGGAGGAGTAAATGAGATAAAAATAGATATCTGCATGGGAGACATGTTTCTTAAAATGACAGTTGTTTTTATTATTATTATTTTACTATTAATATTACTATTATTACTACTATTATTATTATGTATAGTATAAGTTCTCTCAATGCACAGCTGTTAGGTTGTGTAAATATCCCTAATGAAATCATGCCCCTCAGTAATCTTATCATTGTGTTACATTATGGTTCTGGTTGTATCTATGTTTGTAACATTTAGTTCTATCAGGTATAGAGTGTCTCCTTTTTTCGGGCGGGGGGGGGGGGGCTGAGATAGAGCAGGATAATGGGTGTTTAAAACTTACAGAGGGTCTCTTCATCAAGCTAGGGAGCAGGATGAATGTACTTCCTGCCCTTGCCCATGTTGATAGACAAGCTGCAAGCAAACAGCTGACCAGCTCAGCTGCTCCCCGTCACCCTTGGGTTAGCCTCTGCGGTCACTGGTTGCGGGCACTTCCGGCACTTCCGCTTTCTGTTCTGGATCTTTATCTCTGGGTCAGAATTCCAGCTGGGTACTGAGCTCCAGGCTGGTCCCCACCCACTGTCTCTGCTGTCTCCTGCGGTCTGTCCTGGTCAGTTCCAGGACTCTGAGCTGGCCCTGGTGAATTCCTTCTGCATTTGTCAGAGTTCTAGAATGTCAGGGCAAGCAGGGAACTTAATCTGCCAAGTCCGAGCCTACTCCATTGCCCCTCCATTCCTTTCTTCCTTGAACAGATGTATATTAAACATTTATTCCCACAAGGTACCTTGCTAAGCAGGGGGCAATATGCAATGTTAAGCAAGCTCAAAGAACAACTTTCCAGAGCCCAGAAAGGGTCTGCACCTCCCAATCTGAGAAGAAACTTATTTAGTCTCCAATAATCATTGACAGCCTATGTTTTGCCTAGAACCAGTTTAACATACCTGTTTTAACCTGGGCTTTAGCTGCTGACAGAACTTACAGGGTCTATGATTTTGGAATGAGAGGAAGGATTGCATCTTCATTTGTGGCAATCCTACTTTGAAAGCAACTAAACATTTCTTTCCACTATGACAACACACTCCTGTGATATTAGCAGTTCCTTCAGCTCTCAACAAAAGAAGTCACCTGTATTTTGCTCATCACTTTACAGTTGCTACAGATAACTCAAAATATTATCTACATGTAGCATCCTGTCAGAATCACAGTAGACATTAAGACTGCCAGTGGACCTGTTATCTACAGTGGTAATAAAGAGGTTGTTGTAATGTACATTTGTTTTTCAATATTTCAATAACTGTTCAATCTAGTTGGCTTTTATTATGATATTTATTTTATTTTAGAACTTAAAGACATTTCTTTTTCATTAGACTGTTAAAAGTGTCTAGGAAAGGACAGTAGTCATGCAAACTGAAGACCCTGTTTCTAGATCACCTGAACCCTACTGACATCTTTATTCTTTTATCTCTGAGATGGGATACAAACACATGTGTTCCTGGGTCATGTGGGTAACTATAAATACTTGCAAGAGTATTTGTTATGATGTAGTGTTGCTAGGGTTTCATATTTAGAAAGGTGTAGTAAACTATTTATTTATTTATTTATTTATTTATTTATTTATTTATTTATTTATTTATCATAAGTAAATTCCTTGAGCCTGTGAGTTCCAGGCATGGTTCATTTGTATTTCACATCCTTTAGGATCTAATGTTTCTAAAAGAAAAGAAACACAGAAGTACCTCTGCTTATCTGAACACACACACACACACACACACACACACACACACATTTGTATTACTGCTCTCTACTTAACATACTTGAATTGTTGGATTTCCTATAGGGTAACTAAAAGGAGTCAACTTTGACTCTCTTTGATGCTTTGATGTTAGTTTGGCCAATACTTCCAGAACTTTCTAAACCCCAAAGAGAAACCCCAACATTTGAAAAGTTACAGAAATGTGTTCTGACAGAATTTCGAAGTTGAAAATAGAACTCTCTTAATGAAACAAAGGCTCAACTTTCGTTTACCTCATACTTTCTTACCTTCACTCCAGTATGAGCCCACTGATGACTGATTGTGGTTCACACTTGAATATCCATAATCCAGCAGATGAATTCATGTCTTACTGAATTGAATACAACTCTGGCCAGATGACCAACACCTTCATTTGGGAATAGTACTTTATTCACTGAAGTTCAGGAACAGTAATATTTTGTTCAATAAATTTGTTTCATTTGTTGTTGTTGTTGTTGCTAATTTTTTTCAATTAATTAGAAGGAACAGATAGAGGTGCTGAGACTAGCTATTTGTGAGAAGAAAACTCACAACTTGGAAATCACTAGACTTAGCCTCATGTGTCTACACATTGAATTTTGGATATATTATTGAAATAAATAGACAAAACTACATACATGCACACACATACACACACACAGAGAGAGAGAGAGAGAGAGAGAGAGAGAGAGAGAGAGAGAGAGAGAGAGAGGAGAGAGGAGAGAGGAGAGAGGAGAGAGGAAATGTGGCATTTTAAAAGAATAACAAGACCACATCATGGATTGGGGGGATTGGCAAATGCGAAACTTTCTAATTCTCTGAGACCAACTCTACCATGTTGTGTCTCTGGGCATCTCAGATTCTGTACCCTCATCTTGCATCCTTGTTTTGGGAAAACAGGATAGTTTTTTTGAACAAGCAACTTATATACTTTGTAATTCATTTTTCCACTCTCCACAAAAGAGAGTTACACATTTTATACAATAAAATGACTTTTGTTACCCCAAACCTACCTACCCCATCCAATGCAAAAAACTCAGATGGTCTCACCTCTCAAGCCTTGTTCACACATATACAGTTGGCTCCAGTAAATCTTTGGTGACTTCTCACAGCCTACAGAACAAAATTCAACGGCCTTACCCTAATATTCAGAGCCCCCAGAGTGCTGCCTCAATCTACCACTGACTTGTGTGTAGGACTGTCCAGAAAACTATTTCCTGATGATGGAGTTTTATCCCATTTCCCAAAAACACATTTAAAAAAACGAAACAAACAAACAAAACCAAATCCCTGTGCATATTCTTTCCATTCCTGGAAATGTCTGCATATACCAACAGAGGTACTTAGAGCGTACAAACCCTGTACATCCTTGACTGACACATTTAAGTTCAGTCTCTTTCCTGTACCCAGAGGTCACAGTGCCAATTCTATATGATTCCCACAGGCACAAACATATGGCTCATTTGGGATTTATTGTGGCCTATGTAGAAGTTGTGACATTTATACTCTAACTCAATTATATTTCAATATCTTTGCATTGAGAGCTTATACCATTCTAATCGCATAGTAGGCATTCAATAAACCCTGGCTTTGTCATGTATGGATTACTGAGTTCTCTGAGAATAACTGAACTCATGTGGCTGATGGAATTAGAGAAAGCAAAACAGAACTATACAAGTGTGCTGGTCTCTTGGCCACTGTTTTTCAGATCTCTTGCAAGTCTGATGTTGTAGCCTTATGCTATTTAGCTTGCCAAATAGAATGTGGGAGGAGGTGGTCTCAACCTGTCTCCTTCCCCAGCTCCAGGCAGTGTGACCCCAGTAGAGCCTGACAAGGAGAAAACTGCCAAGCTCAAGTCAGTCACAGTTCTGGCTTGGCCTGCCCCTGCTCTGGGCCACACCCTTTCCTTCCAGCTGATTCTGAGCTGTAACAGTCAGGTCTGCACCTGGAAGCTGGTAGGAGGAGGTAGGTCTGGGGTCATCATGTCATTCACACTACTCTTGCACCAATTTCGTAGATCTAGAGATACTAGAGGAACAGTCATGTGCAGATGACTAAAACTTGTGGGAAGGGCTCGACTGCTTATTGCACTCCTGGGAAAGATGAGGAAGAGACACTTATCTAATTTGTGTGGATACCCATGGTCTCATTAGGCCACTTCCTCCATCACACCCTCAGTTCCTTGGGTTCTGTTAGCATCTTTTGGTATCTGTGAGCAACAGATGCATAAAAGCTTTTCCTACCTAGGTGTGGTGGTGGCTCATGGCCGTAATCCCTCCATTCAGGAAGCTGAGGCAGGTGGACTGCCAGAAGTTCTAGGCCAGCTTGGATTAGAGTGAGAGACCTTATCTCAAAACAAAGCAGACAAACAAAACAACAACAACAGAGTTTTTCCCTTTGTTCTGGAGAGGAAAACTGAGGGGAAAGCTGGGAAAGTTGGGGATGGAATGAGGAAACTGGTGTGATTTCAACTCTTCATTCAGCAGGAAAGAGTCTAAACTCTCCTGGGTGCTTCCCAGTTCAGTCAAGTTGACAGTCTGGATTAATCACCATAAATGCAGACAGTGGAGTTGCAGCATGGCAGGTGTGGCTAATTCGGTCTATTTGTATGTATCATTTGGAACATCTCAGGTTTAAGAGACAGCTGCGCAGCAAGAGGTCAGGACCCTCTGGAGAATTTGAGGTCTTGCTGACTCACTCACCATAGATTAGCTGGCTTTGTGAGAGAGGCCATGTGTCTTCTCATTTAGCACAGTCAGTAGTCCTCTCTCAGGAGGTAACTCAAATGCAGAAGCCCACTGTGAGGCAAGTGACCACTCTGGGGCAAAGAGCACACAGGTTGCCATCCAGGAGGCTTTGTGTCAGGAGCTGCAAATCAACTAGTGGGGCTGGAACCATTGCTATGGGAAGGTGATGGCAGGTGAGATGAGAAAGCACAGTCTGAGGTCTGTAGATAATGGCTCTTAAATCAACAGCCATTTTGGATAGTTACTGCTATCACTTTTGCTAACATAGAAGCTAAACTTAGCTTAGAGAATGCCAATAGTCTACTTTAGGTTGGCCAGTAGGAAGCTGACTAAACTTCGTTAAAACACACACACACACACACACACACACACACACACACACACAGCCTCTCTCTGGCTGAAAAGATCCATTATGTTGTAAAAAAAATCCTCATTGTAGCCTGACACTTGGTGTGGCAATGCCTTCCACACCAGCAAGTTCTTTCTGATCTCTCGGAGCTCTGCACCCATCTTCAAGTATCCTCCTCAGTGTTCAGAAGGCCCACCTGCATTGTTCTCTCTGTTGATGTCAAATGCTTTGGGATTGGGATCTCATTTGGATTTATAGGAACACTCCTCTTGTGATTCAGAGATCTGGTCTCATTAACACCTGTACATTTATTTAATTGAAACCCAGTTCAAAAGCTGAGAGCTTGGAAATTGCTTGTCTGATAACAGAAATATATAAAGCCTTCTTCCTGCTGTTTCCCAGCTGCCTGTGAATACCCTGGAAATTTAGCAGCCCTGGGACTGCTTTGACTATTCTACTTCTGAACCAATGGGTAAAAAGAAATAAAAATAGAACGTGGTGGAAGAAAAATTGGATAAAATGTATTTGAAGCTTAGTGGGGCTCTGCTTGGGTTGGGGTGTTGAGGACCCCTGGCTTGTTCCTGTCACATCTGGCTTGGCTTTTGAGTTCCTACACCCATGTCTTCAGGGTCAGAACAGGGATTTCTTGTTTTGTTGATTCACCTTCAGCTCTAATGTTCGTGGGGTACATGAGTCACTGCCCTTTCAGAAAGAATGGTCAACGGAAAGAACCTCAGTTTTCAAAGTGACATTCCCAGCCCAAAGCAAACACTGAGACCTCAGGGACCACCTGTGAGTTCTTCTGGGCATCTCAGATGGTGGTATTCTAGAACACCTGGACCGGTAAATCCTACAAAGTGTATGAATGTAAAGTCAGGGTCTTGGGTAACCTGGATTCTCCAAAACAACTGGGTACCATTTCAGAACTGATGTATTTCCTAAAAACTATGCTGCCTTCTTGACCATAGCAGCTGAGACCATGCAGTCACAGTAGATCCTGTCACTACTATATAATGTTGTAATCCTTAAACCATCTGAGCTAGCTGACAGTCCCTATGGGATCCATCTGGTGGCATCAAGCTGTGAGGCAGGCAGACTTCCTAAAGCTGGTGATGATCCTGCCTGGGTTGCACACAGACCAATGTCACCAGCTAGCTACTCAGTTGAACTGTGCCTGGGTGGCTCAGTTTAAGGAAGGGCAAATCCTATATAGATGTGAATTCCTTACACCACTACAGCAAGTGTCTGGAAACACTGCAAACATAGTCATCATCTTTTGTCACAAAGCCTCTTCTAGTTTGGCCCCTCTCCCTCCCCATGCACTGACCTAGGGCTTGCTTTTATAGCTCTTGTTTTACAGGGCTACACAAGAACAGCTCATTGCCCAAAGCTTTTAGGTGGTTTTACGTTTCCAGCTCACATACATAAGACCTTATATTCTAGCTGCTTAGCAGGGGCATGTGCAATGCTCATCACTGTGGCCACAGAACAAAACAATGTTTGCCATTTTGTTAACAGTGCTCATTAAGATGTGTGTTCACATCTCACAGGTCATGCACACATGTACACACACACACACATACACACACACACACACACACACACACACACACACACACACACACACACGACCTCCAACAAGCAGAATGAAACCAAATGTATGACTCGTTTAGAATGGACATTTCTAGGTCTGGAGAGATGGCTCAGCCGTTAAAGTCTAGGCTCACAACCAAATCAGAATGGGCATTTCTGAATCAGTATTGGAATACAGCTCTGTTTCTGTAGAGTTGTTTGTTTCCTGGGAGGTGTGATAGGGAAAAGGACCTGGTTTTCTGAGTGTCACTAGGTAAGTATGTCTGTCATACCACACTGTACGATTTTGCTGCTGGAGCTGAGCTCCTTGGAAGGAACATTTACTTCCTGCTGCACTTTGAGCTTTTTGAGTAACACATGCTGACTACCTACTAGGTGCAAGATCCCAGCCAAGCTTTGCAGGTTGTGCCAGTAGCTGAGGAAAAGTATCTGTCCTCTGATACATCAGTCTAGAATTTCTTTGCTAGTGACATAAAAGACAAGTTACATGTGTTCATGTATAACTCTGAAATAATAACTTCATAGCCGAAGTTTCACTGGAGTCCTCTTGCTGCAGACATTTTGATCTTTTCTGTGGGAATTACAGCGTCATAGTAAGGAAGGAAGCTCTTTTCCATATTTTGTAAGTGTGGGTAGACTGCTACCCTAGGGCAGAGCAATTACAGTCTGCTCCTGTTAATTAATTATGCCTATTTCAATGCAGAAGCAGAGCAGGGGTGGGCTTGGAGCATCGTCCCCACAGCCTGTGGGATGCTGGGCTCCACAACAGGTCTGTTGTTCAGCCCACTGTTGCCTTTGGCTCCCCCTTGGCATCGATGCTTAATTGCATTCCAACTGGGTAAGTCTGAACCTGTCTGCTGAGCCTTCTTGGCAGGTGTGTAACCAAATGTCCCCAGGCCTCACTGGTTTGTGGAGGCCAATTAGACTTTACTTCCACTCAAATGTTTCTAGCTGATTGCTCCACCTGAGAAATTCTGGGCCCCCATGCATCTTCTTTCTCATAGTCTCTCTGCCCCTGGGGTAAGGCCACAGGAGGAATCAAGCATGCACAGGAACACTTTGTAGTTTGTTGGCCACTAGAAGCTATCACTTGACACCATGTGTCTCACTTTCTCTGTTGGGACCAGGCCTACCCTTCCAAGAGCTTTGGGGTGCTGAGAATATGGGGAGAACTGGTGACCTGAGAGAAGGTTCTGAGTGAACTAAAGCCACTGCACAATTCAGAACACCCAAACAACTCTCTCATGCAAGCCCTCACCACACGTCTCTTGTGTAGGTTCTATCTGCCAGTGGCATGAAGCTAACCCTGGCCTTGGCTCAGCTACAAAGTGCCCCAGAGCTCCACATTCTCTGCATTCCTCCTTCTACTGGCCAAGAACAGTCTTGTCTTCTAGGGAAAACACCCTAACCCACCCAGCCTTGCCTTTCATAGTTTGAATCCCAAAACTTCTGCTTGGCTCTGGCTTTGAGTTAGGGCTCAAGTCTTGCTGGGCCCCCATTCTTGTCCTACCCACCCTAGTTCTTCCTTAGCGTCCAGATACCTCTTGACTCCTTTAGTTCAAAACAAGACAATGCAGCTCAAACCCCCTGGCAGTTGTGCTAACAATCCCAAGCCTCAGGATTGTATATCTGCCTGACAGTCTCCCTGCTAGAAGAGAGGCCTTGACCCTCCAGGATTTGAACTTCTTTTCCTAGCCTTTGGTAGAAGAAAGCTTATAGCTGCTGTGAGAAAGAGCCTTGATTCCTTTTCCTGAATGGTCCTGCACTGTTTCCACAATGGTTGAATGAGTTACTCATTGAAAGTTATAACTGCTGAAAATGGTCAATTCTGTGTGGTAAGAGGTTAGACCCTTGTATATTCTTAAGGCTACTGGCCATGACATTTATTATTATCTAGCATCCCATTAAGATATTTATTGAGTCGGGCTGGAGAGATGGTTGGGTGGTTAAGAGCACTGACTACTCTTCTAGAAGACCCAGGTTCAATTCCCAGCACCCACATGGCAGCTCACAACTGTCTGAAACTCCTCTTTCAGAGAATCTGATACTCTTGCACCAGTGCACATAAAATAAAGTTAAATAAAAAAAGATATTTATTGAGTCAAGTATGGCAGCTTATTCCAACACTTAGGAGATTGAAACAGGAGGATTGCTATGAAGGATTGCTATGAGTTTGAGGATAGCCTAGGCTACATAGAGAGTTCCAGGCTAGCCTGGTCTACATAGTGAATGAGTTCCAGGCCAGCCTAGGCCACAGTTGTGGTACATGATTTCCATGGCAGAAATTATTTTCTAGACAACATTTGGATGGGAAGGAGTGAGTGGTAAAGAAATTGACCAATAAGAAGATTAATAATAAAATGTCTACAGAGAATTGATTTGGGGTGATATAATGAGGGATATCTAGATGACGCCTTAGAGTAGAATAGGTAAGGCACCTCTGAGGAAGTGATTAAAGTTAGACTGAAGGGCATCCATCCATGCAAAGATGAGAGGAAAGAGAACTCCAGATAAAGGAGCAGGGAGAGATCAAGCAGGCCGGGAGCATCTCAGAGCTATGACAGGTATCTCCAATGATGGTGTCTGGGGGAAGGACAAGGCAGGATTTGGCTTCAGCAGAATGGAGGAGAGACAGTGACTGGGTCATGTTAGTCAAGTCTGTCCTGGAGAACAGCCTCTTAGGGTGGGGCTGACAGGACTTCCTAGTTGGTCACGTGCACACACATAGATCTTTAGATGACAAGAATGACCACCAGCAGCCCCTCCTGGCTCAGATACAGGTAGTCTGGCCTGGGTGCTCACCAGAGCATCCAGACAGTGGCATAACTACCAGGAGGGGAAAGATCTGCCCACCTGCCCCCATTGCCAGATGAAGTCTTTGGTTTCAAATATTTTAAATTACAGTCTTGAAAGGCAACCCATAGCTAATTCCACAGGCTAGAAAGTCAAATAACTTGAAAGTAGCCCAAGAAGAGGAAAGTACATTGAAGTGGCCGAAAGTTCTGTTTTCCCTGCTGAACTATCTGTGGCAGCAGGAGTGAGAGCTGAGGGTTAGGGGCTGGGCTGGAGGAGATTCTGAGAGCAGTCTCATTTCTGAATTTAAATCATTTTACCTAAAGATAAACAGGAAAGCCTGTTCTCATGAAAACAAGCTATTCTCTAAAGGCCCGAAACCCAGACTCCAAAGGAAGCCCTGCTTTGCCAACAGTCACCGTTTCTCTGTATTTGCTAATTTCACAACTCAATGAAAATATGGAAATTCCTGAAAGTGTTGATATGAGAGAACAGGACCTTCTGGGAGCCCAAGGAACTCACAGACCCCTGAGTTATCATGTACTTATCTCTACAGTCCATACTGTCCCTTAGAGGTTTTTATTGACAAACAACACTGACATGACTCAAGCCTTTGACATGATCATCTTTCCCAGAACTGGGAGTGTCCCCAGCCAGACACAGGAGCACTTTTTTCTTTAAGGTATGACTCTCTCTCCATTCTTAGTCACACACAGTTACTCATTACTTTGAAGGGCATGAAGAGTTTATTCATGGCCACCGAGCACTCTGTGCTGCTTTGTTGAAGGAGAAAAATGCAGACAGCTGAGTCACTGTTTTCAATTCAATTTTCAATTTCACCCAGGAGCAAGCTTTCTCACATCCATATAGTTTTATTGCTTTCTGAACACTCTGATCATATACTTTGCAGGATAATTCATTCTTTTGCTGGAGGATATTAATAACACATGGTATTAGTGTGGAGCAACAGTAGCAAAGAACTCTTTAGGATATGTAAAAAAAAATTGAAAGCCAGTGAGATTGAGTAACTCACACTCAAGGTCTAAGAGATGTAGCCGAGGGGAGAAATAGACAATTCTAAACCTTGAAGCCACGGCAGAGCTTTGTTGCTTCAAACAGAGCTATTTCATGCAGTTTTCAAACCTCAAAATTATTTAATTAAATGTATCTTACACATCATTATAAACCCAGCCTCATTACACAGAAGTATATTCATGTATTTAGTCAGGAAGATATTTTAAGTCCACTATTATATAAAACATGTAGATATAAGGGTCTTTTTCTTTAAGGACCCTTTGTATAGCTGGATTTAAAAACAAAACAAAATAAAAACTCCACAAGAAATACTTTGTTGACAGCAAGATGTGGTGTGTGAGATGAGGCCAAATGAGAGGTATAGGTATAGGTCCAAAGATTTCCTGCCATAGTAGTCAAGCTGACCTAGCTGAAGGATTCCTGAGGGGCTATCAAGATATGAATGGGAGACACTCAGGAACAAGGCACTTGGGAAACAGGAACAGTATGTGTCAAGGAACAGACTAGGAAGCACTAAAGTGTACATGCCACCAATCAGGCTGCTTGGTGAGAGGTTTGGCAAGGGTATGGAAGTAACATAGACTCATTCTGGTGCTTGCTGGGATAGAAGCAATACTGGGCAACAATGCCTCATATTCTCTATGTGCTGTTATGGAATCATAATCTTCACTATTATTATTTGCATGAGTCAGGATGGACATAAAAAGCTGAGGATAAATCATCCCATTAAAGACTCCCCAGGGACTATGAAGAGGAATGGGGATACACTCATGCCAACTGAGGCACCATCATGAGGCACCCACAGTTACCTAAGACCATCCTCGTCCTGCTGAGGTTGGTGGATCTAAGCCAGACTGGTCTACACAGTGAGTTCCAGGCCAATGAGAGCTACATAGTCAGATTCTGTCAAATCAAAATCCTGCCGAGGTTGGTGGATCTAAGCCAGACTGGTCTACACAGTGAGTTCCAGGCCAATGAGAGCTACATAGTCAGAGTCTGTCAAATCAAAATCAAAACCCTCCGAGATCAGGAGATGCCTTCAGCGGAGAGGGCTCAATGGACATAAAGCCAGAGTGCCCAATTAGAAGTTTCCTCTGCCTGGTAACATGTGTGGGTGTGGTTCTGTAATTACAAAGCCCTGGTTTCTTCATCTTTAAAACATGAAAATGCTTTAGAGACTGAAAGTTTAGATTCATTCTCTCTGTTGTGAGTAGAATCAGTTATTCTCCATTTGTGTGACTTGATACTTAATTTCCTGAAACTCAGTTTGCTCTCCTTTAAGGACTGGGTAATAGTGCCCTTCAGAGCATTTTAAATGTGAAGACTCATATAAACAGCATCAAAGTGTCCGGCACACTGGAGAGCAGTCCAAGAAACACACATAATAGTTTTCCTTTTGCTAATATGTTTATAGTTACAGTTCATAAGGCACTTTTGAGGACTTCACAATAGCTTCTTGAGCTAGATACAATTGTTACCAGTTTTAGAGATGAGGATGCAGACTGAGAAACACTAGCATAAACAATAGTGGCAGTAGGAGTTGAGGCAGGAGAGTGAGCCCAGTTCAACACACTTACCCTTCAACTGCCATTTAGCAGGGATGCCTAAACTAAATCAAGTTATTCTTATATATTTATATAGCACAAATTAGGACTCAAAAAGACAATTCTCTTTGATCCCCCCCCCAAAATAGATGTGAGAGCCCTAGGCAAAACTTTTAAGTGCATCGACCATTTCTTGACCTTCTACTGTCTGTTCAATATGCCACTACCTTATGTGGTCATGGGGCCGGAGAGTTGTGACAAATCTAAGTGAAGACATGCTTCAGATATATCTCCTGGGGGCTGGTGACACCTCAATCTTGCCATCTAGACAAGCTGGCCTCTCAGGACTTCACTTCTTCATCTTTTGAGCATGGATGATGCTTGTTCTTCTGATCTCTCTAGACAGTGAACAGGGACAAATAGCATCATAGAAATGAAGCTGTACTTTGGGATTAAAAACTCTAGATTCGTGGTATTATAAATTACCAAGCAGTCACATCTGTCCCTCTCCACCATGTTGATAACCTAGATAATATGGAAACTTCCATTTTCAGATTGCACTCAGGAAAGCACCAGGCAGATGCAAAAGAATGAGGGTCACTTTGGATCTGGTGTTTTTCTGGACTCGTCAATAACATAAGTGGGCGGTTCAAATCTTAAGAGCTCTGGAAGCTGTGTTTGCTCAAGGAGCCGCCAGAAGGAACAAAGGCTGTGTGGAGGGAATGCTACATTTCTTATCTACGTTTTCCCACTAACTGGATAAGGCCTTGTGCACTTTAGAATTGGGAAGGGGGTACAAGCATTCAAAGTGTGACCCAGATCAAAATCTCCCTATGTCAACCACAGAATAAGGAAACATTCTCCCAGGGGGTCTGACTCAGGGATCTAGAATTCAGACCTGTCTATAAATAACACCAGTATTCGGAGCTCTTATTATTTTTTTTTCCACCTGAGTTATTTAGGGATTTCAGTTCACTCTAGGTAAATGATTAGTGTGTGTCCTTGTAGAATAAATGCTGCTGCGGTGTGAGACAGATTCATGAAGGACGTCGGCCATCTGTGCGATGCTCCTTGTCAGCTGGAGACCCACAGGCACTCGGAACTGTTTACTGTGAAGTGAGGTGAGCAGAAGACTGCTCTCCACACACACAGGAAGTCATTAGGATCCCAACAGAGGGACCAGGACTGGAAGCAAGAAGCACCTCTGAACAGATGGAGGGCTAGGCACTGCATCTCTGTCTAATAGAAAGATAACAGACACCCAAGCCTGATGCGCAAGTCTGCAAGTGACCATTTTCTAGACATTGTACCATGAGGAAGTAAAAAAAAAAATACTTTTATTTCATCATAATTAAAATTAAGATAGTTAATGTTCTTTTCTAAAACTAGTCACACGAAACCTTTAAAATCCAATGCACCCTTGATATTTGCACATCTCCACTTAGATTTGCCACATCTCACAGGCCCCATGACCACATGTGGCAGTGGCATATTAGACAGATAGTAGAGAGATATTAGATATTAGACAGATATTAGCAAAAGGAAGACTAAGTTTAATAACAGACTGCCCTGTGATATTGAAAGCACAGATGTTCTAAGGGACCTCTGGCTCACATTACTAAGGGGAGGTCAACTCCATTATAATATAGCACGATATGACATGGCCTTATTTGTTCTGTAGGAGAACAAAGACCTATTAAAATGTCTGTCATATTTGTATGGATTCCTTCCCCAAATCTCAGTAATTGTAACACTTTTTTGTGTTTTTGTTTTTTGTTTTAAATCTAAGCAAACAAACAGAAATAGGAGGCACTGAATTTTTGATAGTTGTCAATAAATATCCTTAGACAGAATGAGGAAGGTTTCATTTCCCCTGCAGGGAAATTTTCTTTCTCTATAGGAATTATTTTTCTTCTCTCTGTAGGCAAACATTTAAACAAAAGATCACAGGAAACCAAACAGGGCCAGCCAAACAAGTGGTCTTTGAAGGCACTCATCCATGTGTGAAATCTAGATCATGTGAAATGGGACCATGTTTCTGCTCCCATATAATTTGTGTATTGACGAGGGTAAATGAACAACAGATGATCGAAGATATATGATTGGTAATATTATAGATAAAAAGTATTAAGGAAGGCCATGCCCTTAATGCCAGCACTGTGAAGCCAATACAAATGGATCTCTGAGAATGAGGCCAGTGATTTGCATAGTAAGTTCTAGGCTAGCCGAGGCTACTGTAAGACTCTGTCTCAAAAAATAAAATAAACATGCCTGGCATGAAGAGAAGAGGAGAGGAGAGGAGAGGAGAGGAGAGGAGAGGAGAGGAGAGGAGAGGAGAGGAGAGAGGAGAGGAGAGGAGAGGAGAGGAGAGGAGAAGAGAAAAGAACCCGGTCCAGCCCTTTGACAATATTCACTCGTCACATAGCCATTCCTCAAGACTGGGAATGTAGCCTGAGGAGTTAGAGCAAGTTTACCCTGAATGTGGTCCTGGGTCCAACCCCCAGCAAAACCAAGACCAAACGGAAGTTACTCTCTGACCTCTTTACCTCCACCCTGATGGAGGATCACTCATCCAGTGAAAACACCTCTCCCAAATCTCAAACCGCACAAAGTTCACCTTTTGGCACATGGAGTGCCGATTCCCAGCATCAGCCTATATTAGCCAAAAACCGTAAACGGAACTATCTGCCTCATTCCTCCTGCCCCTTTCCTACTCCTCTGTTCTTGGCCTGTTAACTGCCTGGGCTAGCTGCCTGTGTTCGCTATTTGCTTCACTCCTATCACATACTTACCCTGCTTCTTTTCCTGCCCTATGCCTTCAGTTGCTCTCCTCTGAGTCAGTGGAAGGGCCTTGATCTCCTGTCCTATAGGCAGCATTGGTATCAACCCTACACATCTACTACCCCTAGCTACTTTCCCAATGTCAAGTATTCTGAGGGTTCCACAGGGTTCCTCCTCCAGGTGGTACCCAGTCAACAAAAGCAAGAGGAGGAAGATGGTGTTCTGCACTCCTGACACCGTCCAGAGTGTCCCTTGTCTATCAGAATGAAGTATATTGTCTCCATGTGAAATTTCCTCCTGCTCACTGTCCTCAACCACAACTCATGTCCTCTCACTCTGCAACCCTCCTATCTGGACAACTTCAGTATGAGGACCTTGCCAACAAAGTAAAATCCTGATTCCCATCACAGTAGGATAAAGCCTGGACATCTACAGAGGCCCACGCAGTACTACCCTTTGAGCCTGCTGACACACTGACCACACTGCCTCCTTGTTCAGAACCACATATGGCAGTATTCGGTACATTGTAAACTGCTTGTCATACTTGCTACCTTTTTGTTTGTTTGATTTTGTTTTTTGTCTTCCAGATAGGGTTTCTCTATGTAACAGCCCTGGCTGTCCTGGAACTAGCTTTGTAGATGAGGCTGTCCTCCAACTCCCAGAGATCTGCCTGCCTCTGCCTCCTGAGTTCTAGGACCAAAGGTATATGCCACCATGGCTGTTTTGTTGTTGTTGTTTGTTTGTTGTTTGTTTGATTTTTATCAGCTTCACACAGGCTAGAGTCATCTGAAATGAGGGAGCCTTGACAGAGCAAAAGCCTCTATAAGATCCAGCTGCAGGCACACAAGGCTGTAGAGCATTCTCTTAATTAGTGATTGATGGGGGAGAGCCCAGCCCATTGTGGGTGGGGATAGGCTGGTTTCTATAAGGAAGGGGACTAAGGAAGCCACAAGGAGCAAGTCAGTTCAACCAACTCCTCCATGGCTTCTGCACCAGCTCCTGCCTCCAGGTCCCTGCTCTGTTTGCTTTCCTGTTCCGACTTCCCTCAGATGGACAGACATGTCGAAGAGAAAGTGAAACACTTTCCTCCCCACCTTGCTTTTGGGCATGGTGTTTCAGTACAGCAATGGTAAGCATAACATGCTCATTACAGATTTGCAGAGAAATAAATCAATGAGTAGACTGATGGATGGATGGACAGACAGACGAACAAACAGATGCATAGTGATAGACACTGCAAGTATGGCCTTTAAAGCTTCCAAGGCTCCCTAGCTCTAATGGATGCTGTTCCTTTCCTGTGTTTACACACTCTGACCCAATTCCCTGCTTAATCATCCCAAACCCTTGACAGTGTTGTCACCTGGTAGACCCTTGTTCCTGGAATGTCCCTCTTTTATCTGATACAGCAAATGCCTTGCAATTATTAGTCCCGTGCCTGAAATGCCTCTCTCTCTCTCCCTCTCTCTCCAACCCACAACTCTTGCCATAGACGCCCTCTACCTGTGAGGGAACTGACGTCCTGGATACACCAGGTCTATAGCATGTGGAATGTACCTTTAGTGCCCTGTGTGTTTAATGACATCAGAGCTAGGAGGAAGGAAGAAGTGGGTGGCAGTGAATAGTACCTACTTCCCCTCTGATGTGTTGAGTGGCAGTCTAATTGACCCGTAGGTGTTTCTAACTCACAGCAATATGACTTTTGTCTCTCACAAGCAATGTCTGCCAAGTCCTTCCTACCCCTGCATGGCCTTCTGCTCTTGAACACTCCCGGCAGCACCAAGAAGCCCCCTTTAATGCCTCTGTTTTCCACATTCCCACAACTAGCTAGACAGTCTCCTTGACTTCTACCCAAAACCTTTCATTTTTCCAGAACAGAAGTTAATGTCTCCCAAAGTATATCTGGTGCCCCTAGTCCTGGGATCAGATCTGTGGGGGAGACTCCAGCAAGAGTGTGTTCTGCATGTTAAATGCTCTGAGTTTCTTCAGGAAAAACACTTGGCATCATTTTAACTATCAAAGCTGCAGAATGTAATTATATAATATTTTCATGGGTGATGAAGATGTACAAAAGCTTTTGTGAAATAGGTTGAGGAATGGCCTGCTGAAAGTGTGGTGGTACATGTGTATAGAGATAAATTATATCCAGTGGCACAAAGCCACAGTAGAAACACAGTCACCGTGTGTGTGTGTGTGTGTGTGTGTGTGTGTGTGTGTGTGTGTGTGTGTGTGTTCCACTCCACTTTTCATCCCTTACCACTCCCATTCTGTAGACAGAGCAAGAGTCCGGCTAAATTCACAGCTCCTAAGTGGCAGGAAAGACCCTCACAGTCACATACAGGTCTATCCTTCTCAAGCTGCTTTTCCCTACTCTGTTGATGCATGATCCATGGCCCCCTACAATGCCAGCTATTGCACAGCATAGCAAACACAGTATAGCAAGCTCTTTCCATACAGCAACCCACTCAAAGGCCTCAGTAGCCTGCAGGAGCAAGAGTTGTAACTGACATCTCCAATCACTATCTTTCCATCTTAAAAACTTGTTCTAGAACCAATTAGCACTCTCCCAGATACCTACTAAGGCCTCTGTATGTCTATTTCTTTGCAGAAATTCCTTTAAGAAGCCTGAAAGATGGATTTTGGGGAAAACCTCTCGCCCAGCTGCCCATCAGCCCAGGACCAGCTTCTGTGTTTGGAGAGAGAAGGCATCATTCAAGGTCCATGCCTACACCAAGGTAGCTTTTATTTATTCTTATTAACAAGTGTGTGAGGACAAATAGGAGCCTAAAGGGGTCTGTAATTGAGTACAAGCAAGACAGTTGCTCATTGGGAAGCAAAGCCTGTGATTCGAGGGGCTCACCTGCTATACTCTGAGGAAGAAACCCACTTAACATCGAACTGGAGTTTTATAGAAGCTGAGTAGGGCATCTCTCCTCCCAAACCATATACGCTAGCATCACAGTGGAATGTAGGATGGCAACCAAAGGAGTGTCTGCAATTTTCCTGTTTTCTCAGAAGGATCATGGTGGATGAATCCATGCTGACCAAATCAGAGTTGAGAGGAGGTGCTGTGGGTTAGATGTGGTGTTGCTCTAAGGGGTTAAGCACTGGGAACTTGACTCTGCCCATCCCCCACAATGTGAAATTATTGAAAGATGAAGAATGCAGTAACGCATTCTTCAGTAATGCAGTAATGCAGTAATGCAGAACCCCATTAGGGGTTCATCAACCCTTTCACAGGGATCACAGAGAAAAGCAGATGTCCTGAATATCAGATATTTACATTGTGATTCAAAACAGTAGCAAAATTACAGTTATGAAGTAGTAACGAACATAATTTTATGGTCAATACAACATGGGGACTTGTATTAAAGGGTCATAGCATTAGGAAGACTGAGAACCGCTGCTTTAAGACGTGGGGTCAGTGAAGTGATCGGGCTTTACCTTGCAAAGGATTTATATTCGCTTTCCTGTAACAGCTGGATAGTTCTCTAACTGGATTGGTTATCACACGTGCAGCCGTTACTAAGGGAGCCTGGCCCTTCCTTCAGTCTCTCCCACCTCCTGACTGCACTGGAGTAAACTAAGTTGTGTGATGTTCTGTGCCAAGCTTTGAGACCATCCAAGGTTCTCACATGACCTCAGGTTTCCAACTTCCCAAACTGTAAGCCAACCCCTACTCTGTCACTGCCCCCACCCCCATTTTATAAGACACTGGTCTTGGTTTTAGCAATGTGCAAAGCTGGAGCAGGAAGTAGCTTGAACTTTCTTTGTCTATGTCTATGCTGGACAAGCATGGCATCCATGGCTAGTGCATGGCCAGAGCAGCTGTGGGAGCCCAGAGACTTCCCAGGCATCTGCATCACTCAGATGAGCAATAACCCCTCAAGGGGGAACAAACAGGGTCACCTGGCTTGCCCCTCATCATTGATGAGCAGCTCCATAAAGCGTGATCATTTTCAGCAGAGGAACCAACTATAATTAATGGGTGACGATGAGAATTATGAAAGCAGGGGAGACCTCTGCAAAACCTGGAAAGCTGGGTCACCAAATGTATAACATGAATGTATCGGTCTGCAAAGTCCATGATGCCTGAGGGGCATGGTAGACAGTGGGCTGTGAGGACTGCATCTGTCTCCTTTGGGAAGGCTGGAATGTAAGTTTAGAGGCACCTGGAAGGATGAGGAGAAGCCAGGCCTTGGAGCCAGCAGACCTGTCTGACCTGTAGCTCTCTATTCCTGCCATGATCTCTTTGAACCTTGGGTTTTTCAAGGTGTATAGTTCACGTATAAACAATAATTCAGAATATTTTTAATGATCAATTGAGATGAACACACCTAGACTGTAAACTGTGATGTGCTGTAAAATGTGGACTGCATTTCATGAGATCATTTTTGTCTGAGTTAGATCAGCTGGGCTAGGCAGAACCAACCACCTGTTCTCATTGCCTCTCCAAATGGCATCCACAACAGCTGCACCTCTTATTTTCACTAGGTGTTGGTGCCACAGAAGCATCGGAAGCTGCAGAGGGGAAACGCCGAGGCTCTTGATCCTAAGTAGTTCATAATCTTACTAAGAGCAACAGACTTGTGAACAGAGATTACATCTGAAATGCAGAAGGTCAACTCAAACTAGAGGGGGAGGAACTGAAGAGATAGGTGTGGGAGAAACTGAGGCTGTGGCGAGAGTCCAGTGGTCAGGTTGAAGCCGTCACTTGTGTGGAGATATAGTGGGCCAATGGGTAGGAGGTGGTCCCTGAGAGACTGCAGAAAGCATCCCCCTGCGCAAGTAACTTGGTGGTAGATTATGGAAGCTCCTGGACCACAGCAGCTCTGAAATCTTGCAAACTGCTGGGATGCCATGCTGGGGCTTCAGACGGGAAATCTAAGTGGTTGTAGAACCACTGAGAATGGTGTTGTCCTGTGACCTCTAGAAGGTGACCTGTAAATTGTACTCATTATAGATTTGCATAGCTTCGCATATTTATTAAGACTACCCTGTGGCCACTGGAAGGAAAGTGAACTCCTGTTTTCCATTCGCCAACTGTGCTCTTTGGGCTCAGTCACTTTTGCCTGAACTCTGGCAGCAAACATGGATCATGGTGATTAATCAGAGCCCTGCCTTCTTTTTTTTTGCCACCACCCTCCCATCTCAGGGGAAAGGACTGGTCATGTTCTTTCTCAGGAAGGTCACCCTCGTGACAGCTGGCTCAGCCTGGTGGGGCCTGTACCGACTCGCTTTTGTGAAAGACAGACAAACTTTTACCTTCCTTGAGCCTTTTGATTGGTCTTGTTTTTTCTCTATGTGCTTTTCAAATTTCAACTGCCATGTTATCTTTTAAAAAAACAAGATAACATAGTTTAAAAGCTGATTTGAAAGGTGCCACTTTGAGCTTTGAGTTTGCAAAGAACAAATGTTCTGCCTTGTCTCACTAGGCATTCTTCCCATTCTAAATGTTTATGTTCAGTAAGGATCCCAAACCAGGATGTCCCTGAAGCTTCTAGGCTGAAGGAAAATCCCAAGCCTTGGGGAAAGGAAGTGAGGTCATATGGGAGGGATGTTTTCACACCAGAAAGGGCATTTCTGGAGAAAGGTCACCTGCAGTAGAGAAAACTCTCTCTTCTCAAGGGTGTGTGGCCCAACTGTCCTGTCCTCTGGTCCACTAGGTCTAACTTTTTTAATGTTCAGCATCACAGAGCCTGGGTGCTCTAAACACCTGGCAATTGTGTCCAGCTGCCCTTGGATGCCTCCTCCCGTAAGTCACCTCTGCTTGAGGTCAGGGACTGCCCTGTTCAGTCATGATTAGTAGCACTTAGCACACTGCCCTGCATATATAACTTGGCATTTCCACTTGAATGTGACATAGGGACACAATGATCTGCAGGGGTTCCTGCACAGCATGGTGGAGTGCTCTGACAGATAATCGGGGAGTTTAGATAAATGGAAAGGACTTCGTTGTTGGTGATGTTGGTTGTTTTTTTTTCCTTAAGGATTGGCTCATCCAATTCTTGTGGCTGGCCAATCCAAAATCCTTAAGGACCTGGGAAATCTCAAGTAGCAGGCAGGAACTGGTGCTGTGGTTTTGAGACAGAATTTCTCTTTTGCTTTAAAGGCCTTAGCTGATTGAATGAATGCAGACCACCCCAGCTATCAAGAGCAATCTTTGAAGTTAGCTGATGGCAGATGTCAGTAACAGCTACAAAGTACCTCCCCAGGGACATGTGGAACAGTGTTTAAGTAAATAACTGGGTATTACAGCCTAGCCGAGTGAACACACTAAGCTGAGCCTCACACCCTGTGTCACAAAACCACTTAGCACCACCAACCCACCCAGTCCTGAGCAGATACCACACAGAACTGGTCTCACTCTCTCACCACTTCCAGCCAGCACCAGAACACTTCCAACGTGCTCCCTGCCCGCCTACAGAGACATGCCTTGCAAGGGAGGCAGTGCAGCAGGCCGAATACAAGTTACAAAGTTCTCTTTGGGGTGAGGTAGCCTTGAGTGTCTTAAGAACATATCTGAGGTCATCGAGGCTAATATTACAACCTTAGGTGCCTTCAGAAAGAGTTTAAAATACTTTCAGTAAATGGGCTGTGAAATGACCCAAATGCCTTCATGTCAACAAATATCAAAACACTCTAAGTAATCTGGGTAGTTGGGGAAAGCCCTGCAAGGCAGCCACTTGCCTCATTGCCCGAGGGTTCAGAATGCCAATCAGACACTCTGGTCCCTGTCCAGATCTTTCTCTGAAGGCCTTTAGACAAATTCCCTGAGATGCTGATGGAGGGACAGATGACGGCTGCCCTTACCCACGGTAAATTCCACTTGGGCCTAGCTCAGGCACGGTCTATTTCTGGGGTGGTCGCATTGCATCCTGGTTGCTTCCCCAGCAGGTGCAAGCAGACAGAAAACATCTGTTCCTTCCACGATACCGGCAGCTTTTATGAGGGTAATGCCCTTCCATGCTCTTCCCAGTACTATGCATGCTCTAATTAAAGATTGGGCTGCATCACGGCTGGCTACATTGCTCACGTAACAATGGTGTTACTGGATTTACCTCTTATTCTCCAGTTCAAGACATTCAAGTAGATGCCAAGTGTCCCTACATTCTGATGCCACATGGTCAGATGTCACATCTGAAGCTGGGTTTTGAGTCATAGCAAAGCTGAGGAAGGGTGGAGGTTCTTATGGGGACAGAAGAGCAGTGGGGATGTGAGTCTGCCCTGTCTGTCAGTGTCTGATGAGTGGGGAGAGCAAAGCGTCAAACCTTCAGCCTGAAAGGAGTATAGAAAGGTGGATGGGTTCAAAGAGAAACTACAATTTGTACCTTACCTGCTTCTACATGGCTTAATGTTGATGTATGGAGTATTTAATTGAAAAACAAACCTGACATTTAATATCATTGATTTCTTAACCCTGTGACAATCGAAGAGAAGCCACTAGACCTGACACGTGAATACCCTTGACTCACTGAAATTACTCTTTAAGAGAGAAGGTGACTTTTGAGCTTCCGTGTGTGTGTGTGTGTGTGTGTGTGTGTGTGTGTGTGTGTGTGTGTGTGTGTAGTTCGGAAGATTCACCTGGATGGGGTCATTTATCCAGAGCACCGTTGGCCTCTGGATATCTCTGTGCTAGGAAGTCTTATGCATGACCACACTTTGATTGGGGTTGGAGTCGTGTGTGTGTGTGTGTGTGTGTGTGTGTGTGTGTGTGTGTGTGTGTGTGTGTGCGTTAGATGGTAGTAGCCATCAGAGTGTATAGTTGCCAACAAGAGGATGCAGCCAGAGACTGACACAGGACTTAATTACCATGGGGAGCTGCAGCTGGCTGTGGCTGGAGTGAGCTGGCATCTGCTTTTGCAGAGCACAATTTCTGCAAATAATTAACCAGCAGAACTCTTGATTCTCTCTAATTAATGAAGAGGAAGCCTGGAATCTTCAAAGTCCACAAATGTCATGCTGCCATTGTGTCAGGATTGATCTCCTTTGTTCTAGACCGAAAAGCATGCCTCTTCTGCCTCCCCTAATTCTTTCTAAATTGAATTTTTCTATTACTCGTTGTGACAGCTAGGGAACATGACTTCAGAAATTCACCCGCAGTTCGTGCCAGTATTAGAAGCCTGAATAATAATTTTTTAAAAGAACCATAATGGAACGGGCTTTCTGTCTCTGACCCAGAATTAATCACTGGGAAGAGACACAGAAAGGAGCTCGTTAATTAGTGCTAATGGATCTTGTTAGGTGGAGGCTGAGTTCCCAGGAGTCTTTGGGGGAACAGGGAGATGCATCCCCTTCTCTGACCATCTCTATGTTCTGCTTAGAGTCTTGGTGATGGGAATTTGATTCTAGGAGACAGAGATTTGTGACAGGGGGACACTGAAGAGTTAAATGGGAGCTGACCAAAGCTGACAATCAGGGAGCAACTTCCAGGAAAGAAGTGGGAGTGGTTGTTGTCACTGCAAGTGACCTTGTGGACTCATCTGAACTACAGTGAGGAACCTATTAAACCCCAGGTCAGGTATGCACCCAGGGAAAGAATGCACACTTTACGCAGGGGGGCTACCTGTCTAGCCACGGTTCCCTCTATAACCTTCGTTTCTCCTCCATTCCTCAACCTTTTGCAGGATATGTACATCATCTCCCAAATACCCCACTGTGTGTTCCCACCTCAGGGCCTTTGCACTGGCTATGTGAAACGTTATTTCCCAGCCATATAATAAATGAGCATATGCCCTGTAAAGAAGAGTCCTCTCCCCATTCTTCTTGTCCTGCTATATTTCCCCCTCTTATTTTGTAGCGCACTATGTATTTCACTTATTTATCATGCCTATTGTTAAACCTCAGCTGCTTCCTTCCATTAGACTGTGAGTTCCCAGGGACAGGATCACATCTGTTTGATTTGCTGTTGTATTCCCAGCACCTAAAAGGTGGGTGCCAGCTCAGTAAGTATTCACAGAGCGAATTAGTCAGCTGGCACACTTCAGAGTATCTGAGGTGTGTGTGAAGCCTGTGTGTGTTCATCCTGCACGCCCGCACAAGCACTGTGCAAAGGCCGCTCCTTTACTCTTAATAGGGAATGAAGTGCTGCTGTTTCCTTTGGCTACCAAATGCTAATAATTAAAGCACACACTGTGATCTGCATTAAGTCGTACTTGGAGTGCATTCCTCTCCCAGTAGTTTCCAGTAGGAAGGATGAGGCTAATGATGATTTTCTAGAATGGGGTTCCTCAGCATCATCCCTAGGGGTACATACTCTTCTTCCTCAGTCCACAGAGCAAGGGGCCTTACTGAGTGTTGATAGGGGATGGGGCAGGGAGAGCAGCTTGAGAGAGCCAAAAAAAAAATGCATCCAAAGGCATTTGAGATGATCAAACATCATCTTGAGCATCCTTGCCAGGCCCCAGCAGAGTGCTGTGGGCAGGGATGCAGGAAGGCCAGCAGCCCCTGCCACCTCCATACCAAGTCACCAGGCTATAGATTCCCATTCTCTATCCTTTCCATTGAAGAATACCAGGTGGGCCCTGGTGTACACCTGTAAGTGTTTAAGAGTTAGAAAAACCTGATCTAAACTGCAGTAGAGACAGACAAGGGCCCTGAGGACTAGACAGTGTCAGGCTGCTGAGCTCTGCTCCAGAAGGTTTGTCACAAGAGCAAGCCTGAGCAGAGAAAAATCATCAGCCAGCTGCTGCTGGGCTGGGCAATGTCACCACACCCAGGATCTAGCCCTGAGTCTGCAGCTGCTAGTGAAGTCACTCTGGCCACTCCTCTCCTACACTGTGATTCCCTTGGTGGTTTGGATATGGTTTGTGCTAAACTACACACATATTAAAGCTTCTTTGTCAGCATGACGGTATAAAGAGGTGGTGAGGGCCTTAAAGACAGGTCACTGGGCTCTACTATCTTGAAGGGATTAATGTGGGTCCTAAGAATCATTAGTCATCATGAGTAGGCTGTGTGACTCTGTCCTCTACCTTTCCTCCCGTTGTGTCAGTTTATATGATATGTATGGAAGAGGATGAGGGCGTCAACGGAAGCCAAAAAGATATCCATAGCATCTGTTTAGACTTCTAGAAGTGGTAAACAAAACAAATGTCTCTCCTTTGTAAGTTGTTTGGCTTTGGTTATTCTCCTGGAGCAATGGAAAATGGAACCGTTCCTAATTCAACCACTTAGAATTTATTTCTTATTTTTATTTGTGTGTGCCTCTGTTAATTTATATGTATGATATGTATGATATGCATGCACATTCTGGAAAAGGCTGGAGGGTATCAGAACTTCTGGAAGTAGGATTATAGTCAGTTGTGAGCCTCCTAATATGGATGCTGGGAACTGATGTTGGGTCCTCTAGAAGAGCAGTAAGGTGTGCTATTAATTGCCAAGCCATTGCTCCAGCCCTCAGCCTTATTAGTATCATACAAAATTCTTCCACCTGTTCTCTTATGGTTAACTTCTCCTTAATTTGAGAGAAAATGAAGGAAAGGACCACCAAGGTCAAGGCACTTGCTTAGTTTAATAATAAAACAATGGACATGGACTCAGCTTCTTCCACAATGTGTGTCTGGTTAGAAGCTGTTTCCTGTTGGAGCCACAAATAATTGTTCTCACAGGGGGAAGGAGATGGTGTATAGTAATCTACAATGAATCATAACTAATGTTGCCTCTCAAAGTTAGAGCTTGCTCAGAGGTCAGAACTTAAAACATGGTCTAAGTCTCATGGGCATAAATGTATGAGTTCTTGGGGCTGGAGAGATGGCTCAGGGGTTAAGAGCACTGGCTGCTCTTCCAGAGATCCTGAGTTTAATTTCCAGCAACCACATGGTGGCTCACACCATCTATAATGGCATCCAGTGCTCTCTTCTGGTGGGCAAACATGCATGCATACCAAATTAATAAATCTTTTTTTTTAAGCATGACTTCTTGTATTAGATGTTCAAAAATTCAAATTCCAAGGCTATTTGGAGCCTTTCTTCAAAATCAAGTTAACAGACTGTCCTGGTTCCCTGAAGGATCTTTCCTCCTAGAGTCAAACCCAGAACTCTGAAATTTATTCCAGACTGCAGTGTATCTGAAACAGCCATGGATGCTCCTGCAGATTGATGACTCCAATCTTCCCAAAAGGAATGGAGAAGAACCAGGTGGGATTTCTGAGAGCATCATCCTGGCATTAAATACCAACATCACTACAGCTGGGCTTGTTGTTGATGTGCCACTCACACCAGATTTCCTGAAATTGGCCTTTTGCTTAAAAACTGAAGAAAACTTGTGCCTCACCCCTCACCCACAGAAAATAAGGCAGAGCTGCTGATAGATAGCTAGAGAGCATGAACTCAACAGTCAGCCTTGAGACATCTCTTGTTCAGTTTCTATGTCTATGGCTTGTCTTTGCTGAGTGTCTGTGACTGTTGTGTGTGGTGCCCCTCTGTTTCCTGCCTTTACAGAGGAAATAAAGATGAGAAGGCAGCATGCAAGCCGCAAGGCCCAGCTGTCACTGGTTAAAATACAGTGATTAGCTGTGAATTTTCCATTTGGCTCAGGCAGAATGAAGAAGGGGACCCCCTTCCTTGCATTTATTCTCTCCAGAACCCTGAGCCAAACTTTCAGCTCATCAGCCAAGTTTTATTGATGCCCCCCCTCCATTTTCCCCAGAGTACTGAGATTGAAAAGAAGAAAGACCTTTCAGGTTAGTCAAGACTTTGCTTGGAAAATAAAGTATTCATTCATCATGAGTGGAAGGCTCAAATGACTATGGGGTCTGAGTAGGCAATATGGAAGAAGGAATGAGTGAGTAAATGAATGGACAGATGGATGAATGGATGAAGCTATTACATAATGACATCTTTAAGGTATACTTTTTTTTACTCACATTTTCCATATATATATTTCTCATATATGAATATTCCTTACTGGCTCAGGGGCTGCTCATGCATCTCTAGCTTTCTCATTTCAATAGAGACTAGAATATCATGCTTAGTTCCACACAGTGGATTAAGAGCAGGGACAAATAGTAACCAATGCTTGGTTTTAGTTCTAAGAGGTAATTGGAAGTGCTGCAAGGAAGTGATGGGGACTGCATCCAGTTGGAGGGCATGTGGATAAGGGGAGGGAGCTTATGTGGGCCACTGCCTTGTGTAAGAATGAGCCCACTGATATCCCGCGTCTTCAGTATCTCTGCAATACTATGTTCTCCCACACTTCCTAGGGCATGTTTCCATCCCTTAGATGTTTTTAGACTCTTCTTATATTTCCATTTCCTGTAAGTGCTGGGAGGCCCAGCTGTGACTGAAGAATTGTCTGTTGTCTGTCTGTCCCCAGGAAGCTTGGAATTGCTTGCCCAGCTCTCATCAGCACAGACAGGACACTCTCCCCAAGTTCTGGTCAGACTGACACAGAGTGTCATGCGTCGTGCGGTGCTTGTTAAGAAAGGCATGCCATACCTACATGAAAGCTTTGGGAAGACAGTCCAGAGAAGGTCTCTGCAGTAGGATTGATGGCCCCCAATCCATGTCTTTGTGTACTTAGCCTCTTTGTATTCCTCCTATGTATCTCCATTCCTTCATTCTGCTTTGGACTGTGACAAAGCAATCCTAGCAAATAGGTGTAAGTAGAGATCTGAAAAACCTGAGGCTTGGCGACTACTGTTGTGGGGTAGCCATTGGTCCACTGTGCAAATATGATCAAACTGACCTGAAAGGCCACACAGCTGAAAAAATATCAGGTGCATGAGACTCAGACTGTACTAATAATATAATTAAGGCCCAAAAGAGACCCACAAAGGAACCACATCCACTGTGCCCAGCCCAAATTGTTAAGAATCGTGAGCAAATAAATGATGATTGAAAAGAAAAAAAATATGACATGCTGTGCTGAGCAAACCAACAGAAAGCCAGATTTTACCTCCTAACATTAATCTGTCCCATGCTGAGGTCATAGTGACTACATAGCCATACAGAGACCACAGGAAGCCTAGTTCTCTGCCTACTTCCTCCAGCCAGCCCTTCTGGATGCCTCTGATAAAACAGCTGGATGATACATCGGAATGGCAGTGGTAGGACCTATGATACTTTTTACAAAGCTGGAAGCTGAGTTCTCCAGGTTCATCATCCATCCACACCAGGAATTATACAGATGAGCCCAGTGTAGAGACATCAAATAAGCGAGTCTGAAGGTGTAGCATGTGTGAACTGTGTGTGGTGCATCCCTTTGGGTTTTGTTTGGTTTGGTTTTGCTTTCTTTGAGACAGGATTTCTTATTAATAGATCAGGAAAAAAAACCTTTATACTTCTTAATCCTGAGTCCTAGGATTCAAGGTGTGTACCACTACCTCCTAGCTTCTGGCTGCTGAGATTAAAGGTGTGTGCCTGACTTCTATGGCTTGTGACTGAAGTTGCTTTCTGAATCCTCAGGTAAGCTTTAATAAATTATAAATAATACATTACTACAGTTTCCTAGCGTAGCCCTGGTTGTCCTGGAACTCACTCTGTAGACCGGATTGGCCTTGAACTCAGAGATCCACTTGCCTCTGCCTCTCGACTGCTGGGATTAAAGTTGTACACCACAACTGCTAGGCCTGTCTCTATTTTAATAGCCCTTTGGTTCCTAAGTCTTCCAGCATTAAGCTGGACTCATGAGGCAGCAAATGCCAACCCCCAGCATCCTTGCTCCTTCTACCTTATGACCCAACTCCTTACTCCCCAAGGCTTTCCCAGTTGCTTTTAGCAGAAATATTTTCCTGCAGTGCAGGTGTAGAGCCATGGACCTTGTAATACGTCTATAGTAAGCAGAAGGAATAAATCAAAGCAGAAATTGTTTTCAAGTATGTTTCCTTGAATGATGCTGGCTCTTTAAAGATTTATATTTTTATCCATATCATACATGTGTTTATTAGTTTATCTTTGGTATGTCTCTAGGCATCTTGCACACAAAAACCAACATAGAGTCCCTGGATTAAAACCTCTACATCTCAAAAGAAAGAGCCTGTGAATGGGAGTTGGGTGAAGAGGTGGGGGTTGTTGGTGGAGGTACAGGAAGAGTCCACAGTGGCCTAGAGAGAACCATAGACGGAGTAATTAATGTACTCATTGTGAAAACTAGCTGGAGTGCTTTCCGTAACTCTCAGGCATGTTTATCCCACTTACTTGGAAGGCTGGAGCCTGCTGGGCTGCAGAGTGAGTAGGGGAAACACCATCAAAAAGTGATGGTCCAAAGGAATCCTGAAGGAAAGTAGATGAATCGCTTTCTGTCTGCTGCACTCCTCCTATTTATCTCCTGTCCTTAGTTCTCTTTGTACAGAATTAAGGAAGGCCCGGAGATACAGAAGACTGTGATAGGCTTGGAGAACAGGAAAGTCTTTGGTCAAGACAGAGGATATATTTATGTGATAAAGGAAGAGTGCCAAAACTCTTACAGAAGGAATGTAAGAGAGGAAGCTGGAAGATTGATAGGGATGTCCAGATTTCAAATAACCTTTGTGCAGGTTAGGTGCTGGGGTCTGAATATGTCCTTTGAAATCCATGAATTAGAAATCTAATTCGGTAGTGTACCAGCATAAGCCATGGAACCTTTACAATGTGGTAATGACAAAAGGCCTGCTGTCAGTTCTGGAAGAGTAGTTCATTGTGGCTCCTCATGTAAGGAAGAGTAGTCTCAATTTCCCTGTCACCATTTCTCACTTTCCCATCATGGGATAACCCAACAAGGAAGCTGTTACTAGTGTCTGGCCCCTCCACCTTGGACCTCTCAGTCTTCACAATGGAATTCCAAAACCTTTCCATCTCTTCCAAATTTCCCAGCCTGTGGTATTCTGTTAGAAGCACCAAAATGGACTAAACATATGGGTTTTCTAAATTTGGGAATCTTGAATGCCATAAGAACCACTGAAGCAGTTCTAACAAGAGGGTAAGTTCCCTGGTCCGTAATGGTCTTTTCATTCCATTTTGTTTCCAGCACTGGGGCTAGAACCTGGGCTCTATCACTCCTGATTGGCAATCGCTCTACTGCTGAATTCTGTTCCAAGTCTCCTTAAAAATAAATTTGCCCAGGTTAGCTTCAAACTCACTCTGCAGGCCAGTTTCCCTAGTCGGTGGGATAAATGGGCCCAAGCTGGATCTGGGTTCTGGTTGGTAAATTCAGATCAGCTCTTCAGATGTTGGTGACTGCAGTGACAGGGGCAGCAGGAAAGGGAGGTAGATAGCCCCAGCAGACCCTGGCCAGGGTACATGTGGTGGCAGGACACTAGGGATGACAGGAGCTAAGGCAAATCTGAAACAGCCTGAGATTTCCTGCGTAGGCACTCAGTAAAGCAATTTGGTGAAGCAGAGCTATGAGTGGGTGAGCTTGTTGTGTTACACAAAAGACTCATTTTAATGTCACAGTGTGTGACATACCTGTGAACCTGCAGTGGGGCAGGGTAACGTGTAGCTGAGAGGTCATCACGCACAGGAGAGACAAGACAGTAGTTCAGAATGGCTGAGTTTAAAATCGAGTGCCAGCAGCGTGAAGGGCAGTCAAGGCCCTTCTCCTGGGAACTTCGACCAAAATAGCAGTCTTGCCTGGCCCGGCTGGCTCGACTGGCTTGGCAGGGCTAACTGGGCACAGTGGCTAAGTGTGGGCATTATCCATGTGGGCAGCTTCAATTGGTCCCCAGATGACCTTGGTCTAAAGTTAGCCGATTTTCAGAGTAGCAGGAATAGCAACAGACAGCTTTGGAAGCATATTTTGTTTTCCGTAAAGAAAATGGCATCATAAGCAATACAGTTCCCAGTGGCTAGTCCTCTAGTCGACTAAGGGCTTCTGCAACTAAACATATGCCTCTGGTTTCTGGAAGGCTATTAAAAAAATTAATCTTTTTTTTTTTTTTTTTTTTTTTTTCCTGAGTTACAATACCTTCAACCTCTCATGTAACTTAGAAGAATGAAAATGTTAAGTTCTTCCCCTGGGGAACATGTCAAAGAAATGGCTGTTTGCATGCTTTAGTTCATTAGCATACCATTTGCCTTTCTGCATATCACAATAAAGGCAAATTAGAATGCAAAGCTTCGAGGCAGAGAAGGAATTTATCCCTTAAGAACTAGATTAAAAGTCAATGGCCCCTTGGGAGCCTGAAGATGGCATCAAGGTTCTACTGGGTTTGGATCCTCAGATGAAAAATTCCTGCCATCATATAATGCTCTGTCAGCACATGGAGTGGAAAGCGTGCTTTAGTATGTGGTGTCTGGGGAAATTATTGAGATAATGCAAAAGAATTGTTTACTTCTAATTTGTCCTCAGAGATTGCACTTCATCCTGGGGACACAAGGGGGCAGAAGTCAGAGAGAAAAGGCTGCCTTAGAAGAGCCAGCTCCAGGAAGCCAGGAAGGCTTTTTTTTTTTTCACTAAGGTACACAATTTTACATAGGCTGACACTAATGCTTATAGTGTGACCCAGTGACTGCATGGTTGGAATTCAATATTAAAACTCTTATTATCTTCTGTAGCTGTTCAGAATCCACAGCAGTCAGGACAAAGCTATTACCCTCTAAACAGAATCTATATTCTGTCCATTTTAGACAGTTTAAGAGCTAATACAATACAGTATGTCTGTGAGTCCTTAATTCTAGGGGTACATTATTTAGATGAATAGCCTCTCACAGATATTGAATTTTTTAAAAATGCATTATCAGTCTTACTTGGGGTTCTCACAGTGAATAGTAATGATACTAGGCACCTCAGTCGTTCCCAGAAATGTGCTCTTTGTAGATAGCCAGGATGGGTGGTCTTTCTCTCTCTCTATTCCCCCACCCCCATGGTTTTCATGTATTAGCTGAGCATTAAAACACCATTGTATAATCTAGAGAGACTCTGGTTAACTGCTCCTTTGTTATTTTGTATGTCAATGATGACAGATTTTTTTTTCTCATTTAAACTCTCAGTTGATCATTCATTTTGTGCCCTTTGAAAATGCTAGAAAGAATCAATGAAGGCTAATCTCATCACCCATTTTTTAAAAAATTCACAATGACTGAGGAGTCAGAAGCAAATATCTTAAAATCTTCTTTAAAAAAAGACCATCCGATTAATAGTTAAAGCATGTTACCAAACATCAAGTGAATATAAATATATGAATTCCTGTTCTTTGCCTATTACAGAATTTTGAAGCAACTGCTTAAAGCATGTGTGAATCTAATATGAGCTAATATGAACTTGCTTTTACAAATCTTGGGGTCACATTCAAAGGCTTCTAAGTGCTACGAAAGTAGAAATGACATTAAGCAGAGTTGGGCTCTAATGATCAAGGGCCAGGCAGGAAACACTCAGCTCTAAAATCTGGGGTTTCATTTGTTAGCCATGAAGAAAATTTGGTTTACTTACCTCTCTCAAGGGAGACCCTCTAATCTCAGAAAGTGATGACATGCGTTACTGTACCCGTGAGCAAAGTCTTTGGCAGAAGTGCCATTGATCCTTGTGGTAGTGAATAGAATTAAAACATTCTGTTGTCACCATCCCTGAAAAAGCGCATTCATGTGAATATTTCTTCCACCGGCATAATGAGACATCTCATGAAGGCATGTGGGTGTACACCACTATGCGGAGATACTGCTGGTGAGTGACAGAACGCCTGGTTGATTTACACAAACCCCCAAGTGCGCGTATGAGGATAGGTTAGGTTTAGATTGACGAGCAAATGTGTAGCCAGACTTCTGGCTGACAAATGGCAAAGCTATGCCAGCACATTCGCTTCTCTGGAGGGAGACCAAAAGTGAACCAGGATCAAGTTCACTCTTAAAGGACATCCAAATCTAGTGGATGGCTGGGTTGGTAAGGCTCATATAGACACGACCCCCCCTACCGCCACAAAATAGAATTGAGAGAGTTCATAGTTGACCACATATCCAGGCCAGGGACAATGGTTGCCTAGCGTCCCTGGGCCCTGTGTGTATTTATAGTGACATTCCTTCTGAAGGGTCCTGCTGTTTTCAAGATAAATCTATTTTATTGGCAGCTTAGGTTTAAACTCACTACTCTCTAAAAATGGCCTGTTTGGGTAAACCACAAACTGAAAATAACAACTGATGAGACTAGTGTTCAAAATGGTGCCAAGCAGTAAATGGGCCAGATTGGATTGGTGTTATTTTGGCCAGGCACAACTGAGAATAGAAATGTCCAAACAGCGTTTGTCAAGAAGGGTGAATTATTCCGACCTTTCTAGGCTAAAGTAGAAAGGTCAAATCTCCAAGAAAGTGGCATGAAATTAATAGACACTGTTTCCTGAGCTCCCGTGGCATGATAGGAGCCCTGCTCAGAACTCAAGGTGAATTCATTTCTCACCCAAACACCATGGGGCAGACCATATGATTTTGCTTTATAGATGATCCCGCTGTTCAGAGAAGTTAGTTATTCCGTCCACTGCTATACAGCACTGAGACTCGAGATTTAGACTTTCTGGTTCCAAAGCCCTTTGAGTCATGCTACACTGCTAATTAAACATGCAGTGGGTGTGTTGATCAGGTTTAGTAGCTTGCAACCTCTGTGGGGTTTGGGGAATGTTGGAGCAAGAATAGAGAAAGCTGAGAGATCTGGATTCGAATCCAGACTCCACTGGCTGGGGGAATCTCAGAGAGGTTCCCAGTGTCTGAGCTCGCTCATCATCTTTCAGAAGTGTGGGGGTGGGTCCGGTATGAGAAGATGTCTAAACTGCCTTTCACAGCTCTCTTGATTTCGGGAGCCTTCTTCTATTGTCTTTTAGTTTCCTGTAATGGAGGCACATATTTGGCCTTCTATGTTAACACAGTTGTGAGGAAACATTTCCTTTTGAAATTCTAAACCTGATCTCGGTTTTGCCACAGGAATGTTATTCTTCTCTGTCAGGCTCATTCCTGGGGGAGATGCTTGTGATACAGAGGACCTTCCATTTCCTAGGTAAAAGACTCTGCTTCATACAGAAGTGAGCAGCAGAGTCCTGTAGGATGTGCTGAAATAGGAAAAATGATCTGTGGCAGTTAATCTCAATTGCCACCGTGACTGGATTCGGAATTACCCAGAAGAGACACCTATAGGCATGGATGTGAGGGTATTTCCAGAGAGGGTTAGCTGAGGAGACAAAATCCAGTCTGAATGTGGGTAGCACTATTTCATGCTCTGGAGTCCTGACTGAATAAAAGAGAAAAGAGACAGAATATGAATATCAGCATTCATCTCTTTTTGCTTCCAGACTGAGTGTGTAAAATAACCTGGTACCTCTACTCTTGCTGTACCTGGTACCTTCCCTGCTGTGATGGACTGTACCCCCAGGCTGTAAACTCTTCCTAGGTTGCTTTGTCATAGCAACAAGAAAAGTAATTGCTACCTACAGTATCACTGCTAAGGAAAACCTATAGATTTTGCTTTCATTTGAAGATGCTGCTATTTCCAATGGGGTTAGAAAACCACATGTGCTCATCATTCTGCTCATTTTGTGTGTTCCACTCCACTTTTGTAAATTAATTGGCTTTATTTATTGCAGTCTCTCTTTGTTTAGACATCAATGCACTCTGTGGATGGGATAAGCTTTCTCTGAACGTGGCCATCTGCTCTCAGTGTACCAACTCACCCATAGTCATTGAACATCCCCACCCCCCCACACCAGTTGATGGAAACATATACATTGGCTCTCCTACCAGGACATGGGTCACCCCCTGCTCAGCATTCCTGAGGCTTAAATGACATGGACCATGCTGTTTGGGGGTGCAATGACTGAACATTCCTTTGATGTTGTGCCTCATGACACTCACTGACTAATTCCAAGCATTTGTTATTTGACCAGATGCCAAATGTACTTGCCTGGATATCTCTGAACTTTCAGATAGCTGGATGCAAAAATAAGATCAAACCACCCAGGAAAATGTCTCTGTACTGTTTTCACAGGAGTAGGTAAGGTAGAGTTTTGATTAATTGGAAAGTCATTTGAGTAAGATAATTTGGCTGAGGTATGATACTTCAAAATTTCAAATAATACTATACAAAGTATCTTAGGACAGTTACTGTTGACAGCATTTCTTTGATTTCTTTCTAGTCTTATTTAATATTTTTTGTGATTGCTACAAAATGGGCTCAAGCAAAATATGTATTCTGAGCTCACATTTCTTCATCTAACATTACATGAATTTACCCTAAGTACCATTTTGTTAAGAATATATAGAGCTTAAACTCTCATTTCTTAAAAGTTTGGGTTCATTTTACTTGTTTTCCCTCTATTGTTATTTTTCAAATTTCCTATAGCACACTTCTATATGTGGAATTATTGGATCAAAAGAGACATAATAAGTGCTGGTTTGATTAATATTCATTGGAATTCCTTTCCTAAGGAGTTACTCCGTATCCTCTCACAATCATTGTTGGATAAGCTTGTCTTTGCTAGTTCCACTTCATTACTAGGTGAATGTGTGTCCCTGTGTGTGTGTGTGTGTGTGTGTGTGTGTGTGTGTGTGTGTGTGTGTGTGTATGTGTGTGTGTGTACACACGCACACACGTGCACGCGCGCGCACATGCGCTCGCGCACACACACACACATATTTTTTCAATACCTGCTATCTACTAATTATTATCTGCATAACAGCTTTAAGAACCAGAACATGCTTTAAATAGAAGGGCTGTTTGACTGTCCATCCTCTGAATTCTTCATACTGTATGGATGGCAAAACCAACAGTTTAGAGAAGGCTAGATACTTAGGCAGACCAAATTGCCCAAGTCTGGCTTTTGTCAGAAAGGACCTTGGTCTTGTTTCTTTTGAGCTCAGGCTCATTGTGTTCTACTAGTAATGGCACTGGACGATCTAAAGAGCCCTTCAAGCTAGGCTCAGAGAGGGTTGGTGTGTATGAGGATGGACTGGGTGAGCAGTCTAGAGATGAAAATGACCAAATGGGATTGTTTCCTTGAAAACCAAACACTTGACCAAAAAGAATGAACAAATTTGATTATTTTATCTATACCTTCTTATTCTTCCTTGTGCACATTTTCTTTTAAGTGCCTAGGAGTCGGAGTGTTTTAACTAAACTCAGATACACATGAGTAACTCCAGTTGGAAGTTGTTCATGCATATCTGAAAGCACACTGTGGCCTTTTTGACTTTCGCTTATTAAACACAAGGAAATTCATAGTTAAAATTCCACTCTTAGCTCCTCAGCCAAGATGGGAATGGCCCCAGCTATAAAACATGACGGACAACACCTCAAGTCTAGCAATCTGTTGGAATTGTCAAGTGTACTATTCAAGTCACAATACATCAAGACTTTACCTTCATTTCTCAAAACTCAAGTTGGTTAAAAGTGTATGTGTGTCATCTTTAATGATGAAGTGTCAGACAGACTTTGCAAGAGGCTGAAGCAGGGCATGGAGGAAAGGACAAACACCTCCTAGCTGGGGGATGTTGTCTGTTTCCTGTGCATCTTGAAGATCATTTTAAAAAGAATGATTTGACTGCATCCTTCTTTGCTGGGATGAAAAGGAGAAAACTGAGTCTGGAGTCCATAGTCCTGTAAAAGGCAAGATCTGCTAGCACCACCCTTCCAGCCTGGCATAGAGGACTTGTAGTCACCCAGAGGCTTTTAGTATTTGAATGGTTTTATGTGAGCTGACCAGGAGGTAGAACAGCTCCAGCTGATAAAACACATGATCTATATAGTCCCCTGATGGCTAGTCAAAACAAGCAGCAAAGCAACAACAAATGACAGGTATTTAATTTACAAAGACAAGGTTCAGAATGTATCAGGGAGTATTGCACTGACATAATCAATTTCTTGTTGCTAATTGCAGAGAATTCAAGTGTTCTGTCATCTGGAGGCTTGAACAGGAATGTGAAACTACTTTTGTACAAGGTCGGCACAACAAAGAAGGTGGTTTGACTTGTCATGCCTTTGAAAGGAAAAGATGGAGGATGCAGGATACATTTGTAGAGATGTTGTATCTCCATGGGTCTCTTGCTTATAACCAGATTTTCATTTTAATCAGTGGAAAATTCTAAAACAAAACAGCAACAACAAAAAATAAAAACACAGTATTACCCAGCATCTTGGAAGATCTCTATTCCACCAATGTATTTTCATAGCTATTTGCTTGAAAGTTCAGGCAATAAATAACTATACTGCTCACAGCTCTGCCTGGGGCTGAGTTCTTGTTTTGCTCAAGGCACCAGAGAACAGGCATGCTGGGTGATTAGAGCTCCAGGCATTCCCCCTGACTTGTCTGTGGGGCTCTTTTCTGCCTGGAGTGTTTCTGTCACCTCCAAACACTGCATGCTGTGATAACATTCATTTCCAAGGTTCCTGCCCAATGTGACACTCAGGAATGCCTTTGAGATGCAAGCTGAATTGGACAAGATGGCTTATACACCTAGAGTGTGCTAGCCATGCAGAAATGGGGAGGGGCTGACCCTCATTTTGTCCCCTGTTGTTTTAGAAGCCTCCCTACCTCCCCCTCTCTCTCTTTGTGTGTGTTTGTGTGTGTGTGTGTGTGTGTGTGTGTGTGTGTGTGTGTGTGTGTGTGTCTGTGTCTGTCTCTGTCTCTGTCTCTGTCTCTGTCTCTCTCTGGTAGTAGGTCTCCTACTACATTCCAAATATTTCTAAAATGTTCTGAGAGGTGTCTGGTCAACCAAATGTACACAATTGCCTAACCCTGAAAAGGCTGTGCAGGCATTTGTCCTCACATTTTGTTTTTGTTTTCCTTAAAGTCAAAAGGAACACATAAGAATTTGTGAAGACCATAAACTTGGATTTCCATAGACATTTTCTCTCTCCCTACTCCTTCCTCCCCTCCCCCTCTCTTCCCTCCCTTTCTCCTTCCCTCCCTCCCTTTGCTTCCCTTCCTCTTCCTTTTTTCCTTCCTTCTTTCTTTATTCCACAACCCCTGTGGTTTCAAAGCTTTAATAGTCAGTCCATCCAAGTCAGCCAAGGATTTTAAGCAGATATTTACAACACATTTGTAAATCATATGCTTATGCCACTAAATCAGTACTTCATGATAATGAAACAGGAAAACTTAAAAGACGAAACATTCATGTATTCTCCCATTTTTGCTTCTACTGTCATATTAAGGTTGTACACTTACTTTGTATTGGTATGGAAGTAACTTAATATCCGTCACTTGAAAAGCTTGGCTCAGCACTTTGTGATCTGAGTTGCATGTGGGTTAAGTTCTGTTTATTTTTATACCTGGGTTTGGTGACTCTTCTAGCTAGAAGCTGTGCTGCAGAGAAAACACAGCAAGGGCACTGTCTGGACTAAATCATTATTCACTAAATCATGTTTGAGTCTAATCTACTGGTTTTACAGTAGGTCTATTGAAATTTCCTAATAAATTCCTATCTGCCTTGGTGTCAATCAAATGCTGTTATAACATAATGAAAAACTGCTTCCCATGGGTCAAACCCATAAAACACGACAAGGTAGAAATGTCAAGCTGATGCACCATTACCCCCCACATATAAGCAACAACAGACAAGAGAATTGAGATACATTGAAAGGCCTCTGACATTATTCATTTAGAACATCTTTACATAATTATGAAATCCTATTCCCCAGTTTTTCAAACATGCATTAAATTTTATTGAAAATAGATCTTTTTCTCACATAGCATATCCTGATAACAGTTTCTTCTCCCTCTTCCAAGCTGCTCCTCATCTCCCCTCACATCCAGAGCCACTCTGTTTCTGTCTCTCATTAAAAAATAAACAGGGGGAATAATAAAATAAGTTTAAACAAAAACTAACACATTGGATTTGGACAAGACAAACAGAAGGAAAAGATCCCAAGAGAAGGCACAAGAATCAGACTCACTCATTTGTACACTCAGGAATTTTATGAAAGCACTAAATTGGAAGCCAAAATGTAAGTGGACAGGATCTGCCGCAGCCCTGTGCAGGCCCTGTGCATGCTATCTCAGTCTCTGTAAGTTCATATGAGATTTGATTATGTTGATTTAGAGGGCCTTGTTTTCTTGGTTTCCTCCATCCTGGCTATTCTACTCTTTCCTTCTCCATTTCCAGAGGGGAGGGATTTGATAGAGACATCTGTTTAAGGGCTAAGTGTTTCAAAATGTCTTATTCTTGCATAATGCCTGGCTGTGGGTCTCTGTATTTGTTCCCATCTGCTACTGGTAGAAATGTCTCTGATGATTGCTGAGCAAGGCACTGATCTATGAGTAGAGCAGAATGTCATTGGGTTTTATTTTATTGCTATGTGATTTTTGTTTGTTTTGTTTTGTTTTTTGTTTTTTCTTGTTTTGTTTTGTTTTGTTTTAGACCAGTAGAATATGCCTTTACCCTATGTCTCCGGACTATTCTTGTCACAGGTTCTTGCTCACCCAAACAATGTCTGGTACAGGTTTCATCTTCTGAAGTAGGCCTTAAGTCGAGTCAAGTCAGATAAGTTTGGTGCCACCATTGTGCTAGCATTTCTTAACAACCAGAACACTATCGTAGATCAATGGACTTGTGCCTGACTTGATGTTTACATTTCTCTTTTGATGTTTATGTTTTTCTTTTGGTACTATGCAGAGTACCTTCCTGGACCAAAGACACTAGAATATAGGAGTGAAGGCTCTATGTAGGTATCAGTTCGTTCATGTTCAATGAGTTGTATAGGTGTGGTCTTTAGCAATGGGACCTTGCCATCAGTTTAAGGAGGTTAACCTATAGTCTTGACAGATTGGGTTGTTTGGAGATTTTCATGGGACCCCTTTGGCCAACAACTCAATTAGATATAATTCCAGTAGTGGAAGTTCATTGGTGACAAGAAATAGACAGCTGGGATTCTGTGTCCTCTATTATTTGGTGATTTCTTTTATATATCCTTCATAGACACATATATTTTAGAAAATTTCTATGTTAGATTTCTATATTACCCCTCAAATAACTTTTATTCTTAGCTGTTTCTCTCCATATTTCCTTCCCCATACTCCTCTCTCCTCCTCCTCCTGTTTTATTTCCTTTTCCTAGCCAGATGTGTCTGTAACTCCTAGGCCCTTATTGTATACATAACCTGTGTGGTTTCAAAAATTGTAACTTGGATATTGACTTAACAGCTAATATCTGTATATGAGCAAATACATACAATATTTGTCTTTTTGGGTCTGGGTTACCTCACTCAGGATGATTTTTATATCTAGTTTCATTTATTTACCTGAGGATTTTATGATTTAATATTTTTTAACAGCTGAGTTAAACTCCTTTGTAGAAGGATACATATTTTTTTAAAATTCATTGTTCTGTGTTGTGTTCTGTGGGTGTTCTGTGTTGTGTGTGTTGGTTGAAGAAAGAGGTCACTTGAAGATGAAATTTTAAGGCCTGTGTGTCAGCAGTAATGTCCAGCCTTTGATGAACTTAACTGAACTGAACTGAACCTTGAGTCACTGTACAGAGGCATATTTATTGATTTTACATAGAGTTGTTTTTTTTTTGGTAAAGTATTTCCTCATACCAAGGCCCCTAATCTAATCTATATGTGTCTCTAAAGGAAAGCATCACATGCCCACATGACTTTAGTCTTTTATTGTGTATATTGAAATACACAATAATCTAATAGCCCCAGGTTGCCAGAGGCATCTTGTGACCAAAGTCATGTGAAAGCTGCAACACCCCTTCAGAAAAAATAATCTACAAATCATAGAAAATAATCTGTTTTCCACAATGATTCTTGACTGTTTTCCACAGTGACTCTTCTAGGTCAAAGTACTTCTAGAAAACAGCTATTCTCTCTAATGTTTATCCCAGATAATTCTTCTGTTGTGGGACATCTAGGTTATTTCCAGTATCAAGCTATTATAAATAGAGCAACAATGAACATTGTTGAGCAAGTGTCTCTGGGGAAGGGTAAAGCATCCTTTGGTTATATGCCCAAGAGTAGTTAGCTGGATCTTGAAGTAGATCCTTCCCCATCTTTCTGAGGAACTGCCACACTGATTTCTGTAGTGGTTGTACAAGATTGGACCCCCACCAGCAATGGATGAGTATTTCTCTTACTCTACATCCTTGCCAGCATGAGCGGTCACTTGTTTTATTGATCTTAGTCATTCTGAAGTATTTAAGATAGAATCTCAGTGTAGTTTTGATTTGGATTTCTTTGATGGCTAAGGATGTAAAACATTTCTCTAAGGTGTTTCTTAGCCATTAGTATTCTGTTCAGAAAGCCTTTTTCTGTGCCAGTGAGCTCAAGGCTATTACCTACTTTTCTGTCAAGTTCAGTGTATCTAGTTTTATGTTGAGGCCTTTGATTCATTTGGACTTGAGTTTTGTGGAGGGTGATAATATGGATTTATTTGGATTTTTCTACATATAGTCTTCCAGTTTGACCAGCACAATGATATACTTTCAAGTGTGTTTCTGGCTTCTTTATCAAATATCAGGTGTCCATAGATAATGTGGATTTATTTATGGGCCTCCAATTCAGTTCCATTGGTTAACACATTTGTTTTTGGGAAATACCATGCTGTTTTTATTAGTATAGCTCTGTAGTACAATTTGAAATCAGGTATAGTGCTACTTCCCACAGTTCTTTTATGAGTCAGGATTGTTTTAGCTATCCTGTGATTTTTGTGTCCACATCAAGCTAAAAATTGTTCTCTCAAGGACTGTGAAGAATTATATTGAGGTTTTGATGGAGATTACATTGAATCTGTAGATTGCTTTTGGTAGGATGGCCATTTGTACTATATTAGTTTTACTGATCCATGAATTTGAGAGATCTTTCTGATATCGTCTTTAATTTTTTTCTTCAATGTCTTGAAGTTTTATCATGAAAGTCTTTCACTTGCTTGGGTAGCATTAAGGCTATTGTAAAAGGTGCTGCTTGCCTGATTTCTTTCTCATTTGTGTATAGGAGGGCTACTGATTTTTGTGAGTCAATTTTGCATCCAGGTACTTTGCTGAAAGTGTTTATCAGTGAGTGTAGTTTTCTGGCAGAATTTTAGGGTCGCTTAAATATAACTATGACATAATTTTGCAAATAACAATACTTTGATTTCTTCCTTTTTGATTTGTATGCCCCCCCATCTCCTTCAATTGTCTTATTGCGCTAGCTAGAACTTCAAGTATGATAGTGAACAAATATGGAGAGAGTAGACAGCCTTGTCTTGTTCCTGATTTTCATGTAATTTCATGGAATTTCTTTCCATTTAAGCAGATGTTGGTCATGGGCTTACTGTAAGCAGCCTTTATTATGTGTCATTCTAATAGGTCTACCTTACATGCTACTTGGTCTTTTTCTCCTGCAGTTTCTAATGTTCTTTCTTTGTTTTGTACATTTTGGGTTTTAATTATTATGTGATGAGGGGGACTTTCTTTTCCTGTCTCTTCTATTTGGTGTTCTGTATGTTTCTTGTGCCTTGATAGGTATCTTCTTCTTTAGATTAGGGAAATTTCTTCTATGATTTTGTTGAAAATATTTTCTGTGCTTTTGACCTGCTTTCTTCTCCTTCCTCTATTGCTATTATTATTAGATTCAGTCTTTTCATAGTGTCCCACATTTCCTCAATGTTTTGTGCCAAGATTTTTTCATCTTCAGATGATATCCATTTCTTCTATCGTGTTTTCAGTACCTGAGCCTCTCTCTTTCATCTCTTGCATTCTGTGGTGAGGCTTGCCTCTGAGGTTCCTGTTTAGGTTTCTAAAAATTTCATGTCCAGATTTCCTTTAGTTTGGGTTTTCTTTAATGATTCTATTTCCACTTTCAGGTCTTGAAATTTGTGTTCATTTCCTTCCGCTCTTTGGTTATGTTTTCATAGCTTTCTTTAAAAGCTTTATTCATTTCCTCTTTAATACTCTCTATCATGCTCATAAAGGCTGTTTTACAGCCTTTTTCTTGAGCTTCAGCTATGCTGGGATACTCAGGGCCTTCTGTGGGAGGGTTCCTTTCCTCTAGTGGAGACATATTCTACTGGCTGCTATTGATAGTATTTTTACAATAGTGTTTAGGCATCTGGAATTGGGAAGATTGAATTTCTGTGTGCTGATATCTGGTCTTGTATCTATTGGGTGGGTATTTGGTTCCTTGGTTTCTGAAGCCCTTTCTGGTTCTTAGGACAGTGTGGTGGCTGTGTGTTGCCTGGTAGGAAATTTGTCTGGATCCTGATATGTGTGGCCAATTGGGTTCCAGGTAAAATGTGTTTCTCAATATTGAGGAGCTGATACTAAGGAAAGTGGATGGGCTTAGGGGAAGGGGTCCACAGGATGGAGGAAAGCAGAGTGTGCCACCAGGGTCTGTTTGGTCCCCTAGGGATGGGGGCAGAAGGTCTGCCACAAAGCTGGGGATGAGACCAGAGAATTGGACTTGGAGGAGGGGTGAAGATCTGCAGTTAGCCTTCTTTCCTCTGCAGTCAGCCTTCCTGTTTCCCTTGTCAGAGTGCCCTGTGGGTTCCCAGGGAGTGCCTGCTGGAGTTGGGGGCTGGAATAAAGCAATGAGCTAGGGGAGAAAAGTTAGGAGAGAAGATCTCTGTGATTCCCTGCACATAGAGTTAGGGTGTAGAGGAGGCTGCAGAGCTGGTGATGAGACTGGGGGATTGGATTTGGAGTAGAGAGAGAGAGGGGATAAAAATCTGCAATTGGTCTACTTGCTTCCTTGTCATAAGTCAACTAATTTGAATATGGGTGTTGTTATTTGGACATGAAGTATTTTCTAAAGATTCTTCACTGAGTATTAAAGCCCCAGTTCCTGATATAAGCAAGGGGCAGAGGCCCTTGCCTGCTTCTGTGGATCAATCTATCAGTGAATTCAAACATGAATGAACTGTCAGGAGGTGGTGGCCCATGGGAAGGGTGAGCTGGGTGTAGAGAGCTTCCTATCACTGCTATTACCTTCCTATTACTGCTTTTCTCTGCTTCTTCTATAACACAGTAGTCTTTCTTCAGGCGTATCCTGGGACAGTAGCAATAGTACCACCAACTATGAACTAAGGATGCTGAAACCTGGAGCCTAAATAAATCTTTACTCCTTCTAACCATGTCTCTCAGGTATTTGATCATGACCCGAGTGTATTTCCCATTGCTGTGATAAAAGCAACTCAAGGGAGAAAGTTAATTTTGGCTCACAGCTCCTGGGTATGGTCCATCACAGTGAGGGAGTCACAGAGGCCAGAGCTTGAGTCTGAAGCCAAGAAAATTGTTGAATGTGTGCTTAGTGCCAAGTTTCCTTTCTCCATTTGTCCAGGCCAGAATCTTCTTTGTAGGAAATGATCCCATCTATAATTAAGAGGGGTCTTCCCACATCAGTGAATAATAATGGAGATAATCCCTCATACATTCTCAGAGGCTACCTTTATTCCAGATAATTTCTCACAGGTGTGCCTAGAGACTCACCTCCCCCAAATCCTTCCCACGAAGGAGAGGGTAGTAATAGGAACCATCACACAGTAACCAGATAGGTAACTAATGGAGGTACCATTGTTTCAGAAACAAATGTGTGCAGTAGCAAAAACAATTCCATAACTTTCCCTTTAGAGGATGAGAATGGAGATCAGTGGTAGAGTGCTAGCCTAACACGCCCAGAGCTATGGGTTCAATACCTGGTTCTACATAAATAAATAGACAAGCCAAATTTTTCCTCCAAGTGTTTTCTCTATTTCATTTTCCATAGCAAGTAAAATGTCATCATTACTAGGGCAAAGCAGGCCAGGCCGGGAACCTGTAATTTTGCAGAGCTAAATGTCTGGCTGTATATTCTAAAACATTCTTGTCATCAGAAATTGTGAAAAAAAAAAATCTCTCCAGTATCAGGGCAGGAGGCAGGAGTGTTGGTCCCCTGCTGAGCTGGTCTGTTTTCTTGTGATAGGGAACTTGCATTTAGAAACATCATAGGCAGCTTGTAAGGGGAACAAAACGAATGTCCGTGTCACCTGCAAGTGACAACAGACTACTGAAAAAACCATGGTAAGTGAAGCCAGTTGAATGAAGAAATCTACCAAGGCTGGGGCCCAGTTCAGAGAAACCAACTTTGACAGAAAGAGATAGGCCCCACTGTCCTCCTCAAACCTGAGCAGAAGAGCAGAGCCCAGGACTCTCAGGAAACCATGACCATGGGATGTGGCCTGGGTTACGGGAGCTGTCTTCATCTGCTCTGCTTCCCAAAAGAGGGCACTAGAGGTTGATGGCTTAGGCAATGGAAAAAGATTTCCTGAAGTCCTGAAGACCTGGAGTCCAAGGCTAAGGCTCTGGTGGGTTGGTTTCTTCTGAGCATTCTTTCATTCTTTCATTATTGTCTTTCTCCCCATGCCTTTGTGTGGTCGCCCACTATGCCTCATCTCTGTGCCCACATTTCCCATTATTATAGGCCCTCTAGTTATTCTGGATAAGGCATTCCTAATATCTTATTTTAACTCATCTGCCTATCTCCAGATGTCACAACATCCTGAAATACTGGGGGTTAAATACCATTTTAGACACAACTATGTTCCGAGGCACTAGAGATTCTATTTCTAGTGTAGGTCACATTCTGGGGTACTGGGGATTAGGTCCTATTTTCAGATGCAGTCACATTCTGAGGTACTGAGGACTAGGTTCTATTTCCAGTTTCAGCCAAAATCTGTGGTTCTGGGGATTAAGTTTAGCATAGGAATGGGGTGGGGTACAGTTCCAGACAGGGACACCACTCATCTGTGGTCCCGATGACTTACGCATTGTTCTCTTTCTTCTAACCCATCTTGGAGCCTCTTGGTATCTCCTGCTGGATACACCCAAATAAAAACACCAGAAGCAAGTGAGGTTGTTGGATAACACCCTGAAAGTCAGTCTTCTGGGATGCAGAGAAGAGGGTAATTTGAAGTATATGTGTATGCAGCATACAGGTAGCCGTGTTAGTACCCTTTCTTGTGGCAGAGACTAGATACCTGACCAAAACAACTGAAGGAAGAGCATATTTGGCTCCCTGGTTGACGGTTGAGTCCATCTCCTGGGAAAGGCATGGCAACAGCACCCTGAGGCAACAGGGACAGATGGAAATCAGGGACATGGACATTGCTGCTCTGCTACCTTGCTCTTTTTCTTGCATCTTATTCAATGCAGCTGGCACTGCCCACATACGGAGTGTGTTAACTCCTCCGGACACTTGCTCAAATGCGCCCTCAGTGTGTGTCTCAGTCAAGCTGCCGTTATCAACTGTCATGGTCACCATGGCTGAAATTGGGAAGCATGTTCTATATTAATTATGGCTGGCTTTGTGGGCTATTCAGTGTGAGCATGGTAGGTGGCACCAGTTCTGCTAAGAATTAAGAGAAAGGTGTCCATTGTGAGCAAGCATGGAAAACATGTGCCTCCTGCTGGTCAGGCAGGTTTTAAAATCTTCCTTTTGGTGCATAGTCCCCAGTGGTTCCCTGCTCATCCAGATTTTCATGAATTCTGTGTTCTTGTGTTCTTCAAGGTATAGATTCTTAGTTCTGCATGGGTCAGGGAGTAGGGGTGGTGGTAAAATTTGTTGAACCTTGGTGAAATCTAAATCCCTCACTGGGTTTTGTTTTGTTTTTGTTTTTTCAAACACTCAGACTCATTTGGCTGGCAGTACTGGGTGACCTGAACTTAAGTATATGATACATTTTATGCCAAAAGGTCGTAATTAATGTTAATTTAGATTGCTATTTCTTGCTAGAGTCTCTGATAATCTAATTTTAAGAAAGTATAACCAGGGGCTGGAGAGATGGCTCAGAGGTTAAGAGCACTGGCTGTTTTTCCAAAGGTTCTGAGTTCAATTCCCAGCAACCACGTGGTTGCTCACAACCATCTGTAATGAGATCTGGTACCCTCTTCTGGCCTGTAGGCATACACGCAGGCAGAACACTGTTATTAAATTAATAATTAAAAAAAACTTAAAAACGAAAGTATAATCATTGATAGAAACAATGAGTTGTTTTAGTTATTTAAGATATTTAGATACTTAATTTGTGAGGCAGCTGTAACCACGCCACTGCAGGGCCATAACTCACAGGGTCACTGTAGTGTGTTTGTGCTGACAGCCTTCCAGTGGATGACATACGGAATCTTAAGAGCAGGGCTCTTGTCCACCCCCAGTGGATATATAGTTGCAGTGTAGATAAGTGGCAGAACATTAGTGGGACTGGAAAGGGAAAGACACTGAGGAGTAAGGCAAGGCCCTAGTTCCCCAATCCTGAAAAGGAGGAAAACATCCAGGTACTACTCAGCTTTAAAATAACACCCCAGTGCACTTTCTCAAGCCTCCCCATCTCCCTTGTTTCTGTGGGTGAACCATGAGTAAAAAGTCAAGAACAGTCTACCACCATACGCATGCAGTGGCAACATTGTAGCATGGAGGCTTTTGTTTTGGACTGAACCCCATAGTGGCTGCTAACAGAGTAGAAGGTGACTTCCTCCAGGCCAGGGGCTAGGGTGGACTGTGAGCAGTAAGCTATTCTAGCAGCAGCTTGGTCAGCTCTTCAGCTGTTGTTGCTGTTGGAGGGAGCCATTGGGACATTAGCTGAGGTACTGGAGCCCCCTTAACTGAGAAGTGCATCCATGCTTATTCAGCCCCTTCTTTGTAGGGATGGAGAGAACCTTTCATAGTGTGCCCAGAGAGGAACACACGTTTCTGTACACAGAAACTAGTTTATACTCACTATACCTGGGGCTCTGCACTTTTCCTCACCCCTTACAAGAAGGCTAGCCCTCACCCACATATGGTTACTCATGTACTCTGCTCATTTTTGAGCTGTCAAAAGAGGCATTTCTTTCAAGAAAGGAAAGTATTCTATCTGATCTGAGAATGATTACTCTCCTAAAGATATTAATATAATTCTGTAAAGCAAAAGTTAGGCATGCCCCACGATTTAGCTCCTGTACCCTTACATCATGAGTGTTACAGAAACACATACACAGATGGTACCAGGAGATGTGTGCAAGTGCAGAGGATTTACAAACTGGAGAGAACCACACATCTATCAACAATAGAGTGATATCCAATGGAATACTATATAACAACAAAAATAAGTTGTAGATAATACAATAAACTGTGGTGAGGATATGACATTTTAAGAAGCAGGAACAATAAATAAATAACACATTTTAAATAATAATAATAATAATAATAATAATAATAATAATAATAATAATGTGGCAAGGTGATCATGGGGAGATACCAGACCCCACCAGGGAGAGCTAAAGCAGGAGGTGGGGACATGGAGACAAATGGGTTTTCAGTACTGACCAGAGTTGTACAGAGAGCCAAGTGGGATGCCAACTAACTCAGATTCCATTGGAGAAAATTCACTATTTCCCATGGATGTCAGTGGCTGACCTCTGAACTCCACATCCATAGCTGCACATACACACAAGCATATTGTACACACACATATATGCATATTGCATACACACATGCGTACTACAAACATGTGCATACTGCACACACACATGCATACTGCATACACATGTGCATGCTGTACAGATATGCATCTTGCATATACACATACATGCATACTGCACACACACAAGATAAAACCAAAATTAATAAATTTTCACTCCCCCCCAGTTTAATGAGGTACAATTAAAACATAAAAATCATAATATTCAAAAATAACAACTCAAGCTCAGTGAAACGGTTCATGGTGGGAGGAATTGGAGAAGTCCTGGGAGGCTTGGGTCTTTCTAGATCAGTGCAGGACTTGGCTTTACAGTCTCAGAGACAGTAACTCCCTGCTGGTATCTTAGAAACTGTTCCTTTAATGGGACACACACCAAGGTTGGTGGCTAAGAGTTTATTTGCAAGGTCACAGTTTTGGGAGCGATGGGGACCACAGCTCATGGCATCTTCTTTCCCTCCTGTACTTTTTCTTACATTTCCCAATCTGGCCAGCCTCCATCAGTTGGCATTTCTTTCATCTCTATTCTCTCTCTCCTTTGTGCTCCTGTCCTTTTTGTACATTTCCTCTCTGGGTTTCCTACTGTCACCTTTCCTGCTCACTAGCTGTTCCAACCTTTACCATGGCAGAGATAAGCAGACTTCAGGGGACTAGCTTACGCCAGAGGGCACTCATGTGACATCGTAGGGTAGAGCCCCTCCCAGCTGCCTGCTCTGGGTACAAAGAGTTGCTTCCTTGCCAGCCTGGCCTCACAGGGGGAGGAGTTGGAGCCTGAGGGATCCAGGCTGAAGCTTGCAACTTGGGAAGTAATAGAGATGAGAGAATGGTTAGAGGGGAGTTAATAAAGGATTCCAGGTTTCTGTGTTCAGGGGGAAAAAAAAAAAAAAAAAAGAAAAGAAAAAGAAAGAAAGAAAAGAGAAATATGAAAATGAAGAGGGAAAGGGTATCACGTGGTGCTGATTTGAAACCAGTGGGTACAGAGGTAGAAACTCAGGTTTTCTAACATGTCCAGTAAGACAGGTGTGAAACTGTGTGCATGTACTCCCTCTTCACTGTTCAGTGTCAGGGATTAGTGACATGTTGGGAACAAGCATTACAGGTCCAGATTTTAGCATCCAAAAGCTAGCCTCTATTGAAAAGAAACTGAGAAAAGCTGGGGCAGAAACAACCAAAATACACCAGAAAGCGAGACAGTGCTTATACAATGACTGGGCATATCTGAAAATTTGGCTGCACTGGCCACAATTTGGATAATTTGGCTACTAAAAGTTTGAGTGCTTACAAACCATTGAATAAAATAAGAAAACCTGAATCCCTATTCCTACAGATAAGGAAGTAACAGGATGACAGACTTTCCAAAGTACTTCCCACAAGATACTTTCTAACTGCCAAGTAGCAAAGAGTAACTTTCCAGTATAATGGCTGGCAGATGTCACTGTGTCTCAGTAAGAAGCAGGGTATCACTGGAAACAGAGCAAGTTGACATTATGCTTTCTTGATGGGACACAACTTTACTTGGTGGCAATCCTGCCAGTGGTGGATGACCCAGAAATGTCATACACCGATCGGAGGCTACGACCCCAAGTAACTGGGATTATCCTCAATTGTGTTGAAGTCAGGAAGTCAAGGACAGGCAGATGAGCTACTTCAGACTGAGGGAAAATAAAAATGGGACAACTGAGTGCATAGTGTGACTTCCAACTGGATCTTTTGCAACAAAGAATGAAACCAGAAGCACTTTGAAACTTGACTGTGGTCTGAGGGTTTATCTGAGGTAATGTGGCTTTCCTTCTTTTCATAGTTGAATTGTGATCACACAGAGTGTCCTTTGTGTGGAGTCATAGGTCAGTAATTTGCTTTCAAATAAATCAGAGAAGGTCTTTGTACTGTATTTGGGACTTGAGTGTTTTAAAAATCTTTAACTATTTACTACGTCAAATGTCATCCCAATGGAAAGATTGGCAACAGAAACCTCTCCTTGATTTAGGAGAAGGAAAGGGAACTAATTAACAGTGTTTGATAGTAGGCCACTCAAGGCCCTCCGCTTTCTGTTCTCAGCTCTAAAAGGTCTGCTGGATAGTAAAGCAGAGATACACCATCACTTGTGAGAATCCTAGGAAATGTGAAGTTTGCGTAACAGAAGGTGCAATTCACTTGTTCTCCAGTGCACTGGTTGCAGGAAGGGCCACTTACCCAAATGTGCAGTCTAGTGATAGCTTTGGGTTGCTGCTTCAGGTGAAGAGAAACTAGACAGCATCCTCAGAGTAGAGCAGGAAATGCTTTGTAATAAGCTCTAGAAGTATTGTGAGCTCATGCACACTTTTACTGTGTGTGTGTGTGTGTGTAAGAGTAGAACATAGACATGAATGAAGGTGCTGATCATTTATGCTGTTGTAGAAGAGTCTGTCCTTCAAAGTGAGAGCAATGGGTGCTAAGAGGGATGAAGTAATGGCCTAAGAGCCTTTAGCTAGAACTTGTAATTCAGCACACTGATCTGAAGCTACAGCCTTCTAGAATCACTTGTAGTGAATAGCCCTTTGCCATGTCCCTTAAGAAACAGCCTATTCAATAAATAGGCATTCAAGAACTATTACACGTACTTGCTGATCCAGTCTAGCAATTGGGGGCAAATGATTGGCAGTTAAAAGAACACCGTGTGGCAAGTATCCCATATGCTGCTTGACTAGATACAAAAACAGAAGACAACACAATGCCTTCTTGCTGTGTTGGTATCTTCACAGCAGGAGTGGCAAAGAGATGCAAGCTCTCTAGACATTTGCTTCAAGTCTTGTTTGGGCAAGAGCAGAGCTACTGAATTATTTGTTTGGCCATCTCACAAGGCCAGGAAGCATGAGTGCTGTGGGGTAATTCTAATGAGTGACAAGAAATGCTTTGGTGTGTATGAGCCCCACTGCTTACGGTGATCGTGATCGGAGTCCCTCAGGGCTCCCATACTTACTTTGTTACATCTTGATGTCGCACTTCAAGACAACAAATTTGTATTTCTCCTCAATTGTTCCTTGAGGTATACGGCCACATCATGTTATTTTGCTTTCCAATGTGTTGTATAGTATCTTAAAAATTTATTTTTTATGCACCTACTCTGGTGCCTACAGAGGACGAAAGAGGGTGTCGAATCTCCCGGAGCCTAGAGTTCCAGGTGCTTGGGAGCTGCCTGACCTGGATACTGAGAACCAAAGCTGGACCCTCTGGAAGAGTTGTCACAGTCTGAACCACTGAGCCATCTCCCCAGCCCTGGGGTAGTTGTAATATCAGGGACCTAATGACTTGCATAGTTTCAAAGTGACCTCAAAGTATCTTCAGAACTTTTTATAAAATATATTTTTTTAAATTCATAAACATATCAAAAGTCCCACAACCTTTTCCACAGTCCTCATCTACTGCTAGGCACCCTGAATACTTTCTCTTCAGCTTTCATACTTAAATGTCTCATACTCAGGGTCGTACAGGATCTATAATGCTGCACTTGCCACTTTGGCATGAGCACTTCTCTTGTCATCAAAGTTCGCTTCAAAATGACTTCACGGTACTCCCTTGCATGTTTTTAATCATAATTAACTATGGATATTAAAAAAAACCCATAACCAAAGCAACACAGATTTTTATGAGCTGCAAATTTGAACTCCACGATGTCCCAGGGAAGTCAGGAAGGAAACGGTCATATATCCGAGGATCAAGCAAGGCAGGTGAAGCCCGAGGCCAGTCCCCAAGTTCCAGTGAGTGATGTCAACTGAGGTACATGTGGAAGATGGGCTGCTGTCATTGAGTGTGGAGTCAGCAGTGAGGGCAACAGGTTAGCTGAGAGGAAATGTTCAACGCAGAGAAGAACAGTGCTGTTGAGTGATAGCTGGACACGTCAGAATGACTGACGTCTGGAGCAGAATTCTGGCTCGTTCCAGTTGGCAGACCAAAGCTGGGAGCTGAAATGGCAAGAGTTTTAACTTGGCAAACAGGTTTGAGGACTATTATCAGGAGATACTCTGTGAGGTGTGGGGAAGCATCGATAAAGGTGTTCAAGGAGGAACAGCTTCAGGGGTTGCAGAGGGTATGTGAGGAAATGTCCATTCTCCTTTATGATCTGTGTTTGATGGAATGCCCTAGAACCTATCTTCACCTCTGAGTCACCTTGAGTATTTTAGAAGAGCAAATAGCACTGGAGTTTGTGTTTAAGCCACTACCGCCTGCTTTTAATTCGGAGCAGCTTAGGGAGACCTGATGGTACTCTTATGCCCAGTTAGGTGGTGTAGCCAGGCTGGTGGCATCCTCTTCTGTCTCTTGGCTTCCTTGAGCCTTACAAATCCCACCAAAGTCACTCTGCAGTCTAAGCAACAAAGCTCACAGCGTGCGCCCTTATCCCCATCTCCACGCCGATGAACTTGTGCTTAGACTCTTACAGTGAAGCCCAAATTCAGGCTGTAGCAATATGTGCTGTGGGGCATTAAACACTCACTGGCAGCTGGCCTGCAACTTGCACTAGCTGTGTCTGGTCTCTTTCTGGGCTCACACTGAAGGCTGAGTAATAAAATCCTCCCTCTAGTGGCTCCAGCTCAAACACAATCTTACCCTATAGAGATCAAGCTTGAGTGCCTGAGACACTCTGGAGCCTGAGTAGGGCTGAAATTCCACTGCTGAGCAGTTGATCCCCTTGAAGGCTAAGCATGCACACCTCCCAGATGAGCCTGTGCGACCCCAGATAACCCCAGATCTTGACCAGGGCACCACAGCCATAGAGCACATGATCACCATGGCAGAGGATGCTTCTTAATGCTTTGCTATTTGAGGGGAAGAAACTGCCCGCATTTCCCCAGATCAAAGTTCTGGGTCCTCTGCTCTCTAGCTACACCCTAAGCTTTTTGTGGAGAGGAGGGGGAATGTGATAGGCTGATGCTCTTAATAACGTTAGTACATCTTTCTCCTCTGGCTCTAATGGTGGGGAGAGGCTACTGTAAGTTGGGTGTCAGCATTAACATCGCCTTTCTCCCATTGGCACAGCATGTAATTCAAGATGCAAAATTATAGTATTCACACTCCACTGGATGTAGAGTGCCTCTGCTCATGAAGGGAATGGATGCTGGGGTGACTGGGACTCTAGCCGTCCCCATGCTACCAAAGGCAGCCATCCCAGACTGCTATTATCTGTCCTCTCCTTTCTTTCACCCCACAGCTCCACCTTCCTGCTCCTCAGACTAAAAGGTAATGGTGAAACCAGTTAACCTTTCAGCAAAGTTTGGTTTAGCCACAAAAGTGCTGTCCCTTCTGTTTACTGAGTCAACATGTCACTAGGTCAAGTCCCATTTACACAGAAGAGCTTTCAGGAACTTCTGTAAATGGCTAGCCCCTGTATCCATGTGTAGAATTAACCAGTCCTTGATGGAAAATATTTTTTTGGGGGGGGGCTTTGAACATGTATGGACTCTTTTTCTGTCACTATGAACATTCCATTGTAATAACTATCAGACAGCATTAGGCATTATACAAGATCTCCTGATGACTCTATATGGGCAGTTATATGCGAATACTACACAAATTTAGTATTTAAGGGGCTTAAGCTTGTGTGGGTCTTGGCATCTGTGGAGGTCTAGAACCCATCCCCCTCAGATATCAAGGGATGACTATCTAATGTCGATAGGTAGATACCCATGGAACTTGACGCAAATACTATAAATTTAACAAAGCCCACCCAAGGTGCCAGGCAACTGAGTGTTTCCTCTGACCTCTGCCATTATTCATAGGGAAGGACACATAAGCATGTGGTTAGTATGCATGGCAGGGCCTACAGCTTACATTCTGACATGCCCGTTATGTCTGAGGCCATGTTTTTCCAATGCTGTGGCATGTGTCTTTGAAGCCCTGGTCAGCATCAAGGGGACATGCTTCTCCTCAAGGAGTCAGTCAGGTACTATTGCTTTCTCAGCTGTGGCAGGTAGAAAGATCTAAATGTTATCATACTGTACTCCAGGGACTACAGGAATCATTGAGAAATAGAGTGAGGGCCCACAACACGTGCAGTGAGTAATGAATGCACTTACAGTAGAGCCTCATGACCTGAGATCACATGGTAGAGACAGAGGGCTTACACAGTTGTCCTCTGACCACCACGTGTGTGCTGTGGCTCATGAACAGCCTTCAACCAAATACACATGCAACAAGTATATAAATGGATATAAAAACATAGTGGAACTTCTTATTCCTCCTTTAACCACTATGGTAGAGCCAATGGACAGACGATACTATACAGACTACATTAAAACATTTAGTCCACTTCAGGTAGGAGTCAATTCTCTGTATTATTGGTCTCCAATAAAGCAAGTCAGGGAGGGAAGAGAGAGCCCCTCACCCCACCCCATGAATGCTACATGCGGTGCCTATTGGGAACAGTAAAGCAAGGCCTTTTTTTTTTTTTTTTTTTTTTTTTTTTTTAAATGCTGTGCTTTAATGGGACAACATCATGTTGGCACGTCTGGGTTGGCTGCAGATAGGAAAATGTCTGCTTTATATTCTAAACAACAGGTGGCAATAAGGAAGGGAACCTGATTTTTCAGTCTTTTCTGGGGCTAAGGATACAGCTCAGTGCAAGAGCACCTGCGTAGGATGTCAGAGGCCCAGGGTTGACACCAATACCATAGAACAACCAGAAACCCCCAAATAGACCAAGAGTGGGGTATTTCGGGCTGGACTTATGCTAAAATGAGATGTGACATTTAAGGTCCCAGCACAGATTTTGAGGAGGTGGGAAGGTTTCTCAACCCCATGGAATCTGACATAATTTTCAGCTTTTTGAACCAATCATCTACTGAGCTGGAGTTAGGTACAAGTGAAATGCTGATGTGTGTTTAATCTACCTTAAAAAGACTGACAGGAAGAAATAAAGTTTCAGATGTTTTTATTCAAAGGTTTCTCAAAAGAAATAAAACAGAAAAAGCTAACAATCTGGTCAAATGTACAGTTCAAAAATGTCTTTTGGCGTTTAACAAGTCCTAGGAAAGAAAACTACAGAGTCATCTTGAACCGGTAAATAAGTCACCGCTGGCAAGTATGTAGCACTAGTAGAACAAAAATAAAAAATTAACTCTCTTGATCATATAGATATCTCTATGAAAATCTTTTTTTCAATCTGTACAAAAGGTCTTTCTTCATAAATTAATTTTTTTTTATAATTTAATGGCTGTCTACTATGTGATGTTTAACTGACTTTTTTTTTTTTTTTTCCAGTATGTACAGAGGTTGTTTCCCAAATCTGACCCAGACGAGTATGGCACTTAGTTCAGACATACCTAGCAGCAGATTTCCCCTCCCCTACTGACTGAGCTATCATCTTTCTGTCTTAACTAATGGAAAAAATACCAAGTAGTGAGAGCCCCGGGCTGATAAACACACTAGGTACATGGAGGGAGGGTGCTGCGATCAGTCTGGATTTCCACAAAGCAGAACGTTGTTTTAGGTTTTAGGGAGCATAGAACCAATAATACCACAACTTTGTTTAAAAACAAAAATTAAAAAAAAAAAAGGAAACAAGAACAAAACCAAGAACATATTTCTCTTATGACTATGTAATTTTCACTAGAATCTACACTTCTCAGAGCAGCAAGGACGTTTGAAACTATGAAATGTCACTGACATCTATATCAAATACAAGCAATAAAATTTAAGAACTAAAAAATACTCAAAAGAAGTAACTGCTTAGCCCTAGCTCCCGAGCTAGGAGGATTTGGTCGGTGGAAACAGGGAGGGCCAGCAACCTGTCCCAGCACAAAAAAAAAAGCCTCTGAGGTAGATAACTGATCATCCACAGCTGACCAGACAAGTACACAGTTTTGGAAGACAACTTAATTTACCATTGCTTTTAAAACGTATGCAATTGCCTTAATAAAAGAGCATTAATAACAATGAATTATCTCATATGTACTAAAGTAGAAATAACTGTATTTATGAATCAGGAATTTCATAGTTTCAAAGTTGGTTTTCTTTACACTTGAACACCTGTAGTGATGACATAAGAGTGTGGCACTGCTTGGATTCAAATCTTCCTTCATGCTTTTTTTTTTTTTTTTTTTTTTTTTTCTTTTTTAAGTTTGTCTCTGTGAGTCCATACATCAGTTAAAATTATAAAACCTAATGCAAAGGTACAAAAAAGGCACATTCTCCTAACCGCAAACTGGTCCGGCAAAAATAAAGAGCAGAGGAAATGTGATGCTGAGACAAGGTGGGGTTACTGGCTACTGGCTCTTCGGTCTTTGGTGAAGTTACCTTTAAAAAGTGCCGAGTCATTTTTAGTTTTCCAAATTTACCTACTAGAGAGCAAGTGAGCGAGCAAGAGAGAGAGCGCTAGTAGCCAATTGCTTTTCTTCTGTTTGTATCTCAGCTCATGTCTGACGAGAAATCCTTACTTACTTTTTAGCTTTTGCCATTTAGTTTCAATAGCAACATCTTCCCCCTCCCCCCCCCTCGGTTTGCCAGATCACAGGCATGGTTCTCATTCTAAAGCACTATCGTTAGTATAAAGGACAAAACATTCGGTGACTCCCCCACCCCCACCCCCAGCCCCAAAGCTACCTACACTAAATCTAGAACATTGTTAAGTTTTTTTTTTTTTTTTTTGTTGTTGTTTTCTGGTTTTTTTTTTCCTGAAAAAAAAAAAAAAAAAAAAAGGCAAAAAAGACTTTACATTGCTTCATACAGCAGATATCCTAAACTGGTTAAACTATCAGAAGAAACTGTCAGTGCACAGCTTCACAGACAATTACCCTATTAAAAGTCCCCCAGTCAGAAAATGTGTTTCACACAAAACAGTTCTCCCTTCTTACACTTTACTACCTTACACGTTATGTGAAAAATCATTAAAAACACCTACTACATATTTAAAAAAGCCAAAATTTCAGCAACTTTTATTGACTACCTTTTAAAAGCCCTATGCTGCTGTTTTACAAGGCGTAATAGACCAGCCCATTTGGTCAAAGCATTCTACATCATTAGTTTGAACTAACTTTACTGAAACAGCTACAGCATCAAAAGAGTTAAGGCAAATTGGAATTCATAGAAAAGGATAAGACACTTCACACTACGTTGAAAGAAAAATGGAAAGCTAAGAAAAGACATCGAGGGCAACACTGAGTGACAGCGACACTCGTACGGCAAGCACAGAACACCATGGGTGAAGTCAGACAATCGGAACTTCAGAAAGCCCATTCCATACAGTTGAAAAAAAAAAAAAAGACAAATTAAACACAAAATGAACAAAACAAATCCGGTCATGCACTTGGATAAATCTTCGTGGTCTTTGTGCATACCCAGAAAATTGAAGTTTTCTTTTTCTCTCTCTTTTTTTTTTTCTTTTTTGCATCATTATATTTGATAAAAATCTTTGATTTTTTTTTTTTGTTTTTTGTTTTTTACTAAAATAAACCTGTTCAGGGGAACAGCTACTAGATGAATTTAAGGGTTTTATGCACCTTATAGAACTTATAGCAAAAATAGTTTTAGTTGATTTCATTATAAATAACGTTTTTCAAGAACCTGTGCAAAACTGTCAATAATTTCCTAAAGCACAATTGATCAGAAAAATCCATGATTGTTCAGCCTTCACACCCTTCTTCATGTAAGAACTCCCTTCGGTACATCTGGAAGAGAAAGATAAAAGACCAATGTCCTTGCTGATTTAACAAACACAACACAGGGCTCTGTCATCTTTTGTTTTAAAGAAATAAATGGTCGACCAAGATTGTGTTCATCCATGGTAAGCTAGGGATCTGAGGGACGCTTTCAATTCCTTGAGTCTGCCTTTCATATTTGGGATGCAGGATAGTTTGTTCTTTAAGGCAGCCCAGAGCCAACTTGACATGGGTCTCAAATGAAGGGTGGCTTGATGAGATCAACAGCAATACTGTTTCAAGACAATCCATAACTAGATTCCACGTACGGTCATTTTACTGAAATACACATGGTGAAATTTGAATTGGACTCCAGTGAGAGCTGGTGATAGAATCTTTTATTCCAAGGATGCTAACAATCTGAATTCACAGGTGAGATGCTGCTGGCTTTATGAGACTTGATTAAGCAGCATCTTGAGCTGTATCTCCTTAGCTACTATTTAAGCAATAGAAACAGGATGCTCCCACTACAGGACATTTGGAAATCAATGTTCTATGCTTTATTTTTATATCTTTCTGGGTAGAGGAAATATATATTCGATTTCAATAAAAAGCATTGTCCCTTATCTAGACAGAGTCTGCAAATTCATAAACACATTTAATTGGAGGTTTTCTAAACCTCATTTGATAACAGTGTCCCAGACTTCTTCATATGAACCCGGCAGTTAGGGAGACTTTTCCCTCATACCTCACAGTTACTTATTGGGTTGAAAGGAATATGGAGAATGGTCATTAGATGTCTCCACAGCCACCTGTTGCTGGCCACTTGCTTCCTACAACAAAGCAGAATGCATGATACATGTTAGCAATGAAATTGTTAACTCTGCTGCTAAGGACATATACCTTAATACAAACACTCTTCAAAGTGAATTTCTTCAAGTCAAATAGAGCTTCTAAGGCTAATCACTGCCCTAATGCAACTGAAATATGACAGACCCCACAAACCTCCTGTCCAAATGTTTAACTTAAATATTAATCAGAGAAATTTCTTGTCTTCATCTCCTTGGAGCCAGATATAGTTTATAATTCAGTATTTTCAGATTTTAGAGTCTGAGACAGTATGCAAATGTTGCATGTCATAACTCCCCCTGACCCCAAAGGCATCAATTGTACAGACAATCAAACTTTCTAATACTTACATGCTATAAAGTATGAATCTACTCAGTAAATGGAAGCAGGGCCTATAACCTTAGCTACTTGTGAGGTAAGGCAGAAAGGGCTAAATTCATAGTCTGCCTGGATTATAGAGTGAGGTCTTGATTTTTAAATGAATGTGGACATAGCTCAATGGCAGTGCATTTTCATGGCATGTAAGAGGCCCTGGCTGAACCTCTACTAAAATAAGAATAAATCAGTAATAAAACAAAAAGTCAGAGTATTTTGTCTTGTCTCAGTTCAAACTGTGTTTGAAAAATCATAGGTCAGGCTTGCTGAAGTAGTTTCAGAGAAATTTTTTGTTTTCCATTGTTATGGAGAATTGCACATAAAAACCTGTGGGTTCATGGTGTTCAAAGTTGTATGATCATGAAAATACTATAACCACAGTTCTCAAGAACCTTTGGGATCTGCTTAGAAGGTAAGATAACAGAACTGATAAACTCCCTTTGAGTGTTGAGGATACACTGCAGGAAAATGTTGTGCTTCCTTGTCCAATCATAATTCAGATGTCAGGTTTTTATAAATGAAATATATTCCAAGATAATAACCAAGGTTAGTAGTTAGCTACAAAAACAGGGAGGGTTGTTCCTCATGCTTGCTGCAATTTAGAAACACCAGTTTTTCTTTTGCCATTTTCTGAATTATCAGAAAATTATCAGTTTCTTCCTGTAATCACTATCATTGATTTAATCTTTAGAACTAGAATTGTAAACTCCAATTTTATCTTAATATGCCTGTAAGTACCATTTTTGGGGGAACAAGACAGAGCCTTGCTGTGGTATGCAATGTGCTATAAGATTGCAAAGTTATTTGGAGGAAGTTTGGGGATACAATGTATTTAGATGTTGCTATACTCTTGCATAAAAAGAACAGGTTTTTTTTTTTTTTTTTAACAGTTGAAAAACAATATTAAGCACACATTCCTTGTACACCTATTTCTTTAGCTGTACAGCCCAAGCTGGTCTGCACGCAGGCATCCTCTTGTCTCCATTTCTCTGGTGCTAGGACAACAGACATGTGCTACTATGCCTTGATAAAATATTTGACTTTTGATAGTTTTTTTTTTTCTGTTACTCTATTTTAATGACTCAGATGTAAAACTACTTATCACCACAGAAGCCACTAGGATGCTCTTATACCAACCTCAACGGGAACCGCCGCTGTCTGCATGTGTGTATACTGTGGCAAGTAGGCTCCTTGCATGGCTGATGTTGCAGGCATGTACTGAAAAGGAGAAGGTGATCAGGGTGTGCAGCAGCAAGCCATGCAAAATTCAGAGTATTGGAGGGGGTGTAGGGGCCAGCGTCCGAGATGGCTATAAAGTACTTAGAAGTCTCAAAGAATAAATATATATGGGTTCCCATCAAAGCTTAATTCCTGCACACAAATATGTCACTTGGAAGGTCAAACTAAAAATGCCATGTCCTTTGAATTGATCAAAATGTGCCCATGTGAAGGTCATTAATGCTTCTCATTTGAGTAATTCAGTATCATCAGCATGTCATAAAAAAAATCTGTTCTCAAGAAGCCATTTATTTTCTGGTGATTCCCAGAGTGGATGCCTCATACTATTTGTGTAGAGAGAGATCTGAAGGGACTGTTAGCAGGCCCCTGCAGATGTGGCCAGGGAGCCCTACTTTGTCTATTTCAGCAGTCTCATTTCCAAAAGGCAGGTGGGATTTGCAGCCTATTTCCGGGCTGTGTCTTGTCCTGGATTCACTTTCATGAGAAGCTGTTGCTAGTTTTTGGCATAAGAGGGCAAACACATTGCCCTTTACCCTATTCAGCCACCACAAATACTGGCTGAACCGAATGTTACTGTCCATCTTTTACAGTTGGCCTAGTCCTGATTCAGCCTTAAAACCTAACAAGGCCCTTGGGAGTGTAGGAAAACAAGTCATTATAAAAACTGCAATTCAGTGCTGCAACACTGCATGAAACAACAAATGAGGAGACATTGCCTGCCCTCTGTGACCTGCACCTTGTAACATGGTTATAGAAGCCAGACATGGGCATGTGTGGGTGCTGTGTGGGTGAGAGGTACCCAGAGATGAACTTTTACAGGTCATCAACTGATCAAGAATTTTCTGAGTACCATTTTACTTTGTGGAAGCCAATGCCAGATGGGAAGGGGGGCAGACACAATCTCTGTCATCCCCCCACCCCTCCCTGGCCTATACTTTCACTAGGGAAGACAGGGCTTTCTTAATTCACTTTCCTCTATTTGCAAAAACACAGGATATTAATTTGCCACCTACTGTTCCGGTGCTGCCTAGTGACAGATGACTCATTTGCTGGGCCAGAGGGCTGATCATAGAAGCGGGCTGTAGTGACATGGTGTGTTCCATTGAGGGAGTTAACACGGCACCCTAGGAATGTGAGAAAAGAGTGACAAACCGAGGGAGAATTGAGACTCTGTAGTTACAATTTGCAAAGAAAAGCCCTATGCTGAGGCAAAGGTAACCTCCCTCAAACTTACCAGCAGCATCCTCAACAACTACCCCAAATATCCCAGACAGTGTTCCTGAAACCATCATAAGAGAGTTGAGAGGAAACAGCAGTTTTATTTCATCCCACTGAAATCCTTGTCTGACCTGACTGTAAAGCCAGATAGATAGGCCAGCAGGAAGGGCTGCGACATGCAACACACTGAGGACGATTGGCTGCCAGTGCAGCCAAATGTTAGGGGAAGGGGGCAGGGAGAGAAATAGCTTTTGTTATCTACAGCCATAAAACAAACAAAAATGGGCGGCTTGTTTAAACACGCTTTACAGATAGCCATCTGGTTCAAGATTAAGTAGGTCGGACGTTTTTCATTTCTGTGTATTTTTCAGAACTTCCTATCCCATGTCTAGGAAGCCAATCCACTTAGGGTTGGTAATTCCACCCCAATTCCATATTCACTTATTTTGCTTGAAATTTTTTTTGCCATCAAAAATCCAATTAAATGTGTGTAAGAAAACAGAGGAAAGGAAAAGTTAAGATCACTCATCCTGTGATCCCTCTAACAGAACCACTTATTAGCAGCACCCAACTGAAAGCTAGATTCTGCATCAGAGTCTACTTTGGGCTCTTGTTTTTAACAGCTTTCTACTAGAAATGGTTGCCATCAATGTTAATGGCTATATGGAGTAACCAACATTGAGTTGTTTAACATTTGTCTAAATTTCTCTACATAATCCATGGATTCTCACCATTCCTTTCAGTTTTGCCATCACTTAATTGTTACAGCATGCTAGTATTGTGTCATACAAACACATGGTTTGGGATCTATCCTGAAACACACTGGCGTTTACTGATCCCGGATAGCAGTCCAGGGCACAAGCAGGTGTTTCATATAGTTTGGATCTGGGTGGAGAATAGTGACACAGGTCTCCTCAAAGAGTTAAAATCTATGCAGTAGTTGCCGCTAACTTCACCAAAAAGGAAAAAAAAAAGTCTACATCTCTTTCTTAGGATACATTATCAAAAAACACAGAACAACAACGATGAACAGAGGTCTAGACAATGGGGAAGGGGTTTCCTGACCCTTCTTCCTCATCTACAGGTAGCCCTGAGGGCTCCCCAAACTAAGAGTGCACTGATGGTTCCAAATGAACCGTCAAGAATCGGGACACAGACTGCCATGGGTATGTGTGGAAGCATGTCATGAACATGGGCATAGTATGTGTGGACTTACGTGTTTGTGTACGAGAACAGGTACAAGACACAAGTTTTATTTGCATCTGAATGGTTGCCTCAGTATTTCCTGTTCAGCACTTGCTATTGATCGCTATTTTATCCACATGGTCTCCCTGTCTCATTGTAAGGCCACGAGTTGAGTTCTTTTCTTAAACAGTCTATATTTTGTATTATGAACACTATGATGTATTTTGTACATGAAATGTCTAATTGCCTCTGGTAACTAAAGGGCCAATTCTGTGGCCTTTTTGTGGCATGTGTATGGGTCACCATGGGCATTCTCAGTCTGGTTTGTGAGTTTGTTCTACGTATTTGTCTTTCACTTTTGTGCAAGACTGGGTTTTGTCCAAGTATAGTGTTAAAAAAAAAAAATACACATTAAGATAACAAATGCTGAAATCGATGAAGATACCTATTTGTTCTATACGAGGACTGTACTGCTGTCTTAGTGCTTATCCTTTCTCCAGATAGGCTAAGCGACACTGACGCAAAGCCCTGCCTGAATCTGAATTTCATGTCTAAATCACAAAGAGCGTAAAAAAGAGCCATCTCTTTCCACACATGGCAAAATTACGTAGTTCCTCAACTAATGGCATGAGTAGAGAAAAAGAATACCTTGCCTCAAATAGGATATATTTTAAGTTCTTATTTAATAATTAATGTGTACCAATAATTCATTTTAAGACAAGGGTGACCAGCACATTTTAGTTTTCTATGTCTGAGGCTTCCCACCCCCTCCCCCACCATCTTTGCTAGAGTGGTTTTAACTCAACAGGCTTCACACATTAGCTTACTTGGACAACACAAAGTCATTAACATGAGAAACTTACAGGATGCTGTAGGATATATGGTTGAGGTTGCATCCAAGAAGGACTTTGCACCTAGAAAAGGGAGGATTTTGAAAGGAACATTGATTTATACCACATCGATCTTCTAACTCTCTACAATTCTTTTTAATCGTGTTAAAAATCTACAGAAAGAAGATAAGGAGACAATACTATCAATGATTACAAAGGTTAAGGTAGTTAGAGTTCCTGACAAACTGGTCCCTCTAAATGAGATGAACCGATCATTCAGAGCCAATGTCAGTTTGCCCACTCAGTACGTAGGTACTGAACATTAGGGACCAAGGAGCAGAAGGCATGGATGGGCTTCACACTTGAGAAAGATACTTCTGTCTAAGCAAAGGAAATAAACATACGCAATCCAAATTAGTGAAGTGTTATAATCAAGATATGAACTACACTTTAGGAATACTGATGAATGAGGATTAATTGTAGAACATTTCATTAGAAACTAACCCTCCAAGCACATACTACTTATTAGGAATAACTGAATGCAATATCTTTGACAATCGGGAAAACAGGTGTGGAAATTTTGTGTAGTCCTCAACAATTTCTAGTTAGTGAGGAAAAGAATGTCTGAAATGCAGACCTAGGACGGTAAATGCGAGGTAAGCAGATCTCGCCATCAACAGTTAAGTTAAAAGGGCATCCACACAGTAACCCTCCAAACTGAGAAATCAGATGTGAGGGCCAGGTCTGTGGCAGGAAGGAAATGAGCATCCTGCCTGGGAAGAGAGGATGAGTCTGCTTCTCGATGCCCACAGCTTTCAAGGTCTATGGAATTGTAAGATACATTTCGTTTCCCGGTTTTTATCAGAACCCTCCTGAGTCCTGTCCCTGAGTGTTAACGTCAGAGATTCTACAGAGAGAATACGGGAAGAGTCATGGGGAAAGAATGTAGTGCGATTTACCTTGATAGCAGAGCCCCGATACTTGTTTTCTCTGGTTTCCTTTGCCACCTAAGGCAGACCAAAGTTAAGTGCTTCTGCCTTGTTAACATTGCAGTTATCTGGACTGCAGCCTTTCCTTCCCACTGGGGTACTGGTGGTTTCTCGCAGATGCCACTTTCTCAAATCCAACTGCATGAGCATATGGTGGTTTAGTGGAAATGGCCAACTCCGGCATGAGTGTGGGCCCTTACAGACACATCACGAGAGGCAAAGCAGCTCCCTGTGAACCCCGATTTAGGCCAGATACCCCCCACTTTTATATGCTTCTGTGGTCATAATTGCCTAATCACTTACAGTATTATAGAGTTAGGGAGCTATGACATCTAATTTCCTGTTTATCTCAGCAGCAAAGCAGCCACTCTGTTTCCATTCCTTAACATTCCCTAATTATAAAATGGGAATAATAATTTATCAACCTTTTTACCATTGGTTCTTTGAAAACCTGAAATAAAAACAACCCCCATCCCAAACTAACTGTACATAAACAACATTTTTGCAAACACCTTGATTACCTGGGGGCACATCCACTGACTCCGCTTGGCACTGCTATATAAGGATAGGCACCACCTGAGAGGTTCTGCTACTGAGTGTCAGGCAAATGGAATAAATGCCACCTGGGCCTTACAAAAAACCAGAATTCCCCAAGGAGGAAACGAGGCCTTGGAATGGTGGACTGTCAGCAGCTAGCCTTGTCCAGTTGGGGTTCCCAACACTGATCTAACTTTTCATTCTATAAAACGACTGACAGGTTAACGGCTTCAAAGGGGAAAATCAGCAGTAGCGAGATGAGTTAAGAGCTGAAATGTCTACAGCAACGTAACTGACACGGTCTTTAGAGTGAGCTCACACTTGCCCTTATTTGTAGCAATACAGAGAGGGCAGATTGCCATGTTCAGGCCACCAAAGACTACATTTTATGATCAGCTGTAGGCGTTGCTTATGAAGGGGGATGTTCTATATCCACTGGCTCTCACTGAGAGACAAGGAAGACACTGGGGTCTTAACTCCTCAACAGCTGAAGAGAATAAGTGAGTAAGTGACTATTACGTCCAGAAGACTGACACATCAGTTAAGTAACAACCCAGGGAGGATAAGGGAAAGAAAAGGTGCAGAGATTGGGAGTGGAGGAGGCGTTGCACCTAAAGGCTAAAGGTGGCAGGCACTGCTGTGACACTCTGCTTTCAGTACACAATCTTCTCCTTGTCAACGTTATTTTTTCATAGCTTCTAGGCAGAGCCAGCTTTGATACGGCGTTATACTGAGCATTATTAATGTGCTGCTGCTGCTAGCTCACATTTATTATGGTGTATTAACGATATGCCTGTACTGCGTGGGGCTCTTTACATTTTCTCCTTTTTAGTTTTTGCTTTTCCAGACAGGGTTTCTCTGTATTGCTTTGAAACCTGTCTGGAACTGGATCTATAGCCCAGGCTGGCCTGGAGCTCACAGAGATCCACCTGCCTCTGCCTCCCAAGTGCTGGGATTAAAGGCTTGTGCCACCATTGCCTGGCAAGCTCTTTACATTTTTCTTCAGTGCTCAGAGAACTCTCAAGCTAATAAGGTGAAAACTATTATTATCCCCATTTTAAAGACGAGGAAACTGAGGCTTATAGCTATCATACAGCATAGCTGTTAGATAAGATAAGATGCTGTAGTCCCCTAATTCCAGATGTCAGGACTACAACATCTAATTTGGTTTCAAAAAACAAGAACACAAGATTCCGGCAGTCAATGGAAGAAGAGGTCAGTAACTGCACTCAGTGCTGTCTGGGCCCAGGCAGCACACCTGCTATGGGGAGGACTACTACATGAGACAGAGGCACACGTGCCTCGCTCATCCTGCAATCCCATCAGATCCGTGCTGGACAAAGGCGCTTCATGAGGGTTCACTCCTCAGCTGGCAATATAGTTAAGGTAAAGCCTCTTCACAAAACAATGAAACGGGAGTTAATGGTGGGGGAAGGACTTCAAATCTCAACCGCAACGGTTAACATCACCTAATAGAGACAGTCTGTGTGCTAGAGTTCTAACTGTCCTTTTATCTCCTCCTGCTAGTGAATAAACACAGGCAGGGGCATGCATTCACTCTCCAGTTTCTTTCCATTTCTGGGACACACAATGAAGGAGGTACACAGGTTTACCCCAATTCAAAAGCCTTCTGTTGATTCCAACCACTTCCCTGACGCTACACTCTTCCTCTACAGAAGAGCAAACTGCTACGCCAAATAAAAGGCAGCTTATTCCAAACTAGGTATTCAAGCTGCACCCAATTTGACTTAGATTTCATCATTTTAAAACTGTTCAGAGTTTGAAGACACATTAAAAAAAAAAAATGCAGCAGAGATGCATGGTGCACTGCTGTGAGGTCCTGAGGTACAAACCTGGTAGGTAGACACAGGAGATGCAATATAGGGTGCAAGAGAAGTTTGACTGATCATTCGGTTTGTGGCAATACTGTATGGTGAAGGGTAAAATCTAGAACAAACACAAAAGCCTTTATTAAGTAACCCTTTCAACGCAATCATTCCGGGACAATGTCTGATGCTTTCCACCATCACTGTCCCTCAAGCTGTGATGCATGTATCCTAGTGACATACCCGTTATGGAGAGCAGCTGTAGTCGGGTCGTAAGTGAGTGTCATTCCAGCCTACAGGAAGCAGAAGGAAACATAAAAATCCACCCAGAAAGGCACTAATTGAAAACTGTATTTTGTAGAGTAATAGTCACAGTTGATAAAATTGGAAGTTTCTGTTAGCCAAGCACGATCACAAACTCTTGAGAGTTGAGCTCCATCGTGCCCACCCCACACAGCAGCCATTACCACAAGGAGTTACTGAAAACTAAACAGAAACCAATCCTTCCAGTAAAAGAGCCAGACAACACATGCTCAGAGTGCCACATGTGGCTGTCACTGGACAACATAGGTTTAAAACATTTTTTCCCACGAATGGAACCAACCTCACAATCTTTTAAAATATAAATATTTATTGAAATAAATACAAGGAAGAGGAAGCCCAACAATGCATTAAGAAATTGAAGTTTCTTTTTAAAGAAAGCTTCAAAAGATTATTGCCTGCTTGTCTGCCACAGAGAGAGAGAGAGAGAGAGAGAGAGAGGGAGAGAGAGAGAGAGAGAGAGGGGGGGGGGCAGTGTGGAAGGGGACAGAGATAAAAGCACGATCAGAACATATTGTATGGCACATTTTTGCAGTAAGAAAAAAAATCTAACACAAAAGTAAATTCTCAGCGACACACACTATTTTTAATGTTAAGGACAGATTCCCGAATACTGATAATGTAAACCTATTAAAAGCAGAACCGGCCACACTAAAACGCTTTCATAGTTATCCTTTTACTGACGTGCAGTGCAGCTGTTCTCATGGTCTACCTGTCCTCCTGGGGAATGCACACTCAGTAATGCATGCACTGGAGACAGCTGCAGTCAGATGGCCCTTGAGTGACAAGGCCCCAATAGGAGGTTTTAGTCTGGACTGTTTCAGAAGTGTGGCAGTCCAGACCAGATGCCCTTGTCGGGCTTTTCATTATGAGAGTATTCAGGATGATATGCCCACCCTGAAGTTTCAAGAAAGGACTTACAAGCCTCACCTCTCCTTCTCTGTGCCAAGGCCGCCCATTAGGGATGTACTTGTTCGGGTTCTGTCTCTTCTTCTGTCCTCCATCTGCAAACTTGCACAGTAATGGTTCTGTAGGAGCTGTGGACATGGGAATATGATGTGAGTGCACAGCCATAGGTGTGTCTGACAATATGGGAAAGGGTCTCAATAGGAGAGAACTGTTTGTGTCAAGGAGGACCTCAGGCCCTGTGATTCCATGGATGTCAGTGCTGGCTGATGTCCCGAAACTGGAGAGTCAAGGGGAAGCCACCTTGCCACACTGTAGCACTGTGACTCTCTCCACAGTTCCACCATTGAACAATCAACAGTAAACCCCAAAGAAACCTGAACACTCCTCCAGTGTCCCAGGCAGCACTCTGCTCCCAGCAGAAAGCCAGGGCCCCGTCAATCACACCCTGCTTCTCTTTACAGCTTTTATAGCTGCTTGTGAGTACGCTGACCGTCTGTCTTCTCTCTCTGTCTGTCTTGTTTTGACCAAGTCCCCAGTCCTACGGTATGACCACCCTGTAGGCATTTATTACATGCTGGTTACATCAATGTGTAAATACGGATGGGTCTCATTTGCACTAAAGAAAGCTGCGGGGCTGGAGAGACACTTGCTGCTCTTGCAGACAACCTGAGTTTGGTTGCCAGCAGCACAGGTGGCTTAAAACCACCTATATGTAACTCCAGCCACAGGGGAGCCAATGCCCTTTTCTGGCCTGTGAGCACACGAACGTGCACATAAACAAGAATGAAAAGTTAAGTTACACATACCCTGTCCTTCTTGTTTAAAGGTCCTCCCATCTCTCAAATCCTCCCATTTAGTTGTTTTACCATCCATTCACCAGGATCCAAAGAAACACCCAAGAAATGAATGTTCAAACACACAAACAAAAATTACACTCACTGAAAATGAGATGCAGGTGGCAAACAGGCCATCCTTGGCTTTCCCTTCACTCTGCCTTTCTGTGATACACAAACCAGCATGTTCTTGGAGTCGTGTGTTTTCCTTCCTGCATGTTTCTAGTTACTGCAGTAACGGCTCTCACACCTTACTGTCTGGCTCTCACACTTAGTCCTTTGTCTCCTATGGAACCGTGATTATTCCTTTCAAGTTCTCTTTCAAAGTTAAATAACCATGAAGAGAAAAACATTACTTGTGGAGAATTTACTCCTTTCTCCTTTGCCTCTCATTATCCTAATTCATCTCTTATTTTATATCACCATTTCCCACCCACTAATGACAGGGTAGAAGCAAGAATGTCTCTTACCACTTACAACACAACACAAGCTGTAAGCCCTCCCCAGTGTCTGGCACTCTGTGTGTATCCCTGGGCTGCCCTAGAAGTAAAGCTCTTCTAAGTGGGTGCATTATGGTGTAAATGTGGTTCATGTTTAGTCTGTAGGGTGGTAATGTTAGAAGGTAGGGCCTGGCAGGAGGCCCTTAGGGTCACTGGGACCACACCCTCAGCAGCAGAGACAGTGGTTCTCATGAGCTCTCAAGGTTCTTGTAGAACCTTTTCCTGACTGTGTGCCGTCCTCACTGGAGATGAGCTGATGCTGACACCAGGCCCTTCAACTTCCTGAACTATGACTTACTAAACCCCTCGTTTATAAAGCCACTCAGCTTTAGATAATTTGTTATGGTAATGAAAAATGGACTGATACAGGATAGGAAGGGCTCATAGTAAAAGTGCTCTATGTGAAAGTACCATGTGCCCTCTTGTTTGCCTTCCAACTCTAACTCCTCCACCCCAGACTTTCATGAATAAGGAATCTTATTTAGTGCAAACTGAGCATGATGGAAAATGGATGGGCAGAAGTCAATTGACACAAGGTGGTGGTTTTTTGGGAAATTCTACAGAAGGCCAACACTTTGATGCAATGAAGCAGGACAACTTTGTAATAACCACCAATGGTCCTTTTAACTCCCCAATCAGACTACCATCCAACAGATGGGAACCAGGGTTGAGAATGTGGCATCCGAGCAAAAGTGGCAGATAAAACACACACCCTCACCACATCTGACATGCCTTTACGTTACTCTCCTTCGCAGACAGTTAAAAAACAGCTACTTAAACTCCAATACTAAAATCCCCCCTCCCAGGTCCCTATGTGAGTGAGCTTGTGTGCATGGCTGGAAGGGGCTGTGGTGGTAGTAGACAACCCAGCTGATGAATAAAGACAAAACAAGAGCTCAGCAGAGACAATGCAAGATCCCCCGTGCTCAGTCCAGTGCCGCTTCAGGTTGTAAGACTTAGTTTCATTCGCGCCCACAGTCGTGAGCATGAGCCTGAGATACCCCTAGGAGCTGGACCTCTGCCTATGCTTACAGTGAGGAGATGCTGCCAGCAGAGGCTTTAGGAAACTAACTCTGGGCTTCCTTGGTTTGTCAGAAATGCAAACTATTTTCTTTCATTAGCATAAAGTTCTCCCACAGACAGAACTCACCCTGAAGTTCATCTCCAATCACATAGGCAAGCAGCAAGACCCTTAACATACATTCAATGTCCACTGCTCTATCTGGGATGACTTGGTTCTCATGCATGTTTATTTATCTAGATTCTGCCCTGTCAGAAGGAAATCCTAGGTGACAGCCACCCCACCATGCGGTGTGGAGGTGAATTCCAGAGAGTGATGGCATGTTTGTACATACCTCATTTAGCATGGGTGACCTGAATGGGGGGAGCTCTTCTTCAAAGTGAATTATATTTACTATGTTGTTCGGTGCTGTCATTAAGATTTTTCCCTCTAGAAGCGAGTAGCTAAAGCAGTGTGCACTGGCGGTATTCATCTTAAGCAAAGAGTCCCCTACTTTAAAGAACTCTGGGCTGTTAGACGCGGCATGTTTGTCAGACAATGGCCCGCTATTCATTCAGCAAAATCAGAGTGCCTCATACTCCACGGGCAAACAACAAAAATCCCAGCAGTTTCCTTCCTCCATCAAATTCTCTTTGTCTGCTGAGCTCAGTGTCTGCTACGTGACATGCACAGATCCGAGCTGTAGCCTCCTCAGGGCTCCAGTTCACTGTGGATGAGGATGAGGTCTGTCTTAGGAAAGCCCACTTAGTCATGAACAGGACAGAACACTGAGGGTAGACATGTGTGCTTAAATAAAAATGTTCCTTTGAAACAAATACAGCTGCAGGAACAGCTGTCATTCTTTCCTGACACTGCTCCATTGACTTGGGGGGCACTGTTAAGAAAGAGCCCATGCTTACAAGCTCTTAATGCCTTACTGACCATAAAGACCACCCACTTGCTTTAGGAAAAGCAAGCCACACAAGGTTGGGGAATTTCCTGGAGTCTTTAGCCACAAAGGGTTTAATTCACTGTAACTGACAGTTGTCTTGACACTGTGCAGCAGTTGGAAGAGTTTGGTTAGAATTTTCTTGGGGTGGGAAAATAAGAAATGGGCCAGATTGTTTGTTTGTGTGTGTGTGTGTGTGTGTGTGTGTGTGTGTGTGTGTGTGTGTGTGTGTGTGTGCAAGATTGCGAACAGACTTCCTCTGCCTCTCTGGTGCTTTGGCTATACTGGACCGCAGTGCAGGTCCTTGGCTTGTCACTGGGAGCCTAAAGCATAGGTTCCAGGCTAAAGAATCAGGAGATCCTGTGTGATGGCAGCTTGCTCTAGAGCACAGACTCTTAAAGTGGTCTTCTTACCATCCTTCAGGGAGAAGATTCAGGGACACAAGTAACATGCCAGAAGGGCTAGCAATGTGGTCTGGGCAATATGGCTGAGCTTTATAGAATAAGTGTGTAACAGACAATCTTTAATGTGATTATTTTTCTAGAATAACAGTTCTTCATAATTTTCATTATTTTTAACTATATGCATGTGCTCATGGAGGCCAGAAACCAGAGAGGTGTTGGGTCCCCGATGATGGGAGAGGTTATTCTGTATACATGTTTCTCATACTGATTAATAAAGCTCTGTGGCCAATGAGATAGCAAGATAGGCGGGGCTAGGAGACAAGGAGGAAAGAGGAAGTAGGAGGGAGGAGTCAAGATGTAGAGCATGGAGGAAGCAAGACACCAGCTGCGGCTCCCGGATAAGACAACCACGTGGAAATACTTAGATAAGTAGAAATGGGTTAATAATTAAGACAGAGCTAGCCCATAAACAATAATGGTAACTTGCCAACAGGATTGTATCAAATACAGAGTCTCAGAGTGTTATTTGGGGCCAGCATGCCAGACCGGCGGCAGGCCGGCTGGCGGAAAACAACAAGCTACACCCCTGGAGCTGGAGTCACAACAGTGGTGAGCTGGCTAACATGCATTTTGGGATCTTAAGTCCTCTCTCTTTAAGAACTCTTAACTGCTGAGCATCTCTCCAGCCTTTTGAATAAGTAATGCTTCACCTCAGCATGCAGAAGGGTTACTATGGAGTTCTGATGGCTTCTGTGTGTGTTGTTGACATGTGCACGCAAGTCTACCTGGTGATGTCGGTTATCTTCCTCCACCTTATTTTTGTAGCCCCAGGGATACTTATGTCTCTGCCTCTCAGGGCTGTAACTACAGGCATATGCTCGCCCATGGCTTGCTTTTTATGTGGGTGCTAAGTACATGAACTTAGGTCCTGAGGTTTATGAGGCAAGCAGTTTATTTATTGAGTCATTTCCCTACCTTTTGATACAGTTATTTATCTATTTCACATAAAGACAGCATATAAATACATAAACCTTTCCCAAGTATGCAAATACTCTTAGGCTGAATTTACTTTAATAAGGTTGAGCTCTGACATCTTGTGTGATTTCTCAGGTCAGATCTCTTATTACCCAGGAAAGTTATTTTCTTATGCACTGGAACCAACAGGAACATGCATCTTTCAAATTCTGATGGCTGTTGTGTTACCTTGAACACTGCTAAGGGGCCATAAGCAGGACCACATGTAGACACTGAGCTCCTATTTCCTGGCCCCTCTAGAGAGCCATCAAAGGCAATGACACTATTGGCTTTTCCAATGTCTCAACAGAGCTGGAGCTCTTTACACATGCCTGCTTCTGTTGTGCTGACACTCCCAGGAGTGTGGCTACACTCACAATGCCTTGTTGCAATCTCCATCATGTATTAATCAGGTTCCCTAAGCATAGACTGTGACGGTCCGGGCACAGTTGTCTTTCCTTGACATTTGTACTAAACAGCACTGCTTGGTGCCTGCTGTGAGCACTGTGGTACAGAAGAACAGGATCTTTGCCAGCCACTGTGTTCACCTAGCTACCTGGTCTCCTGGGGTCAGTTGTTCAGGTCACCAGAGAGGAGACCATTCCTTCAGTGCATCCTAAATGAGGTTTTCTTACTGTGTACATGCTTGGACACTGACAGCAGTAGCAGCTGGAGTGCCCACTCCTTCCACATCCCCCATTTTTTTTCTAGTTGCTCAGCATTTGATCTTAGCCATCGTATTGCAAAATGTAAACTGCCCTAGACAAGTCTTCACCCAATCTGGAAGGCCAGTATTAGCCACCTTAATCGGTTCTCATAATGATGGCTACTTGAAAAATTCTCCATCACAGGGAGCTGACTCCAGTGGTGAGAAAAATGGAAGTTTCCAGAAGCTACAGGAATCATTTTTTTTTTTTTTTAAACTACAGAGCTTTCCCCATCTTTCTACCTCAACTGGCATCAGCTGCCTTTAAATTAAAAAGAAAAAAAGAAAATTTTTTTAAACCTCTGCTTCACTGTGAGATAGAAAAAATGAGTCTGGACTTGGTTAAGGGTTCTCCAGAAAAATCTGACCCCTGGTTTTTAGAACAAGCATCAGAATTATGTTCTGCTTGACAGCTGCTGTCCCTTGTCCCCTTCAAACTCTTACAATTCAGAAAGCAGGTAACACCACGAAGCTGGTAACATTAGGACACACCCTAACCCAGTCATCAGTATTTGGAGGAAGTTCCTAGATCATTTCCACTCTGTTGGGAGTTCATGGCTGAGAATAGAGCGATTTCTAAAATACTTGTTTTGATCTGAAGTTGTAACCTTACTGTTCCTTGTGTGGGAGTCATTGGCTATGCTGTTTAAGTATTGCTGAATGCAGTGCAGAAGAAGAGAATGGCTTTAGCAGTTTATTACATGGAGAACTGTGTAGACACTGTTGGAGCTTTTGCAGAGACACTGACAAAAGTCTGGTATTCCCAGTTAGGTTTTTTGTCAACTTGACACGCACTAGAGTTGATTAAGAGGGGTTGTCAAATGAGAAAATGCTTCCATCAGACTGGCCAGTGGGCAAGCCAATGGGGGCATTTCCTTGATTGATGCCTGGTGTGGGGAGAGAGGAGACAGTGCCACTCCTGAGCCTGTGGTCAAGCCATGGGGAACAATTCAGGTGAGCAGCACCCCTCCATGGCCTCTGCCTCGGTTCCTTTCTTTAGTTCACACAGTGATACACAGTGTGACCTGGGAGTTTTAAGATGAAACCAAGCCTTTCTTCCCCAAGTTGCTTTTGGTCATGGTGTCTCATCACAACAGAAACCCTAGCCAGGACATCTGAAGTGAATTACAGGAGAGAGGAAAAATATTTTCACCAAGCCTTCTTTACTGATGTGCAAATAGACTCAAAGTTGTTGATTGTATTTCTAGCCTCTACATTCTTATAATTCAAAGACATAAAGTGAATGTGGAAAAACGCTTCATAAGAGAAGAATTCCTGTGTATGCTTTCCCTTTATCATAGATCTGCAATGTTCATATCAATTTCAAGACCTTAGCCACATTGAATTTTGAGATGAGATAATAAGGAAGAAATTCAAATAGGATGGATATTGTTGGCATTCCTTATTATGGTGAGACTATACAAAAACTGTTACAGCCAGCCATGCATACATGAAGTGTTTTTTTATGATCAGCTTTTAAAATAGGATTTTAATTAAAAACTTAAAAATATATCTCAACTTAGAAAAATATATCTAAGAATATGCCAGGAACTACTCTGCTTTGCTCCTAAAATGTTTCTGGTGAGCAACCATTAACGATTACTCAGCTTTTACATGCATACTGCCTTCCTGTCTGCCCCATTTCTAGCCAACCAAGGGGGCACAGCTGTGGCTTTGCCCAGCAGAAGCTCTTCTTCCCAGGGCTGATGTGGTGGGACTTGATGGTCCACCTGCTCTGTCTCCTCTTACACAGGTGTGAAGAAAGTGGTATGCTTACCCTGTGGTACCCACTAGACTGCTGGTTATCCAAGCTGCAGTACTCAGGTATATCAGATAGGGACTAGTGAAAATGATCAGTACATGTGCAATTTTTTCCTGAATATTTCCATCCATGGTTGGAAGTGATGGAAGCAGAGTCTGTGGAGATGGAGAACTAGTGTATTTCGTTCTACACCTGTCAAAACATTCTCCTTTTCACAAAGTACGTACAGCTAAGAAAAACCATGTTTAAAAAGGCAATAGAACCCTTTGGGATGTTCTCTCACATTTATTCCTGCCAGAGACATGGCCGTGATGGCAGCACAATGTAGTCAACAGCTCGCGTACACACACACACACACCCATAGTCACATAAACTGCACCAGTAAAGCCACTCCTCCTTAGCACACATGGGACTTATTCAGCATACTTCAGAGGTCCAGAGAGATGGGTGGACATGTCTTCTGCAGTACCAGACACACTGTTGTCCTTGGGGAGGAGTGTACAGTGGCTTGTGGCAGCAGGAGGGGGACAGGGTGTTCACAGTTCCAGTAGTTTTCCAGATAATGCCACAAGCATATTCTTCCCAGAAAACATGCCCTCTTCCAGGAAGATAGCAGAAGAGGCTTTGAGACAAATTCCCAAGTGCTGATTATGGCCAGTGTGCCTGAAGTACAGGTCCTACTTTGGACATGAATGCTGTGTAACTCAAGTTTCCCAGCCTGGTTCCAATGTTCATTAAATGGAAAGACAGATAAAAATCCTATTATGGAGAAACTATCAGTACCAAGTAGTGAAAAACTCTACAAAATTCAATGTTCTCCTACCCCGGGACTTCCCAAGCAAATCTGACCTACTTCAAATCTGCCAACACTCAAACTCAACAAAAGCATCCTCAAAATATGGTAATAACAGGAAACAGTGTGTTAAAAAAAAAAAAAAAAGCATTCAGAAAACAGTTATAATGTGCTACCTCTGAATTTTTACAAGGCCATGAACATGTTCTGTTATCTCATGGCTAAGGTTCCCTAGCACAGCGGGCATGGGGAATCCCAATGTCATCTCAGTATGACAACACAGGTTGGCAGAAGGATGGGTGACACAGAGCTGAGTATTCAAAGATGGACTTTTTTCTTTTTTGTTTGTCTCACCATGTAGCCTTGGATGGCTTGAAACTTGCTATGTAGGCCAGAGTGGTCTCAATCTCAGAGATCCATCTGCCTCTGCCTCAAGGACAGGCACCACCATGCCTGGTTTGACCTCCTCCATTTAGCCTTCTAGAAATTAGTCTGTTATGGGTTACAGCAAAGACAACTTCACTATTCACTTAGAACTTATCTTTGGGGACTTTACTACTTTTTTAGTTTTCCTTCTACCAGACAAGAATGCAACCTACGCACTAACTGGTTCTGCCAATGACTCAAGGCCAGCAGATCCCCTTTGAGGATCCAGAACACCAGGATGAAAGCTGTGTCCGCGTGGGATTCTAGCTGAAGTGTGTTTCTTTTCTGATCTTGGCTCCAGTGTCAATAGGCAAACTGCCAACCTTGTAGAATCCAAGTACTCTGACAGGAACCATACTGGATAATTCTGCTTATGCCAGCTAAACAATGCGTCATCAAATAAGCCACCCTCTGACTGTATTTATGAGATGTTATGTCTACCTAGCCATGAGCCTGCAGTATTTAAACATTCAAGAAGGCAAATTTAATGTAACCTCTGACATTTTATTTTCTACCCGATCTGATGGATAATCTCAGGCACTCCCCAGATGAGGAGAGAGCTGCCCCTGAGACACTGGCTTGCATTCAAAGCTCCTCTCAGTGAGTGTACAAAAGTAACAAGTCCAGAGAAGCTGAACACCATTCAGATTCTTTGTGGGTTCCAACTTGCACTGGGGACTTGTTTTGGGAAAAAGTTGAGTTCACTGCAAGAGTGTGCTTCCAAATCCCAAAGTCAGCCTGGAGGCAGTCTAGCCTCATTTATATGTCAAAAGCCTGAAAGCAGCTCTGGGATTGGAATGGAGTGCCACATGACAAATGCTCAGAGAAACCACTCAGTGACCCCAGCAGGTACAGGGCGGTGTACAGAAATAAGGAAAACAAACGCTCCTGCCCACAATCAACTTGCAACCCAGTCCTGAACTCAGATCAGCACACAGAGAGCTTACCAAGCACTTGCAAATGAAGGAGCAGTAAGCATGACAGGGAACATAGAGATGGCTCAGTTGCAACACTATACTCCCTGCAGCCATGCTAGAAATATAGATGGGACTCATCTGTCTCTTGGACTCCCTTGGTACAGCATGGAAGAAACTATTTGCTATCAGCCGCAATGTTGCCCAGGCTCCTATAACCATCCATATGTGGTTTGGAAATCACCGGGTTTTCTCTTGAATAAGTACAACCTGCAGTTTGTGAACCCACTTCAAAGTAAACAGTCTAATGACAACCACGAAGTCCTTTAGAGAACAAAGGAAACTGTTACTCAATCTGTGAGACTCTGTGAAGTCTCTTTCACGGAGGGAATTGATTGGAAGATTTTATCTTAGGCTGATACAAACAGCCCTGGACGCGTTTCCTTTTTCAAGCAACCTTGCTGCTGCATGCAGAATGAACCCAGAAAAGAGGTCACAAGTAGGTACAGATCAATCTCTGAAAGGACCACGAGCCTGGATGGGGGCGTGGGATCCTGAGTACGCAGAGGACACTCACAGGGCAGGCTTCTACTAGTTTGAGGTGAAAACATTCTCCTTCTTTCCCTTTCATCCAAGTGTTGTTGATGGAAGAAAGAAAACTAACTCAGAGAACAAAAGAAATCTCTTCCACAAGGCTGAGTTCCCCAGACGCACTGCCCTTCTAGGACCTAGATTTTATGTTCCAAATGTGTGCCTACGGGCAGTTCACCTTCAACAGTGGCTTCAGAAGTGATGTGCTGTCATGTTTTAATATTACAAGATCAAGTGTGGCCTGTGGTAGTACATACACATATAAATTAGTTCCTCTATAAAATGAAATGAAACTGGATACAAAAAATTAAAGTGACTCTAACTCATCTTCATCAGTCATCCAGTTAAAGATGGAACCTGGGAGGATAAATACCCAACACCAGTTCCCCATGAACAGCCTAAGAGCAGCTGCTCACTCCAGTGACTCCTGGATGTAACTTCAACATACCTCGGAGCCTTCTAGCTGTGACAAACTAAGCTACATGTATCTCTTGTCACTTAGAAAGTTGGTCAGACCCCATCTCTATGTTACTCATACTGAATTCACAGGATCTACATCTGGATTAAAGATTTTTTTTGCATATGAAAGGGGATAGAAAGACTCCAGGACAAAGATGCATTTGGCCAAATGGCCCACTTTCCTGCATGGTTGTTTACTACAGTTACCCTGGTGTGGGGTAAATTCAAGGACCTGACTCTCTCCACAGGAGCTTTGGGGTTAATTCTTCCTGATGAAGCCAATCTATTGCAGACACTCGTGATCGGGGGCTGAAAGAACACCTCTCCAGACGTGTACTGATGCAAGAGTAGGTCAGCAAGGTATGGGTATGTAGAGGCAGACAATGATGCTGCAAGGACAGACTTGTTCCAGACCCCAAAGCAAAAAGCAGATGTCTATGCCTTCTGAGCAAGAAGCCTGACAGTAGAGTGGGGGTAGGATATGACGAAGCAGCAGGTGCTTGTCTCCTCTCCTATTCTAACAGCCCTTCTGTAAAAGCAATGTGAAGCAGTTTCTGAATTCTGCGTGCTGGCAGGGAGCATGCTGGGGACCGATTACAAACCGGAAGGACCTTGGGTCTTTCCCATGTGCTACCCTGTAAGGAGCCAGCGTGGTCTTGGTGTTATGACGTAATGCAATTTATTAAAAACTAACAAACACTACTTGTTGCTTAGTATATAGCTCAATCACTGCAAAGCACGAACACAGATGAGGAAACTGCTTCTAGGAGCTTGCAGCACAGCAGGACTGTCACGTGTAAACACTGATGGCAGTGTGAATACATTCCCAGGGGGAATGTAACCCAGCTGAGTCTGCAGGGAGAAGACAGACTCTGAACAGTCTAGAAAGGTAAGGAAAAGACATCCGTTTTAATGGGAAGCACAGACATCAAGGTATAGGAGCGACGGTAGAGTACACAGGGAGAAATGCCAGAGAATGACTCATTACTGAGGACACCGGCCAGAAGGTAGGAAGGGAGCGACGGCGGCATTGAGGAGCAAGGGGTCTAGTCACTACGGCCTTTGGGGTCATTCTGGGAATACTCAGTCTTTTCTTGAGTGGTGTTGGGTGTGGAAGCATGGTGAAACAGAAGGATGTGTTTTGTCTAAAATTCTCTGGATATATAGGAAGTAATGTGACAGAGGTCAGGCCAGGCAGGAAAAGCCATCAGCAGGCTGCTCTAATGAGGGGCAGGGGCATAGCAGGCACACACGGAGAAACAGAAATAACTAGGAAGAAACATCAAGGACTTGGATGATTATTTGAATGGGAGAGAGGAAGGTTAGAGGCAGACAGGAGAATCCAATCATGGGTCTCTCTAACTCCACTAACTGAGGTTAAAAAAAAAAAAAAAAAAAAAAAAAAAAAGGCAAGGCAAGAACACTAGCAGTGAGGGCAAAAGGCTTAGTTCTGGAGAATAGAAAATTTAGAAAGTGAGGAATGAGACTCACTGCAGGCAGGATCTGAAATCGCAAGACTTGGATAAAATCTACCAGAAAGCAGGGAGCCAGTTCACGGATGACGCGGCACAGATGACTTCAACCATGAGCGAGTGCTCAACTGTGTTATTCTCCTACTCTCCCCTCCCCTTTAATAAGACAAGTTAGAGCTCTAACTCTGAGTCATTGCTCCTCAGAATGTGACTCCGATTACAGACAGGAACTTAAAAGCTCCTCCTGTCAAAGTTAAAAAAAAAAAAAAAAGACATTGCTAGAGTAGGCGATTCATCCCCGCCATAACTGGTGTTCTCGTAAATGAAAGGATATGCAGAGGGTAGGTGATGTGAAGGGACCCAAGAAGAGGATGGCCAACTGCAAGCCAATGGGAAGCGTGGGACAACCCCTCCCCTCTCAGCCCTCAGAAGGAACCAACCTTGTATTCTTATACTTAGACTTTTGGCCCTCAGAATGGAGAGTCACTAATCTATTTTGTTATAGTTGCCCTAGCAAACAGAATGCTTGCCCAAAGGATTTAAACTACATGCTAGGAGAAGATACCAACCTGGAGAGAACTGAGGAATGATGAGAAGTAAGGCTACCCTTTAAAAGTGTCTTCAGGAAAAGATGGACAGCTTCAAGATCACCAAAGACCAAGATGATTCTAAACACAAATGGATCATCTTCTTGTGGAAAAATCTTGGCATAGAGTAGTTTATTAGATTATATTTCCAGTCACTAAATTCTGTGATTAAAAGTATCCATGATATGATAGCTACATTCACAACTGGTTTTGTTTTTAATTGTGATAGTTTTGTCAATTTGACTCGATGACTGTGGGCATGTCTGGGGGCAATCTTGAGTTAAATGATGTGGAGGGCCCAGCCCATTGCCAGTGGCACTATTCATTAGACAATGTGTTCTAAGCTACAGAAAATAGAGAAATCAAGCCAAGCACAAACAAGCAGGCAGGAATTCATCCATTCTCTCCCTGCTCTTGACTGTGGATGTGATTTGTATCCCCACCACCTTAACTTTCCCACAGTCACAGACTGCAACCTGGAATACTGAGCTAAAATAAGCCCACTGCTGATTGCTTTCTATAATGGTATTATTTTATGTATCCAAAATAACATTTTTTTTTTCATTTTGTTGGAAAAAAAAAGGGATATAAGGAAAAAGTAGATACAGTTATAGGAGAGGAAGGGACAAGCAAGACCTCAATGGAACAGGATCGCAAACAGCATTGTTATCCTTCTGGAAAGAGTGTAGCACAGGCATGGGTCCTTCAACAGAGGATGCAGGAGTCAAGGAGGTGTGGTCATCTGCTTTGAGCTGTTAGAGGACCATATGGGTGGGTAAAGGGGAGAAGGGAGGATGCTGGGGAGCCTGAACTGCAGGATAAACAGTAGTGTTGAGAGTCTGGTTAATCTCTGTGTGCTACAGAGAAAGAGAAAGTGGTCTACAGCAGGACCATTCCAGTCTCAGCATTCTTCCAGCAGGCTCAACCAACAGTGAATGTACAAGGAAGCCGAGGCTGCCACTAAAGACCCCAGATTAACAAGTCAGTGCTCAACAACAACAGGAGGGACCCCTTGTATTTCAGAACAGGCCTCTCAGGAGTCTGGGTGTTACCTTGGGGTCTGGTGGTTCTGATTAAAGACAACATGGGCAGGATGATGCTGGGGAATGACTGAAGTCTAGTGTACATAAAGACCATAGGAGGTGAGGACAGAACGATGCTGAGCTCTCGGGATGTGCCCAGTCCTGGGGAGGCTATTGAGGATGGTGGTGAGGTGGGTTAAAGGATGGATGCAGATCAAAACAGTCAATTGAATGAGGTTTTGCAAGTCAGTGCCTTACTACAAGAGTTGACACTCCAGCTCTTCCTGGCTGGTACACATGTAAATATTATTTGCCAATACTAGCACATACTAAAAATGAGAGATTGCTGGGCAGTGTAGGCCCACGCCTTTAATCCCAGCACTCGGGAGACAGAGGCAGGCAGATCTCTGCGAGTTTGAGGCCAGTCTGGTCTATAAGAGCTAGTTCCAGGACAGACTCCAAACCCTGTCTCAAAAAAACAAAACACACAAATTTAGATCTGAAGAGCCATTATGTGCTAAAGTTACATACATGCTATATAAATGATTGACAAATACTTCAGGCAAACAACATACCAGAAACTCCTGGTGGGGTCTTAATGAATTTTCCATTAAAATGACCAATTACAGCTTCGCATTTTTCTGTTGATTCCATCCTAGTCATAGAAAAATAAGACATAGATAAATAGTACATTCCTTACTGGCACTAACAGAATTTGGATAACTATTGCTTTAGGTTTAGGAAACAAAGGAAATGTAGCAGAAAACCACAGATGTGACAACGAAAAAGAAGGCTCACTCCTTCATTAGCTGTTACTTTGGAATCAGTTATTTTACTGTAGAGATGCCAGAGTTGTTACCGTAGACAGAGTATTCTGAGTCATAAAACACAGTAAATTATATGAAGCGTTTCACAGCAGTCATATATATGATTTTTCTAGTGGTTGAAAACTTAAAAGTGAATTTATAATAATTCATAATTCAAAAAGTAATTCATAATTGTCTTAGTCACAATTTTGTGCTACAAACAGCCAGTTAGGATCTTTGTTTTAAAGATGGTATTTCCTTTTATGAACTCTCATGGTAATGGCTCGTGTCAATCAGAGGATGTGCCTTACGTGTTTTTAACTTTCATACCAGGTGGGTTTAAAATTAAATTAGTGAACCTAATTATGTACTTTGTCATCCTGACTTTGGAGGAGGAACTAGAGGCTGGAGCCTAATTTTACAGTTTATTTCACGTTTACAGGTGACTAAAAACATTTGAGAAGCATTTCTGGGGACTTAATGACTTGTTTTTCTTCAATGGAGACATTCAATCACCTACTCAAAACTCATTACGCTTTCCTTTACTTAGCCACACCTTAGGCTAGCTAGCAGTGATGGGTCTCTGTAGGTTGGTGTCTCTCTATAGGGGTAGCATACTTATCCGCATTCAGAAGAGCACCAAGGAAGGATGACGTGGGACCGGACCACCAAATGTCTTGCCTGGAGCCTTTTCACTAATGGAGTATTAAGTGTGTACTACCACCACCGACACAGCCGGAGGGACACCTGAGTTTCATTCCAGGCTGTCTGGCATAATGGAACCAAGCTGATGACTAAAAGCCATCAGAACCAAGTTGTAGCCCTTGCCTTTGTGACTTAATGGTGAGGTGACAATGTAATGAATGCTTGCACTATCAAATGCTTTCTTGACATCACAAGTTTGTGCTAAGATGAATGTCCCTTCCACAGTTAAGTAAATGTCAGCATTTTCCCTCCAAAAATCAGTTAATAATTTAATGCATGTTGATATTATCTGTCAGTGCCCACTGTAAAACTCAGCTTTTGTGTAGGGGCTTTAATATTATAAATCTGCCACAAATCAAAGCTCTTTCCGAAACCAATTTAGCCACTAAAGTATACTTTGTAGAAGAGGACAAAGATTCCATAGGAGGGGCACTTCAGTTAGAACAGTCATAAAAAAACAACAACAACAAAAAAAGTAAAGAATTATAAACTGTTAATAGCTTCTGAGTTGATGAAATGGTTAGGTATTATATCCACCTCCTTTTTTCTGAATGTCTGAAGTATTTACCTGTGATTATGAATCAAATTTCTATCTGAGAAAAAGATACTGGTTTATCAATGAACCTTGGGAGACTGTTTGTGGATGCATCTTTGAAGTACGGAGTCAGAGGATTCAGAACTTCCCAAGGCTTGGAAAATCTTATGTGTAAAGTAACATGCAACCCAATTCCACAGTGCAACTGGCTCCCATGACCTGGCTCAGGTGTTCTTTCTGGTCATTTTTCACTTTCTAGAATGACTTAGCAGAGCTACAATTCTTCATAAGGAGACGGCAGCACACTTACCTGGCAAAGCCAACACCACGGCTGGTACCACTGGAATCACGCAGGACCCTTGTAGAAATAACTTGTCCAAAGGGCTTGAGCATATTTTCAAGTTCTTGCTCATCCATGGACAGCGGCAGGTTAGAAATGTACAGGTTGGTAGGATCTTGTTCCTGTTGCTAAGGTAGAACAGAAAGTAAGCTGTCACATTCCAGCAGAAGGGAGATGTGCATGACATGCACATGTTCATTCAGCCCCTGGCTCGATGAGTCCTGAGTCCTTTACGTACCACATAGTGAGACCGTGGCGTGTATGGAATACTACATCACCATGGACACTTGAAAATCGTGTGTGCTGAATCTCATACAAGCTGCACAGGCCAGGCAGGCCCACAGTGTCATTCTTAGTAGAAATGGTATTGGCACCACTGGTCTGCACCGAGTTGGAGAGGATGTTCTCACCAAACAATGTCAGCAGCATGCAGTGACTCCAAGATTAACTAACTATACTGTTTTCACAAGTCCATGTTAAGCTCACTGCTCTACGGGAAGCAGTATTGCTGCTAATTATTGCTGCTAATAATTCAACTTAGAGGTCTGTGAAGAAAGATTCTGGACCAAGCCTGTGGGGACCAGTACAGGCTGGGTTTAACTTCCCCCTCCACTGCTCCATGGTAGAATCCACACTGCTTTACTATTCCCCTCTTTTTCTTGATACACTGTCTCACTACATCACAATCCCCTAGCCTCAGCTTCCCGAGTGCTGGGATTAGAGATGTCTGCACCACCACACTTGGCTCCATTCTATTTTAAACAGTGATCACTAGAGGAAAAAGGATAGCTTCCAACTTAAACAAGAAACTGGAAGCCATAGCAATCGACACAGCACTATGAGGACAAATCTTAGAATCCAGAACAGATGGGGAGGGCAGGTTGGTTCAACCTTTGTTCCACGAGGGTCATCTGTTATCCACAGGGCAGCTGAACCTGCAGGGTACCGGATTAGAAATGTAGAACTTCACGCCCATACTGCATGGGCAGACCAGGAAGCTGCATATTAACAGGACTCACAGCTAATTAACAAGCACATCAAGTTTGTGAGAGACACTCTCATCAGATCATCCCCATTCAGACTTCCTTTGTTAGAGTGGCATCAGCTGGAACCAAAGACACGTGGCTGCACTGGGAGATGACCAGTGACTACAACACACACATGGGGAGGCCCTACCTGACAACAGGAATATTTTCTGACTATGCAATTGAGGTTGGCACAACCTCCACTTCAGGTTTTCCTTTGACTTTACGTTCCCCTTGCTTCTAGTTTTGAAAATGAACCCAGGGCCTTGAGCTTTCTAGGCAAGTGTCCTAAAAGAACCGTATTCCCAGGTCTCCAATTTTATCTTTACACATTGAGGCACTTGAGCTGACTTCTCTTTAATAAGCGCTATTGGTGAAGTCATTAATTAATTGATGTCTTAGCCTTCAGCAACGGAATAATATCCTCATTATGACTTCCTCGATTTCAGAAGTACACTGTTCTAAAATATATGTGAAGCATTATGCATGTTTGTATTTGTACCTTAGCATTAAACAAACCTGAAGTGAAATGTCTCCTTTCATATAATGTTCAAGTAATAACAAACACTGACCCTTTGTGTCCTATTTGTCTGTTTGTGTGTGTGTGTGTGTGTGTTGGGGGGTTCAGCTCACTGTTAGAGCTCGTCTGGTATGAAGTCCTGGGCTTGACTTCTTTTACATGAATGAAGAAATGGATGGATAACCCAATGAAGTAATTTAGTTTCCTACAGAATGATAGATGTCTTGGTATTCCTAAGAATTAAAGTTAAGAGAAGTATGGGCAACAAAGATTGCCCTTAGAACTACCTGATCCAGCTAAGAAAGAAGACATAGAACATTTGTTCTGTGCCCTGACGATCCAGGTTCTAGGGTATGTTATGGGCAGGTCCAATAAAAAAAAAATGAAAACATCTCAAAATGTTCAATAGCAACCAACTGAACAATCTCCTTCATGAACCATTCACAGGCCAATCAAAACAGCACCTATGTATGCTTTTTAGCTGAGATTAGAAGGGTTTAGTGTGGTACCACTGAACAAAACATCCTATTGTCAGTTAGATAAAGTATATCTAACACTGAAAATATGCCAAGTTATTCAAGCGGATGTAGGGCAATAACACATGCAGTGTTTCAAAATACAAGGAAAGACAATAACAAGTTGTCTTCACGTGTTAAAAGTTCTCAAGTTCTCCAGACGTGGGGTAAGAGAGGGAGCCTTGTCCCTTTGTTTTCACTTCACTTGCTGCCTCTGCCAACATCACCAAGTAATCACACAGTTCCTCCAAGAGCCATCTCACTTTGGGTCCAACCTCCCAAGTCTCTGAAGCTTTCTTTGTTCCTGTGGAAACCTATACAAGCAGAGTCACTGCTCCTGGAAAATAGCTTCATACAAAAAGGGCTCTTCCAATATATTTCAGGCATCCCAGATTCTCACTACAAAAGAACTATAATCCCAGTCCCATCTTCCAGCAGCTTACAGATCAAAAGAGGGGAAAGAAGACACATGTGTTGAAGGCTTGGTATGTACAAATCACTTTGGGAGGATGGCTGGGGGCTCTCTTAAAGATGAGAGGGTTAATTTGTTGGGAGAACATGGGACATAGAGAACAAGCTAAGTCAAGAGACTGAAACAGACTGTGCAGTGATACCTAGGGAGGTAGCCTTACTTTGTCAGTTATGGCCTTAGATTTTTTTTTCTACTTCAGGAGTGCTGACATTGAAGAAAATGACCACATAGCCTTGTCCTAGCTACATACTTCCTTGAAGCTCTGTGCCTTAGAGTTCATGCCTATGAGAGTAATACTTGAACAGGCTAAGACAGAGAATTGCTGTAAGTTGAAGGCCACTCTGGGCTACACAGACCAGCCTAGGCGATAGTGTAAGACCCCATCTGGGCATCTATTCCCATCTAACATGAGAGCTTGCTTACACAGCAATCTGAATTAGGAGACAGAGATCTGGAACCTGATACAAAGCACCATGTATTGGGAAGTCTCCTTCTCTGGAGGTGTGCTGGGAGAGGTGCAGAGCCACACTCTGCAAAAGGAAGTTTCAGAGGCACCAAAGTAGGGGAGGGACATGACTAAGATTCCTAAATCATGGTTAGTGCAGAATAAAGCAGGAACTGGCTAATGAATGGTCATGAAAACGCTTTTTAGACAAAGATATGCTGCAATGACCTAAGTGTGTCATGTAAGAAATGCCCACAAAATTCTTTAGACGTTTGAAATTATGATTATGAAGACTTCAATGACTTTCTATTTAAGCATGCTCATAGAATTCTTTACACATTCAAGACTTTTTTAAAAAGGGGAGTTGACATGAGTACTTCCTAATGTGTCTTAATTGCTTCTGGAATAAATAATAATGAAAGCAATATATACTTTATAGAGTTTTAATTTAACTTGAAGGCTCATCAATAGTGTGTGTGTGGGGGCACAAATATTGAAATGGTTAAAAACCTGAAGGGGTCTGTGTTTGTGTTTGGCACATGGAATGGGGGTTGTCAATCACTCTGATAAGAGTGACATACAATGGATTAAATATATCTAAATATTTCCTGTTACTTAAAAAAAATATCCTGGGCATCTGAACTCAGTTGCTAGGCAGGCACTGTAATGCTGAGCCCAGGCCTTCGAAGAGTTTTGGTATTTGTTTCCCATAGCAACAACCTTATCAGTTAAGTTTCCCCATTTGGGATTATCACAACAGCTAGTATTATGTATTTTTCTTTCCATGTTCTACCTGTCCTGCAAACACTGCCCACAATGTTGCAGTAATTTAAAACTTAGAACACAAAAGAATGGGATGAAACCCCAAGCTGGTTGCACCAGCCACCCACACACCTCAATCAAATCCTCTAAATGTCCATGAAGTCTCATTACTGTATATATTCACAGGAAATGGGACATACGGTATTTATAGTAATTGGTAGTGTTTTGAATGGAGATTAATTTAGTCTCTTTAAAATCTTTAAACAACCAACCCTGTTTCATTATGTCTAAATAATAAATTGCTGTGTCTAAAAACGTTATTTTGTGAATTACAGGTAGCCAATGGGCCTCTTATGTCCCCAGGCACAGACTGGGTTCAGGAGCTTTTCTAACACGTGGAGAAAGAAGTCCCCCACTGGCTGTGAGAGGGCTAGCTGGCACTAATGCTCACTTGAGTAGAAAAGCCAGGCTTTGGAGGTCCCCACATGGTGTACTACACTCAGTCATCATCTGAAAGAAATTAACAAAACCCTCCCTGTGCTTGTGGAATGGTTCCTAAAATGCAAGAAAGGGACTTGGCAGGAGAAGCAGACATCTGTTTTTGTCTGTTTTCTCTGGTACAGAATAGGTTCACCCACCAGCAGATCGCCGCTGATGGGTGTGTGCCTGCAGACTGCTCAGAGCGTGGTGGGCCTCCGGGTAAGGGGAACTGAATTCCTGCTCATTTGCCTGCTGATTTGTTGAGAAAAAAATGTGCAAACCTACTACCCTTGATTGTCTGCTGACCCCCAGCCAGCCTTAGAAGGGGAGAAAGAAAGGCCTATAGGAGTCATTCTGTCTCAGTCATGCCTTGCATCTTTTTAGACAGTTATCTGTTTTTCTTTTAATAGAATCTGCCAGCTTTCTTTCTTCCTTTCTTTTTATTTTTTCCCTTTTAGAGGCAGGGTCTCATATACGTTTAGCCTAAGCTAAACTATGTAGCTCAGGCTGGCCTCAAACTCATAGCAATCTCCTGCCTCAACTTCCCACATCCTGCCACTAACAGGCATGAGCCATCACATCTGACTAAGAATTGAGCCTTTTATGTGAAAAGAAGATACACATTTGAAACATCTGCTATGTTTCACATACATTGGCTTTCCAAAAAGTCCAAGGCCATTTCTGTTTGTTAAGTTTTATTAGGGTACTACTCTACGGATGTAATCTCTAAGCATCCCTTTTCTGAATCCTCAGTGTTTATTCAACCTTGGGATAAAGCCTTTTCTCTTAATTAGTTAATACTTTTAATCAATAAAGCAAACACCACATGGCAAGCACTGTGCAAGGCTGTGGCTGTGTAGCTTAGGGCATGAATGAAAAATAGTCCCTCTAATGTTCTGTTTACAGTTTTGAAAGTCAGTTTTAAGTATCTGTGGGCTCATACCCCAGCCCAGGTACTCAGTGTGTCAAGCAACATTCTAGCTCTGCTTCCCCTCATCTGAGTGCCCCTTTGTTGTTTCAGATTACACAAGGGGGAACAACTTTAATATAAATTTTTTTAAAACACAATGCAGCATCCCAGTTCATTCACAGAAGAAAGTGGACAGTGACTGGTCCCTTATAGTGTGACCATACAAACCACACTTAAACTTCCTTTAGAAAAATTCTCTCCTCGAAAGATGTGTATCAGGTAATCCTTGAGTTCATCAGCGTAAGAGAATAAAGTTAAGATCAGGTACTCAAACCCATGATTTTATGGTAGAGAACAAGACATCAGCTTGTATTTAGAAAGTAGTTTCTAACTTTAACAATTAAAAAAACAAAACAAAACAAACCAGGTCTTGAAATTTATGTTCTGCACAATGACACATAGTCAGCATCCCTGAAACTGTACATTGGTCCTCTCTGTAGATGATGGAGAGTCATGTCCCTTGTAGAGTGGGGCTTGTTCTTAACCCTCCTGGAAGCTGGTATTCAGAGTGTGTTACTGATATTACCTACAGAGTCAACCTATACCCAATCCTGTTTTGAATAAATGCATTGTAAAGATTTCTTTCAAACAGAGCCTATCTAATACACTATGCTCTTCAATACGAAAGCTGCTAGGACAGTATCCAGGGGCAACACTATAAAGACCCCTGCCTTTTTATACATGCTGATAAAACAGATTTCTAACTCAGTTTTGACAGTGGGTGTTGGTGTTCCCAGGTTCCACAGTGAGAAAGCAGACCACCTAGTGAACGCCTGCAAGAATCTGGCTACCGTTGGATTAGGATGAGTGGCTGATCATCCAGCTCTTATCTGTCTGGAGGAGACACAGAGGCTAAGAATGACATTTATGTGGAGAGAAAGGCAGCCATGTTCTGGGCCCCCACATGTGGTCTTTTACCTGCTCATTAGCAGGAGAGCAACAGGGCTTTCAGCGGCCTGACAGAAAGCTTGATCTGTACCCCACCAGCTCGCAGGATACAATGGGTCGAGATGTATGATTCAAAAAGTGAACAATAGAAAGGGAGAAAGCTGACTGAAAGGGCCTACCAGAGTGGCTGGAAGTAATTACTCTTTTACTAATGGCTGGCAAAGGTAGATGGGCATGAAGACTCATTGGAAGCTGGCTTGGTAATACATAGAATAATCCCAGCACTCACGAGGAAGAATCATCACTCAAAGTCACTCTGAGCTTTGTGGTAAGTCCCCTCTCAAAAACCCAAAAGACGTGGATGACACTGAGCAGCCTTGGAGTGAGTTAGATCCCCCTAGGAAGGCTGCCTAGGAGGGCAGGCACAGACAGCTCATCAGAGAAAGGCTGACAGTTAACTTGGGGGATAGGTAGAGAGCTCAGAAAAAATGCCCATTGTACACAGAGAAACAACATCTGTGTGCTGCCCGTGAGAGAATGTCAGCCAGACCACATCATTGGTAGGCTGATAGACCTTCCTTTAGTGCTTCAACTCCCAAGGATTAGAAAACACAGCTATGGAGCCGAGACTGGTTAAGAACACACACTGTGAGGGACAGACTTGACCCGGGAAGCGAAATGTCACCACTGTTACCTGATACTCAGAATTTCTGTGAAACAGGACTGTGTATTTAAATTACAAGCACTGCACATCATATATTAATAATCTCTTCAAGTGTTTAGCTTCAAAATATTAATCAAATGTTAAAATATTTTGCATTATTTTAGGAAGAAAAAAATTATAATACATTACATACCAGTCACAACCTCAACCAATCTTCTAAAACGTAATTAGATTTAGCTACAATGTAACTAAGCCCATCCATCATGTCATTCTACATGTGCACATAATAAATGATCATCAGGATGGAAACCTTCAAAATGCTGCTTCCAGATCACCAAATAATCAATACTGTTGCCAGCAGATAATTGCAATGTAGTCTGTGATGCCCCCCTTGGAACCAGCAACAGCCAAGCCTCACATATTTTGTAGAGCTCTGGGCAGTCTGAAATGTCTATCCATGAACCCACATTCTACATGCTGCATATGAAATGTAAGGATGCCCCCCACCCAGACTCTTACTTAAACACTGCGTTGAATGACGTTGGACAATAGGAATACTGACAGGGATGACTGTAGATGTACTGAAAAAGATGCTGTATTTTATGGCATTTAGGGGTGAAAAATCAACACAAGGGACTTTCTGAAAAGGGGAGTTGTTGCGGGAGCTGGATATTACTAAAAGAGAAGGGCAGAGCTTTGCAGAATGAGTTAGGATGCGTAAAGGGAAGGACAGAATTGTGGTTTTCTGGTTAAGTCCTGCTTATCTATGTCCAGTCACATGCCAATTACAGGGACAGGGCAAATGTGCCACAAATCGGGATGCAAAGCAGACTCCCTGTGTGCACAACGTGCTTACAATCTCTTAGCTGTTCAACACCAACACTAGGCACGGCTCTTATGATGGGCAATCATCTGAAAATAAGATGCTTCCTAGCCTCAACTTCTATTTGTCTTAACTCATATTCTGGAGGTGAAAAACACCCAAAGGCCAACTCCATGCCAAGATTATAGAGAAGGATTACTTTAGGAAGGGGATCCTTTTTATGAATTCCTAAAACCTTTATCTGTGTCGATTCTTACATTCAAAGTATCTCTCTATCCTGGCAGCTGTAGAGCTGGGAACAGCTAATTTATCTAACTTATCAGGTCTTCTCAGGTGGTACATGTCTTCCTATAGTCCTTGAACTTCCATAAACCTTCTTTTCTGGACATGTGAATGTTCCTCAGGAAGTGACTGTGTGACTATTCAGAAGGAGCCAAGGACAGTACCCAATTATTTCCCTCTGCACTTCATAAAGCCTGGTAATAGAAAACTACTGCTCTTTTGAAAAGAAGACTGGAAATAACATACTGCCAAATTTTAGGCTTGAATATTTGCCACAGAAAATGATGCAGAAAAAAACCATGATTATCTTCATAAATATACTGTAGGTACCATGTACGTATAAGGATAGCTATCATCCAAGCTTACATTTTGCTTTATAAAACCCAGGACAGTTAATGTGTCTTTGAGATGTGTTTAGTGTAAAACGAAATTTTTGTTATAGAATACAACATGTAAGAGATGCACAGTCCTTCAAGGGTTGCCTCTTTCTTATTCTTATTTTTTTTAATAAAAATATGCATAGTTGGAAGCTGCATATGGTGGGTCATGTCTGTAATCCCAGCAGTCAGGAGGTGGAGGTAGAATCAGAAGTTCAAGGTCATCCTCAGCTACATAGGGAGTACAAGGGCAACCTGGGATATGGGAGACCCAGACTCAAAGAAAAATAAAACGCCCTGAAAGCAAGTTGGAGAACAACCTGACGTCTCTTTAGGATTATGACTACACTGGGTCAGTGATTTTGATCATGCTAAACTAACCTTTCTAAGTTCACCAAATAACTTAAGGCTTTAAGCATTTTATACATTTGGAGGTATTAGTGACATGTGCTACAGTGTGCTTATTGATATCAGAGAGGCTATAGGAGCCAGTGCCCCCTTTCTACTATATTGGTCCCAGGGACTAAACCCAGGTTATGAGGCATGGCAGTGAGTATGTTTATCAACTGAGCCATCTCTTAGCAGTATCCTGGCTTTGATGATGACTGTGATATGAAAGGAGACACAGACTAGTCAGTCAATCCATTCACATTTGTAAGTGATGACATTCCTGGATTCTAGGTTTCTAACCTTGCAAGATAACTAGCAAAAGAGAATACAACTCAGGGAAAGCATTATGTCGTACAGTAATTAAAACCCAGGCATACTGCGTTAGAATGCTTGTGAAGCATGAAACATATGGTCTCCATTTTATAGTCCTTGAGTACTAGGCATATGCCTCACATGGAGGAATATTTCAATAATATCCCTCACCTAGAATGCTTAGAGTTCACCAGAAATATGTCTTGAATAAAGTTCACATAAAATTACATGAACAACCAGCATATAAAAATCATTTGGCTATTATACAGGTAAAACCGCACCTATGGCGTTCATTTATATCCAACCTCCCATTTGCATAAATCCATGTGTGAGCCAGTTATATATCCCTTCAAATTATGGCATTCTCTGCACAATTACCTTTTGTATCTTAGTTCTGTGCATCTGTGTGTGGAGGCCAGAAGTTTACATCAGACAACTTTCTCAATAGCTCTCTCCACCTTATTTTTTGGGCAGGGTCTCTTACTGAACCCAGAGTTCACCAATTTAGCTAGACTGGCTGGCAAGCAAGCGTGTGACAACCTCCTATTCCTGTCCAGCACAGAGATTCCACTGAGCCTGGCTTTTACATGCCTGCCAGGGATCCGAACTCAAGTCGTTATGTTTGCATAGCAATCACTTTACCGACCAGCCATCTTCCAATTTTCTCCCCCAATCACCTTACTAAATGAATCTTCTGATAATCATGCAAAGGAATGGGTTTCACTGTGACATTTCTATACATACATCACAAATAGTATTTTGTTATTTACCCTCCCCACTCCTTATCTCTCTTTGCTGGTCTCCCTCCACTACCCAAATACTTCTCATTCTGCTTTTGAGACATATATATCCCATTACCTTCTCTTAGAGGTGTGCTTAGATGGATTACTTCTTTGGGCAATGAATTATAAAGCTCTATTTTTTTCAAGAAAACAGATTATCAAAGCCTTTTGTAATTCTGATTATCCAAGAAAATCAAGTGTTATTTCTGAATTTACTTATGGGGTCATATAAGTTACTGTGTAAAATATATGCATTTGTCAGCCTGCCTTAGATTATGAGGAAGAAAGCCTTTGCATAATTTCTGTTGCTGAGGATGCCTGGGTGCATGGCAGTGTTAGGAGGGTCACAGGGGCAGCAACCTTTAGGAAAACAGGCCTCCACTCACCTTTGCCATCTGAGCTTGGACTCCACTGGCCTTCAGAGCAGAGACAGCTTTCTGGGCTGCTGCAGGACTGTCAAAGTCAACAAAACCATAACCTGAAATGCAAAGACATTTTTTTTTTAAAATCACGTTATATAATCAAAAGGTAATGTCTTAAGAAAAAAGGACTTTTGGTTCTTTTAGGCAACAGAAGTAAATGCCTCCAAAGCATTTCTTAAAAGTGTGTGTGTGTGTGTGTGTGTGTATGGGTGTGTGTGAGTGTATGTATGGCTGTGTGTGTGAGTGTATATATATATGTGGGGGGGTGTTGGGGGTGTAGAGGTGTGTATATTTATATGTGTGTGTGTATGTATGTATGTATGTATGCATGCATGTATGTATTGGTGGGGACCTGAGATATGTCTTCTTACAGATATTCTCAGGAGTTCTATAGCTGAGTTGGAAAACACCTGACATTTAAGTTGCTAATCAAGGTAAAATAAAGGGACATTAGGGAGTGTCATGAGAGACAACTTCAGACAAACTTTTAAAGGATATCATGAAAAAGATGGAGCTATACGACTGAGCCCAAAAGTGACAGAAACAAAAATTATGTATTCTATAGACTATCCCTTAGTTTTCTAAGCTAAAGTAAACATGAGCATTTGATACAAAAATACAAAGTTTAGTACCTAGTTAAAAGTACTCATTTACCTAAAATAACATTAGCTCCCTTCAAAATAAAGGAGAGGGTAGACATGCCTCCAGATACCTGAAACAATTATTTCATCCATCTCTGTGTGAAGACTACAGACAGCAGCAGCAGGCAAGACACTCCTAAGAAAGGCCACTCCTCAGGCTCATTTACCCGTGCCTTCACAAGGACTCTTAATGTTCCAGGCAACAATGAATCAACATGGGAAATAAGGAGGTGGATAGCACCTAGCAGGGCAGACTAGCAAGAAGGACTGTCACAGGATAGCACAAAGAACCCGTCCACGATGCTTGCAGTTCCATCAGAAATCACTCTTCATATACTGAGGGACGGACAAGCATACTTAGTGCAATTAAAAAGACTAGCTAGAAGCCTACCCTAAATACCAGCTTTTCTCTGAACTCTAGTCATATTAAATTTTTATATAGGCATATATCTCTATGTTACTTGTGTGCATACATGTGTGTATATAGGTGTATACGTATTTCAATTTTTAAAATCTTTGTTTGAGGCAGGGTCTTACTACATGGCATAGGCTACCTGGGACCTGCACTCCTCCTCAGCCCTCATGAGTACATGCAATGCCACAGCTGGCTCTCAAATTAAGTAAGTATCACTGGAAAAAGAAAGGCACAATTTAGTAAAGCAGAGGAGCCAGGCCTATTATTGATATTTAGAATTTAAGAAGAAATAGTAATTTTGAGAGTGTTGTGCTCACATCAGGGGGACCAAGCGTATAGCAATGAAGTGAAACAGAAACACACAACAGCCATGTCGTAACACTAGCCTCAAAACTTGCTTCTTCGCAAAGTAAGCTGTAATGGAACAGACCATTGGTTACAGAAGTTGACAAATGGGGAAAATTCAGGAGAGATGGATATGGAAGCTGAAGCAAGCAGCAGCTTCTTTCTTATACTTAGCATTGGATCGAGAGAGATTTGATTTGATTGAACCAGTACAGAAATAGCCAGGCTGACAAGGAAAGGGAGCTGATCCCATCCCAAGCAGACCATGTTCCTCGACTGCCAGGGTAGGAGACAGGTTTAACATATTTGGGGTTCATGCTAACATGCACCACACTCAGATTCTCAGGCAAATTCTGCCTCAGTCTTTCTCATACAACTCCACAATTTCTGGAGCTCATAAACAAACACCCCGCTATCCTGAAATGATGCAGCCCCTACTGATGTATACTTCCTTTTACCAACTCTGCCACCACCAGTAAATTACAATAAGCAGAGCATCGCTGCTACGATGCTATCTGTTGTACTTGAAGTTGCAGTCTGCCCATGTAATAGGACCATTCTTTGTTTTTATTGTCTTAATAAGAGAAACACACAATTGTCGCATTCAGTCATCGTTCGCATGTGTTTCTGGCCTTTGTCGAATCTTACTCTAGGAATTTGTAACCATTTATTGAAGGTAAAATAGGTAACCATGCAACCATGTGCTATCCATTTATCTGTGCTACTTTCAAGTAAAGGCAAGACCTGTAAAATTTTATGAAGGATCCATAGAATTAATTAGATCTCACTATATAAACAGGGATGCAGCTGCCTTTAAAGGTGGGCCGCACTAAGTAACAAACAGGTTTGATCTCTGATGACCCTAGGAGTCATCAGGTCCCAATCATATTCATTTTGCTTACTGAAGTCTGGTCCCACTGTGAGATGACTGAACACGGGCAGAGTCTTGCTTTAACATTTCTGCTTTGGTTTCTATCGAACACAGGTTTGTTCTGCAATAAATTTCTCTGTCCTCACTTTATTAGCCTGATTTATACTCACCCACATTATTCTTATATGTTAATGTACATCCATGCCTTCTTCTATAACTCAGTTTCTCAGTCAAGCTTTTGTGGGTTTTTCTGGCCTGACCTATGTATGACATTACTGGTAAAAATCTTTTGTTTGCTAAATTTTAACAAAACTTGAAATATAAAATACCAACTTAATTTTCAACAACTAATGTATCTTATCTAGATTTAACATTTTCTTCAGCTTGCCCAAAATAGAGACCCCCCCAAATAAGTGATCTTCTATGATCTCTTGGTGTCACGTGTGAATTACTTAAATATATTTAATCTCTAAAAATTGTAATCAAGGTGGTGGTGTGCGCCTTTAATCCCAGCACTGAGGAGGCAGAGTCAGGTGTTCTCTGTGAGTTTGAGGTCAGCCTGGTCAACAAAGCCAAGTTCCAGGACAGGTTCCCAAGCTACAGAGAAATTCTATCTCAAAACAACAACAACAAATAATGTAGTGTTTCTCATTTGTAATAATTCTCTATAACCTCTTATGTACTAATTTATCTGTGTTCACCCAAACTATCATATGTGAAAGACTATACACACATGTATGTATACTGACCACAGCAAGTCACTGTAGGTGGCATGTTATCTGGCTTTATTATGAAACAAACAGTTACTTCTCATTTGTCTCAACATTACTTCCCCGTCCGGCAATCTCGTTCTGGCCTGTGTAACTTTATAAACCCACTCTTAATCATCATCTTCCCTTACTCATATTCCACACCCTATACAGCCACTGATGCACACTACTAGCAAAACTGAGAATCTTGGAAAGGGCCATACCTGGCCCCACCCACATGGCAGTGTTGCCTAAAACCCGCTTGATGAGAAAGGTGTCCAAGAGACTTGCTGGATGGGACATGAGCTCTGAACCACCCATACTCCTGTTTAGAAGCCTCATTAACCTCTCCACTTTATCTGTGGACTTTCCAATCATGCAGCTTTGCATATGGTAGTGGGAGATTAGCTGTCCTTTCTTTTTTACTCATGCCCTTGCCTAGACCACACTGAACACATGTAGAATTCTGGTTTCTAGGAAATAGGCAGCCATTGGAGAAGAGCACACAGCAGTAGCTTTCAGTCTGGCACTAGAGTTCAGCAGGGAGGACAGGTTCTCTCCTACTCAGTCGGCTCTGTCTTTTCAGCATTATGAACTGCCACATCAGATTCCTCTGGAGTGAGAAAGAAAGGAGGGAGGTATGATAGACTAAAACCATTTATCCACTGTGATTTCTCTCCCAGTTTGAAGTTCACTTTTTAGATCAGCTTCTTGCTTTGTGCTTGGCAAGAGCCTATTTTTCTTCATAAAACCAAAAGACTTGTGTGTGTGTGTGTGTGTGTGTGTGTGTGTGTGTGTGTGTGTCGCGTGCACGTGTGTGCGCACACCCGTCTGATCTCCCAAATCATTTATTGATGCTAAATAAGACTAATCTTGGCAACTAAGTGCATGCATTTCTTCATGCATTTGGCTCTCTCTGGTTTAATTCGTTTTAAATATTTATTGGGTACCATTCTACATAAAGCACACTCTATTCACTGTCCTAAGGCAAAACTGCCTTAATATGCCATGTTGATTAAACACGGGCTTAGATATTTGCCACAATAGCTCTTTTAAATCTAGGCACTTTGAAGAGGAGCGAATACAATGAACCACTTCAAGTCTAGATTAAAGGAAAGGACTGGCTTACAAGGGGAGGCCTCACCCTAGGCTTCATTTATGTTCTCTGCCTTTTTCATTGCTAAGCCAATGCCCCATCACCACTACTTGAAAAACTGGGGTCTAATTAATGAGGAGATTTGCCTTCTCTGCCTATTCCTGTCAACCCTGCTTCAATTCCTGGGGTCAGTAGTTAGATTCAAAGTCAGCTGACTCCATTCTTCCATTTTCCTAGAAATCACATGCCTATTGTTAAGATGCAGGATCATTAAAAGTCAGATGCCCAGAGCATCTGCGCTGCCTGGCTCTGGACGCTTTCACTTGCAGCTCAAGGAGCTGGATGAGCTCATCCTAATTGCATGGAAAACTGAAGGTCAGTGCATCAAATTAATGCAGCAGCATATTTCAAAGGGGCGTGTGACCTCCCTTCCCTGGTACAATTTGGTCAGTGAAAATGGTTCTCTCCTCCCTGCCGCCAATATTGTCAACAGGCATTCAGCAGAGAACAATTGAGAGTATTGAAACATGTAATTAAGTACTGCTTAAAACTACTCTATTCTAATTAATAGAGCCAATTTACACAATATGTAATCTTTTCAGTTCTTTGGTACAGTCCAATGGTCTCCAGTAAGTAGCTCTAATCTCCGCGGGCTCAGGAAAGAAAAGCTATTCTCTAGCTTTACTCCCCCTTTAGAGGCAGGGGCTAAATGCCAACTTGTATTTTACATGTTAACTCTACTGGCGCCAAATCCAGATTTCTGGCAAACTGCTAGTTGTGGGGCTTCCAGCCAAAACTCAACAAGGGACAAAACAAACGTAAGCAATATGCTGACATTGTGCAAGACAGAAACTGGGTGACACATAAGACTTGCTTTTTTAACACCATGAGGTTAACTGTGAAACCTAAGACCACTCCATCATAAGCTATGACCGAGGAAATGATTGCCCACAGACACGTACCTTTGCACTTGTTGGTCGTCTTATCCAAAATTGCCTTAGTGGAGACGATTTTCCCATATCTAAAAGAAAAGGGAACAAGAAGACGCCATAAGGAACTCTTATTCATGTCGAAGTCCAAAGAACACACTTACCCCCCCCCCACCAACATCTGCAAACTTTAAAGCACAAAATGTTCTCTACTAAGGGGCACACAATGAGAATTCTGAACTTAACTAAAATGGAATAGCCAGGCTTCCCCTTTGAAGCTCTGTATTAAGTTTGATGTCTAGCTTTGAAGAACAGGTACTTTCCTGACAATCTTCAGGAGAATAAAAATGCACTGTACACTCTATATGAATTTTTTTTCTCCTTCTGGTAACATTATGTCAGTGGTCAACTACAAAGCCAAACACAAGGCCACAGATCTATTAAAAGTTCTACAACCCACACAGCTTTTATGATATACAGACAGAGAAAAGCTGTTATATTATTCTGTTCACTCTGGCTCAGTGAACAGTGCTGTGTGGTCACAGGCTGGGTGGCAGCTGTAGATGCTTAACAAACTTAAAAGATAGTGGTAAGAGAAAGGGTTATTTCTTTTTCCTTTGCCAAAGACTTCTACATTTATAAATGTTACGAATATGAACTTCTAGCTCAGTAATAACTATTAGTATAGTGAGAATGAACATGCACATGTGTATAAGACGGTTGAGACTATAAAACTGAACAGGGATTACTCACTAATTTAATGATTGTGTGCATGAGAAATGGGGTTAAATTCCTTATGGTGTCATAGAAATTGGGAAGAGGAAAAATGTGGACTCCTCTGATTTAGTATACTGCTGCTAAAGGTGAAAAGTAATTTACATACACATGCAGACATTAAACTCCCACCCTCTTAGTGCAGACCCTGAGGGGAAGCACTGTTACCAATTCTTGTTTTCTAACAACTCAGGGAAGTTTGCAAAAACAATATTTACATATGCTAAAATCAAAGTAAACTTGAGAAAAATATGCAGGGCACATTTCATGGATCCAGGGCCCACATTTCCTCATGTATACATAGATAAGTTCTGAAATTGCATTTTCCTGATGGTTAATTTACAAGTTTTCAAACATGTTCTCTTATGTCCTTCTCATGATTGACTTTTGAAGATTAAAAGATGGAATGAGTCTTATTGCTGGGGATGCAGCTGGGTGGTTGAGCACTTGCCCAGCAAGTCACAAACACTCTGAGACACTGGGGAGGGAGACAAAAGAAACTCAAGTGTCTTAGGTATGTTAGGCAGTCTAAGAAATCTGCATCCTGTTTTACACTACTCTGAGTATTACATACTTACACTTGTATGTTAAAAACAGCTGAAATACATTTGGATGGAAGAAACAAATGGTATGAGCCACCTCTCATGTCTGTTCTGTATAATCATGTAGTCAAATGAATTCTAACTGGGCATGAAAGTAAAGATAATTTAAGGTTCCAATGATAATTACATCCAGGAGGCATAATGCAGCACAAACACCTCCAATTCCCTGAAGATGCACTGAGCATTTATAAGAGCATCAACTTGGATCACTACATTTACAAAAAGAGATGTAAAGAAGCACACATGTCAAAAACAAGGAAAGACAGGACGAAGATAACCCTTTAGCATCTACTCAACTTCCAAGGTCACATGCTTCGTGATTCCCAGAATCCTCCCATTTGCAGTCTTCAATAAAAGCATTTCTTAGATTTTGTCAACCACACGTTTCCAAAATCATATTGAAGTTGGTATGACTCCAGCTTAGAATAAGGGGACTGACAGTAACTGAAGTTATGCTACTATGCCTGAGGTCACAGAGCGCTGGCTTTTTGTCAGCCAAATAGTAGGACATTTAGGAGCAGGTCAGGAGTTAGCATTGTCCCCTTGAACATACCATGATGGCAAAGACAGAGATGTAGGAGAGTGTGAAGAGGATGACACTCAGGCCACACCTTCTCTGCATGACACTGTTACTCACTCACACACCTACACACCGTGCACTTCTCTTCACCATGGGAACTGGTACCCACAGGGGTGGCTCTCATTCTATTTCAGGGGCCCATTTGGGGCTTCCATGTCCATTCTACTTCCTTGCCTCCCTCTTTCATTTAGGCTTTGATCCTCAGCCCTTATTTGGATATTTATCCAGAGATATAGCTAATTAAATTTTTATGATGCCATTTCTTTTTTCTGACCTTTTTTTTAAAAAAACACAAATTCTGCAAGAGCTTTTGTTTATGTCTTTACTTCTTTGTTTACTTAAATGGTTTAATATTTTGTTAAGTTAGCCAGTATTTAGTTAAAAATTGCCTCATGCCCACCACTTTCTAAATTCTATTCTCGAAGCATCTCTAACACACACTCCATCTCCTCCCCATAATATTATTCAATAACACTTTCCTTTCACTCTCCCAGTCTTCCACCAAGCTCAGGTTACCTTGAGCTGACCCAATGCAGCCATTCCCGAATGAAGACCTTAACCATGCTGACTTTCTCTGACGCTTCCAAAATCCCCTCCTTCCCTACGCTGTCTAGACTTACTTAAAAAACACCAAACAGTCCCCCTACCTCCACCAGTCCTCTTAAGAGGACCTGTCTGTGTAAATTTATCTCAAACACCACTTTAAACATGTCTATCCCATCTGTCCATTATCCCAGCTTACCCATCTTGATCCCGAAGGACCTGTGCAAATCTTCCTTTCCCAGAAGCCAGTCTTAATTGTCTGATTCACCGAAGGACTAATAAAGGGGATTACAGTTACCTACCTATGCCCTTAAAGCTGTGCCAAGAACAACGATGAGGTTATGTGTGGTGTTATGTACATGTTATGTATTTTATTTATCTTCATAATCTATTATTACTCCCATTATTGTAAATGCTCAAAAAAAAAAAAAATCATGGTCTAAACCTAAGACTCTGCCTAAAATTCCAAAGTTCAAAAAAGCTCTGGTATTTAAATTTTCATGGCTAGCTACTTATGAAGTCATTGTGAGAAGCCTTGGCCCGTCATGAGCTCAGCTATGAAAGGAGGTTGGGTTGGGGAAGGAGCACAGGGATGGACTGGGTGGTTACTTCCATTTTGCTACTGGCACGGATTTCTCTTTTTCCCAGGCCAGCAGTTTTTGTTTGTTTCAACATGGAACGGTCACATGGTTCAGGATTGACAAAGAGGAAAGGAGTAGAAGAGGCACTTATGAAATTTATCAGTTTGACTTTCCTTTGTGATTTTCATCAGCTTGTGGGCCAGGACTGAAAGACAGATTTCATAGAGAGGTAGACAGGTTTCCACTCTCTGTCTTGGGAGTTACGGTCTGCTGGTATCCTGCACACAGCGAGGTGATTATTTGGGGCCACTGAGGGGTGTTAAGAGGTTTCCCTTTCATTAAACATCTCCATGTTGTTCACTCAGAGCATAATGTGAAATGGTCACTGTTGCCCTGATAATTTTACTTGCAGTAAGATTTAATAATGGGGGGGTGTTACAGGTAGTTATAACTTAATCTACATTTACTGTCAATCACCAGTGTCCACAGGATTAACAGATGGTTGGGTACAAGTTTATAGAGGAACCCAGACTTTCAGCTTCCCTTGTTCCCATTTGCAGCTTTATTTTATTTTATTTTATTTTTAAGTCATTAAGAGAAAGAGGTACAATGTACCAGGTAAATGGGGGCTCCTGACTGGAGAATGCACACTTAGAACAGTGAGGAGGCACACACCCAAAGAATGCAAGGCCTGTCGCTGTGCAGATGCCACTGCGTCTATATTGATTCTTTAGGTTTTAGCCAACTTTAAAATAGTGACGCTCAGACCACAACCCTCTCTACCGTCATTATGATGCTGTTTGCTAAGAGCAGCTAATCCACTCTAGATGAAGCACCAGCAGTAAAAGGATGAAGAGTAATTAAGAGACATGATTGGAGAATGATTAGAATTTCAAAGGGTTAGGGTAACAAGTGAACATTCACATTTAGACCTATTTGCTCATGGGTTCAAGGCTGAAAACTGCTCAGAATGTACTAAAACTTCTTTAGTTTGCAATTTATCTTTGTTTCTTTCTCTCCCATTTCCACTTATGACTCAAATAAAGTATGTTTTAGTTTTAATTAAAAAAAAAAAAAAGATCTGCTGTTGCCATAGCTTTCTAATCACAAAAGCAATACATACTACTGGGTTTAGAACATAGATATTAGGCTGACAAGATTAAAACAACCCAAAGTCTTAGATATGAATAGTGGTGCACTTCCTTATAGGGTGTAATTGACGTATGTGCAAACATGTGCGCACACACACTCTTCCTCCCCTCTTCCGCTCCCATGTTAGGGCTTAGGAGACGTGCGTCAACACCAACCACCACCAACAGATGGCGATCGTGGTTGATATGTTATCTTAACACTGGTCATTTAAAGTTTAAAGGACTGACTACTTGCTGTATTAGTGCCAGACTTGGAATATACTATATTACTAGAGCTGTAAAATCAATGAGCATATTAAACAGTACTAAGAAGTACTGTGTGCTTATAATGCTAACCAAAAAAGATACATTACATTTGAGAAAGACAAATACTGCTCATGAATATAGGAGGATAGCTTATGTTTACTTTAAACTCAAGAAGGCTCCTTAAGAACAAAATGAAAGGTGACGAGACTATATAAATAACATAACATTAAGTATGAAAAATGGAAAAAAATAAAAACATTGGAAGCTGATGACTTAGTTAATTTAGGGGGACCAAAGACACTACTTTATATTGATATAGCTCTTATTTTGTGGCATGGACTGTTGAGTAATTGTCACATAATTTCATTTTCACAACTGTTTTCTGTTGAATAGGTGGTATATGATTTCTACTTTGTATGGTGAAACAGGAGCAGAGTGAGTCTACTCAAGGTTACACAGCTAATAAGTAGCAAAGATACAGGGCAGAAGTTTGCTTTGGAGTTTAAAGGCCATGCATGTTGACAATTACAGAAACTTGGGTCACCAACCACAGATAGGTTCAAAGCAATTTCACTTTGAGATGCATGCTTTAGATGAGGAAAGGGCAGACTGTCACTGCTAATGTCTCTAGGATGGATGCTGATGACAAGAAGTCATATTGGCCTACCTTGGGATAAGATACTCCCAAAAAATGTATCAGTGAGAGGAGGCACAACTAGTCTTAAAGTTTATAAGGAATAAGTCATGGATCTACTTCATGGCAACAAATCTGGGGGCTGTCAACCATATCTGTTCTTGTTATTTTGGAGTTGTTAGGGAAAAAGAAAAAAGACCTCATATACAAATATATACTTACTGCACTCGGGAGGTAGAAGTAGGTGGATCTGAGTTCAAAGCCAGATTACAAAGTGAGTGGCAGGACAGCCAGGGCTACAGAGAAATCCTGTCTCAATCAAAACAAAACAACCCCCCCTCAAACTTATCTTCACCTCAGACCTCCCATGTGTATACCTATATAACTATTAGCTCACCCCCCTCAACCATAACCTTACTCCTACTCCAATAGGCACAGAGATGATGCTGAAGATGGGAGTTTTCTAGCTCACCCTTTCTGTTGTTTTGTTTTGTCAAGGGCCTCTCAGGAAAAGGGGATTTCCTAAAATTTGCTTTAGCTCATCGAGCTGTGTGCTTGGGCAAACAAAAGAAAACAGAGCACAAATGACATCCGTTTAACTGAAAAGTTTGTTAGCAAGCAAGGGAGAGAGATTTACCAACACTATTCTGAATCCCCACTACCTTAAATAACATTGAGTTGGTAGCATTTTCTTTATTTATTTAGTAAAGGAAGTGGTAGGATTTGAAGATGAAATACAAGATGTGAAAATTTTCATTAGGCAATCACATTCAAGCAGATTTTCTAAGACTTTGTTTCATGCTGACAATTTTCGTGGTTTCCAGAAAATTGGTCTAGGACACGAAAATATTAAGCATCTATAGACATTTCAGTTGTTTCAGCCAAACTCAGATAACCACCCCATCTGTGTGTGCCATATGACTGCTAGGGGTGGTATACATGCAGTACAGAGAACTGTGTCTTATGCACCTAGAGACAAAGCCAGCCTTTCCAGAAAGAAAATTCTTGGCAAGAAAAGCAACTTCAGACCTGAAGGTCACACAGCTGAAGCCCTGGTGTGGAAGGCCAGCCAGCAGATCACAGGCAAGACTAGCATAGCACAGAAGGAGAGATCAAATCAAGAAGGCAACTCACCAATATTCATAGCATGCCCCAGTGCGACCTTCACCACACAAGACCTATGAAAAATGTATAAGATGCCAGATCTACTAGGAAAGGGACAATGCTTTGAGGGATGTGAGGAATTTTCTGTACAAAACCACCTTGGTACTAAAATAAAAACACAAGGTCTTGTCTGCAGAATCCTGAACAAAGGCACAGATACTGAAGGACTGTCAGGCTGAGTAGGATGGCCTTTGGCGAGCACAGAGATCCAGGCCAGCTACGAAGAACCATGAACACAAAAAATGTTTCCTGCAAGCCTGTCAGAGAACAAGAGAAATCAAAGGTAGGAAGGTCGTGGAGTGGCCTGCCTTCCAGAAAAAGAGAACAGATCTTGGCTGCAGATTTTTTTCAACTCTAGAATTAAGTGGCAAAAGCAAGATTTTAGCGAGATTCATTGAAAACTTTATGCCCAAGATTAGCAAAGACAAGTCACATCTTTTAGTTCATTTTGTATGCTTAGAAATTAGTATGGATGACTGAGGAGAGTGGGGGAGGGGAGGGAAGAGGCCAGCAGATATTTTAAGACAAATGGCTTCTCTGGAGGGGCCTTAAGTGCTCAATTAAACTTCTGAGAAAAACAGTCCTAGGTGACTGCTATGGAGAATCAGGGGCCTGTTGTGAATTCAGAAGACAGAGAAGGAGACCCTCAAGTTCACATTTCTGAGCTGCAGGGTCAGTGATTACAGCCCAGAGCTTGCAGACTGGGATATACTGCAGAACTCAACTCAGCATCATGTGATCTCAGGGGCAGTTAGCCTGCTGCCTTGCAGCAGGTGAGCTGATGGAGACATCAGAGTTTCTGGGACAAAGTGCCCCACCACACTTCTTTTTCAAGAGGAAACATACACCTACACACTTGTTTCTTCTCAGCACCTAAAAGATAAATAAATCCTTCAAACTGAAATGAAATCATCCCTTTTCCTCCAGAGTTTGGAGTCAACACCATTCTCATCAACTTTCCTATATGAAACCAGTATTGTTCATATCATATTCGGCTAGAAAGGAGAAGTGCATAGAGAACAAACATTAAACTATCTCACAAAAAAAAACAAAACAAAAAAACCAAAAACACACAGTAAAAATGCCCACAGGTGGAGGGGGATATTTTGTGAAAAATGTATAGCCTGTCTTCTAATAAAAACATTATAGAGAGATGTGGATTTATTGCGTGGATTTATGATTACAGTTGAGAAGCAATTCTATCACAATCGCAATCAAGCAAGCTCACGCAGCTTCAGAAGGTCTCAGAGCACAATGATATTCACATACATCCCAGTACTATATTCACAAGCCACTACACAGCTCTTCACAGTGGCAGGTGCTTGCACCCTAATTACTGTTCCCAAATACTAGGTTAGAGAGAACTAATACATGCTAGAACATAAAGATGTTTTTATATCACACAACTGATCTAAAGTCTCATACACTGATTAATATACAAGCCATAACTTGACTATAGGAAGTAGTCTTTTATGTCTGGATTGATGAAGCCACCATGATTATTTTTTAAACTGTTTTCCTCTTCCACTAAAATCTATCATTTATTTCTTCTGCTGCCTTGATAATCTCATCTTAGGTAGTAATTTACCATAAGGAAAACTTGGCTGTAACAGACAGAAGACAGTTACAGCCTCAAGTTCTAAGACAGCCAATGACCAGCTCTGGGACATTCTTGATATCCTCATTTATAAAAAAGCCAGGAATACCTACCTCACAGGAGACAGTACAGTTTGGTCCATAATGGTATTTTCCTCCACTCTCTCTCCAAATAAGGATACCAATAACAACATGAACTACTTTCTTAACAAAATATTAATGTGACCCTATATTGCAAAAATGTTGAGAAATAACAGACCCACTATTTTGGCTACTTTTCAGCACAGTTTTCTTTCCATATCGCATATAAATACTCAACATGTATTTGTTGCATACATAAAAAAATAAACAGGAAATATAATTTATTTCCCAGTGAAAGTGTTTGGTGAGAAAAAAAAATGTGTGTGTGTGTGGGGGGGGATATTGGCAGAAAAACTGCTATATATTGTCTTAGAAAATAGATATGGGTAGAATTTTATCCTAATTTAGCTTATAGGATCATAGGAAGGAAATTAATTTAGGAATTTAACATGAAATAAAAAACTAGAAGCAAAAAGAAAATTACGGAGTGGGTCATGGGAAGTCCAGTCCAGACAAGTCCTCTTAAATGGCTCTAATATGTTGCACTTAAGAGAAATAAAGCAAGATAGAAAATTTTAGATACAGATAGACACACACACACACACACACACACACACACACACACACCAACCTGTAGAAGCTAAAGGTGCTTGCACAACTCTGGCACTTAAAGTCATAAATGACTACTTTTGTTCCTTGTAGGGCAGAATGACAGAGGGCTAAAGCAGGCAAGTTTTCTGAAACACTTAGAACAGAATGCAAACTAACCTCAGTGTAACTGATTCTGCCACAAGTCAAGAGCATAGGAGTGAAACTGGACGTTTCTTGGACTTACTCTAAAGCTGATTCAAAATATGGCATCAGTATATTGATTACCAAGCACACTTCATCCTTTTGGAGGCTAGCAATGCTCCAGGCCCACAGTCCAGGGAAGCCAGGCTGAGAAGAGACCGAGGAGGGAAACTATCTATCTTCCTTATTTCATGTCTTACAAATCTAAAGATATGGATAAATGCATCACAGTGTAGGGCACATTTGGTCTACACAAGTAAGGAACGCTGGCCAGCAGCTTGACATCTTTAAATTTACTTAGCTCAAAAGGTCACTTGTGACAATAGTTGCAGCTCCAGAGCTGAGCTGAAGGCGAGGGATAAATAAGGCTCCCATATTGGTTACCCGCAGGGTTCGTCCCTGAACCACGCTGTCCTCCGATATTGCAGATAAAGAGGAGCAAGCACTTCAAAGGCACAGGACTGGAGACACAGGGGTTTAGAATCCTCTACCATAAGAAAGGCAGAGAGAAATTATCTCTGAATAAAAGCTGAAGCGAAGCAAATGCTCTAAAATTACTTCAGTGTCAGTTTCACTCAACTGCCACATCCTAAGTGAAGGATGCCATGCTCACTCTCACTGTATAACTCAGATTCGATGCATTTTCTGGTGTGTGTTCTGGGAGAGGGCTGTGGATAACAAAGATTGGCTAAGTGCTTATCTACTGTATGACTCAGTCAGTAAGAATTTCCCCAGTCTTGGTTGTTTTGCAAAATCTTGCTCAACAGGACAGGTAATCATGGATTGCAAAATGCTAGATTCTTTGAAAGAACAAAAAAACTCCAGAGATGCTAGAAATGAAGACCTAGGAAAGTGAAAACTGACCGAAAGCCAAGTTCTGGAGCAGCCTTGGAAAAGGAAAACTAGAGAGGCTTGGGGACAGATCAGCACCGGTGTGTGGCTGTTTCCTCCAAATGGAACACTCCCTCCTGGAAGGAGGAGACAGCCCCTCAGACTCAAAGCTATGGGAACTAAGGGCACTCACAGGGCCACCACACAAAGCTGTATAGGTATCCCTGAAGCAACTTTCCATGCTTTGTCACCCTTACTGGGGTGCAATTTTTGATGATGCTTCCATAACTGACCTTGGTAAACCCAACGGTTCCTTGGCATATCATCTACGCCCTCTCCTGGGTAGACAGACATTCATGTCTCCCTGGAAAACTCAACAAAACCAGTGGATTCCTTAACAGCATTAGATGCTGGTTCCATTTGGAAAAATGGGGCTGCTTGAGAAAGAGGGGGCTGCTTTATTTGCAATAAATTAAATTATTTACTCGTAAGTCACAGGATGCGATCAGGAGAGATGAAATCTGGTTGGGATAAGTGGTTAACTCACAGAACCAGTGTTCAGTTAACATGCAGCAGAGCTTCTAGTGACATCCCATAAGGCCCAGTCCTCAGCCAGCATGTTAAAACAACAAAAAGCCAAAAACCAAAAACAATGACCTATATCCAGTGATTGGTGGCATAAATGTTCTAGAGCTAAGTGGGATGAAGAAGATGTCAGAATACTCCAAAATCTCTTTAACAAACTAGGATTATTAGCTCGCTAATGCTGACACAGTAACACTCAATAGAGAAAAATAATTCATCCTCAAGTTGTGAAGCGGAACAAATCAACTGTCAAAGGCTTGGTTTACGCACACAGACCACCCTGGGCTTTCTGATGGGGATATGTCATGTTCTCTAAATAGCTACCATTTAGGCTTCATGGACTCTCAGTGTTCCTCAACCCAGTTACTGAATGATGTTAGCAGTTACTGAATGATGTTAGCACCAAAAGCTATGCCAAAGTCCTAAACCCTCTGCATGTCATCTCTTGAAACAGGGTCCTCTTTGCAGATGTAATCAAGATAAGATATGTCCTTCTCCCAGGAAGCCGTAGTCCAGTAAGACTGGTACCCCTTTAAGAAGAGAACTGTTGCATGAAGAAGCAGGGGTGTCCAGGTGATGATGCAGGCCACAGAGGGTGGGATGCTGCTTTAGCAGGCAGCACTGACAACTGCCTATCACCATGTGCCACAACTAGCAAAAGGCAAGGGAAGCTTCCTGGGCATGGCCCTCTTAACACATCAAATGTGGACTTCTATCTTTCAGAATTGAAGGATAATGGATACTTGTGGTTTTAAGTCTCCCCCCCCCTTCCCCGTTTGTGGCACCTGGTGATAGCAGCTGAACAGAAAAAATATAGCTTTAGTCAAACTGTGTACTGCTCTATAGATCTTTGAACCTGCTATGCTCAATCCCCACTCTCTGCTCAGTAACATAATCCCTGTGTGGTAAGTGCACTGTCATTCTGCAGGACTCAGCAGCACTTCCCAGAGCAGCAAGCCTTTCCCAACCTTTGCAGGATGAGGTAGGCATTGCCTCTGCACCATGCCCAGGAAAGCCCATCAAAACACTGCCATGGAGCAGCATCCTCAACCCCATTACACTCACTCCCAGAGTGGCTCTGTCCTAACTAGGCTTGTATCTTTGAACTATTTGTTTAACTCTTTGAACATGGGGCCTCAGCATGGTGCCTACTAAATTACAAACATTCAACATTCTGGAGAAAAGAGTGGAGAAACAGTACCCACAGTTCCCATGAACCCTGTTGTGATCCGAATGTCAAGGGGCCCCACGAATTCTAAGTTTGAAAGTGTGGACCCCAGTTGGCAGTGCTGTTATGGGAGGTTGAAGAACCTTCAGGAAGCAAAGCCCCTCTGGAGGAAGTGAGTCATTAGGGTGGGCCTTTTAAGTGTTATCATCTGGCCTACTTCAAGTCTACTCTCTGCTTCCTGATCTACCCAGCTATGAGCAAGCAGCCTCTTGCTCCTGCCACTACAGTCGAGAGCTGTTCTGCTATCATGCCTGTCCTCCCTCCATGGTGACCTACCTATATTCCCACAGGGTGAGCCACAGCAACAGGGAGGGCAGTCTTACAAGCACTTGAAAAAGGGTAAACATGTATGAAGGTCTATAGCCTTCTCCTAGAGCAAGCCACAGATGAAGGCCTCAAAAGTACTAACCTGGGAGAGGGGACTATAGGGAAGCCATTTTCCAAGGGAAACACTGGGAAGTCTGAGGGTAGAGCTTCTAGGATAAGCCAGGTTACTGCCTGGTGGGGTGGAGCACAGGACAGTCCTTTACAAACTGATTTAAAAGGGGTTACCTGGTCCCAGCAGGGCACCAGCGATTACCAAAAAAGTTTATGCACTATAGTTACCCAAAAGCTAAATTTATTCTGTGATTCTTAACCTTTCTTGAAAGTTCTCACAGGCCTTAGTTTATTCTTTTCTTTTCTAACAGAAAACTTTAAATCTAGCTGAAGCTAACTATTTTTGTTTACCTTATTAACAGATATTTTTTTTAAAAAAAAATCTGGACATGTTATGTCCAGGAGCTGAGTTTTCCTGCTTTGAGAGGACATAGACAGATCAACAGAATTAATGTCAACAACAAGACATACATACATACATACATACAAACAAACAAACAAACATACATACATACATACATACATGTGAGGCTGAGTGAAAAGGGCAGGCTCAAAATACCCCTTACAAATCACACTTGGCTTTGTGTAAATTTCACCTTTAAATCGAACCAACAAAAACAAAAATAGCTCAATAAAATTCTGTAACATTGTCTATGAACTGAGCAGGCCATAAACAACCAAAGAATTCATATGTGAAAATCCAGAGAGCAGCCAGAAAGCTTGACACTTTCCTGTCCCTGCAGATCAGGCTGCAGTGGGCACTTACCAGCAACGGTGTCTCCTTGCACTTCCTGTCACCACCCTGCTGAGGAGCAGAGCAACAGCAGCTCCTCAGCTTCCTGCTTCCTTAGCTGTTTAAACTTTATGCTTAAAAAAGGTCAAGGGCAGAGCCCGGAAAGATGGCTCACTGGGTAAAGCATTGCCCTGCATTCTAATGAATCGAGTTTCATCCCTGGAATCCACAGAAGGGTGACAGGAAAACACTGGGCCCCACAAAGATATCTTCTGAAATGTGTCATGGCCTGAGTGTGCTAACACACACACACACATGCAATGACAACAACTAAAGAAAATGTAAATGAAAATAAAACGAGTCCTAAATATAAGGGAAGTGTTTCACGAAACCTTAGAAGGCCCCTTAGGTCCTGGAAGAAGTGACTACTTTTCAAAAGGGAGCTAAAATACTAGTGCTGTAAGAAAATCTGAAAGCATGATGTCCATGAATGTGTCACCACAGAGCAGCTATATACAAATACACTGTATGTATAACATGACACCAACAGTTCTTGTCAAGTGTGAAGTGTCCTTTAATGATTAAGTGTTCTATCTCTGGAGGGGACTGGCTAGAGCACAACTCAGGTGGAGGTGAATATATTGTTTGTAGACCCAATACAAAGTGCTGCTGGGTAATGATGTGACTGGGAAGCAAACATGGTATACTTTATAAATATATATACACATATGTGTATACCATGTATAAATATGGTATGCCATACATAAATATGGACTACTTTATACATATATTGTGTGCCATATACAAATATAGGTAAGCTTTCTTTTTGAAAGTGTGCACACATGTTCATGTGTGTGAATAAGTGTGCAGTGGAGGATAGAGGACAACCTCAGGTGTCATTTTCAGGGACATCATCTATGTTCTTTAAAACAAGGTATCTCACTGGCCTTGAATGCACTCATTAGGCTAGACTAGCTGACTAGTAAGCTCTAGGGCTTCTCCTGTCTCTATCTACCCAGCACTGGGATTACAAGAGTATATGCTACACCCTTGCTTTTTCACATGGGTTCTGTGGATCAAATTCACGTCCTTATAGTTACAAGGCAAGTGCTTTATCAACTATTTCTCTAGGACTTCTGAGCCATCTCCCTAGTCCCTGGGAACGGGGGGGGGGAGGTCTTTTAGCTAGAATCAAAAAGAAGGGGAATAACAAGAACATCTTTCTCCTGTTTGTTTGAAAAACTACAAATTGTACATAATCTCCATTCTGACCCTGATCCTACAACCCATTCTCTTATAAAGTATATGGTTATCTGTCTTAGAACGGAGGTAGAATACCAGCGAAAGCCCTAAACAAAAATCAAGTGCCTTCGTAATTGTCCAATGGTTAGGAGTTCAGCTTATAAAAAAAGTTTTCCATTCTCCTGACCAGGCCCAGTCTGAGACTCCCATCAGACCTGTTACAAACCACATTCAAAGGAAGGTGATGGCTGACCCCTTAACATCCCAGCATGGACGGGCTCATTAATCTATGTGTTTCCTTTCAAAATGCTTGGCTTTGAAAAGAAGGCAGAGAATGCCCATACACTGAAGAATTGGTGCCTAGACCTGACTCCCAACTCTTCCCCAAGCCTGGATTTCATCACAAAGGCAGCAGGACAGAACCAGAAGGCACAGGGAGAGGACAAGAACAGGCCCCTTTGGGTTCATTAAATAAAAGTGGGGATTTCCTAACCAAGAGATCCTCAACCACAGAGGAATCAGAAACAACTGTGATACGAATTCGGAAGGTAGTGAGTGACAAAGCAGTCTTTCTAAAAGCAACAAGCACTTCAGAGAGATGAAGTCACAGGACTCTCCCACCCAGACGCTAGATAAAGACAAGGGATGCAGGGCAATTCACTTGAAAGGCATCAAATCTAGAACCACATGTCACGTCCCAAGATGCCTACACCTGTTTGTCCATGTAATGATGACTAGTTTGAGAACTCAATTCTAGGAACATTTTTGGTTTTTAATGAGGACATACTGTGTTACTACCCATAGGGCATTCATCTACAGTACCTAGAGACTTCCATTTCTCTGATGTAATGTTCTATAAGGAGATTTTGTATTGTGTGTTTAGGATCACAAATAAAACACCGAGTAAACGAATGGACAATGAGGGATTTGTAATTGTGCTAAGTTTATAATGAATGTGTGGGCATTTAGAGTAAGAGTCAGGAAGAGCTATGCCAAGTGTTTCTGTGATAAACTCTGTGACAGCGGTGACAGTCAACCCTGGGAAGGTTTCCACATGGAATCTTGTCTGGACCTTTGGCAGCCAGGAAAGTAGATAACTTGTGTTAGTTCACAGGAAGCAGAATAATGCCCAGGGAAATGTTCCAACACACCAAATCTTTCCACTTGTCTGCAGTGGAAACCAGTCAGGCAGACATCATTTGTAGAAAGAATGGGCTTGTGTCCGGCTTCTTCTGGAGTTTACTTAGCAGCCAAACTTGAGTGACAGTGTGTGTTAGGGAAACAGTTAGCTAAAACAGAACAGGCCAACTAGGATCAAGACGGGACTCTTGCCACGAAAAGCACCCGCCAAGGAAATCATGCAGCACAACCCTCTGCTTGAGGAAGAATGAAGGCTGACATCCATTCCCCTAGTTACACCATTCCAGGGTATGGAAGCTGAAATTTAAATAAAAACAAGTAGAGACTTGAAGAGATTGTAAGGGAAAGCCACCTCAAAAATAGTCTTTGAATAAACCCAAGATTTATATTGAAATGGAGGGAATAAACAGATTTAGTTATCCCAGAAAAGGAGGCTAAAATTCTTTAGCTCACCATGTAACAAGAGCAAAACAGTGAGGAGTAACAACTATGCCATATTAATCTCCACAACAGAAAGAGGCCTAGTCTTACAATCTGAGAAATGTGATGTGTACACATAAGCACAGCAAAGACAGACAATTACTCCAGGCTAAATGGTTATCTGGCTGACTGACCTTCTATTGCTTAAAAAGGCAAAAGAGAGAATGTATAAGTTTTTTTTTTTTTTTTTTTTGTGTGTGTGTGTGTGTAGTATTTCCTTAAATGTAATTTATTATGAAAGTAATGAACCATCTTTTGCTAATGCGGACGTGATGATTTCCAGCTCCATTAAATCCTACTCAGGGGAAGGACAGCAGCAAAACAGGGTCTGGGAGCATTCAAGCTGTCCACTGGCTGAGCTGCGGTTGTTGTCACAGTGACACAGCCAACCAAGAGACAATTATAGGACAGTGAGTTCTAAGGTGGTGTTCAAATGGCTGTGTGAAGAATGCTGGGGTGCCTGAGACCACAGCAACCATCGATGTCTCAGTATAAACTCTTACTACCCTTGCTAAACAGAAAGGAGAGCTAAAGTGTGCTCTCAGTTTCTTTTCATATGCTCTTCTCACTTCAGAGCACAGGGAAGGTTTTTTTGGAAACTCTTGGCTAATTGGATGTGCAATCCTGATGTAACTAGATCCCAAGTAGCCATGCCAATTAAAAACTTCCCAGTTGAGAAGGGCTCTTTCCCTCAGGGTCGTTATTATGCACTTCTAAAACTACATGTGATGTAGTTTCTAGGTCATATCTATGGATTGCTTCCCACAAGATTCACCCTGCTAGGATCCTATGCATTTTAAGTTATTATTTCTTAAATCTTTGTGGCTGACAAAGAGGACAAGTCATTCACTACAAGTATATCTTGGAATAATTGCTGAGTCTGATGTATTTCTGCAATGACTACAAGTGAATTTAACCTCCATCCAATTAGGGTTACGACAAGGTACACACTCCCATTATTTTACACCGAGAAGCTCCCATCACAGTATAAATTCAGTTGAAATTTCTTTTGAAACAGAGACAACATACTTAGCCAACTGGCAAAGATGTATTAACTACAAAAAAAAAAAAAAAAAAAAAAAAAGTCTTCAGGCAGGAGATATGACCATATGATTCTACCAGAGCCATTGAAACACAACCTGCAAACATGCAGCAAAAGCTTTACATCATTTTACCTAAGAAAACCACTACAAATGTGCACAAGCAACTGCTGCAAAGATTGCATGGAAAAGCTGTAAAGGATCCAAATACTGAGTAAACCACAGGATAGCCCCTGAATGGGAAAAAACATGTTGCTGGTGATGCTGTATGTCCTTGTTTGAGTGAGGGGACAGCCAACACTAAGAAACAAAGGGTCAATTAACCAAACAACAAAAAACCAAAAACTCTCTTAGATTTAGTGATACACTGTGAAGAAGTCACACACACCCCTCCCACAAACCGAGATCACTGCTTTCCACAATATGAGAACCACAGATACGACCATATGTATAATTTAAAATTTTCTAGTAGCCACATTTAAAATAAAAAACCCTTATAAATTAATTTTAATAATTGTTTCCTTAACCAATATACTCCAAATGGCCTCGTTTCAACCTGCAATGACTATAAAATGGCAACAAGTAGGGTAACATTTCCCGCAAACACTTGAGATCTGATGTGTGTCTCACCAAGGCATCTCTACTTAGACTAGCCGCATCGCCATACTAAAGAGCCACATGTGGGTGCTGGCTGCTGCTGTCTGTGAAGATCCAGATGTGTTTTGGGCTGGTGACTCTTTCCTGGTTTAATATTTTCCTTACTGTGGCAGGCAGTAGCTTGGCACCATTTCAACCACGGACTTGAGTTTACTGCTATCTTATGCTGATGGCAGTTGCTTTAATGTGGGCACAAATTATTAACTTAATTTGACTTCTACACTTGCTATGTTTGTTTTGAATGTTGCGAATATGGGTGATAATTGCTCACTTTTTGGGACTGATCTTTGAGATCATCTGAATAGCAGTATCTACCTGAAAAGTCCTAGTAGTGCTCCGGTTTACTTACTGGGTAAGGTTCTGTGTTCACTCTCAGCACGTAGGCTGCATCTTGTGGATAGTCAAGTACTCCCTAGTCCTTTCTTGGTCATCCCAATCCCTGGGTCTTTAGTCAGACATTAAAAGTTTACAACTTGTCTGTAGAATCTTTGCAGCAATCACCTTGTGCATGAATAACATATATGATGTGAAATCCTATGTCAGAATGGTACTTTTTTTTTTTTTTTAATGGTTGTGAGCCTAGCCTTTGACGGCTAAGCTATCCCTCTAGCCCTAGAATGGTACATTTTAAAGAAAGCCCACACTTGTGGGCTATGGAATGGCTCACTGAATTGAGGTGCAGACCTGGTGACCTGAGTTTAATAGCTGGGACTCATCTGGAGAAGGGAGGGTGCTAACAGCCATAAATTTATAGACAGACAGACACACACACAACACAATCCACAACATATACACAACACCCCTCTCTCTTATATTTTATAGAAAATAGTTGAGGAAAGAGACCAAAATACTGGAAAAGTAGCCACATTTACTATCTAAAATTAATAATAATAATAATAGCCAGCCTTGCAGGGGATTTCTGTTTGCCTCCGTTCCACATTTGAACCCCATGATACTAGGGGGCAACCTGGCAGCCAGGCTCTTAAAGCGCCTTTCTTGCAAATCAGAATAAAGCATTCAGTAGGGGACAAGCCAGAACCTCAGATATAGGGCTTGGTGAAGGAAGCTAAGCAGGACTGAACCTCATGCAACTCTAGAAAGCTGTCGTCTGTAGGTGCCAATTTCCTCAGTTGTATACAGAGTCCCGGGAGCAATGCCTCATCTGGCACCTAGCAACAGACAGGGTTAAAAGCCATGGAGACAGAAGTCAGTCTATAAGTTACAAGTGTTTAACACCTCAGTATCTGGAACTAGCTAATAGTCCGTATAATAACTAAATCACAAATTAAAGAGAACATTTTATACATATTTATGAAGTACATAAAAATTATTTCAACAGAGACCATGGGATGAGACAGCTGGGAGAGTTGGAGCTTGTGGGCCATGCAATGTTGAATTCTTCTGTTACTATATAATGACCATAGCAAAACAAAGAATATAGAATGGGGCACTCAACTTAATATGCTTCATACTAAAAAGTTTCAACATAATCAATGATCTATTTAAATATGGTCTAAATGAAAATGCTTATTAAATTCACCTCAAACAAATCTGGTATTTCTGCATATCTGAATAACAAGAATTCTGCGCCACCCACCCACCCATCTATCCACTTACTCTGCTTTTCTCCTCAAATATATTTAATCTTGTTAGGGATAGGACCTATGTCATATGCATTTTTTTAAAATTTCATCTACAATCATAATGCCTTTTAAACTATGGGTAAGAAGTAAATGGCAGGTGATTTTATTTATTTTTTTAATTTAAAAATAGTTAAACTAGAAAAAAAAAGTAATGGTTATAAGAGATGGAAGGGCTGAGTGCTCACTGTCAGTAGAGAAGAGGGGAAGAAAACAGCCTTTGTTACGTCCCTGTTTATACTGGGTAGGCGCTGTCCAAGAACTTTACACACATCATCCCACTTAATCTTCATGGCAGGCATTATGATTCCCATCTTATTTACCAAGAGCACAGAGGCCAGACAGCAAAATCTGCATGCCCAGCCGTCTCTATTGACTGTACAGACAGCCAAAAATTTCCTGGGTCTCACTATCAGATCATACCCCATTCCTCTCATCCTAGACAGAAAATGGTCCAAGAGAAAGCCAAGATGCTGGCTTAGCCAAAAATTTCCTGGGTCTCACTATCAGATCATACCCCATTCCTCTCATCCTAGACAGAAAATGGTCCAAGAGAAAGCCAAGATGCTGGCTTGTACAGGCTGTATGCTGTCCAGGTCAATGGTCACACCTCCATGCTTTCCATAGTCTATTAACACATCTCTTCTCTTACAGTCTTGATCAGAATTCTAAATTGATGACCAAGTCATTTTAATATTGTTCAGTAAAAAATTTTCAGGAAAATATGAGTACTTCAAGCTCTGATTCCTTTGATTTGTTGATAACAAGAGTTTGGATGCAAATTCTTCTCGTGTTTCTGATGTAGCTGGAAATAAACATGTCAAAGCCATGTTGATGCTTTAAAGTCACTTCGGGTAAAATACAAGCTCTGGGAACAGCATTTATCAATTAGTTTTTGCTACAACTGCAATTGAACATATTGCTAACACACATTGGACACAATGGTGTATTTATTACACACCATGGGGTGTCTTTTCAAAGAGGTCCTCACTGGAGGATCCAAATTGGCAAAAGCCAATATGTAGAAGCCTAGTGGTCATCATTTTAAATACATATAAGAGATGCAATTTTTAGAAGGTGTCTCTACATTCACAAACGTACAATAGCTATCATGATTGAAGCCAATAATAATAAGATATAGTTATTGAAAGTCATGCTATATTTTAGTTTATAGAGTGATATTATTATAGAAAATATATTTTAAACACATACACATACATGTCTTTATATACACGTGAGTGATGTTTGGATCATCAGTGCTCACTGAACATATACAATATTCAAAACACTAAGAAGCATTGTCTGTCCTTCCCTTAGAAACCCCTTGGGTTTAGATTGTGATGTGTTAGTCATTCTCACTCATAGACAGAAACAGATAAATATTCAGGGGGAAATGTGGTGCACTGTCATACACAGCTCCAAATAAATCAGCTTCTGGTGACTAAATACACACACTTTAAGTGTCAACCAAAAAGAGAGAAGCTAGTTCATTAGTAACAGGATAATTCTGATTTTTTTTTCAGCCTCTTGTTCATATTCTTTTAATTTCTCATGCACATATATTGCTTTTGCGAATATATGTGCCATATGAAATTATAAGAGCACGCCATTCCCTTTGCTATAATTTATTACTATATCCACACTATTCAAAGAATACTGGGCAAAATATTTTAACACAGCGAGACAATTATTTGAACACCTGTCTGATTCTGTACAAGCCCACTGGCAGCTTTTATAAGGGCTCTCACTGAGCTCATGTTCTCATGGTAAATATGAGGTTAACGTATTAGAGGGAAGAATTTCTCAAAGCACATGCCCAGGAGGCCCGCACTTGTGGTCTCAGTTGGTAAGAGCAGACACACAGCAGCTGACCTCCAAATACAGGAAGGAAAAGGAAGAAAAGAGGGGTCCTTTAGGAAGCCTTGGAAGAAATCTCAGGAGGCTGAAGCTGGGAGGCACCAGCAGTGCCCAGGCTACTGAGGCACGTGAAATCCAACAGACTAGAAAAGGGTGAAAACCAAAATCCTGAGGCATCATATTAAAACAAGGGCACACTATAGGAAAAGAAAACAGAAACAGCTCTTATAAGGGTCCTGATTCCACTGTCGAGATTTTTTTTTTTTTTTTTTTTTTAAATCATACAAAGATTTCTAGGTTAGGTATAGCAGGAATATAGTGATGACAGTAGAAAATGTTTCATAGAAAAAGAACTTCTTTTAACATGGCCAATTTTCCCTTCCATAATGCTCTTAAGGGGCTCTGGTGTGAGCACATGGAGTGAGGCTTCAGAGTGAGAGAAGTGTGTGTGACTGTGTGTGCATTCTGCCCCAATGCTGACGGAACACTCTTTGAGGAGGATGGACTGCCCATTCAAATAGTCAGGGGTGCTCGAAGATGATTCTGCTACAGGAACACATCTCTCCAAAGATTATTTTGTTCCTGGTGTTTCGTGTGTCATGCCACTTATTAACAGTAGCCTTTTTTTTTTTTTGGAGAAAGATTCAGATTTTTAAGATAAATTTCAGTAACTGACAGTAACGGAAAGTTACTCAGAATCCATGCAATCTCAATTAGTCTTTTAGAAACAAGTTACTGTGTCTTGATTTCATAGGCAATTTTGTTAGATTTTAAGATTCCACATAGAGAACAGCAAATGGGACTTATTTGTCAATGGTAAACAGACCAATGGCTTAGGCAATGACTCGCCACACTTACAGAACTTATCTTTGAAAAGAGTTCGAACTGATTCCTTCAGTGTCATTAGAAAGCTTCACAAACGCTTTTAATTTAGCTGCAAATGTCTGAAAATACATGACTAGGTTAGATGTAAGAAATCTCACTTTAGATGTTGCTTCACAATGACTTGCCCACACCCATATTTATTGTGAGACATGAGGTGAACGAGAAATCAAAATGTGGCATAAAATTCTAAGGCCATTTTGGAGTACCTTCTGGTTCATTTTATGACAGAAAACAGATGGTAGCACAGCTCAAATGCCCTAGTCCTCCCTCATTAAGCACACTCCTTTCTAGATGTCCCTATAAACCAGGAAAGAGTCCTCAGATAATACCTAATTAGCATGTCTATTTCTGTGGCAGTGTAATGGGATTTAGTCCTCCTCTCTTCAATTCTGCTTTCTTTGTAGACTCTGAACTCACTACCTCACAGGGACAGGGTTCCCTTGATCCTTCGAGTGTGCCAAGGGAGGAGTCTTGCCTCTGAAGCTGAGCCCAGGGATCAGCTTCCGTTTGGGGACTGGGCTGGGCCTGCACACTTTTTCTTGCTGCAGGAATGGAACAGTGAGTGTCCAGGAAAGAGGAAGTGGCTGAAGGGAGAAGACCAGGCAGAAACATTTGTAATGATTAAAAAAACAAAACAAAAAACAACTGGAAATAACCTGAGTACACAAGTCCATAGTGCCCACTCAAATAAAATTACTATAGGTTTTTGAAGGATATTTAATGGCATGAAAAGAGTCTGACTATATTATTAAGTAAAAAAACACCTATGTTAAATATAGATCTATTCTGATATTACTATTCACCCATCCACTTATATGTGTACATATTAAGACTGCCTCACTCTGTAGTCTACACTGGTCTTCAACTCTTGTTAATTCTTAAGTGCAGGGTTAACAGGTGTGTGCATATGAACATCCACCTACTCACACACACAAACACACACACACTCCCCTTGACCTCAGGAAAACTAGTGACTTTACCATTTTATAAGAGCAAGATTATCACCTAAGAGATCATTTTACAAAAGGGGAGAAACATCATTGTGAAATCAGACTAAACTAAGTATGTACTTAGTTAGCCACTGAAACAAGGATCATGATTTCAAATATGACATCCCATTAAGTGGTCACTGAGATCCATTTAACACTATTCGTCACTCCTCTAAGACATGACTTTATTTCAAAGCTTTAAAAGAACCCATGTATGTATGAACGTTCTTATGAATATTCCAGTTTTCTGAAAACTTGGAAGTTTTGCCTTTTCATGAAGCAGTAGACATGTATTGATTTCTTTAGTTTGGAACCCACCATGAATACTTCCTTAGGGACCAAACCACAAGGCCAGGCCATACCAGGAAGAAGGCTACTGGCAGCTGAATGAAAAAAAAAAAAAAAAAAAAAACCTCACTTCAAACTATCCAGAGAGGAGTAAAGCTGAGCTCAAGAATTCTATTGTAGGGAACCAGATTTCCAGTAAACATTCCTAGCAAAAATCAGTGTGACCATCAAAGGAACTGCCAAAACAGTTGCTCTGCATTTCCAAAATTCTTTGAATGTCATTACAGAGCGAGAAAAGGTTAAATTTACATTGTAAGGGAAAACTGGCTTTGTTAGCATGAGACCATATTTTGCAGTCTCACCATAGTCAACGACAGCCATGGCTTTGTTTTAGGTCTGCATCCGGAACCTGAACCAGAGTAATGGGTCTGCAAGTTCTGTTACTAAGCCCACTGGACTACTGGTTCTAATTAATAACATACAGAGCTACTAATGCACATTATTGGTATTGTGGAAAGTTCTGACCTCTGCTCTGCATCACCTGAAGTAAAACTCAATTATCACAGGGAGAAAATGGGAGTGAAGATGATAGGAGATGGCTTCTTGTGAGGCACTGTGATTGTAAAGTACTTCTTGAAACATTGGTTCTGCCATTAGCACAGTAATTACAGAAAACCCCTTACTAAAATCTAAAAATAATTCACCCAGACCACAATGTATCCTTTCATGTGTTATTAATGCAGCCAATTATATGGCATATTTTTCAAAGCTTTAGAACATGAGTTACAAGAAACTGAACTCGAGTGAAATTATGTAATGTTTATAATAACATTATAGGACCTGCCACTGTATGTTTAAAACAAAATATGCAATTTTCTATCCTATCACTTGCTATCCAAATCTGCATTCATATATTTTGGGGATACTACTGGCTATTTCTGATTGTCTCATGATATAAACTTTGATAAAAGTAATTAATTAGGAATCCAAAGATCTTGGAACTAAGGTAATGGTTTATTATTATTTTTTTTTTTGTTTATTTGAAAGCTGTATTTTTAAAGTCAACACAAGATCGATGAATTGATTCAGTTTGATACTTTAATTTCGAGACTACTCATCATCTTCCAGTCCTTACAGCAGCTAGTGAGTAAAAACAGGTGAGCAGTAAGTAGGACACTGGGGACAGGGCAGCAGGTGTCCCCACCAAAAGAAAACAGTTTGTCCTGCAGGAATTGCAACTTCAGACCAACCATTTCCCTCTCTGGATTCTTTCAGGTTGGCTGCAGTCAAGGGCAGAGGCAAGAGACACACTTCTTCATGTCCTCCCATTTCTAAGATGCATTTGATGAACACAGTAATCTATTATTCTAATACATGGAGAGACTCAGGTGTTCTACAAAAATGCAAGCTACTTCAAAGGAGGCTATCAAATTTTAGTTTCTGAGAAGTGTATTGGAATGGCAAAACATTTCTCAACTAAATCATTTAATAACTATCTATTCAGAGCCTACTGTGTGTCAACAATCAGCGTAGATGCCAGCTAGGATAGAAAAGAAAATCCATCATTACAACGCAATTGGGTCAATGTCAGGTACAATGGCCAAACACAAGCTTCTCAAGCACGCTTTCATGCAATAAGTCTCCTCTTGATACACCACCGTATTTTGTGTCTCTATTTAAAGACCATTTTAATCTCATTTTGTTATCTATACTTCAAACATCTGTGAAATGCTGAATAGGCTCAAGAGACTGCCTTTCCCTGTTGAGCCTATTACCAACATAAACGACAGCGTCATTTGGCACAATGCTTGATGAACAGTTAGATGCTCAAAAAATCAAACCAGACAGGTGACCCATCATTTCTTGTTAAAGTACTATGGCATGAATAATATTTTACGAAAACATCCAGCTACGTGTGCTGAGGCTGGTGATTTACACGGCAGCTAGCTAAATACACATACAGTGGCTAAATAAAAAATAGAACATTTTTTCCCTGTCTTACTAAAATGGCCACTGAGCCTCGGGAACACAAAGTCACATGGTAATTTCAGCAGGAGTGAAAAGTGAACTTTGTTCCTCCCCATTGGGAAGCTAGCTCCATGCTAAGCTGAACACCCTCTAGGACAGGCAGGCTCTGAATCCTACTCCTAATAGGCGGAAACAAGACCTCAGCTGCAGCTCAGGAAAGGGACCAGCCCAGACATTTCCACACCATAATTTCCTGGTTCATTAAGAGTAACTGGAAACGTTGGAGGTGAAGGAAAAATGAGCTATCAGCATTTAAAGGCAGGAGGAGTTAGCCCACAGGCAGGGTGCTAGTGTCCCACTACTGTGACAAGTTCCTCCAAGGGGAACTGAAACTACCTACTTCCAAGAAAATTAAGAGACTTGAAGCAGGGAACATAAATTCATATTCCACAGAACATAACCCCACTTCCGCTTAAGAAGTGGAAATGATTACTTGGTATGTTACTCTAGGCTCATCTATCCAAGCCTTGGAAGTAACTGGCAGATCCTAGGCCTGCAATCAGGTATTCTGCTTCTAAACTAATTTAGAATCATATGCTGCTTTTTACTTATTGTTGGAACAGACATAATATACAGGTAAGTTACATCCTTTTTTTTTTTTTTATTACAAGATAGGGATTCTTTGTGTAGCCTTGGCTGTTCTTGAACCTGCTCTAGACAGCAGGATGGCTTCAAACTTCAGACTCTGCCTCTGAGTGCTGCGATTAAAGGCATGCACCACTATCACCCGGCTGTAAGTTACATTCTTAAAAACTCCATTAAGGGATCAGAGGCGCCTGTTACCCTGCCCTGGTCAGTTGCTATGTATGTTCTCAGTTCTAGATCCCGGTGTGTTCTGTTTTTTTACCATTCTTATCAAAGACAGGCTATAATACTAGTCACCATCTCAATTCTACTCTTTAGCATGGATATACTAGTCCAGATGTGAGTCTAAGTGTACCCAGTGCCTGGCAAGAGACAGAAATGGTAGGCAGTAGTCAGTGAGCCTGCCTGATGTTGTATGCAAGCCTAAACAGCCTGATCATTCTTCCAGACGTGTAGTCTACTTTGCTATTTTCCTAAGATGGGCATTTGTTTACCAAAACTATAAAGGACAAGAATCTGAGCACAATACACAATCACCATAGAGAATAGGCCAATCGCCTTCATATGTAGTCAGCCTCAGCCTCAGCCACCAGTGCTGTCAAGCTGACTCACATCTCTACCCTGCTCACCCTCTTGCAATACACCTCACCAACATGGGAATGGGGTAGAAGCGGCCACCAGGCTAGAGACTGAGTGCTGTCTTAAGACTCACATCATGATTGGATCCTCCGTTTGTTTTAAGCTACTCTTCAAAGTGCAGAGTTTCAAAGCAAGAAAAGATATGGAAAGCAGAAGATGGTGTTCTTACTTTACACACTAACAAACTCTCTTGAATATTATAGGGTTCCAAACAAAACTTCTTAAAGCTACCTTCCAAAAACCAACAAAAGCAACACATATTTGTTCATTTAGGTTATTTAATATATGTAAACACAATGTAAATATTATATTGAAGTACGCTTTAAAAATAAAATATTGCAAGATGACAAATAAAATTGTTTCCTAGAAATACTCAAAAAGAAATGCCTTTACTGTTAGCAAAACAAGCAAGCCACAAGCAACCCCCTGACCCCCATAAAACCAATGCAAAAACGTAGAAGAGAGTATTCATTTGTGATTTACATTAAATATCAGAGCTAGCATGTAGCCCAGCCTGTGGACTGCTTGCCTAGCATGCTGGATACCCTAAGATGAACCCCACTGTCTCATAAACTGGGCAGGGTGAGGCAATCCTCTAGTTTCAGTACTCAGGAGATGAAGATCAAGACAACAGGACCGAGGCCCCCTCAGATACACAGTGACTTTGAGGCTAGTTTAGGCTACATAAGAGGCTGTTGAAAGAAGAAAACAGAAATGAGTCCCACAGAAAATCTGAATGACTCAATGCAGAAGGGAGACCAGGGAGGTCTTTTTCTTTCCAAGGGCTTGCGATTAATCATGTGGAGTACAAGAGCAATATCCTATTGTTCCTGGAGCTAAGGTTTAAAGTTTCACTGAAAACCCTACCATCATTGCTCACAAGGTACTTTGAACCACATAACAAACCAAAGTAAATCCAACTTTGTCCAAACACAAGGACCTCAAACATGCTTTTATACAGCAAGTCTTCTTAACACCACACTATGCTTCTTTGCTGAAAAGCTAATTTGACCTTATTTTTATCCCTTCGTAACATCCATGTGCTATCCAGTGATGCAAGAGTATGACCACAATAATGGACTTCATTGATAGGAAAGATCAAGTGAGATTGTCAAACTAGAAAATTATTCTAAGCAGAATGGTGGTGAAGACAAGACCATAGCAAGACTAATTAGTTCCTCCCTAGATGTCAACAAGGACTAGACACAACCAACCCAGAACGGTATAGATGAAAACAACTTCCATGTCAATACAACAATATCTAGTCACAGAATGTATAATTTCCAGGTATAATTTTACCAATCTATAAAGCCATATGAAAGCATTCTCTCTTGTACTGTGGCATGAATTATGTTTCCAAACTAAGCAGCTTTGTTGTAATTCATGGTCAATTCTTCTAACTCAATAGGCATATCAGAGAGGCTGTGACACTCTTGACCCATTTGGACGGCATATTTATACTTCATAAATCCCTTTCACATTCACTATCTCAATCTTAATTTAAAGCTCATGGTTGAGAAAGAGGCTAAAATAATCAGTAAAAATAACCAGACATTTTCCATTGCAGAGAGGATAGGGGTTGAGCAGGGGTGACTATATCTGGGCTTTGACCCTTTGAGAACAGAACAACAGCCAGCATAGTAATTATCTCTAATGTTATTACTTAAAACAAGTTTTTCTTTTTAAATTGTTACTCAATTAAAGGTCATTATTCTATCTACTGCACTTAATATGCAGAGAGAAAGGAAGCTATTATAATGACCTATACTTTGTTAACAACACATGTTTGATGGCCCAGTGTTCTCTAACATATTTCAAAAACCTGATCCACTTAAAATACCCTATTAATAAGAGTAACACACATATTTCTAGATGACACTTCTCGTTAATTTCTTTAGAAAAATAAAAAAATGTATGCATTCTACTTAGGGTTTCTATTGTTGTGATGAAACACAAGGACCAAAAACAAGTTGGGGAGGAAAGGGTTTATTGGGCTTACATTTCCACATTGTAGTCCACCACTGAAGGAAGCCAGGGCAGGACCCTGGAAGCAGGAGATGATGCGCAGGTCATGGAGGGGTGCTGCTTACTGGCTTGTTCATCCTGCTTTCTTACAGAACCAAGGATTACCAGCCGAGGGATGGTAACCATCCACAAAAGGCTATGCCCTCCCACACCAATCACAAAGAAAATGCCTTATAGTTGGATCTTATGGAGCCATTTTCTCAACTGAGGCTCCCTCCTTTCAGATAATTCTAGCTTGTGTCAAGTTGACATAAAACTAGCTTGCATATCATGTATCTAACTTACATTCAAACATATAAGCTTGTATATATGCAAATGTGTGCACACACACACATGACACACAGGTATCAGTACATGAATGTGAGTTTGCCTATGCATATACACAGTCTCAATTAGCTTATAAAGCAACACATAGTGAAAAGTAAGGATCTAAAGAGCCTATGACAAGGCTATATAAAACAAAGACAAAAGCAAGGCAGGAATGAAATGATTTCTGCAAGAGCCTGTTGTTTCAGGTGTAAGGTTTCTCCCTGTGGTGGCCGGGTCTGAGGAGTTTGTTTATCTAATGACTAACAACTGGGGCTGATCAAATACAGGAAAATGACCTGGAGACAGAAAATGCCCGATTGACAAGAAGTCTATTCCAAGCTGTTCTACAGCACACATACAATTTGATGATGACTGGCCCTGATAATGATTTTGAAGAACAAGTGTTAACTGAATCATGTAGAAAGAAAATGGATTTCAAAGTATCCTGTCACCTTGAAAACCAACAATAAGGTAAAATTCCACAACCAGAAAACCAGGCTAATTAATACCATGTATATTTATTTCTTGGTGATACTGTAAGATAGTCCAGCTAAGGATTAGTTGGGATTGCGCAAGTTTCATGAAGGGAGGAGGATTTAATATGTATATATACAAAACCTGAAACTAGTGGTCCTGTGGGGGAGGGGAGGACTGAAGCCAAGCAGAAACAGTGTACTCATCAGCATGTTAGCAGCTCCACTGAAGAGAGGAAAGGAGCTGGCATGTGGTCTCTTAACTGTTGTTTCCTGATCCCTGGTTCAGTCTGCTGATGTCATCAGGGAAGTACCAACAGGTAACAGTGGCCAGTTCCTTGTTTACCATCCTTTAATCTATTTAGTAACTGATGACTTGCCTTAGAACAAAAATTAATTGATGCTACAGAAACAGGAGTAACAAGATAACAGTAAGCAGATGGGAAAAACAGGATGGGGTAGAAAAACAGTTAAGTCTTCCTTCACCATATCTGTAGCAGTCTAGCAAGAGGAGTTGACCGATTCTATTTGGCCATCAAGATATACTTCCATATAATTTGGGCTCTAATCTCACACCCAAATCTTCCTTAGAGACATACACAGTCATTCCATCCATTACTGATACTTGCTTTTAATTCCCCCAACAATTTGTACAGCATGATTCTTAATATTATTCATGTTTGTGTTCAGTGTTTTTGGGTGTCCATGCTTGTATGCGTGTGTGTATACTGGTATGTGTGTGTGTATACTAGAGGACAACCTTGAGTGTAGTTCTCAGGAACAGTGTCTGCCTCCTTAGAGATAGAGTCTATCATTGGCCTGTGCTCACCAGTTAGGGTAGACTGGGTGGCCAGCAAGTCCTAAGGATCCACCTTTCTCTGCCTCCCCAGTACTGGGATTAGAAGGGTACAAGCACACCAGGCATTTTTATGGGGTGCTGGAGACTGCATTCTTGCTAATAGTCAGATGCTTTACTAAGCCATCCCCCAGCCTCTGCACAGTACAAATATTACAGAGTGGCATCTTGATGAGTGAGCAAGATAGAAGTACCAGGAGAGGGGGAGTGTGAGGCCCAAGCTTAGATGGAGTCAGCTTAGTTTCTTTACCAGGTGGCTAAGGCAGGTTGCTTAGTAGGTGACCCAAGCAGAGACTTAAAAAACAGATGGAGGGAGTCAGGGGCCAAGCAGAGAATACAAGTCCAAGAACTGTAAGGCAAAAACAGATCTGGTATGTTGATAAACACAAGGAGTTCTCCTTGGCTGGCGTGAGAGAGTAGAATAGAGTTCAGAAAAGTCATGGGGAATGGGCAAAGGGCAGGCAGGGCCATTCATTTGTGCAGGCAGAGACAGCAGTGGAGCACAGAGATTTCAGACACATGCCCAGAGAGGTTTATTTCCATGGCTCATCGTGGTAAAGAACATGCAAAGACATGCTCGGATTGGGACAAGTCTACAACTGTGACACTGTGGCCCCAGCACGCCTAAGATTGCACTGCGGGGAGTTTACAAGTGATGAGCTACACCTGTGCAGAGGGGCAGGCCGCTACTGTGCGGCAGTCTGAGATGCCTGGAGAAGTGTAACCTTGTTCTTCAACATGGCCTTAAAATTCTGCTCTCAAACTCTGCATGGTGGGCTCCATGCAGCAGCCCTGACTCGACTCATACCAGAGGTCAGAAAACCATCAAATCTGTGGGAAAATTCAAGGGCAAGGGCTCTGTGAAGGTACACGAAAAATCCTGGAATACAGATGATTTACCATGCATGTGATTGTAGGTCAGGATTCGCACACTGCCACAACAGTCATCCAAACAGAAAGGCAACTGTGGAGGACCAGCTATTTCCAGGAGATGCCCCTTCAAGGAAGGCAGAATTCCAGCCCACTGTAATTCACAGGCTGGAACCAAGAATTCTAAACTGTGATTTTTTTTTTTTTTTTTTTTGGGAGGGGGGAGGTGGGGTCTTGCTATGTAGCCCAGCTGGCCTTGAATGTAGAGAGATATAATTGCCTCTGCCTTCTGAGTGCTGGGATTAAAGGTGTGTGCCACCACGTCCTGTACCATTGTGATTTTTTTTTAAAAGGTAACTAAAATACAAGTGAAATAAACCTCTGGGGCTGGTTACATGTCCTAGCTGGGTTGTTTCCTGCCTTTAAAATTAAGAAGAATGGCAATGAAGCGAATCTCAAGTGAGAATGAGCAAAACCACAGACCATATGCACACAGACAGACAGACAGACAGACAGACAGACAGACACACACACACACACACACACACACACACACACACACACACACACACACACACACACTTTTCTTCCTTTCACTAAAAATGTCAATCAAGCATGAGCTGCTGTGAGTCACAGTTTTGAGCATTTGCTGATTTTAATGATTACTGACAATCTCCAGGGAATGGTTGTGCATCTACTCTTTTCTTTGAAGGACTCTTAAGAGAAGGTATCAGATTTCCTTTCCAGAGGAATGACTGGCCATCAGATGTTTGAAATAGCTCCAGTATTCCCAAGAAGCCACTCTGATAAGAGTAATGATGGCTATACAAGCCGACAAAAGGTGATAACCAAGCAATGTTCCTTCTACAGCTTTAGAACAAAGAGTCAGAGAGCATGGGAAATATTTATGTATACCTCTTCCCTTCAAAAGGTCAAGGCTTCTGGAAAATATATGTGCAGTTATGTGCAGGACAGAAATAGACACAAAGCTAAAGGTGAACAGAAGTAAAGCAAGGACCACGTTATTCCCCAGATAGAAGGCCCAGATAGTGATTTCTTGGGACTGGCAACACTGGCTTCATCTCAACTTAGAATGTCTTAGTAGTCAAAATAAGATGGGAAAATAATTATGAAATTGAGTGTTCATTAGAGCGAAGCCCTGAGCCAAAAGGGGCTTTTATTATCTCAGCTCTATAGAAAACAGGTAATTCCTCAGGGTAGGCAGGTGGTGGGTGTGTCTTTCTGGTGGCAAAACCCTGTGTACAATGCCAGTTAAATGACTAGTAACTGAGTAACATGCAGGTAGTTTTAGGGTTAACGTATAAAGTTATGATGACTTTGAATCCCCCAGTGAAATCTATACTCCCTGAACTGATTATTAAAACAGGCTCTGGGCCGGTGCTATATCATCGATTTTCTGTGTTACTATTACCTCTTAACCTTTAAATGCGACAGAAGATAGGAAATGTGAACAAATGAATGACACACTTTAACACGCTGATGACTGCATCTCTATTAAGTTGCTTCATGTGCTGATACTGGGTGAACACGTTTCTTGTCATCTCCTTGGTACATTTGAACTTATACATGAGTCACTAAGAAAGTTTACTTTACCTTACTATTTTTTTTTTTTTTCATTTGGTGAGTTCAAGCCTGTGCATGTCCATTCATATAAAACTGTACCAACGACCTACATACACATCACTCTCAAACAAATAGCAGGCCAGAAAGCAGGTACAACTGGTTGGCACAAATCCTCCCAGCATCCAGGGGCCAGTTGTGTAACAGAGAATGGCCTTCCAGTTGAATCAGGATGAAGTGACGTCATGGGCTGGCATGGGTTCTAAGTTTTAGGTGCTCCTGTCTCACGTTTACACCTACTATGAAGCATGTGGACAGCTGTTACTAGGAATTCGTAGGAACAAAATGTTCTCATTGTGTCTACCTTCTGGACCATATTAACTCAAAAGTCTACTAAGAAAATGAGATTAATAACTGCCAATTGTCCTATCTTAAAACTGCCCATGCATGTGATTAATAAATCCCCCAAGGCTATACAACCAAAATCAGAAAAGTTAGTGAAGACATTGCACACTCCATTTGTCATTACTCTTGTTAAGTCAGCGTCACTCAGGAGCCCTTATCTCAGACCTGTGAGTTGGCCTCACTGCTAAGTTTCTAAATGTCACACATTTCCACTTACAAAATATGACAAAACCACTACTTTTAAACATTTTATGTGAGCTTTTGCTTACTATTTCATTTTACTTGGGGTGGGGGGGCTTTTCTACTTAAAAAAATAAAAACAACAAAACAAAAAACCTGGTCTAGACATTGCTGTTGCAGGCGTAAGAGGCCATGCGCTGGGCACGCCTCCCGCCATGACAAGCACTGGCAGTAGAGAGGACACAGTTATGCTCCTTAGGAAGAAATGGAGGTGCAGTCATTTCACACTTTCAAGCAAGGGCTCAGTTGAGGTTTTGGTTACTCAGCCAATGTAAAGCATCAAATCAAGATCAAGTGTTTTAGAAGACACAGAATTTGTTCTGACCTGGGCAACTCCTCATCCACCTTTCTCACTTATACACCAGGAGAGAGAGGCCCTAGTCAGAACCTGTTCCTGGGAGGCTTTAAAAACCAACCAACCAACCAAACACACAGATGGGATGGCGCAAACCCGAGCCCCAAAATACTCAAGCCCTTTAACCCCTTTAGTCCTTGTAAGCACTGGGTGCTGCAGACACTATTAAAAGACATACTAGTTAATTTTGATCCTGGCTTTACAGGGGAGGAGCCCTGGGCACAGAGTTGAGCAATTTGCTCAAGCAAGAGGCGTGGACAGGTGGAAAGCTGCTCTGTGTGGGACACTGCCTCTCTCTACCCTGACTCAGAAGCTAAAGGAGAGTCTGGGCATGCAAGGCTTCCTTCTCCCAAGCACTCCTTCTTTTTCTTCTTTCTTTAAAGGGCGGAAGGGGGGTGGGACAAACACAGAAGTCATCAAGAGGGTGTTTCGTAATCTAATCAAGGGGTGGACAAAGTAAGCACTCCTCCTTAACAGCAGGATGACTAGGAGATACAAAGTTCTTGGTTCTAACTAGAAGGGGCAAGAGTTCAATACATTTTTAAATCAAATGCTCAAACTCTTTGGCCTCAAACACCTGAGTCAAAATTAACTAGTATGTCTTTTAATAGTTAATTGTATATTATCAAATGTCAGTTAAAGCTAATGAATAAAAGGATGGTATGGGGAACGTCTTAAATACAACATAGTCCTCCCTTGTAGTGAGGACTCACTGATCCCATCACACCCCGTCTGATACCATGGTCTGTAGGTACTTAAGATCGAATGTACAATATGCATATGACTTCCACACTTCATCTCCTGATGGCTGACCATGCCTAATGCAATGTAAATGCTCAGCTGTTGCTGTCATCACATTTCTCAGAGAATAATGACAAGAAAAAGTGTACACATTCGACACAGATTTAACTTTTCCTTCAAATATTTTCAACCTGCTCTTGGCTGAATCCATGCGGTGCTGATGCCATATGTATGGAGGGCAGACTACATATTTAGTGAGCTACGTCTATGGAGAGAAAGCTACGTATGAAGGGGTAGTGATGAGTTCATCATTTGTGTCATGAATCTGGAGATGGTCATGAAACATGATGGAAGACTCATACGTATGCAAAATTTGAACAGGCTTCATTTGCTTCCAAGACCAAGGTGACTGTTTCCTCTTTTCATCTTTTAAAAAATACAAAACAGTCACTGTTCCCTAACAAAGCATTTTTGGAATTCTGCAAATCTAAAGGTGTGAGTATGAACATTAATGCTTTGACAAGGGGTCCCCCATTCAGAGGCACATTACACTCTATGATAGAGATGGGCAGATGCTACAACATAAACAGAAAACAAGATGCTAATTTGGGCCACATAAGCAGTTTAGGTCAACCTTAGCCTGGCATAGCCCAGGTAAGTGAGAGAGCAGACAATCAAGGAGAGGAAATCCGCATCCACTGGCAGAACCACACACGTGGTCAGGGTTCTTTGTGTTCTGAGTCTACTCCCTTGCTAATTCTAGACATCCCATCAATGTTCTAGGTATCCCATCATGATCTAGGTACCTCATTTTATGAAGATGCATCCACACTTCTTCTGACTAGGTTCTCTCAAAAATTTCCTCTCAAAAGCATCCAGTTTGAAGCCAAATGATCATACTCAAGGAAGCTGCCGCCAGGCTTCTGGTACTCAAAAGTGAAAGTTCAACAACTTAATCCATTTAAACTCTACTACAGTATTTTGGTTTGGAGTTTTCCTTGGTTATTTCTGAGTGAGGTTTTGGTATGTAGGACAGGCCCAGTAGTATATTTGCTATGTAACCTAGGCTGGCCTCAAACTTGTACCAGTTTTCCTGTGTCAGCCTCCCAAACCCTGGATTACAGGCATGCCTTACCAGGTCTGGCTCTACTATAAAATTTTAAGAATAATTTCTGGAGAAACATAAAGTTTATTGTTACCGGTGTCTTGGCTAAAGTTCTAACACACCAAGTGGTCAGTGAGCAGTTCAGGAACAGGTCACTTACTCCAGAAGGTAACCATGATGTTTAATTATGAGGCTCTTTCTGCATTGAAGATTCACCCCTGGCTTACCTCTTTGCATTTAGTTGCCACAGTTCAATGACACAAAATCACGAAGCAAACAGGCACCCAGAAGTTTTGCTCAAGAGTGGGCAAGTATTGCCAAAAACAATACAAATAAGTGTTTTCCCTTGATCCCTGTATCTGTAATGACACCAAACTGATTTCTAGCCTAGAATCTTAGTCATCTTCCTCCTCCTTAAACACACCCTCTATTCCACATTAGGTCAAGGGAAGCCCCGAGGCTGTCTGTAGTACCTCCCTTCTCTTTACCACAGTGCTCAAGACCACTTACCACATGGTCCCCACTCCCCAACAAACATGAGACAGAGCAGGCAGATGAGGAGGTACCCTCTTCAGTCCTGGGCCTGGAAAGCTCATTGCATTAGGATCATGCAAAGGCTAACTTTTCTTGGTCACCCCTATTACATGAGATTCTGGTAGCAGCTACAACTCTCCATTCTGCTGTACATTATTCAGTAAGACCCTCCTGAAAGGCAGGCAAACGTGTCCAGCCAAATCATGCTTATACATATTTGCTAAGTTAGATAAAAAGGAGATGCATCCCTTACTTCTGCTGAAGAGTGACTTAATCTGCTCCAATCAAACATATTATTCATTCACAAGAAAATTATAATGTTCTTACAAAGTCCATTATTTCCTCACGCAGTGTCATGATTTGTCAGACAATAATCCCTAAAAGAATGTTTCTTTTTATCTAACTCTCCCAGGCATCAAGCAAATAACATGACGTACCTTCTCTGGGCTGTGTAATGTCAGGGTGTTGCACATTAGCTAACCATGAGCCATGTCTCAGTGACCAGCTATGCACAAGGGGGTCGCTCTGGTAGATGTCAGGAAAGACAGATTCTGCCTCTTTTCTCAGGCCTCTGCTCCGAGCTTTGATTCTGCTGACTGTTTAAGTGGCCTTCAGGAGGCCTGGTTTTTCTAAACATCTTGCTAAATCTATCACAGCTCTTTCAGGGGACTTCAGTAATGAGTCTCTGTAGGTGGTAGAAAATGGAAAAACATAGGCCCCTAGGATTAGAGCAAGCAGATAGGTCAGGAATGTATTCGGAGCACAGCCCTTAGAGTACATGGTTTGGAGTCAGACTAGTCAGAGTCCAAGTCTTGGGTCAATCATGTTAGCTGTATGACCCTGATCAGTTAAGAAAGAGGTCTCCTCCAACTTCTCAAAACTTAGGCAGTATTACCAAATGCAGAATGTCTCTAAAAATTAAATAAGTCATTTTGCATACAAGCACTGATGAGCAAGACTTAGATAAACCTTCGCAGCTAGGATCATTTAGGCATTTTTCTATAACACGTGGATTTTCTACATATTTTAAGTTTATTTCTGATTGACCTGTAATAATTAAGCATATTTGCTAAGTGCCATGTGATGTTTCAGTGTCTTTGCATGGTGATCTACTGAGTGTAATTAGCATATCCAGCACTTTAAGCATTCAACATGCCTTTGTGATAGAAATGGCCAAATGAAAGCTTGAGAATATATATTTTAAAATACACCACACTGTGAACGCTAGTCACCTTGTGTGTGTTCTAGCAGACCTTACACCAGCTCTGTCCCCACAGAACACACCTGCACCTCATCTCTCTCTCATAAGTTTATATGAATTGAAGATGGGGAAAGGGTCAAGAGAGGGGCTGTAAATTTCTGAGATTCGTGTGGCAACTCAATAAGAAAGCTCTAAATAAGACCCAGTGTAGGTGCCAAATAGAGATTTTAAAGGCTTCTACTCCAGATGATAATACATTTACCTTCATATACTGGTTAAACACCTCCAAGGCACTGCTACAGAAATCCAAGGTTCACATCAATAAATAAGGAATAGGTGCATAGCAAATACGATCTATGCTCACAGAGAAGGACAGGCTGTTTACACATCTGTGTGCTTATGACTGTTTTGTTCAGGGCTGCCTAGGTACATTCTGCTAAGGCTAATGCTGTAGTTGGAGTGCCAGGTGCACATGCAGTTTGGACATTACAGGGGAGGATGTCTGTCTATTATCCTAAGAAGTACCCCATCCCCAAAGCCAACTGGTAAAATGAAGAGTAGATACCCAGGTTTACCAATTGTTGGATAGAGGATAAATTACAAAATAACACAACAAATTTCTGCCAAAATGTCAAATACACACACATAATAGGTACTTGGCAAACACAAGTATCATGAGGACACTGTAGCTCTATGGGCTACTACTACTTCTAAACTGCTGCAGTATGTACTTGAATTGCAGGCAGTCTTAGCAGAGGAGGCAACTCATGGAGCCAGAAAATGGCCAGGCCATCACCCAAAACCTGTATCTCACTCAGTAAGGTTTTACTCTGCATTTATACAAGGCAACTCTCAAGGATTAAATGTCATGTTAGCTTTAGAGAACTGCCTATATCCTAAAAATAAACAGTTTTAATTATTAAATCAAAAACATGGTAATAGAGGTAAAAGCAAGATAGTTTTCTATGGGAAAACATGCCTTTATATTTCCTGTGGAGTTTTTTTTTCCTCTAATACTACAGCTATTTTTGTGAATTCCAACTTTCTTTAGAGCATATTTGTAAAGCATCTGTTGTACACAGAGTGTTCCTTCCATTTCCAGGGTTCTCCTACAGAAAGAGGGCAAGGTGATTAAGAATATGGCTGACCCAGAGATGAATGGGGGAAGAGTCAACTAAACACAATACTGATCCAATTTTCTAACTATGCTTTCACTAGGAAAAAAATGACATAGATTATCTATTTTTTCCAGTCTCAAATACAGTGTTTGTTCAGTTCAACTACTAGGCATCTCAGATGTACTGGCCAGGAGGACAGAGTTAAGTTACAATTCCTAACCCAACATTCTGGCTTGGCACATCGGCATTTCTTCATAAAATGAAGGGATAAAGTTGAAACAACTGCAGGCTGCTCAGGGACCTCGGTACAAGCTCCTGCTGTGGGGTGAGTGTGTGTGTGAGTGTGTGTGTGTGTGTGTGTGTGTGTGTGTGTGTGTGAGTGTGTGAGTGTGTGTGTGTGTGAGTGTGTGAGTGTGTGTGAGTGTGTGAGTGTGTGTGTGAGTGTGTGAGTGTGTGAGTGTGTGTGAGTGTGTGTGTGTGTGAGTGTGTGTGTGTGTGAGTGTGTGTGTGTGTGAGTGTGTGTGTGTGTGTGTGTGTGTGTGTGTGTGTTTTGTATTGAGAATCTTCCAAATAAATCAAGCACTCTTAAGAGGCTGAAGATAATATTGAAGGAACACATTTAATGAGAACTATCTTCCTAATATTTTTCTGGTCCCCCTCACGCGCTCTTCAAAGAAATATAAGAAATGAAAATTAAGGGTTTGGCTTTCTGTAGACTTCTGACAAACATGTAAGTCTGAAAAACCCCAAGACATGAACGGTGACAACATGGTCATTTGTTTTTATTAATGATGCCACAAAGCAGTAACTGTAACAGAAACCTATTTATTTTGGGATAAAGCAACAGGGTAGAGGAGAAATAATTGAAGAGAAAGCTTAAGAAATTCTCTAGTTAGAGGTAATGGAGATCCAGAGAGAGTGTGACTACTCCAGGCCCCACATTTTGTCTAGTTAGCTTCCTTTATGTATTAGATAAACAGAGCAACTTAAAACCTTCTGCATCTAAACTGGTTTTACATTTTTTTCATTACATTTGTGCATATACATGTGTGCAGGGAAAAGGACAACGTTCAGGACTGGGTGCTTTTCTACTACTATGCCGATCCTAGGGATCAAACGCTGGTTATCAGGCTTGGCAGCAAGTGTCCTTAAGCTCTGAGTCATCTGCCACGCCCACCTTAAGCTTTTTTTTTTTTTTTTTAAATCAGTGCTTGACAAACCAGTGGTTTTAGAACAGTGGTTTTGTTGACGTATTTGTGGGTCCTACAGAGAAAGTATGGTTACCATGGGAACATAGTGGGATGCTGAAGCTTGGGTTCCAAGAGGTAGCCCTTCAAAGTGAACACTTTTCTGTGCTCTCTCAGTACATCTCAAGCTTTTTCTGTACCAAGAGCTGAGCTCTTTCTTACAGTCACTTTCAGTCAAACTAAAATCTCAATGTTTCCACTGACAAGACATGGCCAATTTCCTTACTGTTTTATGCCATAGTCTCTGGACATACTCTGTCATACTCCTTACTGATCTATGTCACGACAGGTGGACATACCCTGCCATACTCCTTACTGTTCTATGTCACAACAGGTGGACATACCCTATTATACTCCTCGCTGTCCCATGTCATGACAGGTGGACATACCATGCCATACTCCTTACTGTTCTATGTCACAACAGGTGGACATACCCTATTATACTCCTCGCTGTCCCATGTCATGACAGGTGGACATACCATGCCATACTCATTACTGTTCTATGTCACAACAGGTGGACATACCCTATTATACTCCTCGCTGTCCCATGTCATGACAGGTGGACATACCCTGCCATATTCCCCTACTGTCCTATGTCATGACAGGTGGACATACTCTGCCATACTCTCTGCTGTCCCATGGCATGACAGGTAGACATACCCTGCCATACTCCCTACTGTCCTATGTCATGACAGGTGGACATACTCTGACATACTCCCTACTGCCGTAGACCATAGCCTCTGGAATCCCTTTCACAGCTCTCATGAAGGCCAAGTCCTCATACCTGAGCATCCCCTCTTTAAGCAAGCCTTTCTCGTGTTCAGACCCACCATCTGGGATAAAGGGAAAATGGAGGATTTATGCTTCTCCTTCACTCCAACAGGAGCTAAAAGGCTGGCAGACAGGATTCCTGGCTCCAAAGGTAGGTCTCTATGTCACCTGTTTCCCATCTAAGAGGCCTGGGACATCCCTCCCTTGCTTCATAATCCTCCCACTGCCCACCTGGGTGGGTCTGTGGACTCAGAGGCCCCAGAGCAACTGGAGTTGGGCTATGGACAGAACACCTCTGTGAAGAATCAACTCTGATCTATGTTCCCACCAGTGTGTCCTCCTTTTTCTTGGTACTCACTCACCAGGAGCCCTAGGTAACTAATAAAAACTGCAGGGTATCCAGCTATGAACCTATAAGCCTCCCTTTCCTTCTTCCTCTGAATTTTAAACACCCAGCATTCTCCCACCTCTAGAACTCTTGATGGAGCCTGAGGGGTACCAGCAGTTATCCCTCCTGATGTGTTCTGTGTCCTTTTGAGGCCCAAATACTGTCTCATTCCTGGAAGCTACTCCACACCCCCGTATAATGTTAACCTTAGTTTTCCTCTGGTTTTCTCATGCAGTGCCACAGGAAAAAATGTTTACTTAATTCTCTCTCAAATGGTAATTGCTGTTTCTGTTTACTTCTGTTGACCTGTCTTGCTTTTCTAATTCACTTTGGAAGAACTGTACTGTATTTAGGTAACCAGGAAGACTTGCAGGAACCAAAAGCAAAGAGACAGGAAGTGAAAGTGCATTGATGTCAGGGCCAGTGAAATTGGTTATATTTCAGATGCCCCTTTCGATTAGTAACAGACTGGCAAATCAGAAGACAGAGTTAGCTCCATGCTTAGATAAAACATGCTGTTTTACTACAATTGAAACAAGTTAGAGAGTGCCACTGAGTGAAGGAAAGAGACAGGCAGGTTTAGGAAGAAGAAAAGCCAAGTGGGAGGGTTAGGAACACTCTTCAAAATCCATGCCCATCAGCTCAAATGGTTTCTTGAGACAGTGAGCTCCCTGGACCTTGCAACAGAAATCAGGGCTGCAACATTCTCTCAGCCAATTAGCCTTGGCCTCTACCGGAAATCAGGAACAAACTGTGCACACTAATACTGTTTATATCTGTTTAGTTGGCTTGAGATAATCTCACGGTAGCCCAGGCTGGCCTTGAACCCCTGCTGCTGCTGCTGCTGCTGCTGCTTCACACATTTACCTCCCAAAATGCTAGGCTGACAATGGCATACCACTTCAAATACAGTTTGTAAATCTTCTAAATACGAGCATGAACAAAATGGAAAATTTCCCATGCCGTCGTAAAAATAATAACCAGGAAGGAATGAGGAAGGATATGTGACCCTGAAACTAGCTATCTACAAGTACCCCAACAAAAGCCCAAAGGAAGAGGAAGCTTAAGTTATGTTTATTCAAACTATTTCCTTGGCTCCTCCAGCTTTCAAAATCACAATCTGGTGGGGTTCTCGTCTACACTTTATTACAAAATATATTCTTTTTTCCTTTCTTTCTTCCTTTCTTTCTTTTTTTTCTTTCTCTTTCTTTCTTTCTTTCTTTCTTTCTTTCTTTCTTTCTTTCTTTCTTTCTTTCTTTCTTTTTGCAATGGACATTATACCACAGTAGAAAATCCCACATCTAATGGTATGTGGTAGGTCATAGCCAAAATGCAGAAAACACTGTATAAAGTTACTTTCATGGTGTGTATATATCTACAGGAAACGTAACTATATGCTGGGTATAGACTTGTGGCCCTTTCCTGGGATATCCCACTGCATATATAAAGCTATTCCAAAAGCCTGAAACACAACATACTTCTTGTCCCAATCATACTAATAGGAGAGATAGATATTACTTGGATTCCAATTGTCTTTTATAACAACAATGACATGAAAGCACTGTTTGATCTACTTTTCATGCTATGCACTGAAACACTAGATATCTGCGTAGCCCTGTAGTAGTAGATGGCACTGGTGGTTTTAAAAGCTTGAAGCCCTGACTATATTTTTATAAGCTAGGCAAAGCATCTGTAGAGATAAGACACTATTAGTGTGAGACATGCTGTTGAATTATACAACAGGTATGTGGACAGCAGGGTTGTAGGGCAGTAATGCAGACTGTGAGTGGTGATATACAGTAAGTAAAGAAGGCACAGAGTTCTTAGCATGGTACAAGCATGAAGGAGGCAGAGGAACCTGACCACAGTCTGGTAGAATTGAAGGGGAAAGTGGAGAGAAACTTTAGGCGAGGAGGCAATCACAGCAAATGTTCTTTCCTGTCATACCACAGGAAGAAAGGAAGGAAATGCCCAGTGTTACATGGTGAGAAGGGAGAAGTTACTTGAAGGCCAAGGGACAATAAGAGGAGGTGGTCGGGGACAACTTCAAAGCTTTGCCGGGCCGGGGGGTGGGGTGGGGGGGGTCAACTGGACAAGTCACAGTGTTGAGGTGGAGAACAGTGAATTTGGGGCTCAAATAAGATACTCAAGTAGAAGATGTATAGTAAGTGTGGAGAGCAACCAGCAGAGGACACAGAAATGAAAGGGTCAAGACTTAAACAGGACACAGGAAACAAGGGCAGGGCAGGAGCAGCCGAGAACCTGAACACGTGAGGAGGGGAGCCCCTGGAATTCTATTAATTCAGCTCAGGTCTAGGAGATGGAAGAACTATCTTACTGATATGTATCAGAACACTGCTATTTGGTTGGTTTGGTTTCAGAAAATGGGGAGAATTAAGACTATCTGTGGCTCCGCAGTGACAGAGTCTATTTGAGTGGATTGGCTTGCAGAGATGGAGGAAGCCTGCAGCAGCCTGGGACACTTGCGAGCTCCCTCAATCTCCACCCACACTTCACAATCTAGAGGTTATCTAGAGCTTGTTGGCAACTTCCCTAAAGGACTCCAGTACCTGTATCTACTCACAGTACACGTCACTTGGCCATGACTGCCATGCCCAGAGGCCTGCCCTCCTGGCTGGTCTTGAGGTGCCTAAACTCACTGCCTTCCCAGCTGAAGTGCTACAGATGGCCCATGACCTCTTCCCTCCTGAGCAAGCTGGTCTATCCCACCCTGTGTCTTAAGTTCTCAGTTGAGGAGGCTGACTTTTACCACCCTATTTTTCAAGTATATTTCCAGTTTGTAAAGCATGGCATATAGATCTATTATTTTATGGTTCCTGGGCTGTCTCCTCGATATCAACTCTTATATAACTTAAAGCCAGCTGAGGAAGAGTTTCCTTCTGAAATCCTCTCCTTTTATACCTCAAGACAGACTTGCTTCATCCCATGTTTCTACAGCATATTTTTAGCTTCTTAGGCTCCACGGAGCTATCTACCTGTAATTATGCTGCAGAAGCATCAGAAGACGCCAATGAAAGGCCAGCCACAGACAAAATAGCAAAAGGCCTATCCGTGGTCATGAGGGTTTCAGCAGGCAGGGAATGCCTGGCAGAGTTCCCTCTGTTTCCAGCCAGGCCCAATAAACTCTCCAGAGCTGGACTTCCTTTCAGATCAGACCCAAGTGTGGGATATGACTGGGCAGGAAGGGCAATGAGGAAAAGGCATGAGATGCTCAGCACGATGGAGATGGGACTTTTACACAACCCTTGAGAGCCTGGAAGACCACCACCTATCGGCCCGCCCTGCTTCTCAAAAGGCAGCTTTAGCCTCAGTTTGGAAATACTGCTCATTATTTTTTTATATTGTTCCCCTTCAAAAACAAAAAAAAAAAGTTATGCTCTGAGCTTTATCCAGAGAAACGAGCTGCTGTCAAGCAAGACATTATGAAGGGAACAGGCAACATTCTCTAGCTGAATGCAATTATGCACAATTTCCTTTTGTAAAAGACCATTACTGTCCCAAGATAAATACAAAGTGCTGTTATGTGTAAGCATTTACTGCTCAATGCCATCTGATGTTTTTACTCTTTCCACAATGAGCTGTGCTCTCAAAGGTACTTCTGGCTCCTGAGTTTATATTAGTACTTTGTTATTTAGCTATGACAATGTAATCGAGACAAAATAAAACATTTGTATTCTGTTCATCACCATTGGCAGAAAATGCAAATTTACTATGAACCTGATGCACATGCATTCTTCTCTTAAGATGCAGGGAGTGGAGGTGTTCTTATTTCAAAGGGAAACGGGTAAATGGTCTGTGCCACAGAGCTCCAGGTGCTCATGGAAATACAGGGACGCTATCCCAAGCAGGAACCCAGAGTCGACACACACTCAAGATGAGGCTAGCTTGTTAATTACTTTCTGACAAATAGATCTCTTACAGGATCAATGGCTCCCTCTCGGGCTTCCATGAGAGATGAGTACTCTTAAAAAGAATCTAGCCATCGATTTTTCGTAAATTCGTATTTTACTTCTCCAATGCCAAGTCAAATTGAATCAAGAGAATGCTTTAACTTCATTTCTATGTAAGCATTCTAGAAGCACATGTGAGTACTAAGAAAATGCCCAAGCATTTAGCACTTAGACGTCTTATGTATTTATCTTATGCCCATCTCCTGTAACACAGCTTATATCGTCTTATGTATTTATCTTATGCCCATCTCCTGTAACACAGCTTATATCCTGTATGGCTACGATCAAGAAAGTCTTCAGTGGCTAAGGAACTCAGAGCAATTATACTCACGGTTGACAGAGCTTCACCAGGTCTTGATCAGTGGTGTTGGGGGGCAGGCCTCGGATGTAGAGGTTTGTCTTGCTCAGTTGATCCCATCCTGAGTTGCTACTGCTGCTGCTGTTGTTATTACTGCTGGTGGTGCTGGGACTGGGAGGGGCCATGGGGTGTGCTGGGACCAGAGACTGCTGCAAAGCAAAGACCAGAGTGTGTCAGAGCAGAGGTAAGGGATCAAGTACCACTCAGAGACTGTGAGCTACAGGAAAAAAAGATGATGGTAAAGGGGGAGGGAGGGAGACACTGAGATTAAACAAAGATTATCCTGGACTACTGTAATGTAGAATTTAACTGGAAGGTGCAAAAAAAAAAAAAAAAAAAAAAAAAAAAAGACCTATTCATTTTAAGACCTGAACAAAACCCAGAAAACCCTTCTTTCAACATGAAATTAAAGAATTTTACTCAGCAGTACTTGAAATGTGGATAACTTTATGGATAATCCATTTATTCACATATTTTAAGGAACACATCTCCTGAGACTCAAAATTAACTTGCATGAAGTCATGTGATATTATCATCTTAATATGCAGTAATTTAGAAATCTCTAAGCTTTTGAAAAGGCTTCCAGATTCTTGAAGAATATCTGAACATTATGAACAAGAATATCTGATTTTCTTTTTTTTAAGTAAAACTCTTTTTAAAAAGGGACTACTCTTAATATACGAGAATGTTAGAGCCCCACACACAGCCTCAAACTTCTAAGCTAGATCTAGGGCCATGGAGACATCTGGATGAGACTCACCACTAGCTGCTTTTCACCCTGGCTGACCTTGCGAATTTTAACCCCTGTGAGGATGCTACAGCAGCTGGAAACCTTCCCAGGCGCTATCATATAAAGCCTGCAGTCAGGGGCTGCTCAGGCTTGGTTCTCCAGGCAGCAGCCACTAGGAAGGGTGTCTGAATACACACACCACATACTGCTGCTCTGGGAGTCTGTGGAAGGAAACCCCAGCTCTCTGCCCCTCTGCCCCATCCAAGACCTTCTGAGGAAGTTAAAGGGCTCAGCCTGAGGACAGTGAGTCGGACCCAAACTGTCCTCACAGCCAACGTGAGGAATAGTCTCCTTTAATATTTTCTAAGTGATAAACATACTAAGCCAAGAGCAGCACTTACACAGAAAGCTGGAACACGCAAACTTAAATACTTGCTAGACACTCAACAAAGATTTCTAATATTGATGTCAGGCATTTACTACTACAGACAAAAATGTAAGGTGTGTAGAAGAAACACTAAACTCCACAGCAGAAAATGTTAATGGTAGACATACACAACAAATATACTCTTGTTTATCTTGCCAACAATTTAGGATGCTCCCTGTAGACTCAAGTTCTGACCTAGTTTCTGCCGATTCCACAGCTTAAACTGAAAACTTAGTGACTCTTTCTTCTGGTCCTGTACCTTCTTCCCTCTGTTCAGGGTCCCCATTAAGTTGTCATGCAAATACTACTTCATCTAAAGAGTCTCTTTTTAGAAAGGGAGTACCTAGAAGAATAAACAAACAGTGAGGAAATTCTACTTCCTAAAATCTGAACTTGAACTAGGACTATCGGCATTGCTTAATCCAAATCCCAAACTGCCCTGCCTGAGATCACACCTGTCCAACCTGTGTGATTCATGAACTCAACTCACACACTATATGCACAGCTCTGGCTTTCCTCTAAAGACTAAAACACTGGTTTCTAGGTTTAAAAGAGCCACTCAGCCCTGTCCCTGCTTTGCCACAGGTGTCACACAAAGGTCCACCTTTTTTCTCTCTAATCTCTCAGTATTCCCACTTACCTACTCTTCTTCTCAGAACTATACTGAGGTATTAGAAAGATGAACTCATTAGCCCTCATCTCCCAAGCCTCTGACTGACAAAACAGCCTGTAATCACAGGCAGAAGCAGGTGAGCCTGAATTGTCTCTTAAATGTCATGTGATCAGTGCCTAAGACACCATCCCAGGGCATGAGGTTACTGGTATTAACCACAGGAAAGAGGACGTTGGCTACCGAATGACATCAGGAACATGTTGTGGGTCATTTGTACATTGTGTGAAGAAGGTGTATAGCTGATTGCTAAATAGCTTGGTGGGGAGAATAGGCAGGTCTTCCAGGCAAAGAGATGAACTAGGGGTGAAACTAGGCACACAGAGACACCAGGGAAGCAATGGTACATGACAGAACATAGGTTAACAGAAATGGGTTAATATAACAGCTAGAGGAAAACAAGCCTAAGATAAGGCAGAGCCTTCATAATTAATATGTCTTCATGTCATTATTTATGTTCTGGCAGCCCAAAGAAAAATGAAGGGCCAGGCTGTAGTTCAGAGGTAGAACATTTGCCTAACATTCAGAGTCCTGGGTAAAATAATTATGTGTCACCCCAGGGATGACACCTGGAAAGGTAGGAAAGAGCTGTGGTCTGGTCCTCTCCCAGTTCCTAGTTTCTCTGTGAGAACACAGCAGGGGCAAGCATATGTTCTAACAAACATTCTAACGACTGCATCCCAAGACTGGGTCTATGCTACCCTAGATTTTGTCTGCTTCTCATGGGGCATGCTGGGTGTGAGCTTGTTTTGATTAGAAGAAACATCTGGGTTATCACTAACTTGGGGTCCCTGGAACCAAAAGTAGGTTTTCCTTATGTATTTACTATTGATAGAGGGAAGAGACCCATGGGCTGTACTGAATTTCTAACTGATTTACCTATGATGTCTGATCCTCATCCATATTTATTGTAACAATACTTTTGCAGGGAGGGAAGCAGGTGAGGAACTGAGGCTTCCAGTTGGGCTGACTATTATTAGGGTACAGGACCTCCCAGAGTTCACATTCCAGGAAGGACAAGAGGGTCCCAAATTCACACGAGGAAGACCATAAGGCTAAGGAAGGACTCCTTTACAGCACAAAGTTCAAGTTAAATTTTACCTAAATATCAACACTTCCCAGAGCTAGCTGAAGACAGAGACAAACTCCTGAGATAGAACGAAAGGATTTTAGTTGCTAAAAGAAAAAATAAAAGTATAGAGAATTTGAGATTAAAGATTGACTGTTTAGAACTCATTGCTTCCGGGCTGGGAATACAGTTTAGCAGTAGGCATGTGCAGGGGTCTGTGTTCAATCCCTGGTCCCATTTAAAAAAAAAAAAAAGTTCCCTGAATCTAAAAATGTCACCTGCAATGAGACTGGTACATATGTTTAAGACCCCAAATCCAAATACAATAGACCTTACCCCTAAATATTCAGAAAAGATTAATAATAGTCTAAATAGTATGGGTAAATAGCATAAAGAAGAGTCCATTTGCCAAGGGCTGTGTGCGGTGTCCTGCTTTCAACTGAACTCACTAGACAGACAGGTATAGCACTGTTCTCTCATCACACAGATTAGGAAACAGAGTCTGAGGAGCACATAAGTAAGTAAGTATGGTAAGTAGGCAGCGGGGCTGCATTCTGAACTAAGATCTGCCAGACAGCAAAGTCAGAGCCTCCAAACACTCTAAGTAGCTTCCAAACACAAACACTCTTAAGTAGCTTCCAGACACGTTCATCTCTTGGATGTAACATACGACTTTCTTTGAGTTCCTGTGCCCATCCTCTTGCAACCTAATTGCAAACTTCTTGCTATTTTGCAGTGTGACTTTGCTATGTCAGAGTAAAAGGTGCCTGTGGGTTACTCTAATTAGCACACAGTGAACTAGTGGAGGTAAAAACCCCATTAGCTTGGAAAAGAAGGATTAAATAAATCCCGCTTTATAAATTGTTCCCCTAAAGAATGGATTCTGGGGCAGGGGGTACAAGCTTAGAGACAGCTTGGCATGCACATGACCTTAGGTTCAACTCTACACTGTGCAAGAAATGATGAACAGGGGTGAATCTTTCTTTTTGTGAAATGGGGTCTCACTACATAGGCCCTGGCTATCCTCAAACTCATGATCACTGTGTCTTGTGGGCACTGGGATGGGAGGTGTGCTATCAGTACACCCAGCAAAAAGAAGGAATTTTGACAGCCACAATGGAAAATATGGGGGTTCTTTTAAAAGTTGAAAGTAAGAGTCAAGCATAGGAATCACATCAATAATTCCAGCACTTGGGAACCTGAGGCAGGAGCATCCAAGTTTTGAGGACAGCCTGGGCTACTGAGTGAGATTCAATACAGCAATTAAAAAAATAAATAAACAAAAACAAAACAAAAATTAAACAAAAACAGATATATCATGTGACCCAATAATCACACGGCAGCTAAAAGAAATGGAACCAGTATGTCAAAGCAATGTCTACACTTCCTTGATTACATTGCCAACTATTCATACAAGCCAACAAAGGAAACAAAGGAAATGCTCACTAAGTGATGAAGAAAATTGTTTACATATACACACAGTGAAATACTATTTAGCTACTAAAAATAACACTGCGTTACTTACAATACCACGGATGGAACTACAGGTTCTATATTAAGTGAAATAAATAAGACAGAAGTGATGCTAATCATAAGTAAAATTTGCAACAGTGGATCTGGCAGAAGTTATGAGTAGAATGACGACTACAGAGGACAAGGAGAGCAGAGAGGAGGCAGTCAGGGAAAGGTTCATCACATAATGCTAAGTCAGAGTTAAACAGAAGGAAGAGGCTTTGATGTGCTATTCCATAGCAACAGGGTACTGCGAACAAGAATGGACTGCACATTTCAAAGGGCAGAAGGGGTCTTGCAAGTTTTCAACATGAAGATATGATTTTTGAGGAGAGAAGGTTATCCTGATTTAAAAATGATACAATGGACAATATATCGGAACATCACATTACTCCACTAATACACACCACTGTGTATTTTAAAGAACCAGTTAAAACAATTTAACTGATAATTTAATAGAATGAGAGAATGAATTCTGCATGGGCCTTCTGAAAGCTAACATGAAGTCATGCTGAACACTGGAGTCAGAATTTTAAGAATATTTGAAATGAAATTTGGCAAAATTAAACTTTAGCTTGTAGATTGAAATACAAATAAAACACGGATGAGTCTTTCTTTTAATATGGCTTCAGAATTTGATAAACTCCCAAGAAGCTATGCTTGTAGTCAGGGTATGTATCTCGATGGCACAAAGTTGTAATTTACTAAAATAAAATAAACTTAAAAGGGATAACTTTCACCCAATTGTTTTGTCACTGATGCCCTTCAACCTCTGCCTAGGAAAATGCCTTGCCTGTCGCCTGTCTTGCAGTTTGAAAAGACACTCAGTGCATGATGCTCACAGTAGTTTAAACACAGTCTAATTAGAGATCCCTGTAGGTGGCTAGATGGCCATAGTTAGTGCTCATTCAGCCCCAAAGAGCCCAAAGTCTATCTCAGCTTTCTCTAGTTTTTCACTGGCTAAAGTTGTATAACAGGTCACAATTCTTGTCTCTCTGGGGGTAGGGAAAACAAGGTAATAGCGTTTTCATGGTAACATTTATCTGAGCTTAATTTGTATCTTAGTGAGGGTTTCTATTGCTGTGATAAACACCATGACCAAAGGCAACCTGGGCAGGAAAGGGTTTAATTTCATCTTATACCTTGTAGTCCATCATCCAGAGAAGGCAGAAACTGATGCAGAGGCCATAGAGCAATGGTTCTCAACCAGTGGATCATACCCCCTTTGGGAGGTTAAATAACCCTTTCACAGAGATTCCCTAATATCATCAGAAAACCCACATCTTTACATTATATTATACAGTAGCAAAATTACAGTTATGAAGCTCCAATGAAAATAATATTATGATTGGAGTCACCACAACATGAGGAACTGTATTAAAGGGCTGCAGCACTAGGAAGGTTGAGAACCGCTGCCATGGACCAGCATTGCTTACTGGTTTGTTCTTCCTGGCTTACTCAGCTTCCTTTCTTTTACACTTGTGGAACACCTGCTCAGGAGTGGTATGGTCTACAATGAGCTGGGACTTCCCATATCAATCAACAATTAAGAAAATGTCCTACACTCTTGCCTACAGGCATTTTCTCGATTAAAATGACCTCTTCAAAGATGTGCTTAGGTTTGTGTTGTCAAAACCAACTCCAACGATTTGCATGCCAAAAACTGATAGAAAAGTAAATCAGTGGAGAAAAAAAATAGGTGGTTGTAATAGCAGATGGCTTTCTCTGCCTGCATGAGTAGATGATATCAGCAGAATTTCTTGCTAGCACTCAGGATGGCTTCCTATGTGGACAGCATTCTGGGAGAACTTTCTGTAAAGGCAGCGAGCCCATCTTGCCAGGAAGACCCTCTAGAAATTCTTCTTTCACACAGGATTGGCAGCTGGCCAAAGATAACTAAGGTTTTGTCCTGGCATTCTGTACCCCGCAAACAACACCAGGTGTCTTCTATATTGATGCAAGGTGAAAAGACCTTTAGAGAAGCAACATTAACTATATTTGAACTAAAAGCAATTAGTCACCATGTAACTGTTACACATGGTAATTCAGCCAAGACCATTAAAAACTAAAGACCTGCCATTTGAACTGTCTCATTTCCTTCCTATCACTAATAAGTCAAAGAATGCCTGTCCCCCTCCATGGCCTTTACTTAGGAACCACCCTTAAGAATTCTAGTGTATTTTAAAGGAAAAGGAAATGGAAACCTAGAATGTACCTTTGACATTGCCTCCAATTTCTTTTAATATTACCATGTTGATAATCTAAGTCAGAATATCCACCCTAATTTAAGGTTATTATCTACACCCTTCTGCATCCCTACACACACACACACACACACACACACACACACACACACACACCCTATACCCCCCAAAAACACTCCTACTGTTCCTACCACCCAAACACTAACTACTTCCCTTTCCTCTGTTATTGCTCAGAGCAGAGAGATGCTATGGAACATGGGGGAACAGTACACTATCATACCTTCATGAAAAAGAAATACATAAGGACACTACAGAGGATGCTAATGGTCACATACTGCTTTATTCCCCAATTGTTCTGGATACGAAAGAAAGTCAACCTTAAGGAAACTACAAACAGCAGTGGGGGAGGGCACCCCAACAGGCTGATTCCATCCCACTTAGGATGTTGCCTTTCTTAGGGCTGGAATAGGGGCTGGAAAAATGAAGTGCTGGTAGAGGCCACTGGAGAAGGAAAAATAAGAGAATGAAACTGAGTGCTAAGAATCTGCCCAGCAAGTTGCCGTTCTTAAATGCAGAACAGAGAAGGATTTCTCAAAGCACGGATAGTGTCCCACTGGCCTTTGTTCAGGAAGTGAGGACGTATATAAGAATCCTCCTCAACACATGGATATGGATATTATAGCTGTAAATCACCCCCCCCCAAAAAAAATTAGGTGATGAAACTGGGTTCTCTTATCTTTGCTGTCTTTTGTTTGGAAATAAAGCTGGCAGCAGTCCCTCAAGATTATGAAAACAGGCAACAGATTATTAAGTATTTTTTTTTGGTTGGATTGATTGAATGCAAGCTTTCCAAAGCAGAGGGGAACATGTTAAATTAGCCATTCAAATAAAATCTACAAATAAAAATTCTCCACTGGGGGATGGGGAAGTGGCTCAGAGGTTAAGAGCATTTGCTGCTCTTGCAGAAGACTGGGTTGTTTCCAGAACCCACATGGTTGATTACAACTGTCAGTAATTGTAATTCCCGGGGATCTGACACCCTCTGTTGGCCTTGGTGAGCACTAGACATGCATGTACTTCAAATAAATACACACAGGCAAGATACACACACACAAAATAAAAATTAGCACATCTGTAAAAAAAAATTATTCAATGATCTTCACAATTAGCTCCAAGACACTTACCAAAGCCGATCCCTGCAGATAAACTGTATCGCTTTACTTTACTCTTTACTTTAAGGTCAACAGGATTGTGTTCTTGGGATTCAGAAAACGAAATCTAAGGGTTGCACTGTGAAATACAACCTGACTGGATGAATACACAGACTTTGTGGCAGATATGAGAAGCAGGTTAAACAACAGAGGGAAGTCCTTAGGGACTAAACAACTAGACCAATCATGAGGTGGTGCCTGGGAAGAGGATGAAAAGAATGGAGAGTACACATCAATAGTCCATGGTAGGAAACACATTACCCACAATGCATGGTTCTGGAGGTCAAGTCTACTTGGATCCATCCAAGAAACTACATTCTCTGGTCATGTAGTCTACACTAGGATGGCAGGTCTACAGTCCTGCATACAAATAGCCCAATAGTTCTGCTCTTTCCAATGGATCTCCCAAGGACTGCCACCGTCAGCCAGGTGGCTCACCAAGAACTTCAGGCTAGTAAATATGGCACATCTCTTGTACTGTGTGTTCCTCCTGGCTTCTGTTAGCATATTTGTAAGTGTGTGAGAGAGAAGGAACAACACAAGAGTTAAAGACCAACGTGAAGATAGCTGCAAGCAGATGCTGAATTTTAGGCAATTACAGAAAACAGGAGGACCCAGAAAGAAAGCGGTGCTTAAGACCACGGTTTCAAAAACATCTTTGCCAGAGGAAAACCAATTAGGAAGGAAAGCTTCTTAATAGTGGGCCCCCAGCCTTACCCACCCTTAACGGCATCACAAGCCATGATGCAGGATGTGTTGCTAAATAGAGTTCAATCAAGGAAGGACAAGGGAAGAGAAAGCATGACAGGGGAAAATGTCACAGAGAGGGTGGGTAAATGAGTAAGCTGCATATAAGGTACCAATAACAGTACCTTGGATGTATGGGTGTAGGAGAAAACTATCTAGAAGAGAGGAACGGCCATTACACAAGACTGCCAGTGCTTTCTATTGCTGTGATAAACACTAATGACCAAAAGCAATTTGTGGTAGGGATGGATGGGGGGTGGGGTGGTTTATTTGCCTTATACTTCCCAGGCACAGTCTCCCACTGAGGGAAGTTTTGTCAGGAACTCAAGGCAGGAAATGAGATAGAGGCCATGGAGAAACAGGGATGTTGCCACTCACTGGCTTTCTCAGCCTGCTTTCTTACTCAACTCAGGACCTTATGTCCAGGGGTGGCAGTGCCCAGAATGGACTGGGACTCCCACGGGAAAATACTCCCATCAGATTGGCCTATGGTTTATAGGCCAATATGATGGAGGTATTCTTTCAACCGAAGTCCTGTATTCCTAGATGGCCCTGACCAGTGTCAAGCTGACAAAAACTAAATAGGTTAACGGCCAATCTGTTTTGTTTGCAGGAGGCTTTGGTAGGAAGAAGAATCTAGGAAGCAAGTAGGAGTCCATGATGTCTCACAGGAATTAGATTAAGAGGGTCGCTTGTGAGGAATATCAAACTACACACACACACACACACACACACACACACCCTCCCTCCCAATGGTGCCCTGGCCAGGAATGAAACTGAAGGTGTCTTTGGACAGCCCAGTGGCTCTTCCAGCTTGACAATGCTACAGCTGGCTCACATACCTTGCCGTCTCAGCTAAAGCACAATGAGACAGAAGGCAGCAAACTGCTGCCAGACTGACAAACAGACAAATGGAGCAACAGAGTGGAAGGGCAGACCCCTATCACAGCATCTGCCCAACCTGGGCAGCTAAGTGGAGCAGGCACCACAGAGCAGCCGTGGCTGCCCACATTCTAGGACAAGCATTACAGCACTACGTTTCTAGGTAGAGGAAATGGCCCCAGATATAAGCTAAACTAGAGTGAGAATGGGCTCAAAGGAGCAAGCTGAAATTCAGAGTCTGGGAACTGGTGTGAGGGCACAGAGCAAATAGCACTTACAACCCAAATCACCTGGCTATCTCAGCGACAGTGGGACGTCATACTCCTTAGCAGAGTTGGGACGTATATATACAATATATAAAAGTGACACTTTGAGTTATTATTTTCACCCACAACAGCTCCAAGACCACCTTAAAAGAAAGCTCAACACAAAGCAAATGTCGCCCACAAGCAAACCGCTCCTAGTACATGGTAAACAAACCCTTGCTCAACTTAGGTGCCAGAATAAGGACACGGCGGGTGGCATTCTGAACACAGGTGTGCAGTGTTTGCCTCCTTCTGAGTCCTAATGTGGGATTTCCAGGCCAAGCTAACTCTCTGTCTGTGAGTGACACAAGAGCAAAGAAAGGTTTCCTTCCTCTGGTTTTTACTGAAAACAAAGTGACAAGACTTCTGGGGAAGCGAAATTGCTGCTTCTGCTGCAAAGGTTCTGAGTGCCCCTGCTGCTCTTTGGGGGAGTCAGGGATTTCAGGACTAACACCCCCACCCCCCCCCACCCCCCACCCCCCCCGCCACCTCAGTTCTTTCCCCAAGTTAACACACAGCACAGTCTGGGCCTTTGCTTTAGGCTTTCCTCTAAGAGAAGAAATCTTGCTGATGCTGCAAAATTCTCAGGAGTGCAAATTACGCATTCTGAAATTCTCCCGCTAAACAATACTCAAGGAAAACACTGCAAAATGTCTGGGCAAGCATTAAGTCAGAAAAACTAGGAACCAACTTTAAAAACAAAACAAGACCCTGGAACCTGATTCCAGTCACTCTGAGTTTCAGAGGCAGCAAGCAGAGGGACACCTGTGAGTGAGCAGGTCTTATCTGTGGTTTCACAAATTAACCCCTAGGGACAAGGCATTCTGGGTACTTTGAGGAAACTGAGTAAGTTATGTCTGAACTCTTAAGAACCCACACAAAATGTTGTCCTTTGATGTTGTGATTTATGTATTACAGACTACAGGAATCTTTCTCGTTAAAAGAACTCAAAATACAATGTTTCCTTTTTCTTGCTCTGCTCATCTGTTTAGCGAACAGTGGGCACTTGTGACCATGCCCCGTTTAAGTTTGTACTTGTTTCTTCCTCACTGGAATGATCTGGCAGTTTCAATGTGATACAAGAGGATGAAGGCACAGAGAGCCTGACTGGGACGGCACTGCCTTGTGTAGGCTTCCAAAGGAGGGGGCAGTATTTCTCAGCTAACACTGCCTAGAATTACGGCTTTAATAGTAATAAAATGTTTTCCGTCTAGGATCTGCCTTAGAAGTTGACTTCTTGCAAGAATGCCACCCTGTATACACACACAGGTACAGACACTCGAAACCAAAACAGTTTAGATGAGATAATATGTGCTTCACAGTATGTATTACACCATGAGTATTTCCTAGTTTATTTATTTATTTATCAAAAATATGTGCTGGTAGTGACTCACCGAGGCTATTAAAAGCCACCAGCAGGGTCAAAAACAAAGGTTTGTATGCATACTCAAACTTATGTACCTACAACTCAGGAGCAGGTGGAACACAAAATCTGACTCAGTCATTTCCCATGGGGCATCCTGACAAGCTTCTGCCTTTGCTCATGGTTCATGTGGACAAATCAGGAGGACCCCCGCCAGCTTGGAGGTAGAGGAAGCTGCAGCAACGAATAAAACCTCTGACTCATGGTGGGCTGGAACACCAGATATTACAAATACATTCACTGGGAAAACAGGAACCCTGAAGAATAGGAGGTAACATGGTGGGATGAATTTTTTAAATTTTTAATAATTTTTTCAGACAATATATTTTAATTGTACTTTCCCTTCCCTCAATTCTTTCTCACTTCCTGCCTACCTAACTTTATGTTCCTCTCCTTCCTCTCTCAAAAACCATGGAGTCCACTGTGTATGGCCATCTATTCCTGGGCATGGGGCTTGACCTGGAAGGTGGTTGATATGCTCATTGACAGGCTCCTGGAGGAAACTGATATTTGCTTTCCCAGCAGGTCTCAATTGCAAACAGCTTTTGGGCTAGAGGTAGAACTTTGTGTCCAGTTCCCCTTTTCAAAACTTGGATTTTTGTCTGGTTAGAACCTGCGCAGATCTTGTGTGTTGTGTGTGCTGTTACAATCTCTGGGATATGTGTAACAGTATGATTTGTGTCTGGAGATGCTGTTTGTTAGGACTCATTCACCACATCTAGACCTTTCCATCTCTTCTTCCCAACAGAACCGCTGAGCCTTGGGAGGGGCTTAATAAAGACATCCCCTTTAGGAATAAGAAGAGTAGGATTCCCCCCCACCCCCAAAGCAAGCTTGACTTTAAAATGTTGAGAAGCACAAACTGAGCCTAACTTTTCACTGCTTGGGATTCGAGTCGAACAAAGCATCCAATGTCACCCAGAAAATTAGAGGGAAAGCCAGGTCTGTGTTCCCAACACAGCTTTCATAAAGTGATTGGGACAGTGACAAGGATGACAGATAATAGTGGACAACCTTCCTCAAGGAACTTTGACAAAATCAGTAGACTTGACATTCTACTTCTGCTAAGACACTGGAGAAAGTGTATCTTTAGCTCGGTTCTTGGTACACATCATAGTCATCCCATATTTATGTCAATTTTTAGGTCACTTCACCTGGATGTCCATATCTAAGTTAGAAATCTGGTCTCTTGCTTTACAAAAAAAGAAACTTGCATCCCTAAAGCATGCCTGGCAGCTCCATTCATTTCCATTTTGTATTTTTTTTTTTTTATAGTAAAACTTGGTAACTAGCATAAAATCATCCTCACTTGTACAATCTCCAAGAAAACACAAGAATCAAATGGACTAATTAAGGTAGTCTGAGGTCTTTCTGTTTAAAGAGAATATTCAAGGTTAACTGTCACTTTAACTGGCTTGGATTTGGAACCCTTGAAGAGCCCACACATTCTCTAGTGTCCCAGCATGTCAGAAGTCCATATATTTTTAAAGATGACATCAACTGTTTAATTCTCTTTTTAAAAGACTTATTTATTATTTATTTGTTATGTACATAGTATTCTGCCTGCATGTATGCCTGCATGCCAGAGGAGGACACCAGATCTCATTACAGATAGTTGTGAGCCACTATGTGGTTGCTGGGAATTGAACTCAGGAGCTCTGGGAGAGCAGCCAGTGCTCTTAACCTCTGAGCCATCTCTCCAGCCCCTGTTTAGTTTTCTTAAAGTGATTTTTTAAAATAAGACTTTTCTTTTGTGTACTTTATGTTTCCTTTTTATCCAAAGTTCATAAATGTGTAATCTCAATTAACTCTCTAGGCAAATGGGTTTCCTTCAGAGTCCAAGAATCAGCACAGATCCTGTTCCCAGCAGCCCCAAGGGAACTCTGGAAAACTGCTTTTCAGTAGACCAGACCTGGTATTTTCCATTTTCCTATGGACACCGTTTCTTACATGTCAAATTCTTACTACCTGGGTAAACAAGTGTCTACCCTGACAGTCACTGCAAGACTCTCCTGTGGGTCACAGAGTCATCCCCAAGCACAGCAGTCCATTAGCACAGGGATCCGTCATCAGCAGGACGGTCCGTTAGCATGGCAATGGGCGATCACGCTTAGAAATACAGGTGCCTTGGGAACTAAAGTCACAAGCTGCCTCAGCTATTTCTTCTTTTTATCTTTACTAAAGCTCTCCGGCTCCTGTATTCAGGGCTTTGAAATGAAGCCTGATTCCTGTATTTGTATTTTCCCATCCTTTCAGTAAGTTATTTTACTTTTGCTGCACATAACAGAACACACAGCCCTTCACTGTCTCCTGCCATCTCACATGAATCCAAATTATTAACAACGGGTCTCACAAATCCCTGTTCTTCTGAGTTGAAGAAAAGAAGGAGGCGCCATCACTACCCTCTCCTCATCCACCACAGGAAACAGGAAGCAAGTTAGACCTGAGGGAAAACTGGCTTTCAGGGACTCAGTACCTGCCAAGCATTCCCTAAGAGGAAAGAGAAACCGGGGCCAGAGCATGGTACAGCATGGTCTTAACACAGATAGAGCAGATAGGAATGAAGGTGGTATGGCTGACTCATACTGACAGACCCAGAGCTAAGTGACAGACGAAGTACAAGTACTATAGATGACCAAACCATGTCAAGGGACAAAAAATTAGGGATGGACAAGTATTTCTTCATAAAGGCGACTTCATAGATTCACAAAACTCAAGTCTTGGATATTCCTTAAGAAAAGTTTTTTGGTATTTTTTGTTTGTTTAGTTGGTTGGTTGGTTGGTTGGTTTTTTAAACTAGATTTAACCTCAAAATAGTAGCCATCTGCCAGGTTTAAAAATCAGAACATAGTGCAAAAGGAATGACTTCAGAGGAATGGTGGACTGGTTTATTCTTTTGGGACCAGAGTTAGCCAAGGAAAACTTCTAGTATTGAAAACTATTTGGGAAGGAAAAGACAAAGTTCCATGTCTACACCATGGCCAGGAGACCAGAGATGTCCATCACTTGCATGTGACAAGAGTTCTTCCCTGCAGGACACATAATTTCCTAAGTACCTCCACCACAAAGCCAAAAAAGAAGATGCAAACCTAAAGGTTCTAAGATCACACCATCCTGCCTGGGCTAGCTTTAAAAATGAATTATAAATGTTAGGGCCAGAACTTGCCCTTTCAATAGGCTAGCTATCATGATGATCTCCTGAGGGGTTCTGACAGCCCTGTTTGCATACACATGTTCCTTCCATGCCTTTGTCCATTACTGCAAATGCCCATCTTAAACCTCTTAACTACAGCTGATAATGCAAACCCCAGCCATCAGTCATCCTAGAAATGATGGAAACATAAGACTAGGAGTCACTTCTGAGCAGACAGATAGGTTCACCTCTTGGTTTACCCACATTAGTTGGCTGGGTCTATACTAGTTTCTTCTTTTTCTTACTATCAAAGTAATCTAGGCAGTCTTTAAAAATAGCAAATTAAGCACAGAGCACACAGCTAAGCAACACAGTGCTGCCTAGTTCCCACAAAGCCCAGGGTTTTATCTCCAACAACCTGCAAAACTCAAAAGGTTCAAGTATTTTCATCCATGGCAGTTTATGGAAAACATTTTATTTACAAAGAACTGTTATTCATAGTGTCAATGGCTAATATTACTGAGGACGGTTTTGTTTTTCAAACCAAAATAAGTGCTTTGTGTCAACTCTCTCATTAGTAACAACAAAGTATATTTACTGCCATTTTACAGAAAACAGAAGGGCCTATGGATTTCCCCAAGGTTACAGAAGACATGGCTGTCATTTATAAAATCATTGCAATGACCTATCTAGGAGCCAATCAGAAGAGAGATAAAGTGGGAGGGTGTCACAGGACAGAAATGGAAGGGAGGGTGACACTTAGTTTCACGAGATTGGGGGCCTTATCTGATACACAATATTGTTTTACCACTCATGGCTTTGTAAGAATTCAGCTTGGTGCGAACAGCACTTCTAAGAACAGCTATTAAAGCCTGGATAAAACACAACCAAAAGTCTTGGCTCAAGACACTGGTTGTCAGATGTGAAACTGAATAGCATGTCCTTCCTTCCAGCATGCCAACAACATAGCTAAGAGGGAAGGATTATAGCTACAAAACATTTAAGTCACACATTTCTTCTCAATTCTCCCAACTTATGATACTTATATCAACAATAGATTATCAGATTTGAATTAAAGAACAAATCTACCATACTGTCCTATAAGCCCCATGAGGGCCAGAGGCCATGCCTAGTGTCATCCTTCCCTATTGCCCAGACATCAAGTGAAGACCATTTGGAGCCATTAAGTTACTGCCTTGTTTCTAAGGCTGAATGCTTAATAGCCCCAGGGTGTAAAGAGGTGAATGACATCGGCCCAGGCTGGATTGTAGTAGCACCACGTACTTGGGGAAGGAGTCTGACATCTGGAAATGAGATCTTCCTGTCATTGGAAAGTTCTATATTTCCTCTCCAGACTGGAGCATCACTGAACAATTTTCAACCTCCATAAGAGGGAAACTTTAAAACTTCAAAACACTAAAGATGCTAAACAAATGACAGACAGAATGATAGTTTAAAAGCAATACAAAACAAAATCACAAAACAGCCCTCAATCCTAATAATTTTATTGGCTTTGGATGCATGAACTATGTGGGAGATCTGCCTTCTCAGCATACATTAATCAGAATCACTATACGCTCTCCAGAAGATGGAGCTACTCTGGGCTGCTCTGGCCTCTAGTAATGGCCAAATCTGGCCAGACAGGTGGTACTGATGCAGGAGCCATTCTAGTATATATTCATTACACCTTCACTCCAACGCTCTTAATCAGTTTTAACCTTTGTTAAGTATGAGATGGAGGTTCTGTGAAGTTACAGTGTTTGCTTGCCTTAGTTTTGTTTCTGCTGTGATACACTAATGTGACAGAGGTGACCTATGGGAGAATGGGTTTACTGGGGTTAACAGTTCCAAAATGGATAGATACAGTGACTGAAGGAGGGTGAGCGAGGGTGGTCTGTCACACTGCACTGGCAGTCCAGCAGCAGAGTGGACAGGAAGTGGGGCCAGGCTGTGAAACCTTAAAGCCTGGCCCGTGACATTGTTCCCCCCAAAAACACACATTTCTTACAGTGTCTGTAACCTTCCCAAACAGTGCAGCCAGCTGGGAACCATATGTTCAAACACATGAGTCTATGGGAGACATTTCCCATTCAAACCACAACCGTTCCCAACTTAAATCCAGTCTGATTTTATCTTAAGATACTGGCAATGACCTTATTAAAAAAAAAAAAAAAAAGTCACATTCTAAGGCACTAGTTGAATGAATTTTGTGTGGGTGTTATTTAAACCCCTGCAATGGTTTTCTCTAGAGTAGCAGTTCTCATCCTGGGAGTCTCCGCCTCTTTAGGAGTCGATGGACTCTTTCACAGGGATCTCTTATCAGTTATCCTCAGTTATCCTGCACATTAGATATGCAGTTAGTTACAGGAGCAGAAATGACTCAAAGACAGCTGCGTCACCAAAGCCCTCCCCAGCATGGGTGACTTCTCACAAAAGCTGGAAACCTGAAACACACAGCACACCCTGCAGGCACATCAACAGATCGGAGAGCATCCTATCCAGGTGCATCGGGTGTTCTAAAAGGTTTTTCCAGACAGCTGGGCTGGTTCCTGCTTTTTCCAGGTGGCTGGTCTGCATTTGGAGCTTTTGCAGCTTGACTTCCCTTTGTCTGAGAATGACTATCAGCTTTTATTGTTTAATTTTGCCAGAAGGGGCCTAGTGAATCTGGTCAGTTTCAGGGATTCCTGAAGCTATTTTGAGTTGTTTACCTTCCTGCTTTCAAGCATTTCCCTGCAGGATGGGGAGTTTCTATCTTGAAGCAAACTGTTACACAACACTCCACCTTCTCCCTGTATTTATTTTGCCCACTCTTTCACAATGATCCCTGAGCCTTGGATTGGGGGGGGGGGGGGCTGGTGGCTATAGTTGTCCACCTGTGATGAAGAATTTGGTTAGACCACTGAGCATCATTGTGCCCCAAGTTTTCCAGACATGTGTTCTCCAAATCATGTATAATGATTGTGAGTCTGAGGTTGAAAACAGTGGTCATCTCTGGGTGTAACTGGGTATAAACACACGTTTAGAAGAAAATTGACAGACTCATCACATCCATCTAGTAAAACAATAAAAGAGTAGAGAACAGCAGGAAGGGATGGAGTGTTGAATAATAATTTCTTGTAAAATTGAAACATTCCATCCTGCAGGGATGGTCTGTAAGCAGGAAGGTAAACAATTCAAAGTAGCATCAGGAAGTCCCTGAAACTGAGCAGATTCCTAGCCCCGCCCCACCCCGCCCCCAGAATAAACAATAAAAGCTGAGCATACCTCTGAGACTAACCTCACCTGCAAAGACAACAAACAGTTCAACCAATCTTCAAAGAAGACTCTTTAATATCAGACCAGCACCTGGAAGAAGAAACCAGCGGAGCAGTCTGGAAAAGCTTTAGACCAGATTCACCAGGAAAGGAGGCTCTTTCAACTGCCTGCACTACCTGCAGGCTATGTGGTTATGTTTCAAGTTTTCCTGTTTTGTGAGCTGCAACACCATGCTGGGTGTTGGTAATGCAGCTGTCTTTGAGTCATTTTTGCTACTGTAAGTAACCCCAATAAAACTCATTGGTTCACCAAGTTGAGAGAGAGAGAGAGAGAGAGAGAGAGAGAGAGAGAGAGAGAGAGAGAGAGAGAGAGAAAGAGATATCAAAAGTGATGGGAGAAATACAACATCATTAGAAAATAGCAGATGTATCAAACTATTTCGAAGTATTGCTACTTGCTACAGAACAAGTCTAGACTCCCCTTCTTTCAGGCAGGTCTAAATCTCTGCGGAGAAGTCATTCCCAAGTGGTACTGCTCAAAACCTAGAGGATGGCCTTGAAGGGAGTGGGACATCACTGGAGATGAGCGGGTGGACTCTGAGAGCCAATTGCCAAGAGTTTCGATGTCACTGTGGCCACCCTCTTACTCGTCCTTGGCTAACTAACTTCTCCCAGTCCAGTCTTGATGTGTAACATGAGGGCTATGCCACCCATTCCATTGCATCCCAGAAGTTGATCAAGACACTGTATAAATACAAACTACAGAGCCCTCAAGAAAATGCCAAGCTTGCAGAAGTGCTCAGCCAGTGTTGCCTGTGCCAAGCCCACCTTAACCAGGCCTCTCCCTAAATATGCCACAGCCGGCTGGTTCTAATATTAAAACTGACCTATACAAAGTGTAGATCCAGTCTCCCACCTCCTACTCTCAATAAAGACAGTGGAGCAAATCACACTGTGAGTTCAAATGGCAAGATATAAAAGGCAGGTGGGCGGGAGGGAGCTGGTTCCCTAAAAAAGGCTATCTGCTCAAAATCTCCAGATTGCCTGCACTTTTTCACTGGTTAGTGTAATGACTGGAAAGTTCTAACTGCACGTGGTTTCAGCCTAGAGTCCCACTCTGCAGTCCTGGAATCCCAGCATGTACTAGACTTCTAGCCCTTAAGTGGAGGTGAGAATGGGTGGAGGAATGAGACAGCACGTGTTCTCATGGGGGCGGCTTCCTGTGTGCTCTTCTCAAGCTTGTAGGAGGACAGACAATACAGTTTACATCTTTCACTATCACTAAGGAGATTTTCCCTCTGCCCAATGTATTGTATGATCTACCTTGACTCAGAGTCTAAAGACTGAAGCTGGTATTGTCAGTCCTAACATACCATTAAAAGACCATGTTTCTGGACTAACCTGGGGATTTGACCACTATCAACATTTCAGTAGGGTTTGAATACCATGTTCCAGGAGGGAGGGAGGGAGGGAAGGAGGGAGGAAGGTGTGTGTGTGTGTGTGTGTGTGTGTGTGTGTGTGTGTGTGTGTGTGTTCTAACTAAAAATCTCAGCTTAGAATTTTTAGATGAGAACTATCTATTGAGTAAGAAGATTGTTGTTTTGTGAAAAGGTATAGCCCAGGCTAGCTGGGAATTCCCTATGTAATCCAGGCTGGACTCAAACTATTGACCCTCCTATATTAGCCTCACCAAATGCTATAATTACACATGCATATAACCACACCCAATGATTTTGTTAAAGTAATAATCTAGCAGCTATTAAGAAATCAGTTGTTGGCTAGAGTTTGTTTATAATCAAACCAATTGTTACTAATTGAATTGTGTGTCCCTTCCAAATTATCTCTCTCCCAAATACATTGAAATTATGATTCTTGCTCAATGTGACAGTATTAAGAGACTGGACCTTTGGGAGGAAATTAAATCATGAGGGTGGAGCCCTCAGGAATGAGATTAGTGCCCTTGGAAAACAGACTCCTGGACACCTGTAAGAGTTAGGCTCTATTTATCATCACCATCACAATACTGCAGATGACAGTGACCAATCAGAAAGAAGCCCCCAGCAGAGCCAGCCATGCCAGCACCCATTCTTGACATCTACCTTTGGGCATCGAGAGAAATAAATTCCTGGCATCTCCACTATTAGAGCTGCCCAAAACTGCAATCACACACATCTTTTAACTCAGTACATTCAGTTTCTCTCAGTATTTTTCACTGAATGTAGGGTTTCCCAATTACTTATAATTATTACAGTCTCTTTTGTTAGCTGGTGTTCATCTCTGGTGTGCTAATGAAGTAAATTGTTACTCCACCTAGCCCAGCATTCCTCCTAGCTGGTTGTCATCTGAGGAAGTGACAAGCCTGTTTTCTACATGGTTGCAAAAGTTGCCGTTTTCAATAAACTTGATCATGAGCTATTCACTGTGTTTATCAAATCTGACAGTTCTAACTCCTGATATTTCAACCTGTTTTTCTTGCTAGCTACCCAAAAGCCTTATATAGCATGTGTCGTGTACGGAAGTTAAAACTTTCAAAACAGTGTTATGAACTGTGAGAGTTGGGATGGTTATAATGATGAAGAAATGGGGAGGGGGAGATTATATTACATTAACAATTCTTTTCATAGGAGGGATGGATAAGATGTAGGTAAACCTCTACATTCTGAATCACTCAACATTTTTCCCTAAAATGAACATTAATGGATTTTACGGGAAAGTTATGTGAACAGAGACCTAGCTTCTGGGGATGGTGACAGCAGCTGCATGCCATGGCCTGGCAGTCTGTGCCTGCACTTTTAGCCTGCTTGTTGATGGTAGGAGGTTGTGTGTGATGGTGCAAGCCCTGAAACTGTTCCTGTACCTACTGCCAGAGGAAGCCTTGCCCTACCTGGAGTAACAGCAAAGACGATGTGGAGAAGGGGCAACTCGTCACCATCCCTGTACTTGGTCTCTGACATGTTCCAGGATCTCTCCTCCTCGATATGTCTTCCCAACAAGACCCTCAGTTTTTCTACTCTCTCCCCTTCCACACACATACCAAGGAGTTGAAAATGACAGGGTACAAATATGGCAAGAAAGAAAACAAGAAAAGCAGCAGCCTCCCCTCTTCCAGGGTCTCCAAGTTTCAGCCAAGCCCTGGAATTCCAGTGGCCCTGGAGGTTCTGCTGGCTCAGAGCCTATGCAAACTGAGCCCCAAAGCCCTGTAGACACTCAGGTGGCTCTAGTGCATGAGTTCAGCTTCCAGGGCTCAGGCTGATAAAGGTTCCAAGGAACACATGCTGTCAGCTTTTCTTACATCTGCTTTAAGTGAAGCATCCCTCTTTTTCTGTAGTCATTTCTGACTCAATTACTCATGAACTTATCATTCTCCACCAACCACCATGTATACTTCCTGCCTATATCACCATGTACACTTCCTGCCTGTATCACCTCTGGGCTTAAAGATTACTGTTAGAGACAGTTCATTCTATTACTGATTAGACACACAACGCTCTGAGGAGCTTCTCAGATTTCTGCAAGTTTCTAAATCACCCACAGAACCTCCGATGTCCCCATCATGCTGGGAATGCACGACACAGACAGAGACAATCATTTTCATTTTTTTAGATTCTGACTAAGACCACATTTAAGAAATAGCAAAGCAGGTGATAGTAGAGTCTCTGGTACCTCTTACGAAAGCTCAGTCCCATTCATGGTCTTTACGATGGATTTGCATATGTGGGGTATTGCGGCTGTGTCTACATCTATTTCAAAGCAGCCACCACCCAGTCCCCCATTCCTCACAGGCTCTGTCTTCTGACTCTTCAGATGACACCGGAGGGCCAACAGGAAAAGGCGTCTCCTGATTCTAAAACTGCACTCTCTCTGGACGCACCCTCAAGATCCTGTTTGAGGCCAGCTGAGCCAAGCGATTTCTGTGTCCCTACTCTGACACTGCAAAGCAACCATACAAGTGAGAGGTTCCACAGTTCCCCCTGAACTGACATGTCTCGAGTTCAATGTCCAGCTCTCTAGGTTACAACTCTACGTGCTTCCCTAGGTCAAAACAAACATAAGCGGCTGCTTTGAAAATCCCAATGACCCCATTTTGGACAGAAAGTGCAGAGCACCTGAGGTGTCGTTCCCAATACCTAGGGCTGCCCAACAAGGATCCAAGCTTTCTGAAATAATGCCGATTACGCATGCCTAACTTCACACACATTGGATGCGGTTTTTGAAAATTGGGCCTGGGTAAATTCTTGTTTTAAATAGAGTAAGAATAAGGATTTTGAAATACACTATGACTAGAATCAGCCACTGCCATGCCCTTAAAATATTCACAAATTACATAAACACAATGCTACAAAGGAAGAGGCACCACGGCTCATACATATTTAGCCACCTAATACCCAACCAGAAGGTTAAAGGACAATTCAAGCAGTCTTTACCCACAGGAAGAATCCTTTGTATACAGAAATGACTAATTTAGCTGATCTCCTTACAAATCAATGCCATCAGAAATGTGTTTTGTCACAACAGGCCAAGACCAACATAAACAAAGCACCTCTGAGTTAAGTTCTTTAATACCACTTAACTTTCTCACACAACTACTCTGACTGGCTGTCCTAACAATCTTCCCTGATAATGATAAGAATCACTCCCTTCCCTGGGAGGCAACCTGATGCCTCCAAATTGGTGGCCCAGGAATCCCCTTCTCAGTATAAAGAGGGTGGCTGGGTTTTTCCACTACCCTCACACCACCTCCTAGGTGTGGTAGATGGAAACCACTGCATCGGGGCTAAGTTCTGGCAGAAGTTTCAGGCAGACCTTAAGGACAAGAGGGAGGTCAGACCTTAAGGACAAGAGGGAGGTGGGAAGGCAGAGTTCTGCTGCCGTTTCTAATGGTCTAAACAAAAGCTTAGGGGATAGGAGTAGAAAAGAGACTTCTAAGAGCTGGGAGGAACTTCTGGCCACGAGGGTGGGAATGGGCCTTGCTGAAACAGAGAGGGAATTCTCAAGCTCCTCGAAGGTTACAGTTGCAAACAGATGCTTCTGGAATCTTTTATATGCCTGAACCATCTGTAAATAAAACAAACGTATTTTCTAACTTACAAGTTAAAAATCAACCCCCCAGAGAGAATAGGCCCTTACAATGATGTACAATGGGCCTGCAGTATAATACTTCCATTATGGAAGTTATTGTAACTATGAATGTGTCATTAGTGTTCTGGCCTCACTCACAGCCCCAACTGATGAGTTTTGCCTCGAAAGAATGCCTGCTTGGAGCGAGGCTGTTAGGAATGAAATGTATCCCCTAAGCAGACTGGAATTCTGACCTTCCAGTATCCTAGAATGTGACCTCTTTATAGTCAATGACTAAACAACAGCGGAAACCAAACACCACGACTGATATATACCACAAAGAGGAAAATCTGGGCACAGGGAAACACAGTGAGAACGTCACATAAATGCTGGAGTTATGATGCCATGTCAGGTAATAGCAAAAAGCAAGGGACAAGTCTGCAGCACAGTTCTCTTGGGTCCAGCAGAGGCTGCATGGCCCCCTCTAGCACCCTCATCAGAGTCTATCCACCAGAATGGGAAACAACTTTAGTGAGCCATGCTTCAACATAGCAGCCCTAACATTACTGCACAGCGCTTCAGTACAAATACATGTCACCAAAAGGTAGTTTAAAGGAAAATATTGGCATTTTGTTCCAGGTAGCCTTTTATGTTATACCACATCTTCCTCATCATTTCAGAATTATCACCAAATATTTAAAATTTAAAAGAAAATGACCAAAGTCAGGCTGGGGAGATGGCTCAGTTTTTAAAGTGTTTGCTATGGAAACATGTGGACCTGAGTTTGTATCCTAGCACAGAGAGGGAGGGAAAGGAAGGAGGGAGAGAGGGAGAGAGGAAGTGAAGAAGAGGGAAGGAAGGAGGAAAGATGAGAAGACACAGATAGTCTGGCCAAACCGGTGAACTAGTTCACTTGGGACCTGTCTGAACAATAAGGTAGAGGGCGGTAGAGTAAGACACCTGACATCAGCTTCTGGCCTCCATATGCATGGACACACACACACACACACACACACACACACACACACACACACACACACACACACACAAACACACACACGCCTCCCATATATAACCAAAGTTACCTAACACTGAAGTATTAAATTTGAAACCAAGCTATGACTCAAACCCATTTTCATACGGTTTCACTTGGTGTGCATCTTACACAGGCAGTGCTAACTGCTGCTGTCTGCTTTGGCTTGTTTTCTCTCTATTGCTTTTGAATACCCTCTTGGTAGAAAGATTCCACAAACAAAGAAGGAGCCACCTATGAGGAGTAAGCAAACTCTGTTGTATAGAACAAACACAGCCCACACTGGCTCTTATCCTCAGGCTTTACAGCAGCCACCCCTGTATCACATCATCCACAGCCACTTCCAAAGTTGCTGCTGAGTAACTGAGCACAGACTTAGAGCAACAAAGCTTGACCACTTGTCAGTCCAGCACTAGGTGAGCCATGAATGTCTGACTAGATAATGACAAGGACCTTCCAGAATTTGAAATACTTTCTCGATTTCCCTCAGTACTCTCCAGTTTTTCCACATCACTCCGATGTGTTTTGAGACCGAATCTTGCTAGGCATCTATGGCCTAGAACTCAGACCCCCCCCCCCCCGCATCTCTAGTTGGAGAGTTACAGGTGTGCATTACCACTACAGTGGCTTTCTACCTCTTCTCCTTAGTCAACCGAGAGTGCTAAAACCAAAATCACACACGTGCAGTTTGTGTCCCCCATATCTCTGTGATAAGCAAGATGGGTGAGAGGCCCCTCAGAACACATGGCAGACATCTCTGATGGACTCTTGGCATAGTGGGATTGCAAAGCCTCAGCTGTGGTCTCCCTTACACAGGAACTTACACCTAGAAACCACAGAGCTAACCCTGCATGCTAGAGTAAAGGAGGCAGGAAGAGGCTAACATCATGCAAATTTGCCTACCCACAGCCAATTATATGGAAAAGACAAAACTAATTTGGAGAACAAAAGAGTATTCATTAATAATTGTGTGTGGGTTTTCCAGATCACTGGTACTTTAAACTGGGTTGATTTCCCAAGTCACAGTTATCCTGAATTGGTAGATGCTTGACAAAGTAATAAAAGAGGTGGGGAAACTGGCCTTTAAAGAAAAGAAATTAAAAGCAAAAAAAAAAAAAGAAAAAAAGAAAGATGAAAGCTTAATTCAACACACCACTGCCAAAGGCCTACTTAGGTCAGAGAGTGGCTTTCAAACACACAGCAAAATTCTGAAGCCCCATCAATCATTTTCAATCATTTTTTTAAACGATACAGTCTTTACTAATTATTCATTAGGGTGTGATATATTTGGAAAAGTGAAAACAATGAAGGTAGGATGTGGCAGTGCTAAGTCAAATGCTGAGCTCTGCATGCTGGGAGACCCGACCATTACTAGCTGGCTTTGGATGCCAATTCCTGCTGAGGAAATTAAAATTGGCAGCCAGTCAGATAATCTCTACTGCCCCTCCCAACACTCAATGTAAAGGTCCCTTTAAAGTCAGCCTTCCTCAAACCATTTCAAAACATTGTTAATAATGTAGGGCTATGGAATTTCATGATTAAACAATTCCAGAAAACGAATGCAATACATACAATTGGACAAACACTTCACTGCAGAACTTCAAAACTTCTCTGAGATTTTAAACTGTTACTCTCCTAGGCAATACTATGCAGCATGTGTTATCGCCAACTTTCTTTAATTCCTGGAACACTTTTAACATTTAATACAATCTGAGCATCTCAGTGAGCACAACTGAGAAACATATTTAAACAAACAACTTCAAAAACGGAAAACCAGATACTGAGAGAAGCAAAATGTCTACCAGTAGAGTGAGTCCACTCAAGACCCCTCAGCTTCTCTGAACTGTTTCCAGGTCTGGGCAGTCCTAGCAGCACAGGTAAACCCACTATATCAGCTTTCTCTAGTGAGCACAGAACTGATGCTTTAGACATTTCTCATCACATTTTCAGCTAACGGATGGAATGATGACACTCTTCTCCAGCTATTAGAATTGCATAATTTCCTTGATCCATACTCTTTTATGTAAATGGACTTCAAGGGAGGCAGGGACAAATGAGGGCAAGCTGTGTCAGATGTCACATGTGACCCCCATCTTCTATCTCAAAAAACATCAAGTGGCCATTATCTAAATTTTTGTGTGTGTATTGAAAGAAAGATTTAGAAAACATAAGAAATGTGCTCGCCACCATAAAACTAATGAATTGGTTGAAATCCCCACCTATTTCCACATTTCATCTTTCAAAGCAACTTGTGATGCTTTTAAATAGTGTCAGCGAAATTTCTTAAAGTGGCGTTTAGCTTATAGGCCAGGCAGGAAGAAGAAAAACCAAAACCACATATTCTGTTTGTGGCTCACAGTTGGTTGAAATCTCCATGAAACAAGATTTGATGTTGGGGTTGATGGTACAGGCCTCTAAACCCTGAACCTGGGAGGCTGGGGAAGGAAAATTATGATCCCAAGGCTAACCTGAGCAATAAGGAAGATCCTGTATTAATACATGGCAGTTTATTTTAAAAAGCTTACAACAGAAACTTCAGGGAAGCATGATTATGCAAGTATTTGAGAGCTGCTTCTTAATAGCAATGGCCACCCAAGTCCTTGTCACACACAAGGAAGGCAGCTACTGTCTTTTTCTTACTGACTCCAACAATGCCACAAGATAAGGTCATAGTTTCTGCCCCTGTTCCTAAGATGGGGACTTGGGGTGACAGTTTACAATTACTCAACTTTCAGGATTTTGACCCTGCATATTAACCAGGGCAGGCCTCATGTCTAGAAGTAGTTGGCCAACACACAAGGGACTCTGGTTTTATCTATTTTTTAAATGTGTGCCTTTTGTTTTAGTATTGTTGTCTTATTTTCTTCTTGTTTTAATTTTAGTTTTTCAGGGTTTTTTTTTTTGAGTGAGAGTAAGAGAAACAACATGAAGTTGGGTGAGTAGGCAGGTGGGGAAGATCTAGGAGGAGTTGGGGGAGGGAAAAGAATATGGTTAAAATAGTTGTATTTTTTAAAAAACCTGACCTTGAAATAACAAAGCTCGCTCTTTCTTTCTTTCTTTCTTTCTTTCTTTCTTTCTTTCTTTCTTTCTCTCTTTTTCCTTAGACAAAGTTTCTCTATATTATAGTGCTGGCTGTCCTGGAACTCACTCTGTAGACTAGGTTGGTCTTGAACTCACAAAGATCTGCCTGCCTGTCTCCTGAGCCTGAGTGCTGGGATTAAAGGCCTGTACCCTACCCCCCACCCCAACCTACCAACCAGTACCTTTTTTTTTTTTTTTTTTTTTTTTTAAATCACCTCACTCTCCCTCCATGTCTGAAGAGAATGGCCACCATATTTAGGAACACGCACGGCCTCCCTTGAGTTACCTGTCTCCTCAGCATTTCTCACAAGGGTCTCAAGTTTTGTACAGATATCCCTTGACCAATGACAAACACCACAAACCCACCTAAGTAGGAGTATCACGCCTACACAGGCTGCCCAGCTCTGGCCACTTCTAGCTCACCCCCATTTCAGTGCTCACCAGCTCCCCAGGAACTCCAACCCCTCTCGTCAAACTCCTTCAAACTGTCGTCTCTTTCAGACTTCCCTGTCTTGTCTCTGAACAGAAGACCTAATACCTCTCTCTGGTCTGGTCGTCTTCTCCCTTCAGTCTCACACCTAACTCAAGCCTGTCATTGACATTCTGACACAAAGTTCCTGTAGGGCGAATACTTACCTCAGTCGCTCCTAAAAGTAAAGCCTACTTCCACCGGCTCTTCCAAGTGCCTTCTAAAAAAGATTTGTGCAGGCTGTCACTCTTGAACTGGGAGGGACTTTTTTTTTTCCTTTCTGGTGCCTGGCTTTCCAAAAGGCACACCCTCCTCACTCATCTATTCTTTAAACCTTCTGGAATGTGCTTCCTCCTGCTCCCCCTTCCTGCCCCATTGCACACATAGGGCTCTGTGGAAACTTCAGATCTACAGACACACAACATGACCTCCCAACAGACGATTCTAACTGCCGTTCACCAGCCTTTGTCTTCTATGACCTCTGGGCATCATTTACTGGAGCCAGCAATCTCTCTCCTTGAAAGGACAGAATTCCAAGACTCTGCATTCTCTCAGAGTTCTGATATTTCTGTCACCTACTGTGTCAAAGGCCCAGCCCTGATCCTTCTTGGTTAGAACTCACCTCCCCAAGGTTTGATGTCATCTCTTTGACAGCCCCGCTCACTGGAGTGTGTTCAGTGACTCCCAAAGCTCTTTTCCCCAAGCCCCACTTCTAGATTCTAACTGCCTTCTGAAAAAGCTTGGGATCATAAGGGAGAACAATGAGCAATTGGTCAGGCTAAGTTAAAATAGGACAAACTCATTGTCCTCCCCTAGGTAGCAATGGACCCTCCAGCCCCTTCCCCTTGTGACTTGAACCTATGTCATATTCCTGCTGAACTGGGAAATGTTTTAACTTGTGGCCCTTGTGGTCTTTTTTTTTTTTTTATGATGATGATGATGATGATGATGATGATGATTGATTGATTGACTGATTGATTTTGAGGCAGGGTTGTTCTATGTAGCCCTGGTTGTCCTGGAACTCTCCCTTTGTGCATAGACAGCAAACTCAAGAGATCCACCTGCCTTCCAAGTGCTGGGATTAAAGGCATGCACACTGTGGCCTTTTATTTCACAGATGCAATGGATAGCTCTATAGTTATAGGTGGTCTAGATGATCAAAAAAACCACCAAACAAAAACAAACACAACAACAACAACAACAAAACACATTTGAGGCTTTGGAGATGGCCTAATGGGAAAGGGTGCTTGCTGTCAAACCTGAGTTTGATCCCTGGCACCCACACAGTGGAAGGAGACCTCTGACTGTCAGGCAGACCATGAAGAGAAAAAGTCTATGCACCCATGTGAGGCAGTCTCCACACTGACTTGAAGGTGGCTCCCAAACTGACTTGAAGGCAACTTCCAAGAAGGCAGCAAAATGTCTACTGCCCACTGTGGCTCTCACTCAGAAGTATGTCCCATTAATGGCTGGACACTTCCCTTTGAGAAACTGCTGTGAACTCTACAGGCCACTTGGCATTTCTGGTGTCTCGACAGAATGCCAGCAGTAGAATTTAGCAATCCTACCCCTCCTTGTTATAATATCTAAAAAATGCAGAAAATCTCTGTAACAAAGTCCAAGCTCCCCTATCACTGTGACCAGTGCCAGGCAAACAAGCTACAGTAGCTTTTCAACTTCCGAACCAAGACTAAAATCTCCTTTACTAGAAATGCTTTCCTTGCCAAAGCCACTCAGGCAGACCACCACTCCTCCATTCAACATCTATATTTCAACCGTAACACCTTCTAAGCCCAGGCTCATCTATTTTAGTGATCATGATCTCATTGCTCACTACCCTTCAACCTCTGCCCTGAATCCCTGCTAACCTCAACTGCTCACTAGTTCCCCGGTAAAAACTGCCTTCCCATCTTCAAAGCCTCTGTTGTAATTCAGCATCCACTTGAAAAGAAAGGCATGCACGATGATGCAGCCAATGTCCCATCTCCTGAGTTAGAAGCCCTGGCACTGACTGCCTTAGAGCCAGCTTTCACATCAGCCACAAAAGCATTTGGAGGAAACTGCCAATAAACACAGCATTTTAAGTACCAACTTGAGGGGCCCATGTAATGTAACTCCTCCTATGAAAACACTGAATTGCTTCCCTTTGGGTCCTCACTATCCCTTAGCTATTTCAACAGGCAGGACACTCAGCTTTTTGGGTGCCTCTCTCTCTCTCTGACCAGCTTTTTACTTCTGATGACTTGTGACTGCTCAGAAAAATCACTTAACTTGCTCTTCACATTTGGTAACTAATACACCATTTCTGAGTTGCAGTTAAACTTTCCCTAAACTGAAAAAACTACCTGCTTGAGTTGGTGGAGAGTTTGACCTGTAAAACTGAGAATATGAAATGGATATGAAGTACTCTGCCAACTATGGAAACAGAAATGGTTAGGCTGATCATAAGAGATCTTAAACCAAAACGATGTGGTTGTTTAGTTTTGGCTGTCCTAGAACTAGCTCTGTAGACTAGGCTGGTGGCCTTCAAACTCACAGAGATCCACCTACCTCTGCCTCCCAAGTGCTGGAATTAAAGGCATGCACCTGGCCAAAATGATGCTTTACAGCCTGTTCCTACAAAGAACATGGGACCTAAATGTTAATGATGGGACTGAAATGATTAGGAAGGGAAAAGAGGACATAAGAATCTGGATTAATGTGAAATAACGAGGCTATGTATTGTTCCCAAACTACAGCACCAAATGAACACAACTTCCAAAGATACAGGCAACTGACCTATTGATGAGCATGGATGGGCAAAATAAAAAGCTAGCATAGTAACAAGTCTTTCTCTAACCCTATCCATTTGGCCCTGGCCCTTTATCTGTCCTCTTCTGACCTTCTGGATCCTCTGCAGCACATACCAACAATGTTCCCTAGCCACTCAAACTCTGCTAGGTTGCATATAGAAGTGCTTCTATAGTGCTGTATTGATTTGTCTTCTAATGCTTACAGAAATCCTCTCTGCTTCGTTATACATTAAACAAACCTCTTTGAAGTTACACCTCCCACCATACTGCACTTTGAAAAAGCTGTAAAGGAAGTTTCTGATGAAGACAATCATGACTAGTCAAAATAAATTATAACCAGAGGAGAACGTGCCAGAAGCAGAACAGTCTGCGTTTGTCACCTGCAATGCAGCAATGAAAATGGGGGTGAGGGGGGTGTGTGTGGCAGTAATCTGTTCATAAATGGTTGTATTTATATGCAACTTTCAGTCTAAGAAAATGGACAGTGGTAAGAGTTTCTGAACACTTACAACAGCTACTCTTTAAAGTTACTGGTTCATTTTGTGAACTTGATACAGAGTAACTATATAGTCTTCAGAAAGAGATAGCCTCTGTTGAGGAACTGTCTCTTGTAAGACTGGCTGGTAGGCATATCTGATGGCCATTTTCTCGACTGATGACAGATGTGGGAGGGCCCAGTGCACTGTGTCACCCCTGGGCAGGGGTGAGTAAGCTAAATAAGCCATGGAGAGCAAGTCAGTAAGCAGAGTTTCCCCATGGTCTTTGTTTCAATACCCACCTCTAGATTCCTAGTTTGAGTTCTACCCTGACTTTCCTGACTAACGGGCAGTGACATGAAAGTGTAAGCCAAATACATGCTTTCCTCCCCCAAGCTGTTTCGAGTCCCTGTATTTAACACAGCAACAGAAACCAAACTAGAACAGCGATCTAGAATATGAAATTTCACATATTTGACTGCATCTAGTTCACACTAGTTCACGTTTGTAAATCAGTGCCTTAAAATTGTTTTTTAAAAAGGGTTTTGGTGGTCTGTCCAAAATAAGAAAATCTAATGTTAAATGAAAAAAAAGTACCAAAAATAAATAATTTCCAAAAGGGTGGCATAAAATAACAAAACAAAACAAAACAAAAAAAAACACACAACTTAAAACTGAGGCTCAAGAAGATAAATAAGCAGTGGTGTGTGTGTGTGTGTGTGTGTGTGTGTGTGTGTGTGTGTGTGTGTGCATGTATTTGTATATAAGGATATGAGGGGTCCTTCTATTTTTTATGATAAACTCTTGTTTCCTGCCTACCCTGAACTTGAATATCCATCCTCCCATCTGGGTCTCCACTGTAGCTAGGACAAAGGTTTGCATTTTGAAGGACAGCCCTATGCTGGTTCTCCACAGTAGTTAGGACACAGGTATGTACCCTGGAGGCCACCCCTATGCTGCTTCTCCACAGTAGTTAGGACACAGGTATGTACCCTGGAGGCCACCCCTATGCTGGGTCTCCACAGTAGTTAGGACACAGGTATGCACCCTGGAGGCCACCCCTATGCTATTCTTTGACAACATCAACATGAAAGAATTCTTTAGTATGTCACCACAATTTTGAGAAACTAAAGATAACTATCCTTTCAAGCTTTTTGACTTTCAAAAAAACGGATAATCCAAGAACTACATGCTTGTATTTTAGGTGGCAGGAGTGAATAGAAGGTTGAACAAACAACATGAAGACCTAACAGAAGAAGCCATGAACATTTTAGAACATTTCCTCCTGGTTTAGTTTTACTTTGTTTACTTATTTATCTACTGAAACAAGTGCTCACTAAGTAGCTCAGGCTAGCCTCAAATTTCGAATCCCCCTGCCTTAGCCTCCTGAGGGCTATGGTTACAACCATCACACTCAGCTCCAATATTTTAAACTTTAAACAATATATTGGTACTGGGTAGTGGTGCACACGCCTTTGATCCCAGCATTCAAGAGGCAGAGGAAGTTGAATCTCTGTGAGTTTGAGGCCAGCCTGATCTACATAGTGAGTTCCAGAACACCTAAGGCTGTTTCACAGTGAAACTCTGCCTTGGGGTAGAGGGGGAATTATATTGGTTATGCAATTAACAAACACAAACTAATGTTCCCTACGTTACATTCCATTGTTTTTTTGGGATTCCCTATGCTTACAGCAGGGGCACACAGACTTTTCTCCAGGTCTCAGAAATCTGAATAAGGTGTCATTTGTTCTCACTGTGACTTAAAAAGTGTTAAATACTGACAGCTGCACTGATTCATTAGTTTAACCCAGAATTGGGTTCCCCTACTTATTTATTAACTTTATCCTAACTCCAGAAAACCCGGTTTTCCTGGTCTACCATGTATCTACAGATTTAAAACTCCACGGGGCTTTGGAATGCAGCAAGCCAAGCACTCTGTACAAAAGCAAGGTGGAAAAAAAAAAAAAAAAAAAAAAAAAACAGCCAGCATGGAGGACAAAAAGAAAAAATGTTTCTATTTCTGAGTAAGGTAAAGATGGCTTCTTTAAAAAAATCAAACATACAAACAGCACAAAGGACAGGCTTCAGGAAACCAAGCCTGCCTGCACTTAATGATCAAATCTGTCAGCTTTACAGCAAATTTAAACGTGGCTAAAGAATGATCAGTGCCTTTTGCTTCCTGCTTTCAAATACCTGCACCAAGTAAACACTAGAGGAGGAAGGGCTTGCTTCTACCAAGAGGATGCAAACACAAGAGCAACTGTTTAAAGGCAGAGATCCATGTTTCTACTCACTAGTTCTTTTAAAAATGTGGTTGAGAACTCAAGTGCTTATACTCTCTTCTGAGGATGCCCACAGCCTAAACACAGTCCCTTCTTAAGAGGCTGTAAACAGGGTCCATTCTTTAGAGACCATGTCAAGGTCTCCTAGGACCTCACAGTGTCTCCAGGGACCACTTGCTGCTACCCGCTCTGTGGGGACATTAATAATAATAACACCTTAAGAGGACTAACAACCACCACCTTGTGAGTGCGCACATTATCTTTACTCGGCAGAACCCCAGGCTCAGGGGCATGAAAAGGTCTGGGAAAGGTAGAGCCAAGGTCTGGAGAACTTGAGCCAAGGTCTTGCTGGGCAGTCGGAAGCACTGACCACAATGGCTAAGAAGGTAAAGGGTGAGATCTACATTTTCATCAGGCCTTAAGGGATGTGCTAAGAGGCAACTTCTTAAATGGAAAAACAAGAACAGGATGTTTTATAATCATGTTTTATAACTAGTTTTTCAAAAGTGAATTGGGTTCCCCAAGATAGAATTGCTGGATTTAGCAAATAAAAACACGCGGCAAAACATATCTGAGACACATATTTAAAAAAAAAAAAAAATGCTAAGATTCTAATTTTACTGAACATCCAATACGCTGGCTGACAATCCTGGAGCAAAGGCTTTTGGGAACAAACAAAAAGCACCAATAAATTACAGTGCCTCAATTCCCCCAGGCTAAACCCATGCACTGCATGTCTTTCAGAGACTAAATAAAGGGAAGTGCAGAAGGCTTAGCTGCTCTGGACAGGGTGTCTTCCTTTTTTTCTGGTAGCAGACACAACCCTTGACCCCAAAGACCTGGCTTTCACTAACCAGGCCATTTAATTTCACTGCCCATTTAATTTCCAGTGCCTTTTCCATCTTCCATGGATATTACAGGGGATGAAACATAACTGAGGTGAAGGGAGGGTCTGACACTTATATACCGCGAGTATTTCCTGCTCCATGAGATGTTAGAAACATTATCCAGAGAATCTGGATCCCCCTCTCCCACTGAGAAATATACCACAAAGTTACAATAATTTTAACAATTTACGGTGCATGCTCTTGACAACTGTTTATCTCATAAAGGAAGGAAAACATGAAATCCAGAAATGTGTTCAAAACACACTGTGAACTATGGAAAATACAGTGAGGTGTCAAAAGGCACACCTGGCCGAAAGGGGTTCAGCCAAGGAGGAGTCTACGCAAGGCCTACAAGCAGGTGCCTAAACCCCATCACTTGGGATCACAAATGCTACTGAATCACAAACACACAGAGAAAGTACAAAATAAAAAGAGAAAGAACTTTATTTACACACACCAAACAAACCTCCAACCTCTGCCTAAATGTTTGCCTTTGTGTAACAAAAACATGTAGGGATTGGCTTGGGCACCGTTCACCAAAATATCTTGCACATACAACTTTAATCTACAAACTTTGCAAAACACGGATACCAAACACAAATCGCTGTGAAGAGAAACTGCTTGGCGAGGAGTAATCAACAGCCGTCCATGTCTTCTAAACAAGGCCAAACACTGAATCACTGTGGAATTCCTCACGTGCAGCTACACCCAGTTAATCTTCAAGAAAGCAGCAAACTGTGTAAATCTACTTAAATTGGGCTGATAAGTACTTCACTCACCAAAGTCGAGCAAGGTTCGCTAAAGCACGCCTCTTGGAAGGCAAGCCCATTTGTTAAAAGAGAGACAAACACATGGAAAGTCTTAACATTTACTCACCTCCTTCCAAAACCCTGTGACAAACCACTAGGGCAACACACTCAGCCAAAAAGGCTTTGCTACATGTCATGATCTGCAAAACTAATACTACATGACATCACTGAGTCTGCTATCTCAAGGAAGGAGCTGCATGAAGGAAGTAAGGAAACATGAAAAAAAAAAAAAAGCTTTAAAAAAAATTCAAGAAACATAACCCAAAATACAACTGAAAATACCCACTTTCAGTTTATAAAGGCTTTTCAAGTATGAAGCACTTTCTTTTCCTTTCAAGTGAAATATCTTCTCAATTACAGAAGTCCTGATCAATGGTTTCACTTCCGTTGAGGGACACTGGTTTCACATAATCATACTATCTACTTAAGGAATATCATGTCTGCAAGTCACGACCTACAGAGATAGGATGTGCCCATGTCTTCAGAAACTTAAACCTTTATCTGGGCACTGAGGAGCAGGTAGTCATGAGAGTACTCTTACTACCATCCTACTGGCCTCAGCTCAGCAGGTGTATGTGCATACAGGCCTGTGATGCAAGAAAATCCTGTTTATCCCAGGTGCCCTGGCTGCAGCACTTGGGGAGAGAAGGATAAGCCGGGCCCACCTCTGCTTCCACTGAAACTAGGTGACTCCTACATATGTAAAATGCAAAGTGGAGTAACAATCGTTCCGCAGAGCAAAATGCAGGCATCAATGTTCCTACCAAACACCCTGAACTCATCAAATTTTTGCTCCACCCTTCACTTTCTGTCTCACAACATACACCCACACTCACATGAGGGTGGATAGGGGACTAGGGAGCCATGGGTACTGACACCGAGAAACTTTACATGGGTGCTTCCTGGGATGTACACGGCAGCAGGCACTTGTAGTGTGAGGTCTTAGAGCCAAGTGGCCAGGACTTACCCTGGCTCTGCTCACTGGGTGGTATGGACTCTGGCAAGTTATTTAATCCATTAAAATCCTCAGTGTTCACTGAGGACCAACATTACCTGCCCCACAGGGCTGCTGCCAACGTGATGCAACCAGCTAATACACAGAAAGCATCCAGAACACCTACCATCAGATAGTGAGGCTCTACTATTCCATGTGCCCAATGAGAGTGATTCCAGCTTGTATGTGCTCCAAAGGTGACTTAAGTATCCCTTACATTCCTTTTTTCACTCCTCAAGGAAGTTACCTGAAATCAGCTCTAACAGCTGATTATGTATTTCTAGATTAAAATCAACCCCCATTATAGGCCCGAAATTGCCAATTCTGTCGCCATACCGAAGGAAGTATTATGAACTGAAAGGTGTGAGCTTAACATCACAAAATCTTATATATATAAAAAAGGTATTAATTAGATTTCCCATTCAGGATCAGCCAGGACGAGATCATGAAGTAAGACCTCTCCATAAGCAGGTCCCTGAGCTGGAAGTGTGCTTTTCCAATGAATGGCAAAATACTAACAAAAGAGACCTTTGACTCAAATACCACTGGTACCCGAGGTCTTGTGCCTGTATAATGCCTACACATTCATTTCTTTCTTTGCCTATAGAAAAAAGAAAGTCTGTTTGTTTTTTCTGATTCAGTCAGCCCTTTTCGTCTTTGAATCTAAGGAGAGTCCTGAAAAGACCGCATCTTATCAGCATGCGCCAGCCAGCAGGCTGTCCCCCTCCACACACAAGCCGCCAGGCTCTCAGCAAAAGGCCTCACCCTCAGAGCCTTTTCCCATTTCAGAGCTAACACCCCGCTGGGTTTTGACAACAAATAAATGAATACGCAAGGCCCTAACATAATTAGCCATCCTTTCAGGTAGAGAGAGGTGGTGGGGGAGGAGGGGTTGGGGGAATACTTAGTGTAAATTGGCTTCCCTTCTGAAGTTAATGCTAGCACACAGCATCAGAGGGCACTTATTTTAAATAAAGCCACATGAAGTGAGTTTTCCTGATGGGATGCCTGTTGGTGAACCCTGACAATGTGGGTGGACGCTGATGTCAGCCAAGTCATCAGTACAGATTTTAATCTTCTAATCCACAGATTGGACTCCTTAATCCAGGTGAAAAGTGGCTGTGCCTGGGACCCAGTGGGCACGAACACCAGGGACATTTCCCTCCTTGAAAGGGACATTTAACAACACACACACACACACACACACACACACACACACACACACACACACATAAAAGCCAAAGAAAATAAAATAGAAAATTGTACTTTTTGACACTGTGGACACATTTCAGGTGGACTGATGTTGGGAAGGAGTTTTTTTTTTTTTGGTTTTTGTTTTTTTTTTTTTAAACCATTTAGACAGCCACAACAATCCTGTAGGCATCACTGCTCCGAATATGTAGCTGAGTACAACCACAGTTTGAATGGAGGGATACGGTTTGCTGGAGTCATTACTGGGATAACTTAATTGATCCGTCTCTGTGGCTGAGGATGTAGACTTGAGATTTATTACGGAGGGGAAAGATCTGCAATGCTGTTTAGTGGGTGTTTTTTTTTTTTTAATTTTATTTTTCAACAAGCTTTCTGCCACTGACCTCTAAATGAGTTTAACCTTTTCTAAACAGACCTCCACATTTTTGACATAATTTAGAGCTAGGTTTTGTTATTGCTGCTGCTGAGACTGTAGGATTTATCACAACATGGCTTCAGTAACCTTCTTTCAAAAACAAAGATGAACCACAAAACAAAAGACCGAAACTAAAACCTGCCAGTTGTACTCCTTTTCCAGACAGGGGATTCGGATCTAACCTTTTAAGTGCCGCTGGCGTTCAATCTGATAGAAAATGTATGAAACAAAATTAGCATAGGAAAAGGCATGTGTATGACTCAGGCATATCCCAGTATCTCTGTCACAGGATTTCCCGATGTTTCTGAAAACCTTGAGAAAGTGACCGAAGTTCCTGGTTTTTTTTGTTTTGTTTTGTTTTTCCTTCTTTAAAAAAAAAAAATAATAATAAAGGGGCGCGCGCGAATACACACCACACACACACACACACACACACACACACACACACACACACACACACACACATATGCGCGCGTCTTCCGGGTTCCCTATGAATCAGACAGGTTTCTTGGAGGTCCCCAGTGTAATGCCAAACGGCGTCCCGACTTATTCCGGGCTCCCCTGCACACAAAGGTCTCCAGGAAAACCTCAAACTTGTTTCGGACCGGCGGGGGCCCTGGTCGCGCGCCCGTCCGTCCCACCTCTCCTCCCGTCCCGGTCCCCGGGGCATCTCCCCGCCCGCCGTCTCCTTCCGAGACTCGGTCGCCGCCCCGCGCGGTCGCCGCAGGCCCGGGGAGCGCGGCAGCCTCACCTGCTTGCGGTAGGGCGTCCTGCAGCCGCCGGCGGCGCCGGGGTGGCCGCTGCCGCTGGGGAAGATCATCGCAGGGCGCGAGGCGCTGGGGAAAGGCGGGCCGCGGCGCTCCGGGGAACTCCCTCTTGCCTGTCCGGGCCGGCGGAGGCTGCGGCCGGGGGACTGACTCGCGGCTCCCGCCCTAAAAGTGCGGCGCGGCGCGCGCGGCCGGCGACTCTCGAGCAGCTCCGGGGGCCGCCGCCCTGCGTGCCATGGACCGGAGTTCGCGCGCGGAGCCGGCGGCAGCGGACGAGCAGCGCCGCCGCGTCCCCACCTCCCGCCGCCTCAACCACCGCCCCGAGAGCGCGCCGACCGGGGGCGGGGAAGCAGCCGCGCACCGCCTAGTGCCGCGCCCAGCCCTCCCGCCCGCCCGCCCGTCGGCCGCGCCCGCTCCCCCGGCCTCGGCCCCCGCGCTCGGCCTCCTCGGCTGGGGCGGCAACCCGGACTGCGCGGCGCCCCCATCCCGCGCAATGGTTGGGTCTGGCGCCCCGCGTGCCGCACATTCCTGGGAGCAGCCACCCCAGGCCCTTTGGCGGCGACACATCTCCGGGGCTTTGCGCCCCACTTGGTAGCCCCTTTTAAGGGCATCGCTTCGGGAACGCTGGAACACCTGGATAGGAAGCCAACTGGCCGCCTTTTCTTTTATCTTCCACATCGGCTCCCCACCTCCCCCCCCCCCCCGATTCCCGAAAAGGTGCGGATAATTAGTCCCACTTCCCGGTACAAATCAGCCTTCCAGCACACCTCTTCGCCCCCCCAATTCCCATGCTACATTTTTGTAGAGCAAACGAGGTTTTCTGTCGGGAAAAACGCCCGGGAAAGTTTTCAATTTCATTCTTGTGTCACAGAGGAAGAGTTTTCTTTCAAAACGACAGTATCAAATAGGCAGTGAAAAGCATATTAAGCCATCTGAGTGGGGGATGTGTCCTTCCTGAACACCACAGAAGTGGAATAGGAATGCATACTCAACTTAGTTACCAAATACGACAGGGTAAGAAACGGAGGAGTAATTTCCTTTGTTCCCAGATGGAAAAAATAAAAACTGCTCCTCTGGCAGCCCCTTTTCACAGTCCCTTCTCTGGATGTGGAAACCTCAAAAGCGGGTGGTCATGACATGCATGCCATTTCTGGATAGGGTACTAGGGCTGATTGCCATCTTTAAATTGACGGGCTCCCTAGTTAGTATTCCAGTATTCGGGGATTACAGCCACGGTACACACACACAGGTCTTCCTTGGCTTCTAACATCTTCCTGGAAAGGCCCATCTGCTATGATAATGAAAAATCCCAGCTTGTCTAACAAGTGAAGGGGCTCAGCTTCTGGCTGCCACAAAGTGAATGTCAACAGAGGCTTTTCTGACAACAGTAAGTTGAATAATAAATATTCTTCCCAGATAGCCTGCTGGTAACTTGGTAAACTGCTTCCATATTAGCCAAAGATCCAGCAAAAGTAACAAGAAATAGTAAATCCTTCTTTGAGCAGACACACAACCACACATATTCCTAATTCTTTTCACTTACTTAAAAAACAGAGAGCAAAGGGTCCTTGGTGCACAATGGGCAAGGAAGAACTCTCCATAAAATTTACAGTATATCTGCCCCTTAAAGGGTTTAAAGACAACGGTGCGGCTAGTCTGTGAAGAAGAGGGAATACCAGAACTATATTTCACTACTCTATGCATGCAGCCTAGTGTCTCTTCTCATTATGACCCAGCACAAATATAGAATGGACAGTTCTAGTTCCAACAGTCTAACTTGAAGATGCCTTTTCCTGAGGAAGGTCCCCTGAACCAACACCAAGATTCTTACCAGTCATCTATAGAAAAGGCCCATGCACAACCTCAGCTGTCATGACTGGTCTCTTAGGAAACCACAGAAGAAACAGCATTAATATTTTTTATGGCTTTCCTCTCCAGTCATGATGCATTTGCTGGGTCATGACCCACTGGATGCTGTTCTATTCCAAAATGTTAACACTCCATTGGACAGTAGTTCTCTAGAGATAAGAAAATTGTAGCTGATAATAAAAATTTGACCAAGAAAAAAAAAATGACACTAGTAAAATGTGCAAACATACTGAAAAAACAAGGATTGACTAAGAAAAAAAAATCTAAGAATTAACAATTTGTAGTTTATAGTGTCACACAAACTGCTTAAAAAATAGAAAACATAGACATGTGTTTTTAAAAAAGAAGCAACAACAAAAATGTACATTTGGGTTCAAAAGTTCCAAACACAAGTCGACCTAGAATCTTGTCTACAAAGTATTAATACCAAGAAGAAAAGACTGGCCTTCCTCAAAATGTATAAAAGGTAATGAGGTCACTCAAATACAAAATATCCAACTTAAGGGAAATAACAGGACTGTGAAACCATGTATATAACATACACAATCAATTAAAGATGATCTATGAGCACAGAGCTTTAAGAGCAATGACAGAGATGGAATCCAGTGAGTTTCATCTAGAAAGATTGACTTTATTATTTTTTTCTTTTTAAGTGATGCATTTTAAAACAGAAAGTGAAGAAACAGACCAGAGAGACTGCAAGCTGCTAACGTAAGGTGACAATCCCTGCAGTGGAGCCTGTCCTCTTTGCAGGGAAACTGAGACTACAGTGGTCTGTGCTGTATACCTCCCCCTCCTTCTCCCTCAGCCCTAGGTAAAGCTGTGGGAACTTGACCCAAGGGGCAGGCAATCCACAGACTGGCCAGTGACCTATGATCTGGGTGGGATTGAAAACATGAGCTCGCCAATCTGATTCTCACTCATGGGAATTTGATTCAGAAAACTCCTAGGGCTAAACCAGTTAGTAGAGGGGCAGAAACAACAAGAGTGCCTCGGGGTAGAGAGGAGGCCAAAACAAGCCAAAACCATATGCAAGCCAAGGTTATGAGGAAGCAGAAACTATGAGTAAACAGGAAGCTGACTGGCAGCAGACTGGAGACTAGCAGAGCAGACACCGGGAGCCCTGAGATAGATGATGGAGGGAGCTGTTGTCCCTGGAGATGTTTGTGCTCTTCAGAGCAGCAGCCCCCTCAAACACCGGGTATATATACTCAAACCACATCCCTGTTTAGATGAAGTGAAAGAATTTTTTGTCTTTGTGACACAAGAGACAAAATTAAAAGCAGAGCAAATCTGACTCCATATTTCAGTTTCCCCAATTACTAAACACACGATGTAGGGCAAGTTAGTTGGCATCTCTGCATCTCAGATTGCCTTGGTTACGGGACAGCTTTAAGTACAATGTTACATCAATAAAGGTTCAAGGCTTAATAAATGGCAGCTGCTAGTATTGTCTTCCCGCTTTTATAAATTGGAGGGTGGTAAACTATCATGTTTGCATAGTAAACCTGGAAGACCATCAAAGAATAGAAGTGAGGGGACATTGGTACACTCCATGGCAAGTAACAGGCACATTCAGCTAAGGGAAAGCTGTTCCAATACCTGCTGATTGGATGGCTGAATGAAAATGTCTTCTCAGAAAACAGTTTGATGAAGTGTCTGTTTAAGAGCCTATATCCACGGAAGATTTTTTCTCTGTCTATTGTTCTCCAGTCTCCTTTTAAGAAACCGTATGTTAGAATAAAGCCATTTCATGAGTAGGAAGACTGAGCAGTGTCAAAGATCACACTGTGGGGCAGGTGAAGTACACACACAAGGATAATGACAATGCACACCGGGACAAGCAGAAGCCTGTGTGTTAGGAGGGGAGATGAGAAATGGGTAATGATGTCTTCCATGATAGCAAAGAGCTTGCACAACTGGAATTTGAGGACGGCGTTAGAAGACATTCATCCTACAGAAACAATTTTAAAACAAAGACTTGGGTTTTTCATGTTCCACTTTCAGAAACACCCCAGGAGGGCAGAGGGGTTATAAAGCTTACAGTGCAGAGGAACCAGGGAAAGGTAAGGAAAACTGGCTCGCCTACCTGTTGAGATCCTAAGTAATACCAAGAGCAGTGTTAAAAATTGAGGCCTGGGTAGGGTTCAAAGACTGAGCCCTGAACTCTCTCAATATGTGTTATGTTGCAGCAGCAGCAGCAGAGAGAGAGAGAGAGAGAGAGAGAGAGAGAGAGAGAGAGAGAGAGAGAGAGAGAGAGAGAGAGAGCTCAAATTCCTAGGTAAGCATCTGTCACCCCTGCAGCAGTAATGGAAGGCCTTTAAGTGGTAAGTGCGAGGCAAGTGGTCTAGACTGTGATGTACAATGGGTGTCCACAGCAGGGGAGATCGATACAGGATGTAGCATGGGTGTGGAATTCAAGGCTACATAAATGTTTTGTTTGGAAGCATGTTCAGAAGGAAGCAGTGTGCAAAAGTCCAGGAAAAACAGACCTGGACATAGTCAATGGGGTCGCCAAAGCTGAGACCATTGCTGGAGAAGAGCCAAAGCCCCAAGGATTCCTACCTGGAAACATACTAACCTCCATACTATTGGATCCCTTTTAGGAGAGGAACCTTGAGTGTAGTGACTAAAAGTAAAAACAAACAAAAGCAGTGGGGCTGAGAGACAGCTCAGTTGGTAAAGTGAGTTTGGCATGGAGACACCAAGTGTGGTGGAGCACAGTTACGACCACGAAGCAGAGGCAGAGACGAGAGCAGATCAGAGGCAGAGACGAGAGCAGATCCTTGGACTTGCTGACCACCCAGTCTAGCCTAATGGGTGAGCTTCAGGCAAATGGAAGACCCTGTCTTAAAGGAGGTGAATGGTACTTTTAAGCATGATTCCGAAGGTCATCTTCTGGACTCCACATGCAAGTGTACACACATGCACAAGTATGAACAGACCCACATATGCACGCTGGCATTAACAAAGAGAGTCCACGTAAAGTGTGGCGATGGAGCTAAGTTCTGAAGGCCTGTCCAACAAGAGCAAAACAGCACACCTCTGCGAGGAAACAGCAGGTCCTGTCCGTCTATCACACACTGATAGGACTCTGTTTCACTTGAGTCAACTTGAAAACTGAAAGGAAAAATAAAAGTTCATTCAACTTTGTTCCCAATCACAACCTTGAATGCATGAAAGGTAACAGTACAGCATTGGTTAGTGTAAGTCGTTCATGTGGAAAAACAATTCACATTTAAGAGTGATGGCATGTAAAATTCTTAAATTATATTATTAATTAAAAAAAAGAGTGTGTTTAAAAGCTCACAAACTTCTGACTGACTGCTAGCAAAATAGAAGTAAAAGTATGAGGTCAACAAATTCCTTATATTTCCATTTTTATACAAAATAGAGTTTGGAAGTACTCAAATTCTCAAATAGAACAATGTTTTTTAGGATGTACTGTTTCGCTTTTTACTAAAAAAAAAAAGTTGCAAATATTTTCCAGACTTAAAGGCCCCTAGGTATGTACAAAATCACATATATAAAAATGAAACTGCTATAATAAAATAAAACTGTAGCTGTCAACCTAGAACCCATACAGGGCAACAACAAAAAAAAAAAAAAAGCCATACGCTGATGACTCTTAGGAGAAGCCATGCTTGGCTTACTCTTAAATCTCTCCTAGAGAGCAAACCAAAGACAGGAGTTTTGCCCAAATGCAGCTTGTCTGCATGGATGATTAACTGATAATAGCTGTTATTTACTGTGTCATTTCACACTCAACATGTTGGAATGCCTGTCTCTTTTTACCCAAAGTCACAGGTCCAATTCATAGTGCAAGCCAGGAGTAAACTAGAATTCCTTCACTCCCAAACAAATTCTGATGTATATTACCACTATTAATGAGGGTGTGTGTGTGTGTGTGTGTGTGTGTGTGTGTGTGTGTGTGTGTGTGTGTATGTATATGTGTGTAGTTTATAGTACTCTCTTACAATGTTGGGAAGTGGCCTTAGCTCCCATCAGCCACAGATCCATTTCTCTGCAGTACACTGCATTGTCAAGTCATATTGTTCACTAGATTAAGCCAATGACATACATTTTCAGTTTAGGACACACTTGAATTACACTGGACTTATTGGAGTGCAACCCTATTTTAGGTTGAGGACATATGAACACTGACTTGGCAAAACTTCCACTATTAGAATTTTTATTGAACGGTACTTGGCTCCAACCTAGTACTTAGATCTCATTTTACTAATTGTTGCTAAGGTGGACTATCTTGCAACCCATTTTATTTTGGGGAGACAATTGGAAATATGGAATTGTGACAAACACATGAAGGACTATCTTCTACAGGCTAGTGTGATCTTAAGAAACTTGTAGAATTCTGACATAATTTCCCTCAAAAAGTCATAGAAGACCTATTTAAGATTGAATTGTAAAATGATACATCAATCAAAACCTTAACTACCATTTAGGACATTCATCTCTATGAAAAAAGCATGTTTCAATTTTTTTTTAAGTTACAAATAATTTGTAAGAGTTACTACTCTTTTCTTGAAAGGGTTAATAACAATTAAAAGCTTACTTAAATTCCAGGCATAAAAACTCAAAAAGATACATTTTCCCCAGCGTTTTTAAATAAAAACAACAGACCTCTTAGTCTTTCTAAGACAAAACAACAAAACTTTTCAAATGAACAAGTTAAAAATGGAATATTTTGTATTGTTTTGGTTTGTATTACAATGAATTTGTACTTGCAGCTCACATGCTATAGAAACAATCAAGTGTTTGAGAAACCGAGGAAAGGTGAAGGTCATCCACAAACTGTGAGTTACTGTTTCCCTGAATTACCCAGATGGACTGTCTATCTTCTGCCCTCTTCACTATGGAAACCCAGTACCAGAGCGGCTGGACTATGGGCAGGCCTATCAAAATATGAGGGATATTTTGGGGCTATTTCAAATCACTCAGGGAAGTTTCCATAAATTGTAGTTAAACTCGAAAGTTCTGAAGGAAAGCTATTATTACAGGGTAATCTCTGAAATTAGTTTACCTGGAGAGCTCGAGGTAAGATAACCATCTCTGCACATGACCAAACTGGGGCAAGAGTAACAGCTTGGGAAAGAGGGGGCAGGGATTGCTAATTGCACCCACCTTTCTGCTAAAGCATCTTCGAAGAGACAGAACAGAGTTTGTCAAAACTAGAGCCAAAATCTTTAAATCGTGGAAAACAAAACGAGTTCAAACCTGGAATAACCACCTCCTTTCCATGAGTAAAATTCAATTAGATGACTGACAACTCTCACAGTGCACAGCAAACTGTACCTGGGACAAACAAACCCCATGTCAGCTGAGAATGGTAAAAAGGGTATTATAACACTAAGTATCAGGGCAGGTCCCTAACGGAAGTTCAGGTCAAAGCATTCCAAACATGGAAGAAAAGCAATGAAAAGTTTGCTCTTCTCTTCATTAGTAAATTAGGTCTATTTCACCTGAAGAGGAAGATGCTGGAATAATTAATGGCATCCTTAATGGAAATGAGAATGAGGAAAAGCTTTTCATTCTCTATTGAATTATAAAGTTCAATCCAGAATATATAGGACTACAAGTGGATTTCTATTCAGCTGAATATGTATGAAGGCAAACTTTCCAACATTAGGATATGTAACTTAGAATCCTAAAATAGGGCACCTAAGGAGCTTACACAAACTCCCCACCCTAAGTGTTTGTAAGAACGACATGTTCTGGGTTATCTAACACACTTAACACATGGGGTATACTGACGACAGACCTGTGGCAAATTGATACTCCCAAGGCGAAGAGAAGGCAAATGAGGAAATTCTGGGGTTGTCATGACAATATGACTGATCATGACATCAGCAATTCCTAGTTCCAAACTGTAAGGACACTCCTAGAACACTCAAGCCATATTAAGCACATACTCCCTGAACAACCTTCTGTCCAACCCTCAACCTAACATTAAGTACAGTGGCAGAGAAAATGATTTGCTAACCACAGGATTATAATAAAAACCCAGACTCTTCTCAGAGAGACAGGCAGGAGGAAGCAGATAACTTCTGAAGACTTTAGAATGTTTTAGACACAAACACACACATATTCATAGTTGTAGGCATAATACATGCATTAACATGTTACTGTTCATAAAAATACTTCATGATCCCACTCAAGACTCAGAGATGTAGGCAGGGAAGATGTCTCCATGCTTCTCTGTGAACAGGTAAGTTAGACAATTTGCCAAAAGTCATAAAGGCTAAAATACAGAATTTCAAGGCCAGAGAGAATTATATAAGGGCCAATCCCTATGTCCAGCATACATTAATCGTTCAACAAATCTTTTTAAAAGTAAAGCTAGAGTTACTTCATTTTATTTACCTCATCACTTTTCTTCCTTCTCCCTCTCCTAATAAAACTTCTCACTTAAGTTCTGTCTGCCTGACATGTTTATCCTTCTGCCCCGGGTCACCCTCGCCTGACATGGTTAAGTGCTAAGGTCCCCTTCGAGCTTTATCATAACACCATGAATATCTGAGAAAAAGCTAAATGTCAGAGAAGCGACCGAATCTTAAGGAATATACTTTACAACTGTTATAATAAATTGTCACTTTAGTCTGTAGATTTGGGGGGATTTTAAGAGAGATACAGCACATACTGCATTTTGTATCGGCATTTGTCTTTTAAAAAAGGGATTTTCATTTGTAATTATATGCACATGAAAGTGGGTTCCCAAGGAATCCAGAAGAGGTTGTTAAATCCCATGAAGCTGGAGTTATAGGAATGAAATGCGGGTCCTCCAGAACTGCTCGAAATCACTGAACAATCCATCAGGGCCCTCCCTGCATGGAATTCCATGACAAAATGGCTTCTCTTGACCTCAACTGTTAGAGTAAAACAAACAAACAAACAAACAAAATCTTCTTGCTTTCTGTTTTGAATAAAAAAGAGTGTCTTCCTCGTCTCTGCCACCAGTGTCCTAAAAATATGTAGATATAAACTCTACATCATGCAATCTAAGACATTACTGATTATAAGTGCCCAAAGTTACTGAGACGCTACCATTAAAAAAATGTGGATGACAGTAATTATAAGACATCATAAATTATAATGCATACTAATTTCAAAGAGCTTGGTATTTGAAGAGTCTTAGTGTCAACAACATACAGTACACAGGTGCAAAGCACACTGCATGCAAACAGACATGTGTCTCTTTCATTCATAACTTGCATTCTGGAAGCATATTTTGTCAGGTACTTATTTTAAATCTTTCTAGCAACTAAGACACAGAGGAAATGAATCATATATTCAATCCTACCAAGGAGTAAGACAAAGCAGGAGCAGACAGAGGGCATCAAAATGAGAATGCTTCTCCTACTCTCCCAGAAACATGTACCACAAGGAGCAAGTTAAGCTGTGTTTCCTTCCTTGGCCATTTCCTCACCGTCATATCCAGTGATCTGGTCAGTATTTATACATTACAGACATTTGTACAACAAGAACGCTTGGAGGGAGATAACTGAAATCTGTTTAAGTCTTTGTCCATCTCTTCTCCATTTACTGCTATTAATGCTTTGGAAGGCATTGATTGCAGATAGAGGCAGGGACACACCTACCCCTTTCCTAGTACATGGTAGGATTCAGTCTTCCTAGAAAAGTAACTGTTGTGAAATTAGGTTAGGTCAGAGAAAAGACATGTGTGAAATGGCTATCACAGTCCTTAAAACTGAGAGAAGCCAGGCACACACCTTTAATCCCAGCATTTGGGAGGCAGAGGCAGAGGCAGAGGACCTCTGTGAGTTTGAGGCCAGCCTGGCCTACAGAGCTAGTTCAAGGCCAAGCTCCAAAGCTACACAGAGAAACCCTGTCTCAGAAAAACAAAACAAAACAAACAAACAAACAAATACCAACACCAAAAAAAAAAAAAAAGAAAGAAAAAGAAAAAGAAAAACTGAGAGAAAATGACAATGTGGATGAAAAGCAATCACATCACAAGCAAGGAGAGCCAGTTATAGGTGGGGTAGTGACTGCCTGCTTTGTCCTTGGAGCAACACCTACTATGTAAGGACTCATGCATTCAGGAACTGACTGGTCTTCGGGTAGTTCCTCCCTGGCCTTGCACAGATCTCCTAATCATTCACTGCTGTGACCCACAGGAAAAGCAAAACAAACTGGCTTTAACCAAAGCTTTGTGATTAGCTATAAATGTCATTTGCCCATAAACACTTCCCCTGTTACAAGTGAAAATTATCATTTTCTAACCATGAAAATCATCTTAAGAAAGTAGTAACATACCTAACAAAAGATACATACCAAACACTTAACTAAGGTCTTGGTACAGATGAAGTATTCAAATTTAATTTCATAAATATGTAAATTTATGACCAAACAATATCTTCTAAAAATATACAAGTACAGGCTGAGGATGTGGTTTGGTACTGGAGGCTTGACTAGTACTCACAAGGCCCTGAGCTCAACCCCAGGACTGCAAAAACAAAACAAAGAGTATGTAAGTACTATCCAAATATGGGGCATTATTCCATTAAATACAAAGCTGCTTATTGAGGTACATGTTAAATCAATAACAAGCTAAAGATTCTAGTCTATTAGACACAATTTCTCAGTATTAATAAAGAGCATCACTTCAGCATCTCTAATTTACAATCTCTGGAGTGATTTGAAAATATGTTCTATTTTGGAGGCTTTCATAAGAACTTAGAATCCATACACACTGTGTGCCATGGAAATCATTAGATATATCCCACTACAAAATGCCATAAACACTGCAAGAGTTGTATTTCCTCCTTATCTATGTCTGTCAGTGGCACTCGTTTTGGAAAATCATAGTTTACGTTTCTGGTGACTAGTAGATCATTTAAAGTAGGCATGCAAACCCTAGTAACAGAAAATCAGATGATTCATTTCACTCTAACACATAACATTCAAAACATTCCTACCCACAAATGAGAACGGTCAAATTGCTGATGACCACTGAAACTGTTCATTGTTTCTACTCTGGTATATGCTTGGAATCTTTCACTGATAGGAAATTAAAGTATCTTTAGCTGATAGGAGTTTACAAACAGCTGAAGGGAGTATAAAAAATGTCTTGTACTGTCGGCTCTCCAGGAGTTTCAGGCAATTCAGGTGAATTTATTCTTAGTGCTGTTTTATATAGGAAGTAACCACACTGTGGGTGGTTTTCTTTTAACTGCCCATTTTCCCTTTTCTCAACCGAATTGTCTCATAACAAAGAAGGAAAGAAAAAGAGACAAGCCATTTAAAAAGTTGAGATATGTAATTGTATAAGAGCCAACAGTGACTCCATTTGGAAATGCCATAAATCTAAGGGATGAAATAGAGAGGATTCAGCTAATTTCCATAATTGATGGCAACCCCTCCCCCTGACTATTTCTAAATTAGAATTCTATGATTCTTGCTGACTCTCTTTTCCTTCTCCAACCTCTTTTACCCATTACATTCTCCAAGCTGTAACTACTAGCCTCTTCAGTTTTCTCCAGTGACCATTTCTTATTTATTGTGTTCCCGCCAACCAGTCCTTATTCATTCTAAATGGTTTGGTCTACGTTTTCAAAACAGCTTTTTATTGTCCCAGACTGTATCATTCTACTTCCTAAAACACTCACCTCAAACTCAAGGCACTCCACTATGACTCCTCTGCCCCTTTACCTCTATTTCAGCTACTCCTCATGCCTTGGCTGCCCTATGGATTTTCCAGCTACTCCCCATGCTTTGGCTGCCATGGACTTGCTCTTTCCTGGTTCAGAGCTTTTCCAAAAAGCAGTCTCTCTTTTTCCATCCACCAGATCACATTCACACACCCCTTTGTTTACTCTGTTGAAATCACAGCTCATGGTCTGTCCTCTCTCAGCTTTCCCTGCTCTCTTTTCCCGAGACTTCTTGCTTTATTTCCTAAGGGCTATCTTAATGCATAAATTAGGCCATCTTACTACACAACACATTGTACATTATGAACTCCCTTGAGGAAACTACGCCAAGATACAGCAAGCACTCTGTACTGTTTACTCTGTGGAAAGGCATCCACTAAGAGATCAGTACATGCCCATTGACCTGGCTGCACCATAAATCAGTCCTTCCCTGTCTCCTTGACAGTCCAGCACTCTTAAAAGTCTCTGTAAACTCCCACTAGACCCTGCGGCTCAATTCTTAATGATTTAGGACCAGAACTGATAAGGACACACACAGTCATCCTAACTTGAAGACAGTCATTATAGAGAATGAACCAGAAAGTGATTACAAGGACATAAAAGATAGGAGAAGTTAACCTCAGTGCCCTGTCTGTCTGTCTGTTCGTCTGTCCGTCCATCCATCCATCCATCCATCCAGCCAGCCACCCACCCACCCATCCATCCATCCATCATCCACCCAACCTACCTTCCCTTATTATTAAAAAAAAAAAATCTTTGCTATAAGGTATGAATAAAATACAGCTTCTTGAACTAACAGGTTTGGAAATAACTAAATATCTTCTTTCTCTTGAATGAACATTACTTATTAAAATACAAAAGTACCAAAATGTATTTTTAGAATGATTGACATAACAAAGAATTATTTTTCCTCATGACACAATCCCTTGAAACTCCAATGGTTGGGTTTTTTTGTTTGTTTTTTTTTTTTCAAAGCATCTGCTTCTTCCTTCTACCTCTTCAATACAAGACAGTACAACTCTCTGAGAACCACTGTATCTCACTGCTCCATCTACAAACTGCCACCACCATTTGTAATATAGCATAAGAACTACATTTTAAAAAAAGAGAGAACTATAAGCCTATTATCTTAGCAACCTTCATCTAAATCTACAGTTGTACAAAAGGAAAAGACAACACCTATTTTATCATTTTTGTGAAAAAAAATGATGAAAATCATCATTTTCTTAAACTATAAACTATCATCTTTTATCATTACTGACGTCAATCTTCTTCAGATAACTAAAGCACACAGCTAAGATGTTTTCATGAGTGATATTATTTCACCTAAAATTTCAGTCTTATCCCTGCATCATATCTATAATCCCAGCATCATATCTATAATCCCAACATCCAGGAGGCTGAGGCAAGGGGGTCACCATCAGTTTCAAAAGCCAGCTTGGACTATACAGAACAGACCTTGTTTCAAAAGAAGAAAAAAAAAGGGGGGGGAACTAGATCACATCAAAAATATTTACTATGATCAATTTGGTTTTATTCCAGAAATGTAAGGCTAGGCTGGTTCAACTTACTCAAATTGATAAATGTAATAAATCACATAAATGGACTTCAGAGACACAAATCACACGATCATTTCAATAGACACAGAAAAGGCCTTTGGAACAAAAAAAAAAAAAAAAAAAAACAGAATCCCTTCAAGATAAAAGCCCTAGGAAGAATAATGTTGGGAAGAACATACATCACCATAATAAAGGCTCTATTTGCCAAAGCCACAGTCAACATTATGCTAAATAGAGAAAAATCTGAAGCCATCCCATTAAAATCAGGAATAAGATAAGACTTCATTCTCTCCACTCCTACTCAAAACACTGCTCTACAATCTTAGTTCCAGCAATAAGACAAAGGAAGGAAATAAAATTAATTCAAATAGGAAAAGAAGTAGTTAAACTATTCATTATTAGATGATGTGATTCTACTTATGATACACCCTAAAATCTCCACAATCCCCGCCTCCCAGAACTTTTACTTTCAGGAAAGTATTAGGATACAAAATTAACACACACAAATCAGCAGTCTTAGTAATGAAAACACCATGAGAGAGAAATAACTCCATTCACAATAGAGATGTATATCTTGAAATAAACTTAGCTTAGAGGCTGAAGGGCCTCTACAATGACAACTTAGAACTCTGATGGAAGAAATCCATGAAGACACTAGCAGATGGAAATACCTCCTGTGCTCATGGATTAAAAGAATTAATTTTCTGAAATGACCCTCCTACCAAAAGCTATTTATGGATCCAATGTACTCCCAATCAAAGCTCCCATGCTATTCTTTAGAGAAACAGAAAAATAATCTTAAAATTCACATGAACGTTGAAGACCTTAGAGAGCCAAATCTATTCTACTAGAAGGAATACCACAGCCTATCTCATGTCCTACTACATTGCCATAGTAATAAAAAGCATGGTACTGGCACAAAACAGACACATAGATCAATAGAACAGACTAGAACACTCAGAAGGCCCAGATATATGTCCAAAATTACAGCCACTTTTTTTTAAAAAAAGATGCAAAACAAACAAACAAACAAACAAACAAAAAACCCCAAAAAACAAAAAACACTATAGAAAAGATGGAATCTTCAGCAAACTGTTGGTACAGTGGATGTCTCCATGTAGAAAAATGACACTTGATCCTTATCTACCATTGTGTGTGTGTGACCTCAGAATACAACCTGAAACTCTGAAAAGGCAGGAAATATGCTACAAGATAAGACACAAGTAAGGACTTTCTAAACATGATACAAGTCACCCAGGAAGGTCAACAATTGACAAAAGGGACCTCTGAAATATAAAAGCACTGAAGGAGATGGCTGATGGAATCAATAGGCAAGATACAATATCTTTGCTATGATACATCCAACAGAGGACTAGACGATACAAAGTACCCACAGGACAGCTCCCCACTGTCTGTAATTTCAGTTCCAGGGGACCAGATGCCTTCTTCTGACCTCCCAGGCACTAGGCACACATGTGGTACACAAACATCCACATAGGTATAATGCCCATACACGGGAAAATAAATAAGTGAGCTACAGAATTATAAATGGATAAACAAACATGTTAATAAAAAACATTTGCTATCCCTAGCCATCAGGGTCCTACAAATTAAAACTACATGGAGATTCCATCTTACCCCAGTCAGAATGGCTATCACATGACAAACGAATGGTGAAGCTATAGTGAAAGAATTTCATATTCCCTGTTGGTGGGAGAAAAAACTGGTACAATCACTATGGAAATCAGTATGGAGGCTTCCCCCAACGTTAGAACTACAGCTACCATATAACCCAGTATACCACTCCTGGGTACACATCCAAAGAACTCCATCTTCTACTATGGAGATACATGCTCACCAGTGTTTATTGCTGCTCTTTTCATGGTAGCCAGGAGGAACAGATGCTGAAAATGTGGTATATATATACACAACAAAAATTTTGTTAGTCTGTGAGGGAAAATCAAAATGTAAAATTTGCAGATGAATGGATAGAACTGCCCCCCCAAAACCCAACACTGAGTGATGTAGCTAGCCCAAACAAATGCTGCATGTACTCTTTCATTTATAGACCCTAGCTCCAAAACTAGAGATGTGTGTGTTTACTGTGAAGCACCTGCAGAAGCCAGGAGTCTAGGGTATGAAGGATACCTTAAGGGAGGAGGAGATAGTATAACATAGCTAATGTAAAAAATAGAGGAGAATACTGGGATGGGAGTGTTTAAACACAGGGGTGGGGAATGAGGAAGATGATTCAAGGAGAGAGGTTTGACCAAAAGGGAAGGTGTATGGGGAAAAAAAAGAAAGAAAGAAAAAAAGAAAAACTACTACTTTGTAAGCCCCCCAAAAAGTTATAAAATATCCTGTGTGACAAGATATTACTTTCCTGTGCCAGGTGTGGGAGGCCCCTAACACAATACAGACCACTGCCATTCCTCTCAGTTATTTAACAGAACTAGCAGATAAGACCCTTCTGAAAACATTACACACCTTGGTTTGTAGGTATGGACTAATCAAGCTAGAACTGATCCGTAAGCTTCCTTCTTACTGGCTAGCTTTTGTAGTGTCAGAAGGTATTGCACAGGGTATCAGAGAAATAGCATCAATGGTCATACTCAATTTTGAGCCCTATGAACTGTGAATCCCAACCTTCCTGGTAAGATATGCGTAACTGTGCAACAGTGGCACAACTGTTATGGGGTAACCAACTTCTCTGATCGAATCTGAAACCTGCTCCCCATACTGTAAACCTGGCCTAAACCTCATGGCTAAGGCCTTAGGCCTTAGGAAAAAAATGTTTACTTAAATTGACATTATGTCAAACTCTCTTCTAAATATTTGTGTTTCTACTAATATAATAATAGATTAAGGCTCTCTCAGCCTTAATCAGAGAGGCTTCTGTTTGCAATGAGCAGCAGTAAATGCAAAGATTGTAGCTGCTAAAAGCACTGAGAATAAGAAATGGTTGAGTGCTCAACCCTAGTCACAAGGTTTATACAACCTCCTCTAAGGATTAGGTCAGAGCAGCTGGAGAAGGAGGCTGTCTTCTGAGCATGACACAACCACTGCGGTCTCACAGCACCTGCCGATGGCTTCTGTGCTGGGCCCGCACAGACTGGGCATACCAACAGTCAACCCTTGATCAAGGAGGGAATCACAGAGCCTTCTTGGCCCTGCTAAACTATTAGTTACTGATAACTACCTAAATTAATTGGGGGGGGGGAACAAAACACCTCTAGTTTTACAGTTTAATTGCAAGAAAATCTTCAGTATCCACTTCCTCTTAGTGACTGACAACACCATGGCATCAAGTTCTGAACTTCCCATTCTTTTCTGTTCTAGCTGGGCCTAGAGGCACAGGCTTGTAATCCTAGCTATTTCAGAGGCTGAGGCAGAAGATTTTGAGTTCATGACCTGCTGAGGGGCAGAATGAGCTCTTGACAAGACTGGGCAACTCAGTGAGACCTTGTCTCACAAAAGCAAAACACAGATTGCTTCTATTAGTACTAGCTGGCTTGCCTACCACGAGGGCCATTCACAGTGCTGAAAAACACAACAATCCAAAACAAATAAATAAAACAAGAATGATAGCATTAGATATTATCATTTTAGTGCTTAATATGTTGGTTCCCTGATAATGAGATTGATGACTAACTTATCCACCATCATAGAGCCTTCATCTAGTTGCTGATGGAGGCAGAGGCAGATGCCCACAGCTAAACACTGAGCTGAACTGGAATCCAGATGCTTAATATATTGGTAGGCATTACTGATGAAGGATTTCAGAGTCTTCATTTCATGCGTTCTGATACTATAGTGGCCAATTCTTTGATCCATGAGGTCACACCATCTACCATTTCACTCCATCCAAAGCAACAACAGACCACTCAAAGGTGCTGTTTCTAGAAGAAGGTGGTGTCCACAGCACATCAACTCCCATCTTGAAGGAGCATTTAAGACAAGCACTTTCTCCTTCTCTGGGATTGCCAACAACTTCCTATGTAATTCACAGCAATAGTCACTTAGAATTTCACTAAACATTTGCCTGGTTTTACTTACACCCTCAGTGCTGTGAAATATCAGATTTACTAATTCCAAGTGTTCTTGGCCCCATCCCTGGTGAGTTAATTGAAACCCTCAGTTCTCCCTTCATTGCCAAATAATGAGACATCACCTGAAACTATTCATAGGCAATGCCTTCAGTTCTTTTTTTCAAATATATCTCTATATTTTCTCATATCATCTTGGCATTTCTCTCTATGGCAGTAGTTCTGCAATTTCTCTGGTTCTTTACAGGATATAGATGTTTGCCTTGTATCCCTTCCTTTAAATGAAGTTCCCCTCTAACTGCTCCCTATCCCCACCCACATCCAAACCCTTCCACATCAAGTACTGTTTTGTTTGTTTTCAATAGTGAGACCCCCTCCCCCGATTGAAGAGACAGCTCAGGTGGGAAAGTGCCTGTTTCACAAACACGAGGACCTGAGCTTCATCCCCAGAAGCCCTGTAAAAATGCCAGGTACGGTGACACACACTCGTAATGCCAGTGCTTGGAAGGAAGAGACTGCAGCATCCCTGAGGCCTGCTGGCCAGCCCATCTAACCTAATTGGTGGCTTCCAGGTCAATGAGAAACCCTTTCACAAAGAAGGTTGAAGGCATTCCTTAGGGTGTCACCAAAATTGTCCTCTGACCACCAAAAGCATATACCCATGCTCCCACGAATATTGCACACATGCATGAAATAAAGTATTACATGAATATGTCTTCCTTTTAGAAATAAGGAAAGAATATGTAGTAGTTTCCCCTGGACTATTTACTTGCTCAAGTTTTCTCTGCCCTAAGACAAGGAAAGCAGGCATTTGTTGTTAGTTAAGATGTTATATTCCTTTTCTCCCTCACAGCCAGAGTTACTGAGTGATCACTCGGCAATGGAAGCTTGCACAGAGGTGGTTCACGTTCTAGTTACAGACTAATCTACTCTTGCCTCAACTTCTCCCTATCCATTCAGCATTACTGTATCCATGCCACCCACCTGCTTCATGGAATTCCAAGTTGTCTTCTTTTGGTTGTTCTCCTTTGTCTCTTCTCTTCTCTGTTCCAGATCTCTTCAGTACACGATCTCACCCACAGCAATCATAATCATCTACACTGGCCCAAAGAAGCCAGTATGTGTGGTTCCAAGCTTGGCTTTTTGACTGGGAGCCAAACTCATCAAGGCCATACTCTCTGGAGTTTCTGTGTCCCCCACATTATCAGCACACTCCTATTAACATCCCCCCCCATTCCCATCCCCTGGATGCTCTTCAATATGGCCATCTGTGTGCACTCTGGTATTAAAAGTGGTTTTTTAATTTGCCTTAGGCATCTAAGAAAAGGGTATAATTTTGTAAAATTAAGAACAAAATCTTTCTTCACCTCATACAGCACTCTTACTGCCCATTTTGGTTTTTTGGGGGTTTTTTTTGTTTTTTTTTGTTTTTTCTGGTTTTTTGGTTTTTTTTTTTTTTCACACAGAAAGTCTTCAGAGAAGGCTCTGAGAAAAACTGGTTCTCTAATGAGTGGAAATACTCCTAGTGCATTTGGGAATGCTGGCTGCTTCCAAAGTGCAGGGAAATGAAAGCCCCATTAACTGGCAACTGTCAGTTCTACGTGTACTAAGAGCTGAGTAGCTGAATTTTAAATTGAATTTCAATGCAACTTTTGGTTGAAAACTTTCAAATGAAAAGAAAAATCACACACTTGGGTGTAATTATATCTACTGTCTACTCACTCAGAAGTGACTATACGTGTAACAGAAACTAAAAAATGATTCTGCATAATGAATTTCAGAACCTCTGTTCATATTTTTTAAGAGCGAAAGGATGCAAAGGGATGAATAATTGAGGATACCTCCCCGGTATTTATTTTGATTTCCTGAGCAACTAAAATGTAAGAGGTAGGCAGGAACAAGAAGGGAAGGAATTTTAAAAGCAAATGCAAAGAGGATGTTTGCTGCTCTAGAAGGTACAGTTCCGTGGCAGAGAGCACATGCATAGCATTCCTAAAGACCCAAGTTCAATTCCAGGCACCAATATATAAAAATGGTGTCTACCTTACAGTAATTAGGGATTGCTATTCTCTTATAAATGATTAATATGAGGAGGGCTTAACAAAAGTACTCTTCAGATCTTATAAGAACGGAGAACGAACAGTCCTACCTGGCATGTAGAGTTAACTCAGCATTGCCATGCCTGAAGATACAGCTGCTTAAATGGGACAGCACGGAGTGGGAGGATTTTAAAGTAATACTATTTTGAGTGGGAGAGCCTAGATTCTCAAGCTTGCATGGCAATCGCTTTACCCACTGAATTCTTTTTTAGGGGCAGGGGGTTCAAGATAGGGTTGCTCTTTGTAGTCTGTCTTTCCTGGGCCTCACTCTGTAGACCAGGCTGGCCTCGAACTCACAGAGGTCTGCCTGCCTGTGCCTCCCTCATGCTGGGACTAAAAGCATGCACGACCACAGCGTGGGCTCAGTGAATTCTTTTTAACCTAAAGGATGAGTAGGTCTCCTAAGTTTTTTTCAAAAGACCTTTTCCTGTACAGTTGCTTCTCAGTTACTTTGTTTTATTAGCACTTTCTGAAGATTGAGTAAAAGAGATCCTAAAATATTTTTCATCCCTTAACCAGTTGTTCTTCAATTCATTCAACCATTGTTGATGAGTGACTATGGTTGAGCCACTGGATACCAAGTACAAAGGAGGAGTAAGCTGATGTTAAGAAAGAGAAGCAGTGACACAAGGGTGACTCACGGGATTTCAACACAAGACTCCGGAAGAAAGAGAAGCCTGTGGATACCAGGAAGCCATGGAGCCAGCCCCTGAAACCTGCTAAGCCAAGAGCAACTGGATGACAGGGATGGTAGGAGTTCAGGAGGCCACTGTTAAACTCTTCCCTTGGAAACCATGCCTGAACCATGCAGTTACCCAGTTGGTACCCACAGGGCCTGTGCTCACTACAGTCGGTCCTGAGATGTGGGAAGGCAGCTTGGTCAGGCTCAACTGAACTTTGCTTTCCTAACCTGGGTTCTGATTCCCCTGTGTATCTGTGGTACAGTTTCACTCCACAGCTTAAGATAAACAGCAATGAGTCTCTACTGCAATCAGAACGTCTCCCTCAACAGATACTAACAAGTTTTGTGAGAAAGAGAAACAGAGTCTTACAGGTTAATTAATTTTAACTAATTAATTTTTGCAGTGCTGGGATCAAATTCGGGCGTTGGGCTCAATGGGCACACACACTACTAATGATCCTACCCTCAGTTATTTTAAAAGGGGAGGAATTTAACATCAGTTTACTCAACCTGCTTACTTAAGATGTTATTTTGTTTCTTTCTAAACATTGACTACTAAAGATGGTTAGTACTTCTATGTACATCAGTGGCAGGCACCACATTGATTTTATTTCAATTAAAGGTTTTGGAAAAAACAAAGAGCCTCAGATTTTTGTACAGGAATAACTAGAAACATCACCCCTCCCCCCCATCTACAGGATAAAAAAAAAGAAAGAAAAAAGAAAAGAAAATCATATAAATTAACAATCCTTCCTGCTTACATATTTCAATGCCTTTAAAATATATTAATTTGGTAGCTACAAGTTAATGTCAATGGTGGCAAATATTTGCAAAACTGTAACTCAGGAGCTCTTTTGGTTGGAAACATACATGCTTTCTGTCAGAGGAAACATTTTTCTTGCTTATTAGAAGCCAGCAGACTTGCAATGAGATGGTTTTAAAAACTGTTATATTTTGGGGATGAGTGCTTCCTGTCCAGATTTGTGCCACCGCCTCATTCTGGGTGACTTCTAAACAACCTAGGGTCATAGTGGCTTCTCTTTAATTAGTATCTCACTGCTGGAGGGAGGGCTGCTCCTCAAGAGGAAAAGAATGCAAAAGAAATTATAAACAAAGGTCTTCAAGGCAACTTGGTAGTTCAGTCAAGGGATGAAAAAAAAAAAAAAAAAAAGCCCGACTTTGTCATCAGAATGAGACCGGAAATAGTTTTGCTTCCTGCAAATTGAGAAGGCTGGAATCTTTTTTGTATGTTTGTTAATTCTGGCTTGCTGGGTTAAAACTGCCTCAGCCTGATAACTTGTGACTGAAAACTGCACACTGGCTGCTTAGGTGACAAAATGACCCAGAGAAGACATGCAATTTGTTACATTCTTGTCACAGAAAACCCTATGCATTAAGGTTTGGCAGTAACCAAGTTACAGTAAGGCAACATTCCCCGTTGAAAACAAAGACATATAATATGTAGGAAAATGGAAGTCAGCAATGCCTATCCAACAGAATTTTTAAAACCTATATTAAATATCTAAGATGGCTGGGCAGTGGTGGTGCATGCCTTTAATCCCAGCACTAGGCAGGGAGAGGCAGGCAGATCTCTGAGTTCCAGGCCAGCCTGGTCTACAGAATTCAGAGTTCCGGGACAGCCAGGGCTACATAGAGAAACCCTGTCTTGAACCCCACCCTCCAAAACAGTCTAAGATGACACTATATATAAGTATATGTGGAAAATCATCTAATCTTATAAAGCCAAGAAAAAAATATATAACTGAAATGCACTCACCCCACAATAAAGGAATGCATGAGAGACTAAAACTGAAAGGAAATAAAATTGCCTGAAAATAATGACATTTTTAAATTCAAAAAAGCTTGACTACATACACATTTGCATATATCTACATGATTATGTACGCACATATAGTGATACAGAGTCTATATGAATGTAATCCCAAAGGGGATTGCACCTTTAAAATGCAATTTTAAAACAGAGAGGGAAGCTCTTAATAATAACAACATAGTACCATGTGTGAATATTGTTCTAGAACACTGCATCTTCAGTTAGAAATATTGACACTGCCTAGCGGAGCCTGTTAGGTACTATTTATAAGAACTTGTCCTGGCAGGGCACCTGTGTCCAGTTTCCTGATCACATAGCACACTCATCCTACAAAACTGTGTTCCAGGCAAGTTCAAACTGTTAAGTTAAATTTCATTCTTGTCTGGAAGTAATGTTTACTCAATTGAATGCAGCTGTGAGCAGAGACTACGGTTCCAAGGAACTTTCTATGAGAACACCATTTTAAGAAATGTAAATTTGCTCCCATTATTTCAACTCTGTACAACTAGTCTCTCTTATTTTTTTTATACATACTCAAGAGAAAACATACAAGGGGCTTCTGAGTTGGGCAGCACAGACTTGCGTGCTTCTGTCCCCTCTTTATTTTAATAACTTGTCTCACAAGGTCCTTCATAACAAATACAGTGATTTTGTTTTGGGGGTTTTTGTTTTGGTTTGGTTTAAAAAAAAATCAAAGTTATACTTAAACTCAGCTCTTTCTAAAAGTCACTTTCTACTACAACTCAGTTTCCTATTCACAGAAATGTAGTCTGGCAAGTAATGGGACTATCTCCACAGAGGAAATGCTGCCAGCTCACAACACCGGATGTAATTAAGACCACAAGAGACACATGGTTGGTTATAAACGCTGAACTTAGAGGTACTGGAAAGAAAAAAGTCTGAATTTTGATTGGATAGACTGTTTTAGTCCGCCACATACTCCCAAACAAAAGCTCTGGAAATTATTTGGGTAACCCCAGGTACTACTTTCTGGAGATTTAAAAACAAACAGCAAACCCCTATGGATTCTTACCACCCCTGGCCATTACCCTGCCTCTGAGGCCAGGGAAACAGAGGGATGTGGCTGTCAACTTGCCTGGAGTGCAGGATAAACTGGATTAGCTAACACAAATAGTTGGGAGTGCTATTCAGTAAGGAAATCTTTTCCAGTAGCAGAAGACCAGATCTGTCCGCACACAGGCAGATAACACAGTAAGCTAAGGTGCATCATTAGCCAACTTGAGTAGTGGGATGGGCAAGGTTAATCTAATCTGCACCCCATGGAGAGTGGTTCTCCCATGCCCACCCTTAGCATTGGAGCTGCCTTTTGTACAGATTGATGGTGACAGTATCTACTGGCTCTGAAAAACCCAAATTTAAGCTTTGTTTTTAAATATGAAAGCATTAGGTTTTGGCACCTGTATCTGTTTAAGTCTGGCTACACCCAATCAGTACCTATCACTCTCCAGTTGAAGACTTATGCTTTTAACACAGCCAACTACTAAAAACAAACAAAATAAACAAACCAAGAAATGAAAAGAAAATCCCAAAACCCAGTTCCTCGGAGAAAATTTAAAATTCAGCTCAGTTAAAATCAGGTACCAGAATAGTTTCAGTTTTGGTTAAAACTTTTTTTATTTGAGAGCATGAACTAAAAGGAGTAGCTAGCAGTTTTTAGTCTTTGAAAGTTAACAGGAAGTCTCCTTTTGTTTTGAAATATGTGATTAATATTGCTTAGGAAGCTGACCATTTGTCATAAGAGATTGAAAACCTTCTGTAATACACAGATTGTGGACACTGTGGTAAGAACCCTGCATCTTTGAAACTATGTTTTGTTTTATGTTAGTCAGCCATCTTACCAATTCAAAAAGTCTTCGGAGGAAAAAAAAATACAAAAAAATTTTTGCCACTAGAGGGGGTTCAAAATTGCCTTTGCAGCAAATACAGCATCTTAACAGTGAACTTAACATCTGGAGCAATATCAAGTACAGTTATAGTATATTTCTTTTTCATTACTCAGTGGGGATAAGTTAAAACTAAGGTTTTGGTGAGGGGAAACCAGAAAACCTACAGTAAGTATGTGACAGTTATATGTGCCACTTAACAGAGAATTTCTAATCTCTGAAAGTGCTATAAACTAAGTTTGCTTCTAATTGTTCCTTCACTAGGAATGGAATCTTTTAGTTTCTCAAACTTTCCTGTGTTTTGTTTTTGAAACAGAGTCTCATATTGCCCAGGCTGGCCTCAACCTTACTATGTAGGTCAGGTTGACTTGGAACTTTTGATCCTTCTGCCTTAACCTTCTAGTGCTGGCTAGCAGATGTGTGTCATTTCATTAAGCTTTGACACTCTTTGGTGCTAGAGCTCAAGCTCAGTGCTTCATGTGTGCTAGGCAGACATTCTCAACTGAAATGACATCCGTGCCCTCAAACTTTAACAGTGCTGCAAGTGCATCCCTGTTGAGTACTCTCAGCCATGATGCAGTTTAGGGAAGTCTACACTAGTCTCCTATCCAGTTGGAGCCCACATAGAATGGTGTCTTGCAAAATGACAAACCACATAAAGAACCAAGTTACTCCAGTTATAGCTGAGACCACTGTGGGCCTGCCACCCCTAGCTGAGTTTCAAATTGCATCCACCTGCACCAGTGACCTAGCCAAGCTAATTTAATCCTACCAAAGGAATCATGCAAAATAGTAGCTTATTGCTTTGTTTGGGGTAGCATGCTAATCAGCAAAGGATAATAAAAATAATATTAGCTAACATAGTTGTAGGTCTTCTTTTAATTTTTAAATTATATTGTTTATTTATTTGTGTTGGGGTGAGAACATGATGTGCTTAAGATGGTCAGAGAACAACTTGCAAGAGACAGTTTTCTCCTTCCACCTTGTGGGTCCCAGGGATGGATCATACGGTATTTGGCTTAGCAGCACGCACGTTTACTGCTGAGCCATCTCACAGGCCCATGTTTGGTATCTTTTATTTATTTGTTTTTGGCTTTTCAAGACAGAGTTGCTCTGTGTAGCTTTGGAGCCTGTCCTGGAACTCACTCTGTAGACAAGGCTGGCATTGAACTCACGGAGATCCACCTGCCTCTGCCTCCAAAGTGGTGGAACTAAGGGTATGTGCCACCACTGACTTTCCAGACATGTTTGATATTTTTTAAAGCTTTTTCACACCCATTATCTCCCACAGTCATGTCATACATAAGGAAACCAGGTCATAGTTAAATTCTCTATCTAGCTAGGTGGTGATGGTTCATTTCTTTAATCCCAGCACTCCGGAGAGACAGAGGCAGGAGGGTGTCTGTGAATTCGAGGCCAGCATGGTCTACAGAGTGAGTTCCAAGACATCATGGTCTACAGAGTGAGTTCCAGGACATCAAAAAACAAAATGAAACAGAACAACCCCCCCCAGAAAATTAAAAAAGTTTTTAACTGAATACCTGTTCCTCATTGTGTATTTTGTAACAAGTATAATGACTGTCAAATAATCACTTATTGATTAGGAGCCAGTCTCTTTAATTTTGTTTTCAATTAAAATTGACCCTCTGAATAACTATATTAGTTTCTGCTTATCCTGTGGACTAAGAAGGAAAATCACCTTTATGGACCTGTGACTTTGATCCTATTTATACCTCTTGATTTGTCGGTGCTTAATAAATGGTAATCTAAAAGTTCCTTGTACTGAGCTGGGCGGTGGTTGTCCATGCATGCAATCCCAGCACTTGGGAGCCAAAAGCAGGCAGACCTCTGTGAGTTTGAGGCTAGCCTGGTCTAGAGGTGTTACACAGAGAAACCTTGTCTCACCAAAAAAAAAAAAAAAAAAAAAAAAGGAACTAGATTTTTGAATTTGTAATGACCCTTTAAAATCCATTTCTTGCTTATGTTCACTGTAGTCAGAAGTTTTCAACTCTCTTTTCTCGATGAGTTGCAGTTCATCAAAAACAAAACAAAAACAAAAAACAAAACCCAATACCTGGCACCAAACATAGGTCCCTAACATTTTGGTCCTTTCCTTTTCTTCTTCTAGATTATCTAGGAGATTTCAGATGATTGACATGGGGTGGGCATACAGCTCCAGCAAGGAAAAGACACTGAAATTTTTGCATGGCTAGTTGAGTTCTCTTGGGGAGGAATTGTGTATGGTGAGTAGGATGGTCTCTTGGGATTCAAAAGCAGTTTTCTCCATCTAGACAATAACACAACAGTGAAGTGAGGGGAGCAAATGCTAGACCAGATTTTCATACTAAACTAGGTGGTTGGTTTATCTTCAAGACACAACAGATCCAAACGTGAAAAGCTTGAATCCAGCCAATGGGTCATCAGTCTACATCAGCAACTTTAGAAAACAGCTAGTAGTAGAAAGGTTTTGAAGACTTCTTCAATAGTCTCTTCAATAGTCCCAGTGAAAATAAGGACAAGAAATACACGTGTAAGTTCCAGAAGAAGCAAGATAGGAATGCCTGGGTTTCAGGCAGTGCCCCAACCAGAGGGGATGGGGGGTCGGGGGAAGATGGGCAGCAGCTGGTGTTGACCCTCACAGATGACTGTTAGGGTAATCTGGATGAAGTGTTTTCCACTCTTTTAAAGGCTAAGACTCATTCTTATGTAGAATATTCAAGTCCCTGACATAACCTACAAGTCTCTCAAAGACTTGACTCTTCTCTTCTAATGCAACACCACCTGCACCATTCTGTGCTCGACTGTAGAGACACAGGTATTCCGGTCTTCCAGCTCTGTATAGTTGCAGGGCAGGGCAATGAGGGCAGCATCTCCTTCACACTTGTGGTTCTCCCAGGGGATACTCTTCTTCTGTCCCTTGGCCAGATTGATCTTTCAAGACTCAGCTTCAGTCATTTCTGCCAAAAGCCTTTCTACTCACCTGTTTAAAGTAGCAGCTAACTGTATGTGCAGTGTGGTGTGTGTGATATGCTGTGTATGTATCATGGCCTAGGTACTTGCTAATGTGTGAATGAATGTGTGTACACATGCACGTGTGGGCACATAGATATGGGGGGCCAGAGGTAGATGTTGAATGTCTTCCCTCTATTGCTGTCTACCTCATATTATCACTGAACCCAAAGCTCACTGATTTGATTAGGTTGACTGGCCAATTTGCTCCAGGGAGATCTGTTTATCTTCTTCCCTCTTCCCCATGCATAACCATACCTGGCTTTTGACATGGATGCTGGGAATCTAAACTTAAATCCTCATGCTTACAGTCTTGCTATAGCATATGTTATATATCCTCTTCTGGATATCATTTAAATTATTATTTACAGTCTACCTGCTCCTGAAGAGAAGCAATTATATCAATTGTGTTTTAGTTGCTGTCATTTACGGGCATCTTGTACAAAACAGAAAGGTGCACTTACAGCTACACTTTGAGAGTATGAATCTATTTTATTTCAGAAATTCAAACTGTATATCTTTATGATTTTTTCATATTATGCAAATATTGTTTTAAGATATAAAGAAAAAACATATATAGAAGATGACAAACACAAAGCACGACTGGCCAGTGATATGGCAAAGATATAAATAACACCAGGGGAATAACAGGATTTACTTGTTTGAATGACATGTCTCTCATAGTTTCAGGCAATTGAATACTTGATCACCAATTAGTGGCACTGTTTGTGGGGCGGAGACTTAGGATGGGTTGCCTTGTTGGAGGAGGTATGTCATTAAAGTTGGACTTTGGTAGTTTAAAGCCTCTTGACGTTGTTTAGTTAGCTCTCTTTGCTTCATGTTAATAGTTCAAAAATGTCAGGCCTCAGCTTCGTGGTCCTGTCTCCATGCCTTCTCTCCACCGTCAGACTCTAACCTTATGGAACTCTAAGCCTAAATAAACTCTTCCTTCTATATGTTGCACTGGTCATGTGCTTTGTCACAGCAATGGGAAAGTAACAGATACATAGGGAGACAGAGAGAAAACTTTGGTGGAAGAGAATCTGAACGTGCCTGCTTCAACAGGCAAGACTGATACACTCATGAGTGTTAGTACCCACCTGCCATTTTCCTGACATCCCCTTTTGGTTTTCACTGAGCATCCCAAAATCTTCCTGACTTCAGGAAACAGTGCTGCTGTGGTTTAAGGCAGCACTAGAGGTTTCCTCCAGGCAGTGGCACTGTAGTGACAAACTCTAAGATGGGTGCAAACTCTCAACCCACAGCAGCAATCAATAACTGCTTGTGTCTTTGGAGAGATCCGGATTAGAAGCCACAAGCCAATCTGGGCCAAGGAATGACCTTCCTTAAGTTCATAAACAATATATAAAGTGTTTGGGGAGAAAGTGTGTAGGTAGCCTGGATAACTAGGAGCTGGAACTTTGGGACAGGAGAGGCTGGCCACCACACTGAAGCTTCGAATATAGTGGTGTGCCCTAACTCAGGAAACAATGGTGTCAAGGGTTTCACTTAAAGGCTTGGCATTTGTGAGCAGACACAAAGTAGCCTGCCCAATTACCTAGAGCCAGGCAGAATTAAGCCAGGGAGCTTGCCCCGGCAGCCAGGTCTTCACATGGTTTTCTTTCTTCAAGATCCAGTCCGGTGAGCCATCCCCAACCACCAGATTTCATAGGTACACAGCCACTCTTGACAAGGTAGGAAAACAATGCCTTCATGTGGAATGTAAGATTTCAGTCACAAATGTTCGCTTTTAATTTCACAATAAAAATGTCACTAAACTTTGGCCAGTGACAATAAAGTAAAATTTGGTTTCCTGGCTTTGCATAAATTGTGTCTGCATTAAAGTGGAAGGCAGACTTCCGTTAAGGAAGGCATGTCTGGTGAACCACGATGCTTACACTAAATTCTCTGATTCTGATCCCGAGAAATGTGGCTTGGCTTTGGGGACTGTCCTTTCTCATGCCAGAGCTTCGTGGTACTATCTAAATGCCTTTCAGCAACCCTTCAACACAAAGTAAATTTTTGTTCCCTGTTCCCAAGCATTTAAAAAAAATATCAGTCTCTTAGCAGAAAGTGCCATGATTTAAACCTGATTTAGGATTTCTAGAGGCATGTCTGAACCATATGGCTTCTTAGGCATGGGCACTGTGCTATCTCCATTTACTTTGGTTTGTGTGATAACAACTCAGTGCCGAATCATTTTAATCTCACATTTTTATGACCTCTCTATTTAAAGTCAATATTTTAACTGGCATGTATCAAGATCCGCACAGATCTTGGATTAGAAATTTTGTTTAAACTGAGAAAAGCACTTCAACTAACTTTGATAAGAGCAAAGTTGCTCAATTAGCTATGGGAAAGAAATCTGTCATAAAGTTTTTAGAAATCATGAAGCACTCAATGCAATATTGCAAGATGCGTAGTCACCAGCTCACAAGATTCTAGTCTGCTTAAGAGCCAAAGCAAGCAAAAAATCAAACAAACCAGTAAATGGGGCCTGACAGATGGCTTGGCAGGTAAGAGTACTTGTTGCTTGGTAAGAGTACTTGCTGCTCTTGCAGAAGACCTGCATTTTGTTCCTAACACTCACATGATGGTTCATAACCACCCTAACTACAGTTCCAGGAGATTCTGGCCTCCAAGGGCACCAGGAATGAATATGGTCCATGTGTATAATGCAATCAAACACTCATACACATAAAATAAGATAAATAAGTCTAAAAGAACAAGCAAACACCTTTACAACTATCACTAAAAGACACATCATATAAATTAAATTTTAAGTATTTAAAAGTCTCATTCTAGTGGGCAGATTCATCCATTTAATTGCCAACAACTTTCTTAAGACAGTTAAAAAACTGTAAATGTTTGTGCACTCCCTTCATCCTGTTGCTTAATCCAAAACAGATGAGAAGGAAAAGGAGACTTTGAGGAAAATGAACTGTACCAAGTGGGTTGGAAAATGTCCTGTGCTATCGTTGTCCATTCGAATTTTTCGGTGAGACTGGACACATGTATATACAAGCCCTGGTTAATAGTTAACATGACTGGAGGGCTGTTATTTTAATCTCAACAGAAACAAGTAGCTCATCCAAACCTTGAAAAATGTAGAAGCAAACAATTATACAGAATTAAATATAGCAACTATTTTTATGACCACCAGAAGTCTTGATTTATTTCTATTTTAAAATTATCTTTGAAAAGCCTTATCAAATCTGTCATGAAAAGGAATTCCAATGGCAAAGAATGAAAGAACTGCCAATGGAGAGGATACCATAGTTCTAAGGAGGATCCCAGTCCCAGGTCCTCTGACCACTCCGTCCTATAAATACCTGTCCCAGAAAGCAGACATTGGAAGGAGCCGAATTTTAGCCAAGGTGGTTCAGCCTTGCCAGGACTTTCTATAGCATCAGGAGAACCAAGCAGAGCTGAAAATAATAGTTAGGCATTGTCAACCACCTCTGGAAATGACTGGGAATATTTTAGACCAGTGCTGTGGCTCAGTTAACAACTTGGTACACAGACCAGGCTGGCTTTGAACTCACAGAGATGTAGCTGCCTCTGCTTCCCAACGTGCTGCCATGAAAGGCGCACACCACCACATCTGGCTACTATTGACAATGTTATAATGAGATTGAGCCCCTTGAAAGGGAGATCATCTATCTGTCTGCCTATCTCTCCATCCATCTATCCATTTATCTGTTTATTTATCATCTATCTAAATAAATTATTTCTCAGTTTTTGTGTATCAATATTTTGTCTATAAAAATATGCACGGTCCTAAATACTTTTATTCATTTAAGCTTTACACATACCATCTGAGGTAGGCAGAGAATGAATTATTCTCATTTTATTAAAAAGGAAGTCTTGACATTAAACAGATGACTAAAGGTGCCCAGAACTTCAACATACTGACTTATTCTGTCCCTGCTTCTTTAGAGAACTAAGTGCTTATGAGCTATAAAACACATTTTGTAATCAGGATGCAACAGGAATGTCAGGTATTTGTACTGGCTAAGCTTTAGAGTAGTCTTTGTATTTGAGATTGTTTTTTCATGTTTGGATTCTAGCTTTACTTATTTATTTACTTCGGTTTCTGGAGATAGGATCTCTCTGTGTAGTCCTAGTTCTGGAACTCTATGCCAGCCTTATTTTCTTCTTCTTCTTTTTTTCTTTTATTTTCTGCCCCAAAATACACTTGTTTCTAAGACAATCCCTGGATATGTGAAAATGAGCTTGTATCATTCCTCCAGAAAATAGAAGGACATGCAACAAGAGGCTGACCAGGACGCAATGCTGCAGAGCCAGAAGTAGGTCCTGGTCTAGACTAAATTAATTTTCTCTAAATTTGCTCCCAATTAAGAATGCATTCATCAAATTATCCAGAAGACTTAGTTACAATACATAAATCAACATTCCATCACAGAGGCAAGCTATTATTTAATAAGTATAAATAACTGTAAGCCAGTTTGGGGAGGAGTTTTGATCGACATTGGATTTATAAGTCCCCTGTGCAGCCCACCCACTAAGAAGAGTTGCATAATTGTCACAAATCGAGTTGAAATTGCAGTTTCTCTACAATGGTTAGGCAACACATGAAAATAACCAGTAGGTAGTCTGCAAGTGCCACTGTGGATTCCTTCCTGTCACCCACTGGCAGACCACTGTCCCTGCATCAGCTTGAAACTGGGTGGCATGGTGGCCTACTTTGACCAGCAGACAAATGCGCCTGACAACTTTAACTCTTCCTCTTGGAAGCTAGTCACCAGGTAAGAAGAGAAGGAGCCAGAAATGACACACAACAGACTATCTGTGTGAAGAGAGAAAAGATAACAGCAAAACACGATTAAACCTGCTGTCAACGGTGATACTTTACGCCTTCCTAGCACACTTCAACTCTTCCTCGTAGCTGTGTGTTTGTTTGCTTGCTTGCTTGTGACAAGCAACTGCAATGTTGACCAGGCTGGCAGTGAACTCATGGACGCCAGCAATTCTCCTGCTTCAACACCCCAGGTAGCTGGAAGTACAGGGGTGTAACACAATCACATGAGCTTTGAACTGCCAGCTGAATATAGCTGAGTAAACCGGCTCAATGCGGCCCGCTGTCGTACCCCAGCACACTGCATTTGGAACAGCCAGATGTTGTCTGACCATCAGAAATAATAAATTACAAGTGTCTCAAGCCACAAAGCTTTCAGTTGATGTGTTGCCCCGGTCTTTCTAAACTTCACTGCCCAACTTGGTATGAACATTTCATTCTGAATGAAAGAAGCAACTAGGAAGATTGAGTGGTCCCGTTTCATTCAAGTTTACATGGAGCTGAACACATCTCTGAGTGTCACAGTCACGCAAAGCTTGCCCTCCAGGTTTCTTTGCTACATTGCTCTCATTCTTATTGTCACCAGCAACTAAAATAAATAAGATGAGAGCTAATGGGGTAATGGGTTCCTGGAAAAGCAGAGTGCATTCTTTCTACCACTTAGGAAGGATGTGTTCAGCAAAAGAATCCTAATGGAGGCTGGGATTTTAAGGTGGGGGGCGGTGGCCAGATAAACCTAGCAGCCAGGATTCCTATCCCTGCAGCCCATCCCAGAACTCACCCTTGCCAAGCCCACATGCTATCTGCTACCTTTTCTTTTCATGCCATGCATATTAATTCAGCAGTGGGAGGATTTTCAACTATTGTAAGCCTAGGTAGATCAGGGCTACATTTACACCTCCATCTTGTTTGCCGTGGAGGAGATGGCTTTGTTTCTCTGCCATAAAATTATATTGAAACAGAGAAAATTATATGCATGAATATTATTTCTAAAACTGTGAATTTTCTTTTACATGGAGGTGTTCTTTAAGCTGAAACTCGCATTCAAGTTCTCAGTCTGCTTAGAGCGAGCCTAAAGCAACAGAGTACATCCACATTAAAAAAAAAAAAAAAACCCCAAAAGAACAGAAAATTGGCAGTTGGTGCCCTAAAGGCCACCCAGAGTTTCACTGTATGCCACGACACCCGTCTTCTCTCATTCCCCCTGCTACCTTCATCGTATCTTACATAGTTTGCAGCTCCAACTGAGCCCCTCTAATGGTTCCTTACAAGCTGAACTCACCCTCCTGCCGCCTCTCCCAGTTTAACACAATTAGCAAGACTAGTATCTAATCCATAAGACACTGAAGTATAATCCATAAAGCAAAGGCAGCCTGACGCCTCACTCAATTCGAAAATTGCCAGTTCTGTCAAAAATGCCAACGTTCCAATCCAGTATTCACCACACACAATCTCCAGCTCTTCATCTTCCATCAGTAACCGTGCAGGGGTAACAGAGGTTGAAATGTGACCAATTTTGTAGCTGACAAACGAATCCTGAAATGTCCACAGCAATATCAACACAGGCAGCGTGCAGATGAGGCTTCAGTCAGCTCTGCAAGGAAGGGTCTGATGGGCATTGCTCAGATGTGTAACACAGGAAATGTCCCACATTGTGAAGGCTGCAGGTATACAGAATGGTCTATGGATGGGCAACACCAACAGCTGCTGCCATAAAAATAATCGGAATGGGGGCTGAAGAGATGGCTCAGCGGTTAAGAACATTGGCTGTTCTTCCAGATGACCTGGGTTCAATTCCCATATGGCGACTCACAACTGTCTGTAACTCCAGTTGCAAGGGATCCAACACCCTCACACAGACATACATGCAGGCAAAACATAGTGCTCATAAAACAATCAGGCACCAAACCAGCACAGGACCCAAGGGAAACACTGAAGCCATGTTAGATACTTCCTTATTTAAGGGATTTAGGACGTAGGAGAGAAATACAAGAGGCTCACACTGACTGTTCCACTATTATTCCTGTGATGCGAGGGGCACACTCACTGAGTTCTGAGAGAATCTGGGCAAGAAACAGGAAACACCTCAGGACCCTGCAACTCCACCAAGGGAGGAGGCCACTTTGAAGCTGACACACCCTCTGCCCTCTGTCTTGTCCTTTTCAGTTTTCAGCAGCATTGAAAGATTTCAGTAGTCCAGAGTACTCTCATAAGAGACTCTGGGGGGTGGGGGGGAAATCCAGTTATAGAAATCCATTGTTCATACAGAGGAGAGGCAATCTATGAAAGATCAATGCTTTCCTGTAACTGGCTTCTCCTCCCAGAAAGCCTTCTTCTCAGGGTTCCACCTCCTGAAGGAAGACAGATCAGATATCCCCAGCCTCATACAAGAGGAACAATGCTAACAGCTAACCTAATCCAGGACCCCTGACTCCAGGAGGCTCCTACCTCAGCCCTACCGTCAATCATGTGTTCTAACTGATCTTCCGGATGTCAATTCCCAAGCAAGGGAATGAGAAGCCTCTCAGGAAGGATCTCTGTATACCACCTTCTCCTCCAGGTGAAGCATGAAAGGTGCCATCTTTACTGCTGGCAACCCTGTCCCTTGTCCTCTCCCCTTCCTCAAAATCAGTTAACACTAAAATGGCCTCTCAGTGTTGTCCTAGATCTCTTGGTACTGAAGCCATATTGTTCATTTCCTTATAGGTTGGTGATTCTTGGTTCCCCTCACTAAGAATCTTTTGAGTTCTCCTAGTACCACTGGCAGCCATTTCCTTCTTCTATGAAGTCATATGTAGAACACATTCTCATATTCCCTACTTTCCCTCTGTATGTATCAGTCTGCAGTTGTTGCAATGGGGGAAGAGGGATTCTGTTAAGATTTTTAAGAACTCTGGCATTAAATTAACACAGAAGAAGAAACAGATGAAGTGTTCCAGCTGTCATTGCCATGTCAACACCAAGGCACAGGGCATTTTAATCCACAAGATGCCCCTTCTTTGACTTCTTGCCAACTCCTTCTCCAATCTTTATGTGACATCTACCAGCAGAGATAAATTTGGCCTGTTTCTTGTTTCACGTAAGTAACATTACATTCTAAGGATTTTTTTTTTCCGTAGCTGACTTCTTTTACTCCAGATATCTTCCCGAGTCATCAATGTTGTTGCTTCATTATTCCTTTTTACTGTTGTACAGTATTCCATTCCCCAGTTAATGAATATTCAAACCAGATCATTCTCAGCTGTGGCTTGAAAAGTAGGTGACACAAACATTTCAATAAACTGTAAGTTTATTTTATAAATGTATATTATAATCTTGGTAGTTCATTAGAAAGCCCTCGAACATTTCCATAGTGAGTAGGCCAAATTACACTCCCACATGATTTGAATGATGACAACTCTAGGTGCCAAATGACATTGGGCACTGTGTTTGTGTTTGTTTGTTGGCTCAGTGGCCACTTACATGTTTTGTTTTGGTCAATTATTGTTCAGGTCTTTGACTTGAATTTTTTGTTTATCTGCATGCGAGTCTTATTGGTAGCCCAGGCTGACCTTGAACTTGAATTCCTTCTATGTATGTCTTGATTGTGGTGGGATTCCAAGCATGTGCCACCCCACAAAGCAATTCTCTTTCTTAAGCTATTTGTCCATAGTGTAGGGACCAATGGCAGCCAGTATCCATACATCTCAGCGTACAAGTAAGTAGCACATGCCCACATGTGCTGACTTTATTTTCTATTGTCGTCAACAGTCTAGTAGAACCAACCGCCCTAATGCTGAGAAGTATCATAAGGAGAGGTCTTTAAGCTGGGTGCTACAGCAGCTAGAGACTTGGCTGTACAGAAATACTCCGCTTTGGTTTTATTTTTAAAGCAAGAGCTCAGATATAAAAAGACTTTCAGTCTTCTAATTTTAGTAAAAGTTTTATAATTTGACTCACAAGTATTTAGAATGAAATGTTTATAAGTGTAAAATATCCAAGATTGGCTCATGTACCAAAATGAACTGGAGAGGCAGCCGATTCAGAAGGCAGGAAGGACAGCTGCTGGCTAGGATGAGTGCTGGCAGACCTCGTGGGCAGTCCTTCCTTCATCTTCTTCCATAAAAAAAAAAAAATTAAAAAAATCCTGCCTGCAAAATAGATATGACCTTGATTTAGGCTGAAAAAGAACACAGCTACTCTTCCAGCCTTGCAGGATTCCAGAAGGGCTGGAGACTCACTGACAGTGTGTAGTGCAAATCAGGAAATGAGAATTCACCAATGGAGAATCAGTTAAGTATGCTTCCCTTCCCTTTCCAATCCAGTTCAGATTATATTCTGTATACAGTTCAATGGGAGAAACTGAACACTGGACGTTGAACTAGGCCACTGCTGCTTACATGCAGAACTTCTAAGGCACTGTCAACTGATTCCTAGTGTGCTTTGCAAGACACTAAATAGGTTAAGGGGTCCTTAACCTTGTTCTTCCTACCACAGTTCGAAGATGACTGGATTTCTTAATCTGTTTGGGATACTTGGAATTCTATTATAGCCTTGAAACTTGTTCACTGCCATGCATTGTTTATACACAAGTATAAAAGTGTGCGTGTGTGCGTGCGTGTAAGATATAAGTGGAAAGACAGGAAAAGTAGGGATTTTTTTTTTTTCTACTAGGAAAGCTGTGTCCTGATTATTTTTGTAGGATATGCACAGTGTGATCCTAAATTCTTTAGGACAGAGGAAGTCTTGAAACTGCCTGGAGAGCAACCATTTTCCAGGGTCACAATGCTGACTAGGTCAGCATTGGTGGGAACAAATTCTTTGTAAGAATGTAATACAATCAAGTACACTTGCTTCTTTTATACTTACACATCTATCAAGGTTCAGGGGAAAATTTCAATGTAAATTTGATATGGAAACCAAGTACTTAGAGATCATCATCACAAAAATGTCTCAGCAAAATGCTTCATCACTAAGTCAGATATTTAGTAACTCCGAACATTTACTATGTAATTAATAAACACCATATACCAGTCTGAATATCACTGCATGACTTAACTCAATTTGTTCAACATAAAAAGGCTACAAACAATATCTTTACTTTCAGTGTGCAGAAAACTGAAGAACAGAGACAGAAAATGACTTGTCCCAAGTTACTTCCAACTCTGGCAGTCTGACTCCAGATTGCTAACTTTCATGCTATGCACTGAATGATCTCTCCCAGTATTCACAATCTGAAGCCCTTATCTTCACTGTGGCTGTGTTTAGAAATCAGCCTGTAAAGATGCAAAGAGGTCAGACAAGGTCATAAGACTTGTATCTTAATCCTGAAGGATCAGGAGACTTTTAGGAGGTAGAGGGTAGAGAAAATCCCCTTGCCTTTTTCTCTCTCTCTCCCCCCTACAGACACATAGCTAGCAGGAGCCATGTGCAAGCCAGGAACACGGCTCTCAACAGAACCCCTGTCACCTTGATCATGAACTTTTAGTTTCAGAACTTGGAGAAAATAAACTTCTGTTGCTTCAGCAACACAATCTATAACAGATTGAGCCAATACACAACGTGGAGACCACTCTTCCCAGTACCCCCCAATCAGGAAGAATATAAACATGCATCTTTGTTTCACCCACACTTCCTCCTTATCTTTGCAAACTTTCCCTTTTTACCCCTTGATGCAGCCAAGAAATTGGAATCTTACTGGATTTTAGCATTATAAATATTCATAGATATTTTCAATATTCATCCCAAGACATAGGGGTTAAGACATGTTTGCTGCATTGATCTTTGCAAAAGAAACATAAAAGCTTCTGATCAATATGAATGCAAAAGTTTCTGGCCATATTTTTAGCATAACTAGATTTTCAAGCAATGGTCATGGAGCTAAAATGGAATAAGAATGAAGACCTTAAATGGTGGTTCTTTGAGTGGTCCCATTTATTAAAAATAATCACAAAGCATACTAGTGATGCCAAGTACCCAACATTCTGAGCTTGTGAAACGAATTATCAGTGTCTAAAAGGTCTTTGTCAACTCTAACATCTGTAAACATTTAAGTGGTATTGAGCAGATACCATAATCGGATCTGCTTTTAACTGTGGAAATCAATGCAGTTATTAAGAAGCTATTTGAATAATTCATGTTGCAAAAGGAGGCCTCCAGAGTAGCTGTAATGTGGTTGCCTCTTAATGGTATTTTAAATAAAGTTGTGTCTTGCTACAATGCACATTTAGTAAGCAAGGCCGATTCCCCATCCATCAGTTCAGAGGTGTTGATGTGAAATTCTGACAGCTGCAGAGGAGTGGCAGAGCTATCTGGCTTTGATAAAGAGGGGAGCTAAAGGAGAGATTACTCCCCCAGATCTCAGAGTAAGATACTATCTGCCTTTCACTCGCCCACTGCCTGGCTCTTGAGATCTGACACTCCCCGAGATGCTCATCGGTGGTACCATTGCAAGGTCATCCAGCCAAGTTAACCAGACTAAATGCACATTCATCACTTCTGGCTAAAATTAATAAAGAACCAAATGGTTAAACATTTGGGCAAATGTAATCTTCTTTTCTTTTTTTTTTTGGGGGGGGGGGTTCAATGTTATATGAAACATTTTCTTCATACTAAAATCAAAAGTAACACCAAAAAACTTGGACAAGTATCACAGAATGTGAGACTTATAAGCAACAGTCCCCTAAGTAACCCAATTCTTTATCGTATCCATTGCTTGAAGCACCTCCTTGGCTGCGAAATAAGTTCTTTTGAATTCCTCCTCTTAGTAGGGCTCATGGCTACCTTCTCCAAGATAGACCAAATGTGCTTTGGGCAATTAGCACATTGGGCTGAGCCCAATTCTGTCAGGCCACCCTTCAACAAGTTTGTTGACCTTTGGGGACACTCAAGCAGAGCCCTTGCTGTCATTCTAGTGGCTGGATGAAGGCAATGATCATAGCTTTTATGAGTTTTTCTATATTCAATTAATCCCAGCACTCAGGAAGCAGAGACAGGCAGATCTCTGAGTTTGAGGCCAGCCTGGTCTACAGAGTGAGTTCCAGAACAGCAGTCAGCTACTTAAAATCATCCTTCTACCCTCTTCTCCCATGTCTCACATTTTTCTCCTGGAGCTCAAATCACAAAACTTTTACTCTTTCACCTAGATTTCCCTCTTCAGTCCCATCCGTAAATGTGCCCTCACTCCCACTGCACCCTGCCCACTATACTCAGATACTAACCGTAGGTGGAAATGTCTAAGCTTTCTCCCTCTTCTATGATGCTCTCAGCCTGGAACATCTTCCTTCCCTCTCTTAAAACAACCAATGCTTCCTATGGGCAGACAGCCTGTTCTCTGTATAGGCTAACAGCTACAAAAATGACCTTCCAAGCTGAGTGACACCACACTCTTGGTTCACTTGTACTACACTCCAATATTGTTTGGGTGCCAAACACCTATTTAAAGGTGTGTGGGTAAGTGTTCATGAGTCTCTAAGAACTCAGCCTCTTCCAATCTGAGAAGGTTGCCCTGCTTTCGGCCTTCACGATGGACTTAGAAAAGTTAATGATCAGAAATGATCGTGTAGGCCTTCCCTGCCCAGAATGAGGTGAATTTTACTTCTGCTCATACTCTGTCACACAAAGCCCCAAACCCACTGCAAAGGAGGCTGGGAAAGAAAGCTGCAGGAGGAAAATCTAACAAGGCTGCAGCTCCGCAGGGGTTTTCCATGAAAGTAACCCCCCCCCTCAACTGGTCTCATTAGGGCTGGTATTATAAAGAGGGGGTAAGAAAACACTACACCACTCCATTATAAAAAGTGTAGTTATATAATCACAAAACCACTTGCTATACTGGATGGTAAAATCCTACTTATTCATGTCCCCAGTTGAAATGTAAGTTCCTGGCAGGCCGCATTGTGACTCCTTTCTTCTTTCCCCTTTTCCTCTAGCTAGGATCTAATTACTTAGTCCAGGCTGACTTTGAATTCATAATCTTCCTGCCTCAACCTTATAAGTGCTGGGATTAGCAGATGCATACCACCACAACTTAGCTGGCAATGCTTTTACTTTTCATATTACCACATGTAGCACAGGATATTCCTACCACAAAGCCAGTTTGTGTTTGGGCACAAATGGGTTGATGAATAAGTCCCGGTGTGTCCTTTGTAGATGTCTAGCTAGCCTGCCAAAACAGGACTGAAAGATCTGAGGTTCAAGCTGTGCTTGAGGACGGCTCCTCTAAGCACCGGGGTTGGGGGTGTGTGGGGGGGGTGGCGGCAAGAGATTCTGCATGATCTCTCACTGCCTAGGACAAGCAATCTCTTTTTGGAGATTGTGTGCTGTGTTTCCCTCACCACCGAGTCCTTTGCACCCAGCACTCTGAGAAAAAGCTTCTGTTGGATGAATAATTGTAGATACTCATAGATATTTTCCTAAGTCAGTAAATGAGATCATAGCACTAGCAATTTAACTTCAGGCCAAAAGCAACAACATTTAATAGAAAGACCAGCAAAAGGAGATCCTTTCACTGTGGCTTACAATAATTACCTTTATAGCCCTTTACAAACTATCAGCACACAAAATTATCCCCATAAATTTTAGGCTAAGAAGATTTTAGAAAGTTTCGTGATTTTTAAATAAAGTGAGATGGCTTAAGTTCCTTAACTGGTTGCATCTAATGACACTAGTTGAACAGGTGCAGAAAGCTTGTCCTTTGAACTGAATCTGGGCGAGCTGAGATATCATCAGGAAACTGAAAAGGCAGGAAAAGCTGTCTTCCTTTCCTGGTCTTAAAATAAACAAGAAGGCAAGGATAAGACTAAACTGTTCCTGAGCCAACATTTTGCAGCTTGTGTCGGGGACCTTTCTAAATTCTGTGCCTGGGTTATTTTGTTAAGGGTGGAGAACCCTCAAATGCCTAAAACTACAAAAGCAATCTTAATAAGATTCTTCTCTGGATACTCTATATTAACTGTTAAACAATCCTTCGAATATTTTTGCTTATGTTAGACTAATTGAAGGGTTTGTTCTCTGGATTCTGATGGTGCTGGTCAGCACATCCTGATGCAGAAAAGCATAGTGTTCGCCTTCTACTGCTTCATGGTTTGGGTTTTGGTTTTTTGTTTGTTTGTTTGTTTGTTTGTTTGTTTGTTTTTTAATCTCCTTCAGTAAATGGAGTAAAGAAGCATCAGGTTCTGAGCTAATCCAAACAGCATTTGCTTTAGAGCTTAAATTTGAATTATAATATCAACATCAATAATTTTTCATTTCAGTGCTTTTTTTTATTAATAACTTCCAAATCTATTTTAACTGAACTGCATCAGACAAAATAAGAGAATGAAACTTTAATACACCAGTATCTCATAAAATTACTTTTCTATGATTTCCATCTAATTTGCCCTCAATTTACAAGCACTCAGTTTAAACTAGATGGATGAAACATAAGTGTAAAACACACCTGAACCCCATAAAGGAGACTGCCTGTAGACCTGAGCATGAATGTTCTACCTGCAACTGGCCTAGAGGCCCTGTCTTCTGGAGATACAGGGATGTAATCAAGGCCCACAAAGTCAGGTGGCTTCTGAGAAGGCTCCATGGTTGATCTGGAGGTCTCCTTGCCTCTAAGAAATACCATTGTCCTTATCTCAGAGTCTTCTTGCTGTCTGTCCCACTGAGGACTGTTGAGTCCCTTCCAGTACGTGTCTCATCAGATCACTGTGTGATGGGCATAGACTGACCTTCTGATAGGGATAGTGACTATGGACGTTCTATGGGCCAGAAGTCACCAAGCTAAGCACTGGCCAGATTAACAGGGAAAAGCAGACAGATGACCTGTTGCCATGGGGCTCAGTGTCTCGGATGTTGATGAACAATTACTCATAAGAGAAAAGTTACTCAGTAAAAAAAAAAAAAGAAAGAAAACGAGAAAAAAAAAAAAGAAAAAAAGGAACTGTGAGATGACATTACAGGATTACAGGGGTTCTTAATTTGGAAGGAGGAACACAGCTTCCTAAGAAAGTATTATTCTTATATTTGCTCAAATCACTTAATTTGTAAAAACTTTAGTATCTTTACCTGTAGATGGAGAAATAGTACCTACCTTGTGGAATTTAAGTGAGGATTAGATTAGATGACAAAAGAAATTATGAGTGACAGTGATAAGCACTGTATAAATGATCCATGTTTCTATAATTATCTTATAGTTCCTATGATGATTGTGGTTCTCTTAATTATTAATATGGGTCGAAAAACAAAAGTTGGCTGGTAAAAAGATAGGAGAGAGGTGGTATTAAAAACTATTCAAGACAGAGACAAAATTATATGAAATCACATAATTTGTACACAAATTATATTCAAAGCTTCTGGTGTCCTAGGTGAATAGAATTAGGATCTAAAAACTAAATTAAAAGGGAATAAACTTTAAAATGTTCTGGATCCTTCCAAAAGTCCTCTTCTTACTTTCTTAACTAACCTAAGAGCATTCTCCTCTTGTAATCTTTATTCACAATTTTTTTACATTTAAGTTTTCTCTACTAAGCATATATTACCTTCATAATTTTTTAAAAAGGAAATATTTTTAAAGTGACATTCCCATTATTTCTTTACCTGTAACAAACTCTTTCAGGGTACGGCTTTTGCCATGGCATCTGTCACTTCCCACTCCCTAACTACCCATTCTGAAGCTGTCTCAGCAAGGCTGTCACAGAGAGCTTGTCATGTTGTCTCCTCAACTCACTCTGCTCACTCCCAGGATTAGAGCATGTGAAGGCCTCCTCTCAACTACAACATCATACCCGTGATACTTAGCAAAACCACCCCAAATAGGTCAGGACCAAAGCCTATTGTTCCAAGGTCATTTCCTGTCACTATCTGTGCAAACCCTCACACCCACCCCAGCCTCACAGAACTTCCCTCAATTTTCCAAACATACCACACACTCTGATGCCCCTCTGTCTTGGCTCATTTTCCTTTTTGTATCAAAAGTAATCTTTCAACCTCAGCATGCAGCAAAATTATACTGTTCCTTCCCCAACCCACTGGGTTTTAGCATCATCTTTACCCCGGCCAACTCTCCACAAAACAGCCCCTGGGAGCCTTCTGGGGTACAAAACTTCCCATGTTATCCTCCAGCTCATTAGATAAATGCTTAACTCAGCTTATAAGTCCTATCAAGACAGAATCTATGTCTACATAAACTTTGCTTGTTGTTCCATCTAGATCATAAATCATATTTGTGTATGTTGTTGCTAGTCAAACGAAGAGAATACCACAATGGAAGCTGAGAGCTTTGGCTCGTGACTGTAATCCCAGCACTTGGAAAGTTAAGGCAAGAGGATGCTATGGTAGAGGCCACCTGGGTTACTCAGGGAGAGCCTGCCTTAAAACAAACATAAAGGGGGAGGGAGACTACAGGAGTTTCTTTGAGGAAGATCTCCAAGGCATAGATTGTTCAGGTTAAGACACCAAAAGTGTGCAAGGACAACATACTATTCTCGTTGCTTTGTCTTTTCTTAGACTGTTGTACATGAGTATTTATGAACTTAATACTTAGTTTTTGGTTGTTCATTATTTGCTAGGCACTTACTGTGAATGAGATTTTAAAAAAAAATAAATGCAACTGTAAACTGTGGTAAATGCTATAAAGGAAAAGAACAGGAAATGAAGTAAGAGAGGAGTGTTGAGGAAGCAACTGCAGTAATGGGAAGTAATGAGCAAGGAGCAATTGGTCACATAAAGAATAGGAGAAAGTGCATCCAAAAAGAAGGAGAAAGTACCGGAAAGTCCTGGGGGAGGCAGGAGGGAGGGAAGAGCTGACTTGTTCACTTGAGAAAGTGAAAGATGGCCAGCCTGCCTAGAACCTGACCTTGACAGAGCAAAGGCATCTTCAGGCAGTGGGGCTCCTCTAAAATATATATGCTGGTTCTGTGACAGACACTGGGCTTCTTCTGAGGGCATTTACAAGTCACTCAAGATTTTATGTAGGGGGTGGAAGAGGAGGAGACTGGATTTATAGTGTGTGTGTGTGTGTGTGTGTGTGTGTGTGTGTGTATGGGTGTGCGTGTGTGTTCCTCTGTGTGTGCACTTGTGCACACGCACATGTATAAGCATGCCTGCAGAGGCCAAAGGTTGATGTCAGATGTCTTCCTCAATCTTTCCCCATCATATTTTTTGAGACAGGGTCTCCCTGAACCTGGAACTCACCAATTCACATAAACTGGCTGGCAGGCAATCTTCGAGGACTCTCCTGCCTTTGCCTCCCTAGCACTGAGATTACAGATGCATGTCATCACACCCAGCTTTTCATGTGGGCTCTGGGGGACCAAATTCAGATCTTCAGGCTTATGTGGCATGCTCTTTACCTACTGAGCCATCTTTCCCACCAGCTGATTCATATTTAAAATATATAACCTTAAGTGAAAACTAAAAAATTAGGTAGATTACTAGTGAAATGGGCCAAGTTCTCTGTTTTTGTTTTTTTACTTACACAGATTACTAGTCACTGACTCCTGTCAGTCAAAGTACTCATCAGTGAAATTTTTGTTTCCAGTCACTCTCAGTAGTTAAACTCAACCCCACTCTCTACTCTTGCTTCTCTGAGCAGCACAGTTCATACAGCACAGACCTTGGCTCCTAGAAGGCCACTTTGAACATGTCATGGAATTTTAATTGCACCAACATCTCCAAAGCCTCCTGTCAAGATAAAGACTGGCATCTGATGTTGGCTGAAACTCTCAGCATTTTCATTTTGACTTCAGTTGAAAACTCTGCCTTTCTCACCTGAGTGGACGCTCTGTGAGTGGCAGGCACGACCCAGTGAAAGTTGCTATTTTTGTTTGTTTAGAAATGTCACAAGCCATCTCTCTGTTGAGAACAAATTCACTAACTCACAGTTATGTCACAAAAAGAGATAGAAATGCAGTATGGTTGCTAGAATGTTCTGGTGACATTTTCTTAAGCCAAAAGACATGTGACAGCTAGAAAAGGCAGGAGAAGGCAAGAAAGAAGGAGCAGTGACACTTAGATCTAAGACTTCAGTGCATACACACAGGATGCCAAACAGTGATGATGCATGAGATTTAGTGCTGTGGAAGGAACACTGTCCACGCTTGGAGAGGGCAGCCAAGTATCCAACAAACAGCCAAGAGAAGGACAGCTGAGAGCAACTCAGGGCCAGCACATACACCACCATGCAAACTTTGTTCCCAATTGTTTTATAAGCAGTGATTTAGCTGTGTTAAAAACAATGTTTGGAAAAATCAACAGAAGAAGAGGAAAGACCAAAGAAGAGAATAAAGAGCAGGCTAGGTACCTTAAAGGAATGTAAATGGAGTGGGCGGTAGAATTCAAAAGGGAAAATACCAGTTACACCTCAGATAATAACACTGCCAAGAATAAAAGCTAAAATATTTAACACATGCTGGTTTGGTCCTGTACTGAATACCTTCCGTGGTTCATCTGATTTAAACTTCTTACGAACTCTTCATAGGTGAACAAGGCTATTTCTGTTTGGATGATAAGGAAATTAGTGTTAAATCCAGGATCTGGAAGCTAGCCTGTGAATGTGGGAGCAGCTTCATCAGATTGTGGCAGCCTTTGCAAGTAAATTAATTCCAAATACATTTCCCTATTTTTGTTTTGTTTTGTTTGTTGGTTGGTTTTCCAAAAAACCATTTCCCTGTGTAGTCCTTGCTGTCCTGAAACTCTAGACCAGGCTGGCCTCAAACTCAGAGATCTGCCTGCCTCTGCTTCCTGAGTGCTGAGCCAGCTTTGTTTTTGTTTTTGTGTTTGTTTGCTTGTTTGTTTGTTTTTTAATCTAGGTAATAGGGACTTAAATTTAAAATGATACAGGTGGTTAACTTAATCTTTTAAAAGTTTTCTAAGTCATATTTTATATTTCCCTTCTGTCCTAAGTATACTATCCTCAATGGAACTCGAATTTCACTTCTAAGATCCATAGGTCTGTTTTGTTCCTATCTTTCACTGGAAGCAGAATGCTCTGAGTTAGCTGCTCCTGGTTTTTCTACTTGGCTGTTTACACTGCCAGGTCCCCAGCTTTCACTGACTGACATGATCCTCAGCTCAAGAAAGAACCTGCCTTTCCCTTTCTCCAAACTGCTTACTTGTCCACACCCCTCCCGCATCATCTATTGTCTAACAACTTCCAATCAACTCAATTCAACACATTTTTATTTTGTTGGTCCTTCTCCCCAGGCTACTGAATCAGCAAAAATAGTAGGCATTCTAAACTGGATCCAGCAGCCATGCACTACCCTCCAGCAAATCTCAGGCAGCCAGAGCTGAGGGGTTTGCACAGCTTAGCACAGATGGAGAAGACTGGCCATTCCAGGAATCTACACTATAAACTGAGGCTCATAACTACTACCTGGAAGTGTAGCCCAGGATGTGTTTGGTACATGAGAAACTATGGGTTTAATCTCCAGTACAAAAAAGATCTCCAGCAGGGGAAGAACAAGCTGAGATTTGAACATGGTCTTTCTGCTCTTCTGCTTCCTGCCATGATGGGTTTGGAAGAACAAGATAGTCTTTTCTTGCTACAGTAACTGCTGCAAGAAACAGCCAGAATTCACTCTAGTAATGACAGCACAAAGTTTGAACTGGTACCAGCCTGATAACTGAAGGTCATTCTGCCACGTGTCAAGAGATCCCCTTGGTGGTTGGTTTCCTGGCATTCTTGGGTACAGCTTATCTCTTGCAATGTATATTACTACACATGTATAAAAAAACACACAATGAAATATATGTTTCTCTAACTCAAGTTAGATATCTTTTGAAATAAAGATATTGCTAACATCAACCTTTTCATTTCATTCCTCAAAAGCTTTCATGATCATGTCAATGAAAAATTCTGTTTTGTCTCCCTGATGGCCTGGTTGTCTGCGTTCCTCCATTGATTTATTCAATTTATGTTAAGTAACTCCTTAGTGCTAAGGAAAGTGCTAGGCAGGAGGAGTCTAGATAGTGGACTAATGTGAATCTGCATTTATTCCCAATAGCCGTTAACGTTATCCTTTAAAAGCAGATTCAGAGGGCTGAAGACATAGATCAGCCATAAGACATGCCTAGCATGCACCCTGAGTTCCATCCTCAGCACCCCAAAAGACAAAACAGGACTCAGAACTTTGTTTCATTATTTCAAAGATCAAATTATTAAAATGCATTTCATTCAAATGTTCTCAAATTTAAAGCAGCTTTCTATGTAAATCACCCCCCTCCCCAGGGGGGGAAAAAAAAACCCAGAAAACTTCCTTTAACCTGTAATAAGAATCAATTCTGAGACTCCAGGGTTTCAGAAAACTATAGAGAAACATTTTAAACACAGAGGCCAACCATGTACACTACATGAACAAAGATGGGGGAGGAGGGATGAGATCCTGTCACGACATTCACTTTAATCCTTTCCTTGCTGTTGTGACTTTGCTTAAGTCAAGAAAAAAAATCATAAATGTCAAATAAAGCCATCCTTCCTGAGACAGCAGCACCCTTAGGACCCTGCTCTGCAGAAAGACACGGTACACACAGGTGGTCTTGTTGTTTTTGTCGCTGTTTTGTTTGGTCCTTTGGCCTAGGGTTAGCCCCTATTTGTGCTCTGTTAAAGTGGCTCTGTTACTGGAGTGCTGTGGTACTTCACGTTCTTTTCTTTCATGCAGCCTGAAGCTTTCATTGTCTGGTTCCTGACAATGACATGTGCATTCCAAGTCCCCTAAGTACCCACTCCTTCTCAGTGCTTCTAGGTTATTTTCCTCCTTGGAGGAAAAGTCTGATTGGTCCCTCAAATAGATGAGATTTAATTACATTTTAGAAAAATAAACAGGACGTGACACAAAACAATGCCATTGCTTTCGGTTCCTAAGCTTTCCATTTAAAACCCTTTCCCCTGATCTTCCATGATCTTCTTAATGGCATAAATGCTTAAAAGATTAGATAGATTGTAGAGAAATTTCCTGAATCCTTAATTCTCTATGGCATATTCCAATAACTGAAAAAAATATACACACTAATCTTAGAAATTTCAAATGGATCTCACATTCGACATGACCATTATGTTTCTGACCTATTGGGGGGAAAAAATGTTTTCTGCTTTCTTTTCTCATGTATCATTATTAACTGTGAACCCTAATTGTATATTATCTCACATTCTATATGGCTAATCTCATTGCCTCCAGTGACCGGTGGATATTTTATGACCAAAGTTCTTAATAAATAATTTATTCCTCTTTTCCATTACCAAGAAAGCAATGTTTCAGAAGTCTAATACTCCCAGCATCTCCACTGCCTCACGAACAAATGAGCTGAGGCCTAATGCACATAACTTCTTTCTATGAGATCAGTTTGTCAATACTGATTTAACTGCTTTGCACAGACACATGTAGTGGAACCCAGGCACCTCCTCGCAGCAGCCTTACAGCTCACTGTAAGACCGAGCTTGCTAAGCCCTGAGAGTACTTAGAGCTTTTCCTACATCAGAACATTGTTGGGAAGAATTCCTAATTGCAGTCTAACACACAATTAAGTCCATTAACTTTGTAGATAAGTTAAAATTTCTGGGTCCACAGAAGGCAGATGCTCCCGGAAGCAAGGCATGACTTCAGGCCTCACTCAGCCACTCCATCTTAACTGACCCAACGCACTGGGAGCCAGTGCCCTGTTTCTGGTCATCAACTGTGTGAGCATCTGCTTTCCTGTGACGAAGAGGAAATTGAAATCACTTAATGATGAGTCTGAGGAGCAAGAGGAAGAGCTGCACAATTTCCTCACAGGGCATGTCACCAAGGCTAAGTGAATCTAGAGTAGACACGTGTACACCTCCAACAATTGCAAATGGCCATTTAGTCAATGTCAGCAGCAGCTGTTCTAGGTAGGCAGCCTCCTCAGCTTTGCAGATAAGTGCACGTGTGTGTGTGTGTGTGTGTGTGTGTGTGAGAGAGAGAGAGAGAGAGAGAGAGAGAGAGAGAGAGAGAGAGAGAGCGAGAGAGAGAGAGAGAGAGAGAGAGAGAGAGAGAGAGAGAGAGAAACTACCACTCTCTTTAAGGTCACAGAACTACTGGCATCTGGCCAGAGGTCAGTGGGGTGTGGCCACTTTCCCAAAAGTTCATCTAGTAACCAATCACCAAGGAAGAGAATTCTGAAACTGATTCTGCACAACTGGGTCCACTCCTTATACTACCACAAGCTATCCCAACAGCTTGGAGCGTTTTTCTCTGCAAAACAGTCCTGGCTGTCCTGGAACTCACTCTGTAGACCAGGCTGGCCTCAATATCACAGATCCTCCTGCCTCTGCCTTGCAAATGCTGGGATTAAAGGCCTGCGACATCACTGCCTGGCTGGATTTGCTCTTTTTAATACTGCACTTAAAACTCAGGACTAGTGTAACAATCCCATTGAGTGCACATGAGACAGAGAGGAAGGAAATGGGTTTTATTCTGCTGAGTAGCCCTGTTCTTCTGCCCTCTGCCCATGACCTTGTCTACCTTCATGGAGATATACAGTGTCTTCTTGTCTGCTCAGTTCTTCCCCCAGACCCCATAAGCAGTAAAGCTTCACTTTAGTCTCAGCAGACTACGTGTTTCTGAAAAAGAAAAGCTGCTAACAATAACAAGAACAAAGAGTATCTGGTGGCATGACAGGCATCGGAGTGAAGCAGGATAGCTGTGACCTTCTCAAATGTTGTAGAAGTTTCCTCGTTCCAATGGAAGTAAGCAGAGGGACAGATGTTGACTTCTGGCCCCTCTAACTTTATTTCTGTGGAGTCAGCACTGTGTTTGCTGAGGGACCAGACCTAGACACCTATCACTCTGGATGGACTGCTGGTGGCTGGTTCTGCCTGCCTGCTGCATGAGCCGTGTAGGGCTGTGCATGTGCTAGGACTGTAGCAACTATGGAAGACATCCCCACCTGGCCTGGCCCATCCATCATTGCCACACATGCCTCCCTTCCGGAGTGACAACCTGTTTTCACTCTTCTGTATCCCACAAAGCTTAAGTATTTGCCTACAGCAAACAACTCAGAAAATTTCCACAAATACAAATAAATATCCATTAAAAAATGGAAAAGGCCATTTCAAAAAGTAGGTTTTAATGTATCCCTTGTATCTGCGAGTAATTTCTTTTAGGCACTGGCCATGCCCTCGTTAGTTTAGGCTGTTAAGGCATTTCTCAAGGCTGCAGGCAACTGAATGGAACTAGCACCACCACCTTCTTGATGTAATAATTTCAACCCATTTTCAGATTTCTCTGATAAAAATAGGCAAGTGACAAAGCCTTGCTTTATAACATCAGAGTTATAAAGTCCCTGGTGTTAGCTGGGGGACACCTGGCCTGCTCTTTCCCACTGACTCATTTGCCAAGCTCTCCTCACCTTACACAACAAGGCCCAAACCTCGATGTCACTTGTAGGGAAGGGCACTGAAATGGCCCAGTATTATGCTCTGTTGTGAGAAAAATCAATCAGTTCTGAGTCACTGATTACAGGGAAGTGGCAAGTAGATACCCGGAAGTTTGTGTTTCATATTTACTAAGTTTGAAAATGCGGTAACAACTACAGTGACCTGGAGACGACATTTTCCTTTGGTCTAGGATTTCGAGGTAGCAGCCATGAGGAGATCTCCAGTGCACAGTACTGATCAGGGTAAGGAAGAAGCTGGAGCCAATGACAAAAAGGGGGCATTTTGGTGACAAGGGTAATGAGCAGGTTTTAAAGCTCTACTACTGGGTAATGCCACCCTCAAAGATAAGGCTACCTGGCAGGAGGAACAGAGACCATGGGCAAAAGATAAGGAACATTCTGTCAGCTGTTTTCCTTTCTAGATTGAGGCAGGCATTCCAGTTTAAGAATAAACTCCCAAGATGAATACAAGAGATTAAAGGTTGAGATGGGTCACATTTGCCATTCAGGGTCACACTTACCATTGATACATTAAAGGAGAAACCAGGCATGGGAATGGGTTTTCCTACATAAAAGAAGAAATGGAACCATGTGGCTATCAGGAGACACAACAAGACAAACATGAAAGGTGTAAAAAGACATTAACAGTTATCAAGAAGGTGGTCAATCCAATAACTATAGAAGCTGATTCTAATTCAATTGATTTAATACAGAAACTTTCAATGCTATTTCTTCTGTCATTTTGCAATACAACTCCTATTTAAAAAAAAAAAAAAAAACCCTCTAGTTCAGGCCCATACAAGACTAAGAATTCAGGGCTGCAAAATGATTATTATGTGGACATTTCAGCCAGGGCTGTTCTTGAGAGATTCACGGATGTCTCTTTCATGAGATAGCATCGAACTCAATAGAGACATCTACACAGGGCAATGAAAGTTATTTCAACTTAATGTTTCTTACATTGCCATGTTTGTTTTGTTTTTGTTCTTGTTTCCCCCCACTCACCAGCATGTTTATTATGCTGTCTGTTTTTCTTTGAGGTTATAAAAGGGATCTGAATGTCAAGAAATTAAATAGTACATTAAGTTTTGTTTAAGGCCACCATTTTACTAACTGAACACCAGAGCCTATTTGAAATGCAGAGTTAAAGTATTCTCTTGCCTGCTAGCATTAGAATAACTTGGGCCAGCCACTGCAGAAAGCACACATGACATCATAAGCCCACACTCCACTTCCTGATTCACGGAGAGCCATTGCACATGCACAGACAGACAAGGTAAGATGCCTGAGGACCTGAGAACCAACCTATGAAGAGAGAGAAAACAAAAGCCCACAAATTGTCCTCTGCCCCCCACATATGTGCCTTGGCACACACATGTTCAAACACACAAAGAAACAGATAAATAAATAAGTGTAAAGCGGATAAGGCCACTGCACTAGTTCACAATTACAGATGGCTGGGAGCAGAGGGGCACAAAATTTTCTGCTTTCTCAAGTCCTTCTCATGAGCATATTCATCAAGAGTTAATCATTTTGCAAGACTGATTAACATAATCCAAGCCTGTGGTTGGACTAATCAAACAAGAATGAAGAGGCTAGTTCAAGAAAGTACATTTTTCAGTACAGCTGGTCCTCAACCTTCCTAATAGTGTGACTCTTAATACAGTTCCTCATGTTGTGGTGACCCCCAACCATAAAATTACTCTTGTTGTTACTTCATAACTGTAACTTTGCTACTGTTATGAATTCTAATGTAAATATCTGACATGCAGATGGTCTTAGGTGACCCCGGTGAACAGCTGTTTAACTGCCAAAAGGGTTGTGACCCACACGTTGAGAACAGCTGCTTTAATCCCTTAATATTCTCAGGCAAATAATAAGTATTTTAAATGATTCTCCATAGCTCTCTTGTTGTTGTCTAACAACATAGTTTGTTTTTATTTAGTATGATCATATTTTTTTTCCTTTTCATTTAACTGCCCATTTCCTGATGTACTCAACAAATATTCTTTGAACCTGTCCTTAATTCTGAGTCACTGAGTAAGTAAATGCCCTCTCTTGCAAAGTCCACGCAAAAATATACTCATTCCTATTAGGGAATCTTGTCATACTGTGCAATATTGGTTTTTGTATACAGTAAGAAAGGATTTCTATTTTTGAAGTCATCTAAGAATAGCAATGATGTGTTTCTTTACAAAATACCATGCTAATGTATTTCCAAAAATATAATTCTCAGTATTTAATTATCTTCTTGCTAAGAGATTTTAAAGGTCATTTAAGAAAATGGGTTTTGAAATTGTTCGAACAGTCAGTCATAACAACAAAGTTGAATAAGTTGATCTTTCTTTGAAGGTTTTCCAACGACATAGATTAATTGGCCAGCCTGTCACTATTAATGACAATGGCATGTGATAGGACAGAGCCTGAATGTGGCATGGGCACTACAACAGCATTTCAACATCTTACAGCTGAATTTTTCATAAGTTTGACACTGAAAGCCTTGTCTGGCTCATCTTTCTCTGGGTTAGCTGTGTGTGTTCTTTGCAGAACAAATATGCACACTGAAAAAAAAAATCAGGCCTACTACTGTTGGCTAAGTTCAACATTATTGTTCCTGCCTAATGTATTCATACATTTCCTCCTCAACTTATTGGTTTGATAACAATGGCAGAAGTGTACTTTTAGGTTATTGAATATCAGTCCTCAGTTATGATAGCAGGCTGCCCTGTATGTCACCCACAAAGGAATAGTGTATAGATAAGAAAACAGATACTTCATAATCATTCAGGAGCAAGTAATTATTAGAGTGGCTTAGCCCAGGAAACAATACCAATGGCTGGGAGCAGAGAGGCACAAAATTTTCTGCTTTCTCAAGTCCTTCTCATGAGTATATTCATCAATAGTTAATCAGATTACAAGGATGATTAGCATAATCCAAGTTTGGCCTAATCAAACAAGAACAAAGAGGCAAGCTAAAAATGTCTATCTCTCTTCTCCTCTTTATCTCTTTCACACACAGAGAGAGATTTATGTACCTAGATTTCTAATCTTCATCTGGTAATTATGTCATCAAGATTCTACAAGCTAAAAAACATCCAACACTTACCAGAAAGCAGCTATTAGCTTCAAGTGTCTTATCATGTGGTATGTATGCACTCAGCATCCTTTATTACACTTTTATTGCACTTTATTGCCATCCCAAAAGAGTTACACCACGCCTGTCAATCACACCCATAAAAACAAAAGCTTCTTCACATTATTTTCTTTTATGGCATCAAATGTATCTAATAAGCTATACTGTAGTGACACATTCTAAGGATTCTTCAGAACATAACTAAATGTAAATATAAAATATTGTTTGCTTTCAATTGCTATCTTGTCAAATCATAGTAAAAAAAGGAAAAGCAAAACCAACAACTCTCTGAATTAGGCGTCCATAGGAAAATGAGACGCCAAAGAGGATGTCCTATTAAATATAAGAATTTTTATTTGAGAAATAAAACAGAAAGGATCTCAGCACTTTTTTTATTTGAAGCAATCACTTGTCAAATGTGAAAAACGGCAGCCAACAGCTATCATGTATACACACACAGAAACACAAACCAAAGCAGAATTCAGCCCCTATCTTAATCCTCAGAGCCTGCACCTAAGTGCCTGCACATTAGTTTCTGTTTGACTTACCCATGTGTTTTGAGTTTTTATTATGAACAAATAGCTTAGATGGGCATATAAGAACTTTTAAAAAGCAGGGAGAGGAAAAAAAAAAAAAAACCTCCAGGGAAGCAGTAAAGTAAAGTGAAACTTGCAGTGGAAGCCACACTTGAAGCTGACTGTGTTCCTCAATCACTGAATGGCTCTGGGCAGGTGGTTCACACATGTGAGCGTGCACACACACACACACACACACACACACACACACACACACACACACACACACACACTCATGCACATGCCCTATATCTCAGTCTTCTCTTAATGAAAGTGGGGTAACAATTATTGTCCTCTATAGCTGGAGGTGTGGGATGAACAATTTTAAAAAGTGTCTTGCCTTATAAAAGTAGGAAATAAAGGTTAATTCTCTTCCTCAAGAGAGATGTGACAGTCATCAACAGACGAAGCAATAACAAAAGGCTAACAGTGTTTTGACCAAGATGCAAATGAAATGAAAGGACGTTGAGTAAGGAGCAAGGAGATGAATCAAGGCCACCCCTTATCTATCACCTATGCTCCATCTCAAGCTCCCTTAGAAAGGATGGAACAGCAGTGGGAGGAAATACACACTTACTCCCCCAGCCTCACTGCTAAGATTGTGCCAATCAAACAGACACACTCCTAGTTTCAAATTTTCAAGGTCATAACCATCTCTTCTATAAAAATATGCCTTCTGGTCGACCCATCTAGGAGGCCATTCAGATGCTTCAGATTCCCCAAGTGATGACAACCTGAACAAGCGCAGTATTTCATCAAAACTAAAATGACACCAGCAGTAGCATATACTATTATTCTATTTAGCACTAGTAAAAAAAAAAAAAAAAAAAATGTTTCCAAACAAATAAAAGGCCACCCACCACAAACACTAAGCTAGTAAAAGGTCCTATTTTCTGGGAAGAGTAAACAAGAAGTTGACTTACCACACCAAAAAAGGGCAAGGAAATGTACATGTCTCAAACCTGTGACCAGCTGACAAACATTTTTAAAAATCTCTCCTACAAATCTGACTTAGAAGCTGGTACTAAGACTGCATACCCAGTGTGGACCCGGGAAGTCTTAAGCAGAAGATTCAGTTTTTTAGTAGTATCAGATGGAATATATTCCTAGTGGGGAGTCCAAGCAAACACAAATCATCCTAGGGCTACAGACGATGTCAGCTTCATTCATGCTAATAAGCCATTCAAGCATGCTGTCGATCATAAGACATACCTAGACTTCAGGGGTGATGAAGATAGAGAACGTGTATAGATTGGAATTAAAGACATGCAGTACCCCGTTTTTACAAAGAATGAGTTGGTATGATACATAGGTCTGGACTAGGCTGCAAGTGTTGGTTAGTGATGTATGCATGTTAGCATCAGGAATTCTGAAGCAAGTTTGACTCATGGGTACCCTTGGAATGGGGAAGTTTGACTCACACGTACCCTTGGAATGGGGCTTCATGCCCATGTCTGTTTTCATTTCAGACTGTTCTGCCCAAACCCTAGTAGCACTGCTACAGATTGTGCGTAACAAACTGTCCCTACCCCGACCTCAGGTCAGATCTTTGGTCTAATATGGAAAGGGAATCCATCAAAAGTCAGCTTTGGCAGAAAGGAATTTGCTTTTCATTCTTCCAATTTTAAGAGGACCATGTAAGGTACTTTTTAATTATTCTAATTAGCTTCCGTCCAACATAGTATGACTATGTATATACCAGGCTTTTTCTTTTAGGACACCAACTAGCTCCTAAATAAAGACGCAGAGACTTAATATTAGGTATGGATGCTGAGACTAGCTTAGGCTCGTTTCTGGCTAGCTCTTTTGAGTTAAATTAATGTGTTTCTTTCTATCTACCTTTTGTCTAAAGGCCTCTTTTGCTTCTTTCCTTCTGTACATCTTATTTTCACTGCTTCTCATGTCTGCTGCCTTCTCATGTTGGTGGCTGCCTATCTTCTTGCCCTGGGCACGTCCCTCTTTTTCTTCCCATTCTCTTCTTTTTCTCTTTTTCCCCCCATGCCTAAATTTCTCCTTCTACTTATCCTCTCTGCCTGCCAGCCCCACCTATCCTTTTATGCCTAGCTATTGGCCATTCAACTTTTTATTAGACCAAACAGGTGCCTTAGGTAGGTAAGGTAAAACAAATTTGATCCATCTTTACATAACTAAACACATATTCTTACATAGTTAAACAAGTGCAGCATAAACAAAGGTAATATGTCTTTACACAATTAAAATAGTATTTCACAGCATAAACAAATGTAGCAATCCTTACATTGTTAAGCAAATGAAGCATAAACAAAAGTAGCACATCTTTACATAAAGTAATATTCTGCAGGATAAATAAATGTAACATATCTTTGCCAAGTTAAAATAATATTCTACAACATATATACACAGGCAACCCCTTTTGCTCAAATATATAGATTATGGGGACATAATTAATTGCTGTTGAGGGCAGGAAATTTTTATGGCATTTTCTTATAGGTGCTTTGTACTAGGTATCATTACAGCTTTTTATAAAAAAAAAACTCCATTTGAGAAAACTTCAGCCTTATTAGACATTTGGATTCAGGTCTTTTTCCTTTTTGTTTGTTTGTTTGTATATTTATTTATTGGGTTTTGAGACAGGGTTTCCCTGTGTAGACCAGGCTGGTCTCAAACTCATTGAGAACAGCCTGCCTCTCTGCCTCTCAAGTGCTGGGATTAAAGGCACAAGCCCGGCCTGGTCCCTTTTCTTATAGTAACATCTTCATTTGCCACCTTGGGTCCTTCAGCTCTACAAGTCATTTCAGAAGATCATTTGTGATATTAAAAAATGTCTGACTAACTTAATACTTGTAAATAAACGCAAATAGAACAGGGAAGGAGAGGATACAACTTAGCATATTATAGGTAAACAGCCCTCAAATTTCTTGTGGCCCAGCTCTTGCTGACACACTAGCATATTCTCTGTGATATTTGCTAGCTCTTTTCCAAGTTCACCCTCATGCCCAACTCCAAACAGCCTCTTCTCTATCTCCAGAGTGGCAGAATCCAGAGCTCCTTGTGGGACTATTCCCCATGCCCAAGGCTCCTCTGGCCATCAGACTCTCATCCCAAGTCTCTGAGGTCTCTGCCCACACAGAGCCTCTGCACACCGAGGAACTGGACGGGCATGGGGCCACTTTCTAGTCTCATCCAGATAGCAGGTTGTAGTTTCTTCGTAGGTGGACAGCACTTCATTTGAGATCAATCCAGGGCTCTGGAAGTGCCCATCTGATCACCACCTTTCTAGGGACTCTGGGTCTTCAAAGTGTCATTCATTTTAGAATCTATAAAAGCACCTGTTTTCTTCCATGATCTTAATGACAAGCCTACAACTAGGTCTCACACAAGCATACAAATTCAGGAAGGCTTCTTTGGAGACACCAGTTACTATAAGATAACATGTATAATTATAGGACACACATATCTGAGTGTACCACTGCAAGGAATTAACACCTTGATTAAAATAAAATCAAGAGATGCCAAGTTGACCGCTCTTAGTACATAGATAGAACAGTAAAAACTGGGCTGCATGCAAACACTTAACATTTCTGAAAAGGGAGAATGCTAAAGGAGATTCTTAACAAAAGATGCTTGGCTGGTACTGGCTGTACCGGAAGCTGAACGATGAAATGATGACAACTATGATTTCATTTGAGTGTGGAACTCACTCCAGAGTCAAGACGGGAAACGCACACAAACACGGCTGTTGTGCGGGTGTAGATGAAGACTCAAGCTGGTGTTCTGCTTGGAATAGCTTCACATCACACTCCGCAAATATTATTCTCTCAACCCAGTTTATTTTTACTTTCTAGCATATGTTAATCAACAATTTCAAATTGTCAGTATAAAACAGTAACATCATTGCCCACACTGCAGAGTACATATGTATTTTCCTGATTACATGAAATGGAGAATATTTATAGATGGAATTTATTCTGTTTAACAACTACATCCACTTGTCACTGTTCTTTTTTCTTATTGTTTATTCTACCAGGAAACACACTTATGCCTGGCTATATAATTTAACAATGATTTGCATACATACAAATTCCTGGATTGGAGCCTGAAACATGTAAATATTTAATAAATATTAAATATTTGTTGTTGTTAATAACAATGTCCTTTACATTAATTTTAAGTATACCATAGTCTGTACCTGCTGGGGAGTTCCAACAGCTGTGTAGGATTATATTTCTAGTGTTCTGTCTTATAAACTGGATATTTTTTTAATTTTTGGGTTTTTTTGAGACAGGGTTTCTCTGTGTAGCCCTGGCACTTTCTCTGTAGATCAGACTAGCCTCAAACTCAGAGATCCATCTCCACTGCAGGGATTAAAGGCATGCACCTCCATGACCCACAAACTGGAATTCTAAATTCATAAATTCAAAAGTAAAGAAAAAGAAGTTATAATCATTTTGGTTTACTTGAATGGGACTGAAGACTGTGTGTCCCATAAAAACTAATTGAGGATGCTTAGTTCTCAATACGAAGTACTGGGAAGTGGCACCAAGTGGGACGCGTGTTATGGTCACAGGGACAGAGCTTCATGAGTGGAACTGATGCCTTCCTCTGAAGAACGGGCTAGTCACTGCAGGGATCATGACTGTTTCCCTCTTTCACGCATTGACCCTACTAATACCTTGACCAAGGACTTTTAGCCTGTAGAATTGTGAGAAAGCATTTCTGATGTCCATGCCACCCAGCCAGTGATCTCCACCCCCCCCCATGGCAGTCTGAGAAGACTAAGATATACAGCACCTGCCCTGCTTCTGCTCCCACTCCCAAACTAACATCACTCCCCACCTCTGTTGTCTTTCAGAACTGATCACAAATATCACCTCACCTATTGAGGATGTTTTATTTCCCCTGGACAAAAAATGAGGGTTACTGTCTAATTTCCCCAAAGTCATCTCTCCTGAAGCCATCCTTGAATCTCACCTTGTTTTTACTGATATTGGTAGCTTTGTTCTATTTCCTCTCTCTCTGTCTCTCTCTCTCTCTCTCATATATATATATATGTATATGTATTTGTATGTATATATACATATATATGTATAGATATAGATAGATTTAGATATAGATATAGATATAGATATAGATATAGATATAGATATAGATATAGATATAGATATAGATATAGATATAGATCTGTCTGTCTGGGCCTATGTTTTCCCAACTTTGAATTACCTATATGTCTCATTAAAAGTACCCATACAAACAGCTTTATCCTAAGTTAATTGTGATGTGATGGCTATGTTCAGTCCCAAGAATGGTCTGCATTAAGTATAGCCTTAGTAAGAAGAGGTCCACAGCGATCTCAATATACACATAGAAGCTGATGCAGAGAAGCAATAGGAAAATGAATACAAAAGACGGTATTTTGTATATGGAAGGTTAAGACTGACAGATCATGATATTATCAATGACAACTGGCTCACTAGCTAGGTGATTCTGAACCACTCTTGAAAAGTAGCAGCCCAACCTGAGCTGTTACTCAAAAGAGCAATACTAACCATGAAGAAATAGTTACTTAATGCAAAAAGTTGCAAACACGATGTTACCGGATGTAAAATTCAGATGCATATAAACTGGTCACTGTAATTAGCGCCGGCTAAAAGTAACAAAAGAAGGACCAAAAAGAGAGATTTCTATTAAAGTATCACTTTTTAAATTAGGATTTTTCAGTCAAGGAAAAAATACAAAGGGAGATATTATTAAAATTTGTAAAAATCACAATCAGCTTTCTTCCACATCATAAAAAGAATACTAGAAAACGGTGTTTGATATGCTTATTTTCTTAGGAAAAAGCAAGCCATTAGAAATTCATAAATATGTGTAGATTGCAATGCTGTATACTAACTACATAAACAGGTTCAAGTCTGGTTCAGGCATACTTAAAGACAGTTTACCCAATGTTTACTTAAAGAATATTTGGAGCAACTGGTTGAACTATTTTAGCTGACAATTGGTATTCCAAAATCCCTCCTTCATGTTCACAAAGACCTACAAACCCTTGTCCAGGAAATCCTTTGTCTAATTTAATACAAACTTTCACAACTTTTGATGAAAAGTGGTGACCTATTAGCAGCTTTGAGAAGTAGGGAGAAGAACTTACTATATTGTAGAGAAATTGAAGTACAAAACATTGTTTATAATACAGACTCTAAATTGGAGCTTCAGGGCAGGGATAGAGGGAAGCAAACACTCCACTTTATACTGAGAAGTTACACACAAAGGATAATCTTTTAGTAGTTTGAGGTGACAAGCAAAAATGCCCCAAATTCCCCATTTCAGAGCAGTGGTCATTTGTTTTATATACACAACAGGCAAACTTTGTATCTAGCAGCTCAAACTTCAGCATGCTTAACAAATTCCTAATTTCAGACAACAAACTAGAAACCAGAGGCAGAAACAGCTGAAGCTCCAGAGGCCTAGTGTGAGCTCAGATCATACTGGTATCGAGTCAGGCTTTTGCCTTTTTGTGTCAGCAAAAGAGCCATGCTTCATTTGGGTGCCAATATGAACTATTTTTCATAATTACAAAGCCAAGCATCCCTGAGAAACTGACAGGAAAAATACTTCAGGGAAAACCCAATAGGTACATTAAAACATATATATTTATTTTCTATATGACAGAACTATAAATCAGTCCCTTATGTATTTTCACTTTCCCAAAAAAAAAAAAAAAAAAAAAAAAAAAAACCATAAATAAATCACCGTCATTGTAATTTTCTCTCCTATCATTGCCATCAATGCCAAGAAATCAACCCATCTAACCAACTGTTAAGTTGGTCTAATCTAACTTCTTATATATGGCAGGGACTGAAACCAGCCAGGTTTCGCTTCATTTTTATCTGTAACAGTCAACCAGCAATTTATAGCGGAACTGTGGAAGGAGCACAGTTTAAGTGTTCTTTTGTATTATTTTCCAGCATTGTTTTCAAACAAAATTCATTTTGTAATTAATTAAATATAGTCTCCTATGTTGATCTCAGCTTAAACAAAAATCCAGGGAGCTGAATGATTAGGCTCAGTTGCAAACAAAAGTATTATATTCTTTGAAAGTCAAAGAAATAAGTCCCTTTTGGTGATCCCTTTATTATTGCTATCTTTAGCTTCTGTGGGGGTTTATGTGAATAAAATAAAATCCTGCGTGCGCTTAGAATTACAAATCAGTGTTCTACATTCTTGTTTATGTTAGGAGTTCCAAGGATAATCACGTGGTGAGCATGCTGGCAGTCTTCTGGCAGGGCTAGCATAAAGGGCTGCTCAACCATGTTGTTTAATTGTATATATCCCAATGCTAGGCAACTCTCCAAATCTTATTGTAAACACTGTACAAGGTCTGGAAGTTCTGCAAAATAATGGAGTTCAGGCTTTTTACAGTTAACTTCAAGTGACAGTTCACTTTTCTTTAGGGTTTTATACAGTGTTTGCCATGATTAGTGCACATTGCTTTGCCACATAAAATAAGCTGGCATTTAGAAAGTCAGTCTAATGCCTTGCTCTAAGGGAGTCATTCCTGTTACACACACACACACACACACACACACACACACACACACACACACACATGCACCGACTTGGTGCAGTGTTTTGTATCAAAGCTATGGAAGAAGGTAATCTATTACAGATCCTTGTGTTAAGGTTGGAAACAGAAGAGAACCAATGAGGATCTCTGAACATTGGTGCACAAAATGGAATTAAGTGTACCAGCTATTATGTTAGAGCAACCTCAAGATTTTGTTAATTTGATGGAATTTATTATTTTAAAGTATTTGAAGAAAAATTCCTGTTCCTATACACTCTTGAACTCCACACTGGCTTCTGAGCTTTTGATTAGGGGGTGGGGGGAGAACCACAGGATAAGAGGTAGTACATTTCTACCCTTGAGTTTAGAAGAATGTGGCTCATTTACTGTTCAAAGGACACTGTTTATACATTCCAGACTTCCATCTTATAATTGCACCAGGGTTTGTAAAAAGGAAATCTCAGCAGGGCAGCAAAATTATTCAAAGCAATAGCTGCACATAATTGGTATAAAATACCCGAACAGCCTGCTTAGAAAACCCTTTTTCAGCAGCGCAGAATTACACCCCTCAGCTCTCTTGCAATATTCAAACAGTTCGACTACTTCTCTTCTGGAGCCTGCATCTTTTCTTTCTTTCTTTTTTATAATGACTTTTTAATTTTTTAAAAAATTAGAATATATTTACATCTGTCACTTCCTCCTTCTTTTTTCTCCCTCCAACCCCACCCTTCCTATGCACCCCTCTTGCTCTTTCTCAAATCTATGGCCTCTTTTTCTTTTGTTAATATGTACACATACATGTAAATTTACTTGTATGTATATAATCTGGGAGCTGACCATTCAGTATTGGATAGCCAACTGGGAGGACCTTCCATGAGGAAGATCATTTCTGCACTCTCATCACTCTCTGGTTACCCTTAGTTGTCTAGGGTTGAGGCCTCCTGAGCTATTCCCCCTCCTATATCAGCATGACTGTTGTTTTGTCATCATTGTTTAGGTCTTGTTTAGGCAACTATATTGATAAAACATCATAGGTGTAGCCTTTCTGGCATTTCTAGGAGAAACAATCTCAAAGCAAACTTCTGGTTCCTCTGGCTCTTAAAATCTTTCTCTCCCTTCTCCCAAAATCTAAGTGCTGGTTTTTGGTGGGTGTTGTTTGCTTTGTTTTTAATTAAAGTAGCCTTTCAAATGATGAGAAACTTGGATACAGTGATCTAATTATACTTCAGCATGAATAAATATACCTGTCCTTATTAAGTATGTACTACATACATGAAAGACTTCTCATACTTTTTGCCTGTGCGTTGAGTAGTCAATGGCTTAGGATCATTCTCATCTTGATTGGTTTTGTTTTCTTTCCTCTTTGCATGTTGGCCACCAGCATATTCAGGGCTCTTAATGATTGGAAAACCTGAAAGTGCAAGATCCATCTCCTGATTTCAAAATGGATTCACAAAAATTAAATCAGGGAGTCCTGGTTTACAATGAGTTTACTCTAGCCATCCCATCCAAGATCCAAATGTGGCTAAAACTTAAAGCTTTCATCCCTGGGTCAAATTAGTCCAACTTCAAATGCTTAACAGTCTGTAGAAGTTAGTGATAGACAAAGAATGTTCTTATCACTCCTAAGCTCTGCTAGAGAGAATTGCACAGACTCTATGACTAATTACATAAGAAGTTCTCCAATGCTGCTTTACAATGTCACCTCCAAATACAATGCCAACATTTGTTTGGTGTTTTAATATGGAAAACAGGGCACAGCTCCATTCACAGCTAATTTCCTCACAAAGTTATTCTTCCTTGACAGTGGCATGCCCATCAAATGTTTTGTGCATAGTAGGTATCCATTAAATATGTCTTTATGATCCTTGAGTAATAACAGACTTTTAAGAAGATAATATAGCACTGTTAAGGAAAAGAAACAAAACTATCCATTGAGAAAAGTAGTAATAAATAAATTTGTAATTTTCTTTACATATTCTTTACACAATATGCCATAACTTACTTGTTTTGGATTGCCTAAATTTTGCCAGAATGCTTTGTAGATAGTCTTCAGTAACCAATCCTTCCACACGAAGAGTGAGTATAGCCTATGCTTCCTAAACTTAACTCACAGTGTCACTTACTCTTGTCATGCATGGATCTAGCTTAGCAGCCTATAGCTGATTCTAAGAGAGAGACTTTAGAAATGCAGCTAGCCCTTTATTCTTATTTTAAACTTTTGAAATAATTATTTAAAATTTTAAATATAATGTCTCATATATGTTGCTTGAAAATTATACTAAACATTTTCATTTTAACGCCCCTCTATTGTTAAATACAAAAGCTACACAGTTGGCTATGGGTATCTGAGGGTTCCACATCCTCAGACTCAATCAACCATAACTGACAGTATTTGGAGAGAAAAACAGCATAACAATATAATAAAAAATACAAATTAAAAAACAATATGGTATAACAAAGACTTATACATCATTCACGTTGCATTGGGTAGTATAAGTAATCAGAGATTATTTAAATACTATAGGAAAAAGTGTGTAGATCATATGCAGATACAATGTATTCCACTCAAGCAGCCACAGACTTGGGTATTTTGGGGGAGAGGTGCCTGGAACCCACTCCTGTGGAAGCCAAGGGACCACTGTGCTTGGTCTGGTGTTTTTTTTTTTTTTTTTTGCTTGAGAGGCATTCTTGCAATGCTGTCTACCAGGGTCTTGGATCCCTGAGGTGAACTGAGCCTCCTTCAGAGAAATTGGAATACGGGTGCACACCACTACATCTTGAAGAACCAACTGCATTTACTTTAAAATCGTTATCAACCATCTTGTCCTTGTACTCTATAAAGAACTCATGAGATAAAAACAAAGGAGCTTTATAGCACTGATCCTTGTAAGGAAACAAGGACTGGACCTAACGAAAACACTGAGCAGGTTACACCGCTTAGGTAATTTAGCTTAGGAGCTCATGTTTAATCTAATCATGTGTACATTTGAAGTGGACGCATGCCATCCCTACGGAAATCTGTGGGTGCCTCCTGTTTCTCTTAAGTTACGCAATAAAGCTTATTAAGTACCAAAATATTACAGTAGGTGCAAAACTATTTATCTTTAAGACTCTTACATTCTTGGTGGACATTGGTGGCACACCTATGACCCCAGCACTCAGGAGGGTCAAGAGGTCTAGATTAACATCAGCTGCCTAACAAAGACCCTGTTACAATAAAAGGAAAAGAAACAACTTTTGAAGAATAAAAATGCTATATTAAACCCATCAAATGTATACATATAACTACATAATGTTTATTTCTAAGTCTTTTCCCAATGTAAATAAATTTATTATACATATGATCTTAATGAAATACCACTCAAAGTGAAAGTAAAGAAAAAAAATCCAATGAATCAACCCCATGTCCCCCAAGTTTTTCCATTTCATACGAATGAGGTTTCATTATGCTGGAATGTTTAAGCACCCATGGATAACTGTTGTGAGGAGAAATTACTAGAACTTGCAAGATAGCAGATCAGCTGGTTGAGAAAGGAAGAGTCCCGTAATTCAAGGGAGGAGCTGGAGAGATCGCTCAGCAGCTAAGAGCACCGGCTGCTCTGACAGAGGACATGAGTTTGAGTCCCAGTACCCACATGGTTGCTCACTACCCTTGTAACTCACTCCAGATGTCTCGTCCACTCTCTTACATACAGCCTGTGTGGGTGCTGCATGCACTTGGTATGCAGAAAAACAGGCAAAAACCAAAACACATAAAATAAGAATAAATGAAGTCTCACAAAAACATTAGTTCAAAGGAATGCCCATCTATTGATCTGAACTTCCACTTTGCTTGCAGACTTTAATTCCCTCTTTGATTATGTACATTTCTAACTCAGACAATTATTCAACTTCTAAAGTGGCAAGCATGCCTATCCTTCACAAAGGAAGATTAAATAAAGAAATTTACATACAAGGCTACTGCTGTGTTTGGGAAAGACTCAGAAAAAAAATTATTTACACATGAATACAATTAACAGCAAAATCTTTTGATTCCACATGTTAACAAAATTTCCTCTATTTTAACTAAGAGGACCCTCAACCCAGGCAGTCAGTGACTACACAATAAAAGGTTCTCTCAACTGTCTGCACGGGTGTGCTTCTCCACACCCTTTAAACACTGCCGTCTGCCTGCCCATGATACGTGTTAAATAACAGTGGTCTGCACAGCTTGGTTCTATTACAGAGAACAGGATTTGAAATTGCTCCACAGTCCTTTCTGACAGTTCCCGGAGCTTCCAGAGTTTGCCGGTTATTGTTGTTGCATATACTCCGAGGATGATGGCAAGGTTTGAGGAAGAAGATACTCAAAACAGTGAAAAATAAGCAAGTGAAAGTAGTCAGAATAGATACAGCTAACTCACTCATGTCATCCTTCAAAAATGAGGGTCAGTCAAATATAATAAACTCGTCTGTTCCAATGAACTTCAATTATTGCAAAATAATTTCCCATTTTTATTCATCTCCAATTAGCCTTTACTAATCATGCCTCCTGATGGTCCAACTTTTAAATTATACATTTTGCCAAAGTGTCAGTGGCCTGTAATAATCTTTGAGACATGGATACAAACTAAGGAGGCCTCCGTGGATCTTTTGGTCATCGTGGAAATGGCGTTGCCTCCTATCTACTTAATATAACCCAGATTCTGTATTTGATGCCCCTACTACACAGCACACAGCCAGTTTGGCATATAAAGGACTTATATCCAAAGAGCAAAGAGAAAAGCTGTGTCAATGGTACCGGGGGCCAGCTGCCTAGTCTCTCCACGGTTATTCATATGCCTAGCTAAAACAGCTCCTGAAGTCTGATTGTAAGATGGAGTGTATCGGGTCATCTTCCTCTCAACCAAATACCGTATCTTGTGAAAAAACTAGAGACTACCATGTAGTGGTTGACATAAAAACATGTTTTCCATTAAGAAGATGAGCAAGGAAACTTAAGAAATAGAGGAGGGATTGAACCAAAGCACCACTGGGTTTTTGGTTGTTGTGGACCACATCATGTGAGTTAAAGGAAGTCACTGATGGCAGTGGAGAGTTGGGATGAGGCAGTTTGGGGTCTACCTTGCAAGTATGAAAACAAAGCCTTAGCAACAGGGTAAAGAAAGAACCCAGAAACAGAGCAAGGATACAGACAGTCCAGGACCTATAGAGAGGAAGAGCAGGCCCCACTATAAGCTCTTCGGTTACTCTGTAACAGTACAGAACCCCTTAAGAAAACCAGAGCTGGCCCAGAGCCTGGCTCTGGCAAAGCAGAAGTGGCCATGCTGAGAGACATAAGTGAGGCAATCCAGTCAGCTGTCTCTGCAGGATGACGTCGGAAATCAACAACTACTGATGCCTGTTGACACCAGCTCAGGACACTTGTCCCGTTCAACCTTGTGATCAGCTTCCTGGAATGATTCCTGAAACTCACATAAGAAGGTCTCCTTCTTCCTTCCTGGCCATGGCACTGAACAGACACGTGAGATCAGACCCAGCCCCGAACTCTGGCTCTCCTGACACCCCTACCCTATGGCCCTCTAGTTTCTCCACTCTGTACAGCCATCCTTGTCTGCAGAAGGAAGCCTTGGGCCAGATGGCCCTCAAGTTCCTTCCAATTCTAGCATTCCGTGATTCTTGGATGTTATAAATTCCCAGAATCATAAATCTTAAAGTTGAAAGGAACTTCAGAAATCATCTATTCAACCACCCACTCGACCTAGGCCAGCCTAGCCAGAACTAATACGCTTTGAAGGTTCTACATCGTTGTTTTTGGCTGGCTGACGATGGCAATAATCAAAGCTTAAAACTTTATAAGGCAAGAAAAAACATGTATGTAAAGTTTTTGGAACATCTAAGGAAAGTTTTGAAGGAGGTGAAGCTCAGAGAGCAGCATGATCTATTGTTCAGAAGTTACTACTAAAGTAGAAACCCCAGAGTTTGTTTTCGCTCTATCAGACACCAATTTAAAAGAATCATAAAGGATGTCAAAAATTCTCCAAACAAAAATAATTGAGTTATATGTGTCACTATGTCCATTCATACATGCATAAGATGTGGCAGCAGAGTTTCAGGACCCGATCAAATAAAGCTTCCAAGAGAAATCAGGACAAAAGGAGAATGTGTCTTGAGTGGAACAGATGAACGATTCAGAGGATGCCCTTTGTTCTTAAAGGGTAAGGTCCATAGCAAGCTGCCCTTCAGGTTTAATCCTGACTCTCGGCAATAAATATTATTTATCTATTATTTCTATCTTCAAAGAAATTATTTTTGTTACAGTTTATGCCAACAACTATCATACTGCACATTTTAAATAAATCAGTGGATATGTTTAGTAAATAAAACCATAAGGAATAGCTTTCTCTTGCTCTTATTACACTTGAAGTAATTATACTTCAAGAGAAAAGCCACCACACCTGCAGTTTGAAAAAGTCAGCAGTATTGATTGATATTTTCCCACTTTTAAAAAAAAATTCATATCATTTTAATTGTTTAAATTCTGGCACATTCATTTTTGAAGGAAAACTGACAAAGTGGTACTGAAATTGCTAAGGAGATGTAAAAGGTTTGGTCTGGTTCAGTGTAACACAGTATCCATGTCCTAACATAGTTACAGTAATTGAGACAATGAAGGGTGGGCACAAGGCTAAATGTGGAGACAAACGAGAATGCAGACAAACCCCACACAAAGGCAGCCACTTGACTTAAAAAACGACACCGACATTCACAAAGGGAAAACGTGCCCAGTCATTATGCACCCAGATGGGAAAAATCTTGAGCTTATTCATATGATACACAGAAACTAATTAGAAATGGGTTGCAGACCTGAATTTGGGAAACCAAGTACTGCTTCTTAGTCAGAAGGAGGAAACTACCCCCATGACCTCAAAGCAGCGGAGACTAACTTGAGACACCAAAGGCAATGATCATAGGAGAGTGACAAATGGACCGTCATTAAGATGAGGAACTTCCATTTATTAAAGGACGTCAGGTAGACAGACAGAATAGGAAAGTGGAAAATTAAGAGATACCCTCCTATATGTCTGATGGAAGATGACTTCCAGAATGTATTTTTTAAACTCCACAAAGCCATAAAAGGGCAACCCTGTAATAAAGGAAGCGAAAAGTGGCTGTGTGCCATGTGTATCATAGCCCAGAAAACTGTGATTTTAAAAAAGTTAGCAGAAGACTTGAAACAGACTGTGCAAGGGGACACTAACTGATCAATACATTTTATGACAAGCTAGGAAAGGTGACTTGTGCTTGAACCTAGGACTTCAAACCCATCTTAAAAAAGCAGAAGACAGAGGAGGAAAGGAGAGGTGGGAGGAGGGGGGGAGGAGGAGGAAGGGAAGAGGGAGGAAGAAGCAGGGGACTACTAGCCAGCAGGGCAGAATAAAAAGACTGGCAACACCAAGCATTACTGAAGGTGCGGAGCAGCTAGTTTTCTCGTGCTTTGCCAGCAGAAGCTGAAGCTGCTAATATCTACTAGAGCTGAACACACACATTCCCCACAACCTGTAATGACATTATTAGAAGTAATGCATTGAAGGCATGATATGAACAACAATAATTATAGCAATTTTATGCAAAATAGCCCCAAATTGAAATAACCCAAACACCCATAAATAATAGAATGGATAAATACAATACCGTCTATCTGTGATAGACTACAACACAGAATAAAACCACTTCACATATAATAACACCAATGAGTCAAACCAAAACAATGATGAACTAGAGAGGACAAACTTAAGAGGAGGCAGACATTGAATTTCATTTTTAGGAAATATAAGAATAGGTAAACAATCTTCAAAGGCAGAAGATGGATGACAGGGTACGGGTGGAAGGAGAATATTTTGGAGAGTTACAAATATTATGATATCAACTAGGGATCTGTCACATGACTATAAACCTTACTTGTTTAATATGTATGTTATCTATATTATATGTATGTACATATATATACATTACATATAAAATTTCACTGCACATTATATTCTATCTCAATGCAGATCTTTAACTAATCATGTTATCTCACTGTGTTGCATAGTAGTATAAATCATGTCTTCCTTACATATTTACATTTTTCAGGGTATAACACAATGCCTGCTCTGTGGGCATTTGTCCAGTTCAATTAAATGGCCAGGTAGTTCCATATATATCATTTCAACTAGATGACTTTTATATAATATGCTTGAGTTGTGAAGAAGAGCTGTAGCTCCAGTATATCTAGAATATGTATTTAATTAACTGGCTGTATAAAGGGAGACAGGAGCATTTGCATATTGAAAAACAAACTAGATTTGTATCTAAGAGGCAAACAGGAAACAAAGAAACGTGCTGTTGCAGCCCTGGAAAGTTGATGTTCATCAGGGCCCAGACACAGATCACTATCACAGTGCACTTATCTCACACTGGACTCTCAGCCCCGGTCAAATCAAATTTTACAGCCTTAAAGGATGCTCCTTGGAACACTCAGTGCGGCTGAATTCTATGACAGACACAGACAAGGACTAAGTGTTACCCGACATCACAACATCATCTCTATCTTTGAGAGAGAGACAGAGACAGAGACAGAGAGATAGAGAAACAGCGAGACAGAGAGAGACCTTGCTGGGCAGTGTCCAGCACTCAGGAGGCAGGGGCAGGTGGACCTCCATGAGTTTAAGGTCAGATTGGTCTCCCAAGAGAGTTCCAGGACAGCCAGAACTACACAGAGAAACTCTGTTTCAAAAAAGGAGAACAAACAAAAATCAAAATCAATGTCTAAATTTCTGCTATTTACATTTAAATCTGGGAAACTGCTACCAAGTAAGAAACACATTGTTTTCAGTATTTTCAAAATTAAAATAGGTTGAATTCTTTTGTAATTATTTGTTCATAAAATACTGAAATACTTAAGAAATAGAAAATGGTTATATGTGACTTTAGATTTTACTGTTGATTAAGAAAAACCTGTAAATCTACCATTTGATTATGCATACGCACTTAAGTTATAATCGCATTAAGAATTTACATTTGTCATCAAAATAGTTCCTAGTATGACAATTACATTCCTTTTTCAAAGTTTGACCTCACATCAACACGTCTATAACACATATTACCAATTAGAATTCTATTTTAAGTTTCTACATAAAGTCAGATAAGAAGTCAGAAGAAAACTATAACTCAAAAAGGTAACTATAGATAGCAAATTCTTAGTCATAATCTGTAGCATTAAAAGGTAATAAAGCCTTTTTTTTAGTCAAAATAAGTGGGACACACTTGGTCCCAGATCTGGGCAGATCAAGAGAAAGCAGCTTCCCTGTGCTATCACTGTGGGGTCTACCCAGAACACCACACTTGTCAGTGCTCAGAAGTCAGGCCATAGTGGCTCAACTCTTAGTATAGGAAGAAAAGCTGAGGGTTGGGGTTGAGGGGAAGGCAGGAAGGAAACACCTCAAGACTGCGGAACGCTGTTTTGTACAGCTTTTCACACTAGAAGCTGGTGGGAACCATAGTCCACAAACAAAACGCCAAGGAGTCTTCTGAAGCATGAGCTCTTTCACTCATTGTTCTCCTTTCAGGGTGGGATTCTTGATCTGTGCTCCTAAGGAAGATGCTAGGTAAAAGAAAGAAAGAAAGAAAGAAAGAAAGAAAGAAAGAAAGAAAGAAAGGAAGGAAGGAAGGAAGGAAGGAAGGAAGGAAGGAAGGAAGGAAGGAAGAACTAAGGGAAATAGAAATGCATACTGTCTCAAGAAAGTCAAGGCCCTCCAAGGACCAAGATGATGACAAAAGAAACAATGGAACTACACTGGGCTTGGTGTGTTTGTTTCCTTGTTGCCAGCTGTGACAGATTTACTTGGCTTGGGATTGAAGAGCACTAAAGGATGAATGGGGGGCTTTAATAATGAATCAGTGTGAGCTGGGGATGAAAGGGACTATCAGTACAGTGGCTTGAGGATGCTATTTTTTTTTTAACTGCGAAGAAAACGTTAGCAAACCTGAGATTATTTTAGTCTAGAACAAGAAAAGTGGAGCCTAGGAGTGAGGAGAACCCCCAGGGCTTGAGCACAGCTGGAAAGTCCAGCATCAACAGCTGCTCTTGGAAATGTCTTACTTATCTGATGTCATGAGCCACATCTCTCATCTTCTAGAAGCCCATTCCCCAGTCCTAAAAGCTCAAAGCCCTATTCTGGAATTCTAAACCAGGTTCCCCACACTCCTAAAATAGGCAAAGATGAACCCCAAAAATTCCAGCTCTTAACACTCATCCTGTTCTCCAAGAAGCATCCTCAGGCTGGTGGTTGGATTCTATGATGGAAGTAGTGTAGGCCGGTTAGTGACATAATGTAGATTACTTGTATAGGTTCATATGGGTTCGGTGGGAACTCTGCGTTTAAGAATGAGCATGGGTGCAGGAAGTGAGTTTCCAGTTTGGGGGTCACCAATTGACAAGTGAACTATAAATAAAACTGATTGGATGGCTGGAAAAATATCTCAGTTAGACTTGGTACACAAATATGAAGACCTAAATTTAATCTGCAGAACACAATAAAGAGCTGGACATGGTAGCATGTACTTGTAATCTCAGGGCGGGGGAGGAAGACAAAAGTGGATTGCTGGGGCTTCCTGGTCAGGCACTGACCCTAATCAGCAAGCCCAAGTCAATGACAAACCCTGTTTCAAAAAACAGTATCTGAGGTCATCCTCTGACTTTGGTGCACATACACACACACAAACCAGAAATCTAACTCACAGCTGAGCAGTGATGGCACACACCTGAACCCCAGCACTCAGGAGGCAGATGAAAGCAGATCTCTGTCAGTTCGAGGCCAACCTGGTTAACAGAGCAAGTTCCAGTACAGGCTCCATAACTACTAAGAAACCTTGTCTCAAAAAAAAAAAAATAGAAGAAAAAGAAAGAAAGGAAGAAAGGAAAGAAGGAAGGAAGGAAGGAAGAAAGGAAAAGAAAAGAAAGAAATCAATTCTTTTAAATTAAGGTATATCTAATCACCAAACAAATCAAATAGAAAATGAGGATGATATCCATCAACTGTCTAGCAGCCAATTCTTTCTATTTTTTTTAATTAGAAGTATGCATATGATCACATGAACTTTTTTTAAAGATGCGCATGTTTAAAACAAGGCAATTAATCAAAGCTGTGCTATGCAGGAGGCCAAGAGGCTTTTGAGAGTACTGTGGTTAATAACTTGAAAATAGCTTTTTCTTGAAAATGTTTATTTTCATAATATTCTTTATTTTCATTTGATGACAAACCCAAAACATTATTGAGAAGAGTAACCTTGAGAGTATTACAAATTTCTAATAAAATTTGCTTTTTTGTATAACCAAACACTTTAATGACACCCTATAACATAAACTATGAAAATATTTCCTATGGTTCTATGGGTAAGCAAAGGCTTACCAGAAGATCTCCTGTGCAAATGTGCAAAATCATTACAATTGGGGGGAAAAAAACAAAAACCCTAGCAGGGGACATGGCATATTGTTACTTGAGACTAATATAGATGCAAGCTTAAGACATGGAATTTATTTTTGGTAAATTTAATTTTCCCCTCTGGAATCTCAGGTTAAAGATAGTCTTTGGTGAAGGCATCTACCCATTTGTGCTATTCTGAATATTCAACTTTGCAGCTCCTAGAAATTAAAACTGCTATTTTATGAAATGTGCCCACTCTAGCAGAGCTGGAAAACTAGTCCTTCAGGAACAGTGAAATGACTTATGGCATCTATGCAATGATCTCATTTTGTTGCATAAAAACATTTCCCTGAAATCCCCTTGTCTAGGACCCAGGAGCCCCAACTGTATAACATATGTCCAGGGAGCAGCCAGAGGATCCCATACAGAGGCAAGCAGAAGACCATATGACTCGAGAGCATTTGGTTCTATTTACAGAGGTGAATAACAGCTCATTTTAAATAAAGTTAGATAATGCCCCCATAGATGGCTGTTCACAAAAGATCAAGAATAATTTTGAAAAATCTTTCAACGATGGACATTATCGGTGCCCACAGGGTAAGCAAAGATCTAGTTAGAAACATCTAAAACCCCAAATGTGTTCCTTTTTCCCTAAGTGTGGCTAATAGGTTAAGAGAAATAAACAGTACTTTAAATAAAACATAACAATACAAATAACATTTCTGTATGTCTATTATGTCATCATTTAGAGATTACATTACCAGTTTGCCACAGCACTAATAGGTTTGTTGGCTTAGCCATGCATTTATAAGCATAAAAGTGGAAATAATGTAAAATAAAGTAATTGAGTATGTAATTTTAAGGGAAATGTTAACATAAAGAACAACAAAACGTAATTCTTTTAAAATTGAAAATGCCCTCAAGAGAATTATAAAGCAAAAGAATAAAATAAGATAAAGCTGATTATTAACTCAAGAAATTTCCATTTATTTATTTAAAGTCCAATTTCTTTCCAAAATTCTCAGATTAGTTGTAGCTTCTTCTAGAATTCTACTTTTGCTCACAAAATGCATGCATATAAGTTTTTAATCCTATGTTCCTTCTCTGTCACTCAGACCACTGGCTGGAATGCTGCTGTCCAAGTATGCTGTTTTACAACTATCCATTTTTATCCTTCCCAATATCAAATCTGTGTGTGTGTGTGTGTGTGTGTGTGTGTGTGTGTGTGTGTGTGTGTGTGTGTGTCTGTGCCTATTCTGTCTTCCCTGGTGTGCTAGAATCACAGAGGAGACAGCCCACTCCTCATGTCAAGTGTAGAGGATGAACACTGGGTTCACTCAGGAACACAATAGAAGGGCAAAGTGTTTACTCTGTTGTGAGCCTCACAATTTGCCAACAGGCAAACAGCTGAAAACTTAACCTAATTTCAGGATGCATATATTATGGCCATGTAGGGCATTGTGTACCAGAGGATGATTTTACATGCTTACATGTCAGTTAGCTGTGTGTTAGCATGCAATCTCTCTTTAAGAACCCATATTCTTAGCCATTATCCAAAGGACTCTCCTTTCTCACCATCTTCTAAAATGACAGATGCATCCATTTAAGAATTTGCTGAAATATAACACAGGGGAAACAACAATGCTCACTATTCTAGATTTGTTATGCCAAGAGGTCAAAAGACCAGTGTCTCCTTTTCTAATCCCTTTTTTTTTTCCTCTCTCTCTCTCTCTCATCATTTCTGCATGCTTACCTTCTTGTTATTGGTCAAAAAATTTTAAAAAAATCCATATAATTATGGTAAGGAGACTAGCTACATTAAGCAAATATAAAGAATTAGATTTTGGATTATGATTGGTTGGTTGTCTGCATGACAATTAGATTTGGGGTCTATTCATTTGGTTGTTGGCATGGCTACCACATCCCCTTTCCATTGTCCCTCTCAGACATACTAGAATCAGGCATGTTTAGTTTCCAGTATCAAATCTGTGTGTGTAGGTGTGTGTACACGTATGTGTGTGTCTGTGTTTGTGTACATATGTGTGTGTATATGAGTGTCTGTGTTTGTGTGCATATGTGTGTATATATGTGTGTCTGTGTGTGTCTGTGTGTCTGTGTGCATGTGTGTATCTGTGTATATGTGTCTGTGTGCGTGTGTGTGAGTCTGTATGTGTCTGTGTTTGTGTGCATGTGTGTATCTATGTATATGTGCCTGTGAGCATATGTGTGTGTCTGTGTGTGCCTGTGTGTGTGCTTATGTGTGTGCATGCATGTGTGTGTGTGGCACATGTGGCTCTAAGAGACTATGTTCTGTGTATCGCATGGCGAAACTCCCAGTTGTATCATCTACAAAATGTTCTCATGAAGCACTGCCAAGTTCTACATCTTCCACTATTTATTCATTAAAATGAGATAGCAAAGAAACAAGAGTACTTCAATCCACCCCGCACAACATCCCTAAGTCCAATGTTCAACTTTTGAATATTTACCTTGATGTTACACCAAATATTATGGTGCTGCATTTAAATAACTGACATCATTCTCTGTGTTTAAGTAAGCTAGTTTTCACTGAATAAAGTTCTCTCACTTGAAGACAACTTGATAGATTCTCTGGTTATTTTTATTTAACTAGCAAATGAATGATATAAAAACTATACTCTCTGGCTGTAAGAGCTGAATAGACAAATGCCAAGTTTAGGATTACACAGTGAGAAACAACTATGACTCCCGGCATTTCAACCTTAATTTATGTTAGCTAGTTGTTATTTCTAGATGAGTAAATGCTGTCATTGAGGCTGAAATGTACTTCAAAAAGGAATTTTCTGGAAGATTAAGCAAAAATCATTCAATCAGGATTGGTAAAAGGGGTGGGTTGATGACAGAAGTCTAGTAGGCTCTACTGCCAATTCACTGAGTGAGAGTTCCTTAACGTACCACAGTGCCATTTTTGCTAGCATCCATACTCTGCATCGCATGGGCACATGCACACGCCCAGAGAAAGGCAGAGGGGGACTTTCGAGCAAGGATTATCTGTATTGCTTTGGAACCTGTCCTGGAACTATCTCTGTAGACCAGGTTGGCCTCAAACTCACAGAGATCCACCTGTCTCTGCCTCCCAAGTGATGGGAGCCCAACAAGAAAGAAGACTTTTGACTGAATAAATTATGGACCTATCAATGTATAATTCTTTTTAGGCTTCTTACTAAGTCACAAATCATTTCAAAACTTTCACTGCAGAAACAGTAAATAAAGGACAATACAAAGCACACTGTGCTCTGATTTGATTAGAAAATTAGGCTGAATTATTATATTTGTAGATTTGTGTCTACAAAATTTCTCTTGCCTAAAATAACTTTGCATCCCCCACACACACTCCCACCATGAATTGCCCTAATTTATTCAGCATCTACTGTTTGGGGAATCAGGCATGGAACCAGGGGAGCATTGGCACATGGGTAGACAGGCTTCTAGAGGGGTTGGAACACTGTGCTTGGGGCAAACAAACCAGTTAAACTGTGGGCGCCCAGTGGAAAACAAACAAGGTAACAAAGCCCTCTTCTTCTTGATGAGAATGAACAAACTTTTAGCTGTTCATGACAGAAGCTCATGACTTCTCCATTCTAGATAGACCTTTTTCATGTAGCTTTATTAGATAATGTGATGCAGAAGAAAAGAAAAAGTATGATTTGCTTCCTTGGAAATCCGTTCTTACATAAAAAGAAAAGGGATATTTTCTACTTAGTGAGAAGATCTGTAACTTTAAATTGTATTACCCATCAGGTTAGCTGGAATATCTTTAGAGTCCCAATAAACCATTAAGCAAACCACAGTAGCATATTAGTAAAAGTCACACACACACACACACACACACACACACTGCAAATGTACTACATAGACATCCCCTGTATTTGAATTTGAACCCCAAACAGACACTGCCAAAAATTGGAGGTATATCCAGAGTAGTGATGCAAAAGGATATACTCCTCCTTCAGACATCTTCCCCTATTCTCATCTAGTAGCTTAAGGTTTCATTCTCAACAGAGATAATATGTGTCTCTATATAGTTTGCATTCCGCAAAACTCTGAAGATCCCTAAAAGAAAAGGTGCTTTAACATTTCCATAACCTTGAGTCTTTCTTGCCATATCTAGATACTTAAAATATCCTACTAAGGAAATCAAGTTAATGCATCAGTGTGAAATGCTGCATTACTAAACTGATACATTTAAGCAACTAAGCAACTTTTACTTAAAGGCAGGTAATTTTTTTGGTTTTGTTTTGTTTTTGTTTTTGGAGACAGGTTTCTCTGCGTAGCCCTAGCTTTACTAGAACTTGCTTTGTAAACCAGGCTGGCCTTGCTTTGTAGACCAGGCTAGCAGGCTGGCCTCGAACTTACAGAGATCCACCTGTCTCTGCCTTTTAAGTGCTGAGATTAAAGGTATGGGCCACCATGCCCAGCTAATGTAGGTACATCTTAAGGTGCAAAGCACCCACAGCTTGTGATTCCATCTACTTTGTTATAGCCACTACTTACACATGTAAGAATCATGACCTTAGTTTTTAGAAGAATCAGGTTGTTTGGCACAGCAGTTGTTGACTACAGACAAATGACTATTTAAGAATCCAGTGAAGTGGTTAAGTGTGTGAAAGAGGTAGAGTTCAGAACTGTTTTGTCCTTGCCGCCTTTATTAGTGTAATTCCAAATTACTTTATTAGCTCTCAGATTTTGATGCTGAATTCAGGTGTATTATTTGGTATCCATTTATTCAAAAATCATCTTAAAACAAAATGGTGTTTTCCCTCAGAAACAAACATTTTAGTATAAAATATTTCTTTAGTACAGAAAACAATGTTATACACACAAAATAGAAGCTTTTGATATATTTTAGAGAACTATATACCAAAGGCATATAAAAAACGATTATATGTGTCACACTGCCTACAACTGTACAAAATATCCAGAAAGCAATGTAAGTAAAGAAAAACCTGTGCCTCTCTTTCCTCAAAAGAGGATTACATTTTGTATTCCCATACACATTCAAACACATACACCAGCACTAATGCTTGCTATAGTGTCCTTAAAGTACACTAGCCTGTGCAGACATGAAATTCCAATAGCCATGGGTTGACCACCTATAATACACATCTTTGAATTAAAATGTTAATTAATTTTTTTTTCTTTTTACTGGACAGCTACAAACTGAAGCATGAGTTTAACTTTTCATAATATCACCTAAGTCACTTAACATCTGGAATGGTCTTTAGAACAATGTATGCTTGTGTTTACAAAGACCCATCAATGGCTATTTCTGGATACATGTGCCAGGCGATAAAGTAGACCTGCCAGAATAAGACAGTACTGCCTGAGAAAAAAAAAACAACAGAACAAACAAAACCACCCCACATGGGGTAAAATCTGGGTGCTTGAGTTCCACGTCCTGGTAGGCTAAGGCATGATGAAAAAAACTCCATCTCATCCATCCATGCCCGAGCTCTTCTCGGTTGCCTCACATGTATCTGGTGCTCCATGTAGATGTTACATTTTCTTTCTGTCAAAGCATGATGTACAACAAAGCTGCTGTTGGCTCGAAGTGTTATTTTCTTAATTGCAAAATGAAGAATTGATATGTTTTATGGGAGCATCTTTCAAAACAAATTTGCCCAAACAGGCTGTGATTAGATTAACAGAAGCAGCACTCAACACATGCAACTTTTGAAAGTATGGTAATAAAACTCATTTTAAAAAATCACCTATTCCTCTGATGAAATACATCAGATCCATCTATTCCTTCCTGATCCAACGAAAGCATATCTACTTCATAATCACTGTTTAAAGTCACTTTTTAAATGACTAAACCACTCCTTAGTTTTTGACCCAGCTTTCAAAAGAAGTTGACAACAGCTGGTATTAGCTAGCCAAACACGTCAGTTGTACTTTACCGAGAGTGACGTATTCTATCTCAGGAAGGTCAGAACACACTCAGGCAAGCACCAGCCCTGTTGTAGACAACAGACTCTCACTGAGCTTATTAACTCTTCGAGTAGATTGTGCTTCTTATTAAACTAGAAACCACACGAAGTCTCCATGTTTCTTAATGACTTTCACTACCACCATCTTACAAATGACTACAGGAAGGAGAAAGGAAAGTGTATGTCCCCGCCTCTGACTCTTGTTATCTAAAATCTGCATCTGGTCCCTTTGTATTTTTGGAGAAGCTCCCTTTCTGAACTAATTATGACACCTTTACAATAGGGAGTTTAGATTTAATTGCCGAACTTTTAAAACGCCGCATTATATAGGTCAAGTGAGGACGCACCTTTCTCCCGAAACAAAGGGACTCAGGGTAATAGGATTTCAGATTTCATAGGAGAAACAGCAAAATATGTTTTGAGACTGTCATTTACTGTAACACAAATCAATATTAAATGCTTTATGCAGGAAGCACACTTTCAGAAAATGGGCCCTAAAGCTTCCTGGGATCCAGCCCTAATTACTCCAGCAGGCTCTTGCTGTTTGTCTCTCTCTTCAATTATTTACAGGGAGAAAAAAAAAAAAAGCCAAATGGCATTGCATTAGCTATATTAAATGCTATGTACTTGGTTTCTAACTTACTAATGGTACATAAAAATTACTAAGGTAAATGTTGCATAGAAACATGACTTTTTTTTTTCTTCTTCACCTGAATGTGTGTATTTATTATTCATGGAGTTAAGTGTTGAATAGGCTGTCCTTCAGGCACCCAAATGCTGCATAATTTAAATAAGTGCATTAAATATATAACACATTTAAAAGGTAGCACATTGATTACGTTACAAAATTTCTTCGAACAGCTTCAGTGCAGCAAGTATCTCAAGTTCTTAAAACAATGACATGGCAACCACATAGCAACTGTGGTGTTCTCCTAGTGCTAGTACCTTACCATCCTTGGTGATCTAAGGTAAGAGGGAATTATGAGAGAGCAGCAAGGAGGCCTTTGAGTGCTGGGAAATTTCTGGCCTCTGCTGACAAGTCCTTTTCACATGGACAAACACTACTGTATGCTGTAGGTACAGGACAACATGGACCACACACACGGACGGGAAGAAAGCTTTCAAGGTTGAATCATAGACTCTTGGTACCAGGTCAGAAATGTCCATCTGCCTGCAAGTAATTCCCTTAAAAAAAAAAAAAAGTGCAAACGCCACATCCATACCTGATTCCTTTGTGATCTGGAAGGGCATGCTAGGTGTGAACTGCCGAAGGAGGCTGGTGTGCCCACCAACACCTTCTGCCTCCCCTAATTGTGGCAGATGTTCCATGGCGGTAAAATGCACTTTCTGTAAACCCAGATAATTTTTAAAACTAGTTTAGGAGGCACCGAACTGTTGTCGTAAAATAAGCATAGGCCCATCAACAAAGTACCCGGGGTCCCTGGAGAGTCGGCCATAATTTCAATGGCTACATGTTATCAGCTGTCCTTACCCCAGAGTGGCCACTTTTGGGCAGAATTGGAAATCACTCTGCGGTAAACATATAAGGCAATTTAAAAACAACAACAAAAAAGAAAAGTAAATACAAAGTCACTTCTTTCTACGCGTCGAAATCTGCCCATTGTCCCTCCTACGTAAGGGCTACAGAAAAGATTAAAAGGGACATCAATGAATGCGGAATGAACTTTGGCCACTTTTCTACCCAAAACACCAGCGTAAAAGTGGAAATCAGTAACCAGGTGAAGTGCCACACCGCACAAAGATCAGAGGCGAGGGGCGGGCGCGCAGGGCCCGAGGCCGTCCCGGCCCGATGAGACCGTCCCGGCCCCCTCCGGCCACATTGGTCGCGCGCGCGGGAGCTGGAGGGGAATCCCGCGGGGCGGGGCGGGCCGGGGCGGGGCGGGGGTGGGTGAGCTGCGCGCCACTCCCGAGGACCCCAGAGTTATCGCCCGTTGGGCGAGGCCCTGGAGAGGTCGGAAAGCCGTGCCATCAGCAGGTCCTGCTGCGGGCCCCAAGCTTCGGCCGGCCGCCAGCCCTAGCTGGACGAGGGGCGCCTCGAGGCCGAGAGACCCTCCCCTCCTCGCCGGCCAGGAAGGGGCCGGCGGTCCTTTCCTGTCTAGTCGCTCCCCCAACCCCACCCCCGTGACTCTGTAACCCGATCGCCGGGATCGGCTCCCCGGGAAGCCGCCGCCCCGCGCGCAGCCCGGCTCTGCCCAGGCCAGCGCTATAGTTAGCAACCCCAGCAATTGCGCCTGGGGGCGGCGGGGTCGCCGCGCGCCCCTCCCCAGCCCGGCCCGGCGTGCGCCTCTTCCGGAGACCCTTCCCCGTTCCTCCTTACCTTGGCTTGCAGATATTGGGGGTAATAGTAGGTGGCGTACTGAGGGTACATCTGCTGTTTCCACACTTTGCCCATGAAGCTGGAAGGAAGCCTGCTGTGCAGGGTCGCCGACACTTTGGGGTTTCCAAGTCCCGATCTCTCTCCTGCCTCTCCCTTTCCGGAGGCGGCGGCGGCGGCTGCCTCGGCGGCTGCTGCTGCCGCTGCTCCACCTCCCAACCGGGACCAGACGACGTCCTCCTCCTCCACCTCCTCCTCCTTCTTCTGCTCTTCCTCCTCCTCCTTCTCCTCCTCCTCTTTCCAGGCAGTCAGAAAGACACTGCAGAGCGCAGAGGACACCCCGGACAGGGCGCTCCCAAGGAGTTTCCTCTGGGAGCCCGACTGTGCCCAAGCTGCCAAGGTGCTGGCGCGCTGGTCGCGCTGCGCTCCGGGAGCAGGCTGAGCCGAGCTAGGAGTGATCAATACAAGTGGAAAGTACGGCGGTGGCGGCTGCGCTCGGTGCCAGGCGGCATCTGGGGTGGGTGCGCCCGACAGCGAGAGGGGAGAGGGGCTGGCTGCCGAGGCCGCGGGGGAAGGGCGGTCGGGGGCGGGGCTTGGGCGCAGCCGAGCCCGGGACCCGCTGGAGGTGAAGGACTGACTTTCCAACCCCTCCTCACCTCCCAGGCTCTCAAGAAGACGCTCAGAATCCTTGGGATCCGTGATCGCTTTGTGTCGGGGGTGGAAGTCGGTTTGGTGGATCCTGTTTAAGAACTGACTAGAAGGCACCGCTAGCTTTCCCGAGTTTTTTTCATAAGAAGGAAGGGAGAATCAGATAATCTCTAACTTCCCCCAAATCCCCCGACCGGTTATTTCCCCCCCACACACACAAAGGAAAATGCCTTTACGCCCAACTACAAAACTGGAGCCAGGACACCTGGGTTCTATTCCACCCACACACCAGGTCACACACAGCACTGATTTTCTAAGTGACCTTGGGAAGGTTAGTGTCCTTGGGTTTAGTTCTCCCAGATGTGATATCATGCTCTTTGCGTAGAGAAGACCACACACACACACACACACACACACACACACACACACACACACACACACACACACACACACACACACAGTCTCTCGACAAACTGGCGGGTCTTTCTAAGGGGAAGACGCCGAAAAGAGGCAGAGTGTTATTAGAGGACACAATATAGACATCAGCTTCTCCATGCCTTTTCTAATGCTGCCAGACAGTCTGTCAACTCCCACTCAAGAGCAAGGAAACTCCCTGAGTTTGGAATATTTTAAGGCCATTTTGAAAGTCACGCTGGCATATTGTTGCAGTGTGCTTCGGTGACACATAAAATCAATCTCTCTGCTTCTCTCCATCTCCTAATTGTCTCAGCTCTAGACAGCCCCAGACGAGCAGCGGTTCAGTTCACTACATAACTGGATATAATTTAATGGAGTTAATTGGTCCCTGAAGTTGCCTACAGAAGACTTTTATATTCTAGCTCAAAAAGAGACAATACAAAATGTACAGCAGGATGGGGAAGAAAATGTCCCTAAGTTGGTGTCCTTGCAAAGCTGATAAAAGGCAGAGAAAAACATTTATTGAACAGAACTCAATTGCTTTGTTTTGTCTTACCCCCACCCCCTTCTTTTTATTCACTTCTCAGCACACGATAAATCTAGCAGAACAGGGATGCATGATTATTGTTTTCAATAGTCGCATCTTTACATGATTACTTTTTAAGATAGGCTTCAAAATTGATAAAACAGCAAGATGGAGCCCTTATCTTTATATGATTTAGACAAGTTTCTAGGCCATGCATTTTTTTTTTTTTGACAAAAAAAATGAAATAGATGCAGTTCGTGTGAACACAATTCCAACATGTCAGGAGGCAGCTCGTGTACATCCTCATTCGTCCATATAAAATCTCAAAAGGAAATTAGATTTACTTCGTTTCTGTCACATGCTGGGCACTGTGGAGAGTAATGCCAACCTGCAGGTTAAAGTGGTTCACACACAGTCGAACTGGGCGAACTAAAAATGTTCTCATATTGTTTCAATGAGAGCGCTTTGATTTTTACCTTAAAAACTCACTGCTCTGATGTGTTAGGGGCCCAGAGACACTAGGAATAATGGTTTTGGAGAGGTGACTGACTGAAAAGAAATAAGTTGAGAAAGAACTCAGTAAGTCTTAGTTTGCAAGACACAGGAAATTGCCAAAGTTAGACTGCTCTACTTACTATTTTTTTTTTCCTCCAGGATGATGAAAATCCAGCCCATTTTCAAGAGCCCAAAAGCATACCCAGACTTATAATATAGATGTTTGATTTATGACTGAGCCAGTATTACAGGGCAGTGGGCAAAGAATGAACCTTTCAATAAATGATTCTGGGTCAATTGGCTATCCAAATGGGAAACAGGAAATCAAAATCCTAGCTCAAAATTATCAAAGTAGGGAGACTCCAGCTGCATTGAAGATTACTTGTGAAAGCTAAATTTGCAAAGCTGTTAGGAGACAACACAGAGGGATAGCTACTGCGTCCTAATGTGGGGAAAGGTTCACAAGGGGAAGGAGAATGCAGGGTTATCAAGATCCATGGTTTATAGAATGAGCAAGAAAATGAGCCATGAAATATTAATCACTTTTATAAATAACCACAAAAGGTTAATATGCATAATATGTGGAGAGCTTCTCAAGATCAATATGAAAAAGAAATAACTTGTTAGAATATGTACTTTAAAGAATATGTGTGCACAGAGGAAGAACAACAAATGTTCAACCAACATATGAAAAGATACTAAGGTTCAATTAATAATATGGTAATTACAATAAGATGCCATTTTATTCTTTTGCTGGGCTGGGAAAAGAACTATGAAAATAGGATCTGGTGAAGGAGGAAGAAGGGACAACCTCAAGGGTATTGGTTATTGGGAGAAGCATAAATTTGTACAGCCATCACTGCAGAACATATTTTGCTATTATCCAACTTTATTTGCTTGTATCCTACAATACAGTTGCAGGTGTACATGGATTATAAAGTCTTCCATAGGTGCACCAGCAGATGTGCATAGGGATAGCCATACAATACTAAAAATAACCCAAATTTCCACCAACCATATCATAATTAAAAAGTCCTTGGTGTATAGGCACAAGGGGATGCTGCAACAGAAAAAGTAAATAACAACAGCTGACAGCATCAGCATCAGAGCATATCATTCAAGTTTAATGCTGTGCAAAGAAGCAAGTAGGTGGCAGCAGAGTTGGCTCAGTGGATAAGAGTGCACAAATTCGGTTCCCAGAGTCTAAATTCTGGCCCCCAACCACCTGCAACTCTAACTCCAAGAGATGCATTGCCCTCTTCTGGCCTCAAGGACTCCTGCACTCATCACACACACACACACACACACACACACACACACACACACACACACACACACACAATTTTTAAATCTATTTTAAAAGAAGCAGCAAGTTAATAACATATAAGACATGATTCCATTTTTATGAGCTTCAAAGGCAAAACAAAAACAGTATGTAAGAATAAGCATATGAATAATTTTAAAGCATCAATAAAAATAGGTAATATTAACATAGAATTCAGAATAATGACTCTTTCCAGGAGAACAGAAGGTTGGGAGTAGTCAGCAAGGGACCAAAGGTGACCCTGGACTGTAGATGTATAGGAATATATTTCAAAAGATTTTCTTTGAGTGCTCTGTAGACCTTTTGTGTGTGTGTACATATGTATGTATGCATACATATGCCACATTTCAGCCTAAGACATTTCTAAAACAAAAATCAGCTAAATATGATTGCTTCCAAGTAAATACAAAAGCACAGACAGCAGAATAAATAGCTTTTCTTTTCCTAACACCTCCTTTTAACTTATATTACTTTGTCAGTCTTGCATGCATGCTGGTTTACACACACACACACACACACACACACACACACACACACACACACACACACTTTATCTTCCTGGAATAATTTAAAAGATATCTGTAATAATAATAGTTCAGAAATAATTTTAAGGAACAAACATTAGCAAATAAAAATAGTCTCTAATTTTATCACATCCAATAAAATTAACAATAATTTGTTAACATCAGTTAATTCCCAGTGATTGCTCATTTTCCTCCTATTGTCAAAAATCCCTTTTGTAGTTCACTCATTTAAGTCTCCGTGAAACACCATTGCATCTTACATTTAGTTTATATGCTCCTGAGTGTCTTACTATCTAAAATCTCACCCCCACTTATATTTTAAATTGATGGTTATTTGTTGAAGGATTTGGAACATTTGACTGTAGAATGTCCCATCTGGCTGACTGCAACATCACAGCAGTATGTCAAGTGATAGTTAAACTCCAAAAGTTTGAATAAATGCAGAATCACGTTGGGGGAATTAACCAGTGTGGTGATATATTGTTTATGATTTATTAAAGCCACTGGAGATCAAAATAAAAAAAAACAGCCATACTAGCTAGCCATAGAAGTCAGGCACACATTTTTAATCCAAGGACTCAGGAGACAAAGGCAGATGGATCTCTCTGAATTCAACATCACCCATGGCTACATGAGATTGGGTAAGTCTAAAAGAGTAACAGAGCTCACACCTTTAATCCCAGCACTAGAGAGCTATAAAATATAGGAGCAGGGTCTTCAGTAGTCAGTCTCAGGATTATTCTTCATCCATACTGAGGATAGTCAGCAGACTGTGGCTTGGAGAGAGCTCATGGAGACAGGATCAGCCCTCTCAGTATAAGATAGAAGTAAGACCTACTGGCTTGGCTGCTTTGCTTCTCTGATCTTCAGCTTGAAGCCTGAATACCATTATCAGTCTCTGGGTTTTTATTTTTCATGCTACAAACCAGACATAGGGTGTGTGCCCTGAGTGACAACCAAAGACATGATGTCTGACCGTTTCGCTCTCAGTGATGGTATTAAGGTTTATGAGAAGTGTGGTTGCTGTCAGACTGACTCGTCCATTGTAAAGATCCCCATCAACCATTTGTAGGCTAGTTTTACTATTCAGAAGTCAACCAACAAAACATATTATTTCAGTAGGAGCTGCAAACTGGGGCTTTCTAATTATAGGATTCTGCCTATACTTATTTGGAAAGTATCTATGGAGGCGTTCTTTCTCCAACTCTTTGGTTAACTTTAATAATTTTTCCTCATGTGACAAGTTCAGAATAGTTTTTGTTTTTGTTTTCATAAGAAACTCTAAAGGTCATCAATTTGAACATGTTGATTTCATAGACTTTAACCCACTTGGGTTTCTTCAGACCTTGATCATCATCATTTTTATAGATGCTCAAACTGTCCCTTATTTGATAAATGGGAACCCTTTGAATTAGTCCTGGCCACATTTACTAAACCCAAATAGTCTTCTATAGTTATTGTTGTTTCTTTTCTTTTCTTTTTCTTTTAAGCATATTAAGGTTGTTCCAGGTTTTCATGCATCATTTTGTTCAGATTTTTGTTTTGTTTTGTTTTGTTTTGTTTTCCAGGCAGGGTTTCTCTGTATTGTTTTGGAGCCTTTCCTGGAACTTGCTCTGTAGACCAGGCTGGCCTTGAACTCACAGAGATCCTCCTGCCTTTTCCTCCCTAGTGCTGGGCTTAAAGGCATGCTCCACCAATTTCCCGCTTGCATTTTGTTCAGATTTTAAGTAATCATTTGTGAAGATAATCATGCCTTGCTTTAAATATTTTTTTAAATCATGTTGCTTTTTAAATTTAAATTGCAATAATAACAAAGTTTTAAAATATATATTCTATGTGCTTTCCACATTTGGAGCAAAGAGCCTTTGAAAGCTTCCAGATGAAATCTGGCATCTAGATGACGTCTGGGAAGGACTAAACTAAACCATGGAAGTGCTTTTCCCCGAGGGTTTGTGTCTACACCTTAGTGTTGAAGAAGCCTTTTCTATGGCCAGGACATTGGGGAGACAGTGGAATTGGCCTGTGCTTCATGAGACTTAGGGTCAAGGCTAGTGATAGAGATGAGATAATGGCAAAGCTCAGTTCAAATATATGAAGAAAGCAAGAGACTAGAGAGGAGGCTGGGACCTGGTTAGGAATTTTAAGTCATGGAGGGAAAGTCCCACAGAGATGTTAAGAATGGGTCAGCAGCAAGAAGTTTACATGGGTGCTAAGTTGAGTTATGTTTCTGCATAAATCAGCCTGGAGGCAGAAACTGGTTTTGCTGGGCTTTTCAATCTAGTTTCTTTTATAAACAAAGGTAAACATTTTTATTATAGTAAATTATAAGTAGCCCAAACAAATTATTTTCGATTAATGCCTTATTACTGATGCCATTTGTCTGAGAGTATTGAAGTAAGTGAAGGATAAAATTATTCAAAAGCCCCTGTGCTCTATTGTTAGTGAGTTGTCTGTGGGATTTAGGCTCATGAATAGAAAAAAAAAAAACTTTATGCAAAAAGTAGAAACTACTGATTGATTGGCTGTCTTCCTTCCATACTCCATGATGAGGTATGTCTGCAATATATGTGCAGAACACTTAAAAAGAAATGTCATGAAGTTTCTATACAACAAAATATGCCAGCCACATATAGATGCCAGAGTTCTTAGAGAGCTGGACAAATAATAATACAGAGTAAAGAAAGAAACCCCTGCATCAATGGTGGGGTTCCATCATGAATAGGAAGCATTTGTTTTTTACAGACTTCAAGAAAGGTTGTCTATAAATCTTCTGGTCTGATGTTTGCATATGCTTACACTCAGACTTCATTTTGCGGATCCCTGAGTCAGAGAGGGCAAACCTTGAGTGTCACCAGGGTGATTTCTGTGCCTACAATCTTAGCACCTTAGACTTGCCGGCAGGAGGATGGCATTCTTGAAGCCACTAACACTATGTAACAAGACTCTGTGTTAAAACAAAAACACCTGCCAAATCTAAACATGAAAAGATCCCACCCCCCACCCCCCACCCCCGGACAATGTTGTTGCTAAAGAAGAATAGTTTGTTTATACATACCAATGTATATTTGAGAAGATCACAAAGAGAGACGTAAAACTTCTAATAGTGTTCATGTCTCACCAGACTCTAAGTTGCACTGGTGGTTCACACTTCTTAACACAACTCATGACTCATGTCTTCCCTAGCCCTTCCATCACTAGGATTACACAGTTCCTTTCTGGTTTTGAGTTCTCTTTTCTCATCCATCCTAGCTTCCATCTTCCAACCTTCACACTGTACAACTCCAACCAGCTCTAGACCTCTGTGTGCCTTTCAAACTCCTTCACCTGGATCACTTTTACTCTGTCCTTAAACTGTAGCTCCTTCAGACTTCCCTCAAGTTGGGTCTTGTACCCCTCCAATGGCAGCCAGTGGGAGCTATTCTCTGAACTTGAATCATATGAACCTGCCTAGAAGATAGGAAGATGATTGATTGACACATAGTGGGTGTAGAATTAAAGTTGGAGAATTCTGGGCAAAAAGATTGGGCTGTGTGCATGTTATATACTCCTATAAGTGTAATTTAAAATTACGAATAGTTTCATTATTACTTAGAATGGCAAGCATCTGCTGCTATGATCTGAGTGTTTCTCGGATTCATGTATTGAATCTTAATCTCATTTGTGGTGGTGTAAAGAGGCTGAATCTTTAGAATGTAATAAAATCATAAGGGATATATCCTAATTGTATTAATTACCAGTTACTGTTAATTGCTTCTTGAGTTCAGCCACTCAGCCACTCAACTTGCATTCCTTCATATGGTTTTTGAGGGCCAAGAATTTAGGGGTGCCTTAGCTGACTCAGAATCTCTCATGAGATCAAGCGATCCCTTGGAGACCTGGCCTGAAAGTTTGCCTGGAGCTGAAGTGTCCAGTTCCAAGCTGTTTGCTGATAGCCTGTTTGATGTGTTCATATTTGTGGAAATACTCACAGCATAGCTAACTGCTTCAAAGGTGGGCGCTGAAAGGGGAAAGTGCCTAACTACATGACTAACCAAGGCAGAAGCTATAGAATCTCTGATAGCCTTACCTCAGAAGTGAAATACACTCAGTTCTGCCTTATTCTATGAGAAATGCTGTGCTGAAGGACTACATACAAAGGAGGTAGGATATTCGATGCTGTGTTGGAGGTTGACTGCCACAAAAATGAGCACTAAGTACATTTCTATTAACTGCTTTATTCACTCTACCCCTTCATGCAGTAAACACCATATGCCACATAGATGCTAATTCAAAAGGTTACTCATTAAACACTTGTTCCCATTCCCCTGTTCTCCTAGTCTCTGGAAACCAGCAGTCTGCTTTCCCTTTTTGATTTACTAATTGTGGATATTTCATTTAAACACAACCATATATCACATGGCCTTTGTGTCAGTCTCTTTGCACTTTACATTCTATCTTGCTGGTTCATCCACAATACAGTGTCAGCACTTTCTTCCTTTTAATGGCTGGATAGAATTCGGTTACATATACATACACATATCATGTTTCATCTAAGCATCAATCTATTGATGGATATTTAAGTTGATTGCATCTCTGGCTACTGTGAATAGTGCATATGCACTTGTTTTTAGTTATTTGTTTTGTAGGAACACTGATTTTGAGATACTAGTAGACATCTTAGTGACCGGGTATAGCAGATAATGCTATCTGTGAGCCTGCAGTTAAGAGGAAAGAACAGAGATGGATTGAGACTTGGGAGTCAGTAATGGTGTATGAGTTGTAGTAAAAATTAAGAGAGGGGATGTGATCATCTCAGGAGAAAATGCACACACAAAACAATGGATCTGAGGAGGAAGGAAAGTTGCAGTGTTGATAGTACACGAGAATTGGGTTAAACATCTATGTATGTTCTAATTTAACATCTAATAATCACACAAGGCAGAGATCCTCAATTGACATTAACGTCTAGACCTTGTAAAATCATGCTTTCCTTAAAACTATTTTATTATCAAGAAATCACTCCCTTCTATGGACTCAGAATGTAATCTTTGGCATAAAGAACACACCTTCAGTTCTGTAGAACATGGATAATATTTAGTCTGTTCCATGAAATAAGTAACTCCTTAGACATCATTTCTATTGACTAAATAACCCAGGGCATTCACCTTTCAAGTATTTTCTAATAGTGAGATGTATTCTCTAGGTCTCCTAGTCCGCATTGTGACTCAGTTGGAGAATCCTAGGGGTTGAATGTGTTGTGTTATCTCCTATGCTCTGCCAAGGTCCTCTACCTTCCTTTGAAGGACTACCATGTTGTATTACTATTTAAAAAAGGGACTAAGACATCAGTATCTTTAAACAAGCCCATTTATTTGTGTTTGTATTTGTCTTATCATTCCTCCTACTGTGTCACTAGAGACTATTTTAATTTCTCAACATAAATTAATGTTGCCTTCTTATTTTTCTATTAAAATGCTTTGTTTCACACGTATCTCTAAAAACACTTTAAATTTCCCCTCTGTATTTTTAAGTGTTAATAATCATGTCATATTTTCTATCTTCCCAGAACTGAGAATTTTTCCAATTTCATTTTGTCACTAAAAGGAGATAGAGAACAACACTGGGGGATCTAAAATTCACCCTAGTGTGGTGGCTTTCAATTAGATTGACACTAAGCTCTTCCCCTGCACTGGGGGATATTACTCTCCATCAAATTATATTCCTAGGATTGCATGAACCTTTCTATGTCTGTAGCCCTCTCCCTCTAATGGATATTGGAGCATAAGCAAGACTGTAAATCTGTCCAGAGGGCTAAATTCCATCTCATATGAACCTCAATTGTTTCCATTTCCTGTATGCTCGATGCAGAATGCAGTGGTTATAAAACATCCAATCCTTGTCAGGACTTTCTGTACTGGGTGTATACTGTGATCCACACAGCAGTAATAATGAATGCAAGTAATCCTGCACTCTCAAAATGCTTGTGGTGGAACTTTTTAGACATGGAGGATGCTTAGCCTAAGGAGGAGGAAATCTAACCAGCACGCAGAAGAACAATCCCTGCATCCTGATGCTTAGAGGGAAGTAGGTTAGATACTTGGGTAATGCAATTCCAGGGTTATAGTGTGCAATGTGCAGTGATTAGGGTTTCCCCTCTCTTTGTTCTGAGAGGAAAGAGCTGGCACTTCTTTGTGCTGTGCAGGAAGACTAGAGTAGCTGAAAATTTCTGGGTTACCAGCTTATTTGGTCACTTACTAAGCCCTTGGGTAATTGACGCTGGCAGAGAACAGGCAAAGTATGGCCACGCAGTTCCTACTCAGTCATTTTCTAGTTGATATACATCTGACTTCCATGTCTTACACTTGGTGTTTCTCACACAATGTCAGCCACTTACAAAATCTTATCTCACTTAATCTCTACAATCACCCTGCTATGTAGGTTGCTAAGTTTGAATTTGGAGATGACAAGACAAATCTGTGTAAGGTTACATCTTGCCAAAGCTTCGTGGCAGAGAAATCAGGACTGGAATTGAATTCATACTCTGTGCATAATGCCTTATTTCACTATAAACAGAGAGCCACAGGAAGACATGACTATTCAGTTTAATTTCATAATTACTTTGGCAGTTAGTGAGCACACTTAAATAAACTTTCTGTGACATTGCCTTTTTAGCTATCCTTATCTTACAAAGCTTTTCCTGATGGCTTTATATAGTTGAAATGATAATATATATATGATATTATATATCATATATACACACAATTTTAGCTTCAGGCGCCATCATTCTTCTGTAATATTTCTTTCATCATATATTTTCTTTCTTTCTTTTTCATTTATTTCTTATTTATTTATTTTTTTGTGCTAGTGGGATCAAAGTCAAATGCAGACACTACTGCTAAACCATGCTCCCAGCCCATTTATTCTTTTAAATTAGCTTGTCCCATATGGTAGAGGTTTTACAGCTTCAATTTTAGTAGTTGTATGGCAGATATGCTTGTTGAATGTTTAATCATTGAAAAAAAACTTCTTAAACTTTCCAGCGAAGTTTGAATAGCAAAAACATACCTTGCTTTTGAAAATTAGCATATAATCAAATAAAGAAAGCAACAGAAAAGCTAAATGATTTTTCAAAAACAAAGAACCCCCTAAAAAGCATTGTTCCCCCTTAGATCTTCAAAAGATTCTTTCTTAAAATTAAGTTACTCACACATGTATGTGGAGATCTACAGTCCTTTGTAGCATAATCATGCCTGCTACAATGACTGTCAGACATGCTACTCATCAGTTCTAGGTATTGTTCAGTTACAGAAATCCACGGGAGGGAAGAATGGGTTACTTTGTACATTCTGATAGCTAGTGATATTTCAGGAGTTTTCTCTCATCCACTGGCATGTGTTCTATTCCAAACACTGCTAGAGTCATGGTTTCCTCAGAAGTCAGGAGTGTGTGCAGTCATCTGTTCTAGTTCATCCCACTGCCTCTAGCTGAGGCCACACCCAAGCCAGGCCAGACAGATGAGACTATATTTAACAAGATGCAGAGCCTGGGAGTGTCCCTTATTTGTTCAGCAACTCCATTTCAGAAAGTAGCCACACATCTAGTTAATGTTTTTGTGCTATGAATGGAGAGCCTCCGCACATCTCTTAAAACTTTCCATTTAAAATTGTAGACATCTTTCATGAATTTAAATGTAAAGAAATAGAGATTAAAGAGACAAATGTATTTCCCATTTTCTACAGCATTAGACATCCTAGCATAATGTCAGGTCATAGCATTACAGCATACACCATCAATGCTATTATTCATCTATGAATAATCTCAAAAAATTTAAAGTGTAAATTCAGATGTTATGTGTCTGGAGACATTTGACTAAAGACAAATGATGTTTAAGAGGAATGATGATGATATGCCTTTATTCATCCAAATGGTTTCTTTCTTGCTCTAGTGGGATTAGGTTATATATAAGGTACACAGTAGTGACAATCTCCTACCTCTTCCACACACAGAGTTCTGTGAGGTCAGATGGCTTTCGAGAGAAAACAAACCACTGCCTATCATTCTGCTCATTTTCTGCTAATTGCTTCCCACAGGCTTTTATTTTAGTTCCTTCAAATATAAGAAAGTTGGGCTGGAGGGATAGCTCAGTCAATAAAGTACTTGCCTTGCAAGTAAGAGAGTCAGAGTTTGATCCCCAGAACCCTGGTTTGTTTTCTGTTGATGCTTATTTATTTATTTGTATTTAAGCCAATTGTGGTGACTGAGGTGTTTAATCCTGACATTGAAAAGCATGGAAAATGACAGGCAAAGTTGTCTGATGATCTCTATGTACACACACACACACACACACACACACACACACACACACACACACACGCATGGATCCTAGGTAGATAGATAGATAGATAGATAGATAGATAGATAGATAGATACACAGATGGGTGGATAGAGAGACAGATTACACACATACATACATATATACATAGATATTTACATAGGTAAATACATAGGTTGGTGGACAGATAGGTAGACAGGTTGATAGATAGATAGATGGATAATCATAAAGCTAAAAATTAGAGGCAGCTTAAAAGAATGAAGATGAGTCAGGACAGAAGTAGTGATTTAATCTACAATGATGAATGTCCCTCACTGTCATCAGCCTGTGTTCTCTGCTGCCCAGGCCACAGTCCAAGTGCTTCTCTGGCAAGGCTGTCACTGACATGCCTTCTCACAGCACCTTGCATCAATTGCTTTCATTTAGACTTGATAAATCAACCTGCAAGGCAGATTATTTTCCTCTAGTATCAACATTCTCATAGGCCCAATTTTCTCCTTTCTTTTTCTCATCAAATTTCTGTCTTAAAGGCTGAGAATAAAAACGTTGACATCCCCTTCATCCCTGCCTTCCCCATCTGTTTGTTTCTGTACTGAAACTGATACGCAGCCACAGGTACTAGATAAGAAACGTCAATGCGATCGAACCATTCTGCACATGATTAATTTTGTTGTGAGCAAAACAAAATCTGTTTTCCAGGCTCTTCTGGCAGCCACACTAGGAAGTGCTCCCTGCTCTGAAATCATCTGTTTCTGTGTAATAAAGTATGCCTGCCTTCGTCAGAACAATTGGTTTCTCCATTCATGCCATAGCACCTTCTGGGCTTTCCAGAATGATATTCTTGTTCTAAAGGAAACAGAACCACTTCAACTGTCTTGTTCTAGGCCCTTGACTTATAAAATCCTTGTAACAGCCAGACCTTAGGTTGCATGTTCTAATGAATTTTTGAGAGGTAACAGTGAGACAGAGCAAAGGAGGGTAAGAGTCCGAGTCAGATGGCACAATAAAAGACAAAGACAACACAGAAAATAGTAGATCTTGCTCATTCCATTAGGCTCTGGGTAAAATACCTACAAACTCCCCAAGGGCAATAAAATCCTGAATTTTATGAGTGCCCAGGAGCCAGATGATCTACAAATACTACTGAGTGGTTAATAGGTCTGAAAACTTGGCACATTTAACAAAAGATGAATTTGCTGATCGCAATTCATGTGGGTGACATGTGGACAAGAGAGATTTACCTTTTACTGACCCAAGTTCTTATGTCAGGTTCAGTTACCCATCACGAAGTGTCTCAGAAGCCATTCTGATTCTTCTTGAAGTGGAAAGAACTAGCATGGTTGGCCAGACCTGTATAGGTTAGGACGGGTGATGATGGCTTTCCATCCTCTATACCAGTGCTTTTCATCCTTTGTGTTAGGACCCTTCTGGGGTTGAACAACTAAGAGCATTGGAAAACGCAGATATTTTCATTATGGCTCACAACAGCAATACAGTTACAGTTATAAAGTAGCAACAAAAATAAGGTTATGGCTGAGGGTCACCACAACATGAGGAACTATATTAAAGGGTCACACCTTTAGAAAGGTTGAGAACCACTGCTCCAGACTCTCTTGAGCAAAAGCCAACTGCATTCTGCCTGCCTTTCATTTGTCACTTTCTGCTCACCTCTGGAGTTTCTTCTGTGCTCTTAACACTTGTTAGTACATTGCTGCATTGAAAAACTTTTTTGGATAGCATGAAGAGGTCTACAAAAATCTCTAAGGCTAGAGAGATGGCTCAGCAGTCATGAGCATTTTTTTGTCTTGCAGAGGATGAAAGTTCAGTTCCCAATACCTACATACTGGGTTATGACTATCTGTAACTCCAATTCCGGGGGACCTGATGCCCACCTCTAGTCTCAAAGGCAGCAGGCACACACATGGTGTGTAAACATATGTGCAGGCTGCCATACCCATCAAATAAAAATAATAAGAGCTCTTTAAAAATCACTAAGATTCTGAAAACATCTTCCTATTCTTCATGTAGCAACTGAGAATTGCTCATTTTAAGGAACCATAGCAGACTTAAACACTTGCTTTCATTATTAGTTATTTATTAATCTATTACAAAGCCATTTACCAAATGTGCTATGTGTAAGGACTTGATAAATAGACTCTGATGGTTTTGTGTTAAGACTCCTTCATCTCCACTATCAATTAATCTACTCCAAGTTGCTCTGTTGTTCTGAAATCAACATGTGTGGCACTTTTGCACCATTTGCAGACACCTGAAGAGTGAGTGCTGAAGGCTACACTCATAGCAGCATTGTTTGTAATAGCCAGAACCTGGAAGTAACCTAGATGCCCTTCAACTGAAGAATGGATGGAGCAGATGTGGTACATTTACTCAGTGGAGTACTACTCAGAGGAAAAACACAACAGAATCCTGAAATTCGCAGGGAAATAGATGAAACTAGAAGAAACCATCCTGAGTGAGGTAACCCAGTCACAAAAAGACAAACATGGTATGTACTGACTCATACGTGGATTTTAGACATAGAGCAAAATATTAAGAGCCTACAATCTACACTGCCAGAGAAGCTAGGAAACAAGGAGGGCCCTAAGAGAGACATGCATGGTCTTCCGGAGAAGGGAAAAGGGACAAAGGCTCCTGAACAAATTGGGAGCACAGGGTGGTGGGGTGAAGGTAGGAGAGAGGAAAGGAGGAGAAGAGGGGAGAGGAGAAGATGAGGGGTCAGGAAGATTGAGTTGGGGAAAGAATAGAGGAGAACAAGAAAAGAGATACCTCAATAGAGGGAGCCATTATAGGTCTAAAGAGAAATCTGGCACCACGGAAATGTCCAGGGATCCACAAGTATGAACCCAATTAAGAATCTAAGCAATAGTGGAGAAGCTACCTTAAATGCCCTTCCCCTATAATGAGATTGGTGACTACCTTAAATACCAGCCTAGAGCCTTCATCTAGTAGCTGATGGAAGCAGAAGCAGACACCCACAGCTAAACACTGAGCCAAATTCCTGGAATCCAGATGTAGAGAGGGAGGAGTGATGAGCAAAGGGGTGAAGACCAGGCTGGGGAAACTCACAGAAACAACTGACCTGAGCAAGTGGGAGCTCACAGACCATTCTGACAGCTGGGGAACCAGCACAGAGCTGAAACAGGCCCCCTGAATGTGGGAATGGGGCCTCTGACAGTAGAACCAGTATTTATCCCTAGTGCACAAATGGACTTTGGGAGTTTATTCCCTCTTGGAGGGTTACCCTCTCAGCCTAGACATGGGAAAGGGCCTAGGCCCTGCCTCAAATGATGTGTCAGACTTTGATGATCCCCCGTGGAAGGCCTCACCCTCCCTGGGGAGTGGTTGGGGGGGGTGGGATATGGGGGTCTGTGGAGGGCATGGGAGGATGGGAAGGAGAGGGAACTGGGACTGATATGTAAAATAAGATTGTTTCTAATTTAAATAAAAATTTATATAAAGACAAAGTGCTGAAGGACTTGAGGCCCCTGTCACTAATATTTTCAGTCAACAAAGCATAGCTCTGCCAGCTTGCTTCACACTACGAATGCTACCCTTTTCACCATCTCTTTATTGCCTCTTTAACTTCCTTCTTTCTCTTTTCTGTTGTTTTTCAGTCTGTGCTTTTTAATTGGTGACATTAATATTCAAAATGACCCAAAAGCATGGTGCTCAAGGCTGCCTAGTGTTCCTGGTGGCAAGAAAAATATGTTGTGCGGTATGAAGAAAACCCACATGTGACAGGCTTCATCCAAGCGTGCCTTGTACACGGTCAGCAACGAGTGCAGTGCTAATGAATCACTGGCATTACATTTTTGGAAGAAACAAAGAGGAAATCCCCAGCCTGCGCATGAGACTATGCTAAGAGGGGCTCAAGCAACACCCCTAGTGAGCGATGAAGCTATGGAAAACGGGTGGATTTGTGCACTCAGTAGTAATAAGCTGTGAGGCTAGCAATCAAAGATATCTACAGTCATGCTTGGCTGGGTTAAGAAAATGTTAATCTCCTCTAGACTAATGTGTCATGATAAGGAAATGCTGTATCTAATTCTTTTAAAGAATTGCATGTTGGATGTAGTAACTTTCAGTGATACAGAAACCAGGACTGTGAACTGATCCATTAAGGAAGGTGTGGAGATGAGGGATATAGTGACACTGTATTTCCCTTAGGAGCCATGGCTCAATGTTCACTGATCTGCGTGACTCTAGCTAGAACTATCTACCAAGGGCAACAAGAAGTGACTGTCCATTTATTTATTCAGTATCAGACAGTGTGTTTCTCTATTGGGGTCATGTGTACACCAAGCGATATTTGGCATTTTCATTATCAAAGCTGGGTGTGAGAGGGTGCTACTGGCATTTAGTGCAAAGGTTAAGGATGCAATTAAGTGCCTTAAAACTTACATGACAGCTTCCAACTATAAAGGCTTATTCCATTTTTTGAAAAAAAATGTTGAAAGCAGTGAAACTAAGTAGCAGTGACTCTCTCCATTGTGAGCTGAGGAACTAACTAGAAAGGGCCAGAGACTTACTGTATTCATCTGTGTGGGTCACCCTGGTCTTCAGCTGGGACTCAGCCCCACTGCTGTAACTTGAGAGTAGCCATCGACAGCATCCTGGCTGGCTAGTGGGTGCCACTGTTTCCCAGGAAGCTCTTTTTGTGAAAACAGTGAGTGTGTTGGATTTGGGCTTAGGCTGAATTGGTGGACCCCTCCACAATGACTCTCGGTTGTGCATTAGAAAAACTTAGGAACATTTTAACATTGGTGTTGCCTGGACTCCATTCCTGCAAACCCCGACCTGCTTGGTCTGGGATGGTCCTTCCTGTGCTGGCAACATTTAAAAGCTCCCAGGAGTTAAACTGCAGAGCCAGCACCAAGGCCACTGCTCTGAAAAAGGCAGTGTTTGTGCATTAGGAAGTTGACCCAACACCCTAGACCCTTATCAGTAGTCAGCAGACCCTCCTGATCTGGCTTGTGTCCCAGGCACTCTCCTGAAAGTCCTCAGGCCTATGCTCTTTTATTAGTATTACTGCTCTGAGCTCTGTAGCTCTTGTTTAAAAACCCGTGCTTTCAATAACAAGAAACCACTCACCTGGCCCTCCTTATACTGCTCACTGCTTCCTGCTTTTTCTCCTACCATCCTGGTGCCCCCAGGAAGGGTCTTAATGCTCTTCTCTCCTCTCAACTGTGCCCCTGCTCTTTCTGAAAATAATAGTCATGCCACTGTTGTTAGGACCTCTCTAGTGATGATTGTTTTAGAAGGCCACCTAGTGATTGTATTCTTTATGAGAACCACTGCGGTGGAAATTAGCAATAAAAATTATTATTCACCAAACTGACAGTTTTATTTTAAAATATTGACTCCCACTGTGAAATAACTTTCACGGAATATTTTTAAAATGGTAATTCTTTACTATGAAGCTCTCCCCATGATTCCCCCAAGATCAGGTTGCAGCTTATTTTATTCATTTAGACCTAATGCATGCTGAGAAGAAAGTCATTAACGTATATAAAGTTAAAGGCTATTTAATAAGAACAAGCGCTATAAACACCAACTTTCATTTTTGTGTTACTAGGACACCGTTAGAGTTTAGAGTTGTAGTGATGAGACTTTCACTCAGTCCTTGTCAACACACCAAGCTGATCTTGTCAGGAGAATGGTGGAGTGCACAAATAGCAATCGGCAAGAGCTTTAACAGGATCTGTGTATAAAGGAAGGTATGGGCAGGTGTATATGTTTCTCAAGACTGCTGATGCAGAGCACCACAAAATTGATAGCTTATAACAAAAGAAATGTATCTTCTCCTTGCTTCAAGATCCTCAGTTTGTACCAAAAGCTTCAATGGTACTTTACTACCTCTGAAGACTCAAGGGGAAATCCTTTCCTGGTCTAGCAGCTCTTGGCATCCCTGGAAATCCTTGGCTCATGACTACATCTCTTCAGGCTCTTACTGTTACCTTCTGCCCCACCCACATCTCTTCCATCACATCAAATCTAAGCTTTTTTCTTATAGGGACACTTGTCGTTGGCTTTAAGGCCCACCCGGACAGCTAAGAATCACCTCCTGGTTTTCAAGGTCCTTAACTGAATCATCCGTGCGAAAGAAAAAAATCTTTTTTCCAAATTAGACTGTCACAGGTTCTGTCTGTGGTTGGGATGTGGACATATCACTTTGGGGCCACCATTCAATATACTGTAGCATGTCTGGGAGAAACAAACAAGTGGCAAGAAGACCCTTTGGAGTTATTGTTACCACACCTAGGCCTGCAGAGGAAGGGGAGGGGGAGCACTCCGTGGAAGCTAGAGCCAATCACTGCAGTGCAGGACAGGGACAGAAGGACCTGGCAACTGTGTGACTTCTGAAAGAGAAATTCTGTTAACTTGTAGAATGGTATAAGGAGAACCAGGGGGATAAATCCCTAACTTTGTTCTTGTCCCACCCTTTGTGCCTTCATTAGAACCTCCAGGGTTCTCTTAGAACAGATGCTAAAGAAAAAGATGCTCACTGAGGCAGTTCAAAGGAGAGGCGTAGAGAGGATCTGGAGTGGCTACCCGAAAATATCCTGTGTACCAGGCTACCGCTACTCTTGAAGAGGAGCAGGGAAGTGTTCAGACTAAAAGGGTCAAACAAGGCTGCATTCTCAAGTGCAGAAATAAGTTTAACTATTTTATAAGTAAGGAAGCCAATGAGAAGAGCATTACCACTGGTACTGGGAAATACTAATTACCTCTGTGCTTTGGGAAAAGAACTATAAATGGAGTATAAACTACCACAACCCCCCCCCCCATATGTAGGACTAGCACCATTATCATAAGCACCACCATCATTGTAATATCTTACTTCCTTTACTTGCATTGCTTTATCTCCCAAAATGCATTTAGGTGGCTCATGAAGAAGAGATATATGTTAAAGACAGTTAAGTAGAAATAGAAAATCCAGACCGTAGAAATGACAAGGGAGCAAGTATGTCAACCTCAAGGGCTAAGTGACCGAGCATCAGCCTCTGTTTTGGCTAGTGCTTGCTTCCTGGCTGCCGACATTATGATAGCATAGCTATGCTCTGGCTCTTTCTAACACAGACTCGCTTATCTAGTCATGAGACACTCTGTGACACATGACTCCGTACAGTCTATCCTGTTCATTTAAGTCAGTTTCTGTGACTAAGAAATAGAAATTGTTTGCAGCACTGACCCTTTCTGAGACGAAATTGAAAAGTTTAAGGTATTGTGTTGCATTCCAATGAATTCCTTGGGAGATACACATATCTACTCACATGACAGACCAAAGTAGAGATACCACTTATGTCCAACTTGGTGACCCATTGAGTTTTATTGGAGTTACTCATAAGAATATAATGGAGTGTTCAGAGAAGCAGAAATGACTCAAAGACAGTTGCATCAGCAAAGCCCACTCTAGCATGGGTTACAGCTTATAGAGGCTGGGGACCTGGAGCATACCGCACAGTCGGCTGGCAGCTCAATAGGCTGGGGTTGCAGAGTGTCCTTTCCAAGTGACCCAGTTGCGTGGTGGTTTCTGATGATTCTAAGTGGTGGTCTGGTCTCAGAGTTTCTTTGCAGCTTGGCTTGTCTGAGAAGGATTCTTGAGCAGTCTTTATTGTTTTCTCTCAGTTGGGAGGGGCTTAGTGAATCTCATAGCTGTCAGGGACTTCCTGTAGCTCTTTTGAGTTGTTTGTATTCTGATTTAGGGGGCTTCCTTGAAGGATGGAATGTTTCAATCTCGGAGGAAGCTGCGGAGGAAGCTGCTACGTAGCATAGTGTAAGGCCTGTAGAGGAATGTGCACTGGGGACTGAAAGGAAATAACACAGTTGGTGCAAGTCTAAAGCAGCTGCTTATTCTCTGATGATCTCACTTCTCTGTTTCATACTATTTGTTTTACTGAAGTATGCCTTATGAACAGTAAAATTTAGCTATGTGAAAACTCTTGCTTATTTTCATAGCTTTATATAGCTGGCCATCATGATAGTATTTTCATCCCTGCCCATGATGATCCCTCCTATCTTCTACACTGAACCCTTTCCTCCAAGCATTGGGCTAAACTACAGCTGAACTGCTTCTCATAAATACCTTCTTATTAATATGGTTTTATCAGCACAAAGTTTCCTATTATGTATTACATATGACGTATGTAGTGTTGGTTGGTTTTCATAGGCTTAACATCGACCAGTGTTCTTTGAGAAGAGGAAATGTTAATTGAGAGGATGTTTGCATCAGATTTCCTATAGGGAATTCTATGGAACATTTGTTTTCTTGGTTAAAGATCAATGTGGGAGACATGAGCCTACCATGGGTGGTGCCACTCCTGGGGTTGTGGTCCTGGGTTGCTCTGTTTGCATATATATATATAGCAAGCTAGTAAGCAGTGTGTTAGTTCCTGTCCTGAGTTTTTGCCTGACTTCTGTCTGTAGAAGATCAAATAAACCTGTCCCTTCCTGGCTTGTCCTTGTTTATCACAGCAACAAAGTAGGGCATATATAGCCTTTTGTGCACACCTGCTTTAACTTAACAAAGTGTCTTTGTAATTCATGCATATAGTTGCAGGTGTTACAATTCACTTCTTTTTATTGTTGAATAGTCATAAGGTTTGATAATAGCATTTATTTATCCATTTACCAGCTACTGGGGGTTTTCCTTTTTCCAGCTTTTGGCCATTTTGATTGGAACTGTTCTGAGCATCTGAGTGTGAGTCTTTGTGTGAACATGCATGCTGTCTGAGTGTGATTGCTGGATCATATGGTGATGCTTGCTTAACTTTGTTAGAAACCACCAAGCAGTTTCACATCTGATCTCACCATTTCTCACCCAAACTGGCAACGAATGGGTACTATCATCTTATACATTTATCAATACTTAATATTGTTGCAGAATATTATTTTAAGGCGTGTTACTTTTGTTTATGCTCTGGAACATTTGTTTGATGATGCAAAGATGTGTTTGATTAAGTAAAATTCACCTGCAGTCAGGAGGCTGGGTTAGCAACTAGCTGACAGGGAATTGTAGGGAGGATCCAGGTGGAGAAGGGTTTATAAGTAGGGGTGAGAAAAAGCATGAGGACTTCTTGAGAGACAAGTTGGTGAGCTAGGTGAGCTGCTTGCTATTTAGTCTGCCTGGAAAGCAGGATTCTGCTTCAACGTTTGAATCTTCAGTTCTTTAGTGGGACAGAGATTTAAATAAGTTTCCTTAGTATCTTTGAAAGAATCAATGCGTAAGTTAACAGAGATACCCCAGGCTTGGGCTCGTGAGGCCTAGCCACTGCTGGTATCTGTGGGAGTTGCAGTTGATGAATAGGATAGTCATAGCTTAAAAGGCAACAACAATTAAAAAAATGAAAACAACATAATATTATTAAGTTTTTGCTTCAGTCATTCAAGCATAATGGAGGAGGGTATGTCTGTGGTTTTCTTATAATCAATGGTGTTATGTTTTATGATTGATTTGCCACCCTTTGGTAAAGCATCCACTCAGAGCTTTGGCTTATTTGCAAATTTGGTGTTTGCTTTTTTTTTTTTTTTTTTTTTTTTTTGACACAGGGTTTTTCTATGCAGCTTTGTAGACCAGGCTGGCCTCAAACTCACAGAGATCTGCCTGCTTCTACCTCCCGAATGCTGTGATTAAAGGTGTGCACCACCACCATTTGGCTTGAGGTTTGGCTTTTGTTGTTAGTTCCTAATAAGTCTCTTTGTTTTAAGATAAATTCTTATATCTGTGAATCCTTTCACACATTTATTCTGTAAATATTTTATCTTAGTTATGGAAAAGGGTTATCACTTATTTCATAGAGCTGTAAAAAGGAAATTAGATGCAAAGGCTCTAAAAGCTAGCAATTACATAGTAAATGTGAGTTATCTTCTGTTACTTCTGCACTACCAATAGATACAAATCCCCTAGAATGGTTGAGGATGGTGTACACAAGAGAAAGTGTTTAGAAGAAGGCTTCTTGGAGGAAATCATTTCAGGTAATAGATGGGCTATACAGAAAATTGAACCTTATTTAAAAGTGAACAGTTCAGATTTAATCAAGGATAGCGCATCCTTTCAGGAAACTGGGAGATGAGGGGAGAAGAGAGAAGGTAGTATTAACGGTGAGGCAATGTGCACATCTGGTAAACATGCAGCTTATAGAGGGCTGCTTGGGTTTGAAGGCTAGCTCTGTCACTTACAAGCTATGTGATTATGGGCAAGGTATTGGGCTTCCCTATAACAGAGCAGAGAGCAAGGCAAGGCCCCATGGGAAGTAATAAGACATGAACTGGAGGTGAGGGGGAGCCCTCCAGATTTGCAACAAGTAAAATATAACAAGAGCAAAGACTGAAGGAATCTTGCCAGATGTGTCAATTCAGATGATGCTTACAGTTTTTGTGAGGTGTGATGTTAAAGCTTTTTCCCAGAAAGAGAAAAGAAAGGACAAGGCTATGGGCTGTGTTAGATTTCACATCGCTGCAGCAAAATACCCTTCACAAACAGCTGCGGCAGGAAGGGGCTTACTTCAGCTTCAGAGGCTTCAGTCCACAGGCCACCAAATTCATTCAGATGGGCACAGTGTGGCAGACATTAGAACAGTAGTAGTGGGCCACAGAGTAGTTGTTCATGGAGTAACGGAGCCACAGGGGCTACTTATCACATAGTAACCAGAAAGAAGAAGGTGGGGGGGGGCGGACAAAGAAAAGGCAAAAGACAGAAAAGGGTCAGTGTGAGCCATCCTTCAAGTGTGAGCCATCCTTCAAAAACATGCCACCAAAACCCAGGCAACAATTTCTTCCAGTACAGCTCCATCCAGGTTTTAAATGTATAAATAACTAACCCATCTATGAAGACAGAGTCTTCATAGCCTGATCCTTTCCCCAAAGGCCCTGAGTTAGCAATCAAGGCCCCACTACATGAGTCTGTGGGGAAATAGTTCATAGTCAAGTCATACTTGGAGTTAATGGAATTGAAGAATTCCAGGAACAACTCAAATATCCACTTGGAGAGGAGTGTAAAAAGAGAGCTTGGATGGTGTAAATTAGGAACTGCATCCATGAACAGGTTTGGAGGCTTGCTCTAAAGACATTTAGGAGGCTGAAAGAAGAAAAGGGTAAAAACAGAATGCTTCTGGCCAAGAGCAGACAGTGGTTGCCCAAAACAGCAAATATCTATAGGATTTTAGGTGAATACATTCTTGAAATGGTCAGCTATTTAATATATAGCCATACTATTGGGAGTCTGAACCTATAGAAACTTATGAGCACATTTATTTCTGTAAGTAGAAAAAAAGGGGGACTTATCTTTACATAGCATTTTTTTTTTTTAAGACTGTCAAGGTGGATCAGACAGAGTGAAACAGAAAAGCTGAAAATGTGTACTGGATATATGAAGCATGTTGATTGCAAAATGAAAATTGAGTTGAATGGGAAGACAGATGGATAGATGAATGGAGTGATATCAAATGGAAATCTTCCCAAATGTTGGGGTGAATCAAATTTCAAGGTAGAGAATTTGAAGGCTGAGTACATGAGCTCATGAGTATTACAGAATGGAAATAGGCGTATAACCCATTAGTTAGTTAAGGGAGAACAGGGTTAATTTTAAGAAGGGTAATACTGAGGGTGGGCTGTGATATGCTTAGTCACACAGAGGAAGACTGAAACCCCCAAAAAATACAGGTACGTTGCAGAAATTTCTCAGTTATGTTATTTGGGCTAACAACACTAAAAATAGTTCACAGGTCTTTATTTGGCCTAATAACTTCTTGTCCATATCTTATGGTTAACTCTAAGTGCATTTTTTATTTATCCTTTATAGCTTAAGTCATCTAAATATTCATAGTGTCTATACACCATGCTTTCGAAAACAAGAAACAGACCTGACTGGAGCATCTGGCTGCTCAGTGTCAGGCATTTTCAAGCCTGTTGTGGTACTGCTAGTGAGCTAGCTGATTTTGTGTGGGACAGAACTGCCGGAATGGGGAACCTAGAACACTGCCTGGGAGGTCATTTTAAGGTGTCAGAAGACTGGGCGGGAGAGCTTACACTCCTGCGGGGCTGAAAAGACATGCTTTTTTTTTTTTTTTTTTGATTCATGGTGCTGATTCAAACGTTTTTGTATTAATTTGTACTCTGGTCCCAGAAGTTCTTTATAATGTGAACAAACTTGTAAAGGATCCTCTGGAACAAGACATGAAAATATCTAGAAGGATCAGTCTTTCCTCCTGTTCTTCTACTTCTAAAATGTTAGGTTCAATTATATCTTGAAAGCACCCAATCTTCAAATTTCAGTTAAAGTTTATGCTACACCATTTGCCACATCGAAAAAAACTTAATCTCAACTATAGTCATCTCAGATGTTTTAACATTTGTTTACAAATGACTTGTTTCTGCTCTTTCTACTAAAAAAAAAAACAAAAAAAAACAAAAAAAAAACAAAAAAAAAAACCAGGTAAATATTGCTACTTAATATCCTCATTCCAAGAAGTTTGTAGCACATACATACAAATAACCAAAAGCTTGAGGTATCTGTATTGATAATTCCTGTTTCAAAAAGAGATTCTGAGAAAATGTCTTACCACTTATGTGGTCCAGACTGGCTGTCTCCATTCAATACATTCGTTGGATCGTTGCTTAACTTTCCACTTTGACTTTCTGGTGAAGTCACATATCATATGTCCAAAATGGCTAGGAGGAATCATGGGGTTTATGCATATAAATACAGCATTGCTTTTCAAAGAAGGACAGAATATGTTCAAGAACTATTTATATTCTGGGTGAGCTTCAAATCTGTATATATTACGTGTACAGAAAATAATCCATTATGAGCATATCTTGTGTTGGGTGCCAAGCTCCATGACCTTTTGATGCTGATGTCATGCCTATTCATATTAATAGGAGTTAAAGACACCAAGAGAACCAAACACTGATGCCAAGAATGCATGGAATGGTTTCCATGGAGCATAATGGCACAATTGTCTTATAGAACAAAATTGAAAAGAACTAGAGAACGGGAAAGGGTGTGGCGCCTATAAAAATGAAAAACTTTATTCATGGATTCAAATTTATGCCTAAAATGAATTGGATGCAATATTTCATTCTCAGTTTTCAGGCAAAAGTTAGAAACTAGTTAAATAGTGATAGGATTTTCAGAGAAATCTGGCAAACTCTCTGGGAATTTTCTTCTTATCCACCTCAAATATTCTTAGCATCAGATCTTCATTCTTCTCTGGAAAAACTTGTTTTCAAAGCAACACTTTTTAAAGAATTCCTTCCACTGTCCTCTTTAGGATGTCATGAGGGCAGTGTTCATATTCACTTGGAAACCTATCCCTTCCCCCACACTTCTGGAAGGTCTTGTTGGTTGAGTCTATTTACCATGAAGTACCTAATATGGATACCAAACAACTGAAAACAAACTCTTGTCCAAATGATGGTCCAAAACATGTGTTTTGTCTTCTTGTCAGATAGGTCACTTGTTCCTTGTGGTCCATAACCATAATTAAGTCCCTCATTGTAGATTTGTGAGCAATGCAAGCCAGCAAGTGGTTTTACCATTATTGTGGTGGGGAGGATGCTGGCTATCTAGAGGCTGTCCAATGGCCTGAGTGCCGTTCCAAGACCATTTCCTGTGCTAAGTTTCAATAAAGGTGCCCTCCTTATGTAAACCTTCAAATCATTCTGTAGTTTAATTTCATAATTACTAGCTCAGACAGTATTCTTGTGGTGCCTTCCCCACTGTATTTAAATAGCTTTCTTACTATTTTCTTTATTATGTAGAACCTGTTTTTATTATTTCCTAAGGGTACCAACTTCCTGTCTGAATTTGTCTAGTTTCTTCTACAGAGTAATATTTTCATGCTTAAACCCCTCCTAACCTTTACCCCAGATCTCTGTGGGATCATTTAGTCTGGCTAGTATTATAATTTAGAGTGTTGTTTCTCAGACTCACTGTCATCTTAAGGCTCCATTTCCTGTACTCCTGGACTGGATGGATCTATTGTTTCTTGGAAACCTTGTCTTTACTTTGATTGCTGCACCCCCTTTGCTTTGCCGTAGTTCTTGTTCAAGCAACTCCACCTGAAAAGATGTTCAGCAAGAAGGGTTCTGAGACTTGACAAGTTTGAAATGTCTTTTATTATGTTCTCACTTCTGATTGAGAGCTTGACTGAGTGCAGACATGCAGGTTGAAAAAAAAAAAAGTCCCTTAGAACTTCCTAATGTGATAAAAGGACTCTCTATCTCCATACCACCAGCATCACACTAATGTTTAAAGGCTGCCTTTGGTACTTCTGTTCAGATAGGAACTGGTGTTTAAGCCAGAGAAATTAAGCAAGAAGATGAAATAAATCCACACAGAAGACAAAGGGAGAATTGAACCTCTATGTTTACACAGGACTTGATCTTGTACACAGGGAATCCTAAAAATATTCCACAAAATGATTAAACCTGGAAAAGAATCCAACAAAATTGTGGGACATGAAGTCAATATACAAAGTTCAGTCCTATTCCTACCCATTACCAATTAACAATCCAAGAAGAAAATTCCACTTCCAGCAGTATCCAAAGACTACACCACTTTTATTTATTTGTTTCTCTTTACTTTTTGAGTTTATAATAAAATCATTATTTCCCCCTTCCCTTTTCTCTCACTGAACCGCACATACACCCCTCTTTCTGGCCACTTTCAAATCATGGCCTTTTTTTTTTTTTTAATTTTTATTAATTGTTGTGACACATATACAGATACAGAATGCATATATATATATATACATATATATATATATATTACATATAACACATTCAGTCCATAAATTGTTGCATGTATGTTTGTTTTCAGGATAACCAACAATTGGATAACCAATTGTTGTGTTCTTCCCTGGGAAAGACTATTTCTCAGGATTCCTTAGCTGTCTGTGGTTCTTTGGGTAGAGTTGAGGTTTCATTCCCCCTCCCATTACCCACTTTGACATGTCTATTGTTGTTGTCCTTGTTTAGCTAATGTGTAGATAGTTATGTTGATGGGACTTTATAAATGTAGCTTCTGACATTACTAGAAGACACAGTCTGACAGTAAATCCCTGATCTTCTGTCTCTCACAATCTCCTGTCCCCTCTTCTGCTACATTTCCTGAGTCTCGGGTATGAGAGTGTTTTGTAGGTGTATCCACAGGACTGGGCTCCACAGCTGTGCACTTTGATCAGTTGCAGGTTTTTTTGGAACAGTCCCTGTCTGTTGCAAAAAACAATTTCCTTTATGACGAGTAAGGACTACACTTAATCTATGGACATAAGGACAAGAATTTAGAGTGTAGTTAGGGATTATGTTGCTTTAATAATGTGGTGGTTATGGAATAAATGTAGTTGATGAAGGTGAAAGAATCATCTGCTGAAAACTGCAAAAACATTGCCGAAAGAAATTAAAGGACACCAAACAAGTGAAAACATACACAGGAATAGATTAGATGGCTTGGTATTGATAAGGTATCAGTACGCAAAGCAATTGACAGACCCAGTGCAATGTGCATTAAATGCAATTTACAACAAAGCTCTGCCTGTTCCCCACAAAAGGCTGTCTCTGAGATTCATTTAAATGGAAAGCCAAAAAAAAAAAAAAAAAAAAAAAACTAAACCAATATTGAAGAAAAAAGCTCAGCAAAAAGTCTTACAGTTTCCCTTTTTAAAGCTTACACAGAATGATAATCATCAAATCAGCACAATGATGCTAAATTATTGGTGGATTTGAATTATGAGCATAAGTCAATAAACCATCTCTCTCTGGGCCAATTGATTTCAATAAGAGTACCAAGACCACTTACTAAGAAAAAGACCTTCAGTAATTCTAATGAGACAACTGGATATCTGTTTGCAAGTGAATTAACTTGAGCTCCAAATTTACTTCATGTATAAAACTTAATGTAAAATATTCAAAAGACTCAGATAAAAGTTAAAATTATATAACTCGGAGGAGATCCCATAAAGCTAAACCTCAACACCGTGTGCTTCTTAGACATCATACCGAAAGTACAAGTAACTGCTATTAAAAGAATGAAAAACAACCCATGGAATGGGGTTTTTAAAGTCATATCTCTGGTAAAGGTGTGCCACTCTGAATATATAAAAATCTCTTGTAAATCAAAAATAAAAAGACAATTCAGTTTGAAGATGGATACATACAAAGAATGGTTTTGAATAGACTTTACTCAAAGAACATATTCTGGCTTCCAAGAAGTGCATAAAAAGGTATTCAATGTTATTCAGTAATTAGTGCAATTAGAACAAGCCCAAGGTGAGATACTACCTCATACCTACTAGGATTCCCATGGGGGTATGTATGCATTAAGTATGTGTACCATATGTATGCCTGGAGCCCTCAGTGGTTAAGAAGAGATCAGAGAATCCCTGGAACACTTGTTATAGATGGCTGTGAGCCACCATGTGACTGTTGGACCCAAACCTGGGTCCTCTGTGTTTACTTTAGAGGTAGTGAGACCTGAGAGAATGGAGCTGATAGATGAGGCAGACTGAAGTCTCCTGCAGTAGCCAGCTTTATCCAGAGCATCAGACAATTCATACCCTGGGGGTTAAAAGGAGTCACATGAGTAAAGTGTACAATCACAAGGACAAGTCATGCATGGCAAAACAAACAAACAAACAAACAAAAAACCCATGCTTTTCCTTGGAGGCATATAAACAAATAACAACAGCCAGCTGTTATGAATAATTTGAAGTAAACTCACTCCTATCTGCAACACCTGGGAGGGGCACGAAAACACATTCCAAGAACATTTTCATGCTTTTGAAGAAATTGAGGTCACAGGACTCTTGTTTTCTTGAGTTTTCTTACAAGCACTCAGAATTCCCCCGGGACTCCATTCTTGGACCATGTTCTGCAGACACTCTGCAAGAACAAGAAGTGCTTTTCGCCCCTGAGCCATCTCTCCAACCTCTATCCCTTGCTTGTCTTAAAAACAACAGCAACAAATTCAACGGAAGAGGAAGGCTAGTGTAATTCAGGTGACTAGTTGGACTTGACAACTTGCTGAGGTATTACCTCAGCAAAAAAATCAACGTGCGGGTTGCCTTGAAAGCGCTACAAAGACATTCCCTACTTGTGGGTGGCTTTATTTGAAACTGTAGGAAAAGAGATTATTCTCAACAATCTGGGTGGCCTTTATGAAGCCAGCAGGAAGGGTTTGAGAACAAAATGAGAGTCTACCTCAAGACTGCAGTGTCCTCAATGCCTATTTCATGTTCAGTCTACTGGTCCTGACCTTAAATGTCAGACTTGCTGCTTCACACAGTGTGTGCCAATTTTAAATTATCTACTCATACATCTGTATATGTCTGTCTGTCTATCTACCATCTGCTTATTTATCTTTTACCTATCATCTATCTATCTATCTATCTATCTATCTATCTATCAATCATTATCTATCTACCTATCATTATCATCATCTCTATTTTTTATTGAATTACTTCTTGACCTTTTTAGGTCAAGTGTACTTATTTGTTTACTGTGTGTGAATGTGTGTGAGTGAGTGTGCAACATCAAAGGTGTGGAGGTCAGAAGATAACTTGCAAGAGTTAGTTCTCTCCTTCCACCATGTGGGTTTGGGGATCAAATTCTGCTTATCAAGTTTGGTAGAAAGCATCTTTACCCTCTGAGCCATCACACTGACCTGTACCTATTGTCTATCTAACTCTATCATCTGTGTATTCATGCATGTATTGTGCATGTGTTTTTGTACCTCTATTATATGTGTATGCATATATATGTGTGTGTGATACTATCATCCGTGTATGTATCAAAATCATCCATATGTATTGTACATATCTATTCATTTATCTCTATCATCTATGTAGCTATATATCTATGTGTGTTTCTATGTATCCATATATTTTTCTGTCATCTATATACATCCATGTATCTGTTATGGGCTGTACTTTTTTCTGGAAAATCTTAATTGATACAACACAGAACAATGTTCTTTTAACCGACTGAAGGCGTTTTCCTAATTTTATCTTAAGAGTCACTGTTGAGAATCATGGTGCCTGCCTGGTGTTGCTTCTGTAAATTCTTTTTCTCTTTGAAGGTCTTTGAACTTACATTTGGTTCAGAGGTTAGACCACAGTTGTATGGGTTTTGGCCTTCATCAGAACAGCATTTTTACTGTATGCATACACATTTCTTGTTTTGGTTCTGAAAAGTAATTAAGCAATTAATTTTATTGTCTTCCTTTCAGTGTTTCCCTGATATGCTAGGTTTCCTGTGCCCTTAGGTGGGTGTTTGGCTTTTTGATGTTCTTCTATGTGTCCTGCTGTCTTCTTGCAATTTTAGAAAGAAGTTGCGTGGTTAATCAATCATTCTACTTGGGGTAGACATTTTTGAGGTTATATTTGAAAAAAAATCAAGCACTCATTATCCTGCAACCATTCATTCCTCTTCTTATTCTAAAGCTGTAAACTTTTCTGGAATTTCAAATAAAATATTGTCTGTTTAAGTTATCCTTCTCTTTGAGTCCCAGTTTTCTGTCTACTTATAATGACAAGCAGTATGAAGCTGAGGTTTGTCTGTGCCAACAGGTAAGAGTTCAAATCTCACTGGTAATGCAGATGTGTGACCTTGGGCAGGCTACATCTCTGCCTCTGTCTCCAGGAGCACAGCACTCACGCTGGGCTGATGCAGCTGGTGAACAGCTGGAGAGCTCTTTATGAGCTCAGTCAGCAAATGCCTAGTGAAGCCCCAGTAAAGGTAGACATAGGAGCTGCAAGCTTTTCTCAACTAATGAATCCTGGCTGCTCTCAGTATCCCTGGGTCTGCAGCATGTGCCCCTTTTCTGTCTGTGGCTCCTTCCATGTGGACTCGAGGCTGTTTCTCTTTCCCCTCCCCCATTAATCAATAGGCACCTTTTAATCAATTTTTTCATTTCCCAGAAATTTGAAGAAGTCACTTATTAACTATCTAAAAATCCCCCTAACCTGTCTCCTTCCTGGAAAATTATACTTCCTTATTTTTTTTTTTTTTTAAAAAATCTTCTACTCCTATTTTAATGTGCTTCAAGATAGTAAAAAGAAAAATCCATGTGTTCAGGCACCATTTTGAACCTATATGCCCAAATAATTAGAAGTTTCTTTTGCAGCCTAAATTCTAGCTTATTTTCTAAATTGAAAATATTTTAATGATTATTACATGTAAGTTCATACTTTTTTTCTGGTAAAGCTCATTGCTAGTCTTTATATTGTGTTACTTGTCCTCAATATCATTAAGTTAGTGCCATTTATTTTTTTTTTGTGTATGTGTGTGTATATGTGTGAGAGAGAGAGACAGAGAGAGAGACAGAGAGAGAGGCAGAGAGAGAGAGAGAGAGAGAGAGAGAGAGAGACTCTTGGGTGTGAATAGCATATATACACAGAGGCAGAGGACAACCCAGGGGCCTTGGTCAAGGTCTTCCACCTTGTTTGGGACAGTGTCTCCTTTCTGTTGGTTGTCTGTTGTTTGATTAGCTCATGCCAGTGGTCCACAAACTTTGAAAGATTCTCCCATCTTTTCCTTCTGTCTCATAATAGGAGCATGCAGATTCCAGATGGCACACTATATCACCCTGGCTTGTGTGGGTTTTGGGGAATTCCAGTCCCAGTCCTCACACATGGCAAGGGCTTTACCCATCATTCTCTAGCCTTCCATTTTCCCCTTTTAGGATAACAAATTAATTTTTTATCATTTATTTTAAAATTATACTTAGGGCAGATAAATTATATTGTAAAGAAAGCCTTATATAAAACAGGCTGTCTGTCATCCCTTCATACTGGAATGATTGGTGCTAGCTTCAGCTTTTTTGTTGTTGTATTGTTTTTTCAAGACAGGGTTTCCTGTGTAGCTTTGTCCTAGAACAAGCTCTTGTAGACCAGGCTGGTCTTGAACTCACAGAGATCTGCCTGCCTCTGCCTCGAAAGTGCTGGGATTAAAAGTGTGTGCCACCACTGCCTGGCTGCCTCCACCTTTTTAAGTCATCATGTCTCTCCCTCGGTTATGAGTTTATCCATTTCTCCATACAGATTCTGTAACACTAAAGCCCCACACCCCAACTCTCCCAACTGCAGGTTGCCATGAGAAGACTTTGCTCTACTCCTGTTTGAGATGACTCCAAATCCAGCAATGGGAACTGAGTCTGTAGCCTGTTCCTCCCGAATATTCTTACCTAACCTCCTTAGAACAGATTCTCCAGGAACAGAGCCAAAGAAAAAAAACAATTTAAAAATGTTTCTTATACATATGATCAAGCTACCTTCTGGGCCATTTGAATCAACTTAAGCAGGACAAGCAATGCTATATTTTGTTCTTACTTTCAATACTAACAATTATCGTTTAAAGAATTTTTAAAGTATAAAAACCAGTAACTATAATTCTACTTTATATTTTTAATAATGAAGAAAATTACAGTGAAATAATCTAAATGATATCTGTAGGTGTGTGGTGTTATTCTTTTTGCAAATTGTTCAGTTTTGTAGTGTCTACGCTTAAAGTTCTTTTGGTCTACCTGGCAATTGATTTTGATTGGGAGCATAGTATATACCAGGCACCATTGTGAGCATTGGTTATACAAGAATAGATTGAACAGTCACTTCCCTGTGGCATTTATACATTAGTGAGGAGGCAGATATAGAGTAAAACAAAGTGTGTGCTAGGTCAGATGGTGAAATGTTTTGGAGAGACATAAAGCAGACAACAATGGATGTGCCTGGGAATGAGCTGTTGCTTTATCTGAGCGAAGAGCTTCCAGGCAGAGGGACAGCAAGGACAAAGAAAGACATTGAGGTAGAAGCTTGCTTTCTCTCATTAATGAGGGACAGGGCGAGGACTGGAGCAAGTAAGGAGTGTAGGAGAAGGAGCAGTCGGGTATGTGCTGTCTTTGGATACCAAGCAGACCATGTTAAGTGCTTAGAGACAAGCCAGTGTGATAGCTTTGACTTTTACTCTGAAAGAAAATGGACTGTAATTGGAAGGACATAAACAGAAGTGGCATGCTATAACTTATACTTTAAAAGGAATTCTCTGGTGGCTGTGTGGACAGTCATCTATAGGAGTCAAGGGCAAAAGCAAAGAGCATCAGTTTAGAGATCATTCAGCAAATGAAGACCTAGACTATGGTGGCTTAGCCAGACTGATCATTGGAAATATGGATAGAAGTGGCCAGATTCCGGATAGGTTTTTGTATTTATATTAACTATTAAAACTATTTTTGGTTTTTATTGATAAATGGTCCCACATAGCATTGGCCAACCTCATAGCATTATGAGGTCAAGAATTACATCTATAGTTAAGTTATCTGCCCATCTGTCTATTGCCCTGTCATCTATCTGCCATTCATTCATTGATGAATATTCAACCTATTAAAATTATAATTTTTAGTCATCTTTGTCATGTTATTTGTTTGGGATTTATTTATTTTTATTTTATGTGTATCTTTGTGTGCCCAGACGTAGGTGCACCCTATGCATGAAGATGCTCACAGAGGCCAGAAATGGGCTTTCGACGCACTGGAACATAAGTTACAGGAGATTAAAAGCTTCTGGATATGGGTGCTGGGAACTGAACCCAGGTCCTCTGCAAGAACAGCAAGTATTCTTAACCACTGAGCCATCTCTCTATCCCCTTACATTGCTTTGTTATTATGCTTTGTATGTGTGTATGTGCATGACCTCATACCACTGAGGACATGTGGAGGTCAGAGGACAACTTACAGGAGTTAGTTCTCAAATTTCACCACATGGATCCTTGCAATTAAAATCAAGTACTCAGGCTTAGTGGCAAGTACCTTAACCCACTGAGACATCTTGGTGGCTACTATTGTTAAGTTTTAGAACTTAGAGTCTGGGTTTTGGAAAATGTTTATATATTTTTTGTGTGTGAAATAGTTGAGATAACAGAGAAACTGGATGTTTCTTGAACTTTGTGAAAGCTTGTTCATATGGTCTTGGGACCTGACACTTCTTATAGGTAAGACTTCGGTACTTCGGTAACTTCTTATTTATCTTCCATTGTCTGTTATTCCTGAACTATTATTGGCTGTTTGCATTTCTCTAGAAAGTAGTCTGCTTCTTTGAGACTTAGGAATTAATTACTTTTGGTGGTGTGTAGCATCATAATTTTAATATTTTCCTTTATTTTAGTATCTATATCCTTATTATTTTATTACCTTTATGCATTTGTGTTATGCTCTTTATTTATTTGGCTAGGTAGTAGGATCAGCATGGTTTTCGTCATATTGAAAATTTCTTTTTATTGAAAATAAATTCTTTTCTCACATAATACATCCTGATTATGGTTTCCCCTTCCTCTACTCCTCCCATTTCCTCCCTGTAGATCCACTCTCTTTCTGTCTCTCATTAGAAAAGAACAGGCTTCTAAGAGGTAACAACCAAATATGACAAAATAAATATAATAGGACGAAGCAAAAACTTTCTTATCAGAGTTGGACATGACAGCCCAATAGGAAGAAAAGAGTCCCAAGAGCAGGCAATAGAATCACAGACCCACATATTCTTACAGTTATGAGTCCCATTAAAAATGCCAAGCTGATAGCTATAATATATATATGCAAAGGGCCTGGTATGGACCCACTAGCCCCAGTGCCTTCTGCTTCAGTCTCTGTGAGCTCATATTTACCTTCCTTAGTTGGTTCAGAGGGCCATGTTTTCCTGGTGTTCTCCATTCCTTCAAAATCTTACAATCTCTCTGCTTTTTTTCCCCACAGGATTCACTGAGCTCTGAAGGGAGGTTTGATGAAGCTCTCACATTTAGATTCTCTCTCCATATAACATCTGGTTGTGGATCTGTGCCAGAGGAAGCTTCTCTGATGATGACTGAATAAGGTACTGACCTATAGGTATAGGAGAATATCATTAGGAATAATTTTATTGATTGTTTTAGACCAGTTGTGTTTGATTTTACCCCAGGTTTTGACCTATCTAATCTCTCTCTGGTTCTTGGTTACACAAGCAGTTTGGGGTGTTTCTTTCTTTTTGTGGAGTGGGCCTTCAGCCAAATCAGACATTGGTTGGCTACTCCATAGGGAATGATACTATTAGGAGGTGGAGTAAGTGTGGCCTTGTTGGAGGAAGTGTATCAATGTGGGGGTGGGCTTTGAGGTTCCCTATGCTCAAGCTATGCCCAGTGTAACAGTTTCTTCTGCAGCCTATGGTTCAAGATGTAGAACTCTCAGTTCCTTGGCCATAGCAGGAGCATGGAAGACAGTGTGGTGCTAAGGATGATTTGAACTGTGGGAACCTGGCTCAAGAGGTTTCAGAGAAATGTATTAGTATATTGTCTAGAGATTGTTCTGGTGAAAAAAAAAAAATGTAGCTGCTTTTTACCTTTGTTTGGAAAGTCTGCCTGAGACTAAAGTGAAGAGTCTGGATTTGTTCCATTGGCAGAGGCATTTTCAAAACAACCTAGTAGAGACTCTGTCATGTGATTATTATGTTAATTTTAATGAAGATTTATAATGCAAAGAAACAAGCTGAGGAAGGAAAAATACAAAATGAATAATTTGAGGAGAAAATTGTACCAGGAAACAGAATGGAACTAAGTCCTGTGTTCAAGGATATAAACAGATTAAGAAATGGAATAAAGGGAGTGGTGTCCTCAGGACAAGATCCCACCTTAATAAATTTCCTACTTGTGAAAAGGAATTTTAAAAAAGTTTAGGTCCAGGCATGGTAATGCATGTCTTCAATACCAGTACTCAGAAGGGAAAGGCGGGCAGCTCTCTGAGTTTGTAGTCAGCCTGGTCTACAGACTGAGTCTTAAGACAGCCAAGTTTAAGCAGTAAAGGAAAACATTGAAAACAGAAAGCTGGTGAAGATATAATTGAACCAGGGGACCATTTTCCAGCACTGGCAAGCAGCAGAACTTGGCGGCTTTGGCCACGTGATTTGGGCTTCAGAGACAAGGCTAGACGAAAGTGGTTATAGAATCTTCCTCTGGGACTAAGGAAAGTCACTGAGGCTAGGCATGTGTCAGGAGTGTCCTTGCATAGAGGCCTAGGGAGTCCATTGTGTGAAACTGTGACCGTGAATCCTGGATTGCCTTGAAGACACCAAGACATTAAAGATTTCAGAGCTGTGGGATACCTGCTCACAGGGAATGGAACAGGCCCAAGAGGAAGAAGTGTGCTGCAGTCAACAGAGCCAAAAGGAGTTGGAGATCTGAAGTGCATTTTGACGTCAGACATGGAGATGCAGAGTTTGGAGTTTGCCCAGCTGATTTTTGGTCTTGCTTTTGTCCAGTATTTCCCCACTATGCTCCCTTCCCCGTGTTTTGGAATGGTAATAAGTATGTGATTTACTTTGTGCTTTTGATTTTTTATAGGGGGATTACAGTTAGATTGCATGAATCTCAGAAGAGACTTTGAACTTAGGCTGTTAAATAAGTTTGAGAATGTTATAGACTATGGGGACTTTTGAAGTTGGGCTGGATACATTTTTGTGTTATAATATGGCCACAAGCCTATAGGGGATAGGGAGTGGAATATGGTGGTTTGAAAGAAAATGGCCCCCACAGAGAGTGACATTATTATTATCTGTGGCTTGGTTGGAGTAGGTATGCACTTGTTCAAAGTGTGTCACTGTGGGGGGGCTTTGAAGTCTCCTATGCTATGCCCAGTGTGACACAGTTGCTTCTGCTGCCTGTGGATCAAGATGTAGAATTCTCAACTCCTTCTCCACCACCATGTCTGCCTGCCTTTCCACCTGCCATGTGAACTATAAGCTAGCCACAATTAAATGCTCTCCTTCATAAGAGCTTGTCATAGTCATGATGTCTCTTCACAGCAATAGAAATCTTAACTAAAACGCATGTTCAGTGTGTCTGGTTTTACATTGAGGTCTTTAATACACTTGGACTTGAGTTTTGTGCAGGGTCATAAATATAGCTTTACTTGCATTCTCCTACGTGCAGACATCCAGTTTGACTAGCATCATTTGTTGAAGATGCTGTCTTATTTTCCAGTATGTATTTCTAGCTTTCCCCCACCCCCAAATCAGATGTCCAAATGTGCTTGGATTTATGTCTAGGTCTTCAATTCCACTAATCAACGTGTCTATTCTATGCTAGTATCATGTGGTTTTTATTACTATTGCTTTGTAGTACAGCTGGAAATCAGGGAAGGTGATACCTCCAGAATTTTTTTTTATTGTACAATATTGTTTTACTATCCTGGGTTTTTTGTTTTTCCATATAAAGTTGAGAATTGTCCTTTCAAGGTCTGTAAAGAATTGTGTTGGGTTTTTGATGGGGATTGCACTGAATCTGTAGCTTGCTTTTGGTACAATAGTCATTTATACTATGTTAATCTTACTGATCCATGAGTCCTCAAAGACTTGACGTTTATCATACAAGTGTTTCTCTTGCTTTGTTAGAGTTACCCCCAAGCTATTTTATATTATTTGAGGCTATTGTGAAGGATTTTTTTTTTTAAACTTGGTTTCTTTCTCAGTCCGTTAATCATTTGTCTGTAGGAGGCTATTGAATTTTTCAAGTTATACAACCACTTGAATGAAAGTGTTTATCAACTGCAGCGGTTCTCTGATGGAACTTTTAGGGTGAGTTACGTATACTGTCATATCATCTGCAAATAGATACTTTGACTTCTTCCTTTCCAATTTGCATTCCCTTGACCCTTGATCTCCTTCAACTGTGGTATTGCTCCACTTCAAGTACTATATTGAATAAGAATGGAAAGAATGGACAGCCTTTTCTTGTTCCTGATTTTGGTGGAATGCTTTGAGTTTCTCTCAATTTAATTTGATGTTGGCTATGGGCTTGTTGTAAATGGCTTTTATTATGTTTAGGTATGTCCCTTGTGTTCCTTATCTCTCCAGGACTTGTCATGAAGTGGATTTGGATTTTGTCAAAGGCATTTTCTGCATCTAATGAGATGATTCCCCGCCCCTCCCCCCATTTTTTCTTTCAGATTGTTTGGATGGTGGATTGCATTTACTTATTTTTGTATGTTGAACCATTCCTGCATCTTTAGGATGAAGCCTTCTCAATCATGGCAGATGATCATTTTGATGTATTCTTAGACTAACCATTTTAATGTATGCTCCTAATATGTACCTCTTACATTTATATATATCCTATTTTTATATTCCTTGGGTTGTTTGTTTTAATTTCTTTTAAAATTACTTCTTAATTTAGACTTTCATTGCATTTACTTTGATGCTTTTTCCCGACTCTTTGACTCCTTCTGTTGTGAATTTGCCTCAGACAAGTGCATTGGCTGTGACCCATTAGTAATGACATTGAGTTCCTATTGTTGTTCTTTTCTAAATACTCCAGCTTTCAGACTTGTTCTGTTAATGGCTTCTCCAATTTACCCTGTTGAAATTAATGCCCTGTGGTCAGAGGCTCTGATTTGCTTGATTTCTGCTTTATTGGAGTCTATTGAGGTTTTCTATATGTTAATGAATGATCAATTTTATGATTTTTCCATGAAACTTCAAAATAGGAGTAGTATTTTCTGTTTGCCAAATACGAAGTTTCATTTTTAGTCACAAATCAATTTTTTAAAACCATGTTATTTCTACTTCAGTATTGCAATTTTGGGTTAATATGTCAAGAAGTAGAGCCATGCTTGTGTCAATCCCATTTTGTGTTGTGTGTCTCTTTTACTTTATATATTTTGAAACATAATTTTTGTCTTAATATCTTCATTGGTTTTGCAACCCATTTATATAAAATAGTTTTGCCTAGAATTTTATTTGACTGATATTAATCTTATAGTCACTGCTTTCTTTTGGTGTTTTAAGTTTTTTTTTTTTTTTTTTTTCCTGATAGGGTTTCACACATGTGTAAGGCCTCATCATCTGAGTGCATCATTGAATATTAGCTTAATTATAAATCAATGGGGATGAGTTAATGTTGACAAATTTCCTGTCTTGCTCTAACATCATATTATACTACATTCATAATACTTTGCATTTTCACTGTTTTACAACATTTATACATGCATATAATTTGGTCTCAAAGTATTTCTTTGTGTTAATCACATTTCTCACCACCTTGACAGAATGCCTAACGTAACAACTTAAGAGAAGGAAGGCACATCTTGGTTCCCATCTAACATGATGGGGAAGGCGAGATGCATGCAACAACAGTTCCATCAGAGGTCCTGAGAGTGTGAAGTGGTGGCTGCTTACATTGTGACTAACCAAGAAGCAGAAAGTAGAGAATTAGAATGAAGGGCAGAGAGAACAAATACGAAAATTTGAGGCTACTTTTTAAAATTGGATTTTATAATATACATTTATATAAAAATATAACTATATAAATGTATCTATAAATTATGTAAACATATGTTTCTGTATAATATATCGTTTAGTGGTGGAGATTTATAAATGCTGCCTTTAATTTCTTTTCAGACCGACTCTTTGTCAAATAAAATAGTGATCCTTGGTGATACTGTAAGAATATTGCTAATAGTTAATTTCTATAGTTAATTTCTGGGGGGAATGGCAAACATTTTAAAGGGCTCAAATGTCTCCAGGATTATTGTGTTGACCATCCTGTCCCCGTAATTTTTTCACTTGGCTCACGCAGTCAGAGAGAGGCTAGATGGTCCCAAAATGATTGTCTGTAAGCTAGAGAGCTGGCTGTTCAGTTCAGGAATTTAGAAGCCCTAGAAAAAGTGACAAATGATATCCTTGTCCAAGGATATGTTATTACTACTTCAATATTGCAATTTTGGGTTACAACTACAAGAAGTAGAGCCATGCTTGTGTCAATCATGTTTTGTGTTGTATGTCTTTTTTGCTTTATATATTTTGAAACATAATTTTATGTCTTAATATCTTCATTGATTTTTGCAACCCAATCGCTGGTGGGAGTCTATCTTCAAACACTGGAAAAAGAAGGCAGCAGAAATACATGTGTCCACTGAATGAGAACAGGGTATGTCTGTGCCTTCTGGCTTTCTTCTTATTGTATTGTGCTATGGAGTTTCCCAGCCTAATGGACCATGTGATCCATACTCGAGGAGATATTCTCCCTTAATTCACTGGCCTGTATTCCCATGGTCTGTAGTAATGTGTTCACAGAAATTCAGGTGGGTTACTTTACTAATCTTTTAGGCATCTCCCAGTCCAGTAAAATTGTCAATCAAGACACCATGACACTTGTGATGTTGTTTCTTCAGGGGTTTCAAAAGTAGCATTCTGTTTTCTCCTTGGATCTTAACTGATCCAGAGTATTGTTTCTGGGTTCCTTCCTTTTAAAAAGTAAACCCTCTATTTTGTTGTTGTTGTTGTTTTGTGTTTTTTTTTTTTTTTCTTCCAGGGAAAGGTATAAGGGGACAGAGAATGAATGGAAAACAAGGCTTAAGGCTGAACAGGAGCTAAACAGTGTTGTTGGCTACAGAGACCAACATAAAGGTTATACTGTGGGAATGGTCTGGCTCCTACACGCTGCCCCTGTGAGAATTGTGAACCTTTCTCAAACCAGTTTGGTTCTGATCCAGCGTGCAAAATCCATGCGGCAGCCAGCCTTGGTGCTTTCCTCAGACAAGATTGGAAGAGGTCACAGGGACTGTAGGTCATTTGGCTTCTGAAATAAGTATTCATAGACAATGTGACAGCCACACAGTAGGAACAGAGCCCAGATAGTCAGAAAGGAGCAGTGCCAGCCAGTGCTGGGAGAACTCAGCTGTTAAGTGCTTGCCTTGAAATATGAGAGCCCGGGTTTAAAATACAGAACTCATATGGACAATGACAACAAGGTCAGGTTTGGTGGTATAGGCTTGCTCCCTCAGCACTGGGGAAATGGAGCAAACCATCAGGGCTCACTAGTCAGCCTGGTAAGTTCCAGGCCAGAGAGCACCTTGCCTCAAAAGAGTATACAGAGCTTGTAGAACATAACCTTAGGTTGTCTTCTGGCAAAGACATAAACACATATGCACACACATCCCCACACCCCTACAATGGCCAATGTCTTGTTTGTGTCTGTCTATCTATCTATCTATCTATCTATCTATCTATCTATCTATCTATCTATCTACCTATCTATCTATCCTATCTATAATGGCATCTATAATGACATCTTTGTGCTCAGCAATGCTATGCTGTGAATACTTATTGTAACACATTATAGACTTAAGAGGTAAGAGAGCTAAATGACCTCTTAATTATGTAATTATTTGCTCATTCATTTATTGATCTCTCCTTTTCTGTCTCAGATATCAAACAAGACTCATTGGCTAAGTTATGCTGAATATATTGTTTAGACTTCGCCTGTATCAACCCAGTATATCCCTTTCAAGTAAATACACACACAGTAAAGAGTTCAAAGTATTATGAATCAGATTCATGTCAATATGTTAGCATGTATCTTTTCCAAGAAACGGTTTTGTCAGGGATAATAGATAACCTTCACAGATGGATTTTTTTCTAGCTCTCAGGATTCTAAACACATTCTGAAGATCAATGTTAATTCAAGAGTTCTCAGCTCCAAATGCAGCTTGTTCTGAGCTCTTGGTATGGAGCAGGAGAGGGAGAAAGGGATGATTTGTGACCCAAAGAATGTGATTTGACAGCCCAAAGCCAAAACACATTCAAAAATGTTCACAGGGGCTTTCTAGGTGACCTTGTGGGGGAGCAATCTTTACCAGGTAGAGAGAAGGGAAGAAACTGCCTGGGAAGACATCCGGGGGAAGCGTAAGGAGAAAAGAACAGTGAATTTTACCTTGTGGCTTGTTTGGACTTTTGGAAGTACACCTTTGTATGTTTTGCATACATGGCATCTTTGCAGACATTTGGAGAATTGGAAGATAGAGGCAGCATCTGCCCACAGACCTCTGAATAATGGAAAGGTCCCACTAGTGTCCGAGGCTGGCTGGTTTGGGCTGCCCTGGAGCTAAGCGCTGTCATTGAAGCTTTTCTCCAAAGCATCCTCAAAAGCTGGGTGTGGAGCTGCTCCACAGGGTCTAATTATAAGATTCCTGAGGTCCCATGCCATTGTTAGCTAGAAATAAAGGTCAACTAACAGTGCAGTTAGAAGCCTCTGTCCTGAGCTAAGTATAAGGGATCAAGAGGAAGGGAGCCTGTAGCTTCAGTTCATCAACTTATTCCTTAAAAGGGGAAACTAATCACAATCACTTGTTCTCTTCTAGGTATTCCAATGAATATAGAAATAAAATGCATATATTCTAAAGCATAAAAAAGAAAACTTTAAGCTTATTTTTAAAACAACAGATAGGCTCTAGGTGGCAAAATCACAACAAAATGTGATGTCCATTTCTTTCATATAACTTTTAAAATAGTACTTATTAGTCATTATGACCATCAGTAGCCAGACAGCATCATGGATCAAAATGTGACACAGTGTTTTTAGAATTAGTTAGAAATGAAGTTTAGACACATTTGAAAGCCTTTGTTTCCTTTCCAGAATAAAGGACTATGTGCTTCCTTGTTTTACCAAAAGTAAGTGTTAAATTGAATGCACAAAGAGGAAGGCTGACCTCTGAGCTATTTCTGACTTTTAAAGAACATCGAACTCTAAACACCATGGTCTTTCAAAATCGATTTGAGTCTCAGAGATTATTTCTTGTTCAAAAGCACTGTAACATATCTTGGTTACATTAGAATAGAGATGTCTATTCTGTGCATTTCCCACCCTCTAGATTGGAATGTATACCCACTGTCCTCAAAGGACTCACAGTATTAACACCACAAATTACAGGCAACCCAACATCCTAGTTGTGGAGAACATGGAGACTCTGGGCCAGGAGCCTCAGGTCCTGACTTCGCAGCTGGTAATCTAGACCTTGCTGAGTTGACCAAATGCTTCCCATTTCCATTTTCACAGCCTCCAGGTAATATGTGCTCTGCTTGCTTCATAAATTCCCAAGCCAGGAGCACAGACAACGTATCGAAATATTCTAGCATACTGTGTTATCCTGTACTGGGTTCCAAGAAGCTACAAATGGCTGTGCATTTCCTTTAAAATAACTTTGCTGGGCTGTTAATTTTTTTTTAAGCCCCCAAATCTTTTTCTAGTCCCAAAGTGCAGCAGTGTGTTTTAGCTGCAGTCTGGGCTATGACAAAGGAAGACATACCATATCTCCTCTAACAAGAGGTGAGCTGAGGCTGCTTTCAAGGACTTAAAAAAAAAAAAAAAAAAAAAAAAAAAAAACCAAAAAAACCTGATACCCAAACTATGGAAGGAAGCAGATTGTAGAAGGAAGAGTAATTCTGTTCTTTAAAACCCTAAGAGATACTAAATTCCAGTTTAGGGCTATTTGAAGCAATTGGCAATCTAAGGCTATTTTAATCTAGCCTTTGAAATGTCTGGTGCAGAACAAAATTTCTCAGGTAACCAATGATACTTGAAATAATGTATTTGAGACATGTAAGCTAGTATTGGCCTCTCAAATATAAAAGGGAGCACTGAACAGCTACACTGAAGGTAGAAGGTGAGGGATTTAAGTATGTGGGAATCTTGGGTCACAAGAAAAGCTTGTGCCCCATGACTGTGGCTGGTGCTTTGTGCCACCCCTTGTGTCCCCATGCTTGTCCCTTGAGTGCTGTCTCTACGTTTCTGCTGCCACCATCAACTCTGTCCTCAAGCATTCCAGGTGTAGACACTACAAGACTGGATCTGCTGAGTTCATTAGTAGTCAGGATTCAGCACCCTTCTAATAGGTGGCTACAGAGGTTAGTGAACAGCTAACTCCCATTCCAATTAGTAGCTGTGGCTGTGCTGTGGGGGCATCAGATGATGGGAGGCACACGTCAGGAGAATTTCTACACAAACAACACATGGAGGAAATCCAGGAGAACTTGAAGGGGGAGGGGAAAGAAGTTCAGAAAGGTTGGGCAGCCAGAGAAGGGGCCTTGTCAAGACCCAGCAGCTTTAGTTTAGTCTAAGACGGAGATCCTGAGAAATGCTATAAAGCCTGTCTCTCAGTGTGATTCCAAGGAAGCTGGAATCTTCATACACAGCTCTCCTTAATCATTAAGGGCTGCTGGGAGGGAGGCAGAAGAAGGCTGTTCACTCTCTGCCAGTGTTCAGCACCTTAGACAAAAGCAAAAGTCTTGGAGCTCACATCGAGGATTAGAAGGGGTTAGGCCAGCGAGACCTGGGTTGGGTGCCACAGCCTTTACTGTTTGGTACCTACCCACACAAAATCAGTAAGCCACTGTGTTTGTTGGCTTTTCATTATGATAATAAATGCTCAGCACAATCAGCTTATACAGAAGAAGAAAAAAGATTTCTTTTGCTTCACAATTTCTGAGGTTTTACTTGATGGTCTGTTGGTTCCATTGCCTTTGGGCCTATGGTAAGACAGTGTAGAGTAGCAAGAGTAAGAGTGTGTGTTGAGAAGGCCTGTTTGCCCCATGATATCTGGGAAAAAGAGGGGGGTGGTGGAAGGTCCCAATATCCCCCTCCAGGATATGGCCTTGTTGACCTTATTTCCTTTAACCTGGCCCCACCTCAGAAAAGTTACCCTGGCCACCCCCAGATTCCCAGGCTGGTGACCAAGCTCTTAAACACACATGCCTTTGGGGGACACTTAGTCAAACTGTAGCAGTCTCTTTCTCCTGGAATGGTTTGCATGTGTGGATTTCAAGTCACAGCTTGTCAAATACCATTTTTATTAAGGCAGTAATTCAATTTAAATTTTAAATTAAATTTAATACATGCAGTAATAGATCTTTGTGTTTGACTTTTGGACAACCTTTCAAATGCCTAAAACCCTTCTATGTAACTGAATTTGTTTTTTGAACATGGTTGATGGATGAATATTCAACTTTTCTATGCTGATCTTTGGAGCCAGTGACACTTCTGTATCGACAACGCTGATATCTTTGACAATTAATTGACTCAAGTAATACGTTTACTATCTTATTTTTATTCTTGCCCAGATTTTAATGAAAAGTAAACTGCTAATATTAATCACAGGGCCATTAATATGCTTAATAAAATAAAGACAAAGCTGAAAACTAGAGAGCATGCCAAAGCACTGGAAATCTTTAGTCATATTTGAACTGAAGCTTTGTTTCGAGTTTCAAAAGCAAAATTAATACCCAGGGTAAGGCAGGAGTTTATAATTCAAACATGAATATGAGGAGTTCTGTCTTGGTCGTTGAAAATCAGCAGCCTCTGCATGTGGAAGGCTGCTGTCATTCTGCTTTCAGTTTCTGAACTTTTGTGCATGTTGCTCCAGGAATCCATGTGTAGAAACTGGAGCCTGTTGCGAAACTGCTCTATGGGAAAGTAGAGGTAATCTAAAATGTCGCCTCTCTACAGCTACAAATGAGCCCTGGTTGGGGAAGTGTTTTGCCAAATGTCCATTCATTTTGAAACCTGTCATCTGTGTTCTACCAAAGTAATAAGGTCAAACTGGCCAGGAGCCATCTCTAAGAGGTGGAGAGGCATCTGGGGTTGAGCACAAGTGGAACCAGAAAGTACAAGCCCATTGTGTGAGCAGATTGTGCAGAACCCTGTCTGGGGAAACACTTCCACTGTGGCTATGCAGTGATCCTCACAACTAGTTGATAGAAAGGAATTATTGGTAGATCTGTTCAACTTAGGGGCACAAACTGAGTAATCACGAGTAAGGTGGATAATATAAAAGCAAATTTTCCCAGTAAGTGAGCTAACTACTGTGGTCAAGCATGGTTGGTAACAGTGGGACCTATAGCCCCATATAGGATTCTGGCATATTCTTTGATCTGAACTGGATCCCCGTGTATGTGGAGGACCCTATATTTAGTGGATCAAAGGTTCTGTTACCCTTAGATCGTGGTATTTGCTGAAATCCTGTAAGCAACAAAGGCAAGTGTATACCCAGAGTGTGCATCTATTTTGAGAGCTTCATCTTTGACCCTTCTGGGATGGAAGGGACCCATGTCCTTACCAAGTGAGATTACTGACGTTAACTGTCCAAGCCATTCGGTCTTCTTGGTTAGGGTCTCTAGTATATGAACAATGTTCAGAGTCTCTTATATGAGATATATAGATCTCCATACCTTGTGTCCACTCATAGGTATCCATATGTTTCTTCACCATTTGACCATGTTTACCTGTAACTTCTGACCAAAATCTTGGGTATTTTATACTGCCTTTGAATTACATATATTCTTTTGGATACTTTACTGCCCAAAGTAGATATAGGCAGGTACCATGCACCTTGTAAGCATTAGCATCCTTCTTTCATAGATACTGTGAAATAAATTTGCAGGGGCCTGGCTAAGTGAATTTTGGATGCTGTAAGAAACTGCCAAAGCCATCCCAAGTGAAAATAGCATTTTTCTGTCTCTCCAGAAAAGAATGAGAATTATAAGCCATTGCTTGTTCTTTTTGGCCCTTTTAAAATTTTAGTAATTTTGATTTGGATATGTTATGATATTTCATTGTGATTCTAATTTACATTTCCTTGGGAAATAATGTTGACTGTCCATTCATGACTTAATGACCATGTAGGTATGAAGTGGCCATTTAAATCTTTTAAAAAAAATTAGATTACTATTTACAAAAATTACTTAGCTGTATGACTTTTTTCATATATTTACATACAAGATCTTTACCAGATAGATTACAAATATTTCCTCCTCTCTTTTCATTCCTTTTTCAAATACTCCTATTAAATTTCCTTACATTTACTTTTTTTGTTTTGTATGTGCAGGTCAAAGGGCAACTTGAGGGAGACAGTTTTCTCTTCCTACTATATGGATGCTGGATGGGAATGGAACTTAGACCATAAAGCATGGCAGCAAGCCAATTAATGTGCTGAGCTATCCAGCTAGCCCACATTTACTGGCCACTAATACCTTTCACTTGTCTATGTGTGTAAGAGCGTCTGGCCCTAGAGGCCCGAGGATGTGTCAGGCATCTTTTTAACATCTTTTTTGATTACTCTCCACTTTATTTAGCAAGGCAGGGTATTTCACTAAATCAAAGCTAGCCAGTCCCACAGTGTAGATAGCCATCTCTCCACAGGTGGCCCTTGCCTCTACCTCCTGAGTGCTGGGATTATGGGTGGGTGTCCAGCCCAGCTTTCTATGTAGGTTCTAGGAATCTGAAGTTGTCTTCACATTGTGTGGTAAGCACTGTTCCCATGGGGCCATCTTCCCTGCTCCTGCTCTGTTTCCAGTTCTGATTTTCCTTAAACTATCACACTAAGAATGCACTCAGAGGAATACAAATAAAGACCACAGTGAGAGACTGTCATACCCACAGCATGGCTGTGATCAAAACAAAGATAGCAACAAAAGCTGACTGGGATGCGGAACTGGAACCCTCACCTGTCAGTGAGGGAGATGAAAAGGCTTCTGCTGCTTTGCAAGCAGGCTTGGAGTTCCTAAAAGAGTAACTCTAGATTTGTCATAGCACCTAGTAATTCCCCTGTGAAACACACACACACACACACACACACACACACACACACACACACGATTAAAAAAATATCACAATGGTAATTCAAAATAAATTTTACTGTTTGTATTTAATGATGTCACTGTAAATATGGAACAAATGATAAACAAATAAAACAGTTTGTTAATATTACTAAGACTCAAGATTTTAAAACATGAGCCTATAAGTAAATAAATAAATGAAAGACACACATAGACAAAGATATTAAGAGGAAAAACCCTACTATATTTCAATTGAAATTGAAATTTGAACACAAAACATCTGGTTTTCATATAAAACTCAACACATTTAAAGTGTGTAAGGCCAATAGCACCCCTGTGAAAACCTTTGCATTTTAGCATTCTCATCTTGTTTCTAAACATTTTGGAACTGAAAGAAACAATGGCTGAATCCTAAGTGTATGGCAGAGGAAGTACGAAGTAGGGCTTAATATGTCCCACTGTTGCCAAAAGCAAGGAAGAAGCCACGGGGCTGGTGACAGGATTACCTAAGAACTAGCTTGAGGGGACAGAATATCTCTTACTGGTCAAATTTGGGGCACTTTTAACATTTAAAAGATAACCTTTAAATCCAGATGGAGAGAGGGGAGGAGAAAAAATGCACATGCCTCATTTCCCCACCATGAAGGTGACTTTTACATCCAATGTTCACTCTGTAAATCTGTAATTAAAGGGACAAAATTATAATTTATCCCATCTTTTCTCAGGTGATAGGAACTATTCTGATAGAAGGACACCATGAGCACATGGACAGGAAAGGAGAACGTTTGAAAACCATCATTTTGTAATTGTCAGTGATGTAACTGATTTGGGATGGGATAATCCATGAAGTCTGAGGACTAAGGTCATCAGATGGAAGTTAGCTGCTGGGAAGGGCTCTCTCATGGAGTCTGCATAACCTCACTGCTAACTGCTAAGAGAAAAGCAAAAGTGCTTTCCCAATGAAGGAATCTGGTGTCGATCCTTTACCAAATTTAGTTTCACAAAACATTCATGCGATTTTCCTTTTCATTATCTCTAGACAATTGGCTTATTTGTCCAGTCACCTGAGTGTAGCTAATTTCCAGAGCCTGCCAGGCTATTCCTGCTACCCGTTCTGATATTGTCCTTGAGTGGGACACAGAGCAAACTGACACTGAAATGTCCCTCCTCACATTCTGAGGCTGTTCTCATAATTAGCAGCTGCCACCGGGCCTGCTCTGATGTCTCAATGCATTCCCCTCAAAGGCTGTTTTTATCCCTCTTGTTTCTTATGGTAATGAAACTAATTACAATGATTTTTCTTTGAGGATGGTGCTAGATTTTGGTTCGTTATGTGTGCGTGTAATGTGTAAATATACTTACATGAATGCATTTGTATATGAAGCTATGTCTTTCTACATATAAATGAATGTGCCTTTTTAATCTGGGGTGTGCAGTATGCTCAACTTTTTTTGTTATTTGGAGGGATGGTTTGCTTGGTTTTGACAAGATCTTCCCCTGTATCCTGGGTTGGTGTTGCTCAGTCTGTGAGCCTTTGATTTCCCTGCCTCAGCCTCCCTATTGCAGAAATTATGTACATATATACATGTGTGTGTATGTATGTATGTATGTATGTATGGATATATATACGTGTGTGTGTGTGTGTGTGTGTGTGTGTGTGTGTGTGTGTGTGTGTGCCACTATTCAACTTTGCAAAATGGGTTATTGAGATGATTAGTGAACTTTCTCCATTAACTTACTAATTATAGATAACTAGAGAATCTGTATTCCTTGTATCTCAAGGGATGAACCCCATTTTACCATCGTACATTAACATTCTTTCATTTTACATCACTCCTAGACTATTTATAAATTATATATGCATCTGTCGTTTCTCTTTTGCACTCTATTTTTCAGCACCAATGTCAGTCCCCTCTTTCTGCCCCACCCCAAACACACACAGAGATCACTTAGGACCTGTGTGATATGGTCCTGTTCCTTAGTGTTTTGAATGAAGTCATTAGTTAGACTGATGGCATCTGGTGTTTTGTGAGGAGCTATCTTTGACAACTTTCTTAGTATCATCGCTGGTAATTGGTGTTTGTTTTGAGAACTCTTTTGGAGGGTGATATTTCCCTAGAAACAGATATGTTTTATCTAAATATTCAAGTGCATTTGCAGATTATCCCCACACAATTATTTTAGTTGCTTTTTTAGTCCGTTCTAATTGCTGAATTTGTATGTTTGCATTTTCTTTATACTTTGTTTTAAAAATGAGATGGACTGTCCTTTTACTCATTTCATATGATTTCTCTCAATGCACCACTTTTATGTTTATTATTTTTACATAATTTGTTCTCAAGTAATAAATACCTGCTTTTGTCTTCAATTACTGTTGACTACTTTCCTTATATTTATTTTCTTATTCTTTCTCTTATTCTTTGTTTTAATATGAACTTGGGTTTTTTTTTTTTTTTTTTTTTTTTTGAAAACTTTGAGCAAGGCTTTAAAGTTTCCTACTGATTTTGAGGCCAATGCCTGAGTTCTGATGCATAGTCCTCTCGTTGTAGCTATTGTCCTGAAATTCCTAGAATTTCAGTTTCTAATGTTCTTAAATAGTGATTCTTTCCTTCCTTCCTTCCTTCCTTCCTTCCTTCCTTCCTTCCTTCCTTCCTTCCTGTCTTCCTTTCTTTTTTTCATCTATTTACTTCTGGGTTTTCAAGACAGGGTTTTTCTGTGTAACTTTGGAGTCTGTCCTGGAACTTGATCTGTAGACCAGGCTGGTCTCGAACTCAGAGATTCTCCTGCCTTTGCCTTCCAAGTGCTGGGATTAAAGGATTGGTGCACCACCAATGCCAGCCTTAATTTGAAAATTTTAATGGTCCAAATTTTAGACAGCTGGGCTGTTATTTTCTACTTGAAGAAGGAATTTCCATGTTGGGGTTGTTAGTATTCCATGACATATTCATTATCAATTGACCTTATTTCTCTTATGCTTCTTGAGGGAATTCAGCTTGGACATTAACAATGCAATCACTTTATTCACTTTTTTTTTCAATTGTGTGATACATGAGGGGTGTTTATTTTTCCTATAAATCTTTCTTTTTGATACAATGTTTGTTTTTGGTTTTCTGAACCTTCCTGAGATCTTCATGTTTTTAGTAGGTAGATTTATTTTATCTGCACAGGATATGTTTGACCTTACTTTTCTTTTGTGATTTTAACCATTATTGTTGTCATCATTTAATTATTTATTTAATTATTTGGTTTGGCAAATACATTGAAAATTAAATGTGGTGGTTTAAATGAGGAATGTCCCTCACAGACTGAGGTGTTTGAACACTTGCTTCCCAGTGCTGTTTGGAGAGGTATTGCAGCCTTGCTGGAGAAAGAATAACACTGAGGGGAGGCTTGAAGGATCCATAGCCTTGTTCACCTTCTGCCTCCTGTGTCTTTGACATTGAATATGTGTTCTCTCAGCCTTCTGCTCTAGCTACCTGCTGCCATATCTTCCTGCCAATATGGACTCTTTCCCCAGAACCATAAACATAAACAAAGTTTCCCTTCTAGAAGTTGTTTTGGTGATGATATTGCATCACAGCAGCAGAAAAATAAATGATAAAATAATGTTTTTTTGTTCCCCTGCCTCTCACTTGGCTTCCTGAGATAGGATCTTGTAATGTTGCCTACACACGCCTTAAAATGGTGATCCTCCATATCTCAGCTGCCAAGTGCTGCCATTGCAGATACATGTCCATATCCCTGGCTTGTATTTCCTTTATGATAGTTAAGGAATCATATATCTCTAGATCCTTTTGTTACGGGCACGTTTTTCCCTGCCGGTCTTGTCCTGCTGCCGTGCCAGCCCCCAATAACACACAGAGAATCTGTATTTGATATAATGCTATTGGCCAGTTACTTGTTTCTTATTGGCTAGCTCTGTCTTAATGATTAACCCATTTCTACTATTCTAAGTATTTCCACGTGGCTCATCTTACCAGGGAGCGATGGGCTGGCATGCTACTCTCTCCAGGCTCTTCATGCTGACTCCCCCTAACTACTTCCTCTTCCTCCTAGTCTCCTAGCCCCACCTAACTTGCTTTCCTATTGGCCAGAAGTGCTTTCTTAATTCATTAACCAGTATGAAAAACGTATTTACAGAATAACATCTCCCATCACCCTTTGCTGTTTACTTTAGAACTTTTAAGGAGATATTAATGGGGCTGGAAAGATGGATCAGTAATTAAGAGCATGCACACACTCTCTTGCTGATGGCCCACTTGAGGACTTGATTCCTAGCACTTATATGGGGCAGCTTACCACAGCCTGCAGCTCTACTTCTAGGGAACTTGACACCTTCTTCTGGGCACCTGAGCTTGTTTACATATATACAAACATGCATAAATAAACAATGAAATATTTCTTGGGAGAAAAAAATATTCCTGAGCTTTCATGCTTTCATTTGCCAACTTTTGACACCACCATTGACTACTATGAATAAAAAACTAATTTATTTTCATTTCCACAGAACTCACATCTGCCTACTAATTTTAATTAACTGTATATGTTTTTATTTCTAGTCACAATTTCCATGGTCATACAATTGATTTTTTAAAAATTTTCTCAGAATATCTCTTTCTTGTCTTTTTAGTGTACTATATATGGTTCTTGGATTTTCTGGTTAACTATTGTTATTAAGCTGTGGGTTTTGTGTGCAGTTTTTTCTTCCTTATCTCCTTCCCACTTCTTTCAGTCATAGCTCTCTTTAAGAGATGCTATAACCTAATCAGTTGTTGGAAGTATTAACTCTCAACAAATTCTGTCTGGGAGTGAGGTTCTGCACTTGTATGCAGTAGCCTCAGGCAAGTTACTTAGGCTCCAAATGCCTCTGGCATCTCACCTGTAACATAGCACGGTCATAATAACACCTACCTCAAGGGAATTTGCATTAAGTTAAAATTTTAAAGACTTTGAGCAGTTCCTGGCAAAGCATGAACACCGAGTAAGCATACACTTAGGCCATCTGGTGTGATCAATCATCTACTTACTGTCTGATCTTATGGCTGCTCTCCATCTTACCCCACTAGCAGACCAGTGAAAGTGTCCTGCCTCAGCATTTATCTCTCAGCACCACACTTCCTGCTTTTAGCAAGTTGGAGCAGGCTGCTGGCCATTCTTTGTCCAACCCCAAGGATTCACTGCCCCAGCTGAGAGACCCATGCTTTTGGAGAACTCTGCCTGTCCACAAGCTCTGCCACTGGCTGTCTTTCCACCTAGACTTTCAATTTGTGCCAGAAACTTCTGTCTTCAGTGAGTTGCAATTATTTTTCAGCTTCAGGGCTCTCCCTGTCTCTGCCCCTCCCCCAGCCCTGGGGTTACTGGATACTGGAGATTTAACTCAGGTACCTTACTGACTGAGCCAACTCCCCAGCTCCAGAAAAAGCCATTCTTATTGCTTGGGTTGTTTTCAGGAAGGCTCTTTTCTGGGTTAGCTAGAAGTACAAGTTTACTGAGCTTGGTTTAAATGAGTGTGATTGCATCGCATTTTACATTGCTGTTCAGAAAGTACCAAACTGCATTTATTTTCTCCAAGATAAGCTCTTGCTTTTCACAACTCGAAGAGACATGCTGCATTCCCAGCACACACACCTCAGAACAGTAGTTACAGTGTTTGGAATTAATGCACTCACCTAGTCACACATCAAATTATACAGAAATGCTGGTACAAAGAGCTGTCGACTGCATTCTCATTTTCCATTTCCTCAGCCTTAATTCCCAAGAGAAATAATTGTTACCTGGTTTTCTTTCTAGTTCTCCTGGCAGCTAGCTGGATGTATTTAGATCACCAGTAGTAATACACTTACACATATTTTTCTTATTAGTTTTGCAACTATCAAAGGCTCAAATAACAAGTTAGGTGGGGCATGTCACATGTGGCATGGTCACTGTCTTCTTTGTAGGCCCTCAGAGTAGAGTTTCCCTGTCAGCATAGTACTGGATCATTGATTTGTAGGTAAATGGGGGTAATGTTTCTTGAAGACAGCCAGGATCACAAGGATTTTGCGCCCACTGTTTCCCTCCATGCTGAAGTCAGTCTGTGTTCCCACACACAGAGTTACTGATGCTTTCTAGAAAATGCCTGAATTCTACCTTAGATTTTGTTTGTTTGTCTTTAGGGATCCAGTAATCCCAACACTCATCTGACTGAGATAGGGAGATTACTGGGTGTTCTAGGCCATTTGGGTATGCTACAATGTGAGACAAAAAACAAACAACCAAACAACTGAGCTCTTTGATCAATCATTGATCACTTTCCCAAATACCAGTTCAAACTGCCTCATCAACAGTCTAAAAATTATTAAAGGTTAAAATATTTGGTTTATTTGAGCTGAACTGGCCTACAGCTACATTTCCTCTCTGAAGTATCTCTTTGTGAGGCTCTACCCTCATCCACTGGACTAACGTGTGACTTCATGGACCAGCACTTTTGCCTTTCTAATATCTGTAAAATTTAGAAAACATGTTTGGTCTTGAAATCTGAGCAAGCCATTGATGTCCAGTATAAGAGCATTAGCGTGATAGTACTGGAATTCGCTGAATGTTTACACAGGCAAACCAGTTGACTAACTACCATCTATGGCCAACAGTGTTGTTTTTGTGTTAGTATCTATCTTACTCACTGTTCTATTCCTGTGGAGGGACACCATGACCAAGGCAACTCTTAGAAAAGAAAGCATTTAACTAGGGGCCCTGCTTATGGTTTCAGAGGTTCAGTCCACTATCATCATGGTGGCATGCAGGCAAAATGGTGTTAGAGAAGCAGCTGACAGCTACATCCTGATCTGTTGGCTGAGAGAGAGGCTGGGGGCCTGGCATGGGCTTTTGAAATCTCAAAGCCCACCTTCAGTGATGTTCTTTCTCTAACAAGGCCACACCTCCTAATACTTTTAATGCTTTCAAGTAGTGCCACTCCCTGGTGACGAAGCATTCAAATAGAGGAGTTTATGGAGGCCGTTCTTTTTCAAACCACCACACAGAAAACACACTCCATCCTTGTCATCCTAACACACAGGCTTTGGTTAAACAGATACTAGATAATGGAAAAAGCAGAAAGTGACTTGGATGGTTGGTGTTAACTGTCAACTTCATAGAATCTAGAATCACATGAGAGATGGTCCTCAGGACATGACCGTAAAGGATCATCTCGATTATTCTAATTGGTGTGGAAAGACTAGACCTAATTAACACAGTTTGTATTAACACCAAGAAAAGCCACCACTTAGGCTTCCTACTAAAAGAGTAGGAATTTGACAACTTGGAAATGCTGAAGGATCAGGAGCAGCCTCTGAGGAGGTGATACTCCTGGTCCAGTCTGGTATGTCTGAGGTGATACCGTGTCCTTGGTTCTTGGGGTGTCAGGAAATACCAGATACACCCAGGTTCCATTGACAGAATGAAGGACGTGGTGGGGCTGTGCCGACAAGAGAGAGTTTTTTCTTCTTACTGTGTCTTCAGACAGCCTCCTTCTAGCATTCTCTACTAATCAGTTTACCAGATTGGCTGAGGAGGAAGACAGTTTGCAGATTTTTGGCATCAGGTTTCTAAAGCAGGATACAGAAAAAAAAATGAGATTAGACCTGAGAGACCAAAGTTTAAAAATGAGCATAGTCTAAGTTTTGGGTCACCTACCATCCATCTTCAACTTTGCAAACACACTTGAATGTTCCCCTTGCAGCAATAACAAATACAAGAAGCAACAACTCCTCTTTAGAAGTTGCTTTTATCCTAGCATCTCCCTACCATAGGGAGAAATGCAGTCACTGTAGTCAAATTTTTTTTTCAAATTAAATAATATCTTCACATATTTAACATGGGTGACATAGTTGTCTACCTCTAGGTTAGATGCTACTCCTTAATTGATTTCCCAGTGACATATGACTATTCTTTGGTATAATGACTAAATTATAAAATCCATCACTATCAATAATCCTTTCAAAAAGAGGAAAATAAACTTATTAATAAATTTTAACATGCAGTATATTGGCAATTACACATACCCTCACAGATATGTAATAAAATAAACATGATAATATCATATCAAACAACATAATATACTACATGTATAATAGGGAAGTAATAAACTATACATCACTTTCTTGCGTTTAGTGATATTAATAGCTTCTGTAGCTTCTTGTGTTTTCTTCATGCTGGGCCAGCTGCTCAACTGGCCTACTTCCTTTACCTGGTGGGTGACCCAGATCTTTAACATTAAAGTGTCCAGAACTTTAGTGGCCATGCTCTCTTTTAGTTTTGGTTATTTTGCAGCTGAAAGAGAATGAGCTCCACACATTCCTTCCCACTTCCCACCTTGTAGCCATGATTACTTTAGGGATCAGAATTGATACCTCTAGCCAGCAGAGTGACCCTTGCCTTGGTTGATGATTCAATGGCAAGAGGATCCCAAAGTGGCCAGCTAGGAGTCTCAGTTTTCAGCTCAGTGGAACCATGATTGTACTCTTTGGTGGATGCACTTCCCTAAGACTCTAGATCTGTGGAATTCAAAACTGGGAGATGAGGTATCAACAATTATGGAAAGGAACTTCTATCTCTGGGTGATTCCCAAACTTGTCTATCCCAAACAGTACTATCCAGGTACTGAATCAAAGCGCATAATATTAACAGTTAGGATATTGTCTTATAACTGGCATATAGCCAAATTCTTGGTAGGTCATTGTACTATTTGGTCATACTAATAACATTTGGGTGATGAAGTAGTTGGTATTAGCTCCTCCTGGAAATACAAAGTGAGGTTTATTAAATTACTTTGTCAAAAGAGAATTACATGTTAGATAGCGGTGGGCTGTCTCAGAATAAGTGAATCAATGAAGAGTATGAAAATTGAGGAGCATGAGTTAGTCAGAGGTTGGTCTTGCCACTATGGGTTTTGTCAGCATCTTTAACCAAACTAATGGTATAGTTACCCCGGGTCCAGCAGAATTGCCTTTGAATATCTTTATCAGTGTCCTCTCTTAGAACACGTGTGTCAAAGTGTGCTGTGTTGGCAGAACATGTGCTTACCTTGCTTGTCTTGCATGTCACAGTTTATACTTTGTGAGTCACTAGGTACACCATTGCAGATTATGGCCTTTACTGGAATTCCCAGATTCCCCACCACAGCCTCCAACAGCCTTTGTTGTTGTTTTGCTCTTTTAGACACCCTTCCTGGGGGATGGGTTCTCACGTTGGTTGAATTTGGCTTCTCTAGATGTGCACTGCTCTTTGAGAGGCCAGTGTTCTGTGGTAGTAGTATTATCTCGTCAATCAGCAGGCCTTCTTGTCCTTTCTGTTGAATGATCACTTGTTGAAGTATGTGGCATGACAGCAGCTGTGTGGCAACAGTTGTGACTCTGGAGATCACACATTTGGCTTCCACAACAGGGATAACTCTAAAAGTTTACAAGGCACTTCAAAACAAAAAAACTAGACTTCAAATCTGGTCCATCAAGACCAATCTCATTCTTTGAATATTTTAGATCAGCAAGTAGCTTTCTTCTTAATTCAGACATGGATTCCTCAAACTTTGCCATTTTTTGCATAATCAACTCCTTCTCTAGTGACCATCGGGGTCACTGATGTTAAAGACCAGGGAGAGAGAGAGAGAGAGAGAGAGAGAGAGAGAGAGAGAGAGAGAGAGAGAGAGAGAGAGAGAGAGAGAGAGAGAATGTACAGAGAAGTGGAAGGCAGTAAGAGTCTTGGGACATCTGGGGCTCTTTCTCTGACTGTCCTGGTTGGGATCATGTACTTGAGCACTAGATTATACTGAGCACAAAGGCAAAGTGTCAAAGCAACTTGCACTGCAAACCTGGCACACTGCAGGTCTCCTCTGATGCCGACTTTGAGTTTGTAGCTTTCAAGTCACTTGGAAAATGGGTCAGTGAAGCACACACAAATGTGATAGCCAGTTCTCCTTAAACCTGGGAAGCCCAGAAGGTTTGGCGCTGTGGGATTCAAGCCAATCTAGTTGTTACCTTTTTGAATCTTAACACCTTTAGAGAGACACGAGAGACGGACTTTATGTAAGTGTTGCTAGGATGTCTAAGTGTATTATTGCCTCTTAGTTCTAGTTTAATGAGTGTGTCAAAAATAATTGCACCTAGCACATGCTAATTGTACAGCATCCTTCATGAGGATCACCTCACTCAACCCCAATAACATGAGAAGAAAATGCGGTGGGAGAGTTTGTGTTCATCTTTTGAGATCCATCCTTAATTGCCTCTGTACACACAGATTCATAACTTACAACCTTAAACCAGTGTCTTTGCTAATGTCCAGTGAGTTTCTGAGACTTCTTGAGGTGAGTCTGAAATAACACTGGGACCACACTGGAACTACTTAAAGAATCAGTGAAAACTTAGGCTTCTGGGTTTTGTGCCAAATTTTCCAAATTGGCATTTCTTAATGTACTCTTCAATTTCTTAAGCTTCCCAGGGGATTATTATTAAAATTAGAGGAACACTGTGTTACCTAAATTCACTACTTTTATAGTTTTACTGTGTACTGGCTGGTTTTGTGTGTCAACTTGTTAAAGCTTCCTCATCAAAGGAAGTAGCCTCAGTTGAGTAAATGCTGATGAGATCCAGCTGTAAGACATTTTCTCATTTAGTGATCAATGGGGGAGGACCCAGCCCATAGTGGGTGGTGCCATCCCTAGGCTAATTGTGGCAGGTTCTATTAGAAGAAGATGAGCTGAGCAAACCATGGAAAGCAAACCAGTAAGAAGCTTCCCACCATGTCCTCTGCCTCATGTCCTGCCTCTGGGATCTTGTCCTGTTTGGGTTCCTGTCCTGACTTCCTTCAGTGATGAACAGCAACACTGATGTGTGACCCTTTCCTACCCAACTTTCTTTTTGGTCATAGTGTTTTGTTGCAGCAATAGAAACCCTAACTAAGACACACTGGTTATAGTATTTTTTTAAAAAGAAAAAAAAAAGTTTTCTAAGCTATCTCATGAGCTGCCTAAGGATCTGCACTGTGTTAAGTTCTTAACAGAATCCTTCCCTTGCTGTACTTAGTAGTGGGCAGCTTCATTAGACAGTTGCATGGCTGAATATTTAACATGCTATATAATGTTCTTTTGATATGTGAGAACTAGGGTCTGAGAAACACATGGAAGAAGAATGTACAAGGAAGACTTGTTAGAATGTAAAGGAATAAAGAGATCTGGGGATTTACGTCCCAAATGAAGTTATCCTTTTAGTCAATTCTTTGTGTGGACACCGAAGACAATAGTAAAGATGTCTGATTAACAAAAGTGACCATCATTGGACTTTTTCCATGACTCAATATACTTGTCCAGATACTGTTAGAAATGGCAGGAAGCCAAATTAAATGAATTTAGAAACATATTTTGTTCTTGGCCCACAGAACTGAGTCAAGTTGGTGGGTTCAGCAGATACTGAAGTGAGACCCCTGGGAAAACACATGCCTCCCCAGCTGTCGCATCCCTTGTGTTCTCATCATTTGAGACAGCCTTTGCCCATCAGTACAAAAAGATGCCCACCCACAGCCGACTCCAGGCTCAACAGTATGACATTTTATCAAGAAGATCCAACCCTTTCCTTGTGAATCTGTTAAAACTTCATAGCTTGTTGAGATTCTGCCCATCCTCACTCTTCCCAGCTATCAGAAAGATGCTGTCCTTTGTGAGGGCAGGGCACAGGACTGTGGTAGAGTCAGTTTCGGAATTCAAATGAACCTCAGAGCTGAGAGGCTGAAAGGAAGACAGGATCAGGGTTAAAACCATAGCTATCCAACTGGATTCTGTTTGAACTCTTTTAAGGGAATCTTCCGAATCCTCCCCTATACTTCAGTTCAGACTCATTTAAATTTATCACCGAGTCTCATTCCAATAACTTTCTTCTTTTTCATCTTCGCTTCCCTGCTTGCCATTCTTTTCACTGACCTTTTTCCTCACTCTGTACCTAGAAATGCACAATAACCAGAACTTGTAGAATACAAATTCTTTGCTTAGCTTTTATTTAACCTTTTGGTACAGCCAACTAAGCCTATCTTGGCTAAGCCTATATGTTCAGCCACAGTATAGAAGATAGCACAGAGTTAGTCAGGAGAGTGTCACATGCTGTTTAAGCAGAATTTAGAATCTGCTTGCCAGGACTTAAATCTTGTGCTTGCCACTTGCCAGCTGTGACTCTGGGCACATTTTAAGCTCTTCTATGACTCAGCATCTTCATCCCTCAAGTGAAATCCATTGTGTCTCTTTCATAGAGCTGCTTCAAAGATACCTGGAGTGATCTGATCCATATGGGCATAATAAAGTCTCAGTGATCATCAGCAAAAGGTTGTCTTTACACCAAGACTGGTGAGATCTGCTGGTCGCTTCTTACCAGAATGAATCTTTCTCCTGCCTTCCTTACAGATATGAACATCTCCAAAGTGGGGTTCATTGGCTTTCCAATTATTTTCTTTGACAAACATCTCTATCACGAAATTCTTCACTTGGGGTCCGCTGTGTGCTTTGCCTTCCTGGTCTATTTCTGGTTTTCACAATTCTCTTTGCTAATTACTTCTAAGAGGGCAGACTTAGCCTTCTCCAGCATGGAACTGAAATTTTTGACCTGTCTGGAAAAGAAATATAGAAGTTGAATTCATGAACAAAGTTTTGGTGGTATAGTAGGAGGTGCAGTGCTGAATAGCACATGAGCACTAACTTTCCCACTTTTGTGTATTTCTGTTTTAAACAAATTAAAATCATTGCAACTGAAGGATCTGATTTTAAAAACCTCTAGAAGATAATTTGTAACTTTTCTTGCACCTAATGAATTTTCAGAGGAAATGAACAATCACAACTTTAATAATTATTGTTTGTTGCAGGCCAGCCTCTGTTCTGAGTACTTATGAACTCAAAATCATGTGCCTTGCTATCCTCATTATTTGCATTTAGCAGAGGAGACTGAATTCTCAAAGCTCAAGTTTCTTGCCTAAGACCATGCAGTTTTTAAATACAGACTTTTGCACATTTGCAGGTGAGTGAGTGAGTAGATGCTGGGTATAGTTATATACTTAGATGAAAATCAGAAAATATACTAAACATGTAAACGATGTAGAATTACAGTATCATTTTGTCCTTACTAATCATAACCATACTACAAGAATCATCATTTTGGCAACTTAGCTACATTTCAGCTTCTCATAACATGGTACTTCTACTTTTCCTCCATCCATTCTCTTATCTATTTCTTTACTCACTAACTTACTTAATAAATACTTATCATGTGTCCACTCTCTTGCAAATCACATATGTTGAGGTATATAAAAAGCCCTTATTATTAGTCTATTGTCAAGACATGCATAGCCTCCTGTGAGAATTAAAATATAACATGTTCTTTATTAAATGTATTTTTCTTTAATTCCAGCTTTAAATGATCCTGACAAGAAAACCTGGGGTAATCCAAGAACAGGCAAAAATTTCCCCTAGCATTCTACTTTAGTATTTTGGGAGTAGAAAAAAATCCTTTTTGGTTATTTTCTTTCATCTGCCTAGCACTTTACCCATATTTATCCACAATTTGCCCTAGAAGAAAGAGTTTCATAAGGAAACTTGAATTTTAAAACAGTGTAAGCCAAATTGTGGTTGTTATCATTTTAAGTGCTACTTACTTCTGGAAGTTGAAGCAAATTATTTATATTTTAAAATTTGTCAGGAGGATTAGATTGTTTAAATTTCAAGATCACAGAATCCCCACCTTCCAAAGAAGCTGTTTAAGTTAGGTCTCTATTGCTGTGATAAAAGACTGATCAAAAGTTACTTGGGGAGGAATGAGTTTATTCCAACCTACAACTCTCACATCACAGTCCATCATTAAGGGAAGTCAGGGCAGGAACTCAAGCAAGGCAGGAACCTGGAGGCAGGAGCTGATGCAGAGAACATGTAGGAACACTGCTTACTGGCTTGCTCTCCATACCTTGCTCAGCCTGCTTTCTTATACAACACAGGATTACTTTTCTAGGGGTAACAGCAAGCAAAATTGACTGGGCTGTCCCACATTAATCTTCAGTCAAGAAAATGAACCACAAGCTTGCCTGCTGGTCAGTGTCCTGGGGGCACTTTCTCAGTTGCAAATTCTTCTTTGAAAATTTCTCTGGCTTGTTTCATGTTAGTATAAAACTAGCCAGCACAGATACCTGTGTATGTCAGTATACATCTGATACACCCCCTCATGCACCTGTGGTAATGCTCACAGCTAACATGGAGTAGACACGGTGTGTTCAACTATTAGACCATGCTTCCATTCTTCTTTCTGATTATCAGTAATTCAGAATATACTTGTTGATCATTAATAAAAGAGGTCATGAATTTGAGAGGGAGCCAGGAGAGGCATCAGAGGAGTTGGGGGAGGAAAAGAAGGGTGGAAATGTTGTAAATATATTACTTATGTAGAAGAACCTCAAAAAAGAAATATAGTGAAAACAACCCACAAGTAACGTGGGTTGGACAAAAAAAAAAGTTTAAATTTAAAATAACCCACAAGCAAGGTATAGATAAGCAGGACCAACTTCAAAAACTTGCCACATACAATAATAAAATATTTCCTTTTGTTATTGTTGTTGTTCCCTCTCTCCCTCTCATGTCCCCTGACCCCTCTTCCTGTCCCATTCCCTACCCACTCCACAGGGAGGGTGATGCCTTCCAGGAGGGGTCAACACAATGTGTCAAGTCATTTGGAGTAGAGTCTAGGCCCTCCCTCCTGCCTCTAGACTAAGGGGAATCTGCTCCCAAAGTCTTTTTGTGCACCAGGGATACATCCTAGTTCCACTGTCAGAGGTCCCATAGACTGCCCAGGCCTTCTAACTGAGACCCACGTTCAGGGGATCTGAGTCAGTCCAATACTGTTTTCCTAGCTATCAGTCTAGGTATCCATGAGCTCCCATGGTCAGCTGTTTCTGTGGGTTTCTGTAGCCTGGTCTTGATGCCTTCTCTTATTACTCCTCCCTCCCTGCAACTGGATTCCAGGGGTTTGGCTCAGTGTTTAGCTGTGGGTGCCTGCTTCTGTTTCTATCCGCTACTAGATGAGAACTCTATGATGGCATATAAGTTAGTTATCAATCTCATTATCAGGGAAGGGCATTGAGCCTCTCCACTGTTGCTCAGATTGTTAGTTGGGGTCATCCTTGTAGGTCTCTGAACATTTCTCTAGAGTCAGTTTTCTCTTCAAATCAATAATGGCTCCTCCTATTATGGTATCTCTTTATTTGCTCACATCTATTCGTCCCCCGACTCAATCTTTCTGGTCCCACATGTTCTCCTCTCTTCTCCTTCTCCTTCTCTTTCTCCTAACTCCCTCTCCACTCACTGCCCCAACCCACCAACTCCCAATATGTTCTGGAGATCTTGTTACTTTCCCCTTCTGTGAGGGACCTTGTATGAATCTCTTAGGTTCCTCCTTGTATCCTAGTTTCTCTGGTGGTGTGAATTATAGGCTGGTGATGCTTTGCTCTATGTCTAAAATCCATGTATGAGTGAGTACATGCCATGTTCCTCTTTTTGTGACTGGGTTACCTCACTCAGATGGTTTCTTCCAGTTCCATCATTTTCCTGAGAATTTCAAGATTCCATTTTTTTTTTTTGCTAAGTATTATTCCATTGTGTAAGAAGTATTGCATCTTTCAGTCAAGGGACATCTATATTGCTTCCTTGTGGCTTTAAGTGAATTCTATAGCTGTCATATGACTGTTTATAATCATACTAATGAATAATACAGACACACACACAGACACAGACACACACACACACACACACACACACACACACACACACCTGCACCTGCGAGTGTGCAAGTATTAGTGGCCTCTTGTCAATCATCTACAGTATTTGGTGTGTGTGTGTGTGTGTGTGTTAATTTCCAGTGAAGAAAAACTTATGGATAAAAAAATAAAACAAAAACAAAAAACAAACAAACAAAAATCTTGCAGTCTAGCCGAGAGCTTTGAGCTGCATTGGAGATGGTTGGAATCCAGTTGCAGACAGGGAGGAGTGATGAGCAAAGGGGTCAAGACCAGGCTGGAGAAACCCACAGACTCAGCTGATCTGAACAAGGGGGAGCTCGTGAACTCCATTCTGATAGCTGGGAAACCAGCATAGGACCAACCCAGACTCCCTGAATGTGGGTGTCAATTAGGAGGACTAGGCAGTCTATGGAGCCTCGGGTAATGGATCAGTATTTATCCCTACTGTACGAATGGACTTTGGGAGCTGATTTCACATAGAGGGATACTCTTTCAGCCTAGACACATGGGGAGGGCCTAGGCCCTGCTCCAAATGATATGACAGACTTTGAAGATCCCCCATGGAAGGCCTCACCCTCCCTAGGGAGCAGAAAGGGGATGGAATGGGGGTTGGTGGATGGAACAAGGGAGGAAGAGAGGGTGTGGGAACTGGGGTTGATGTGTAAAACAAGCATGTTTCAAATTTAAATTTAAAAAAATATTTAAAAGGAAGAGAGAGAGAGAGAGAGAGAGAGAGGGGGGGGGTTGGAAACATTGCCTTTGTCACGCAGCTGAGCCACTGGAGGAAGTGAGGCCTTAGTCTCTGCTATGTAACATTTGTGAAGCTCCTCAGTCCTAAAATGCTTATACACCGAAACCCCCCTGCCTCCGAGATAGAGCAACGTTTTGTCCACCAGTGAAGGTTCCAGAGCCAGCAAGACTTTCCTGTCTCTCTTTCCCCTTGGCTCAAGTTAGTGGAGGCAGGTGTAGCCAGTGACTTGGGCATCTGCAGAATGTAAACTTCTGAATTTTCACAGGGGACCTAAGAGGGAACAGTTTGATTCTTTATCCAAGTGCCATTGGCTCTCAGCCCAGTGTGTTAGTGTCTCAAATGTGCAGAGAAGTTTAAAGATTTTTTTTCTCTCAAGGATTTTAGGACAGGAAAGACAGAGTGCCTTTTAGTGTTAAAAGATATCTTTAAGCTTCTCATTTCCTGTCTCTGGAGCATTCACCTTCAATATTTCTCTCCTATCAACACGTTTCTAAACAGCTCTCCAATCACATTCCATTTGAAATGGAATTGATTTTGTCTTGAGGTAGCCAACATTAGGAGCTAAGTGCACATTTCCTGTTTAATCATTTCAACTTCATTTCCTTAAAAAAATAATGAACACACTGAGTATTGAACTTATTTGGTAAGAAAGAAAAATGAAAGAAAGAAAGAAAGAAAGAAAGAAAGAAAGAAAGAAAGAAAGAAAGAAATGCAGGCTGTTTGGCCCAGAGCCTGAGAAGAGCCAATAAGAGCTTAAGAGGTAGCAGTATGGGAAACAGTTAAGTATATATTCAGGAAGAAAAAATGCAGAATTCTCAGAATTTCATGGGATAAAAATCTTAGGATTCCTGGGGGGGGGTTTAATCTTAAAAGACAAGCAATCCAATCACATTTGAGGGCTAAGGGACATTACACACTTGTGCTGTGGTCATCTGGATGTATAATACTTCATAGTTGCAGGGCCAGGGAGTTTAACACATGTCAGAACAGCTTCTCCCAAGCCTGCTCACAAGGACACAAGGAACAATTTATTTATTTATTGCACTAGTGTGTGTGTGTGCACACATGCGCGCGCGCACGCAAGCGTGTGCGCACATGTGTGCGTGGGTGCGTGCGTGCCTGTGTGTGTGTGTACCAGTGGAAATCAGTTCTGTCAAACTCAGGTTATCAGCTCACCAGCTGGTGCCTTTACTACCTGAGCCACCTCAGTGGCCCACAAACAGCACACACACTTTTATTACATGGACACAGAGCCTGTTGTGTTGAAGTTTACCCATTTTACTACATAAATCAATAGGCACCATAGAAAACAAGCTCAGAATGCTATTCTATGGGCAATTTAGATTTCAGACAGCCGAATTTGTCTAATTCTGCCAATAGTTCCTGCATCTCAGCTCCAATTATAATCATCAGATTTTAATTTGCCTATGCTACTTTGCGACCATACCACAGAGTCTTGACTGCTCAAGCTGCAGTTACAGCTTGAGCAGAGCAGAGTAAATGACATTCATCAACTTCATCCACATTCCCAGGAATGTTCTGTCAAAACAGCCTCCTCAGCAACAAAACAACTGGACCCAGAAATGGCTAGAGACTTCACTATGCGGTTCTCTAAAGAAGGTAAACAAGTGGCCAATAATGCATTATGCAAATTTAACATAATTTAAAACTGCAATGAGACAATGAGATACCATGTCTCAAGAGAATCAGTGAAATAAGTGCTTGAGAGCATGTGGGGGTAATACTTTGCCAACACGTTTTCATGCTGTTGGTGGAAATGTGAAATGGTGTAGTCTTTGTGAAAAGCAATAGAATTTCCTTAAGCTATTTAAATAATAACAACAAACCTTACCGCATGATCCATAATTTTCACTCTGAGTATCACAACCAAAATAATTAAAATGAGTATTTCATTTGGGATGCTTGACTATCTTTATTCAGAGCAGCAGTCATGTAGTCAAAACATGAAAGCAATCCAAATCTCCGTTGATAGAAGAGTGGATACACAAGCATGGTTCCTTCATACCATGGACTATTATTTAGTCTTTAAAAAGAAGAGAATTCTGACACTTGCTACAGAATGTATGACTCTGGAGGAAATTATGTTAAGTGAAATAAGCCCCGAGTCCTAACCACACAAATATTCATGAGGCACTTGAAGTAGTCAAAAGCACAGAAATAGGAAGCAGAATGGGCTGGTGGCAGCAGGAGTTATTGTTCACTCAGTTTTATGAGGTGGGAAGAGTTCTGGAGATTAATAACCACGATATAGCAAAATAATAACATATTTACCATCACTGAAGGAAGTGTGCACTTACAGTGGCTAAAAGGGTAAATTTTGTTGTTGTATGCGTTTGATAGGAAGACAACTGAAAAGAATGTAGACTTAAATATCATAGACTCCTTTTCAACTTTGACCCACATCTCCAGAATGTGTGTCAGTTACTGTAGCAAGCTTTCTTGTCAGACCATCTTTGTATCAAATAACATGGAGACTTCTTATTAATTATAAAAGCTTGGACTTTAGTTTAGGCTTATACTCAACTACCTCTTATAACTCAAATTAACCTGCTTCTATTAATCTGTATTCTGCCAGTTGGCTTTCACCTTTCTTCAGTATGGCAAGTCCAACTTTCCAAGTCTGCTGGTGAAATCAGTGTGTCTGGATTGTTCCTCCTTTTTCTCTCCCCGGAAATCTCATCTATCCTTTGCTGCCTAGCTATTGTCCATTCAGCTCTTTATTAAACCAATCAGAAGGCACCTTGGCAAAGACACATCTTAAATTCTACAAATATTCTGCAACAAATTATTTAATACAGCTCATACTCCTATGGTGTAATATAGTCAACCCCACCCCCCAGTAGTAAGCAACATTTTTTTTTTTATGTTACTCTGTGAAAAAATATGATTCAACTGCTTCCAATATATGGACTCACTTAGCTGTTATAATTCGTTTACCAATGAACTAGAAACAGAGGCACTTAATGAGAGATGAAATGTCCTACAGACATATATGAAGCTCATTAGTGGAGGAACCAGAGAGTGATTCAAGCTGTCTGGTTGTGTGTTTTTAGCATCTCATATTCACCCTAAGTTTTGACTAAACGTTAACACTGGATGAGCCAAAATAAGGCAAAATGCTCTCAAGTGTCAGCAGGAGCCACCTTCCCCTCTGACAACTGTGCGTTAAGAATTGGCTTGGGGAGAAGAGCTCAATCATGGATGTGGCTCTAATGACAAAACCATTTTTCTAGCCGAGGTCCTTATACATTGGTGTGTTGTAAGTGACTGTAAACTGTTTCCTAACTAGATTGTCTCCTTGAAAAAGTAAAGCAGATGAAAGCTTAGCACCAATTTAAAGCCATTTTCATTGTTTCCGGATTTTGTGTGCAGGGGGTGGGTGCAGGTGTTCACATGCCTGTGTTCATGAGTGTGGCTGGCAGAGGTTGCTACAAAGTATCTTCCGTTGCGGTCCACCCTTCCTCCTCTCTGTGTGTCTGTCTCTATAGTAGTATTTGTGCACATGTTTGTATGTGTGACAGCACGTGTGTGTATGTGCAGGTGTCTGTGTAGACCAGAGGACAACCTCAGGTTCCCTCCTCTGGGGCCGTTTCTGAGGCAGGGGCTCTCCCTTAACTCGGAAGACTAGGCTAGGCTGGCTGGCCAGAGACCAACAAGAGTCTGCCTGTCTCTGCCTCCCCAGCACTGGGATTACAAGTGTGTACCACCCACTTGGGGATTCAAACTCAAGTCATCCATGTTTGTGCAACACATTCTTTATTGACTGAACTGTCTTTCTGTTTCTCTACCTGGCTTTGTTGAAGTTGGTAAATAAGGTTGTAGGGCTGATATCAGAGATGTCCCAGAGAGAGTGGCAAATATACAAATCATCATGGAATGTATAGAGGCAGAAATAAAATGGTACATGGTAACTTGGTCCACATTTCTCTCCATCTCAGTTACAGGGATTTATTGAAAATCTGTTACATTTTTTGTTGTGAGCTTTCCCTTTAACAGCTGAGCCATCTCTCCAGCCCTTGAAAACCTGTTAAATTCAATCCTTCTATGCATCTTCTTTTACTGTTTTCATGCTCGTAATCATATTGGCTTCCTGTAATCTTTGATGAAGCATTAGAATATGCATTTTACTCTTCGGGGAAAAGTTTCAAACATACAGAAAAGCTAAATGAAAGACTATTACAAGGAACATCCAGATACCCATCTGGGGTCAACATTTCATCCAGTTTTGCTTCATCTGTATTCGTGTATAGGTACATATTTTGTTTTCTGAACCACTGCAAAACACATTGTAGCCATCCAGTCAGCTTTCCTCCAGTACTGGTCATTCATCTGTATGATCTCTCCCTCCCTGCTCTTCCTCTATGGCTCTTAAGGAGCTGCTGGCTGCAGCTGTAGTCCCCAGACCTCTTGAGTATTCTCTGTCTCCCTGATCTCTCCCTCTCTCTCTCCCTCCCTCCCTCCCTCCCTTCCCCTCTCTCTCTCCCTCCTCTCTCCTCCCCTCTCCTGTCTCTTTTCTGTCTCTGTGGCCATGTGCATCTCATAGGAATTATAAAATTTGTGTTCCTCATTCATTTCGGCGAGTTTCTGCCAGCCAGTGGCTGGGAAGAAGATGCTAAGCTTTATCTAAGTCTTCTTGTCAGAATACTCTGTCTCTGTCTCTGTCTCTGTCTCTGTCTCTGTCTCTGTCTCTGTCTCTGTTTCTGTCTCTGTCTCTGTCTCTCTGTCTCTGTTTCTTTCTCTCTCTCTCTCTCTGTGTTGTGGTTGTATATGTTTGTTTCTGTTTTCTTGATTCTGAATTATATAAACTTTATTTAGCATTTTTAAAAATAAAGATACTCTTCTAGAAACCTTAATGCCCTGACAACTTCTTAATAAAATTAAATTAATAATACTACTCTAATGTTCCCTATTGCTCTGTTCACCCCAGCCTCTATGTACTTGTTCCCTTGATGGTTTTTTATAGTGATTTCTTCTAAATAAATGCCACCAGAGTTCTCTCATTGCATGTGATTATTGTGTTTTCAGTCTCTCTAGCTTCTATCAGATCCATATATTGACTTGTTGAGATGACCTGACCAAGTTTTTTGTTTTTGTTTTTCCTAGAATGTCCCTGATTTTAAAATTTTTTAAAAATTTTTGGTGATACTGATTTTTTTTCTAAACTGTACATTTTTAATAATGTGAATTTTGGATATAAAACCTGTTAATTAAATTCAAGTTAATCGATTTTGCTCATTTCATAGAGCATGATGCCATGCTTGGTGTCGTGTTAGTTTGTTCCACATCCAGTGATAATGCTTTTGGTCTCTTAGATAAGTCCATGGCCACAGGTTGTCTTAATTATTAGGTTTTTGTTCTCCTTCTCCTCCTCCTTCTCCTTCTTCTTCTTTGTATTCTTGACATTCTTATGGCCTTGTATAATTGCCAATTGAATGTTAGTCATGTTTCTGTTACATTTTAAACTTATATGTAATTTAATGATCTTTATAATATCTATAGATCACTACCTACCTACTGTGGGGATTGTGTATACTCTGCCAGTACCCATGCATTGACTGCCCTGTTGTAAGCATTACAGCAGTATGAGTCCTTGCTCATCTATCTCAGCTGCCCTAACTCTCTCCTGATCTCTCTCACTCTTGGTTTTTGCATCTAGTAAGGTAACACTGAAATGGGAATGGGCTGTGATTAAAGACAACTTACTTTCTACCCATGCAAGTCAGCTGGCCCAAATATCTTCTTCCTGTGTTGCTTAACTCAATGATCTGTGTCACTCTACAGCATCAATCACCAGCTAGCAATTTATTTTTGATCCCTGACTATCAATCACTCCTATCATCCAGTTTTTTTCCTGAGGTGTTCCCTTTCTGCCTCCCTGGCTGTACCTTCCTTAAGAACTCCAATCTCATTGCTGTTGTCCAGGTCCTGTTTTTCACTGCCTCTCAGGTAGACCACCTCAGCTTTCCTGTTTGCAGTGTCACTTGGTCACATCACTCTCCATGCTACTTTTAGGAAGCCCATTGTGATCTGCAGATTTCCACATCTCAATCTGTTTGAAGTCTTTCAGAAGCTCTCCCTACTGCTTGCAGGCTGTAACCTCTGCAGTCTCCATCCTGATGCTCTATCCTCTTGCATGCTGTCTGCCAGCCCCATGCCAGGCCCACATTTGTCTGTCCTCATCTTTACCTAGCGGTATCCAGGCTGTCTGTATTTTCTGGAACCTCCCTCTAAGCCATGTTGTCCTGATGCTATGTGCCTCAAGACTCAGCTGAAGATACGTCGTTATGTGACTTGTCTTCTAACTATTTGACAGTGCAGACTAGCACCAAGCACACTGTTTACACAGGTGACCGATACAAGTCCCTCTACCCCTCTTAAGAAGTACTCATTCTCTTCTCTTGCATTCTTCCAAAGGCTCTCCTTGATATTTCCACCTCTCTGAATTATACCCCATCCTCTTAATCTCCCCTCACTTCAGGAGGATTTCCTTTGTTGCCTAGACTTGTCATGACAATGTTTCAGAAAGATATCAACTACCAAGCTCTCTCTCTCTCTCTCTCTCTCTCTCTCTCTCTCTCTTATATATATATATATATATATATATATATATATATATATATATATATAAACAAAAGACTCAGAATTTGAAGCAGAGGTCCCCTTATTTGCACTGAGCTGGCTGGGGAGGTATACAAGAAAGTCTAGTAAAATCACAGCTAGATCAAGTTTGAGAATGTTATTGCTAGGAGTTAAGGGCCAAGTTTGAATCAGAAAGTGAGCTATAGCAGCCATGGGAAGTCTTCAGTGCTCCTTTCCATGCCTTATGTAGAGCTGTGAAGGCCGATGAATGCTTGCGCCAACCCTGTGAATCATAAAGCAGGCCTAATAACAGTTGCATCAGAAGGGAGATTGGGGAATGGTCAAGAATGCCTCATATTAAATGGCTATTTATTTCTCCTAAATGAACTTTCTTATGGTTTCCCTGCCTCTTTTAGAAAACAGAACCATGAAATAACAGGGACCTAAGAAGGAAGGAAAATCACCAGTGGTGAATTTTAACATCACCAGTTCAGAAGACGGCAAACACTATTGTGTGCATCTGACTAAGAGAAGAACAATTTCTCAGAGAAAAATGATTATACAAAGAACGATGATAATGGCAAGGTAGTACCGAGGGAAAACAAAATATAACATGTGATTTTTTTTAAAAAGCTCAACTATTTCTACCTTCTTTGTGTACTCAGTATGCTGTGGACATTCTTCCTCCTAAACTCCAATGCCTTCCCAGCCAACCTCCAACCTTAGCATGACCTGCAAGGCCTCTGACCACATGTCCAGCTGCATCTCACACTCTTGTTCTCCTTACCAGGTGCCATCCATTCAGGCTGTCCCGCTGTGGTTTTGCTTGTTTTCGTTTTTCTTTGTTGGGGACTTGGCAGGTATGACCCCACTTTTCTAGAATGGTCCCACTACACAGCTAACTGATCTGTGTACTTTGTTTCATAGTCATACTTCTCCCATAACCCTCTAAATTTAGAACTTCCTGAGTGATCCCTTCTCCCATCTAATCCCTCTGCCCCCCATCTCTCTCAGGCAAGATTCTCCTGTAACACAAAAAGTAAAATATCCATGACAGATATTCGGGTTCACCTGAAGATCAGGGAAGCAGACCAGCTGGCCACTACCTCTCACCTCCAGCTAGCTCTCACCTCTGGCTCAGGCTGTAAGAGCTAATCCACAAGAGCCCTTCACCAAGCATCAAACTGTTGCCTCTCCTCAGCATGGCTGGAGAATAAATACCTCTTCTCTAAACCAAGAAGTCCATTGTAATTGCGCTATAGGCTCTAGGAGAGCTTTAATCAAATCTAGCCAATCTACAGGGATAACCCTATCACAAACAGACTACATGTTTATCACCTGCTTCACAAATGGTGAATGGATGCCATATGAGACTACAGCTTCCTTAAATTTCCCTAAATCTAACATTGTCCCAGTCTCTCCTTCATTTGGCACTCTCTGTAAGGTCACTGGTTATATTAAAGGTGGTTCTCTTAAGATCTTAAAGTGTTCCTTTTTCACCTTAAAATGCAGTGCTGAATTTGTTTTTCCATGTAGTTCCCCAGCCTAGGTTTGAATTTCTCTATAATCTGTTTTAGTAAGTTTTTCTAAGGCCTGCATCTTAGCACTTTCCGATTTGCTGTGCTAATCAGAATTTGCAATTATGTATTCCAGGTGGTAGTTATTCTGTGTTTGGAAGCTTCATTAGTGCAGGAGCCATGTCTATCTGTTTGTCTTGTTTACGGTTCACAGTAGGGACTCGGTAGAGATGTTTTAGTGAATAGAGTCTGCAGGGGAGGGTGAAACAGTGGACTGGTATGCTCATCTTTGCAATAGTGCCGTGGCGTAACAACTTCATTGGTAGGAGTCTCAACTTTGACCTGAGTACATGCTGCTCTGGGTAAGTCTACTTTCCCAGATGCCTTGAATGATAGGAACTTGGTTAGCTGTGGCTAAGGGGCTGTAAAACATAAGCTAATGAGCGAAGTCTTTAAAGAATGGGACTTGTGGATGTCACTTCATTGATCCCCAGGGTTGATTCAACTGACCTGGCTGGCTAGGTGGGTGTCCCCTTCTTCCCTCATCATCCCATGTGCATCCCTCCCAAAGCTGTAGACTTGATTGAAAAGGACAACCTTCCCTGAATAGAGGAGGACTGGTCTTTGATCTATGGTATACAAGTAGCTGCACCCTCCTGCTACAACCTCCAAACAAGTTCTATAGGTACGAGGGCAGCCAAGGTCACATAAAACAACTAACGGAGTACAAAATGGTGACCCCCCCCCCAGCCTACAATCTGGTGATTTTTGTAGAGCAATGCTGCTATACTAGTTGGAGCCTATGGGACTGCTGGTCCAAACCCTGTGCTGTGTCCTGCATGGTGGGTCCAGGTTGCTGTTTAGCAGTGGCTGCTCCAGCTGAGAAAGCACACCGTGAGACACTGGTCAGAGTGTTACAATCATCTAAGATGGATCTTTAAGACATTGGCATTCCGTGGAGAAAGCCCCCTTAACAAATGGATTCAGTGAGGAAATACTGCAGCGCAGATAGGTAAAGATTAAAACCTGAGATTCCTCAATACATAGAAGCCAGTCAGGGCAAGGGCAGGTTAGAAAGAGTGGGAGAAAGTTTGAGATTGTGGCAGATGCCATCCTATTCCAGCATCCATTAATTCCCTTATCCTTAACTCTCCTAAGTTCTTAGCCATAGTCTCTATATGCATTAGTCAGGTTCGTCTGGAGGGACAGAACCAATAAAACTTCGTATTAATAATAGCAGCCTTGTCATGGCTGAGAGCCTGAGAACCTGATAGTTGTTCAGTCCTTGAGGTGAGGTTTCTCAGCAGTCAGAGTGGTCCAACAATGACTGCCTAGTACAGGAGAAGCCAAGTGTCCCCTAGTTGCTCAGTCCACCACGCTGAGTGCCTTGAGTACCAGTCTGGTACCAAATACATGGAGGCTTCGCAGAGAGTCACTGGTCCTCAGTCCACATCGGAAGCCTGGAATCATTGGCTTGAATATCAGTAAAGACATCAGCAGCAGCGTTAACAGAGCACACTAACTCAGGCCAAGGGAGCAAATACACTGAATTTCTGTCTTCCTCTTCTGTGTCCTTGTGTAGCTATGCTGCTAACAGAAGGTGCCATCCACATCTTGTGTGGGTCTTCCCACGTCAGTTAAGGCAATAAAGGCAATTTCTCTAGAGCGGTTTTCTACTCAGTTGATTCTAAGTTATAGAATGATGACATTTAAACTAACCAGCATAATACATGTTTCTGTGTCTTACTTTATCAATAAATGATAGAATTGTACTTCCCTTGTACCTTTGTGAGATGCCATATGTCATGTGACATGCTTAGCTTGATGAGATGCAGATTTTCAGAACTGTTTTAGCATGGTCTCTCCACTTTTCCTATATGCCATGGTGACTAGCAATGTTCTTGATATGAGTTCATTTCAGAGTAAATAGAATGCAGGCCAGAGAGTCCTAACCAGTGAAGGATGGTCAAGTAATCATAGAGGAACATCTGAGATTTGGTATTATTTTAGTTATTTAGCTTAATCCAATTTATTCTGAATGATGGTACCCAGCTTCATTCAGAAAAACAGTGCATTCAGAAAAGAGGACATTTTCCAGGTCCTTTTTAGTGAGGCATTGCCAGGCAAACTTTAGCAGTAAATTCTAGTGGAAGTATTATGTGTAGCGGGGATGATTACATATGGTTTTCCTCCTTTCTCTCATCTGGCATTCAGATTATAATAGTATTGAAAGAGCTATCCTTATCACAAGGCATACAATTCCTTTTGAAACATGAACTACCACATAACCAGTAACCATACTATTGAGCATTTATCCCAGAGAAATAGAGACTTGCATTTGAACAACACGGTTGACAAATGTTCAAAGTAGCTTTATTCATAATAGTAAAAAAGCTGCAAACATCCTAGAAGTCCTTGATTACAGTGACACACCTTTACCATGTAACATGATTCTACAGTTAGAAGGACCCAGATCTTAATAGATACAACACACGACAATATGGACAAAGATTCCATAGAATTGCAGTGACAGACAAAATCCAAAATGTTGCATACCATGTGAT